>JBBGZY010000787.1:3037500-7837500 GCA_037952925.1 Lithobates clamitans | reverse complement strand
CTTTCCTGACCTGCCAGGCTGCATGCTTGGATAAGGATCTGGTATGGGTTTTTTAAATTTTGGCGTGGAGTTCCATTCAAAATCCATACCAGACCCGAATGATCCGTGGGGGTGAGGGGGGGGGGCATGCTGTTTTTTTTCATCATTTTTATAGCAGCCAGCTATTTGTCAAAAAACAGTGTGACCCCCACAGTTTTTTGACAAATACCGCATGTGATACCGCCAGCAAAACCCTGGTGGTAAATATTTCATTTTTTACTCTCTGGTCCGTTTGTGAATTGCACTTAGGAGCTTTTAACCGCTTTCTGACCAGCTCCTGTATATATATTGCGGCAGAATAGCTCTCCTGGGGGAACTGCCATATATATAAGGCGACTCCTTTATGAGCCATAGCAGGCATCCGCACGCCCCAATGCACGTGGCCGGTGGGTGTGGTCGCTGTTCTCATAGGGGAGGATAAACAGATCCTCTGTTCCTACAAAGTAGGAACAATGATCTGTCTCTTCCCCAGTCAGTCCCATCCCCTCACAGTTAGAACACACATATAACCTCTTGATTGCCCCTAGTGTTAACCCCTGCCAGTGACATTTATACAGTAATCAGTGGCTATTTTTAGCTCTGATCGCTGTATAAGTGTCAATGGTCCCAAAAAAGTGTCAAAAGTGTCCGATCTGTCTGTTGCAATGTCGCAGTCCTGATAATAATCACTGATCGCTGCCATTACTAGTAAAAAAAAGAAATGATAAAAATGCCATAAATCTATCCCCTATTTTGTAGACTCACATTGGCCTAAGCTGGTGAAGAATTTATTTTTTTTAATTGGGGATATTTATTATAGCAAAAAGTAAAAAATATTATGTTTTTTCAAAATTGTCGCTCTTCTTTTGTTTATAGCACAAAAAATAAAAACTGCAGATGTGATCAAATACCACCAAAAGAAAGCTCTATTTGTTTAGGTACAATGTCGCAATTGTCAGTTAAAGCGATGCAGTTATGTAGAAGTCACGTGATCGGTGATGACACGCGTAGGGACGGAATAGGCTGTTTCACATTGCTAGACACAGAACGAGTTCACTGCTCATAGGAGAGAGGTTTTGCTCTGCATTGTTTTTATGTGAGTACATCTACTTAAAGATTTTTAATAAAGCATTACCTGGTTAAGACATACTTCACTATCATGTACCTTTGTCCTGCATATTCCTGTACACACATACCTGAGATGTGGAGGCTGAGTTAGGATCCGGGCTGGTCCAGGACCCCTGATAGGACCATAGCCACTTGTAATCAGCTGCCATTAGGATAACCCAACACCGGCAAGCATGTATATAGGGACGCGATGGAGGCTCAGGACCTGGCGTTTTAGCTACAATTCATGCGGTTGACCTAGCACCACTAGGTAAGGGACCACTGCTTACATTAGTGTTTTATGCACGAAGAGGACACTGAGTGAATTGCATCCCAGACACCCCACTGTTGTTTTGTTGAATACACCAGAACTTGCTTTTGCACCTTCAATGACTTTTACACTGACACTTTAAGTTTGCTGCACTTACTGGCATGTCATTGGTCATTTGTTTCGCAGGCCAGCACAATATATTTTATATCACTATTATTGGGACATTTATTTATATTATTTATTATCCATATTGTGTTGGATTGATGTGTTTTATTTGCAATATCTAGATCACCTTTAAGCACTGGCACTTTGTACATTTTGCACCATTTATAAGGATATGTTTTTGATGGTTATTTCTGATTTATTCTATGTATTTTTATTTAGAATTATTCACATGAAGTAGTGTTTATGTCCCTTTGTGCACCTACACATGATTATCTAGATTTATATGTTTTTAGTGTCAACACTTATTTATGCGATTTTACGTGCAATTTTTTTGTCATTTAGTATATACCAACTGAAAAGGATTTTTTATGCACTTTTTTTCACATACGCATGATGCTGATTATTAAGACTTGAATGTTTTTAGTGTCAACACCTATTTATGCGATTTATTATGCGATTTTATGTCATTTTATTAATTGACCACAGACAGAGATTTACAGCTTTCTTCTGGTTAGCGCAGCACCTCCCCCCCTATACCTCAGTTTGATTTTGGGCTTATGTCTGACCCTTGCTTCGGTGCATGCAGCTGTCCAGTCGCATAGTGCATTTTTACTATTTTTCTGAGTTCTTGTTTTCTTTTCTTTTTCCAATTGGGTAGCGTGGGAATATTCTTATTACATCAGCTGATTTGTGCGATGTGTATCTGGTAGGAGGAGACTATTTCTACATTTAGAAGAGTTCCATGGTCATATTGGTTTGTGAGGAAGATGAATATGCATAGAAGTACAGAACCACACTGATATTCAAGTTCTAGTATAAGTTTATTCCAAAGACCCATTTTTCAATTATAAGCCAAAGCATTTCCGGAACTAAGCTCTTGTTCTTTGATAGGGATGTCAGGACTGGGATAAGAAATTGTAACCCCTGCTGTGCATGGCAACATCTCTTCTTGCTGAGCCACCTGAGATGCTGTACAGATACTTGGACAATTCCTTGGACAATCTTTGCTTGAACCTTGTTTCTGGTGAACCTTGAACTCTTTGCTCCTCCCACAAAGTTCTCATTTAAACCATACCTTTGCACTTCCTGTGTGCCAGATTATTGTCAGCACTACAGCCAATATCTCACTATTGTCACTCCTGCTGCCATCCATATCTTTGCTACCACTTGTTACCGACCTTTGGCTTGTTCCTTGACTACCCTTCTGCTTGATCCCAACCTGCAACCACTAGTTACCAACCTTTGGCTTGTTTACTGACTACACCTCTGCTTGATTCTAACCTGCTATATCTGCTACTTGACTCCAGTTTGCTCCTGGTGGGGCAATTCTGAGGACTGTGACTAGGTACTAACATGCAACAAAACACATAAATCAGAAGCTCTGGTGAATACTGGTCAGTACGTGGACCCTGCACCTCTGGTGAGCCCGTGCTATCTGCCGAACTGACCTGCATGTATACTTATCCTGCCGGTTGGTGAGAGCCTCTCTGCTGCTAAAGCGCCTGGTCTTCTCTGAGCCTTACTCTTGACTGTGACAGGGTAATAATAATAATAATAATAATAATAAATATAGGGATCAAAAACCAGTGAGAAATTTTAGTAATAGTAAGAATATGAATGTACTGTGCTAAAATGATAAAAATCACATACTTAGGGGTCTAATCATATAAAAAAACATGCATAGCCTTTAATCCAGAAAATGTACATGCACATTTGTTCTGTGTGAACTTAGAAAAACAAATGTTCTCTCTAGGCTACTATCTTTCATCTGAACAAATGTAAATGTACAGTATATGTAAAGCGCTGCATAAATTGTCATCTATTAAGGTCAGTAGAGAAATAACACATTATGGTGACTAGATGGAGCTGAAGAGCATAAGAAATAAATATGCATTTGTAACAAGAGATACAATGTTACATATCCAGAGAACGCTAGAGAGAAATAGCAAATAAATGTAACCATTGGTTACATAATTAACTGCTCATAATAAAAGAACATTCATTCAGAAGAGAACATTTAGATGTTACCTAATTCATACAGAACGAATGTGCATGCAAATTCACTGGTCAAGTGGCTATTCAATGTTGACCATGTCTGTAAAAACTGACATGAAAATGACGATACTATACTTAAAAGTATTTCAGTACCCCTTTACTGTAGCCACGGTCGAACAATGCAGACAATCTGTTGAATGAACTGGCATACATGATAGTTTTCCCCATATGTCATGTATTTGCAGAGCCATCTGCCGAGTAATATACCCAGTTAAAACTATGCCTCACCAATTTTAGGTCATAGCTGTATGTTTGTACAGGCTACCAACATACATTATAGTGTTATTCTGTAAACTAAGTAATGCACGCAATTTAAAACTATTTAAAGTGAACCAACGTACGTAAGTATGTGGAATTAAAGTGTTTGTAACCCCACAATTTCATATTGCTGATATGTGCCTGCTGCATGATATACTAGTATAATTGTACTTGTCTCTTTGTGTGAAATCCCTGGTGTTCCTGCCAGTCCCTCTACTTTCCTATTAAAAACTAACTACACTAAGCAGGAGAACACATCGTGGTTAGTTCTTTAGCTATGATTGTAACTCAGTGTGCTCTTACCAATGATCAGACCCCCCCCTTCCCCCACACGGTCTTCAGTATACTGTTGCTTCTCCTCCCACCAGCTCTTATGCAGTTGAGAACAGAGGGATCAGAGGGAATGTAACCACTTATAAAAAACGGAAATAATTAATAATTATAATGCTTTTTTTTATAACTACAGTGGGGACGGAAAGTATTCAGACCCCCTTCAATTTTTCACTCTTTGTTATAGTGCAGCCATTTGCTAAAATCATTTAAGTTCATTTTCTTTCCTCATTAATGTACACACAGCATCCCACATTTTTGCAGATTTATTAAAAAAGAAAAACTGAAATATTACATGGTCCTAAGTATTCAGACCCTTTGCTGTGACACTCATATATTTAACTCAGGTGCTGTCCATTGCTTCTGATCATCCTTGAGATGGTTCTACACCTTCATTTGAGTCCAACTGTGTTTGATTATACTGATTAGACTTGATTAGGAAAGCTACACACCTGTCTATATAAGACCTTACAGCTCACAGTGCATGTCAGAGCAAATGGGAATCACGAGGTCAAAGGAACTGCCTGAAGAGCTCAGAGACAGAATTGTGGCAAGGCACTCTTCCTAGAGCTGGCCGTCTGGCCAAACTGAGCTATCGGGGGAGAAGAGCCTTGGTGAGAGAGGTAAAGAAGAACCCAAAGATCACTGTGGCTGAGCTCCAGAGATGCAGTCAGGAGATGGGAGAAAGTTGTAGAAAGTCACCAATCACTGCAGCCCTCCACCAGTCGGGGCTTTATGGCAGAGTGGCCCTATGGAAGCCTCTCCTCAGTGCAAGACACATGGAGTTTGCTAAAAAACACCTGAAGGACTCCAAGATGGTGAGAAATAAGATTCTTTGGTCTGATGAGACCAAGATAGAACTTTTTGGCCTTAATTCTAAGCGGTATGTGTGGAGAAAACCAGGCACTGCTCATTACCTGTCCAATACAGTCCCATCAGTGAAGCATGGTGGTGGCAGCATCATGCTGAGGGGGTGTTTTTCAGCTGCAGGGACAGGACGACTGGTTGCAATCGAGGGTAAGATGAATGCGGCCAAGTATAGGGATATCCTGGATGAAAACCTTCTCCAGAGTGCTCAGGACCTCAGACTGGGCAGAAGGTTTACTTTCCAACAAGACAATGACCCTAAGCACACAGCTAAAATAACAAAGTAGTGGCTTCACAACAACTCTTGTTGAATGGCCCAGCCAGAGCCCTGACTTAAACCCAATTGAGCATCTCTGGAGAGACCTAAAAATGGCTGTCCACCAACGTTTACCATCCAACCCAACAGAACTGGAGAGGATCTGCAAGGGGGAATGGCAGATGATCCACAAATCCAGGTGTGAAAAACTTGTTGCATCTTTCTCAAAAAGACTCATTGGTGTATTAGATCAAAAGGGTGCATCTACTAAATACTGAGCAAAGGGTCTGAATACTTAGGACCTTGTGATATTTCAGTTTTTCTTTTTTAATAAATCAGCAAAAATGTCAACAATTCTGTGTTTTTCTGTTAATATGGTGTGCTGTGTGTACATTAATGAGGAAAAAAATTAACTTAAATGATTTTAGCAAATGGCTGCAATAAAACAAAGAGTGAAAAATGTAAGGGGGTCTGAATACTTTCCATCCCCACTGTATATTCAAATGTTTTCTATTTTAAATTGAATGGGTTGTTTTATAAAGTGGTAATTTACAATCCCTTTAATACCATTTTAAAGTATTACCTCCAAAGATAAATGATTGTATATACTGTAGCGGGGTGCCTGTGAAACAGGTTAAAATTTCAGGAAAAGTGAGTGATGGGATATATGTTCCTCCACGGATTCTTAGATTTGCAATCTAAGATAATTTCAGCAAAGACTTCAGGGTAAAGAAGGATAGTTCTTTACCCTGTATTGGTGAAGTCCGTTCCGGGGCTGTTTTTATTGGGAGTCTGATAGAGATCTGGGTGGGACAGACTCCCAAGTCCATAGACCGCAGTTTAATGTTTTTTTTTCAGGTCTTGATTAACCACTTCAATACAGGGCACTTTCGCACCTTCTTGCCCATGCCAATTTTCAGCTTTCAGCGCTGTCACTTTTTAAATGACAATTGTGAGGTCATGCTACACTGTACCCAAACAAAACTTTTATCATTTTGTTCCCACAAACAGAGCTTTCTTTTGGTGGTATTTGATCACCTCTGTGGTTTTTTTTCTAAACAAATAAAAAAAGACGAGGGGCGTGGCTTGGTGCCGAACAGGAATGGCTGCCTGACTTCCTCGCTCTGTCCCACGGAGGTCCTGCTATCTGACTAACGGAGCCCTTCAGTACTGCAGACATGGGGAAACCGAAGGACAAAGCATCACAGTCCCGGTCCCGATCCCCTAGAGGCGCAGATTCGCTTTCCGGACACAATATACCGTAAATATTCTGAGCCCGATCACGCGAGGCCCCGGCTTCAACTCCGGCCTACTCCGGAGCACGCTCCTCCAGCCTCAGCCCTGCCAGGAGAATCCCTCAGCTCACGGAGAGCCCCTCTGCCGGCCGCCCACTAAATATGAGCGATCTCAGATCAGTAGCAGCAGACATAAAATAATCTTTTGCTGCTGCATTTACAGATCTCAGGAGAGATATTCAATCGATGCACATGCGGATTGATGACCTAGAAATAACCACAACCGCCCATGACGCCGCCTTACAACAGCTACAGCACTCATCGCAGACGTACAACAGCCAGCTCAGAGACTTACATAGACACATGGAAGATTTGGACAATCACGGATGCCGCCATAACCTACGGGTAAGGGGCATGCCTGAATCCGTAGAACAGAACCACCTAACGCAAGCCACAATCCAGATCTTCAACGACCTGCTGGGTAGACCCCCTGAGACCCCCATCGAATGTGAGCGTCTACACAGAGCTCTCAAACCCAGAGGCAGGAACACAGATCCTCCCAGGGATGTGGTATGCTGCCTCGTAAATTTCGGATTGAAGGAAGACATTTTGAGAAGAGCTAGGGAGCGCCGCAGTTTGCTGTATCAGGGAGCAGAAATCAAGATTTTCCAAGATCTGTCCCCCATAACCCTGCAAAACAGAAGGGACATGCACCCGCTGCTCGACCTGCTACGCTATAAAGGGATCCAATACCACTGGAAATTCCCCTTCTG
Source organism: Lithobates clamitans (assembly GCA_037952925.1). Taxonomy (NCBI): domain Eukaryota; kingdom Metazoa; phylum Chordata; class Amphibia; order Anura; family Ranidae; genus Lithobates; species Lithobates clamitans. The sequence continues at coordinate 7,830,165 of JBBGZY010000787.1, read as the reverse complement.
CCTATCTGCATCAAATGCTGGATGCACTGCCAATCTGAAAGTCCCAGAAGATCTCAGGGGGTTCTGCAATGCACTACAGATACCACTCATCGAGCTCCTGGACTGGTATAGAGCCTTCCATATCCCCCAACTCCAAAGACCCAGCTCTATGGAAGCTATACCGGTAAGAGATGATTTCCACATCAGAAGGCGCAGATCATCCTCCCCAAGACCACTTCCTCAAAGGGATCAGCGGGATAGAGATCGACAAAGCCCAACAGCATCCCCTGCCCACAGGCGGGCCAGGCCAGATAAGTCTTAATGATTTCCCTTCAAACCCACGATGATAGCACAACTCATATTCAGAGTTGCCGTCTTTTTCAGGTCGCCTCCCCATCCCAAGCCCCGGCCCCATCTATCCAGGACAGGATAATAAGCTGACCGGCGCCTCAAATCTGAACTGAAATGGCCTATTTAACACATGACTCGGACCTGCCCCCCCATATATGGATGGACATTATTGCATCTCTACAACTGTAGAAATCCCTGAGGACCCCATGCATTCTCCCTCCATACAAGCTCAACAACAAAACATCCTCTCAGGAGAAATGACCCTCTTCCACAGACCCCCACAGATTCCAAAGCATCATGACCCTAAGAAGTATAACTAAGCTGAATCCAACACCATTGGAACATTAACTGAACAAATAACTGGCTACCATACGATCCACCAATACCCCTATTCAACCGTCAGCCGGCATTCAGCCTATGAATGACAGCTTGGGACAGATCCCCATCATCCAAATGGAGCCCTCCTCTGATGTTATTAACACCCCTTGGATCCCCTTTCTCCCCTTCCCCTCCTCCCCCCCTTCCCTCACATCCCTAACCCCCTCACACGCCCAGGTACCCTCTTCAGACCAAAGAAGCTGCACCAATATGACAGAACGAGTACCCAAGACAAGCATAAGCTAGGTTCTTAACCAACGGTATCCCACTATGTTCCGATTTGCATATATGGTTCTCTTTTTTCCTTATTTGTATTTCCTTCTTGAATTTATTTTTGCTAATTTACCTGCTATATATGTCTGTAAAAGGGGGGGGCCTGTCCCACATGGAAAATATCTCTCTCCTTGAACAGCACACCATCACACGCTGTACCCACATCAGAGACCTCCATGTGGGACGACCTTCCTAATGGTGGACAGGTACTTTTGAGCTAACAACCCTAGTGCTAACACCGCTGAGTTATGTCCTAACAACTGTATACTCATAAGATGCCACTATGTACCTAACTCATTGATGATTATTACCATTAGCAGCTATAGGCCACTATTAGAAAACACAACTACCTGAGGTGAGGTTTTGTCTTACCCCTCTGAACTGTCCATGTCTTGACCAGTTCACAGACTTAAACCTCAATGATTCCACACTCCCCTTCCCCATAGCCAAATTACCCCTCTAAATTATGGCAAGCTAGCCTTTATGAAGCTGCTCTCCCTCACGCTCCTAACGCCCTCACAAATCCTCATAGCCAAATACGAGATTATTTATTTATTAAGATATGTTTATATATGGCATAGTCCGGCAACTCTTCCTGTTCCATAATACTTGCTCTCAGGATGGTGACCTCCCCGAGTTTATTAGCATAGCGCGACATCCTCCCTGTACATAGTCTAAAGTTTACTGTTTCTATTGTCTATAATGTTGACTGTTTATGATACCACAACATTGATCTGAGGTCTCTCACTTCTTCTCTCTCCTTTGCCACAAAAGCAGGCTCCCTCTCCACAGTTGAATAGACCTATGAAGACCTCCCATGGACCAGACATCCTAAAAACCTACCTCTGGACACTTTCCACTCCTCCACACAACGGGACAGTGACTATCCTAGTTGACCCATACCGGACGTTACAACCTCCAACAGGGTAAGGTAGCTGGACTACTTTTACCTCTGGTAAGTACATCCTACCCCTCGCTAAAAACCCCCACACGACTAACCTCCTTCCATCTTTCTCTCAACCCCTTCCCCCTTCCCATACCCTCTCTCTCCCTCTCTTCTCTTTACCTGGGTCTCGCCTCCCCTGGTCTCCACTGTAGCATTCCCCACCGTAACGACTAAGAACTCATCAAGGGCGTACAATCCTCCACAGACTCCACCTACCCACATCGGTCACATTTGTAAAAGGCAGTTCTACCTCGTGCCTAATCCATCAACTCGATAATACCCAAATACCATGGCTTCCCTACATTCTAGTCTGCAACACACCACACTTAAAGTGGTCTCTCAAAATGTTAAAGGGCTAAACATCCCTGAGAAGCGAAGTCAAATCCTCAACATGATGAGTAAATTGAGGGCAGATGTGGTGTTTCTGCAAGAAATTCACTTCCGCATGAACAACACCCCTAAACTCGCAAGCCGTATGTACCCAACATCCTTCCATGCCACTAACTCACTAGCCAAAACGAAGGGGGTATCGATTTTGCTATCTTAAAACCTCCCATGGCAACTGAAAGATTCCCTCGTAGACCCAGAGGGCCGCTACCTATTTCTAAAGGGCGTTATCCATAATCAGACGGTCACCCTAGGAAACATATACAGCCCCAACACTGCCCAGGTCAGTTTCTTCCGCTCTATCGCAACCATCCTCGCAGGCTTTCAATCAGGGACTACAATCCTTGGGGAAGATTTTAATGTGACACTTCAGCCCATCCTAGACTCCTCATCGGGGTCCACTACCCTGCCTTACAGAGCACTAAGACAAATCAAGATACAAATGCAAGAACTCCTTCTACACGATACATGGCGTACCCTACACCCGAATGAGAAAGATTATTCCTTCTTCTCTGCACCTTATAACAGGTATTCCAGGTAAGATTACCTCTTTCTCTCCCAAAAAGATCTCCCCTTCCTAAAATCTGCTACCATTGAACCCCTACTTCTTTCAGATCACCACCCGATAACCCTCTCCCTAACTTTCCCGGAGAGGAATCTGGTCACGAAGATTTGGCGACTAGATTCATCACTCCTCACTTCAGAAAGTGATATGAACCACATCCGCACCAGCCTAAGTAACTACTTCCTGGAGAATGACAACTCCGAGACAGCACCTCTCACCCTTTGGGAGGCACACAAGTGTGTCATCCGAGGGGAATTTCTAACACTTAAGGCCAGTCGGAAAAAAGCACAACAGACAACAATGCGGGAACTAACCAACAAAATAAGGAGACTAGAACTAATTCACAAGCAGTCACAGACACAAGACACATACTTGGAACTTACACAAACTAGGAAACTTCTCCTGGAAGTTCTCAACCGCAAAACCCGACGCAAATTTATGTTAAATCAAAAACCCTTTTATGAACAGGGAAACAAATGCGGGAGACAATTAGCCAGAGCTATCCAAACTAAGAAAGCTAACACTAACGTCCACACCATAAAAGACCCCTTAGGCAACTCGAGTTCAACTTCAGCAGACATAGCGTCTCAATTCGAACGCTTTTACACAGAACTTTACAATATACCCCATCAACCCGAACCACCTGTAGGCCAAAATCCTAGAAAAGCCCTTATCCCAGATTTCCTTAAAAAGTACAGCCCCAAACCCTTACCCCGGGAAGATGCCCGCGAACTAGACAACCCCATATCCGAGGATGAACTCAAGAGAGCGATTAAACAACTAAAAATGGGCAAAAGCCCGGGCCCAGACGGCTTTTCAGCACCCTATTTCAAGACATTCGTAGATATACTCTCAGCCCCGTTTCCTAAGGCATTTAACTCCCTTACCTCAACAACACTACCATTCCACAGATTACTAGAAGCGCATATCACGGTCATACCGAAGGAGGGGAAGGACGCCACATCAGTCGCCAGTTACAGACCAATTTCCCTACTCAATGTAGATCTCAAATTATTTGCCAAAATTCTAGCAAACTGTCTCCTTCCCCTCCTACCCTCAATAATAGGGAAAGACCAAGTAGGATTTGTCCCTGGCAGAGAGGCCAGGGACAAAACCATTAAGGCAATCAACTTACACCATTGGCTAACCACCCAAAAACAAGGAGGCTTCTTTCTATCCCTGGATGCTGAGAAGGCGTTTTACAGGGTGTCTTGGGACTACCTGGGGGCTGTCTTGCGCAACTTAGGACTACAGAATCGAATGTTCAACTTGATTATGTCTCTATACACCACACCAACAGCAAAAGTCAAAGTCAATGGCCACCTGTCAGACGCCTTCTCTATCCGGAATGGAACGAGGCAAGGATGCCCATTATCCCCTATCCTTTTTATTTTAACCATAGAACCCCTACTACGTTGCCTACGATCGAACGAGAACATTAAGGGCATACCCATAGCAGGACATACTTACAAGTTAGCGGCTTTCGCCGATGACATCCTGCTATTCTTAAGTGACCCACTGACCTCGATCCCAAACCTGCTTAGAGATTTTGACTTATTCTGACAAATATCCAACCTAAAGATCAACTTCTCAAAATCCCATGCTCTCAATATATCTCTCCCGAAAGACCTAGTCTCCCAATGCCAAAACAATTTCCCCTTTGTTTGGAAACAGAACACTATCACATATCTGGGAATCCAATTGACTACACACTTATTGGACCTATATACAAAAAACTTCATCCCATTGATTCGCACAATCTCAGACGACCTGCGCAGATGGGATAAACCCCATTTCTTATGGTTCGGTCATGCGGCCATCCTGAAGATGAATATCCTCCCCCGTATCCTATACCTGCTACAAACAATCCCCATCAAACTCCCCGCAGCTTTCTTTCAGACACTCAAACAGCAATCTCTGAAGTTTCTAAGGAAACATAAGCGCCCAAGGATAAGTTTTGCCCAACTCTCGAAACCCAAAACCAAAGGGGGTATTGGTCTCCCAGACCTTCGAAATTACTCCCGAGCTTGCCATCTGGGAAGAATTGTAGACTGGTCAGTACACGAGGGGGTTAAAGATTGGGTGAGACTAGAAGGCTCTTTTTCCCACCTGTCCATCAGAAACAGCCCCTGGTTTCTCCCTTGCCATATTCCAAGAACCCTAAAAGAACATCCCCTCAGTAGCTTCAGAGAGGTATGTAAGAAAATCCAACTTTCCTCTAACCCGGGGCCCCTTACACCTATTCGACTTAATCCAGCCTTTACTCTGGGGATGTCCAACCACTTCCTCAAGGATACTTGGCCACACAAAGACATATTAGCCCAACACTTCTTTCAGGATGGTAAATTTCTAGACCGTACTTCACTCCCAACAAATCTAGGGGGCAAACCTCCCCCTCTATGGACTTACTTCCAGATTCGTCCTTTTCTTACAACAATAAACCGAATCACATCTTTATCCCAAGATCTAACCCCATTTGAAAACCTATGCTCCCACACTACACCGCAACAACATATGATTGCGAACATTCACTCTATGCTTTATGCCTCGACTTCCCCTAAGGACACTAAAGCATGCCAGGCTTGGGAAAGGGAGCTTCAAATAGACCTAACAGAAGAGAACTGGGAACGCATTTTCACAATAGTGCACAAAGGCTCCCTCAATGTCACGACACAAGAGAATAACTATAAAACCCTATCCCGGTGGTACTGTACACCTGAATTACTAAATAAATTTAACCCAGACACGCCAAACAAATGTTGGAGATGCTCTACTGAAACAGGTACATTCTTACACATCTGGTGGTCCTGCCCACTTCTCCAGACTTTTTGGACACAGGTACATGACATCACCTCTCAAGTGACCACATACCCTCTGGATTATACTGCAGCTAGGCTCATTCTCCACCATTCCTCCACTTCAGTCCACTCATACAGGAAATCTTTGGGGGTACATATGATCAATGCAGCCAAACTATGCATCTCAGCCCACTGGGGATCTCCCCTCACTCCAAATATATCTGAATGGCTTACCCGTGTGGGCAGGGTGGCTGAAATGGAGGAACTAATCCACATTGCAAGAGATTCACCATCAAAATACTCCCGAACATGGGCCTGTTGGACCCACTTCTGCACCACAGAGAGATATACCTCCATCATGGGGCTAAACCGTCCCGAATCCTCCAATGGCTGACTGAGATACCCCAAGTAACTCTTCTTAGAAACATACTTAGTCAATAAGACCCGCTGACTATTCCACTCTCGCCCTAATGCAGATCCCGGGGGGAGACCCCTTCAGACAGGGATCTTCCCACGAAACCCTTCATACCCTTGAAGCTCGGTGGAGACCGGGGAGGGGATACCTCAGGGCCCCCCCTCCCTTCCCCATGTTTGTTTTTTGCTCTTTCCCTAAGTCCCCCTCCCCTTTATGTCTTTCCCCCTTCCCACGCCCCTACCCCACCCGCCCAGATGACGATAACCACATATTTATCCCCATGACTACTCCAGCTCATATGTATGACTTTCCATTTACTCCTCACAACAAAAAAAACTGATGAGACTGCCCCCCCATACGTATACACCCCACCTTAAAAACCCAACACTTCCTTAGATCCATCCAGTTACCCCCCTTCTTTTTAGTCTGAAGGCTACAACTTTTGATCCCCTATAAGCCTTATTGGTACTATTATGTATCTTGAGTCTTCCATCACAACTGTTTTTCTCTGTACAAAAAATACTGACACTGTTGATATTATACTCTGTATGTAGCATCTTTCAATAAAATCTAAGGAGAAAAAAAAAACCCAACACTTACATACGTGCTCAGGAATAAACAAACAGATTTATATTTAAATGCCTAATGCCACTTCTATAACTAGCCCCTTACCCTTGGAGCTATAATTAACCACTTGAGCCCCGGACCATTATGCTGCCTAAGGACCAGAGGTCTTTTTCCAATTTGGCACTGCGTCGCTTTAACTGCTAATTGCGCGGTCATGCAATGCTGTACCCAAACGAAATTTGCGTCCTTTTCTTCCCACAAATAGAGCTTTCTTTTGATGGTATTTGATCACCTCTGCGGTTTTTATTTTTTGCGCTATAAACGGAAAAAGACCGAAAATTTTGAAAAAAAATGATATTTTCTACTTTTTGTTATAAAAAAAATCCAATAAACTAAATTTTAGTCATACATTTAGGCCAAAATGTATTCGGCCACATGTCTTTGGTAAAAAAAATGTCAATAAGTGTATATTTATTGGTTTGCGCAAAAGTTATAGCGTCTACAAACTAGGGTACATTTTCTGGAATTTACACAGCTTTTAGTTTATGACTGCCTATGTCATTTCTTGAGGTGCTAAAATGGCAGGGCAGTACAAAACCCCCCCAAATGACCCCATTTTGGAAAGTAGACACCCCAAGGAAATTGCTGAGAGGCATGTTGAACCCATTGAATATTTATTTTTTTTGTCCCAAGTGATTGAAAAATTACAAAAAAAAAAAAAAAAAAAATATTTACAAAAAGTCGTCACTAAATGATATATTGCTCACACAGGCCATGGGCCTATGTGGAATTGCACCCCAAAATACATTTAGCTGCTTCTCCTGAGTATGGGGATACCACATGTGTGGGACTTTTTGGGAGCCTAGCCGCGTACGGGGCCCCGAAAACCAATCACCGCCTTCAGGATTTCTAAGGGTGTAAATTTTTGCTTTCACTCTTCACTGCCTATCACAGTTTCGGAGGCCATGGAATGCCCAGGTGGCACAAAACCCCCCAAAATGACCCCATTTTGGAAAGTAGACACCCCAAGCTATTTGCTGAGAGGCATATTGAGTCCATGGAATATTTTATATTTTGACACAAGTTGCGGGAAAGTGACACTTTTTTTTTTTTTTCATAAAGTTGTCACTAAATGATATATTGCTCACACAGGCCATGGGCATATGTGGAATTGCACCCCAAAATACATTTAGCTGCTTCTCCTGAGTATGGGGATACCACATGTGTGGGACTTTTTGGGAGCCTAGCCGCGTACTGGACCCCAAAAACCAATCACTGCCTTCAGGATTTCTAAGGGTGAAAATTTTTGATTTCACTCTTTACTGCCTATCACAGTTTCGGAGGCCATGGAATGCCCAGGTGGCACAAAACCCCCCCAAATGACCCCATTTTGGAAAGTAGACACCCCAAGCTATTTGCTGAAAGGCATGGTGAGTATTTTGCAGCTCTCATTTGTTTTTGAAAATGAAGAAAGACAAGAAAAAACATTTTTTTTTTTCTTTTTTCAATTTTCAAAACTTTGTGACAAAAAGTGAGGACTGCAAAATACTCACTATACCTCTCAGCAAATAGCTTGGGGTGTCTACTTTCCAAAATGGGGTCATTTGGGGGGGTTTTGTGCCACCTGGGCATTCCATGGCCTCCGAAACTGTGATAGGCAGTGAAGAGTGAAATCAAAAATTCACGCCCTTAGAAAGCCTGAAGGCGGTGCTTGGTTTTCGGGGTCCCGTACGCGGCTAGGCTCCCAAAAAGTCTCACACATGTGGTATCCCCGTACTCAGGAGAAGCAGCAGAATGTATTTTGGGGTGTAATTTCATATATTTCCATGGCATGTTTGAGCAATATATCATTTAGTGACAACTTTGTGCAAAAAAAAAAAAAAAAAAATTTGTCTCTTTCCCGCAACTTGTGTCGCAATATAAAATATTCCATGGACTCGACATGCCTCTCAGCAAATAGCTTGGGGTGTCTACTTTCCAAAATGGGGTCATTTGGGGGGGTTTTGAACTGTCCTGGCATTTTATGCACAACATTTAGAAGCTTATGTCACACATCACCCACTCTTCTAACCACTTGAAGACAAAGCCCTTTCTGACACTTATTGTTTACATGAAAAAGTTTTTTTTTTTTGCAAAAAAATTACTTTGAACCCCCAAACATTATATATTTTTTTAAAGCAAATGCCCTACAGATTAAAATGGTGGGTGTTTCATTTTTTTTTTTCACACAGTAATTGCGCAGCGATTTTTCAAACGCATTTTTTGGGGAAAAAACACACTTTTTTAAATTTTAATGCACTAAAACACGCTATATTGCCCAAATGTTTGATGAAATAAAAAAGATGATCTCAGGCCGAGTACATGGATACCAAACATGACATGCTTTAAAATTGCGCACAAACGTGCAGTGGCAACAAAATAAATACATGTTTAAAAGCCTTCAAAAGCCTTTACAGGTTACCACTTTAGATTTACAGAGGAGGTCTACTGGAAAAATTACTGCACTCGATCTGGCCTTCGCGGTGATACCTCACATGCATGGTGCAATTGCTGTTTACGTTTGACGACAGACCGCCGCTTGCGTTCGCCTTAGCGCGAGAGCAGGGGGCGACAGGGGTGTTTTTTTTTTTTTTTTTTTTTTCTTTATTATTTTTTTGCTTTTTTAATCTTACTTTTAAACTGTTCCTTTCATATTTTTTTTTTTAATCATTTTTATTGTTATCTCGGGGAATGTAAATATCCCCTATGATAGCAATAGGTAGTGACAGGTACTCTTTTTTGAAAAAATTGTGGTCTATTAGACCCTAGATCTCTCCTCTGCCCTCAAAGCAAATGACCACACCAAGATCGGTGTGATAAAATGCTTCCCCAATTTCCCAATGGCGCTATTTACATCCGGCGAAATCTAAGTCATGAAATACTCGTAGCTTCCGGTTTCTTAGGCCATAGAGATGTTTGGAGCCACTCTGGTCTCTGATCAGCTCTATGGTCAGCTGGCTGAATCACCAGCTGCATTCTCAGGTTCCCTGTTGAGACAGGAGAGCCAGAGAAAAACACGGAAGACGGTGGGGGGGGGCATTCCCTCCCACGGCTTGTAAAAGCAGTCTAGAGGCTAATTAGCCGCTAGGATTGCTTTTACATGAAAGCCGACCGCTGGCTGAAAAGAATGATACCAAGATGATACCTAAACCTGCAGGCATCATTCTGGTATAACCACTCAAAGTCGTGAATGGCGTACCTGAAGACAAAAAAATGGTTAACAATGGTTAACAATAAAGCACAGTAAAGTGTAAATAATTACACACCTGAAAAACAAACATGATAAAACATAATAACAATAACAATAACAATAACAATCAATAACAATAACAATAACAATAAAACATTGCAGAATAGAATACAGTAAAAAAGAGCAGAACAATAGAGAGAGAGAATAGAGAGAGAGAGAACAATAAAACAACAACTATTTTTTTTTATTTCATATTTTTTTTTTTTTTACACTTTTTTTGTAACTAACTTTTATAACGGTAACCGGTTCCAGGTTCGGGTCTCTCAAAATGCGATGGCATCTTGGGAGACCCTGTGAAAGTGTGCCTAGTCTGTGCAATGCTGTACCCTACGCTAATACTCAACTAGTGAATGGTAGCGTTCAAAACATTCACCAATGCAAAGACCAGGATTGTCAGGACAGGAGGGACAATAATAGTGGGTGTCACGCCTATATCCGCGCTTGCTGCAGACACGACATCTTTTTTGGGGGGTTCGTTGGGTAGGGGTACTCGGGAGGACATAAAAATGCCTCTCATGCAGCCGACTGCATTTGGTTGGGGATGTGAATGGGGGAAGTACGGGCGCTGCAGAAGCGGTGGGTTCCCAATTAGGATTGGCGAATGCAGCAGGAAGGGCACTATGGGCACGACGGGCCTGTGTTTGTCTTTTTGGTGGCAGCGGGACACTACTTGTGCTTGCCACCTCACCAGCTTGAACTGCACTTATGGGACTCGCCACGTCACCACGTGTTACTGCAGTGCTGGTTTGACTACGACCGGGGTGTACTAGGCCGCTGGCGCTTGCCAGTTCACCAAAACACTACCAAAAAACTGTTAGCGATCGCAGGGATCAGGCCTGACTCTGCGAACGCTGCAGTTATGCGTTTAGTGTTTTGTAAGTGACAGTGATCGATCGATACCGCACTTGGGTGGGCTGGGCTGGGCGGAGGGGCAAAACGCAGGTGCTAGCGGGTATCTGGGCTGATCCCGCTAACACTGCGTTTTTGGGAACCCTAAACTGCTGGTGACGCTAGTATAGATCTGATCGGATCAGATATTGATGCGATCAGATACTATACCACTAAGGGAGGTGTACAGTGCGTGCGTGGGTGTTAGCGGTACTGGCGCTAATCTGACGCTGCCTGGGGCTGGTGCTTGCCAGTTCACCAAAACGCTACAAAAAAACCTGTTAGCGATCGCAGGGATCAGGCCTGACTCTGCGAACGCTGCAGTTATGCGTTTAGTGTTTTGTAAGTGTCAGTGATCGATCGATACTGCACTTGGGTGGGCTGGGCTGGGCCGGGCGGAGGGGCAAAACGCAGGTGCTAGCAGGTATCTGGGCTGATTCCGCTAACACTGCGTTTTTGGGAACCCTAAACTGCTGGGGACGCTAGTATAGATCTGATCGGATCAGATATTGATCCGTTCAGATACTATACCACTAAGGGAGGTGTATGGTGCGTGCGTGGGTGTTAGCGGTACTGGCGCTAACCTGACGCTGCCTGGGGCTGGTGCTTGCCAGTTCACCAAAACGCTACCAAGAAAACTGTTAGCGATCGCAGGGATCAGGCCTGACTCTGCGAACGCTGCAGTTATGCGTTTAGTGCCTTGTAAGTGACAGTGATCGATCGATACTGCACTTGGGTGGGCTGGGCGGAGGGGCAAAACGCAGGTGCTAGCAGGTATCTGGGCTGATCCCGCTAACACTGCGTTTTTGGGAACCCTAAACTGCTGGGGACGCTAGTATAGATCTGATCGGATCAGATATTGATCCGTTCAGATACTATACCACTAAGGGAGGCGCATGCTGCGTGCGTGGGTGTTAGCGGTACTGGCGCTAATTTGACGCTGCCTGGGGCGACGCATATCACCGCCGGGCGATCGGGGGGCTAAACCTTTATTCGGTAATAAACGGCGGGTGCCCTGACACTATAAAAAATAAACGAACTAACCAGCGTCAACCGTAACGGTTATACGGTGATCAGTGGTGAAAGGGTTAACTAGGGGGCAATCAAGGGGTTAAAACATTTATTAGGTAGTATATGGGGGTCCCTGACGCTATAAAACGCTGACGGCGAACCTAAATATTTACCTCACTAACTAGCGTCACCAGCGACACTAATACAGCGATCAGAAAAATGATCGCTTAGCGACACTGGTGACAGGGGGTGATCAAGGGGTTAAAACTTTATTAGGGGGGGTTAGGGGGGTACCCTAGACCTAAAGGGGGGTAATATACACTGTCCCAACACAGTAACTGTCACAAACTGACACAGCAGTAATCAGAAAAAAAAAACAAAAAACAAAAACAAAAACTGCTGGTGTCAGTTTGTGACAGGGGGGGGGGGGTGATTGGGGGGGGGATCGAGGGGCGATCGGGGGGGGGATCGGGGTGATTTGTGTGCCTGGCATGTTCTACTGTGTGTGTAGTGTTTGTGCACTCACATACTTGTCGTCTCTCCTCGGGCCGGAACGGAAAATACCGACCCGAGATGACATCACTTCCTTTGCTGCTGTTTAGCATACAGCAGCAAAGGAGTGTTTTCATTGGCCGGCGGCGATCGCGAGGGGGGGGCCACGAACGGATGGTCTCCCCCTCATCACCGATCGCCGCTGGACAAACGACGACCGCCTCGGGCACCGGGGGGGGGTCCGATCGGACCCCCCACCCGCGGAAGGCAAATCACGTACCCTGTACGTGATTTTGCCTGTCCGTGCCACTTTGCCGACGTACATCGGCGTGAGGCGGTCGTCAAGTGGTTAAAGTGGCCTTCCTGCATTATACAGTTCCAGATCTCAGATGACGGGGTAGACCTCGAGTTCGAGGTTGTTTTGTTCCTGTATTTGTCTGTTTAATTTTCTGATAAACATATCTGACTCGCTATACTTCAGTGAATAAAGTCATATCAATAATGTTCATGTTGTCTAACTACCTATTGTTTGTAAAAACTGTGTAACAACACTTTGTTCACAATAAAAACTTTTATGGAAAAAAAAAAAAAGACAGACAATTTTGAAAAAAACAAGTTTTTCTTTGTTTTTGTTATAAAAATTTGTAAATAAGTAAGTTTTCTCCTTTACTGATGGGCACTGATAAGCTGCACTGATGGGCACTGATAAGGCAGCACCAATGAGGCGGCACCGATGAGGTGGCATGGGTGAGGTGTCACTGATTGGCACTGATGATGGGCACTGATAGGCGGCATTGATGGGCACTGATAGGCAGCACTGATATGTGGCACTGATATGCGGCACTGATGGGCATTGATAGGCGGCACTGGTAAGCACTGATGGGTACTGATAGGTGACACTGATGGGCATTGAAAGGCTGCACTGATGGGTACTTATGGGTGGCACTGATAGACGGCACTGCTGGGCACTGATGGGCACTGATAGGCGGCACTGATGGGCACTGAAAGGCATCACTGATAAGCATTGATGGACACTGATGGCTGGCACTGATGGATTTAACGGACAGGCATCACTGGTGGCACTGGCACTGGCAGGCACTGATTGGCAACTGCCTGGGCACTGATTGGCAGCTGCCTGGGCACTGATTGCCATTTCACTGGTGGTCTAGGGTGGCATACCTGGTGGTCCAGTGGGGTGGCTGTCCCTGGTGGTCTGGTGGCATCCCTGGTGGTCCTGGGCGGGCATCCGAGGGGGGCTGTGCTAATTGTTTGATTGTTTGTGATTCTCCTGTCAGGAGAGCAGCCGATCAGCTCTCCTCTACTCGAGTCTGTCAGACGCGAGTGAGGAAAAGTCAATCAACATCTCTTCCTGTTTATATCGTGATCAGCCTTGATTGGACATGGCTGATCACGTGGTAAAGTTTTTCCGTCAGAGACTAGTGAGATAGTAGTTGCGGTGTGTCAGGCTGATTCCTACTGCCCGGAACCGCTGGAGGGGAAGAATGAAGAGAAAGAGTCTGCAAATTTTCCCTTGGAGATCCTTGCAGGTGACACAGAGGACCTACTTCTGGAGTTAGACCTACCGGACCTGCCCACGACCCGAGAAAAGTTTGGCATGGCCCAGCTTAGGGACCCCACTTTAGATAAGGCAAGGGAACAGGTAAAAGTGGTAAATGGGGTACCCCAAGAGCCAGGGGAGGAGGCTCTATTCCCCCATTTTGCTATGGAAAATGACCTGTTATACCAAGTCAATGAAATACAAGGAGAGAGACTGGAACAGTTGCTAGTACCTCAACCTCATAGATGCATGGTGCTAGGCCTGGCACATTCTCATGTTCTTGGGGGACATCTGGGGGTGGATAAACTAAGGAGAGAATATTGAAACAGTTTTATTGGCCAGGCTTACACAAAGAGGTAAAATTGTACTGTGAACCTTGCCCAGTTTGTCAGCTCACCACTCCGGTCTCACATTTCTGGAGTCCATTGGTATCTTTACCCATTATTGAGGTGCCCTTTGACAGGATTGCCATGGACATCGTAGGTCCCTTGGTTAAGTCCGCTAGGGGGCACCAGTATATCCTGGTTGTCTTGGACTATGCTACCCGGTACCCAGAGGCAATCCCATTAAGGAACCCCTCAGCTAAGAGTATTGCTAAAGAGCTTTTTTTTATGTTTTCACGTGTGGGTATTCCTCGGGAGCTGTTTACTGACCAGGGTACGCCCTTCATGTCGAAGGTTACTAAAGAATTGTGTAAATTGTTTATAATTAATCACTTATGCACTTCTGTGTACCACCCACAAAGAGATGGTCTAGTGGAAAGGTTCAACAAAACACTGAAAGGAATGTTAAAACGAGTGGTAGTGGCAGATGGTAGGCACTGGGACTGCCTCTTGCCCTCATGTTTGCTATATGGGAGGTACCCCAAGCCTTTTCCCCATTCTAGTTGCTGTATGGCCGACATCCGAGAGGCCTATTAGATATAGCAAAAGAGACCTGGGAACGAGAGGCAACCCCACTCAAAAGTGTAGTGGGCAATATTGCTCAAATGCAAGATCGGATTGGAAAAGTCATGCCCATTGTTAAATCCCATTTGCAACAGGCTCAGCAGGCTCAGGCTAGAGTCTATAACTGATCAGCCAAGATCCGAACCTTTAACCCCAGTGACAGAGTTCTTGTGCTGGTACTTACGGTGGAGAGCAAATTTCTGGCAAAATGGCAAGGGCCATAGGAGGTTGTAGAACAGATAGGGGAAGTTACCTATAGAGTACATCAGCCTGGCAAAAGGAATCCCTATCAAATCTATCATGTCAATATATTGAAGCCCTGGAAAGACAGAGAATCCCTTGTGGTCCGCGCACCCTTGGCGATGACTACCGCAGGTCCTTCTACCGTGCCTGGGGTACAGATCGCTGAGGCCCTGTCCGTATGCCAGAAACAAGACACCAAGGAATTTCCACTAAGAAGTAGGGAGTTCTTCTCTGATCTTCCAGTGGTAACTTCAGTAATAAGGCATGATATTGTGACCAAGCCAGGGGTGAACGTTAACTTAAAACCTTATTGCATCCCAGAAGCTCGGTGCCAAGTAGTCTCAGAGGAAATAAGGAGGATGTTGGAGCTTGAAGTAATAGAAGAATCCCATAGTGAGTGGTGTAGTCCAAATGTCCTTATTCCCAAGCCGGATGGAAGCATCCGATTTTGTAATGACTTACGAAAGCTGAATGAGGTGTCAAAAATTGATGCTTGTCCAGTGCCCAGAGTGGATGAGCAAATTGAGCGTTTAGGACATGCTCGATATATCACCAACCTGGACCTTATAAAGGGGTATTGGCAAATACCACTTACAGAACATGCGAAAGAGAAGATAGCCTTTTCCACTCCCGAAGGGCACTGGCAGTATAAGAGGATGCCATTTGGCCTACATGGGGCCCCGGCCACTTTTCCGCGGATGATGGATCGCATCCTTAAACCCCACCAAGCCTATGCATCTGCATATTTAGATGACGTGGTAATTTTTATTGCAGACTGGTAGAGCCACTTACCTAAAGTGCAGGCTGTTGTTAACACCCTCCATTGTGAGGGTCTGACAGCCAATCCTAAGAAGTGTGCTGTGGGATTAGAGGAGGCCCGGTATTTAGGGTATATTATTGGCAGGGGGGTAGTAAAACCCCAAGTCACAAAAGTCCAGGCAATCCAAAGTTGGCCAAGACCCCTTCATAAAAAACAGGTCAGGGCTTTTTTGGGGTTAGTAGGTTACTACAGAAGGTTTGTCCCCAATTTTGCTACGTTGGCCACTCCCCTTACAGATAATACCAAGGGGGGAAGTCCACAGGAGTGACTTGGTCCCCAGAAGCTGAGAAAGCTTTCCAGAACCTAAAGACAGCTCTGTGTAATAGCCCTGTCTTAATCACCCCAGATTTCACACAGGAATTTATAGTGCAGACGGATGCTTCAGAAGTGGGATTAGATGCAGTGTTGTCCCAAGTGGTGAATGGGGAGGAACACCCCATAGCATTCTTAAGCAGAAAGTTGTCCCCTGCTAAAAAAAAGATACGCCATTGTAGAGAGGGAATGTCTAGCCATCAAATGGGCTCTTGAAAGTTTAAAATACTATCTATTAGGGCGACAGTTTAAGCTCGTAACTGCACATGCCCCTCTCAAATGGATGGCCCAAAATAACGAGAAAAATGGAACGGAATTTCCGCCAGCAAAAGATTGAGAGCAGGTTCTCTATTTTTCCGTTGGAAAAAGTTCCTATCAGAAATTCCGTTCGTCTGTATGCAATTCCGACTCGCAAAAAAACATGCATGCTCAGAATCATCGCTTCGTATTGAACTTCCCTTTTCTAGTGCCGTCGTACGTGTTGTACGTCACCACGTTCTTGACGGTCGAAAGTTCAGAGAACTTTTGTGTGACCGTGTGTATGCAAGCCAAGCTTGAGCGGAATTCTGTTGGAAAAACCATCCAAGGTTTTTCCGACGAAAATTCTGATCGTGTGTACAGGGCATAAGAGACTCACCCCTGTGGTGGAATGTCAGCCCACCTCATCTCTAGGGGTACTATCATGTCTTTGGGGGTCAGGGGGTGCTACAATTGCTTTTTGTTTTAACAGCTTGCTAACTGGTCACTGTAAATAAACAGCTGACCCACTCCCCTATTGTTCCAGAAGGATGTCCCGTGGGTATGTCCTGTGAGAGCTTTAGGATGGCCATAGATAGCTATAGATGGGTAGAATTTCAAATGAAAATTATTAGGAAAGGATGGTTCTAAGAAAGTTTGTTTGTTTTTCTAATCATTAGTGGGTCAAATTGATGTTTGTTTTTAACCACAGTGATGTGAAAGTTTGAATGAGCAGGATGGAAAATGTACTGTATCTCAAAGGAATGATTTTCTAACAGTGTATGTGGTTTCTTTCAGTCCATTCCAAAATCAAATTTTATAAGCAAACTAAATCTTTTAAACAACATTTTCTGAACATTTTCTGAGAATTTTCATATGAATTTTTCTAAGACCTTTCCTAAGAATTTTCACTGGAAATTCTATCCATCTATGGTCAGCTTAATGCTGGTTCTTAGACCCTGCCAACCTAGGCACTCACATAGCATGAACAGAGAACCTCCATCAGTATGGATCTATGACTACAGTCAGTGACAGCTCTGCCAATAACTGTAAATAAACATCTAGCAAAGGAAGGCTTCCACTGCTGACTTCCTCTGCTAGACGTTGCATTATGGTACAACGAGAAGAAAATGGGACTCCAAATAGAAACTCACCGCAACATCAGTGTAGCTAAAGTTTTAGGCTGGGTTCACACATATGCAAATTGGATGCGGCTTACACCACATCCAATTTACAGAACATTTGAATATATGTTCTTTTCAATGGGTCTGGTTCACATATGTGCATTGCATCCACACTCCACATTGCAGAAAAAAATGTGCATTTTCTAGGCCACACATATGTTCCGTTGAGAACAGGAATTCTCTCCCCCTCCTCACTACACCTCCCCGCTCTCCCTGGTCAGCTGATCCACAGCCACAATGGAGAGGAACCGCTGAATTTATCATTTTTATCTTTGCAGGGAAACCAGAGCTGTAGTTTGCACCAGACTAGTGTGAACCCAGCCTTATTGTTAAAACAAAAGTTTAATATGTATCAAAAGGCCAAGAACAAACCTTAACCAACCCATAATAAAAGCATTCATGACAACATTGTCAAGAACAATTCAAAACAGCCCGGGCTCACAGACATTCAGCCAATCATGCCAGGGGATTGATAGCAGATGACAGATGAGTGAGGACACTTTGGTCGATCACACTCCCCACCAAAAACGGCTGTTGCAAACGTCACAGGGGAGACAGACCAATGAGGCCACTAATATTGCACAGTCCATGGAAGGATTACCATGATAGATGTGATAGTTGGGCAATCCAGGTGGGCTAAACCTGAGATATGATGAAGGCACTGTAATACACATATGAAAAGGCTCATATAAGTGATGTCACACAGGCAAAAAGCATATAGGCAGCAGAGACAGCAGGGAACAGATGATAGATAGCAGACAGTTACTTACAGACATGTTCATAGGTAGGGAGTTATCCACACACTGGTATGAAGTTAAAGCATAGAGAGTGTAGATCCAGGATCCGTCCTGTAGCTAGACCTGGGAGCTGCTAAGTGTGCTACTGTGGCACGGCTATCAGGTGTGTATAGTCCCCGATCATAAGTCTCTCAGCTGCTGCGGGTGTCAGTGAGATGAAAGACAGGATTTCTCATTCAGAAACCTCATCCGCGCTGCTATAATCCCGATCACATGTCTCTCAACTGCTGCAGGTATAAGTGCAATGGAAAGCAAATGTCTTATTCAAAAACCTCATCTGCGCCACTGAATCCCCTCGGGACAAGATGGAGTGGCAAGTGTTGATAGCCGATTGAATGAACTGAAGGAGCTGGGTGACATGACATGATGACGCCGATGCATTTCACTCACAGATCATGTGAGCTTTGTCAGGACGTTGTGGAAGGCAGTCTTCAAGCTTATAAAGGAGGGCGGATCCCTGTTAAGAGACGCTCATCTATTGGCCACAGTATTATGTCCACAATATGATTCAACAAATAGGGAAAGATATGCACACCTTTTGGATATGAACGTAGATCAATGTAAATATTATTTACATTAAGTAGGTATTTCACCCAAACCACTAAATCAAAAAGTTTGCAGCAGGTGGAGCATATATTAGATTAAAGGAAATAGGTAAAGGGGAACTCTTAACCCACACATTTCCTAATCAAAACCAACTATATGATATGTTAATTAAGGATGGAGGAAAACTTGTAGGGTAAGTTCAGTCCTTTTGAAATAACCATCTGTAAACGGAAAATCCACTCTTTTCTCCCCCGTAGAAGGACTGTATCAAAGTCACCCCTGCAGTTGGAGAGAGTGGGGGCAAAAAAGCCTTTTACCCTGAGACTCCCTGAGGTAAAGTTGTGAAACGCATTAAAGTGTTGGGCAATGGGGCTCCTTTTTGGGTTATTTTTATTCCTGATGCTACTCAGGTGTTCACCAACGCGGACACACAATTGATGGTTCATCTTTCTAACATAGAATTTTTTACAGGGATATTCAAAAATGTACAAAACCTGTGTAGTGCTATGATTAATGAACTGTTTGATATGGTACATTTTTTGCCTGTCCGCATCAGTAAACCTATAAGCACATTCCACAAATCGAAATATGTGACAGTGGCCACAGGTAAACATGCCATTAATGCGAGGCATGTCTGTCAGCCAATTTATGGATGGAGTGCGCACAAATGCTTAATGCACCAAGCAGTCCTTTAGATTTTTTGCCCTTCCTGGTACCAGCAGCGGTCTAGGCCCTACAATCCGAGACAGGTCTGGGGACCATGTTAAAATGTGCCAATGTTTGGCCAGGGCTGACCGAACTTTGTTCCGCTGAGATCCGTAACGAGTAATGATGCAAACTGGGGATGCTTGGGATAGAGCAGGTTTCATTACGTGTGTACTGATTAGATCATCACGTTTAAACGCTCTAGCCCTCTTACGTGCATGCCTAATGGTTCTGTGTGTATAGCAGCCTCTGTTCCTAAATCTCTGATAGAGTCTCTGATAGAGTTCTTTCATTTTTGGTTGATAATTAGCATCCACAGAGCAATTCCTGCGGATGCGAAGGAACTGGCCGATGGGAATGCTCTGAATAAGTGATGGAGGGTGGTGACTGGAGGCAGCTGTCTCCTTTCTAAAAGTCCTTGTTTCCAGTTTGCCAATGTGGAAAGATATGGAAAGATCAAGAAAAGAGATCCTTTCAAAATCCCATGTGAAAGTAATTTTAATATTCCTATCATTAGCGTTTAGTTTACAGATGAATTCCTGTAGTTCTTTCATAGTCTCACCCCAGATGACCAGGAAATCATCGCTGTACCTCAGCCAAAAACGTACAAGGGGGAGGTACATTGGCGAATTTTACACTATGCTCTCCTCCCACCATCCCAGATGGAGGCAGGCATATGCAGGTGCCCACAGTGGCCCCATAGAGGTGCCTCGTATTTGCTGGTAGTTCACTCCAGAAAACTGAAAATAGTTGTGAGTGAGGAGCTCTAAAATAAACTAATTTGAGATCCCATGGAGGGATATTTTTCCTCCAGAAAATGGGCAACTGCACCTATCCCCCATGGGATGCAGGTGTAGAGGGACTCAACATCAATATCGAACAAGTATGCACCTCCAGTCCTGCAATCTTGGCCAGCACATTCCTAGTATCTTGAACAAAGGATGGTAACTCGCTTACCATTCCTTTTAATCAAGACATCCAAAAATATCCCCATTCGCTCAAGGGGGCCCTTTATAGCTTAAATAATGGGCCTCCCAGGTGGATCCATCTTTGTGGACTTTTGGGAGATAGTTATTTAATAGTTATTTTCAGATTAGAGGACCACATTGCCCCCTTTATCACTAGGCTTGATGATAAAGGTCAGGGGCCTCACTAAGCTCATTAAGTGCTGCTTGTTCCTCTTGCAGGAGGTTATCCTAAGTGAATCTCATCTGATCTTAGTAAGATCCTCTTGGACCAGATCAAGAAATAGCCCAATCTACTAATTATTCATAAATTGTGGCATTTTGGTGGATCTGATATTAAGGTTCATCTGTCTCTTTCATGGAGTCTCGATAAAGCACTCACTCTCCATATCGCGGACATCATTCTCCATCAAGGTCCTCTATTTCTTGCTGATCCCTTACATCATGGGAAGGCCCTGGGTCTCCAGGGGTATCTGATGTATCAGAGTGGATCAATCTAAGATACACCTCTCTGAGAAATAGGGAAATGCCTTTAAACACCTCAAAATGACTCATCCTATTAGTCAGTGAGAAGGAAAGATCACAAAACAACAACCGCATATTTATATCCTTAAGGTCAAATTCAGAAAGTTTAATAATTCTCATCTTATCTGCACTATCTCCCAAAGGACCTGTATCTCCCCTGGAGGGGTCTACTTGTGTCTCTGACTCCTGGTGATAGTTTTGTTCGATTCTCTTATTAATGACTTTCCTCCTTCTCCGCCTTTTCAGTTTTGGTTGTTTTGACCTTCGTCTGCTGTAAGTAACTTCAAAATGCCTCGTACTGGAAGCACCTCGTCTGCCTGTCGAGTTTCCTTTTCTAAAAAACTGACCTTTTGAAAGTCATCCCAATTACTATCTGATGAAACAGGAGCCCCTCTGTTTGAGAAATATAAGCAATGGCAACTGAGTCTCGAGTCGATGAAACTTGGACTGTTCGGTCAGTCGTAAATTCTTTTGAACTTTTTCAACCTCCTTTTTCAGGAGTTCTTGTGTCTGCCAAATGCAGGTTTATCCTTATGTGGCTCAAGAAGCTTAGTGCTTTCCTCAATCTGAGCATTTAATTCGACCAGCTGTCTATTCTCTTCCTCAATGATAAGTTTCATCACTGCTACACCATGATCAATACATCATTTTTTCCAATCACTCAAGTATTGTCCAGTATGAAGATGTTGTGCCGGGATAACCCATTCTGAGTCCACATGATAGCATACAATTACTGACATGAGATTCAAGGGATGAAATATCCCATTTATGATTAAGGAACTTCACCATACTTTTTTATGTTGTTTAAATAATCCCTTAATTAAATCATTGTCAGTAGGTGTGATTTCACAGGATTCTTGTGAAAGATCCAGAGAGGCTCCAAGGAATAATATACTCAAAAAAGGGGTTAAAAAGGGGAAAACCTCACCGCAAATATACAAAGCTGACTCACCCTAATATTGGGTGGGGTTTCTGGAGTCAAAAGCAATAGAATACAAAGAGAAAAAATGGGACTTCAAATAGAAACTCACCACAGCATAAGTGTAGCTAAATTTTTATTGTTAACACAAATGTTTAATATGTATCAAAAGGCCAAGAACAAACCTTAAAGTGAAATTCCACCCAAAAATGAAACTTCCACCTTTTGGATTCCTCCCCCCCTCCGGTGTCACATTTGGCACCTTTCAGGGTGGAGGAGGGAGCAGATACCTGTCTAATACAGGTATTTGCTCCCACTTCCTGGCATAGATCACCGCGGTGATTGTGGTGACCTACGCCACTTCCGCCGCCTACTCTGTCCTCCTCCACCGCTGTATTCTGTGAGATACAGAATACAGCAGGGACCTGAGAGGACACGCAGCGTGACTCGCACATGCGCAGTAGGGAACCAGGAAGTGAAGCCTTCCCCTACTGAGGATGGCGGCGGCAGCAGCCGAGAGCCGAAGGACGCTCCCTGGACAGGTAAGTGTCCATATTTGTAGCTGATGGCTTTTAATATTTTTTTTTTTCAGCGAACCTCCGCTTTAACCAATACATAATAAAAGCATTCATGACAACATTTTCAAGAACAATTAAAAATAGCCCAGGCTCACAGACATTCATCTAATCATGCCAGGGGATTGATAGCTGATGACAGATGAGTGGGGGCACTTCGGCCGATCACACACCGCACCAAAAACTAACAGCTGATGTCACACAAGCAAAAAGCATATAGGCAGCAGAGACAGCAAGGAACAGATGGTAGATAGCAGTTCATAGGTAGAGAGGTATCCACACACTGGCATGAAGTTCAAGCATAGAGAGTGTAGATCCAGGATCGACATCCATGAAACCATCTCACCTACCCTGTAGTTAGATCTGGTAGCTGCTAAGTGTGCTGCTGTGGGACAGCTGTCAGGTGTGTATAGTCCCTGATCATAAGTCTCTCAGCTGCTGTGGGTGTCAGTGAGATGAAACACAGGATGTCTCATCTAGAAGCCTCATTGGTGCTGCTGTAATCCCCGATCAAATGTCTCCCAACTGCTGCAAGTGTAAGCCCAATGGAAAGCAAAGACCTTATTCAAAAGCCTCATCTCTGCCACTGAATCCCCTCGGGACAAGGCGGACAATACCTACCTGATGTAAATAATATTTACAATGAAGTACGTTCATATCCAAAAGGTGCGCATATTTATGTAAATATCTTTCTCTATCTGTTGAATCATGATATAGACATTATGTGGCCAATAGCTGAGCATCTCTTAATTGACTTAAAAATCTTTACATATATCCTGGGAGATATTGTGGTTAAATATTACTGTCCCCTTTTAAGTAGTCCAAGATATATTTTCTCACTCACCCTGTGCCAGGATAGCACAGGGTGACTTCCACGGGCCCTCCCATCACACTCTCTACCTAAGAATGTCTGTCTACCATCTACCATCTTTTCCCCGCTGTCTCTTCTGCCTATATGCTTTTTGCCTGTGTGACATCAGCTATATGAGCCTTTTCATGTGTGTATTACAGTGCCTTTGTCACATCTCAGGTTTAGCCCACCTGCATTGCCCTACTATCACATCTATCATGGTAATCCTTCCATGTACTGTGCAATATTAGTGGCTTCATTGGTCTGTCTACCCAGTGACGCTTGCTTCAGCTGTTAATTTTTGGTGGGGTGTGTGATCGGCCAAAGTTCCCCCCACTCATCTATCATTCCCCCAGCATGATCGGATGAATGTCTGTGAGAACGGGCTGTTTTTAATTGTTCTTGATAATGTTGTCATGAATGCTTTTATTATGGGTTGGTTAAGGTTTGTTCTTGGCCTTTTGATACATATTAAACTTTTGTGTTAACAATAAAACTTTAGCTACACTTATGCTGCGGTGAGTTTCTATTTGGAGTCCGTTTTTCTCTTTGTATTCTATTGCTTGTGACTCCAGAAACCCCACCCAATATTAGGGTGAGTCAGTTATGTATATTTGCTTAAGTGAGGTTTTCCTTTTTTTTTACCCCTTTTTTGAGTATGGACTTTGCATTACACAAAGAGCCACAGAAGCACAGAACAACTCTTTCTCTGCCAGATGTTTGTTACAAGTGACAACAGCAATTGGCTGAGCTGTCACTATCATCAAGAATGGGTCACACTGATGGAGGTCTGACACCCCCCCCCCCAGGTAATTATACCAGAGGTTCACAATGCAAGTACAACAGATCTGAATTATCATTGCATAAGTGTCAAGGTAAAAGGTCAATAGAGTTCAGCGGTAGAAGGCTCAGGTGTGAAACAGCGAGAGGGAGTAGGGGCAGATGTCTGCATTCAACTTAAGCTAATAACATATCTGCTTGACTATAGCTATCCTAGAATTTTCCAGGACATTAGTTATCCCCCAATTTGAAAAACTCCACTACAAAGAATAGGTTAAAGTGGTTGTTAATCCACCTACATAAAATCATCCCATCCGCGCTGTAATATACCAATAAATGTCCCTGTGCCTGTGTTAAGTAAAAAATATGCTTATCTGTAGCTATATCAGCATGGCTCCCAACGCTCAGTTGACTCTTCAGCTCTCTTCACTTTCTGGCTCACATTTCCAGTGGGCGGGGCTGGGCACTCCCACTGATGTCAGCCGGGGAGGAGAGAGGAGAAAAAAAGAGCCACGCATCAGTGTCTGCGGATGACGGAGGCGCATAAACAGAGCTCAGCAGCCCTGATTATCGTGGTTAGTTTACAGGGGGGTGGGCATAGCCAGTCAGGATCAGCCAGATATTACAGATGTTACGGGGGTGCAAATTACACAGCACAAACACTGTGCTGGATACCATGCTTTAAAGGAACAGAATCTGTTTTTTTGGGGGGTTAACAAACGCTTTAAGTACATCTTACTGTGTATATTAACTATTGAAACTCAAGATCCTTTAAAGGCTTTTAAATGCTTTCCACAATTAGCCTACTGATTTTCATTAGGAAGCATCTGGCTTATTAACATAAAATGTTCTTACTTGCATGATCAAGACCAGAGGAGTCAGTTCAATAGGTATATTGCTTTATTTATTTATTTTTTTTTTTTATTTGTTTAATTATTAATTATTTTTTTATGTTGATAAGAGAGAAATGCTATTTTTTACTTTGTGATTCTCAATTTTAATCAAAATGTCATATGTTTGTGATAAAAATCTTCCTAATTTTTTTCATTGTAAACTAAAAATAAAATGATAGCAATAGGTGGCTAAAGAATACAGCTTATATACACCTTTAAAATGGGGGGCATGATGAGTAAAAGTGGGAAGAACATGAGGGCAGATGTTTGAGAAAAGTTCTTACATACTTTTTCATCAAACAATAATGGATCAGTTTTGTTTAGCAGATAGAGACTGGCCAGCAATACTCTGTTCTTGCTGATGCTAAACTGCCCTGCTGCTGGCCAATGTCTATTAAACTCTAAATAAAAATGAAGGGACCACAGATGATAAAGCAGTGTAAAATCAGCTAGCAGCAAAACAGTTTAATCAATGATAACAGGTCTAACTGGTGTGTGCCTAACTTTTATTTTACCAGTGGGGATTGGGGTGTTGTAAATGTGAACAAGAACAAGATTACGTATTACTTCGGCTATCTATATATATGCACATCCTTACACATATATATTTTTTCATGATTTACAGGATACACATTTGGCCCCAGTGTGATCTCAGATCTAAACTGTCATACGCCCGTTGACTATGGGCCTTTCTTCCTATTGGAAGGAAGAATAAAACCATCCTATATATTCATACCTTTCTATCTCCACCTCGACAGTGGCTTTGTGAATATTCTTGTTATACTCTACTAAAGCTCTATACACCACGACCAGGGAGCGCGTCCGATGGGCAGTACGTCAATACACCTATGTTCTTTTAAATTCATCTTGGAATGCATAACCTATATCCATAGATACCAATGTAAGTGTAAACAGAAAAAAATGTATGTGTATATATACAGACTCATACAACTATAGATTCTGTCTTTACGATCTTTTATTGTGTACTTATCATGTTTATGTTATACATACTATTTCCCATATAGAAAATTCTTGTTGCAAACCCTACAATCACCCCTGAAGAAGGAGGCATAAGCAACTCCGAAACGCGTCGGGTGCAAATGTATTGGTATCATTAATCCTTGTACTTATGGAACTGCATTCCTTGTTTTTAACTATGTGATTATGTGACTCACTTGATTATCTTTTGTAACTAATAAACTGTTATCTACTTTACATACCTTTTTAAATATTTTCTCAAAAAATGTGCCTTTAAAGTCCGCCAGGGGAACTTCCTTTGCTCTAAACTCGAATTTAGGATGTGGCACAATCAGTAGATAATTGATCGATCAAATTTCTTGTTCTTAGTTTACTGGTAGTAGATACCGCTCCCCGCATCAGATCGACAATTATCTCTATATGGCCATCCAGAACTCTGACTGAGTACTCTGGACCGCCAACAATTTACTTTTTTTGTTCCTGCTCTTTATCCTTTTTAACTTAGTGGAATTAATATTAAATACTCTTTCTTAAACATTGGTTTATTTACGAAGAGACAAAAATGACCAGCTTTACGGGTGACGGATGGGAAACATTGATGGAGGGCTACCTAAAAGATTTTGGAGATAAGGAATCTGTTGACTCCGAGATATCTTCCCTTTTCTCCAGACTATCCAAAACTCTGGAGAAAAAATCTCTATTCTACTGGCATGTCAAATCATTTCAGGACTACATTAAAGAGGATAATAACCCTGCAGGATTGCGAGTCCAGATCTTCCCGACACTGGAGGGCCTGGACTCGGAGTTCAAAAGCAAATGGGAGCATGCACTACGGGCATGCTCGCAAAGTCTAATGGAAATCCTGATCGAGGAATATAAAAAGAGATCCAACATTCTAGACTCAGACATTGTAATTTTCTGCAACAAGCTACAGCAATTAAAAATGCAGAGACCACTCACTAACAAAGAAGATAGACTGAAAACACATCTAGAAACATTCAATAAGGATGTACTCATTAAAAAAAGACAGAAACTCATCCGTGATAGGAATGCGTTTAAAGATGGAAGGGCCTATAGATGGACTCAAAATAGGACAAATCAGAATAGAAACCATCAATATCAGGGACACCAAACCAATCCTTCACAAACCACCCCCAATCCACCCCAAACTCACACCCAAACACTCCAGAAACCCAACACGGGACACAGCACCAAACGCACATTTCGGGGTGACCCCAATGAGGGGCAACAAGCAAAGAAACTAACCCTCGATATCCCCAAAAAAACGTATCCCCCCACAGCGACACAGGAACCAATTTCCAAAACACTACATGCACAGAGTAATACACACACCCCGATAAGGGATATGAATTCCCAATCAAATCCCTCGACAGTCACAACATTGGATACAATTTCAAATGACCCATCTTTTTTAGAGAAAATCCTGATGGGTGTACAACCCACCCAATCCAACCCCAATACTTACACTCAAATAGCACTTTAACTATCCCTGATACTGATCAAGAATCGAAACCCAATAGTCTCAATGTTATTAATCTTTCATCGCATAAACTTTCCCATGACGAAACCAATGTCCTGCAAAAAGGCCTAAACTTTTGTCCCAACCAAAATCTGGACAAGTTTGAGATCTATAAGGACCTCCAACTATTTATACGTAAGCTCATTTTAAAAAAACTTTATCATAAGCAGGAAGGACCTACCAACTTGACGCCACAGGAACATCAAGCACTAGAACATTTGGTATCCCTTCTCGATGAGAACAATCCAACTGATCTCATAGACGAAATTAATTTATCTCAAATACTAGACTCCATCGAAAGATCAAATGAACCCCCAAGGGGAAACATCTCCACACTTAAAAAGAAGTCTGATTTCTGCCCCGCGCCAAGCACCCATCCAAACGCAGCAGCCTTCTTAAGGCTAGTTGGCAAAGAATTAGATAAAATAAGAATTCACAACAAATTTCCTGAAAACCTCACTAAAAATGAGAAGGCAGCGCTCAAATCACTGTCAAAAAATGACAACATCACGATTAAAAATGCAGATAAGGGTGGGAACATTGTAGTATTTGACAATAAGGATTACATCAAGATGTGCAATAGAATATTGGACAACCGAGAGTGGTACCGTCCTATACCAGCAAGTCTGGTCAAAAAATACAATAAGGATTTCTACACACTGATAGATACGGCGTATTCCAACTCTACTATCACCAAATCCTTATGGCAGTTTATCAGAAATGATTTCCCACGTACACCAGTATTCTATGCATTGCCCAAAGTCCATAAAGACATCAAAAATCCCCCCGGTAGACCGATCATCTCCGGTATAGGGGCTATCAGTGAAAATGCGAGCAGACTGATAGATGAAGTACTCAAACCATTTGTTCATGCCCTCCCCTCTTTTGTAAAGGACACAGTACACTTCCTACAAATTATTGACCAACAAAAAATCCCTGAACATGCCATGTTTGTCACAATTGACGTTGAATCTCTTTACAGCTCTATCCCCCATGAGAAAGGCGTAGCAGCCATAAAACATGTTCTACGCACAGCACAAGATCTGGACTCTACATATAGTGAATTCATTACTTCACTTTTGGAACATATCCTCAGCCATAATGTTTTCACCTTCAATGGCTCCCACTACCTCCAGGTGCAGGGGGTTGCGATGGGGACATGTTGTGCCCCATCGTATGCCAACCTGTACCTGGGGGAGTGGGAGGCCATGTTCCTAGGCGATGAGGGCTTGTCGATGTACACGGACCACATATTATGTTGGTACCGGTACATCGACGACCTCTTCATCGTCTGGGACGGACCGATCGACCTCCTTAGGGAGTGTCTATTGAGGATGAACCGCAACGACTTCAACCTCAACTTCACTATGTCATTTGACAAACAATGTATTACGTTTCTTGATGTAGAGGTCTGCAGAGGTGAGGAAGGTAGTGTTATTAGCAAACTGTATAGGAAATCAACCGCAAGCAATGCTATATTGCATGCAAGCAGTTTCCACCCAAACCCCTCCTTAACTCTATTCCATATAGTCAGTACCTGAGAGCGAAACGAAATTGCTCAGACAGCGACACCTTCAAACTAGAGGCGAACAAGCTACGTGATAGGCTATTACTAAGGGGGTACTCCCATGCGTCTCTGAAACGCTCTTTTAAAAAAGCCCTCCTGCAGCCAAGAGAGGAATTGTTATATTCTCAAAAAGTCAACAAATCTGACAAGAATGACACTGGTACTCTTAGAATTATTACCAAATTTAACAATCAACACAGACAGGTGAGAAACATTGTGACAAGGTATTGGCACATGTTACAATGCGATCCAACTTTAGGACCATTGGTCCCACAGAGACCCCTCTTTACATTTAAAAGAACCACCTCCCTGGGAGATAAAATCACAGCCAGTGAATTCAAGGCAGGGAATAACAAGACACACTGTAAATATAAGGGGACATTCATGTGTGGCAAATGTAGATACTGTAAATATATGCTTACAACTAGAAACCCGACCCTTCCAAATGGTCAGTCCTTCCACCCCAAACATTTTGCCAATTGCAGAACCTTTGGGGTTATCTATCTACTCCTGTGTGAATGTACTTGCTTTTATGTAGGAAAAACTAAGACGGAATTTTGGAAGAGGGCATATAGACATCTAGTAAGCATGGAAACTGGTGATCCAGACCTCCCATTGGGGAGACACACCTTAACAGTACATAACGGCATATGCCCAAAAATCAAATTCCTTATCTTGGATCGGGTACATCCAGAGTCAAGGGGAGGGGACTGGAACAAGACATTACTGCAACTAGAGTCTCGGTGGATATATAACCTAAGAGCCACCGAACCCCCAGGCCTAAACGAAACCATTTGGTTTAAACCCTTCCTCGAAGGCTTTTCATCTGGCGGTAGAGAGCAATAGGGAGGACCACCCCATAGACAACTACATGTTTGGGGTGGCATTATAGACCAGCTAACTACACCTATTCCATCTACTATTACCCCCAAATATAGGGGACTCTACTATTGGCCATGGGGAGCCCCCTATACGTTTGGTGTACCCCCCATATATCTGCCATTCACACCTACTAATAGGGAAGAAAAGACTCCATACCCAATATCCGACGCAGCGGCCGAGCCTGGTCATTGCATACTGGGACCCCCCCCCTTTAGACCCGCATAGAAGGGTAACCCTAATTACACTATAGGACATACAGTCTCTATATTATACATTATGCCACTTTAGGTCATGTATTGAAATGTTGCTTTCGATCCTGTATACTGCATGACACCTGAGGTTATTGATATCTAGACTATATGCATATATACCTGATGTCACCTTATCCATATAACATGCCCTCGAATTGTACTTCCAACATTTGTATGTGATTACTATTTTGCTATGTCTTTTCCCCCATCATATTACACTCCTAACCCGTATTGCACTGCCCATCGGCCCTGCTTCCCTGCTATAGCAAAAAGATTTGACATTGTATTCTTTGTTTAGTTGCATATAATATATGCTTTAACTTATCCCTTATTTGTCGTATATTATGATCTGTGATCCGCCCGGCACGAAAAGAGCCGCCTGAGCGAAGTTTGGACTCATGGTGGCGCTGTGTGAGGTACAGAATCATCTGTCCTCCATCTTGCGACCCCAACGGACATGCGCAGTCCGTCGGGGAAGCCAGACGTGCCGGCGGGTGCAGTAGGCGTGGCCACGCCTCACGACGTATGCGTCCGCATGCGCTGTGGGTGCCTGGCGGCGCGCGCTCCACCCGGGGGGCCAGTCCTAGTGTGTCCGTCCCTCCCTCACCATAATCAGCTGTTGCATCTCTTCTATCAACAGCTGATAGGTGGGGAGGGCTTTATATATCCGGCTTCAGCCCACACCAGGCGTCATCTGCTGCAGACAGGACGCTTTTGGTGTGAGATGCTGTGACACTTGGTTAGTAACTGTTGATCATTTACTTATTGACATAGATCTATATGTTGGAATCACTGGTTGTGAACCCTGCCTGCTGTCTGTCATGCCTTATCTGTTTCACCCACTATTTGCTATGTTCTGGGGCTTTCCCTTCTCCTATTATACACCCAATGATCCGGTTTTTTTCATTGATACTATTAGCCATTCATGCTACCTGGATGCCCTACATTCTTCTTCCCTTCTCTGTCTTTTTACTTACTATCTTTTCTCTCCCCCCCCCCCCTCCCTCTCCTTTCCCTTCCTCCCCTGTTTCCCCCCCCCCTCCCCCCTTCCTTTCCTCTCTCCCCCCCTCCTTTCCCAATTGCCCCCCTTTCCCTTCCCCCCCCTCCCCCCTTTTTCTCTTCCCCCTTCCTTTCTTCCTCTCCCCTCTTTCCCCCCCTCCCCCCCTTTCCCCCCCCCCCTTTTTCCCCCCCTTTTCTCCCCCCCCCCCTTCCCCCCCCCCTTCTCCTTTCACCAACCAGGGTTTTAATACACCTCTCATTTCCATGTTGACTCTCCAGCTTTCTGGACCACATCTGATCCATACCCATCACCAGTTACCGCCCTCTATAACTTTAGGCGGACCAGGTAGGACACAGCTTTTGGATTTTCCACGTATTACTTCGGCTATCTATATATATGCACATCCTTACACATATATATTTTTTCATGATTTACAGGATACACATTTGGCCCCAGTGTGATCTCAGATCTAAACTGTCATACGCCCGTTGACTATGGGCCTTTCTTCCTATTGGAAGGAAGAATAAAACCATCCTATATATTCATACCTTTCTATCTCCACCTCGACAGTGGCTTTGTGAATATTCTTGTTATACTCTACTAAAGCTCTATACACCACGACCAGGGAGCGCGTCCGATGGGCAGTACGTCAATACACCTATGTTCTTTTAAATTCATCTTGGAATGCATAACCTATATCCATAGATACCAATGTAAGTGTAAACAGAAAAAAATGTATGTGTATATATACAGACTCATACAACTATAGATTCTGTCTTTACGATCTTTTATTGTGTACTTATCATGTTTATGTTATACATACTATTTCCCATATAGAAAATTCTTGTTGCAAACCCTACAATCACCCCTGAAGAAGGAGGCATAAGCAACTCCGAAACGCGTCGGGTGCAAATGTATTGGTATCATTAATCCTTGTACTTATGGAACTGCATTCCTTGTTTTTAACTATGTGATTATGTGACTCACTTGATTATCTTTTGTAACTAATAAACTGTTATCTACTTTACATACCTTTTTAAATATTTTCTCAAAAAATGTGCCTTTAAAGTCCGCCAGGGGAACTTCCTTTGCTCTAAAGTTGTAAATGTGAATGACATATTGTAAAGTGGTTCAGGGCACACTATTTTTGCATTGATCAGTGAATGGTTTGTGTTTTGATTGGCCCAAATTTGAAAAATGTCCTATCAACATAAAATAAAAATAGGAAAAAAAAAGCAAGAAATGAAAACCCCAACATAATTTAACCTTAAATAAGAGCCCTATTAACATAAAAAATACCTAAAAATAAGCACAAACCCCAGAATACCACCCTTGAAATAAAATCCTGTTTTTGTTTTGTTGTTTTTTTACTGAAGCTTTAATATTGAGTATCAGCTAAAAGTAAATGCTGATCAGGTTAATTGGTTGTCTGCGAGCTGGTGGTAAGTAGGCTTGGAATTTTTTCCTGGGCATTCCCTAGGTTTTGTTGTTATCTGTTTGTGGCCTTCCAATGCCTCTTACTGCGATAGCCAGCTATAAGTGAGGGTGGTGGCAATGTTTTTGTAATCACGTTGGGGTGTGTATTGGTCCAGCAATGCACCAGCACCTTTGCAGCCATTGTACTATCTGCTGGGTGTCTGGTGTGTCCTGTACCTTTAGGAAGGGGTGGGCTCCCTTCAGTCCACCTGCCCTCACTTAACCATCAAAATACATGTGCCTCCACTGTGGGAACACCCAAATTTTTAGTGTTAGGACCACAGATTACAGGGTGCCGTGACGTGGCTCTATGGCTTATGCATGCGTTTGTAAATGCGTGCGGACTGAACCCCTGTTTTTAACGCTTACTGTTGAACAGGTTAATTGGTTGTCTGCGAGCTGGTGGTAAGTAGGCTTGGAGTTTTTTCCTGGGCATTCCCCAGGTTTTGTTGTTATCTGTTTGTGGCTTTCCAATGTCTCTTACTGCGATAGCCAGCTATAAGTGAGGGTGGTGGCAATGTTTTTGTAATCACGTTGGGGTGTGTATTGGTCCAGCAACGCACCAGTACCTTTGCAGCCATTGTGCTATCTGCTGGGTGTCTGGTGTGTCCTGTACCTTTAAGAAAGGGTGGGCTCCCTTCAGTCCACAGGCCCTCACTTAATCATCAGAATGCATGTGCCTCCACTGTGGGGACACCCACATTTTTAGTGTTAGGACCACAGATTACAGGGTACCGTGACGTGGCTCTGTGGCTTATGCATGCATTTGTAAATGCGTGCGGACTGAACCCCTGTTTTTAATGTGTACTATTAGACAGGTTAATTTGTTGTCTGCAAGCTGGTGGTAAGTAGGCTTGGAGTTTTTTCCTGGGCATTCCCCAGGTTTTGTTGTTATCTGACCTTAAATCAACCATAGATGTCAACAATAGAGAACAACAACAACAACAGCAAATGGACTACAATGAGCTCAATGAGCTAGCATTCAGAATTACTTTCCTAAAGAACTGACCATAAGCTCTTCCCACAAAGTTTGTCAGTTTTCCCTATACATTCCCTACAGCAGCTTCTAATACACTATGGGGTTGATTCATTAAAGGCAAATAGACTATGCACCCTCTGCAAGTGCAGTTGCTTCAGGGCTTAGTAAATGAAGTAAGGCTCTACTTTGCAAAGGATGCCCAAATTTCTTAGGCCAATATTTATGCTTCTACATATTTTTGGTAAAAATGCAATACGTGTATATTGATTGGTTTGCACAAAAGTTATAGCAGCTACAAAATAGGGGATAGATTTTTTGGCAGTTTTATTATTATATATTTTTATTAGTAATGGTGGTGATATGCGATTTTTATCGGGACTGCAACATTGCGGCGGAAAGATCAGACACTGTTGACACTATTTTGGGACCATTGACATTTATACAGCGATCAGAGCTAAAAATAGCCACTGATTACTGTATAAATGTCACTGGCAGGGAAAGGGTTAAACACTAGGGGCGATCAAGGGTTTAAGTGTTCACTCAGCATGTTATAACTGTAGGGGGGGGGGTGGACTACCACTGACATGACAGACATTGATGTTCCCAATGACAGGGAACAGAAGGTCTCTGTTATGCTACTAGGCAGAACAGGGAAATGCCTTGTTTACATAGGCAGTTCCCCATCTGCCTCTCCTCAATGTGATCGTGGGCCGTCGGCGGACATCAAGTCTGCGGGACCCTCAGGCACGCTCCCGCGGCTCACGCACGTGCCCGCTATCCTGCTTTTGCAGATTGACTTACAGGTACGTCAGTTTGCACAGGAGTGCCATTATGCCAATGTATATCGGTGTGAGCCAGTCGGCAAGCAGTTAATGTGTACTTTAGGTGTGTATTTTTTTAGGGATGAGCTGAACACCCTCCGGTTCGGTTCACAGCAGAACAAACACAAAAAATTTGGCAGAACACACGAACACCGTTAAAGTCTATGGGACACAAACATGAATAATCAAAAGTGCTAATTTTAAAGGCTTATATGCAAGTTATTGTTGACAATAACGCCATTTTTTTTTTATTTGGCGCAGGGTTCCACTTAATTTCCATATCAGACCTGAAGGGCCTGGTATGGATTTTAGGGGGACCCCATGCAATTTTTTTTTTTTTTTTTTACATTTTGGTTCGGAGTTCCCCTAATATTCATACCAGCGGCTTTCGAATTTGCCATGAACACCGCATTATGTTCGACGAACACCCGATGTTGAAGTCGAACTTACGTTCGACTCGAACATCGGGCTCATCCCTAGTATTTATGATCATTCTGACCTGAAAACCTTTTAATTCTGATCCCAGAATCTGACACTCTGTTTTATTTTTTCCCACAAATTATATTTCAAAGTTACAGTGTGTTAAAAAATAGCTATGCTAAGACATAGCGATTTATAAAATGTGTAAAATGTGCCTAATCAGGCGGATTTCTCAGAGAACTGGAAGACATGGACACATGGACAGTCTACCTCCTCCAACCTCAGAACATGCAGAATTACAGAGTGACAGAGGTAAGAGGATCGCCTCATCTCCCTTCAATTCTCCTAGCAAAACCCCTCTGGCTAAAAAGCATCATTGGACTGATACAGACCCCACTCCCCAGAGCTCCTCTCATATATCTGCGCTGGCTAAAATGCCAGTGACCGATAAACCGGTATGAGAAAGTATGCTTAAATCTATGCTCCTAACACTACAAAAAGATTTACATAGATATCTCCAGTTATCTCTATCCCAAGTGCATGACAGGATTGATTGCCTGGAAGAAAGAACCGATAATATGGCGGAGCATATCTCTGAGGTAATGCTCATGACCATCACTCAGAAGAGATCCAAAGAATTAATCTGAAATTAGCGGACCTTGAGGATAGATCCAGATGAAACAACATAATATTCAGAGGATTCCCTTAATCGGTATCCTCTAACGAGCTAAAAATATATCTACAAAAGCTCTTTACCACTTTACTCCCTAATCTATCATCCCATGACATGCTTATCAATCGTGCACATAGAATCGCAAAACCGCCTAGGGATGTCCTGGCCAGAATTCATTTTTTTTCACATAAAACAACAATTTCTGCATATGGCTAGAACCCTCAGGCTCTTACCTGCACCTTACTCCAAAATATTTCTCTTTGTGGATTTGTCAAAAGCTACAATGGAGCTACGAAGATCATAAGCTCCTGTCACTTCAATCCTGCAGAAGAATACAATAATTTGCCGCGGGGGATACCCCACAAAATCACTGGTCAACTACCAGCAAAAAGTCATCCCAATTTTATCTTCTAAAGATGGCTACAAAAAATTGACCAATTGGGGCTTACTACCCATTCCAGCGTCCTCTCACCCATCACACATTTAAACCGTCTCCTCATCTCCTCATCAATCTCAACCGAAACAGGCGGCCAAAGACTGAATCCTCAAGGTTACTTGTCCCCAACATGGACATATCCTGCTTGGGTGAACTTTTGAATTCCACCTTACCCCCAGTTGAATAGTGTGCTAAGCACACTCAGTTGAACACTGCTTTATAACACCTCACAAGTTACACATTTTTTGCCTTTCTTTCCCATTTCTAGTGTGGGTATTATTACCGAACGTTCATAATCTGTAATATTTGAACTACATACTGAACTGCAACAACTGTCCTTTCTACCATTCAGACTTTATTGTTCTTTGTTATAGTGTATAATAAAACAATTTAACAAGCTCCTTTTCAAACTACTAAAAATATACTTTGCTTCAGTCTGCTCAATTTCCAGAAACCAGCCACCGTATTCCAAAAATATGTTACTCACATCTATTAATGCCAAAGGGCTTAATTCCCCTTTTAAACTGAATCTTCTCTGGAAAGAAGCATGCTCCAAAAACGCTGACATACTATGTGTCCAAGAGACTCATTTTTCCAACATCAAACCCCCTTCATGCACTAATAAAAAATACTTTCATTATTTCTTTGCCAGAACCAACAAAAAAAATGTGGGGTGGCGATAGCCATTAGTACCAGAGTTTCCTTCATCTTACACCACATAGACACAGATGAGGATGGCAGACTCATAATCTTATCTGCCACTATTGACAATCACCCCCTGATTCTATTGAACATTTATGCACCCAACGTAAATGTTACAAAAAGCTTTGAAACAAACTAGGTCCCTAAAAAAAAAAA
Source organism: Lithobates clamitans (assembly GCA_037952925.1). Lineage (NCBI taxonomy): Eukaryota > Metazoa > Chordata > Amphibia > Anura > Ranidae > Lithobates > Lithobates clamitans. The sequence goes on along the minus strand of JBBGZY010000787.1, from coordinate 7,793,089 downwards.
AAAAAAAAAAAAAAACTACTGCATTTAATAATATGCAGTGACTTTAATGATATCCCAAACTCCACTTTGTACTCCACCAATCCACGATAGACGTAGATCATCAGCCCTCTCATCATTCATTGAAAATGAAGATCTATATGATCCATGTAGGTGCTTGCATGACGTTGAGCATGATTATACTGTCTACTCCCATTTTAATAACCCCTACTCTTTGACCTTTTTCTCACAAACAAGAGTCTTTTTGGCTACTTAAGAAACCCACATAGGCCTTATTACATGGTCAGACCATGACCCTATCTCTCGTAAAATGTTAACCCAATCTAGCCCAATCAATTATTCTCTGTGGAGGCTGAATTACATCCCTCCTAACCAACCCAAGATATGAAACCCAAATTAAATCCGGACTAAAAAATTATTTTAAGAATAATTGTGATTCTATTAACGATCAATCTATGGTATGGTTGGCACATAAAGCCTTTCTACGAGGTTGTCTTATTAAATTTGATGCTCAAGAGCGTAAAAGAAAGTCAGCTGAAATAGACTCAATGCCACAGCAACTCAAAAATCTAGAATAAACAAATACAAATTCACCCAATCAGGCAACCTATAACGCAATCAGAAACCAACGATACAAACTAAGTGAACTCCTCCATCATAATTTCGACTACTATGTCAACCACATGAAACTGAATTCATACTCTTCAAATAACAAAAATGGAGCTTTCCTGGTTAGACAGATCAAACAACAACAAATCGACACCAAAAGAATGCAAGAATTAGAATCCACCACCCCACCAAATCCTGAAAAAATTGAATCCTTTCTCTCATACATACATCTCCCCTCATTATCCCCTACACAATTAACAGCTCTATCTACCCCCCTTCACTCTGGATGAGATCTATAAAGCTATTAAATCTCTTCCACTGCACAAAGCCCCAGGTTCTGATGGGTTCTCTAATGAATACTTCAAACACTTCAATGACATTTTATCACCCCACCTATGTACCACATTTAACCAATATTCCTCAACTGGGAAAATTCCCAAAGCATCCTTGGAAGCATTAATAGTGACTCACCCCAAACCGGGCAAAAGAACAGACTCCCTAGCAAACTACAGACCCATCTCTCTATTAATTACAGACACAAAACTATGCGCAAAACTATTAGCACGCCATCTTACCTCGGTTATGCCCCAACTTATACATATAGACGAAGTTGGATTTATACCTGGTAGGCAAGCCTCAGATGGGACCCGATGTTTTATTGACATCATCCAATGTGTAGAACACAATTGCACGCCTTCTCTGCTCCTCTCTTTGGATGCACAGAAGGCGTTCGATAGAATGCAATGGGCTTACCTGGAGGCTGTCTTGCATAAGTTTTTCATATCAGGTATACTTTTGAATGCCAACCTCAGCCTATACAAGCCCCCAAGCACGAGTGTATGGACATCAGGGGTAATATCTAACATTTTTAACATCACAAACGGCATGAGACAAGGTTGCCCGCTGTCACCTTTAATCTTTGCCATGGTGATGGAATCTCTAGCCCAAACTTTTAACTTTACATCCCAAGTCAAGGGTGTCAACATTGGTGCCATAGAACACAGAATCGGGCTCTATGCTGATGATGTGATAATTATCCTTACAGATCCTAAACATTCTCTAACTGAACTACAACACATCTTTGAAAAATTCAGCGATATTTCCTTATACAAAGTTAATCATACCTTTGCCCCGTACACACGCTCGGACATTGATCGGACATTTTGACAACAAAATCCTAGGATTTTTTCCGACGGATGTTGGCTCAAACTTGTCTTGCATACACACGGTCACACAAAGTTGTCGGAAAATCCGATCATTCTTAATGTGGTGATGTAAAACACGTATGTCGGGACTATAAACGGGGCAGTAGCCAATAGCTTTCATCTCTTTATTTATTCTGAGCATGCGTGGCACTTTGTGCGTCGGATTTGTGTACACACGATCGGAAATACCAACAACGGATTTTGTTGTCAGAAAAATTTATAGCCTGCTCTCAAACTTTGTGTGTCAGAAAATCCAATGGAAAATGTGTAATGGAGTCCACACAGGGTCGGAATTTCCGACAACAAGGTCCTATCACACATTTTCCGTCGGAAAAACCGACTGTGTGTACGGGGCATAAGTCGTTTATGCTAGCATTAGTATTAGACAAGCAAAGCATTTCAACACACTCCCACACACTCCCCATTTTCGTGGTCACCAAACTCATCCCTCTCCTACCTAGGAATTTGCTTGATCTCACCCAGTAAAAAATTATTACGCTCCAATCTAGTAGACCTTGTAGAAAAGCTTCAACGATTATCAACTGACCTTCATCATCCTTTTGTGTCATGGGCTGGCAGAATTGCTTCCAGCACAACTATGGACTATCCAAACTCTTATTAACTCCTTTATATGGCAACAAACACGCCCCAGGATTAAAAAAGCCAACTTGATGGCCCCAACACGAATGGGTGGACTAGGCGCTTCTAATGTACACTATTATTACGAAGCAGTCCTGCTGGACCAAATCAAGCTCTGGTGGAAGTCAGACGTTCCTTCCAATTGGAAACAAATAGAAGCAGTGGTTTTGACCAAAGAACCAAAATGTATATCTTAGTGTATCACTTCTAACCCCAGTTACTAAACACTTCTCGTTGGACACAATAACAGCCTCCTTAAGAATCTGGTCATCAATCCCTCAAATGGTGAAGGGTATGCCTCATACTATACTATTACACTTGCCAATCCTAGCTATCACACTTATACTTCGGGATCTTCAACTTCATCCTTGGATTACTGCAGGAATTAGCACCATAGGGAACCTCTTCTCCTCCTCTTGTCTGATGACTTTTAAAAACCTCCAAGCCAAATATGACCTCTCTCCAAAAACATTCTACACATACCTCAGGATCAGATGTCTTCTCGCTAAAATACAGTGGGTAAAACAGGATAATATTCTATCTTCCCTGCTACAATTCTATGGATATAAGAGGAGATTTGTAATGTATAGAAAAATCATTTATTCATTTCAGAAACATCTTAAAAACATCAACAACAGTATGACTATAGCAAACAGTAAAAGGAATGCAATTTATGCATTTATACATATGTTGGATATTGATACCAATATATTTGCATCCGATGCGTTTCGGAGAAATTGAGCCTCCTTCTTCAGGGATGAAGAAGGAGGCTCAATTTCTCAGAAACACGTCGGGTTTAAGATGTTTCTGAAAAGAATAAATGATTTTTCTATACATTACAAATCTCCTCTTATATCCATATATACGTGCCTTTAAAGTCCACCACTAGGGGAACTTTCTTCTTGCTTGATGATTTAACTATTGGACGTGGCACAATTTGCAGTCAATAAGCCGAATAATAATCTCTGTTTCTGCTACAATTCTATGGATCAAACAACCATCTACTCAAAAGTATCTCACACATATATGGACTACTCTCACAATTATCTGAAGATTCCATCCAGTACCAAATCCTACATTGGTCCGCACATATATCCTCAGTTCTTCCACTAAGTCAATGGTACAAGGCACTATTGTTACACTCCAGGCTCTCCCACTCTACCACACATTGGGAATCTCTTCAAAAGCTCTTTCAACAATGGTACTGCACCCCTACTAGAATCACCAAGATATATCCCAACGCCTCTCATTTATGCTGGAGGAACTGTGGCCTTCTGGGAACCCTCTTCCATATATGGTGGGAATGCCCAACTCTTAAAAACTTTTGGGACCAAATATTAACTCTCCCCCAATCACTCACCCCCATGACAACTAAATTATCTCCACTAGACTTCCTTCTCTGCCTCGCAATCCCCGCATGGCTCAAATGTTTTCAAACCATAGCTATTAATGTCCTTATTGCCACACGCCTGGCATTGGCATGGAAATGGGAAAACCACCCAATCCCCAAACCTCCAAGAAGTAATTTCAATTCTGAACAACAATCTCAAAATGGAATACGGCTTCTCCAAAGCTCCACTGAAAGTTTCCACAAAACCTGGGACCCGTGGCTCAAAGACCCCTATAGTTTATTACCCATGAAAGTTAATGTATAAACATACAATAGCTTATATTAATACGCTCTTATATGTATGAACTGATGTGTGTACATACTATTTATATGAGAATGTACCATCGCATCTCCTTTAATGCTTCCTGTATGTATTTTTTTTCCCTAGAAAATGAATAAAAATTCAAAGTTAAAAAAAAAAACCTGGAAACTATAACAAATATGCAATGGATTTACTTATATATCTGATCCTCAAACTTTATAAGTCACCAACATATCCTTGTTTTCTCCTGCACTGATTTTTTTAAAAACATTTTTACAAATAAAAAATACAAAAAAACAAAACATGTACAGTGGGGAAGGAAAGTATTCAAACCCCCTTCAATTTTTCACTCTTTGTTATATTGCAGCCATTTGCTAAAATCATTTAAGTTCATTTTTTTCCTCATTAATGTACACACAGCACCCCATATTGACAGAAAAACACAGAATTGTTGACATTTTTGCAGATTTATTGAAAAAGAAAAACTGAAATATCACATGGTCCTAAGTATTCAGACCCTTTGCTGTGACACTCATATTTAACTCAGGTGCTTTCCATTTCTTCTGATCATCCTTGAGATGGTTCTACGCCTTCATTTGAGTCCAGCTGTGTTTGATTATGCTGATTGGACATGATTAGGAAAGCCACACACCTATCTATATAAGACCTTACAGCTCAGTGCATGTCAGAGCAAATGAGAATCATGAGGTCAAAGGAACTGCCTGAAGAGCTCAGAGACAGAATTGTAGCAAGGCACAGATCTGGCCAAGGTTACAAAAACATTTCTGCTGCACTTAAGGTTCCTAAGAGCACAGTGGCCTCCATAATCCCTAAATGGAAGACATTTGGGACGACCAGAACCCTTCCTAGAGCTGCCCGTCCGGCCAAACTGAGCTATCAGGGGAGAAGAGCCTTGGTGAGAGAGGTAAAGAAGAACCCAAAGATCACTGTGGCTGAACTCCAGATGCAATCGGGAGATTGGAGAAAGTTGTAGAAAGTCAACCATCACTGCAGCCCTCCACCAGTCGAGGCTTTATGGCAGAGTGGCCCGACGGAAGTCTCTCCTCAGTGCAAGAGACATGAAAGACCGCATGGAGTTTGCTAAAAAAAACACCTGAAGGACTCCAAGATGGCGAGAAATTCTTTGGTCTGATGAGACCAAGATAGAACTTTTTGGCCTTAATTCTAAGCAGTATGTGTGGAGAAAACCAGGCAGTGCTCATCACCTGTCCAATACAGTCCCAACAGTGAAGCATGGTGGTGGCAGCATCATGCTGTGGGGATGTTTTTCAACTGCAGGGACAGGACGACTGGTTGCAATCGAGGGAAAGATGAATGCGGCCAAGTACAGGGATATCCTGGACGAAAACCTTCTCCAGAGTGCTCGGGACCTCAGACTGGGCCGAAGGTTTATCTTCCAACAAGACAATGACCCTAAGCACACAGCTAAGATAACGAAGGAGTAGCTTCACAACAACTCTGTAACTGTTCTTGAATGGCCCAGCCAGAACCCTGACAAACCCAATTGAGCACCTCTGGAGAGACCTAAAAATGGCTGTCCACCAACGTTTACCATCCAACCTGACAGAACTAGAGAGGATCTGCAAGGAGGAATGACAGAGGATCCCCAAATCCAGGTGTTACATAGTTACATAGTAGGTGAGGTTGAAAAAAGACACAAGTCCATCAAGTCCAACCTATGTGTGATTATGTGCCAGTATTACATTGTATATCGCTGTATGTTGCAGTCATTCAGGTGCTTATCTAATAGTTTCTTGAAGCTATCGATGCTCCCCGCTGAGACCACCGCCTGTGGAAGGGAATTCCACATCCTTGCCGCTCTTACAGTAAAGAACCCTCTACGTAGTTTAAGGTTAAAACTCCTTTCTTCTCATTTTAATGAGTGGCCACGAGTCTTGTTAAACTCTCTTCTGCGAAAAAGTTTTATTTCTATTGTGGGGTCACCAGTACGGTATTTGTATATTGAAATCATATCCCCTCTCAAGCATCTCTTCTCCAGAGAGAATAAGTTCAGTGCTCGCAACCTTTCCTCATAACTGAGATCCTCCAGATCCTTTATTAGCTTTGTTGCCCTTCTTTGTACTTGCTCCATTTCCAGTACATACTTCCTGAGGACTGGTGCCCAGAACTGAACAGCATACTCTAGGTGCGGCCGGACCAGAGTCTTGTAGAGTGGGAGAATTAGCGTTTTATCTCTGGATTTGATCCCCTTTTCAATGCAGTTACAATTGAAGAAAGTAAACTAACCACAAAACAATTTAGGCCTCCCAAGACTACCGGACCCCTATCTCTCTGGCATACATTATAAAAATATGCAGGAATACTAGCTCCCCAACTCTGAGATTATTTCAATAGCATTTGAATAGCAAATTCATCCCACAGAAAATGTACCTTATATTGAAATTCACTCTGAAGAAAGAAAAGATGTATCAAACTACCCACATTACTGTCCATGCCTTAAAAACAATGATATTGATTAATGCCTAAAATATTCGCTAACAGTTAAATTTCATTCTATACATCCAGATCAAGTTGAAGAATGATTTTATCCCTGGCCACCAAGCATCAGACCAAACCCAGAAAATGTATTTCCATAGGAGGTTGAAAACATAAATGAGCATTATTTGCAGAAAATGTTCCTTGCCTCCCCTATGATATCTATTCTTATTGAAATGATTGCAACACATTTCTGCCATATCCAGACTCAAGCTAAATGATTCTGATTTACAAACCATGAATCTCAAATTAAGATATACAAACTGTAAAATTATTAATGTCCACTGAATTCAAATGGTCATTCTCTTTTATTTGCTACTTACAATTAGCAGCACAATTTTTTTTTTTTTTTTTTACAATTTATTGCTTAAACCACTCACCTTTTGTTAAAAAAATATCATATGACATAGAAATATGGTCATTATTGCATCATTCATAGTTTAGACATTGAATACTATAAAAATGAATATCCTGGCTAAGATCCTTTATTTTGTATCCTTCCGATAAACATAATTTCAAGTATTTGGAATCCTTTTATATAAACTTTTTGTGAAGTTATATACATACAAAATAAATTAAAACAAATACTTTTTTATATGTTGTGCTTTTATAATGTGACACATAAAATCATGGACAAAACAAATAAAAAAAGAAAAAAGTTTAATTATTAATAGTTAATAAAATAGAAATAAACAATCAGTAGGAAAATAATATTTGAAGAGAGGGGAAGAATGAGTTTATTTGAACTAATTACAGTAATCTAAGGGTTAAAAAATATCTTCAATCTGCAGATGAATGAAACAGAGATACAAAGTTATCTCTTTATTTCATGTCTAAAGGATGTTGATAAACCTTTTTTTTATTTTCAATACCATCTGCTAGAATCACTGTAATCAGAAGAATCATTGATTTTAAGAGCCAGTGATTGCCAGGGTTATGAAGCAGCAGCAGGGAAGAAGGCATTCAGCCCAACATGAATCCTAAGCTTGTTTTCCTTTCCCAATAGGTCATATGAATAAAACCTAATTACAGACCTGATATACTTTGGTCCCTTTTTTGTCCCACTCATTCATAGACATCATCTTCAATCTCCTCACTCCCTATTAGCCCCTATACTTCAATTTCCTAATTTTATTCTGGAATTATAACCTAATGAATTCCCAATTCTATTCCCAGGAACTTCTGAAGTGGGATCAATGTACTGTATACTCCAAAACGTGTATGCTCCAAAATGTGTTGAGTTTGATTTTTATTGTACTGTGTGGACTCCCAATACCCAACAGCATTTTGTTGATCATGGTTAGACATGTGCAATTTGCTTCATTACAAATTAGTTTTTAGACAACATTCGGCATATTTGTTCATTTGGAAGCATCCGAATGAATGAAAGACTTATTTGATTAATGCATTGTGATAGTGTGGTACCCCACCAGTGTATTGGTCCAGGATTCTCAACCAGGCAGGTTGAGGGGCTCTGGGGTATTTGCTTGTTTGAGAGGAAACTGGCTTTTCAGTTTCCTCATTATTTAGTAAGGTCCATTTTGGGACCTGGAGCCTGGGGATTTCTTAGAGATCTGGGTGGGATGAAATCCCCAGTCCTGGGTCCAGGTTTTGGGACTCACCGGCACACTGATTGTTCAGGTGTGTGTCGGCCTGATAGCAGAGTCAGGACCATGATTCTGAGCTCCACTCAGAGAGACAGGAGGTCTCCAGGAGTCCAGGCTTGCAAGGAAGTACCCAGAAAGTGCAGGGGTGCACTGAAGTAGCCAGAGAGTGCAGGCTGTAAGGTAAAAGCCAGAGACCTGAGTCTGAGGTCGCTGACAGTAGTCAGGGGAGCTTCATGTGGGAGCCTGAGCAGTGGTGTGTCTGCTGCTGAAGAGAGCCAGGTGGCTCGGTATTTTTGTTTGAAATGGAGATAGAAATGAATACCCCCTAGTTGGGACTTTAAATGGACCACCAACTCAAGAAATTATAAAAATAAATCTTTAATATAATGAATTAAAATACAAATACACAAGACCACATGTATGAAAGGATGCACGACATGTGCTACATAAGACAAACCAATGTGTTAAAAAATGCATGCAATATAAATGCCCAAATGCCCTGGGGGCCATGTGATATTTCAGTTTTTCTTTTTTAATAAATCTGCAAAAATGTCAACAATTCTGTGTTTTTCTGTCAATATGGGATGCTGTGTGTACATTAATGAGGAAAAAAATGAATTTTAATGATTTTAGCAAATGGCTGCAATATAACAAAGAGTGAAAAATTTAAGGGGGTCTGAATACAATAAAAACAATAAAACAATAAAAAAGAAAAACTGAAATATCACATGGCCCCCAGGGCATTCAGAACCTTTGCTCAGTATTTAGTAGAAGCACCCTTTTGATCTAATACAGTCATGAGTCTTTTTGAGAAAGATGCAACAAGTTTTTCACACCTGGATTTGGGGATCCTCTGCCATTCCTCCTTGTAGATCCTCTCCAGTTCTGTCAGGTTGGATGGTAAACGTTGGTGGACAGCCATTTTTAGGTCTCTCCAGAGATGCTCAATTGGGTTTAAGTCAGGGCTCTGGCTGGGCCATTCAAGAACAGTCACAGACTTGCTGTGAAACCACTCCTTCATTATTTTAGCTGTTTGCTTAGGGTCATTGTCTTGTTGGAAGGTAAACCTTCGGCCCAGTCTGAGGTCCTGAGCACTCTGGAGAAGGTTTTTGTCCAGGATATCCCTGTACTTGGCCGCATTCATCTTTCCCTCGATTGCAACCAGTTGTCCTGTCCCTGCAGCTGAAAAACACCCCCACAGCATGATGCTGCCACCACCATGCTTTACTGTTGGGACTGTATTGGACAGGTGATGAGCACTGCCTGGTTTTCTCCACACATACCGCTTAGAATTAAGGCAAAAAAGTTCTATCTTGGTCTCATCAGACCAGAGAATCCTATTTCTCACCATCTTGGATAGGGATGAGCTTCGAGTTCGGGTCGAACTCATGTTCAACTCGAACATTGGCTGTTCGCAAGTTCGCCGAACAGCGAACAATTTGGGGTGTTCGCAGCAAATTTGAATGCCACGGAACACCCTTTAAAAGTCTATGGAAGAAATCAAAAGTGCTAATTTTAAAGGCTTATATGCAAGTTATTGTCATAAAAAGTGTTTGGGGACCTGGGTCCTGCCCCAGGGGACATGGATCAATGCAAAAAAAAGTTTTAAAAACTGACGTTTTTTCAGGAGCAGTGATTTTAATAATGCTTAAAGTCAAACAATAAAAGTATAATATCCCTTTAAATTTCGTACCTTGGGGGTGTCTATAGTATGCCTGTAAAGGGGCGCATGTTTCCTGTGTTTAGAACAGTCTGACAGCAAAATGACATTTCAAAGGAAAAAAAGCCAATTAAAACTACCCGTGGCTATTGCATTGCCGACAATACAAATAGAAGTTCATTGATAAAAACGGCATGGGAATTCCCCACAGGGCAACCCCGAACCAAAATTAAAAAAAAAAAAAAATGACGTGGGAGACCCCCTAAATTCCATACCAGGCCCTTCAGGTCTGGTATGGATATTAAGGGGAACCCCGCGCCCCCCCAAAAAAAACCGGCGTGGGGTCCCCCCAAAAATCCATACCATACCCTTATCCGAGCACGCAACCTGGCAGGCCGCAGAAAAAGAGGGGGCGACGAGAGTGCGGCCCCCCCTCCTGAACCGTAGCAGGCCACATGCCCTCAACATTGGGAGGGTGCTTTGGGGTAGCCCCCCAAAACACCTTGTCCCCATGTTGATGAGGACAAGGGCCTCAACCCCACAACCCTGGCCGGTGGTTGTGGGGGTCTGTGGGCGGGGGGCTTATCGGAATCTGGAAGCCCCCTTTAACAAGGGGACCCCCAGATCCCTGCCCCCCCTGTGTGAAATAGTAAGGGGGTACTTACCCCTACCATTTCACTAAAAAACTGTCAAAAATGTTAAAAATGACAAGAGACAGTTTTTGACAATTCCTTTATTTAAATGCTTCTTCTTTCTTCCTTCATCTTCTTCTGGTTCTTCTGGCTCTTCTGGTTCTTCCTCCGGCGTTCTCATCCAGCATCTCCTCCGCAGCGTCTTCTATCTTCTTCTCCTCGGGCCGCTCCGCACCCATGGCATGAGGGGAGGCTCCTGCTCTTCTCTTCATCTTCTTCTTCATCCTCTTCTCTTGTTTCTTCTTCTCTTCTTCATTTTCTTCTCCGGGCGCGCTCTGCATCCATGCTGGCATGGAGGGAGGCTCCCGCTGTGTGACGGCGTCTCCTCATCTGACGGTTCTTAAATAATGGGGGGCGGGGCCACCCGGTGACCCCGCCCCCTCTGACGCACAGGACATGACGCGACTTCCCTGTGGCATTCCCCGTGACGTCACAGGGAAGTCCCGTCAAGTCACCGGGGTGGCGGGGTCACCGGGTGGCCCCGCCCCCGTTATTTAAGAGCCATCAGACGAAGAGATGCCGTCACACAGCGGGAGCCTCCCTCCATGCCAGCATGGATGCGGAGCGGTCCGGAGAAGAAAATGAAGAAGAGAAGAAGAGAAGAAGGAAGAAGAGAAGAGGATGAAGAAGAAGATGAAGAGAAGAGCGGGAGCCTCCCTCCATGCCATGGGTGCGGAGCAGCCCGAGGAGAAGAAGATAGAAGACGCCGTGGAGGAGATGCTGGACTAGAACGCCGGAGGAAGAACCAGAAGAGCCAGAAGAACCAGAAGAAATACAAAAGGAAAAGGGGGTTGGGGTATAAAACCCCTGGGATTTTTAAGGTGCTTTTCAAAATGTTTTCAATATTTGGTCAGTAGAGAAGTATAGCAACCTCAAAAAGAGAGAAAAAGAGAAAAAAAACCATTGTATGCAAATTGTCAAACTGACTAATACATTTACTTAATTAAATATCTTTAATGATTACAGAAAATGACAAAAAACACACATCATCTAAAAAGACATGCACAATCTTGAACAAACATGGTCAGATAGTGACATAAGTTTAAAATTTGAAACCACTTTGCGATACCAATCTCAACATGTTTCGCTCAATAATCTGAGCTTCATCAGGAGTTTTTTGGTACAGGTGGCATACTAAAATTGAAAGAAAAGAAAAGACAAAACAAAAATGTATAAATACAATGCTTGCAAAACATTTAAAGATAATCATTTATCAGAAGGATCGAATTCAATTCGGTGTTACAAAAGCAACAACTGGTATAAATTATATTATATTTGCATACAGACAATATATACGGGTAAATTTCACATATTACCCAACAAGTCTATACTGGTAACAATCTGATCAATATAGGTGGAGAAATAAGGATTTGTTGAAATATTGTATATTCATTCGTTTCCAAGTCCACAAGGGGAAAAGAAACACCCATGCGGATCTAGGAACAGTAAAAACAACATAAAGGAAGGAGGAAAAACAAAAAAGTGGGGGTTTGCTTACCAAAGCCAACACAGATTCAAAGGTACAAAGTAGACACATAAGTGGTGAACGTGTATATAGTGCCGTGGCTACAAATGAAAAGGATGCGTCTTAACCGTCTAGAACCTCCCAAATCCGTTTTTTGATCCGCAGAGGGGCCCAAATGTGAGATAACTAAAAGGGGATATTGCAGAAAAATCATAAAATATTTCTAAGTAACAAAATGATAAAACAGGGAAAAAGGGCAGTCGGTAAAATAAAGTGGTGAAAATATCAAAAAATTACCTTCTAGATTGAATCAAGGGTAAATGTTCAGGACTATCAAAGCCGTATGAACAGAAGCATAAAGGAGAACAGTACTCTAGTTTCACCACCAGGTGGCAATCCAAAATGGACAACCCTTGAAAGCCAGATCAGCAAATCCAAAAGTATACTGCCCCAATAAACTAGAAAAAAATGGATGAATAAATAAAGATAATGAGGGAATTGCTCAGAAGAGCATTGTCTTATACCAAAATAGCATTGGGTCAATCCTCAAGAACGGGAGTATAACCCCCTTTGAATAGAGAATTTAGCTTACCTGAGAGGTGGAGTGGATGTATACGGAAGGGGAGAGCGGCATACACCTCCCCTTACAACCTCAGCGCCACTGTCAGAAAGATAGCGGCTGGGAAGCCGAACTATATAGGCCCCTCCGATCAGATGGCGTCTGACGTCGCCATCGGAATGCGGACGTGTTTGTGAGGCAACTCCCCCAGGATTCATGTGACCAATCGGTGATCAGAGGGCAAGACCAAATATTCGCCCAGGTCAACCCAGCCTGGACCAACGCCAAATCCTCCGTCGCTTATTTCGACGGCGTGGATTGGCGCATGCGCACCCCGGAGCGGAACGTCAATCGAGCCCCGGCTAACGCGCAGGCGCACTGCAGACCGGAACAAGGGCTGGATAGACACGGCCCTGAGAGGCCCGATATCATCAGGAGCAAAACAAAAAGACTAATAAATAGTCAACCATGTTGATTAAGGGAAACAGGAAGGGAAAGGAGAAAAAAGGGAGGGGGTTGGGGAAATTGTGTAAAATACACCTTTTGAAAATAAGCTTTTAGACAAAATTACTTAAATATACTAATAAATAGCCAGCCGACTATAGAAAAGCCTGTCTGATATATTTAATACCAATAAATTGTTCCAATTTGGCAGGTTACACAGAAAAAAAAAAAAAAAAGTAAAGTAGGAAAAAAGTAAGAAAAAATCGCTCACTAGATTTGCCACCAGGGTACACGCATCCAAAAGGGGAGTTTTAGAAACCTCTAGGGCTCCCAGGGGGGGCAATTGATTACTTACCCCGACACCCCAAGTGCCCGTGGCGTCCGTGCGGACCAAGACAAGGAACGGAAATGAGGAAGGAACTTCAAAATGACGTGGAGACGAAAAATAATTATTTTGGTCTAGAGAGTATGTATATATTTAAAGAAAAGGAAAATATCGTCTGACGCCCGTGTTGGCTTGGAAGGAAGACCCCACTTTTTATGAAAAACAACCTGGAGATAACCACATACAGGGAAAAAGAAAAATATGAGATGTTACAAAGATTGTATATAGGTGAAATATGTGTATCATGAAAATTCAACAAATTTAGGAAGCAAGGCCGAAAAGATAAATATATATAATGAAATAGACCAAGACAGTTAAATAAACTAAAGAAAGGGTTTGAAACTAAACGCATCATTGAGGCCCGGGGGTTTTAAAGCGGACAGGGTATGTATCCATCGGGTCTCGCGTTGTAAAAGTATTTTATCATAGTTCCCCCCACGTTCCCCTGGGGGGACATGTTCCAACGCAAAGAAATGCATTTTATTGCTGTCAAAGTCATGGTGCAGCCCCATATGTCTACTGATGGGCGTCTCCATTTTCTTTTTTAGAACCAGGGACACATGGTCCCTGATCCTACAAAAGAAGGGACGTTTAGTTTTACCTATGTAAAATCCTTGGCATTCACATACCATGATGTATACAATCCCGATGGATTGACATGTTACGGAAAAGTTAGGTTTATAGTGACGACCATTAGGGAGCATAATACCTCTCGCAGAGTGGATAAATCTACAGAAGGGGCATTTATGACAAGGTCTACACCCCTTGCGGGATTCTGTTTTTAATTGTGTAGTACTGTCATAATGGCTATGTACTAAAGTATCCTTCAGAGATTTAGATCTTCTGAAAGTGATCTCCGGATACGGTTTTAAATGTTTCGATACTTTCTCATCTCCCATTAGGAGGTACCAATGTTTTTGAATGATCTCACGGACTTGCTTTTGTTGGCCTGAAAATCTGGTAATTAGTCTGACACTAGAATCTGTCTTGGTAGGTCTGGCTTGGTGTATAAGTAGGGATCTCTTTTGGCTCTTAGCTTTTGAATAGGCCCTTTTTAAACACTTTTTACTGTAGCCTCGTTGGCTCAAACGGGACTGCAATAGTTTAGCTTGATGTTCAAAATCTGATTCAGTGCTACAGTTGCGTCTTAACCTAAGATATTGCCCATACGGTAGATTATTAATCAATGGAATGGGATGTGAGCTTGTGGCATGTAATACCGTGTTGCCCGCTGAGGGTTTTCGGTATAGGGTGGTTCCGATGTTGCCTTCATTGTCTACCAATATTTGAACGTCTAAAAAGGTCAACCGGTGTTGGTTCATTTCAAAGGTGAATTTCAAATTGTATCTGTTGACCTTCAGACTTTCAAGGAAGGCAAGGAGGTTGGATTTGCTACCCTGCCAAATAAAAAAGACATCATCGATGAATCGCTTCCATATTAGGACATGCTCAAAAATTGTCTGCATGTCCTCCCTAAAAAACAGCTCACGCTCCCACCCCCCCAGATACAGGTTGGCATAGGCAGGGGCACATTTGGTCCCCATAGCCACTCCCTGTATCTGGAGGTAGTGGGAGCCTCCGAACAGGAAAACATTATTGGACAGGATGAAGAACAGAAGATCCAAAATGAATCGGTTATAGTCCACCGAGGCATCCGGATCCTCAGATAGGAAGCCCCCCACAATTTCTACCCCAAACTCATGAGGGATAGAATTGTAGAGGGCTTCCACATCAAGGGCCACCAGCCAAGAGCCAGGGGGTATGGCAACCCCATCCAGAGCACGGAGGAGATCCCCCGTGTCCTGAAGGTAGGACGTCAAACCCTCCACATGGGGCCTTAGACAATCATCAACTAGTTTACTTGCCATCTCCGTAAGGGACCCATTTCCCGACACAATTG
Source organism: Lithobates clamitans (assembly GCA_037952925.1). NCBI lineage: Eukaryota > Metazoa > Chordata > Amphibia > Anura > Ranidae > Lithobates > Lithobates clamitans. The sequence goes on along the minus strand of JBBGZY010000787.1, from coordinate 7,777,758 downwards.
GTCTGCCGGGAGGCATTTTAGGGTTTTTGTGTATCTTTGGAAGGGCGTACAAAGTTGGAGTGCGTGGAGCACCTACATTTAGGAATTCGTAAGTGTTTTTTGTGATTAAGCCTTTGTGGTAGGCCGAGCCTATCAGGTGCTTAAATCGAGTAGTTATCAGGGTTAGATGGCTAGGAGAAACCTTGCGATACCATTGGTTGTTCCTGACTATGGCCATAACCATAGTCTCATATTGGGCTTTGTCCATAATGACCAAATTTCCCCCCTTATCAGACGGTTTGATCACTATGTCGTTGTTATTCTGTAGGAGTTTGAGGGCCTCTAGTTGGGAAGAGGATAGGTTTGATCCAGAAATATTCTTCCATTTGGTTTGAGTAATTTCATTGGTAACTTGTTTCGTGAATGCCCAAACGTTGGGGTTGCCCTGGAGGGTCGGGAAAGTGCGGGATTTCGGCTTATACTCCCTAGGTTTAAATGGAGGACGTGGTAAAAGGGAAGGTGAGGAGGATGGAGGTGGGGGAGGAGGGGGGTCTGAATCAATCAGGAGAGAATCCGCCTCGATTAGATCACTCTCCTCAAGGCCACCCTCCTCCCACAGCTCCATCAACTCCTCTAAGGCTTTTATATCTGCAATAGTCATATCACGCCAGGCAGGGTCCCCAAGGGACTGGTCATTGGGAGATCGACTCGGTTTGTCAAAAATTATCTTAAACATCAATCTCCGTGAAAAGAGATTGATGTCCTTAATCAAATCAAATTGGTCGACCCTCTGTGTAGGGCAGAAGGTCAGACCTAACTTGAGAACTGATATTTGTTCAGCTGAAAGACTATGGGACGATAAATTTATTACTTCGAAGTTATCCGCGGCCCCTTCGCCGGTATCTCCAAAGGTCCTGCCTTTTTGACGTCCGTCACTGGTTGAGTAAATATCGGTGCTGGACGAAAATCCACATGTGTAGGTGCAGAAATGGTATTAGTTACTTGCAGCCTGGGAGACAAGGGGAGGGAAGGAGTGTTGGTAGAGGGGGTGCTCATATAGGTTTCCGGGTGGCTCGGTGCGCAGGTGGACGAACCTTTTGCCGAGTTTGCTCGAGTCACCATTGAGGCTTTCGTGTGCGGAGTGCGCTTTACTGTGCCCGTGTTGGTATGGTCCTTTATTCCCTTCGTTGTCTCCTGGCTGGTGGAGCTTCTGGTACTACGTGCCTGGGAGGAGGAAGCAGAGGACATAGATGAATCTGATTCATTTGGTTCCCCCCCTTGTTGTTGTCTAAAGCTGCGTGTTTGGTAGGTACGTCTCTTTGCTTTGCTATTTTTTTGACCCCAGTGATAAGCTTGGTTGTTGTCATAAGCAAGTTTGTCTCTCACAAACTTTTTCTCCTTGGTTTTTAGAATTTCGGTGACGTATCCCTCTAAGTCTGTTTTTAGGGTGCCTTCTCGCGTGGGGAACACAAACTTTTTCTCCTTGGTTTTTAGAATTTCGGTGACGTATCCCTCTAAGTCTGTTTTTAGGGTGCCTTCTCGCGTGGGGAACCAGAAGAAGAAGAAGATGAAGGAAGAAGTATTTAAATAAAGGAATTGTCAAAAACTGTCTCTTGTCATTTTTAACATTTTTGACAGTTTTTTAGTGAAATGGTAGGGGTAAGTACCCCCTTACCATTTCACACAGGGGGGAGCCGGGATCTGGGGGTCCCCTTGTTAAAGGGGGCTTCCACATTCCGATAAGCCCCCCGCCTGCAGACCCCCACAACCACCGGCCAGGGTTGTGGGAATGAGGCCCTTGTCCTCATCAACATGGGGACAAGGTGTTTTGGGGGGCTACCCCAAAGCACCCTCCCAATGTTGAGGGCATGTGGCCTGGTACGGTTCAGGAGGGGGGGCGCACTCTCGTCCCCCCCTCTTTTCCTGCCAGGTTGCGTGCTAGGATAAGGGTCTGGTATGGATTTTTGGGGGACCCCACGCCGTTTTTTTTTTTGGCGCGGGGTTCCCCTTAAAATCCATACCAGACCTGAAGGGTCTGGTATGGAATTTAGGGGGACTCCCACGTCATTTTTTTTTTAAATTTTGGTTCGGGGTTTCCCTGTGGGGAATTCCCATGCCGTTTTTATCAATGAACTTCTATGTGTATTGTCGGCAATGCAATAGCCGCGGGTAGTTTTAAATGGGTTTTTTTCCTTCGAAATGTCATTTTACTGTCAGACTATTCTAAACACAGGAAACATGCGCCCCTTTACAGGCATACTATAGACACCCCCCAGGTACAAAATTTAAAGGGATATTACACTTTTATTGTTTGACTTTAAGCATTATTAAAATCACTGCTCCTGAAAAAACGGCCGTTTTTAAAACTTTTTTTTGCATTGATCCATGTCCCCTGGGGCAGGACCCAGGTCCCCAAACACTTTTTTATGACAATAACTTGCATATAAGCCTTTAAAATTAGCACTTTTGATTATTCATGTTCGTGTCCCATAGACTTTAACGGTGTTCGCGTGTTCGAGCGAACTTTTTTCCTGTTCGCATGTTCTGGTGCGAACCGAACAGGGGGGTGTTCGGCTCATCCCTAATCTTGGAGTCCTTCAGGTGTTTTTTTAGCAAACTCCATGTGGGCTTTCATGTGTCTTGCACTGGGGAGAGGTTTCCGTCGGGCCACTCTGTCATAAAGCCCCGACTGGTGGAGGGCTGCAGTGATGGTTGACTTTCTACAACTTTCTCCCATTTCCCGACTGCATCTCTGGTGCTCAGTCACAGTGATATTTAGGTTCTTTTTTACCTCTCTCACCAAGGCTCTTCTCCCCCGATAGCTCAGTTTGGCCGGACGGCTAGCTCTAGGAAGGGTTCTGGTCGTCCCAAATGTCTTCCATTTAAGGATTATGGAGGCCACTGTGCTCTTAGGAACCTTAAGTGCAGCATAATTTTTCCGAGTAACCTTGGCCAGATCTGTGCCTTGCCACATTTCTGTCTCTGAGCTCTTCAGGCAGTTCCTTTTTGACCCCATGATTCTCATTTGCTCTGACATGCACTGTCAGAGCATTTGCTAACAGGTTTTCTTCTAAGATTGCCCTGTATTTGGCTCCATCCATCTACCCTGTCCCTGCTGAAGAAAAGCATCCCCACAATATGATGCTGCAGTGTTAGTTTTCCACCACACTTAGCGTTTTGCTTTTAGGCCAAAAAGTTCCATTTTGGTCTTATCTGACCAGAGCACTTTCTTCCACATGTTTGCTGTGTCCCCCACATGACTTTTCGCAAACTGCAAACAGGAGTTCTTATGGCTTTCTTTCAACAATGGCTTTCTTCTTGCCACTCTTCCATAAAGGCCAGATTTGTGGACTGCACGACTCCCACCTGAGCTGTGGATCTCTGTAGCTCCTCCAAAGTTACCATGGGCCTCTTTGCTGCCTCTCTGATTAATACTCTCCTTGCTTGGCCTGTCAGTTTAGGTGGATAGCCATGTCTTGGTAGGTTTGCAGTTGTGCCATACTCTTTTCATTTTCGGATGATAGATTGAACGGTGCTCCGTGAGATGTTTAAAGCTAGGGATATTTTTTTTTTATAACCTAAACCTGCTTTTAACTTCTCCACAATTTTATCCCTGACCTGTCTGGTGTGTCCCTTGACCTTCATGATGCTGTTTGTTCACTAAGGTTCTCTATCAAACCACTAAGGGCTTCACAGAACATATTTATTTACAGAACATATTTATTTACACTGAAATTAAATTACACACAGGTGGACTCCTATATACTAATTAGGTGATTTCTGAAGACAATTGAGACAATTGGTTCCATTAGAGTGCTGATACCACTGCTTGTGGAAGAAAATTCCACATCATTGCCGCTCTAACAGTAAAGAACCACCTACGGTGATTATGGTTAAACCACTTCTCTTCCAATTTCAGTGAATGGTCTGCATGTCTTTTTTTTAAACTCCCTTTCACTGAAAAGTGTTTTTCCCTATGCTAGGGTTACCAGTAAGATATTTGGGGATCACTATCATATCTCCTTTAAAACGTCTCCTCTCTAGAGGGAATAAATTCAATGCTTGTAGTCTTTCCCCATAGCTGAGGTGCTCCAGTCCTTTCATTAGTTTTGTTGCCCTTCTCCAAACTCTTTCTAGTTACAGCACATCTTCCTTGAGGACTGGTGCCCAGAACTGGATGGCATACTCAAGATGTTGCCGGACTAGAGTCTTGTAGAGTGGGAGAATTATAATTTTATTCCTTGAGTAAATCCCCTTTTTGATGCATGATAGTATTCTGTTGGCTTTGCTTGCAGCTGCTTGGCATTGCATGCCATTGCTGAGCCTGTCATCTCCTAGGACCCCCAGATCTTATGCTCTGTACACACGGTCAGATTTTCTGATGGAAAATGTGTGATAGGACCTTGTTGTCAGAAATTCCGTCCGTGTGTGGGCTCCATCACACATTTTCCATCAGAATTTCCGACACACAAAGTTTGAGAACTTGCTATAAAATTTTCCGACAACAAAATCCGTTGTCAGAAATTCTGATTGTGTGTACACAAATCCGACGCACAAAGTGCCACGCATGCTCAGAATAAATTAAGAGACGAAAGCTATTGGCTACTGCCCCATTTTTAGTCCCGATGTACGTGTTTTACGTCACCGCGTTTAGAATGATTGAATTTTCCGACAACTTTGTGTGACCGCGTGTATGCAAAACAAGTTTGAGCCAACATCCGTTGGAAAAAAATCCATGGATTTTGTTGTCGTAATGTCCGATCAATGTCCGACCGTGTGTACAGGGCATAACTCCATCTTGGATTCCCCCAGAGGTTCTCCCCCTAGCGAGGAACTTGCATTAATATTTTTGGCACCCAAATGCATCACCTTACATTTTTCAACAATAAACCTCATTTGCAATGTAATTGCCCACCCCATTGTTTTTTTTAGGTCTCCCTGTAAGGTTTCCACATCCAGCACAGAAGTTATTGCCCTGCTTAGCTTTGTATCATCTGCAAATACTGAGAGTGAGCTGTTTATCCCATCCTTTATATCATTAATTAATAAATTAAACAGAATTGGCCCCAGGACAGATCCTTGGGGGACCCCACTACCACACCAGACCATTCCAAGTACTCGTCATTTATCACCATTCTTTGGACACACCCCTGTAACCAGTTTTCATTCCAGGTACATACCCTATGGTCCATGCCAAAAGACCTCAGTTTGTAAAGTAAACGTTTGTGGGGGACTGCATCAAATGCCTTCACAAAATACTGATATACCACATCCACCAGCCTTCCTTTATCTAGATGACAGCTCACTTCCTCATAGAATGATAATAGATTGGCCTGGAATGAACGATCCTTCATGAATCAATGCTGATTACTGCTAATGATACTGTTTCATCAGCAAAAACTTAGATATGGTCCCTTATCATACCTTCCAATAGCTTGCATACTATTGATGTTAGGCTGCTTGCATACTATTGATGTTAGGCTGACTGACCTGTAGTTTCCAGGTATATATTTCTGCCCTCTTTTAAATATTGGTACCATATTGGCTTTTCCCAAACAGCTGGCACCATTCCAGTCAGTACACTGTCTATAAAAATTAGGAACAATGGTCTGACTATTGCCTGACTGAGTTCCTTAACCCCTTCCCGCCAACCGTACGCAGATATGCGTACTCGGCCTTCCGGGGTTATACCGGGATGATGCCTGCAGCTGCAGGCATCATCCCAGTACCGTTGTTTACAGCGGGCGATCGGCTACCGGTGTATAACAACTGATGCGGCTAAAAGCCGCTCGGTTGTTATACCGGAGGAGCGGGAGGGGACATCCCCCCTCCCGCCGCCTCCCGCCGCTGTTACCGGGTGTCCCGTGCGATCGGGAGGCCCGGTGTCCATTCGGCTGCCATCGGCGGCTGGGGGCGGGCTGGAACGAAGCTGTGAGCAGCTTCGTTCCAGCCTTCTCGTTGTAAACGCGGAAGCGACGTCATGACGTCACTTCCCGTTTACTCGGCTGCCAATGGCGCCGAATTTAAAAAAGTACACAGTATTCAGAATCGCCATTTTCGGTGATCTGAATACTTTGAAGTCTAAAGGAGGGATGGGGGGTCTTTTAGACCCCTCATCCCTCCATAAAGAGTACCTGTCACCACCTATTACTGTCACAAGGCATGTTTACATTCCTTGTGACAGCAATAAAAGTAAAAAAAAAAAAAAATTTTTAAACACAATTTATAAAGTAAAAAAATAAATAAAAAAAAAAAAAAAAAATTTTTTAAAGTGCCCCTGTCCCCGCGAGCTCGCGCAGCGAAGAAAACGTATACGAAAGTCGCGCCCGCATATGTAAACGGTGTTCAAACCACACATGTGAGGTATCGCCGCGATCGTCAGAGTGAGAGCAATAATTCTAGCCCTAGACTTCCTCTGTAGCTCAAACCTGGTAACCGTAAAAAATGTTTAAAGTGTCGCCTATGGAAATTCATAGGTACCGTAGTTTGTCGCCATTCCACGAGTGCGTGCAATTATAAAGGGTGACATGTTTGGTATCTATTTACTCGGCGTAACATCATCTTTCACATTATACAAAAAAATTGGGGTAACTTTACTGTTTGGATTTTTAAAAAATTAATGAAAGTGACACTTTTCCAAAAATTTGCGTTTAAAACACCGCTGCACAAATACCGTGTGATAAAAAATATTGCAACAATCGCCATTTTATTCTCTAGATTCTCTGCTAAAAAAATATATATAATGTTTGGGAACTCTAAGTAATTTTCTAGCAAAAAATACGGATTTTAACTTGTAAACACCAAATTTCAAAAATAGGCTTAGTCATGAAAGGGTTTAAGGGCCCTCAGGTGTAAGCCATCTGGTTCTGGTGACTTATGTTAAGTTTTTCAAGTCTATTTCTGATACTGTCTTCTGTTAGCCATGAGGGTGCATTTTGTGACGTGTTATTAACATTACAGTCTTGGTTACAATATACCCCTTTTTCTTTCATGAAAACTGAGGAGAAGAATGCATTCAAAACCTTTGCCTTCACAAAATTGTTTCTTACTGCATTTTTCTTGAGGGTAGCTATATTCTTACACACAATGAGATCATAAAGAATGAACGTAGCCACCCTCTAACAAAAAGTCAGATCATGGCAGCAAAAGAAAAAAAATGGGAGGCTTAGAGCAATAGAAAGTACTTTTTGAGTTAAGAATACTTATTTAAATATAAATTTTAACCCACTGTTTAATGTCACTTTAACCATCTCAATACAGGGCACTTTCACCCCCTTCCTGCCCAAGCCATTTTTCAGCTTTCAGCGCTGTCACACTTTGACAATTGTCATGCAACACTGTACCCAAATTACATTTTTATTATTTTTTCCCCACAAATAGAGCTTTCTTTTAGTGGTATTTGATCATCTCTGCAGTTTTTATTTTTTCACTATAAACAAGAGTGACAAGTTTGAAAAAAAACACAATAGTTTTTACTTTTTGCTATAATAAAATATCCATTTTTTTTTAAACTAATATTTTCCTCAGTTTAGGCTGATATGTATTCTTCTACATATTTTTGGTAAAACAATTGCAATAAGCGTATATTGATTGGTTTGCGCAAAAGTTATAGCGTCTACAAAATAGGGGATAGATTTATAGCATTTTTATTATATATATATATTTTTTTTTACTAGTAATGGCGGCGATCTGCGATTTTTTTTTTTCCGTGACTGCGATATTGTGGCAGACATATCAGACACTTTTGACACATTTTTGGGACCATTCACATTTATACAGCGATCCGTGCTATAAAAATGTATAAATGTGACTGGCAGGGAAGGGGTTAACACTAGGGGGTGATCGAGGGGTTAACTGTGTTCCTAGGGAGTGTTTCTAACTGAAGGGGGAGGGGACTCACAAGGGGAGGAGAGCGATCGGTGTTACTCTATACTGAGAACACACATCGGTCTCCTCTCTGACAGGATGTAGATCTGTGTGTTTACACACACAGATCCACGGTCCTGCCGTGTTACAGGGCAATCGCAGGTGCCCGGCAGACATCGCGGCCGCCGAGCTTGCACATCGGGTGCCCAGTGACACGGCGTGCGTGACTGCGGCTGGCAGCGCACGCGCCCCCTGTTGGGCAGGGAAGGCGAGGGCATCATATGACGCCCTCCCAGAACGAGAGCCACGCCCCCTGTCATATGACAGCCAGCAGCCGCAAGCGGTTAAGGTTCAGAAAGGTGGCCAATTGTGTTAGAAAGTACACAAAAACAACTAAGGTGATTGCATGTGGTTTGTAAAACATTATCCTTCATCTCAAAGAATGTTTCAACCATTTTATAAGTATTTGTTATCGACAATGTATTAATTATCTGACCCTAAACATAATTTTTTGCCACTGACTATATTAGGAATGCAAACAAGAGCTAAATAAAGCAAATGAATGCTATAGAATTTAAGGTTCATAAAAACTCACTAATGAGAACAAGCCATGCTAACAAATTATAACAACTACTTTCTACTTCATTTGGCTTTTTATTCACGTTCATTAGTTAAGAAAAATCATTAGCTGAAGGATTCTTTCTCTGCTTTAGCATAAATGGCCCACTGTTTATCATTAAATCATTAACAATTAAATAGCATAGCAATTTAAGACCAAAATTTCGTTTTGTAGATATGGAAAGCAGGGCAATTGCCCAAAAGTGTGTATATTCAACATTCATTTTTTTTTTTACTTAAACAGTAAGTTTAGTTAATTGGTCCTCATCCCCAAGGTCCTTATTACTAAAAATCATGTTTCCCCTGTAGACATATCACCTGACTTGGAAAGTATTTACAGGTCAGAACTGCAGTTTTCTCTCTAACATATACTTTGGTGCTCACATTCCTACAGTAAGTTCACCAATGTGGTGAGGATTGCTATAAAGAGTAATGTTTTACACAAGTGTCTGGGACTGCCAATAATTTCTGAGGCTGGCAGAATAGTCAAATTTGATGGATGGGAACTAAATTATGTTCTTCATATTAAATTAGTGTGGGGGCAGTTTTAGTCGATCATACGCCTAATATACTTTAAAGATATATTTTACAACTCCTCACTCTGCTCACCCTGCACTTGCTTTTACATTTTGGGGATTCTCATTTTGGTTCTCTGTAAAATACTGTAAATGCTATTGGAAGCATAAAACACCATCTTATGATTACCACAACATAAGCAGAGATGGAAACTCAAATACTGTGTTTTGTCATGGGGACCAGGTTTAGAGCATCATGGACCTGGTGTTGAGGATTTTGTGAGCCTTTTTATGGAATAAATTGAATACGGTCTTTAATACTTTTTTATTGCAATAGCATACAATTTTTAAGGACAAGCTTTCACGGTATGTCCCTTTCTTCAAGGTCCAAGAAGTACTAATTCACAAACATTTTAGTAGAATATTAAAAAAATAAACAATCTCTGAGGGAAAGAACCCCACCCCCCCCCCAAAAAAAAAAACACACACAAATGTACATGGCAATGGTAATAAAACTAGCATGATTAGTAAGATAAAACAGGGGGAGAACTACAGACCAGGGCGGGGAATTACAGTCGCAGAGAGGGTCGTAAAACTGTGGGATAATGAGTGAGAAATCCCATGTCTAGATTCAGGCCATTATTGTTTGTGTCAAATAGAACTATCATTCTTCATTCAAAAGTTTTCCTTTCCTGAATAGTTTTGAAATTCCCTTTAAGAACTAAGACTTTGAGGTCTTCCATAGTGTGGTCTGGTTGTGAGAAATGATTTCCCACAGGTGTGCAGAACTCATTTTCTTTATGATCCTTGATGGTATGTCTGTGTAAATGCATCCTTGCTTGCAACTTTTGTCCTGTTTTACCAACATAAGATCCTTTGCTACATCTTTTGCATTGGATGAGATACACAACATTACTGGAGGTACAGCTGTATGATTCCATGATATTGAAGGTCCTTTTTTTGTGTGTGACCGCCACCGATCCGCCTCCATGAGAGGCACCCGTTGTAATGACCATCCTCTCGGGTGACAGTTCTTTTATAACTGAGGGCGGGGCCACATGGTGATGTCGCCAGGTGACCCTGCCCCCCTCTGATGCATGGGGACATCCCTACGGCTTCCCCGTAGCGTCAGAGGGGGGTGGGGTCACTCGGTTCTGTCACCAGGTGGCCCCGCCCCCCTCTGATGCTACGGGGAAGCCATAGGGATGTCCCCGTGCATCAGAGGGGGGCGGGGTTACCCTCCCATGGAAGCAGATCGGTGGCGGTGTGCAGCTTTTCTTCTTTTTTTTTTCTTTTTCGGTCCGTCGGAGCGAGAGAAAAAGAAGATGATTAGACTGTCATGGTTATGCAATAGAGTTTTCTCTGTTAGCTTACCTGTCTCCATGTGTTCATCTCTAAAGACCAGCTGCCTCTCGCCTGACTGGTTTTATAACCTCTCCTCTAAGCATGGCCCCATCCCAGGCCCTATCAGGGAACCCTATATTAACCTGTGCACTGCAAGCCAGCAGTGCTGATCAACCATTGTGTGTTAGCTTTCGTATGTACTTGCTGTGTTTCCTACGTCTGATTCCAGTTACCGACTTTGGTCTGTTCTTAACTATTCCTGTCTGCTCGTGACCCTAACCTTTGGCGTGTCCCTGACCATCCCTGTTTGCCTGTGACCCTGACGTGAACTCTGTTGTCCTTGTCTGCTTGTGGCCCCGACCTTGGCTTGTCCCTTACTTTCCTTGTTGTTCTAGCCTGCTGCCTCCTTCCTCTTCTTCTGTAGTCTACGGTAAGTGTGAGCTGTGAGACCCTGGGGGCCGTGACCTGGAGCCAGACTGCAGCGCAGTCCATCCTCAACACTAGAGGCTCTGGTGAACACCCGCTGGCTCTTAGACTCCGCGCCCTGGGGAATCTATGCTCTAGCTCCCATGGGGATCCATGTTAGTTATCCTGTAGACCTGCTTCCTGAACCTTCTAGGGTTCAATCCGCAGCAGTCATTTCTAGGGCCCACTACCTTAGCGGTGCACTTCCGACTCCTACAGAGTGCATCTGTCACCTGGTCCCAGGTGACCTGACATAGACTTTGTGGGACATTTTTATTTTTTTACTTTTTAATAAAGCACTTGTCCCCAAGCTGTGTCATGTCATTTTTACCATTTTCACACTATTTTTGTGACATGGTAGGGGTACATTTGTACCCCGTTACCATTTCACACAGGGGGGAGGCTGGGAGCTGGGGGTCCCCTTGTTAAAGGGGGCTTCCAGATTCCAATAAGCCCCCTGCCCGCAGACCCCCACAACCACCCGGCAAGGGTTGTGGGGATGAGGCCCTTGTCCCCATCAACATAGGGACACGGTGCTTTGGGGGGCTACCCCAAAGCACCCTCTCCATGTTGAGGGCATGTGGCCTGGTACAGTTCAAGAGGGGGGCGTTCTCTCATCCCCCCTCTTTTCCTGTGGCCTGCCAGGTTGCGTGCTCAGATAAGGGTCTGGTATGGATTTTTGAGGGGACCCCACGCCATTTTTTTTTTAAATCTTGGCGCGGAGTTCCCCTTAATATCCATACCAGACCCAAAGGACCTGGTAATGGACTGTGGGGGAAATCTCATGCAGTTTTTTTCAATGACTTTTAAATATATTGCCGGGACTGACAATTCCTTAGAGGAAGAGATGTCACCGCTCTAGGAGTGTTTAGCAGACAAAAAGTAGATTTCCTCTCGGTTCGGAAGCCGTAGGTGCTGGCGATTGCTAATAGCAGAAAACAGGAACAAGTTCTGGACAGCCGCACTCTTGAAAAATTTGCCTTTTATTGGAAAAAATTCCTATAAAAAAAAAAAATTACAGCAGACGAAAGAGAGCTGACGTTTCGCACTGCGATAACTGTCCGTTATACTTTTTTTTTATTTGCACTAACATAATTTTTCAGGACAAGCTTTTGGGGTGTCCCCATTCTTCAAGGTCCAAGCAGTACTAATTCACAAAAGTTTTAGCAGAATGTTAAAAAAGAAACAATCTCAGAGATAAAGGAACAAAAAACACAGTTTGTGAGATAAGACAGGGGGAGAACTACAGACGGGGGGGGGGGTTGTGAGATAAGACAGGGGGAGAACTACAGACTGGGGGGGGTGACAGTCACAGAGAGAAATCCCATATCTAAATTCAGGCTGTTATTTCTTGTGTCAAATAGGACTATGGAATAAATAAAATGAAAACCCAAACCATTTTTTGTTAAAACAAATTAAATATTTAAATTACCATTAAAGCTGGTAGAGAATGAAAATGGGCTGCATGTCATTTAAATTGTAAGGGCAGGTAAAGTAAGGAAAATGGGGTGCATGTCATGTAATGGGAAAGGGCTGGTAGAGCAGAGAAAGGAGGATGCATTTCACTTTAATGGTAAGTATGTAATGGGTGAGAAGGACACATGGTATTTAAAGGGTAAGGACTAGTGAAGTAGGGAAGGGATGCTTGGGTAAGAAGGATGCATGACAGGTAAAGGCTGGTAGAGAAGGGAAAGAGGGATGCATGCAATGTAATGGGTCAGGAAAATGCATGGTATTTTTTTTTTTGAAATCAAATAGGATTTTATTGAAAAAAACAAAAAACACAACATGAATATATGCAGTACCGTACACTCAGTCATTTTACAAATTGGTGTTACATCATCAAGCCATTTCTACATAGCAGAAAATGCAGTTTGCACCACACAATGAGGTACTCCGTGAGATAAGCCCAGGTGGGCAACACATATCAGGGCATAAAAACCGCAGGCACCAGTGAAATTACAACCTCCTTTCCACCAACAGCCTGTTGCAGGGGATTGGCATTGCTAGAGCCCCTCTCCACCCCCTTTCCTCCTTCCGCCCTTTATATTAGCAGATGGTCCAAGATCAGATCAACCGGAGCTAAATCAGGGACATTCAACCAGTTTGCCCAAATTTTATCAAATTTCCTCATACTCCCCCTATGCTGATAGATGTATTTCTCTAATCTGATAGTATTACCCATTTGGTTTAACCATTCCCTCATCATAGGGGGTTCTTCTGACTTCCAGTGCCTCAAAGGCTTCTTACCCTGGAAAAGAGCCCTGGACATCGCTATCCTAGCAGACTCCTCCTCCGGACATTGTCTATAATACCCAGTAAGCACAGTTTAGGGTGTGCCTTCAGTTGAACCTGAAATACACGGTTGATTGTATCCAACACCTCCTTCCAATAAATATGCAATTTGGGACACCTCCACAGCATGTAGATCAGGTCCCCATGGTACCTCTTGCATCTAGTACAGGAAGGATCCTCTCACCCCATTCTTACCAGCCTAGCTGGTGTGTAGTGTACACGCAGAAGAATATACAACTGGGACAATCTTTGGGCCATGTTTAGGGAACTGCTGCAAGCGCCTCCTCCCATTGGTCTTCCTCAAAGGAACCTATGTCTCTCTCCCACTTGGATATGATCCCTGTAGTGTTGTCAGGAAGGAATTTGGTGAAGAGCATGGAATAGCTGCATGATATGAACCCTTTATATGTGGTTAGTTCCTTCATGTAATTAAAGATGGGTGTGGGATTCTGAATCCAAGTGTCACCATTCTATTGGGCCCTCACAGCATATTGGAGCTGGAAATAGTAAAACTGCATGGAGGCAGGCAGATTAAATTCCGCCTGTAGAGCAGGAAAGGAACGCAATTTACCATCTTTAAATATTTGTGTCAAATGTATAATACCGTACTTCTGCCATCTTGTGCCATGTTGTAATGTTTCCAGCTCCATGTAGTGCCTGTTTCCCCAGATGGGGCTATATCTAGGGAAACCCTCCACCTGCTGTAATGCTCTAGCTTTATTCCATACTTTCTACATCAAATTGTAAGTAGGAAACAACTTATTTGATTTGGCAAACCTCAGTGCCTCCAAGCCCTCCTCCACCTCTCCCCCTGTTGCTACCCGAAGAAGGTGTGTTACCGAGTCCACCAAGTTGAGCACTGGAGTTTCTGAAGGGCTCAGCACTATCGCTATGTGTTGGAGTTGGGAGGCTAAATAATACAACCATTGATTTGGGAGAGCAAGCCCTCCCGCCTCCTTCAGGTGTTTTAGCTGTTCTGGTTTTACCCTTGCTGTAGAGTTTAGCCAGATAAGTGACCTAAAAATAGAATCAATAATTTTAAACTGTTTTAGGGGAACTACCATGGGGGAATTGTGAAGTATGTATAGAAGTTGTGGCATGAAGATCATTTTGATCAGATTTATCCTACCCACGGGAACATTTTCAGTTTAGACCACACCTTCACCCGATCTCTGCAGCGATTCAATAGAGGGGATAGATTTAATCTGATATATTCCAGAGGGTTGGGTGTAACCTGAACTCCCAGATACCTAAATTTCATGGACACAGAAATGTTTAATAAAGTCGATTACCGTGAATCAGGTGTTTTGTCCAAAAGCATAAGAGAGCACTTGGTCCAGTTGATCACTAAGCCTGAGTAGTGGCCAAACGTCTGAATCAACTCCATAGCCTCCTGCAGTGACGTATTTGTGTCGCCCAGAAGGAGCATAGTGTCATCTACATACAGCATACATTTTTCTTGCAGGTCTCCGTACTGGAAGCCCCTGATATTGGCGTTGGCACAGATACATGCAGCCAACGGCTCTATGGCCAGGGCAAACAGTAAGGGTGATAAGGGACATCCCTGTCTGGTGCCCCTAAATAGTTGGAAGTAGGGATGAGCCGAACACCCCCCTGTTCGGTTCGCACCAGAACATGCGAACAGGAAAAAAATTTGTTCTAACACGCGAACACCGTTAAAGTCTATGGGACACGAACATGAATAATCAAAAGTGCTAATTTTAAAGGCTAATATGCAAGTTATTGTCAATAAAAGTGTTTGGGGACCTGGGTCCTGCCCCAGGGGACATGAATCAATGCAAAAAAAAGTTTTAAAAACGGCCGTTTTTTCAGGAGCAGTGATTTTAATAATGCTTAAAGTCAAACAATAAAAGTGTAATATCCCTTTAAATTTCGTACCTGGGGGGTGTCTATAGTATGCCTGTAAAGGGGCGCATGTTTCCTGTGTTTAGAACAGTCTGACAGCAAAATGACATTTGGAAGGAAAAAACACATTTAAAACTACCGCGGCTATTGCATTGCCGACAATACACATAGAAGTTCATTGATAAAAACGGCATGGGAATTCCCCACAGGGAAACCCCGAACCAAAATTAAAAAAAAAAAATGATGTGGGAGTCCCCCTAAATTCCATACAAGGCCCTTCAGGTCTGGTATGGATATTAAGGGGAACCCCAGCCAAAATTTAAAAAAAAAATTGACGTGAGGTTCCCCCTAAATTCCATACCAGACCCTTCAGGTCTGGTATGGATTTTAAGGGGAACCCCGCGCCAAAAAAAAAAAAAAAAACGGCTTGGGGTCCCCCTAGAAATCCATACCAGACCCTTATCCGAGCACGCAACCTGGCAGGCCGCAGGAAAAGAGGGGGGGACGAGAGTGCGGCCCCCCCCCTCCTGAACCGTACCAGGCCACATGCCCTCAACATTGGGAGGGTGCTTTGGGGTAGCCCCCCAAAACACCTTGTCCCCATGTTGATGAAGACAAGGGCCTCATCCCCACAACCCTGGCCGGTGGTTGTGGGGGTCTGCGGGCGGGGGGCTTATCGGAATCTGGAAGCCCCCTTTAACAAGGGGACCCCCAGATCCCGGCCCCCCCCTGTGTGAAATGGTAAGGGGGTACTTACCCCTACCATTTCACTAAAAAACTGTCAAAAATGTTAAAAATGACAAGAGACAGTTTTTGCCAATTCCTTTATTTAAATGCCTCTTCTTTCTTCATCTTCTTCTTCTTCTGGTTCTTCTGGCTCTTCTGGTTCTTCCTCCGGCGTTCTCGTCCAGCATCTCCTCCGCGGCGTCTTCTATCTTCTTCTCCTCGGGCCGCTCCGCACCCATGGCATGGGGGGGGAGGCTCCCGCTCTTCTCTTCATCTTCTTCTTCATCCTCTTCTCTTCTTCATCTTCTTCATCCTCTTCTCTTCTTCATCTTCTTCTCTTCTTCATTTATTCTGCGGGCCGCTCCGCAGCCATGCTGGCATGGTGGGAGGCTCCCGCTGTGTGACGGCGTCTCTTTGTCTGACGGTTCTTAAATAACGGGGGGCGGGGCCATCCGGTGACCCCTCCCCCGCTGACGCACGGGACATGACGGGACTTCCCTGTGGCATTCCCCGTGACGTCACAGGGAAGTCCCGTCAAGTCACCGTGCGTCAGAGGGGGGCGGGGTCACCGGATGGCCCCGCCCCCCGTTATTTAAGAACCGTCAGACGAAGAGACGCCGTCACACAGCGGGAGCCTCCCACCATGCCAGCATGGCTGCGGAGCGGCCCGCAGAAGAAATGAAGAAGAGAAGAAGGAAGAAGAGAAGAAGAAGAAGAAGATGAAGATGAAGAAGAAGATGAAGAAGAGAAGATGAAGAGAAGAGCGGGAGCCTCCCCCCCATGCCATGGGTGCGGAGCGGCCCGAGGAGAAGAAGATAGAAGACGCCGCGGAGGAGATGCTGGACGAGAACGCCGGAGGAAGAACCAGAAGAGCCAGAAGAACCAGAAGAAGAAGAAGATGAAGGAAGAAAGAAGAAGCATTTAAATAAAGGAATTGTCAAAAACTGTCTCTTGTCATTTTTAACATTTTTGACAGTTTTTTAGTGAAATGGTAGGGGTAAGTACCCCCTTACCATTTCACACAGGGGGGGGCCGGGATCTGGGGGTCCCCTTGTTAAAGGGGGCTTCCACATTCCGATAAGCCCCCCTCCTGCAGACCCCCACAACCACCGGCCAGGGTTGTGGGGATGAGGCCCTTGTCTTCATCAACATGGGGACAAGGTGTTTTGGGGGGCTACCCCAAAGCACCCTCCCAATGTTGAGGGCATGTGGCCTGGTACGGTTCAGGAGGGGGGGGGGCCGCACTCTCGTCCCCCCCTCTTTTCCTGCGGCCTGCCAGGTTGCGTGCTCGGATAAGGGTCTGGTATGGATTTTTGGGGGGACCCCACGCCGTTTTTTTGTTTTTTTTGGCGCGGGGTTCCCCTTAAAATCCATACCAGACCTGAAGGGTCTGGTATGGAATTTAGGGGGAACCCCACGTCAATTTTTTTTTTAAATTTTGGCTGGGGTTCCCCTTAATATCCATACCAGACCTGAAGGGCCTTGTATGGAATTTAGGGGGACTCCCACATCATTTTTTTTTTTTAATTTTGGTTCGGGGTTGCCCTGTGGGGAATTCCCATGCCGTTTTTATCAATGAACTTCTATGTGTATTGTCGGCAATGCAATAGCCACGGGTAGTTTTAAATGAGTTTTTTCCTTCCAAATGTCATTTTGCTGTCAGACTGTTCTAAACACAGGAAACATGCGCCCCTTTACAGGCATACTATAGACACCTCCCAGGTACAAAATTTAAAGGGATATTACACTTTTATTGTTTGACTTTAAGCATTAATAAAATCACTGCTCCTGAAAAAACGTCCGTTTTTAAAACTTTTTTTTGCATTGATCCATGTCCCCTGGGGCAGGACCCGGGTCCCCAAACACTTTTTATGACAATAACTTGCATATAAGCCTTTAAAATTAGCACTTTTGATTTCTCCCATAGACTTTTAAAGGGTGTTCCGCGGCATTCGAATTTGCCGCGAACACCCCAAATTGTTCGCTGTTCGGCGAACTTGCGAACAGCCAATGTTCGAGTAGAACATGAGTTCGACTCGAACTCGAAGCTCATCCCTAGTTGGAAGTATTGAGACACCCTCCTGGACTCCCTGATGGCTGCTTTCGGTGAGCTATACAATAGTTGGACCCACTCTTTAAAACTTGTCCTGAACCCAAACTTGTGCATTATGACGCACAAATATGACCATTCGATGCTATCAAAGGCCAATAGTTGTGTTTCCCATAGTTCTTATATACATCTATAGGTATTCCATCTTCACCCGGCGCCTTGGAGTTGGGGAACATACCAGTCGCTGTTTGAAGCTTTTCCAAAGTTAGAGGAGCATCTAGTTGTTGTCGATCCATGTCTGACAGAGTGGGCAACTCTATCCTCTCAAGATACTCCTGTAAGGAGGCATCTATGTCATTTTGCCGGGAGCAATACAAATTTGAGTAAAAGGAGCTAAGAATCATCATAATGTTATCTGGGGAGTTGGTTATCGTGCCATCAGACACCAAGGCACCAATGGATGGCGATGCCTGCAGAGCCCGGGAGATTTTTGCCAGGAGGCGACCAGTATGTGCCCCCTCCTCATAGAAGGAGAGTCTGCTGGAGAAGCGCTTCCGCTCAGCCGTTGAAGAGGTGAGCCGAGTCAGCGCATCCTGTGCAGACAGCCATGCATCCCTACATTCCTCACTAGGGTCAGCTACAAATTTGGCCTCCAAGTCATGGGCTAAGTCCTCCACCGCCTCGCTTTGTGCATTAGACTTATTTTTAAAGGTATTTATCTCTCTTATAAAAACCCCCCTAAGAAAGGTCTTGAATGTGTCCCATCTCACCCCTACATCCGGGTAATCTGCCTGCTCCCCCCAGAAGTGAACTATATCTTGTAGAATTTGGGATGGTGACGGTAGTAGATTAAGCCAAAAGGCTTTGATCTTCCAGGGAGCCCTACGCAGTGTTGATGGGGGGCATACCTCCAGTTCTATAATCAGAGGTGAATGATCCAAGATCCCTTTCAGGGCGTAGGTTATTTCTACCACCAAGCGAACTTCAGACTCCAAGCATAAGCACAGGCCAATGCGTGACAGGGACATATGTGATTTTGAAAAGCATGAAAACTGACATTTCCCAGGGTTCCTACTCCTCCACAAATCTATCCATCCCACCTCCTCAATGAGCTTCCTCAGGGCTGTGCAGCAAGAGCCTCGCCCTGATGAAACCAGAGGGTGTTTGTCTACCAGTGGATCCAAGTAACAATTAAAGTCACCCATAATATACATCGGCACTTCCGGCCGTCCAAGCTGAAAGTCCAGGACCGCTCTCAGGACCCGATGGCTGTAAGGAGGTGGGATGTATACAAAGGCAAGTATGCATTTAATCAAGAACAAATGGCAATACAAAATTACATATGTCCCCTCGCTGTCCACCACACTATCTAGCTCCTGGTAATCTAGTGCGCTGTGTATCAACACACTCACCCCTCTGGAGAAGGATGTGTGAATGGAGTGATAGGACTTAGCCACCCACCTAAAGTTGAGGCATGACAAGGTATCGGGGGTAAGATGACTCTCCTGCAATGCACAAATGGCCGGGAAATATTTCTTCATAGAGGTGGAAACCATTGTGCGCTTGAGAGGGTCACCAAGTCCTCTAACATTCCATGACACCACCTTAAGCACATTCATCCCTCCCGCCATGGTATAAACACATTGTGGTAATGGCAATATATCACATTCCAATACATCCCATATCTTGACCCTCCACCCCTAGCCCAGTATTGAGAACTCTTTAACTGAAGCACCAAGTTTACAGTCTGAGTCTGTAGGTGTTGTACCGCACTGCATGAACTGTTCTAAACTTTCTGAACCTCCGAGTGCAACTGCACTGTAACATTTCTGTGTACAAGCCTGTGGCTTGAGGCCTCAAGTATGACCACAAGCTGATGTGTGACCCTGGTCGCCTCTGCGATCCCACAGGCCCTCAGGGTAAGGTCATATATAAGGGTTTGTACAACAAGCATAACTGTAGGACAACAAGTCCTATTCTCCACTGGCATCACAACCACCAGTCAGAGAGTGCAGCACAAAACACAGTAGGTGGGTTCCACCACTATTGTGCTATATACAGTTTTTTGGTTACACTTGTTACGTGCAGCACAAAACACAGTAGGAGGGTTCCACCACTATTGTGCTATACACAGTTTTTTGGTTACACTTATTTATATTTGAAGCGCCCCATATTTATTCCATGTGCCTCTAGGGGAGTATTGGGCTAGCAGTGGCATGGTGGAGTAAATACTTTGCCTGTAAAAGGAGATTTTGCTTCTCTCTGGCTAGATGCAGAATGATCTCTCTGTCTCTGTAGTGTAGTAGCCGGGCAAGGATAGGGCGAGAAGGATGCTCCGGGGGAAGAGGGCACAGAGGCACCCTGTGGGCTCTCTCCACAGCATAAAGGGGTATCTTACGATATTCCTTCTCATTATGTTCTCAAGGTCATCGTGCGTTGAACCACCGCAGCAACCATCCTGGTGTTATGCTGTGATTCTCATATTAAAGGAGGGAGTTTGTCCTCTACATCACTGATCCTGCTTTTAGCAGCAGTGGTCCATTCTCTAATCTTTTGAATGTCCTGCCTGATCAAAAACTTCCTCCTTCAGGCCACCAAAGTGTTCTTGCAGGGTGTTAACTGAGGCAGTGCACTTGTTTATAGCCCTCAGGATCTCAGCAAGGGCAGGCTGCACGGGTTCCTTATCCTCACTGTTCTCCAGCTCCCCCGCCTGTGCTGCTTTGGGGCTGGCATCTGTACACTCTAGAAAACCTTCCTCTATATTGCCCTGTGCTGTGAGTTTCCCCTCAGGGTCTTACCCCTCCCCTCAGCCGGGTCTTCTAAATTCAGGGTGCCTGCCAGTTTCTGGGAATAGAAACAAATGTTTTTGGTTAGGGGGTCACTGCTGGCATTCTTAGGGGTTTTTGGTGGTTTACTCACAGTATCCTTTGTTTTATCAGAGCCATGTCCACGCTGCTGAGACCCGCGGCGGCACCATCTTGGATCTCCGAGCGGTGTCCTTCTTCCTTGTCCTTTCCCCGCAGAACCATCATGAGTTCTGCCCAACCAGGTACCACAACTTGGTCCCACTAGGTTCTGGATTTGACTGATAGCCTTCAAGCAGCGTGATGTGGCCAGGAACAGGATCGGTACAGGGTAACAGTCGGGAGCTCTGTGAGGTAGCTGCTACTCACATGCCGGTCCAGGCCACGTCCCGAATGCATGGTATTTAAAGGGCTAGTGGAGTAGGGAAGGGATAATTCATTTCATTTAAAGGATAAGGAGGGTGCATGCCATGTAGGATGAAAAATGGATGCATGTCATGTAAAAGGTAAAAGCTGGTAAAGAAGGGAAAGGAGGATGCATGCTATTTAATGAATAGGAAGAATGCATGTCATGTACTTGGTGAGAAGGATGCATTGTATTTAGAGGGTAAAGGTTAGTGGAGCAGGGGCAGGATGATTCATTGTATTTAAAAGGTAAGGAGGATGAATGACATGTAAAATTAAAGGAAGATGCATGTCATGTAAAGGGTAAAAGGCTGGTAGAGAAGGGGAAAAAGGACGCATGTCATCAGCACTGGTGGAGCAGGGAAAGGGTTTTCTATGTTATTTAAAGGGCAGGGAGGATGCACAACATCTAAAGAGTAAAGGCTGGTGGAGCTGGGTACAAAGGATGCATGCCATGTAAATGGTAAGGAAGGTACAGTAGATGCAATTTAATGGGTAAGGACTGATGGTGCAAGGTGAGGAGGATATGTCATGTAAAGGGCTAGAGGATCCGGGTAAGAAGGACCCATGTCATGCATAGGAAAAGGAAGATGCATTGTATTTAAATGGGGGCTGATGGAGCATGGTAAAGAGGATATGCTGTGTAAAGGATCATAGATGTCATGTAAAGGGCTAGAGGAGCAAGGTAAGGAGGATGAGCACCCTTCCATTACCAATATGACAGCTGAATCCAACGCAAGCATTGTTTCTCCCTTCTCCTCCCCCTATTCCTTTTACCTCCAGCACTCCAGCAGCCAGGAAGAGCAGTGTTATATGGGTCAGCATGGCTGAGGCCAGGGATGGTTGCCTGATGTGGTAAATGTCGGGGCTCCTCTGCCTGTCTAATGAGCTCTCCTCCGAGCTGGCAGCTGTGGGATAGGGACACAAGCATATGGCACAGGCTCATCGCTCACTTACATCCACAGCACTGCTGCATCAGCTGATTATGCCCACCCCTGTCTACCTGTGCCACCTGGTGGCTCAACCGTGGCGCTGCAGCTGCATTGATACAATAGTGTGATGGGGAGAAGTGTGTGGCTGGAATGCAACTGTGCTGCTAACCAAACCTTCCTCCTCCTCATCAACAAACCCTCCTCTTCATCATCATCAGTCATCAGGCAGTGCATGTGGAATACAGGTCCAGTCAGGGAAGATCTCTCCCCAGTGACCCATTTCATTGTTGCTAGAATTTCAATAAAGCTTTTAGGGACACCTTTTTTGCCCAGAAAGCCCCTATAGGTGGAGCATGTACTTTAATTAGGGGCGGGGCATTTGTTTTAATATGGGTGTGGTTTTACAAGAAGATTAATAGTGTGCTTCCATCAGGGTTCTGACAGTAATGAAATAGTTAATCATGTCTCTAGCCATCAGGGATCTAACCTAGTGAGATCCTTGCTGGCTAGAGACATGATTAACCCTTTTATTGCAGCTGATACTTGCTAGCTGTACATTCTTGGCAACTATGCAATAGGCTAGTAAGATCCATGTCTCTAGCCACTACAGGGATCTTACTAACCTATTGCATAGTTGCCAAGAATGTACAGCCAGCAAAGATCTGCTAGCAATAAAAGGGTTAAACATTAACCCTTTTATTGCTAGAAGATCTATGCTGGCTTTACATTCTTGGCAACTATGCAGGCTAGTGATATCCCTGTGGTGGCTAGAGACATGATTTCTAGCAGATCATCCTTGCTGCCCAGTGCTCACACAGACCTTCTGCTCAGTTCCTACTCTATCTGCAGCCTGACTCACGGAGCCACATGCATCTCACCGAAGGCGGTCTGGGTGCGATCTCTGGGTGCCAGCCACATCCCATTCCCTCAGTCCTGCCCAATCATTGCCTTCCTTACAGCAGGCTCCACCTTACACAGCCAGTGACCTGCCCCCTTGATCACTACTGTGGGGGAGGAGATAGGGGGAGGGATCTGTGCCTGTCCTGTGTTGCATGTAATGTCCCTGCCTGGCGGCAGCAGCACTAAGCCTCTGAGCTTTGAATGTCTGTCTATGACTGTCCGTGACTGGCCTTGTTGCCTGGGGCAAGTTTGAGTCAGGACATACTGTAAAAATCTGTGAGTGTCCCAGACAGATCAGGACAGTTGGCATCTATGCCATTATTGCGGCATGTTCTTTTTGGGCTGCTGGGCCTAAATTAAGATAGTGGCCTGAAGCTGTAGCTCCAATAGCTCCTACAATAATCCGGCCCTGTTGCCACTAAGCAACAAGGTATAAGCCTGTGAGTAAATTAGCTGTTGGCATCTATGCAAATTTTAACTATTGAACACTAGGTAGAAATAGTCATGCATACACAATGCAAATGTAAACATTTTAGCAATTATACACTATTATCCTAAAAATAAAAATTTTAAGAAAACACATGAACAAAACAAAATGCTTTTTAAATGCCTAGCTAGATTTACAGCAGCTAACTAACAATAGCTTTAAGCATGTATACATTTCAACAATTGTACTGTTTTCAAGCACTCAAGCACACAAAATAATGCAGGATAGGAGATGTAAAGCCATTTTTTATAACCAGATTTCTGTATCTGAATTGCATTTGACAGAATAAAAGCTTTTCTGTTTGTTTAAGATAGCTTCATAAACCTTAGCACATAAAAATCCTCCTTCAAGTTCAGATCTTGAAAAAATGTTCCTCTGCAAATAACTGGTTTTAAGAAATACATCCAATGGTTTTATATTTACTGTTACACTTTAAATGAAAAAATAACTCTAACGCATGCATGTTCAGACTTGAATAAGGTGAATATATTTTATATGATATGCCCATGAAGGGTGTATATATAGTGCTGCAAGTGGAAACATATGTAATGAAAATATGATTTACATCTGTGTAATTTCTTTTTTCATCTATGCTGTGAGATTGGTTCTCTTTAATTTCCCCTTTTGTGTGTCCTGAAGAAGCGGATAAGAGAAACGCGTTGATGCCCATTCTTCTTTAAAAATAGCTTAAGCTCTGTCAGATTGGATGGAGATTTGTCTGTGAACAGCATTTTTAAGTCTTGCCACAAATTCTCAATTGAATTCAGGTCTAGACTTTGACTAGGCCTTTCTAACACATGAATATGCTTTGATTGAAACCATTCCATTGTAGCTCTGGCTGTATGTTTAGGGTCGTTGTCCTGCTGGAAGGTGAACCTTTACCCCAGTCTCAAGTCTTTTTTTTTTTTTTTTCAAAATTGTATCTTTATTGGGTTTTTTTTTTCTTTTTTTTTAAAAACAAAAGAACGGATATAAAATTGTTACATAGTGCACAGTGCACAAATATAAAAAAAAAACCATAATGATATCAAACAAAGAAATAAAATAAACAAATAGACGATGGCCATATATACAGAGCACAGGGATGATCTGTACAGCTTGTCAAAAAGGAGAAAGAAAGAAAGAAAGAACAACTCATAGATAAGTAATAGAATTCAAAAACAGAGAGGCTTCATAAAAGTAAAAAGACAAAATGTTTTTGTATAGGATAAATGATAAGAAACAGGAGACTCAGGAAGGTACCTAAATGGCATATATAGTGACTAGGAGGGGAAGAAGGGCACATAATCAAGGAGATTATGATATTAATATAATTTTATGATGTGACACTTGGCATAGGGGTCCCATATTCCGATCGATCCCAAGGATCCCAAACTTTATCAAATTGGGAGATAGCATCATGTACAGAGGCCGTTAGATATTCCATCCTCCGAATCTCAGCCACCAGGTGAAGAAACCTGGACCACGGAGGGGGTGTATTAGACAACCAGCACAATGGAATAAGCATTTTGGCAGCTAACAAAATATAGGAAATTAGTCCTAACTTTTTTTGATTACGCCTGATAAAGAGAGACCCAGTAGAAAATTTAAGGGATCGAGTGAAGGGACACATTCACCACCTTTTGGATCAGGAGCATCACTTCACACCAAAAGGGTTGGATCATAGAACAGTTCCAGAAAATATGAAATAAAGAACCTGTGTCAGTCCCGCAGCCCCAACAGTGTGGCGGAACTGAGGAATCATATTTATGAATGACATCGGGGGTTTTGTACCAAAACATGAGAATCTTAATGGATGTTTCCCTTTGGGTTACACACTTGGAGGACTTGAAAGTAGAGGACCAGATCCTATCCCATACCTGGACTGAAATAGGTCTACCTATTAAATGGGACCATCTCCTCCATGTAGTGATGTGTGGTCTCAGTAAGAGGGGTCGACTCATGGAGGATACGGTGAATGGAGGATATTAGGCGCATAAATACTCAAAAGCGGTTGGTTTATCAAGAGTCAGGGTTGAGAATTTGGAGCAAAAGAAATGTCTAACCTGTAAATAAAAATGAAATAGTTGGGGAGGTATATCAAATTTCTCATGTAGGGTATCAAATGTATGTAATCTCTGTGTGATAAGATGGACCAAGTTTCAGAGCTGGAAGAGGGGGCCATTAAGCCATAGGAAAACCCTGCCCAGGGACAAACTGTCTGGTATGATAGGATTGAATAGCACATTCACAAGAGGAGAGCAAGGTGAAGCAAGAATAAAGTCTTTAAGGCATTTACGCCAGATGGTTAAAGTGAAAGTCATTGGAGCAGTACATTGACATTTAAATAAGGGATCCAGGGATTAAAGGGCCCCCCAAACTAAAGAACACGGGTGAACCGGATATAACACTCCCTTTTCAATGGCTGTCCATTGATTTGGTGCGTGTAAGGAGGACCATGAAACAATAGCCCTCAAATGTGAGGCATAATAATATTTAATAATATCCGGGGCACCCAATCCCCCCCTGGATCCTGGGGCAAGTATCACCAAACTCGCTATGCGATGAGCCCTATCACCCCATACAAACTTTAGAAAGCTCCTCTGAAGTGCTTTTAGTTGAGAGGAAGGTATGGCTACTGGTAACGTTTCAAAGTGATACAGTAACCTGGGTAAAATAGTCATTTTTAGGACATTAATCCTACCCAACAGAGATAAGGGTTACTTTGTCCAGGTCATCAGGGATTTGGTAATGTCTAGAACCAGGGGAGGGTAATTAACATGATAAAGGGAAGAGTAAGAGGGGGTAAGAAGGATACCTAAATATTTGAGGGAGGTAGTGCACCATTTGTAGGGGTATGAATCTTTAAGCTGAGATAACATGGAGGATGGGATGTGTATGGGGAGAGCTTTAGTTTTAGAAGTATTAATCTTCTAACCAGAAATGGCACTAAACGAGGACAATAATTTGTGTAGTGAAGGGAGAAATATTAATGGATTGGTAATAGTGAGCAGGATGTCATCTGCGAAAAGCGACAATTTATATTCCCCCTGCCGCATCACCACCCCACGGATATCTGGATGCATGCGGATGGACTCGGCCAGAGGTTCCAAACATAAAATAAAAAGTAATGGTGAAAGGGTACACCCCTGCCGAGTACTGTTTGTCATGGGGAAGCCAGGCCACAGGAAGGAAGACATCTGAACTTGGGCTGTGACTGTCAAGGAAAGGGCCTCTAAAAGCTTTTAAAAAAGGGCCATTAAAACCATATGTCTTTAAGGTAGTGAACATATAAGGCCAACTCAGCCTATCATAGGCCTTCTGTGCATCTAAACTTAGAACCAAGGCCGAACAGGAAGACCTCTCCAAGAGATCTATCAGATTTATTGTACGGCGGGTGTTATCCCCTGCATGCCTGCCAGGGACAAAGTCCACCTGATCACTATGGATCAGTTTGGGAATAAGTCTAGATGCAAGGATTTTTGTAAATATTTTATAATCTGAATTTAAAAGGGCTATGGGTCTGTAATTATCTGGGATAGAAGGGTCCTTACCAGGCTTTGGGATGACAAAAATGTATGAATGGGGGAATTGTGAGTGTGGGGATGTTCCCTTAAGCAAGGAATCATATAATGTCAGCATGTGAGGAGACAAAATATCAAAGAAGGTTTTGTAATAAAAATAGGGCAGGCGGGGCGTGGCCAAGATGGCGATGTGAGCGGCTGCTTCTCAGAGAGCTCCGCACATCGCCGGCATAATCCGGATCCATCTGGCTTCTAAATCCTCCGGACACATCCCTACTGTCTCTGGGGGGCTCACAGACCCTCTATCTCTTGAGGGGGAGGAAAATTTTTTTTGATCCGGGGCCGCGATCGGGTCCGCCGGACGCTCCGGCCTACCTCGAGGCATTAGGCCGCAGCCGCGGACTTTCCTGGCGGGCCGCGCCGCGATCCGGATGACCCCTGGCGCGGTCGGAGCCTCTGGAAACATCACGGCCCACCACGGGCCTCAGATAAAAGCTCAGGCCTAGCCACGGCCGCGGAATCGGCCCGGATTGTATCCTCAGGCCCTACGAACAGCTAGGCCGCATCCGCGGCCTCCCCTGAAGATCTGAGGCCGCCGGAACAGCTGAGGGTGACACTGACCCCAGGGATCTGGAGGGGGAGAGCCCAGGAAAGCTGAGGGTCTCCATCTGGATTGTGGAGCAGGCCCTGGACCATCTCCTTCCCTGACACCCTGGGAGAGACACACAGAAAGTCCCTGTAGGCCTGTGGAAGTCCGAGGACAGCCCCGATTCTACTCAGCCTGCAGGTGAGGGGGCAAACTCTCTGGGGGGCACGTACAGCCCTAAATATACTGACTGCATACCCCTGAACCCCCCCCCCCTGATAGTCTCCCACAGCCAGCCACTAATTACTGCCCAGTCCGGGGCCTTGCTAATCTGAATGAGGCGCAGATCTTCTAGTACAAAATATAGCAAGGGGGGCAAAAGGTTGGCCTTTCCACCACAGTCGGACTTCCCCCAGACGCCCACCTGTCCCACTCCGGAGGCCCATACCACACGCAGCACACATAGAGCCTCACAGACAAGCATCATGGAGCCGGATGACTCTCGTCCCCCCTGGCTGGCGGACGTCATGGCGGCCATAGCAACTTGCCAATCCACATTAACAACAAAAATAGAGGCTGTTCAGCTGGATATGGGTCTAATCCGTCAAGACATAGACAAAATTAGGTCGCGAGTTACCGAGACGGAACAAAGATTGAGTAACACTGAAGATACCGTTGCGGAACATGGAGCAACACTCCGTACGCTCCAGACCAAAGTAAAGGCCTTAGAATACAGAGCTGAAGATGCGGAGAACAGAAACCGGCGCAATAATCTTCATATTATCGGTTTACCGGAGGGGGCGGAGGGGAACAATCCTACCTCCTTCATAGAGGGCCTGCTGCGAGACCTCCTACCGGAAGCCCGTTGGTCGCCCTACTACACAGTTGAGAGGGCACACCGTATACCGCCTAAGCCAGGGCCTCCTGGATCCCCTCCTCGCACCTTCATACTCCGTCTCCTTAATTTCAGAGACAGGGATGAAGTTCTTCGTGCCTCCAGAAATGTTGGGGACCTAAGATTTCAGAACACTAAACTGATGATTTTCCCTGACTATTCGGTAGAGACCCAAAAACTCAGGAAATCGTTTGACCAGGTTAAGGCCGCACTGAGATCACGCAACATTCGCTATAGTGTACTCTTCCCTGCTCGCTTGAGGGTCCAGGATGGCGAGACGACTCGATTTTTCACCACACCAAGGGAGGCCTCTGTCTGGCTGGATTCTCTGCCACAGATCCGTTGACCGACCGATCGGTACACACCGAATCTCCTCTTTATTCTTTACTTGTAACAACCTGGGCCCAAGTCTGAATTCACATACGAACTGCTCCATGGATGACTTAGTTTTGTTGCACAGGTTGTGCCCAGTTCATCCCCATGATGTGTTCAGACTTGAGGGGGGTAACCAACTATCCCCTTTCAGGAAAACTCTAAGTTAATGCCCCTGTCTAAGCATTTGGTCAGGAGACTGTTGAGCTATGAGGCTTCATGTTACCTGCATACCTGTATCCTCTTAGTGATGGATCGACTTCACTGTGGGGTCACAACACGATTTACTTCTTCTCTATTTGACTTCTAATACCCCACAGCCTGTTATAATCCATTAGCGGAGTTCTCACACTCGAAGGGCCGCTTGAACTCTTGCTTGCCCCCCCGTGTGCAATTTAGGGGGGTCGGGCTCGCCTCTTCCACGGACCCCTTGCTGCAGCCGGCGAGCTGAATTGGTTTGGGATTGAAACCCGCCTCAGTTTGGGGGGGCTGGGTGGGGTGGGGGGTGGGAAAAGTTCCCCTAATGGGGCTGTTCTAATTTATGTTAGAAGTTGGACTGTTTTCAGTTTGGTTCTGTTTTTGTTTTACAATTGTTTTTTTAAAAAAATTGACTCATCAGCATTGCAATGTTTTCAGGTATGTCCGTTATGGGTCCGGGGGTCCAGTTCGGGAGCCACGACCTACATTGATCCTAACATTATTATCATTCTGAGTAACCATGTCCTCCCATAATATTGTTTCCTGGAACACTAGGGGACTGAACTCCCCGGTTAAGCGTTCCCTGGTGTTCCAATTCCTTAAAGCTTACAACCCACATATATGTGTGCTCCAGGAGACGCATTTGATAGGAAGTAGAGTTTTGGCCCTCAAAAAACCGTGGGTGGGTTATCACTACCACTCCACGCACTCCAGTTTTTCCAGGGGTGTCACTATTCTGATATTGAAATCCCTTCCTTTCCGGCTCCTGGATTTGGCCCTGGACCCTGATGGTCGTTATGTCATCATACATGCTAAAATATATTCTCTAACGTGGACCATTGTGGGTTTATATTTGCCTCCTCCGGCTTCACTACTGGTGCTCAACCAGATCACCGGTAAGATAGCTGAATTTGCATCTGATAACAATATTATATTGGGTGATTTCAATCTAGTCCCTGATCCGGATCTTGATAGACTGGCGTCTGCGGGGTATCACCATCCTGGGTTGACTGAGTGGGCGGACACGTATGGCCTGACTGATGTGTGGAGGTGGAGACACCCCCAGACCAGGGCATACACATGCCACTCGGCCTCTCACAGGACGTTCTCCCGGATAGACTTAGTCTTCGCGGGAAGTCCGGTCCTCCCACGGGTTACAGATATACAAATACTCCCTAGAGGAATTTCTGACCACGCTCCCCTGCTGTTGTCATTGGACCTTTCACTGGGCCCTGTAGACAAGATATGGAGGCTCTCGAGGTTTTGGATTTCAGACACGGCCGTAGACTCTCAATTCAGAACGGAGTTGCTTGACTTCTGGGTGGTAAATGTGGGCTCGGCTGACCCCACAGTTGTCTGGGATGCATTCAAGGCCACGACAAGGGGACAATACCAGACCATTATAGCCAGAGTTCGTAGGGAGCGCAGGGCAGAGTTGGTAAGGGCTGAGAGAGAGGCGAGTTGTGCAGAGATCCTCTTTGTTCGTACCCGGGACCCTATACACTACTCACATTTACAATTTATGACATCGGAGGTGGTTCGTCTTCGTACCACTCTTACCCAGAAAAAAATGCTGGCTCAATCCCAACGGATTTTTGAGCAGGGGGAGCGAGCGGGTCGCTTGTTGGCCTGGCTCTCCAGGGAGCAGGCGGGGGGGATGAGCATCTCCCACATCAGAGACCCTTCGGGACAGATAGTCCACACACCGGAAGAGATCAATAGCTGTTTCGCGGAATTCTATAAATCTCTCTACATGTCCAGGGCAGACTATAGGGAGGAGGACCTGGTGGCATACTTAGGCAGTATTGATGTCCCAACCCTTACGGTAACATATCGTGATAAGCTTGATGCCCCAATTACATCCTTGGAAATACTCCGGGCACTCAAATCAATGCAGACAGGGAAAACACCGGGACCCGATGGAATCCCTATAGAATTTTACAAACAATACGCTGCAGAACTAGTAGACAAGCTTCAGGACCTCTTCTCTGCGTCGATGCGCCTCGAGAGACTCCCGGATACAATGAGTGAAGCGATTATAGTGGTGATCCCCAAGCCCGGGAAGGACCCTACTTTATGCTCCTCGTATCGCCCCATATCTCTCCTGAATGTGGACGCAAAGGTCCTGGCAAAAGTACTGGCCAATAGGCTTAACCTTGTCATCACTGCCCTGATCCACAGAGATCAAACAGGCTTCATGCCCGGGAGAGGTTCTGACATCAACATTAGGCGTCTTTATACTCATATAGACAGGGCGGATGGGGAGTCCGGAGGAGTGGTGGCCTCACTCGACGCAGAGAAGGCTTTTGATTCCGTCGAGTGGGGCTACTTATGGGAGGTGCTCTCGCGTTTTGGGTTTGGCCCGGGCTTCACAAAATGGCTCCGCATGCTATATCATAGTCCTTCAGCCAGAATACGCACCAATGGTTGTCTATCGGAGAAGTTTAAATTGTTTCGGGGTACGAGACAGGGGTGTCCCCTCTCCCCGGGCTTATTTGCCCTGGCGATGGAGCCCCTGGCTATACTGCTGCGGGCTGACCCCGGGGTGAGGGGGCTTCAGGTGGGCCCAATCGAGGAGAAGATTTCGCTGTATGCGGATGACGCTCTGCTCTATTTGGCGGACGCGTCGTCCTCCCTGCAGACTGCACTAGGTCTAATTAACCGATTCGGCGGGTACTCGGGGATCCGTATTAATTGGGATAAGTCGATACTGTTCCCGCTCCATAAGTCGACCCCTAGGATCCCACACGTGCAGCTTAAATGGGTAGAGGACTTCAAGTACCTAGGGATTAAGATTAGTGGTAAAGTCCAGGATTATATGGACGATAATCTGCGACCACTTATGACACAACTAACGGCTAGGTGTGCTTCTTGGCGTTCCCTCCCACTGACCCCGGTTGGCAGAGTAAATCTGCTAAAAATGATTTACCTTCCCAAATACTTATACTTTTTTCGCAACACACCCATCCATATCCCAAGGGCCTTTTTCCAGAGATTGGAGGGTCTGCTGATACACTTTGTGTGGGCTGGGAGGCCACCCAGAGTGGCCAAGCAGATCCTATATCTCCCATTATCCGGGGGGGGACTGGCACTACCGAACTTTCAAATTTATTACTGGGCAGCTGTTCTTGTTACGGTTCGGTGGTGGTTCTCCCAGCCCGCACAGAATCCTGCTGTTACTCTTGAAGCAGCCATTTTGGGTTCTTTTGCAGCCCTGAGCAACCTTCCGTTTCGTGGACTTCGGGCTAGTCAGTCCATGACAACTCTGATGCGAACCACTGTAAGGGTCTGGCAGGAGGCCAGGAGGATATATGGGAAACCCAATCATATCTCACCTCATATGCCCTTATGGGGCAATCCCATGCTCCCTCACCTTTATAGTATACCAGACCCCTCTATCTGGGCAAAAAAGGGTATCCTCACACTAAAACATATAGTTCAGGATGGTAGGCTTAAGTCTTTTCAGGCCCTGAGGCAATCATTTTCTATCCCTTCCTCCTTCCAATTTAGATACTGGCAGCTAAAGCACGCTTTTGAGGCTCAGTTCCCTGCCCCCCTTATTTTGGAACCAGACTCCATTGAACGGCTCCTGATTTCTAGCGTGATGGGGAAGCCACTTTCTACGTTATATCTATACCTCACAGTAGAGTATGACACCAAACTAACCAAGACATGGGAAAAATGGAGGGTCGATATCCCTTCCTTGGATGAAGAGGAATGGAAGGAGTGTTTAATTTCCTACATTCCTTCCATGATAGCGGCGAAAGATAGGTTCATACAATTTAAGTTCCTACACAGAGCGTATTTCACCCCACAGAGACTGGCACGCATTTATGATCAAAGGGACCCCAATTGTCAGAGATGTAGGCAGGAAGTGGGCACCTTTTGGCACATGGTCTGGTCCTGTCCCAAACTCAAACCCTTTTGGTTAGCAGTGGCCACCACACTGAGCGATGTCACAGGTTTGAATGTACCGGTTGACCCTCAGATACTATTGCTTAGCCATTTGGAGGATATTGAGGGAGACAGATATAGTAAACTGTGTCTTACCTTCGCATTATATTATGCTAGGCGTGAAATATTAATGGTATGGAAAAAGGCAGAGCCTCCTACTTTGGCATCATGGAAAAGGTCAGTGAACATGGTACTTCCCCTGTATAGATTGACATATGAAAGTAGGCAATGTCCAGGAAAGTTTGATAAGATCTGGTCCTCTTGGGTAGATGCCTCTGGGGCCCCGGAACCCCCTCTCGCATAATTATTATGCTATGAAACTGGTTGGAGGAAATCTAGTGTCTCTTTGACTGCTCTCCCGCTGCCTGTTCCCTCTTCCCCCCCCTTACCTTTCCTTCGTTCTTCTTCCCCTCCCTCTTCCCCCCCCTTCCCCCCCTCCCCTTTCCCCCTCCTTCCCCTCCCCCCCCCTTCCTCCTCCCTATCAGGTTGGATTGAAAATGGTTACTTATGTAAGTTTATCTACGATGCTATAATATTATAATGTATTAAGGTGTACTGTTAAGTGATACTTCTGATATTTGCACAATTGGAATATCTGATAGGCAATGACTACAGGTTGAAGGTTGATTTTAATGTCATTTTCTTCTATACTTTGAATGTCTTAAATCACTCTGTTAAGTAATGCTGATTTGTTTAATAAAATTTTCTGTTAAAAAAAAAAAAAAAAATAGGGCAGGCCATCAGGGCCAGGTGATTTATGTAGTGGAAGGCCCTTAATTGTAGTCAAAAGTTCTTCAGCCGTTATAGTCGTATTCAAGCTAGCTAAATCCCCTGAAGATAGTTTTGGAAGTTTTATGTTGGAGTTGGCCTCAAATTTTTCCTGGGTAAAATTGAAGTCATTCTCTGGAGTCAGACAATTATACAATTTATGGTAAAATTTGCCAAAAATTTTTGACATCTCATGGGGGCAGTGTGTTCTAGATCCGTCAGCCTGGAAAAGAAAGTCATGGAATGAATTGAATGGACGTGGATGTAGTTTGTTAAACTAACATCCTATCTTGTTTATTCGAGTATTCATAATTTTTGTTTCGTCCAGAGTAAGGATCTAGCTGCCTTGCCAAGCTGTATTAATTTGATTTGTTCTCTGAGGGAAGTGACCTTTCATACTTTCATCACCGTGGGACCACACAATAGCCGCCGCTCTGCGGCTACCAGAGAGGATGTCAAAGACTGTATAAGTCTATTTCTGTCTTTCTTCAACCGAGAGCCCTCAGCTATGCAAACACCACGAAAAACCGCCTTGTGTGCCTCCCATAGTGTAGAAAATCCAGAAACCAACCCTATGTTGAACTGAAAAAAATCCTCTAGACCTTTTGCTAAAATGGAACGTGAAACTTCAGATTGTAAAAGGTGATCATTAAGACGCCAATGACAAGATCTGGTGAAAGCCTGAGAGAGCATAAAGTCTAACATGATGGGAGCATGGTCTGACCATGTAATGGGTGATATGTCAGACTCGACCACGTAGGGGATGAGTGGGGCTGAAATAAAAAAGTGATCAAGACGTGAGTACATTTTATGAGCTGGGGAGTAAAACGTAAACTGCCTAGCAGAGGGGTGCTTGATCCTCCCATGAGTCAAAAAGCTGTTGAGACCTAATACATTTGCGGAAGGAATTGGCTTGGGATGTAATCTTTTTAGAAGGTGTAGTACTAAGGAGAGTTTGTTTCTAGTGGGTGACATAACCAGATTAAAATCCCCACCAATGACCATAAAAGTTCGTGACCAGTATTGAGGGGAATCAAAAAGTTTGTTAAAGTCAATCTGACTTGTATTGGGGACATAGAGATTGACACGGGTGAAAGAAGTGGTCATACACTCACAGTCTAGAATAAGGAATCTCCCATGAGAATCAGCATGGGAGTTTTTAACCCTAATGCCCCGTACACAAGGTCGGACTTTGTTCGGACATTCCGACAACAAAATCCTAGGATTTTTTCCGACGGATGTTGGCTCAAACTTGTCTTGCATACACACGGTCACACAAAGTTGTCGGAAAATCCGATCATTCTGAACGCGGTGACGTAAAACACATACGTCGGGACTATAAACGGGGCAGTGGCCAATAGCTTTCATCTCTTTATTTATTCTGAGCATGCGTGGCACTTTGTCCGTCGGATTTGTGTACACACGATCGGAATTTCCGACAACGGATTTTGTTGTCGGAAAATTTTATCTCCTGCTCTCCAACTTTGTGTGTCGGAAAATCCGATGGAAAATGTCTGATGGAGCCCACACACGGTCGGAATTTCCGACAACACGCTCCGATCGGACATTTTCCATCGGAAAATCCGACCGTGTGTACGGGGCATAATAGTACAAAATATATTACAGCGCACACATACAAGAATGACGTTTCCTGCAGGGCTCGTTAAAAACACCTGAACATATTCAAAAAATACGGGGGTTTGGTCACACTATATGGTCACATAGTGCTAAGCCCACTTACTGCGACAAAGTACCCCGAATTAGTGGGTCCTACTCTAGTAATAGAATAGAAGATCCTTTGTCTTAACCATGGGAGCTAAACTCCTCTATGTGGGAGAACTGAAGGGGATACATCCTATGCACTGGTGGCCACTAAATAAGAGGTAATGAGGAGGGGGAGGGGTGCTCCAGCCCAAAAGACCTGGTCAGTGCCTATTACAATATACAAAAAAATATTTGGGAGGCACACCATACAACGTGTTTAAATTCAAGATGGTGCTGCTATAAGACCTACAAACAGTACAAAATATTTTACAGCGCACACATACAAGAATGACATTTCCTGCAGGGCTAGTTAAAAACACCTGAACATATTCAAAAAATACGGGGGTTTGGTCACACTATATGGTCATATAGTGTATGTGTGCGCTGTAAAATATTTTGTACTGTTTGTAGGTCTTATAGCAGCACCATCTTGAATTTAAACGCATTGTATGGTGTGCCCCCCAAATATTTTCTTGTATATTGTAATAGGCCCTGACAAGGTCTTTTGGGCTGGAGCACCCCTCCCCCTCCTCATTACCTCTTATTTAGTGGCCACCAATGCATAGGATGTATCCCCTTCAGTTCTCCCACATAGAGGAGTTTAGCTCCCATGGTTGAGACAAAGGATCTTCCATGCTATTACTAGAGTAGGACCCACTAATTCGGGGTACTTTGTCGCAGTAAGTGGGCTTAGCACTATATGACCATATAGTGTGACCAAACCCCCGTATTTTTTGAATATATTCAGGTGTTTTTAACTAGCCCTGCAGGAAATGTCATTCTTGTATATGTGCGCTGTAAAATATTTTGTACTGTTTGTAGGTCTTATAGCAGCACCATCTTGAATTTAAACGCATTGTATGGTGTGCCCCCCAAATATTTTCTTGTATATTGTAATAGGCCCTGACCAGGTCTTTTGGGCTGAAGCACCCCTCCCCCTCTTCATTACCTCTTATTTAGTGGCCACCAATGCATAGGATGTATCCCCTTCAGTTCTCCCACATAGAGGAGTTTAGCTCCCATGGTTGAGACAACAGATCTTCCATTCTATTACTAGAGTAGGACCCACTAATTCGGGGTACTTTGCTACAGTAAGTGGGCTTAGCACTTTATGACCATATAGTGTGACCAAACCCACGTATTTTTTGAATATCTTCAGGTGTTTTTAACTAGCCCTGCAGGAAATGTCATTCTTGTATGTGTGCGCTGTAAAATATTTTGTACTGTTTGTAGGTCTTATAGCAGCACCATCTTAAATTTAAACGCATTGTATGGTGTGCCCCCCAAATATTTTCTTGTTTAACCCTAATAGGGCACGACTTCTTAATCAGAATTGCTACTCCCGCCTTGCCTGTGGAATCAGAGGCAAGGAAGGAGATGGGGTAAAATTTGGAGGCAAATTTAAATGAACCACCTGCCCGAAAGTGAGTCTCCTGGATCATTACCATGTCTGCGCCTGAGGCCCTGAAATACTAAAGGGCCATCCAACGCTTATGAATGGAATCTAGACCCTTTACATTATATGAGACAATACTCAAAGCCATGGATGCAGACCATTCAGATAAGCTCATGTAAACACAGTAAATATTGAGAAAAACAAACCATAGAAAATATAAAAATAAATACAGGGCTGTTAATAAATACTGCTGGTAGCAACAACCCTTTGGTTCCTGAGTATTAACAGATACACCCTGTAAAGGAACTGCAGTGGGTTAGGAAAACAAGGACATTGCAATTTAAACCTACAAAGCTGACCCATGAACATTGACATAAGAAAAAAAACAAACAGGAAAAAAAAGAAAAAAAAAGGAAAAATAGAACTTAAGTTTTTGAAAACCTAAGAGGCATTTGCATCTCAGGAGGTCCTGAATATAGACCAGGGCCAGGTAGGGACATATGCGGACTTCCATCAGGAGATTCTGAGTAGAAAGACGGAAAGGGAAGACTGCTCGCCTTATGAGCTTGGTAGCGTCTAATATAAGTCAGACAGTAGGAGGCCTGTTACTAGCGTAGGTAGATGGTCAGCATTAGGGATGAGCCAAACACCCCCAGGTTCAGTTCGCACCAGAACCTGCAAACGGACCGAAAATTTGCACAAATGTTAGAACCCCATTAATGTCAATGGGACTCGAATGTTCGAAATCAAAAGTGCTAATTTTAAAGGCTAATTTGCATGGTATTGTTCTAAAAAAGGTTTGGGGACCCGGGTCCTGCCCCAGGGGACATGTATCAATGCAAAAAAACTTTTAAAAATGGCCGTTTTTTCAGGAGCAATGATTTTAATGATGCTTACAGTAAAAAAAAAAAAGTGAAATATTCCTTTAAATATCATACCTGGGGGGTGTCTATAGTATGTCTGTAAAGTGGCACGTGTTTCCCGTGCTTACAACAGTCCCTGCACAAAATGACATTTTTGAAGAAAAAAAAAAGTCATTTAAAACTGCTTGCGGCTTTAATGTAATGTCGGGTACTAGCAATATGCATGAAAATCAGTGAGACAAACGGCATGGGTACCCTCCAGTCCATTACCAGGCCCTTTGGTTCCTGTATGGATATTAAGGGGAACCCCGCACCCAAATTAAAAAAAGGAAAGGCGTGGGGCCCCCAGGCCCTATATACTCTGAACAGCAGTATACAGGCGGTGCAAACAAGACAGGGACTGTAGGTTTGTTGTTAAGTTTAATCTGTTTGTAATTTTGAACTGGTACAGTTTTAAAGTGTAGCTCCAGCCAAAAAATCTGTTGTTAAGCTTTTTGGAAAACATAGGGAAGGGTTATCACCCCTGTGACATTTGTTTTGCTGTCTGTGCTCCTCTTCTATCAGACTCCTACTTACCAGACCGGTGAGTCCGCTTGGGCAGAGAGTAGGCTCCCTTACGTGTCCGACTCGCGGCCCCTGGTAAGGTAACAGGAAGCACAGGAGTGCGGAGTGGTATGAGAGCCTGTGAACTAGAGTCCAGATGCTGGTGGAATAGCAGTCTATGAACAGCAGGTGCAGGCTGGAACACAGGCGATGAGACTGAGCAGGATGGTCAGGAGACAGGCTGGGTTCGGCAACAGACGGGCAACAAGGTACAATAGGAGCAGGCAGAAGCGGAGTCAAACAGGCCAAGGTCGGGTACAGGCAGCAAGAAGGGGAATCCAAGGGCAATCCGGGTCGTCAGGAGATCAGGTAAACAGGAAGACAAGACAGGAAACAGGAACTACGGCACAGGAAGCTGATGATCAGGCAGCACTGAACAGAGTGCCTGACAAACTTAAATAGGCCGGCTTGCTCACAGGCACTCCCTCTGGTGGCCAATCCCATGACCAGCAAGGTGAGCTCTCTGACATCTTCAGAAGATTTCACTTCACTTTTTGTCCCAATGACAAATGTTTTTTTGAAAATTTGGGGTTTTTAGTGAAACAAGGATTGGTGATAAAGCATCAGTGGAAAGGAGAAAAGTTTTTCCCATATTAACTCTTACAGGAGAGTATTTCCCTTCCTATGGGGTAGATTTTATCTCACTTCCTGTTGTCTCCTTCCGTTTGCAAGTAGGAGTCGTTTGTAAGTTGGATGTTTGAAAGTAGGGGCCTGCCCTATATACTCAACAGAAATTTGGGCCTTGGGTGTTGTTGTGGCCTCAACACTGTAAGCCCTCACAGGGCCCTGCTGTGAAATATTAGATCAAGAATTGTAATTACATGCCCCTGTTGAACAGGGCCAGAAAAATTGGGCCTTTGGTGATGCTGGTGGTGGTGCTGGTGCCACAACACTGTAAGTCCTCACAGTTACACTTGGTGGGCGCTGGAACGGGCCCTGCTGTGAAATATTAGATCAAGAATTGTAATTACATGACCCTGTTGAACAGGGGCTGAAAAATTGGGCCTTTGGTGGTGGTGTTGGTGCTGGTGCCACAACACTGTAAGTCCTCACAGTTAATCTTGGTGGGCGCAGAAACGTGCCCTGCTGTGAAATATTCAATCACAAATTGTAATTACATTCCCCTGTTGAACAGGGCCAGAAAAATTGGGCCTTTGATGGTGCTGGTGGCACAACACTGTAAAGCCCCATACACACTATCAGTTTTTCTGCTGAGTTAGTCCTTCAGATTTACCAAAACCATATAATATGAGGTCAAACCTTAGGAGTTTCAATGTGTATGCAATCAGGCAGGCCCTTGCACTACATGGTTTTGGTAAATCTGAAGGACTAAGTCAGCAGAAAAACTGATAGTGTGTATGGGGCTTTAGTCTTTACAGTTAATCTTGGTGGGCGCAGAAACGGGCCCTGCTGTAAAATATTAGATCAAGAATTCTAATTACATGTCCCTGTTGAACAGGGGCTGAAAATTTGGGCCTTAGGCACTGGTGCTGGTGCCACAACACTGCAACCCCTCACAGATACTCTAGTTGGAATGCAGGAACGAGCCCTGCTGCAAAAGAATTGCATCAAAAATTGTAATTACACGCCCCTGTTAAACTGGGGCTGAAAAATTGGGCCTCAGGCATTGGTGCTGGTGCCACAACACTGCAACCCCTTACAGATACTCTAGTTGGAACGCAGGAACGAGCCCTGCTGCAAAGTATTGCATCAAAAATTGTAATTACATGCTCTTGTTAAACAGGGGCTTAAAAATTGGGCCTTTGTGAGCCTCATGAAGGCACCTGTAGCCACTTAATGGGGGGGTTTCTAAATATCCATGCTGGGAACAAATTTGCTTATAAGTTGTATGACTATAGCCTTTCTTTACTTACTATGCATTGTAAACAATTGTAATATTGTTTGTGCAAAAACTCAATAAAAATGTTATAAAAATAAAAATTGGGCCTTAGGCACTGGTGGCGGCGCCCAGAACCAAAAATTTTCTTACAAGCTATCAGCATGGTCATTGAGGAGGAAGAGGATAATTACTCAGCATAACAGGATAGTCACTCAGCATCAGCATAGGCAGTCTTTGAAGGGATCTGACATTTAAAAAAAAATTATTCGGTTACATCAGCATCAGGTGCTTGGTAGCTGGTGGTGATCCAAGACTGATTCATTTTTATGAAGGTCAGTCGATCGACCGAGTTGGTGGACAGACGCACCCTGTGATCGGTTACAAAGCCTCCAGCAGCACTGAATGTGCGTTCCAAAGGAACGCTGGATGCAGGACAGGCCAGGAGCTCAATTGCATACTGTGCAAGCTCTGGCCAGTGATCCATCCTCAAGACCCAGTAACCCAGAGGATTTTCAGTGGGAAAGGTGTCCAAGTCAGATCTTGCCCCTAGGTATTCCTGCACCATGTAAAACAGATGCTGGCGATGGTTGCTGGAACAGATCATACCTTGGGGCTGCGGACTAAAGAATTGTCTGAACGCATCTGTCAGACAGCCACCTTCTCCACCGCTACTTCTTTGACTGACCGAAGCCTCAGCAACACATTGTCCAGAAACAGGAGTTTGTAACCTCCCAGTCTCTGGGAACGCGTTGCACAGACCTTTCTGCAAGGCCTCCCGAAGATGTTTTATCCTCTGCTCACTCTGCAACCACAAGATAAGGTCCGCAACATTACCCTTGTAACGTGGATCAAGGAGGGTTGCCAGCCAGTATTGGGTCTTCTCCTTGATACCACTAATACGAGGATCCTTATGCAGGCTTTGCAGGATCAGGGAGGCCATGCAGCATATGTTTGCTGAGGCATTTGGTCCGGAGTCCTCTGGGTCACTAAGGACAACATGGTCCGCAGCCACCTCTTCCCAACCACGTATAAGTCCATGTGTTTCTTGGGACTGATCCCTTAAAGACTGCTGCTGATGCTGAGTGCCAGGCTCCACCTCGATACTGACACAATCCTCCTCCTCTTCCTCCTCCTCCTCCTCCTCGTCCTCTTCCTGTGTGATCGGCGGGCATGCAGGAACACTGCCTGGATAAAGGAGGCCTTGAGAGCTAAGGAAGTCCTCCTCTTCCTGCCTCTGTTCTGCCTCAAGTTCCCTGTCCATTATTCCATGCAGCGTGTGCTCCAACAGGTGGACAAGGAGGACAGTGTTACTGATGCATGCACTGTCACTGCTCACCATCCTCGTGGCCTCCTCAAATGGTGACAGGACAGTGCATGCATCCCCGATCATGGCCCACTGGCGTGGGGAAAAAAACCAAGCTCCCCTGACCCTGTCCTGGTGCCATAGTCACACAGGTACTCATTGATGGCCCTCTGCTGCATGTGCAGCCGCTGCAGCATGGCCAATGTTGAGTTCCACCTGGTGGGCATGTCACAGATTAGGCGGTTCTTGGGCAGGTTAAACTCCTTTTGGAGGTCTGTCAGCCGAGCACTGGCATTATATGACCGATGGAAATGCACACAGACTTTCCTGGCCTGCCTCAGGACATCCTGTGAGCCGTGTACCTGCCCAAGAACCGCTGTACAGCCAAGTTAAGGACGTGAGCCAAACAGGGCACATGGGTCAGTTGTCCCTGTCGGAGGGTGGAGAGGTGGTTGGTGCCATTGTCACAAACCACCATTCCTGCCTTAAGTTGGCGTGACGTCAACCACCTCTGAACCTGCCCCTGCAGAGCTGACAGAACCTCTGCCCCAGTGTGGCTCCTGTCCCCCAAGCACACCAGCTCAAGCACCCCATGGCATCTTTTGGCCTGCGTGCTTGCGTAGCCCCTTGAATGCCTACGGAGCACTGCTGGTTCCGAGGACAAAGCACAGGAAGAGGCCATGGAGGAAGAAGAAGAGGAGGGGGTGGAGGAGAGAGGTGTGTCACAATCATTAGTAGTGGCATTTTGGAGGCGTGGTGGAGGAACAACCTCCAACATTACTGCACCTTGTCCTGCATCCTTCCCAGCTGCCAGCAGAGTGATCCAATGCGCCGTGAAACTTAGGTAACATCCCTGTCCATGCCTGCTGGACCATGAGTCAGCGGTAATATGCACCTTACTGCTGACCGCCCTATCCAGCGAGGCCAAGACATTGCCTTCCACATGCCGGTAGAGAGCCGGAATCGCCTTCCGTGAGAAAAAGTGGTGTTTGGGTACCTGCCACTGAGGAACTGCACATTACACAAACTCACTGAAGGGGGCAGAGTCTACCAACTGAAAAGGTAGCAGTTGAAGTGCTAGCAATTTTGCCAAGCTAGCATTTAACCGCTGGGCATGTGGATGGCTGGGAGCGAACTTCTTTTGGCTGTGCAGCAGCTGGGGCAGGGAAATTTGCCTGGTACAATCTGACGTTGGTGTACCGAAAGCAGATTGCCCACAAGTACTTGGCTGTGACACACCTAATTCTACACCTTCATTCCTCTCAGTGCAGGTCTCAGAGAGGACTGAAGGTATAGTGGGGTTGGAGATCTCAGCTGATGAGGAGCAAGGAGAGGTCCTCTTTGTTCTTTGGTGTGGGTCTTTTAGATATGCTTGCCAACGAACTGCATGGCAGGTCAACATATGTCTGGTCAAGCATGTGGTGCCCAAGCGGGAGATGTTTTGGCCACGTGAGATACGCTTGAGACATATGTTGCAAATAGCAGCGGTGCGATCTGATGCACTCGTCTCAAAGGCCTACACCAAAGAACTTTTGGAATAACGCGCAGAGACAGCAGCGCCATGCACATGCGGAGCTTTGCGGTGTGATGCAGTGTGCTGCCCTTAGGCTGGCCCCTGGAGGGCATCCTGCCTCGTTGGTGATGTGCCTCCTCCTCCTCTCTCCTATCAGGCACCCACGTTGAGTCAGTGACCTCATCATCCCCTCCCTCCTCATCACTGGAGCAAACCTGGCAGTATGCTGCAGCAGGGGGAGCATGACTGTGCAGAGGTCGCACTACACTAACGTGTAAATACTTTAGCTGCCTGCAGGAGTGATAGGATCAGGAAAACACCACCAACCTGCTACAGGTAGCTTTAGCTGAACAGTGCAGAGGTCGCACTACACTAACGTGTAAATACTTTAGCTGCCTGCGGTAGCGATAGGATCAGGAAAACACCACCAACCTTCTACAGGTAGCTTTAGCTGACCACTGTGCAGAGGTCGCACTACACTAACATGTAAATACTTTAGCTGCCTGCGGTAGTGATAGGATCAGGAAAACACCACCAACCTTCTACAGGTAGCTTTAGCTGAACACTGTGCAAAGGTCGCACTACACTAACTTGTAGCTTTAGCTGAACACTGTTCAGAGGACGCACTACACTAACTTGTAGCTTTAGCTGAACACTTTTCAGAGGTCACACTAAACTAACCTGTAGCTTTAGCTGAACACTGTGAGAAGGATGCACTACACTAACTTGTAGCTTTAGCTGAACACTGTGCAGAGGTCACACTAAAATAACTTGTACTGTAGCTTTAGCTGAACACTGTGAGGAGGACGCACTACACTAACTGTAAATAGTCTAGCTGCCTGACTGTGGTACTAATAGGATCAAAAGAACACCAGCAATTTTCTTCAGGTAGCTGTAAATACTGTAAGACAAGCCTGCCTGTCAGTAGGAAGATAAAAGGAACGGATCTAGCTAAACTGAATACAGTGTATATATATATATATATATATATATATATATATATATATATACACAACACCTGGGATGCATCTATATATACACAATACACTGTATATGCAGCTAACTGACTGACTGTCCTGCCTAATCTATCTAACTCAAATGAAATGACACTGTCTCTCTCTCTCTATCTCTCAGCACGCCGGAACACACTGCACAGGGCCACCGTGCAGGCGGCCTTATATAGTGTGGGGCGTGTTCTAAACCCCCTGAGCCATAATTGGCCAAAGCCACCCTGGCTTTGACCAATTACAGCTCTCTCTACTGACGGCGCTGTGATTGGCCAAGCATGCGGGTCATAGTGCATGCTTGGCCAATCATCAGCCAGCAATGCACTGCGATGCC
Source organism: Lithobates clamitans (assembly GCA_037952925.1). Lineage (NCBI taxonomy): Eukaryota > Metazoa > Chordata > Amphibia > Anura > Ranidae > Lithobates > Lithobates clamitans. Next base: position 7,733,607 of record JBBGZY010000787.1, on the reverse strand, counting down.
GCAGTGAATTATGGATCGTGATGCACCACACGAATTTGGCGCGAATGGCCCATATCGTTCGTAATTCGACGAACGGTCGAACAGACGATGTTCGAGTCGAACACGAAGCTCATCCCTTGTCAGCATTTAAACAGGAACAACTCTCAACTGAGGTACGATGACCAAATAAGACTACTGACAACAATACCCCATGGGTTATGGGAAATTTCTACCCCGAACAGGAAACAGGGTAGGCATAAAACTTTGTAAAACCAGAGCAGCGTTTTTCGTTTCTCTTGAACTATGGAGAAATGAAAAAGGTAAAGAGCAATGAAATATGGATCCAAGGAGGGATGTATAAAAAGGATCAAGGAGGTTGCTTAGAGGTACGTGGATGCTGAGGTGTAGTGAGATGTTTCCTAGATTTGCCCCTCACAGGGGTCCAGATGCGACTGGGTATAGTAGGGGGTGGACGGGCCTGAGCGGTAGGAGGAATCAAATCTTCTTCTGGAAGAGGAGGCAGACCGAGATTTTTCAAGAATGCTTTGCTCACCTTCAGTTCACGCAGGGTATACTGAACTCCTTCTTTGGATACAATAAGGCAGAAAGGAATCCCCAATAGTATGGAGTTTAATGATGTTGTAAATGAGAGGTGGTTGGACACAGATTTCTTCGTTTAGCAAGGGTAATGGGGGAGAGATCACTAAAAATCTGCAGTTTTGCCCCTTTTATATACAATTTGGGATTTATTACATGTAGTCAAGATTAGTGCCTCTTTGCTTTCAAAAAAGTGAAACCGCAGTATAACATCTCTGAGTCTAGCTTCAGCCGGAGCTTTTGGGCCCAGGGAACGGTGGGCTCTAAGCGCCAGTCTATATCCACCACCGTGGGGGCCAGGGTGTTGAAAAGACCCAAGAGATAGGTGTGTAGGTCAGGGTCCCCAACTGTTTCAGGGATACCTCTGAAGCGCAAGTTCTGCCTTCTTTCCCTGTTTTCCAAGTCCTCCTGCTGTAGTTGTAGTTGGGAGACTGAAACATTTCCCCTCTCAGTTCTGCGGCTAGCTTGTTCACCTCTGCTGAAAGGTTACACATGATTTGTTGAAGTAAGAGCTGCAGTTTAGCATTCAGCTTGGCATCCAGGATGTCTGGGGTGAGGATCATATGTGGAGAGGAAGGAGCAGTGTCTGGACTCTGGGTGCCAGCCAGTGGAGGGTTTACAGCATTCTCCGTACCTTGAAATGGATCCATGACAGCAAAAAGATCTGCGGAATTATTCGAAACTGCAGATTGCGGCCTAGTAACAAAGCGTTCCATGGTAAATCCCTTGCGCGGTCCAAACAGCGGCTTGTAATATCGCTGCTGCTGGCCAACTTTGCCCATGGGGTGCCCAAGGAGTGAAGAGGTTGGTCAGGCTTACCCCCGGGGCTATAAGTGGCTAAAGTAGTATCTCAGAGGTCTCGGTGAGCAGACAGGCCCAGAGCTCATTTAAATGGCATCCTTCATATTAACAGAGATGGATATTGTTCATTTGCTGGGTGCACCAGCCAGTTACGAAGGAGGCTACTTTTGTGGCTGTGTAAAGAGGGTGGCAGTCCTGGCAGCTTGTAGAGGCCTGTAGAAAGGAAGCTGGGCGTCAGGGGAGATGAAATGGAGTGTAGTAAAGGGTGTAGCAAAATGGCCACCGTCTTCCGGGAGTAGGCCGAAGCCGCGGTCTTTCCTAAGAACGGCCGCTGCATGGTTGAGCTACGCTTCCGCTAGGGCCACAGTCTCCCCCCCAGGGACATATATCAAATCCCAGTTGGTTAGGTGGACAGTCACTTCTTGGGGCACCAGGGATGAGTGAATGTCCTGATACTCACTGTGCCCGAGAGGGGCGGCCGCACCTGAATCAACAGGCCGCAAGATGACGCCGATCCGTGGGATACCAGAGCTATCCGCTAGGGCTCTTCTAGAGGCTTCCTCCCTCAACAGGTCAGCTGTAGTCCCTCCGAAGGAGTAGCGTTTGCTGGGCCAGGATGAAGCGCCCGTTATTCAGTGAGTCGCAGCAGTCAGGCACGGAGGACACAGGAGGTTCCGCAGGCCGCAAGATGGCGGCGGGCATCAGCAATGGGATGTCAACTGCAGGGCAAATCCTTGTACAATCAGCCAAACTTCACAAGATCAACTGAGGCTATAATAGAGGATATCCAGGTACTTGTAGAATTAGTTTGGAGTGTCACCGAAGTGAAATAAGCAGAGGATGGCGGTGGGTTTTTGCTGGATGTGCAGAGCTCTGCATGAGCACGTCCTCCCTGCTTCACGTCCAGACACGCCCCCTTCTCAAGTCTTTTTTGCATGCTCTAACAGGTTTTCTTCTAAGCTTGCCCCATATTTGGCTCTAACCAGCTTTCCAACTCCGACCAGCTTTCCTGTCCCTGCTAAAGAAAAGCATCTCCACAACATGATGCTGCCACCCCCATGTTTTGCGGTGGGGATGTGTGTTCAGGGTGATGTGCAGTGTTAGCTTTCCACCATACATAGCATTTTGCTTTTAGGTCAAAAAGTTCAATTTTGGTCTCATCTGACCAGAGCACCTTCTTCTACATGTTTGCTGTGTCCCCCACTTGGCTTCTCACAAACTGCAAATGGGACATCTTATGACTTTCTTTCAACAATGGCTTTCTTCTTGCCAATCTTCCATAAAGGCCAGATTTGTGGAGTGGAAGGCTAATAGTTGTCCTGTGGACAGATTCACCCACCTGAGCTTTGAATCCTCCAGAGTTACCATGGGCCTCTTGGCTGCTTCTCTGATTAATGCTCTCCTTGCCAGGCCTGTCAGTTTAGGTTACCTCCGCCTCTGGGTTATCAGCATTTGATAGTCTGATCCAGCCTTTGGTGAGTATAGGGCAATGCGTTTTGGACCCTCTTGACTAATTGTCACAATACCATCTCTGTGTTGATACTTATTTGGTTCAGTATACCCCCTACAGACTTACTACACACGCATCTACCCCTGATGAAGTAAGCATGGTCTTATGAAACGTGTTGGGAACTTTTTATGCCTGTGTACGTTGGAATTTACATTTTATACCATGATACGTGTTACTGTATGTATCATTTTAGTGGCTTGGCTATTATTAATGTTTGTTTGCATGGCAATTTTAATACATTTTGAGACTGCATTTGCTCTGTCAATTGTTGGCTAACCGCATTCACCTCATTTAAAGTTCCGGGGTAATTTCCTATATTTATTTATATTTTGTTGCATATATTGGGATGGAGGTGGTTTGCGGGTGACACCACACCCTTTCCTTTTCGTCAGTTTATTTGGACGGCCATGTCTTGGTAAATTTGCAATTGTGCTATACTCTTTTTTTTTCATTTTCGAATGATGGATTGAACAGTGCTCTGTGAGATGTTCAAAGCTTGGAATATTTTTATTATAACCTAACCCTGCTTTAAACTTCTCCACAACTTTATCCCTGACCTGTCTGCTGTGTTCCTTGGTCTTCATGATGCTGTTTGTTCACTTAGGTTCTCTAACAAACTTCCAAGGGCTTCACAGAACAGCTGTATTTATACTGAGTTTAAATTACACACAGGTTTACTCTATTTACTAATTAGGTGACTTCTGAAGGCAATTGGTTCCACTAGATTTTAGTTAGGGGTATCAGAGTAAAGGGGGCTGGAAAAAAATGCACCCCACACTTTTCAGAGATGTATTTGTAAAACGTTTTGAAAACCATTAATCATTTTTCTTCCACTTCACAATTATGTGCCACTTTGTGTTAGTCTATCACATAAAATCCCAATAAAATACATTTATGCTTTTGGCTGTAACATGACAAAATGTGGAAAATTTCAAGGGGTATGAATATTTTTCAAGGCACTGTACATGTATGTGTTTTTATTGCCATGTTTCTATGGGCATTTTTTTAGACTTTTTTTGGTTGTAAATAAAATATAATTTTTTTATATAAACAATGTGGTCCAATTAAAGTCTGGCGTTCCTTGGGTTTCCCCCTCTTTTTTGTTCCAAAAAAACAACTCAGTTTATTGTCTAATGTTATGCAAACTATTAAACAAACATATTATATATCTTTATATATCTCTATCTCATATCTCTATCTCTCTCATATATATATATAGTAGACAGTGCCTATGTTTTAACAGCTTTTCCCAAAAACTAGCTAATGTTATAATTCTGCTTAGTAGTATTCAAGTTTGACCAGGGCCTTCCCTAGATGATGCAATGACTAAGCCATGCCTACCATCTGTCTCTAAGCCTGTCCCTTTAGGACCACAGTCCAGTTGACACTGACATTGGTACCTCTTCATCCAGTGGGCAAAATGTCTACAGCGATCCAAGTAGGGACCTACAGCGGGCTCTCCAATAGTGCGATGTACCTCACAGACAAGGCAAAAATGCCCTCTCCAGGTGATCTCCAACCGTGAGATATTTCATAAAGCAAAAAGAAGGCTTCATGGTGCAGTACTCTACTTATTCAGATCATAGGCACTAACATCCGAAAACGGTGGTCAATAAATTCAAAACAGCTGCGGCTCAAGCCAGCCAGCTGGTGAGTAGTGACGTAAAGGTCCTGTAGGTCAACCTGACGCGTTTCCTCTTACAAGGCATCGACTGGGAGTATCGCACTATTGGAGAGCCCGCTATAGGAAAGTGGATCCCGTTACTGGATGAGCCTATAGATATGCTTTCTTCAGCTGAGCGATCCCCCTTGTTTATGCCCTTTTTAATTTCTATAATTTGAGATCCCACAATTCTGGTAAGTGGCACTGATTTGTTTTTTGATGAACAGAACAATTGAGTGATCATCTGAATGTCTGTCAACTTTATTTGCACTGATTGAAGCACTTTATGGATTTTAATTATATGGTCATATCATATGTTTGCAAATTCTATATATGTAGGGAGTTTTTATTAATTTATTAATATTTAATAATTTGGTTGCGCACTTTATTTGTTACCCATATCTACCAGCTGAATATTTAGGCTATTTTGGTTGCAGCACCTTTGTCATTTTTCTTTTTTTGGGTTAGCGTAGATATTCTGCTATACGCCCTCCCCTAGCTGCCAGGGGAGTGACGGCTATGGTAAGGAGGGGGGCAGAGATACAGGAAAGGGTAGACAAGCACTGGTAGTAGGGGACTCAATAATTCGGAGACCACGGTCTGTCTGTCAGATTGCCCTCTCTGTCCTCCTAACAGTATGTTTACCGGCGCTCGGGTTCGGCACATCGCGAATCGGGTGGACAGATTACTGGGTGGGGCTGGGGAGGACCCAGCTGTCATGGTACATTTTGGCACCAATGACAAAGTGAGTGGAAGGTGGAGAGTCCTGAAAAATTATTTCAGGGACTTAGGGAATAGATTGAGAAAAAGGACCTCCAAGGTAGTTTTCTCGGAAATACTACCTGTACCTCAAGCCACATCAGAGAGGCAGCAGGAGCTTAGGGAACTGAACAAGTGGCCGAGGAATTGGTGTAGGAAAGAGGGTGTCATAGTTATGCAATAGAGTTTTCTCTGTCAGCTTACCTGTCTCCATGTATTCATCTCTAAAGACCAGCTGCCTCTCACCTGACTGGTTTTATAACCTCTCCTCTAAGCACGGCCCCACCCCAGGCCCTATCAGGGAACCCTATATTAAACTGTGCACTGCAAGCCAGCAGTGCTGATCAACCATTGTGTGTTAGCTTCTGTGTGTACTTGCTGTGTTTCCTACGTCTGATTCCTGTTACCGACTTTGGCCTGTTCTCAACTCTCCCTGTCTGCTTGTTACCCTGACCTTTGGCGTGTTATGTTTATCCTTGTTTGCTAGTTGCCCTGAACTTTTGCTTACCCCTTACTTCCCTGTCGTTCCAGCCTGCTGCCTCCTTCCTCTTCTCCTGTAGTCTATGGTGAGTGTGAGCTGTGAGACCCTGGGGGCCGTGACCTGGAGCCAGACTGCAGCGCAGTCCATCCTCACCACTAGAGGCTCTGGTGAACACCCGCTGGCTCTTATACTCCGTGCCCTGGTGAATCTATGCTCTAGCTCCCACTGGGATCCATGTTAGTTATCCTATAGACCTGCTTCCTGAACCTTCCAGGGTTCAATCCACAGCAGTCAGTCCTAGGGTCCACTACTTTAGCGGTGCACTTCTGACTCCAACAGAGTGCATCTGTCACCTGGTCCCAGGTGACCTGACAGAGGGGTTTGGGTTCCTGGCGAACTGGGCTGACTTCTGTCGGTTACCGGCTCTTTAGTATGAACAGGCTGCACCTTAATGGGGATGGTACAGCCCTATTGGGAAGAAAGATGGCCACAAAGTTGGAGGGCTTTTAAACTAGGTATTGGGGGGGGGCGAGGAAGCAATAGCTGGCAGTGAGCAAAGGACAGAGGATAATAGTGGAGATAGCAGGGATAATACAGCTGTAACTTCTAATCCTGGGGTGAATACAAGTACAATTCTAAAACACAAATGCTAGGAGCCTAGCTAACAAAATGGAGGAACTGGAGCTGCTATTACATGAGGAGGACTTAGACTTTGTGGGGATAACTGAAACTTGGTTTGACAGCTCACACGATTTGCTGGCAAATATCCAGGGGTATTCCTTGTATCGGAAAGACAGGGAAGGTAGAAGAGGGGAAGGGGTGTGTCTAGATGAAAAAAATTATGTAAGGATGGCAGAGAGGAGCAACATTGTGAATTGGATAAGGGGGAGGTGTAATCAGTATGGGTAGAACTTCAAAGAGAAGAAGTAAGTGGGAAATTATTAGTGGGGGTATGTTATTGGCCTCCCAACCTAAAGGAGGAGGAAGAGCAGGGCCTACTTTCACAGTCAGAAATGGCAGCGAGACAGGGAAATGTCATCATAATGGGGAACTTCAATTAACCCCATATTGACTGGGCCGAGGGGACAGCTCATTTATTAAAAGCCCATCATTTCATGAATGCCTTACAAGACAGCTAGGAAGAACGCTCTGCTAGATGTATTAATTACGAACGATCCAAGTCTGATCTCAAATGTGAAAAACTGGTCAAATTGGGATTTATTGATCATAGGATGATCACATTTAACATAAAACCTAGAAAAAGGAGGCATGAAGGTCGCACAAGAACACTCAATTTCAAACAAGAACATTTTTTTCTGAACTGCGGTCATTACAACGTGACATTAGTTGGGACCAAATCCTAGATACATTGAACAGGGAAGAAAAACGGGAATGCTTTAGAAGCATATTAAACAAAGGTATCACACAGTGCATTCCAATGGGCAATAAATATAGAAGAGTGAAGGTAAAACATGGGTGGCTTAACTGTAATGTAAAAAGCCTCATTAAAGAGAAAAAAATTGGCCTTTAAACAATATAAAGTGGATGGGTCACAGTCAGCATTTCAACCACACTAGGAATGCAATAATAAGTTTAAGAATGCAATAAGGACAGCCAAAAAAAATATTGCAAGCGAGACACATAGCAGAGGAGAGTAAAAAAAATCCAAAGACTTTTTTTAGATACATTAACAGTAAAATGGCAAGTTCAGAACACATTGCCCACATAAAAGATGAGGAAGGGAGGATGGTTAAGGATGACATAGAGAAGGCAACTGTACTAAATGCCTTCTCCTCAGTTTTTACACAAGAAAAGGAGGGGTATACGGACTGCTGAAGCTCAGCCCTTCCTTCTCTGAGCTGGCCGCTCAGCTGTCGGCTGATTGCCAGCTCCTATAACTTCAGTGACTCACCTGTTGATGATATCCTGCTCGTCAGTCCTGCCTACTTAAGCCGTCCAGTCCAGATGATTTCTGCCTTCGCCTTGGTCACATCTTTAGAGACGCTCTCCTGTGTTCCTGTTAAAGACTTGCTTGGCTGACATTCCTTCTGGCTCCAGATCCTGCTTGCTGTTCTACCATGTTGTTCCCTGGCTTCCTAACATTTTGGCTTGTCTGACTATCCGTTCTGGTTCCTGAACTCTGACTATGTTTTGACTAAGTTTACTCTGTTTACCTTTTTTTATTATTAAACAAGTGTGATTTTACTGTACTTCTGTACTTCATTGTTTCTGACAGTAGGCAAAGGCCATGAATTCAGAAGATGCAGTCAATCCACTTGTAGGTAATATTTTTTCCAGATTGGATGAGCAGGATCACCGCATGGATCAGTTTGCCATGGCGTTACAGTCACACAGCTCACCTGGAATCTCCCACTGTGGCTGCTCCGGTACAACCTGTGTTGCAGGCCGTCCCTGCTGCTGCTCCAGTCTCTGTGCAGGCACCTGCCTCGAGTATTACCTTTTGTAAGAGGTATGTCTGGTTCCGCTCTGCTTCCCCAGTGATTTTGGGGCGATCCAGTCCAATGCAGAAGGTTTCTCAGCCAGGTTGAGATATACTTTAAGATGCTGCCCCAGGTGTTTCCCACGAATAGAAGCAAAGTAGGTTTTGTGATATCCTTGCTCTCTAAGAGAGCCTTGGCCTGGGCAAACCCTCTATGGGAGACGCAAAAACCTGTTGTCTTGAGTTACCCTGAGTTTGTGGCTTCATTTAAAAGGGTATTTGACGTTCCTGCATGCTCCACTTCTGCTGTCAAGTGCCTCAGGTCCATCACACAGAGTACAAGAACTGTTGCTGATTACGCCATTGAATACCGTACTCTGGCAGCAGAGGTTGCATGGAAAAATGAGGCCCTCGTGGCTGTGGCTTTTTCTCATTGTCTCTTGGATACCATCAAGGATGAGATAGCAGCCTGAGATATACCCACTGATCTGGAGAAGTTAATCACGTTTGCCATCTTCATTGACTCCAGACTCAGAGAAAGACTCTGTTAAGGGGCACTTGTGGAAGCCTCCTGTACATTTGTCTCCGAGCTTTGCAGTCCCACCCTTGCCTCCCTCACCTGCCATGCCTCCTGGTATCCAGTCGGTCAGTGAAGATGAACCCATTCACTTGGGCTTCATGCAACTCTGTGCGGATGAGAGAAGCCATAGGAGGAGGGAGAGATTGTGCCTTTATGTGGCCAGGCAGGTCACTTTTTGAAATCTTGTCCTACCCGTCCAGGGAGTGCCCGAACCTTGAGGTCCTGTCACGGACAAGCCATTGTTTTGACCATGGGGTTGTTCTGTCCCCAGTTATGCAGAAGGATAAGCCCCTGGTTTTGGTTACCCTTTCTTGGGCTGAGTTGCCCGTCGAGATATAGGCTCTAATTGACTCTCCACTTGACATTGAAGCTCTTGACGGGAGACCTCTACAGCCTGCCCATGTGACTCATGAGACTGTTCCATTGTCTATGGCCGTATGGGCTCTTCACCATGAGATAATCCAATTCCAAGTTATTTCCTCACCTAAGTTTCTGCTGGTTATTGGTTATCCTTGGTTACAGAGGCACAACCCCTCTTTTGATTGGCTCCGTGCTAAGTTATCTCCTGGTTGCCACAATGCAGTAAGACATGCTTCCAGAAGGTAGCCAAGGTCCTGTGCACCTCTTCATTTTCCTCCTTGCTGGAGGAGTTTTGTGCAGAGTTGGGAATTCAGCTTGCTTTCTCCTCTGCGTATCACCCGCAGTCTAATGGGACTGCACAACGAGCCAATCAGTCTTTGGAGCAATTCCTAAGTTGCTATATTTCTGACCATCATAACTGGTCAGATCTCTTACCATGAGCGGAGTTCACTCACAATAGTGCCTTGAATTCTGCTTGTCCCCATTTATGGCGAACTATGGTTTCCAACCTTCCATGTTGCCTGACTCGCTTGTTCAGAGTATTCCTGTGTTAGAGGAGCATTTCCGTGGTCTTCGTTCCACTTGGGTACAAGTCCAGGAGGCTTTGCGACATGCTAATGATAGGTACAGACTCCATGCTGACCGCAGAAACCTGCCTGCCCCTTCCTACCAGGTTGGGGACAGGGTCTGGCTGTCATCTCGCAAGCTCTGACTTAGTGTTCCCTCTCTGAAGTTCGCACCTGTGGGCCTTTCCACATTCTTCCTGGATTAACTCAGTGGCTTACGCATTAGATCTTCCTTCTAATATATATATCTCAAATGTATTTCATGTCTCCTTATTAAAACCTTTGGTCTGCAACCGCTTTACCACCTTGGTGCCTCGTCCTCACCCTGTACAGGTTGATAACCATGAGGAGTATGAAGTCCAGTCCATTGTTGACTCCTGTAGGTTCTGTGGGAGCATACAGTACCTGGTGCATTGGAATGGGTATGGTCCGGAGGAACGCTCTTGGGTCTCATCCTCGGACGGACATGCCCCTGTCCTCTTCTGTGATATCCATAGATGTTTTCCCCTCAACTCTGGTGGTCCTCCGAGGGGGAGGGGTCATTGAGGAGGGGGTACTGTCAGAGCTGGGCTCAGCCCTTCCTTCTCTGAGCTTGCCGTTCAGCTGTCGGCTAATTGACAGCTCCTATAACTTCAGTGACTCACCTGTTGATGATATCCTGCTCATCAGTCCTGTCTACTTAAGCCGTCCAGTCCAGATGATCTCTGCCTTCACCTTGGTCACATCTTTAGAGACGCTCTTCTGTGTTCCTGTTAAAGACTTGCTTGGCTGACATTCCTTCAGGTCCAGATCCTGCTTGCTGTTCTACTGTGCTGTTCTTTGGCTCCCTGACATTTTGGCTTGACTGACTATCCATTCTGGTTCCTGAACTCTGGCTATGCTTTGACTATGTTTACTCTGTTTACCTTTTTTATTATTATTATTAAACAAGTGTGATTTAACTGTACTTCTGTCTCAGTCTGATTCATGGTTTCTGAGAGAAAGGACTGTTGGTGAAACATCACAGGGAATACCCTTGTGGCTAACAGAGGCCAGAGTAAAGAAAAGACTAGACAAACTTAATACAATTAAATCACCAGGACCAGATGGCTTACATGCGAGAGCCCTCAGAAAACTCAGTCAGGTTATAGCCAGACCATTGTGCCTAATCTTTGTAGACAGCATACTGACAGGATTGGTACCAGCTGATTGGAGAAAATCAAATGTGGTACCAATATTCAAAAAAGGACAGGGACAAATCCCTGGCAATTACAGGCCAGTTAGCCTAACATCGATCGATAGTAAATTATTGGTGGGGATGATAAGGGACTATATCCAAGTATTTACTGAGGTAAAAATATCTTAAGTAGTCATCAGCTTGGGTTTACGAATAGTGTTTCTTGCCAGACCAATCTGTTAACATTCTATGAGGAAGTGAGCTGCCATCTAGATAGGGGAAGGCCCACGGATTTAGTCTACCTGGAATTTGCAAAAGCATTCGATACAGTCCCCCATAAATGCTTAATCTACAAGCTGAGGTCTGCAAGCATGGACCATAAGATTTGTTCTTGGGTTAAAAACTGGTTACAGGGGTGTGCCCAAGAGGATAGTGATAAATTATGTGTACTCAGACTGGTCTGGAGTGGTAAGTGGGGTGCCCCAGGGTTCTATCTTGGGACTAATTCAATTCATGAATAAATTATGTAGAGAATGGGATAAATAGCTCAATCTCAGTTTTTGCAGACGACACAAAATAAGAAGGGCAATAACTTCACATCAAGATATAGACATTTTACAGAAAGACCTGAACAAAATAATGGAGTGGGCAACTACATGGCAAATGAGGTTCAATGTGGAATCATGTACCTGGGGGCAAAAAACATAAATGCAAACTACTCACTAGGGGGAGAACCAATGGGGGAGCCAAGGATGGAGAAAGATCTGGGGGTCCTAGTAGATGACAGATTGAGCAATAGCATGCAATGTCAAGCTGCAGCTGCCAATGCAGACAGAATATTAGCATGCATTAAAAAGGGATATACTCCAGAGATAGAACATTAATCCTGCCACTTTATAAAACTTTGGTTAGACCACATCTGGAGTATTATGTCCAGTGCTGGTCACCAGTCCTCAGAAGGGATGTGCTGGAACTGCAAAAGAGTCCAAAAAAGGGCAACAAAACTAATAAGGGGAATGGAGGACCTTAATTACGAGGAAAAACTGCAAACACTAAACTTATTCTCCCTGGAGAAAAAATGCTTGAGAGGAGATATGATAGCGATTTACAAATACCTCAACAGTGGTCCCAGCATAGGAATAAACATTTCAGTATCAAGGAGCGTAAGAGGACAAGGAGCCACACATTGAGATTGGAATAGAAGCCTTAAACTGCAAAGGGGTTTTTCACTGTCAGGGCAATAAGGATGTGGAACTCTTTTCCACAATTGTTAATGGCTGCGGGGAGTATTGACAGTTTTTAAGAAACTAAGATGTGCATCTTAAGGAACAAGACTTATAGGGATATGGGAAATAATTATAGACACTGACACATGTGCACCTACACAGGTTGAACTGGATGGACTACTGTCTTTATTCAACCTTACCTGCTTTGATACTATGATGGATATAGATATGTATACAGTGGGGACGGAAAGTATTTAGACCCCCTTAAATTTTTCACTCTTTGTTATATTGCAGCACATGTCTAATCATGGTACATCCAATTTTGGGACATGTTTTGGAAGACCTCTTGGAAATCGACTGTGGATTTCTGCTATGTAAGCTTGTCAGCCAGATCACAAATTGGTGTTTTCTCAGCCACTAACCAAGGTGAATTGCATACAATGGGGATGGAAAGTATTCAGACCCCCTTAAATTTTTCACTCTTTGTTATATTGCAGCCATTTGCTAAAATCATTTAAGTTCTTTTTTTTTCTAAGTATTCAGACACTTTGCTGTGACATGCATATATTTAACTCAGGTGCGGTCCATTTCTTCTGATCATCCTTGAGATGGTTCTACACCTTCATTTGAGTCTAGCTGTGTTTGATTATACTGATTGGACTTGATTAGGAAGGCCACACACCTGTCTATACAAGACCTTACAGCTCACATGTCAGAGCAAATGAGAATCATGAGGTCAAAGGAACTGCCTGAAGAGCTTGGAGACAGAATTGTGGCAAGGCACAGATCTGGCCAAGGTTACAAAAAATTTTTTGCTGCACTTAAGGTTCCTAAGAGCACAGTGGCCTCCATAATCCTTAAATGGAAGACGTTTGGGATGACCATAACCCTTCCTAGAGCTGGCCGTCAGGCCAAACTGAGCTATCGGGGGAGAAGAGCCCTGGTGAGAGAGGTAAAGAAGAACTCAAAGATCACTGTGGCTGAGCTCCAGAGATGCAGTCAGGAAATGGGAGAAAGTTGTAGAGAGTCAACCATCACTGCAGCCCTTCACCAGTTGGGGCTTTATGGCAGAGTGGCCCGACGCAAGCCTCTCCTTTGTGCAAGACACATGAAAGCCCGCATGGAGTTTGCTAAAAAACACCTGAAGGACTCCAAGAAGGTGAGAAATAAGATTCTTTGGTCTGATGAGTCCAAGATAGAACTTTTTGGCCTTAATTCTAAGCGGTATGTGTGGAGAAAACCAGGCACTGTTCATCATATGTCCAATACAGTTCCAAAAGTGAAGCATGGTGGTGGCAGCATCATGCTGTGGGGGTGTTTTTCAGCTGCAGGGACAGGACGACTGGTTGAAATCAAGGGAAAGATGAATGCGGCCAAGTACAGGGATATCCTGGATGAAAACCTTCTCCAGAGTGCTCAGGACCTCAGACTGGGCTAGGTTTACCTTCCAGCAAGACAATGACCCTAAGCACACAAAAAAAATAACGAAGGAGTGGCTTCACAACTCTGTGACTGTTCTTGAATGGCCCAGCCAGCGCCCTGACTTAAACCCAATTGAGCATCTCTGGAGAGACCTAAAATTGGTTGTCCACCAACGTTTACCATCCAGCCTGACAGAACTGGAGAGGATCTGCAAGGAGGAATGGCAGAGGATCCCCAAATCCAGGTGTGAAAAACTTGTTGCATCTTTCCCAAAAAGACTAATGGCTGTTTTAGATTAAAAGGGTGCTTCTACTAAATACCAAGCAAAGGGTCTGAATACTTAGGACCATGTGATATTTCAGTTTTTCTTTTTTAATAAATCTGCAAAAATGTCAACAATTCTGTGTTTTTCTGTCAATATGGGGTGCTGTGTATACATTAATGAGGAAAAAAAATGAACTTAAATGATTTTAGCAAATGGCTGGAATATAACAAAGAGTGAAAAATTTAAGAGGGTCTGAATACTTCCCGTCTCCACTGTATATATATATATATATATATATATATATATATATATATATATATATATATATATATATATATATTAACCTATCCAGATTGTTGTTATATTGTGTGGTTGGTTCTCGCGCCATCTCTTCCTTTTCTGTCTTTAAGGGCGTCGGAAGTGGAAAAATCAATCCAGACAAACCACAAGGTTTTGAACTTTTCTGACTTCTAAAATAGAGGAATCAATTGTCTTGCTGCAGAAAGGAAGATACAAAGCAGATTCTTATTTTGTGAGGCAATTGAGCCAGGGAGTACAGATAACAATGTCACTTCAGGTGAAGGCAGTAGGGAAGCATTGTATATTGTATTATACACAGTGAAAACTTCAGACCAAAAGGATCATATCCTGCTGCACTCCCACCAGATGTGTATGTAGGTCTCTTCTGCCGATCCACATCTCCAACAGTTGGCAGATGGGAATATGCTATGTAAGGAGGAGGGATCTCTGTGCCATCTAGACATAAGCTTAATGTTTTTCTCCTGAGCATAGCAGGAAATAGTGAATTTGTGGGTGAAGTGGAAGGAGGTCTGCAAGTTGGCTGTCGTGAGCTCCCTTCCCAAGTCCCTGGACCACACCCTCGTGCAAGTAGGAAGCTCATTATTGCTCAACAGGTGGAGTAGTTGATAAATTGCAGATAATAGATGTCTTGGCGTTTCAGAGAGCAGAGTCACTCGTATTCAGTTAGGGGACGGTGAATCTTGATAGAGCGTTATAGTCCCATACAGAAGGTAGAGAGATGGAGGGTGGTGAGTCAATTACCATCAACCCCTGGGATAACCAGCTGCCTGGTAGTCTGGTGCACAATCGAGTGTGCCACTGACCACATGGCTCTTGTCAGTGTACCCACTATAGGCAAACCCAAGCCCTGGGGGAGAGCGGGGTTATTGAATATGTAAGGGGGAGGGGTCAGAAGACAAGAGGTTCTGTAGGCCTCTCCGATACCATATATGTAGTGCTGCACGGGTTAGAAGTGAGAAGGAGTGTAGACTGGGTAGGTCTTGGGAGTACCCCCAAAGAAGGGCCCTGAGATCCAGATGAGAAAGATCTTGTTCTACCATGATGGATGATTTAGTGAAGGGGCGAGGGAACCATTCAAGCACCCCTTGCTGAGATAGCAGCTTTGGGGTATAGTTCATAATCCGGGAGTCCCACTCCACCCTGAACCCTTGGGAAGGTAAGCAGTTTGTAGCGTATACGAGAGAAACCCCTATCCAGAAGAATCGAATAGACATTGAGCATAAAGAGAGGAAGAACTGTTTAGGGAGGAGTATGGGAATGGTCTGAAATTGGTAGAGCAGCTTTGGCAGCGTGTCCATTTTCAAAGTGTTTATGCACCCAAACCAAGGCAGGGAAGAAGACCCCCAGGAATCCAAGTCATTCCGTATTCGAGTTAGCAATGGGGGGTAATTCAGTGCATATATAGATTGGAGAGATTAGATGAGATGGTGACGCCTAAGTATGAGATTCCTTTAGTGGACCATTGAAAGGAGAAATTAGAACAGAACTCCAAAATAGTGGCAGGGGGTAGTGATATATTAAGAGCCTCTGCTTTAGATATATTCAATTTAAAATGACTAAGTACCCCAAATTAGCGGAATTCATGTAGTAAAGAAGGAAGGGATATGTGGGGCTGTTGTACATACACGAGTAAGTCGTCAGCATACAGGGAGAGTTTATGATGTAAGGACAGAGTCTGAACGCCTACAATCGAGTCATTTTGCCTAATAGCGGTGGCCAGGTGTTCTATCACTATGACGAAAAGCAGGAGGAGAAGGGGCAGCCCTATCTGGTTCCATTGGAGATATTAAAAGGTTCGGAAGAGGAGCCATTAACTAACACAGAGGCTAAGGGCTGGGAGAACAATGACATAGCCTTAGTTATGAAAGCACTGCCGGTACCGAGCTGTTCCAAACACAATCGAAGGAATTGCCAATTCACTCGGTCAAATGCTTTTTCAGTGTAAGAGAGTAAGCAAGTTTCAGGCCATGTCTCTGTATATATGAAATAAGGTGAATGGTTTTCGTGGTGTTTTCCCAGGCCTCACGGCCGGGGACAAAACCAACTTGATCCTTAGGTATAATTGATGGCAATAGTGGGTAAAGGCGGTTAGCCAGTATCTTTGTAAAAAGTTTGATATCCATGTTGAGGAGATATATGGGTTTGTAGCTGTTGCATTGAGAGGGGTCCTTACCGGGTTTGGGGATAATAGAAATATGAGCTGAGAAAAGGTCCCTAGAAAGTGGTTGGGAATCGTCAATGGAATTAAAGGTTTTGGCCAATAAGGGGGTACTGTAAGTAGTGGAGTAAAGAGCTTATAGAACCTTGGAGAGAAACCATCTGGTTCTGGGCATTTGCCAGCTTTCAGGTCTTTAATAGCACCCAGGAATTCCATGTCTGACAGGGACTTACCTAGCTCCAGGGCCTGTTCGGGGTCAATTGAGGGCAGTGTGGTTTTGGTGATGTAAGATAACATAGCCGTGGGTCGTGATGTAGTGGACTTGGAGTCATGTGGTGTGGGTAAGTTATATAAGCTGGAATAATACCTGTGAAAGGCTGCATATATGCCCTTGGTATTGTGTCTTTTCATTGTGGTCGAGTCTTGAATGAGTGAGAAAGGGCGTTGCGGGGGGCGTTGGTGGAGAACTCTTGCAAGATGTTGGCCACATTTGTTAGAGAGGGTATTTTGATAGAAGCAGCCCTTATCTCGTGCAATAAGGGAATGGGAGTTGAGGAGTTGTACCAACTCCCGCCTGGCATTGGAGAGATCCACATTAACAGAGGGACACAAATTCTGCTTATGTGTGGTTTCAAGTGATGCGATCAAGGAGAGCAGGCGAGCAATATGCACAGCATGAGCTTTTTTTAATCGAAAGCCATGTTTGATAAAAACACCTCGCATAACACATTTCAAGGCCTCCCATTGCGTCAGAGGGGTGGTGAGGTCACCAGATCTATAATCCAGAACATAGTTCCAGATAGTGAGCTTAACATCAGCAATGCATGGGGAGTCCTTGAGTAGACTATCATTTAAACGCCAGGAGAAGCCCCTACGGGATTTGGGCATGTGGTCTAGTGTGAGGTATACCGGGGCATGGTCTGACCAAAGGAGGGTACCAATGGATGAATGAATAGTCAAGATCGCTGTAGGAATTATGGGCAACTGATTAACAACTGTAGTCCCTTTCCAAAGGATGTTGTGTGCGCCAGATATCTAGTAGTCGTGCGGAGTGTAAAAGGGATTTAATCTGGGTTAAGGTTGAATGAGCAGTAGAAGACCTACCCAAGGATGGGAAAAGGGTCACACTGAAGTCACCTTCCAGAATGAAGCAGGTACCTCCAAAGGAGAGCAATCTGTCAAGGACTCCAGCCAGGAAACTACCTTGTTCTTGGTTAGGACTGTAGACATTAGCCGCTGTAAAAATAGAAGATTGATATTTTAACATAACACTTGGAGGGGGGTGAGCAACCATCATAAAATGGAATCCTATAGTAAAATGGTCAGTCAGATCATGAGAGAGCTCAAGAAAGTAGAGAGGGAAGAGGAGAGTAGTGGGACAGGAGAAAAAAAAGGAAAAAGAGAAAGAGCAGAGTGGAGAGGCGACTGTCTTTGTCCACAGCATGATGAGATGTAGCCTGTGAATGTGGTAGGGAGGAAAGCAACCAGGTGTATAACATGTCAGGCCACTAGGTGGCAGTATGTCACTTAAATGCTGAAAACCAAAACAACAAAAATCACAGAACTGTAGAAACATTGTCCAGTGCATTTTTCCGCACCGGGGGGGCTAAGTGGGGGTAGTAAGGAAGGCACATGGACCAGCCCCCGGGCCCATCCTCCCACGGTATAGTAATTGAAAAACTAGAAACATTAGGGATTACCTTAAGGGTGTAAAACAAAAAACACAGAAAACGAATAATAAAAAAAACTGACTCAGGCATTGTAAAGGTATAATGCACAATCTATTGTACAGATGCATATTGCAAACGTCCAAATCAACCTAGGCAATGTGTTTTTGGAGCATAGAAGGGCACAATGGGGATATCTCAATCGCAGTCAGTAGAATCACTGAGCCATGTGGAATGAAAATATTAATGAAATATAAACATAAACATCATTCAACAGTGATAACTAGAAAAAATCTGAAACAAGGAAGAAAAACAAAGGTCAAAACCCAGCGGGGCCTCTCGGGTGGAGTTAATTTATGAAGTGAGGGAAGTCCTGTATGCAGGGGGATCCCCAGAAGAAAAAAAGACCATGGTGGCTCATAACGTCAATCATCAGGTGGTCTTTGTGAGGAGGATTTAGGGCACTTGTTTTTCCCAGTTTTCTGCCACTGAGTGGCGTAAGGAAGGCCAGGTGTTGTCAACAGGAGGGCCCATCTGGTAGGGAGACTTGGGGCAATTCTAGGGTCCCGAGGAAAGTGGGTAGGTCCCCCAGAGTGTGAAACAATGCAGTGTTTCCCTCATGGCGCACTTGGAGAAGAAAGGGTAACCTCCATTGATACTTGATATGCTTTCTTGGAAAAGCTGTGTGAGTGGTTTCAATGCCCACCGCATGGCCAGGGTCTGACGAGATAGGTCTGGTAAAAGCATGACAGGGGTGTCATTGAATAGGGTGGTGTCTTGGGAGCTTGCAGCCAGCATAATATCCTCCTTGATTTTGTAAGTGCACTCTGCATAAGGTATCACAGATGAAAGTGAAGTCAAGGCATCTGGATCCTGAGGTCCTATGTACTCTGTTGAGTTCCAGGGGTGCATCTTTTGGCCGCTGCAATAATTGTATGGAAATGGTGGCGGCTGCCGCAGCATGGTCCTTATGTTCAACAGTCCCAGGAATGCCCCATTATCTGGATGTTATTACGTCTGTTTCTATTTTCCATGTCATCCTGTTGATACATAAGCTGCTGAATCAGCACTGTATAGGAATTCAGAATTTCATCATGAGATTGTAAAGAATTGCAAAGGCCATTGGTGGTGTTCTCAATGTCCTCCATACAGATCCCCAGGTCTTTTTTAAGCTCATTGATTTCTGAGTGGTAGGTCTTTTCAATGCAAGCTACATAGAGTTCAAAGTCAGTTTTTTTTTTTGAAAAATATTTATTGGGTTTTATGGCATACAATAGTATAAAATTGAGTGTAACACAGGTTACAGGGTATTAATTGTTACAATCTGTAAAGAACAATGACTTCTCATAGTAGTTAAATTAAAGACTTCTCATATCAGTTAGAACAAAAGAGAAGAAACAGAAAACAGGAAAAAAAAAAAAAGAAAAATGAGGGGGAGGGTAGGGGGAGGGGAGGTCAGGGGAGTTCATGTTTGCCATCTTATCAACATTATTGAGCATAACTTTGCTCGACATATGAAATCTTAACATCTAGATATCTTCAGGAGTGGAGGCAGCATCTGTACATACCTGTCTGAGCATGGTATATATTGGTCAGGGTATAATAAATATCCTGATTGATCTCACTATACTAAGAAATATAGAGTAATAAATGTGGGAGGGTGGATGTTAAGGAGCAAAATGAATTTGTGGACATCCTACGGTGGGTTAAAAGTAAAGGAATCTGGGGTGGGGGGTATTTTAAGTCAGCCAAGAGAGTTGGTGAGATCTTTTGTCAAGTACCATTTCGTGTAGCGGAATGGGTGCATTATATCCATTAGTGCCTGTGGAGCGAATGTAACTTCAATGTATTTTCTCCATCTTTTAAAAAAACGGGAAGTCGATCGGAAATTAAGGGTGATGGTGTCCAATCTCTCTAGATGGAAAAGTGATGCCAAGGCCTTTTTAAACACTGTTAGGGTAGGTGGAGTCACTGATATCCAGTGAGACATAATAGTCCTGCGAGCCACTAGAAGACACAGGTGAGCCCAATGTGGAATATTTTGTGAGACCCTCGTTGGCGATGAGGGTGAAGGGGGTATGCTAAACAGGCATAATAGGCGGTCCTTAGTACACTGAATTTTGTGGACCTCGTTGATGTAAGTGATCATCTTAGCCCAATAATCATCAATCTTGGTACAGTCCCAGAGCCTATGTAGCAAGGTGGGGCGAGGTAGGTTACACCAGGAACATTGCGCTTGGGTGGGGTCTGCCTTGTTAAAGCGAAATGGAAAATAAGCCCTGTGAATGATCTTGAATTGCGTTTCCCTCCAAGTTTCAGGAGCAGTAAGATTGCGGACTGTTTTGTATCCCTCAAGGATTTTTTCTGGCAGGGACTCGTCTTCTAATACGCGTGACCACTTTTGAAAGGGTTTGAGAGCATATTTCAGTGTTTGATGTTGTATGAGACAGGAGTAAATATTGGAGATGGAGTAGTTGCTTTTGATGAGAGTATCAATGCAGGATGTTTCAAGTGGATTGGTATTGGGGCCAGAACATGATTTGAGATAGTTGATGAGTTGGTGATGGAAAAAAACATGAGTTGGTGGTAGGGAGTACTCCCGCATCAGGGTTTGAAAGGGTTTGAATTTGCCCGACTTGTTGAGATAGAAAGACGAGACATCAGTGAGGCCTTTAAGTTTCCATTGGCCAAAAGCTTTATAGATGATAGATGGAAGGAACATAGGGTTTCCTTGTATTTTGAGGTACTTGGAGATGCTGGATGGCAGTTTAAGCAGCTTTCTTACTTCTCTCCAAGCAATGACCGTATCCTTAATAAGTACACTTGTTTTGAGGGGGAGGGTAATGCATTGGGATTGGAATGGAGGATGGCCGAAAGGTCATATGGGTGCACCATAGCCTCTTCTAAGGATAAGTTAGAATATTTAGAACCTCCAGTTAACCAGTCTAAGCCCTGTCTAAGTAAACATGCCAGGTTGTAGAAACGCATATTGGGCAGTCCCGCCCCGCCCTCACCCTTCGGGAGACATAGTTTCTGCAGCTCTATGCGAGGTTTCTTGCGAGACCATATGAAGGCAGTTATGGCCTTCTGGATTTTTTGGGTATCTGAATGTTTAATTAGAAGAGGTATGGTCTGCATTGGATAAAGCAAGCGTGCAAAAGATACCATTTTGAAAAGGTGGCATCTCCCAAAGAGCGAGAGAGGTAAGGTCCCCCAAGCCTCCAACTCCTTCACAATTTTGGTTATCAAAGGGGGGTAATTCAATGAGTACAGAGAGGATGGTTCACATCCTATTTTAATGCCCAAGTATGTAATATGTTAGTTGGCTATGGCCAGGGGGATAGGTGTTTCCATTTACTGGAGAGATGGGGGTGTAATGGTAGGATCTCACTCTTATCGAAATTGATTCTGAATCCCGAGCAAAGTCTGAAATCTGTGAAAAGTTGTTTGAGTCTGTCAAAGTCTGCTATAGGGTCGGTGGAGAACAATAGTATGTCATCTGCAAATAGCGCCGAACGGAGAGTGTGGTTATCTAGAGTGATGCCACTGATTCCATCAACTGAATTTAACATTCTGGACAGGGGTTCGATTGCTAGATTGAACAGGTGTGGAGACAGGGGGCAGCCCTGTCTTGTTCCTTTTGTTAATGGAATCGTGTCTGAAATAAAATCAGGGGTAACAAGACGTGCGGTAGGGGATGCGTACATTTGTAGAAGGAATCGCATAATCTGGCCTGAGAATCCAAATTGTGTCATCACTCTAAAGAGCCAGGAGTAACTGATGTTGTCAAAGGCTTTTTCTGCGTCTAAGGACATGATGGCAATGTCTTGGTTAGGGTGGGTTTTAGCATACTCCAGAGCCATTAATACTTTGCGAATGTTTAGGGTAGCTGATCTCCCCGAAACAAAGCCAGATTGGGCTGGGTGTAATAAAGATGGCAGTAGGGGAGCTAGACGTGACGCAATTATTTTGGATAGGATTTTGACATCGACATTGATTAACGATATCGGTCGGTATGATCCCGGTAATAGGGGATCTTTCCCTTTCTTAGAGATTAATTTGATGTGGGCCTGTGTTCCCGTAGGAAGATAGGGTCCTCCTTCCCACATGGCTGCATATACATGCTTAAGGTATCTGGGATAAATTCCCTGGTCATTTTATAAAATTCGGCGGTGTATCCGTCGGGTCCCGGGGCTTTGGCCGAGGCCATGTTTTTGATCGGATATCGGATATCATCAACAGTAATGGGGGCATTAATTGTCTCCAGTTGTGTGTGGTGGAGTTTGGGTAGAGGTATTTTGTCAAGCAGATAGTTAGTAGTAGGTAAGTCAGTCGGGTCAGCTTTGTATAGATTAGTGTAGTATTCCACAAGTAGGTTGCTAATCTCAGCTGGGGAGGTGACCAGAGAGCCTGTCGTAGCTCTAAGAGCAGAGATACGGGTAGGACGTCTAGGTCCTGAGCACATCTTGGCCAGGAGCCTGCCAGCCTTGTTGCCAAATCTGTGGAAATGTAGCTGAGAGTATGATGTTTGGGCCGCTTCATGCTGTTCTGCCCAGAGGTCAAAGGTGCTTTTAGCCTGTCTCCATTTTTGTATGTTCTCTATGGTGCGGTTTAATGTGAGCTGTTCATGTGCCAAGCGTAAGGCTTCGCTTGACTTACTATATTGTTGCTTGGCTCTTTTTTTGAACTGGGCTGTGTATGAAATTATTTTACCCCGTAAGAAGGCCTTGCCTGCTTCCCAGAAGAGGTTAGGGTCTGTAATGTGAGCTCCATTAGCGGAGATGTATTCCTCCCAGGCGCAGTATAGTGTATGCTGGAAGTCATCATTGTCAACTAGATAGGAGGGGAAGCGCCATGTAGGGGAGGGAGATGAACGAGCCGTTTGGGTTAGGTGAACCACAATTGGGCTGTGGTCTGAAATCACTGCGTCTTGTATGTCTGGTGCATTGATTACGGAGCTTAGAGCCGGGGAGGCAAAAAAATAGTCTATTCGTGAGAACGTATTGTGCGGGGGCGAAAAAAAAGTGTATTCCCGATCCGTTGGGTGCATCAAGCGCCAGACATCCACAAATTGCATGGAGGCGATGGATTGTGACAGCAGGGTAGATGCAGATGATGGGGGGGTATGAGTGTGTGTTCTATGTGTAGGGGGGCCTGTGCGATCAGCTAGGGAGGACATGACTGAATTAAAATCCCCACCCATTAAGTGTAACGTTTCTGGGGTAGTTAGGACCCATTTCACTAAATCTTGAAAGAAGGAGGTGTCAGGAGAGTTAGGAGCATAGATGTTAGTAAGTGCTACAGGTTTGTCGTCTATAGTCAGATGTAGAGTCATTTTCCTTCCTTCCGAGTCAACCTTGACATCCCTAACAGTGTGTTGTAAATTCTTGTGCAGAAGGATAGCAACACCCGCTTTACGGCCTACTGCCGGTGAGCCATAAACAGAGCCCACCCACATTCTACGAAGACGTTGCAGGTCGTCTGCAGCCAGATGTGTCTTCTGTAGTAGAGCCACATCAGTCCGGAGATGCCGCAGGTGTCTGAGGATGGACATTCGTTTGTTTGGGGAACGCAGCCCCTTAACATTCCACGAGACAAACTTTAGGTAACTCCCATCTGTAGACTGTGACATGATTGGTAGTTAAAAGTGGTTTGGTTTAGGGGTTTGTATAAGAACCCCTTTGTAGATGTGCTATCTACCTTTTGGGAGCCACCAAAGCACCTCAGAACTCCTAAAGACATATGAACTAGGTTGGCAAACATGAACTTAAACTTCTCTAAGCAACAATAAGTTATAAACATTAATAAGGCAGAGTATTGGGTAAGGAAATATAGAACTTGCCAAGTGGACTTCTCTTTTTTCCACATGAGGTCTCACCTATCTAGTTAGCATAGCTCCCATTGACTGCCAGCTCCTCACTTAGGGGCAGGGTGTTAGCAATGGGGGGTGAGGATAGGGAAGGTAGGGGAAAGGAAAGGGGGGATAAGGGGGGGGGGAGTGGGTACAGGATAGGAAGGGAGGGTAGTCTGGGGGGGATCCCCTGAGGAAGCAGTGCAGGTTCAAACTAACCAATGGTGAGGTAGGCTAAACACAGGGGAAGGCCCCTCTCTATAAGTTAAGCTAAACAAACCAGAAGATAAAAAATACGAAAAACAAAAACATTGCAGGTGTCCCTGAAAAGGAAGGTCCCCCAGGTAGTGGGAGGCCACCTCCGTTATTGAGTTGCATGACCATATAACTGTAAATGCATAACTTTTAGCTACAGGCTGGTAAAGGTAGTGCTCCATAGAGAGCATGTACGGCAGTTTCTAGAGGCATCAAAAGTACCTTTGTCTTAAGGATAAAAAATTAAGAAAAGAAAAACACAAGATGGGTTGATACTACCCGTTAGTAGATGGCGAGGTGAAAAAGGTGGTAATGTGAAGTCTTTCAACGATTCCCAGAGCGATCTTCCTGGTTGGTGAAACGACTGTTTGTATGGAGGTTTGGTCGGGCTTCGGGGGTGTTTAGGGGGTCCATACTCGTGCTGTGAAGATGACGATGGTGAGCCCTCTGCAGCGGCGCTGTGTTCCATTTCGGAGCTTCTATTGGCTAGGTATGTTTCCGCCTCTTCAGGTGTATTAAAGGTGAGTTGCTCCCCTTCAGGCGTTTGAACGCGGAGGACAGCTGGATAAGCTAGGGAGAATCGGATTTGATTGTGGTGCAGAGTGGAGCATACCGAGGAGAATGCCTTGCGTTGTTTCATTACCTCTATGGAATAGTCCGCAAAGAGCAGCAGTTTCGCGCCATCTACCACCACTGAGCGCGTGCGATGAAATTTTTGCATTATGGCGTTTTTGTCAGCATAGTTTAAATATTTCACTATCACATGCCGAGGTTTAGCGCGTGTGTCAGAATGTTGACCCATACGATGCGCCCGTTCCACAGTGCAGGGTATGCGGAGGCCAAGTTGC
Source organism: Lithobates clamitans (assembly GCA_037952925.1). Classification (NCBI taxonomy): domain Eukaryota; kingdom Metazoa; phylum Chordata; class Amphibia; order Anura; family Ranidae; genus Lithobates; species Lithobates clamitans. The sequence goes on along the minus strand of JBBGZY010000787.1, from coordinate 7,708,702 downwards.
TCTGGGATGGTTTTCGCACATATATTTGTAAGGTGGGAGGCCGGGATCGACTCTGGCAAGCCAATTATGCGCAAGTTGTTCCTTCTTGAGCGATTTTCTAAATCGTCCAGCTTGTCCCATATGTCTCTGTGCGAGGCATGGATGCGTGCAAGTGCTGCAGATGAGGCTGTGCAGTCATCTTCAAGTATAGATATTCTCTCCTCCACCTGAGTGATGCGTTGGGCCTGAGCCTGGAGCTCTATGTGCAGCTGCTCCAGCCCTCTGTGCACTGCTGCGTCCACAGTGGCTGTTAGGGATGGTCCCAGAAGTTGCACTACAGCCTGGGCAATGTTAGCAGGGGATGTGGGGTCAGACTCTGCCATAGCAGGGGCAGGGGGAGGTTGTGGCTGCAGCTGAGGCCTCTCTGCTGTGTCCGGAGCGGCCGCCATCTTGGCTGTGTCGGCCGCTATGTCTCCCGCCGGCGGAGCTGTGGAGGGGGGCGAGGACAGCGCCCGAGCATATGATCGCTCCACAAAGCGATCCATGTCTGCCTGGGATGGAGCAGAGGCAGTAGGGGTTCCCCCCGGAGCTGTGGCTGATTTAGATGCCGGTTTAGTGAGGAGCTGTGCGGGAGCTGAAGCTGCTCACCTCCTCCTCATGTGGCGCCGGAACCAGAAGTCAAAAGTCAGTTTTAGTGGGTAGTGATCTGATGTAAATATGCAATGATCTCATTTGCGCCTCCAAGTCCCATCCATCCCCAGAGCAGAGGGAAGCTCGTGAGGCACTATGGAAGTATCTGTCAAAGCGATCAGAGCCCCCTGGTGACTCGGAGCGATCGCAGGACCTCACCCGTGTGGAAATTGCCGAGTCAGACCGGGCTGGGGATGGTGGTGCCTGCACCATCTTGGAAGCCTGCTGGTGCTGCAAGGTGGCTGAAGAACGGGTGAAAAAGTGTCCAAGGTCACCCTGCTGGTGGTCGTCTCTGGTCTTCTTGGCAGCCTTGTTCTTATTGCCACCAATCTGTGAAATTAGGAAGTAATCCAATGGTGGGAAGTAGTCCGCGGGAGTCTCAGGGACCGGGGGCTATGTCAAGACATGGCTTAGCTCACCATGCGCCAAGCCTCACCCCCTTCGGTGGTACAGTCTTTAGAGGGCATCAGGGCCAGAAACTGGGCATATAGAATACTGCTGGTCTGAGAGTTGTAGACCCAAAGCCCTGGCCAATTACCTGTGCAGTCCAGCAGATGTCAGATAGCTAGGGTGAAGCTAATGAGTGTCAGTCACTAGTAGCCTTCTGGACTGAGGAGTACCCCAGGGCAGCCACAAAGTAGGAAACAGCAGACAGAAGTATTGCCAAAAAAGGGTGTTGTGGGGTCCAAGATGGCGGCAGGCTGCAGGTCTGAGAGTGCTGGCTGTGTACTTTGCAGGGCCTTCTGAGCAGTTCAGGTCCCCAGGAGGTCGACAGGTCAATGAGGAAGTGGGGAGAGCAGCAGGATGGATAGAACTCACACACCCCATCCCGAGGCAGATGAGGAAGACCAGCATCAAAGACAATATGGCAGCAGATCGCGGGGACGAAGTAGGCAACGGCCTCTGCCAAAGCCGCTGCACAGTCAGCTCCTCCCAAACTGGTGGTAGGACTGCAGGGAAGGATCAGATGACACAGCCAAGCAGGGGGGGTTGAGAATAAGGGCTATGAATAAGCGCCATGATGGGGCGTGAAACATGTTAGCTATCTTTCCTGTTCCTCCCTGTACATGAGGTGACTGCATTTGGATTTTATTTCTTCATATCAATAAAGATGTCTTCTATGGTGTGCGGCCGTCCAGGATATTTTTCTCTTTCCACGGGGTTGAGAACTTGTCGTTGAATCCCTTGGATGGCTCCTGGTACTGCTGAGATTGCAGCAGGCCGCTGGATGAGGGCTGAAGCACCGATGCACAACGAAGGATCAGGCCAGCCTGAAAATAAGCACTGGGAGAGATACAGGGAAGGGAATAGGAGAAGCTTGGCTAGGTAATTTATGCTCTAGGTGTGCAGGCACTTGGATGTTTGTGATGAAAATTGGGATAGCCCAGAGCACCCCATCAAAACGTCCGCCGCGGTTCACTTCCTCGGAAATGTAGGCTTGGGCAGAGGCAGGAGATGTCCAGGGACAAACAGGGCTGTAAAACAGGCTCACCCTGGTGCATTGGAGGAAGGATGGCAGGAGATGTCTGGGGGCAGACAGGACTGACATCTCTTTGTAGGAGCCGGCCGTGGCCTGGATATCTGCACAATCGGCCGTCCGGGCTCGGAAATTTAGGCTGGGGCAGAGGCAGCGGATGTCCGGGAACAAACAGGGTTGCAAGGCAGGGTCACCAAGGTATGCTGGAGGAAGGATGGCAATGGATGCTATTAGGATGACCGGAGCTCTTCTCTAGCGCGTCCGCCTTGGCTGACGCCCGGACACCCCCCCAATGCATATTTTTAGCACTAATCACTGTAATAATATCACTGGTTCCCAAAAAAGTGTAAAAAATGTCTGTTAGGTGTCTGATCTGTCTGCTGCAATGTCGCAGTTCCACTAAAAATCACAGATCACCGCCATTACTAGTAAAAAATAAAAATGCCATAAATCTATCCCCTATTTTGTAGACTCTATAAATTTTACTCAAACCAATCAATTTGTGCTTATTGGGGATTTTGTTTTACCAAAATTATGTAGCAGAATACAAATTGGCCTAAATTGATGAAGACATTTTATTTTTTTATTTTTTTTTATTGGGTATGTTTTATAGCAGAAATGAAAAAATATTGTTTTTTTCAAAATGGCTGGCCTTTATTTGTTTATAGCGCAAAAAATAAAAACACAGAGGTGATCAAATACCACCAAAAGAAAGCTCTATTTGTGGGGAAAAAATGACATTAATGTTATTTGGATACAGCGTTGCACGTCCATGCAATTGTCAGCTAATATAACGCAGAGCTGTATCGCAAAAAATGGCCTGGTCATTAAGAGGGGTAATTCCTTCTGAGGCTGAAGTGGTTAAAGTTACTCCCAGGTACTAAAGGTACTCTCAGGTACTTAAGGTACTCCCAGGTACTTAAGTTACTCCCAGGAATGAAGTTACTCCCAGGTATTAAAGAAGAACTGCAGTCTGCTCACATAATTTGTAATAAAAACATTTTTGCCATTCTAAAAGCTTCCAACCACTTTGCATATTATTTTATGTATGCTGTGGTTCTGTACTTGCCATATATGCTGCAGAAATCTCCCTCCACTGAGTCTGGCTGCAACCATTTTAACTGTGGGCAGCTGAAGCTGCTGCCTGTTCACTTCCTGGATTTTCACAGACACACAGAGGCACACCTCGAACTCTGCAGCCCTGCAGCTCTCATTGGCCCTCTTATGACTCACCTCTTCCCCTCCCTGTCAAACTCTCAGGAGAGTAAGAGAGAGAGAGAGAGAGAGAGAGAGAGAGAGAGAGCTGTACATGATGTTATAAGCCTAGGTTTTTTACCAGACAAGAAACAGGAAGTGGGCTGTATAAGGTATTTACTGGCAGAAATAAAAAAAGTGCTATCCAAAGTTAAAACAACGAGGGCAGAAGATTTAATAGATGGAAAGATGACAAAATGACTTAAGGTCCGCTTTAATGTGCTCCTAGGTATTAAGGGGTTACTGGTGTTGATGCTAAGGAGCGCTTTTGACCATCCTTTTTTGGTGGTCACATCAGCTGGTAAGGTTGATCTGCATACACCACGATGTTTGGTGAAGTGTTTCTTGCCTTTTTTCCGATTGGTGGAAGGATCATTTGGTAGGCTCCATTTCTTTCAGCCCAGAAACAGTATTGATTTATGCACTTTTTTGGTGGATCATTCATATGCTTTCTGGAACTTTTTGTTTGATGGAATCTTTTCCTGTGCTTTATATATGTCACTATTTAACAATTGATATGCATATGTTTCTTGGTTTTTTGGCATTTGCATGCATTCTTTTTGATTATATTCCTTATTTTATTATATAGTGTTTTTCACATAATATTTGGTAATTTATAGTGCTGCATGTTTTTTTTTTTTTTTTACATTTTTACACAAACTCAGGGAAGGCCTGCTTTGGACTAAAACCTGTTTGTGTTCATGAATAAAATTTATGTATGGAAGGTGTATATTTTAACACTCAGATGATGAAGCCCTACCTTGCAACCCAAAGATCTATTTACTGGTACAAAAAAGTGTCCATCTATGTTTTTCAATTGTACAAGTTATTTGTAATCTATAAGTCCTCATGGAAACTGACTTCCTCCTAAAATAACAAGCAGAACAGACCTAATATACCAGTAAGGCCCTGCACCTGAAAGCATTCAATATGAGAGAAACTTTTCTGATTATCTCCTTTCTATCCAAACAGACCAAAGACCCCAAATAAGTGCCATTTATGCATCAAAGATGGTGTAAGACATGTCACATGTTACTATTCTCCTCACTCTCCCCCTCAACCTGGCATCTACATAAAGGACTGCTTCCATCGCTACCACACGTCACTACAAAATTAGTGAAGGTATTATTTTTTTATGTGTCTGACTAGCTGCCATTTGTCTGTATCTAATCTCCTGTGTATTCATGGGCGTCCACAGGTAGGGGCAAGGGGGGTCAAGTCCCCCCCCGGAATCAGATCTTAAATTCAGCACAGTTGCATTGCTATCGGGGTGCGGGCAGCCAGCACCCGGGTGCCACCCGCCAGTGGGGTGACACCATCAAGGTGCTGTCAAGCCCCCCCATCAGTGTAGTGTGACTTCGGCTCTTTTCCCTGCTCAGTCCAGCAGAGAACTTGGTGGCGCTGCGACAGGAGAAAGGCAAGCAGCGGGCTGTCAGAGGTTTCCCCTGCTCGCCCCCCTTTCTCCTGTTAGGGAGAAGAGACGGCGGCTCTCACCAGGTTCCCCGCCCAGCTTCCTGCACGCTCCGTTCCTTCCCTATTGGCCATAACTGAGGGCCAATTAAAGGAGACTAGGAGAGGAGAGCATCATGGGACATGTAGTTCCAAATATTGGTGGCCCCATTTTCCACAGGGAGGAGGCTACAGCTCAATCAAGAGATAGATTGAGAGACTGCAGCCTGGAAAAAAGCTGAGGGAAAGAGTGCTACAGGACAAAGAACGAGGAGTGTACTGGGCGGAAGCCAGAGAGAGCCACGCTGCCCAGCGCCACCAGAGAGAGCCACGCTGCTCAGCACCACCAGAGAGAGAAAGACTGAGCCACTACCAGGGTACAGACATGCTACACTACTGACCAGAGTCACCCCTGGGGAACCCAGAGTGAGCGATCGTCCAGCCAGAGGGTTCACTGCTGTAGTTTCACTGGGTCTGGTAAGAGGGCCTGTTGGCTATTATCCATTACTTCTCCTAGGGACTTTTACTATGTCTGCAGTCTCTGACCATGATAATGTGATAATGACATTGTCGAAAAGGGGCGGTGCATGGGTGACCCTAAAATGATGCCCCCCTGAAAAAAGTTCTGCGGACGCCCATGTGTCTACTGACCCTTTACCTGTTTTCTCAACCTCATTTCTGCCTGTTGACTGGACTCTCTTTGCTTGAATATTGATCCTGCCTCTTTCTGACATCTGCACTGATCACGCCCTTTGTATTGACAATGTTTCTGCCCACCACCTGAATTTATCTGTAGCTTGCATTTTGGTTAAATTTCTGCTTGCTGCCTGAACTGAACATGGCCTACTTATCAAACATGTTTATGCCTGCCACCCGGACTGATCATTTGACTGTTTGCTAACCATGTATCTTCCTGCAACCTATACAGACCCTGGCCTGTTTATTGACCATATTTCTGCTTGCTATCTGAACTGATCATTTGCCTGTTTGCTGATGACATTTATACCTGCCGCCTGCTACCTTCACTGACCTGTCTGCATGTATCACATTGATTTTATTCCTGTGAAACACCAGTCTCAGCTATCCTCTGAAGACAACTGCACTCATGGAACCACATTATTTTGTTCTTTTATTCATCCTTTGTTCAGCTTCCTGTACTTTCTGGTACCACTTAGGCCTACTTGGCTTATATGACTAGAGACTATAGAGGCTATTGTGAAGCTTCAAACTAACACAATTCTGAAAACGAAAGAAAAAAAAAGTTAAAAACAAAACAAAAGAAAAATAAACAAAAAAACAAATCTGCTCAATTTGAACAAAGAGGACCCCAAGCAACTAAGTAAAGGGTTACAATAATGTAGCCCATAGGGCAAAAGTCCGGAGAAAGTCATATAATTATATACAGAAGGAGTCCATAGAACAAAGTCCATATGGTGTAGGGGATCCAGGTGGGATGTAACACTTGTGATAGGCAGCCGGCTGGTAGAGCAAGAATCAACTCTAGGGAACAATAGAACAGAGAACTGCAGTGCCAATCTAAGTGTAGTATAGGAGTTATAACAAGGAATGGCCTGAAGAAGAAGCATTCATGCTCCGAACGTGCACCACCACGCTTCCTGCTGTCTCACCCAAAAAATACATACATTTTCATCTGCATTTTCTAAAAACGTGTGGCAATAAATGAATTCTTCAAAATACGCATGGGTTGATTTACTATTCATACTGGAGAGTGCAAAATCTGGTTCAGCTGTAATTGGTAGACAATCAGCTTTTAACTTTAGTTTGTTCAAATAAGCTTTGACAAAAAAAAAAACCTGGAACGCAATCGTTTGTATGCAGATCTGCACCAGATTTTGCACTTTCCAGTTTTAGTAAATCAACCCTATGCGTATTTTGAAGATTTCATTTATTGCCACATGTTTTTAGAAAATGCAGAAGAAAATTTATGTTTTATGTTTTTTTTGGGTGAGACTGCAGGAAGCGTGGTGGCGCACCTTCGGGGCATGAATGCTTCTTCTTCAGGCCATTCCTTGCTATAACTTCTATGCTACACTTATATTGGCACTGCAGTTCTCTGTTCTATTTTTCCCTAGAGTTGCTTCTTGCTCTACCAGCCGGCTGCCTATCACAAGTGTTACATCCCACCTGTATCCCCTATACCATATGGACTTTGTTCTATGGACTCCTTCTGTATATAATTATGTGACTTTCTCCAGACCTTTGCCCTATGGGCTACATTGTTTTAACCCTTTACTTAGTTGCTTGCGGTCCTCTTTGTTCAAACTGAGCAGTTTTGTTTTTTTGTTTAGTTTTCTTTTGTTTTGTTTTTAACTTTTTTTTCTTTTAACCTGTCACACCACCCTGTGTAGCTTCACAGCATTCCTTTGTGAAGTATATTTTCTGTGGCTCCCAGTACACCTAGTCACTCTCAAACTATGAGATGAGACTTCTTCCGTAACAACTTGAAGACTGACATATTAAATCCCCTACCTGCCCAGGCCATTTTTCAGTTTTCAGCATTGTGATAGTTTAAGTGACAATTACCCAGTCATGCTACACTTTACCCAAATTAATTAGAAATATACAAAAGCTAATTTTAAGAGGCATAGTTGTTGATTTATTCATACAATCTAAGTAAAGTATAGGAGTTATAACAAGGAATGGCCTGAGGAAGAAGCATTCATGCTCTGAACGTGCACCACCACACTTCCTGCTGTCTCACCCAGTGGTGCCATAGCTGTCAAGTGCCGTACCTGCCAGCCAACCAGCCTTGGAGCTCTGGAAACCACCAGCGTGGCCAGGACTGGAACCACCACCACACACAGTGACCCAGACTACATGTGGAACGGCTCACTGCTATCTACATGCCATGTTTACTCCTTCATCTTGTGAGTTTAATACCCTTTAAATATATTGTGATAACTCTTATACTACACTTAGATTGGCCCTGTGATTATCTGTTCTAGTGTCCCAGGAGCCACACATCAAGTTAAGACCTGCTGTATGATAGTGAATGGCACCAGGCCATGTTCCCAACTCATTTCTCTCTGCCCACCGGAGCTTTTTCATGGGGATCTCTTTCTAAGTGTTTAGAAAGAATTGTATGATATGGAGATGATTCCTATAATGGTGTCTGGTTTTGGTGTGGGTGTTGCTAATGTGCCCCCTTCTAGGTATAACAGGCATTGAGATTTTGAATATGTGGCATAGTCTCATATGAGGACTTTGCAGAGTTAGTTGTTCTAATGTGGACATCAGGAGGAAAAATGAATAGAAAAAATAACTAACTTGAGGTGGTGGATGAGTTGACACCAGGCCTGGAACTGGAGACAAGCTGTTACCAGAGTTCTTGTGAGTCTGCGGGTGGTATGAAGTGATGACCAGTATGGGGATGGACTAAGTTCAGAGAAAATTAGTATGAAGAAGAGGGGTAGGAGAAGGGGGAGAGAGAAAAGTAAACAAAAAGAAAAAAAGAGAGGGGAGAGGTGTAGGAGTTGTGGGCATGTGTGTGTGCTGGGGGTTTAAGGGCTTAAGTGATAGTGGGGGAGGGAAAAAAATGGGGGGGTCAGTGTGGGGCAGAGGAGAAGAAGGATGGGGGGAAGGTGTTAGGAGATCGGTAGGCTAGAACTGGAGTGAAAAAGGGGCATCCTAGTCTGTATAGGGATAAAAACAAAGTAGGATTTGTGCTGCAGTAAGGGGGGGGGTGAATAGCAATTAGTTGGAAGTCAAGGGGACTGAGGTGGGATGGTTAGGGATGGGCATTGAGTATACTGTCAGCTAGTGGGGAAAACCGGATTATGACTCCACTGAAATAAGGAGACAAATAGCTAAAGAGTTGTGGGGGGGGGGGGGGTTGGATTACAGCAGCTGTACCAGAGACTGTTTATTCTCAAATAAGTCTGTCCCAACTCTAACTGAGATCAGCTGGTTTAGGCTGATATGACATTGTTCACATTCTTTACACCATGGGTTGTTTCATGCCAATTATTAATTGCACATCGAACCCGTACCCCCTCCCCCCTGCACACACACACACACACACACCTCAAAAGCTGCAGACAGAACATTTGCCTCCTCGGCCATCTTGTTTGCATGGAAAAGAAAGACTGAACTGAGATCTGCATGAAAGCTGATGCTATTTTGGAGGAGATAGACTAAGGTGATAGACATACCATGATGTTGATAGATACAGTAATAGAGGAGAGAAACTACAGCACTGTCACTCATAACAAAATAAGCTGAAAATAGCTACCTGCTGTGTCTGAGCTCAATCTTTTCTATCAGTACAAGCTACATTCTCTCTTATAGTAAGGTAGCAGAGAAGTCACAAAGCTGCAATATTAAGTAGAGGGTTACAGAATGAAGATGGGGTGGTGGCTTTAGTGCTGGCTATAACTTCCCTAAAGGAAGTGGAGTGAGGCAATATCCAACAGCGACAGAAATAAAAATGTGATTCTTTTTTTCAAGACTACTGCACAGATTTGCATGGGGACAAGTTCTAGGTAACCTGGGGGATATAACAAGCATTTTCAATTTCTGGTGATATTTCTTATTTTTTTTTATATTTCTTCTTTAACTGTAACCTTTTTATGCTCTTTTTTATACTGGTGTATGGATGTTACAATTTTTGCTATGTAGGAAACTCAAATAAGTGACTTAGGACAGGTAGGATAGGTACATTTTACAGATGGGTCTTGACAAAACTACAATATTGGTAGTTAAATTACAGTTAAAATGTAATATGGATAAATGCAGTGTTATGCATTAGGTATAGCTATCCCCACTACCCCTTCTCAAGTGTTTAGATTAAATATTAGATGTCTGAAATACTGCCTTATCCTCAGGAGACGTAGCAGGATGAGCTGCATAGACACTGATTTGAAGGCCTTCTGCTGTGAACCTTGATGATGTCTTGCTCCACAATGTCTACCGCTACAGTGGTCAGTAAAGGCTTGTTTTAAAACAAAATTACTGCTTGTTAAGAATAAATAAATATTTGAACGTCATTAGTCTGGCCAAATGTTTACTTTACAGTCAATAAAAAGATCTACCATAAAAAATACCTCATATAACACATTTTCATATAACTGATAAACACTAAATATTGGTTCATCTGTTGGGGTTGATTTACTAAGTGAAAATAGGCTGTTCACTTTGTGAATAAGGTGAAGCTCTACTGACTTCCATCAGCCAATCTTGTACAAGCATAAAACATTTTTTTTTAATTTTCCCTGCACGTGATTAGATTTTCTTTGCAATGCAAATTTTCACCACATTTATTAAAGTGGTTGTAAACCTCATATGCAGCTTTTCTCACATACATGCACCATTTTAAAGTTTGTTGTGTAAAAATCCAAACCGCTGTATTTTTACCTCTGTACTTTCAACTCTAAGCCTGTCACAGATCTCTGAAAATCTCTTATTTATGTGCATATCTATAGACCGGAGCTAGGGAGGTGGAGTCATGACATCACTGGCCCCACATCCCTGCTGTACACTCACCTGTACACTCACACACTAGCATCGGCTTAGCAGCGTGCATAGTGATGGATGTGTGCGTGCACCTGCTGGGAGGTGGGGTGTACAGCTGGGAGGTGGGGCCAGTTATGTCACCACTCCGCCTCCCACAGACCGAAGATTTTCAAAGAGCTATGGTAGGCTTGTAGATGAAAGTACGGATGTAATAATACAGCTTTAACCACTTCAAAACAGGGCATTTATACACCCTTACTGCCCAGACCAATTTTCAGCTTTCAGCGCTCTCACACTTTTAATGACAATTACTTAGTCATGCTACATTGTATCCAAACAAAATTTTTATCATTTTGTTCTCACAAACAGAGCTCTCTTTTGGTAGTATGTAATCACTTCTGTTTTTTTTTTTTAATTTTTTGCAATATAAGTTAAAAAGGGAGAACATTTTGAGAAAAAAAAAACACTTTTTTTAGTTTGTATCATAAAATTTTGCAAAGAAGTAATTTTTCTTGATAAATTTGGGTCAAAATTTATACTGCTACATATTTTTAGTAAAAATAACCAAAATTTGTGCATATTATTTTATCTCTGTGAAAGTTATAGAGTCTGCAAGCTATGGTGCAAATCATTGAAAATTGATCACACCTGATCACACCTGATGTACTGACAGTCTGACTGATCTCATTTCTTGAGACCCTAACAAGGCAGGAAAATACAAATACCCCCCAAATGACCCCTTTTTGGAAAGTAGACATTCCAAGGTGTTTAGTAAGAGGCATGGCAAGTTTTTTGAAGTTGTAATTTTTTCCCACAATTCTTGGGAAAATTAAGAACTTTTTTTTTTTTTTTTTACACAAAATTGTCATAATAACAAGTTTGTTCTCTCACACAGCACATACATACTTACAATGACACCCTAAAATACATTCTGCTACTCCTTCTGAGTAGGGATGAGCCGAACACCCCCCTGTCCGGTTCGCACCAGAACTTGCGAACAGGCAAAAAATTTGTTTGAACACGCGAACACCGTTAAAGTCTATGGGACACAAACATGAACAATCAAAAGTGCTAATTTTAAAGGCTTATATGCAAGTTATTGTCATAAAAAGTGTTTGGGGACCTGGGTCCTGCCCCAGGGGACATGGATCAATGCAAAAAAAAGTTTTAAAAACAGGGAGCAGTGATTTTATTAATGCTTAAAGTGAAACAATAAAAGTGTAATATTCCTTTAAATTGCGTAACTGGGGGGTGTCTATAGTATGCCTGTAAAGGGGCACATGTTTCCTGTGTTTAGAACAGTCTGACAGCAAAATTACATTTCAAAGGAAAAAAGTAATTTAAAATTACTTGTGGCTGTTAATGAATTGCTGGTCCGACAATACACATAAAAGTTCATTGATAAAAACGGCATAGGAATTCCCAACAGGGAAACCACGAACCAAAATTTAAAAAAAATGATGTGGGGGTCCCCCTAAATTCCATACCAGGCCCTTCAGGTCTGGTATGAATATTAAGGGGAACCCCGGCCAATTTTTTTTTTAAAAATGGCGTGGGGTCCCCCTCAAAATCTATACCAGACCCTTCAGATTTTGTATGGATTTTAAGGAGAACCCCGCGCCAGAATTTAAAGAAATGGCATGGGGTCCCCCCAAAAATCCATACCAGACCCTTATCTGAGCACGCTACCTGGAAAGCCGCAGGAAAAGAGGGGGGATGAGAGAGCGCCCCCCCCTCCTGAACCGTATCAGGCCTCATGCCCTCAACATTAGGAGGGTGCTTTGGGGTAGCCCCCAAAACAACTTGTCCCCATGTTGATGAGGTCAAGGACCTCATCCCCACAACTCTTGCCCGGTGGTTGTGGGGGTCTGCGGGCAGGGGGCTTATCGGAATCTGGAAACCCCCTTTAACAAGGGAACCCCCAGATCCTGGCCCTCCCCCCTGTGTGAAATGGTAAGGGGGTACAAAAGTACCCCTACCATTTCACAAAAAAGAGACAGTTTTTGACAATTCCTTTATTTAAATGCTTCTTCTTTCTTCTATCTGCTATTTTCTATCTTCTATCTTCCTTTGGTTTCTTCCTCCATCTTCTTATTCTTCTGGTTCTTCTGGTTCTTCCTCCAGTGTTCTCGTCCTGCATCTTCATCCGTGGTGTCTTCTTCCCTTCCATTCTTCTCCTCAGGCCGCTTCTGTGAAGTTCCACCGAGGTGTCATCGTGAATGGTGGACATGATGTAAACATCTTTCTTATTCCTCCACTACACGGCCAACACTTCCTCGTTCCTCAGGCTTGCTGATTCCCCCCTTTGTAGCCCTGTGGTGACTAGACTCTGTGGGAAGCCTTTACTGTTTTTTTCTTGCTGTAGCGTAGGCCAAAGTTTTCTTCAGGTATAGGTGGCGAAAAAGGGGCAAACTGGTGTAGTAAGTGTCCATGTAAATGTGATACCCCTTTTGGAGGAGTGGGAATGCTAACTCCCAGGCAATTTTCCCACTTATTCCCATGTACGTTGGACACTCAGGGAGCTGGAGCTGGGAATCTTTGCCTTCGTACACACGAAAGGCATTCACATATCCAGAGGAGCTTTCACAGAGTTTCTGGAGCTTCAATCCATACCTCACCCCCTTACTGGAGATATACTGCCTGATTCCCAGCCGGCCTGTGAAATGGACCAGGGATTCGTCCACAGAGATGTTCTGGTCAGGGATGTAAATTTTGGCAAACCTCTTTTAAAAAAATCAATTAGAGGGTGAATTTTATACAGTTTATCAAAGTCTGAATGATTTCGGGGGGGGGGGGGGGGGCAATGCGAGTTATCACTGAAATGCAGAAACTGAATGATCATGTCATCACGGGACCTGGACATCACAGCTGAAAAAATTGGCATGTGGTGCATGGGGTTGGTAGACCAATATGCATGCAGTTTGTTTTTTTGTAAGCCCCATGTTTAGCGTAAGGCCTAAAAACAATCTAAGCTCCCCCACTGTTAGTCTCCATTCAAAAGGGCAGGCATAGCATGAGTTGGGGTTGTTTTCTATCTACTGACGGGCAAAAAGATTTTTTTGGCAAACGATGCTTTGAAGTAACTCATCAGGGAAAAATAAATGAAAAAAATCTATTTCAGAGAAACCTTCATTGTTGGCCTGCACACCTGGCTGTGCTGTGAAAGGGGGGATTTTGGCTGATCCTGTGCTAGAAGGCAGCCACAATGGGTTTGCCAAGACATCCAGAAGATGGGTTTGGGCCCTGCTTCTTTAGCATGGAATTCCAATGCTTGTACTCGGCCTTTCCTCCTGGGGTCTAGCAGGGCTTGTACTGGGCCCCTCCTCCTGGGGTCTAGCTCCGTTGGCATTTGCTGATTGGCCATTGGGGTGTCTGGCACTGCTGGTAGCCGCCTGGTGTTCAGACCGTCGTCTTTTTGGACGGACTACTTCCTCCTCCGATTCAGATGTACTGCCTTCGGGGAGCTCGTTTTAAAACCAGAATTGGAACTAGAATCAGAACTGTACTGGGGGCGGTGAGAGCTCCCCGCTGCTCTCATCGGTCAGGCTTAGTATTTGGTATGCCTCTTCTGGAGTGTATATTCTTCTGAACATGGTGGCTGTATGACAGGGCTGCACGACAGGGACCAATGGGCTGTACATCAGCTAGAAATTGGCTGCACATCAGGCACTGCTGGGATCACGGGACAGGTACTCAAACGGGGTGACAGGTACTCAGACGGGGTGACAGGTAATCAGGCGGGGTGACATGTACTCAGAAGGGGTGACAGATACTCCTGATCGGGGTGACATGTACTCCGCTACTCTTGATGGGGGTGACAGGTACTCCTGATGAGGGTGACAGGTACTGCTGATGGGGTGGCAGGTACTCCTGATGGGGGTGACAGGTACTCAGGTACTCCTGATGGGGGTGACAGGTACTCCTAATGGGGGTGACAGGTACTCCGGTACTCCTGATGGGGGTGATAGGTACTCTTGATAAGGGAGACAGGTACTCTTGATGGGGTGACAGGTACTCTTTATTCAAGGGGGGGGCAATCTGGGCACAGTAATAATGAACAGTAACATCATAACACTGTAACTCACTGTTCCGATTTTTCTCCTTCTCACACTGGATCGGTATGTGAGGAGGAGAACCCAGTAACAGCCGTTACACTTGGGTTTGTTTACACTTGTGACTGGCTGTGATTGGACACAGCCGGTCACGTGTTAAAGAGCCAATTTCATTACTTTGATCAGGGCTGGGCTTTGTCCAAGGGACGAGTCTCGTACCTGATCGCTGCACTTCGCGCCCCCGGGGACGCGCACGAGCGGCGTGCACGCTGAACCTCTTCAAAGTGACCGGCCACAGCCGGTCACGTGGTAAAGAGTCAATGAAATTCACTCTTTACCCTGATCAGGGATGGGCTGTGTCCCAAGGCTATTACAAGTAAAGTAAATAAATAATAAAAATTCCATAAAAATGCCATAAATCTATTCCCTATTTTGTAGACGCTATAATTTTTGCGCAAACCAATCAATATACGCTTATTGTGATTTTTTTTTTACAAAAAATATGTAGAAGAATACATATCGGCCTAAACTGATGAATAAATTTGTTTTTTTTTAAATAAATGTGGGATATTTATTATAGCAAAAAGTAAAAAATATAGTTTTTTTTTTCAAAATTGTCTCTCTTTTTTTGTTTATAGCACAAAAAAATAAAAGGATGTTAATTTTGTTTGGGTACAGTGTCGCACCACCGCGCAATTGTCAGTTAAAATGACACAGTGGCGAATCGCAAAAAATTGCTCTGGTCATTAAGGGGGTAAAACCTTCCGGGGCTGAAGTGGTTAATGAACTATAAAATGGTGTATAGTTTTTGGGAACTGATGCTTATGAGTTTTGCAAGCACTTAAAATAAAATTATTTTACTCAGGCTTAGGCAGCAGGAGACATGCACCCTTCACTCCTTTGCATATCAGTCACTCAAAGGAGAAGGGGCATGGTGACACTTATTTTTAGCATGCGTGAATTTTTTTTCCAGTAGCAAGGCAGGGAGGATTACAGCTGACAGACAGCTCATATCCCTGCCAGGCTGTGCTGTACACACATGAGTTATGCTGCTTTGCTAATTTAGCTAAATTGTTCCAATTAATTTTGCGTCTGCGTCTACCACCACTTTGAGCTAAGGGAAAATTCCCTTGCAAAGTGAACAGCCTATTTGCATTTCTTAGATCAAGCTCAATTAAAATTGAGATATTGGAGTTTATTTACTAAAGGCAAAGAGGCTCTTTATTTTGCAAGGGAATGATCACTTTGCAAAGAATACCCAATCAAGCAAAAGGTAAATAATATTATTTTTGCTTGCATGTGATTGAATGATGGAAGTCTGCACAGCTTCACTTGATTCACTAAGCTAAGTGAAAAAATTCCTAGCAAAATGTGTTGATTTACTAAAGGCAAATATGCTGTTAATTTTAGCTTAGTGAATGATGTGAAGCTCTGATGACTTCCATCTTCCAATCATAGTTCTTAAAGATTGAAGATCTGACTTGCTCAGTTGAGGGTCTGTGAGTGGGTGATGGTGGGGGTGGGTTGGAAAAGTTTTCTCCCAATGAATCCAGCCTGACTGGATAGAAAGGTGGCGATGAGACCTTTTGAGAAGCTTGGGCTGCTACTTCTGGGTAGGGCCTCTAGGTCGTTTTCACAAATACTTGTGGTGGTAGGTTAAAGGAGCACCAGTAGGAAGGCCAGTATGGTGGCCTGAATTTATGGGAGGAGCCCGGAGGGTATTTAACCAGCCTGCTCACCTGTGGTCTTTGTCGGTTTCCTGTGCACGATACTACGTCACTAGGCCGACTATTCGAAACTCAGCGTCCGTGAGTTCTCGTGTTCGTAAGTTCCGTATTCGTGAGTTCCCATGTTCGAGATTTTGAGGCTCGTTACCAATTTGCAGTTTTGTACAATGTGTCTGGCTCAGCTGTCCCAGGTAAGGTTTCGGCTGACGTTTTTCATTTTCACGCATTGTTAGATATCATGTCACTAAACCGTGATATCAAACTTACGAATCACTCATAAACTTTACACCCTGCCATAGCCTATATCACTCACTCATACTGTCGTTATATCAGTCATTTCGTTATTTTTACTCCACTCCGACGCAGTTGCCGCTTCGTTCAGGCATGTCTAAAACTGTTTACCATGCCATTTCAAAACTAATTAATTTCACAAACATTTCAAAACATTTCAAAGTATTTCAAACCATTTTGAATCATTTCATTCATTTAAAGGGGTTGTAAAGGTAAAACTTTTTTTTTTTTTAAATAACAAACATGTTATACTTACCTTCACTGTGTAGCTCGTTCTGCACAGAGTGCCCCCAAACCTAGTCTTCTGGGGTCCCTCGGCGGCTGTTTCAGCTCCTCCCCGCAAGCATTAACCACCTTAATGCGAGCTCCCTCGCATGGTGGTTAGTGCTTGCGGGCGCGCTCCCGTGATACAGCCGGCGGCTATAGCCGCTCACTGTATCACTCGGCCCCGCCCCCAGCGCACCGCGTCATTGGATGTGATTGACAACAGCGCGAGCCAATGGCTGCGCTGCTTCCAATCCATCCACTGTAGCCAATCAGCGGCCAGGGTGAGCGGAGGAATAGATGTCGGGAACGAGAAGCTGACTTTCGAGGCGTCAGGTAAGTAAAACGGGGGGCTGGGGGTGGCGGTATTGTCAGAAGTTTTTTCACCTTAATGCATAGAATGCATTAAGGTGAAAAAAATTTTACCTTTACAACCCCTTTCAGTCACGTACAGCGCTCTGATTCGAATCCAGTCGCATCCACGATGCAACGATGCACTCCGGTGTACCCCAGTTGCTTACCGATTCATTGGCAGTCGCAGGTTACGGCTCACCGATTCATGTCTCTATCATGGCATATCATTTCACTGTCACATATCACGTTCCGATACGAATCCTGTTGCATCAAAAAATGCACTGATTCGTCCAGGCGTGCCCCAGGTATTTTAGCCACCAGTACATGCTCAAGAGTCTGATTTGTGGTCAGTCGCAACAGCTGCATGATCAATTAGTTCGTCATGGCAATCAAAAAAAATTTCACTGTCACGTACCACGCTCAGATTCAAATCCAGTTGCATCCATGATGCACCGATTCATTCCGGTGTGCCCCAGTTGTTTTGGCCTCATTTCAGTACATGCTCCAGAGTCCGGTTTGTTGTCAGTCGCAGATGCTGTGCGACCGATCCGCACCTCTGTCATTGGAATTAATTATCATTAATTTCACTCCCACTTATCGCACCCCGTTTCGAATCCAGTCGCATCCGAGATGCACCGATTCATTCCGGTGTGCCCCAGTTGCTTCGGCCTTATCCAGTACCTGCACCAGAGCTCGGTCCGTTGTCAGTCGTGGTCGCGGCACAACCAATTTGTGCCTCTGTCAGGGCAAAACATTTCATTCATTTCACTGTTACGTACTGCACTACGATTCAAATCCAGTTGCATCCGGGATGCACCGATTCGTTCTGGTGTGCACCAATTTTTTTTGCCTCATTTCAATACATGCTCCAGAGTCCGGTTCGCTGCCAGTCGCATCTGCGGCACGACCGAGTCAGGCCTCTGTCATGGCAAGATGTTTTATTCATTTCATGATTAAGGCAAACATTTCAGTCATTTCATTATAAACACACTGCACCCTGATTTCGAATCTTGGGCATTCGCGAGGCATCGATTCATCCTGGTAAGCCACAATGGTCTTGGTCTCGTTTCATGCAATGCCACACAGTTCGATTCATAGCTTGTCGCTGTCGCGGCATACCAATTCATGCCACCATCAAGGCATACACATTTCACTCATTTATTTTGTCCCATGCACCTATCATTTAAGTCACCATACAATTCACTGCTTCAAGTTAGTTAAGCAAAACCCTTCAGTAGTTGTCACCTTTTCATTTTCCTCCAGGTCAGTCAAGTTCAGTAGGTCCACCCTGCACCAGGTTGGACGGTATTCCCCCAGGTAAAACAAAAAAACAAAAGAGCACGAGCTGGGTACGTATGCCTTTTTAGGGAAAAGAAGCAAACCTGAAATTCATGTCACCCTTAATAGGTTCTGGTCGACCAAAACTTGACCTCAAGGATAGGACATCATATCTAGGGCAGAACCATGTCCCAGGCCGGCAGCGAAGACCTCACGGCCCCTCTGTCACCTTCTCCAGTCTCAGAAAACGGCAGTGTGCGGTCCCTCAGGGGATGTATGATCCCCAGGTTGACGGCAGAACTAAGGCGCAGAAGTGTGCCCTTTCCCGCTACAGCTAGGAAGGGTGAGCTCTTCAAGCTCCTCTTCCCTCCACCAGCTGCAGCAGGACCCAGCACTCAGCAGGCATCCCTCCAGTCAATATCCTCTGCCATCTCACAACTCCACACCATGGTCTCATCTCTGTCTACCTCAGTCACGGATGTCCAAACCAGAGTGGCACTCTTGGAGGCTCGCCTGGCCGCTGCTATCCCTGACCCTACCACAATCCAGGCTTTGACACCCCTTCCTGCAGGTACCACAGGGTGGAGCCCCATTGTCTACCCGTCCCATTTGGTTCCAGCCAGCATTAGGAAGGACATCCTGGACGGCAGGGACATCAACCTTGCCTCTCTCCTCATTTCAGTCCACGATCTGGCGGAAAACAAAGCCTACACCTGGGGTGACGTGTCAGTGGTCCTTAAGGCCAAAGACCCCAGGCTCAACCGGAAATTGTCCATCCCAGAATTCACATTGGCCTTTGGCATGCTGAGGGATTTCTTATGTTCAGCATCTCCCAGCAGGAGGATAGAACTGGACTTATACCGCCATACTGTAGTAGACTTGGAATACAAGTATGGAGGATTTTCTTTTTACGATTATCATTGTTCCTTCTCTGCCAAGGCAGCAGCTAGGCTCACATAATTCCAGACAACTACGAATTGGAGCCCTATGGACACAGAGCTGTTCTGTCGCCACTTTGCCGGCTTGCGCTCACCACTGTGCGCTATCTGCCAGTCCTCCACCCACACCGCCACCTGGTGCGCCAATGCAACAGTCCGTCGCCCCTTTGATTTTCCCTCCACCTCCCTGTGCAGTTCAAGGCCAGTCGGCCCCTGTACAGACACCTCAGGTGGACAAATTCGAACGCCCAGTCCAAATTGGAGGAAGAGCAGCTATCTGTAACAATTTCAACTACGGCTCCTGCAACTTCAGCCAGTGCCGCCTGCTCCACATCTGCACCCTATGCCAGAGGGCACATCCAAGGAACTTGTGCGAGGTCAAGCAACAAAAGAAGGCATGCCTAAGCCAAGTTAATGTCCTGTGGCTAGGGCTCTACCTAACCTCACACCCCACTCCCTCCCTGGTCACCTACCTTATCCAGGGATTCATAGCAGGGTTTCACACCGGCCTCATTAACCTGCCCCATACTACCTACGAATGCAGGAATCTTCACTCAGTGGCCACTAATGAGCAGGCCATAGATCAGCTCTTACAGGCTGAAATAGAACGAGACTTCAACATAGGCCCCTTCACTCAGCCCCCTTTCAATACTTGGAGAGTCAGCCCTATTGGGCTTGTCAAGGGCAAGTTCTCTAATAAATTACGCTTGGTGTACGACCTGTCTGTGCCTCATTCTTCCCACATTCCCAGTCTCAATTCCCTAATCCTCTCGAAGAGTTCTCCCTCAAGTATGCCTCTGTAAATATGGCAATTCAAGTGATCACCAAAGCAGGCACAGGTGCCTGGCTCTCTAAAGCCAACATCTCAGACGCTCTCAAGCTCCTGCCTATCCACCCATCCCTTTGGTGCTGGCATGGCATTAAGTGGAAGGAGACATACTATTTTGCCACCAAATTGACTTTTGGTTCGAAGAGTAGCCCCTGGCTCTTTGACACTTTTGCGCAGTCCCTCACCTGGATACTATTGCACAAAGCTCAGTGTCAAGAGGTCATCCATTACCTGGATGACTTCTTGTTAATCGAACCGCCCAGCATGTCCCCAGGAGACCTTGACAAACTGAGAGTCGTATTCGGGAATATCAATGTTCCCATCGCTGAACACAAAGTCAACGGTCCAGCACACACCATCACCTTTCTCTGAGTTAACCTAGACACCTGCTCCATGCAGGCCAGTCTCCCCCTCGACAAACTGACCCGCATCAGGGCGGTCCTCCGAGACTTCACCCACACTAGGGGGTGTACCAAGAAGCAGCTGCAATCTCTGTTAGGAATGCTTAATTTTGCCATGCGGATCATTCCACAGGGTTGCTCCTTTGTGTCACGTCTGCTGGTATTCCTGTCACAAACACAGGACCCTGATCAGATCCTCAATCTAAATACTGCAGCAGTAGCAGACTTATCTATGTAGGAGGATTTTTTTTCCGCCTGGAATGGTATATCCCTATTTATACCTACTATGTCATCCCTATCACCCCAGGTAGTGACAGATGCTGCAGCCTCCACAGGCTTCGCAGCAATTTTTGGCCACCATTGTTTTTCAGGACCCTGGCCTTCACGGATACTTTTAATTCCTGGCTTCACCCGAACATCCACCCTCTTTTAGCTCTATCCGATAGTGGCAGCCGCACAGCTCTGGGGTCATTGTTGGACAGGACAAACTGTGGCCTTCACCACCGACAATCAGGCCACGGCAGATATTATTAACAAAGGCAGGTCCAAGTCCCTCTTGGTCATGTCCTTCCTGCGCAGGCTGGTACAACTGTCTTTACAACATCACTGCTCATTTGTTCTGGGCAAGTGCAACCTCGCAGCAGACGCACTGTCACGCTTTAACTACAACTCCTTTTTCAAACAGGTGCCCGGAGCCGATCCAGTTTCAGCCCCTATCCTTGTTTGGTCTCAGCTGACCCTGGATTAGTACAACATCTAAAGGGAGCGACCCAGCTCATCAACTACTCACTGTCCCAGACGTCAAGCACATATTGGCCTTTATTTCGTATTGCCATACTCAGCTAGCCTTATCACATAACACGATTCGGCTATACCTAGCCGGCATCCAACATTTCTTGAATCTACAAGACCCCGCAAAACCTTCCTTATTCACATCCTATGCAATCCGGGCCATCCTACGCGGCACCCAAAAACACCAACCAGTGGTCAGTGCCAAACGTTTACCCATAACGAGTGCCATCTTCAGGGGTATGTCGACTATCCTGTCTACTTCTCCATTTGGTCTTCTCCCCAGCGTGGTCCTACAAGCGGCCATATACTTGGCCTACTACGGGTTCTTGCGACCTAGCGAGTTCACCTGTACCAACCCTGCAGGCCAAGTGCTACAGTACGTAGACGTCACTTGGTCCGCTACCAAGACCACTTCGTCCTCCACCTGGCAGTTTCTAAAACCCAGAAGGCAGGCTCTGGGGTAGACATCCACCTTTTCCCCCTCCCCCCATCCAAGCTACCTCTCCCCTCCTCCCCTGCTCCAGGTTTACACACTGCAATCTCCCTTCCTTCTTCCCTATCCCCCTACCCCTCTCCCTCCTATCTCCTCCATATTTTCTCACCTCTTGGCTGCCCCCTTCCCTCCCCACCTCCCTGTCCACACTTCCTTCCCCCTCCCCTTTACCACCCCATTCCTTCCCCCTCTCCCCTCCCATTCTCCAATGCTGCATATCCCCCCTTTCTTCCCCCTCCTTTTTCCCCAGCACTAACATCATACAGATTTTTTTTCCCCACAGTTTTTGGTGTCAGATACACCAGTTGGGTTACATCCTCCCTCACCATTAGCATACAGCAGCAGGTTAATCACTGAAGTAATTTTCTTTTAAATACATTGCTTTAATGTATTTTTAAAGCATCTTTTGAATGGATTTCAAATCATATCATTTTTCAAGAAACTCCCCTTATTCATGTCAATATTATGCTTCTCCTGCTCTTTGGCTTGTTTTATTCATTTTTATCAGTTTTGAATATAATGCTACATTTTTTTATCTTTTAACCCTCATTTTCAAATATCATGCTATACAGTATCTCACAAAAGTGTGTACACCCCTCACATTTTTGTAAATATTTTATTATATCTTCTCATGTGACAACACTGAAGAAATTACACTTTGCTACAATGTAAAGTAGCGAGTGTACAGCTTGTATAACAGTCTAAATTTGCTGTCTCCTCAAAATAACTCAACACACAGCCATTAATGTCTAAACCGCTGGCAACAAAAGTAAGTACACCCCTAAGTGAAAATGTCCAACTTGGGCCCAAAGTGTCAATATCTTGACTGGCTGCCATTATTTTCCAGCACTGCCTTAACCCACTTGGGCATGGAGTTCACCAGAGCTTCACAGGTTGTCACTGGAGTCCTCTTCCATTCCTCCATGACAACATCACAAAGCTGGTCGATGTTAGAAACCTTGAGTTCCTCCACTTTCCATTTGAGGATGCCCCACAGATGCTTAATAGGGTTTAGGTCTGGAGACATGCTTGGTGAGTCCATCGCCTTTACCCTCAACTTCTTTAGAAAGGCAGTGGTCATCTTGGAGGTGTGTTTGGGGTCGTTAACATGTTGGAATACTGCCCTGTGGCCCAGTCTCTGAAGGGAGGGGATCATGCTCGGCTTCAGTATGTCACAAAACATGTTGGCATTCATGGTTCACTCAATGAATTGTAGCTCCCCAGTGCTGGCAGCACTCATGCAGCACCAGACCATGACACTCCCACCACCATGCTTAACTGTAGGCAAGATACACTTGTCTTTGTACTCCTGACCTGGTTGCCACCACACAAGCTTGACACCATCTGAACCAATTAAGTTTATCTTGGTCTCATCAGACCACAATCCAATGTCCCCAACTCACATTCATATACTAGGGCCAATTTTTTTTGGACAGAAGCCAATTAACCTACCAGCATGCCTTTGGAGTGTGGCAGGAAACCAGAGTACCCGGAGGAAACCCACACAGGCACAGGGAGAACATGCAAACTCCAGGCAGGTAGTGTCGTGGTTGGGATTTGAACCAGTGAGCCTTTTTACTGCTAGACGAGCGTGCTACCCACTACACCACTGTGCTTCCAAAGTCTGCTTGTCTTCAGCAAACTGTTTGCAGGCTTTCTTGTGCATTATCTTTAGAGGAGGCTTCCCTCTGGGGCGACAGCCATGCAGACCAATTTGATGCAGTGTATGGTCTGAGCAGTGACAGGCTGACCCCCTACCCCTTCAACCTCTGCAGCAATTCTGGCAGCACTCATAAGTCTATTTCCTAAAGACAACCTCTGAATATGACACTGAGCATGTGCACTCAACTTCTTTGGTCGACCATGGCAAGACCTGTTCTGAGTGGAACCTTCCCTGTTAAACCGCTGTATGGTCTTGGCCACCATGCTGCAGCTCAGTTTCAGGGTCTTGGCAATCATCTTATACAAGCTGTACACTCACTACTTTACATTGTAGCAAAGTGTCATTTCTTCAGTGTTGTCACATGAAAAGATATAAGAAAATATTTACAAAAATGTGAGGGGTGTACTCACTTTTGTGAAATACTGTATATATGTTTTTATATTTTGTCTCTGATAGCTTTGAAGAAGGGGGAGTCTTTGTTCCTCCGAAACACGTTGACTGAATCATGTTTTGCTACTTTCAATAAAACATTGACATATTCACCTTCATTTTGCTTCTAATTGGATATCGGGTGCTCCTTTAACCTTCCACCACATCATCCAATCATAGGCAAGGAAAATAACATTAAAAAATAAGTATTTTTACGTGGACAAAATTGGATGTTGAAATTTAGCAGAGCTTCAGGCTATGAAAGTTTTCCTTGCAAATTAAACATCTTATTCTCTTTTTGTACATCAGCATGCTGTTACATTCCCCTCTCCCCCACTTAGTCATTGACCCACCATCTTTTCCGGTCACACCAATCGAATAGTCTTTTCTTAGAAATGCTAATCATGAGTGGCTACTATTTTTTAGGTATGGCTTGCTATGTAATAACAGTTCACTATAATAGAATCTGTAATGCAAATGATCCAAACACATTTACTATTTTATGAGCTTATTTGTGTTTTAAAAGAATATGTCACCCCAAAATGTCATATTTCTGATATATGCCTTCTGTACCATGTACTTGTATGAAAAAGTATCCTGTTCCCTTTGTATTGCTTCCTTTGTGTGAAATACCTGATGCTCCTGCCAGTCCCTTTGCTTTCCTATTAACCTGACAATACCTAGGCTTGAGAGCACATCCTCCCCAGTGTGGCCAGTTTTCTGACTGTGCTTGGAACTCAGCCTGCACTCCCCCATTGATTAGACTTCTGCTGACATGACCTCCCTGTGCAGCCATTCATTGTTAAGACCAGTGTCTTGCTGTTTCTCCTCCCACAGCTCTCTGAGCTCCTTATGCAACTGAAGACAGATGGTATGTGATCAAAAAAGGGAAAAAAGTTATTTATAATGTTTTTAGATGCATACACAAATGTTTTGCCTTCCATTTCTATTTTAAACTAAATAGGTGAGAGTTTACATATACTTTAATACAGCTGTATAATAAACAACATGCTTTATCAAAACTAAAGTATGTAAAATTGTATTTGATGTTTCTGAAATGCAATACTGCATATTTTTTTCCCTGCATAGTCACAGCTTTTATTACACATACCTGACATTCCGAAGAGCCATAGACAATTTTAAATGTACATGATTTAGAGTTAAAAATAGCTCTTTCATATATTATAAAAATGTGTGTTGCAGATTGGTATTTTATCTTAGAGTAACAATAAGTAACTAAATGTCCTACTGAATCCTAGACCTTACTTGAAGTGGACAAGGACATCTGTCTGGAAGACACAAGTCACATTTTCTGATAGAAAGAACTTGGACTTTACATCAACTGTTATCTCCCTGCCTAGAGGTTTGCCAATATTCACATTCAAACATCTGTGAAGGTTACACTAGGGCACATAGCCACATAATCTTTTCTTTATTTCATAAGACTATGTTTGAAACATAAAACAGGAACACCCACATGACACAGATTTTTAACGCCATTAAAACTGCAGCGCTTGTTTTTTCCTTGATGCCAAAAAAGTAAATATTTATAGCATTTTGTTGCTATTATTTATGTTAGGCTTTCATTTGAAAAATTAAAACTTAGAAAATAATCAATTAATGTTCACATTGTTCACATCAGGGGGTGCGCTGCAATCAGTGGTTAGCTGTGTCCCTCAGATCACAGCTGACCACATGTAAACAAATGTCGGATATCGGCATTTCCTTTCCTCAGAACTGTCAGTGTCTGAGGGAAGGAAAGCCAATAAGCAGCTTTCCTAGTTACAGGGGACATTTACCCTGATAATCAGAACACTGATCATCAGTGCCGTGATTATCAATGCAGCCCCATCAGTGCACATCAGCGCCGCCTCATCAGTGCCCATCAGTGCAGCTTATCAGTGCCCATCTGTGCTGCCTCATTAGTGCCCATCGGTGCAGCTTCATCAATTCTGCCTCATCAGTGCAGCCTCGTCAGTGCGCATCAATGCAGCCTATCAGTGCCCATCAATGCAGCCTATCAGTGCCTATCAGTGCAGTCTATCAGTGACAGCTTCATCAGTGTTGCCTCATCAGTGCAGCCTCATCAGTACCCATAAATGCAGCTTATCAGTGCCCATCAATGCAGTCTATCAGTGCAGCCTATCAGTGACCATCAGTGCAGCCTCATCAGCGCACATCAGTGAAAAAGAAAAATTACTTATTTGTAAAATTGTATACCAGAAACGAAGAAAACTTTTTTTTTTTCCAAAATGTTCGGTCTTTTTTCATTTGTTTAGCAAAAAAAAAAATTGGTGATTAAATACCACCAAAAGAAAGCTCTATTGATCTCAAAAATATGATAAAAATGTCATATTGGTACAGTGTTGCGTGACCATGCAATTGTCATTTAAAGTGCAATATCACTGAAAGCTGAAAATTGGCCCGGACAGGAAGAGGTAAAAGTGCCCTGCATTGAAGTGGTTCAATACCACATTCCTGGACCACCACTTAATTACTGCATTTATTTATTTATTTATTTCCTTCTGTGAATTGAGTTTAACGCCTTTTCATGCAGTATTTAGGGAAAATGCGTCTGGACACCTAAATAATGCATGTGATCTGTTTTAGTGACTGGAGCACTGTTTTTAATTTTACTTGTACATGATTGGATATTCTTTGCCAAGTGATTTTTTTTTCCATTTTTCATTTACAGTGCTTTTATTGATTATTCAAACTAAAAATCCTTTTATTGCCTCCTTACTTTCTTAGCAGAATTCAGAACATGACTAGGGAAGCCCAAGCATGTTCACATGAATGAAAATAAATAAGGGAACAGAGTTCCAAGAAATTATTTATTTTTTTTACGTGAGATTACTGCTAAATCTCTGTCTAAATCCTGATTCACATTTGAGCATGGGAATTTATGTAAAAATCCATGAGGTTTTACATTCAAATTAGGAATTATCCAAAATAAGCATTGATTTATTTTAAAATGCTTTCTTTGTCATAAACTCATACAATTAGTTTCACTAAGATGTTAACTATTAGGGATGGGCGAACTGTTCGGCTGGGGGATAAGTTCGGGCCAAAGTTTGACTGTTTGGATGTTCCGCGAACATTTGAACAAATGCATCATTTGGCTAACATCTGAACAAACGGGTCGTTCGACCATTTGTTCAGCCCCCAAACCGACCACAATGCATTGCGGCGCTGAATAGTACATTGCAAGCCCTGATTGGCTGAAGCAGTGAAAGCTTCAGCCAATAAGGGCACAGGGCACTGTCAGAGTCATGATTGGACACTGTCATCATGACTTTATCCAATCATGGCTCATTCCCGCCCCACAGTATAAAAGTTTTCTTTCAATGGCAGCCATTTTCAGTGTGATTTTGGCGTGGATAGAGATAGAAGAGGGCTCTGTTCAGTGATGTTAGTTAGTTAGTGTGCTATACTGTGCTATTTTGCTTCAATTGTCAGTGTAGAAAATTAGTTTAGTGTCAGTCTAGGGATAAGGTGAGTGTAGTGAGGCGGACCATCATTCAGCTTTGCATAGTGCGCAGCTAGAGTAGGGACAGCTCAGATAGTTTCATTGTAGTGTAGTGAGACCGTGTCATTCATACATACTGTACATCAGTGTAGGGTAGGGACAGTTCAAATAGCGTCAGTGTAGTGACGGTTGATCGTGTTACTGCCAGTTTAACGCCATTTACTTCTGTGTGCGTTACTGCAAGTTTAACGCCATATAGTTGTGTGCGGTACTGACAGTTTAACGCCATATAGTTCTGTGTGCTTTACTGCCAGTTTAACACCATATAGTTTTGTGTGAGTTGCTGCCAGTTTAATGCCATATGGTTTTGTGTGCATTACTGCCAGTTTAACACCATATAGTTTTGTGCATTACTGCAAGTTTAACGCCATTTACTTCTGTGTGCGTTACTGCCAGTTTAACACCATGTACTTCTGTGTACGTTACTGCAAGTTTAACGCTATATAGTTTTGTGTTGTACTGACAGTTTAATGCCATAAAGTTCTGTGTGCATTACTGCCAGTTTAACGTCATGTAGTTTTGTGCGTTACTGCCAGTTTAACGCCATATAGTATTGTGCATTACAGCCAATTTAACACTATATAGTTCTGTGTGCGTTACTGCCAGTTTAACGGCATATAGTTTTGTGCATTACTGACAGTTTAAAGCCATATAGTTTTGTGTGCGTTATTGCCAGTTTAACGCCATATAGTTCTGTGTGCGTTACTGCCAGTTTAACGCCATATAGTTTTCAATCAAGAGCGAGGAGGGAGGGAATATTGCGGTGCCAAAAAGAAGCAAGTTAATACAATATACGTAAAAAATAATATCTTTATTACAATTCATTCAAAAAGAGATACGTTCAGAAAAGACATACAATCGGAGAGAGCATAATACAGTGATACATAAATCAAATTGTGGGGTCGTAATTTTTTGCAGCGGCAAATCAGTGAATCCCTACTAGTTTCTCCAAAAACATTGGCTTTATCAGGGGAATATGACAATGCAGCTGTTGCTCTGAAAAGAAAGGGGGACGAGTCATAGATAACCAATAATAACAGAAAAAAATATAGCAAAAACAATGCTGTGAAACATCACTGGATAACTGTGCGCCAGGATAAAACATGTCCAGTCTCCTCCCACCCAACCCATCCAACAGACAGAGGCAACGCTTGGTGGAAAAGTCCATACAATGATCACCCAAACATACCCTGGTGGCCCAACAAGGAAGGACGAAAACGCTCCGCTGTCAAGGGTGAATCCACCCCACACTGCCAAATATATGACTGCAGGGGGCCAAAAGGAGAGCCTGATAAAAGCTGAGAAGACACAATAAATCCTGCCCCATTGGGCCAGCAGGGTATGTGGTAATGTAATGTCTGGTCCCGGTAATATGGATGAAAATCAGTTAGACAAATGGCATGGGTAACCCCCCCTGTCCATTACCAGGCCCTTTGGGTCTTGTATGGATAATAGGGGGAACCGCACCCAAATTAAAAAAAGGAAAGGCGTGGGGCCCCAGGCCCCAGGCCCTCTGAACAGCAGTATACAGGCGGTGCAAACAAGACAGGGACTGTAGGTTTGTTGTTAAGTAGAATCTGTTTGTAATTTTGAACTGGTACATTTTTAATAATAATAATTTGCATGGTATTGTCCTAAAAAGGGTTTGGGGACCCGGGTCCTACCCCAGGGGACATGTATCAATGCAAAAAAAACTTTTAAAAACGGCCGTTTTTTCGGGAGCAGTGATTTTAATGATGCTTAAAGTAAAAGAAAAAAAGTGAAATATTCCTTTAAATATCGTACCTGGGGGGTGTCTATAGTATGCCTGTAAAGTGACGCGTGTTTCCCGTGTTTAGAACAGTCCCTGCTCCAAATGTCATTTTTAAAGGAAAAAATCTCATTTAAAACTGCTTGCGGGTTTAATGTAATGTCGGGTCCTGGCAATATGGATGAAAATCAGTGAGACAAATGGCATGGGTAACCCCCCAGTCCATTACCAGGCCCTTTGGGTCTTGTATGGATAATAAGGGGAACCGCACCCAAATTAAAAAAGGAAAGGCGTGGGGCCCCAGGCCCTCTGAACAGCAGTATACAGGCGGTGCAAACAAGACAGGGACTGTAGGTTTGTTGTTAAGTAGAATCTGTTTGTAATTTTGAACTGGTACATTTTTAAAGTGTAGCTCCAGCCAAAAAATCTATTTTTAAGCTTTTTGGAAAACATAGGGAAGGGTTATCACCCCTGTGACATTTGTTTTGCTGTCTGTGCACCTCTTCAAAACATTTTACCTCACTTTCTGTCCCAATGACAATTTTTTTTTGACAATTTGGGGTTTTTAGTGAAACAAGGATTGGTGATAAAGCATCAGTGGAAAGGAGACAGGTTTTTCCCATATTAACTCTTACAGGAGAGAATTTCCCTTCCTAGGGGTAGATTTAATCTCACTTCCTGTTGTCGCCTTCCGTTTCCAAGTAGGAGTCGTTTGTAAATTGGATGTTTGAAAGTAGGGGCCTGCCCTATATACTCTGCAGAAATTGGGGCCTTAGGTGTTGGTGTTGCCACAACACTGTAAGTCCTCAAAGTTACTCTTGGTGGGCGCAGAAACGGGCCCTGCTGTGAAATATTGGATCAAGAATTGTAATTACATGCACCTGTTGAACAGGGGAAGAAAAATTGGGCCTTTGGTGGTGGTGGTGCTGGTGCCACAACACTGTAAGTCCTCAAAGTTACTCTTAGTGGGCGCAGAAACGGGCCCTGCTGTGGAATATTAGATCAAGAATTGTAATTACATGCACCTGTTGAACAGGGGCAGAAAAATTGGGCCTTTGGTGGTGCTGGTGCCACAACACTGTAATGCCCCGTACACACGGTCGGACTTTCTGACAACAAAATTCTAGGATTTTTTCCGACGGATGTTGGCTCAAACTTGTCTTGCATACACACGGTCTCACAAAGTTGTCGGAAAATCTGATCGTTCTGAACTCGGTGACGTAAAACACGTACGTCTGGACTATAAACGGGGCAGTGGCCAATAGCTTTCATCTCTTTATTTATTCTGAGCATGCGTGGCACTTTGTCCGTCGGATTTGTGTACACACGATCGGAATTTCCGACAACGGATTTTGTTGTCGGAAAATTTTATATCCTGCTCTCAAACTTTGTGTGTCGAAAAATCCGATGGAAAATGTGTGATGGAGCCTACACACGGTCGGAATTTCCGACAACAAGGTCCTATCACACATTTTCCGTCGGAAAATCCGACCATGTGTACGGGGCATAAGTCCTCACAGTTACTCCTGGTGAGCGCAGAAACGTGCCCTGCTATGAAATATTAGATCAAGAATTGTAATTACATGTCCCTGTTGAACAGGGGCAGAAAAATTGGGCCTTAGGCACTGGTGCCACAAAACTGCAACCCCTCACAAATACTCTAGTTGAGTGCAGCAAAAAACCCTCCTTGCAAAATATTGCATCAAAAATTGTAATTACACGCCCCTGTTAAATAGGGGCTGAAAAATTGGGCCTTAGCCACTGGTGGCGGCACCCAGAACCAAAAATATTCTTACAAGCTATCAGCATGATCATTGAGGATTGTCACTCAGCATAACAGGATAGTTACTCAGCATCAGCATAGGCAGTCTTGAAGGGATCTGACACTTCAAAAAAAATTATTCGGTTACATCAGCATCAGGTGCTTGGTAGCTGGTGGTGATCCAAGACTGATTCATTTTTATGAAGGTCAGTCGATCGACCGAGTCGGTGGACAGGCGCACCCTGTGATCGGTTACAAAACCTCTAGCAGCACTGAATGTGCGTTTCGAAAGAACGCTGGATGCAGGACAGGCCAGTAGCTCAATTGCATACTGTGCAAGCTCTGGCCAGTGATCAATCCTCAAGACCCAGTAACCCAGAGGATTTTCGGTGGTAACAGGGCCAGATTAAGAGCAACATGGGCCTGGTGCAGGGGCGTCGGGAGGGGGTGGCTAGGGGGGGCTGAAGCCCCGAATTGGTCCCCGAAAAGCCCCGAGTGTCAAGAAGGTACCGTTTAATTAGTAGCCCCGAGCGCCGCCGGCCGCTGACGAGCGGGGACCGATCTGATCTGAGTGCGGCCGAGTGTGGCCGAATGACATACAGGTCCCGCCTTCTGGAGCTATGATGGACATCCCACTGGTCCAATGCTGGGACTGCGGGACGTGTGACGTCCATCATAGGCGCTGCACGCTCCAGAAGGCGGGAATTACAATTCGCCGCGCCACATCACTGAGATCCCCGCTCCCCGCTCAGATAGATCAGGGCAGCGGAGGAGCGATCTGGCGAGATGTGCCACTGCCAGTGACTGCACCGATTATTGTAGAGGAGGCGGGGATGAGGATAACCTGAGGAGGAGCTGTGCTGGGGGCGGATGGCAGAGTGAAGAGCTCCGGATCTCGGTGTATCTGATCATGGGCACCGGAGTGTGCAGCAGGAGGCAGAAGAGTCTTCTCCATACCGCCTTGTGCCTGCTGGCCGTGCTGGGACTGGGAGGCAGGCTCTACTTTGTATATCTACGTGCAGGACAAAGCCTGGAGCTTCAAGGTCCAGGCGATGAAATTCAAGCAGTCTCCTCTCCTCTCCTCTCCTCTGGCTGCCTGCTAGGCCACATGATGCGTGGGCTGCACACCACACACTACGGCTGAACTGAACTGCAGGACACCTGGACACATGAAGTCTGTCTCCTGGTCAGGTAGGTGAGGTCAGTGTATGTATGTCACGGTATGTTAGGTAGGTCAGTGTATGTCAGGTCAGTGTATGTTAGGTAGGTGTATGTATGTATGTATGTCAGGTCAGTGTATGTATGTCAGGTCAGTGTATGTTAGGTAGGTGTATGTATGTATGTCAGGTCAGTGTATGTTAGGTAGGTCAGTGTATGTTAGGTAGGTGTATGTATGTATGTCAGGTCAGTGTATGTTAGGTAGGTCAGTGTATGTTAGGTAGGTGTATGTATGTATGTCAGGTCAGTGTATGTTAGGTAGGTGTATGTATGTCAGGTCAGTGTATGTTAGGTAGGTCAGTGTATGTTAGGTAGGTGTATGTATGTATGTCAGGTCAGTGTATGTTAGGTAGGTGTATGTATGTATGTCAGGTCAGTGTATGTTAGGTAGGTGTATGTATGTATGTCAGGTCAGTGTATGTCAGGTCAGTGTATGTTAGGTAGGTGTATGTATGTATGTCAGGTCAGTGTATGTTAGGTAGGTGTATGTATGTATGTCAGGTCAGTGTATGTCAGGTCAGTGTATGTATGTCAGGTCAGTGTATGTATGTCAGGTCAGTGTATGTCAGGTCAGTGTATGTTAGGTAGGTGTATGTATGTCAGGTCAGTGTATGTTAGGTAGGTGTATGTATGTATGTCAGGTCAGTGTATGTATGTCAGGTCAGTGTATGTTAGGTAGGTGTATGTATGTATGTATGTCAGGTCAGTGTATGTTAGGTAGGTGTATGTATGTATGTCAGGTCAGTGTATGTTAGGTAGGTTTATGTATGTATGTATGTATGTATGTATGTATGTATGTCAGGTCAGTGTATGTTAGGTAGGTCAGTGTGTCAGGTAGCTGAGATTAGTGGTCAAAATTGATGGGCACTGCTAAGCCCCAGGCAGCAACCAGCAAGTAAGCTTACCCCCCGCCACACAACCCCAGCGCTCAGCCAAAAAACCCCGTGCCATGACCACTCACGACCCCCCCCCCCCCCATCGGTGCCAACATCGGACTTCGGGCTGAAGCCCCTGGTCTTTTTGCCACCTAGCAACGCCCCTGGCCTGGTGCTAAGGATTTTGGTGGGCCTTTTTATGGAAATAAATAAAATGAAAATGCAAAAAATTTTTGTTAAATTTAAATTAAAGAGAGAGAGAGGGGTGTGAGAGAGAGAGAGGGGAGGGATAGCGAGATGGGGGGTTGAAAGAGAGGGGATGAGAGGGAGGGGGAAAGAGAGAGAAAGGGGGTGAATGAGAGAGAGAGAGAGGGGGTGAGAGAGGGGGGACAAGAGAGAGGGGGTGAGAAAAAGGGGAATAGAGAGAAGGTGAAAGAGAGAGAGGGTGGTAAGGGGTGAAGAAGGTGAGAGAGAGAACAGGGTGAAAGTGAGGGGATGAGAGAGAGAGAGGGGGTGAGGGGGGTGAAAGAGAGAGAGGGGGGTGGGAGTGAGGGGGTGAGTCTGTGGGAGGCACAGCATAGTACATAACACGAGGGGGGGGGGGAATAGCACAGTACATTACATGGTTGGCACAACACATTACATTAAATGGTGGATACATGGATACAGCACATTAAATGGTAAGCAAAGCACAGTACATTACATGGTGGGCACAGCACATTACACAGTTGGCACTGCCTAATACAGCACATTACAAGGTAGGCACAGTTCATTATATGGTGGGCACAGCACATGACATGGTTGGTACTGCACAACACAGCACATTGCATGGTGGGCACAACACAGCACATGCACACGGTGGGCACAGGACCTTATATGATGGGCACAGCACATGACATGGCAGGCACAGCTGAGCACATTACATGGTGGGCACTGCACATTACAAGTGGGCACTGAACAGCACATTATATGGTGGGCACAGCATATTATATGGTGGGCACTGCACATTACACGGTTGGCACTGCCCAATACAGCACATTACAAGGTAGGCACAGTTTATTATATGGTGGGCACAGCACATGACATGGTTGGTACTGCACAACACAGCACATTGCATGGTGGGCACAACACAGCACATGCACACGGTGGGCACAGGACCTTATATGATGGGCACAGCACATGACATCACAGGCACAGCTGAGCACATTACATGGTGGGCACTGCACATTACAAGTGGGCACTGAACAGCACATTATATGGTGGGCACAGCATATTATATGGTGGGCACTGCACATGGCAAGGTGGGCACTGCACAGCACATGACAAGGTGGGTACTGCATGACACCACATGACATGGTGAGCACTGCACGACACAGCA
This sequence comes from Lithobates clamitans, assembly GCA_037952925.1. Lineage (NCBI taxonomy): Eukaryota > Metazoa > Chordata > Amphibia > Anura > Ranidae > Lithobates > Lithobates clamitans. The sequence continues at coordinate 7,674,358 of JBBGZY010000787.1, read as the reverse complement.
CAGCACATTACATTGGGAGCACAGCACATTAAATGGTGGACACCACAGATGACATGGTGAGCCCTGCACATCACATTCCATTGGGCACATTGGTGGGCACTGCATGACACAGCACATTACATTGTGAGCACAGCCCATTAAATGGTGGACACAGCACATGACATGGTGAGCCCCACACAGCCCATTCCATTGTGGGTACTGCACGGCACATGCCATGGTGGACAATGTACAGCACTGCATGGTGCAGCACATGACATGGTGGGCACAACACAGCACATGACATGGTGGGCACAACACAGCAAATGACATGGTGGGCATTACACAGCACATGACATGGTGGGCACAACACAGCACATGACATGGTGGGCACTGCACAGCAATTTACATGGTGGGCACTGCACAGCAATTTACATGGTGGGCACTGCACAGCACATGACATGGTGGACACAACACAGCACATGACATGGTGGGCACAACACAGCACATGACATGGTGGGCACTGCACAGCACATGACATGGTGGGCACTGCACAGCAATTTACATGGTGGGCACTGCACAGCACATGACATGGTGGGCACTGCATGGCACAGCACATTACATGGTGGGTACAGCGCATTACATGGTGGGCACTGCATGGCACAGTACATTACATGGTGGGTACAGCGCATTACATGGTGGGCACTGCATGGCACAGCACATGACGTGGTGGGCACAGCGCATTACATGGTAGGCACAGCACATTACATGGTGTGCACAACACATTACATGGTGGGCACTGCATGGCATAGCAGATTTCATGGTGGGCAATGCAACTGCACATTACATGTTAGGAACTGCACATGACATAGTCGGCACTGCTGAACAGCACAGTAAATTACACAGTGGGCACAACACACTACATGCTGGGCACAACACATGGCAGGGTGGGCACAGCACATGACATGGTGGGAACTGCACATGGCATGGTGGGCACTGCATGGCACAGTGCATTACATGGTGGGCACTGCACATTACATGGTGGGATCACTGCATGGCACAGCACATGACATGGTGGACACTGCAAATTACATAGCGGGCATTGCAAGGCACAGCACATGACATGGTGGGCACTGCACATTACATGGGGGGCACTGAATGGCACAGCCCATGACATGGTGGGCATATCACATGACATGGTGGGCACTTCACATTACATGGTGGGCACTGCAAGGCACAACACGACATAGGGGGCACTGCACATCACATGAAGGGCAATGCAATGCACAGCACATGACATGGTGGGCACTGCACATTACATGGGGGCACTGCAATGTACAGCACATGACATGGGGGGCACTGCAATGTACAGCACATGACATGGGGGGCACTGCAATGTACAGCATATGACACACTGGACACAGCACATTACATGGGGGGAACTGCACATTACATGGGGGGCACTGCACATTACATGGGGGGCACTGCAATGTACAGCACATGACATGGTGGGCACAAGAGAGCACATTACGTGGGGGGGAGCAGCAGTCTTTCCCCTAGTACAATAATTACACAACATCTCCCTAACAAATGTACTGACCTTATCATAACAGCATGTAAGATGTCCTTCCTCCCGGGCTCCTGCTGGGTAGGAGAACATCAGCGCCCCTCCCCCAGACACAGATAGTCTGTGTGAGTGTAACAGATCCTGTGATAGGAGTCAAGCATCGGCAGAGACAGGACTCAGTCGGCTGCAGTGACTAACACTTGTCTCCTCCATGTGTGCACAGAGGGCTCCTCTTCCTTCAGGAAGGCACACAGATATCGATAAGCCACTGGCATGGGCCCATATTGAGGGAGGGGCCTGGAGCTGCAGCTCCACCAGCCCCTATGTTAATCCGGCCCTGGGTGGGAAAGGTGTCCAAGTCAGATCTTGCCCCTAGGCATTCCTGCACCATGTAAAACAGACGCTGGCGATGGTTGCTGGAACGGATCATACCTTGGGGCTGCGGACTAAAAAATTGTCTGAACGCATCGGTCAGATGGCCACCTTCTCCACCGCTCCTTCTTTGACTGACCGAAGCCTCAGCAACACGTTGTCCTGGAACAGGAGATTGTAACCTCCCAGTCTCTGGGAACGCGTTGCACAGACCTTTCTGCAAGGCCTCCCGAAGATGTTCCATCCTGGTAAAAAAAACAAGCCCCCCCTGACCATGTCCTGGTGCCATAGTCGCACAGGTATTGATTGATGACCCTCTGTTGCGTGTGCAGTCACTGCATTATGACCAACTTTGAGTTCCACCTGGTGGGCATGTCACAGATTAGGCGGTTTTGGGCAGGTTAAATTCCTTTGGTAGTCACATAGCCGAGCACTGGCATTATATGACCTGCGGAAATGCACACAGACTTTCCTGGCTTGCCTCAGGACATCCTGTAAACCCGAGTACCTGCCCAAGAATCGCTTCACCACCAAGTTAATGACGTGAGCCAAACAGGGCACATGGGTCAGTTGTGCCTGTCGGAGGGCGGAGAGGAGGTTGGTGCCATTGTCGCAAACCACCATACCTGCCTTAAGCTGGCGTGGCATCAACCACCTCTGAACTTGCCCCTGCAGAGCGACAGAGTCTCTGCCCCAGTGTGGCTCCTGTCCCCGAAGCACACCAGCTCAAGCACCGCATGGCATCTTTTGGCCTGCATGCTTGTGTAGCCCCTTGAATGCCAAAGGAGCACTGCTGGTTCCGAAGTCAAATCAGCACAGGAAGAGGCCATGGAGGAAGAAGAAGAGGAGGGGGTGGAGGAGAGAGGTGTGGCAGAATCACCACTAGTAGTATTTTGGAGGTGTGCTGGCAGAACAACCTCCAACACTACTGCACCCTGTCCTGCATCCTTCCCAGCTGCCAGAAGAGTCACCCAGTGCACGGTGAAAGATAGGTAATGTCCCTGTCCATGCCTGCTGGACCATGAGTCAGCGGTAATATGCACCTTACCGCAAACCGCCCTGTCCAGCGAGGCCAAGACATTACCTTCCACATGCCGGTAGAGAGCTGGAATCGCCTTCCATGAGAAAAAGTGGTGTTTGGAACCTGCCACTGAGGAACTGCACATTCCACAAACTCACAGAAGCGGGCAGAGTCTACCAACTGAAAAGGCAGCAGTGGAAGTGCTAGCAGTTTAGCCAAGCTAGCATTCAACCGCTGGGCATGTGGATGGCTGGGAGCGAACTTCTTTTGGCTGTGCAGCAGCTGGGGCAGGGAAATTTGCCTGGTACAATCTGACGTTGGTGTACTGTTAGCATATTGTCCCCAAGTACTTGGCTGTGACACACCTAATTCTACACCTTCATTCCTCTCAGTGCAGGTCTCAGAGAGGACTGAAGGTATAGTGGGGTTGGAGATTCCAGCTGATGAGGAGCAAGGAGAGGACCTCTTTGTTCTTTGGTGTGGGTCTTTTAGGTACGCTTGCCAATGAACTGCATGGCAGGTCAACATATGTCTGGTCAAGCATGTGGTGCCCAAGCGGGAGATGTTTTGGCCACAAGAGATACGCTTGAGGCATATGTTGCAAATAGCAATGGTGGGATCTGATGCAGTTGTCTCAAAAAAGGCCCACACCAAAGAACTTTTGGAATAACGCGAAGAGACAGCAGCGCCCTGCACATGCGAAGCTCTGCGGTGTGATGCAGTCAGTGTGCTGCCCTTTAGCTGGCCCCTGGAGGGCCTCCTGCCTTGTTGGTGATGTGCCTCCTCCTCCTCCTCTCTCCTATCAGGCACCCACGTGGAGTCAGTGACCTCATCATCCCTTCCCTCCTTATCACTGGAGTAAAGCAGGCAGTATGCTGCAGCTGGGGGAACATGACTGCCAGACTGCTGTCCTTCTTGGGCATCCCCTCTCTCTGGGCTCACGTTACTGCCTTCCTCTAGCTGGGTACCATCATCAGAGCCTTCAAAATGCTGGGCATCCTCCATCCTCCTGGAGCATGTACTCAACACTGTGGTCAAACAGTTTGGGGGACTCCTCAGGAGGACATGGTGGGGCTAGGGAAGGAGTGACTGATGCCATTGAGCCGAGGGAAGAGGCCTCATTGGCAGCTGCTTTGCCAGACAAAGTACCCTGAGCCTGGGTGAGAGAGGATGAGGAGGATGAGGATGGCTTGGTTATCCACTCTACCAAGTCTTCCGCATGTTGCGGCTCAACGGGGCCAGCTGCCGAAAAAAAGGACAAGCGTGTCGCACGGCCACATGCTGATGAGGATGCACCATCTCCACGACCAGCACTGTTGCCTCTAGACACAGAGCCTGCTTGCCCTCTTTTATTGGCTTGTGACTGTCTGCCTCTCCTTGTTGGCCTTCCAGACATATTAATGGCCTGCAGTGAGAGCACAAAGCTGGAATGTGTATATATATACTGATACTGCAGCTAGCAGAATCAACTGCCTGCCTGTAATATTATTAGTATGAGAACACCAGCAATTGTCTTTAGATAGCTTTAGGTGCTCACTGTGCAGAGGACGCAGTACACTAACTGTAAATACTGTAGCTGCCTGCCTGTGGTATTAATAGGATCAGAAGAACACCACCAATTTTATTCAGGTAGCATTAGGTGCACACTGTGCAGAGGACACAGTACACTAACTGTAATAACTGTAGCTGCTTGCCTGTGGTATTAATAGGATCAGAACAACAGCAATTGTCTCCAGGTAGCTTTAGGTGCTCACTGTGCAGAGGACGCAGTACACTAACTGTAAATACTGTAGCTGCCTGCCTGTGGTATTAATAGGATCAGAAGAACACCACCAATTTTATTCAGGTAGCATTAGGTGCACACTGTGCAGAGGACACAGTACACTAACTGTAATAACTGTAGCTGCTTGCCTGTGGTATTAATAGGATCAGAACAACAGCAATTGTCTCCAGGTAGCTTTAGGTGCACACTGTGCAGAGGGCACAGTACACTAACTGTAAATACTGTAGCTGCCTGCCTGTGGTATTAAAAGGAGCAGAACAACAGCAATTGTCTTCAGGTAGCTTTAGGTGCACACTATGCAGAGGATGCACTACACTAACTGTAAATACTGTAGCTGCCTGCCTATAGTATTAATAGGATCAGAAGAACACCACTAATTTTCTTCAGGTAGCTTTAGGTGCACACTGTGCAGAGGACACAGTGCACTAACTGTAAATACTGTAGCTGCCTGCCTATGGTATTAGGATCAGAAGAACACCACTAATTTTCTTCAGGTAGCTTTAGGTGCACACTGTGCAGAGGACGCACTACACTAACTGTAAATGCTGTAGCTGCCTGCCTGTGGTATTAATAGGATCAGAAGAACACCACTAATTTTCTTTGGGAAGCTTTAGGTGCACACTGTGCAGAGGACACAGTACACTAACTATAAATACTGTAGCTGCCTGCCTGTGGTATTAATAGGAGCAGAACACCACTAATTTTCTTCAGGTAGCTTTAGGTGCACACTGTGCAGAGGACACAGTACACTAACTATAAATACTGTAGCTGCCTGCCTGAGGTATTAATAGGAGCAGAACAACAGCAATTGTCTCCAGGTAGCTTTAGGTGCACACTGTGCAGAGGACGCACTACACTAACTGTAAATACTGTAGCTGCCTGCCTGTGGTATTAATAGGATCAGAAGAACACCACTAATTTTCTTTGGGTAGCTTTAGGTGCACACTGTGCAGAGGACACAGTACACTAACTATAAATACTGTAGCTGCCTGCCTGTGGTATTAATAGGAGCAAAACAACAGCAATTGTCTCCAGGTAGCTTTAGGTGCACACTGTGCAGAGGACACAGTACACTAATTATAAATACTGTAGCTGCCTGCCTGTGGTATTAATAGGAGCAGAACACCACTAATTTTCTTCAAGTAGCTTTAGGTGCACACTGTGCAGAGGACACAGTACACTAACTATAAATACTGTAGCTGCCTGCCTGTGGTATTAATAGGAGCAGAACAACAGCAATTGTCTCCAGGTAGCTTTAGGTGCACACTGTGCAGAGGACGCACTACACTAACTGTAAATACTGTAGCTGCCTGCCTGTGGTATTAATAGGATCAGAAGAACACAACCAATTTTATTCAGGTAGCATTAGGTGCACACTGTGCAGAGGACACAGTACACTAACTGTAATAACTGTAGCTGCTTGCCTGTGGTATTATTAGTATGAGAACACCAGCAATTGTCTTTAGATAGCTTTAGGTGCTCACTGTGCAGAGGACGCAGTACACTAACTGTAAATACTGTAGCTGCCTGCCTGTGGTATTAATAGGATCAGAAGAACACCACCAATTTTATTCAGGTAGCATTAGGTGCACACTGTGCAGAGAACACAGTACACTAACTGTAATAACTGTAGCTGCTTGCCTGTGGTATTAATAGGATCAGAACAACAGCAATTGTCTCCAGGTAGCTTTAGGTACACACTGTGCAGAGGACGCACTACACTAACTGTAAATTCTGTAGCTGCCTGCCTGTGGTAATAATAGGATCAGAATAACACCACTAATTTTCTTCAGGTAGCTTTAGGTGCACACTGTGCAGAGGGCACAGTACACTAACTGTAAATACTGTAGCTGCCTGCCTGTGGTATTAAAAGGAGCAGAACAACAGCAATTGTCTTCAGGTAGCTTTAGGTGCACACTGTGCAGAGGACGCACTACACTAACTGTAAATACTGTAGCTGCCTGCCTATAGTATTAATAGGATCAGAAGAACACCACTAATTTTCTTCAGGTAGCTTTAGGTGCACACTGTGCAGAGGACACAGTGCACTAACTGTAAATACTGTAGCTGCCTGCCTATGGTATTAGGATCAGAAGAACACCACTAATTTTCTTCAGGTAGCTTTGGGTGCACACTGTGCAGAGGACGCACTACACTAACTGTAAATGCTGTAGCTGCCTGCCTGTGGTATTAATAGGATCAGAAGAACACCACTAATTTTCTTTGGGAAGCTTTAGGTGCACACTGTGCAGAGGACACAGTACACTAACTATAAATACTGTAGCTGCCTGCCTGTGGTATTAATAGGAGCAGAACACCACTAATTTTCTTCAGGTAGCTTTAGGTGCACACTGTGCAGAGGACACAGTACACTAACTATAAATACTGTAGCTGCCTGCCTGAGGTATTAATAGGAGCAGAACAACAGCAATTGTCTCCAGGTAGCTTTAGGTGCACACTGTGCAGAGGACGCACTACACTAACTGTAAATACTGTAGCTGCCTGCCTGTGGTATTAATAGGATCAGAAGAACACCACTAATTTTCTTTGGGTAGCTTTAGGTGCACACTGTGCAGAGGACACAGTACACTAACTATAAATACTGTAGCTGCCTGCCTGTGGTATTAATAGGAGCAAAACAACAGCAATTGTCTCCAGGTAGCTTTAGGTGCACACTGTGCAGAGGACACAGTACACTAATTATAAATACTGTAGCTGCCTGCCTGTGGTATTAATAGGAGCAGAACACCACTAATTTTCTTCAAGTAGCTTTAGGTGCACACTGTGCAGAGGACACAGTACACTAACTATAAATACTGTAGCTGCCTGCCTGTGGTATTAATAGGAGCAGAACAACAGCAATTGTCTCCAGGTAGCTTTAGGTGCACACTGTGCAGAGGACGCACTACACTAACTGTAAATACTGTAGCTGCCTGCCTGTGGTATTAATAGGATCAGAAGAACACAACCAATTTTATTCAGGTAGCATTAGGTGCACACTGTGCAGAGGACACAGTACACTAACTGTAATAACTGTAGCTGCTTGCCTGTGGTATTATTAGTATGAGAACACCAGCAATTGTCTTTAGATAGCTTTAGGTGCTCACTGTGCAGAGGACGCAGTACACTAACTGTAAATACTGTAGCTGCCTGCCTGTGGTATTAATAGGATCAGAAGAACACCACCAATTTTATTCAGGTAGCATTAGGTGCACACTGTGCAGAGAACACAGTACACTAACTGTAATAACTGTAGCTGCTTGCCTGTGGTATTAATAGGATCAGAACAACAGCAATTGTCTCCAGGTAGCTTTAGGTACACACTGTGCAGAGGACGCACTACACTAACTGTAAATTCTGTAGCTGCCTGCCTGTGGTAATAATAGGATCAGAATAACACCACTAATTTTCTTCAGGTAGCTTTAGGTGCACACTGTGCAGAGGGCACAGTACACTAACTGTAAATACTGTAGCTGCTTGCCTGTGGTATTAATAGGATCAGAACAACAGCAATTGTCTCCAGGTAGCTTTAGGTGCACACTGTGCAGAGGGCACAGTACACTAACTGTAAATACTGTAGCTGCCTGCCTGTGGTATTAAAAGGAGCAGAACAACAGCAATTGTCTTCAGGTAGCTTTAGGTGCACACTATGCAGAGGATGCACTACACTAACTGTAAATACTGTAGCTGCCTGCCTATAGTATTAATAGGATCAGAAGAACACCACTAATTTTCTTCAGGTAGCTTTAGGTGCACACTGTGCAGAGGACACAGTGCACTAACTGTAAATACTGTAGCTGCCTGCCTATGGTATTAGGATCAGAAGAACACCACTAATTTTCTTCAGGTAGCTTTAGGTGCACACTGTGCAGAGGACGCACTACACTAACTGTAAATGCTGTAGCTGCCTGCCTGTGGTATTAATAGGATCAGAAGAACACCACTAATTTTCTTTGGGAAGCTTTAGGTGCACACTGTGCAGAGGACACAGTACACTAACTATAAATACTGTAGCTGCCTGCCTGTGGTATTAATAGGAGCAGAACACCACTAATTTTCTTCAGGTAGCTTTAGGTGCACACTGTGCAGAGGACACAGTACACTAACTATAAATACTGTAGCTGCCTGCCTGAGGTATTAATAGGAGCAGAACAACAGCAATTGTCTCCAGGTAGCTTTAGGTGCACACTGTGCAGAGGACGCACTACACTAACTGTAAATACTGTAGCTGCCTGCCTGTGGTATTAATAGGATCAGAAGAACACCACTAATTTTCTTTGGGTAGCTTTAGGTGCACACTGTGCAGAGGACACAGTACACTAACTATAAATACTGTAGCTGCCTGCCTGTGGTATTAATAGGAGCAAAACAACAGCAATTGTCTCCAGGTAGCTTTAGGTGCACACTGTGCAGAGGACACAGTACACTAATTATAAATACTGTAGCTGCCTGCCTGTGGTATTAATAGGAGCAGAACACCACTAATTTTCTTCAAGTAGCTTTAGGTGCACACTGTGCAGAGGACACAGTACACTAACTATAAATACTGTAGCTGCCTGCCTGTGGTATTAATAGGAGCAGAACAACAGCAATTGTCTCCAGGTAGCTTTAGGTGCACACTGTGCAGAGGACGCACTACACTAACTGTAAATACTGTAGCTGCCTGCCTGTGGTATTAATAGGATCAGAAGAACACAACCAATTTTATTCAGGTAGCATTAGGTGCACACTGTGCAGAGGACACAGTACACTAACTGTAATAACTGTAGCTGCTTGCCTGTGGTATTATTAGTATGAGAACACCAGCAATTGTCTTTAGATAGCTTTAGGTGCTCACTGTGCAGAGGACGCAGTACACTAACTGTAAATACTGTAGCTGCCTGCCTGTGGTATTAATAGGATCAGAAGAACACCACCAATTTTATTCAGGTAGCATTAGGTGCACACTGTGCAGAGAACACAGTACACTAACTGTAATAACTGTAGCTGCTTGCCTGTGGTATTAATAGGATCAGAACAACAGCAATTGTCTCCAGGTAGCTTTAGGTACACACTGTGCAGAGGACGCACTACACTAACTGTAAATTCTGTAGCTGCCTGCCTGTGGTAATAATAGGATCAGAATAACACCACTAATTTTCTTCAGGTAGCTTTAGGTGCACACTGTGCAGAGGGCACAGTACACTAACTGTAAATACTGTAGCTGCCTGCCTGTGGTATTAAAAGGAGCAGAACAACAGCAATTGTCTTCAGGTAGCTTTAGGTGCACACTATGCAGAGGACGCACTACACTAACTGTAAATACTGTAGCTGCCTGCCTATGGTATTAATAGGATCAGAAGAACACCACTAATTTTCTTCAGGTAGCTTTAGGTGCACACTGTGCAGAGGACACAGTGCACTAACTGTAAATACGGTAGCTGCCTGCCTGTGGTATTAATAGGAGCAGAACACCACTAATTTTCTTCAGGTAGCTTTAGGTGCACACTGTCCAGAGGACGCACTACACTAACTGTAAATACTGTAGCTGCCTGCCTATGGTATAAGAATCAGAAGAACACCACTAATTTTCTTCAGGTAGCTTTAGGTGCACACTGTGCAGAGGACGCACTACACTAACTGTAAATGTTGTAGCTGCCTGCCTGTGGTATTAATAGGATCAGAAGAACACCACTAATTTTCTTTGGGTAGCTTTAGGTGCACACTGTGCAGAGGACACAGTACACTAACTATAAATACTGTAGCTGCCTGCCTGTGGTATTAATAGGAGCAGAAGAACACCACTAATTTTCTTTGGGTAGCTTTAGGTGCACACTGTGCAGAGGACACAGTACACTAACTATAAATACTGTAGCTGCCTGCCTGTGGTATTAATAGGAGCAGAACAACAGCAATTGTCTCCAGGTAGCTTTAGGTGCACACTGTGCAGAGGACACAGTACACTAACTATAAATACTGTAGCTGCCTGCCTGTGGTATTAATAGGATCAGAAGAACACCACTAATTTTCTTTGGGTAGCTTTAGGTGCACACTGTACAGAGGACACAGTACACTAACTATAAATACTGTAGCTGCCTGCCTGTGGTATTAATAGGAGCAGAACAACAGCAATTGTCTCCAGGTAGCTTTAGGTGCACACTGTGCAGAGGACGCAGTGCACTAACTATAAATACTGTAGCTGCCTGCCTGTGGTATTAATAGGAGCAGAACACCACTAATTTTCTTCAGGTAGATTTAGGTGCACACTGTGCAGAGGACACAGTACACTAACTATAAATACTGTAGCTGCCTGCCTGTGGTATTAATAGGAGCAGAACAACAGCAATTGTCTCCAGATAGCTTTAGGTGCACACTGTGCAGAGGACGCACTACACTAACTGTAAATGCTGTTGCTGCCTGCCTGTGGTATTAATAGGATCAGAAGAACACCACTAATTTTCTTCAGGTAGCTTTAGGTGCACACTGTGCAGAGAACACAGTGCACTAACTGTAAATACTGTAGCTGCCTGCCTGTGGTATTAATAGGAGAAGAACAGCAATTGACTCCAGGTAGCTTTAGGTGCACACTGTGCAGAGGACGCACTACACTAACTGTAAATGCTGTAGCTGCCTGCCTATAGTATTAATAGGATCAGAAGAACACCACTAATTTTCTTCAGGTAGCTTTAGGTGCACACTGTGCAGAGGACACAGTGCACTAACTGTGAATACTGTAGCTGCCTGCCTGTGGTATTAATAGGAGCAGAACACCACTAATTTTCTTCAGGTAGCTTTAGGTGCACACTGTGCAGAGGATGCACTACACTAACTGTAAATGCTGTAGCTGCCTGCCTGTGGTATTAATAGGATCAGAAGAACACCACTAATTTTCTTTGGGTAGCTTTAGGTGCACACTGTGCAGAGGACACAGTGCACTAACTGTAAATACTGTAGCTGCCTGCCTGTGGTATTAATAGGAGCAGAACACCACTGATTTTCTTCAAGTAGCTTTAGGTGCACACTGTGCAGAGGACACAGTACACTAACTATAAATACTGTAGCTGCCTGCCTGTGGTATTAATAGGAGCAGAACAACAGCAATTGTCTTCAGGTAGCTTTAGGTGCACACTGTGCAGAGGACGCACTACACTAACTGTAAATTCTGTAGCTGCCTGCCTGTGGTAATAATAGGATCAGAATAACACCACTAATTTTCTTCAGGTAGCTTTAGGTGCACACTGTGCAGAGGGCACAGTACACTAACTGTAAATACTGTAGCTGCCTGCCTGTGGTATTAAAAGGAGCAGACCAACAGCAATTGTCTTCAGGTAGCTTTAGGTGCACACTGTGCAGAGGACGCACTACACTAACTGTAAATACTGTAGCTGCCTGCCTATAGTATTAATAGGATCAGAAGAACACCACTAATTTTCTTCAGGTAGCTTTAGGTGCACACTGTGCAGAGGACACAGTGCACTAACTGTAAATACTGTAGCTGCCTGCCTATGGTATTAGGATCAGAAGAACACCACTAATTTTCTTCAGGTAGCTTTAGGTGCACACTGTGCAGAGGACGCACTACACTAACTGTAAATGCTGTAGCTGCCTGCCTGTGGTATTAATAGGATCAGAAGAACACCACTAATTTTCTTTGGGAAGCTTTAGGTGCACACTGTGCAGAGGACACAGTACACTAACTATAAATACTGTAGCTGCCTGCCTGTGGTATTAATAGGAGCAGAACACCACTAATTTTCTTCAGGTAGCTTTAGGTGCACACTGTGCAGAGGACACAGTACACTAACTATAAATACTGTAGCTGCCTGCCTGAGGTATTAATAGGAGCAGAACAACAGCAATTGTCTCCAGGTAGCTTTAGGTGCACACTGTGCAGAGGACGCACTACACTAACTGTAAATACTGTAGCTGCCTGCCTGTGGTATTAATAGGATCAGAAGAACACCACTAATTTTCTTTGGGTAGCTTTAGGTGCACACTGTGCAGAGGACACAGTACACTAACTATAAATACTGTAGCTGCCTGCCTGTGGTATTAATAGGAGCAAAACAACAGCAATTGTCTCCAGGTAGCTTTAGGTGCACACTGTGCAGAGGACACAGTACACTAATTATAAATACTGTAGCTGCCTGCCTGTGGTATTAATAGGAGCAGAACACCACTAATTTTCTTCAAGTAGCTTTAGGTGCACACTGTGCAGAGGACACAGTACACTAACTATAAATACTGTAGCTGCCTGCCTGTGGTATTAATAGGAGCAGAACACCACTAATTTTCTTCAAGTAGCTTTAGGTGCACACTGTGCAGAGGACACAGTACACTAACTATAAATACTGTAGCTGCCTGCCTGTGGTATTAATAGGAGCAGAACAACAGCAATTGTCTCCAGGTAGCTTTAGGTGCACACTGTGCAGAGGACGCACTACACTAACTGTAAATACTGTAGCTGCCTGCCTGTGGTATTAATAGGATCAGAAGAACACAACCAATTTTATTCAGGTAGCATTAGGTGCACACTGTGCAGAGGACACAGTACACTAACTGTAATAACTGTAGCTGCTTGCCTGTGGTATTATTAGTATGAGAACACCAGCAATTGTCTTTAGATAGCTTTAGGTGCTCACTGTGCAGAGGACGCAGTACACTAACTGTAAATACTGTAGCTGCCTGCCTGTGGTATTAATAGGATCAGAAGAACACCACCAATTTTATTCAGGTAGCATTAGGTGCACACTGTGCAGAGAACACAGTACACTAACTGTAATAACTGTAGCTGCTTGCCTGTGGTATTAATAGGATCAGAACAACAGCAATTGTCTCCAGGTAGCTTTAGGTACACACTGTGCAGAGGACGCACTACACTAACTGTAAATTCTGTAGCTGCCTGCCTGTGGTAATAATAGGATCAGAATAACACCACTAATTTTCTTCAGGTAGCTTTAGGTGCACACTGTGCAGAGGGCACAGTACACTAACTGTAAATACTGTAGCTGCCTGCCTGTGGTATTAAAAGGAGCAGAACAACAGCAATTGTCTTCAGGTAGCTTTAGGTGCACACTATGCAGAGGACGCACTACACTAACTGTAAATACTGTAGCTGCCTGCCTATGGTATTAATAGGATCAGAAGAACACCACTAATTTTCTTCAGGTAGTTTTAGGTGCACACTGTGCAGAGGACACAGTGCACTAACTGTAAATACTGTAGCTGCCTGCCTGTGGTATTAATAGGAGCAGAACACCACTAATTTTCTTCAGGTAGCTTTAGGTGCACACTGTGCAGAGGATGCACTACACTAACTGTAAATGCTGTAGCTGCCTGCCTGTGGTATTAATAGGAGCAAAACAACAGCAATTGTCTCCAGGTAGCTTTAGGTGCACACTGTGCAGAGGACACAGTACACTAATTATAAATACTGTAGCTGCCTGCCTGTGGTATTAATAGGAGCAGAACACCACTAATTTTCTTCAAGTAGCTTTAGGTGCACACTGTGCAGAGGACACAGTACACTAACTATAAATACTGTAGCTGCCTGCCTGTGGTATTAATAGGAGCAGAACAACAGCAATTGTCTCCAGGTAGCTTTAGGTGCACACTGTGCAGAGGACGCACTACACTAACTGTAAATACTGTAGCTGCCTGCCTGTGGTATTAATAGGATCAGAAGAACACAACCAATTTTATTCAGGTAGCATTAGGTGCACACTGTGCAGAGGACACAGTACACTAACTGTAATAACTGTAGCTGCTTGCCTGTGGTATTATTAGTATGAGAACACCAGCAATTGTCTTTAGATAGCTTTAGGTGCTCACTGTGCAGAGGACGCAGTACACTAACTGTAAATACTGTAGCTGCCTGCCTGTGGTATTAATAGGATCAGAAGAACACCACCAATTTTATTCAGGTAGCATTAGGTGCACACTGTGCAGAGAACACAGTACACTAACTGTAATAACTGTAGCTGCTTGCCTGTGGTATTAATAGGATCAGAACAACAGCAATTGTCTCCAGGTAGCTTTAGGTACACACTGTGCAGAGGACGCACTACACTAACTGTAAATTCTGTAGCTGCCTGCCTGTGGTAATAATAGGATCAGAATAACACCACTAATTTTCTTCAGGTAGCTTTAGGTGCACACTGTGCAGAGGGCACAGTACACTAACTGTAAATACTGTAGCTGCCTGCCTGTGGTATTAAAAGGAGCAGAACAACAGCAATTGTCTTCAGGTAGCTTTAGGTGCACACTATGCAGAGGACGCACTACACTAACTGTAAATACTGTAGCTGCCTGCCTATGGTATTAATAGGATCAGAAGAACACCACTAATTTTCTTCAGGTAGCTTTAGGTGCACACTGTGCAGAGGACACAGTGCACTAACTGTAAATACGGTAGCTGCCTGCCTGTGGTATTAATAGGAGCAGAACACCACTAATTTTCTTCAGGTAGCTTTAGGTGCACACTGTGCAGAGGACACAGTGCACTAACTGTAAATACGGTAGCTGCCTGCCTGTGGTATTAATAGGAGCAGAACAACAGCAATTGTCTCCAGGTATCTTTAGGTGCACACTGTGCAGAGGACGCACTACACTAACTGTAAATACTGTAGCTGCCTGCCTATGGTATAAGAATCAGAAGAACACCACTAATTTTCTTCAGGTAGCTTTAGGTGCACACTGTGCAGAGGACGCACTACACTAACTGTAAATATTGTAGCTGCCTGCCTGTTGTATTAATAGGATCAGAAGAACACCACTAATTTTCTTTGGGTAGCTTTAGGTGCACACTGTGCAGAGGACACAGTACACTAACTATAAATACTGTAGCTGACTGCCTGTGGTATTAATAGGAGCAGAAGAACACCACTAATTTTCTTTGGGTAGCTTTAGATGCACACTGTGCAGAGGACACAGTACACTAACTATAAATACTGTAGCTGCCTGCCTGTGGTATTAATAGGAGCAGAACAACAGCAATTGTCTCCAGGTAGCTTTAGGTGCACACTGTGCAGAGGACACAGTACACTAACTATAAATACTGTAGCTGCCTGCCTGTGGTATTAATAGGATCAGAAGAACACCACTAATTTTCTTTGGGTAGCTTTAGGTGCACACTGTACAGAGGACACAGTACACTAACTATAAATACTGTAGCTGCCTGCCTGTGGTATTAATAGGAGCAGAACAACAGCAATTGTCTCCAGGTAGCTTTAGGTGCACACTGTGCAGAGGACGCAGTGCACTAACTATAAATACTGTAGCTGCCTGCCTGTGGTATTAATAGGAGCAGAACACCACTAATTTTCTTCAGGTAGCTTTAGGTGCACACTGTGCAGAGGACACAGTACACTAACTATAAATACTGTAGCTGCCTGCCTGTGGTATTAATAGGAGCAGAACAACAGCAATTGTCTCCAGATAGCTTTAGGTGCACACTGTGCAGAGGACGCACTACACTAACTGTAAATGCTGTTGCTGCCTGCCTGTGGTATTAATAGGATCAGAAGAACACCACTAATTTTCTTCAGGTAGCTTTAGGTGCACACTGTGCAGAGAACACAGTGCACTAACTGTAAATACTGTAGCTGCCTGCCTGTGGTATTAATAGGAGAAGAACAGCAATTGACTCCAGGTAGCTTTAGGTGCACACTGTGCAGAGGACGCACTACACTAACTGTAAAT
Organism: Lithobates clamitans; assembly: GCA_037952925.1. Classification (NCBI taxonomy): domain Eukaryota; kingdom Metazoa; phylum Chordata; class Amphibia; order Anura; family Ranidae; genus Lithobates; species Lithobates clamitans. The sequence continues at coordinate 7,657,960 of JBBGZY010000787.1, read as the reverse complement.
GCTGTAGCTGCCTGCCTATAGTATTAATAGGATCAGAAGAACACCACTAATTTTCTTCAGGTAGTTTTAGGTGCACACTGTGCAGAGGACACAGTGCACTAACTGTAAATACTGTAGCTGCCTGCCTGTGGTATTAATAGGAGCAGAACACCACTAATTTTCTTCAGGTAGCTTTAGGTGCACACTGTGCAGAGGATGCACTACACTAACTGTAAATGCTGTAGCTGCCTGCCTGTGGTATTAATAGGATCACAAGAACACCACTAATTTTCTTTGGGTAGCTTTAGGTGCACACTGTGCAGAGGACACAGTGCACTAACTGTAAATACTGTAGCTGCCTGCCTGTGGTATTAATAGGAGCAGAACATCACTGATTTTCTTCAAGTAGCTTTAGGTGCACACTGTGCAGAGGACACAGTACACTAACTATAAATACTGTAGCTGCCTGCCTGTGGTATTAATAGGAGCAGAACAACAGCAATTGTCTCCAGGTAGCTTTAGGTGCACACTGTGCAGAGGACGCACTACACTAACTGTAAATACTGTAGCTGCCTGCCTGTGGTAATAATAGGATCAGAAGAACACCACTAATTTTCTTCAGGTAGCTTTAGGTGCACACTGTACAGAGGCCACAGTGCACTAACTGTAAATACTGTAGCTGCCTGCCTGTGGTATTAATAGGAGCAGAACACCACTAATTTTCTTCAGGTAGCTTTAGGTGCACACTGTGCAGAGGACACAGTACACTAACTATAAATACTGTAGCTGCCTGCCTGTGGTATTAATAGGAGCAGAACAACAGCAATTGTCTCCAGGTAGCTTTAGGTGCACACTGTGCAGAGGACGCACTACACTAACTGTAAATACTGTAGCTGCCTGCCTGTGGTATTAATAGGATCAGAAGAACACCACTAATTTTCTTCAGGTAGCTTTAGGTGCACACTATGCAGAGGGCCCAGTTCACTAACTGTAAATACTGTTGCTGCCTGGCTGTGGTATTAATAGGAGCAGAACAACAACAATTGTCTCCAGATAGCTTTAGGTGCACACTGTGCAGAGGATGCACTACACTAGCTGTAAATGCTGTAGCTGCCTGCCTGTGGTATTAATAGGATCAGAAGAACACCACTAATTTTCTTCAGGTAGCTTTAGGTGCACACTGTGCAGAGGACACAGTGCACTAACTGTAAATACTGTAGCTACCTGCCTGTGGTATTAATAGGAGAAGAACAGCAATTGACTCCAGGTAGCTTTAGGTGCACACTGTGTAGAGGTCGCACTACACTAACTGTAAATGCTGTAGCTGCCTGCCTGTAGTATTAATAGGATCAGAAAACGGATCTTGTGGACAGATTACTGGGAGGGGCTGGGGAAGACCCGGCTGTCTTGGTGCACGTTGGCACCAATGACAAAGTCAGAGGCAGATGGAGTGTCCTAAAGAACGATTTTATTGACTTAGGAGCTAAATTGAGGAAAAGGAACTCCAAGGTAGTGTTCTCAGGAATACTACCAGTACATCGAGACACACCGGAAAGGCAGAGGGAGATTAGGGAAGTAAACAAGTGGCTGAAGAGCTGGTGTAGTAAGGAGGGGTTTGGGTTCCTGGAGGACTGGGCCGACTTCTCAGTCGGTAACCGGTACTATAGAAGGGACGGACTGCACCTAAATGAGGAGGGTGCAGATCTACTGGGAATGAAGATGGCCAAAAAGTTAGAGGGGTTTTTAAACTAGGCGATGGGGGGGAGGGTCCAGAGACAGTGATAGCCAGCGCGGAAGATATTCCAGAGGGTAATATTGGGTGCATTAGTGGTAGGTTAACCAAAGCACAAAAACACAAGGTGAGTATAGTAGCAAGTCCTAGTTGCAATCTTGAAACACCCAATACGAGGACAATATGCGACCGGTCTAAACTATGTGGCATGTTCACCAATGCCAGGAGCATGGCGGACAAGATGGGTGAACTAGAGATACTGTTGTACAAGGAGGATTTGGATTTTGTGGGAATTTCAGAGACCTGGTTCAACAGCTCTAATGATTGGCTGGCAAACATTCAAGGGTATACCCTATACGGCAAGGATAGAGAGGGTAAAAAAGGGGGAGGGGTATGCCTATATATCAAGAATAATGTACAAGTGAATGTGAGAGATGACATCACTGAGGGGGCTAGGGAGGAGGTGGAATCTTTATGGGTAGAGCTCCAAAGGGATGAAGCTAAGGGGAAAATTATACTGGGAGTAGGGATGAGCTTCGAGTTCGAGTCAAACTCATGTTCTACTCGAACATTGGCTGTTCGCAAGTTCGCCGAACAGCGAACAATTTGGGCTGTTCGCGGCAAATTCGAATGCCGCGGAACACCCTTTAAAAGTCTATGAGAGAAATCAAAAGTGCTAATTTTAAAGGCTTATATGCAAGTTATTGTCATAAAAAGTGTTTGGGGACCCGGGTCCTGCCCCAGGGGACATGGATCAATGCAAAAAAAAGTTTTAAAAACGGACGTTTTTTCAGGAGCAGTGATTTTATTAATGCTTAAAGTCAAACAATAAAAGTGTAATATCCCTTTAAATTTCGTACCTGGGGGGTGTCTATAGTATGCCTGTAAAGGGGCGCATGTTTCCTGTGTTTAGAACAGTCTGACAGCAAAATGACATTTGGAAGGAAAAAACTCATTTAAAACTACCCGCGGCTATTGCATTGCCGACAATACACATAGAAGTGTAACACAGGGCAACCCCGAACCAAAATAAAAAAAAAAAAATGATGTGGGGGTCCCCCTAAATTCCATATAAGGCCCTTCAGGTCTGGTATGGATATTAAGGGGAACCCCAGCCAAAATTTAAAAAAAAATTGACGTGGGGTTCCCCCTAAATTCCATACCAGACCCTTCAGGTCTGGTATGGATTTTAAGGGGAACCCCGCGCAAAAAAAAAAAAAAAAAACGGCGTGGGGTCCCCCCAAAAATCCATACCAGACCCTTATCCGAGCACGCAACCTGGCAGGCCGCAGGAAAAGAGGGGGGGACGAGAGTGCGCCCCCCCCTCCTGAACCGTACCAGGCCACATGCCCTCAACATTGGGAGAGTGCTTTGGGGTAGCCCCCCAAAACACCTTGTCCCCATGTTGATGAAGACAAGGGCCTCATCCCCACAACCCTGGCCGGTGGTTGTGGGGGTCTGCGGGTGGGGGCTTATCGGAATCTGGAAGCCCCCTTTAACAAGGGGACCCCCAGATCCCGCCCCCCCCTGTGTGAAATGGTAAGGGGGTACTTACCCCTACCATTTCACTAAAAAACTGTCAAAAATGTTAAAAATGACAAGAGACAGTTCTTGACAATTCCTTTATTTAAATGCTTCTTCTTTCTTCCTTCATCTTCTTCTGGTTCTTCTGGCTCTTCTGGTTCTTCCTCCGGTGTTCTCGTCCAGCATCTTCTCTGCGGCGTCTTCTATCTTCTTCTCCTCGGGCCGCTCCGCACCCATGGCATGGGGGGGGGAGGCTCCCGCTCTTCTCTTCATCTTCTTCTCTTCTTCATCTTCTTCTTCATCTTCTTCTTCTTCTTCTCTTCTTCCTTCTTCTCTTCTTCATGTCTTCTCCGGGCCGCTCCGCAGCCATGCTATGGCATGGAGGGAGGCTCCCGCTGTGTGACGGCGTCTCTTCGTCTGACGGTTCTTAAATAACGGGGGGCGGGGCCATCCGGTGACCCCGCCCCCCTCTGACGCACGGTGACTTGAGGGACTTCCCTGTGACGTCACGGGGAATGCCACAGGGAAGTCCCGTCATGTCGCCGTGCGTCAGAGGGGGGCGGGGTCACCGGGTGGCCCCGCCCCCCGTTATTTAAGAACCGTCAGACGAAGAGACGCCGTCACACAGCGGGAGCCTCCCTCCATGCCACAGCATGGCTGCGGAGCGGCCCGGAGAAGACATGAAGAAGAGAAGAAGGAAGAAGAAGAAGAAGAAGAAGAAGAAGATGAAGAAGAAGATGAAGAAGAGAAGAAGATGAAGAGAAGAGCGGGAGCCTCCCCCCCCCATGCCATGGGTGCGGAGCGGCCCGAGGAGAAGAAGATAGAAGACGCCGCGGAGAAGATGCTGGACGAGAACGCCGGAGGAAGAACCAGAAGAGCCAGAAGAACCAGAAGAAGAAGAAGATGAAGGAAGAAAGAAGAAGCATTTAAATAAAGGAATTGTCAAAAACTGTCTCTTGTCATTTTTAATATTTTTGACAGTTTTTTAGTGAAATGGTAGGGGTAAGTACCCCCTTACCATTTCACACAGGGGGGGGCCGGGATCTGGGGGTCCCCTTGTTAAAGGGGGCTTCCAGATTCCGATAAGCCCCCCGCCCGCAGACCCCCACAACCACCGGCCAGGGTTGTGGGGATGAGGCCCTTGTCTTCATCAACATGGGGACAAGGTGTTTTGGGGGGCTACCCCAAAGCACCCTCCCAATGTTGAGGGCATGTGGCCTGGTACGGTTCAGGAGGGGGGGGCGCACTCTCGTCCCCCCCTCTTTTCCTGCGGCCTGCCAGGTTGCGTGCTCGGATAAGGGTCTGGTATGGATCTTTAGGGGGAACCCACGCCGTTTTTTTTTGTTTTTTTTGGCGCGGGGTTCCCCTTAAAATCCATACCAGACCTGAAGGGTCTGGTATGGAATTTAGGGGGAACCCCACGTCAATTTTTTTTTTAAATTTTGGCTGGGGTTCCCCTTAATATCCATACCAGACCTGAAGGGCCTTGTATGGAATTTAGGGGGACTCCCACATCATTTTTTTTTTTTAATTTTGGTTCGGGGTTGCCCTGTGGGGAATTCCCATGCCGTTTTTATCAATGAACTTCTATGTGTATTGTCGGCAATGCAATAGCCGCAGGTAGTTTTAAATGTGTTTTTTCCTTCAAAATGTCACTTTGCTGTCAGACTGTTCTAAACACGGGAAACATGCGCCCCTTTACAGGCATACTATAGACACCCCCCAGGTATGAAATTTAAAGGGATATTACACTTTTATTGTTTGACTTTAAGCATTATTAAAATCACTGCTCCTGAAAAAACGGCCGTTTTTAAAACTTTTTTTTGCATTGATTCATGTCCCCTGGGGGAGGACCCGGGTCCCCAAACACTTTTATTGACAATAACTTGCATATTAGCCTTTAAAATTAGCACTTTTGATTATTCATATTCGTGTCCCATAGACTTTAACGGCGTTCGCGTGTTCGAACGAATTTTTTTCCTGTTCGCATGTTCTGGTGCGAACCGAACAGGGGGGTGTTCGGCTCATCCCTAACTGGGAGTATGCTATAGGCCCCCTAACCTGAGGGAGGAAGTGGAGACGGATCTCCTATCACAAATTGGATTAGCAGCAAGGATGGGAAGTGTTATCATAATGGGGGATTTTAATTTTCCAGACATAGACTGGGTGGAGGGAAGCGCGCATTCATTTAAGGCTCGCCAGTTCCTTAGTGTCTTGCAGGACAATTTTATGAGTCAGATGGTAGACGCACCAACTAGAAATAAAACATTACTAGATCTACTGATTACCAACAATACAGACCTGATAACAGATGTGGAAATACGGGGCAATTTAGGTAACAGCGATCACAGGTCAATTTGTTTCAGTATAAATCACACAAATAGGAAACATGAAGGGAACACAAAGACACTGAATTTCAAAAGAGCCAACTTCCCTAAACTTCAAACCTTGCTAAAAGGCATAAATTGGGATAAAATATTAGGAACAAAGAATACGGAGGAGAGATGGGTTTGCTTTAAGAGCATATTAAATAAGGGCATTAGCCAATGTATCCCATTGGGTAATAAATTTAAAAGAGCGAACAAACATCCTGGATGGCTTAACTCCAATGTAAAAATGCATATAAAAGCAAAGGAGAAGGCATTCAAAAAACACAAGGTTGAGGGATCATCCTCAGCATTCAGAATTTATAAAGAATGCAATAAGAAATGTAAGGGTGCAATTAGGACGGCTAAGATAGAACATGAAAGACACATAGCGGAGGAGAGCAAAAAAAATCCCAAGAAATTCTTTAAGTATGTAAACAGTAAAAAAGGGAGGACAGATCATATTGGCCCCATAAAGAATGAGGAAGGACATCTGGTTACAAAGGATGGGGAGATGGCAAAGGTATTGAATTTATTCTTCTCCTCAGTCTTCACGAGTGAATCGGGGGGCTTCAGTAACCAAAACTGCAGTGTTTATCCTCATGACACAACACAGGAAGCACGTACATGGTTAACAAAGGACGGAATTAAAATTAGACTTGAGAAACTTAACATTAATAAATCACCGGGACCAGATGGCTTGCATCCGAGGGTACTTAGGGAACTCAGTCAGGTGATTGCAAGACCGTTGTTCCTAATTTTTACAGACAGTCTATTGACTGGAATGATACCAGCTGATTGGAGAAAAGCCAATGTAGCACCAATATTTAAAAAGGGCCCAAAAAACATCCCTGGGAATTACAAACCAGTTAGCCTAACATCAATAGTATGTAAACTCTTGGAGGGGATGATAAGGGACTATATACAAGATTTTAGTAATAAGAATGATATCATTAGCAGTAATCAGCATGGATTCATGAAGAATCGTTCTTGCCAAACCAATCTATTAACCTTCTATGAGGAGGTGAGTTGCCATCTAGATAAAGGAAGGCCCGTAGACGTGGTGTATCTGGATTTTGCAAAAGCATTTGACACAGTTCCCCATAAACATTTACTGTACAAAATAAGGTGCGTTGGCATGGACCATAGGGTGAGTACATGGATTGAAAACTGGCTACAAGGGCGTGTGCAGAGGGTGGTTATAAATGGGGAGTACTCAGAATGGTCAGGGGTGGGTATTGGGGTTCCCCAGGGTTCTGTGCTGGGACCAATCCTATTTAATTTGTTCATAAACGACCTGGAGGATGGGATAAACAGTTCAATCTCTGTATTTGCAGACGATACTAAGCTAAGCAGGGCAATAACTTCTCCGCAGGATGTGGAAATCTTGCAAAAAGACCTGAACAAATTAATGGGGTGGGCGACTACATGGCAAATGAGGTTCAATGTAGAAAAATGTAAAATAATGCATTTGGGTGGCAAAAATATGAATGCAATCTATACACTGGGGGGAGAACCTCTGGGGGAATCTAGGATGGAAAAGGACCTGGGGGTCCTAGTGGATGATAGGCTCAGCAATGGCATGCAATGCCAAGCTGCTGCTAATAATAAAGCAAACAGAATATTGGCATGCATTAAAAGGGGGATCAACTGCAGAGATAAAACGATAATTCTCCCGCTCTACTCTGGTCCGGCCGCACCTGGAGTATGCTGTCCAGTTCTGGGCACCAGTCCTCAGGAGGGACGTACTGGAAATGTAGCGAGTACAAAGAAGGTCAACAAAGCTAATAAAGGGTCTGGAGGATCTTAGTTATGAGGAAAGGTTGCGAGCACTGAACTTATTCTCTCTGGAGAAGAGACGCTTGAGAGGAGATATGATTTCAATATACAAATACTGTACTGGTGACCCCACAATAGGGATAAAACTTTTTCGCAGAAGAGAGTTTAATAAGACTCGTGGCCACTCATTACAATTAGAAGAAAAGAGGTTTAACCTTAAACTACGTAGAGGGTTCTTTACTGTAAGAGCGGCAAGGATGTGGAATTCCCTTCCACAGGCGGTGGTCTCAGCGGGGAGCATTGATAGCTTCAAGAAACTATTAGATAATCACCTGAATGACCGCAATATACAGGGATATGTAATGTAATACTGACACATAATCACACACATAGGTTGGACTTGATGGACTTGTGTCTTTTTTCAACCTCACCTACTATGTAACTATAAGAAGAACACCACTAATTTTCTTCAGGTAGCTTTAGGTGCACACTGTGCAGAGGACACAGTACACTAACTGTAAATACTGTAGCTGCCTGCCTGTGGTATTAATAGGAGCAGAACAACAGCAATTATCTTCAGGTAGCTTTAGGTGCACACTGTGGAGAGGATGCACTACACTAACTATAAATACTGTAGCTGTCTGCCTGTGGTATTAATAGGATCAGAAGAACACCACTAATTTTCTTCAGGTAGCTTTAGGTGCACACTGTGCAGGGTACACACTACACTAAATTGTAAATACTGCAGCTGCCTGCGGTACTGTACTAATAGGATCAGAAGAACACCACTAATTTTCTTCAGGTAGCTTTAGGTGCACACTGTGCAGAGGACGCACTACACTAACTGTAAATACTATAGCTAATAGGACTAATAGGATGAGAAGAACACCAGCAATTTTCTTCAGGTAGCTGTAAATACTGTAAAAACACCTGCCTGCCTGTCAGTAGTAGGAAGAGACTAACATGAATGGATCTAGCTAAACTGAATACAGTGTATATATATATATACACAACACCTAGGATATATATATATATACACAATACACTGTAAATGCAGCTAACTGACTCGCCTGCCTACTCTAAATTAAATCAAATGACACTGTCTCTCTGTCCATCTATCTCTCTCTCAACGCCGGAACACACTACACAGGGTCGCCGTGCAGGGGGCCTTATATAGTGTGGGGCGTGTAATAAACCCCTGAGCCATAATTGGCCAAACCCACCCTGGCTTTGGCCAATTACGGCTCTCTGTACAGACGGCACTGTGATTGGCCAAGCATGCGGGTCATAGTGCATGCTTGGCCAATCATCAGCCAGCAATGCACTGCGATACCGCAGTGAATTGTGGGTCGTGACGCGCCACTCGAATTTGGCACGAACGGCCCATATCATTTGTAATTCGACAAACGACCGAACAGGCGATGTTCGAGTCGAACATGCATTCAATTCAAAGCTCATCCCTAGTTACTGCCAGTTTAACGCCATGTACTTCTCTCTGCGTTACTGCAAGTTTAACGCCATATAGTTTTGTGTGGTACTGCCAGTTTAACACCATATAGATCTGTGTGCATTACTGCCAGTTTAACGTCATGTAGTTTTGTGCGTTACTGCAAGTTTAACACCATTTACTTCTGTGTGCATTACTGCCAGTTTATCGCCATATAGTTCTGTGTGCGTTACTGCCAGTTTAACGCCATATAGTTCTGTGTGCGTTACTGCCAGTTTAACGCCATAAAGTTTTGTGCGCGTTACTGCCAGTTTAACTCCATACATAAATAAATATATGTGTATGCGCTAAAGGCTATAAATACGTGAACAAAGAATAAAATAAATCTATACAATATTAAAAATTATTATAAATTATAAACAGTGTCACACACCTGTGAAGAAAGTGACTATAATCCACAATTGAATATATGAAAAATGGTAACATGCACCATGCAAAAAAATGTGAGAAAAAAAAATCTTTTAAATGATTAAAAAAAATATATATATATATATATATATAAGTGCTACTTGATAAAGTGTCCGAAACCAATTCATACAAATGAATATATCTCAGTCCAAGCCATTCATAAGAGTATATAAATCAAAGTGCACAATAGTGTCCAAACAAATAGCAGGCAATCCTCATGCTGTTTTTTTGAAAAAGTGCTAAATATTCCTCATGCTCTTCTTATGAGATGTGCACATTAAGGCATGCTGCAGTGCTCTCCAGTGACCCCCAATGGATAATGCGCTCACCTTAGAGCGTGTGACACAGTAGCTAAACAGTGTCAAAACACGCATTAGAGCCACTCCAGGGCTCACACAGGGTATGCTGGTGATGATCTGTATCTCGCTCAAATGGTGACATATATGAAAGAAAGGAAACTCATAGCATAATACCGCCAGGAATTTATTTGAAAAGCCTTAAAAACAATCCCTCCAGGAGGGTACTCACAATGCTTGGGTGCGTCAGTGCACCATCCTATCCAAAACATGCAATACAGATGAATCCTGTGGCGTGCGGTGCGGTGTTCAATCCTCTGCCTGTCTGTGTGTAGAAAGCTCCGTCTTGCTCCTCCCCTATGCGTCTTCGGCACAGGGTATACGTGCCTTCATCTGGGGGATCTATATAGTTTTGTACGTTACTGCCAGCTTAACGCCATATAGTTTTCTGCGTTACTGCCAGTTTAACGCCATTTACTTCTGTGTGCGTTACTGCAAGTTTAATGCCATGTAGTTTTGTGCGGTACTGCCAGTTTAACGCCATATAGTTCTGTGTGCGTTACTGCCAGTTTAACCCCATATAGTTTTGTGTGCATTACTGCCAGTTTAACGCCATATAGTTTTGTGCATTACTGCAAGTTTAACGCCATATAGTTTTGTGCATTACTGCAAGTTTAACGCCATTTACTTCTCTGTGCATTACTGCCAGTTTAACACCATGTACTTCTGTGTGCGTTACTGCAAGCTTAACTCCATATCGTTTTGTGTGGTACAGCCAGTTTAATGCCATGTAATTCTGTGTGCATTACTGACAGTTTAATGTCATGTAGTTTTGTGCGTTGTGCCAGTTTAACGCCATTTACTTCTGTGTGTGTTACTGCAAGTTTAATTCCATATCGTTGTGTGCGGTACTGCCAATTTAACGCTATATAGTTCTGTGTGCGTTACTGCCAGTTTAACGCCATATAGTTTTGTGTGCGTTACTGCCAGTTTAACGCCATATAGTTTAGTATGCATTACTGCCAGTTTAACGCCATAAAGTTTTATGCGTTACTGCAAGTTTAACGCCATTTACTTCTGTGTGCATTACTGCCAGTTAAACACCATGTACTTCTGTGTGGGTTACTGCAAGTTTAAGGCCATATAGTTTTGTGCGTTACTGATAGTTTAACGTCATATAGTTTTGTGCGTTACTGCAAGTTTAACACCATTTACTTCTGTGTGCGTTATTGCCAGTTTAAAGCCATTCATTTCTGTGTGCGTTACTGCAAGTTTAACGCCATAAAGTTTTGTGTGGTACTGCCAGTTTAACGCCATATAGTTGTGTGCGGTACTGCCAGTTTAACGCCATATAGTTCTGTGTGTGTTACTGCCAGTTTAACACCATATAGTTCTGTGCGGTACTGCCAGTTTAACGCCATATAGTTCTGTGTGTGTTACTGCCCGTTTAACCCCATATAGTTTTGTGTGCGTTACTGCTAGTTTAATGCCATATAGTTTTGTGTGCATTACTGCCAGTTTAACGCCATATCGTTTTGTGCGTCACTGCCAGTTTAACGCCATATAGTTTTGTGCATTACTGCACGTTTAACACCATTTACTTCTCTGTGCATTGCTGCCAGTTTAACACCATGTACTTCTGTGTGCGTTACTGCAAGTTTAACGCCATATAGTTTTGTGCGGTACAGCCAGTTTAATGCCATGTAGTTCTGTGTGCATTACTGCCAGTTTAACGTCATGTAGTTTTGTGCATTACTGCCAGTTTAACACCATTTACTTCTGTGTGTGTTACTGCAAGTTTAACGCCATATAGTTCTGTGTGCGGTACTGCCAGTTTAACGCCATATAGATTTGTGTGCATTACTGCCAGTTTAACGCCATGTACTTCTGTGTGCGTTACTGCAAGTTTAAGGCCATATCGTTTTGTGTGGTACTGCCAGTTTAACGCCATATAGTTCTGTGTGCATTACTGCCAGTTTAACGCCATATAGTTTTGTGCGTTACTGCCAGTTTAACGCCACATAGTTCTGTGTGCATTACTGCCAGTTTAACGCCATATAGTTTTGTGCGTTACTGCAAGTTTAACACCATTTACTTCTGTATGCGTTGCTGCCAGTTTAAACCATTCACTTCTGTGTGGGTTACTGCCAGTTTAACGCCATATAGTTTTGTGCGGTACTGCCAGTTTAACGCCATTTACTTCTGTTTGCATTACTGCCAGTTTAACGCCATATAGTTCTGTGCACGTTACTGCCAGTTTAACGCCATATAGTTCTGTGCGGTATTGCCAGTTTAACGCCATATAGTTCTGTGTGCGTTACTGGCAGTTTAACGCCATATCGTTCTGTGTGCATTACTGCCAGTTTAACGCCATATAGTTGTGTGTGCATTACTGCCAGTATAACGCCATATAGTTTTGTGTGTTACTGCAAGTTTGACGCCATTTATTTCTGTGTACGTTACTGCAGGTTTAACGCTATTTACTTCTGGTTGCATTACTGCAAGTTTAATGCCATTTACTACTGTGTGCGTTACTGCAAGTTTAATGCCATATAGTTCTGTGCGTCACTGTATGTTTGGCGCATTATATTGCAGTATATTATAGTGTATCCATGGAGTGTGTCTGTGTAGTGTGAGTACTCAAATTAAAGTGCACCACTTTATATTGATTAACCACTTCAATACCAGGCACTCATGCACCTTCCCGCCCAGACCAATTTTCAGCTTTCAGCGCTCCCACACTTTGAATGACAATTACTCAGTTATGCTACACTGTATCCAAACAAAATGTTTATCATTTCTTTTCACAAATAGAGCTTTTTTTGGTTGTATTTAATCACCACTGGGTTTTTTATTTTTTGTGATATAAGCGAAAAAACAGCAAAAATTTTGAAAAAAACACACTTTTTTTAGTTTCTATTGTAAAATTTTGCAAATAAGTCATTTTGCTTCATAAATTTGTGCCAGAATTTATACTGCTACATATCTTTGGTAAAAATAACCCAAATTAGTGTATATTATTTGGTCTTTGTGGAAGTTATAGAGTCTACAAACTATGGTGCCAATCACTGAAAATTCATCACATCTGATCACACCTGATGTACTCTCTGGAGAAGAGACGCTTGAGAGGAGATATGATTTCAATATACAAATACTGTACTGGTGACCCCACAATAGGGATAAAACTTTTTCGCAGAAGAGAGTTTAATAAGACTCGTGGCCACTCATTACAATTAGAAGAAAAGAGGTTTAACCTTAAACTACGTAGAGGGTTCTTTACTGTAAGAGCGGCAAGGATGTGGAATTCCCTTCCACAGGCGGTGGTCTCAGCGGGGAGCATTGATAGCTTCAAGAAACTATTAGATAATCACCTGAATGACCGCAATATACAGGGATATGTAATGTAATACTGACACATAATCACACACATAGGTTGGACTTGATGGACTTGTGTCTTTTTTCAACCTCACCTACTATGTAACTATAAGAAGAACACCACTAATTTTCTTCAGGTAGCTTTAGGTGCACACTGTGCAGAGGACACAGTACACTAACTGTAAATACTGTAGCTGCCTGCCTGTGGTATTAATAGGAGCAGAACAACAGCAATTATCTTCAGGTAGCTTTAGGTGCACACTGTGGAGAGGATGCACTACACTAACTATAAATACTGTAGCTGTCTGCCTGTGGTATTAATAGGATCAGAAGAACACCACTAATTTTCTTCAGGTAGCTTTAGGTGCACACTGCCAGTTTAACACCATTTACTTCTGTGTGTGTTACTGCAAGTTTAACGCCATATAGTTCTGTGTGCGGTACTGCCAGTTTAACGCCATATAGATTTGTGTGCATTACTGCCAGTTTAACGCCATGTACTTCTGTGTGCGTTACTGCAAGTTTAAGGCCATATCGTTTTGTGTGGTACTGCCAGTTTAACGCCATATAGTTCTGTGTGCATTACTGCCAGTTTAACGCCATATAGTTTTGTGCGTTACTGCCAGTTTAACGCCACATAGTTCTGTGTGCATTACTGCCAGTTTAACGCCATATAGTTTTGTGCGTTACTGCAAGTTTAACACCATTTACTTCTGTATGCGTTGCTGCCAGTTTAAACCATTCACTTCTGTGTGGGTTACTGCCAGTTTAACGCCATATAGTTTTGTGCGGTACTGCCAGTTTAACGCCATTTACTTCTGTTTGCATTACTGCCAGTTTAACGCCATATAGTTCTGTGCACGTTACTGCCAGTTTAACGCCATATAGTTCTGTGCGGTATTGCCAGTTTAACGCCATATAGTTCTGTGTGCGTTACTGGCAGTTTAACGCCATATCGTTCTGTGTGCATTACTGCCAGTTTAACGCCATATAGTTGTGTGTGCATTACTGCCAGTATAACGCCATATAGTTTTGTGTGTTACTGCAAGTTTGACGCCATTTATTTCTGTGTACGTTACTGCAGGTTTAACGCTATTTACTTCTGGTTGCATTACTGCAAGTTTAATGCCATTTACTACTGTGTGCGTTACTGCAAGTTTAATGCCATATAGTTCTGTGCGTCACTGTATGTTTGGCGCATTATATTGCAGTATATTATAGTGTATCCATGGAGTGTGTCTGTGTAGTGTGAGTACTCAAATTAAAGTGCACCACTTTATATTGATTAACCACTTCAATACCAGGCACTCATGCACCTTCCCGCCCAGACCAATTTTCAGCTTTCAGCGCTCCCACACTTTGAATGACAATTACTCAGTTATGCTACACTGTATCCAAACAAAATGTTTATCATTTCTTTTCACAAATAGAGCTTTTTTTGGTTGTATTTAATCACCACTGGGTTTTTTATTTTTTGTGATATAAGCGAAAAAACAGCAAAAATTTTGAAAAAAACACACTTTTTTTAGTTTCTATTGTAAAATTTTGCAAATAAGTCATTTTGCTTCATAAATTTGTGCCAGAATTTATACTGCTACATATCTTTGGTAAAAATAACCCAAATTAGTGTATATTATTTGGTCTTTGTGGAAGTTATAGAGTCTACAAACTATGGTGCCAATCACTGAAAATTCATCACATCTGATCACACCTGATGTACTATCTCACCTGAAGGCCTATCTCATTTCTTGAGACACTAACAAGCCAGGAAAGTACAAATACCCCCCCCCCAATGACCCTGTTTTGGAAAGTAGACAGTCCGAGGTATTTACTAAGAGGCATGGTGAGTTTTTTGAAATTGTAATTTTTTTCCCACAATTCTTGGGAAAATTAAGATTTTTTTTTTATTACACAAACTGGTCATATTAAACAGGTTATTTCTCTCACACAGCATATGCATAATTGCAACTACACCCCAAAATACATTCTGCTGCTCCTCCTGAATATGGTGATACCACATGTGTGAGACTTTTACACAGCCTGGCCATATACAAAGGCCCAACATTGAAGTAGCACTTTCAGGCATTCTACAAGCATAAATTGCACATATCCTTTCTCAACCACCTATTACAATTTTGAAGGCCCTGGAGCACCAGAACAATGGAATTATCCTCAAAATGAACCCATTTTGGAAAGCACACACCCCATTGTATAATCTGTGAGGCATAATGAGTCCTTTGAACGGTTCATTTTTTTTCCAGAAGGTTTTGGAAAAAGCGAAAAAAAATGAAAATGCATTTTTTTTACACAAAGTTGTCCATTTATAAGATATTTCTAACACATAGCATGTACATAGCAAAAATGACACCCCAAAATGCCTTCCTCTACTCCTCCTGAGTATGGTGATACCACATGTGTGAGATTTTTACACATCCTGGCCACATACAAAGGTCCAACATTGAAGTAGCACTTTCAGGCGTTCTACAAGCATAAATTGCTCATCTCATTTCTCAACCACCTATTACATTTTTGAAGGCCCTGGAGCACCAGGACAATGGAATTGTCCACAAAATGACCCCATTTTGGAAAGAAAACACCCCAATGTATAATCTAGGAGGCATAATGAGTCTTTTGAACGGTTAATTTTTTTGCAGAAGTTTTTGGAAAATGTGGAAAAAAATGAAAATGCTTTTTTTTACACAAAGTTGTCCCTTTATAAGATATTTATAACGCATAGCATGTACATAGCCAAAATGACACCCCAAAATACATTCTGCTACTCCTTCTGAGTAGGGATGAGCTTAGTGTTCGAGTCGAACCCATGTTCGACTCGAACATCGTCTGTTCGCCCGTTCGCCGAATTGCGAACGATATGGGCCGTTCGCACCAAATTCGTGTGGCGCGTCACGGCCCATAATTCACTGCAGCATCGCAGTGCATTGCTGGCTGATGATTGGCCAAGCATGCACTATGACCCGCATGCTTGGCCAATCACAGCGCCGTCTGAACAGAGAGCCGTAATTGGCCAAAGCCAAGGAGGCTTTGGCCAATTATGGTTTAGGGGATTTAGTACACGCCCCACACTATATAAGGCCGCCTGCACGGCGGCCCTGTGTAGTGTGTGTTCCGGCGTTGAAAGAGATAGACAGAGAGACAGTGTCATTTGATTTGAGTTAGATAGATTAGGCAGAACAGTCAGTCAGTTTAGCTGCACTTACAGTGTATTGTGTATATATATGCATCCCAGGTGTTGCATGTATATATATATACACTGTATTCAGTTTAGCTAGATCTGTTCCTGTTATCTTCCTACTGACAGGCAGGCTTGTCTTGTTACAGTATTTACAGCTACCTGAAGAAAATTGCTGGTGTTCTTTTGATCCTATTAGTACCACAGTCAGGCAGCTAGACTATTTACAGTTAGTGCAGTGCGTCCTGCTCACAGTGTTCAGCTAGATCCGTTCCTGTTATCTTCTTACTGACAGGCAGGCTTGTCTTGTTACAGTATATACAGCTACCTGAAGAAAATTACTGGTGTTCTTTTGATCCTATTAGTACCACAGTCAGGCAGCTAGACTATTTACAGTTAGTGCAGTGCGTCCTGCTCACAGTGTTCAGCTAAACCTATGAATTAGTGGGGTGCGTCCTGCTCACAGTGTTCAGCTAAACCTACAAGTTAGTGGGGTGCGTCCTGCTCACAGTGTTCAGCTAAACCTACAAGTTAGTGTGGTGCGTCCACCTCACAGTGTTCAGCTAAACCTACAAGTTAGTGCGGTGCGTCCTGCTCACAGTGTTCAGCTAAAACTACAAGTTAGTGGGGTGCGTCCTGCTCAGTGTTCAGCTAAACCTACAAGTTAGTGGGGTGCGTCCTGCTCACAGTGTTCAGCTAAACCTACAAGTTAGTGGGGTCCGTCCTGCTCACAGTGTTCAGCTAAACCTACAAGTTGGTGTAGTGAGACCTCTGCACAGTGTTCATCTAAAGCTACAAGTTAGTGCAGTGCGTCCTGCTCACAGTGTTCAGCTAGATCTGTTCCTGTTATCTTCTTACTGACAGGCAGGCTTGTCTTGTTACAGTATTTACAGCTACCTGAATAAAATTGCTGGTGTTCTTTTGATCCTATTAGTACCACGGTCAGGCAGCTAGACTATTTACAGTTAGTGCAGTGCGTCCTGCTCACAGTGTTCAGCTAAACCTACAAGTTGGTGTAGTGAAACCTCTGCACAGTGTTCATCTAAAGCTACAAGTTCGTGCAGTGCATCCTGCTCACAGTGTTCAGCTAAAACTACAAGTTAGTGCTGTGCGTCCTGCTCACAGTGTTCAGCTAAACCTACAAGTTGGTGTAGTGAGACCTCTGCACAGTGTTTATCTCAAGCTACAAGTTAGTGCAGTGCGTCCTGCTCACAGTGTTCAGCTAAAACTACAAGTTAGTGCTGTGCGTCCTGCTCACAGTGTTCAGCTAAAACTACAAGTTGGTGTAGTGAGACCTCTGCACAGTGTTCATCTAAAGCTACAAGTTAGTGCAGTGCGTCCTGCTCACAGTGTTCAGCTAGACCTGTTCCTGTTATCTTCTTACTGACAGGCAGGCTTGTCTTGTTACAGTATTTACAGCTACCTGAATAAAATTGCTGGTGTTCTTTTGATCCTGTTAGTACCACAGTCAGGCAGCTAGACTATTTACAGTTAGTGCAGTGCGTCCTGCTCACAGTGTTCAGCTAAACCTACAAGTTAGTGGGGTGCGTCCTGCTCACAGTGTTCAGCTAAAACTACAAGTTAGTGTGGTGCGTCCACCTCACAGTGTTCAGCTAAACCTACAAGTTAGTGCGGTGCGTCCTGCTCACAGTGTTCAGCTAAACCTACAAGTTGGTGTAGTGAGACCTCTGCACAGTGTTCATCTAAAGCTACAAGTTAGTGCAGTGCGTCCTGCTCACAGTGTTCAGCTAAAACTTCAAGTTAGTGCTGTGCGTCCTGCTCACAGTGTTCAGCTAAAACTACAAGTTAGTGTGGTGCGTCCACCTCACAGTGTTCAGCTAAACCTACAAGTTATTTTTTGCGAGCTCTGCACAGTGTTCACCTAAAGCTACCTGTAGAAGGTTGGTGGTGTTTTCCTGATCCTATCACTACCGCAGGCAGCTAAAAAAGCTACAAGGCAGGCAGTTCATTTTGCTAGCTGCAGTATCAGTACATATATATATATATATATGTATATATATATATATATATATATATATATATATATATATATATATATATCCCAGCTTAGTGCAGCTACAGGCCATTAGTATGTCTGGAAGGCCAAGAAGGAGAGGCAGACAGTCACAAGCCAATAAGAGAGGGCAAGCAGGCTCTGTGTCTGGTGCTGGTCGTGGAGACGGTGCATCCTCATCAGCACGTGGCCGTGGGACACGCTTGGCCTTTTTTTCGGCAGCTGGCCGTGTTGAGCCGCAACATGCGGTAGACTTGGTCAAGTGGATGACCAAGCCGTCCTCATCCTCCTCATCCTCTCTCACCCATGCCCAGGGTACTTTGTCTGGCAAAGCAGCGGCCTCTTCCCTCGGCTCAATGTCATCAGTTACTCCTTCCCTAGCCCCACCATGTCCTCCTGAGGAGTCCCTCCAACTGTTTGACCACAGTGTTGGGTACATGCTCCAGGAAGATGCCCAGCATTTGGAAGGCTCTGATGATGATACTGAGCTCGATGAAGGCAGTAACATGAGCACGGACAGAGGGGGTGCCCAAGAAGGACAGCAATCTGGCAGTCATGCTCCCCCTGCTGCAGCATACAGCCAGGTTTGCTCCAGTGATGAGGAGGGAGGGGATAATGAGGTCACTGACTCAACGTGGGTGCCTGATAGGAGAGAGGAGGAGGAGGAGGAGGTGGCACATCACCAACGAGGCAGGATGCCCTCCAGGGGCCAGCCTAAGGGCAGCACATTGACTGCATCACACCCCAAAGCTCCACATGTACAGGGCGCTGCAGTCTCTGCGTGTTATTCAAAAAGTTCTTTGGTGTGGGCCTTTTTTGAGACGAGTGCATCAGATCACACCGCTGCTATTTGCAACATATGTCTCAAGCGTATCTCGCATGGCCAAAACATCTCCCACTTGGGTACCACATGCTTGACCAGACATATGTTGACCTGCCATGCAGTTCGTTGGCAAGCGTATCTAAAAGACCCACACCAAATAACAAAGAGGACCTCTCCTTGCTCCTCATCAGCTGAGATCTCCAACCCCACTATACCTTCAGTCCTCTCTGAGACCTGCACTGAGAGGAATGAAGGTGTAGAATTAGGTGTGTCACAGCCAAGTACTTGTGGGCAATCTGCTTTTGGTACACCGACGTCAGATTGTACCAGGCAAATTTCCCTGCCCCAGCTTCTGCGCCGCCAAAAGAAGTTTGCTCCCAGCCATCCACATGCTCAGCGGTTGAATGCTAGCTTGGCAAAATTGCTAGCACTTCAACAGCTGCCTTTTCAGTTGGTAGACTCTGCCCCCTTCCGTGAGTTTGTGGAATGTGCGGTTCCTCAGTGGCGGGTACCCAAACGCCACTTTTTCTCACGGAAGTCGATTCCGGCTCTCTACCGGCATGTGGAAAGCAATGTCCATGCCTTGCTGGACAGGGCGGTCAGCGGTAAGGTGCATATTACCGCTGACTCATGGGCAGCAGGCATGGACAGGGACGTTACCTAAGTTTCACGGTGCATTGGGTGACTCTGCTGGCAGCTGGGAAGGATGCAGGACAAGGTGCAGTAGTGTTGGAGGTTGTTTCGCCACCACGCCTCCAAAATGCTAATGATTGTGACACACCTCTCTCCTCCACCCCCTCCTCTTCTTCTTCCTCCATGGCCTCTTCCTGTGCTTTGTCCTCGGAACCAGCGGTGTTCCGTAGCCGTTCAAGGGGCTACGCAAGTACGCAGGCCAAAAGATGCCATGCGGTGCTTGAGCTGGTGTGCTTGGGGGACAGGAGCCACACTGGGGCAGAGGTTCTGTCAGCTCTGCAGGGGCAGGTTCAGAGGTGGTTGACGCCACGCCAACTTAAGGCAGGAATGGTGGTTTGCGACAATGGCACCAACCTCCTCTCTGCCCTCCGACAGGGACAAATGACCCATGTGCCCTGTTTGGCTCACGTCCTTAACTTGGTGGTGCAGCAGTTCTTGGGCAGGTACCCGGGCTTACAGGATGTCCTGAGGCAGGCCAGGAAAGTCTGTGTGCATTTCCGCCGGTCATATAATGCCAGTGCTCGGCTGACGGACCTCCAAAAGTAGTTTAACCTGCCCAAGAACCGCCTAATCTGTGACATGCCCACCAGGTGGAACTCAACGTATGCCATGCTGCAGCGGTTGCACATGCAGCAGAGGGCCATCAATGAGTACCTGTGCGACTATGGCACCAGGACAGGGTCAGGGGAGCTTGTTTTTTTCCCCATGCCAGTGGGCCATGATCAGGGATGCATGCACTGTCCTGTCACCATTTGAGGAGGCCACGAGGATGGTGAGCAGTGACAGTGCATGCATCAGTGACACTGTCCCCCTTGTCCACCTGTTGGAGCACACGCTGCGTGGAATAATGGACAGGGCACTTGAGGCAGAACAGAGGCAGGAAGAGGAGGTCTTCCTTAGCTCTCAAGGCCCCCTTTATCCAGACAGTGTTCCTGCATGCCCGCCGATCACA
The DNA here is from genome assembly GCA_037952925.1 of Lithobates clamitans. Classification (NCBI taxonomy): domain Eukaryota; kingdom Metazoa; phylum Chordata; class Amphibia; order Anura; family Ranidae; genus Lithobates; species Lithobates clamitans. The sequence goes on along the minus strand of JBBGZY010000787.1, from coordinate 7,637,322 downwards.
CAGGAAGAGGAGGAGGAGGAGGAGGAAGATTGTGTCAGTATGGAGGTGGAGCCTGGCACTCAGCATTAGCAGCAGTCTTTAAGGGATCAGTCCCAAGAAACACATGGACTTGTACGTGGCTGGGAGGAGGTGGCTGCGGACCATGTCGTCCTTAGTGACCCAGAGGACTCCGGACTGAATGCCTTAGCAAACCTACGCTGCATGGCCTCCCTGATCCTGCAAAGCCTGCGTAAGGATCCTCGTATTCGTGGTATCAAGGAGAAGGACCAATACTGGCTGGCAACCCTCCTTGATCCACGTTACAAGGGTAAGGTTGCGGACCTTATCTTTCCATCGCAGAGGGAGCAGAGGAGGAAACATCTTCGGGAGGCCTTGCAGAAAGGTCTGTGCAACGCGTTCCCAAAGACTGGGAGGTTACAAACTCCTGTTTCTGGACAACGTGTTGCTGAGGCTTCGGTCAGTCAAAGAAGGAGCGGTGGAGAAGGTGGCCGTCTGACCGATGCGTTGAGACAATTTTTTACTCCGCAGCCCCAAGGTATGATCGGTTCCAGCAACCATCGCCAGTGTCTGTTTTACATGGTGCAGGAATACCTAGGGGCAAGATTAGACTTGGACACCTTTCCCACCGAAAATCCTCTGGGTTACTGGGTCTTGAGGATGGATCACTGGCCAGAGCTTGCACAGTATGCAATTGAGCTACTGGCCTGTCCTGTATCCAGTGTTCTTTCGGAACACACATTTAGTGCTGCTGGAGGCGTGGTAACCGATCACAGGGTGCGTCTGTCCACCGACTCGGTCGATCGACTGACCTTCATAAAAATGAATTAGTCTTGGATCACCACCAGGTACCAAGCACCTGATGCTGATGTAACCGAATAATTTTTTTTGAAATCTCAGATCCCTTCAAAGACTGCCTATGCTGATGCTGAGTGACTATCAATGAGTAATTATCCTCTTCCTCCTCAATCATCACGCTGATAGCTTGTAAGAACATTTTTGGTTCTGGGCGCCACCACCAGTGCCTAAGGCACAATTTTTCAGCCCCTGTTTAACAGGGGCGTGTAATTACAATTTTTTTATGCAATACTTTGCAGCAGGGCTCATTTCAGCATTCCAACTAGAGTATCTGTGAGGGGTTGCAGTGTTGTGGCACCAGCACCAGTGCCTAAGGCCCAATTGTTCTGCCCTTGTTTAACAGGGGCGTGTAATTACAATTTTTGATGCAATACTTTGCAGCAGGGCTCATTTCAGCATTCCAACTAGAGTATCTGTGAGGGGTTGCAGTGTTGTGGCACCAGCACCAGTGCCTAAGGCCCAATTTTTCATCCCTTGTTTAACAGGGGCGTGTAATTACAATTTTTGATGCAATACTTTGCAGCAGGGCTCATTTCAGCATTCCAACTAGAGTATCTGTGAGGGGTTGCAGTGTTGTGGCACCAGCACCAGTGCCTAAGGCCCAATTTTTCTGCCCCGTTTTAACAGGGGCGTGTAATTACAATTTTTGATGCAATACTTTGCAGCAGGGCTCATTTCAGCATTCCAACTAGATTATCTGTGAGGGGTTGCAGTGTTGTGGCACCAGCACCAGTGCCTAAGGCCCAATTTTTCATCCCTTGTTTAACAGGGGCGTGTAATTACAATTTTTGATGCAATACTTTGCAGCAGGGCTCATTTCAGCATTCCAACTAGAGTATCTGTGAGGGGTTGCAGTGTTGTGGCACCAGCACCAGTGCCTAAGGCCCAATTTTTCTGCCCCTGTTTAACAGGGCCATGTAATTACAATTTTTGATGCAATACTTTGCAGCAGGGCTCATTTCAGCATTCCAACTAGAGTATCTGTGAGGGGTTGCAGTGTTGTGGCACCAGCACCAGTGCCTAAGGCCCAATTTTTCTGCCCCTGTTTAACAGGGGCGTGTATTTACAATTTTTGATGCAATACTTTGCAGCAGGGCTCGTTCCTGCGTTCCAACTAGAGTGTCTGTGACGGGTTGCAGTGCTGTGGCACCAGCACCAGTGCCTAAGGCCTATTTTTTTAGCCCCTGTTCAACAGGGGTATGTAATTACAATTCTTGATCTAATATTTCACAGCAGGGCCCTGTGAGGGCTTACAGTGTTGTGGCCACAACAACACCTAAGGCCCAAATTTCTGCTGAGTATATAGGGCAGGACCCTACTTTCAAACATCTAACTTACAAACGACTCCTACTTGCAAACGGAAGGAGACAACAGGAAGTGAGATGAAATCTACCCCTAGGAAGGGAAATTCTCTCCTGTAAGAGTTAATATGGGAAAAACATTTCTCCTTTCCACTGATGCTTTCCAATCCTAGTTCCACAAAAAAAAACAAATTTCCAAAATACGTTTGTCATTGGGACAAAAAGTGAGGTGAAATCTTCTGAAGAGGAGGAAAGACAGCAAAACAAATGTCAAAGGGGTGATAACCCTTCCCTATGTTTTCCAAAAAGCTTAAAAAAGATTTTTTGGCTGGAGCTAAACACGTTAAAAATGTACCCGTTCAAAATTACAAACAGATTCTACTTAACAACTAGGGATGAGCCGAACACCCCCCTGTTCGGTTCGCACCAGAACATGCGAACAGGAAAAAAGTTTGCTCGAACACGCGAACACCGTTAAAGTCTATGGGACACGAACATGAATAATCAAAAGTGCTAATTTTAAAGGCTAATATGCAAGTTATTGTCATAAAAAGTGTTTGGGGACCCGGGTCCTGCCCCAGGGGACATGGATCAATGCAAAAAAAAGTTTTAAAAACGGCCGTTTTTTCAGGAGCAGTGATTTTAATAATGCTTAAAGTCAAACAATAAAAGTGTAATATCCCTTTAAATTTCGTACCTGGGGGGTGTCTATAGTATGCCTGTAAAGGGGCACATGTTTCCTGTGTTTAGAACAGTCTGACAGCAAAATGACATTTCGAAGGAAAAAACATTTAAAACTACCCGCGGCTATTGCATTGCCGACAATACACATAGAAGTTCATTGATAAAAACGGCATGGGAATTCCCCACAGGGAAACCCCGGCCAAAATTTAAAAAAAAAAATGGCGTGGGGTTCCCCCAAAAATCCATACCAGACCCTTATCCGAGCACGCAACCTGGCAGGCCGCAGGAAAAGTGGTGGGGACGAGAGTGTGCCCCCCCTCCTGAACCATACCAGGCCACATGCCCTCAACATTGGGAGGGTGCTTTGGGGTAGCCCCCCAAAACACCTTGTCCCCATGTTGATGAGGACAAGGGCCTCATCCCCACAACCCTGGCCGGTGGTTGTGGGGGTCTGCGGGCAGGGGGCTTATCGGAATCTGAAAGCCCCCTTTAACAAGGGGACCCCCAGATCCCGGCCCCCCCCTGTGTGAAATGGTAAGGGGGTACTTACCCCTACCATTTCACTAAAAAACTGTCAAAAATTTTAAAAATGACAAGAGACAGTTTTTGACAATTCCTTTATTTAAATGCTTCTTCCTTCATCTTCTTCTTCTTCTGGTTCTTCTGGCTCTTCTGGTTCTTCCTCCGGCGTTCTCGTCCAGCATCTCCTCCGTGGCATCTTCTATCTTCTTCTCCTCGGGCCGCTCCGCACCCATGGCATGAGGGGAGGCTCCCGCTCTTCTCTTCATCTTCTTCTTCATCCTCTTCTCTTCTTCCTTCTTCTCTTCTTCTCTTCTTCATTTTCTTCTCCGGGCTGCTCCGCATCCATGCTGTCATGGAGGGAGGCTCCCGCTGTGTGACGGCATCTCTTCATCTGACGGCTCTTAAATAACGGGGGGGGGGGGGCACCTGGTGACCCCGCCCCCTCTGACGCACGGTGACTTGACGGGACTTCCCTGTGACGTCACGGGGAATGCCACAGGGAAGTCCCGTCATGTCCCGTGCGATAGAGGGGGGAGGGGTCACCGGGTGGCCCCACCCCCCATTATTTAAGAGCCGTCAGACGAAGAGACGCCGTCACACAGCGGGAGCCTCCCTCCATGACAGCATGGATGTGGAGCGGCCCGGAGAAGAAAATGAAGAAGAGAAGAAGAGAAGAAGGAAGAAGGAAGAAGAGAAGAGGATGAAGAAGAAGATGAAGAGAAAAGCAGGAGCCTCCCCTCCATGCCATGGGTGCGGAGCAGCCCGCGGAGAAGAAGATAGAAGACGCCGCGGAGGAGATGCTGGACGAGAACGCCGGAGGAAGAACCAGAAGAGCCAGAAGAACCAGAAGAAGATGAAGGAAGAAAGAAGAAGCATTTAAATAAAGGATTTGTCAAAAACTGTCTCTTGTCATTTTTAACATTTTTGACAGTTTTTTAGTGAAATGGTAGGGGTAAGTACCCCCTTACCATTTCACACAGGGGGGGGGGGGCGGGATCTGGGGGTCCCCTTGTTAAAGGGGGCTTCCAGATTCCGATAAGCCCCCCGCCTGCAGACCCCCACAACCACCGGCCAGGGTTGTGGGGATGAGGCCCTTGTCTTCATCAACATGGGGACAAGGTGTTTTGGGGGGCTACCCCAAAGCACCCTCCCAATGTTGAGGGCATGTGGCCTGGTACGGTTCAGGAGGGGGGGGGGCACACTCTCGTCCCCCCTCTTTTTCTGCGGCCTGCCAGGTTGCGTGCTCGGATAAGGGTCTGGTATGGATTTTTTGGGGGCCCCCACACTGTTTTTTTTTTTTGGCACGGGGTTCCCCTTAAAATCTATACCAGACCTGAAGGGCCTGGTATGGAATTTAGGGGGTCTCCCACGTAATTTTTTTTTTTAATTTTGGTTCAGGGTTGCCCTGTGAGGAATTCCCATGCCGTTTTTATCAATGAACTTCTATGTGTATTGTCGGCAATGCAATAGCCGCGGGTAGTTTTAAATGGATTTTTTTCCTTCGAAATGTCATTTTGCTGTCATACTGTTCTAAACACAGGAAACATGCGCCCCTTTACAGGCATACTATAGACACCCCCCAGGTATGAAATTTAAAGGGATATTACACTTTTAGATTTCAATATTTCTTTATTTCTTTTTCAACATAGTGAACAAGTTATACGTTTGTTACAATAAGTCGGATGTTCCGACTGGAGCAAGTAAAACCGAAACCAACAAAGTAGAGTTAGGTAATGTAGAGATATTCCTACAAGTTAAACTAGACAGTGGGAAATCAAGCTCAGTATTTTAACATTTTAACATAACTCAACTCCAGACGGGGGGGAAGGGGTGGTGGTGAGGGTGAGGAAGCACCAGCTAGGTAGGCAACTTACTTACATCAGTAGATGGGGGTGAATAGGAGAATAAATAGGAAATACAAGAATGGGAGGAAGTTACAGCAGGGATAGTACATCATGTGGTTACAGTACATTTTGGATGCGTGAGCCAGGTATGCCATTCATACAGAAATTTTTCCATTCTCAGATTTTTCCTAGCAACTAATCTCTCCATTTCACATTGAAGGTTTAAATCTGTAAGTGTGTTGGTAATGGATGGGGAATCTGTGGTTTTCCAGAGTTTGGTGATGTTTATTTTTGCCGCGAGTAGTAGATGGACTATTACTACTCGTGTCTTGGGTGAGAATTTTTCTATTCCAAGGTGTAATAATGCTAGCGAGGGATTAGGGGTAGTTGGGACCTGCGATATGATGGAGATTAGGGCAAATATTTGTTTCCAGAATGAGCTCAGGGATCTGCAGAACCATAGGACGTGAGCTATAGTACCAGCACTTCCACATGACCTCCAGCAGGTAGGAGGATGACCAGGGAAGAATTTAGAGAGACGGTAGGGTGTGAGATACCATCTGTGTATTGTTTTTTGGTATGATTCCCAGTGATTAGAGCAGTGGGAGGCCGTAAAGGTTTGTTTAAAGGCACGTGTCCACATGTTGGGGGTGACAGTAATGTTTAATTCTTCTGCCCATTTTGAGAGAGATGGTACTTGGGAGTAGGGCCGGTTGTCGTTAAGTGCAGAGTACATTGTAGAGATGCCATGTTTTGGGTATGTTGTGTGTGCGTAGAAGTTGTGGATTGGTTCAGGAATTTTTGCCGTAATAGAGATTTTAGACCGTTGAAGAAAGTGGGAGATCCTCAGGTACGTATAGGCTTCCGTGTGGGGGAGGTTGTATTCAGTTTGGAGGTTCTTAAAGGTTTTTAGAGTGTTGTTTGTGTTGTAGAGGTCTGAGATATTAGTTATCTTTTGTTTCTGCCATTTTAACAGGTTTAGATTTGGTAATTGCAACATTAGTGTTCTGAGAGGGATTTGTATTATATGACACGGGTGGTCTAAGGTGGTCGTCTGGGTGAGTTTTTTCCAGACTGTCAGAGAGGCCGTAATTGATGGGGGAGTAGGCAGTGTGTGAGGAGGAAGGCCTGCCGAGGTGATAAGGAGCATATCACACAGTGTATTTGGTTTGAAAGTCGATGATTCTATGATTGACCAGGATTTATTGGGATTCGGGTGCCACCAGTAGTAGAGCTGGTCCAGGATGGAAGCATAGTAGTAGGTTTGTATGTGGGGAAGGCCTACCCCTCCTTTTTTGTGATGTCTAGTTAAGATGTAATGAGCACATCTGGGTGGTTTAGTTTCCCATATATATCTGGAAAGTTGTTTTTGTATGGAAGCAAAGAAGGAATGGGGAACAGGTAGGATTACTGTGCGAAATAGGAAGAGTAGCTTGGGGAGAATTAGCATTTTAAAGGAGGCGATCCTTCCTAGTTTAGATAGGCCTGTTGTGCGCAGCTGATTTAATAGTTGGGGAAGCATTTTTTGGAAGGCACGGTAGTTAAGGTCATAGAGTTGATTTAGTGAGGGGGCTAATTTTATTCCTAAGTATGGGATCGAGTTCTTCGTCCAAGAATAAGGAAGAGATCCTTCCATGAGGGACTGTTGTGTGTGTGTTAGATTGAGCGGGAGGATCAGAGATTTAGAGGAATTGATTTTGTAGAAGGAGGCAGAGCTAAATTGAGTAATGATGTCTTGAATTGCAGGCATGGATTGGGCTGGGTTTGTGATCAAAAGTATGACATCATCGGCAAAGAGGCTTATTTTGTGTTCAACGTCATTGTGTTTAATGCCTGAGATGCGCTTGTCCCCTCTAATCTTTGCCGCAAGGGGCTCCATAATTAGAGCAAAAATGAGAGGGGAGAGCGGGCAGCCTTGGCGAGTGCCGTTAGAGATCATGAATTGTTTAGACAGGGTTCCGTCAGTTAATACCCTAGCCGTGGGGTTTGAGTAAAGTGAGAGTATGGCCTTTTGGAACCACCCAGTGATTCCAAATTTGGATAGCACTGCCCTCAGAAATCCCCAGTGGACCCTGTCAAACGCCTTCTCTGCATCCAGAGACAGAAGCAGAGAAGGCGTTCGTGTGTGGGTGACCTGGTGATTCAAATCAATGACTCTTCTGGTTGCATCCGGGGCCTGTCTGTCTGGCATAAAGCCAACTTGGTCCGTGTGGACTAGAGAGGGGAGACATTTTGACAATCTAGAAGCAATCACCTTAGCAAATATTTTCATGTCTGTGTTGAGGAGCGAAATGGGTCTGTAATTGGTAGTGAAGGTAGGGTCTTTCTCTGGTTTAGGGATGGTGGTGATGATTGAACGCAGCATGTCAAGCGGTATAGAACCAGAGGTGGCAGCAGAGTTGAAGAGGTCAGTGAGGTGAGGGGTGACGAGTTTGTCAAATGTTTTGTAGAATTCGTTAGTGTAGCCATCTTCCCCAGGTGATTTATGGAGAGGGAGTGTTTTGATGGCTGTTAGGACTTCTTCGTCTGAGAATGGTTGGGAAAGGCCTTCTAGTTGTGTATGAGTTATAAGCGGAAGATCAATAGTGGATAGGAAGTTTTGTATGCATTGGTCAGTTGGTTGGAGAGTAGTTGTGTCAGTTGAAAGGTTGTAGAGAGAAGAGTAATAGTCGCTAAAGGCGTTAGCGATATCCTGTGGATTCGTCAGGAGTCGTTTGGTGGTGGGATGGTGAAGGGAAGATATTTTATGTTTAAGGCGTTGAGCCTTGACCTGTCGAGCTAGTAAGGCTCCAGCTTTATTGCCTAAGGCATAGTATTTGGCTTTAGTAAATTTAAGGTTGTTTTCAAATTTAAAGAGTAAAAGTGAGCGGAGTTTTTGTCGCTGTTCTAAGAGCTCACTGGCTAAATTGTGGGAGGGATTAAGTTTGTTTTGGTTTTCAAGAAGGGTAATTTGGGAAAGGACCCTGTCAACTTGCTTAGACCTCTGGTTTTTAACATTACTATGGAGTTTAATTAGGACGCCACGCATGTAGGCTTTATATGCCGACCAAAGTACAAACCTATCAATGTCCGGTTGATTGTTTGTTTGGAAATAGGAGTGGTGTTCGATATTGAGTTTTTGAACTATGCTAGGATCAAAGATGAGGGAGGCGTCTAGTCTCCATATTCGGTGTGGTCTTGGTCCGCAGTTTCCCACAGTAAGGGAGATGGGTGCATGGTCCGACCATGTTATGGTTCCAATTTCAGAGTTCGTCACATCCTGGAGGGTGAGTTTGTCAACAAGGAAGAAGTCAATACGGGAGTAGGAAAGTTGAGAAGAGGAGAAGTAGGAAAAGTCACGCTCATTGCTGTGGTGGCATCTCCACGGATCGTAGAGATTGTTTGCTTGGAGGAAGGGGTTCAGAACAGTTCGATGGTTTTTAGTCGCGGAAGTAGTATCCAATGTGGAATCTCCAATTACATTGAAGTCACCTCCAAAAAGAAGCCTCCCCTTTCGGAGTCGTAGAATTTTTTTGTAGAGTTGTTTGTGGAATCGTATTTGCTGTTTGTTTGGTCCATAGACGTTGACCAGAGTGTAGGTGATTTGATTAATGTCGCATAGGAGGATCAGGAAACGGCCGTGGGGGTCTGCGATGGATTGATGTAGTTTAAATTGTAGTGTATTCCGTACGGCAGTGAGGACCCCATTTTTCTTCTTCAGGCCTGAAGCTGAGAAAACTTGGTCGTAGTTTTTCAGGATAAATCTGGGAGTTTTAGCAGAGGCAAAATGGGTCTCTTGCACTAGGAGGATATCGGCTTTTTGAGTATTGGCTTCTTTGAGAAGTGCAGATCTTTTCTGTGGAGAGTTTAAGCCCCTGGCATTGATAGAAACTATTTTGAAAGCCATTCTGTGGGCTTAAAGTTAGGGTGGATTGATCCCAGGTGAAGGTGACAATTGGTAGGTATGGATCAAATCGCTAGCCTTGCTCTAAGTGGTGTGAACAATGTGATTTGTCACTTGTGTAAAGAAATAGAGACTCAGGTGTAGTTTGGTGGAAAGGTTAGTGGGGATATGCTGGTGCTGGGTTAGGGTGAAAGGTCTTTGATTAAAAAGGGAGAGTCCAGTAACAAAGGGGCCCTGGACTCAATGTGCAGAAAATACTGCAAACAGATGGTGGGGGAAAGAGAACTTATGTCCACAACGTGGGACAGGGATCTCTTAGCAGGCAGGCAGATACTGGATAAAGCCGCTGCAGTATCCCAGCCGTTTGGCTAGTGCAGAGAAGGAGATATATTGCAGCCTTCAAGGATCTGGAGGTTCTCCTCCTGTCTCCATGAGAGTAGGAAGGTGAGCGGAAGGGCACGGTGTTTCCTCTGGTATGATATGCCAGTTTCTCAAGAGTGTGAGACCCATAGGGAGGGTGCGCACTGTGTGAGTTTTGTTTTGGTGCGTAATGAGTAATTTAGTGGGGAAGCCCCATTTGTAAGGGATTTTATGGTTTTGAAGTGCTTTAGTTATAGTCGCCAGCTGCCTGCGATTTTCCATTGTTGCTTTGGATAAGTCAGCATACAGTGCGATGTTGGTGAAAGGGTCAGGGAGTCTTGTTGCACGTTTGGCTGCGTAGATGATTTTTTCCTTTGTAGTGAAAAAATGAATGCGGGCTAAAACATCCCTGGGAGTGGAGGCAGGGAGGTGAGATGGCTTGGGGAGCCTGTGTGCCCTGTCAATTTCCATGTCACGGGTTGTTAGGTCAGGCAAAAGGGCCCGCATCAGGGATTGCAAAAATTGAACGATATCAGATTGTTGGATCGACTCAGGGATGTTACGGAATTTAATATTATTTCGTCTGGAGCGATCTTCCAGGTCTGCGATTTTCAGATTAATTAATTGGAGTTCATCATCATGATCCGCAAATCCATCTACCAGTTCATTATGGGCAGAGAGTAAGTCTCCCATCTTAGTTTCCATGTGTGTAATAATTTGATCATGCTGATTTACAGTCATGGATAATGAGGAGACAGCAGAGGATAAGTCAGTATATAGAGTTTGCCTCAGTGACAGCAGCATATTCTTCATGGTGCTTTCAGAGAGTGGCTGGTCAGAGGCAGGGAAGGCATCTAATACAGATGATGGCTGCGGTGGGGGGAGAGAGAACAGGCAGGGAGCTGTGACATGCAGGGATTGCTGAGGCTCATCCGTTCTGAGCCTAGTCTTAGCAGGGCTGGACGTAGTGGGCGAGTTGGGGGGAGAGCACTCACCCTGTGTGTCAGATGAGCGGTGGAGCCCTGGAGACAGCGCAGGGCTCTGACTGGAATGTGAGGAGGAGAGCCGCGCTGTTGTTTCTCGGCCGCTGCCGGTGCCATTTTGGCCGCTTGCCAGGTCTGGCGAGGGATAGTAATCCGTCAGTTTTCTGGGGATTTTGGAGGCTTTCCTTCGTTTCAGCATGGCCACTCACTGTGTGGGAGTGTTATGGCTGATTGTGGGGTAATTTCTCCTTCTCTGGAGCCGCTGGAGAAGTCGCTGTGGCCGGTTATGCTGCGGAGCTGTGAGTCTAGGCAGCCATCCGCACGAGCCTTCAAGCCACGCCCCCCGATATTACACTTTTATTGTTTGACTTTAAGCATTATTAAAATCACTGCTCCTGAAAAAACGGCCGTTTTTAAAACTTTTTTTTGCATTGATCCATGTCTCCTGGGGCAGGATCCGGGTCCCCAAACACTTTTTATGACAATAACTTGCATATAAGCCTTTAAAATTAGCACTTTTGATTTCTCCCATAGACTTTTAAAGGGTGTTCCGCGGCATTCGAATTTGCCGCGAATACCCCAAATTGTTCGCTGTTCGGCGAACTTGCGAACAGCCAATGTTCGAGTCGAACATGAGTTCGACTCGAACTTAAAGCTCATCCCTATTAACAACAAACCTACAGTCCCTGTCTTGTTTGCACCGCCTGTATACTGCTGTTCAGAGTATATAGGGCCTGGTGGCCCCACACCTTTCCTTATTTTAATTTGGGTGCGAGGTTTAAGACCCAAAGGGCCTGGTAATGGACATGGGGGTACCCATGCCGTTTGTCTCACTGATTTTCATCCATATTGCCAGGACCCGACATTACATTGAACCCACAAGCAGTTTTAAATGAGATTTTTTCCTTTAAAAATGACATTTGGTGCAGGGACTGTTCTAAACACGGGAAACACGCGCCACTTTACAGGCATACTATAGACACCCCCCAGGTACGATATTTAAAGGAATATTTCACTTTTTTTTACTTTAAGCATCATTAAAATCACTGCTCCCGAAAAACGGCCGTTTTATAAAAGTTTTTTTGCATTGATACATGTCCCCTGGGGTAGGACCCGGGTCCCCAAACCCTTTTTAGGACAATACCATGCAAATTAGCCTTTAAAATGAGCACTTTTGATTTTGAACGTTCGAGTCCCATAGACGTCAATGGGGTTCTAACGTTCGTGCAAATTTTCGGTCCGTTCGCAGGTTCTGGTGCGAACCGAACCGGGGGTGTTCGGCTCATCCCTACTTCTGAGTATGGCGATACCACATGTTTGAGACTTTTACACAGCCTGGCCACATACAGAGGCCCAAAATCCAAGTAGCACCTCCAGGCATTCTAGCAGCATTAATTACACATATCATTTTCTGACTACCGATCACATTTTTGAAGGCCCTTCAAATTTCTAACACATAGCAGGTACATACCAAATAACAAAAGATTACCTGTGGTTTTAGAAGTGCAGTGGTCCACAGAGGAGAGCATCGGTCCAGGCAGCAGACAGGAATGAGATCAGCGACAGCAAAAGCAATCATCCAGGCAGCAGGCAGGAATACTGTCCATAGTTTATACAGGCAGAGTTACTGTCAGCACAGCCAGAGCACAGCCAAAGCACAGGTCCAGGTAGCAGGCAGAGGTGTCCTGGCAGAAATACTGTCCAAAGTCAGTAGAGGCAGCAGGCAGATATATTGTCAATACAGCCAAAGTATTGGTCCAAACAGCAGGAACAAACATCGTCCATAATGTCATGGGTCATTACAGGCAGTAATATGGTCAGCACAGCCAAAGTATTCATCCAGGCAGCAGGAAGGACCATCAAGCTTAGGCCAGGGGGGCAGGGGTAGAGGCTTCTCCCATCCAAATCGCTTTGAAGCCACTGGGCAACCAGACCCTGTTCTGGGAGCACAGAAAATAAAAAACTGGTTTTCTCTACTCAGAACGCTATTCTGAAGCCCCTCACATATGTGAGACCCCTGTGTACTAAAGTAGATGGCCAAAAGATCAGTCTAAGTAGCAGGCAATGCCATGGTCGATTAACAGGCCAAGGTCGGTGCACGTGGAAGTCAGAAACGTGGTTTAAATTGCAGGCAGAGGCATTGTCGGTAAACAGGCTGAGGTTTAGAGAGGATGGTAGAGAGGATGTGGACATCTTTCTTGTCCTTCCACTTCATGGCCAACACCTCGTTCCTCATGAATGCCGATTCTCCATTTTGCAATTTTTTTGTCAACAGATTTTGTGGGAATCCCTTACATTTTTTTTAAGGTACCACAGGCCGGGGTTTTTTTACTGTAAAGATGAGGAAAAAGGGGCAGGCTGGTATAATAGTTGTCGACATATAAATGGTATCCTTTTTCAAACAGGGGGTATGCCAGCTCCCAGACAATTTTCCCACTGGTTCCAATAAATGTGGGGCAGTCATGGGGCTGGAGCTGGGAGTCTTTGCCTTCATAGATCCAGAATGTGAAGAGGTATCCAGTGGCTCAATCACATAATTTATTTCATTTCAGCCCATACCTGGTTCTCTTGTTTGGCATGTACTGCTTGAAGTGCAGTCGGCCAGTAAATTGTATGAGGGACTCATCCAAACAAATTTTTTGGTCTGGGATGAAAACTTCTCTAAATCGCTGGGAAATGGAATTGATTAGAGGGCATATCTTGTACAATTGGTTGTGGTTGGGATGATCTAGGAGAGGGCACTGTGAATTGTCATTGAAGTGAAGAAAATGCATAATCATGTCGTATCTTGTCCTGGACATGACAGCGGAATATATGGGCATGTGTTGGATGGGGTTGGTGGACCAATATGCATGGACTTCGTTCTTTTTTGTAAGCTCCATATTGAAAAAAGGCCCAAAAACAATTTAAATTCATCCATTGTGACACATCGCCACTGGAACATGCGGGCGTAGGGAGAATTGGGGTTGGCAGCAATAAATTGGGATGCATACAAATTAGTTTGATCCACCATATTCTGCAGAAAATCTCGTGGGAAAAATAAAGAAAAATAATCAAGTTTGTAGTGTCGGGCTGCACACCTGGCTGTGCGGTGAAAGGGGGATGATAGCGGATCCTGAGTTGGCAGGCAACCATAAGGGGTTTGCTAGGGCATCGGGAAGGTAGGACTGGGGCTAGATTCCTTGGGTTGGCTGTGTATTTCCAGTACTTGTACTGGGTTCCTCTTCCTGGGGTCTGGCGCTGCTGGTGGTGGGCAGATCTCCTGATCTTAGTCCTGATGTCATTATTTTGGGAGGGACGGTTTCCTCCGCAGACTCGGACTCTGATCCACTATACTGCACTGGTCATATTCCGAACCAGAATCGGATGATGGGAGCTCCCCGCTGCTCTCATCATCCGACATGGCAAAAATATCATATGCCTCCTCAGGTGTGTAAGCCCTTTGGGACATTATGGCAGTGCTTTTTGGTGGGCCTGTGTAATGGTACTGCTGGTGGTAGTTTTACCGTTTGAGGTATTAGTGGCGGGCCTGTGTGGTGGTACAGATGGCGGTATGGGTGGTGGTGGTACCAATGGCGCTATGGGTGGTGGCACCGATGGCGGTACGGGTGGTGGTGGCGGTACAGGTGGTGATGGCGGTACAGGTGGCGGTACGGGTGGTGGTGTTACCGATGGCAGTACAGGTGTTGGTACCGATGGCAGACACAAGAAAAAAGACCTCTCCTGCACTCAGGTGTCCATGAACTGGATATGTGGTGCAGCCACCTATAGAAGTAATGCCTAGCGTCTTGCAGCCCTCATTTGAACAATGGGTATTCAAGCTAAAAAAAACAGAAAAGAAAGAGGGCGCACCAACCTAGTGCATTACCACTGATAAACTTTAATGCAGCATAAAAACAGTAAAAATTATACTCACAAACGAGCTAGTATAAATAGCTTTCAAAAGGGCGCAAAAATGCTGTTTTTGTGGATCGACACCCTGGGACCTGTTGCCGAGAGGATAGGACCAGTGCAAATGGCTGATGGCTTACGCGTTTCAGGGGAGCACCCCTTTCTTCAGAGCCTAAGCGGGCAATGGTTGGTCTCTCGAATTGCTCTCTCTATAAATGTATGTTTGTGCCTGTGTCCACCCCACCCAATTAGTGATGACGCCCCCTCCCACAGATATTAGGCACCACCCACCCATTCGGGTTAACCCTCTCTATCCCATCCCTCTGAGTGTGATTCCCCATTTGTAGCCAAAATATAGAGGGCAAACATCACTCCTGCCGGAAGTTGCGGGTGGAACGCAGGTACACCCACACTTCCTGGCCTTTTGAATGGCATGCGTTCCACACATGGCATGCGGCACTATTATGGCTCCTGGGAGCCAGAGGAGCCCGGCATCATCCACCCCAGTAGATCGGAGGCATGGGGACACAATTAGAGCTGCATGAAGGAGGTGAGGTGTCTTTGCTTTGGCGCACCTAATCCCCCTTCCCCTGCCCTGTTGCACATAGTATATGGTGAGAGTGAAATTGATCTACTGGTCCAGTGTTTCTATATATTTTTACTTATATCTATTTATTTTTTCAATTAATCAATTTCTTTTTGTACTAGTATTACTACTACCATTATCTTTTTAGCAGATTACATAGAGTGATGTTTGCCCTCTATATTTTGGCTACAAATGGGGAATCACACTCAGAGGGATGGGTTAGAGAGGGTTAACCCGAATGGGTGGGTGGTGCCTAATATCTGTGGGAGGGGGCGTCGTCACTAATTGGGTGGGGTGGACACAGGCACAAACATACATTTATAGAGAGAGCAATTCGAGAGACCAACCATTGCCCGCTTAGGCTCTGAAGAAAGGGGTGCTCCCCTGAAACGCGTAAGCCATCAGCCATTTGCGCTGGTCCTATCCTCTCGGCAACAGGTCCCAGGGTGTCGATCCACAAAAACAGCGTTTTTGCGCCCTTTTGAAAGCTATTTATACTAGCTCGTTTGTGAGTATAATTTTTACTGTTTTTATGCTGCATTAAAGTTTATCAGTGGTAATGCACTAGGTTGGTGCGCCCTCTTTCTTTTCGGTACCGATGGCAGTACAGGGGGTGGTGGCGGAACAGGTGGTGATGGTAGTACAGGTGGCGGTATGGGTGGTGGTGGTACCGATGGTGGCACTATTGGCGATATTGGTAGCAGCCTGTGTAGCAGTATAGGGGCCGTGTTGTGCACAGTACAATATAATAAAATATGTCAGACAGACACTGATTTCACTCACTGATCCCTGCTCTCTCCTCACACGATCGATGTGTGAGGAGAGAGCAGGGATCAGATGATAACTGCTCTTCAATGTTTACATATGTGATTGGACACAGATGGTCATGTGGTAAAAAGCCAATTTCATTAGCTGTTTACCCTGATCGGGGAAGTGCTGTGTCCAAGGGACACTCGCTTTCCTCGATCCCTGCTCTGTATTCCTTTGCTATGACAGGTGATCGCCTGTGAATTTGACACAGCCAATCACGTGGTAAACAGCCAAATTCATTGGCTGTTTACCGTGATCGGTGAATCGCTGTGTCCAAGGGACACACGCCGTCCCCGATTGCCGTGCTGCATGCCCCCGCGGGCGCGCGCTGGCATGTTATCCTGCTGGATGTCAAATGACGCCCAGTCAGGATAACGCAACCACTTCCCGCACGTCAATATGCTATTGACCAGGCGGGAAGATTTCCACTTTTTTTTTACATTTACTTATAAGCGCCTCCCCCTCCCTCCCAATAATGTCTTGGAGGACAACAAGGAGAGGCAGACGTTCTCTTGGCACTGTAAGGGGGCTAGCAACAAATGTGTCCACAGGCAGGTGGTGGACGTGGTGGTCAGTCCTCAGGCAGGGCATCATTTCCTCTGTTTAGTGAGTTTGCCAGTGATATCCAGCCACAGTATGCAGAGGAGGTGGTGCACTGGCTTACTAAACCTTCCTCATCCTCCTCATCTTATGTCACGCAAGCAGAGACAAGTGTGCAGTCCCCTGCAGTTGCCAGAGTGGATAAAACCTGCCTCCTTGTCCACATCCATTCCTACCATAGCCCCAACATTAGCCATGGAGGAGTCAGATGAGTTATTTGACCACAGCATCAGTCACTTGCACCTTGATGATGCCCAGCCAATACTGGATTCAGATGTTGGTTCTGAAGTTGAGGATAACAGGAACATGAGCCTAGAGAGGGGAGAACACTGGTAGACAAATTGTCATTCATGTTCCCCCAGCCGCAGCATATTGCCAAGTTGTCTCCAGTGGTAATGATGATGATGATGAAGATGGAGGAGATAGAGATGAAGATGATGATGATGAGGTCACTGATGCGACTTGGGTGCCAGATAGAGCAGAGGAGGAAACTGAAGGTGAGGCGGCACAACCCCATCAAGAAAGAGTAGAGAGCAGCCACCATACTCCATTACATTCTGCAGCTGTTATCTCCTGCCCACTCCCCAAAGCTCAGCTGTCTGGGCCTTTGTCAGCACATCTGCAGCAGATCACACTGTTGCTTTCTGCAAACTGTGTCTCAGGCACAACAAACGTGACAAAAACTCCAGTCATTTGGGTACCACATGCTTAACAAGGCATTTAATGTCCAACCACCAAGCCCGTTGGCAAGAGCACATATAAGCCGCACAAATCTGTCCCTCCTCCTTACCCACTTCAGTCTGCACCTGCTATACTTAGTCATTACCTCTCAGCAGCCTCCACTGACAAGAATTATGGTATAACACAGGGTGTCCCAGGTCCTAGCAGCATATCTGCCAGCAGCACACCACCAGGTGTAGACTGTAACCGGCACATTTCTCTGCCCCCCTCTGCTGCAGCGGAAAAAAAATACAATCCCTGCCACCCACATGTCCAGCATCTAAGTGCAAGCTTGTCAAAGATGTTGGCTCTCCAACGTCTGCCTTTCAGCCTTTTCTGCCCCTTCCATGAATTTACATATAAATGAAAAGGAAACTATATAGTGTAATATAGTCAAAATACTTTTATTAAAAGAAAACGCTCCCCACACCGGGGTACTCACATGGCACTGGTGCGTCAGTGCACCATACTATAACAGCTTTCTATGCAAAATCACTGGATGTTTGGTGCGGTGTGCTGGGACAGCGCTGGTGTAAAGTCTGTGTCAGTCTCTCTATGTCCTGGCCCCTCCCCTACGTGTCTTCGACACAGGGATCACGTGTCATTATCAGGGGGATGATTCTTACAGCTCTGCAGGGACAGGCCCAGAGGTGGTTCACACCATGCCAGCTGGAGCCAGGAATGGTGGTGTGCAATAATGGCTCATACTTCCTGTCCACCCTTAGACAGGGAAAATTGACTTACAGTGGGGACGGAAAGTATTCAGACCCCCTAAATTTTTCTCTCTTTGTTATATTGCAGCGATTTGCTAAAATCATTTAAGTTCATTTTAAAAACTGAAATATCACATGGTCCTAAGTATTCAGACCCTTTTCTCAGTATTTAGTATAAGTATCCTTTTGATCTAATACAGCCATGAGTCTTTTTGGGAAAGATGCAACAAGTTTTTCACGCCTAGATTTGGGGATCCTCTGCCATTCCTCCTTGCAGATCCTCTCCAGTTCTGTCAGGTTGGATGGTAAACGTTAGTGGACAGCCATTTTTAGGTCTCTCCAGAGATGCTCAATTGGGTTTAAGTCAGGGCTCTGGCTGGGCCATTCAAAAACAGTCACAGAGTTGTTGTGAAGCCACTCCTTCGTTATTTTAGCTGTGTACTTAGGGTCATTGTCTTGTTGGAAGGTAAACCTTCAACCCAGTCTGAGGTCCTGAGCACTCTGGAGAAGGTTTTCATCCAGGATATCCCTGTACTTGGCTGCATTCATCTTTCCCTCGATTGCAACCAGTCATCCTGTCCCCACAGCAAGATGCTGCCACCACCATGCTTCACTGTTGGGACTGTATTGGACAGGTGATGAGCAGTGCCTGGTTTTCTCCACACATACCGCTTAGAATTAAGGCCAAAAAGTTCTATCTTGGTCTCATCATACTAGAGAATCTTATTTCTCACCATCTTGGAGTCCTTCAGGTGTTTTTTAGCAAACTCCATGCAGGCTTTCATGTGTCTTGCACTGAGGAGAGGCTTCTGTCAGGCCACTCTGCCATAAAGCCCTGACTGGAGGGCTGCAGTGATGGTTGACTTTCTACAACTTTCTCCCATCTCCTGACTACATCTCTGGAGCTCAGTCACAGTGATCTTTGGGTTCTTCTTTACCTCTCACCAAGGCTCTTCTCCCCTGATAGCTCAGTTTGGCCGGACAGCCAGCTCTAGGAAGGGTTCTGGTATTCCCAAACGTCTTCCATTTAAAGATTATGGAGGCCACTGTGCTCTTAGGAACCTTAAGTGCAGCAGAATTTTTTTGTAACCTTGGCCAGATCTGTGCCTTGCCACAATTCTGTCTCTGAGCTCTTCAGGCAGTTCCTTTGACCTCATGATTCTCATTTGCTCTGAAATGCACTGTGAGCTGTAAGGTCTTATATAGACAGGTGTGTGGCTTTCCTAAGCAAGTCAAATCAGTATAATCAAGCACAGCTGGACTCAAATGAAGGTGTAGAACCAACTCAAGGATGATCAGAAGAAGTGGACAGCATCTGAGTTAAATATATGAGTGTCACAGCAAAGGATCTGAATACTTAGGACCATGTGATATTTCAGTTTTTCTTTTTTAATAAATCTGCAAAAATTTCAACAGTTCTGTGTTTTTCTGTCAATATGGGGTGCTGTGTGTACATTAATGAGGAAAAAAATGAACTTAAATGATTTTAGCAAATGGCTGCAATATAACAAAGAGTGAAAAATTTTAGGGGTTCTGAATACTTTCCATCCCCACTGTATGTGCCATGCCTGGCACATGTCCTCAATTTGGTGGTGCAGCGTTTCCTAAATACGTACCCAGGTTTGCAAGATGTGCTAAAGCTGGCCAGATGAGTCTGTAACCATTTCAGGTAGTCATAAACAGCCAGTGCTCGGCTGGCTGAAATTCAGCGGGCATTCCACCTGCCCGTAAACCACCTGATTTGTGACATGCCCACCAGGTGGAACTCGATTTTGGCAATGCTGCAGCGGCTATACATGCAGCAGAGGACCGTCAATGAGTACCTGTGCGAGTACGGCATGATGACAGGCTCAGGCCGCATCAGCTTTTTTTCCCCATACCAATGGCTGATCATTAAGGATGCATGATGCACTGTAATGTTACCATTTGAGGAGGCCACAAGGATAGTGAGCCATGACAGTGCATGCATCAGTTACACAATCCCTGTTGTGTTACTGCTGGAGCAGACTCTACGTGGCATTATGTACAGGGCACTGGGGGCAGAGCAGCAGGAGGAAGAGGAGGACTTCCTTTCCTCTCAAGGCCCACTTTATCCAGACACCATCAATCCTATGTCACAGAACATACAGGAGGAGAGAGGGGAGGAAGATGAGTATTCTGGCACTTTCATAGGCTTCGAAGAAGAGGAAGACATGCGTCAATCTGTAAGTGATGGCTTCCTAACCCCAGGACCCTTGGGAGTAGTACATGGCTGGGAGGAGGAAGTTCCAGATGCTGTCATCCTGAGTGACCCTGAGGAGTCTGCTTCTCAAGCCTCTGCAAATTTGAGGCGCATGGGAAACCTCATGCTTCAAAGCCTGCGAAAGGACCCAAGAATACGTGGCAGAAAGGAAAAGGATGATTACTGGTTGGCAACCCTCCTTGACCACCATTATAAGGGGAAGGTCTCAGAACTCATCCCATCCCCACAGAGAGTGCAGAAGATAAAATCTCTTGAGGAAATGTTAAAGAGGATTTTATTGAACATTTTACCTCACTCCAGTAGGTTACAGTGTCATGGAAAATGTAGTTGTCAGAAACCATGAATCAGACTGAGACAGAAGTACAGTTAAATCACACTTGTTTATTAATAAAAAAAAAAGGTAAATAGAGTAAGTGTAGTCAAGCATAGCCAGAGTCCAGTAACTGAATCAGTTAGTCAGCCAAGCCAGAGTTCAGTAACCAGATCGGGTAATCAGCCAGGCCAGAAGTCAGGGATCCAAGTGGAGGAACAGCAAGCAGGATAAGGAGCCAGAAGGGATGTCAGCAAGCCAGTCTTTAAACAGGAATGCAGAAGATGGTTTCTTTTGATGTGACCAAGGTGAAGGCAGGAAGGAACTGAGCTGGAAGTCTTTAAGTAGGCGGGACTGACAAGCAGATCCACAACAGCTGGTTAACTGTGGAAAGAGAAGAGAGCTGGCAATTAGCCAACAACTGAGTGGCCAGCTCAAAGAAGGAAGGGCTGAGCCAGCCCTGACAGTACCCCCTCTTCCCAATGACACCTCCCCCTATGAGGACCACTGGGCTTGAGGGGAAAATGTATATGGAAATCACAGAGGAGGGCAGGGGCATGTACGTCCGAGGATGAGACCCAGGAGCGTTCCTCCGGACCGTACCCCTTCCAATGCACTAGGTACTGTATGCGCCCACGGAACCTACAGGAGTCAACAATGGATTGTACCTCATACTCCTCATGGTTCTCAACCTGTATAGGATGAGGACGTGGCACCACGGTGGTAAAGTGGTTGCAGACCAATGGTTTCAATAAGAAGACATGAAACACATTTGAGATGCGCATACTAGCAGGAAGGTCCAACGCGTAAGCCACTGGGTTAATCCTGCAAAGGATATGGAAAGGTCCAATAAACCGTGGTGCGAACTTCAGAGAGGGAACATGAAGTCGGAGGTTGCGAGATGACAGCCAGACCCTGTCCCCAACCTGGTAGGAAGGCACAGGCAGGCATCTGCTGTCAACATGGAGTCTGTACCTATCATTAGCATGACGCAAAGCCTCCTGGACGTGTGCCCAAGTGGATTGAAGACCACGGAGATGCTCCTCTAGCACAGGAATACTCTGCAGAGCAAACGAGTCAGGCAACATGGAAGGTTGGAAACCATAATTCGCCATAAACGGAGACAATCGGAAAGCAGAATTCAAGGCACTGTTATGAGCAAACTCTGCCCATGAAAATAGGTCTGACCATTTGTTCTGATGGTCAGAAATATAGCAACATAGGAATTGCTCCAAGGACTGATTGGCTCATTCTGCGGCCCCATTAGACTGTGGGTGATACGCAGAGGAGAAAGCAAGTTGAATTCCCAGCTGTGCACAAAAGGCTCACCAGAACTGGGACAAACTGACTACCCCTGTCCGAGACAATCACCTTGGGTAGCCCATGCAAGCGAAAGATCTCCCGAGCAAAAATGAAAGCCAGTTCCTAAGAAGTGGGCAACTTTTTAAGTGGAATACAATGACACATCTTTGAGAACCGGTCAACCACCATAAGGATAACTGTGTTGCCTTGGGAGTTGGGCAACTCCACAATTAAATCCATAGACAGGTTTGTCCAGGGCCTCTCTCCATTGTGTATGGGTTGTAGGAGGCTGTCAGACTTGCACGTACCTGACAGATGAACCCGATATAGCAGGGGAATGCCTCCCGTACGTATCCTGGTAGTGTAAACAGAAGGCACAGGAGCGCAGAGTGGTAAGAGAGCCTGGCGGGTGACTTGCAGAGGTAAGGCCCAGGATCCTGATGCGAATGGTCTGGAAGTCCTTAGAAGGCAGGGGCCTAGGCAGCCGGTGCAGAGCAGAAGCAGAGAGGGCAGGTCCGGTCACAGGCAGAGTTGGCAACAAACGGTCTGCAGGTACAGAGGAACAGGCAGGCTCAAAATCCGGGTCACAGGCAGGGTTGGCAACAGGCAGGCAACGTGGTACAAAGGAGCAGGCAGATTCGTAGTCAAGGAAAGCCGGGGTCAGGTGCAGGCAGATAACAGAGAGGAGTCCAAAGACAGGCCGGGGTCACAAGGAGATCAGACAAACAAACAGGAAGCAAACAGGAAACATGAACTCAGGAACTGGGAGCTGCAGATCGGACAGCACCGAGCAGAAGGTTCCAGCAAGCTAAATAGGGCAATTGGCGCCAAGCGCTGGAGAAGTCTGGAGAAGATGTCACCCTATATGCCGAAATGTTTCTAATAGTCCTGTAGAAATATCTATGAAGATTTGGAGTACCTACAGTGTTTTAGTGGCACCTGAATGAGCCTATATTTCACACACGGACATTATAGTCATTATGTCACATTTCTATGTTGTGTATTGCACACTTTAATAGATTGGTTTGATTGACCCACAATATAGTTGAGTTGATCTCAACTACATCCATATTAGTTTGATGTATATGGTGTTATTTACTTTCACTTTATTTGGTGGTTTTAGGCTATTCAATATATATATTCTTTCTATTTTTATGTGGTTTTGAGATCACATTTACCTTGATAGATATACTTGAGTGTAAATTTATCACTAGAGGTTACACGTAGTCCAGTTTTCACTATTCTTTCACAAGTATAATATTATTTGTGACTCTCCAATCCCCTTTGAGGCTTATACCCTCTTTTTCTCCTATTTTTTAGTTCATTTTATGGGTTATTGTCACTTACAGTGATTTTATAATCATTAGTATTGTTTTCCAGTACACCTTATGCCACACTTTGCCGTTTCACTCACATGTACTAAACCCCCTGAGCCATAATTGGCCAAAGCCACCCTGGCTTTGGCCAATTATGGCTCTCTGTACAGACGGCGCTGTGATTGGCCAAGCATGCGGGTCATAGTGCATGATTGGCCAATCATCAGCCAGAAATGCACTTTTTATTGAAAACATTTTCAGACAAAATGGATACATATCCAACAATATGTGTATGCTGTTGCAAGAAGATTATACATACAGTGATAAATGGTAGTGAAGACAGGGAAAGTAAAAATAAAGAAAAATAACAATAAAAAATAAATCATAAACAAAAGATAAGGCAATGCCATATAAATCTTGTGTACATTTGTAGCAGATATTTAGGACAAGGAAATGTAAGAAATAAACTACATGCTGATTGTCCGGCTAAAA
The DNA here is from genome assembly GCA_037952925.1 of Lithobates clamitans. Taxonomy (NCBI): domain Eukaryota; kingdom Metazoa; phylum Chordata; class Amphibia; order Anura; family Ranidae; genus Lithobates; species Lithobates clamitans. The sequence continues at coordinate 7,613,908 of JBBGZY010000787.1, read as the reverse complement.
TGATCAATTATTAAGAAGGAACCACGGTTAGTAAGAAATAGATGTGGGTTGTGTGGTTATTCAGCAGTGGTAGGGGGGTGAGGAAGATGAACTAGAAGCAGGTTACAGTGTGAAGTTAGGTCTGTAAGGGGAGCTTGGGGCTAGTCATTGCCAGGCTGACATGGGGCCCTAAAGTCTAAGGGGATGAGCTAAAGGCTCAGTTATCCCAAAATGCCCATATCTTGTCAAATCTGTCAATTGTATCCTCCACCATAGCCATCAAGTGCTTCATTCTGCATATGTCCCTGATACCCTGCAGCAGCTGACCTTGGGTTGGGGGTTGTGTGGACAATTAGCATGAAGGTATAGCTCTTTTTGCTGCTAGCAGGATAAAAGGGGCGAGTTTGTTCAAAGCCCTCCCCAAGCCTGGGAGTGGGAGGCCTAGAAGGAGGTGTATTGGGTCCATTGGGAAATTAAAAACATTAATAAATCCATGGACCAAAAAGGTACAATCAGTTCACATTGCCAGAAAATGTGGTATTGATTCTTTCTGGCTCTCCCACATCTCCAAGACAGAGGGGAAAGAGAAGGATCATATCTGTGTAGAACCTCCGGGGTCCTGTACCAAAGATATAAGACTTTATATGCTGTCTATTTCGGGGCCACACCTCTAGATATCTTAAAGGTAGAAGACCAGATTTTAGCCTACTGTGTGTCAGAAATTTGTTGTTGAATGTGTTGCGACCATTTGCACATGTAAAAGTGAGTTTCCGTAGAGAGTGGTACATTCTCCTGGAGAATTCAGTAGATACTAGAAATGAGTTGTTTTTGGTATGGTCCCTGGGAGCATAAGACTTCAAAGGGCGTTGGTTTGGTGAGGGTAAGAGAGGGCGAGAGTTTCAATAGAAAGTGGGTGATTTGGAGGTATGAATATAACAGGTGTTTTGGGATTAGGCTATTCGATTGGAGGTCTTGAAAGGATCTAAATTTGCGAGTGACTGGATTCATGAAGTGGCGGAGTTGAAACAGACCCTCCTTAGCCCAGGGGAACATTCGAACGTGTGAGAGACTGTAGGGGATTAAAGGGTTAAAAAGTACATTAGAGAGGGGAGGGCACAGGGATGAAAGAGAGAATTTGGAGAGGCAAAAACACCAGATCTTGAGTGAGAACAACATGGGGCCCAGACAGAGACCCTGTAGCCTGAGGTCCAAGGTTAACTCTGGAGACCAGACCAGGAAGCATGGGTGAACTGGAAACAGGGAGCCCATCTCTATCACTGACCAATGGTTCGGTGGCCTCAGACTGGACCAGGCCACCACCGTTCGGAGGTGGGAGGCCAAATAGTATTTATGAATGTCCGGGGCACCCATACCTCCCCAATCTCTAGGAGAGAAAACCACCGAGCTGGCCACTCTATGGGCTCCGCCATATAAAGTTAATTAAGATAATTTCATCATAATTGACATCTTTAGCACGTTGATCCTACCTATCCAGGATATCGGGAGGGGATTCCAACGAGTCAACATGGTATTTATATTCCTGAAGAAGGGGAGACAGTTGGTCGAGTAAAGGGAGGAATATGCTGGCGTGAGTTGGAGCCCTAGATATTTGAGAGATGATGTGCACCAATGAAAGGGGTATGAATTTTTAAGCAGTAAGAGGTCATCAGGAGGCAGGTGGAGGGGCAGAGCTTCTGTTTTTGATGTGTTAACCTTGTAACCAGAAAGGGAACTAAATTCCGATAATAATGCCTGCAGCGCGGGAGGGAATTATGAGGGTTAAAAAAAAGGAGGGGGAGTGCAGCGCTATAAACAAATAAATACCAAGAATGTAAATGTCGACAATGATGTCACAATAAGAAGTGAAATAATATGTGGACAGTGACATAAATATACAGTAAATAAAGTGACATATGACCAGTATAAAGATCAATAAAAATAAATGTCCATATGTGATGAGAAGAGACCACATATAATGGTGAATCCCTGTGGTGAGTGATCCAAAACAAGCATGTGACGATCATTAAAATCTTGAGCAGACATCAAAGTGAATGGTGTATAACCATGAAAACACCACCACCGAATGTACTAGTCTCTTACTAGAAAGATTGGACTTGTGCAGGTGTACACCTGACAAGCCAATCAAGCTTGGAAGGTAACCAATGAGGCACCAATTCAATGTATGGAATACAGCGTCTGGATGGACGTTCCATTGAATTCAGCAGAGTAGACACAGCTTATATGCCGATGCAAATCAGCCAAACCATAGATAAAGGAAAGAGATAGAGCACATAGCATAATACTGTATAGGATATTTATTCTAGATAAAATAATAGGTATTACACTTACATTTGCCAATAGGAATACAAGCGCTTGAAAAAGGGACAATAACTGTGGACCAGCAAGAAATCCAGACGCGTTTCGCCTAAACAGGCATTATCATCGACCTGTCAGGGACATGGCCGCCCTAGTACTGGCAATGTTGCCCAGACCCTCCATGGATGCCCACGGATGATCCTGAGACGTGCATAAATGTGCGGTGCACATCAGCGTGCAATAGCGCACGCCGGCGCGCATCAGCACACACGCATATGCAATATGGCACGCATTGGCGCACGCGCAATACGGCACAACAGCGCGCAAGTGGCGTGACTGACGCTGGCGCCAGTGGCCCTATTTAACCAGCCTGTGACCACAGGACGTTGCTAGATTATCTGCTCAGATAAATATACAGTAAATAAAGTGACATATGACCATTATAAAGATCAATAAAAATAAATGTCCATCTGTGATGAGAAGGGACCACATATAATAGTGAATCCCTGTGGTGAGTGATCCAAAACAAGCATGTGACGATCATTAAAATCTTGAGCAGACATCAAAGTGAATGGTGTATAACCATGAAAAGACCACCACCAAAAGTACTAGTCTCTTACCAGAATGATTGGACTTGTACAGGTGTACACCTGACAAGCCAATCAAGCTTGGAAGGTAACCAATGAGGCACCAATTCAATGTATGGAATACAGCGTTTGGATGGACATTCCATTGAATTCAGCAGAGTAGACACAGCTTACATGCAGATGCAAATCAGCCAAATCATAGATAAAGGAAAGAGATAGGGCACATAGCATAATACTGCATAAGATATTTATTCCAGATAAAATCATAGGTATTACACTTACATTTGCCAATAGGAATACAAGCGCTTGAAAAAGAGACAAAAACTGTGGACCAGCAAGAAATCCGCGTTTCGCCTAAACAGGCATTATCATCGACCTGTCAGGGACATGGCCGTCCTAGTACTGGCAATGTTGCCCAGACCCGCCATGGAAGCCAACGGATGATCCTGAGACATGCATGAACGTGCGCCGCGCATCAGCGTGCATTAGCGCATCGGTGTACACGCACGTGCAATACGGCATGCATTGGCGCACGCGCAATATGGCACGTGTGCAACAGCGCGCAAGTGGCGTGACTGACGCTGGCACCAGTGGCCCTATTTAACCAGCCTGTGACCACAGGACATTGCTGGATTATCTTCTCAGCTTCCTTGTGAACTTGTCCTTGCTTCCTGATTTGTGATACCCGTTGTGACCCGGCTTGCCTTGACCTTGCTTCCTGATCTCCTGGTTTGACTCCTGGCCTGCTTCTGGACTCCACTTCTGCATCCTGATCTCCCGGCTTGACCTTTGGCTTGTACCTGGACCCTGCCTGTGCATGACCTCTGCTCGCCACTGTACTCTCTCTGGACTGATTTACCCGTGTATGATCCCTGGCCTGTCTCCTGGTTTCTCCTTTTACCTGGACACTGCAAGTTCTGCTTTGCCAGCATTATCCATCCCTCCGTGGCTGAGCTCCTTGGACTGCAGACAAGCACCTGGCCAACCATGCTTCTTTGGGCACTGCGCTTCCTGTTCCCAAATCCAGGAATTCACTGCACTTAGCCGCAAAGGGAGCCCTCTTAGCATCTCGATCTCCATACCCGCATCCTGACAGTATAATCCAGCCATGTCAGAGATCGACAGAGGCACTTCTCCTATAGAGGCTATGTGCCTACAGTTCTCTGCACTTACCCAAGCAGTGCAGAAGCTGCAAGGCGCCTACGTTCAATTAGAGGGTCGTCTGCAACACTTACCTCCGGATCCTGAGTCTCCTGATCCAAGCTCCATCCCCACCTGTACCTCGTCTGATGTGCTGCCTCAGGAATCTCCTTTCACAGCGTTGGGTCCACCTCCTGAACCACGTGTGCCGATTCCCAAACGCTTCTCGGGGACTGAAGAAAGTTTAGGGTCTTTAAAAATGCCTGCCTGCTATACCTGGCCCTGCAACCAAGGACTTTTTCTCTTGAGAATATTAGAGTTGGTTTCATTATATCCTTACTGTATATCCGACCCTCAGGCTTGGGCCCATGGACTATTAGAGCAAAAAAGCCCCATTACTGAATCCGTTGATTCTTTTTTCAGGGCTATGGCCCAGTTATACGATGACCCCCAATGTACAGTTACCGCTGAAAATGCTCTGCACACCCTACAGCAGGGACAGCATCCCACAGAGGATTACACAGTGGACTTCGGTACCTGGGCTACAGACACTTGCTGGAACCAAGCTGCTCTCCGATACCAATACTGTTTGGGTTTGTCTGAATCCCTCAAAGATGAGCTTGCCAGGGTTGCAGTCCCAGATACCCTAGAGGGCCTTATCCAGCTAACCATACAACTGGATAGGCGCCTACGTGAACGTCGCACTGAAAGATCCCAGAATCTTTATGCAACCCAGGAACAGCCTGAAACTCCCTTTTTTCTGGCTTCCAGGTTCTCCCAGTTTCCCTGAATCCAAAGCCAGGCCCAAACGGATTAGTATGTTCCGTCCTGCTCTGTCACCTGAAGAAAGACTCTACTGTCGACAGGCAAACTGCTGCTTTTACTGTGGAGACAGAGGCCATTTCTTGCAAGATTGCCACCTCAGGCCAAAGAGACCATCCTACCTGCCTCCTGCCCACTGTCAAGTATCAGGACTTACATCATCTCACCCCGATCTCCTTATAAGTGGCTAAAGAAGAGATCCAGACTTCAGCCATCATCGACTCCGGGGCCTGTAGCTGCTTCTTAGACCTAACCCTGGGCAAGAGACTTGGAATTCCCCTTGTTACTAAGAAGCAAGAGTTAACAGTTCATTTGGCTGATGGATCTCTACCCAGTTCTGGACTGATTACCCATGAAACCCTGTCAATTTTCATAACAACCAAGTCCGACCATAAGGAACTGATAAGCTTTGATGTGTTGTGCTCTCCCCTGTTTCCAGTCATTTTGGGTGTCCCATGGCTTCGAGCACACAACCCCCACATTGACTGGCTTAAGAATGAGGTTCAGTTTTTATCTGCTTATTGTCAGCAGCACTGCTTTGTCCCTAATCCCATGGACTTCACCAGCTGCCTATCCATACAACCAGTTTCTTATGCCAATCCTCATGTACTCCTTGCCTATCAAGAATTCCTGGATGTGTACAATAAGAAGGGGGCGGACTCCCTTCCACCACACCTTCCCTATGACTGCCCCATTGAGTTGCTTCCAGGCTCCGAAATTCCCTTTGGTCGTATCTTTCCTTTATCAGAGACTGAACTTGAAACGTTACGATCATATATCGATGAGAACCTGGAAAAAGGATTTATTCATCCCTCTTCATCCCCTGCCGGTGCCGGCATCTTTTTTGTCGAGAAAAAGGATAAGATGCTAAGACCTTGCATAGATTACTGAGAGTTGAATAAAATTACCATCAAAAATCGCTACCCTCTCCCTCTCATCCCGGAACTCATCCAACGTTTCCGTTCTGCGAGTCTTTTCCAAACTAGAGTTACGAGGTGCTTATAATCTGGTGCGCATCCGTGAGGGGGATGAGTGGAAAATGGCATTCCGAACTCGTTTTGGACATTTCGAGTACCTGGTAATGCCGTTCGGACTCTGCAATGCTCCAGCCACGTTCCAGCACTTCGTGAACGATATTTTTTGAGATCATCTTGACAACTTCCTCATAGTATATCTGGATGACATCCTTGTTTTCTCAGCCACCCTGGAGATCCATCGAGTGCACATGAAAAAAGTACTAACTATTCTAAGAACGCATGAACTGTACGTGAAAGCTGAAAAATGTGACTTCGAAAAAGAAACTATCCACTTCTTGGGTTTGGTCATTTCTACTAAAGGAGTGGCCATGGATCCCCAGAAAGTAAAAGCGATCTTGGATTGGCCTACTCCCTCAGACAAAAAGGGCATCCAAAGATTTATCGTTTTTTCAAACTTCTATAGAAGGTTTATCAAGAACTTTTAGGCCATAATATTTCCTATTACCCAACTAACCCATTTGCATTCCAGGTTCCAGTGGACCTCAGAGGCTCAAGCAGCCTTCAACAGACTTAAGTCAGTATTTGTCTCAGCACCACTCCTGCAGCATCCTGATGCCACATTACCCTACGTACTAGAAGTCAATGCATCTGAAGTGGCCACGGGAGCTATCCTTTCTCAACGGCAAGGCTCTAAATCGATATTACATTCCGTAGCTTTTTCCTCTCGGAAAATGACGCAACCGGAGAAGAATTATGATGTTGGAGACCGGGAGCTTTTGGCCATTAAAACAGCCTTGGAGGAATGGAGGTATTTACTTGAAGGTGCAGCACATCCCATTATGATTTTCACAGATCACAAAAACCTAGAATACCTTAGGACTGCCAGACGTTTAAGACCGCACTAAGCGCGGTGGGCATTATTCTTTTCAAGATTTAATTTTCATATCTCTTATTGTCCTGGATCTAAGAATGGAAAAGCGGATGCTCTGTCCCGGATGTTTCCAGATACCCCTGAAGAAACCACTCCCGGTACAATTCTGTCTTCTCAGAACTTTCTTCTGATTCAGCCTGACCTAAAAACTATTGTTCAAGCCTCTCTCCAGTGTACAGAACCAGGAAGCACAACTTTAAGGAGACACAAAGGATTCCTGTGGCATTAGGACAAAATCTTTGTTCCCCAGGAAGTCAGACTACAGGTCTTAAATAGATTTCATGACCATCAGCAGGCTGGGCATTTTGGGGTCCGGAAGACTATTGATCTTACCCAACGTTACCTATCCTGGCCTTTGCTAAGTTCTGATTGCAAAAAATATGTTAACTCCTGCCTGGTATGCCAACGTAACAAAGGTCCCAAAACCAAGTCTGGGGGCCTGTTAAGACCATTACCAGTCCCAGAGAAGCCTTGGAAGAATATCTCTATGGACTTCATAGTTGATCTACCTCCATCAGAAAATTTCACTACAATCTTGGTAGTAGTGGACAGACTTTCAAAAATGGCCCACTTCTTACCCATGCTCGGTACAGCTTCTGCCATGGATACTGCAAAAATCTTTATCAAGGAAATTGTTAGACTACATGGACTTTCTGACAATATAGTATCCAATAGAGGGGTGCAATTCACCTCCGGCTTCTGGAAAAATCTCTGCAAAATCTTGTCAATTGAGTCATGCCTCTCCTCTGCTTATCATCCCCAGAGTAATGGCCAGACAGAGAGGACAAACCAAACCCTGGAACGGTATCTACAATGCTTTTGCTCCTTCTCCCAAGAGGATTGGGCCTCTTTATTACCTTGTGCCGAGTTTGCCTATAACAACACCATTCACACAGCCACCAAGCAGTTACCCTTTTGGGCAAACTATGGCTTCCACCTGTCCTTTCTACCCAACACTATTCCTGAATCTCTGATACCAGCTGTCCAGGATAGAATAATTTTTCTCCAAACTAATTACCAAGTTCTCCAAAGAACCATGAGAAAAGATCAGGAAGACTTCAAAAGACACTATGATGGAAGGAAGAAGGAGAACCCCATCTACAAGGTGGGTGACAAGGTATGGCTGTCATCTGTTAATCTCAAACTTTCTTGTCCTTCCAGGAAGCTTGGTCCAAGGTTTGTGGGTCCATTCGAAATCAAGACGGAAGTGAACCCTGTGGCCTTTGAACTCTCTTTGCCGGCATCCTACAAGATCCATCCGGTATTTCATGTCTCCCTACTGAAACCAGCGGTGCCAGGTCCATTTTTAGGAAGAGAAGAGTCGCCACTTCCACCAGTCACCATAGGTAATGACACTGAATATGAAGTCGAAGCCATCCTGGACTGCCGGAAAAGAGGTAGGCAGACTCAATTTCTTGTTAAATGGAAGGGGTATCCTTCAGAAGAAAATTCTTGGGAACTATTGGCTAATATTCATGCTCCGAGACTTTTACAGAATTTCCGTAACAGGCACCCTGAATGATGGTCTATGTTGGGCATCTGTAGGCTGCCCCTTGGGGGGGCCACTGTCAGGGGCATTGCCGTCCTAGTACTGGCAATGTTGCCCAGACCCTCCATGGACGCCCACGAATGATCCTGAGACATGCACGAATATGCGCCGCGCATCGGCACACACGCACGCGCAATACGGCACGCATTGCCGTGCATCGGCGCACATGCAAGCGCAATACGGCACGTGCGCAACAGAGCGCAAGTGGCGTGACTGACGCTGGCACCAGTGGCCCTATTTAACCAGCCTGTGACCACAGGACGTTGCTGGATTATCTTCTCAGCTTCCTTGTGTACTTGTCCTTGCTTCCTGATCTGTGATACCCTTTGTGACCTGGCTTGCCTTGACCTTGCTTCCTGATCTCCTGGTTTGACCCCTGGCCTGCTTCTGGACTCCGCTTCTGCATCCTGATCTCCCGGCTTGACCTTCGGCTTGTACCCGGACCCTGCCTGTGCATGACCTCTGCTCGCCACTGTACTCTCTCTGGACTGATTTACCCGTGTATGATCCCTGGCCTCTCTCCTGGTTTCTTCTTTTACCTGGTCACTGCAAGTTCTGCTTTGCCAGCATTATCCATCCCTCCGTGGCTGAGCTCTTTGGACTGCAGACAAGCACCTGGCCAACCATGCTTCTTTGGGCACTGCGCTTCCTGTTCCCAAATCCAGGAATGCACTGCACTTAGCCGCAAGGGGAGCCCTCTTAGCAACTCGATCTCCATACCCGCATCCTGACACGACCCCTGTTTAGGCGAAACGTGTCTGGATTCCTTGCTGGTCCACAGTTATTGTCTCTTTTTCAAGCGCTTGTATTCCTATTGGCAAATGTAAGCGTAATACCTATGATTTTATCTGGAATAAATATCCTATACAGTATTACGCTATGTGCCCTATCTCTTTCCTTTATCTATGGTTTGGCTGATTTGCATCTGCATGTAAGCTGTGTCTACTCTGCTGAATTCAACGGAACGTCCATCCAGATGCTGTATTCCATACATTGAATTGGTGCCTCATTGGTTACCTTCCAAGCTTGATTGGTTTGTCAGGTGTACACCTGTACAAGTCCAATCTTTCTGGTAAGAGACTGGTACTTTCGGTGGTGGTCTTTTCATGGTTATTCACCATTCACTTTGATGTCTGCTCAAGATTTTAATGATCGTCACATGCTTGTTTTGTATCACTCACCACAGGGATTCACTATTATATGTGGTCCCTTTTCATCACATATGGACATTTATTTTTATTGATCTTTATACTGGTCATATGCCACTTTATTTACTGTATATTTATGTCACTGTTCACATATTATTTCACTTCTTTTATTGTGACATCATTGTCGACAATTACATTCTTAGTATTTATTTGTTTATAGCGCTGCACTCCCCCTCCTTTTTTTGACCATTTTATTTACATTATCGTGTTGGCTGCTTTTTCATGTTTTTTTGACATCGGGGTACTCTTTGTGATTTTTAAGTATGAGGGTTAGTTAAGGTGAGGAGAACATCATAAGCAAATAGGGACAATTTGTACTCCCTTTGATGCATGAGGACCCCTTTTATGTCAGGATGGTCTATCAAATGCCTTTTGGAAATCAAGGCTTAGTATCAGGGTGGGACGGCGGACTCTGTTCAGCATATCAATAAGATCTACGGTTCGCCGGGTGTTGTCCCCCGCATGTCTAGTGGGGACAAAACCCACCTGGTCTCTGTCAATTAGCTTCGTCAGAAATTGGGAGAGACGATTTGCCAAAATGTTTGTAAATAGATTGTAATCTGAGTTTAAGAGTGCTATTGGCCTATAGTTGTCTGAAGGTGCAGGGTCCTTATCTGGTTTTGGTATGACTGTGATAAAAGAGTGGAGAAACTGTTGGTGGGGAGATTTACCCTGGAGGAGGAAGTTATATAGGGATAGCAGATGCGTTGACAGGACTGGAAGAAAGATCTTATAGTAGGAATAAGGGAGACCGTCTGGGCCAGGGACTTTGTGGGTTGACAGGGTTTTGACAGTGCTAGTCAGTTCCTCTTCTGTGATGGGGGCATTTAATACTTGCATGTCTGAGTCTGTTAGTTTGGGTAGTCTCAGATCTGACATAAACTCCTCAAAAGCTGCTATGTCAAATGGGGGATGGTGGTCGGGGGTGAGACAGTTATAAAGTTTGTCATAAAACTCGCCAAACACCTGAGTCATGGTCTGTGGGCAATAGGAGGGAGTACCGTTGGGGTGTTTGATGTGGTCCGGAAAGGGGAGAAAGGGTCTTGGATTGAGTCTAGAGACCAGCATCCTGTGTGGCTTGTTTGAAAATTCATAGAATTTTTGTTTAGCCCAAAGGAGCGATTTATCTACTGTTGACATGTCAAGTGACTTTATTTGGTGTCGTAAGAAGGTTACTGCACGCAGCCAGCCCACCGTAGGAGATCGGAGCAAAGCTCTTTCAGCAACTGAAAGTTCAGACAGTAAAGACAATTTCAGGAGGGCTGTATTTTTCTTCCTTTGCAAGCCAACAGCGATACACTGTCCTCAAAAGAATGCCTTATGGGCCTCCCAGAGGGTGGACGGGCTGGTCACGGAACCTGTGTTTTAATTGAAAATACTCAGTTAAGGCTGTAGAGAGTTTACCGTATGTTTCGGGATGTTTTATCAGAGATTGGTTGAGTCTCCAATGACATATCCCGGGGAATGCAGTAGAGAGGCTAAGATCTAGGGTCAGGGTAGCGTGGTCCGACCAGGTAATGGGACCTAGGTCGGATGTCACCATGTGTGATATCAAGGGAGCTGAGATGAGAAAGTATTCTAATCTGGAGAGCATCTTATGGGGGGGAGTAAAATGAATATTGTCTACCTGTGGGGTGCTTGATTTGCCAAGCATCAAACATGCAATGTGTTCGGATCAATTTTCTAAATGAGGTGGCCAAGGAGTGTGAGTCGGTAGGTGACGTGGTATGGAACAGAGATTTTCTATCTCAGGTGGGAGAGAGGACAGCATTAAAGTCACCCTCTAAAGTCACCCCAAAAGCATCAGTGAGAAATTTAACCTGACTCGAATTGGGGGCATATATGTTCATGATCCTTATAGGGTTAGACAAGTAAGTGCCTTGTAAAACTATATAACGGCCCTGGGGGTCTAAGTGGGTAGACTTGACCTGGAGAGGGCAAGAGCGACCCTTTCCAGAAGGGTCAGATGCCACGAAGGACAGCGGGAAATATTTAGAGGTGAAGTTCAGGGATCCCCCAGCTCGGAAGTGCGTCTCCTGAACCAGGATTACATCTGCGCCAGAGGTCCTGAACTCTCTCAATGCCAGCCATCTTTTCTTTATAGAATTCAGGCCTTTTTACGTTATATGACATTAGTTTCAGAGCCATTGTAGATCAAAACATTTAGGCCTAAGAACTTTTAAATCAATGGGCTGAAGCCTATTTGTGTAAAAACATATATGCAGCCATGTAACAAACCATAATCTGCCATGGAACTTACTGTGAAGGAGACAATCAACATTGAGGCTTATATTGTTATTAATCATAAAAAAAAATAAAAAAGAACATAGAGATACAAATGATAGCAATAATAAAAATAAAAATAAAAAAGTAGTAAAAAATTAGTAAGAGAAATATCCATTTGGAGAAAATTGTCTTGTAGTGGTCCAAAAAGGGGACCAAAAAAGGAATCAATGTAGATTGTGTAGCATAACAACAAAAAGGCCTGTTTGGCCCAAGAAAAAAAAAAACAAACAAACATCAGGAATAAACCTGAGAGGCAAATACCTCTCAGGGGGCCTCGGCCGCAGCCTGAGGACCTGTAGGGGAGCAAGGCAGTCTCCAACATGGGGAAGGGCGCGCGATATCCCACCACAATGATCCGGTAATGTTAGTAAGAGTTCGGGCGCTCCTCAAAGCTTCCATGCTGTGAGCAGTTGTGGGGGGGAGGACTTCCGTTAGAAAACAGCTCAGACTGCACATAAAGTTAACAGAGCAACAAAGAGAACGATGCATGGAGACAATGCAAAATGCCATGTGCAAAGGCAAGACTGTCTCCCATAGGGGGGTCTGGACGTTGAGAGTCCAGATCCTGGCTGGTGTCACAAGGTGTTGTGGGGTGGCGGGGGAGATCGAGTCAGACTCTGCAGGGAGCAGAGGTAGGCCTAGGTGTTTAAGGAAAGCATCTCCTTCCTGGAGGTCATGCAGGATGTGTTGGACCCCTTCCATGGTGACATTTAGGCGAAAAGGAAAGCCCTAATAGTAAGGAACCTTGTGCTGTTGAAGATGAGTGGTGATGGGCCTTAGAGAATGTCCTTTGGCCAATGTGGTAGGAGATAGGTCACTGAACAGTTGGAATTTGTCTCCTTTGTATTCAATGCTGGACCTGTTGTGTGTGGCCCTAGTCAGGGTGTCTTTACTTTTATAAAAGTGGAAGCGCACCACTATGTCACGGAGTCTGGCTCCCGCCGGGGGTTTAGGAGCCAAGGACCTATGGGCTCGATCAAGACGCCAATCTATGTCCACTATTTCAGGTGTCAGGGCATTGAAAAGGTCGAGGAGGGGGCGTGGCCTGCAGCGGAGCCGGATGGTCGCATAGTCCCGGAGCTCCGTCTACCCAGGGATACAGCGGCACAAAGCAACCGGACCAAAGCACCTTTCCACCCCGTTCTCACGGCGGTTCAGACCGGGATCTGCCTAGGAAGATGCCTGGTAAACGGCGGAACGATAGCCGCCCTCAGCGCTTAACAGACTTCTACTCAATTACAGAAGCCGGAGGTAATCAAGATGGCGCTGAGGCCTACACACCACGGACGGCCCCAAACACTAAACATACCACAAATAAGGGCAATCCACAGCCCAAAACGGCATCACCTATCAGCCAACACTCCTGCCCCTCTACCCCTTCATCAAATAGCCCGGCCAAGTCCAAGCCCAGGCTGGATGACGCTAGATGGGGATCGCCAATGAGCCCAGCAACAGAGTCAGGGGAGGACACGAGGGAGATGCCTGACTCCATTGAAACATTCCCCAAACAGAATCAGCCAGTGATGGACACAGTCCTAAAGGACATGTTAATGTCCCTGAGAAGCACTATCCAGACAGATATAGCCTCATGCATGAGCAGATTCAACAAAGATATACAAGCAATGGGGGATAGAGTGGATCATGTGGAAGTTAAAATGGGAGAGTAGGGATGAGCCGAACACCCCCCGGTTCGGTTCGCACCAGAACCTGCGAACGGACCGAAAGTTCGCACGAACGTTAGAACCCCATTGACGTCTATGGGACTCGAACGTTCGAAATCAAAAGTGCTCATTTTTAAGGCTAATTTGCACGGTATTGTCCTAAAAAGTGTTTGGGGACCCGGGTCCCACCCCAGGGGACATGTATCAATGCAAAAAAAACTTTTAAAAACGGCCGTTTTTTCGGGAGCAGTGATTTTAATGATGCTTAAATGAAAAAAAAAAAAGTGAAATATTCCTTTAAATATCGTACCTGGGGGGTGTCTATAGTATGCCTGTAAAGTGACGCGTGTTTCCCGTGTTTAGAACAGTCCCTGCACCAAATGTCATTTTTAAAGGAAAAAATCTAATTTAAAACTGCTTGCGGGTTTAATGTAATGTCGGGTCATGGCAATATGGATGAAAATCAGTGAGACAAACGGCATGGGTACCCCCCAGTCCATTACCAGGCCCTTTGGGTCTTGTATGGATATTAAGGGGAACCCCGCACCCAAATTAAAATAAGGAAAGGTGTGGGGCCACCAGGCCCTATATACTCTGAACAGCAGTATACAGGCGGTGCAAACAAGACAGGGACTGTAGGTTTGTTGTTAAGTAGAATCTCTTTGTAATTTTGAACGGGTACATTTTTAACGTGTTTAGCTCCAGCCAAAAAATCTTTTTTAAGCTTTTTGGAAAACATAGGGAAGGGTTATCACCCCTGTGACATTTGTTTTGCTGTCTTTCCTCCTCTTCAGAAGATTTCACCTCACTTTTTGTCCCAATGAAAAATGTTTTTTGAAAATTTGGGTTTTTTTGTGGAACAAGGATTGGAAAGCATCAGTGGAAAGGAGAATTTTTTTTCCCATATTAACTCTTACAGGAGAGAATTTCCCTTCCTAGGGGTAGATTTCATCTCACTTCCTGTTGTCTCCTTCCGTTTGCAAGTAGGAGTCGTTTGTAAGTTAGATGTTTGAAAGTAGGGTCCTGCCCTATATACTCAGCAGAAATTTGGGCCTTAGGTGTTGCTGTGGCCACAACACTGTAAGCCCTCGCAGGGCCCTGCTGTGAAATATTAGATCAAGAATTGTAATTACATGCCCCTGTTGAACAGGAGCTGAAAAATTAGGCCTTAGGCACTGGTGCTGGTGCCACAACACTGCAACCCCTTACAGACACTCTAGTTGGAACGCAGGAACGAGCCCTGCTGCAAAGTATTGCATCAAAAATTGTAATTACACGCCCCTGTTAGACAGGAGCAGAAAAATTGGGCCTTGGGCACTGGTGCTGGTGCCACAACACTGCAACCCCTCACAGACACTCTAGTTGGAATGCAGGAACAAGCCCTGCTGCAAAGTATTGCATCAAAAATTGTAATTACACGCCCCTGTTAGACAGGGGCAGAAAAATTGGGCCTTAGGCACTGGTGCTGGTGCCACAACACTGCAACCCCTCACAGATACTCTAGTTGTAACGCAGAAACGAGCCCTGCTGCAAAGTATTGCATCAAAAATTGTAATTACATGCCCCTGTTAAACAGGGGCTGAAAAATTGTGCCTTAGGCACTGGTGGTGGCACCCAGAACCAAAAATGTTCTTACAAGCTATCAGCGTGATGATTGAGGAGGAAGAGGATAATTTCTCAGGGATAGTCACTCAGCATCAGCATAGGCAGTCTTTGAAGGGATCTGAGATTTCAAAAAAAATTATTCGGTTACATCAGCATCAGGTGCTTGGTAGCTGGTGGTGATCCAAGACTGATTCATTTTTATGAAGGTCAGTCGATCGACTGAGTCGGTGGACAGACGCACCCTGTGATCGGTTACCACGCCTCCAGCAGCACTGAATGTGCGTTCCGAAAGAACGCTGGATGCAGGACAGGCCAGTAGCTCAATTGCATACTGTGCAAGCTCTGGCCAGTGATCCATCCTCAAGACCCAGTAACCCAGAGGATTTTCGGTGGGAAAGGTGTCCAAGTCAGATCTTGCCCCTAGGTATTCCTGCACCATGTAAAACAGACGCTGGCGATGGTTGCTGGAACCGATCATACCTTGGGGCTGCGGACCAAAAAATTGTCTGAACGCATCGGTCAGACGGCCACCTTCTCCACTGCTCCTTCTTTGACTGACCGAAGCCTCAGCAACACGTTGTCCAGAAACAGGAGTTTGTAACCTCCCAGTCTCTGGGAACGCGTTGCACAGACCTTTCTGCAAGGCCTCCCGAAGATGTTTCATCCTCTGCTCCCTCTGGGATGGCAAGATAAGGTCCGCAACCTTACCCTTGTAACGTGGATCAAGGAGGGTTGCCAGCCAGTATTGGTCCTTCTCCTTGATACCACGAATACGAGGATCCTTACGCAGGCTTTGCAGGATCAGGGAGGCCATGCAGCGTAGGTTTGCTGAGGCATTCGGTTCGGAGTCCTCTGGGTCACTAAGGACGACATGGTCCGCAGCCACCTCCTCCCAGCCACGTACAAGTCCATGTGTTTCTTGGGACTGATCCCTTAAAGACTGCTGCTGATGCTGAGTGCCAGGCTCCACCTCCATACTGACACAATCTTCCTCCTCCTCCTCCTCCTCCTCGTCCTCTTCCTGTGTGATCGGCAGGCACGCAGGAACACTGTCTGGATAAAGGGGGCCTTGAGAGCTAAGGAAGTCCTCCTCTTCCTGCCTCTGTTCTGCCTCAAGTGCCCTGTCCATTATTCCACGCAGCGTGTGCTCCAACAGGTGGACAAGGGGGACAGTGTCACTGATGCATGCACTGTCACTGCTCACCATCCTCGTGGCCTCCTCAAATGGTGACAGGACAGTAGTGCATGCATCCCTGATCATGGCCCACTCGCATGGGGAAAAAAACCAAGCTCCCCTGATCCTGTCCTGGTGCCATAGTCGCACAGGTACTCATTGATGGCCCTCTGCTGCGTGTGCAGCCGCTGCAGCATGGCCAACGTTGAGTTCCACCTGGTGGGCATGTCACAGATTAGGCGGTTCTTGGGCAGGTTAAACTCCTTTTGGAGGTCCGTCAGCCGAGCGCTGGCATTATATGACCGGCGGAAATGCACACAGACTTTCCTGGCCTGCCTCAGGACATCCTGTAAGCCCGGGTACCTGCCCAAGAACCGCTGCACCACCAAGTTAAGGACGTGAGCCAAACAGGGCACATGGGTCATTTGTCCCTGTCGGAGGGCAGAGAGGAGGTTGGTACCATTGTCGCAAACCACCATTCCTGCCTTAAGTTGACGTGGTGTCAACCACCTCTGAACCTGCCCCTGCAGAGCTGACAGAACCTCTGCCCCAGTGTGGCTCCTGTCCCCCAAGCACACCAGCTCAAGCACCGCATGGCATCTTTTGGCCTGCGTACTTGCGTAGCCCCTTGAACGACTACGGAGCACCGCTGGTTCTGAGGAAGAGGCCATGGAGGAAGAAGAAGAGGAGGGGGTGGAGGAGAGAGGTGTGTCACAATCATTAGCATTTTGGAGGCGTGGTGGCGGAACAACCTCCAACACTACTGCACCTTGTCCTGCATCCTTTCCAGCTGCCAGCAGAGTCACCCAATGCGCCGTGAAACTTAGGTAACGTCCCTGTCCATGCCTGCTGGACCATGAGTCAGCGGTAATATGCACCTTACCGCTGACCGCCCTGTCCAGCGAGGCATGGACATTGCCTTCCACATGCCGGTAGAGAGCCGGAATCGCCTTCCGTGAGAAAAAGTGGCGTTTGGGTACCTGCCACTGAGGAACCGCACATTCCACAAACTCACGGAAGGGGGCAGAGTCTACCAACTGAAAAGGCAGCAGTTGAAGTGCCAGCAATTTTGCCAAGCTAGCATTCAACCGCTGGGCATGTGGATGGCTGGGAGCAAACTTCTTTCGGCGGTGCAGCAGCTGGGGCAGGGAAATTTGCCTGGTACAATCTGACGTCGGGTACCAATTGCAGATTGCCCACAAGTACTTGGCTGTGACACACCTAATTCTACACCTTCATTCCTCTCAGTGCAGGTCTCAGAGAGGACTGAAGGTCTAGTGGGGTTGGAAATCTCAGCTGATGAGGAGCAAGGAGAGGTCCTCTTTGTTCTTTGGTGTGGGTCTTTTAGATGCGCTTGCCAACGAACTGCATGGCAGGTCAACATATGTCTGGTCAAGCATGTGGTACCCAAGCGGGAGATGTTTTGGCCACGTGAGATACGCTTGAGACATATGTTGCAAATAGCAGCGGTGCGATCTGATGCACTCGTCTCAAAAAAGGCCCACGCCAAAGAACTTTTTGAATAACGCGCAGAGACTGCAGCGCCCTGCACATGTGATGCAGTCAATGTGCTGCCCTTAGGCTGGCCCCTGGAGGGCATCCTGCCTCGTTGGTGATGTGCCGCCTCCTCCTCCTCCTCCTCCTCCTCTCTCCTATCAGGCACCCACGTTGAGTCAGTGACCTCATCATCCCCTCCCTCCTCATCACTGGAGCAAACCTGGCAGTATGCTGCAGCAGGGGGAGCATGACTGCCAGATTGCTGTCCTTCTTGGGCACCCCCTCTGTCCGTGCTCATGTTACTGCCTTCATCGAGCTCAGTATCATCATCAGAGCCTTCCAAACGCTGGGCATCCTCCTGGAGCATGTACCCAACACTGTGGTCAAACAGTTCGAGGGACTCCTCAGGAGGACATGGAGGAGCTAGGGAAGGAGTCACTGATGACATTGAGCCGAGGGAAGAGGCCGCTGCTTTGCCAGACAAAGCACCCTGGGCATGGGTGAGAGAGGATGAGGAGGATGAGGACGGCTTGGTCATCCACTCGACCAAGTCTTCCGCATGTTGCGGCTCAACACAGCCAGCTGCCGAAAAAAAGGCCAAGCGTGTCCCATGGCCACGTGCTGATGAGGATGCACCGTCTCCACGACCAGCACTAGACACAGAGCCTGCTTGCCCTCTCTTATTGGCTTGTGACTGTCTGCCTCTCCTTCTTGGCCTTCCAGACATACTAATGGCCTGTAGCTGCACTAAGCTGGGATATATATATATATATATATATATATACTGCAGCTAGCAAAATCAACTGCCTGCCTGTAGTATGAGAACACCACCAACCTTCTACAGGTAGGTTTAGCTGAACACTGTGAGCAGGACGCACTGCACTAACTTGTAGGTTTAGCTGAACACTGTGAGCAGGACGCACTGCACTAACTGTAAATAGTCTAGCTGCCTGACCATGGTACTAATAGGATCAAAAGAACACCAGTAATTTTCTTTAGGTAGCTGTAAATACTTTAACAAGACAAGCCTGCCTGTCAGTAGGAAGATAACAGGAACGGATCTAGCTGAACACTGTGAGCAGGACGCACTGCACTAAATGTAAATAGTCTAGCTGCCTGACCGTGGTACTAATAGGATCAAAAGAACACCAGTAATTTTCTTCAGGTAGCTGTAAATACTGTAACAAGACAAGCCTGCCTATCAGTAGGAAGATAACAGGAACGGATCTAGCTGAACACTGTGAGCAGGACGCACTGCACTAAATGTAAATAGTCTAGCTGCCTGACCGTGGTACTAATAGGATCAAAAGAACACCAGTAATTTTCTTCAGGTAGCTTTATATACTGTAACAAGACAAGCCTGCCTGTCAGTAGGAAGATAACAGGAACGGATCTAGCTGAACACTGTGAGCAGGACGCACTGTACTAAATGTAAATAGTCTAGCTGCCTGACCGTGGTACTAATAGGATCAAAAGAACACCAGTAATTTTCTTTAGGTAGCTGTAAATACTGTAACAAGACAAGCCTGCCTGTCAGTAGGAAGATAACAGGAACGGATCTAGCTGAACACTGTGAGCAGGACGCACTGCACTAAATGTAAATAGTCTAGAAGATAACAGGAACGGATCTAGCTGAACACTGTGAGCAGGACGCACTGCACTAAATGTAAATAGTCTAGCTGCCTGACCGTGGTACTAATAGGATCAAAAGAACACCAGTAATTTTCTTTAGGTAGCTGTAAATACTGTAACAAGACAAGCCTGCCTGTCAGTAGGAAGATAACAGGAACGGATCTAGCTGAACACTGTGAGCAGGACGCACTGCACTAAATGTTAATAGTCTAGCTGCCTGACCGTGGTACTAATAGGATCAAAAGAACACCAGTAATTTTCTTTAGGTAGCTGTTAATACTGTAACAAGACAAGCCTGCCTGTCAGTAGGAAGATAACAGGAACGGATCTAGCTGAACACTGTGAGCAGGACGCACTGTACTAAATGTAAATAGTCTAGAAGATAACAGGAACGGATCTAGCTGAACACTGTGAGCAGGACGCACTGCACTAAATGTAAATAGTCTAGCTGCCTGACCGTGGTACTAATAGGATCAAAAGAACACCAGTAATTTTCTTTAGGTAGCTGTTAAATGTAAATAGTCTAGAATTTAACAGGAACGGATCTAGCTGAACACTGTGAGCAGGACGCACTGCACTAAATGTAAATAGTCTAGAAGATAACAGGAACGGATCTAGCTGAACACTGTGAGCAGGACGCACTGTACTAAATGTAAATAGTCTAGAAGATAACAGGAACGGATCTAGCTGAACACTGTGAGCAGGACGCACTGCACTAAATGTAAATAGTCTAGAAGATAACAGGAACGGATCTAGCTGAACACTGTGAGCAGGACACACTGCACTAAATGTAAATAGTCTAGAAGATAACAGGAACGGATCTAGCTAAACTGAGTACAGTGTATATATATATATGCAACACCTGGGATGCATATATATACACAATACACTGTAAGTGCAGCTAACTGACTGACTGTTCTGCCTAATCTATCTAACTCAAATCAAACACTGTCTCTCTGTCTATCTCTTTCAACGCCGGAACACACACTACACAGGGCCGCCGTGCAGGCGGCCTTATATAGTGTGGGGCGTGTACTAAATCCCCTGAGCCATAATTGGCCAAAGCCTCCTTGGCTATGGCCAATTACGGCTCTCTGTTCAGGCGGCGCTGTGATTGGCCAAGCATGCGGGTCATAGTGCATGCTTGGCCAATCATCAGCAAGCAATGCACTGTGATGCCGCAGTGAATTATGGGCCGTGACGCGCCACACGAATTTGGCGCGAACGGCCCATATCGTTCGCAATTCGGCGAACGACCGAACAGCCGATGTTCGAGTCGAACATGGGTTTGACTCGAACACGAAGCTCATCCCTATGGGAGAGTATGCTCACACCATAAACGATCTGGTTGATGCGTACGAAGTAAAAGAAGGGGAAAGCGAATGGATCAAAGCAAAATTGGTTGGGGTTACCCAACCAAAATCACTGTGACCAGAGAAAATCGCACATATGTGATATCCTCCCTGGATAAGGGCCTTGCTTTACTGAGAGAGTGGGGCATACTCCCAGATTCAGACGAAACTTCACCTTCCACCAGCACACCACGCCAAATTGAAGACGAATGGAAAGAAGTCGCTGCTAAAAATGCGAAATCCCATGCTTAAATTACAGCGGAAATCCTTTTTAGCTCCTAAATCCCTGGGGGGGCGAAACACGGGATTTACAGGCTGAACTAAATTCCCCCAATACCAATTAGCAGCAACAGCTGCCTAAAAACACACTGCACCAGTTCTATTCGTGCACTATGTTAAGTGCACTACAGTTGTTTTATCTATTTCAACATATTCTATGTTTTCTTTTTATGTTTTTCTTGTTTGTTTTTTGGGATATCGATGGCTCCAATACACTGGAAGGAACATGGCAACAACCCTCAACCCCAACTATGGTTACTCGTGAGAAAATAACATTTCAGTCGCCAAGTGAAGGTATGGTTATTATGCATATCACATATCACAACAACACCACAAAGAAGACACATGATACCTATAGGGAACTGGCTCGGTTCCAGATCCATACAAGATCATGAAGAGCTTAAAATCCATCCAATATGACAATTAATTTTTTATCCTTCAATGCAAAAGGACTTAATCATCCGGCCAAAAGCAAATCCCTTTGGACTGAGGCACTTCAACATGATAGTGATGTGGTCTGTGTACAAGAGACCCATTTCAGTGCAACAGCTCCACCCAAATGTACACACCAGAAATACCCCTTTATCACCACAGCCAACGCGAGCTCCAAAAGACTCAATAGCCTTTAAAATTCACAAAGATATTAAAGACCCGAATGGAAGATTCTTAATTCTCACCTGCGATCTTAACTCAACTACCTACACGATAGTTACAGTTTACTCACCTAACAAACGTCAAGTCCATTTCTTTAACAAATTAATGAAAAAATTTCTTACCCATCTTCAAGGCCTACTTATAATTTGTGGAGACTTTAATACAATCTCAGATCCAGAAAGGGACTCTACCTCCCAGCCAAAACGCAAAGTCACTACACTGCTACCATCAATTCACAACCACAATCTATACGATGCCTGGCGTTGTTTTCACGCGAATGAAAGAGACTTTACCTACTTCTCACCACCGCACCAAACATACACAAGGATTGACATGTTCATAATAGACCAACGGGTCCTGTTCCAGACCACTTCCACTACTATCAACACGATATCCTGGTCCGACCATGCCTCAATTGGCCTTTCAATAACCGATCAGGCATCCTCCAAACAGAAACCAATGTGGCGGCTAAACCCATTTTTAATGCAACAAGAAGAATATAGGAAGACAATCCAAAGCCGGTTAAAGGAATTTTTTACTCTCAATGAGGGATCAGTCCAGGACCCTTTTATACTGTGGAACGCCCATAAGGCGTATATGAGGGGTATACTAATACAGTTGGGGGCAAGGGCAAAGAGGCAGAGGCAAAAACAGCTAGCAGAACTAACGGAAAAAATATCCACTCTAGAATCTCAAAATAAAATCACAACCACCCCGGCCCTATCCAAACAAATATCACAACTTAGACAGGACCTTAGACTAATGCTACTAGAGAATTTTGAAAAATGCTCCTGTAGATTAAAAATGAACTACTATGTTCAAGGAAACAAAGCAGGGAAACTACTAGCGCAAAACTTAAAAGGGCTTAGATACAGAACTAAGATACCCTCTATAATACACCCAGAAACCAAACAAAAAGTATATCACCCACAAGAAATAGCAGATGCTTTTAGCTTTTACTACGGAACACTATACAATTTAAAAGATGATCCCAGCACAACACAACCCAAGATTGATGATATAAATAACTTTCTTTCCAAATTAGAAATACCAAAACTGACTAAAACACAAATCCAATCCCTAAATCAACCATTCACACTACAGGAACTACATAATACGATAAAATCCCTTCCATCTAATAAATCTCCAGGTCTGGACGGATTCAGTGGAGAATACTATAGAGAATTCATTCACTATTTATCCCCGTATTTACTCCAGGTCTGTGATTCTGCCGCTGCCTCTGCCTCTTTCCCCCCAGAAATGTTGGAAACTCTTATTGTCACGTTGCCAAAGCCAGGGAAGGACCCTAACTCGCCAACAAATTTTAGACCAATTTCACTTTTAAACATGGATCTAAAGATATACGCTAAGCTTATAGCAACGCGTCTAATATCTATACTACCCACACTTATAAATCCTGATCAAACGGGATTCACCCAAAACAGACAAACTTCCGATGCCACCTGTAGAATAGTGAATATTATCCATATGGCAGAAGTGCAGGAGAGGCCTTCTCTGCTTCTCACACTGGATGCAGAGAAGGCCTTCGATCGCATACATTGGCAATATTTGGCTGAGGTGCTGAGGTCATTTGGGTTTGATGGAAGAATATACATGGCTATATTAGCTCTGTACTCTAATCCATCTGCTAGAGTATATATGTCAGGTGTCATATCTAAGCCCTTCAATATATCAAATGGCACTAGGCAGGGGTGCCCATTGTCCCCTTTAATCTTTAATCTCCTGATGGAACCTCTGGCCATACACATTAGAAAACATCCTCTTATTAAAGGCTTCCCAACTAACGGAGGTGACCATACCATCAGCTTATTTGCCGATTATATAATTCTGATACTAACCGAAGTTGGTCCTTCCCTGGCAGCGGCATATGAAACCTTGACCATGTTCAATAGTATATCTTACTATAAAATAAATGAAGGCAAATCCCACATACTAAGTCTAGGAATAGACAAAAAACAGAAACCAGTCTTAAAGCTCAATACCCATTTTCATGGAATTCAGATGGAATATAGTATCTTGGCATTACTCTAACTGCAAAGACCGAGCAATTATTTGAAGCAAACTATACCTCATTTTTGAACCATCTCCCCACCAAGCTAAACACCATTTCTAAAAATTAATTGACCTGGTTGGGAAAGTTGGCAGCATTCAAAATGAATATATTACCACAATTTTTATACCTGTTCCATACCCTACCCATCCCAGCCCCAAACTCCTTTTTTAGCAAAGCACAATCTCTAATCAACAAATATCTATGGCAAGGAAAGAAAGCTAGGTGCGCCTTTCAAAAATTGATCAAAGCTAGAAGTGCGGGGGGAGTAGACCATGTCCTCATAAAAGATTACAATCAAGCAGCCATCCTTGCACAGATCCGCCAATGGTTCTCACACAAACACATACCCAGATGGTTTGATTTAGAAAACCAACAAAGCCCAAACAAAAAAATTTCAGACTTACTCATGGTAAGTTCCTTTATGGCTCAAACAATCAGAGACATCTCACCCACCATTGTAGCGGCACTAAAAGCCTGGAAAAGTCTCTTAAACACCCCATTCCACGATACTCCCTATAAATTAATACTTATACCCATATCATCCTTGCAGCTTTTAATACCCAATATTAATATCAAGCCTTGGGAGTTAATATCATAGATCTCCAAATAGGTCCAGCTACTAAAACTTTTAAATCACTTCAAATAGAGTATAATTTAAACAACAACAATCTATACACCTACCTCTAAATCTCACACTTGCTAGCAAAAATCCCTACTACTTCATTTATATTACCTTGGAAAATAGTCTCCCACCTGTCGAACCCCACCACTACAATCAAAGGCATCTCACTGTTTTAAAACATTCTGCATCAAAAATCAATCTTTGTTAAATCTGCTTCCATGCAGACATGGGAGTTAGACATGTCAACCACATATTCACCTGAACAGTGGAATAAGGCGCTGACATCTACCTATAAGTCCACCAAAAGTGCTAACTTGTGGGAATTATATCAAAAATTATTACTGAGATGGTACTTAACACCCACAAGAATAGCAAGATTTGACACACAAACATCACCACTATGTTGGAGACAATGTGGTCATAGAGGATCATTAATCCATATATTCTGGAATTGCCCAATGTTACAGCCCATATGGCCATCCATTTTTAACATAATAGATCAGATCACAGGAACACAAATCGCTCGGAAACCAGATCTGGCCATCCTATCCCTAGGAATTGAATTAGTTTCCCCTCCACTAAGGAAAATAGTTACACACATACTACTAGCTATGAGATTGGAAATCACTAGACATTGGAAACAAAAAGCTGTGCCAACTTTCACTGAGATAACAAGAACCACTAATCTACATGTATCGTACGAAATAATGTTTGCCACATCCCAAAATGATACTCGGTCTTTGCATGTATATTGGAAGCCATGGTTAGACTGGTATAAACAAAATAAAGTTTAAAACTAAATATCTACTACCTACACAAAATGTTAACCCTCGTTCCTATCTGTCGAACATATCCCATTGTTGTTTACTTGTTTACTAGTTTACTAGTTTAAAGTTATGTGAATAACACTCTAGAAATTCTCTAAGAGAAGACAGAGTAAAATGAATATAGAACACAGGAACCAGGATAAAATGGTGGTGCCGGCCTCAAAGGCGTGAGTTGCGTCTGTCTCTCCCTGTCCATCACCGCAGTTTGTACCCAGAAGGGGCGGTGGGGGAGAGGGGTAGATGGTGTGCTGGCCGAGAGGGGTTGGGCAGCACAGTTATGTCGGAGGAAACCTTGGCCGCGTTTCAGGTTGCGGCTATGGAGACCACACCTAGCTATATAAAATTTTTGGTTTTTGTTTTTATTTTTTTCCTGCCTTCCTAGTGGAATACAACACATATTACAATATAGATAAGCCAAATGTATTACTCCGACATACATAAGATCTGTCTACTAAGGATGCATAACTTTGTTTGCCTTATTTCCCTACTTATAATTTATTGCCTTTTTTTTGTCTACTTTGTACTATGTCAAGAAAATATTAATAAAAAACTATTGAAATGGAAAAGGTCGAGGAGGTATGGCCTTATGTTGTTGTCTGCTACTTTTTCAGGGACACCGCAGATTCTAAGGTTTTGGCGCCTTTCTCTGTTCTCAAGATCCTCTTGCTGCAATTACAATTGAGATACAGAGTTTTTCAGGAGAGCATTCTCCTCTTCAAGAGCCTGTACATACTGCAAAGACTTGTCAAATTTTTTTTTTCCTTCTTTGGTTCCTTCAGGCTATTAATTAGGGGGAGGGGGTAATTGCTCACAGGTGCCTGCAGACTATATAACTGTGTGTAGGACTCATCCTGAGCCTGCTAATTGGGAGCCTGCTGGAACTTAAACCAAGTGGAACTTTTCTAAGTGGTGAGTTAAAAACCAGAGGGAGAGTGAACAAGTCTTACTTTTTGTTTGCTGGGTTGCATTTTTGGGGCTTTTCCTTTTAGCTTTTCAATCACCTTTTTCTGTCACTTTTTAAATAGCTTTTTTTTTCTTCTTTGGTTCCTTCAGGCTATTAATTAAGGGGAGGGGGTAATTGCTCACAGGTGCCTGCAGTCTATATAACTGTGTGTAGGACTCATCCTGAGCCTGCTCATTGGGAGTCTGCTGGAACCTAAACCAAGTGGAACTTTTCTAAGTGGTGAGTTAAAAACCAGAGGGAGAGTGAACAAGTCTTACTTTTTGTTTGATGGGTTGCATTTTTGGGGCTTTTCCTTTTAGCTTTTCAATCACCCTTTTCTGTCACTTTTTAAATAGCTTTTTTTTTTTTCTTCTTTGGTTCCTTCAGGCTATTAATTAAGGGGAGGGGGTAATTGCTCACAGGTGCCTGCAGTCTATATAACTGTGTGTAGGACTCATCCTGAGCCTTCTCATTGGGAGTCTGCTGGAACTTAAACCAAGTGGAACTTTTCTAAGTGGTGAGTTAAAAACCAGAGGGAGAGTGAACAAGTCTTACTTTTTGTTTGATGGGTTGCATTTTTGGGGCTTTTCCTTTTAGCTTTTCAATCACCTTTTTCTGTCACTTTTTAAATAGCTTTTTTTTTTCTTCTTTGGTTCCTTCAGGCTATCAATTAGGGGAGGGGGTAATTGCTCACAGGTGCCTGCAGTCTATATAACTGTGTGCAGGACTCATCCTGAGCCTGCTCATTGGGAGTCTGCTGGAACTTAAACCAAGTGGAACTTTTCTAAGTGGTGAGTTAAAAACCAGAGGGAGAGAGGTGCGCATGCGCGAGTGCTCCGTAATGGCCGCCTAAGCCCGGAGCTCCGCACCACCCCGGACCGACGAGCGGCATATCCCCGGCCCCAGCAGGAGGAGGACTATCTCAAGCACTCCCCCCGCTCGCGGAACAGCGGGGGAACACGGTGAGATGGCCGGCGCACAGGCCCGCCGTGATCTGGGCCCGCAATTTGCAGCGGTAGCGGCGGACGGGTCCTCCAAGATGGCCGCCGACGGGGACACTGCTAGGCCTCACACAGCCTCTCTTCACAAGGGATCGGAACAGCGTCCCATCCTCACCCCTCCGACCCTGACCTATGCCCAGGCAACACAGGGAGGCCACAACACGCTCCAGACCGAGCACCAGCACCAAGCTCCACAGGCTGCTCCCAGAGCCTCTCACAGCAGAGAGCAGGGGGATGATGGCGCTTCTCCCTCAGGCATTCCCCCTCACCTCCCCTCCTATACAGGCTTCCCACCTGGATACTCATTTCAGGACATATCTGTCATGCAAGAGGAACTCTTCTCCAAGTTTTCTACCCTCTTGGAAAGGGGCCTAGCCAATACTGCCTCCCAGATCACAAATGCTATTAAATCAGACCTCTCTAACCTGGGCTCTAGGATGGAGGCGATGGAAGACAAAATTGACCATACTGTCGCCAGAACCAACCAGAACGCCGCACACCTCCAGTCAGTCCAAGAACAGCTAGAAACAGCCCTATCAAGAATTGACGAATTAGAGGCCTTCCTGAATCCTTCACGGATATCCCCCTCACGGTGCAGGACTTTATCTCGGACCTCATCCCCAACATCCCGCCCCATAGGCTGGAGCTGGACAGGGCGCACAGAGCCCTGGGTCCCCCGAGGAAAGACGGGATCCCGAGGGACATAATAGTTAAACCGCACTTCTACGCGGTAAAAGAGGAGGTAATGAGACAATCTCGCCTGAAGCCCAAGCTTCAACACCAGGGCCACCAAATTCAGGTTTTTGCGGACCTCGCCCAATCCACCATCCAAAGAAGACGCACCCTCAAACCCCTCCTGTCAGTGTTGATGGAACGAGAAATCAAATACCGCTGGACATTCCCCTTCGCGGTAAAGTTCACCATACAAGGCAAGACCCACACTTTCTCCAATCTCCCGGAAGGTGAAAAACTTTTCCTCTCCCTCAAGCTGATCTCCCAGGAAGCCCCCATGGAGCTCTCCTCATCTGCCTCGGGATCATCCAAACGTCCCCCCCCGGGCAGCCCAGTCTCTCCTCTCTGGAACAAGGGCCCCACTAAGAGGAGCAAAGATGGCAAGCCCCCTTAACGGAGCAAGAAGACCCTCTTCTTACACACCCAGGCCTTTCACGGTCTTTCCTGTGGGGGATGTTCCCCCTTCTTTGAATGAGCTAACGCTTCTCTTTTCAATCCCAAGACCCCAACGAGACCTCAGGCACAGGTCCTCGATCCTAAAATTTTCTTTTTTTCTACAGACGGGACTAAGTCTACGGATGAAATCCTATACAGTATCCATCCTATGGAGAACAGTCCTCGCGATCACTTGGCCTTTTCCAGGAGAGTTCGCTCCCCATCCCAATCTGAGACTTTTACCAACGAGACCTCAGTTCCTAATAGCCCTCAATAACCAATTTCCTTTTCAGATCCAGGATCCAGGTTGCAGGTCACCTATGATAGACGGTCATGCTCCTCCCACGACATTGAATTACCTTCTCCCCGTTGTTTATTTTTGTTTTTTTTTTTGTTTTTTTTCCTGTACGGAAACAGGAGTACCAAATTGCACTTATTGAGTTGTAGATTTTACACCTCGTTATGCTAATAGTATATATTTACGGTTCCTTAGAAGTATGGGTCCGGGGTGGTACCCATGCGCCTCCTCTCACCTCGAGGGCAACCACTGAGCCCCCGAAGAGTGAGACTTCTCTTGACCAATATGGACGAGGGAAGACTTAAATTGGAGTTTAAGCGGCCTGACACACCGCTTTCCTCCACGGGTCCTTCTAGAAGACCCTTGTCGCTACAGTTTTTGTCTTTATTGTTGTTGTTTTTTTTATTTACTTGTCTCTCCTTCTTCTTCCCCCCTCTTCCTCTCACCTTTTCTTTTCCTCCTAGCTGGCCGTCTGGAGATCCCCCGATCCCTCCCACAAGCTACTATAGCACGGACCCGCCCACCTTCTCGTTTTCAAGGAGCTCTCCCCATCACAAGGTAAGCGGCTGCTGGGCCGGTGATCACTCCTCTCTCTGTTCCCATGACTGATCAAATGTCTAGAGGCCTGGACCTTAGGGTCGCCTCTCACAATGTACAGGGACTCAACTCTCCTAGGAAAAGAAGGGTCGCCTTAGACCATTATAAATCCCTCAAACTGGACGTAGTGCTCCTTCAGGAGACTCACTTTCCGATTCGATACAGTCCCAAGTTCTTACACGCCTTCTACCCATCATTCTTCATAGCCAACGCACCAAACAAAACCAAAGGGGTAGCAGTACTTTTCTCTAAAAATAGCAAATTTAACCATATCTCTGACTTTAAAGACCCAGAGGGTAGGTTCATCCTTGTGAAGGGCACTCTGGAGGGAGTACTATACTCCATAATCTCTTACTATGCCCCTAATAAGGGCCAAGCATCCTTCTTCCAGAACCTCTTTGCAACTCTTGGCCCCCTCCTGGAGGGGAAAGTCATTTGGGGAGGGGACTCAAATGTAGCGTTTGACCAGGGTCTAGACAAAACCAACCCTCTCAAAGGAAAACTAACACGCCCCACCAAACTAAGCACTAGAATAGCTAAAATGATCCACTCCCAGGGGTTAGCAGATATTTGGAGGGAGCTGAATCCCTCCTCCAGGGACTTTACACACTTCTCCTCACCCCACCAGACCTACGCAAGGATAGATCACATTCTTATCCAAACTAATCTCATTCCTATAGCCACCAAAGCCAAAATCCTAGACATAGTCTGGTCGGACCACTCATTGGTCCTCCTGACTCTGAAAAATGTGCTATCACGTAGTGGAGGCTCTTACTGGAGACTGAACGAGTCTCTCCTGGGGGATCCAGTTCAAGCCAAATTAGTAGCAGACGCGATCAGGGAATATTTTCGGCTGAATGATGTGGGTAATATCTCCCCCGAAACACTATGGGCAGCCCACAAGGCCTCGGTCCGTGGTGAGCTTATCAGATTAGCCACTAAATCTAAAAAGGAAAGGATGATAGACATTCTCAGGCTGGAACAAAAATATATAGCTTTAAAAACCGAACACAAAAAATCCCCATCTAAAAACCTCAACGACAAATTAGACACAATTAGATTGGAACTCAACCTAGCCTTAACGGCAAAAGCTGAAAAACACATTAGATGGAGCGGTGCTAAATTCTACTGCCACAAAGATAGAGTAGGGACAATGCTAGCCGCGAAGCTCTCCCCCAAATTCCAATCTCGCACTTTCCCCAAAGTGCGCATAGCGGGTCAACCCCCCACGGCCAATCCATCCAAAATCATGACAGCCTTCCATGACTTCTACTCAGGCTTATACAAAGCCACACAAACACAGAGCGACAGTTCGACCGTCTCCTTCCTCGAGAGTGTCAAACTGCCATCTCTTTCCAAAGACCACAGAGACCTGATGGAGGAGCCCTTCTCCTCAGACGAAATTAAGGAAGTTATCAAAAACCTCAAGACAGGCTCGGCCCCTGGGCCGGACGGCTTGTCAGTCCCTTATTACAAAAAGTTCGGGGATATACTGGCCCCTCACATGGCCAAATTTTTCAACTCTAAGAGAACGGGATCCCCATTAGACCCCCACTTGAATACAGCATTCATAACAGTAATACCCAAACCAAATAAGAACCACGAAGAAGTAGAGAATTATAGGCCCATTTCCCTTATCAATAACGATCTCAAGATACTCACCAAAATCTTAGCCAACCGTCTAGCCTCCTTCATCAAACAGTACGTTCACAAAGATCAGGTAGGCTTCATTCCAGGAAGGCAGGGTCCAGATCAAATTAGGAGAGCGGTGGACATTGTCTCCATTCTCCAATCAAATTGGGATGGAGGCACTAAACAAGCAGGTATGTTGTTGTCACTAGATTTACATAAGGCCTTCGACTCGATCGAATGGCCTTACCTTTTCTCCATCCTGGAGAGATGGGGTTTCGGGGCTAGCTTCCTAGGGGTACTAAGATCCCTCTACTCCAATCCGGCGGCAATAATCCGACTGCAGGGACAATACTCCAAACCCCTTCAAATAATGAGAGGGACGAGACAGGGCTGCCCTCTCTCCCCTCTCATTTTTGCTATGGCCATCGAAACACTGGCAATAGCGATTAGATCAAACCCTAACATTCACGGCGTTTCCTGTGGGGAACAAGTTCACAAGTGTGGGCTCTTCGCCGATGACATGCTCCTATTCATAACGTCCCCTATCACCTCACTCCCTAATTTATGCAAATTACTGAAAGATTTCTCTAACACCTCTGGCCTCAAAGTGAACTACTCTAAATCTTCTGCCTTAAACATCTCCCTGCAGCCGGGTACGTTTGCCGCTCTTAAAAGATCCTTTGATTTCAAATGGAACGACCAATGAATAGATTACTTAGGAATCAAACTTCCAGCTAGGATAGAGCAACTATACCCCCTAAACTTCCCACCTATGTACCGGAAATTATCAGCTGATCTGGGAACTTGGTCCAAGGGTGAAATTTCATGGCTGGGCAGAGTACATGCTGTGAAGATGACTCTTCTTCCCAGACTGCTATATCTCTTCAGAGCCATCCCGATAAATATAACCAAAGAACACCTTTCCAATTTTCAAAAGAAGATCACCAAATTTATCTGGGGGGTGAGAGGACATAGATTTCAACAAAAAACCCTATTCCTTCCAAGAGACCAGGGTGGCATGGGGGCCCCACAGCTTCACTGGTACTTTCAAGCGGCCAGGCTGGCCCAACTGTCCACGGTTTACTCCAGGACAGAGAAACCAGACTGGATCCAAATAGAGCGACAGGCTGTCCCCACATACACCCTGGACTATCTCCTCTGGACCCCCCCCAAACAGAGACCCCCAATTCTCTCCCCATCCTTATCTCAATCATTCCATTTATGGGATAATTTAAGAAAAAATCCAGCATTAATCTCTAGATGTCTTCCTTTAGCACACATATTCAACAACCCCGACTTTCCCCCTGGGTTGGATATTAAGGCTTTTCGTTGGTGGCTGGACAAGGGACTGTATCGAATCGGACACTTCTTCACGAATGAGGGCCCTATCTCCTTGGAGCAAGGAATAAGGCAACTGGAAATCCCACAGTCTGAGCACTTCAGATTCCACCAAATTAGACATTTCCTCTGTCAACGTTGGAAAAGGGGAATCCCCTCACACAACGCCTTTACGCCATACGAATCATGGTGTGGTCGCTCCTGTGAACAGAGAGGGGGGATCTCCGTCATCTACCAGTCACTAGCCTTGCACCCCCAAAAAACCCCCTATATGCTGGACTGGGAGAGGGATCTGGCCTTTGAATGGGAGACCTCTAAATGGAGATGCTCCTTCGACAGGGCCTTTAAAGGCATCAAAAACATCTCCTTAATCGAAGGAGGGGTTAAGGTCTTGACTAGGTGGTACCTCACACCTGTCAAGCTCTCCAGAATGTACCCAACAGCTGACCCCAGGTGCTTTCGGGGGTGTCAGCTAGTGGGCACAATGGCCCATGTGTGGTGGGAATGCCCCAGACTAAGGCCCTTCTGGAACAAGATTTTTTCCCTGATAAGGAAAACGACTCAGATCCAAATCCCGAAATCCCCTACCATAGCTCTTCTTAATGACAACCTGCCCGGGTTGCCGAAGAACTCACGCAAACTGACACATTTCATACTCTTAGGTGCAAAACTCACCATCGCTAAGGCCTGGAAACAGCACAAAGTCTCGGTGAAAGCAGCTATCCACAAAATATCATGGATCATGTCCCAAGAGAAACTGGCTAGCATTTTAGATGACAAAACTAAGCAATTTGAAGCTATATGGGAGCCCTGGGCAAAATTCGTCGGCATCTCTCTCATACCAGGAGTCCCACCCCAAAACTAACAGGGATCAACTTATGAGGTGGGGACCCCTCCAGACGGACGGCTAACATTTCTCTCACTCTCTTCCTTTCTCCTCTTCCTCCTTTCTGTCCTTCTAAATGTATTTTGTTTGATCCAGTCCCTCTGCTGGGGGAAACTAGGATAATTCAATGGGTAATGACTGTATTGTGCTTTCTGACCAGTTTTTCTTCATTTCAAGACAATCATTACTCATCTCGTAGATTGTTCCTCTTAGATAGGTGGTAATCTCCACTGCATTATTATATTGATCATTGAGAACCTAGGACCCTTGGTCAATACCGGGTCAGGAGGGGAGGGGGGCTCGCACTGTGCACAGAATGATCCCATCAGGGGTGCCGGTGCGACCCCCTAGCGCCTCACTAGACGCCAGACAATCCCCCTAGGGAAAACGTTCTATGTTCGCATCAGTTGCTAGGTTTCAAGTTTTGATTACTATACACCAGAGTTATCCATACTCAATGTGCCTTATAAATGATAACGCTCTAGCCCCAGTAGGCGTATCTTATGCACCAGAGGATGTTACAAGATATGTGATTTGTATTCCTGTATTGTATCTTATTTTATGTTTTATAATTTCTTATTTTTGTTCAAAACCAATAAAAGATTTTGAAAGTAAAAACCAGAGGGAGAGTGAACAAGTCTTACTTTTTGTTTGCTGAGTTGCATTTTTGGGGCTTTTCCTTTTAGCTTTTAAATCACCATTTTCTGTCACTTTTTAAATATATTTTTTTTTCTTCTTTGGTTCCTTCAGGCTATTAATTAAGGGGAGGGGGTAATTGCTCACAGGTGCCTGCAGTCTATATAACTGTGTGTAGGACTCATCCTGAGCCTGCTCATTGGGAGTCTGCTGGAACTTAAACCAAGTGGAACTTTTCTAAGTGATGAGTTAAAAACCAGAGGGAGAGTGAACAAGTCTTACTTTTTGTTTGCTAGGTTGCATTTTTGGGGCTTTTCCTTTTAGCTTTTCAATCACCTTTTTCTGTCACTTTTTCCTTGTCAAAAGAAGTTTATTGAGTATACAATATTATAAAGATACATAAAGTAAGTTTACAAGGATCTATAAAGTAAGCTCATTGTTTTACAGTAGGGTTTATATAGGTAAATATCATGAAATTTCAAATATTAAACATTGGGTTCACGTAAACCTAAATTAAAGATATATATAATTTCCTTAGTTACTTTTGTAGGTATTTAAATGATTTATTCCTACTATACATATTGTTTACAAGTAGAGTGTATATAGATCAAATAAATTCTGATAATGAGCTTTAATCATAAGATGGAGAAAAGGAAAGAGAAAGAAGAAAAAGGGTTGAAAGGTAGAGGTATGGTCCACAAGGTTGTCCCGCTCGTCAGTATATTATTCTTTTTAGTTCTCTTTGAAGCCTTAGAATGGGTGTCTCTGTAAGTCATTTAATCTGTTACCATGGCAACAGGACAGAGTCATTGAAGTTTGACAGGAACTGTTGTTTTATCCAAGGATGCCAAAGTTTTTCAAATTTTGGAATTTGATTTTGATCGATGGCTACCATCTTAGCATGGGACATTGTATTATTCATTCTGTGAATTGTTTCTGCTAGTACCAATGTAGGAGATTTCCATGCCTTGGCCACTGTTTGTTTTGCAGCCGTTATTAGTTGGATCATAAGTTTGAATTGAGAGAGTGTTAACCATTCCGGTTTTAGATTAAGTAAAGTTAAATATGGATCTGGTTGTATTATTTTTTTTAATATTTTAGATGCAATCGTGAAGACTTCCTTCCAGAAGGTTTGGATTACTGGGCACGTCCACCATATGTGTAAATATGTGCCTATTTCTGGGCATCCTCGAAAACAAAGAGCTGAGGTATTAGGTGAATATTTTGCCACTCTAGCGGGTACAAGGTACCAGCGAGTTAGGACTTTATAATTTGTCTCCAGTGCTAAGATGTTGGGTGAAGATGACTTAGATGTGAGCCATATGTTAGACCAGTCCGTGTCTTCTAAAGTTCGTCCCAGGTCCTCCTCCCACCTCTGAACGTAAGAGGGTCTATTAAGATTTGCTACTCCATATAATTGATTATAAAGTGATGAAATTGTACCTTTAGCAAATGGATC
The DNA here is from genome assembly GCA_037952925.1 of Lithobates clamitans. Classification (NCBI taxonomy): domain Eukaryota; kingdom Metazoa; phylum Chordata; class Amphibia; order Anura; family Ranidae; genus Lithobates; species Lithobates clamitans. Next base: position 7,578,779 of record JBBGZY010000787.1, on the reverse strand, counting down.
TTTTGTACAGATTGATTCAAAAATGGATAATTGGGATAATGGTGTATCCCCCTTTAGGAATGGTGTATAGAAATGTTTGATTTGGAGATATCTAAATATCTCAGAGTTTGGTAGATCATATTTTTCTCTAGGCGATGGGAATGAAAGGAATGATTTAGATGCTATGAAGTCATTTAGTGTCTGAATGCCTGGTGTTGTCCAAGCTTTAAAAGAATTTGGGTAGATCCATGCCGGATAAAAGGCCGGATTTCTGATAAAAGAAAGGAGAGGATTGTGTGGAGATTGTAACTGATATTTGGTTTTTAGTTTATCCCAGAGAGATAAGAAGTGTTTAGTTATGGGATTATGAATTTTAAAGCGGTCTTTAGGATCAAGCCATAATAAATTTGATATTAATAGAGGGTCATTTTCTGAAGCCTCTATAAATACCCATAATGGGATTTCCTGTTTTGCATGGTATTTGGACAGACTGGCCAAATGTGCTGCTCTGTAGTAGTTAGTAAAATTAGGGTATCCCAGGCCTCCTTTATTTTTGGGAAGATGTAGTGTGTGTATAGGTATACGTGGTTTAGAAGAGCCCCATATAAACGAAGTTGCTTTTTTTTGTACTATTCTCAAAAAATAGGAAGGAATTGGAATAGGGAGGACTTGAATAGATAAAGCAATTTGGGTAGAATAGTCATTTTGATTGCATTAATCTTCCCTATCCAGGATAAAGGAAGTTGCGACCATTGTTTTATTAGATTTGTGATCTGTCTTAATACAGGAGGATAATTGGTTGAGAATAAGTCAGAATGAGATGCTGTTAAATGAATTCCAAGATATGGGATTGATTTTTCTGCCCATGTGAATAGGAGTGCAGCCCTAGCCGGGATCAATTCCATGTTTGTGAGTGAAATATTAAGCACTAGGCATTTCTTAGGATTAATCATAAGGCCGGATAGGGCTGCAAACCCATCAAGAGCTGGTATTAAGTTAGGACCAGAGACCTGTGGTGATGATAGAAAAAGTAATATATCGTCTGCAAATATACATAATTTGTGTGTAATACCTCCTACTTCAATGCCAGTTATAGTTTGGTTTGTTCTGATGTATTGGGCCATGGGTTCGAGTATAAGGGCAAATAATAAGGGAGATAATGGGCAACCCTGTCGGGTACCTCTTTCGATATTATAGGCTTCAGATTTGTATCCAGCATATTTTATATAGGCTTTGGGTTTATTATATAATGCTTTGATCCATGTTAAAAAGTGGGGTTTCGATATACAGGAGAGAAGGACGGATCCGGAGGGTCGGTTTTTGTTCCTGAAAGGGAAACTAAACGGTATTGAATGCTCTCTGGCAAACATATATGGCCCAAATAAAAACCCATATGGATACATGATCGAGAAGATAGCCGAATTCTCGGAATTCAAGGAAGGTCTAGCTGTAGTGGCTGGTGATTTTAATTTGTGCTTGGACCCAGGGAAGGATAAATCGTCCCATGTGCGGGGGACGAGCCTGGCCTGGATCAACAGAGTGAGAAAAAAAATGCACCAGCATCAGGTGGTGGATGTATGGAGGGCGCAGCATGTCAACAGCAGGGACTATACGTTCTATTCCCCCGTACATGGGACTTATTCCAGACTGGATTTTTTTCTGATCGATCACTGCAGGCTAGAGGAGATGGTCAGTTCAAATATAGGGGTGATGACCTTCTCCGATCACGCGCCTATAAGCTTAACAGTAAACATGAGACAGACACATAATAAAAGCCCTAGCTGGAAGTTAAATGAAGAACTAATAAACGATAAAGAGATAAGGGACCTAGTGTCAAAGGAACTAGAGTTTTATTTTAAAACCAATGAAACAGCTGAAGTCTCGGAGTCAACAGTATGGGAGGCACACAAAGCCTATATCAGGGGGATCTTGATCAAGGCAGGTGCGGAAAAGAAGAGAAAGAGAAGGGAAGAAAAACTCGAAACAATGAACGAGATACGGGAACTTGAGATGATGCACAAAAAGGAGGGGGGGAGGAGGTGCTTCTAAGGCTCCACAATAAAAGAGAGGCCATGAGAATTTTAATCGAACAAGAAACACGAGTAATGTACAACCTCCTAAAGAGAGAGAGATATGTGGGAGGAAATAAACCGGGGAAGTACCTTGCAAAGACCCTAAAAAAAAAGAAGTCCAATAACTACATTGAGAAAATTAAGACGTCAGATGGGGAGGTAAAGTACAGAACAAGCGAGATTGCCAAAATCTTTCAGAATTATTATGAAGGATTATACTCCATTAATAACACGACCCCAAAAACCGAGGCTGATAGAAAAAGGGAGAGAGCGAAAGCTTTTTTTCAGGAGCTAGGTTTAAAGAAAATTGAAGAAGATAAATATAATTTATTTGAGGGCCCCATTACAGAGGAGGAAATAAAAAAAACACTGAGGGAGACGCCAGTGGGAAAAAGCCCGGGACCGGACGGTTTTTCCGTAATATATTATAAAAAATTCCAAGACCTCCTAATTCCCAAATTATGTACATACATGAATGGGATCGGCACAAAGTGGGAGATGGGCAGAGAAGTGTCAGAAGCGATTATAGCCATCATATTGAAGGAGGGCAAGGACAGCTCACTTTGTTCTAGCTACAGACCAATAGCGCTCCTCAATGTAGATACGAAACTGTTCGCAAAAATCCTCGCGGGGAGAGTGAAGAACATCCTGAATAATATGGTACACCCAGACCAGGTGGGATTCACCCCAGGTAGGGAGGGACGGGATAATGGGATCAGAACCCTCATGGTAACCCAAAAAATGAGGGAGAGCGGAGCCCCAGGGCTACTCCTGTCAATAGACGCTGAGAAAGCTTTTGACAGGGTAGACTGGGGCTTCATGTTTTGTATGCTGAAGGAGATAGGATTTGGGCCTATCATGACCAGACGGATAAGGGCGCTGTACACATGTCCTTCAGCAAGGGTTAAGGTCAACGGAACTTTATCCGAGCCGTTCGTAATGACTAACGGAACGAGACAGGGATGCCCATTGTCCCCCCTTTTGTTTGTGTTGACGCTCGAGCCCTTGCTGGAAAGGATAAGGCAGAACCCGGACATATCAGGGGTATTTGATGGAGAAGAAGAACACAAATTGGCTGCCTTTGCAGACGATATTCTTCTCTACATCACTAGACCGAGAATAACTCTCCCTAATCTGCTCAAAACCTTGAAAGAATATGGGGAAATTTCAAATTTTAAGATAAACCCAGCCAAATCTGAAATATTAGAAATCAATAAGATGGATAAAAAAGATTGCACGGTCCATAAAGAGTTCCCATTTGCGTGGGGAAAAAAGGAGATTAACTATCTCGGGATAAAGATAACAGCGAACAGAGAGTCATTGTTTCAGGCTAATTTCGTCCCTCTCCTTAATGAGGTCAAGGGAGAATTGGGTAGAATTACAAGAGGACAGTTGTCATGGAGGGGTAGAATTAACATCATCAAGATGGCAATATTACCAAAGATCTTATTTAAAATGCAAATGCTCCCCATTCCATTACCACAAGAATATCTTAAAAAATTGCACTCACTTTTTATAAAATTTATTTGGAGGGGGAAAAAATCACGGATAAGTTATACAACACTTGTTAGGGACAAAGAGAAGGGGGGTTGGGGTGCACCTGACATAAGATATTATCACGAAGCAATCACTCTATCAAGAATTATAGATTGGGCAAAAGGAAACAAAGAAAAGCGGTGGGTGAAAATGGAAAACACGATTAGTAAAGTAGAATTGAGTAAAGTAATTTGGATACCTCCACGTTTTAGGAAAATTAGTTCTGGGGCACATATAATCACTAGACACACTTTCAAAACATGGGACAAGCTGTATAAAAGGGAGAAATGGGAGTATAACTCCCCTTTGATCCCTTTGAGGGACACAGAATTTTTTGCACCAGGAATGGAGATTCTTAGTGGGAGATGGATCTTGCAGGAAGGAGCTCAGCTAAAGGATGTTATGATTAAAGGCAAACTGTGCTCATTTCAGGAGTTAAAAAATAAAAGCGATCTTATGATCCTCAATAGGTGGAGATATCTTCAGTTAAAAAATTTTGTGGAAACACTTCCCCAACCTATCAGAACGTTAGACAACCTCCAACCGTTAGAGAAACTTTGCATTGGTCAGATAGGGAAGCAGGTGACCTCTAAAACCTATAGGGTACTGAGGGATCTGAAGGGAACAGATATTCCAGGATATATCAAAAAATGGGAGTCAGAATTACACTCAAAACTCAGAAACGATGAGGTTACAATTCTATTAAAGCGAGTCCACAATACCTCCGTAAACTATAAAGAGTCAGAGTTAAACTACAAATGTTTGTCAAAATGGTACATCACCCCAGATAGAGCTTCCAAATACCAGAAGGAAACCTCACAATTCTGTTGGAGGGGGTGCAAAGAACTAGGTACAATGGCACACATTTGGAGGCAGTGTAGAAAAATAAGGGAATTCTGGGATAAGATAAGGGAAACTATAGGTGAGATAACCCAAATAGCTATCCCGGACGACCCATGGGCATGTTTATTTCACGGATTTAGAATGCCAACCGGATCATATCTAGGAACACTTGTACCACAAATGTTGAATGCAGCAAAAAATCTTGTTGTAAGACACTGGCAGGAGAAAGGTGGCCCAACTATACAAGAATGGTATGATAAAACAAATGAAATTCAGAATGTAGAATACCTGAGATACACCGACGAAGCGGAAGTGGAGGAGTATGAGGAAAAATGGAAGGGTTGGCAGAAATTCAAAAGCTCAATAAGGGCTGTAGAGGTCTTGGGAGATCAATAGACCCAGCTAATGAAGCTCTCGGAGAGTAGCCAGAGATGGGTATTGAGCAGCAGAAGTGGTGTCCACTAGGAGGGACAGACATAGTTAGTTTGGAGGCACACGGATGAAAGAAGAATAGGACTTCGAGGAGGTGGGGTGGGCTGGGGGGGGGAAGGGAAGGGGGTGTTTAAGTTTCGACTCTACTGATAAAGTTGCTGAGGGAAGGTGCGATGCCGTATGCATGCAGAATAGATAGGAGACATCTGCAATAGAGGGAAAAAAAAAAAAAAAAAAATCTGTAACAGATGCCACCATGATGTGAGTAATGAGTCGGGAAAGTATTGAACAGCAGAGCTGAAACTTTCACCCCGAAAATAGACACTGATGTGGCAAAAAAAAAAAAAGTGGGGTCCAAAACCCCATTTTTGTAATGAATATTGCATATATTGCCAGGATACTGTGTCAAATGCCCTCTTAATATCGAGAGATAGAAAACATAAAGGGATTTTCCATTTTTTAGCAATATGTGCCAATAACACTGCCCTGCGTATACTATCGCCTGCCTGTCTATTTGGCATGAAGCCTACTTGATCTCTATGTATTAATTTTCCTATAATGCTATTGAGGCGTTTTGCTATTATTTTTGCTAATAATTTAATATCGAGGTTTAACAGAGAGATAGGCCGATAATTCACACAGGAAGTATCATCAGAAAGGGGTTTTGGGATCATACAAACAATTGCCATTAGTGTTTCTTGCCGAAAAGAATGTCCATCTAGAAGTTTGTTAAAAGTTTCAGTGAGAATGGGAGAGAGTATTTCTGAGAATGTTTTATAGTATAAAGCCGAGTAGCCGTCTGGGCCTGGTCTTTTGTTAAGTTTTAGGTCTTTTATGGCGTTAGCAACTTCATCTATAGTTATAGGCTCATCCAAACTGCTTTTTTGATTCTGAGATATCTCAGGTAAGGTTATTTTTGAGAAGAAGGATTCAGCCTCTGTAGGATTAAATTCATTGTTTGTCTTGTACAAAGTTGCGAGATGTGAGTGAAATTTATGGACTATTTTAACTGGATTACAAGTGTAAACATTTTTTGATAATTTCAAACGTATTGGTTTGAAAGATTTGTTAGTTGAATTTAATGCCCGAGCCAAATATGTACCTGGTTTGTTTGTATTCATGTAGAAATTGTGTTTGGAGCGTTTGAGGGATTTATCAACTGACTCAGTGAGAAATAGATCGTATTCCAATCTAGATTTTTCCAGATGAGATTTTGTACTCTGAGATGGATTATCTTGAAATGATATGTAGGCTGCATTAAAATTGAGTTCTAGTTTTTTTGCTAGATTTTTGCGTTCCCATTTAAATAGTGCCATTTGTCTTTGTATTGTACCACGCAAGACAGGCTTATGAGCTTCCCACAGTGTTATTGGGGAGATGTCTGTTGTATTATTAATTGATATGTATTCCTTTAAAGCTTGTTCATTGGCCATCTGATGTAGTGGGTGTTTGAGCATTATGTCCGGTAAGTACCACGTTGGGTCATGCGCTTTTGGTATGGCTGAGGCTATAGTAGTGTATACTGCATTATGGTCAGACCACGGAATCGGAATTATATCTGATGCAATCATTTCTGGTATCATTCCTATTGTTAGAAAAATATGATCTATTCTGGTGAAGGTTTGATGAGGGTGCGAGAAATAAGTGAATTTCTTTTTCATTGGGTTACTTTCTCTCCACGGATCTACCAGATTGTATTTGGAAAGAAGTTGAGAAAAAGGTAATCTAGAGGTTATTTTGGATGGTGTAAAAGGTGATTTATCTAGAAATGGGAGGAGGACCTGGTTCGAATCCCCACACATTATCACTGTTCCTATTTTGTGTGTATTAATCACTTGTAATATATGTGAGAGGAATGGTGTAGGTTGTTTGTTAGGAGCGTAGTAGGAAATCACCGTGATTGCTGTATCCATTATATAACCCATGAGTGTCAGGTATCTACCTTCTGGGTCTTTAATTTCTGATGATAAGGTGAATGGTGTGGATCGGTGAAATGCAATTAGAGTTCCCCTTTGCTTGGTACAGGCAGAAGCTGTGTAAATTTGTTGATAAAAAGGAGAAATATATTTTGGAGTAGAATCTTTGGTGAAGTGTGTTTCTTGGAGGCATACTATGTGAGCCTTCTTGTTATGAAAAGTACGGAAGGCTTTGGTCCATTTTTGAGGGACATTTATTCCCTGAACATTCAGGGAAAGTATATTCAGTGGTGCCATGGCAACAGATCAAAAAGTTTTGACTTACTTTTTGTTATGCAGAGCTGACTGCGCAGATCAACCTGTGTGGACTGAAGAGATGAATAGATAGAAAAGAAACTAGTGAATTCTGGAGTAAAGAGTAAACAAAAAACATATGAGATTAGATGATACATTGCATAAATTATTTTTTGCAAGTAATCACAATTTACCCGTGAAAGAGAGTAAATATCTCTCTCAGGGGAATAAGTGCCTTCGTCACACTCCCACATAATATGATTGGGAGAATGAGGAGGGCTAATGGGGGTACACGGATCTTCCGCTTACAGGAGAGAAGTGCTGTGTCAAACGACATCAAAATGATGTTTCATTAATTGGAGTGCAGAATATAGTTTTTGTTGAAATTACTTATTCCAGGGTGGTTGTATATGGTTAGTCTTGCCCTAGGCTAAATAATTCAGTTAGAAAGGTACTGTTAATAACTTTGGTATTGATGAAGATAGTTTGAATTATTTTGGGATTTTAACCCTTTTAGAGTAAACAATTACATATTTTATTCATATGTAACTGTTTAGATATGTTAACTCAGAAAATTGAGGTTGTATTGCTTCAGATTAGAATAAACAAAAACATAATTCTAGGAACTAGTTAGGTAATAATATATTTGTTTTAAGAAAAGAAAGAAAAAGCTTCCATTACTTCTGGATTATTGAACATATTTGTCCTAAAAAGTAATAAATCTATTGTTATTACCTGATAATATATAACTGAACAAGAATTTCCTTATTTCACTTATATATTCGAAGGCTATATGAATCAGAAGTAATAAGAAATATAACTGGAATGTAACATGATCCCACACAGTGTGTGACCATCAGAATGCAGTTACATTCAGTTATAAATACAGGTTTTTTATAGAGAACCATCTCTTAGTGTAATAAATGAAGAGATATCAGGAATTAGGATGTCAGTCCAATAGAATCTTCTTGATCCATGGATAATGTGGCATAACGGCCTCTTTTGTGAGAATGATGATTCCCATTTTGTTCTGAAATTTTCTGAGTGCTGCCTGAAGGTGAAGATGATGTCATTCTTCTGCGTGTGGGAGAGTTGCTGCTTGGGGGTTCTGTCAGATTTAATTTTAAAAGGGTTTGTTGTAGTTCATCTGCTGATCTGCTTCTGTAAATTGTACCTTGGTAGTTAAATCTGACTGAAAAGGGGAAGCCCCATTGATACATAATGTTGTGGCGTTGCAGTTCCATTAGTTGGGGTTTCATGGATCGTCTTTTAGTAATAGTAAGTTGGGATAGGTCAGCAAAAATTTGATAATTGTGTCCTTGAAAATTAAGTTCCTTTTTTTCTCTTGCAGCAATTAGTATTTGTTCTTTCGTTCTGTAATAATGAAATTTTGTGATTATATCACGTGGGGGTCCATCTTTCTTTTTGGCTGTGAGGGCTCTGTGTACTCTGTCCAGTTCTAAATGTTCAATAGGGATATCTGGCTTTAGTTCTTGTAATAGAGCAGTAATAGTAGATTGCAGGTCTGTCACAGTTTCAGGTATTCCCCTTATGCGCAAGTTTGAACGTCTGGCTCTATTTTAGTAATCTTCGAGCTTAGTTTGAAGTATTAAATTCTCTTCTTTTAATTGTTCCAATTCTGTTATATTTACTTGGGTTGTAATTTAAATTTCATCCATTTTTATTTCTAAGGCTGCGGTGCGGTTTCCCAGCTCTCTTATTTCTTTAGTTAGGCTTTTTGTTATTTGGTCTGAGGTTTGTTTTAAAGCCTTATAAAGCATCTTTTCAAATTGTAATAATATTACTGGGGATGCTGAGGAGGCTTGTGGAGAAGTTTGTGAGAGGATTTGTTCTGTATCTGACTCAAATGGAGAGTCTTGCTGTGACATTTTCTGTCTGTGAGAGCGCCCTGATGCTGTATCTTGTGAGGTGACTGGAGCTGCTTTAGTTGCAGTGAGTGCCTGTGAGCTCTTTGTGAGGTGATTTTTATTTCTGCCACGGTTTCCTCCCAGTACCATATTTCCTGCCCAAACTTTCACAGTTTGTTCCCTGGGGCAAAAAGGTTCAAATGGATACCTTTTGAGCCTGCAGGCTCCGCTTTGTCCTTCTCTTCTCTCCTCAGCGGTGCAGAGCTTTAACAATGCATGTCTGCTCTGCTAGGCTCCGCCCATCTCCCCCCCTTTCTGTCACTTTTTAAATAGCTTTTTTTTTTTTTTTCTTCTTTGGTTCCTTTAGGCTATTAATTAAGGGGAGGGGGTAATTGCTCACAGGTGCCTGCAGTCTATATAACTGTGTGTAGGACTCATCCTGAGCCTGCTCATTGGGAGTCTGCTGGAACTTAAACCAAGTGGAACTTTTCTAAGTGGTGAGTTAAAAACCAGAGGGAGAGTGAACAAGTCTAACTTTTTGTTTGCTGGGCTGCATTTTTGGGGCTTTTCCTTTTAGCTTTTCAATCACCTTTTTCTGTCACTTTTTAAATAGCTTTTTTTTTTTCTTCTTCTTTGGTTCCTTCAGGCTATTAATTAAGGGGAGGTTGTAAATGCTCACAGGTGCCTGCAGTCTATATAACTGTGTGTAGGACTCATCCTGAGCCTGCTCATTGGGAGTCTGCTGGAACTTAAACCAAGTGGAACTTTTCTAAGTGGTGAGTTAAAAACCAGAGGGAGAGTGAACAAGTCTTACTTTTTGTTTGCTGGGTTGCATTTTTGGGGCTTTTCCTTTTAGCTTTTCAATCACCGTTTTCTGTCACTTTTTTTTTTTCAAATATATATTTTATTATTTTCTGAAAAGAAAGGGGAAAGCCCGAGGAATACAAAACGATAAAAAAGAAAAAAGAGGAGGGTCGCAGCCTCCCGACATTGTATCATAATAATACATAACATATCTTGAAGATCGACATACTAGTTCTGATTTATGTTACTAATATCTTCATATGCACATTTTCCATGTTACTACAGCTCAGAACTTCAATTGCCGTGGCTGTATAAAGCAATCTGCAGTCTAGATCTCTATTCATGTGTCATTACTTTAATGTAAAAACTTAGGTCCATTCTGTCAGGAGGTAGTAGCCATTAGGCGAAATAGAGAAATAGAAAGGTAAGTAAAAGAGAAGAACAGGAAAGGGTGGGGAGCGGAAAGTTGGGGATGGGGACAGGGGGGAGGGGAAGACTGGGTGTGGTATAATGGGGGCCAACTGATGTCGTTAGTTCTGTGAGTTATCTTCTGTCAGCTGGGTCTATTAATTTTGGTTCCCGAAAAGGGTTTTGCCTTCTTCTGAATATTTGAACATATTCCAAAGTGACCAAGTTTTTTGATATTTTGCTTGTCTGTTTTGGGCCGTCATTATTAGATCCTCCATTTTATTTATTTCTTCTATTTTCCTCAACCACATTGCTATGGTTGGTGGGGAATGTTGTTTCCATAATGTGGGTATACAGGACTTGGCTGCATTGGTTAGGTGTCGTAGTATTGATTTTTTGTAAGCTTTGAGCGGCATGGAAGATACATGAAGTAGAAATAATGCCGGGTCATTCGGGATCTGGAAGTCAGTGAATTTCTGAGAAATGGAACGTACCGCAGTCCAGAAATTTGTCAAGCTGGGGCATGACCAAAACACATGTAGAAGCATTCCCACTTCTTTCTGACAGCGCCAGCAATACTTAGACGCCTCAGTAAACATGGTATGTAAACGATTAGGTGTTAAATACCACCTCGTTAAGATCTTGAAATTCATCTCCTGTATTTTAGTGCAGATGGAGGATTTAAGGGAGAGAACTATCATATTTTGTTTCTGGACTGCTGTGAAAGTACGTTGAAGGTCTGTTTCCCACTTTGCGATGCATGGCAGGCAAGGTGGCTGTGTAGGTGTGTTTAGTAGGGTATGCATTTTGGATAATACTTGTGGTAACAGTTCTGTGTCTGAGCATATATCTTCGAACGCAGTTTTGGGTCTAGTGTAGGATCCCTATCACATCCAGTGCTCCGCAATGTCTGAAACCGTCTAGAACCTATCCCAGGAGGAAATTTAGGGTTTCCCAAAATCGGGGTCAGAGGGGAGTCTGTGGTTGTTAATGAAGTTTGTAAAGTAGCCTGAAGGCATTGCTTTATAGTGTTGCCTATGAAGGGATGTGCTTTTAGTTCCAATGGAAGGGATTCATAACACCACATTGCAGACTGTAAAGGTATGTTCGTTTGATGTTGCTCTAACTGTGCCCATAATTTAGATTCCTTATGTTGGTGCCAGTCTATCACTCTGCCCAAATGTATTGCGTGGTAATACCTCTGTATATCTGGAAGTGCCACCCCACTGTAATGCTTGGGCATGGATAGTTGTGATCTGGGTATGCAGGGTTTTTTATGCGCCCAAACAAAGCGAGTAAAAAGAGTTTGTACTCTTTTAAAGTATGTGGGGGGTATTTTGATTGGCAGAGCTTGGAAGAGGTACAAGAATTTGGGTAGTATACCTATTTTGATTAAATTACATCTCCCAAACCAGGAGTGTAATCCCTTATTCCAATCCTCCAATAGCAGTTTGGTTTTGGTTAGTAGGGGGGGGAAATTGCTGTCGTATATTAGTCCCAGATCTGGTGGTATCTTCGTACCCAGATAAGTCAAGGCAGAGGTGGTCCATTTAAACCGAAAACTTGATTGCAAATTTGCAAGATCATTAGGCGGTATAGATATACCCATCGCCTCCGATTTTGAAAAATTGATTTTTAGATTTGACAGTTTCCCGTATGTTTCAAATTCCTTTAGGAGGTTGGGTAAGGACACTACTGGATTGGTCAGTGAAAAAAGTAGGTCGTCTGCATAGGCTGATAATTTATGTTGCATGGGGCCAAATGATATTCCGTGTATATCGGGGTTTAACCTAATTTTGGAGAGAAAAGGCTCGAGAGAGAGAGCAAATAGGAGAGAGGACAAGGGGCAACACTGTCTCATCCCATTTGTAATTAAGAAGGGGTCTGACAGTACTCCATTCGCTTTCACTTGCGCTGTGGGAGTGGAATAAATACCGGCTATTCGGCTGAGCATCACCTCCCCCAGGCCTATGTGTCTGAGTATCACATTCATAAATGGCCAACTGACATGGACTAAGGCCTTTTCAGCGTTAGTATTAAGAAAGACACATGGGGTTTTTCTGGATCTAGTGATGTGTAACAAATTTAGTACTTTTGTGGTGCTATCCCTGGCTTCTCTAGAAGGAATAAATCCAACTTGGTCCAGGTGGATGAGTTGTTGCAGGTGCTGCGCCAGCCGAGCAGCCAGGACCTTAGTGAATATCTTTAGGTCTAGGTTTAAAAGTGATATGGGTCTGTAGCTCCAACATGCCGCCGGGTCCTTCCTCTCCTTGTGAATTACCGATATGTGGGCTCCTAATGTTTCCCTAGCAAAAACTGTTCCTGCTCCAATCTTGTTAAACAGTGTGACCATGCGGGGTCCCAATATTGGGAAAAGAGCTTTGTAATATTGTAGTGTGTAGCCGTCAGGTCCTGGGGCTTTGCCTAGTTTCATTGTCCCTATGGCACTCTGTATTTCTTTTAGGGTTATGGGTGAGTCTAGATATTCTCTGATCTCCTGGGCAAGAGCTGGCATTTGGGAAGATTTAATATAATCTTCCAACACAGTAGCGGGGAGTCTCCTGTGGCAGGTTGTATAACTTGGAGTAAAACTGTCTAAGTTCATCAGTTATGTGTGCGGGTAGGGTTACTTTTTTGCCTCCCCGCGTGGTGACGTGAGGAATATAGGTCACCGATTTGTGACTTCTAACTATGTCAGTTAATAATTTCCCACACTTGTCCCCTGACTCATACGTCTTTTTGCGACCACACTGTAGGGCCGCTTTTGCCCTATAATGTAAGAGATCAGTGATCTGGCGATGAAGGGCTGACAGCTGTGTTTCAGATGCTTGAGTAGGGGCGTGTTTGTGTTTAGCTTCTATAGTGGCGAGTTCCTGTAAGAGCTGTGTCAGCATTTTATTTCTCTCTCTCTTGATCCGGGCCCCATGAGAAATGAGGATCCCCCTTATAACTACCTTGTGGGCTTCCCATAATGTCCCCAGGTCACAGTCTGGGAGGTCATTTTCTTGGAAATAAAGGCTTAGTGCCTTGGTTACGTCTGTCAGAACTTCTGGGTTTTGCAGGAGGCTTTCGTTAAGCCGCCAGAATCGATGTCTGGGCGAGGGAGTGTCCGATAAGCGATAGTTCAGGAAAATAGGTGCATGGTCTGACCAAGTCCTATTTCCAATTGAGGTCTGTTCTACTGCATGTAGTTGTGTATGGGGAATCATAAAATAATCAATTCTGGTAAATATTTGCTGCATGTGTGAGTAAAATGTGAAGTCTCTTTCCCCCGAGTGCTGTAAACGCCAAACATCTATTAACTGTAACTTGTGAAGTGTTTTAGCTATTCGTTTAAGTTGGTTCGGTGGGATCAATGTTTTGCCCGACGACGTGTCTATTGAGGGGATCAGTGGAGTATTAAAGTCACCTCCTACAATCAGTTGTCCTTCTCAGAATTTATTTAGTTTCTCCAATGTCTCTCGCAGGAACGTGGCTTGTTGTTCATTAGGGGCATAAATAGTTGCAAGCGTTACTTTAATAGTGCAAATTGTGCCTTTGAGGAAGACATATCTTCCTGCCGGATCTATTATTGAGCTCTGGAGCTGCCAGGGTATCTTACTTGATATTAGAATGGAGACTCCTTTGGACTTAGAGTCCGGGTTGATGGAGTTATAGGCTACAGGGAAGTGTCTGTTTTGTATTTTCTGTCACTTTTTAAATAGCTTTTTTTTTTTCTTCTTTGGTTCCTTCAGGCTATTAATTAAGGGGAGGGGGTAATTGCTCACAGGTGCCTGCAGTCTATATAACTGTGTGTAGGACTTATCCTGAGCCTGCTCTTAGGGAGTCTGCTGGAACTTAAACCAAGTGGAACTTTTCTAAGTGGTGAGTTAAAAACCAGAGGGAGAGTGAACAAGTCTTACTTTTTGTTTGCTGGGTTGCATTTTTGGGGCTTTTCCTTTTAGCTTTTCAATCACCTTTTTCTGTCACTTTTTAAATAGCTTTTTTTTTCTTCTTTGGTTCCTTCAGGCTATTAATTAGGGGAGGGGGTAATTGCTCACAGGTGCCTGCAGTCTATATAACTGTGTGTAGGACTCATCCTGAGCCTGCTCATTGGGAGTCTGCTGGAACTTAAACCAAGTGGAACTTTTCTAAGTGGTGAGTTAAAAACCAGAGGGAGAGTGAACAAGTCTTACTTTTTGTTTGCTGGGTTGCATTTTTGGGGCTTTTCCTTTTAGCTTTTCAATCACCTTTTTCTGTCACTTTTTAAATAGCTTTTTTTTTTCTTCTTTGGTTCCTTCAGGCTAATAATTAGGGGAGGGGGTAATTGCTCACAGGTGCCTGCAGTCTATATAACTGTGTGTAGGACTCATCCTGAGCCTGCTCATTGGGAGTCTGCTGGAACCTAAACCAAGTGGAACTTTTCTAAGTGGTGAGTTAAAAACCAGAGGGAGAGTGAACAAGTCTTACTTTTTGTTTGCTGGGTTGCATTTTTGGGGCTTTTCCTTTTAGCTTTTCAATCACCCTTTTCTGTCACTTTTTAAATGGCTTTTTTTTCTTCTTCTTTGGTTCCTTCAGGCTATTAATTAAGGGGAGGTTGTAAATGCTCACAGGTGCCTGCAGTCTATATAACTGTGTGTAGGACTCATCCTGAGCCTGCTCATTGGGAGTCTGCTGGAACTTAAACCAAGTGGAACTTTTCTAAGTGGTGAGTTAAAAACCAGAGGGAGAGTGAACAAGTTTTACTTTTTGTTTGCTAGGTTGCATTTTTGGGGCTTTTCCTTTTAACTTTTCAATCACCTTTTTCTGTCACTTTTTAAATAGCTTTTTTTTTTCTTCTTTGGTTCCTTCAGGCTATTAATTAGGGGAGGGGGTAATTGCTCACAGGTGCCTGCAGTCTATATAACTGTGTGTAGGACTCATCCTGAGCCTGCTCATTGGGAGTCTGCTGGAACTTAAACCAAGTGGAACTTTTCTAAGTGGTGAGTTAAAAACCAGAGGGAGAGTGAACAAGTCTTACTTTTTGTTTGCTGGGTTGCATTTTTGGGGCTTTTCCTTTTAGCTTTTCAATCACCTTTTTCTGTCACTTTTTAAATAGCTTTTTTTTTCTTCTTCTTTGGTTCCTTCAGGCTATTAATTAAGGGGAGGTTGTAAATGCTCACAGGTGCCTGCAGTCTATATAACTGTGTGTAGGACTCATCCTGAGCCTGCTCATTGGGAGTCTGCTGGAACTTAAACCAAGTGGAACTTTTCTAAGTGGTGAGTTAAAAACCAGAGGGAGAGTGAACAAGTCTTACTTTTTGTTTGCTGGGTTGCATTTTTGGGGCTTTTCCTTTTAGCTTTTCAATCACCGTTTTCTGTCACTTTTTAAATAGCTTTTTTTTTTCTTCTTTGGTTCCTTCAGGCTATTAATTAAGTGGAGGGGATAATTGCTCACAGGTGCCTGCAGTCTATATAACTGTGTGTAGGACTCATCCTGAGCCTGCTCATTGGGAGTCTGCTGGAACTTAAACCAAGTGGAACTTTTCTAAGTGGTGAGTTAAAAACCAGAGGGAGAGCGAACAAGTCTTACTTTTTGTTTGCTGGGTTGCATTTTTGGGGCTTTTCCTTTTAGCTTTTCAATCACCTTTTTCTGTCACTTTTTAAATAGCTTTTTTTTTCTTCTTTGGTTCCTTCAGGCTATTAATTAAGGGGATGGGGTAATTTCTCACATGTGCCTGCAGTCTATATAACTGTGTGTAGGACTCATCCTGAGCCTGCTCATTGGGAGTCTGTTGGAACTTAAACCAAGTAGAACTTTTCTAAGTGGTGAGTTAAAAACCAGAGGGAGAGTGAACAAGTCTTACTTTTTGTTTGCTGGGTTGCATTTTTGGGGCTTTTCCTTTTAGCTTTTCAATCACCTTTTTCTGTCACTTTTTAAATAGTTGTTTTTTTTTCTTCTTCTTTGGTTCCTTCAGGCGATTAATTAAAGGGAGGTTGTAAATGCTCACAGGTGCCTGCAGTCTATATAACTGTGTGTAGTACTCATCCTGAGCCTGCTCATTGGGAGTCTGCTGGAACTTAAACCAAGTAGAACTTTTCTAAGTGGTGAGTTAAAAACCAGAGGGAGAGTGAACAAGTTTTACTTTTTGTTTGATGGGTTGCATTTTTGGGGCTTTTCTTTTTAGCTTTTCAATCACCTTTTTCTGTCACTTTTTAAATTGCTTTTTTTTTTTTTCTTCTTTGGTTCCTTCAGGCTATTAATTAAGGGGAGGGGGTAATTGCTCACAGGTGCCTGCAGTCTATATAACTGTGTGTAGGACTCATTCTGAGCCTGCTCATTGGGAGTCTGCTGGAACTTAAACCAAGTGGAACTTTTCTAAGTGGTGAGTTAAAAACCAGAGGGAGAGTGAACAAGTCTTACTTTTTGTTTGCTGGGTTGCATTTTTGGGGCTTTTCCTTTTAGCTTTTCAATCGCCGTTTTCTGTCACTTTTTAAATAGCTTTTTTTTCTTCTTTGGTCCCTTCAGGCTATTAATTAAGGGGAGGTTGTAAATGCTCACAGGTGCCTGCAGTCTATATAACTGTGTGTAGGACTCATCCTGAGCCTGCTCATTGGGAGTCTGCTGGAACTTAAACCAAGTGGAACTTTTCTAAGTGGTGAGTTAAAAACCAGAGGGAGAGTGAACAAGTCTTACTTTTTGTTTGCTGGGTTGCATTTTTGGGGCTTTTCCTTTTAGCTTTTCAATCACCGTTTTCTGTCACTTTTTAAATAGCTTTTTTTTTTCTTCTTTGGTTCCTTCAGGCTATTAATTAAGTGGAGGGGATAATTGCTCACAGGTGCCTGCAGTCTATATAACTGTGTGTAGGACTCATCCTGAGCCTGCTCATTGGGAGTCTGCTGGAACTTAAACCAAGTGGAACTTTTCTAAGTGGTGAGTTAAAAACCAGAGGGAGAGCGAACAAGTCTTACTTTTTGTTTGCTGGGTTGCATTTTTGGGGCTTTTCCTTTTAGCTTTTCAATCACCTTTTTCTGTCACTTTTTAAATAGCTTTTTTTTTCTTCTTTGGTTCCTTCAGGCTATTAATTAAGGGGATGGGGTAATTTCTCACATGTGCCTGCAGTCTATATAACTGTGTGTAGGACTCATCCTGAGCCTGCTCATTGGGAGTCTGTTGGAACTTAAACCAAGTAGAACTTTTCTAAGTGGTGAGTTAAAAACCAGAGGGAGAGTGAACAAGTCTTACTTTTTGTTTGCTGGGTTGCATTTTTGGGGCTTTTCCTTTTAGCTTTTCAATCACCTTTTTCTGTCACTTTTTAAATAGTTGTTTTTTTTTCTTCTTCTTTGGTTCCTTCAGGCGATTAATTAAAGGGAGGTTGTAAATGCTCACAGGTGCCTGCAGTCTATATAACTGTGTGTAGGACTCATCCTGAGCCTGCTCATTGGGAGTCTGCTGGAACTTAAACCAAGTAGAACTTTTCTAAGTGGTGAGTTAAAAACCAGAGGGAGAGTGAACAAGTTTTACTTTTTGTTTGATGGGTTGCATTTTTGGGGCTTTTCTTTTTAGCTTTTCAATCACCTTTTTCTGTCACTTTTTAAATTGCTTTTTTTTTTTTTCTTCTTTGGTTCCTTCAGGCTATTAATTAAGGGGAGGGGGTAATTGCTCACAGGTGCCTGCAGTCTATATAACTGTGTGTAGGACTCATTCTGAGCCTGCTCATTGGGAGTCTGCTGGAACTTAAACCAAGTGGAACTTTTCTAAGTGGTGAGTTAAAAACCAGAGGGAGAGTGAACAAGTCTTACTTTTTGTTTGCTGGGTTGCCTTTTTGGGGCTTTTCCTTTTAGCTTTTCAATCACCTTTTTCTGTCACTTTTTAAATAGTTTTTTTTTTCTTCTTCTTTGGTTCCTTCAGGCTATTAAATAAGGGGAGGTTGTAAATGCTCACAGGTGCCTGCAGTCTATATAACTGTGTGTAGGACTCATCCTGAGCCTTCTCATTGGGAGTCTGCTGGAACTTAAACCAAGTGGAACTTTTCTAAGTGATGAGTTAAAAACCAGAGGGAGAGTGAACAAGTCTTACTTTTTGTTTACTGGGTTGCATTTTTGGGGCTTTTCCTTTTAGCTTTTCAAATCACCGTTTTCTGTCACTTTTTAAATAGCTTTTTTTTTCTTCTTTGGTTCCTTCAGGCTATTAATTAAGGGGAGGGGGTAATTGCTCACAGGTGCCTGCAGTCTATATAACTGTGTGTAGGACTCATCCTGAGCCTGCTCATTGGGAGTCTGCTGTAACTTAAACCGAGTGGAACTTTTCTAAGTGGTGGGTTAAAAACCAGAGTTTAAAACAGTAGATTATAACAGGGGTCATAGTACCTGTGTAGTGTGAGTACATGAGTGTTGTCTGAGTAGTGTGTGTGGATCGTTAGTACTTGTGTATTGTGTACTGTATACTTGAGTATTAAGAGTGCACGTAGGTCTGAGACTGTTCTGCGATTGCACGTAGGTCTGTGAGTACCTGTGTATTGTCTTGTTGTGTACCTGTGTATTATCTTGTTGTGTACCTGTGTATTGTCTTGAGTATTAGTGCCAGGAAGCTAGCTGTTAGTTAATTTGGACAGGGTAAAATCCCCAATCCTCACTAAATTTAATAGGTACGATGCCCGTCGGGTGTATAGAGGCGACTCTTTGTACATCTTGCCGCATGTATGCGTTCCTTGATCATCCGATCAAGGGCGAATACTGCTGTGCAAAATGTAAGCACATTGTTTCCCTGGAAGCCCAGGTTCTGAATCTGGGGAAGCAACTGTCAACACTGAGAAGTCCCTCCATACTAAAGGAGAGCCAAGAATGTACACGGCAGGTGCCGGCAGGGGCCAGCACAGAGGCGGGTGGAGACAAAGAGGTGCTGGTACTAGCAAAGAGTAGATGGGTGACAGTCAGGAGGGGTAGAGGGGGAAGTGCCAGGGAGGCTGATCCAGGACTGGAGCATCCCAATAAGTACGCTACCTTGAGTGACATTGGTGAAACCAGTCAGGGACCAGCACTGCTGGAGCTGAGGGACTCTCCTAGCTGCCGGGGGAAGAACTCCTCCAGTGAGAGTGGGGGGGCAGCAAAGGGAAAAGAAAGACAGATTCTGGTGGTAGGGGACTCAATTCTTAGAAGGACAGAGAGGGCAATCTGTAACCAAGACCTGAAGCGCCGAACAGTATGTTGTCTACCGGGCGCTCGGGTTCGGCACATCACGGATCTTGTGGGCAGATTACTGGGAGGGGCTGGGGAAGACCCGACTGTCATGGTGCACGTTGGCACCAATGACAAAGTCAAAGGTAGATGGAGTGTCCTAAAGAACGATTTTAGGGACTTAGGAGCTAAATTGAGGAAAAGGACCTCCAAGGTAGTATTCTCAGGAATACTACCGGTACATCGAGCCACACCAGAAATTAAGAGGGAGATTAGGGAAGTAAACAAGTGGCTGAAGAGCTGGTGTAGTAAGGAGGGGTTTGGGTTCCTGGAGGACTGGGCCGACTTCTCAGTCAGTAACCGGTACTATAGAAGAGACGGACTGCTCCTAAATGAGGAGGGTGCAGATCTGCTGGGAAGGAAGATGGCCAAAAAGTTAGAGGGGTTTTTAAACTAGGCGATGGGGGGAGGGTCCAGAGGCAGAGGTAGCCAGCGCAGAAGATATTCCAGAGGGTAGTATTGGGGCATTAGTGGTAGGTTAACCAAAGCACAAAAACACAAGGTGAGTATAGTAGCAAGTCCTAGTTGCAATCTCGAAACACCCAATACGAGGACAATATGCGACCGGTCTAAACTTTGTGGCATGTTCACCAATGCCAGGAGCATGGCAGACAAGATGGGTGAACTAGAGATACTGTTGTATGAGGAGGATTTGGATTTTGTGGGAATTTCAGAGACCTGGTTCAACAGCTCTCATGATTGGCTGGCAAACATTCAAGGGTATACCCTATACCGCAAGGATAGAGAGGGTAAAAAAGGGGGAGGGGTATGCCTATATATCAAGAATAATGTACAAGTGAATGTGAGAGATGACATCACTAAGGGAGCTAGGGAGGAGGTGGAATCTATATGGCTAGAGCTCCAAAGGGATGAAGCTAAGGGGAAAATAATGCTGGGAGTATGCTATAGGCCCCCTAACCTAAGGGAGGAAGAGGAGACAGATCTTCTATCACAATTTGGATTAGCAGCAAGGATAGGAAGTGTAATCATAATGGGGGATTTTAACTATCCAGACACAGACTGGGCGGAGGGAACCGCGCATTCATTTAAGGCTCGCCAGTTCCTTAATGTCTTGCAGGACAATCTTATGGGTCAGATGGTAGACGCACCAACTAGAAATAAAACATTACTGGATCTACTGATTACCAACAATACAGACCTGATCACGGATGTGGAAATGCGGGGCAATTTAGGTAACAGCGATCACAGGTCAATTAGTTTCAGTATAAATCACACAAATAGGAAACATAAAGGGAATACAAAGACACTGAATTTCAAAAGCGCCAACTTCCCTAAACTACAAACCTTGCTAAAAGGCATAAACTGGGATAAAATATTAGGAACAAAGAATACGGAGGAGAGATGGGTTTGCTTTAAGAGCATATTAAATAAGGGCATTAGCCAATGTATCCCATTGGCTAATAAATTTAAAAGAGCGAACAAAAGTCCTGGATGGCTTAACTCCAATGTAAAAATGCATATAAAAGCAAAGGAGAAGGCCTTCAAAAAATAAAAGTTTGAGGGATCATCCTCAGCATTCAGACTTTATAAAGAATGCAACAGGAAATGTATGGGTGCAATTAGGACAGCTAAGATATAACATGAAAGACACATAGCGGAGGAGAGCAAAAAAAATCCCAAGAAATTCTTTAAGTATGTAAACAGTAAAAAAGGGAGGACAGACCATATTGGCCCCATAAAGAATGAGGACGGACATCTAGTTACAAAGGATGGGGAGATGGCGAAGGTATTGAATTTATTCTTCTCCTCAGTCTTCACGTGTGAATCGGGGGGCTTCAGTAACCAAAACTGCAGTGTTTATCCTCATGACACAACACAGGAAGCACCTCCATGGTTAACAGAGGACGGAATTAAAATTAGACTTGAGAAACTTAACATTAATAAATCACCGGGACCAGATGGCTTGCATCCGAGGGTACTTAGGGAACTCAGTCAAGTGATTGCCAGACCGTTGTTCCTAATTTTTACAGATAGTCTACTGACTGGAATGGTACCAGCTGATTGGAGAAAAGCCAATGTAGCACCTATATTTAAAAAGGGCCCAAAATACATCCCTGGGAATTACAGACCCGTTAGCCTAACATCAATAGTATGTAAACTCTTGGAGGGGATGACAAGGGACTATATACAGGATTTTAGTAATACGAACGGTATCATTAGCAGTAATCAGCATGGATTCATGAAGAATCGTTCTTGCCAAACCTATTAACCTTCTATGAGGAGGTGAGTTGCCATCTAGATAAGGGAAGGCCCGTAGACGTGGTGTATCTGGATTTTGCAAAAGCATTTGACACAGTTCCCCATAAACGTTTACTGTACAAGATAAGGTCTGTTGGCATGGACCATAGGGTGAGTACATGGATTAAAAACTGGCTACAAGGGCGA
The DNA here is from genome assembly GCA_037952925.1 of Lithobates clamitans. NCBI lineage: Eukaryota > Metazoa > Chordata > Amphibia > Anura > Ranidae > Lithobates > Lithobates clamitans. The sequence goes on along the minus strand of JBBGZY010000787.1, from coordinate 7,557,026 downwards.
GTTCAGAGGGTGGTGATAAATGGGGAGTACTCAGAATGGTCAGGGGTGGGTAGTGGGGTTCCCCAGGGTTCTGTGCTGGGACCAATCCTATTTAATTTGTTCATAAACGACCTGGAGGATGGGATAAACAGTTCAATCTCTGTATTTGCAGACGATACTAAGCTAAGCAGGGCAATAACTTCTCCGCAGGACGTGGAAACCTTGCAAAAAGACTTGAACAAATTAATGGGGGGGCGACTACATGGGAAATGAGGTTCAATGTAGAAAAATTTAAAATAATGCATTTGGGTGGAAAAAATATGAATGCAATCTATACACTGGGGGGAGAACCTCTGGGGGAATCTAGGATGGAAAAGGACCTGGGGGTCCTAGTAGATGATAGGCTCAGCGATGGCAGGCAATGCCAAGCTGCTGCTAACAAAGCAAACAGAATATTGGCATGCATTAAAAGGGGATCAACTCCAGAGATAAAACGATAATTCTCCAGCTCTACAAGACTCTGGTCTGGCCACACCTAGAGTATGCGGTCCAGTTCTCGGCACCAGTCCTCAGGAAGGATGTACTGGAAATGGAGCGAGTACAAAGAAGGGCAACAAAGCTAATAAAGGGTCTGGAGGATCTTAGTTATGAGGAAAGGTTGAGAGCACTGAACTTATTCTCTCTGGAGAAGAGACGCTTGAGAGGGGATATGATTTCAATTTACAAATACCAGACTGGTGACCCCACAATAGGGATAAAACTTTTTTGCAGAAGAGAGTTTAACAAGACTCGTGGCCACTCATTAAAATTAGAAGAAAAGAGGTTTAACCTTAAACTACGTAGGGGGTTCTTTACTGTAAGAGCGGCAAGGATGTGGAATTCCCTTCCACAGGCGGTGATCTCAGCGGGGAGCATTGATAGCTTCAAGAAACTATTAGATAAGCACCTGAATGACCACAACATACAGGGATATACAATGCAATACTGACACATAATCACACACATAGGTTGGACTGGTCTTTTTTCAACCTCAACTATTTTTTTTATTTTATATATATTTTTTTTTTTTTTTTGTAACTAACTTTTATAACTGTAACCGGTTCCAGGTTCGGGTCTCTCAAAATGCCATGGCATCTTGGGAGACCCTGTGAAAGTGTGCCTAGTCTGTGCAATGCTGTACCCTACGCTAATACTCAACTAGTGAATGGTAGCGTTCAAAACATTCACCAATGCAAAGACCAGGATTGTCAGGACAGGAGGGACAATAATAGCGGGTGTCACGACCTATATTTGCGCTTGCTGCAGACACAATATCTTTTTTGGGGGGGTTCGCTGGGTAGGGGTACTCGGGAGGACATAAAAATGCCTCTCATACAGCCGACTGCATTTGGTTGGGGATGTGAATGGGGGAAGTACGGGTGCTGCAGAAGTGGTGGGTTCCCAATTAGGATTGGCGAATGCAGCAGGAAGGGCACTATGGGCACAACGGGCCTGTGTTTGTCTTCTTCTTGGTGGCAGCGGGACACTACTTGTGCTTGCCACCTCACCAGCTTGAACTGCACTTATGAGACTCGCCACGTCACCAAGTATTACTGCAGTGCTGGTTTGACTACGACCGGGGTGTACCAGGCCGCGGGATCAGGCCTGACTCTGCGAACGCTGCAGTTATGCGTTTAGTGTTTTGTAAGTGACAGTGATCGATCGATACTGCACTTGGGTGGGCTGGGCTGGGCTGGGAGGAAGGGCAAAACGCAGGTGCTAGCCAGTATCTGGGCTGATCCCGCTAACACTGCGTTTTTGGGAACCCTAAACTGCTGGGGACGCTAGTATAGATCTGATCGGATCAGATATTGATCCGTTCAGATACTATACCACTAAGGGAGGCGTATGCTGCGTGCGTGGGTGTTAGCGGTACTGGCGCTAATCTGACGCTGTCTGGGGCGACGCATATCACCGCCAGGCGATCAGGGGGCTAAACCTTTATTCGGTAATAAACGGCGGGTGCCCTGACACTATAAAAAATAAACAAACTAACCAGCGTCACCCGTAACAGTTATACGGTGATCAGTGGTGAAAGGGTTAACTAGGGGGCAATCAAGGGGTTAAAACATTTATTAGGTAGTATATGGGGGTCCCCGACGCTATAAAACGCTGACGGCGAACCTAAATATTTACCTCCCTAACTAGCGTAACCAGTGACACTAATTAAGCGATCATAAAAATGATCGCTTAGCGACACTGGCGACGGGGGGTGATCAAGGGGTTAAAACTTTATTAGAGGGGGTTAGGGGGGTAACCTAGACCTAAAGGGGGCTAACCCTAACTTCCCTAACACACTAACTGTCACAAACTGACACCATGCAGTAATCAGGAAAAAAAAACTGCTTGGTGTCAATGTGACGGGGGGAGGGGTAATTGTGGGGTGATCGGGGGGGATCGGGGGCCAAAGGGGGGTGTTTTGTGTGCCTGGCATGTTCTACTGTGTGTTTAGTGTGTTTTCACTCACATTACAGTCTTCTCTCCTCGACGCCGGAACGGAAAATACCGAGCCGAGGAGAGATGACATCATTTCCTTTGCTGCTGTTTAGCATACAGCAGCAGAGGAATGATCTGATTGGCCAGCGGCGATTGCGAGGGGGGGCCATGAATGGATGGTCTCCCCCTCACCTCCGATCGCCGCTGGACAAAAGCGGACCACCTCGGTGCCATTCACCAGGTACGTGATTTTGCCTGCCTGTGCCATTCTGCCGATGTACATCGGCGTGAGGCGGTCCTTAAGTGGGTAATATATATTTATACATACGTTCTTATTTCTGATGAGCCTTCATTTAAAAGTGTTAGTACATTTTAGTAGTTAAATTTTATGTTTATTTATGTAATGGTTTTGTGTGGCTCCAGTTAGATATATTTCCTATATTTCCTGTTTGCTATTTAAGTGTCACCAGAAAGCTGTTAATCATTAACATGTATTTCCTGTGTTTGTCCATTATATTATAGCTGGCTATGTGTTCCAACTATAATGAGGCTTGGTATGTATTCACTTCCTGGTTTGCTGAGAATGAAGTGATGTAGTAAATTGCTCACTTGTTAATATCAAAACGAGGCTTGACATGCACACAACCTCTGTTCCAATCAACAGGAAGTGATGTTGGCAGCCATACTCCATAGCGAGGTCTGGTTTGTCAGCTCACTTCCTGTTGATCTTGATATATACTGCCGGATGTTGGCAGCCATACTCCAGATCGAGGCTTGGTTTGTCATTTTACTTCCGGCTGTGTATTAAAACACATGGCGCTGAGCTCCAGACGTTATGCGGACTACCGTTCCCTTATTCACATAAGTTCTTATGTTTTTTTCTAAATTTTGGAGGCATATCCATATATATTGGAGAGTTTAGATCTCTTTTTGTTCCAATTAGGATTCCGACTAAATGGGAAGTGACCAAACTGGAAGTGACCACACCAGAAGTGACTAAACTGGAAGTGACCAAACCGGAAGTGATGTACTTCCGGTTTTCAATTATTCTAATTTGGGGCAACACAGCTTATTTAAACGCGCAGTTGCTGTCAGTAGGTCATACTCCAGATGATGTCTAAGCAGACGAAAGGCGTCGGGTCGACCTCTGCCAACATTATTGTGCCTCTTCATGTCCTTCTATGAGCTTTGTATGCACTTCCTTAATGTTAGTGTTCCATTGTTACTTTTTTTTAAAAAATGCAATTTTTAAACGATATCACACTATGTGGAACCTTTCTTTGATTTTTGGTTTGGTGTGAGCAAAGAACACCCTCTGGCTTTCCCTCCTTCCATTTTGAGCCTCATGTGCCTGTATGCTGTGGATTTTTTGAGCCTCATGTGCCTGTATGCTGTGGATTTGATGTTAACCAACACTATTCAAAGATCTGTCCAGGAGTTCTGATGATCTTCCATATACGGTGTTTATCACCATAAGCCTGTTTGACTTAAAAGGTATAAGCCGCTTTAAGTCCATTACTTCCGGTAAGCTTTCATGCAATTGGTGGTGGTGTCTAGAAGCTACTCTTCACAGAGTCTCTTCACATTTGATGTCACTTACCTTATCAATGCTTTTTAGACGTTTATTTTTCTGATATTATTCACTGATACCAGGACTTTTTGATTTTTATTATTCATCATTATTCATAATTTTTTACTTGGTGGATATCATTTTACATTTACATTTACACCATTTTTTCACTTGGTGGACTATTTTTATATTTCAGTGTGTGATTACTGGTCACACCATACATTGTCATTATATATATATATATATATGCGCTGCATTTTATTACATGATTATACTGTGTACACCGCCTGCACTGTTGTATTCGTGTAGAAAGATCTCATAGCTATGAGTAAGCGCTCTGTATGAGCGTGAAACGCGTCAGAGGCTAAGCTGTATTACTCCAGCGGTGTCATGTACTATATTATTCCATGTTTTGAATAAAGAAGATTTTATCTGCCTATCTCGGTGTGCGGCCGTCCAGATCTTTCTACATGAATACAATTGTACCAGCAATCGCCAGCACCTAGGGCTCTCTCCCTTTCTGTGCAGTGGAGAAAAAGAGATTTCAGCTTGGCTTGTCCGGAGCGGTGGTAACTATTCTCACCGCCTGCACTGTATTAGAAACTGTACAATGGCTGAACTGTATTATATACTGTGTACACCACCTAAAGTGTATTCAAAACTGTACACCGTGTATTATATACTGTGTACACCACATGCACTGTATTAGAAACTGCACAACGGCTGCACTGTATTATATACTGTGTACACCACCTGAAGTGTATTAGAAACTGTACACCCTGTATTGTATACTGCGTAAACCGCCGAAAGTGTATTAGAAACTATAAACCACCGAATGCACTGTATATATAGGCTATGAATAGGCTGAATGTAGAGTATATATATATATATATATATATATATATATATATATATATATATATATATATATATATAGAGGTCGACCGATATGGGTTTTTCTCTGGCCGATGCCGATGCCGATATTTAGAAATCGCGGTGGCCGATGGCCGATATGTGATGCCGATTTTTTTGGGCCGATATATTTGGCCGATTTTTTTTTTTTCTTTTCTTTTTTCCCTTCATCTCATAAAATCTAACAGTTAGACCCCTTTCACACTGGGGCGTTTTTCAGGCGCTTTTGGGCTAAAAATAGCGCCTGTAAAGTGCCTGTAAAACGGCTCCCCTGCAGTCTCAGTGTGATATCCCGAGTGCTTTCACACTGAGGCGATGCGCTGGCAGGATGTAAAAAAAAAGTCCTGCAAATGGCATCTTTGGAGCGGTGTATAACCTAGAGTTGCCACCTCATCCCTTTAAACCCGAACACCTTTGAATTACACAGGTTCTGAGGCTAATTAAATGCAGATAAGGCACCAAGTGAGTTTAATTACCGCCTAATCAGACACAGAACCTGTGTAATTAATATGTGTTCGGGTTTAAAGGGATGAGGTGGCAACCATAGTATACCGCTCCTCCACCACTCCTGCCCATTGAAATGAATGCGCACCGCTGCCGAAGCGCCTGCAAAGCGCTTTGGCAGCGGCGCTTCAGGGGCGCATTTAACCCCTTCCTCGGCCGCTAGCTGGGTTATAAGCGCCCCGCTAGCAGCTGAATAGCGCCTCTAAAATGACGGTAAAGCGCCGCTAAAACTAGCAGCGTTTTACCATCAACGCATGCCCGCAGTGTGAAAGCAGCCTTAAGTAATACAGAATTTTTTTTCATTTAAACATTAAACAAAACAAACCTCCAATCAGTTCACTTGTATGTATAATTTAGAAAAAAAAAAAAAAAAAAACTATCTTAAATATTAAATACACAAAAACAGGTAATCAAAGCTTTTGGATGAAAAAAAATGGGCTAACTTTACCGCTTAGGTTTTTTTTTAATTCATTACTGTATTTTTTTTTTTTTTAATTGCGTTTGAAAGACCGCTGCGCAAATACTGTGTGACATAAAATATTACAACAACCACCATTTTATTCCCTAGGGTCTCTGCTAAAAAAATATATATAATGTTTGGGGGTTCTAAGTGATTTTATAGCAGAAAATACAGGATTTTTACTTGTAAGCAACAAGTGTCAGAAAAGATTTAGTCTTTAAATGGTTAAACTGAAAACTTCTCCACGGAGTTCAGTCTATTGATAAAAAGAACCTGAAAGAGATACAAATGTATCTTCTTATCAGACTTGGCAGGCTGCCCAGAGGAGGGGAGAATCCTCTCTACAGATAACCTCGGGAAACTCGCATTAACTTCTATTAGAGAAGTCATTTGCAAGTCACGGCTGAAGTTACAATCGGCCTTTTTTATCAGCACAATCGGCCGATGCCGATTAAGTAAAAAACGCCAAATATCGGCCGATATATCGGCCGGCCGATATATCGGTCGACCTCTATATATATATATTATATATAGTGACATTGGGGGATGTCTAGCTCAGTGGTAGATGCCTTTTCAATAAGTTCACAGCGAACAGGAACTTTAGTTTAAGGGCATGGTAGCCCACTTTTATTAAAAGGAACAAAATGAAGGAAAGTTCATACATGCACTTGGATGCCCACACAGGGGTCTTCTCCCAAAAACAATAACAAATGAAAAATGCCAAGCCACCTGGCTCTCTTCAGCAATACTGCCACTTAGGCTTTACGCTTCAGCCCTCTTGATCATATAGCAGGGTTCCCGTACAACTACTGTACCTCTTTTCAGCTTCCTTGCTGCTCAGGCCTTCCACTTCAGGCTCTCATATGTCTCTTTGGACACACACAGCGTCTATCTAGAAAGCAGCCCTTCACTGCTCTGATCCTCAGACTTGGGTCTCTTGCTTCCACTAGTGCACACCTGCACTCTCTGGACTCCTCGGGAGGATGGAGCCCAGAAACCTAATCCTGACTCTGATATAAACCCAGGACCCACCTGCTCAATCAACCAGACAGAGTCCTGGCTGTTCCCAAAACCTGCTCCCAGGATTGGAGATTCCGTGCCACCCATAATGTTATGGAATCTCTGGGCTCCAGGTCCCCAAATGGATCTTACAAACTTTGGAGGAAACTGATAAAACAGATTCCTCCACATTAAATACCCCTGGAGTCCCTCAACCTGCCTATTTGAGAATCCTGGGCGACAATTACTAGGACAGGGAACTGTACTGTCACAATATATATATACATATTAATACACCGCCTGAAGTGTATTATAGACTGTACACCACACCGACTGCACTGGATATATAGGCTACACTGAATGCAGAGTATATTTATATATAATAGACTGTGTATATGTGTGTGTATATATATATATATATATATATATATATATATATATATATATATATATATATATATACATATATACATCATATACTCTGCCACTAGCTAAATAACCTCCCTGCTTAATCTAACTCAAGCTATCTCGTCTCTGTCTCTCTGTCCACCCCAACAACACTACACGTGGCCTCTATGTAAGCAGCCTTATATAGTATGAGGCGTGGACTTAGTGCCCCTGAGCCATGATTGGCCAAAGGCACCCTGCCTTTGGCCAATTATGGCTCTTTCACCAGAGCGTGCAGGTCAGGTGCATGCTTTGGCCAATCACCATGCAGCAATGCAGTGCATTATGGGGCATTCCTCTGTGTACCCGTTTCTTATATTTAAGATTTCATATCTCATAGATATGATGTGGGTTAAATGAGAGTTCCTTCACCTTGAGTGAAAGCGTTAAATATAATAACATTTAATAGGAAGTAGTTGAAAGTCTAGCTAATACACAAATAACTATCTATAGTCTTACACCAAAGGAGGAAATAGTAGGTTAAAATACAAGAATTACATGGAGGAATACAGAGTATATTCCTTAAAACATTAATCTACAAACATATTCAGTTACCAGTAAAACAGACCTTTTCCATAATTACCCTTTAGTTCCATTCTGATGGCTGCTTTCCCATAAAAGTAAGTGTTTCCTCCCAGCTAGTCTGTGTATATCAATACAGGCTGATCCCTCATTGGTCGGCATAGCGTGACTTCTAATTGGTTAGCTTCCCTTATACTTTACCTAAGTCCGCCCCCTTTCATGCTAATCCTTGTGAGCCAGAGAAGACTTGAATGGTCCCGGGAAGTTTAAGTATTGAGTGGATGGGACTCACTTCATTGCATATCCAAGCATGGGATCCTTTGAAGTGAGTTTGTGTACCACAATGAGGTTTGAAACCAATTGTTTGTACACAAAAGCCTGGGTACCGTCTTGTCTGGTCTTCTCAGAGATATGTGTGAGATATGTGAAGATACTATCTTCCGGCCTGCATAGATAAAAGCTAAATGTAATATATTCCTAATTACAATATTTTACAGCTATTAATGGAGATTTCACATAAACTTATAAGGCAACAGCTGCGCTCAAATTTCCCATGAATGCCCCATAATATTCGCTGTTAGGCAAACGGGCGAACATCAAACTCCTCCCAATTCAGAAGTGATCACCCTCCTTGTACACCTCGAGGTCAAGAAAAACCATTTGGTTTGTATCAATGTACCATGTGAGATCTATATTTTTGCTATTATTATTAATAAGTTTCCGCCCACAAGCTTATAGACTGGCTATATCACCCTCCCAGATCATGATGAGATCATCTATATACCTCTTATAACAGACTAACTGAGGAGGGCGATCCTTAACTGCTTCAGCCCCAGAAAATTTTACCCCCTTCCTGACCAGAGCACTTTTCGTGATTCGGCACTGCGTCGCTTTAACTGACAATTGTGCGGTGGTGCGATGTTACACCCAAACAAAATTGATGTCCTTTTTTTCCAACAAATAAAGCTTTCTTTTGGTGGTATTTGATCACCTCTATGTTTTTTATTTTTTGCGCTATAAACATAAAAAGAGCAACAGTTTTGTAAAAAAAGCAATGTTTTTTACTTTTTGCTATAATAAATATCCCCCAAAAATATATTAAAAAAACTATTTTTTTCCTAAGTTTAGGCCGATATGTATTCTTCTACATATTTTTGGTAAAAAAATCGCAATAAGCCTATATACGCAAAAGTTATAGCAGCTACAAAATAGGGGATAGTTTTATGGCATTTTTATAATTATCTTTTTTTTATTAGTAATGGCAGCGATCTGAGATTTTTATCGAGACTGCAACATTATGGCGGACGCATCGGACACTTTTGACACTATTTTGGAACCATTGCCATTTATACAGCAATCAGTGCTATAAAAATGCACTGATTACTGTGTAAATGACACTGGCAGTGAAGGGGTTAACCACTAGAGGGCGATGAATGGGTTAAGTGTGTCCTAGGGAGTGATTCTAACTGTGGGGGGATGGGCTACTAGTCACAGGACAGCAAAAACTGCTCCCGATGACAGAGAGCAGTGATCTCTGTCATGTCACAAGCCAGAACGGGAAAATGCCTTGTTTACGTAATCACTTCCCCATTCTGACACGATATCAACATCGAGTCCGCCGGTCCAGCGTGCATGGTCACACTGTACGTGCGTGCCTGCTATCCATGCCTCTTAAAAGGGATGTACAGGTACTGTACGCCCAGTTGCCCACCGCTGTCATTGTGCCAACATATATCGGCGTGCAGCGGTCAGCAAGTGATTAAAGGACACCTCCACCTCCCAGTGGGCCATAAACAAATTGGCTACACTGGGAGCAAAATGAGCGCCCATCGCTACTACCCTTGTCTGCAAGAAAAACTGGTGATCAAACCAAAAGTAATTCTTTAGCAAACAAAAATTCAAACTTTATTGGAGAAATTTTTTATGTTTCCTAGGCAGGTCAAAGTCCGTTAAGGCTTATTCTACTGATGTCAGAGTGTTCATCATAGCCAATTATGCTATATAAAGAACTGACATTGGCCGTGACTAGTGTACTGGCTGGAGAGCTAGTTAATCACTTCCCACCCGGCCTATAGCAGATTGACGGTTGGTAGTTCAGTTATCCTGACTGGGCGTCATATGATGTCCAGCAGGATAACAGCCACCGCGCGCCTGTGGGGGCGCGCATCGCGGCCAACGGTGGTGCGGTGTGTCAGTCTGACACATCGCTACATCAATCTCGGTAAAGAGCCTCCAGCAGAGGCTCTTTACCACGTGATCAGCCGTGTCCAATCAAGCCCTTGATTGGCTTTTCCTCACTCGCGTCTGACAGACGCAAGTAGAGGAGAGCCAATCGGCGGCTCTCCTGACAGGGGGGTCTGCGCTGATTGTTGCCATGCCTGCCCTAGATATCGCCCCTTCTCAGTCTGCGGGACCTTCCACCTCAGATCCCAGTTGGAGCCACTTCTGGACTACCTGTGGGGCCCCACCGCCACACCAGCAACCTATCAAACCTCAGTGAGTAAGCCGTGATTGTTTATCATTGGGCCCAAAAAGCCATTTTTCCTCCCCGGTGTCATGTGACTCGTTAGTGTTACAAGGTCTAAGGTGTGAATGGGGAGCAGGTGTGTTACATTTGGTGTTATCACTCTCACTCTCACTCTCTCATATTGGTCACTGGAAGTTCAACATGGCACCTCATGGCAAAGAACTCTCTGAGGATCTGAAAAAAATGTTCTACATAAAGATGGCCTAGGCTATAAGAAGATTGCTAAGACCCTAAAACTGAGCTGCAGCATGGTGGCCAAGATCATACAGTGGTTTAACAGGACAGGTTCCACTCAGGACAGGCCTCGCCATGATCGACCAAAGAAGTTGAGTGCACATGCTCAGCATCAAATCCAGAGGTTATCTTTGGGAAATATATGTATGAGTGCTGCCAGCAAGGGGTGGGGGGGTCAGCCTGTCAGTGCTCAGACCATATGCCGCACACTGCATTAAATTGGTCTGCATGGCTGTCGTCTCAGAAGGAAGCCTCTTCTAAAGATGATGCACAAGAAAGCCCGCAAACGGTTTGCTGAAGACAAGCAGACTAAAGATATAGATTACTGGAACCATGTCCTGTGGTCTGATCAAGATAAACCTATTTGGTTCAGATGGTGTCAAGCGTGTGTGGCGGCAACCAGGTGAGGAGTACAAAGACAAGTGTGTCTTGCCTACAGTCAAGCATGGTGGTGGGAGTGTCATGGTCTGGGCCTGCATTAATGCTGCGGGCACTGGGGAGCTATTTTTCATTGAGGGAGCAATGGATGCCAGCATGTACTGTGACATACAGAAACAGAGCATGATCCCCTCCCTTCAGAGACTGGGCCGCAGGGCAGTATTCCAACATGATAATGACCCCAAACACACCTCCAAGATGACCACTGCCTTGCTAAAATGGTCACAAATGGAAGAATTCCCACAGACACACTCCTAAACATTGTGGACAGCCTTCCCAGAAGAGTTGAAGCTGTTATAGCTGCAAAGGGTGGGCCAACGCAATATTGAACCCTATGGACTAAGACTGGGATGTCATTAAAGCTCAAGTGCGTGTAAAGGCAGACATCCCAATACTTTTGACAACATAGTGTATATATACTGTATTTTATGTACAGATAGGTATGCGAGACCAGGGAAGCTGCATTTTACATCACATCAAAAGGTCATGCAAGAGGCACTTGTGGGCTGACTTGTTTGTGGATATAAATAAACATTTCAAAGGAAGTTATTTGAAAATTTGCAAGGACTGTAAAATGAAGATTGCCTGATTAGACTTGAAAGGGGTTGAAAAAATCCAAGGGCAATTTATTTTTTTGCGATAAATTGCCTTTTCAAAGAGTAAGAATGCAATTTGGCCATATGCGATACAAGAAAGGGTTCTTAAGTATTTATGGGGCACTTGTTTATGATAAATTGCATTTTTCAAAGAGTATAGCTGATGAAGGAGACTTGGCTGTACCTTCGAAACGCGTTCTGATTGGCCAGACACAGTGGTAGGCGGCTCCCCACTCTGACAGCTTCAGAACACTCCTACACAGAGTTACACAGCTGATGTCCTTGCCAGGTCCCTCGAGGCTTCAGCCTCCCGTTAACACACGGCGCTTGTGGACTCTTCCACAGGGATAACCCGATGGATCTTCTGTGATGTTGGATCTGTAAACCACCTACCCTCACTAGCACTATGTAAGTGCACCTTATACTGTCAACAATTTGTATTTTAATTAAATAAAATAATGCTGCACTAGGATTTGCCTGGCACTTCTCTTCCTTTTTTGCCTTCTTTTTCAAAGGGTAACTTGTTTACATAATTAATAGTGGTAAAGAATGCAATTTAGCCTTTAACAATAGGGAAATATCTGAACAACTTTAATTGGAATTTATGCAGCTCTCCAGGGCCAAGAGGCATTATTTGTCACCCAGAAGATCAAAAGTGCTAGTAAAACTGGCCAAATCAGTTTGCTCTAAATTTTATCAAATTGGGAATTGGTGTAAGTTGGGGAAGGTTATTTTGTCTGAGTTATGTCAGGAAAATTGGGCACTCTGAAGCCTTCTAATCATTGCATGAATATTATTTGAAGTACCCTGTCATTTACCCTGCCTGTACATCTGTTCTGGGATCCAATAAATGCAATTTTTTCAGGAGAAGCCAGTTGCTGAGGAGATTATTTTGGACTAGAAAGGAGTTTGCATTGTATACACCCCTGTTTTCATAGTAACACTAATAATTACAATAATAATTAGTAGTCATCACACATATATTTACAACACAAACTAGGTTGTCTCTTATTGGAATGCTTGCATCTCTACCAATCTACGACCTCTTAAGCACAGTATGGGGTAAAGCCTGGGAAAGATCTGACAACTCCCTCAAACTTTAGGCACATCTCATTACTGAATACTGATAATAAGCTCTATGCCAAATAAATAGCAAAATGCATGTTTGATGTGCTCCCCACTCTGATAAAACCTGACCATATGGGATTCACAAAAAGGAGGAAAGCCTCTGATGCCACCAGGAGAATAATTAATATTATGTACTTTGCTGCAACCAATTGCACGCCTTTTCTAATTCTATCTTTGGATGCAGAGAAGGCATGCAATTGGTCTAAGCAAAGTGCATAACATTAATTATTCTCTAGTGGCAATAGAAACCTCGAGTCTTGTTAAAGTTTGGGTTTCAAGGCACTATTCTTTCTGTAATTTTAGCACTTTACTCCTGCCCATGTGCCAAGGCATGGCACCCTCCAGGGATGCCCACTCTGCCCATCTATTTTTTTGTTTACAAATGTTTTTATTGCAAAATAATATAAAGACTGGGTGTACATGCACAGTGAGAACAATAAGTACAGTGACCAGGTAGTCTAAAACAACTTAACAATATATCTCACATGTTGCATGCTAAAAATGCTCCGTACAATACACAATGAACCCAATAATTGGGAAAGAGAAAAAAAGTAGGGAAAATAAAAGGAAACCAAAAGGAAAGAAAAACTCTTAATTGTGATATATGTGCAACCCAAGCGTAAGGAAAATGCCATCATTCCACATGGATGTTATACTCAGCAATATATAGAACATAGAAAAAATGAGCGTTAGAGGCACCTGCCTATCAGATTCTATCAAGTTTTACCATAGTCAGTTCTGTTGTGCTTCTGTAGCAGGGACCGAAGGATCCTCGAGTCTGTTACTAAGCAGGTGTGCCGTCCAAGCATTCCATTTGTGGTAAAAAATGTGCATGGAGTCCAGGAGAGTATGGTGTATTCTTTCCATGATCCTAATGGACTCCATGCATAAAATCACCTGCGACCAAGATACCTGGGAGCGTTTCCAATTCATTGCTATTGCCCATTGGATCGCGCTAAGGAGAGTGTGCACTAATTTTTGTAATGGGGGGGGGGACAGCTGTAAGTTCTGCAAACAGCAAACACATTTGATAGGTCAAGGTAACAACTGGAGGTTGTTTTCTGCCAAATGGAATCTAAGGCCTTATAACTCCAGAACGTGTGCAACAGCGTACCCCTGTCCTGGCATCCTCTAAAACATGTGCCAGGAACCAGTGGGTATATTCTGTGGAGACGATCCGGAGTGTAGTACCATCAGGTATGCAGTTTGAGTACCGTTTCCTTTATGGATATAGAGCGTGTACATTTGTGCATGTTATCAATCATGTCCTGCCAGTCCTCCATTGGGAACTCTTGAGTCAACTCAGCCTCCATGCCTCCATTGCTATAGATTTTGGAGGGGAATAGTAGTCGTTTAGGTATCGATAAAGAGTGGAGATAGTCCCCTTATCCCTAGAAGCCTCTTCGCACAGGAATTCAAACAGGGTTTGTGACTGTTCTACTCCGCCAACCATGATTGCCGAGTAGCAGTGTCTAATTTGCAAGTATTGGTGAAACTCAAATCGTCCCAGGGCATATGTTTGCTGCAAGTGAGTGTACGAACAAAAGGAAGCGCCCTGCAAAAGAGACTCAAGGCTCACCAAACCCCTTGCAGACCAACTAAGGAATGATGTGCCAGAGGAGAAGGCCGGAGGGAATGAAGGTTCTCCCAAAAAGGATGATAGGAGTGGTGTGTCAGATTTTAGCTTAAACTTCTTTGAGTAGAGGGACCATAGATATAGTGATTGGCCTACTATATTATTAAGTGGAGTAATGTCTTTAGGAGATATTGAGCATGACCAGAGAATACCCAGGAGACAATAAAGAGCCACCGAGATCCGCTCAAATTGCAGCCATGGTATAAAGGCAGGAGAGGTATGCCATTGTGCCAATTGAATAAGGCGGGATGCCAGGAAGTACTTCCATAGATCCGGGCATCCCAAGCCTCCCCTCACCCAGGTTATATACATCAACAGACAACCCAACCGGGGTTTTTTGTTTTGCCATATGAATCTGAACAGATCTGACTGGATCATTAGCAGTGCAGAGCGAGAGACATACAGAGGCAATGATCTAAAGAGGAATTAAAGTTTGGGGAGGATATTCATCTTAACTGCTTGAATTCTTCCTAAAAATGATATATGGTATGAGGACCATTGATTTAAAAGGCGTTTGACAATAGAGAAAGCTTGAGGGAAGTTTAGGGAATAAATCTGTTTGAGAGAGGGGGCTAGTTTGATGCCTAAATATTGCAGTGAGACATGGTTCCAGGAGAATTTGAATTTATCCTTAAGAGTAGTCAATAAAGGTTGGGGGAGGTGGATGGGCAAAGCCGAACATTTAGAAGAGTTCACTCCCAGGCCTGTAAGGTCATGAAAGGAGCCCAGGGAGGACAGGAGGTTGGGAAGGGAGATCAGAGGGTAAGAGATAAATAATAGGACATTGTCAGCGTAAAGGCTAAGTTTAAATGCTTGACCGCCTTTTTTATATCCTTTAATATCGGGGTTATTAGAGATGAACCCAGACAGGGGTTCCATAGCGAGTGCAAATAAAAGAGGGGAGAGGGGACACCCCTGTCTAGTTCCACACTTCAGAGAAAAATAGTCAGAGTTGCACCCTGGGAGCTTAATACAGGTTCGGGGGTGACGATAAAGGGCCTTAAATCCATGTATGAAAGCCCCACTGAATCCAAACTTCAATATTACTGTGTCTAGATAAGTCCATAGGACACTGTCAAATGCCTTATTTATGTCCAAACTCAAAAGTAATAGCTGTCTAGAGTGCATGTCATCGTCCTGGAGTATATTGGTGGCCAAACGAATGTTATCGGTGAACCTGTTGCAGAAACTATCGGCTCCCACCCCTATATCTCAGGTTTTATTTTAGAAATAGGTCCCATAAAATAAATATTTTAGTTTGTAATTAACAAATTCAGAGAATATTGGTTAATTATTCTTACTCTGAATGGTCTAAGGTTATTAGTGGTGTACCCCAAGGTTCAGCGTTGGGACCCTTAGTTTTTAATATCTTTATAAATGATATAAGCTTTGAGATTAAAAGTACAATTTCAGTGTTTGCAGATGACACCAAGCATGCAGTAGAATAACGTCCTTACAGGATGTCTCCAACTTACAAGCTGACCTCAATGCACCGCTTACTTTGGGCAACTGTGTGGAAAATGAGGTTTAATGCTGATAAATGTAAAGTTATGCAATTGGGGGCTAAGAATATGCATGCATCATGCTAACTAGGGGGAGTACAATGGTACAATTGGGGAATACATAGTGGAGAAGGATCTGTGGGTTTTGGTAGATCATAAGCTTAATAGTATGCAATGCCAAGCTGCGGTTTCCAAAGTGAGCAAAGTCCGTTGTATTAGGAGAGTTATGAACTTCAGAGAGAGAGAGAGATACAATTTTTCCCCCGTACAAATCATTAGTAAGACCTCATCTGGAATATGAAGTTCAGTTTTGGGCACCAGTTCTTAAAAAGGATATCAGGGAACTGGAGAAAGTGAGAGAAGGGCAACCAAACTGATAAGAGGCATGGAGGAGCTCAGCTATGAGGAAAGATTAGAGGAACTTAATTTATTCTCTCTTGAGAAGAGGAGATTAGGGGGGATATGATCAACATGTACAAATACATAAGTTGTCCATATAGTGAACTTGGTGTTGAGTTATTCACTTTAGGGTCATCACAGAGGACAAGGCTTTACGTCTAGAGGAAAAAACATTTCATCTCCAAATACGGAAATGTTTCTTCACAGTAAGAGCTGTGAAAATGTGAAATAGACTCCCTCCAAAAGGTGGTTCATGCAAGCTCAGTAGATTGCTTTAAAAAATGTCTGGATTATTTCCTTAACGTGTATAATATAACTGGCTACTGACATTTATAGGTAAAGTTGATCCAGGGAAAATCAAATTGGCTCGCGGGGGATCAGAAAGGAATCCAAATTGGATCATGCTTTGCTGGGGTTTTTTACCTTCCTTTGGATCAATTGTGGGTGAAGGATTATGTAGATTGTATGATTTTTTTTTTTGGTCGAACTAGATGGACTTTTTTCAGCCTGACTAACTATGTAACTCTGTAACATAAACATATTTTCTCGGGCAATTAAATTTTTTTCCTCCTCAACCCATCTGCACCCTTACCCCATGCACATCAGATTTTATCTCTATTCAGTAATATCTCATACTACAAAGTTAATTGCTTGAAATCCCTAATATTAGATCTGGCAGTCACTAACCAGGTTAAACATTCTCTATAACATCTACTCTCTTATACCTGGAGCAATAAAGGGGTGCCCTACTTGAGCACTACCCTTATGCCTAAAACAACCCAGTTAGCAGCCACTAACTTTGATTCTCTTACCAACAGATTGTCCCAGGAACTTGCACATTTAGCTAAATTTGAACTGTCCTGGCCCAAACAATTAGCATCCCTCAAAATGCTCATTACTCCACGAATTATATAATTGTTTAAGACATACCCTACCCCCAGTAAATCCAAATATTTTTGCTGCTTAAGCTTCTTGCTGAGAAATTTTATATGGCAAAAGGAGAGAACCCCATGCAAAAACTCCCAACCTGTTAACCTCAATTCGGCTGGGGGCATGGGATATGTAGACAACTAGACATTACAGATTACTATCTAGCAGTACATCTTGACCAGCTCAAACATTGGATTCAACCATAAAATTCTTTGGGAAGATATTGAACAACTCCTAGTTCCTGCCTTAGACCTATATACCCTTTTTGCTGTAAGACCCGTGGAGGCACCTAAAATTAGACAACCTACCTTTGCCAGACCAAGCCTTCCACAGAGCCTGGAGATCTCTACATTCTACTTCAAATCTGAATACTTCTAGCACCCATATTCAGATACCTATTGCTTTCCTCAAATCAATTATCCTACATGTTTCACGAGTCTTGGTTATGTAAAGGTGTCACTGTGACTGATAATATACTCTGTGACCACTTATCTAAAAGCATAGATGAGTTAACAGCAGAATCTGAGCTGATGAGAAAGAGCCATATACTTACTTTTGGAGCCAACATTTTCTCTCTGTATCTCCTCCCCCTTAGATACATATTCAAGACTAAGCGTGGCAGTTCTACATCAGTGCGCAAGGGAATTTCTTTATTTTTTAACCGGCTCCAGGTTAAGATTAGGGATGAGCTTCGAGTTTGAGTCGAACTCATGTTCGACTCGAACATTGGCTGTTCGCAAGTTCGCCGAACAGCGAACAATGTGGGGTGTTCGCGGCAAATTCAAATGCCGCAGAACACCCTTTAAAAGTCTATGGGAGAAATCAAAAGTGCTAATTTTAAAGGCTAATATGCAAGTTATTGTCATAAAAAGTGTTTGGGGACCCGGGTCCTGCCCCAGGGGACATGGATCAATGCAAAAAAAAGTTTTAAAAACGGACGTTTTTTCAGGAGCAGTGATTTTAATAATGCTTAAAGTCAAACAATAAAAGTGTAATATCCCTTTAAATTTTGTACCTGGGGGGTGTCTATAGTATGCCTGTAAAGGGGCGCATGTTTCCCGTGTTTAGAACAGTCTGACAGCAAAATGACATTTCAAAGGAAAAAACCCATTTAAAACTACCCGCGGATATTGCATTGCCGACAATACACATAGAAGTGCATTGATAAAAATGGCATGGAAATTCCCCACAGGGGAACCCCGAACCAAAATTAAAAAAAAAAATGCTGTGGGAGTCCCCCTAAATTCCATACCAGGCCCTTCAGGTCTGGTATGGATATTAAGGGGAACCCCGGCCAAAATTTAAAAAAAAAATTACGTGGGGTTCTTCCTAAATTCCATATCAGACCCTTCAGGACTGATATGGATTTTAAGGGGAACCCTGCGCCAAAAAAAAAAAAAACGGCGTGGGGTCCCCCCAAAAATCCATACCAGACCCTTATCCGAGCACACAACCTGGCAGGCCGCAGGAAAAGAGGGGGGGACAAGAGTGTGCCCCCCCTCCTGAAACATACCAGGCCACATGCCCTCAACATTGGGAGGGTGCTTTGGGGTAGCCCCCCAAAACACCTTGTACCCATGTTGATGAGGACAAGGGCCTCATCCCCACAACCCTGGCCAGTGGTTGTGGGGGTCTGCAGGCGGGGGGCTTATCAGAATCTGGAAGCCCCCTTTAACAAGGGAACCCCCAGATCCCGCCCCCCCTGTGTGAAATGGTAAGGGGGTACTTACCCCTACCATTTCACTAAAAAACTGTCAAAAATGTTAAAAATGACAAGAGACAGTTTTTGACAATTCCTTTATTTAAATGCTTCTTCTTTCTTCTATCTTCCTTCATCTTCTTCTTCTTCTGGTTCTTCTGGTTCTTCTGGCTCTTCTGGCGTTCTCGTCCAGCATCTCCTCCACGGCGTCTTCTATCCCGCTCTTCTCTTCATCTTCTTCTCTTCTTCATCTTCTTCTTCATCTTCTTCTTTTCTTCTCTTCTCTTCTTCATTTTCTTCTCCGGGCCGCTCCGCATCCATGCTGGCATGGAGGGAGGCTCACGCTGTGTGACGGCGTCTCCTCGTCTGACGGTTCTTAAATAACGGGGGCGGGGCAACCCGGTGACCCCGCCCCCCTCTGATGCATGGGACATGATAGGACTTCCCTGTGGCATTCCCCGTGATGTCACAGGGAAGTCCCGTCAAGTCACCGGGTGGCCCCGCCCCCATTATTTAAGAACCGTCAGACGAGGAGACGCCGTCACACATCGGGAGCCTCCATCCATGCCAGCACGGGTGCGGAGCGGCCCGGAGAAGAAAATGAAGAAGAGAAGAAGAGAAGAAGAGAAGAAAAGAAGAGGAGAAGAAGATGAAGAAGATGAAGAGAAGAGCGGGAGCCTCCCCCCATGCCATGGGTGCGGAGTGGCCCGAGGAGAAGAAGATAGAAGATGCTGCGGAGGAGATGCTGGACGAGAACGCCGGAGGAAGAACCAGAAGAGCCAGAAGAACCAGAAGAAGAAGATGAAGGAAGATAGAAGAAAGAAGAAGCATTTAAATAAAGGAATTGTCAAAAACTTTCTCTTGTCATTTTTAACATTTTTGACAGTTTTTTAGTGAAATGGTAGGGGTAAGTACCCCCTTACCATTTCACACAGGGGGGGCCGGGATCTGGGGGTCCACTTGTTAAAGGGGGCTTCCAGATTCCGATAAGCCCCCCGCCCGCAGACCCCCACAACCACCGGCCAGGGTTGTGGGGATGAGGCCCTTGTCCTCATCAACATGGGGACAAGGTGTTTTGGGGGGCTACCCCAAAGTACCCTCCCAATGTTGAGGGCATGTGGCCTGGTACGGTTCAGGAGGGGGGGCGCACTCTCGTCCCCCCCATTTTCCTGCGGCCTGCCAGGTTGTGTGCTCGGATAAGGGTCTGGTATGGATTATTGGGGGGACCCCACACCGTTTTTTTTTTTTTGGCACGGGGTTCCCCTTAAAATCCATACCAGACCTGAAGGGTCTGGTATGGAATTTAGGGGAACCCCACGTCATTTTTTTTTTTTTTAATTTTGGCCGAGGTTCCCCTTAATATCCATACCAGACCTGAAGGGCCTGGTATGGAATTTAGGGGGACTCCCACGTCATTTTTTTTTTTAATTTTGGTTCGGGGTTCCCCTGTGGGGAATTCCCATGCCGTTTTTATCAATGAACTTCTATGTGTATTGTCGGCAATGCAATAGCCGCAAGTAGTTTTAAATGGGTTTTTTCCGTCGAAATGTCATTTTGCTGTCAGACTGTTCTAAACACGGGAAACATGCGCCCCTTTACAGGCATACTATAGACACCCCCCAGCTACGAAATTTAAAGGGATATTACACTTTTATTGTTTGACTTTAACGACTATTAAAATCACTGCTCCTGAAAAAGCGGCCGTTTTTAAAACTTTTTTTGCATTGATCCATGTCCCCTGGGGCAGGACCCGGGTCCCCAAACACTTTTTATGACAATAACTTGCATATAAGCATTTAAAATTAGCACTTTTGATTATTCATGTTCGTGTCCCATAGACTTTAACAGTGTTCGCGTGTTCGAACAAACTTTTTTCCTGTTCGCATGTTCTGGTGCAAACCGAACAGGGAGGTGTTCGGCTCATCCCTAGATAAGATGTTTTTTTTTTCTCAAATCAAAATTATTCCTTAAATGGGAGGAAGATCTTTCACTACCTCTTAATGGTGCATGGCTCTTAAATCTATTTACAATGTAATGCATTGTATAAATGATTGGGAGCTGGCACAAAAGGTTACTTTATGGTGGTATCTCACCCCATGTCACCGGGCTCAGTTTTCACCCTCTTACTCTCCTCTATACTGGCGGAGATGTGGTCAGACTGGGAACTCAATGCATATCCTATGGTTTTGCAAAAGTTTAACTAGTTTCTGGTAGAAAATCTTTCATATTATGAAAAGATTCTAGCATTGAGGAAAGGAAATGCTTATCACTCTTGTATGGTATCCTTACTAAAATATCTCTCAGAGTGTTGCTATTTGGACTCCTGCTGCCTTCTCAATTTATGCTGTATGTATAGTCTAATGTATAGTCTAATTCAAATACTTAAAGTTAATTCTGTCCATTTTGTGTCTCAGAAAAAGGGTTCTATCTAAAATAGGTACACGGGGGTGTGGCTAGCTGACGGAGTGGATGGCTGCACACTGAGACATATCCTCTCCACCTTAGGCCTACAGGGACAAATACAGCAACTCAACACCTCAACTCATACCACCAGCAGGCTCACACAGTGTGGGCACACTCCCCGGTTCCATCTCGGAAGAGAAAGCAGATCGTTAAGCCGGGGAAAATGATCAACATTTTTCAGCTACCGTGCTGCTACAACCACCAAAATGGCGCCGGCGGCCATGCAGAGTCAGCACGCGACCCTCGCTCGCAGCACAGCATGGCCTATAAGTCGGATCACAGCTGAAAGCAGGGGCAAGGATATGACTCCCCACCACCATCGGCATCCTCTAGCCCAGCTAAGAGCAAGCAGAAGATAACTGCCTCACCAGCAGACGCTGAGGAGGTAAGCTGCTTTAACTTTTCATATAATGACACCAGGGAGTTACAAGACTCCATAACTGACTTTCCCACTATCAATCAGCCTGGACACCACGCTTAAAGATATGCTGCGCTCCACTTTGCATGCAGATATAATGGCAATAACGCAGCAATTTCAATCAGAGGTGTCTGCGGTCACTAAGAAAGTATCTCATATTGAATCCAAAATGGGGAAATTTGCATCTACTTTCAATGACATGGTTGATGCTCACAATGACAGAGATGACGAACTAGTGAGAATAAAAACCAAATCGGCTGATTTAGAAGATAGATCAAGATGAAACAATATTAAAATCCGGGGGATCCCCGAATCCATCAAACCTCCAGATCTGAAAGATTATTTCACTAACCTCATGAAATCAGCGCTTCCTGAAGCACTGCTAGAGGATCTCGTCATTGATCGTATACACCAGCTACCAAGGCCCAAATACATCCACCCTCATCTATCCATAGACACTATAGTCCGAGTTCACAAAGATCAATTTATGCTGTCCATGAGACACCATGATAACCTGCCTCCAAACTTGCAGGAACTGTCCTTCTTGGCTGACTTATCTGCATTTACCATGCAACAACGCTGGCAACTGGCTACTATTACTAAACTTCTGAACAATCACCATATAGCCTACCGCTGGCTATACACTTCCAAACTGCTGGTTACAAAGGATGGCACCACGCATGTGATAACCAGTGTTAAAGAGGGTCTCCGTCTTATTAGAGACTGGCAAATCATTGAATCAAATGCAACCGAGGACGATCCCTCCCACTCACCTCCATCAACTTGTGCCATCTCAGAGGCTGAAACAGGCTGAGCATTCACATTTATGACACCCTATCAATCCATTCCCTGATGGCCCAGGAGAATGTCACAAAGTTTTTTCTGTTACCCCCCAAGCTATAGCGGTTGACTTTCCGCACAGATTCTAAACGGAATTGCTCATTTTTTAAAACCTTGTTTGTTTCTCCTTTAGTTTTTCATTTAAACGGACATCTCCTGCAGTGTTTTTCCAGGACAGAATGCCAAATTGACACTTTGGGACGCTAATTGACAACTTCTTCCAACACCGCGTATCTACCTGCCACCAGGACCACGACGACAAACTCTGCACCAGGTAACTGAAGGGTAAAGCAGGCCACCTTCATATAGCAACATCACACACCTCCTTTAACTGTAAGCAATGGAATTTAATATCACATCCTTCAATGTGAAGGGCTTGAATAGCCCTCACAAACAACAAATAGCCTGGAAGGAAGCAATCAGGCTCAACAGTGAAGGCTCAACAGTTTGCTTTCAAGAAACTCACTTTCTGTCTCACAATCCTCCAACATTTCAGAACCACAAATTCCCACACGTATATTTGGCCAATGGCCTCAAAAAAAAGGGGAGTTGCAAAAGCCACACCATTCACACACTTGGATATTTTTCTAGATGAATCAGGCAGATATATAATTCTCATCTGTGAAATCAACAAAATCAAGTATACGTTGGTTAACCTCTACCTCCCAAACACGAAACAGCTATCCTTTTTAAAGAAGTTCTGGTAAAAAGTATCTTCCATACGACAAGGACATGTGATCATGTGTGGGGACTTTAATACAATTCAAGATAAAGACTTGGATCTCTCAAGTTCCACACAAATTCAACAATTCAGGGCAACGCTAGCCCAGTGTATCTCATCCTCTGGCTTGTTTGATGTATGGAGATGCCATCACTCCACAGAAATAGAGTTTACGTTTTTTTCCCATGTGCCCCATAAGTATTCACCTATAGATCTATTTCTGGTAGATAAGTTTATGCTGCAAAAGATTGTCAAATCTGAGATAAATGTTATTACCTGGTCTGATCACGCCCCTATTTCCATCAGTGTGGGGGAGCGCTGTACCAAAACCAGGGCAAATAGATGGCACAATGACATCCACACCCTTTCTCAAACCGAAAACACAAAAAAAATTCTCGGAGCCCTTAAGGAGTTCTTCGAACTCAACGCCACTTCGGTGATCCCTTCACACTATGGAATACCCAAAAAGTCTATATAAGAGGTTTGCTTATCCAACTAAGTGCAAAACTAAAAAAGCAGCAGACAAAGCAGCTCAACGACTTGCTGTCTCAAATTCAACACCTAGAAAACCTCAACAAACAAACCACCACACAAAAAATTAGAGAACTACTGTTTCTCACCAGACAAGAACTGCGTGCACACTTGATATCCCAGCAAGATAGCCACCTTTGCTCATTGAAAGCCCACACTTACCGCTGTGGGAATAAGGCAGGGAAACTGCTCACCAATCAATTGAAGGAAAGGGTAATCAAACAAAGAATCCCATGCATGAAAAATCCCAAAACAGGGGACATAGTCTCCAACCCAAAAGAAATAGCAGACGCTTTCAGCGATTATTACGAATTGCTCTATAATCTTAAAAACGACCCCGATACATATCAGCCAACAGACGACATGATATTGGACTTCCTTACATCAGTAAACCTACCCACACTCTTACAAACAGACCTATCCCTACTACATCAACCCTTCACAGTTCCAGAAATAGAGGAACTGGTTAGAAGCTCTCAACAACAAGTCGCCAGGACCTGATGGCTATTCACCTGAATATTACCAATTATTCAAAACAGTATTATCTCCATACCTAAAACAGGTCTTTGATGCCGCAATGTCCAAAGCTTGCTTTCCACCAGATATGCTTTCGACCACGATAGTTACCTTGCCCAAACCAGGTAAAGAACCCAACGCACTACAAAACTTTAGACCAATCTCTCTTTTAAATGTTGATGTCAAATTGTATGCCGAATTAGTTGCTAACAGACTGTCAAACCTGCTGCCAAAACTTATCAAACCCCCTCTGCATACGTCTCCACAGAAGGCATGTTCTCCAAAAAAGTCCATATAACCAGTGGGACCAGACAGGGTTGCCCCCTGTCCCCATTGATTTTTGCCCTGGTCATGGAGCCCTTGGCAGAGAAAATCAGATCCCATCCACTAGTTCGGGGCATCCTTTCCCAGGACAAACATAAAATCTCACTTTTCACAGATGACGTCATATTGACACTATTCAACCCGTCTATTTCCCTATCTGCAGCCCACGACACACTCCTCTTATTCAGTAAAGTGGCCTACTATAAGGTCAATGACTCTAAATCAAGCATTTTAAGTGTAGCAATCGACAGAGCCGCCAAAACATCCCCACAACGCGATCTACCATACCCATGGTCCACAGACTCCATAAAGTTATTTGGGAATTCACTTGACTTCTCCACTCTCCAACCTATATAGGGCCAATTATATCCCACTAATCTCCTGAATTCAACAGGAAATATCCAGAATTCAAAATACTTTATCTTCTGGTCTGGTCGCCTAGCGTCGTATAAGATGTTACTACTCCCAAAAATTGTTTACTACTTTAGAGCACTCCAGATTCCTTTACCCACATCCTTCTTTACGTCTATGCAAAGACAATTGTCCAAATATATATGGGCAGGAAGTAGGGCTAGACCCCCCCTATTCTACAGAGGAAACACAAAGCAGTGGGAGGATTGGGTTTACCATTTTTAAAAGATTACTATACAGCAGCTATATTGGACCAGCTCAGAGGCTGGTTTGAAAACACAGGCACAAAACCATGGTGTCAATTGGAACATGCATGGTTATCTCCCAAATCACCACTTTCCCTTCTTATAGCACACACTTGCCCCACACAGGGTTCATGATTGGCAGGGTTCATGGGCATATCTGAGAGAGACAGAGAACCCCACCTCACTATTTACCAACGTTCCCATCCGAATAGAGTCTCTCAAATGGCTAATAACGAAAATATCCCTGACCCAATGGATAAGAAAATATATCCGTTATCTAAAAAACTCACAATTATGCCACGTAGACACGATCAGAATTTCCGACAACAAATGTTTGATGGGAGCTTATTGTCGGAAATTCCGACCGTGTATAGGCTCCATCGAACATTTTTTGTCGGAATTTCCGACAACAAAAATTTAAGAGCTGGTTCTCAAATTTTCCAACAACAAAATCCGTTGTCGGAAATTCCGAGCGTGTGCACACAATTCCTAAGCACCAAATTCCATGCATGCTCTGAATCAAGTACGGAAGCGCTCAGTCTGGTAAAAATAGCGTTCGTAATGGAGATAGCACATTCGTCACGCTGCAAATGTAATAATCTTTTAATGCAGTGCATTCTCTTCTTCTTTATAATGCTAGAATAATGAAGTTGTTCTGCTTCTCATATTCACACAGACTTCTCACAAACTGATTTCCTTATTAGTTCTCGTGATCTCCTGAATAATATTTTGTATTTTTTTCGTCAGATCTCCATAATAATGTTTCTATTTTATTTTTATAGTGTTCTTTTTAATTATTTTTTTTACCAAGATCTCCTTTTTTTTCTAGTGATCTCCATAATCTCCTTTGGGGTAAGGAAAGTCTGGTCAGGAGATATCATGATGGGTGAAAAACTGTCCTGGTTTTGTGACCATTTACTAGTGTTCATACCAGACTACCCACCAGTATATATCTGCACATCTGCGTCTGGGTCCCTTACATTTTGGACCCCAGCATACACACAGGCGCTGAACCTAGGCTCAGGATACACCGTTTTTCAGCGCCATTTTGGGTCATCCGCCTTTGGGTAATTTTTCCATACAGCCCAGGGAGTTCCAATTAGACCTTTGAGTGGATGCTTGTGGGGAGCCAGGCGTGAAGCTGCATAAATTCTATTTTTAATTATATGGATACCTATGTATTGTCAATGAATTAAAAATGTAGTTTTCTCTGTATGAACCCTGATGAAGGAAAGAATCTCTGAAACGCATCAGTTCAGGGAGATCTACTTACCTTCATTGATGTTTTTTTTGTATCCCTATTTATGTCTATTTGTATTAGTACTACATGTATTTGTTTTTTGATATGCAATTTTCTTTGTTAATAAAATTATATATTTTTATACACTGTATCTTTATTGTGGTAGTACCTTCAAAATCCCATTTTTAGGGGACTCCCCCTTCTCTCTTTTTTGACTTATTGGGATGTGGCACACTCATGGATAGTAGTCAGATCTCTTCTTTATCCATAATATTTTTTGTCATTTTGTGTGTCAAGTTACCACAACACCATTATTTCTTGTATTTTTTAACCGCAAGGAGATTGGTTGGTGTTGGTGTCCCTTGTTAATTTGACATTGTATTTTTGAAATGTACCTGCCTACTCACAAACAAACTGTCCTTTTTAATTAAAACACATAGCCAATGATTTTTGTAAAAAATAGACATTTATTAAGGGGTGCCAACAAAATAAAGAGGAAGGCAATGCTGGGTAAACTTGGGAAATTAGCGAAGCCTTTGTACCACAGGGCACACAACAACTATTTGACATGCAAAATTGTTAGCCTGAGGAGTCCATTTAATAGGGAGCACAATCCACTCCAGGACTCAGAGAGATCAGGAACAGCAGCAGGTGACGTATATGCCCCCCAGGTTGTGGTCATACAACAGCCTACGTCTTTTGCCGACCAGACCGAACCCAGGCCATCACTCTCTTGTCTTCCTTACATGCTTTCTTCCATACTTGCTTTCAGGCTGTGGCTCTGGTGTTGGAGTTGTGGCAGGAGGTGGCAGGAGGTGGAGGAGGTGGAGGAGGAGGATGGTCCAACTCACACAGGTGGGTTTTGCTTGTGAGTTCACCCCAACCCCTTATTTAGGACCATATATACCACTTCCTCACAAAAGAGGCGTTGGCCCACCTCCATTTCCTGCATTTTGTTGGCAGCCATGCAGGAATAGGCCTCAAGAAGACTGGGGGGTGTTCTGAGGCCGCAGAAGCCTGCCGAATTAACCCATGTGCTGACTCTTCCATGCTCCTCCCCTTCCTGGGCCTTTTTTGTTGAAGGCGGAGGGGAGGGACCTTGGATTCGGTCAGGCTACTGGGCCCGGCTACAATCACACACAATTTTGAGAAATATGTTTAACAATGCTATACCTGACTCAAGCTGGGCTCCTCCACATCTTCTTCCTGGGTGGAAGGCCCAGGTTGGACGTCAGAAGCCTCAGTTGGGGTGGAAGGAAGAGTGGAAGGAAGGGTTGAGAGTGATGGCCTGATTTCAGTCTGGTCTGACAGAAATCGCAGTCTGTCGTAGTACCACAGCCTGGGTACATAAATGTCATCTGCTGCAGCTCCTGATCTTTGGGAATCCTGGACCTTCTTGTGCTCCCTATTATAAGTGCTCCTCAGGCCACCAATTTTGCACTTCAAATAGTTGACGTCTGCCATGGGGATCTGCGGCTTCACAAATTCCACCAATTTATCCAGTGCTGCCTTCCTCTATAGTCAATTTGTATAAAAGGGGTGTTTTGTCTGCCACAGACAGGGCAGCTCTTTGTACAAATCAATGAATTTGGGGAGAAAATCATGATTGTTGAATCAATCCATTTTATCTGCAAGACACAACACAAGACAAACCCTAATGTCAGGCTAAACTCTCCTAATCTTGTCCCAATATAGGCCTCAATCTATAGGCAGTATAGGCCACTGATGCCCTAAGTTAAAATTGTACCTTCGTTAGAACGATCGGTGCTTCCGTTACTCCTTCCTCCACTCACAGATCGTACGTACGACGAACACGTGTTCCGCTTTATATACACCGCGCATGTGTTAAACTTCGCCCGCCCCTGACATTCTTTCTAATCTATTCCCCACCCCTTCTCTTTCAGCACAGTGGGAGTGCATATGGCGGAGAAAGAACAAGTGCATGAAGACAGCAGCAACGATGAAAGCCCGGAGCCACAAATGTCCTGATCCAGGAGGAGATTTAAGGTCTCAAATATGTCCTTTGTAGAGATGGTGGGGATGATGGACATCTTGAAGAGGGTTGACTATGATAGGAAACATGGACCTTACCCAAACCCAAATGTGAGAAAGGCCAAGATCATGACTAAAGTTGTGAAAAGTCTGCACAGGAATTTTGGTGTACAACGATCCAAGGATCAATTGAGGAAACGCTGGTCAGACTTGAAATTGAGGGAGCAGGATCAGTACAGAAGGATCAAGAGAGTTCTTCAAAAAAGTAAGTATTTGTTGTGTGTTCCTATTATTCTTATTACTTGCATGCTGTTCCATGTGCTTTTCTTTACTTTTGTACTGTTTAAAATTGCAACTTTCAGGTTCGTGGGGACAGTAATCGCTCCCAGTAAACATTGTTCACCCACTAATACAAAGTTTTTGGCAGATGCAGGTTAACTACATTTGTTCAGGCATATTTGTCCTAAAAGAAGTTTAGTACATTGTTGTCTAGATGGGTTTGTAACTAGAATGAAATGTAAACTTGATTCAGTGTAAGGAGAGGACACTCAGCAGCTGTTTACACATCTGGACGCAGGAGCACTAGTGTGGGACACCATAACAAACTTTTTAGGGTGTCCCACACAGGTGCTCCAGTGCATACTAGGGGTGTCTCCATGTGTGAAACTTGACCAAAAAAGGTAAGTATTCCAGCTTGAAGAAAGAGAAAAAATCATGTCTTCAGCTTGGAACTCTGCCAAAACAGATAATTGTACGACACTTCCAAGCAATGTTTCATATTCCTATTTCTGCCCTCAAATATTTGTGTGCTAAGTGTACCTTTTTTTATTCACATAGGGGAGAAAAGATTCAGGACATCAGAGGACACCAGGAACCCCCAACCTCCTAAAGGGGAAATCCTCACACCACAACCAGAGGATGTGGAGGAAGGAGAGGTTTATGAAGTGGGCGAAATAGTGGCAACAACCGGTCAGTGTCTGAGACCACAGCTTCAGGTAATAGATGTATGCCTGCATATTTATAATAAATGGTGTGCTTTTTAATTTTAGGTGATGTGGATGTTGTGGAAGAAGAAACACATTTCACAAGTGCAAATGCACATGTCCTCATTGAGGAGATCATGGTGTGCAATCGTGATTTACAGAAGATCAAGGAAGACATCAATGATGTGGAAAAAAGACTCATTGATATTTTAGGCATAATATAAAACACACCAAAATTTAGCAAATTGTTAGTATTTTTTACAACTTTTCTTTAAAAATTTGAAAGCCAAATTTTGAAGAAGCACACAGTGTGTCAACATGTGCTATCTGCCATCACGGGATATCAATGTACGCGTTTTGTGGGTGCAACCCCTTCCTTGCAACTAAAGTAGATGAGAGGAAGGGGTGGCTCCATTGATCCCCCATGATGGGAGCTAGCACATGTTGACATTAGGCAGGGGATCAGGACTCTCAATTTGTGTGCATCTTCAAAATTTGGCTTTAACAGGGGTGACATCACCCCATCTGATGAAGGCAAGATCAACACAGTTTGGACATACTAATGTCTGATATTGCCTTCAGTTTTTCAAAGTTGAACTTTGTAAGTTCCTGAGTTGTGTATTGTTTTATGTTTTTTTAAAACATGACTGTTTACCACCAAAAAGATATTTCTACTGTCCAAAAAAACAAATATATGTTGGTTTATTCAAAAACTATTTTCTAAATGCACATGTGAATGTGCACAGAGTTAAAATTTTTCTAAACAACAATGTGTGGCTTCTTCTTTTAATGCTCAATAGCAGTTTTTGCCTTAAGTTGGTGTCTACAGTGACAATGGGGGTTATTTACTAAAGGCAAATCCACTTTGCACTTTCAGTGCAGTTTCAGTGCACTTTCAAGTGTACTTTTGCAGTGCAGTGCACTTGTATTGCAAAGTAGATTTTCATTTAGTAAAAAACACCCACAGTGCTTTATAATTTGCAACAGGCCATTTTTGTCACCCCAAAAAATGAATTCATGGTGCTGAAAATGATGATCCTTTATCCTTAATGCATTACATACATTAACAACAAAAACAAGGTGTGTGTGTGTGTGTGTAGCAGACCGACAACATAATAGTTAGCTGAAGAAGAGATTGTCACCTCATGTATCAAATAAATTAAGTTTGCACTATTGAAAAAAAAGAAAAGCCCATTGGATAACCTAGGAGACAGCTAAAAGAAAAACAAGCAGTAAATCAGAGGAAATATTTTACTGTTTAAAATACACATTTATTTAAAAAAATGTTTCTTATACATTTTTTGGCATATCAATAGCTCCCCTACCCGCAAAGCACCCCATATATTTTAGAGGGACCTCATGGGCACTTTGGGGGGGCAAGCCAGGATGGCCAGGTTCAAGCGCTGTCAGGGTTTGGTCTTGAAATCTGGCTTCAGGCCCAACTGAGGACACATAGTTCATAGAATTTCTACTTAAAAAGTTGTGGAGAATGCAGCATGCAAGGATTATATGGTTAAGTTTATATTCCGTCATGTTGATTGGCGTAAGGAAAAAGGCGGAACCGGCTGGCCATTATCCCGAAAGCGAATGGCAGACCAGCCACATTGTCTTCCGGATGTGGCAATCCCAAGCCGCCACTCTGGAGCCATCCGTAGAACTCGGTCTGGGTGATGACTCCACAATCCGACATCCAGCCATTCTTCCCCATGTCGCCGACACTACCGCCAACATCACTATACTTGTCAGAATAGGGTACTCACCAAGGCCGAGATGCAAAGAGCGGTTCACTCTTGTGACTAAGCGCACTCCACCCCCTGGAGATGGTACAGAGGGTGAATGGCACCAAGAGGCACAAGCTACCAGCAGGCTGGGCAGGGCTTGCGTGAAGGTCAGCGTAAGGCTTAGCAGCCATGCAGGAGCAGGTAAGTGTGTGCCCAAACAGAGGCTGAAGAAAAGCAGAGTCCTGAGCAGGCCAGGGGTCAAACACCAGGAGAGAGTCTGTGAGCAGGCTACAAGCCAAAGTACTGTGGAACAGAGGTAAGTTCAAGAACCAGCTGAGGTTCAAGGCACAGGAAACTGAAGGTAATCTGGGTCACAGACTGAGGGTCAAGGCACAGGAGACTGAAGGCAATCTGGGTCACAGGCCGAGGGTCTAGCACCAGAGAAACAAGCAGAGTCCATTAAGAAAGCCAGAGGTCATGTCCAAGAGAAGATCAAGGCAGGTCAGGGTCAATCTGGCTCACAACAGGCAATCAGTAATCAGGAAACAGGAACAAGAGCACAGGAAGCTGAAGACAAACCAGCGATTTGCTTGAGAGAGGAGGCAGCTTTTATAGGCAGCAAGGAGGTCACGTTATGTGTGTGCTAGTGCGCATGTGCATGCGCTGTTCAGTGGGACTGCAAACGTGTGTGCTCCGAAGCGCTGCTTCGCCGTGAACTCACGTGCACCAGAGCGCCCTTCCGTCATGCATGCGTGCAGGGAAGCAGTGATGCTGGCAAGGTGGATTAAGATTCCTTCTCTGACAATACTTTTAAACCCCTTATAGTTGTAATAGTATGACCCTGAGTTGGGAGGTGGGACTATGTGGATGTGTTTCCCATCTATTGCCCCTCCGCAGTTGGGAAAGTCCCACCGCTGGGCAAATTTGGAAGCATTGTACAAATTGAAGCACATTTTTACATTCTGCAATTACCCATCAAGATAATAGAAGAACAAAACTTTAAACAGTACCATTTGAAAGTATTCAGTCAGGCCCTTTCCCTACATGATTTGGTGAATTCATCCATAAATATGAACACAAAAGAGGTAGGTATAGTGTGTATGGGTTTGGCAAAGTCAGCAGATAGAGGATTGGTATCAGTTCACTTAGCGGTTGGTGGGAGGGAGGGTTCCAAATGATTTTGGGACCCCCCCCCCAAAAAAAGCCTCTGGCACTCTGCATGAATTTAAGGACACAAATAACATTTGTACAGATGTTAGAGGGTGTTTAGGGTAAAGCACTACTATGGAGCTGACAAAATACATTGTTAAGTGACTAGGCTAGGTGTGTATGGGCCCAGGATAGCATGCTGGGGAGGTTAAGGAAGGCAAATATGCATGAAGGACAAAAAAGGAACTTTCAAAACTTCCAGCATGCATGAGGATAAAGAGGACATTTACAGCATATTACAATCATGGTAATTAGGGAATGATGAAAGAAATACAATACATTAGCAAACATTAAATACATAGAATGTGATGTTAAAGGAGAAAACTTACCTTAATATAGTCCTTCTGCAGGAACAGGTCTCTGGAATAATGATCCCCAGAGCCTGGGGGAAGATGCCCGTGGAGAACTTGATGTCCTGCAGACCTCTCCCTGTCGCCAAGTAACACAAGGTGGTGACTAGCCTCTGTTCAGGAGTGATGGCTTGCTGAATGCAGGTGTCCTGCTTTGTAATAAAAGGGGACAGCAAAGCCAAAAACTGTGAAAAACGGGGTCTGTCACCTGGAGATAATCCCTGAAATCATCAGGATTATTCTCACGGATCTCCCGCAACAAAGGCCTATGAGAGAATTGGTCACGCTGGAGCAACCAATTCTTGGTCTATGAACTCCTCCCCGCCCTGTTCATGGACTGGGCTAGTCAAAGTAAGAACCCTAACACCAAGCCCCTGCACAGCATGAACTCTACAATGAGTACGTACCCACAACATGGCTTCAAAACGGTCGGCTTGTCAGAACGAACTAACAGAACACACTAAAAATTAGAAAGGCCTGAGAAGAGCGAGCTGAAAATCAGAAACAAGTGGACAAGAATGCCCTGAAAATCAAATACATAATATAAAAATACGCACTGAAAAACAGATACGAACTGACTACACGCACTGGAAACCAGATACGAACCTACAAGCACAAACTGAAGAGCAGTAACAATCTGAAAAGCACGAGGCTGAAAAGCGCGAATCGTCTCTCGCCAATTAATGGCAAAATGCTGCCCTTCACAGACATACAAAATAAGTATCACATTTCATTCTCAGAGCTCTTTACGTACGCCCAGATCTCTTCATTTTATCAGCAATTAAACCACACAAATAGCTACTCAAATGTGGAAGTACCTGCACTCCACTAACCCAAAAGTGAAAGGTATATCCCTGATGTACGATATACTCAACTCTCAATCCACTTTTGTCAAATCTACCCCCCTACTTAAATGGGAAAGAGAATTAGGCAAAGTATTCTCAGATAAACAATGGATATCAGCGATTAAATGCAATTGCCAATTCTCACGTTGCTCTAACTATAAGGAACTAGCACTAAAAGTCCTTCTAAGATGGCATTTCACCCCATACATAATTGCAAAATTCTCTGACACCAACTCAAACCAATGCTAGAGAGGATGCAGTCAAGTAGGCACACCGACACACATGGTGTGGGCATGTCTCCACCTCCGTAGTTTTTGGTCAGAAACATTCAAATTAATATCAAGGGTCACTGGAGACTTTATGTGTCCCAATATTGCACAAGCTATACTGAGTATTAATATGTCTGGGTACCCAATATCTGTTAGATCAATAGCAATGCATATACTCTTTGCTGCACAATCTGCAGTAATGAGTAAATGGAAAATCAATGAAATCCCTAGAATAAGAGCTCACCACGAAGGTCAACATTGTAGCAGAATACAACCCCTGGCAAAAATGATGGAATCACCAGTCCCTGAGGATGTTCCTTCAGTTGTTTATTGTTGTAGAAAAAAAGCAGATCACAGACATCGCCAAAAACTTAAGGCATTTCAAATGGCAACTTTCTGGCTTTAAGAAACACTAAAAGAAATCAAGAAAAATAATTGTGGTGGCCAGTATCAGTTAGATTCTATAGAACAAGCACAGGGAATAAATTATGGAATCACTCAATTCTAAGGAAAAAATTATGGAATCACCCTGTAAATTTTCATTACAAACACTAATACCGGCATCAGATTAAATCTGCTTGTTATTATGTAGGTAAAGAGGGTAAATCATCACGCAGTGTTGCACAAGATGTTGGTTGTTCACAGTCGGCTGTGTCTAAAACATGGACCAAATACAAACAACATGGGAAGCTGGTTAAAGGCAAGCATACTGGTAGACCAAGGAAGACATTAAAGCGTCAAGACAGAAAACTTAAAGCAATATGCCTTGAAAACAGAAAATGTACAACAAAACAAATGAGGAACAAATGGGAGGAAACTGGAGTCAACATTTGTGACCGAACTGTAAGAAACCGCCTAAAGGAAATGGAATTTACATACAGAAAAGCTAAAAGAAAGCCATCTCTAACACCTAAACACAAAAAAGCAAGGTTACAATGGGCTAAGGAAAGGCAATCGTGGACTGTGGATGATTGGATGAAAGTCATATTCAGTGATGAATCTTGAATTTGCATTGGGCAAGGTGATGATGCTGGAACTTTTGTTTGGTGCCGTTTCAATGAGATTTATGCAGATGACTGTCTAAAGAAAACATGCAAATTTCCACAGTCAATTATGATATGCGGCTGCATGTCAGGTAAAGGCACTGGGGAGATGGCTGTCATTAAATCTTCAATTAATGCACAGGTTTACATTGAAATTTTGAACACTTTTCTTATCCCATCTATTGAAAGGATGTTTGGGGATGATGAAATCATTTATCAAGATGATAATGCATCTTGCCATGGAGCAAAAACTGTGAAAAAATTCCTTGAAGAAAGACACATAAGGTCAATGTCATGGCCTGCAAACAGTCCGGATCTCAATCCAATTGAAAATCTGTGGGGAAGTTAAAGAAAATGGTCCATGACAAGGTTCCAACCTGCAAAGATGATTTGGCAACAGCAGTCAGAGAAGGCTGGAACCAGATTGATGAAGAGTACTGTTTATCACTCATTAAGTCAATGCCTCAGAGACTGCAAGCAGTTATAAAAGCCAGAGGTGGTGCAACAAAGTACTAGTGATGTGTTGGAGTGTTATTTTGTTTGTTTGTTTTTCATGATTCCATAATTTTTTCCTCAGAATTGAGTGATTACATAATTTATTCCCTGTGCTGTTTCCCTCTTCAGTTTCCAAAACAAAGTCACTGATATGCAATTTATTGGTCTAAAATGCCTCCCTCCAAAATTGTGGACTGCCCACACCTGTTATAGTTTCAGTATTGAAACTTAGAATTTAGCTCTATTTTTATATATGTGTATTATGCCTGCTCTCTCCCTCTGACAAAAAGGCTTTAAATCTGCATCAAATATTTACAATTGTTTACTAAAAAAGTAATTTCAACTTGTTTATCCCAGATCAAGTCTGCCAGATTTCACTCTGGCATAGAATCTTAGCAAATATGGAGTATATATAGCCCAACTAATCAATTCACTTTTTCCAGTTTCTGACTCTGAAAAAACACACTCTTATATTTCTTATAGGAGGATTGAACCTTCATAGTCTCTCGCTCTTGTATTGTGGCCTAGTAAAAGCACGTCAAGGTGAGTTGCATGTACATACAATATTTGTTCAACATTGTGGGATTCAAAAAGGTATGAGTAACGGTCACACACATGTACTTGGTTGTTGCAAGTAGTGGTCCCAAAATTTTATTGTATTTAGATGGGCATCCCCTGTAAATATACATAAGCTTTTCTTATATGGTAGGATAGCATTAACGTCTGAGAGTCAGGCTTGAAAAGTGGAAGGATTAGCTTGCATCCAGCTCCCATGTTATAATTTTTTTCGCTACAAATAAAGTTTAAAATAGAAATAGTCATAAATTTGTCTACTGCAAGGTCTAGAAATAGCCCCAATATATACTTTTTGGTGCCCGGAGAAAGGGAAGAGCCTATTGTATCATGGGGGACCCTCACAATTTGATCCAGGACCCCTGAATGTTAAGACATGCTCAAAGTAAATAAAATAAAAAAATAAAGGACATAACAAACACAATGGGCTCTGTGTCAGGCAGAACCTGGATAAGTGGATAAAGGTCAGATATGAAAGATCTGTGGCGGAGACTGTGAGGAACATATTGTAAATGTGGAAATCAGCTTTTGGGGCTCTGTGCTACATACTACATCTAATATAGGGATAGGCATTAAAGTTGGAAAAGTAATGGGGAATTAGGTTTGCAGGGTTTAGCTTTATTGTAGGTTTCTAAAGAGTAGGGATGAGCTTCGAGTTCGAGTCAAACTCATGTTCGACTCGAACATTGGCTGTTCGCAAGTTCACCGAACAGCGAACAATTTGGAGTGTTCGCGGCAAATTCGAATGCCGCAGAACACCCTTTAAAAGTCTATGGGAGAAATCAAAAGTGCTAATTTTAAAGGCTTATATGCAAGTTATTGTCAGAAAAAGTGTTTGGGGACCTGGGTCCTGCCCCAGGGGACATGGATCAATGCAAAAAAAGTTTTAAAAATGGCCGTTTTTTCAGGAGCAGTGATTTTAATAATGCTTAAAGTCAATAAAGACAATAAAGTGTAATATCCCTTTAAATTTCGTAGCTGTCTATAGTATGCCTGTAAAGGGGCGCATGTTTCCCATGTTTAGAACAGTCTGACAGCAAAATGACATTTCAAAGGAAAAAAGCCATTTAAAACTACTCGCGGCTATTGCATTGCCGGTCCGACAATACACATAAAAGTTCATTGATAAAAACGGCATGGGACTTCCCCACAGGGGAACCCCGAACCAAAATTTAAAAAAAAAATGATGTGGGGGTCCCCCTAAATTCCATACCAGACCCTTCAGATCTGATATGGATTTTAAGGAGAACCCCGCGCCAAAAAAAAAAAAAAAAAAGGCGTGGAGTCCCCCCAAAAATCCATACCAGACCCTTATCTGAGCACGCAACCTGGCAGGCCGCAGGAAAAGAGGGGGGGACGAGAGAGCGCCCCCCCTCCTGAACCGTACCAGGCCACATTCCCTCAACATTGGGAGGATGCTTTGGGGTAGCCCCCCAAAACACCTTGTACCCATGTTGATGAGGACAAGGGCCTCATCCCC
Source organism: Lithobates clamitans (assembly GCA_037952925.1). Classification (NCBI taxonomy): domain Eukaryota; kingdom Metazoa; phylum Chordata; class Amphibia; order Anura; family Ranidae; genus Lithobates; species Lithobates clamitans. The sequence continues at coordinate 7,519,400 of JBBGZY010000787.1, read as the reverse complement.
ACAACCCTGGCCAGTGGTTGTGGGGGTCTGTGGGCGGGGGCTTATCGGAATCTGGAAGCCCCCTTTAACAAGGGGACCCCCAGATCCCGCCCCTGTGTGAAATGGTAAGGGGGTACTTGTACCCCTACCATTTCACTAAAAAACTGTCAAAAATGTTAAAAATGACAAGAGACAGTTTTTGACAATTCCTTTATTTAAATGCTTCTTCTTTATTCTATCTTCCTTCATCTTCTTCTTCTTCTGGTTCTTCTGGCTCTTCTGGCGTTCTCGTCCAGCATCTCCTCCGTGGCGTCTTCTATCCCGCTCTTCTCTTCATCTTCTTCTCTTCTTCATCTTCTTCTTCATCTTCTTCTTTTCTTCTCTTCTCTTCTTCATCTTCTTCTCCGGGCCGCTCCGCATCCATGCTGGCATAGAGGGAGGCTCCCGCTGTGTGACGGCGTCTCTTCTGACGGTTCTTAAATAATGGGGGGCGGGGCCACCCAGTGACCCCGCCCCCTCTGACGCATGGGACATGACGGGACTTCCCTGTGGCATTCCCCGTGACGCCGGAGGAAGAACCAGAAGAGCCAGAAGAACCAGAAGAAGAAGAAGATGAAGGAAGATAGAAGAAAGAAGATAGAAGAAAGAAGAAAGAAGAAGCATTTAAATAAAGGAATTGTCAAAAACTGTCGCTTTTAACATTTTTGACAGTTTTTTAGTGAAATGGTAGGGGTACAAGTATCCCCTTACCATTTCATACAGGGGGGGCTGGGATCTGGGGGTCCCCTTGTTAAAGGGGGCTTCCAGATTCCGATAAGCCCCCCGCCCGCAGACCCCCACAACCACTGGCCAGGGTTGTGGGGATGAGGCCCTTGTACTTATCAACATGGGGACAAGGTGTTTTGGGGGGATACCCCAAAGCACCCTCCCAATGTTGAGGGCATGTGGCCTGGTATGTTTCAGGAGGGGGGGCGCTCTCTCATCCCCCCCCTCTTTTCCTGCGGCCTGCCAGGTTGCGTGCTCGGATAAGGGTCTGGTATGGATTTTTGGGGGGACCCCACGCCATTTTTTTTTGGCGGGGGGTTCCCCTTAATATCCATACCAGACCTGAAGGGCCTGGTGTGGAATTTAGGGGGACTCCCACATCATTTTTTTTTTACATTTTGGTTTGGGGTTCCCCTGTGGAGAATTCCCATGCCGTTTTTATCAATGAACTTCTATGTGTATTGTCGGACCGGCAATGCAATAACCGCAAGTAGTTTTAAATGGCTTTTTTCCTTTGAAATGTCATTTTGCTGTCAGACTGTTCTAAACATGGGAAACATGCGCCCCTTTACAGGCATACTATAGACACCCCCCAGCTACGAAATTTAAAGCGATATTACACTTTTATTGTTTGACTTTAAGCATTATTAAAATCACTGCTCCTGAAAAAGTGGCCGTTTTTAAAAGGTTTTTTTGCATTGATCCATGTCCCCTGGGGCAGGACCCAGGTCCCCAAACACTTTTTATGACAATAACTTGCATAGAAGCCTTTAAAATTAGCACTTTTGATTATTCATGTTCGTGTCCCATAGACTTTAACGGTGTTCGCACAAACTTTTTTTCTGTTCGCATGTTCTAGTGCGAACCGAACAGGGGGGTGTTCGGCTCATCCCTACTAAAGAGCATATAATAGGGGAGGGAGAATTTGTCCTTCAATAATTAAAAAAGGCCATCTAAAGTAAGTAAGTGATGTAAATAATAAATTCCATTGGATGTCCATAACTCCGGATTGGATATCGAAAAGGGTTTAGGTAGAATTTTACTGTGCCATACAGGGGAGGAACATTTAGTTTGGTCAAGGCAAAGTCCCAAAAACTGATAGCATTGTTGATCAAATTTGTCTTTATGGTAGAGGTGAGATAGTTGAACAAAAAGGTAATACAAGTTAAAATCCTGCATGGCAACTCCCCTCCAAATTGGTTGGGTTTTTAAGATGGCATTTGTGCTTTCAGGAAAAAGACTTGAGGATGCAATCCACAAGTTTGAAATATTTTAAAGGTGAATATACAGAAGAATACAATAAAATATATAGGATTTGTATTAGATTTATTCTCCCCATGACATTCGATGGAGATTTAGACCATGACTGAGTCTTGGCCTTGATTCGGGCATATAACGGCTCGATATTCAGAGATATAGAATCTGAGGGAGTTCTAGTAATGGGCATACCCAGATATTTTAGGGTGTTAAACCTGTCAAGAGGGAGAGACGTTTGTTCATCTGAGAAAGGGAAGGTGTCACTTGAAAACACTTTGTACTTGTCTTAGTTAACTTTAAGACCTGCGTATTTCCCAAATTATTTGATAGTTTGCAAGGTGGCCTGTACTGAGGGATCAGGGTCCTTAAAGTTTATAGCGTGTCATCAGCTAGGAGTCCAGTGTTCTCGACAAGTGAAGCCACTCCCAGACCCTGTACAGAGGGGTTGGCTCTAAGAGGGATTGCAAGTGATTCTGTGGCTAGAGCATACAGGAGTGGAGAAAGTGGACATCTCTGGTGTGTCTCCCTGTGAAGGTGGAATGGGTCGGAGACCAAACCATTTGTGGATATCTGGGCCACTGGAGCTTGATATAACAGTTGCACCCATTTGATATAGTTGGGACCAAAACCAAAGCACTTCAGACATCACCATAAATACCCCCATTCCACCAAAGTAAAGGCCTTGGCTGCATTCAAAAGCAACTACCACCCTTGTGCCAGTATGGTTGTAAGGGGCTTGCAGAGTCATAAATAGCTTTTGATTATTGAGTTACAAAGAACTTGATCAGGGAGGGGCGTGTCCGGACGTACAGCTGGAAAGACGTGCAAGTGCTGGGCTCCTCATACCCAGCACTAATCCAACTCCATCCGCTGCCTTTTCTCGCTTTGCTGAAGTTACAATTTACATCCACCTGCTCCTGAGCCCCTTCTGCTCCGATTCCTGCCCATATTGCGGACTTTTGCCAGCCACATCCACTCCTAGGTCACAATCGCTTCCACGCTGCAGAGGCCCTGCACCATGTTGGGGCCTGCAGTCCATCCAGCAATCCCTGTGGCCTGTGCCTGTGATCTGTGGAACTGACAGACATCCAACACCCGCCTGGCTGTCGATCCACATCAGGGAGGCACACAGAGTGGACTTTCGGCCCAAAGAGGTCACCGGAGGTCCCCCAACGGCCAACACTGACATCCTGCGGCCTTCCGTCCTGTGGCGGCCTGCAAACTAGGTTACAGACACTCTCCCAAGGCACAGTGAGTACCGATACACACATATCCCTCCACAGCTAAACCATCCGGAGGTGTCTGATCATTTGAGGCTCTGCCGTTGCCCTCAACAGTCGGTTTCTGGGGTATAAAATGACAGAGTCCATTCATCCGGCAGCCATCCCTTAGGAAAGTCCGCGGCTTTGGCCTACTTTTGGAGGGCGGCGGCCATCTTGCTGCTCCAAAGTCACCCAGTCTCACACACCTCCACTGCTTTTGCTGCAAGGCTCACCTCTTATCATCCCTACTGGATATACCATCTGAACTATCCCTGAGCGGTTCGAAGTGCGCAAAACTTCTCCAACTCCGCACAGCGGTGAGAATGGGAGACCGGAGAGTACCGAGCTCCGGACAGCACTGAGATCCCTGATTCCTACAACAACTACTCAGGTTCCAGATACCTGTCAGCCCTGCAACACATTTTCTAATGTACCGTTCCCAAATTTTGAAGGGACAGCTCACCTTTGGGGGTCACGTAGCAGAGTCTATATCCCTCCTCTCAAACTATCAGTGAGGGGCGGTGGGGCTCTGGACAGGTGCATTTAATGGTCCAAATGAAGCACACTACTACCTTTAAGAAGAATGCTGCTTAGATAAATCTAGGGCCCCTGTCTGCTCACCAACACCTCCGTGCAGAAGCTTTAGCTATATTCAGTGTCGGAGCTAAGCCTGCAGGTTTGATCACTTAATCCTCTGCATACCTCTTGGGCAAAGTTGGCCAACAGCAACGATACTATAAACCACAGACTGGGCCACGAGAGGAACCAAACATGGAGCATTATGTTACCAGACCAAAACCTACCTCTTCTTATCCCTCCGCAAATCCTTTTGCCCTGCTGGATACCTTTCTGGATTCGGAAGATGCTACAAACTCCTTTCTAGCTAACTCTCAGAACCATACACCCACTCTTACACCCTCAAATATGACTCTCACCCCTGACATTCTGGACTCCAAACTGCAGCTTTTATTTCAACAGATTACGTCCAATGTTTCGGCTGAGGTAAGCAAACTAGCTGCCGAATTGAGAGGGGAAATAACCCAAATTGGAGATTGCACAGACTCTCCGGAGAGCAAATTCGACGAAATGATAAACTACGTGCAAGCGATTGAGGAGGAAAATCATACCTTATGTCTTTCCGTTTCTCAACTACAGCAAGAAGACTTGGAGAACAGAGAAAGAAGAAAAAACCTACGATTCAGAGGAATTCCGGAGACGGTATCTTAGTACTTCAATGCTTATATTATTAGATGTTTTTACACTAGCCTTCCTAAATAGACCACAACCATTTCCCTAAAAATTATGTCCTACAATGTGAAGGGGCTGGGCTCCATTAGTAAGAGCTGGATGGCCCTAAAGGATTTCAGGGCCTCGGGCGCAGATGTAGTGATGATCCAAGAGACCCACTTTTGGGCAAGCGGATCATTAAAATTTGCCTCAAGGTTTTTTCCCACCTTCTTTATTGTCTTTGATTCCACAGGCAAAGCAGGAGTGGCAATCTTGATCAGAAAATCATGCCCTGTTAAGGTTCGGAGGTCTCATGTGGACCCACATGGGAGATTTCTTATCCTGGAATGTGAATACATGTCTACCTCTTTTACACTGGTTAATTTATACTCTCCAAACATGGGCCAGATTGATTTCCTCAATAAGCTTTTTGATACTTCCCAATACCACTCACAACCTTTTATGATAGTTGGTGGGGACTTCAATCTGGTCATGTCACCCACTAGGGACACACAAACACTTTTTAGTACTATCCCATCTAAAAGAGTATTGTCCCAGGCCAATGCCTTCTGTAAATGTATTAGGTGATGCAGACACTTCGACTCATGGAGGATAAAACACTCCTCTGCTAAACAATTTACATTTTATTCACCAGCTCATAAAATGTCATCCTGCCTTGATCATTTTTTTTATCTTGGCTCCACTCATCCCCTATGTAGTCAAATCAGATATTTCTCCCATTACATGGTCGGACCATGCGCCCATTTTGTTAGATCTTATGCTATCCCAGACCTATACCAAATCCTGTCATTGGCGCTTTAATGATCACCTTCTGCAGTCTGACGTTTCCCACTCTATTCTAGCAAACAGCTTGAAGGAGTATTTTTTACTCAACTCTGGATCGGTGTCTCAGGTTTCTACACTGTGGGAGGCACACAAGGCTGTTTTCCGAGGTGCGTGTATAGCTGAGGGCTCTCGGCTGAAGAGGGATAGAAATAGTCTTTTACAGTCCTTAATATCCGCTCTAGTAATTGCTAAGCGGAGGCTTCTGGGTGGTCCCACAGTGATGAAACTACGTAAAGTCATTCATCTTAGAGAACAAATTAAATCAACAAAACTTGATAAAACAGCTAGGTCCATGCTGTGGATGAAGCAAAAATTCTGTGAATACTCCAATAAACCCCACAGGATGTTAGTTAATAAGCTATGTTCTCGTCCGTTCAATTCCTTCCCTGACTTTCTTCAACAGTCAGACGGATCTAGAACACACTGCCCTCGTGAGATGTCCAAAATTTTTGGCAAATTTGACAGCAAACTGTATAATTGCCTGATCCCGGAGAACCATTTGAATTTTGAGTCTTTTTTTTCCAATATAAAGTTACCGAAACTATCTATAACGGATTTAGAGAGTTTAAACATAGCAGTGCCAGCTGAGAAACTCTTAGCTATAATTAAAAATCTCCCATTACACAAATCCCCCGGCCCAGATGGCTTGCCCTACTCTTACTACAAATCTTTTTTTACATTCTATCCCCTCATATGCTAGCTTTATATGATTCCCTCCTCAAGGGTACCCCTCCGCATTCACAGTTCTCCCATTAATTTATTTCAGTTATCCCTAAGCCTGGAAAGGATCCCTCTATCCCAGATAACTACAGACCCATAGCCCTCCTAAATTCAGCTTACAAGATATTTACTAAAATCCTCGCCTCGCGCCTTTCCGGGCTCATTCCCAAACTGATATACAGGGATCAGGTGGATTTTGTCCTTGGTAGGCACGCGGGAGATAACACCCAGTGTACAATAGACCTAATAGACCTCTTGGATAGAACCTCTCGTTCGGCATTGATTCTGAGTTTAGACGTGCAGAAAGCTTTTGACAGGCTAAGTTGGTCCTACATGTTTGCCACTTTAAAAATATATGGGGAGGAGTTTAGTGGTTGGTCGGTGAGCGGTTCGAAGTGTGCAAAACTTCTCCAACTCCGCACAGCGGTGAGAATGGGAGACCGGAGAGTACCGAGCACCGGACAGCACTGAGATCCCTGATTCCTACAACAACTACTCAGGTTCCAGATACCTGTCAGCCCTGCAACACATTTTCTAATGTACCGTTCCCAAATTTTGAAGGGACAGCTCACCTTTAGGGGTCACGTAGCAGAGTCTATATCCCTCCTCTCAAACTATCAGTGAGGGGCGGTGGGGCTCTGGACAGGTGCATTTAATGGTCCAAATGAAGCACACTACTACCTTTAAGAAGAATGCTGCTTAGATAAATCTAGGGCCCCTGTCTGCTCACCAACACCTCCGTGCAGAAGCTTTAGCTATATTCAGTGTCGGAGGTAAGCCTGCAGGTTTGATCACTTAATCCTCTGCATACCTCTTGGGCAAAGTTGGCCAACTGCAACGATACTATAAACCACAGACTGGGCCACGAGAGGAACCAAACATGGAGCATTATGTTACCAGACCAAAACCTACCTCTTCTTATCCCTCCGCAAATCCTTTTGCCCTGCTGGATCCCTTCCTGGATTCGGAAGATGCTACAAACTCCTTTCTAGCTAACTCTCAGAACCATACACCCACTCTTACACCCTCAAATATGACTCTCACCCCTGACATTCTGGACTCCAAACTGCAGCTTTTATTTCAACAGATTACGTCCAATGTTTCGGCTGAGGTAAGCAAACTAGCTGCCGAATTGAGAGGGGAAATAACCCAAATTGGAGATTGCACAGACTCTCCGGAGAGCAAATTCGACGAAATGATAAACTACGTGCAAGCGATTGAGGAGGAAAATCATACCTTATGTCTTTCCGTTTCTCAACTACAGCAAGAAGACTTGGAGAACAGAGAAAGAAGAAAAAACCTACGATTCAGAGGAATTCCGGAGACGGTTTCTTAGTACTTCAATGCTTATATTATTAGATGTTTTTACACTAGCCTTCCTAAATAGACCACAACCATTTCCCTAAAAATTATGTCCTACAATGTGAAGGGGCTGGGCTCCATTAGTAAGAGCTGGATGGCCCTAAAGGATTTCAGGGCCTCGGGCGCAGATGTAGTGATGATCCAAGAGACCCACTTTTGGGCAAGCGGATCATTAAAATTTGCCTCAAGGTTTTTTCCCACCTTCTTTATTGTCTTTGATTCCACAGGCAAAGCAGGAGTGGCAATCTTGATCAGAAAATCATGCCCTGTTAAGGTTCGGAGGTCTCATGTGAACCCACATGGGAGATTTCTTATCCTGGAATGTGAATACATGTCTACCTCTTTTACACTGGTTAATTTATACTCTCCAAACATGGGCCAGATTGATTTCCTCAATAAGCTTTTTGATACTTCCCAATACCACTCACAACCTTTTATGATAGTTGGTGGGGACTTCAATCTGGTCATGTCACCCACTAGGGACACACAAACACTTTTTAGTACTATCCCATCTAAAAGAGTATTGTCCCAGGCCAATGCCTTCTGTAAATGTATTAGGTGATGCAGACACTTCGACTCATGGAGGATAAAACACCTCTCTGCTAAACAATTTACATTTTATTCACCAGCTCATAAAATGTCATCCTGCCTTGATCATTTTTTTTATCTTGGCTCCACTCATCCCCTATGTAGTCAAATCAGATATTTCTCCCATTACATGGTCGGACCATGCGCCCATTTTGTTAGATCTTATGCTATCCCAGACCTATACCAAATCCTGTCATTGGCGCTTTAATGATCACCTTCTGCAGTCTGACGTTTCCCACTCTATTCTAGCAAACAGCTTGAAAGAGTATTTTTTACTCAACTCTGGATCGGTGTCTCAGGTTTCTACACTGTGGGAGGCACACAAGGCTGTTTTCCGAGGTGCGTGTATAGCTGAGGGCTCTCGGCTGAAGAGGGATAGAAATAGTCTTTTACAGTCCTTAATATCCGCTCTAGTAATTGCTAAGCGGAGGCTTCTGGGTGGTCCCACAGTGATGAAACTACGTAAAGTCATTCATCTTAGAGAACAAATTAAATCAACAAAACTTGATAAAACAGCTAGGTCCATGCTGTGGATGAAGCAAAAATTCTGTGAATACTCCAATAAACCCCACAGGATGTTAGTTAATAAGCTATGTTCTCGTCCGTTCAATTCCTTCCCTGACTTTCTTCAACAGTCAGACGGATCTAGAACACACTGCCCTCGTGAGATGTCCAAAATTTTTGGCAAATTTGACAGCAAACTGTATAATTGCCTGATCCCGGAGAACCATTTGAATTTTGAGTCTTTTTTTTCCAATATAAAGTTACCGAAACTATCTATAACGGATTTAGAGAGTTTAAACATAGCAGTGTAAGCTGAGAAACTCTTAGCTATAATTAAAAATCTCCCATTACACAAATCCCCCGGCCCAGATGGCTTGCCCTACTCTTACTACAAATCTTTTTTTACATTCTATCCCCTCATATGCTAGCTTTATATGATTCCCTCCTCAAGGGTACCCCTCCACATTCACAGTTCTCCCATTAATTTATTTCAGTTATCCCTAAGCCTGGAAAGGATCCCTCTATCCCAGATAACTACAGACCCATAGCCCTCCTAAATTCAACTTACAAGATATTTACTAAAATCCTCGCCTCGCGCCTTTCCGGGCTCATTTCCAAACTGATATACAGGGATCAGGTGGGTTTTGTCCTTGGTAGGCACGTGGGAGATAACACCCAGCGTACAATAGACCTAATAGACCTCTTGGATAGAACCTCTCGTTCGGCATTGATTCTGAGTTTAGACGTGCAGAAAGCTTTTGACAGGCTAAGTTGGTCCTACATGTTTGCCACTTTAAAAATATATGGGGAAGAGTTTAGTGGTTGGTCGGTGAGCGGTTCGAAGTGTGCAAAACTTCTCTAACTCCGCACAGCGGTGAGAGCGGGAGACCGGAGAGTACCGAGCACCGGACAGCACTGAGATCGCTCATGTGTGTCGGTGATGAAGGCAGATCCCCAATTCAAAAATCGGTGGGGGAAAGGAATCTGAGATAACAGTGCCATTTCTACAAAAAGGACACTTTGAGAACACGGGAGAGTGTCTGCTACGACTGGTGTATCTGTGTTCCACGAGGGCTGTAGCAATTGCTGGAAGCTGATCCCCAGGTTATCATCCCACCGCCTGTCGGTATATGCACGATTCGGCCCATTGGGGGCTGCAACTTCAGGTGAGAGGCTGGGGAAACTTGCTACACCCCTGGAACAAGGTTGGACCTACCTATTAGTTATCTGGCACTCGCACTTTTGCACCATCTGTAGAAGATTGCACTGGGCTGACACCGGGAATCGCACTACATGCGATCTTGAACTGTTTCTATTTGGGATTCCTTTTTTTAGTTTATGTAGCTTTTGCTGCACACCGCTTTCTATGCTTATCATTGCACTTTCAATTGTAGTAGTTTTTGGATACCGCTATTTAGTCGCACCATTTGCGATTTGGGATTGCATTCTTGATTTTCATTTGTTATATATTTTTTGGTCATTTCACTATTTAGTAGTTCACAGAGTTTAGCTACATCGCTTGATATGGTCTTCACTTTTTTGCACATTGCACTTTAGGACCTGTTTTACCTCACTGCTTTGTTGCACGCTAGCATTGTTAGTGTATATTTCTCATTACTGTGTTATTGTTGCACACTGATATTCATGCTTTATATTGCACTTGCACTTCTTTCTTTAGAAGATTTTCGATGTCGATAATTAGTCACATCTTATGCGTTTTTGGATTGTATTTTTGACTTTTTTTATACTTTGTGATGGGACCTCTGCGCTACTAAATAACCGTGCAATAAGAAGTGTATTAAAATTTCAAATGTGTACAAAAATTAAAAAAGTGATGCCGCACAATCAATAGTGCACACTGTATCACCATAAAAGAAATGTTGTAAGTAGGATTTCGCGCAAGCACATATAAATCAATAATAATCATACATAAGTGTTGACTGGTGTGTCACGTGACCTGTGTACAACAATTAATTATAAATCCATTCCAAGTGTCCAATAGTGGTAAAATAGTGGTAAAAGCAAAAAAGAATGGCTTCTAGCCTCTGGTCAAACAAAAATGTGATCAATCAGCGTGAAGTGAAGTGACTGTAGTGATGGTGTTTCCAAAAATACAATATTAGCAACTGGACTCATTCCCTCTGTGTAAGTGCTCCCAATGCCCTTACCTCAAGGGGCTTAAGATAAAGCCTTAATGGGAATGTAGAGTGATGATCAGGGGATGAAGTCACGAGGTCATGTGACGCAACGCATAGGATCTAGCTAGGAATCACGCACAACACTCGACGCTGCTTTGACCCCGGGTGTTGTTACTGTGAACCGAAAGTTTCGCACCAGGTGACGGCGTTCCGCCGCCATCTTTTCCTGTCACTGCTTTACACTGTACACACAGTGTGGATGTTATTTTATGAACCTTTTTTACTATAATAAATCAGATTTAAAAAAAAAAAAACTTACTACACCATTGGGAGCCCCCTTGTCTTTTCTCTCGTTTTGTTGGCTTGGAGTCCAGGATACAGAATTACTCCCATCAAGAAGCGGCCAAGGTATCCATTCACCTGTAACCAACGGACATCACCTGGCAACTTGGAGAACAGGCATCCCCTGATCATCACTCTACATTCTCATTAAGGCTTTATCTTAAGCCCCTTGAGGTAAGGGCATTGGGAGCACTTACACAGAGGGAACGAGTCCAGTTGCTAATATTGTATTTTTGGAAACACCATCACTACAGTCACTTCACTTAGCTGATTGATCACATTATTGTTTGACCGGAGGCTAGAAGCCATTCTTTTTTGCTTTTACCACTATTTTACCACTATTGGACACTTGGAATGGATTTATAATTAATTGTTGTACACAGATCACGTGACACACCAGTCAACACTTATGTATGATTATTATTGATTTATATGTGCTTGCGCGAAATCCTACTTACAACATTTTTTTATACTTTATCTACTATTTTGGATACTTCATTATTTATTATTTCACACATTTTTATTATTTTCCTTGCTATGTTCATATGGTATTCATTTCTATGCTCATTGCACTTTTAGATTCACCTCATTAACTTGTTGCACGTTAGCACTGTCAGTGTTTACAGTTCATCATTGTGCTAGTATTGTTGATTATTTTTCCTTTATTTATTTATCGCTTTCCTTTAGATTATTGGTTATTGTTTATTTAGTGGGGTAGTGCCACATATATTTTTATTTATCATCCTTTGAGTCATGTGGGTACCCTTTTTTTTGTAGGCGGCTTCCCCTTGTTATATTGGTGAGTTTGGTTTCTTGCGTATTAGTTATATTTTCTGATGGTCCTTTTCTGAAAGCTTTAGAGGCCTTATATTCAGCTGTCACAGCACAGATGCAAATGTCTTCCTTTCTGTCTCCTGGCTTCCCCATGACAAATGGAACTCGGCAGGGTTGTCCTCTTTCGCCACTGCTTTTTATCCTGTGCCTGGAACCCCTAGCCGAGTCTATCCGTGTTCATCCAGATATACGTGGGGTGGTGATGAGACAGGGGGAATATAAATTATCGTTATTTGCAGATGACATTTTGCTTACTATCACTAACCCATTGATATCTCTTCCCTCATTACATAAATTATTGACCTCTTTTAGTGCTATTTCTGGGTATAAAGTCAACTCTTCCAAAACTGAAGCCCTCCCTATACACATTCCAAAGCCATTATTATCCCAACTCAAAGATTCATACCCTTATAGATGGTGTAATACCTCACTCAAATATTTGGGTATCCTACTTACTTCTTCTTATTCCTCCCTTTATAGTACTAACGTCCCTTCTCTGATACTGGATATTAATAAATCTCTGTCGAACTGGACCAAATATCCCCTGTCTTTTTTAGGCAGAATTAATGTTTTAAAAATGTCTATCCGACCCAGACTGCTCTATTATTTTGAAACTCTCCCAGTAGCTGTACCTGCTTCACAACTAAAAGCACTCCACAGGATTTTTCTAAAATGTATATGGAATGCCAGACCTCACCGCATAGCGAGCTCCGTGATGTTTTCCCTTAGGTTTAGGAGCTCCAGACATTACTAAATATTATTATGCCACGCATTTAAGGGCCATTACCTTTTGGACTTCCTTGCATGCACCAAACCAATGGACTGCCATTGAGAAAGGGGTACTTCACCCAGTTCATCCAGGCTCCTTGGTTTGTATACTGGTCCAATGGCACTAACTTTAACCATTTGGCGTAATTGCCTCAAACGCTATCCTCTTATGTCCCCCTGCTCTCCTCTTGTGAATGTATTATTCAACCCTCTCCTTCCAGACAGTATGTCCCTAGGCAGGATTTTCCCATGGATAAATGTTCATCTCTTCCAGCTTCAGAACCTGGTTCATCCCACAACGAGGAAGCTGCATACTTTTAACACTTTAAGTGAAAAATTTGATTTACCACCACACCTCTTCCACTTTTACCTACAGGTTAGACACTTCTTTCACTCTAAATCACCATCCCCGACCCTAGATAAGCCAACTACTTTTGAATACTTGTGTGCTCAAGGCCCTCATCAACTGCATTTAATTTCCTGTATTTACCGTATCCTCCATGAGTCGACTCCAATCACGGAGACATTGCACCATTACATGAGCAGGTGGTCTCATTTAGTGGGTTGTCCTGTCACAATACAGATGTGGAATAAGATTTGGTCCTCTACTTTTAGATCTTCCAAATGTGTCACTCAAACGGAGATAACCATTAAGATTCTCATGTTTTGGTACAGAACTCCTGATGTTATTCATAAGTATGATCCCTCAGTTCCGCAGCATTGTTGGCAGTGTGGAACTGATATAGGCTCCCTATTTCACATCTTTTGGCAATGCTCCTTGATTCAACCCTTTTGGCGTGATGTACATCTCCTTATACAAAAGGTGGCTGGGGTGTCGCTCCTGATGGATCCTTTGAATTTCCTATTGGGTCTGCCTCCTTTAGGGGTATCTAAAAAGACAAATAGACTGATATCTTATATATTACTAGCCGCCAGGAGGCTTATTCCATTGTCCTGGTTATCCAATACGCCTCCTTCGTGGTCCAGATTTCTACATTTGGTGGCTGAGATTCGGACAATGGAGTTTTTGACGGCCTCGGTACATGATTGCATCCCCCAATTTAATAAAATACGGCAACCGTGGGACCTTTTGGAGTTCGGGACCCTCATGCTACCAAACATGCCCTGATCTTATATTGATTCTACACTGATTGTGTATATGGCCTGAATTGATCTCAAGGCTCTAGGCTTTTACCCGTACTACGCTTACTACGTACATCATAAGGAATTGATCCATTACACACCTGTGCCTAGTATCTGTGAACACTTTTCTTTTTTTTACTTATACTTGTTACACTCCATTTTGCTTTCCCTTTTTACTATGACTGTTTATGATGCACTTGTATTGATAGTGTAATGTACATTGTGTTACAATTTTGTACTTATTCTTTGATATCCCAATAAAAAATACAATTTTGAAAAAAAAAGAACTTGATCAGGAAGATCACCTGATCAGGAAGGAACATCATCAACTCATTTGCCAAGACCTGTTGGCCAGTTTGGAAACATAGCCTGATTTTTTGAGTCGAGTGATCAATGCTATGACAATGTTCTCCCAATAAACTTCCACAACAAATGACAGTACCTCAGCCAGATTCTGATTGTCAGCAAACCATCCATCCAACCTACATCCTAGCCCTAAAGCAGTGGTAAAGTCTAATTTTTATATTTTTATTTTACTAAAATAAAAAAAGATTTTATACTAACCTGCTCTGTGCAAGGGTATTGCACCAAGCAGCACCGAACCTCTTCTGGAGTTCCCTGCCGACACTCTCAGCTCTGCCACTTCTACATGTGCCACCATAGGAAGCTGCTTCCTTTGATGACACTCATGTGGGCTGGCTCTTGAGCCAGGCTGTGTGCATCCATAGACAAACACAGTGCAGCTTGGCCCCATCCTCCACTCCCTTCTCACAGAATTTAACTGACAGCAACAGGAGCCAATGGCTATTACTTCTCTCAGCCAAGCCTATGAGAGAGGGGAGAGATGACCTGCAGACAGGCACAGCACTGGATTGATACAGGACTCAGGTAAGAATTTAGGGAGGGGGATGAAGGAATAGATAATGAAAGTGTTTCTTTTACCTTAATGCATAGAATGAATTAAGGTAAAAATGATAACATTTTTATATTTATAACCACTTTAAGGTATAAGTTCACCTTTCAGAGCCTGTTACACGTAGGGATGAGCTCGATGTTCCAGTCGAATGTAAGTTCGACTGGAACATCCGGTGTTCGCCCATTAATCGAACAGCGAACATTATGGAGCGTTTGCGGGAAATTTGAGTGCCTTGGAATTCCCCATAATGCACTGCGAGTTTGCAGTGCATTAGCATCTGATGATTGGCCAAAGCATGCACCTGACCTGCATCATTGGCCAATCACAGCGTGCTCTGCTGAGAGAGCCATAATTGGCCAAAGGCAGGGTGCCTTTGGCCAATTATGGCTCAGGGAGACTAAGTCCACGCCCCACACTATATAAGGCTGCTTACAGAGCGGCTGTGTGTAGTGTTGCTGGCATGGAAAAAGAGATAGCTTGGCATGGACAGAGAGATAGCTTGAGCTAGACAGGTTATTTAGTTGCAGTGTATTTGAAATATATATACAGTTAGTCCAGTATATATATATATATATATATATATATATATATATATATATATATATACATATATACATATATACACACACTCTTCATTCAGTGTAGCGTATATATACAGTTCATTCGGCGGTGTACAGTATATAATACACTTCAAGCGGTGCATTCATATATATATATATATATATATATATATATATATATATATATATATATATATATATAAAGGGGGCATGTCCAGCCGGTAAGGAAGATGGCTACCTGCTAACTGAGCTCCTGCTCCAAGCCACCGCCAAGCTATGATACCCAGCGACAGAGGTACTCCCGGCGACTATCTATGGCTTCCCTGGAAGATGCAGCACTAGGTGCTATCCGCAAACAGAGCTCACAGTGCCTAGCCCAACTGAAACTGACAGATTTCTACCCTACCACGAGCTGACAGGTGTAACAAGATGGCGCCAGTGCCGGAGTACACAAGCGGCCAGCCGTTAAAGGAAAGCACTCCTCAGACTCCAGCAGATCATCCTCTTCGGTATATACAGCAACACACTGTGCAAACACAGGGGACAATGACATCTCTCCCCCTGGCAGCCCATCTACCCGCAGCCCAACTAAATTTAAAAAATCTAAAGGAGACAAGCAGGAAGAGGATTCTGATATGCTGCAGAGCATTCCACCCAGACCCCTCTTGAGCACTTCCCTTCATCTTCTCAGCCTGTGTCAATGACTAATATGAAAGACATGCTGATTTCCCTGAGAGACTCCCTGCACAGTGACATGGTGAATATGCTGAAACCTATCAATGCTTCTGTACATGATCTGCAGCAAAGAATGTCATGTCGCACACAGAACACAAAATGGAGGATGCCTTCTCTGCTCACAATAATCTTGTGGATGCATAGAAAGAATGTCAAAATAACATACAGAGAACTGGCAGATATGGAAGATCGTTTAAGCAGGAACAAAATAAATTCCACGGCATTCCAGAGTTCATTTCTGCCACTGATTTGACAGGCTGCATATGCCAATTGCTACGCATAGTAGTGCCCAATACAGAGCGCATAGATTGCTGAAACCAACTTTCCTTCTGTATATGGTACCGAGAGACGTATTGGCGAAAATACATTACTATCATATCAAAGAAAATGCTATGCGTGCCATACGGAAAAACCCAAAATTAAGCGGGCAATTTGTGGGCATTGCATTGTATACTGATCTATCGCAAGCTACTATACAGCATAGGAAAAAGCTCCTTACTATCACAAAGGCCCTAAGAAACCACAACATCATCTACAGAGGAGGACCCCATCCAAGCTAACGGTGACACACCTGGACAAGACAGTCAACATATTGTCGCTAGAATCTGGCCTCTGATTTCTTAAAGAATGGCAGATTCTCCCAGCAGACAAGCCAGCAGAACAACATGAACCAAATAAACTTCAGAAGGAATGGTCATGAACCTTCCAGGAAATTTATCATACAATTACCTTGCATATTTCTACTGAAAGCAGTCCTTGGACTCATATAACCCTCTAGAAACCCAGGGACAAAGTCCTTATCGCCATGTTGGCGTGGGATGTTCGCCCTCAGATGTCAAGCAGTTTCAGCTGCCTCTGGATTCCGGGGCAGGCTCCGGCCTTCTTTTTACATTTTTATTGTCTTTTTTTCTTTGTTGTCCTCATTTGCTGTATCCAAAAGATTGACTATATGCGCTACTACTCACCTTGTCTCAACTATTTCTGCTTGAATATTACAGTTTCAATACTCTATCCAATCTACCATTTGCTGGTTGTGCCTATCTTCACCAATAGATGGCACCATTTTCTCTCTACTGAACTAACTTCTTGTAAGTACAACCCTGCTAATGCGCCAAATATTTCTGTGGAAGAGACAGCTCCTCCTCCTCATAAGTCTGTACAGAGAGTGTCCGATGACTGCATCTTGAATTTTGATGACTATTAAATTTGTCTCCCTCAACGTTAAGCTTTCGAATAGCCCTTTTAAGCGTATATATATAGATATATATATCTATATATATCTATATAGATATATATATACTGTATATACAGTCTAGTATATATATAGATATATATATACACTCTGCATTTAGTGTAGCCTATACATACAGTGCATTCAGTGGTGTACAGTTTCTAATACACTTCAGGCAGTGTACACAGTATATAACTCCCTTTAGAATGTAAGCTCTACGAGCAGGGCCCTCCTGTACCTTTTGAATTGAACTGTACTATAATTGTGTTGTCCCCCCTATACATTGTAAAGTGCTGCGTAAACTGTTCACGCTATATAAATCACGTATAATAATAATAATAATATAATACAGTGCAGTCAGTGTACAGTTTCTAATACACTTCAGGTGGTGTACACAGTATATAATACAGTGCAGACGGTGTACAGTTTCTAATGCAGTGCAGGTGTCAGAGAGATTACCTGGTTGGGCGCCGGTGCGCGCCGGGGCGCGTTGGCGTTCGTGTCCCTGTGCGTGCTGGGGCGCGTGTCCCTGTGGGCACCGGCGTGCCTGGGCTCACCGGCCGTGGCGTGCGGGGTGGCGTCCGGGCGTTTGTGCGTACGCGCGTTCGCGCTAGCGCGCGTCCGCGTTAGCGCGCGTCCGCCTGTGGGCGCTGCCTTTGACATGTCTGGTGGTGTGGGCGTGCGTGCTGGTTCCGGGGGCGCGCTCGGGCGCGCGCGGGTGCGCGGCGCGCTTTGGCGAATCGGCGCGCGCACGTGCGCGGCGTTTTGGCGCCAATCAGCCTATTTGAATCCTGCCTCTGCACTGACCCAGTGCTGCCTGATCAAACAGCTCCGTGTCTTGTCCCGTGATCATCCCGTGTTCCTGTGCCTCCGTAGTGTTTACCTGTTGTGACCCAGCTACCTTTGGACCTCCCTTGATTGCTGCCTGTACCCGACCCCGGCTTGTCTGACCTCGCTTCTGCCTGCTCCCTTGTACCGTTGCTGCCAGCCCGTTGCCGACCTTTGCCTGTGTATGACCAAGTCTGACTAACTCCTGCTCTGCATCTGCTCCATCAAGTCTCAAGCTCTACCGGTTGCTTGCCAGACCACTGTGCTCCAGGACTTTACCTCAGGCTCTCATACCACTCCGCACTCGCGGGCCTCCTGTCTGCTCTACCAGGGGCCCCGAATCGGACACGTAAGGGAGCCTACCCTCTGCCCACGTGGACTCACCTGTCTGGTAAGTGTGGACCCTGACAGTATCAGGCAGCCATGACTGAGTCCGGGCAGGGGGCCTCCCCCATGGATGAACTGTGTAGGCACCTAGCGGGCCTTACTCAAGCCGTTAAAAGCCTACAGGAAGGCTATACCAGATTGGAAGGACAGGTCCAGGCCCTTTCAGCTTCTCCACCAGGGGCAGTCTCCGCCAACCCTGCCTCAGCACCTTCTGTAGTAATGCTACCACCAGAGCCCAGGGTGCCCACACCCGAAAAATTCTCCGGAGCACGCAGTAAGTTCCGAGCGTTTCGCAGCGCATGCGAGCTCTACTTCGCTTTGCAGCCTCGAACATTCTCCCTGGAAGCTACTAAAGTGGGGTTCGTCATATCCCTTTTGATCGGAGAGCCTCAAACCTGGGCCCACCGCCTATTGGAGCAGAAGGCCCAATCTCTTGATTCCCTAGATGCCTTCTTCCTAGCTATGTCTCAGCTGTATGAGGACCCCCAGCTAACAACCACGGCAGAAGCCGCTTTACATGCCCTTCAACAAGGTCGCAGAGCTGCTGAAGATTACGCCGTGGAGTTTAGGCGTTGGAGCTCGGATACAAACTGGAACGACGCAGCCTTGCGTCACCAATACCGGCTGGGGTTGTCAGATCCGCTAAAAGACGAACTGGCACGAGTGGGGATACCGCAGACACTGGAAGAGTTAATTAACCTGTCCATCCAGATAGACCGTCGCCTCAGGGAGAGACGCTCTGAGAGGTCTGTTAGTCACCCACGCCTTACCTGGATGCTGCCTAGGGCTCCTTGTGCCCCAAACCAAGCTCCGCTGGTCTCTTCTACCCCGGGCCCGGAGGCCCCAGAGCCCATGCAGTTGGGACTGCTCCGTCCCTCTCTGACTTCTGAGGAGAAGACACGCAGGCGCACACTCAATCTGTGCCTGTACTGTGGGGAGTCTGGTCACTTTGCAAGAGTATGCCCAAACAAGAGACGTAAGTGTCTGCCATCTTCTTCTCTGTGTGCACCTGTCCTACCTAGTGCCGGTAACCATTTAACTTTCTCCATTGTATTGCAGTTACCTGGAAGGAGCATCCCAGTACCGGTCATCATTGACTCTGGAGCTTGTAGTGGTTTCATTGACCGGACCTTTGTCGAAACCCATCATATCCCCACTCAGACTAAAGCTCAAGGACTGGCAGTTTTCTTAGCGGATGGCTCCACCCTCCGCTCCGGACCCGTCACCGGTCAAACGGTTCCTCTGTTGGCCACCATTGGCCCGGAACATCAGGAACTTTTACGCCTAGATGTCATTTCCTCGCCTCTCTTCCCAGTCATCCTAGGAATACCTTGGCTACAGGCCCATAATCCCAGTATCAACTGGTCTACAAGCAAGATTCAGTTTTCCTCGGAATATTGCAGACAACATTGTTTACGGGGGACCCCATTAACTCCCTCCCAATGCCTGCGCATAGACTCTGAAGCTAAGCCCTGCCAAGATCTTCCCGAACCCTACCGGGATTTCCTGGACGTGTTCAGTAAAAAAGGAGCAGAAACCCTTCCAGTTCATAGGCCTTATGACTGCCCAATTGAACTCTTACCAGGTACCGAAGTCCCCTTTGGGAGGATCTTCCCTCTAACTGAGCAGGAGTTAGGCACCCTGAAGACTTATATAGATGAGAACCTGAAGAAAGGGTTCATCCGTCCTTCCACGTCTCCAGCTGGGGCAGGTATCTTCTTCGTGGAAAAGAAGGATCACTCCTTACGTCCTTGCATTGACTACCGGGAGCTCAATAAAATTACCATTAAAAACAGATACCCGCTACCCTTGGTTCCTGAACTATTCCAGAGACTGGGATCGGCTACCGTTTTTACCAAGCTTGACCTCCGTGGAGCCTATAATTTGATCCGCATAAGAGAAGGAGACGAGTGGAAGACGGCCTTTCGTACTCGATTCGGACATTACGAGTACCTCGTCATGCCTTTTGGTCTGTGCAATGCACCGGCGACATTCCAGCATTTCATCAACGATGTCTTTCATGACTTATTGGATCTTTATGTCATCGTCTACCTGGATGATATCTTGGTTTTCTCGGCCTCCCTGATGGAACACCGTAAGCATGTACGAAATGTACTTTCCCGGCTCAGACAGCACGGACTGTACGCCAAACTTGAGAAGTGTGAATTCGAGCTCCAATCTATCCAGTTCCTGGGCCTGATTATTTCCCCCGATGGCATCAAAATGGATCCACAAAAAGTATCCGCTATTCTGGATTGGCCTGCACCGACCGACAAAAAAGGAGTACAACGCTTTATTGGCTTCGCCAATTTCTATAGGAAATTTATTAAAGGATTTTCTGCAATCATAACTCCCATCACAGAGCTTACTAAACAAGGATGCCGATTCCGCTGGACACCTGAGGCACAAAGGGCCTTTGAAAAACTCAAGGCACTATTCACCTCAGCCACTATCCTTAAGCATCCCAACCCTGCCTTGCCCTTCGTCCTGGAGGTGGATGCGTCTGAGGTCGCAGTCGGAGCTGTGCTTTCACAGAGACAGGGTGCCAAATCACTGCTGTACCCTGTGGGATTCTTCTCACGCAAACTTTCTCTCTCCGAGAAAAACTACGACGTGGGTGATCGGGAGCTCTTGGCCATTAAAGCGGCTCTGGAGGAATGGCGTTACCTTCTGGAAGGCGCAGCACACCCCATATTGATCTACACAGATCATAAGAACTTGGAATATCTAAGGACAGCCAAAAGATTGAGACCCCGGCAGGCCAGATGGGCACTTTTTTTTTCCAGATTTATTTTCCACATTACGTTCAGGCCCGGATCCAAGAATGTTAAACCTGATGCTCTCTCCCGGATGTTCCTCGATTCCGAAAGAACCGTGTCCCCGGATACTATCCTTCCCTCTGGAAATTTCCTAATCCTTCAGGAGGATCTAATTTCCCGAATCAGACGCGCCTCCATGGGAA
Source organism: Lithobates clamitans (assembly GCA_037952925.1). Classification (NCBI taxonomy): domain Eukaryota; kingdom Metazoa; phylum Chordata; class Amphibia; order Anura; family Ranidae; genus Lithobates; species Lithobates clamitans. The sequence goes on along the minus strand of JBBGZY010000787.1, from coordinate 7,498,046 downwards.
TGTCTCCACCTGCCGAGTCTTGTACCAAGGATGGACTGTTCTGGTTCAAGAATAAGATTGTGGTCCCTGAGGAGTTAAAGGTACAGGTGTTAAGTTTATGTCATGATCATAGACTGGCTGGCCACTTCGGCACTCGAAAAACAACCGACCTCGTCCAACGCACCTTTTGGTGGCCATGTCTTACTAAGGATTGCAAGGACTATGTGGAGTCCTGTAACACGTGTGCCAGAAACAAGACTAGCCGGACAAGAGCATGGGGCCTGTTGAGGCCATTGCCAGTCCCAGAGAGGCCATGGACCATGATATCAATGGACTTCATTGTTGAGCTTCCACCATCAGAAGGTTTTTCGTCCATTTTTGTAGTGGTTGACAGGCTGTCTAAAATGGCCCACTTCCTCCCCATGAAGGGTACCCCTTCAGCCATGGAGACCGCTTCCATCTTCATAAAGGAGATCGTCAGGCTGCATGGAGTCCCGACCAACATAGTCTCGGACAGGGGCGTTCAGTTCACCTCCAGATTCTGGAAGGCCCTTTGTGGCGCACTCGAGATCGAGCTGTCATTCTCTTCGGCTTACCACCCTCAGTCAAATGGGCAAACCGAGAGGACGAACCAGACTTTGGAGCAATACATCCGCTGTTTTTCTGCCTTTTCCCAGGACGATTGGGCCTCCCTGCTTCCCATCGCGGAGTTCTCCTACAATAACTCCCTACATTCAGCTACGAACCAGTCTCCGTTTTTTGCCAACTACGGTTTCCATCCATCCTTCTTGCCCGGATCAGTCCCTGAATGCCCTGTTCCTGCAGTATCCCAAACTTTGGACTTTTTCTCTAGCAACAATAAATTGCTGCAGGAGACCATGACCAAGGCTCAGGAAGATTATAAGAAAATCTTTGATAGGAAGAGACGGGGGGAACTTGTTCTTGAACCTGGCAATTCTGTCTGGCTGTCTACCGCTAATCTCAAGTTGGCCTGCCCATCCAAGAAACTGGGCCCCAAATACCTGGGTCCCTTCCGGATAAAAAGGAAGATCAACAACGTGGCCTACGAACTTGACCTTCCTAATTCTCTGAGGATACATCCAGTGTTCCACGTATCTCTCCTGAAGCCAGTCACTCCTAATTTCTTTTCTGGTCGCAACATTGGTCCACCCAAACCTATTGTGGTGAATGGCGAAGAGGAGTTCGAAGTGGAAGCAATTCTAGATTGTAGAAGAAGGCACAATCAGGTGCAATATCTAGTAAAATGGAAAGGCTATGGACCCGAAGATAATTCGTGGGAGCCGGAAAGCAATTTACACGCCAGAGAACTCCTGCAGTCCTTCAAAACCTCTCATGCCTCGAAGATGGCCCAGCTGGGCATCCGGAGTCTGCCCTTGAGGAGGGGGCACTGTCAGAGAGATTACCTGGTTGGGCGCCGGTGCGCGCCGGGGCGCGTTGGCGTTCGTGTCCCTGTGCATGCTGGGGCGCGTGTCCCTGTGGGCACCGGCGTGCCTGGGCTCACCGGCCGTGGCGTGCGGGGTGGCGTCCGGGCGTTTGTGCGTACACGCGTTCGCGCTAGCGCGCGTCCGCGTTAGCGCGCGTCCGCGTTAGCGCGCGTCCGCGTTAGCGCGCGTCCGCCTGTGGGCGCTGCCTTTGACATGTCTGGTGGTGTGGGCGTGCGTGCTGGTTCCGGGGGTGCGCTCGGGCGCGCGCGGGTGCGCGGCGCGCTTTGGCGAATCGGCGCGCGCACGTGCGCGGTGTTTTGGCGCCAATCAGCCTATTTGAATCCTGCCTCTGCACTGACCCAGTGCTGCCTGATCAAACAGCTCCGTGTCTTGTCCCGTGATCATCCCGTGTTCCTGTGCCTCCGTAGTGTTTACCTGTTGTGACCCGGCTACCTTTGGACCTCCCTTGATTGCTGCCTGTACCCGACCCCGGCTTGTCTGACCTCGCTTCTGCCTGCTCCCTTGTACCGTTGCTGCCAGCCCGTTGCCGACCTTTGCCTGTGTATGACCAAGTCTGACTAACTCCTGCTCTGCATCTGCTCCATCAAGTCTCAAGCTCTACCGGTTGCTTGCCAGACCACTGTGCTCCAGGACTTTACCTCAGGCTCTCATACCACTCCGCACTCGCGGGCCTCCTGTCTGCTCTACCAGGGGCCCCGAATCGGACACGTAAGGGAGCCTACCCTCTGCCCACGTGGACTCACCTGTCTGGTAAGTGTGGACCCTGACAGCAGGCAGTGTACACAGTATATAATACAGTGTAGTGTGCTGTGAAAAGAAAAAATCCCCATCTTGTCCGGAAGGCCATCAAGGAGAGGCAGACGCTCACAGGCCACTAAAAGAGGGCAAGCAGCCTCTGTGTCTACAGTTAAAAGTGGTGGTCATTAGACAAGTCTGACAACGGGAGATTTCTTCTCTAAGGGGAAAATACTACCGTTATCCACATTGAACTCCCAAGGGCCGAACCGCCAGATCCCTTTCTGGTCCTATATGCAACTCAGACATTTCCTCCTTGATCCCCACATAGGCACAGCCTTTTCAAGAAATCTATCACACTTTGAATCCCTTTGTACTGCCGCTGATCCACAACGCCACCTGATTTCCATCCTATATTCAAACCTCTTTGACGGTCATACCCCCAAGTTGAATGTCGCCAGTACACAGAGGGAAAAAGATCTTTCCATCAAACTCTCTGACGCAGAATCGGGAAAGATATATTCTAACATTCACAAAGGTACGAATAATGTAACAACACAGGAAAACGAATATAAACTTTTTTCCAGATGGTACAAAACGCCACTCAAGCTGCACAAAATCAATCCGGAGATCCCACCTAATTGTTGGAGATGTAATGACAAAGATGGGTCACTCCTTCACATATGGTGGGAATGTCCTGCGATCTCTACCTTCTGGACTAAAGGTTTTCACCTCATCTCCCAAATCACCTCACTCCATCTAGACTTCTCCCCAGCCCAAGCGCTGCTACACCACTCCTCTCTACCGATGAAAACATATCATAAATCTCTAGCTCTACATCTCCTTAACGCCGCTAAACTATGTATCCCTGTACTTTGGAGACCTTCTAACCCACCCACAATCGCAGACTGGATCAAGAGAGTTAACAAAATAGCCGCAATAGAAGAACTTGTGCACCAGGCACATGATTCCTCCACCACATACAGGAACATATGGGCCAGTTGGCAACATTTCCACAGAACACCTGAATACACCCAATTACTCAGTTAGAGGCCCGAGCCCATCTGATCACAGGAATTGAAATGTACCCCAACTGACTCCCCCTCCACCATAGTCCTTGATAAGACGAAAAGTACAGGATGTGATAAGACCAATATCCCTGCAGATAATATTTCATAATATACTATACTTCAACACCTGGAAAACGCTCCCCTTGCATAGAAACTTTCCGGTAGCCCCAAAGTTGAGCCAGGGACGGGAAAGATTTCTCCCCGTATTATTGCATATTTTATTGTGCTTTGGTCCACAACTATTTAACACTTTACTATGATAGGCTTCTATGACTTAATACCAAACCAAACATAATATCCTTCGCCTGGGAGGCATAAGTCAAAATTACTACTACATTTTGTCGCAGACATATTGATAAACTAGTGCCTCAGACACAACCCTACAACATACCTTGACCCATATAATATTGTATTGAACAGGTTTATTGTTATAAAGTTATCCTTACAAAGATCACAATGCCAAAATGCTATTTCATACACTATGATTTATATTATAGACATTTTGCATTCTTATCCATTTGCAATCCCATTTGTCTCCACTTATGATGTATTGTGTTTATCAACAACTCACTTATACTCTGTTTTACTCGCTGTTAAAATCTATTGTTGTAATTTTCATATTATAACCTATACATGACGCTGTTATCTATCTATCTATGTACTTTCCTGTATGGATTTAATTAAGTAAAGATTTATTGGAAAAAAAAAGTGCAGGTGGCTGTGGGGCACGCTTGTCCCTTTTTTCTGCTGCTGGCAGTGTTATTGAGTCACAACATGCAGAAGAGTTGGTGGAGTGGATAACAAAGCCGTCCCCATCTTCCTCAACCCCTGTCACCTAGGATCATAGTAGTTCACCTTCCAACGTAGCTGCCAAAGTGGCCTATCCCACCAGCTCCTTGTCCACAGTTACTCCTTCTGTAGCCCCACCATCATGCACCAAGGAGTACCCAGAATTATTCGACTACAGTGTCGGTTACATGCTGCTGGAGGATGCGCAGCAATTTGAAGGCTCCGATGTTGGTTCCCGGGTTAAGGAAGGGAGTAACGTGATCCTAGAGAGAGGGGGTACCACAGAAGGACAAGAAACTGGCAGTCATGTTCCCCAAGCTACAGCATACTGCCAAGTTTGCTCCAGTGATGAGAAGGGAGGGAATAATGAGGTCACAGACTGTACTTGAGTGCCTGAGAGAAGAGAGGAGGAAAGTGAGGAGGAGGATGAGGCACAACTCCAATGAGGCAGGATGTCTTCCGGGGGGCAGCTTATGGGCAGCCACCCTATTGCAGCAAACCACAGTTCTCCGCAGGTGCAGGGCGCAGCTGACTTCCCGCTGACTTTTAAAAGTTCCTTGGTGTGGGCCTTTTTCGACACGTGTTCAGCAGATAGCATCGTTGCTGTTTGCAACTTATGTCTCTGAAGCGGATCAAGCATGGCCAGAACAGCAGCCACTTGGGCACCACATGATTGTCCAGACATATGACAACCTGGCATGCAGTCTGATGGCAGCAGCACCTGAAAGACCCACATCATAGATTCTCCTTGCTCCTCATCTGGGATCTCAAACCCTACCATACCTCCAGTCCTCTCAAAAACCTGCACTGAAAGGAATGAAGGTATAGCAATAGGTGTCACAAATACTTGCTGCCAATCTGCTAGCAGAACACCACCAGTTGAATTTAGCAGGCATATTTCCCTACTCCAGTTGCTTAACTGTAAAAATAATTTTGGTCCCAGCCATTCACAGGTTCAGCATCTAAATGCTAGCTTGGCAAAATTACTAGCACTGCAACTGCTGCCTTTTCAGCTGGTAGACTCAGCCCCCTTTTGTGAATTTGTGGAATGTACTGTACCACAGTGGCAGGTTCCAAAATGGTAAGGCCATTCTGGCTCTCTACCGCTATGTGGAAGGCAATGTTTTGGCCTCGTTGGACAGGGCTGTCAGCTGTAAGGTTCATATTACTGCTGACTCATAGTCCAGCAGGAATGGGCAGGGATGTTACCTTTCCTTAACGGCACACTGGGTAACTCTGCTGGCAGCTGGGAAGGATACAGGACAGGGTTCAGTGTTGGAGCTTGTTCGGTGACCATGCCTCCTAAAAGCTAGTGGTGATTCTGCCACAACATCTGTATGCTCCCCTCCTTCCTCTTCTTTTTCCTCTATGGCCTCTTCTGCAGAATTGTTCTCTGAACCAGCAGTGCTCCCTAAGTACTCAGGAAAAAAATATGTCATGCGGTGCTTGAGTTGGTCTACCAGGGGGCAGGAGCCACACTGGGGCAGAGATTCCGTCAGCTCTGCAGGGGCAGGCTCCAAGGTGGCTGACACCACACCAGTTTCAGCCAAGAATGGTTGTATGCGACAATGGCACCAACCTTATATCCACCCTTCGACAGGGACACTTGACCCATGTGTAGTGATATGAGAAATATACCCAGGCTTACAAGATCTCCTGAGGCAGGCCAGAAAAGTCTGTGGTCATTTTCGCCGGTCATACAATTCCAGTGCTTGGCTGTCTGACATTCACAGGGATTGCAACCTGCCCACCAACCGCCTCTTTTGTGACATACCCACCAGGTGGAACTCAATGTTGCAATGCTGCAGCAGCTGCACACACAGCAGAGGGCCATCAATGAGTACCTGTGCAAGTATGGCACCAAGACAGGGTCAGAGGAGCTTGGCTTTTTTTTCACCACACCAGTGGCTACTGATCAAGGATGCATGCACTGTCCTGTCACCATTTGAGGAGGCCACAAGGATGGTGAGCAGCGACAATCCATGCATCAGTGACACTGTCCCTCTAGTCTGCCTGCTGGAGCACATGCTTCGTGGTATCATGGACAGGGCACTTGAGGCAGAACAGTGGGAGGAAGAGAGGACTTCCTTTTCTCTCAAGTCCCCCTTTATCCAGATAGCATTCCTGCAGGTCCGCCAAACACACAGGAAGAAGAGGAGGAGGATTGTGTCAGCATGGATGTCAAAAATAACATGCAGAAGTCTTCAAGGGATGGTTTTCAGTCCCCAGAAAAGGAGTTATTCGTGGCTGGGAGGAGGTAGTTACAGGTAATGTGATCCTTAGTGACCCAGAGGACTCAGAATCTAATGCCACTGCAAACTTATGTTGCATGGCCTCCCTGATTCTGCAAAGCCTGCAAAAAGGACCCTAGGATTTGTGGTATCAAGGAGAGGGATCAAAACTGGCTGGCAACGCTTCTTGATTCATGTTACAAGGGTAAGGTTGCAGAACTCATCCTGCCTTCACAAAGGGAGCAGAGGATGAAACATCTTCAGGAGGCTTTGAAGAAAAGTTTGTGTAACACATTTCCAGACCCTGTGAAGTTACCATTTCCTGGTGCTGAACAACGTATTTCTGAGGCTTCATTCAGTCAGAGGAAGAGCGGTGGAGAAGGTGGCCGGCTGACTGATGCCTTTAAACAATTTTTCAATCCTCAGCGCCAAGGTCTGATAGGTTCCAGCAACCATCACCAGCGTCTGCATTATATGGTGCAGGAATATCTAGGGGCAAGAGCAGACTTGGAGACCTTTCCAACAAAGCATCTACTGGGTTACTGGGTCTTAAGGATGGACCACTGGCCAGAACTTGTATGTAATTGAGCTACTGGCCTGTCCTGCATCCACCATGCTTTCTGAATGCACATTTAGTGCTGCTGGAGGGTTTGTAATGGATCAAAGAGTGCACCTGTCTACAGACTTCATTGATAGGCTCACATTTATAAAATGAATCAGTCCTGGATCAGCAGCTATCAAGCACCTGATGCTGTTGTAACTGATTGAATTTGCTATTGATCTGGGATTTCTTAAAGACTGCGTATGCTGCCTATCCTATTCCTCCTCAATCATGATGATGCTTTACGTACCAGGCCACATGCCCTCAACATGAGAGGGTGCTTTGAGGTCCCCCCAAAGCACCTTGTCCCCATGTTGAAATTTTGGTGTGGAGTTCCCCTTAATATCCATACCAAACCTGAAGGGCCTGGTAATGGACTGGGGGGGAACCCATGCCATTTTTTTCAATGATTTTTTATGTATATTGCTGGGATCCGGCAATACATTACAACTGTGAGCAATTTTAAATGACATTTTTTCCTTTAGAAATGTCATTTTGCTGCGGTACTGTTATAAACATAGGAAAAATGCGCTACTTTAGAGGCAGTCTAAGGGGACCCCCAGGCACGATATTTAAAGGAATATTTCATTTTTATTGTTTCACTTTAAGCATTCTTAAAATGACTATTCCTGAAAAAAAACAGCAGTTTTAAAAACTTTTTTTTGCATTGATACATGTCCCCTGGGCCAGTACCTAGGTCCCCAAACACTTTTAATGGCAATAACTTGCATACAAGCCTTTAAAATGAGCACTTTTGATTTTTCACGCTCGTGTCCCATAGACTTTAACAGGGTTCTCATGTTCGCACACATTTTTTGTCTGTTCGCATGTAATACTCCCCAAAAAATATAACTTCCAAATGTAAACATGCAATCTTTTGTTTTCTAAATATTAAAAATGTCATGTATACTGAACCGGAGGGCGGGGGGGTGTTTGGCTCATCCCTAGTTACACCTTATAAACACAATTCATAATATGTGCCAGACATGCTGCCTGTGCCCTAGACAGCAGGATGGCGGTCTTTTCCCCACACCCACTGTCACATTTTGAAAATAGAATGACAGTGCAGGGCTCTGCCCACAAAGTCGCATCATTCATTCACAGTGATTGTGAATGAAAGAATTACAAGTACCATCAGCCATTGTAGTTCTCAGTGAACTGCAAGGGTACTGATAAGCGCTCTCATAGTGCATTCACAAGCCCTGCAGCTTGCAAACCGTAAGCCCATAACAGGTGCAGTCTGAACACTGCAGGGATTGTCTGCAGGATCCTGACATTGCATGCCTGATCATGCAAACAACGTGTATTACGTCACTTTTGGGTTCAGCATTGTCATTTTCCGGCTGCTGTGGTATGTGTCAATGTACTCCAATCTACCCTTTATTTGATCCAACAAGTCTTCCCACTGTCAGTTATAAATCATTCACATTTGAATAACATTTCTTTTAGTGCAATGTGTAAGTCAGGCCATACCTTTTACATTTTTAAACACATTTGAAATTATATCTATTAAAAGCTCAACTCACAAAGCCCGATGAGATTTGAAAATTACTGTCACATGGTGAAAGATATATCCTAATTCCCATGCTAAAAATGTTTGAATTGATCCTTATGCGTGCAATTTTTTTACTTTACTGGTACAGCAATTTTTTCTTAGGATCTAAAGAATAACTTTTAAAAACTTATAAGCTGTTCCACTGGTGCTACTTACATTTAATATTTTTTTTTACTTGCAAGTAGTTACACAGTTGCATAATTCATTTATATTTAAAAAGAAGCACTGATTATTTTACCTGTTATGCCATGCCACCCTAAAAAACTAAAACATGTTAGGGAACCTTGAGGCCTGGACCCAAGGAGAACAGATCTAATGTAGTTAGTATTGTACGTTTGCTATGAGTTTGGGACTTCTTAACTGTAGTAAAGGTCATGGTCTTTGTCTCTAGATCAATCAGTTTAAAATGAATTATACATTTGCGTGCCTTCATTCAATAAATATAAAGCATGAATACACTTTTTATGTAATACTCCCCAAAAAATACAACTTCCTAATGTAAACATGCAAGCTTTTGTATTCTAAATATTAAAAATGTCATGTATTTGCCCAAATCCCCAAAAATAGCACAGTAAATATCATCCTTTTTCTGACTCCCCAGCATCCATATTATTTGATAAATCTAGGATAATTCATTTTCCATATAATATTTACAATATACCATTTGCTGCCTATAAAATAATTATTTTTTATTAGGTCATACTTCACTTTAGAGAAGCACAAATGCTAATGTTCTCTTATGTCAATGTGGGTTATTATTTTGTTATTAAACAGAACACACAAATGAGTGATTTAATCATTCTACATTGTTTGTTTTGTATACATAATTACACAGTTACACTTAAAGTCGTTTGCTGTCACAGCAAGACATTATCTTATGGTACTTGGATGGTAATGTGTAACTTTCTGCTGTATTCCCACAAACTAAGCTCTCCAGCAGTTTTATTAATAAACAACCATTTATTTATTCCCACAGTGAATGCACATAGCTTTAATAAAACAGTAACTTACATTGGCAAACTATTTTGCATTTTTGTTAATTATGTTTTTAAAACGATAAGTGGAATTAATTGAAATACAAGGTTATTGAAAGACAGCGTGTAGATAGATAGATAGATAGATAGATAGATAGATAGATAGATAGATAGATAGATAGATAGATATTTGTCTGTGATTACCCCATGGCTATTGTAACACATACATCATTCACAACTACAGACCTTTTATTTATAAAAAAAAAAACAATTCTGTAGAAAATAAATTATTTTGGTTGAAGAGGAAGCTTTGCTGAAAACAAAAGCAAAAAAAACTCGTTAGGACATAATAATGAGTATATCTGGTGCGCCAATGTCACACACCGCTTATGTTCTACAACATTCTTTATTAAGTTGCTATCTAGTTTAAAGAAAAATATATATTTGGTACATATTGTTTTTTCTCAAATGTATTTGCAGTGATACAGTATTTTGTGCATTTTTCCCTGTGACCTTATAGGCATAAAGTGTGTTGAGAAATTCTTTGCTAAAAAAAAACTCCAGCTTAGGGGGTCTGTCTGTCTGTCTGTCTGTATTCTTTCCTATGCTAATAGCCCAACAAGATGGTCAATACACTTCCATTGCTGTCTTTGATCTAAGCGTGTCAACTCTTCAACTCTAACTTGATTTTAAGATTTTTCTATTTTTCCATGGATATTTTATAAAATGTTTGTGTTTACCAATCGTATTGAACTGGTAGTCAAGTATATTTTATTTTAAATGTATTTTGTTAGGATGCTATGTTGAAATACATTAAGCATATAAAATGAATAGTTTCATCGACTAGGACAATATCATAAAATGTAATAAAGTACCATGTTGATAATGGTTTAAGTTTGCACAGGCTGATTATTTTGTAAATAAATCAGGGCAAATTCAACCCCTCTGCAAGTCTTTTTGATTATAGTTATCCAGGCATGTCTTTGTAGATTCAGTCTTTAAAGTGTAGGAACTCTTGCTATTATTTTGTAGTTACTTAGAGCCCTTTCACACTGAGGTGCTGCAAAAACTGTCCATAAAACATTGGGCGCATTTTCAGTACTTTTGCAGTGCTTTTGCGGCACTTTTAAGGTTCTAGCTGTGCGCTCTTTTTAAGGTCACGTGAAAACGTGACCTTAAAAAAAGAAGAAAGAACCATTTTGTGGCGCTTTTGAAGAGCTTTTGTGGTGCTGTTCAGACGCTTTTGCAGCACTTCCCATGGGATTGTAGACAGTATTTAAATAAACCATATAATACCCTTTAATAATATACTTATGAAAAACACTAGACATACTTTTAATGGGTTGAAATTGGCCGCGGCCCTTTATTATTGGCAATAAATTATTTGATCTTTAAACCAATATCATAACATACATTACATTCATGTCATTTTCACCAAATATTTTCACACCAAACCAAAATTTATTATATAATGTATAAACATCTTAAAAACCATATATGATAACTCAGCCATTACAGCTTGAGTTATAACCATTTTAACCAAAAACAACTGTCCCACAAGCCAGGCTCAAACTAAACGAGCCTGGCACCCCACCCGAACCGCGGCCAATTCAATACAAGACTCCAAATCTAAATTAAAAATATCCAGTGCAATTGCAGACAAATGCACATTATCTTCTCTGTAAAAACCTCTTAAACCCCCTTCTAGGTCAACATGGCGAAAAGACAAGCCATTAATTGAAGGCATAAACTTCTAAATCGCTCGGTTGATACGTTTCCTGATTTTATCAAATTGTTTAAACTCAGGAACTAACAACCACTGCAATCTAGTAATTATTTCAGAAAAAAACTAGGATGGTATTGGGCAAAATTAAATGAATATGGAACAAGTCAAATTTAATCTGATATATAATATCTAGCATTTTGCGGTGACCTATATCATTGCCGGATAAAGGAAAAATGAGGATACCAGGGGGAGGACAGTGTAAGTACAAGTATGACAATGCTTTGCCCAATTCAAACCAAGACATTCCCCTTTTACCAAACCACCAAAGTCTAAATTGTTCAGTCCGAAGTCCCAAATTAGAACCGTAGACTCTCTCAGAAGCACGTTGATGACCCCAATGGATGTATGCGTGACCTACAATCCAAACATGGCATAGTGAATCTGTAAATTAAAAACAAAAGTGAGGTCTAACATATGAACGATAACAAGAAGACTGACAACCCCCTATACCTTTAATACAACTCTCAGACAAACCCAGATTAGAAGTTTCTCTAGCAGCCCCAATACGGAATGAATAGGATGTAATATGTAAGTAATGTAAATTGAGAAATTGCAAGCATTTTTTTAGTACTGATTGGAATTGAAAATGGGTGAGAGGTAAGCCAGATGCATGAATCAACATGTGGCTTTCACTAGACAGCCTAAACCGCAAAAATTGGTGTACCAAGAAAACTGGACAAATTGGAGAGTTGCTAAGACGCCAAAGCGTAATCCAACGCCCACGACCCAATTGGTCAGTTTTACTCTTTCTTAAGAAAATCTGCAATAAGCCACCACTCAGTTTTAAATCAGAAAATAAAATGCCAGAGGAATCTCCATTTTTAAGAGGAAGCAATTCGGAGATGCGAAATGCACCAAAAAAGAGAGACTAAAAGATACTCTGAACAGTAGCGATTCATATCAAGAGAAGCAAACAGAATTAGTAGCCTCACATAAGTGAAATAGAATGTCTGCAGTAATTGGCAACCTTGAGTCTGAAACCATAGTGCGTTTACGATATTCCTTCAGTGCTTGTCCCACTTAAAAGAATTCTGTACAAGAATGAAAACCACTCAATTTAAGAAAAAAAGAAATGCCTGCCAAAATTTTTGTTACATGGGAATACAAATTGCAACGTGCCAATAAAAAATCCAAAAAAGACAGAACAAGCGGTTCAGAGAATTGAGAAGGTCCCTAAACTATATTGCTCAAATATGAGCACCAAGAGAACCACGCGACTTGATAACTTGCCCACGTGGAAGGTGCAATGGAATTTTGAATAGAAGAAGCCACAACAGTTAAAGCAGGTTCCATAAATGTGGCAGACACCGGCAACCTTCTTCGTGAAAACGGGACAATAGGTCAGCAATAATGTTATCTACTCCCGGAACAAATTGAGCCTTTAGCCAAATATTCAATTGTAAACATTTCAATACTATTTGCCTCAATAAAGTAAGAACAGGTAAAGACTTGGATGAGAGGCATTTAATTGCATAAACCACTCCTTTGTTATCTGAATGGAATAAAAGCCTACGATTTCTAAAATAAGGATCCCACAATTCCAGGGCAACTAATATAGGAAATAGTACCAAAAGAACAATAATTTTAATCAAACACTTTTCATGCCAAGATTGAGGCCAACGATCAGCCGACCAACGCCCTTCCCCAAAAAAGACCATAACCAATAGCCCCAGAAGCATCAGTCCACAAATCGAGAGTAGACGTAGAGCAAAAAGGTGCTTGCCATAATGTATAACCATTAAATTATTAAATCTTCCTTTAAATCTGCAGTAATACGTATAAAATGAAAAGGAGAAGAAACACCCCAAACAGACCTATACAAACGCTTAGAGAAGACCCTACCCATAGGGATAACTCTGGAGGCAAAAGCCAACCATACCAACAGCGACTATAAGATTTTTAAGGTAACTTTAGGTTTGGAAAGAACAAAAGAAACTAGATCCCACATTTTTTTAACTTTTTCTACAGGCAACCGAAATACCATGTCAACGGTATCTAAAGAAATGCCCAAAAATTCAAGACAAGTGGTTGGATACACTGTTTTTTCAGGGGCTAAAGGGACGCCAAAATTTCTACACATCACTTGAAATTCCCCCCATAAGTAGAAGCAGTCCAAAGAATCCGGGGGTCCCATAAACAAAAAATCATCCAAATAGTGAATCAAATTAGATGAGCCAGTTTGAAAGGATATCACCCATTCTAAAAAAGTTGAGAATGTCAAAATAGCGACACGAAAGTGAGCAACCCATAGGGAGGCATTTGTCATAATAAAATCCACCATCAAAATAGAAACCCAAAGAATTAAAAGCTTTGGGATGGATAGGCAGTAGCCTGAATGCAGATTTTATATCCGCCTTCGATAACAACACACCCCTACCAATTTTGCTGATCTTATCTAAAGCATTGTCAGAAGATGCATAGGATACTGTACAGAGAGAATGATCTACGCTATCATTAAGCGACATTCCGTCTGGATAGGATAAATGGTGGATGAGACAGAAAGAATTATGATCCTTTTTAGGTATAATGCCCAATGGCGAAATCCTAATATTGGAAAAAGGAGGCGAAGCAAAAGGGCCAGCTACACGTCCATCCTGAACCTCTTTCAAAATCTTATCAGCTACTATATCAGCATGCTTTCGAACAAATGGTAGATTATCATGAAGCAAACACCCCGAACCCCGAAAAAGATGGCAAAGGAAAACCATCTGAAAAACCGCTAAACAACAGGGCCGCCATCTGTTGATTTGGCCAAATGCGTAGCCACTGTAACATGTTTGTTATGTTCACTGGCGTTATTGCTTTTTCAAAAAAGATCAGTACTCTGAGATGAATTGTTAGAAACTAACCTTTGAAAACAATGCAATGCTGCATGATTGCCAGCACAATAAGCACATTTATGCTTATATTTGCAGTTATTGGGCCATTTACATTGACCCTCATTGAAGCCAAAACAAACACCACGCCTAAATGAACCAGTAGGAGGAGTAGAAGGTTTGGTGAATTGTTTTTGAGGGAGTACAAAATGATTCATCATAAAAGAACCATGCAAGACCATTAAAGTTCTTATGAGCCTCTAAAATAATTTCCACATGCTGGAACAATCCACAACAGCGTTCAGGATGTTTTTCTCCCATGACACTTGCAAAGATACAAAATGCCTGTAACTAATTGTTAAAGCTACAAGGCACTGTTTTACGCTTGTCATTGTCATTCTTATCAAAATCTCGCTTTTTCATACAATTATCTTTAAAAGAAGGCATAAGGGATAAAATATCAATATATTCTCCCTTCCAAATTCTTTCTTTAACAGAATTACTCAAATGGAAACCTAAAGGCGAAAGTTCGCATGACAGGGCCTCTTTAAAACAACTCTTAGAGACTGATAGAGAAATCACAGGAGTAGTTATTAGCACAGTATGCGGGTACGGAGATACCTGAGACACTGCAGGTTGGTCAACAGTAGAAGTACCCAACCAAACACCAGCAACATTAGCATCAACTGTGTGAACAGGGGTAGGTGGTGCACTGACAGGATTTTGCAATGAAGACAATGAACACGCTAATCACAAAAGTAGCTGTATATCATCACACTTACCTGTCCTATTAGAGGAGGCAGTCAGCGTATTTACAGCAGGTACAGTAGACGTTGCTGGAATACCAATAGATACATTATCAACATCAGCAGAACAATTAGTAGCAAGTGTCAGTGAATGACCACTATGATCAATGACAGTGTCATTTTTCCCAGTATTATGTGACACATCAGGTAAAGCAGGAACAGACTCATCTAAAGAAAAAGTCTCTAAATGAGGGGAGACAGTACTATTATGCAGCACAGATGATGTTTTCTTCCTTTGGGCAGCCTGAGAACAGCGCTTACAAGATGAATGTTGCCTGGGTGGTGATGGAGAGTCAAAGCGACAAGGTCTCTTTTTCTTTCTGTGAGAAGGAGCAGAAGCTACGACCGTGCCAACATCAGATCTGCCAGCCTGCTCTTGGCTCAGTGAAGGAACAGGGAAGATGTCAGAGAAGGCAGCAGGTGGAGCCACAGGAGGAAGCTCGGAACAGGAAGATAACACAGAAGGGCTGGAGAAATCCTTCAGGGCACAGAGGAGATGTGTAGCCAACAAAGAAGGCACTGTAAGTGCTGATGAAGCCAGCGATGATGAAGCCTGTGGGATTGCAGTATGTGGAGGACCCATAGCCAGGCAGCGACGCATCCATTCATCCCCATCAAATGATCCAGCCCTTTTAAGCAGCTGACGCAGTAAAGTTTTCAAAGTAAGTGGCCAGGAAGTCTCCTCTCTAAGCTTCTTCTTCTCCTGCTGAGCGCTGACTGAAACTGTTGTGCAGATTATTTTAAATTTAAATGACTACTATTAGCTTGTGCCCTGGCAGTTGTAACCATGTGACCTCATGAACCAATTATATTGCAACAATTTCAAAACTGCTTGTTGCTATGGGCTTTTAAAATATATTTTCTAACTGTCACGCTCCCATTGGTGTGCGAGGCAAATTAATTGCTCGTATGGATAATAAAAGAGTGCTGCGCAAATGAATTGTCCGTTAAATAAATGAAGGTAGGAGATGAGATCACCAGTGGATAGTCAAACGCCTAGGGTAAGATCAGAGGTGACTATAATCCCTTCACCATATAAGGATGGCCCCTCACCTGCAATCTTCGACCTGAAACAGGTCACACAGCATATAAACCATAAACAGGGTAAGATGAAACAGGCGATAATGACTTCTCATTCAGTACTCCCACTCATAGTTGATGGGTTTGATGAACTGAGGTGGACTCAGAAGGATGAATCTGATGGTTGTTTTGACATTTCTATGGAAACCCACAAAGAAATAATTCTCCAAAAATTGCTCAGGAGACAGGTTCTCCCACAATCTTCTCTGATTATCACCACAAGGTCACTGGCCACGAACAAACTTAACACATTCATCAATGATTCTCGCAAAGTGGAAATCCAGGGATTTACAAGGGAAGATCAAGAGGAATATGTCCATAAATTCTTTGGAAATAAAGAAGATGCAGACAAGGTTCTCAGTATAATAAAAGACAATGAAGTTGTGTACACCATGTGTGCCGTCCCTGTCACATGCTGGATTGTCTGCATCTGGATGAGGTGGAGTCTGTATTTCTGAATGAGAACATCTTTCACTTGGACACATACGCAACCAGATCTGCTACAGCTTCATCCACCTGAGTGTACAGGAGTTCCTTGCTGCTCTCTATTATGGGATGGATGATGGGTCTGGGTCTATGGAAGGTACTTTGCTCCCAGAGATAAAATATAAGTGGGAGTAATGCTCGTCATAAGTATGTAGTCCTGGCAGTTCTACTGCGTCCCACAGGCTCCTCGCATGATCCGGGTAGCTGGGAAAAGTTCTGGTGTGATGTGTTCAGCTAAAGCTACCTGTAGAAGGTTGGTGGTGTTCTCATACTACAGGCAGGCAGTTGATTTTGCTAGCTGCAGTATCAGTACATATATATATATATATATATATATATATATATCCCAGCTTAGTGCAGCTACAGGCCATTAGTATGTCTGGAAGGCCAAGAAGGAGAGGCAGACAGTCACAAGCCAATAAGAGAGGACAAGCAGGCTCTGTGTCTAGTGCTGGTCGTGGAGACGGTGCATCCTCATCAGCACATGGCCATGGGACACGCTTGGCCTTTTTTTCGGCAGCTGGCCGTGTTGAGCTGCAACATGCGGAAGACTTGGTCGAGTGGATGACCAAGCCGTCCTCATCCTCCTCATCCTCTCTCACCCATGCCCAGGGTACTTTGTCTGGCAAAGCAGCGGCCTCTTCCCTCGGCTCAATGTCTTTATTGACTCCTTCCCTAGCCCCATCATGTCCTCCTGAGGAGTCCCACGAACTGTTTGACCACAGTGTTGGGTACATGCTCCAGGAGGATGCCCAGCATTTGGAAGGCTCTGATGATGATACTGAGCTCGATGAAGGCAGTAACATGAGCACGGACAGAGGGGGTGCCCAAGAAGGACAGCAATCTGGCAGTCATGCTCCCCCTACTGCAGCATACTGCCAGGTTTGCTCCAGTGATGAGGAGGGAGGGGATGATGAGGTCACTGACTCAATATGGGTGCCTGATAGGAGAGAGGAGGAGGAGGAGGAGGAGGCGGCACATCACCAACGAGGCAGGATGCCCTCCAGGGGCCAGCCTAAGGGCAGCACATTGACTGCATCACTCCCCAAAGCTCCACATGTGCAGGGCGCTGCAGTCTCTGCGCGTTATTCAAAAAGTTCTTTGGTGTGGGCATTTTTTAAGACGAGTGCATCAGATCGCACCGCTGCTATTTGCAACATATGTCTCAAGCGTATCTCACGTGGCCAAAACATCTCCCGCTTGGGTACCACATGCTTGACCAGACATATGTTGACCTGCCATGCAGTTCGTTGGCAAGTGTATCTAAAAGACCCACAGCAAAGAACAAAGAGGACCTCTCCTTGCTCCTCATCAGCTGAGATTTCCAACCCCACTAGACCTTCAGTCCTCTCTGAGACCTGCACTGAGAGGAATGAAGGTGTAGAATTAGGTGTGTCACAGCCAAGTACTTGTGGGCAATCTGCTTTTGGTACACCGACGTCAGATTGTACCAGGCAAATTTCCCTGCCCCAGCTGCTGCACCACCGAAAGAAGTTTGCTCCCAGCCATCCACATGCCCAGCGGTTGAATGCTAGCTTGGCAAAATTGCTAGCACTTCAACTGCTGCCTTTTCAGTTGGTAGACTCTGCCCCCTTCCGTGAGTTTGTGGAATGTGCGGTTCCTCAGTGGCAGGTACCCAAACGCCACTTTTTCTCACGGAAGGCGATTCCGGCTCTCTACCGCCATGTGGAAGGCAATGTCCATGCCTCGCTGGACAGGGCGGTCAGCGGTAAGGTGCATATTACCGCTGACTCATGGTCCAGCAGGCATGGACAGGGACGTTACCTAAGTTTCACGGCGCATTGGGTGACTCTGCTGGCAGCTGGGAAGGATGCAGGACAAGGTGCAGTAGTGTTGGAGGTTGTTCCGCCACCACGCCTCCAAAATGCTAATAATTGTGAAACACACCTCTCTCCTCCACGCCCTCCTCTTCTTCTTCCTCCATGGCCTCTTCCTCGGAACCAGCGGTGCTCCGTAGTCGTTCAAGGGGCTACGCAAGTACGCAGGCCAAAAGATGCCATGCGGTGCTTGAGCTGGTGTGCTTGGGGGACAGGAGCCACACTGGGGCAGAGGTTCTGTCAGCTCTGCAGGGGCAGGTTCAGAGGTGGTTGACGCCACGCCAATTTAAGGCAGGAATGGTGGTTTGCGACAATGGCACCAACCTCCTCTCTGCCCTCCGACAGATGACCCATGTGCCCTGTTTGGCTCACATCCTTAACTTGGTGGTGCAGCGGTTCTTGGGCAGGTACCCGGGCTTACAGGATGTCCTGAGGCAGGCCAGGAAAGTCTGTGTGCATTTCCACCGGTCATATAATGCCAGTGCTCGGCTGACGGACCTTCAAAAGGAGTTTAACCTGCCCAAGAACTGCCTAATCTGTAACTTGCCCACCCGGTGGAACTCAACGTTGGCCATGATGCAGCGGCAGCACATGCAGCAGAGGGCCACCAATGAGTACCTGTGCGACTATGGCACCAGGACAGGGTCAGGGAGCTTGGTTTTTTTACCCCACGCCAGTGGGCCATGATCAGGGATGCATGCACTGTCCTGTCACCATTTGAGGAGGCCACGAGGATGGTGAGCAGTGACAGTGCATGCATCAGTGACACTGTCCCCCTTGTCCACCTGTTGGAGCACACGCTGCATGGAATAATGGACAGGGCACTTGAGGCAGAACAGAAGCAGGAAGAGGAGGACTTCCTTAGCTCTCAAGGCCCCCTTTATCCAGACAGTGTTCCTGCGTGCCCGCCGATCACACAGGAAGAGGACGAGGAGGAGGAGGAGAAGGAAGATTGTGTCAGTGTGGAGGTGGAGCCTGGCACTCAGCATCAGCAGCAGTCTTTAAGGGATCAGTCCCAAGAAACACATGGACTTGTACGTGGCTGGGAGGAGGTGGCTGCGGACCATGTCGTTCTTAGTGACCCAGAGGACTCCGGACCAAATGCCTCAGCAAACCTACGCTACATGGCCTCCCTGATCCTGCAAAGCCTGCGTAAGGATCCTCGTATTCGTGGTATCAAGGAGAAGGACCAATGCTGGCTGGCAACCCTCCTTGATCCACGTTACAAGGGTAAGGTTGCGGACCTTATCTTGCCATCGCAGAGGGAGCAGAGGATGAAACATCTTCGGGAGGCCTTGCAGAAAGGTCTGTGCAATGCGTTCCCAGAGACTGGGGGGTTACAAACTCCTGTTTCTGGACAACGTGTTGCTGAGGCTTCGGTCAGTCAAAGAAGGAGCGGTGGAGAAGGTGGCCGTCTGACCGATGCGTTCAGACAATTTTTTGGTCCGCAGCCCCAAGGTATGATCGGTTCCAGCAACCATCGCCAGTGTCTGTTTTACATGGTGCAGGAATACCTAGGGGCAAGATCAGACTTGGACACCTTTCCCACTGAAAATCCTCTGGGCTACTGGGTCTTGAGGATGGATCACTGGCCAGAGCTTGCACAGTATGCAATTGAGCTACTGGCCTGTCCTGCATCCAGCGTTCTTTCGGAACGCACATTCAGTGCTGCTGGAGGCGTGGTAACCAATCACAGGGTGCGTCTGTCCACCGACTCGGTCGATTGACTGACCTTCATAAAAATGAATCAGTCTTGGATCACCACCAGCTACCAAGCACCTGATGCTGATGTAACCGAATAATTTTTTTTGAAATCTCAGATCCCTTCAAAGACTGCCTATGCTGATGCTGAGTGACTATCCCTGAGTAATTATCCTCTTCCTCCTCAATCATCACGCTAATAGCTTGTAAGAACATTTTTGGTTCTGGCCACCACCACCAGTGCCTAAGGCACAATTTTTCAGCCCCTGCGTAACAGGGGCGTGTAATTACAATTTTTAATGTAATACTTTGCAGCAGGGCTTGTTCCTGCATTCCAACTAGAGTGTCTGTAAGGAGTTGCAGTGTTGTGGCACCAGAACCAGTGCCTAAGGCCCAATTTTTCTGCCCCTGTCTAACAGGGGCGTGTAATTACAATTTTTGATGCAATACTTTGCAGCAGGGCTCGTTCCTGCGTTCCAACTAGAGTGTCTGTGAGGGGTTGCAGTGTTGTGGCACCAGCACCAGTGCCCAAGGCCCAATTTTTCAGCCCTTGTTTAACAGGGGCGTGTAATTACAATTTTTGATGCAATACTTTGCAGCAGGGCTCATTCCTGCATTCCAACTAGAGTGTCTGTGAGGGGTTGCAGTGTTGTGGCACCAGCACCAGTGCCTAAGGCCCAATTTTTCAGCCCTTGTTTAACAGGGGCGTGTAATTATAATTTTTGATGCAATACTTTGCAGCAGGGCTCGTTCCTGCGTTCCAACTAGAGTGTCTGTGAGGGGTTGCAGTGTTGTGGCACCAGCACCAGTGCCCAAGGCCCAATTTTTCAGCCCTTGTTTAACAGGGGCGTGTAATTACAATTTTTGATGCAATACTTTGCAGCAGGGCTCATTCCTGCATTCCAACTAGAGTGTCTGTGAGGGGTTGCAGTGTTGTGGCACCAGCACCAGTGCCTAAGGCCCAATTTTTCAGCCCTTGTTTAACAGGGGCGTGTAATTATAATTTTTGATGCAATACTTTGCAGCAGGGCTCGTTCCTGCGTTCCAACTAGAGTGTCTGTGAGGGGTTGCAGTGTTGTGGCACCAGCACCAGTGCCTAAGGCCTAATTTTTCAGCTCCTGTTCAACAGGGGCATGTAATTACAATTCTTGATCTAATATTTCACAGCAGGGCCCTGTGAGGGCTTACAGTGTTGTGGCCACGGCAACACCTAAGGCCCAAATTTCTGCTGAGTATATAGGGCAGGACCCTACTTTCAAACATCTAACTTACAAACGACTCCTACTTGCAAACGGAAGGAGACAACAGGAAGTGAGATGAAATCTACCCCTAGGAAGGGAAATTCTCTCCTGTAAGAGTTAATATGGGAAAAACATTTCTCCTTTCCACTGATGCTTTCCAATCCTTGTTCCACAAAAAAACCCACATTTTCAAAAAACATTTTTCATTGGGACAAAAAGTGAGGTGAAATCTTCTGAAGAGGAGGAAAGACAGCAAAACAAATGACACAGGGGTGATAACCCTTCCCTATGTTTTCCAAAAAGCTTAAAAAAGATTTTTTGGCTGGAGCTAAACACGTTAAAAATGTACCCATTCAAAATTACAAAGAGATTCTACTTAACAACAAACCTACAGTCCCTGTCTTGTTTGCACCGCCTGTATACTGCTGTTCAGAGTATATAGGGCCTGGTGGCCCCACACCTTTCCTTATTTTAATTTGGGTGCGGGGTTCCCCTTAATATCCATACAAGACCCAAAGTGCCTGGTAATGGACTGGGGGGTACCCATGCCGTTTGTCTCACTGATTTTCATCCATATTGCCAGGACCCGACATTACATTAAACCCGCAAGCAGTTTTAAATGAGATTTTCTCCTTTAAAAATGACATTTGGTGCAGGGACTGTTCTAAACACGGGAAACACGCGTCACTTTACAGGCATACTATAGACACCCCCCAGGTACGATATTTAAAGGAATATTTCACTTTTTTTCTTTTACTTTAAGCATCATTAAAATCACTGCTCCCGAAAAAACGTCCGTTTTTAAAAGTTTTTTTTGCATTGATACATGTCCCCTGGGGTAGAACCCGGGTCCCCAAACCCTTTTTAGAACAATACCATGCAAATTATCCTTTAAAATGAGCACTTTTGATTTCGAACGTTCGAGTCCCATAGACGTCAATGGGGTTCTAACGTTCGTGCAAACTTTCGGTCCGTTCGCAGGTTCTGGTGCGAACCGAACCGGGGGGTGTTCGGCTCATCCCTAATGATCTGTGATGAATCCTGACATATAAACAATGTTTGCTAAACAAAAAATAAATAAATATGTTTTAAGGTGCAAATTCTCTTTCCAAAGATCTTTGTGAATAACACAGTTTAAAAAAAAAAAAATTTTAATAAATGGTTAGCACAATTTCCTGTTTTTCTTTTGTTCAGGTAGTGTAAGAATAGTGGACCTTATTGTCTGATAATTACCAGGGTTCCACCAAATACTTCTACAAGAACAACCCATATTACATGAATTAGCAATTTGTTTGTTATCTGACTCTGTAAATCAACAATCAGCTACTCAGTATCCATTAAAGAAATATAACCATAAAGAAAAAAACTGTTTTTGGGAGACTTGTTTAGGTATAAGTAACTGTAATGTGTCAGCAGTTATGATAAACTGTAGTTAGTAACTTAAATGTCAATAGTTGTTTTAATTCTTATTATTTCCTAGTCAAGGCTGTGCATGGACATAGACAGTTGTTGCTGGTCATTCAACAGTGGAGGCACATGCTAGTCTTGTCGTCTTCCTATATGAGAGAAAAGGAGAAATCTGCTATCCCAAGACCCCACCCCCCCACAGCCCTTGAGTAGAATGATGGTGGAAGTTCCACCCAAGCCCCAAAATAGGAGGAGGACAGTATTTGAGATATGCCATTCTCACAATATCATATATGATTTACTTCAGTGAATCTATAGGCCAAATGTTGCCTTCTCTTGTTTATGGAGAGTGGGGAAGGTGTAGACCCCATGCAGGATTTGCCACATGATGTTACAGCAATTTCTTCTGACTCACTACTACAGAAACAACCTTTTGGGAGATGGGAGGCTAGGGTAACTTTCCAACAGCATCAGAGACAGAAGAAAAAAAACAAAAAACTTTTTTGTAAGTTTAGTAGGAGGGTGCTTGAATGTGTACAAGACATGTACATGTACTGTTTCCCTTTTGAAGATTTTCTCTCACTTTTTGTCATTTTTTCATTTTCCTGAAAAAACATTGTCCCAAAAGTGGGAGAAAATCTTTATAATGATCTCTGTATATCAGGAAAACCTGACAGGGTTTGTTCCCTTTGCCTATGCAGAAAGTGTTTTTCACTAACCTTATGGAATAAACTTTAAATTTGCTGCAAGAAAATATTCAACCATGAGCTGTGATAATCCTATGTTGATCTTTGTTCTTCTGAATTCTTCTGCTTTAGCTTGACTGGGGTATTCTTATAAACACCTTCATATTTTTGCCCCTTCTGAAAATGTGTACCTTGCTGTTTAGCCAGGCAGAGTTCTATCTGCTTAATCAGGCATAGAGAGTGCTTTAACGGTAGAAAAGCTGATCTGCTAAACAATTCGCAAAACTATTTAATCCTCCAGCCTTTTCCTCCCCTTAGTTCTTTTCCTTCTACCATTAATTAGATTTGAGTTGTGTTGGTTGCCTCAAATGCACATTTGGCCAGCACAACTATGTTAATTTTTAACCACTTGCCGAGCAGTCGTTGCAGTTATACTGCGGCAGGTTGGCTTGGCTGCGCAAATCGCCGTAGGTGTATGTTGGGCTCGTACGCGGCGATCTGTTGGTGCGTGCACGGGCCGATTGGCCAGTGGGGGAGCCAATCAGCGGGTCCAGCGGGCTCGATGTCCGCTGGCCACCCGGGTTCGTTCTCCACAGAGACAGAACGGGGATCTGCCAAAGTAAACAAGGCAGATCTCCATTCTGTCAGGGGATGACACTGAGATCCTGTCTTTCTGCTATGCAGGAAGACGGATCTGTGTGTTGTCCTAGACAGCCCATCCCCCATACAGATAATAAACACACCCACGGAACACATTTAACCCCTTGATCGCCCCTGATGTTAACCCTTTCCCTGCCAGTGCCATTAGTACAATGTCAGTCTTTTAGCACTGATCACTGTAATAATGTCACTGGTTCCCAAAAAA
Organism: Lithobates clamitans; assembly: GCA_037952925.1. Taxonomy (NCBI): domain Eukaryota; kingdom Metazoa; phylum Chordata; class Amphibia; order Anura; family Ranidae; genus Lithobates; species Lithobates clamitans. The sequence goes on along the minus strand of JBBGZY010000787.1, from coordinate 7,473,934 downwards.
GTGTCAAAAATGTCAGTTAGGTGTCCGATCTGTCCTCTGCAATGTCACAGTCCCGCTAAAAATTGCAGATCACCGCCATTACTAGTAAAAAAAAAATAATAAAAAAAAAGACAAAAATCAATTCCCAGTTTTGTAGAGGCTATAACTTTTGCGCAATTAATATATGCTTACTGGGGTTTTTTTTTTTCACCAAAAATATGTAGCAGAATAAAAATTGGCCTAAATTGATGAAAAATTTAGATTTATCAATCTTTTTTATTGGGTATGTTTTATAGCAGAAAATAAAAAATATTGTTTTTTCTTTTTTCAAAGTTGTTGGTCTTTTTTTTGTTTATAGCGCAAAAAATAAAAACTGCAGAGGTGATCAAATACCATCAAAAGAAAGCTCTATTTGCAGGGAAAAAAAACATCAATTTTATTCGGGTACAGCATCACACGACTGCAAAATTGTCAGCTAAATTAACGCAGTGCTGTATCGCAAAAAATGGCCTGGTCATTAAGGGGGTAAATCCTTCCGGGCCTGAAGTGATTAAAGTCAATAGTATTAAAGAGGTTGTAAAGTTTTGTTGTTTTTTTTTTTTATAAAAATAACAAACATGCCTATACTTACAAGCTCTGTGCAATGGTTTTGCACAGAGCAGCCCCAATACTCTTTTTCTGTGTCCCCCTGCCGGTGCTCCAGGCCCCTCCTCTTCATTGGGTAGCGGCTTTCCCTGGGGGCAGCCGTAATTGCTTGCTCCCTAGTCCCGCTGCTCCCATTGACACAGACAGCTGGACTCGGCCAATCACTCTCGCTGCTATCAATCGCTGCACGTGTGCACATTGCTGAATCGGATGGGCTCAGGTAAGGAAAAGGGGGGTTTGGGGGGCAGCTGCAGCAGAGAAGGTTTTTCCCCCTAATGCATAGGATGTATTAAGGTTAAAAACCTTAAGGCTTTAAAACCACTTTAGGAGTTAATAAAATGTGGGAATGGCATATTTTATGCCTTTGTAGCCTAGGCCTTGTGTGCTCACTAATTACTTTGTTAGCTAGGTACATTAGGTCATTATGTTATCCTCTACAGACACAGGTAGCACCCAGAATCCAGCCCCACCCCCAACCAATAACCCCCCACCTCCCCCGCAGCTATAACCGAGGATTAGTAGGCTGACACAGAGAATGTATATGCTTTTTTTAACTTTAAGGGAGGACTTACATTACAACACAAAAATAAAATCTAGAGTGTATGTGCTCTTTAGGTAATCAGTAAAGGGGTATACTGCGTAGAACCAAGTAGTGATGCGCCGAACATACCTGGGTTTGGTTCAGCAACCAATAATAAGGTTCAGGTGCTGAATAAACCATTAAAGTCAATGGAAACCAAATGTTAGAAAATGGGCCTTTTTAAGGCTAATAAACAAGATATTGTCAAACAAATTGCATGGAGGACTGGGCACTGCCCTTAAGGAGATGTACCAGAGCAAAAAAAGTATTTAAAACATCCATTTGGTGGGGAGCAACAACTTTAGCAATGCCTACATTGAAACATTAATAATGTTTTTTTTTTTAATAACATGCCTGGGGTTTACTTAACCTGCCTGTAAAGTGGTGCATCTGTGCAATGTATACAACCTGCTATAGGAAAACTAGCATTTACAAAGAAAAAAATATGTTTCACTTGCTGGCAAAATGACAGCTCCCAGTCTGTTTTTGGCAAAGCTTAACCACTGCAATACACTTCTGCCATGTCTTAGTCCTATCCTAACATGAGCTATCCTAAAAAGTAGCTATACTTACATAAACAGATAAAAAAAGTACGAAAATAGACTAGTACCATGTCCCGCTCTGCCTCACAATGTTCCAGGTTCTATCTCTCACAGAGGTGGCCGCTCTGTGTGCAGGCACTGATCACACTATGGTATCACACTATGTGGATGTTTCTGTTTCATTTGGATACTTGCTGAAGAATTTGATACATTTCATCCAAAGTATAAAAGTTACAAGGGGGATCTAACAGCTGGGGTGTTGAGCCCATCCCTGGGAGATCTTTTGACTGTTTGCCATGCATGAAAAAGTAGGTGTGGGTATATTGGTGAGTGTAGGTCCATAAATGAGATAGTGGGCTACCATTGGTGCTTTTTACACCTGTTTAATAAAAAAGGAAATCTCATTAATTTATTCTCAAGTGGATAAAGAAGATGTATCAGTCATATTTAATTTGTGTGGACTTTTTGAACTGTATAGCTCTTTCATTCACAGTATTGTACATATACAGTAGTATACACATGTTTGGTAAATTTGCTTCACATCTGTGTTTTTGGAGATCTATTGTGTTTTGAGATATACAGTATCTCACAAAGTGAGTAATAATAGTAAAAAGGTATGTGGCGCTAATCTAAGTGTACCACTCACAATGATGGAAAAAGAATCTCAAAGTAGCATGAATCTCAATACTTCCTTAATACACAATGCACGTATTGCCTATAGTTGATGTAGCAACCAATAAGCACCTGCAAAAGATGAATATGAACCAGTGTGCATGTTATGCTAACATGAACACTGCACTTCAGTAAACACTACTAGCTTCTCCCGTTGAGGAGCAGGCCAAACTATACTAAAATGTTAAATGCTGGTTGCCATTCCTAATAAAAATATGAATAAATCATCCAGTGTGCATATTGTTCCTAAACCACACCATGTGAAAATGTGACCAGAAATAGGTATTAATGGTGAATAAAAATATTTTGGAATAAATAAATAAATGGCAATTCTTCACAATATATCATACAATATGCATAATATTCCTCAGCACAATGTGTGAAAATATAAACAGAAATTAAAAGAATAAATAGTGGATGAATGATGCATAAAAAACTGCAATGTAATACTAAATTAAAAGATGCGACTCTGCACCCCACATCCATACATAAGTGATCAAGTGCAAAACAAAGTGACAATTGTGCAAATACATGCATATATGAATGCGACTCTGAAAATGGCTCCAAAAATCAACATCCCTCCCACCTGAAAAAATTCCTTTAAAAATAAAAAACTGTGACAAATAATGTGATCAAGTCCAAATAAATGTTGCTTCATGCAGTGTGACTCTTAATGTCCATACAAATAGTCAATAGTAACGTGCCAGTAAAGGTGACTTTGTGCTGAGTTCATTCACTTAAAAACTGGTGCGGCACACAGGTGTTTCCCCCAGCCTCTCACCTCAATTGGCGGCCCCCAATGGGCCAAATCAAGCAGATGGTTAATGCTTCTATGCAAAGGATGAAGGTCCAGAAGCTGTCACCCTCCTCCAGAGGGTGTGCGTGGGTCAGGCTTTCTATGTGGTCACCACCGCTCACACAGACCCCAGAAGCTTTATCGTTTCTGCTGCTATTTTCGTTTTAAATGTAAGTTACTACTTATGTCACATTAAACTTTGATTGAAATTACTTCACTATGGGGGCATCTCCTTCTTCCTTATTATCATTCTGGGGTCTGTGTGAGCGGTGGGGACCACATAGAAAGCCTGACCCACGCACACCCTCTGGAGTGAGGGGGACAGCTTCTGGACCTTCATCCTTTGCATAGAAGCATTAACCATCTGCTTGATTTGGCCCATTGGGGGCTGCCAATTGAGGTGAGAGGCTGGGGGAAACACCTGTGTGCCGCACCAGTTTTTAAGTGAATGAACTCAGCACAAAGTCACCTTTACTGGCACGTTACTATTGACTATTTGTATGGACATTAAGAGTCACACTGCATGAAGCAACATTTATTTGGACTTGATCACATTATTTGTCACAGTTTTTTATTTTTAAAGGAATTTTTTCAGGTGGGAGGGGTGTTGATTTTTGGAGCCATTTTCAGAGTCGCATTCATATATGCATGTATTTGCACAATTGTCACTTTGTTTTGCACTTGATCACTTATGTATAGATGTGGGGTGCAGAGTCGCATCTTTTAATTTAGTATTACATTGCAGTTTTTTATGCATCATTCATCCACTATTTATTCTTTTAATTTCTGTTTATATTTTCACACATTGTGCTGAGGAATATTATGCATATTGTATGATATATTGTGAAGAATTGCCATTTATTTATTTATTCCAAAATATTTTTATTCACCATTAATACCTATTTCTGGTCACATTTTCACATGGTGTGGTTTAGGAACAATATGCACACTGGATGATTTATTCATATTTTTATTAGGAATGGCAACCAGCATTTAACATTTTAGTATAGTTTGGCCTGCTCCTCAATGGGAGAAGCTAGTAGTGTTTACTGAAGTGCAGTGTTCATGTTAGCATAACATACACACTGGTTCATATTCATCTTTTGCAGGTGCTTATTGGCTGCTACATCAACTATAGGCAATACGTGCATTGTGTATTAAGGAAGTATTGAGATTCATGCTACTTTGAGATAGTTTTTCCATCATTGTGAGTGGTACACTTAGATTAGCGCCACATACCTTTTTACCATTATTACGTCATTCATCAGGGTGGGTGAGGACACCCCTTATGTTGGCAGCTGTTCTATTCTGGTACCATTGTTCATGGTCTCTGAGAGTGTGGTTTTGCGCACTAGTTCTTTGCTATTTTAGTTCACAAAGTGAGTACATCCCTCACATTTTTGTATATATTATATTATATCTTTTCATGTGACGGCACTGAAGAAATGACACTTTGCTACAATGTAAAGTAGTGAGTGTACAGCTTGTATAACAGTGTAAATTTGCTGTCCCCTCAAAATAACTCAACACACATCCATTACTGTCTAAACCACTGGCAACAAAAGTGAGAACACCCCTAAGTGAAAATGTCCAAATTTGGCCCAAAGTGTCAATATTTTTTGTGGCCACCATTATTTTCCAGCACTGCCTTAACCCTCTTGGGCATGAAGTTCACCAGAGCTTCACAGTCCTCTTCCACTCCTCCATGAGGACATCACAGAGCTGGTGGATGTTAGAGACCTTGTGCTCCTCCACCTTTCATTTGAGGATGCCCCACAATGCTCAATAGGGTTTAGGTCTGGAGACATGCTTGGCCAGTTCATCACCTTTACCCTTAGCTTCTTTAGCAAGGCAGTGGTCGCCTTGGAGGTGTGTTTGGGTCGTTATCATGTTGGAATACTGCCCTGCAGCCCATACTCCAAATGGAGGGGATAATGCTTTGCTTCAGTATGTCACAGTACATGTTAGCATTCATGGTTCCCTCAATAAACTGTAGCCCCCTAGTGCCGGCAGCACTCATGAAGCCCCAGACCATGACACTCCCACCACCATGCTTGACTGTAGGCAAGACACACTTGTCTTTGTACTCCTCACACTTGATACCTTCTGAACCAAATAAGTTTATCTTGGTCTCATCAGACCACAGCACATAGTTCCAGTAATCCATGTCCCTAGTCTGCTTGTCTTCAGCAAACTGTTTGCAGGCTTTCTTGTGCATCATCTTTAGAAGAGGCTTCCTTCTGGAACGACAGCTATGCAGACCAATTTGATGCAGTGTGCGGCATATGGTCTGAACACTGACAGGCTGACCCCCCACCCCTTCAACTTCTGCAGCAATGCTGGCAGCACTCATACATCTATTTCCTAAAGACAACCTCTGGATACGACGCTGAGCACGTGCATTCAATTTCGTTGGTCAATCATGGCGAGGCTTTTTCTCAGTGGAACCTGTCCTGTTAAACCGCTGTATGGTCTTGGCCACTGTACTGCAGCTCAGTTTCAGGGTCTTGGCAATCTTCCTTTAGCCTAGTCCATCTTTTTTTCAGATCCCCAGAGTTCTTTGTCATGAGGTGTCATGTTGAACTTCCAGTGACCAGTATGAGAGAGTGAGAGCAATAACACCAAATTTAACACACCTGCTCCCCATTCACACCCGAGACCTTGTAACACTAATGAGTCACATGACACTAGGGAGGGAAAATGGCTAATTGGGCCCAATTTGAACATTTTGACTTAGGGGTGTACTCACTTTTGTTGCCAGCAGTTTAGACATTATTGGCTGTGTGTTGAGTTATTTTGAGGGGACAGCATATTTACACTGTTATGCAAGCTGTACACTCACTACTTCACATTGTAGCAAAGTGTAATTTCTTCAGTGTTGTCACATGAAAAGATATAGTAAAATATTTACAAAAGTGTGAGGGGTGTACTCACTTTTGTGAAATACTGTATGTACTTTTGGTGTGATTGGAATTACTGAACGTTTTCTGCATATTTTCGGAATTAGCATGAACTCATCAACATTTGTTATAAGAGATTTTGAATACAGCAGCTTATAAAAGTTTTTTTTTTAACCACTTGCTTACAGGGCACTTAAACCCACCTCCTATCCAGACCAATTTTCAGCTTTCAGCAGTGACGCACTTTGAATGACAATTGCGCGGTCATACAACACTGTACCCAAATTAAATTTTTATCATTTTTTCACCACAAAAAGAGCTTTCTTTTGGTGGTATTTGATCACCTCTGCAGTTTTTACTTTTTGTTAAAAAAATGTAAAAAACTGAATTTTCTACAAAAAAATTTTTTATTTTTTTATATTTTGTTATAAAAAATTTAAAACAGATCATTTTTGTCCTTCATTGATGTACGCTGATGAGGCGGCAGTGATGGGCACTGATAGGTGGCAGTGATGGGCACTGATGGGTGGCAGAGATGGGCACTGATGGGTGGCAGTGATGGGCAGCACTGCCAGGTGGCACTGATTGGCACTACAGGTGGGCATTGATAGGTGGCACTTATGGGTATTCATAGGTGGCACTTGTTGGCACTGTTAGGTGGCACTGTGGGCACTGTTAGGTGGCACTGTGGGCACTGTTAGGTGGCACTGTGGGCACTGCTAGGTAGCACTGTGGGCAGTGTTAGGTAGCACTATTATGGTGGCACTGATGAGGCAGATGTGCCTCTTCCACTTGGGGACAGATGTCCCTTACATCCGAGCCGGCGATCGGCTTTTGTTTCTACTCTGTGAGCGTGAGTAAAAAAAAAAATGATTACCGATCTTTTGTTTACGTCATGTGATCAGCTGTCATTGGCTGACAGCTGATCACATGGTAAGGAGCCGGGACCGGCCCCTTACTCAGATCGGTGATCAGCCGAGTCTCAGTGACTCGGTGATCACAGCGCGCCTGGCGCGCGCCCTGCAGGGCGCGCGCAGGGAGCGTGCACAGGGGAGGCCGTCATATGACGGCCTCCCGGGAATTAAGGTCTGCGCTGTGGCCGTTATTCAGCCATAGCGCGGATGGCAGGTGGTTAATCTAAATGTTTTTAATACTCACAAGTAATGTTAATAGAATACCAAATGTATTGCTATAGAAAGTATAACAAGAAAAACAAACATATATTCTGTATGATGAAGCCATAGAAGGTTAGAAACCACAGGCGAGAATACCTGGATCAACATGTATTATATAAAAACACAATATAGACATAGTCATGCCAGCATGGGATGAGAAATATAGGTAATAGATAGGTTACTCAAAATCTTATCCAGAAGTACAACAAAGAAAGTGAATAATGATGGCATGTGTTGTATATGCATTATTATATGATATATGAATACTTACTGTGGATGTATATTTTTTTTTAGTCAGGCTATGCTGGATAGTAAAGAGTTAAATTCTGAACATTTTTGATAGTTCAACTGAGCAGCCATCAGGGAATGTGTATTAAAGTGGGTTTTGTACACATTTAGTTCTTTAGTGAGTGAGTGTATCTTATGCCGAATTTCGCTATTCCAGGTGGCTGCTAGTGTAATGAGACAACCTTAAATGACAGCTATATGGGCAGTCCAGAAGGTGGTAAGAGGTGTCTCTGGGGTAAAAAGTAATCCTCTATAGCTGTGGTGATCTCCCACTTATTAACAGGGTCTGCAAGAAGATGTTTGTTGAGATGCAAGGAGTACAAAGTGGGTGAAAGCCCAATCATTCTAGTGTGAAACCTTACAATATGTGATCTGACCACAAGCATGGTTGAATAGCCAGTCAAAGAGTTGGATAAAATTTATGGGAGCACAGAAAATGCAATCCAGTCTGGCAAAGGTACAATGTAGATGTGAATAAAGTGTATATGCCTGTGCAAGCGAGTGTCAAGTATCTATCAACTGAAGTGAGGTGTCTAGAAAGGGACTTAGAACAGGCTTCAGAATGTGGGGTTTTACTACTGTGAAAGGCTGGGTAAGCTATGAGCTTACACCTCCACCTAGATACATATATGTGGAATGATATAGTATCTATTTAAGATATCAAAAAATTGGGTAAAGAAAGTGGCTTGAGACTCATTTGGTGAATAAACATTGGCAATATTTATCTCATGACAAGCAAGATTTTCCTTGAGGATTAAAAATCTACTCTCAGGGTCTTTGAAGACATGTTGATCTCCTAAAGGAAAAGAGTTATGTAGAAAAATGGCAACTTCTCTGGTTTTAGTTATACAGTATATCGTTTTTAAAACACTTGGTTTTAGGACTTGTGGAAGAAATGTGGTTATCCAGAATGGGCAAAATATGTCTCCTATAATAATATAATTTTAGCTCACACTTTTTATAATGCAAAAAGCTTTTTTACGCTTAAGTGGAGAATTACATTCCTGTACAGTTTGGTGACTTTTTTATTATTCAATGATTTATTATTTTTGGAGTTTGTAATCGTTTTGGAGAGTGACACGTTATCACATGTTTGTGGGATAAATTAGGAACATGTACACCAGAAGCTAATCCTTACTCAGGCCTTCTATCTCTTGAAGGATCTCTTCTGCTGCAGCAAGCGTGCCCTATGGCTATACGCTATTATGCAGCCTCTCAGTCTTGAACATAAGAAATGTTATCTGTCCCATTGTTACACAGAGAAACCTTTCAGCACTGCTAATAAACTTTGTGCCAAAATGTCCCTATCTATTCCTTCTGTGTTCCAGTCATAGGTTCTACGCAGTACCAATGCATCCTTTAGAGAAGATACATGATGGCTGTATATTAGACACAGTACAACATTAATACCTTATGTCTGTCAGAAAAGTGAATCCCAAATCCATACTTAATTCCATACCATGAGTCCATCACTCTGCATTTAACCTATGGCAGACCACTTTAACACAATCTCATTTTTGTGACCCTGTAGCTCTTCTTTAAATACAGGGATATTTTCACCAATCTCAGTCATGATATATTCCCATAACTCTGTGTAGGAACACTCTTGCCACCATGGTGGCATCATAGTTGTCCTGGTCAGTGAAGAGCAGATCCAGACAACCTATGCAGCTATATTGCAAAAATTCACTTCTAATAGTGATCTATTGCTGCTGGGAGACACAGATTTGAGCTGAGACAGATGTGTCTTAGCCTGTGTACTCAGGTGCTCCAGAAGCTGATCGTTTTAGCTCCTGGGCTTAGTGTTGGGTCCTGGCTGTAACAGACAGCCAACGGTTCCAGCACTAAAGCAGCTATGACCTGTATCAACCAGCCACCATTTAAATGATGCTAAAATAAATAGCCACTATCCCTATCATTTCTTTAAAACATCACTCGGAACTTAAGTGGTTCATTTGCAGTTATTTGAAGTTAATTGTTATGTTTTTTTTTCCAATCTAAATTTAAAAGTACTCACTGAAGTGAGGTGTTTTATATATAAATAGTTGATTTTTTTATTTATAATGATGTCATGGCAACTAGCAGGCTTCAGGTTCTACTTCTGAACTTGTTGAAAGTCTGCATGAAACTGCTAGAAGCTTGTTTAAAGTGACAGTCAGCAGTCCCATAATGATGTGGTTATCATACCCAAATTAGAGCGTAGTGGTGCATTAAAGGCTTTAACCAAGCAGTTAGGCATATGATGAAAGCTATGCAAGGGCTTTGAATTGGATTGTTGTGGATGTTGTTCTTATATAAGATGATATACTGATAGTTAATTGTAAACAACTGTAATTAACAAACACAATGTCTGTGACTGTCATGAATGATGGTTATGTTAGTGACAGAGTTAAGGCATTGGCACAATACTACCCATTTAACTATTTCTGTGACCTATAATGGCAGCATGAAACAAACACAGGGAGTGTCCAGCAATGCATTATTTTGCCTAAGGGTTATAGAATTTGATACAGTCCCATCTAACTGGTTATATATAAATACAAGCAGTGTCTAGAAGGATGCATAGGGCATAGAAAGCAGTCCACTAAAAAGATGGTAGAAGCAACAAGTGGCATAAAGTTTTCTGAATGTTTCTGCTAGTGACTTTTAGTGAATCAAGGAACTTTTTTGTGTTTGCCTTCCTGTTTATTTCAGAGTAATGTTTCTACATTTCTAAAAATATATGATAATTTGGTCAAAAAATAAATAAATAATATCACACTTTATAACAGTGAAACCTTCCCAAATCATCACGATGTTATCTTTATTTTATGTTAATTTATGACCACAGAATATTACATTCTTATTGTGCCTTCAGATAATTGCACATTCATTTTGTGTACTTAGATACAATATATATTTTTGTATCAACACAGTAAGGTTATCAAGCAAATCTCTCTTAATCTGCATTCTGGGATAATAGTGTTAAAATAAAACAAGGCTTCATGTTATTTAATTTAAAAACATCGTTTTGCCATTCTTGATGAGCTCATTTCACTTTTGTACATACAGTGTATTCGTTTTAATTCAGATGTATAATTGGTAGAAGCCAATTGTTATAGGTTTTAGCAACCTCTAAATGCCATTACAATCTCTTGAAAACATCATTTGCATGAATGTTAACATTTATTAAATTAGTGCCTTTAATGTACCTTCATTTTTGCCTGGTTGATAGCATTGCAAATTACTTTACAGATTCAAGAACATTTACTGAATATCACTGAAGCATGCAATTGCCAGCTCTGAAACACCTGAAGAGTGAACACTAATTTAAACAATATTTTTCTTGTCTATATATTTTAGTATTGCTTTACATTCGATAAGGAATATAACTAATGTTTCTGCTGGGACTTAACATTGCATAGTTCCTGAAGTGAGTCGTGGGCATCTGTGTCTCAGTTACACTGATATATATATTTATGTTTCTTATCTATTAACATATAAAAAATATTTTTAAGTACCTGTATAGTTTATATTTTGTTATGATAGTCAAGACATTTTCAGTTGAATACACGTATTAAAATAATTAATATGAAAGTATGAGCCTCACTGGTCATAATTTTCTGGATTTTAATATGTGGCATTATTATTAAACAGACATATATATATATACTTACTTGGGTCTGATCTTATTCCAGCACTGTGCCCAAGAGCAGCAGTTCTCTCCACTCTCTCACTGGACATGGGCGCAACAGTGGGAGTCATTGGCTGCTTCTACTGTCAATCACAGCCTGTGAGGAGAGAGTGGGGGTGGGGTTGAGCCATGCTGTGTGTCTATAGGCACAAAGTACCTGCATGAGTGCCCCCATAGCAAATGGCTTCCTGTGAGGGTACTTGGCAGAGGTAGAAGCACTAGTGGGGGACTCCAGAAGAAGAGATTCAGGGCTGCCCCATGCAAAACAATTGCATAGCGCGGGTATGCGAGTAACACATAGGTTGGACTTGATCACATAAGTTGGACTCCTATCTGCTCCTTTGTGCAAGGAGGAACAAGATGAGCACTGCCAGAGCCCTACAAAATGACCTCCAGCAGGTCACTGGTGTGAATGTCTCTGACAAAACAATCAGAAACAGACTTCATGAAGGTGGCCTGAGGGCCTGGCACCCTTTAGTGGGCCCTGTGCTCACCGCCCGGCACCGTGGAGCTCGATTGGCATTTGCCATTGAACACCAGAATTGGCAGGTCAACCACTGACACCATGTGCTTTTCACAGATGAGGGAAGGAAAGGGAGGAAATTCCCCAGGACAACAACTGTTGTCTCATTAGGATGTTGTCAGGCATGCATACAAGCACATGGGGGCCATACAAACTACTGCAATGAAATTTCAGCAAAATGGACTAGCCTGCTGCATAATTTTTTCACTTTGATTTTCGGGGTGTCTTTGAATTCGGCCCTCTGTAGGTTTATCATTTTCATTTCCATCAATTAATGTGGCATCCTTTCGTTCCTAACATATTACCCAGTCCATATCTGTATAGATATCCAGCATGATATATTTCCTCATTGATGTCTGATGTGTTTTCAAAGTGTTCCTTTAATTTTTTTTGAGCAGTGTATATACCATATATACCATATTAATCTGCGTATAACACGCACCAGCGTATAACACGCACCCTGATTTTAAGAGGGAAGATTCAGGAAAAAAACTTTGCACAGCACATGGACCCCCTGCACAGCACACTGCATCCCTGCACAGCACACAGCATCCCTGCACAGCACACAGCATCCCTGCAGCATCCCTGCACAGCACATAGCATCCCTGCACATCACCCCTGCAGCATCCCTGCACAGCACACAGCATCCCTGCACAGCACTGCCAGCATACCTTTAGGGGTTGAGAAGCTCCTCCTGTGTCACGCTCATTGTGGATGGGGACTTTTGTGTGCCTCAATTAACGCCGCTCTCTCGTGGAGTCGGTCATGTGACTCTCCTCTTCTGTTTCATTGATGGTCACATGACCGCTCTCCTCCTCCAATCAAAAGCTACAATCGAGGAGGAGGCGGAGCGGAAGGAGAGCAGTCATGTGACCATCAATGAGCAGAGGAGAGTCACATGACCGTGTCCACAAGAGAGCTCAATTAAGGCACACAGAAGCTGCCTCCTCCAATCAAAATCTACAATCGAGGAGGAGGCAAAGCAGGAGGAGGAGAGCGCCCAAAACGAGCGGCGTTGCTTAGGCTCTTGTTTACAGGTACAGGCATTGGGGGTGACGCGGAAGGGGGGCAGTGTGTGAGAGGGGGCTGGCAGTGTTATTTTCTGAACCAGAGCCAGGAAGGGCGGGGCGGCCGGCCCGACACCCTCCCAATGAGGCGGACCACCCGAACCCCGTCCCCATTGGGAAAAAAAAAATATTGGCATATAACACATAGGCACAATTTACCCTCTGCTTTCAGGGGAAAAAAGTGCATGTTATACACCGATAAATACGATTATATATATATATATATATATATATATATATATATGTATATTTATGGTTGAAGCCCTATGGCCGATATGGATACAAACAACATAGACTTATGATAAGACTTACAACATGAAATGGACCTGAAGTGTGCCTTGGTCTGATGGCCGGCATACCAAAATAAGGGGGCAAAAACCTTCAGGTAGGGTTAAGTTTTATTGGTTTTAGTCTTGTTCATTGAGCGAGTTTGTAAATGCTTGTGACATTTCCACCTGAGGTTTGGGTATGTACCGGGCGAAGCAGTCAGACTTTCACCTGCCTAATCTCTTAATAACATGATCTGGGACCCCATGCCGAGATGCTGACGAGGCTGCTCCGATACGGAAAGAGTGACCGGAGTACTGAGTGGGGTTGAGGTGTAGGTTGCGGAGAAGAATCCTCACGTGTTCCACGAACTGGCTGGCATTTAAAGGTTTGACCGGAAAGGGTAGAAGGGGACTAGAATCTGACTGTTCGGGCAGGAGTGACAGTAAGCGGTTGTATGTAAGTATGGTAACTGGACACCAGCTATTGTTAGTTTTGTAGAGGTGGATATCTACTCCGGGGCCTGATGGCTGGGTTTTGGATACCGCAAGATGGAGGACGAAATGGTCTTGGTAGCGAACCAAGTGACGTCTGCACAGGACTTGGCCTGCGGGGTTATTGCAGGTGAACTCACCAGGCCGCAGGAACCCGTAGTAGGCCAAATATATAGCTGCTTGTATGACCAAGCTAGGGAGAAGACCAAACAGAGAACTGGCAAGCATAGTGGACATGTCTCTAAAGATGTCACTTCTTATAGGCAGGCGTTTGGCCTTGACTATTGGCTGTTGTTTCTGCATGCCGCGTAGACTGGCTCAAATTGCATGGCTTGCGAACAAGGATGGTCTTGCGGGATCTTTATAGAGCCAGAAAGTGTTGGATGCCAGCTAAGTATAGGCGGACTGTATTGTGGGACAGGGCCAAGTGACTATGGCAGTATGAGATAAAGGTCAGTATGTGTTTGGCGTCTGTCGTAGTTCCCACTGAGCAGATGGCTAGGAATTTGTGGAAAGTACTCCAAGCTATATGGTAAGCTTTGAGCGTGTTACGGGACAGAGACTGGTTGATGGGCTGGGTCGCTCCACGGAGATGCTGTTCTAGTCCAGAGTCAGCTGAGACCAGGCCGGGATACGGGCTGATACAGGGTCGGCTCCGGGAACCTGCCGGAAAAAGGAGGTGTAATTAAAACGAGTGCATCTGCAGTAAGGTTGCATTTGCCCGGAATGAATGTACAGTGGATGTTAAATTGGTGCTGAAGGGAAAGTTGTACCAGCCTGCGTAGGAAGGACATAACCAAGAGCGACTTAGACCTGCCTTTAGTAATGATATCTGCCGTGGCCTGGTTGTCGGTAGTGAAGGCCACAGTTTTCCCTGTCTAGATATGACCCCAGAGCTGGGCGGCTGCCACGATCGTGTAAAGCTCGAAGAGAGAGGAAGTCAGGGTAAACCCGGGGATTGCAAGTATCTCTGGAGGCCAGGGTCCTGGAAACCAATGATGGCCAAAAATTGTAGCAAAGCCTGTGGAGGCTGCGGCATCTGTTACTACCTGTGGTGATTGGTGTGATATCGAAGGTATAAACATGGATATACCATTCCAGGTGGAAATGAACTCCTCCCACATTGATAAGTCTGCTATTGCTGCAGTGTCCAAATTAAGGACCTGATCGGGGTCCTGTGCCTGTGAGAGGTAGACTAGGAGGCGTGACACAAAGGACCGACCCTGGGGAATGATTCGCATGGCGAAATTGAGCATGCCCAACAGGGACTGGAGCTGCTTTTTAGTACATCCTCTTGTGTGGGTGAATTCTTGGAGAACTGACCTAATTCGGTTTAATTTGTCAAGGGGGAGGCTAGCCTGCATGGAGCAAGTATCTAGGTTAACTCCAAGGAAGGTGATGGCGTGTGCTGGTCCGTCAACCTTGTGTTCAATGATGGGGACATTGAGATTCCCAAAGACTACTCTTAATTTGTTGAGGTTTCCTGGGGGCATGCTGGGCTGTTCAATTAACAAGAAGTCGTCCAGGTAATGGATGACCTCTTGGCACTGAGGCTTATG
The DNA here is from genome assembly GCA_037952925.1 of Lithobates clamitans. Taxonomy (NCBI): domain Eukaryota; kingdom Metazoa; phylum Chordata; class Amphibia; order Anura; family Ranidae; genus Lithobates; species Lithobates clamitans. The sequence continues at coordinate 7,458,774 of JBBGZY010000787.1, read as the reverse complement.
TATAAGTATCCAGGTGAGGGTCTGTGCGAAAGTTTTGAAGAGCCAGGGGCTGCTTTTAGAGCCAAAAGTCAGCTTGGTAGCGAAGAAGTACGCCTCTTTCCACTTAATGCCGTGCCAACACCAGAGGGACGGGTGGATAGGCAGGAGTTTAAAGGCATCTGAGATGTCGGCCTTAGAGAGCCAGGCGCCTGTGCCTGCTTTGATAATGGCCTGAATTGCCATGTCTACAGAGGAATACTTCAGGGAAAGAACCTGAAAGAGGAGACAAACATCTTCAGAGTATTCTGCCAGATAAACCACTAATCATATACAAACGAGCCACTACACTATGTGATCTTATTGTTAAAAATGTAGTGGACCCTTCTTCCACCAACTCTTTCTCTTTTTTTTAATGGAAAAGGATTTTTACCATGTAAATATTGCTTTGCATGCCAACACTCTAGAAAATTCCAACGTAAAAAAACTGATTTTCTGGCAACTAGCACTGGACATACACATCCTATTAAAGATTTTATTAGCTGCCATACGGAGGGGGTAATGTATTTCCTTCAATGCTCTTGCAAATTACAGTACATAGGACGAACAAAAAGGGCTTTCAAAGTTAGAGTCAAAGAGCATGTTCAAAACATAATAAAAAAATTCCCTAAACATAATGTATTGAGGCATTTTGCTGAGGTTCACAACAGCAACCCAGCGGAAATGACCTTTTGGGGTATAGATCGCTATCACAAATCATGGAGAGGCAACCATAAAATTAGAAGCCTAAGTCAAAAAGAATCCCAGTGGATTCACAAAATGAATACATTAGTACCCAATGGGTTAAACATAGACTTTGACTTAAATTGCTTCATTAGTGATTATTGATTGTATTATTTATTGTGAACCTTGTGCTAAATTTCCAGTGTGCCTATCTTCTAGCTTCTTGATTTTTATTAATTTTTATAATTTTTATATTTCCATATTAACCCCCAGTTATCCTCATTATTTTTACATGACTTTTGTCCTTTTATCATTACCTGTTTTTTATATTGCTGCACTGACCCAGCTATGTTAATTAATCCTCATACAATTACCATTATTACCACATGATGGCAGTGTAGGGCATAGCCGAGGCAGGCATCGTTTTATACCGTTGTCACATAAGTATATCAATGAGTCCCTATTTATTTTAATTAAACCCTTCGTATAAGTAATTATGTCAATGACTATACTTATTATGTTAAGCATATATATATTTAATGTTCGACCGTTCTATCCACCGCACCAATGCACAATTATTCATCTACCCCGGACTACGCAAATATGGCGTCCGAGTCACTTCCTATCACCCACTATAAAGGAACTGTGATTCCAACCAATCAGATTCCCTAAGGAAGTCACGAGGTCATGTGACGTAACGCGTAGGAATTTTTGCTAGCCGACGCATCCATTTGTCAGTACCCTCTGATCCGGTTGTTGATACCGCGGACCGGAAGTATCATACTTGGTGACGGCGGCCCGCCGTCTTGCACTGTGTCACTGTATGCACTTTAATGTACAGTGCTTTTACTCCAATAAACATCCATTTTTATACTACACCATTGGAGGCCCCCCTATGTTTCCTTCTTTCTCTTTGGCATGATTCCTGGGATCTTGAGGCAAGCCTGATGGGTATCCACTAAGGACATCTATCCACCTGATGCCATCCACTACCATTCATCATAGTCATCCCCACTGTCATCCAGGATTCCCTACAATTAAGGCTTTTATTAAAGCCCTTTAAGGTAAGGGCACTGAGAGCACGTTTGCACAAAGATCACCCACGTTTATATTTCTTACTGCAACCATGGAAGAATATCTATGAACTCTAACACTATTAATGTGTACCTAATGATGATTTATTTTCGTCAATGAACTTTTGTTTGTCACTATTAGCACATCTATTTTTACTATGCTTTGATCAGCACATGTTATATTAAATTTATTAATTTTCTATTATCCCACTATTGGGTATTTCCCTCCTTTCGCACACCATTTCCCGGATGGGAATATCTGATGATTATTTCACACAGTGACTTAGTGCACCATTTGGCACATGTTATCTATGGGAAAAAGTCTCATTTTTATTGTTGTGTTCTGCGCGAAATCACTTGTTTATTCATTTATTTATTCTGTGGTGGTCATGTGTACACTATAGACTTTGCAGCATTACACTTTAGACTATTTATATTGCACCTAATTTATGTGTCACTTTTGTAGTAGCGCAGAGGTCCCCTCACGGTTGTCTAATACTTCAGGGAAAACTCCTCGGAGGGAATTAGGGAATTCAGGCTGGGAATATGGGAAGAATGAGGCGCAGACAGGTCGTACACCAAGCGAGCTTTATTCGAGAACTTGCCCTTGACAAGCCCAATAGGGCTAACTCTCCAAGTGACGAAAGGGGGCTGTGTGAAGGGACCTATGATCGCTTCAGTTCGGCCTGTAATAGCTGGTCTATAGCCTGATCGTTAGTGGCCGCTGAGCGGAGTTTCCTGCATTCATAGGTTGTATGGGGCAGAGAGATGAGGCTGGTGTGGACCCCTGTTGTAAATCCTTGGATAAGGAAGGTGGCCAGGGAAGGAGTAGGGTGTGAGGATAGATAGAGCCCCAGCCACAGGTAATTGACTCGGCCTAGTCATGCCTTCTTCTGCTGCTTGACCTCGCATAGATTTCTCGGGTGTGCTCTCTGGCATATGATGCAGATATGGAACAGGCGACATTGGCTAAATTTACATGAGCCGTAGTTGTTTTTTAAGGAAAAAATTTGCGCTAGGTATACAAATGTGGTGAATGATATAAACCTATGAATAAAATATAAACCTGTGAAAAGGAATCCTGCAGCTGTACGCTATAACCCTGATAGGGGGCACCACTGAACATATAAACAGAAAAGCGCAGCGCTGGATATAAACAAAATATCGTGCTATGTGCCAATACTTTTAAAAATATGCACAATTGTTCTCAAAAATACATAACATATAGTGAAAATAATTTGTGCAAACAATTATAGAGAAGTGTACATTGTTACACCAAAATATTGTCCGTGAATACTGAGTGTGAATAAAATTGCTAATCCATTTATATAAAGTCCATAAATTGTGAAATTGTTGGATAACCGACTTCCACCACTGTGAATCCCGTCACCTCGGAAAGATTAAAGGCTTACCGGATAGCCTATAAAAAAAGGCATGAACCGATCTCCTCTCAGGATGCTGCACCTTCTGTGGATGAGTTCCGCTTATGGAGTACTAGGTGGATATCCTCAGATCATCAGCCATGGAGGAAAGCCATTCACAACGGCAGTGGGTGTCCAGGAAAAAAGAGAAAATGCTCCGATAGTGTGATAAAGCTTATGGTTCCTTTATTAAAACCGCCATATAGCCATTCAATATACAAAGATCCTTGCAAGGAAGAGTTTAAAACAGCTCCGGTGGATAACGAAAGTTCGCGCATGCGCAGTACGTGCGTACGTGTCTACCCTACGGCCGTTTCGTCAGAAATGACATTATCAGGGGCACGCCTACACGTCCGCGCATGCGCTTTAAGTACCTGAGCGGCGAAGCGAAGGAACTCAGCCATTGGTTACATGATTACCAGGGCTAGAAACAGCTGAAGCATCAATCAAAATGAGAATGATCATTTGCATACAAAAACCTTAACCAGAGCCATCTTGTGGACAACTGGAGTAATGCTTCAAGCTTAAATTTAATATTTTAATCCTGATAAATAAAAATAAATAGAAATGGCTGAAGGACGATTTGCATCCCCCTTCAAGTTAGAAAAAATTTTTTAATTACACAAGCTTAATTAAGTGAGAGAAAAAAAGGAAAAAAGGGGGAAAAAAAGAAGAAAAATCTCTCTCCAAAAATTTAAAATAATAAACAATATATCAAAGCAAAAAACTAGATATATTATATAAATATTCTAACGTCACAGTAGGATAAATTCACCCAAATGTGAGGTGATGGACCTCCGATGAAAAAAGCCTTCTTTTGGTTCAGAAAGTATTAAAAAATTGTAAAAAATTAAAAATGATAAAATCACTCTCTATGTATTGACATTCAGAATAGAGAGATAAACTGACCGAGGAATGTGGAGGGGACATCAAAAATCAAAATTGTGATTAGCTATTATCAATAAAACAATTTATGTCCCACTCCACATTCAGGCCCATAGGGACATGGCAGCCTAATCTATATATCCAATTAGTCTCACTTCTGGATATACTGCGTTTACCGTTACTGCCTCGCCAGTGTGGTATGTATTTTTCTAGGGCTAAAAATGTGGTACCGGTGGGGTCCCTTCCATGTTTAAGATCATAATGTTTTGAAACATTATGCTTATCAAAACCTCTTCGGATATTGGCAACATGTTCCCCAAGCCTCACTTGTAGCTTTCTAGTGGTATGACCTACATATTCCAACCCGCAAGGGCATCTTAAAAGGTACACCACACATTTTGTGGAACAGGTAATGAAAGATCTAATTGGATATGTAGTACCTGTTCCTGTGGATGTAAATTCGGTTAACCTTCTCCCCCTAAAAGCATTGATGCTACAAATTTGACACTTTTTGCAGGGGTAAAACCCCTTTAGATCACCAAAAAAGGAGGGTCTTACTGGTGGATCTGGGACATTAGGTGCTACAAAGTGCCTAAGATTTGAGGCACCCCTAAACAGCACACAAGGTTTTTCTGCCAATAGCGGCCCTAGGATCCTGTCATTTTTTATAACAGGCCAGTGTCTTTTTATTATGCGTTTTATGGCCCAATGCTGGCTAGAGTAGGTGGTCAAGAATGCTAAACCAAAGTCCTCCCTTTGCTCTATTCGTGGTGGTTTATCTGCCAAAAGGGTTTGACGGTCCCTATTCTGCACTTCTGTTATCAGCATATCGAGAGTTTGGCCATCATAGCCTTTGTTTAGGAATCTAGTTTTGAGCACCTCAGCCTCTACTTTGAAATCCTCCAACTTGGAGCAATTTCTCCTAAGCCGCAAGAATTGCCCTTTTGGAACTGCTGACAGCCAGGAACGGTGATGACATGAGTCAAGTGGAATATACCCGTTCCTGTCTGTCGTTTTAAAATAAGTAGATGTGGTTATCGCCCCATTTTCTATGATTATTTTTAGATCCAAAAAATGAATTTGGGTGGGGTTAACCTCATGAGAGAGAACAATGCCTCTGTCATTGTTGTTCAAAAAAGACAGAAAAGTTGTAACGGATTCAATGTCCCCGTCCCATATAAAAAGGACATCATCGATGAATCTTTTCCAAAAAATAAGTTCATTGCGTCTCCTGTATAGTACCACATCCTCCTCCCACTTAGCCATGAATAAGTTGGCCATACTGGGAGCAAATTTTGCTCCCATGGCTACTCCTTTCCTCTGCAGAAAGTAGTTTCCATTGTGCCAGAAGTAGTTATGTTTCATCGAAAAGTCCAGCAGCTCGACCACAAATTTCTTTTGCGTGATCGAGATGCTGGAGTCACGATGTAAGAAAAATTGGACCGCTTCATGGCCCAACTGGTGAGAGATGGCCGTATAAAGCGAAGCTACATCCGCGGTTACCAATAGGTAAGTTGATTTCCACTCTATCTCCCCAAGCAAATTGATAACATGTTTTGTGTCTTTTAAAAAGGAGGGGGTGCCCATCACCAGTGGTTGTAAATACTTGTCAATGTATTTACCGACTCTGGATGTAACAGAGTCGATTCCACTGATGATGGGCCTCCCAGGTGGATTGATTAAAGTTTTATGTACCTTTGGTAATATGTACATAATTGGCAACCTCGGTGCCAAGGGTACCAAAAATTCCTTTTCTTTCTTATTTAAGATGCCCATATCATAACCCTTCTGGACAAGCATTTTTAAATTCCGTTTGAACTTAGATGTAGGATCTGCAGATAGAAGAGAGTAAGTTTCGGAATCAGTAAGAATCCTTGACATTTCATTGGAGTAAGCCTCCTTGTCCAAGACAACAATGGCTCCCCCCTTATCAGCGGGTCGGACCACTATATCTTTTCTTTTGCATAATGACTCCATACCTACAACCATATCCTGCCTAGATCGGACAGTTCTTGTATTTAAGTTAGCCAGATCTTTAATGACCAAATCCCGAAAAATATTGACATTGGGGGCCAGGGTCCCCGGTGGGTTAAAAAGCGAGGCGTTAGCCAAATTGGAATGTACAATAGTGGAGGTTTCCCTCATTTCTTGTCTAGCTGGGTTACTCATGATATACCTTTTAATGTTTAATTTCCGAGTATATTTATGTATATCTATGAAAGTTTGAAACTTATTCAGATTCCGTGCGGGAGCGTATTTTAGTCCCTTACTCAAAGTCAAGAGTTCATCCTTAGAAAGTTCCTTATTGCTAAGATTTATGATACCGCTAGTGTCTAGGTTCGTCTTCTTTTTGGAGTAAAGTTTCCTCCCCCCTCTGCTCCCTCTCTTCCGTCCCCATTTCTTTTTTGGCCTCCCCTGGATAAATTCACCCAAATGTGAGGTGATGGACCTCCGATGAAAAAAGCCTTCTTTTGGTTCAGAAAGTATTAAAAAATTGTAAAAAATTAAAAATGATAAAATCACTCTCTATGTATTGACATTCAGAATAGAGAGATAAACTGACCGAGGAATGTGGAGGGGACATCAAAAATCAAAATTGTGATTAGCTATTATCAATAAAACAATTTATGTCCCACTCCACATTCAGGCCCATAGGGACATGGCAGCCTAATCTATATATCCAATTAGTCTCACTTCTGGATATACTGCGTTTACCGTTACTGCCTCGCCAGTGTGGTATGTATTTTTCTAGGGCTAAAAATGTGGTACCGGTGGGGTCCCTTCCATGTTTAAGATCATAATGTTTTGAAACATTATGCTTATCAAAACCTCTTCGGATATTGGCAACATGTTCCCCAAGCCTCACTTGTAGCTTTCTAGTGGTACGACCTACATATTCCAACCCGCAAGGGCATCTTAAAAGGTACACCACACATTTTGTGGAACAGGTAATGAAAGATCTAATTGGATATGTAGTACCTGTTCCTGTGGATGTAAATTCGGTTAACCTTCTCCCCCTAAAAGCATTGATGCTACAAATTTGACACTTTTTGCAGGGGTAAAACCCCTTTAGATCACCAAAAAAGGAGGGTCTTACTGGTGGATCTGGGACATTAGGTGCTACAAAGTGCCTAAGATTTGAGGCACCCCTAAACAGCACACAAGGTTTTTCTGCCAATAGCGGCCCTAGGATCCTGTCATTTTTTATAACAGGCCAGTGTCTTTTTATTATGCGTTTTATGGCCCAATGCTGGCTAGAGTAGGTGGTCAAGAATGCTAAACCAAAGTCCTCCCTTTGCTCTATTCGTGGTGGTTTATCTGCCAAAAGGGTTTGACGGTCCCTATTCTGCACTTCTGTTATCAGCATATCGAGAGTTTGGCCATCATAGCCTTTGTTTAGGAATCTAGTTTTGAGCACCTCAGCCTCTACTTTGAAATCCTCCAACTTGGAGCAATTTCTCCTAAGCCGCAAGAATTGCCCTTTTGGAACTGCTGACAGCCAGGAACGGTGATGACATGAGTCAAGTGGAATATACCCGTTCCTGTCTGTCGTTTTAAAATAAGTAGATGTGGTTATCGCCCCATTTTCTATGATTATTTTTAGATCCAAAAAATGAATTTGGGTGGGGTTAACCTCATGAGAGAGAACAATGCCTCTGTCATTGTTGTTCAAAAAAGACAGAAAAGTTGTAACGGATTCAATGTCCCCGTCCCATATAAAAAGGACATCATCGATGAATCTTTTCCAAAAAATAAGTTCATTGCGTCTCCTGTATAGTACCACATCCTCCTCCCACTTAGCCATGAATAAGTTGGCCATACTGGGAGCAAATTTTGCTCCCATGGCTACTCCTTTCCTCTGCAGAAAGTAGTTTCCATTGTGCCAGAAGTAGTTATGTTTCATCGAAAAGTCCAGCAGCTCGACCACAAATTTCTTTTGCGTGATCGAGATGCTGGAGTCACGATGTAAGAAAAATTGGACCGCTTCATGGCCCAACTGGTGAGAGATGGCCGTATAAAGCGAAGCTACATCCGCGGTTACCAATAGGTAAGTTGATTTCCACTCTATCTCCCCAAGCAAATTGATAACATGTTTTGTGTCTTTTAAAAAGGAGGGGGTGCCCATCACCAGTGGTTGTAAATACTTGTCAATGTATTTACCGACTCTGGATGTAACAGAGTCGATTCCACTGATGATGGGCCTCCCAGGTGGATTGATTAAAGTTTTATGTACCTTTGGTAATATGTACATAATTGGCAACCTCGGTGCCAAGGGTACCAAAAATTCCTTTTCTTTCTTATTTAAGATGCCCATATCATAACCCTTCTGGACAAGCATTTTTAAATTCCGTTTGAACTTAGATGTAGGATCTGCAGATAGAAGAGAGTAAGTTTCGGAATCAGTAAGAATCCTTGACATTTCATTGGAGTAAGCCTCCTTGTCCAAGACAACAATGGCTCCCCCCTTATCAGCGGGTCGGACCACTATATCTTTTCTTTTGCATAATGACTCCATACCTACAACCATATCCTGCCTAGATCGGACAGTTCTTGTATTTAAGTTAGCCAGATCTTTAATGACCAAATCCCGAAAAATATTGACATTGGGGGCCAGGGTCCCCGGTGGGTTAAAAAGCGAGGCGTTAGCCAAATTGGAATGTACAATAGTGGAGGTTTCCCTCATTTCTTGTCTAGCTGGGTTACTCATGATATACCTTTTAATGTTTAATTTCCGCGTATATTTATGTATATCTATGAAAGTTTGAAACTTATTCAGATTCCGTGCGGGAGCGTATTTTAGTCCCTTACTCAAAGTCAAGAGTTCATCCTTAGAAAGTTCCTTATTGCTAAGATTTATGATACCGCTAGTGTCTAGGTTCGTCTTCTTTTTGGAGTAAAGTTTCCTCCCCCCTCTGCTCCCTCTCTTCCGTCCCCATTTCTTTTTTGGCCTCCCCTGGATAAATTCACCCAAATGTGAGGTGATGGACCTCCGATGAAAAAAGCCTTCTTTTGGTTCAGAAAGTATTAAAAAATTGTAAAAAATTAAAAATGATAAAATCACTCTCTATGTATTGACATTCAGAATAGAGAGATAAACTGACCGAGGAATGTGGAGGGGACATCAAAAATCAAAATTGTGATTAGCTATTATCAATAAAACAATTTATGTCCCACTCCACATTCAGGCCCATAGGGACATGGCAGCCTAATCTATATATCCAATTAGTCTCACTTCTGGATATACTGCGTTTACCGTTACTGCCTCGCCAGTGTGGTATGTATTTTTCTAGGGCTAAAAATGTGGTACCGGTGGGGTCCCTTCCATGTTTAAGATCATAATGTTTTGAAACATTATGCTTATCAAAACCTCTTCGGATATTGGCAACATGTTCCCCAAGCCTCACTTGTAGCTTTCTAGTGGTACGACCTACATATTCCAACCCGCAAGGGCATCTTAAAAGGTACACCACACATTTTGTGGAACAGGTAATGAAAGATCTAATTGGATATGTAGTACCTGTTCCTGTGGATGTAAATTCGGTTAACCTTCTCCCCCTAAAAGCATTGATGCTACAAATTTGACACTTTTTGCAGGGGTAAAACCCCTTTAGATCACCAAAAAAGGAGGGTCTTACTGGTGGATCTGGGACATTAGGTGCTACAAAGTGCCTAAGATTTGAGGCACCCCTAAACAGCACACAAGGTTTTTCTGCCAATAGCGGCCCTAGGATCCTGTCATTTTTTATAACAGGCCAGTGTCTTTTTATTATGCGTTTTATGGCCCAATGCTGGCTAGAGTAGGTGGTCAAGAATGCTAAACCAAAGTCCTCCCTTTGCTCTATTCGTGGTGGTTTATCTGCCAAAAGGGTTTGACGGTCCCTATTCTGCACTTCTGTTATCAGCATATCGAGAGTTTGGCCATCATAGCCTTTGTTTAGGAATCTAGTTTTGAGCACCTCAGCCTCTACTTTGAAATCCTCCAACTTGGAGCAATTTCTCCTAAGCCGCAAGAATTGCCCTTTTGGAACTGCTGACAGCCAGGAACGGTGATGACATGAGTCAAGTGGAATATACCCGTTCCTGTCTGTCGTTTTAAAATAAGTAGATGTGGTTATCGCCCCATTTTCTATGATTATTTTTAGATCCAAAAAATGAATTTGGGTGGGGTTAACCTCATGAGAGAGAACAATGCCTCTGTCATTGTTGTTCAAAAAAGACAGAAAAGTTGTAACGGATTCAATGTCCCCGTCCCATATAAAAAGGACATCATCGATGAATCTTTTCCAAAAAATAAGTTCATTGCGTCTCCTGTATAGTACCACATCCTCCTCCCACTTAGCCATGAATAAGTTGGCCATACTGGGAGCAAATTTTGCTCCCATGGCTACTCCTTTCCTCTGCAGAAAGTAGTTTCCATTGTGCCAGAAGTAGTTATGTTTCATCGAAAAGTCCAGCAGCTCGACCACAAATTTCTTTTGCGTGATCGAGATGCTGGAGTCACGATGTAAGAAAAATTGGACCGCTTCATGGCCCAACTGGTGAGAGATGGCCGTATAAAGCGAAGCTACATCCGCGGTTACCAATAGGTAAGTTGATTTCCACTCTATCTCCCCAAGCAAATTGATAACATGTTTTGTGTCTTTTAAAAAGGAGGGGGTGCCCATCACCAGTGGTTGTAAATACTTGTCAATGTATTTACCGACTCTGGATGTAACAGAGTCGATTCCACTGATGATGGGCCTCCCAGGTGGATTGATTAAAGTTTTATGTACCTTTGGTAATATGTACATAATTGGCAACCTCGGTGCCAAGGGTACCAAAAATTCCTTTTCTTTCTTATTTAAGATGCCCATATCATAACCCTTCTGGACAAGCATTTTTAAATTCCGTTTGAACTTAGATGTAGGATCTGCAGATAGAAGAGAGTAAGTTTCGGAATCAGTAAGAATCCTTGACATTTCATTGGAGTAAGCCTCCTTGTCCAAGACAACAATGGCTCCCCCCTTATCAGCGGGTCGGACCACTATATCTTTTCTTTTGCATAATGACTCCATACCTACAACCATATCCTGCCTAGATCGGACAGTTCTTGTATTTAAGTTAGCCAGATCTTTAATGACCAAATCCCGAAAAATATTGACATTGGGGGCCAGGGTCCCCGGTGGGTTAAAAAGCGAGGCGTTAGCCAAATTGGAATGTACAATAGTGGAGGTTTCCCTCATTTCTTGTCTAGCTGGGTTACTCATGATATACCTTTTAATGTTTAATTTCCGCGTATATTTATGTATATCTATGAAAGTTTGAAACTTATTCAGATTCCGTGCGGGAGCGTATTTTAGTCCCTTACTCAAAGTCAAGAGTTCATCCTTAGAAAGTTCCTTATTGCTAAGATTTATGATACCGCTAGTGTCTAGGTTCGTCTTCTTTTTGGAGTAAAGTTTCCTCCCCCCTCTGCTCCCTCTCTTCTGTCCCCATTTCTTTTTTGGCCTCCCCTGGATAAATTCACCCAAATGTGAGGTGATGGACCTCCGATGAAAAAAGCCTTCTTTTGGTTCAGAAAGTATTAAAAAATTGTAAAAAATTAAAAATGATAAAATCACTCTCTATGTATTGACATTCAGAATAGAGAGATAAACTGATCGAGGAATGTGGAGGGGACATCAAAAATCAAAATTGTGATTAGCTATTATCAATAAAACAATTTATGTCCCACTCCACATTCAGGCCCATAGGGACATGGCAGCCTAATCTATATATCCAATTAGTCTCACTTCTGGATATACTGCGTTTACCGTTACTGCCTCGCCAGTGTGGTATGTATTTTTCGAGGGCTAAAAATGTGGTACCGGTGGGGTCCCTTCCATGTTTAAGATCATAATGTTTTGAAACATTATGCTTATCAAAACCTCTTCGGATATTGGCAACATGTTCCCCAAGCCTCACTTGTAGCTTTCTAGTGGTACGACCTACATATTCCAACCCGCAAGGGCATCTTAAAAGGTACACCACACATTTTGTGGAACAGGTAATGAAAGATCTAATTGGATATGTAGTACCTGTTCCTGTGGATGTAAATTCGGTTAACCTTCTCCCCCTAAAAGCATTGATGCTACAAATTTGACACTTTTTGCAGGGGTAAAACCCCTTTAGATCACCAAAAAAGGAGGGTCTTACTGGTGGATCTGGGACATTAGGTGCTACAAAGTGCCTAAGATTTGAGGCACCCCTAAACAGCACACAAGGTTTTTCTGCCAATAGCGGCCCTAGGATCCTGTCATTTTTTATAACAGGCCAGTGTCTTTTTATTATGCGTTTTATGGCCCAATGCTGGCTAGAGTAGGTGGTCAAGAATGCTAAACCAAAGTCCTCCCTTTGCTCTATTCGTGGTGGTTTATCTGCCAAAAGGGTTTGACGGTCCCTATTCTGCACTTCTGTTATCAGCATATCGAGAGTTTGGCCATCATAGCCTTTGTTTAGGAATCTAGTTTTGAGCACCTCAGCCTCTACTTTGAAATCCTCCAACTTGGAGCAATTTCTCCTAAGCCGCAAGAATTGCCCTTTTGGAACTGCTGACAGCCAGGAACGGTGATGACATGAGTCAAGTGGAATATACCCGTTCCTGTCTGTCGTTTTAAAATAAGTAGATGTGGTTATCGCCCCATTTTCTATGATTATTTTTAGATCCAAAAAATGAATTTGGGTGGGGTTAACCTCATGAGAGAGAACAATGCCTCTGTCATTGTTGTTCAAAAAAGACAGAAAAGTTGTAACGGATTCAATGTCCCCGTCCCATATAAAAAGGACATCATCGATGAATCTTTTCCAAAAAATAAGTTCATTGCGTCTCCTGTATAGTACCACATCCTCCTCCCACTTAGCCATGAATAAGTTGGCCATACTGGGAGCAAATTTTGCTCCCATGGCTACTCCTTTCCTCTGCAGAAAGTAGTTTCCATTGTGCCAGAAGTAGTTATGTTTCATCGAAAAGTCCAGCAGCTCGACCACAAATTTCTTTTGCGTGATCGAGATGCTGGAGTCACGATGTAAGAAAAATTGGACCGCTTCATGGCCCAACTGGTGAGAGATGGCCGTATAAAGCGAAGCTACATCCGCGGTTACCAATAGGTAAGTTGATTTCCACTCTATCTCCCCAAGCAAATTGATAACATGTTTTGTGTCTTTTAAAAAGGAGGGGGTGCCCATCACCAGTGGTTGTAAATACTTGTCAATGTATTTACCGACTCTGGATGTAACAGAGTCGATTCCACTGATGATGGGCCTCCCAGGTGGATTGATTAAAGTTTTATGTACCTTTGGTAATATGTACATAATTGGCAACCTCGGTGCCAAGGGTACCAAAAATTCCTTTTCTTTCTTATTTAAGATGCCCATATCATAACCCTTCTGGACAAGCATTTTTAAATTCCGTTTGAACTTAGATGTAGGATCTGCAGATAGAAGAGAGTAAGTTTCGGAATCAGTAAGAATCCTTGACATTTCATTGGAGTAAGCCTCCTTGTCCAAGACAACAATGGCTCCCCCCTTATCAGCGGGTCGGACCACTATATCTTTTCTTTTGCATAATGACTCCATACCTACAACCATATCCTGCCTAGATCGGACAGTTCTTGTATTTAAGTTAGCCAGATCTTTAATGACCAAATCCCGAAAAATATTGACATTGGGGGCCAGGGTCCCCGGTGGGTTAAAAAGCGAGGCGTTAGCCAAATTGGAATGTACAATAGTGGAGGTTTCCCTCATTTCTTGTCTAGCTGGGTTACTCATGATATACCTTTTAATGTTTAATTTCCGCGTATATTTATGTATATCTATGAAAGTTTGAAACTTATTCAGATTCCGTGCGGGAGCGTATTTTACTCCCTTACTCAAAGTCAAGAGTTCATCCTTAGAAAGTTCCTTATTGCTAAGATTTATGATACCGCTAGTGTCTAGGTTCGTCTTCTTTTTGGAGTAAAGTTTCCTCCCCCCTCTGCTCCCTCTCTTCCGTCCCCATTTCTTTTTTGGCCTCCCCTGTTGGCCCTCTGAAAATCCTGTTGATTTAGGGCTGAGTGAGGCCCATTTGGGCCACCCCTTGGTCCGTGGTCAAAGTCTCTGTTGTTGTTAGACAATGGAGTATATCTATTTCTAGTGACCACCCCATATTGGCCCTGTAAGTCACTATTCCTTCTACGGTCATATGTCATTGTTTGGTTAGGGTAGGTGTATTGTGCCTCACAGTGTCTCCAGGGTGGTGGTGAATGGTGGGTGGGGCGGGGAAAGGAACCCCCACCCCCTCCTCTTACTCCAGAGTGACCCCGATGTTGTTGCCTACCTGCTCTCCCCTTGGGGGGCTTAGGGGAGGCATGATATGCGCCATGCTCCCTGTTTATTATAGGAATGGCAGGTGGATCTACTGGGGCGGTTGTTGGTGGCAATTCAGGGGGGGTTATAACCTGCCACCTAAAAACCACATTATCTCTATAGTCCTTTACATCCCTGTTATACTTCCTTTTTTTCTTTATTTTTTGTTCTGTTTCCTCTTTAATCAGAATGCTTTTTAAGGCCTCTGATTTTTGTGTATATTCAGACTCGCCTTTAAAGGGCATTAGCTTGCTTTTAATGTTGTTAATTTCAAGGTCTAGCATGGTCAGTTTACGTTTTTTCTTTGCTATTAAAAATTGCAGAAAACTTACTCCTGCCTCATTAAAATATTTGAACCATTCGGGTAACTCACTATCCTCCTTTTGGGGATTGACATCCCACCGGAGGCTGCGAGGGACCATATTTAGTTTAACATATTCCTCTAAATATGCTATGTCCCATCTAGTATGAATCTCCACAATGGTCAGATTTTTTAATCTCAAAAAACAGCCTCCCAAGTCGTCCCCTGGGTCGTCTTTGCCGTCAAAGACCCCTTCAGTATTGGTGATAATCTGAGACCTGTATTCAAAAATATCCATTGCGGATGCACCAGCAGCAAATAATATGTATCAAAAAACAGTATTTTTTAAGGAAAAAATTTGCGCTAGGTATACAAATGTGGTGAATGATATAAACCTATGAATAAAATATAAACCTGTGAAAAGGAATCCTGCAGCTGTACGCTATAACCCTGATAGGGGGCACCACTGAACATATAAACAGAAAAGCGCAGCGCTGGATATAAACAAAATATCGTGCTATGTGCCAATACTTTTAAAAATATGCACAATTGTTCTCAAAAATACATAACATATAGTGAAAATAATTTGTGCAAACAATTATAGAGAAGTGTACATTGTTACACCAAAATATTGTCCGTGAATACTGAGTGTGAATAAAATTGCTAATCCATTTATATAAAGTCCATAAATTGTGAAATTGTTGGATAACCGACTTCCACCACTGTGAATCCCGTCACCTCGGAAAGATTAAAGGCTTACCGGATAGCCTATAAAAAAAGGCATGAACCGATCTCCTCTCAGGATGCTGCACCTTCTGTGGATGAGTTCCGCTTATGGAGTACTAGGTGGATATCCTCAGATCATCAGCCATGGAGGAAAGCCATTCACAACAGCAGTGGGTGTCCAGGAAAAAAGAGAAAATGCTCCGATAGTGTGATAAAGCTTATGGTTCCTTTATTAAAACCGCCATATAGCCATTCAATATACAAAGATCCTTGCAAGGAAGAGTTTAAAACAGCTCCGGTGGATAACGAAAGTTCGCGCATGCGCAGTACGTGCGTACGTGTCTACCCTATGGCCGTTTCGTCAGAAATGACATCATCAGGGGCACGCCTATTGATAATATCTAATCACAATTTTGATTTTTGATGTCCCCTCCACATTCCTCGGTCAGTTTATCTCTCTATTCTGAATGTCAATACATAGAGAGTGATTTTATCATTTTTAATTTTTTACAATTTTTTAATACTTTCTGAACCAAAAGAAGGCTTTTTTCATCGGAGGTCCATCACCTCACATTTGGGTGAATTTATCCTACTGTGACGTTAGAATATTTATATAATATATCTAGTTTTTTGCTTTGATATATTGTTTATTATTTTAAATTTTTGGAGAGAGATTTTTCTTCTTTTTTTCTCCCTTTTTTCCTTTTTTTCTCTCACTTAATTAAGCTTGTGTAATTAAAAAATTTTTTCTAACTTGAAGGGGGATGCGAATCGTCCTTCAGCCATTTCTATTTATTTTTATTTATCAGGATTAAAATATTAAATTTAAGCTTGAAGCATTACTCCAGTTGTCCACAAGATGGCTCTGGTTAAGGTTTTTGTATGCAAATGATCATTCTCATTTTGATTGATGCTTCAGCTGTTTCTAGCCCTGGTAATCATGTAACCAATGGCTGAGTTCCTTCGCTTCGCCGCTCAGGTACTTAAAGCGCATGCGCGGACGTGTAGGCGTGCCCCTGATGATGTCATTTCTGACGAAACGGCCGTAGGGTAGACACGTACGCACGTACTGCGCATGCGCGAACTTTCGTTATCCACCGGAGCTTTTTTAAACTCTTCCTTGCAAGGATCTTTGTATATTGAATGGCTATATGGCGGTTTTAATAAAGGAACCATAAGCTTTATCACACTATCGGAGCATTTTCTCTTTTTTCCTGGACACCCACTGCTGTTGTGAATGGCTTTCCTCCATGGCTGATGATCTGAGGATATCCACCTAGTACTCCATAAGCGGAACTCATCCACAGAAGGTGCAGCATCCTGAGAGGAGATCGGTTCATGCCTTTTTTTATAGGCTATCCGGTAAGCCTTTAATCTTTCCGAGGTGACGGGATTCACAGTGGTGGAAGTCGGTTATCCAACAATTTCACAATTTATGGACTTTATATAAATGGATTAGCAATTTTATTCACACTCAGTATTCACGGACAATATTTTGGTGTAACAATGTACACTTCTCTATAATTGTTTGCACAAATTATTTTCACTATATGTTATGTATTTTTGAGAACAATTGTGCATATTTTTAAAAGTATTGGCACATAGCACGATATTTTGTTTATATCCAGCGCTGCGCTTTTCTGTTTATATGAGCCGTAGTTGTAGTTGTTACAAATGGCTGCTCCTCCTACGGTCTGAGCAGAGCGTCCTAACTTGTCCACTTGGGACATCTGTGCGAGGGCCGACGGGCCTTGCATTACACCGGAGGTGGAGGGGAACTCGAATGGGTGAGTAACTGCCACGTTAGCGCACCAGGCAGCGGTATGGGAGGAGGGTTGGCAAATAGCGCACAATAGTGAGCGCATGCCAGCAAAGTGACGGCAGAACAATTCAGTGTCCAAAAGGCTCCAATCCGTGCCTGTCTGAAATTGTGCCAGCCTGGCTGCTGCTTTTGCAGAGGTGATCGGATGGTAATCGTAAAACGAAAAACCTCCGTATTTGTAGCCCAAGTCCACCACGGTGTGGAGAAATAGATCCAGCTCTTCCCTTCTGCTGGGAGAGGCTGAGCATAAGACATCCCTGACCATGCCGGAGGCCAGCGCGAACTCTGGGACAGACAACTTTCGGTTGAGCCTAGGATCTTTGGCCTTGAGGACCACTGACACGTCTCCTTAGGTATAGGCTTTGTTCTCTGCCAAATAGTGGACTGAAATGAGTAGGGGGGCATGGTTGACGTCCTTGCCGTCCAGGATGTCCTTCCTAATGCTGGCTGGGACCAGATGTGCTGGGCAGATAGTGGGACTTGTCCCTGTAGTACCTGCAGGAAGGGGTGTCAGCACCTGTACTGTGGGTGGGTCAGGGATGGTCGTGGTCGGGTGAGCCTCCAAGAGTGCCACTCTGGCTTGGACATCCATGACTGTAGTCGACAAAGATGACACCATGGTGTGAAGCTGGGATATAGCAGCGGAAATTGTTTGGAGAGAAGCCTGTTGAGTACTGGGCCCAGCTGTGGCTGGCGGGGGGAAGAGGAGCTTAAAAAGCTCTGCCTTCCTGGCCATAGCAGGGAAAGGCACACCCCTGCGCTTCAGTTCCACCGTTAATTTGGGGATGATCCATCCCCTGAGGGACTGCACGCTGCCACTGTCTGACGTTGGGGAAGGTGACAGAGGGGCGGTGAAGTCTTCGCTGCCAGCTTGAGACATGGCTCTAGGTGGCTTGTGCCCTGGAAGTGATGTGTTGTCTTTTGAGGTCGCAAGATGGTCGACCGGAACCTATTGAGGGTGACATAAATCTAGATTGTTTCTTTTTCTGTGTCAGCATACGTACCTAGCTCCTGTCCTTTTAAGAGGGGTGAGTGTTTTTTTTTTTTTACCTGGGGGAATACCGTCCAACCTGGTGCAGGGTGGACCTACTGAACTTGACTGACCTGGAGAGAGAAATGACATATGACAACTGGTGAGAGGTTTGACTTTCTGAATTGAAAAGGTGACTTAAATGACTGACTTGTGTAACTTTGCAGTGCGTTTATGCGAGTTTGTCGATTTGGAGTAGTTTTGACTTTTTTAAATTTATTTATTTATTTATTTATTTATTTATTTTTCTACTTGATGCGACTGTTGCATGAACTGAAATGAGTGAAATGTCTATGCCTGGATGAAGGCATGAATCAGTGCCGCGACTGCGACAAGCAAATAATCAAACTGTGAAAAAATGAAAATGAAATGAAATGAGGCCAAGTCAACTGGGGCATGCCGAGACGAATCGATGCATCTCGGATGCCACTGGATTCGAACCGGAGTGCGGTATGTGACAGTGAAATGAATGAAATGTTTGCCATGACAGAGGCACGAAACGGTCGAGCCGCGGCTGTGACTGACAACGAACCGGACTCTGGAGCATGTACTGAAATAAGGCCAAAACAAATGGGGCACACCGGGACGAATCGGTGCATCTCAGATGCGACTGGATTCGAATCGGAACGCGGTACGTGACGGTGAAATGAAATGATTTGCCATGACGAAGGCACGAATTGGTCGGCCGCAAGTGAGACTGACTACGAACCGGACTCTGGAGCATGTACTGAAATGAGGCCAAAAAACCCTGGGTTACGCCGGGACGAATCGCTGCATCTCGAATGCGACTGGATTTGATTCGGAACGTGATACGTGACAGTGAAATGATTGCCATGACAGAGACTCAAATCGGTGAGCCGAATTTTTTGCGACTAACAAAGAAAACGCGCTCTGGAGCATGTACTGAAATGAAGCCAAAGAACCCTGGGGCACGCCGGGACAAATCGGTGCATACGGATGCGACTGGATTCGACCCGGGACGTGATTAGTGACAGTGAAACGATTGCCATGACAGAGGCATGAATCGGTGAGCCGTAAACTGCGACTCACAACGAACCAGACTCTGGAGAATGTACTGAAATGAGGCTGAAAAAACAACTGGGGCACACTGGGACGAATCGGTGCATCACGGATGCCATTAGATTTGAATCGGAGCGCTGTAAGTGACAAAGAAATGAGTGAAATTAGTGAAATGATTGAAATGTTTGAAATGGTTGAATTGATTTGCTATGACTGAGACACGAGTCGGTGTGCCGCGATTTGCGACTGGCAACAACCTGTCTGTGGAGCATGGTACGGTGATGAAAAACATTTGTGACTCATTTAAACGGAGCGGTGCAATACTGTTGCTACAAGGTTCGACTCGTAGTTAAGTACATAAGGTGTCGAAATGTTTGTTTCTGATAGCAGTGCGAGTGAGTGGCTAACAATACGGCTATGTGTAGGGGTTTTACGAATGACTCGTAAGCTTCGATATCGAGACCGGTGACAAGATATCTAACATAAATGCATGAAATGAAAGGTCAAACATAAAAACCCCTACCTGTGACAGCCGAGCCAGACACTTTGTACAAAACCACGATGGTAACGAAAGCCTCGAGAACTTCGAAGACGGAACTCACGAATGCTAACGAATCTCGAATAGTCGGCCTAGTGACGTAGTATCACGCATAGGAAACTGACAAAGACCACAGGCGAGCAGGCTGGTTAAATACCCCTCTGGGCTCCTCCCATAAATTCAGGCCAGCATACTGGCCTTCTTACATATATATATATATATATATATATATATGTACAGTGGGGACAGAATGTATTCAGACCCCCTCAGACACAGCACTCCATATTGACAGAAAAACACAGAATTGTTGACATTTTTGCAGATTTAGTAAAAAATAAAAACTGAAATATCACATGGTCCTAAGTATTCAGACCCTTTGCTCAGTATTTAGTAGAAGCACCCTTTTGATCCATAAGTCTTTTTGGGAAAGATGCAACAAGTTTTTCACACCTGGATTTGGGGATTCTCTGCCATTCCTCCTTGCAGATCCTCTCCAGTTCTGTCAGGTTGGATGGTAAAGGTTGGTGGACAGTCATTTTTAGGTCTCTCCAGAGATGCTCAATTGCTCTGGCTGGGCCATTCAAGAACAGTCACGGAGTTGTTGTGAAGCCACTCCTTCGTTATTTTAGCTGTGTGCTTAGGGTCATTGTTTTGTTGGAAGGTAAACCTTCAGCCCAGTTTGAGGTCCTGAGCACTCTGGAGAAGGTTTTCGTCCAGGATATCCCTGTACTTGACCGCATTAATCTTTTCCTCAATTGCAACCAGTGGTCCTGTCCTTGCAGCTGAAAAACACCCCCACAGCATGATGCTGCCACCACCATGCTTCACTGTTGGGACTGTATTGGACAGGTGATGAGCAGTGCCTGGTTTTCTCCACACATACCGCTTAGATTTAAGGCCAAAAAGTTCTACTTGGCCTGAGACCAAAGAATCTTATTTCTCACCATCTTGGAGTCCTTCAGGTGTTTTTTTTAGCAAAATCCATGCGGGCTTTCATGTGTCTTGCACTGAGGAGACGCTTCCGTCGGGCCACTCTGCCATAAAGCCCTGACTGGTGGAGGGCTGCAGTGATGGTTGACGTTCTACAACTTTCTCCCATCTCCCAACTGCATCTCTGTAGCTCAGCCACAGTGATCTTTGGGTTCTTCTTTACCTCTCTTACCAAGGCTCTTCTCCCCCGATAGCTCAGTTTGGCCGGACGGCCAGCTCTAGGAAGGGTTCTGGTCGTCCCAAACATCTTCCATTTAAGGATTATTGAGGCCACTGTTCTCTTAGGACCCTTAAGTGCAACATAATTTTTTTGTAACCTTGTCCAGATCTGTACCCTGCCACAATACTGTCTCTAAGCTCTTCAGGCAGTTCCTTTGACCTCGTGATTCTCATTTGCTCTGACATGCACTGTGAGCTGTAAGGTCTTATATAGTCAGGTGTGTGGCTTTCCTAATCAAGTCCAATCAGTATAATCAAACACAGCTGGACTAAAATGAAGGTGTAGAACCATCTCAAGGATGATTAGAAGAAATGGACAGCACCAGTTAAATATATGAGTGTCACAGCAAAGGGTCTGAATACTTAGGACCATGTGATATTTCAGTTTTCTTTTTTAATAAATCTGCAAAAATGTCAACAAGTCTATGTTTTTCTGTCAATATGGGGTGCTGTGTGTACATTAATGAGGAAAAAATGAATTTAAATAATTTTAGCAAATGGCTGCAATATAACAAAGAGTGAAAAATTTAAGGGGGTCTGAATACTTTCCGTCCCCTCTGTAGGTCTGGTTCTAGTCTTAAAAGAGCTGGTTAAGGCCTGTCCTGCTTTTATATTTATAGTTCAGTCAGGCTGTACCACCCGTTTAAACCATTGGTACCAGTGCCTTCAAATCTTCATTCCCAATATGTCTTATTTTACACTTAGAGCCCTTTCACACTGATGCGTTTTACAGGCGTTTTAGCGCTAAAAATAGCGCCTAAAAAACGTCTGCAAAACACTGCCCATGCATGTCAATGGAACCTTGCACACTGAGTCGTTGCGCTGGCTGTGCGCTGGCAAAACTCCTGCAAGCAGCATCTTTGGAGCATATTTTGGGCGGTTTAAATAGCGCTGTAATAGCGCCCATCCCCATTGAAATGAATGTAAAACGCATTAAATGCGCCCTATTAGTGCTGCAAAACCGCCCACAGCCTGTGTGAAGGTCACATGACCGCAGTGCAGTGGAGGATGCTGGGAAACCAGGAAATCCTGTGGAGAGGTGTACAGGAGACAGAGAGAGACAGAAGCATGGATGCTGAAGCAAACCGGGACATGCAGCCAAAAGCTGAATATGTAAACAGACCTGAAAGAGCCTCTGCTTCAGTTGAACCTGAAGAGTTCATTCAAACAATGAGGGACCCCTAACCCTAATTCCACTTCCTATAGTCCCAAACCCCTAATCCTAACTGCACTTCCTATAGTCCCAAACCCCTAACCATAACCCCACTTCCTACAGTCCCAAACCCCTAACCCTAACCCTAATCCCACTTCCTACAGTCCCAAACCTCTAACCCTAACCCTAATCCCACTTCCTATAGTCCCAAACCCCTAACCCCAACCCTAATCCCACTTCCTACAGTCCCAAACCTCTAACCCTAACCCTAATCCCACTTCCTATAGTCCCAAACCCCTAACCCTAATCTCACTTCCTACAGTCCCAAATCCCTAACTCTAATCCCCCTTCCTACAGTCCCAAACCCCTAACCCTAACCCTAATCCCACTTCCTATAGTCCCAAACCCCTAACCCTAAGAAAAAAGGGGGGGAGCTATGTAGCAACCCGGGTAGGACTTTAAATGAGGCGCACATAAAGTGCACCTCCATCCCTAATACCCGACAATAGTAAAAAAAGGGGGGGAATTGTGGGACTTTGATTGAGGTTCCAGACGTAGTGAAAAGGTATTTGAAAAAAAAAATCACATGTTTATTAACATGGAAAGTATATACATATGGGTCATAGGATTGCGCATGGGTACAAAATACAGCATGAGTATAAGAAACATATGATCATATCGACTTGGAAACATATGACAATATGGCAGTGCATATATCTAACATGGTACATCAAGGATGCGACATAATGTCAACTTAGAAATACATGGCAATAATAGAGATCAATAAGCAATTCCCATGAGTCCATATATATAGCACATTGGTGGAAGCGGCATAATACATAAAATAAGCAAGATGACAATAGATGAGGACATGGTTGTTCAAACTTGGTTGATTGTTGGTGGTGATGTATGTCGGCATCCAAAGATTGTCCGGCGCGTTTTGTGTTTACACACTCATCAGGGGCGGATGCTCCCAAGTACCTAAAGAAATTAGGGTGTTCAATCTAGTGTAGTACTAGTGATAGCAAAACAAAGGTAATTTTGTCCATCCTATGTACTTACATATGGAGACTAGTGAGCAAAGAAGGTTTGTTGAATATGAGATCAAGGCCAACCGTCCATCCCGGAAGCTGGGGTATTTTGGAGCTGCGTATATCTGAGGCGTATCAAGCAGAGCTTCCCAAAGAGGGGTGAGACACTCTACATCATGTGCCATAGTAAACAAAAGGTGCAGAAAAACTCCTGTATGATCTAAATAGATGGATAAGAATCCACATTAGGTATGGTAATACCGCTGGAGAAATACAGTGGCATGGTAACTGGTACTAGAAATACCTGGATAGCTGGTAGATGAAATAAATAACTCGGCATGATGACGGACTGTGTTTGTTTTATATTCCACTAACTGCTGAGTGGAAGTCATATGCCTAGAGTCTTAACAGCTTACAGCAAATAATGACTGCTACTAGCTATCTATTGACGGACTGAAAAAGCTGATAACTATAAGTTGTTGTGGATGGTGTCAATCACTATTAATAAACAACTGTTGCCAATTTAAAAATAAAAAAATAATTCCACTAACTGCTGAGTGGAAGTTATATGCCTAGAGTCATAACAGCTTACAGCAATTAATGACATATATGTATATCCTACTTATATAAAAGACATACCAAATTGCTATTAAAACAGTGGAAATACTGTGGAATGAGCTATTGCCACCTCTAAACAGCTATTAGCAAATGCTATCTGAAACCACAGTGGAATATGACACGACAAAGAAGGAGGGAACATGATGCAGAAATGGAGAAAGCAATAAAAATTAATGAGGAGTCTTATATAGTAGGCACAGACAAAAAACAACCCATGAAAAGCCAGAAAGAGCAGAAAAAAGGGCCTATAGGAAACCTAGCTAATCAAGGAATAGACTCTCTCAACCAAGCAAAATCCATTGTGAAAGAAAGCAGTGAACTAATGGTAAATCTGGACATAATGGAAAACCCGCAGATGGAGCACGAAACAGTACAGACATCACGGATCCCACGAGTCTCATGGGGATTAGAGGGGAGATCGGTCGCAAATACGTCTGTGGTAACAGTAATAGATTCCAGTGGATGTACGGAGACACCAGATTATGAGATGAACAGACAAGAAATAGATGTAACAAAAATAAATAAAGATGTAAATATACGGCAGAACATCCCCACCCCCCCTGTAATGGTGGAACCAACCTTGAGAGACGTTCTTATGGCAGTACAGGCTTGTAATAATTCATTGTTATCACTAACAAATCAGATGTCAGAACTAAAAGGAGACATCGCAACTATGAGACATGAGAATCAGAAAATATGTGAACGAACTACTGCGGTGGAAACAAGAGTAGGAGAATTGGAGGACTCAATACCAATGATAAAAAAGGATATACATCTGATAAAAACACAAATAAGAAATCAAACTCAAAGAATGGAAGGAATGGAGAATAGACAAAGACGCAATAAAGTCCGTATACTAGGTCTACCGGAACAAGAAGAAGGCCAATCACCTGTTATATTTTTTGAAAAATGGTTACTGGACATTTTTGGGGTGGAGGGCTTCTCAAAAACGTTTGCAATAGAACGAGCACATCGTATAACAAGTCGTGCCCCCTCTGCTGGAGGAAGACCTAGGCCAATTATTATTAGATTATTAAATTGCCAAGATAGAGATAATATACTGTCCAAAGCAAGACAGAGAGGCAGTACTGAGTACAAGGGCAATAAAGTGTCCTTCTATCCAGACTTCTCGGTAGAAGTACAGAAGCAGAGGGCAAAATTTACGGAAGTTAAATGGCGCTTATTTGCACTAAAGATTAAATATGCAATGTTGTTTCCGGCAAAACTGCATATTACAGATCAGGATGAAGCTCAGTTCTTTGATACACCAGACGCAGTTAATACTTGGCTGGATAGGAGACAGGAGTAGTCTGGGCATAAGGATCGAAAAATAGATGAGAGGAGTCGGGTTGAGAGGGGGTTTTTTCACCTCCGGAGCCTATCTGTAGCTTTTTTTTTCTCTCTCCCATGGAGGGAGGGGGGGGTCATACTCCTCCTCCCCCCTCCTCCCCCACCTGGGTAGATATATGGTACGGATGTAACGTTGGAAATGGCTAGAGTGGGCCCCCTGTATGGGTCCCGTGTGGGGACCTTTGGGGAGGGACTCTCAGCTTGGAATGGTAGTGTCCAGATACAGATTGAAGTGAGATGGGAAGGGGGGATGGAAGTAGTAGGATTGTATGTAGTGAAGGAGGGTGGGGGGGAGGGGGGATACAAGGGTGGGCGGTGTGTGTGGACCTTTTTTTTTTTTTTTCTTTTTGTTGTTTATTTTATTTTTATTTTTTTTATTATTGTTTCTTCCCTTTTTTTTTCTCTCACTCTTTCTCCTCCTCCTCGTCATCTACCCCTCTTGGCCCCCTCTCTCTCATCCTCTCCTACCCTTCGGGGATCTCTGCTATGCCCCAAAAAATTCTTACTCTCTATTTGTATTCTTGTCTTCTTTTGATGCAAGATGACAAGTGAAATCAAAGTGATGTCATGGAATGTCAGAGGATTGGGGGATGGTAGAAAGAGACGTGCTGTGAAAGAACTAATTGAATTCTACAATCCCGCAATAGTCTGCCTACAGGAGACACATAAGGGTAATGAAGATGACAAAATGTTTTGTACATTTAAATATAAATATGAATTTCATGCTACATATTCTACATACTCCCGTGGTGTGAGTATTTTGATCTCGAACGCTATTAGGTTTACCTGTAAGCAGTGTATTAAAGATACGGCTGGTCGATATTTGATGCTATTATGCTCCATAAATGATAGAATAATCCTCTTGGTGAATGTGTATATTCCCCCTCCATATAAAGATGACGTTTTAAAAAAGGTTTTTGAAAAAATGGCACAACTGCCTGATGTTCCAACAGTGATAATTGGGGACTTTAATAATGTACTAAATGAAGAGTTGGACAGGCAAAGTAACAAAAAGAGTAATGGGAGGGGAAAGGTCACAAGATGGGCCAGCCAGATGGGTCTATCAGATATATGGAGAGTAAGATTCCCGGTTAGTAAAGAATACTCATGCTATTCAAGTACTTATGGATCACTATCCAGAATTGACATGGCCTTGGGAAATG
Organism: Lithobates clamitans; assembly: GCA_037952925.1. Classification (NCBI taxonomy): domain Eukaryota; kingdom Metazoa; phylum Chordata; class Amphibia; order Anura; family Ranidae; genus Lithobates; species Lithobates clamitans. Next base: position 7,432,373 of record JBBGZY010000787.1, on the reverse strand, counting down.
GTCATTTTCTCCCATTAGTAAAAATAATTCAGTACAAAGCACGGGGAATCTCGGATCACTCTCCATTAACTGTGACTTTGGAGTGGAGAGAACACCTGATTCGGCCAATGTGGAAAGTCAATCCACAGTGGCTATCCTTGATCCCAGAGAGTAGTCAAATAAAACAACTGCTAATGGGCTTTTTTGGAGATAATAAGGGCTCAAGTTCCGCGATGATGGTGTGGGATACAATGAAAGCTTACCTTAGAAGCCTAATAATTAAAGAAATATCTAAAATTAAATTAGCCACAAGACAGCGGGAGGAAGAGTTAACCCAGAGAGTTAAGCAAACAGAACAAGAATACGCATCAGATCCCAATAGAGAGAAATTTGGAGCATGGCAGGACGCGCAGAATCTATATAAAAATCTGGTCTTAACCAAGGCAGAGAATAATAGATTCTTGCAGAACCAAAAGCACTATGAAATGGGGGAACAGGTGGGTCATATGTTAGCAATGATAACACGGAACCAGGAAGGCCCATCCACTATAGCTGCTATTGAAGACAGAAAGGGGACAGTAAAATATGATACAGAGGGCATCCAAAAGATATTTGTAGATTTCTATTCACAGTTGTATGAATCTGAAAACTTAAATGTAAAGGAAAAGACTGAACAATTCTTAGATAATCTAACTATGCCCAAGCTGACCTCAATAGAAAGGGAATCCTTGGATATTCCTATAACAATGGCAGAGCTGGAGGAAGCGGTGGGACAAATTCAAAACAACAAAGCTCCAGGGATGGATGGACTCCCCGTGGAGATATATAAACTATACGGTCAGATCCTGATCCCAGAACTCCTCGAAGTACTCAATGAAGCATATGTCACACGGGAACTCCCTAAATCGATGATGGAAACAATAATAATCATAATTCTAAAACCGGATAAAGATCCACTAAAGCCCGGTTCTTATCGCCCAATATCTCTCCTTACATCTGATGTTAAAATACTAGCTAAGGTCTTGGCAAATAGGTTATCCAGACATATTGATACTTTGATCCATAGGGACCAAACAGGTTTCATCCCCTCCAGATCAGCAGCAACAAATATTCGCAGGCTCTTTTTGAATCTGCAATTGCCAATGGACAACGGGGGAGCTGGTGCCATTCTGTCATTGGATGCCCAGAAGGCATTTGACATGGTAGAATGGGAGTATCTATGGATGGTATTGATTGCCTTTGGTATAGGTCCAGGCTTTATAACCTGGCTAAAATTATTATATAAAGACCCTAGGGCAAGGCTGCGTATCAATGACACTATGTCACCAGCTTTCCCGTTATCCCGGGGAACTAGACAAGGCTGCCCTCTATCCCCGTTGCTGTTTGCATTGGCGGTGGAACCATTGGCCGCCGCAGTTAGACAGTCTTCGGGGATAGAGGGATTCCGACGTGCAAGAAGAGAGGACAAAATATCCTTATATGCAGATGATGCCTTAATCTTTCTGAGCGACCCCACAAAATCCTTAGAGGAACTCATGGCACTTGTATCTGCATTTGGACAGTTTTATGGGTTTCGCATCAACTGGGAGAAGTCGGTATTGATGCCACTATATAAAGCCAAAATTTCATTACCAGACTGTGCAAAACAAATTCAAATAAAACATAAAATTAAGTATTTAGGGATCCAGGTAACTCGTAAAGTGGGGGACTATGTGGACCTTAACCTTAGACCCCTATTGACTAGGCTTAAAGATAAATGTCGGACCTGGTGCAAACTCCCATTAACTGTGATTGGCAGAGCCAATCTTATAAAGATGATTTGGGCCCCACAATTATTGTACATTTTTCATAATTGCCCGATGTGGATAGCCGCATTTTGGTTTAAAAGGATAGAATCGCTCTTTCGCGAACTCATTTGGAAGAAAAAATATGCACGTATTAAATTAACAACCTTAATGCTGGCTAAAGATGAGGGGGGACTCTCTATCCCACATCCAAAAAATTATTTTTTGGCTTCACAAACCCAGTATTTATTGGCGTATAACACGCACCGGCGTATAACACGCACCCCAATTTAGGAGGGAATTTTAAGGAAAAAAAACTTTTAGGAGGGAAGTTGAAGGGAAAAAAACTTACATTTAAATGCCCTTCATTGCAGCCTTGTCAGTGCAGCCATGTCAGTGCAGCCTTGTCAGTGCAGCCTTCCCCAGTGCAGCCTTGTCAGTGCAGCCTTCCCCAGTGCAGCCTTGTCAGTGCAGCCTTCCCCAGTGCAGCCTTGTCAGTGCAGCCTCGTCAGTGCAGCCTTCCCCAGTGCAGCCTTCCCCAGTGCAGCCTTCCCCAGTGCAGCCTTTTCAGTGCAGCCTTCCCCAGTGCAGCCTTCCCCAGTGCAGCCTTGCCCCAGTGCAGCCTGGTATCCCCTGTCCCTGCTTCCAGGGCTTCAAAATCGCGGTCCGCGATTTGAAAATGGCGCCGCCGGCGCCGAAGTACACAGAGCCGGTCCTCGGCTCTTTCCGGCGGCTCTCGTTTACTTTCGGTTCCACTCGTAGTCCGGAGCGGAGCTATCCGAGTAGGTTCGGATAGCTCCGCTCGGGACTACGAGTGGAGCCGAAAGTAAACGAGAGCCACCGGAAAGAGCCGAGGACCGGCTCTGTGTACTTTGGCTCCGGCGGCGCCATTTTCAAATCGCGGACCGCGATTTTGACATTTAGACAGATCGGGATCGGCGGGGATCGGCGTATAACACGCACCTGCGACTTTCCCCTGATTTTAAGGGGAAAAAAGTGCATGTTATACGCCGATAAATACGGTAATTTTTTGGCTGGACAGAGGTAGATGAGAATGATCCCATACAGGGGTTACTACTTCCACTGGGTAAGGGATATTCAATGATGTCCCTACTAGAGACAAAAACCTTTCAAAAAGATAAGAAATTCATGACAGGTGAGCTATTCAGTAAGGTATGGCTAGCAATAAAAAAGATTAATAGCATTACAGGTTATACATCCTATACACCAATATGGAATAACGCAAACTATGAGGAAGTGCAGAGATTGGAGGGTTATGGCGTTTTGGCAAACTAAGGGGCTGAGATATGTGGAACAACTGTTTTGGAACGATAAGATAAAATCATTTGCGCAAATATGTGAGAAATTCGAGATTCCAAGACAGAGGTTCTTTCAGTATCTTCAGCTTAGACATGCTTTTCATGTCCAGGCCCGTACATCTGTATTTAAGCTTAATGTCTCTAAAATAACAATATTGTTGAAGAAAAGGGATCAAAAGAAGGGACTTATCTCTAAAATATATGAGATATTGCAGTGTAAATTTAAGGAAACGGTAGTGGTGCCGGCTAGGTCGCAGTGGGAACGAGACCTGGGAGCACTGACTGATGCTCAGTGGTCGGAGGTCTTGTCTGCGATCCCAAAGGTATCTCTGTCAGCTACTCAAAAATTAACACAACTTTTTATTACACACAGATCATACTATACCCCCGAAAAACTATTTAAATGGAAACGCAGGGAATCCCCCTTATGCCCCCGATGCAGTGGTGCACCGGCTAATCTAATACACATGTTGTGGAAATGCCCCAAACTTCATCGTTACTGGCAGGATATAATTAAAAACATAAATAGCGCATTAGGTATAGAAATTTCACTAGACCCAAATTTATTTTTATTAAATATAGTGGAGGAACCAAATATTTCAAAACATACCCATACCGCAATGACGAGAGGCTTGTTTCAGGCACGAAAGCTAATTGCTCAGAAGTGGATATCTATATACCCCCCAACGGTCGAAGAATGGAGAACACAAATAAAAGAAACCATAATAAAGGAGGAATTTATTTATACACATAGAGGGAGCCAAGATAAATTTGACGCTATCTGGAAAAGCTGGGTAGAGGCCTGGGACAATGAAAATAAAAGATGAATCAATATGGGAGAGGGACAATGTTGGGTCTGGGTAGAGGATGGGAGGACGGGGGGGGCTTTTGGGGTCGCGGGGGGAGAGATACAGCAGGGGGAGGAAATCTATTTTTGTTGTCGTTGGGTTTTGCCCCCTTCTTTTTTTTTTTTTCAATTTTTTTTTTGGGGCGGGTGAATGTTAGAAGCAAGATTATGTATCTGGAATAAAATGTATGGAGAAATGTATAACTTGTACTGCTATGAAAAGAATAAAAAAAGTACTGAATAGAAATACCTGGATAGCAAAAATGGAGAGGTTGAAGGACCCCGCGTTGCAATGGCGTAGAACCCACCATAAGAAGTATGGCTGTGTACGAGCGGCGTGTTATATACACGCCGCAGGCTAGCTCCTACTGACGTCACGCAGCACGGCACGTACAGGGAGGGATTCCAGCCTGGGCGGTAGACTCCGCCTCCGGCAGGGGCTCGACCTTCCTATTGTGGCGGCCAGAGTGGTAATGAACGCGCTCAACGTGGCGACGCACATTGTGACGTCACGCGTGAGGCACGTCGCGTGGCGTCGATGCACTATGGATCCCGTCCAGATCCCCCAAACCATCCGCCTGAATGGGCAGAATGGAGGAGGAAGAGGAGGGGATTCAGGGCACACCGCAGCTTCCGGGATAGGACAGAAACAAAGGTCTATGGTGTCAAAAAATAAAATATTATAAAAAATGAAAAATAAAAAATAATACCAAACTGCCTAACCTGGTTTGCAAGAATAGTTGAATGCTGCATGGCATCTGGACACGAAAAACATGTACCGAGCAGGGCCCCAAAGTGTGGTACATGACCAAATGGAGCCTAGCAACTTCCACCTGAGCAGCAGGGGAACACTGCCAGCTCTGTCAAGATACTTACATCCCTATTATACAGCAAGAAAAAGGGGGCGAGCTATGTAGCAACCCAGGTGGGACTTTAAATGAGGCGCACATAAAGTGCGCCTCCATCCCTAATACACGACGATAATTAAAAAAGGGGGGAATTTGTGGGACTTTGATTGAGGTTCCAGACGTGGTGAAAAAGTATTTGAAAAAAAAATCACATGTTTATTAACATGGAAAGTATATACATATGGGTCATAGGATTGTGCATGGGTACAAAATACAGCATGAGTATAAGAAACATATGATCATATTGACTTGGAAACACATGACAATATGGCAGTGCATATATCTAACATGGTACATGAAGGATGCGACATAATGTCAACTTACAAATACATGGCAATAATAGAGATCAAAGAAAATTCCCATGAGTCCATATATATAGCCCTAACCCTAATCCCACTTCCTATAGTCCCAAACCCCTAACCCTAACCCTAATCCCACTTCCTATAGTCCCAAACCCCTAACCCTAACCCCAATCCCATTTCCTATAGTCCCAAACCCCTAACCCTAACACTAATCCCACTTCCTATAGTCCCAAACCCCTAACCCTAATCCCACTTCCTACAGTCCCAAACCCCTAACCCTAACCCTAATCCCACTTCCTACAGTCCCAAACCCCTAACCCTAATCCCACTACCTACAGTCCCAAACCCCTAACCCTAACCTTAATCCCACTTCCTATGGTCCCAAACCCCTAACCCTAACCCTAATCCCACTTCCTATAGTCCCAAACCCCTAACCCTAATCCCACTTCCTATAGTCCCAAACCCCTAACCCTAATCCCACTTCCTATAGTCCCAAACCCCTAACCCTAATTCCACTTCATATAGTCCCAGAAACCCTAACCCTAATCCCACTTCCTACAGTCCCAAACCCCTAATCCTATAGTACCTAACTGATTGTAAAAATACTTGATTGTTAATAACAATATCATTGTATTGATGTTATTAGATTTTGTATGTATGATGAATGGACTATTAATGACGCACAAAAAGATAATAACTTTTATTGTAACATGCCTGCATTACATTTAAACATCAATCATTATCATAACTACTCTGTTCAGATTATATATAACCTGGCATATTACAATTAAAGTTTAAAAACATCAATATTTGATTAAATCATATCCTCTTGCCAGTTTAGTGCACCTGCAGGGCTCAAGAAATAATCAGCAAATTCATCGCGTATAGTAAAACCCACTCTGGGACCACAAACATATGGGAAAGCAGCGGGTTCCATATTATGTGCCAAAGTATCCTTGAAATGTATACCATCTCTCTCCCTTACCAGATTATGCAGCACACATGCTGCTTTTATGACTTTACAGGCATTCTCTACTTTTAGGTTTATTGGTTTATGGAAAATTTGCCATTTGTTGGCAAGTATGCCAAAAGAACATTCGGCCAGTCTACGTGCCCGACAAAGACGGTAATTGAAAATCCGGGTGTCCAGATTTCTCTGCGAATAAGGCTTCATAAGATGTTCATTGATAGCAAATGCTTCATCGGCCACAAAGACATAAGGCATGTTTGGACCATCCGTCCCAGGCAATGGTCTGTTAACAGGTAAATCTAGTTAATTTGCAAATGGATGTTTTCCAAATTTTGAGTTTTGGAATACAGTGGAGTCTGCACAGCTCCCAAATGCTCCCAGATCAACAAAAAGGAATCTATAGTCTGCGTCTACTACAGCCATTAATACAACAGAAAAATATTTTTTGTAATTATAGTAATGACTACCACTATGACAGGGTTTTATCAACCTTATATGTTTTCCATCTATGGCCCCAAGACCGTTAGGGAAATTTGTCTTGATCAAGAAACGCTGAGCAACATCTTCCCATTTCTCTTTGTTTCGAATTGGCATAAAAATATTTCTCAGGTTCCAAATTGCATCACATGTTTGCTTAATAATATCTGCAATGGTTGATATTCCTAAACGAAATTTGTAATGTAGTGATGTGTACGTATTTCCAGTTGCAAGATATCTGTAATTAAAGAAATTATACATTTTATCTTTCAGTACAAATGCTCAAAATAAGGTGGAAAACAATGAGAGATAATTTTCGAAGAGAATATATTAAGCAACAAAATATAAGAAGTGGTTCAGGTGGCAAGTCGAGCCGCGTATATTGCCATTATACAGAGCTCCAATTCTTGAAGCTCGTGATGCAGCTGAGACAGTACGTATTCTTACATGTTAATACTGGTAATGATAGAAATCTTTATAATTTTATCGATAATTATATAACTTTATTTACTTATTTATTTTTTAAAGAACTGAAAGCAATATGAGCTCAGATACAGAGGAGGACACAGATCAAACACAAGTAGAGAATGAACAGATGGATGAGACTCAATTACTGTTTGAAGATTATGATGCTGCAAATACACCAGAGCCAGTGAAAACCCATACACAAAAACAAGTATCAAGATCAAGACCAAAAAAAACAAAACAACAAACACAAGAATTTATTTATGTTGTAAAAATCTCATAACTTCGCAGAGAAATGAATCGGGAGAAATTGCATCATTTGTCAGAAGTCTGATCCCTCAAATGGAGAAGGTTGACCAAGCAATGCAGTGCGATATGAGGATAGATATGATAAGACTTATACAGTCATATCAGCAAAGGTCTGGATCAGCATCTCTTCGTTCCCAATCCTTTGAGTTACCCAATCCTAACCATCATGGGGGTTATGCTAATCAGGTCACAGCAGGTACATCTTACGAAAACCGTAACATGTCCTACCCACCGATAGGACCAGGTCTGATCCCCATGCCTCAATACAATAATGGCCGTTTTCATGGTGGCCCGTTTGATCCGCCTCTTTATCGACCAACATCCCCTTCCACCACCTCGAGAAAATCCACACCCTCTATCACCCTCTTATCAAGATCTGTAATTGTTATGATCACTTTTTTGATTACAAAGATAATTGTTTTATATATTTTGAATACATTTTGATTATATATAGAATATATACTGTTTAAATATTTTATAATTATAATAAAATTCAAGTGCTACTAAAGTTCGAAAGTATATATAGTATATACCAATATATTATATATATATATATATATATATACATATATATATATATATATATATATATATATATATATATATATATATATATATATATATATATATATATACTTATAGGTTATCGGTTTATTTTTTGCACATGTTGTGCCTCTATGTTAGAATCACTACATATCAATACATTATTTTATAAAAATTATGTGTTTTATTTGCACATGTTGTCCTGTTATGTCTGAAACAATACATTTAATAAATATATACTTTTCGGGTCCATTGTCTTGTGTTTGTCTGATGCATTTATTATAGGTGCACATATTGAATCATCATATATATTATCTCAACGTTATAGTAAACGTTCGCATGGTATAATTGCATCTCTGCAGTTTGTATCCTGTCTCACCAAGGCAGGTGTCAACAGCTCAAGCAGAAAGTCAAATGTTAAGGAAAATAGGTCATATGTTAACAATTGGTATATTATTAACCCATTCAATTCAATAGTTAATTGGGACTATGTGGGAAGGTATCAGGGTAAGGGTTATTTTTTCCGGAAACTATAGAGAGGGTTTCTGGGACTGTAGGAAGTGGGATTAGGGTTAGGGGTTTGGGACTGTCGGAAGTGGGATTAGTGTTAGGGATTTGGGACTGTAGGAAGTGGGATTAGGGTTAGGGGTTTGGGACTGTAGGAAGTGGGATTAGGGTTAGGGGTTTGGGACTGTAGGAAGTGGGATTAGGGTTAGGGGTTTGGGACTGTCGGAAGTGGGATTAGGGTTAGGGGTTTGGGACTGTAGGAAGTTGGATTAGGGTTAGGGTTAGGGGTTTGGGACTGTAGGAAGTGGGATTAGGGTTAGGGTTTTGGGACTATAGGAAGTGGGATTAGGGTTAGGGTTAGGGGTTTGGGACTGTAGGAAGTGGGATTAGGGTTAGGGGTAGGGGTTTGGGACTATAGTAAGTGGGATTAGGGTTATGGGTTTGGGACTGTAGGAAGTGGGGTTAGGGGTTTGGGACTGTCGGAAGTGGGATTAGGGTTTGGGACAGTAGGAAGTTGGATTAGGGTTAGGGTTAGGGGTTTGGGACCGTAGGAAGTGGGATTAGGGTTAGGGTTAGGGGTTTTGGACTCTTGGAAGTGGGGTTAGGGTTAAGGGATTGGGACTGTCAGAAGTTGGATTAGGGTTAGGGTTAGGGGTTTGAGACTGTAGGAAGTGGGATTAGGGTTAGGGGTTTTGGATTCCAGGAAGTGGGATTATTGTTAGGGTTAAGGGTTTGGGACTGTCGGAAGTTGGATTAGGGTTAGGGTTAGGGGTTTGGGACTGTAGGAAGTGGGATTAGGGTTAGGGTTAGGGGTTTGGGACTGTAATAAGTGGGATTAGGGTTAGGGGGTTGGGACTATAGGAAGTGGGGTTAGTTGTTTGGGACTGTCGGAAGTGGGATTAGAGTTAGGGTTAGGGGTTTGGGACTGTAGGAAGTGGGATTAGGGTTAGGGGTTTGGGACTATAGGAATTGGGATTAGGGTTAGGGGTTTGGGACTATAGGAAGTGGGATTAGGGTTAGGGGTTTGGGACTGTAGGACGTGGGATGAGGGTTAGGGGTTTGGGACAATAGGAAGAGGGAGTAGGGTTAGGGGTTTGGGACTGTAGGAAGTGGGATTAGGGTTAGGGGTTTGGGACTGTAGGAAGTGGGATTAGGGTTAGGGGTTTTGGACTCTTGGAAGTGGGATTAGGGTTAGGGTTTGGGGTTTGGGACTGTAGGACATGGGGTGAGGGTTAGGGTTAGGGGTTTTGGACTCTAGGAAGTGGGATTAGGGTTAGGGTTAAGGGTTTGGGACTGTAGGACATGGGATAAGGGTTAGGGGTTTTGGACTCTAGGAAGTGGGATCAGGGTTAAGGGTTTGGCACTGTCGGAAGTTGGATTAGGGTTAGGGTTTCTGGGACTATAGGAAGTGGTATTAGGGTTAGGGGTTTGGGACTGTAGGAAGTTGGATTAGGGTTAGGGTTAGGGGTTTGGGACTGTAGGAAGTGGGATTAGGGTTAGGTGTTTGGGACTGTAGGATGTGGGATGAGGGTTAGGGGTTTGGGACTATAGGAAGTGGGATTAGGGTTAGGGTTAGGGGTTTGGGACTGTCAGAAGTGGGATTAGGGTTAGGGGTTTGGGACTCTAAGAAGTTGGATTATGGTTAGGGGTTTGGGACTGTAGGAAGTGGGATTAGGATTAGGGGTTTGTTACTATAGGAAGTGGGATTAGGGTTAGGGATTTGGGACTGTAGCAAGTGGGATTGGATTAGGGGTTTGGGACTGTAGGAAGTGGGATTAGGGTTAGGGTTAAGGGTTTGGGACTCTTGGAAGTTGGATTAGGGTTAGGGGTTTGGGACTGTAGGAAGTGGGATTAGGGTTGGGGTTAGGGGTTTTGGACTCTAGGAAGTGGGATTAGGGTTTGGGTTAAGGGTTTGAGGCTATCGGAAGTTGGATTAGGGTTAGGGGTTTGGGACTGTAGGAAGTGGGATTAGGGTTAGGGACTGTCAGAAGTGGGATTAGGGTTAGGGTTAGGGGTTTTGGACGGTGGGAAGTTGGATTAGGGTTAGGGTTAGGGGTTTGGGACTGTAGGAAGTGGGATTAGGGTTAGGGATAGGGGTTTGGGACTATAGGAAGTGGGATTAGGGTTAGGGGTTTGGGACAGTAGGAAGTTGGATTAGGGTTAGGGGTTTGGGACCGTAGGAAGTGGGATTAGGGTTAGGGTTAGGGGTTTTGGACTCTTGGAAGTGGGGTTAGGGTTAAGGGATTGGGACTGTCAGAAGTTGGATTAGGGTTAGGGGTTTGAGATTGTAGGAAGTGGGATTAGGGTTAGGGGTTTTGGATTCCAGGAAGTGGGATTATTGTTAGGGTTAAGGGTTTGGGACTGTCGGAAGTTGGGTTAGGGTTAGGGTTAGGGGTTTGGGACTGTAGGAAGTGGGATTAGGGTTAGGGTTAGGGGTTTGGGACTGTAGGAAGTGGGATTAGGGTTAGGGGGTTGGGACTATAGGAAGTGGGGTTAGGGGTTTGGGACTGTTGGAAGTGGGATTAGAGTTAGGGTTAGGGGTTTGGGACTGTAGGAAGTGGGATTAGGGTTAGGGGTTTGGGACTATAGGAATTGGGTTTAGGGTTAGGGTTAGGGGTTTGGGACTATAGGAAGTGGGATTAGGGTTAGGGTTAGGGGTTTGGGACTGTAGGACGAGGGATGAGGGTTAGGGGTTTGGGACAATAGGAAGAGGGAGTAGGGTTAGGGGTTTGGGACTGTAGGAAGTGGGATTAGGGTTAGGGGTTTGGGACTGTAGGAAGTGGGATTAGGGTTAGGGTTAGGGGTGTGGGACTGTCAGAAGTGGGATTAGGGTTAGGGGTTTGGGACTCTAGGAAGTTGGATTGTGGTTAGGGGTTTGGGACTGTAGGAAGTGGGATTAGGGGTTTTGGACTCTTGGAAGTGGGATTAGGGTTAGGGTTAAGGGTTTGGGACTGTCAGAAGTTGGATTAGGGTTAGGGTTAAGGGTTTGGGACTGTAGGATGTGGGATAAGGGTTAGGGGTTTTGGACTCTAGGAAGTGGGATCAGGGTTAAGGGTTTGGCACTGTCGGAAGTTGGATTAGGGTTAGGGTTTCTGGGACTATAGGAAGTGGTATTAGGGTTAGGGTTAGGGGTTTGGGATTGTAGGAAGTTGGGTTAGGGTTAGGGGTTTGGGACTGTAGGAAGTGGGATTAGGGTTAGGGTTAGGTGCTTGGGACTGTAGGATGTGGGATGAGGGTTAGGGGTTTGGGACTATAGGAAGTGGGATTAGGGTTAGGGTTAGGGGTTTGGGACTGTCAGAAGTGGGATTAGGGTTAGGGGTTTGGGACTCTAGGAAGTTGGATTATGGTTAGGGGTTTGGGACTGTAGGAAGTGGGATTAGGATTAGGGGTTTGTTACTATAGGAAGTTGGATTAGGGTTAGGGATTTGGGACTGTAGCAAGTGGGATTAGGATTAGGGGTTTGGGACTGTAGGAAGTGGGATTAGGGTTAGGGTTAAGGGTTTGGGTCTCTTGGAAGTTGGATTAGGGTTAGGGGTTTGGGACTGTAGGAAGTGGGATTAAGGTTGGGGTTAGGGGTTTTGGACTCTAGGAAGTGGGATTAGGGTTTGGGTTAAGGGTTTGAGGCTATCGGAAGTTGGATTAGGGTTAGGGGTTTGGGACTGTAGGAAGTGGGATTAGGGTTAGGGACTGTCAGAAGTGGGATTAGGGTTAGGGTTAGGGGTTTGGGACTGTGGGAAGTTGGATTAGGGTTAGGGTTAGGGGTTTGGGACTGTAGGAAGTGGGATTAGGGTTAGGGATAGGGGTTTGGGACTATAGGAAGTGGGATTAGGGTTAGGGGTTTGGGACAGTAGGAAGTTGGATTAGGGTTAGGGGTTTGGGACCGTAGGAAGTGGGATTAGGGTTAGGGTTAGGGGTTTTGGACTCTTGGAAGTGGGGTTAGGGTTAAGGGATTGGGACTGTCAGAAGTTGGATTAGGGTTAGGGTTAGGGGTTTGAGACTGTAGGAAGTGGGATTAGGGTTAGGGGTTTTGGATTCCAGGAAGTGGGATTATTGTTAGGGTTAAGGGTTTGGGACTGTCGGAAGTTGGATTAGGGTTAGGGTTAGGGGTTTGGGACTGTAGGAAGTGGGATTAGGGTTAGGGTTAGGGGTTTGGGACTGTAGGAAGTGGGATTAGGGTTAGGGGGTTGGGTCTATAGGAAGTGGGGTTAGGGGTTTGGGACTGTCGGAAGTGGGATTAGAGTTAGGGTTAGGGGTTTGGGACTGTAGGAAGTGGGATTAGGGTTAGGGGTTTGGGACTATAGGAATTGGGATTAGGGTTAGTGTTAGGGGTTTGGAACTATAGGAAGTGGGATTAGGGTTAGGGTTAGGGGTTTGGGACTGTAGGATGAGGGATGAGGGTTAGGGGTTTGGGACAATAGGAAGAGGGAGTAGGGTTAGGGGTTTGGGACTGTAGGAAGTGCGATTAGGGTTAGGGGTTTGGGACTGTAGGAAGTGGGATTAGGGTTAGGGTTAGGGGTTTGGGACTGTCAGAAGTGGGATTAGGGTTAGGAGTTTGGGACTCTAGGAAGTTGGATTATGGTTAGGGGTTTGGGACTGTAGGAAGTGGGATTAGGATTAGGGGTTTGTTACTATAGGAAGTGGGATTAGGGTTAGGGATTTGGGACTGTAGCAAGTGGGATTAGGATTAGGGGTTTGGGACTGTAGGAAGTGGGATTAGGGTTAGGGTTAAGGGTTTGGGACTCTTGGAAGTTGGATTAGGGTTAGGGGTTTGGGACTGTAGGAAGTGGGATTAGGGTTGGGGTTAGGGGTTTTGGACTCTAGGAAGTGGGATTACGGTTTGGGTTAAGGGTTTGAGGCTGTCGGAAGTTGGATTAGGGTTAAGGGGTTTGGGACTGTAGGAAGTGGGATTAGGGTCAAGGACTGTCAGAAGTGGGATTAGGGTTAGGGTTAGGGGTTTGGGACTGTGGGAAGTTGGATTAGGGTTAGGGTTAGGGGTTTGGGACTGTAGGAAGTGGGATTAGGGTTAGGGTTAGGGGTTTGGGACTATAGGAACTGGGATTAGGGCTAGGGGTTTGGGACTATAGGAAGTGGGATTAGGGTTAGGGTTAGGGGTTTGGGACTGTAGGACGTGGGATGAGGGTTAGGGGTTTTGGACTCTAGGAAGTGGGATTAGGGTTAGGGTTAAGGGGTTGGGACTGTCGGAAGTTGGATTAGGGTTAGGGTTTCTGGGACTATAGAAAGTGGGATTAGGGTTAGGGGTTTGGGACTGTAGGAAGGGGGATTAGGGTTAGGGTTAGGGGTTTGGGACTATAGGAAGTGGAGTTAGGGTTAGGGGTTTGGGACTATAGGAAGTGGGATTTGAGTTATGTTTATGGGTTTGGGAATATGTGAGGGGGTTTTGGGACTATAGGGTTAGGGGTTTGGCTCTATAGAGGGTGGGTTTCTGGGAATGGCATATTGTGACTATATTTACGTTTGATGCTCATCCTGGTATAATTGCGGAATTTATCAGGGTGCACCCTCAGGTCCTGATATAGCAGCACAAATTGTCCTCTTTCATCATGCATTTTCTGTATAGGATGAACCCAAAAACGACGTTGTGGTCTCTGTTTCAGGATTTCTTCCCAAAAGAGTAGCACAAACATTAATAGCAGCTCATAATACTCCATCTTCGTCCTGTTTAACCAGGAAGTACACAGGATGTGATGTAAGGGGGTGGGGTTGTTAGCTAACGCCAACACTTTAAAAACACTTTAAAAACGCTATAAAAACGCATGTGCGTTGGCGCTATTTTTAGTGCTAACGTGGCAAAAACGTGGCAAAAACACGTAAATAGAGCTATATTTTTGTTGGGCGTTTTACTAACGCCCCAGTGTGAAAGGGCCCTTATTGGCTTAAAATACCTAAGCAGATTCAAAATTCTTATATTTTGTAGTTCCTGTGAGCTTAATTGGATATTTTAAGGGAACAGAATGTAAGATGAAAAATAAAAATCTTTCATAAATCAGCATCCAGAAATTATATCTGTCCTTGTGTCCTTCTTGTTCTGTCCTAATTTTGGTTATATGCCTTAGTCTAACTTCATTTGTTTTCACTACCTGGCAGTTTGCTTGATTAGAACTCAATGGTAAATTTTAATTTCTGCAGAGGGTTTAAAATTAAACCAAACAATATATTTTGGATCTAGCTATTCTTAACAGATGTCTTCTTTTTTCTATATTGCAATCACACTGAAAGGTGATTAACCTTTAGAAATGTAACTGATGAGACAGAAGATATTTAATTCTTCATAATTTATAGGATGAGTGGTCTCTTTTAAGTATTGAACAGAATAACATTTTCACTTTTTCATTGTATCGCAGTGCATCACCTAACGTGACATTTGGAAAAAGAATCTGTAATGAGCCATTATTGGATATATTGGCTTGTTTTATCTTTTCTCCGAGCTGGACACAGACTGAATAATAACATATCACTAGGCACATAAAATAGTCTTTGAATGCATCATCAAAGTTCAGGAATTTGTAATGTTAGTGCAGAAACTGAATATGAAAACATAGGAGTACTGTTATTGACTATAGCTGAGTTAGCACAACAGCAACAACAATTATAGATGGCACAAAAGAAATAACAAAATAATATTGATAACAGAAGCCAACAGAAAGGAAAAGAAGGCAGCACTTTTTTTTCTGCTTATTTACATTTTGAATGAGAATCTTTACAAACTAAACAAAATGTAACTATATGTTCATTTTGCAAGGGAAATTGCACTTTGCTTGGGAATTGTGCATGAAGCATAGTAAATGTGGTTAATTTTCACTTTGCAAAGAAAATGCATTTTTTTTGCATGGGATTGGATGATGAAGTCAGCAGAGCTTCATTCATTTATTATTCTCTGGGAAAAATCCCAAAGCAAACTGCCATATCCCTTGCATAACTTCCAACTGTCCCTGATTTCGAGGGACTGTCCCTGATTTTGAACAAAGTCTCTATGTCCCTCTTTCCACCTCATGTGTCCCTCATTTCTGATCTATATAGTTGTATATAAAACACTTTTTATCTTTCAAATAGCTTTTCCTAGTGCTAAACCTTTCATCCAATTTCTAAATTGCTGCATTTGTATAGGAATAGTAGTGGAAAGAAAAAACACTTGTGGGTTAAACTAATTTTTTTTCATATAATTCTCCTTCAAGGGGGCGTGGTAGGGTGTGTGTGCTATGCGTACATACTTTTCTTAACCACTTCCCGCGAAACAACATTTGTATGTATGTCGTTTTGAGGAAGTGGTTGTACCTGGGTGAAGGCTACAGCTGCAGGTTTCACCCCCCTACCATTTTCTAGAGTGGACGTCGGCTTTCTGATGATAACAACCGATGCGTACCATTTTCTAGAGTGGATGGTCGGCTTGCTGATGATAACAACCGATGCCTATCATTTTCTAGAGTGGACGATCGGCTTTCTGATGATAACAACAATGCGTACCATTTTCTAGAGTGGATGTTCGGCTTTCTGATGATAACAACCAATGCGTACCATTATCCAGAGTGGACAGTCGGCTTTCTGATGATAACAACCATTCAGCCGTTATCACAAGCAGTGGAAGGGGACGTCCTCCCCTCCCACTGCCCTCTGCCGCTACGCCTGGTCTCCCGTCCCACCGGGAGACCCGAGCAACCAGCCGGCACGTCCCGAACAAAGCCAGAATCGGGTCTCCAATGTAGTAACCCAGAAGCGACATCGCAACATCACTTCCGGCCTACTCGGCTGCCATTGGTGCCAATTAGGGATGAGCCGAACACCCCCCTGTTCGGTTCGCACCAGAACATGCGAACAGGAAAAAAGTTTGCTCGAACACACGAACACCGTTAAAGTCTATGGGACACGAACATGAATAATCAAAAGTGCTAATTCTAAAGGCTTATATGCAAGTTATTGTCATAAAAAGTGTTTGGGGACCTGGGTCCTGCCCCAGGGGACATGGATCAATGCAAAAAAAAGTTTTAAAAACGGCCGTTTTTTCAGGAGCAGTGATTTTAATAATGCTTAAAGTCAAACAATAAAAGTGTAATATCCCTTTAAATTTCGTACCTGGGGGGTGTCTATAGTATGCCTGTAAAGGGGCGCATGTTTCCCGTGTTTAGAACAGCCTGACAGCAAAATGACATGTCGAAGGAAAAAAAGCCATTTAAAACTACCCGCGGCTATTGCATTGCCGACAATACACATAGAAGTTCATTGATAAAAACGGCATGGGAATTCCCCACAAGGAAACCCCGAACCAAAAATTTAAAAAAAAATGAAGTGGGAGTCCCCCTAAATTCCATACCGTTCAGGTCTGGTATGGATATTAAGGGGAACCCCGGCCAAAATTTTTTAAAAAAATGACGTGGGGTTCCCCCTAAATTCCATACCAGACCCTTCAGATGAAGAAGAGAAGAGGATGAAGAAGAAGATGAAGAGAAGAGCGGGAGCCTCCCCCCATGCCATGGGTGCGGAGCGGCCCGAGGAGAAGAAGATAGAAGACGCCGCGGAGGAGATGCTGGACGAGAACGCCGGAGGAAGAACCAGAAGAGCCAGAAGAACCAGAAGAAGAAGAAGATGAAGGAAGATAGAAGAAGCATTTAAATAAAGGAATTGTCAAAAACTGTCTCTTGTCATTTTTAACTATTTTGACACTTTTTTAGTGAAATGGTAGGGGTAAGTACCCCCTTACCATTTCACACAGGGGAGGGCCGGGATCTGGGGGTCCCCTTGTTAAAGGGGGCTTCCAGATTCCGATAAGCCCCCCGCCCGCAGACCCCCACAACCACCGGCCACGGTTGTGGGGATGAGGCCCTTGTCCTCATCAACATGGGGACAAGGTGTTTTGGGGGGCTACCCCAAAGCACCCTCCCAATGTTGAGGGCATGTGGCCTGGTATGGTTCAGGAGGGGGGGGGCCGCACTCTCGTCCCCCCCTCTTTTCCTGCGGCCTGCCAGGTTGCGTGCTCGGATAAGGGTCTGGTATGGATTCTTGGGGGAACCCCACGCCATTTTTTTTTTTTTTTTTGGCGCGGGGTTCCCCTTAAAATCCATACCAGACCTGAAGGGTCTGGTATGGAATTTAGGGGGAACCCCACGTCATTTTTTTTTTAAATTTTGGCCGGGGTTCCCCTTAATATCCATACCAGACCTGAAGGGCCTGGTATGGAATTTAGGGGGACCCCCCCACGTCATTTTTTTTTTTTTTCATTTTGGTTTGGGGTTTCCCTGTGGGGAATTCCCATGCCGTTTTTATCAATGAACTTTTATGTGTATTGTCGGACCGGCAATTCATTAATAGCCGCGGGTAGTTTTAAATGAGTTTTTTCCTACGAAATGTCATTTTGCTGTCAGACTGTTCTAAACACGGGAAACATGCGCCCCTTTACAGGCATACTATAGACACCCCCCAGGTACCAAATTTAAAGGGATATTACACTTTTATTGTTTGACTTTAAGCATTATTAAAATCACTGCTCCTGAAAAAACGTCTGTTTTTAAAACTTTTTTTTGCATTGATACATGTCCCCTGGGGCAGGACCCGGGTCCCCAAACACTTTTTATGACAATAACTTGCATATAAGCCTTTAAAATTAGCACTTTTGATTTCTCCCATAGACTTTTAAAGGGTGTTCCGCGGCATTCGAATTTGCCGCGAACACCCCAAATTGTTCGGTGTTCGGCGAACTTGCGAACAGCCAATGTTCGAGTCGAACATGAGTTCGACTCGAACTCGAAGCTCATCCCTAGTGCCAATTTTAGAAAATGCCTAGTATTTAAAAATGCTGATTTTGGCGTTTTGAATACTTTCTAGTGCAAAGGAGGGATTTGGGGTCTTTTAGACCCCAGATCCCTCCATAAAGAGTACCTGTCACTGCCTATTACTGCCACAAGGGAAGTTTACATTCCATATGACAGCAATAAAATTGATCAGATTTTTTTTAAAGAGACAGTGTAAAAAAATGTTAAAAAATAAAATAAATAAGAAAAAAAAAATACATTGTTTTCTTTTTTTTAATGTACTTTTTTAATGGCTAATTTGTATAAATAAAAATTGTTGTAATTTTTTGTGAGTATGTAGTGCCTTAAAAGTCCAGCCATTCTCGTATTGCTAAGCTTTGTAAAAAACAGTCACTTGGATAAAATAAAGAGCCTTATCCCAATGTTAAAACTGTGTAAAATTAGCCTATGGCGTGAAGCTGTCAGGACTATACAATGTACTACATAGAATATGTCAATTGACCCTGAGTGGTTAAAAAACCCT
Source organism: Lithobates clamitans (assembly GCA_037952925.1). Taxonomy (NCBI): domain Eukaryota; kingdom Metazoa; phylum Chordata; class Amphibia; order Anura; family Ranidae; genus Lithobates; species Lithobates clamitans. The sequence goes on along the minus strand of JBBGZY010000787.1, from coordinate 7,413,679 downwards.
GCATTTGTAATAAGTAGTGGAAAAAATTACCTCGTTTGGGATTAAAAATGTCCCACATTAGTGTGTGTGTGTGGTGAAGGAACAATGGGGTTGATTTACTAACGGGAAATCCACTCACTGTAGATCGCTGTAGATCTGAGAGGAAGCTCTGAAATGAGGGGAAGCTCTGTTGATTTTATCATCCAATCATGTGCAAGCAAAAATGCTGTTTTTTATTTTCCTTACATGTCCCCCTCAGGTCTACAGCGACTGCACTTTCAGTGCACTTTCAAGTGCACTTGTAGTGTAAAGTGGATTTGCCTTTCATAAATAACCCCCAATGCTACTTGGTGCTCTAGTCTGGGTTTACACTTTGGCATTGCAGTAACAAGCTATATGCGTAGGTGTGACATTTTGAATTGTATCCCAACACACTAAGGTTGGCCATGACAGAGCAAAATTTGGCCAGTTCAGCAGGAAGCAGACACATTTTGAACTGTGTGTGGCCCTCACTGCTCATCAGAAGTCAATTGTTAGATCAACTTCTGTTAAATGGACAAGTTGAAAAATGTATGTTGATCAGAGGGTGCAGCCAGTGATCAGTATAATCTGACAGCACTGGGTCCAGCTATCAGAATACAATGTTATGGCAGAAGGATTGCTCCATCTACCCAACACCCTCTTGGTGTTGATGGAGAAATCTGCTATACTTTTTCATGCAGTCAGTCATTTGCCCTAACATGTTGCACATTAGTCCTGTGGACAAGTGTGAACCCAGGTTAAGGGAGAATTAGGTTACAGTAATCCCCCAGCAGTCAGTAGATTCTTGGCAGCAGTAAAGCTGTCTGCAGAGGCATAACTAGAAGCATCAGGACCCTGGTTCAAGCAACCATGAAGGGCTTCCTGACCCCTGGCTGGGGCCCTTCCCTCGGAGTCTGGGCCCTTCCCTCTAAGTCCGGTAGTGAAATGCCAGGGCCCAGTTGCAAGTGGGACCTTTGTGACCCTGGTAGTTCTGCCACTGGTGTCAGTATTTTTTTTTTTTTTTTACCATTTTATTTTTACAATTTTATTTTTTTATTTTCACAAAAAAATTGGGAGCCCTGTTGGGGGGCTTTGGTGAAACATCAGGGTGTCTAAATAGACTTGTGATGTTTCACCTTTGAGACAGAGAAAGGAGATTGAGGACAGTCTCAGCTGACAAGAATGAATGGACAGGAACAGCCCTGTACAGAGCTTCCCATTCATTCACAAACTGAAGCATAGTAAACACCTCACTATGCTTCAGTTATTAATGGACAGAGTCCATGCTCAGTACCAATCACTGACTCTGTCCATTCAGAAAAGGAAGGAGTCGGTAATAAATGACATATTTACTGGACCCTTCCCTGCTCTCCCTCCTGACACATCAGAAGTGCTGCGGGGGGACATGGAGGTGCAGGGGAGCACATAGGGACCTGGACAGGAGGGACGGCAGGGTTGGCATACATAGGAACTGATCCTCTCCATTTTTCTCCTGCAGACACTGAATGGTTACGGGAGCAAGAGGAGGAGAAACAGGCTTTCAGTGACTGCAGGAGGAAAATTAAGGGTATCAGTTCCTCTATATGCTGCCCCTGCCCCCCATCCTAGCCAGGTGTACAGAGGAACCACACATGTCCTTTGGAGCATGGGGCTGGGTTGCAATTGCAATCCCCATAGTAATGCCCCTAGCTGCCTGCTTGACCAAAAACAGTTGTTAGCATGTACAAATCAATGGCCAGTGCAGCTGTTCACATGTAACTGCTCATATGAGTTATTTCGGCTGAATATCATCTTCAACTGACCCTGGACACAGCCAGTGTGCATCCTGGTTTGCTGTTTCTTTGGAGTTCTGGCCACAGCTAACCATTTAGTTTGTATGCGGCCATAAAACAGAGTGTTGCTAAGTTCAGAGGTGCTGTTAGCCACATCTGAACACAGCAAACTATCTGCACCTGTAAGGCTGTGTGAATTAAGTGTGAGTAGTAGAAAATGCATGTACACTGAAGGGGAGTTAGTGAGGATGAGCTACTGCTGTTATGTGATGTAATTGGTAAGCTGTTTTCATGCCCTCCCATAGACCAAGTTCTCTATCTCCCCTTCATAAATGTGGGTTTGGTAACTTCCTCCCTGCCTTACCACCTGTTTTTCCACCTTACAAACACAGCATGTTGCTGTGAGGCTCACCCACATTCTCCTTGTCACCAAGACAGAGCCCTACACAGCAGCAGACAGAATTTGCTTAGCATGATGGAGAGATGTACATTGAAGCAGCCTGAAGGGAGGAGGAAAGTGGAGGAGGAGGGGAGGGTGGAAGAAGCAGCATGAAACACTGCCAGTGCTCTGACCTCAGCTGATCACACATCACCTGATATTAGAACTGCACAGTTGTAGTGTATCAGCTGCCGTATTTAAACTGTTTTTTATTGGCACTTACTCCTGTTCACAGACAATTATGGTCGGGAGCAAGGCACCCTGTTTTTTTACAAACTGTCCATAAATTAATAGACGGTTGGCAACCATGGTCTGGGGGGCTTCAGACCCCCCTCAACACCCCATTATCTACGCCTCTGCTTATACTGCATTACTTGTTTTCTATACCTTTCTGTCTGAGATGGGATACTTACATTTTTTTTGTAATCTAAACTTTTTACATTTGGATTGAGTAGGAAAGGGTTAAAACCTCTATAAGGTTTTTTTTTCCTGTCTGTGTTCCCACACAGAAAGCGGTGGTAAATTCAAAATTTTACAATTGCTACTAGAACAAACATAGATGGGAATTCTTCCAATAGGGTCACCTGCCCTGGTGAGAACCATCTATGTGGGAACTGATCCTCAATTTTGAGAAACTTTCTATCAGCCCTTGTTTTGTCTCTAAGCTAAGAATTAAAAAAAAATCTCACTAATAAAACAGAAAACAAAATCATATGGCTATTTGGCCACTGTTTAAGCCCAGAGCAGAGTTTTCTGCAGCATGAATTTTGGGGTTTATGTTTTGAGTGCACTTAAACAAGAGAGCACATACATTATACACTGTGCCCTTTTGTTGCACTCTCTTTATAGCTGAACTCCAGGCAAGGCTCCAGGCTCTAAAAAGACATATAAAGCTCCATTCACACTTCATATAATAGGAATGCACATTCCCACTCGCAAGTTTTTCGGGGTAATTTACACACATTTCCACATGTTGTGCATAGGACAGCTTGTTCATTTGATTGGGCTGTTCTGTGGGCATAAGTTGCGCAAAAAAAGCTTCTGCTCCTTTTTGGGTGATGAGCTTCACATTATTTTTTCCATGCATGTTTTGCCAAGATTTCCATGCATTTTGTCCATCAACAATCAGTGCAAAATTTGGAGTGCCATTAAGAAAAGCATTGCTCACATATGGCCATAGCCATATATTTAGGCAATGATATCACCACTATCCTCGCCCTTCTACTAAATAGCTGATTACAGCTCGAGAAGCAGTTATTCAACTAGTATTACTATTAGGAATCAGTCATGTGTGGCAGGTCATCAGGTTTGTTTGTTTTTTTTGGCTGGTCAACGGGCATTGTAATTGACAATGGTGATTAAAAAACAAATCGCTGCTCCTGGTCACATGGAATTTTCTTGAAAATTCTTTTTGCATTGGTATTTGTTCCCCAGGGTAGCTCCCACTTCCATACTATTTTTTGACACCCATTTGCCTATTAGGCTGGGTTCACATGAAAGTCTTACAACTGTGGATCCAACTTTGCCCTGCGATTTGAAGTCCAACTTCCATCCGACTTCAATGAACAGGATCCGACTTTTATCCTGACAATACCAGGCCCTTTGTGTCTGGTATGAATCTTGAGGGGAACTCCACGCTACAATTGAAAAAAAAATGGCATAGGATTCCCTCTCCAAGACCATACCAGGCCCTTCAGTGTGTTGTGGATTTTTTTATTTTTTTTTTCAAAAAGATTTTATTTGATTTTCAGAGAATACAGCTAATAATGCAGTCTTGTGTACAGTCTTGTTTTGTAGCATAAACAGAAGCAAATAATAGAAAAACTACTTGGTTACAAACTTGGTGTTTACAGTAAGAGAGGATTTCCAATGTATGTACCCATGCGGGTTACTGCGTGGCATGTTTACCAGATCATAGCAATGCAATAAATGGTAACAAATAGTGGAAACCTGGATGGATCTGTTAGTAACCCTGAATACATGGCATTTTAGAACCTGAAAAAACACAGAGAAAATAATACTAAGAGAGAAAATAACGAAAACAGGGGGGGGGTGGGTAGATGGGGGGGGAGGGGGAAGAGGGGGGGGGGGAGCCCTTTATAGATTGATAAAATTGATATAGTATGATGTAATGTCGTATAATTATTGTCCAGCATTAATAGTTATTTCTGTTTGAAGTATATAATTATTTATAATCATTTATGTAAACCCACTGACGTTGACGTTGGGACTGGCGTTAGGTTGGCTGGAGTCAGAGAAAGGAGTGTGATTTCGATTGTAGTCTTGAGTTGGCATCGGGAGGACGGAATCGAAATAGGAAAAGGAAGATGAGCTGATGTTTGAAATCTCTTCTTTTGAAAGAGATACATGCATAAAGGCTTGCCATTTGGAGTAGAAGTGATCTAAGGATTTTTTTTGTTTGAAGTCCGTGTTTAGGCGGTCTTTGAGTAAAAGTTGCATGAGGTCCCGTTTGACTTGAGTGATATTGGGGCTTACAGGTGTAATCCAGTTTTTTAAGATGGTTCTTCGTGCAGTTAATAGGCAAGTCAAGGACCACCCTTTGTGTGATGTGGTGTCCTTCGGGAGCTTTGTAGAGCCGACCTTGGTGACGGTCGTTTTGGACCATGGCAGTAGGATTGGGTCCCAGTAGCCGAAGATAAGAAGCAGAGGATCCTTGGGTAGTTTAGTTAGAGTCACTTTAAATATGTAAGCTATAACTTGGTCCCAGAAAGTGGATATGTAGGAGCAGTACCAGTATCGATGAGCTAAGGATGGTTTCTGGTGTTTACAGAGGGGGCAGATGGCTTTGTTCTTGTCCGTTTTGGAAGATAAGAAAGGTATATGTGCCCTGTGGGCTATTTTCAGTTGTGTTTCTCTCCATATTTCATTTGGTGTAATCTTTTGGACTGCGTTAAGCCCTTGTAAGATTTTTTCTACTAGATTTGGATCAGGGAAGTCTTTATTCCAGTTTTTAATTGACGATGACGAGAGAGGTGGGGAGGATTTGTTGAGGAGTGGTTTGTATATGTCCGAGATTTTGTATGTGTTACTCTTTATCATTTGATCCGTGACATTTGTTTGGAACCTTTTGTCTTCTTGATTGCATGCCTCCCTTAAGAAACTGATACATTGCCTATAGTAGAAGTTGTGGGTGGAGGGTAGAGAGAAGGTTTTCGCGATGTTAGCGAAGGGTAGTGGTTGACCCGTCTGGGTGTTGCAGAGCTGAGAGAATTTAGTTAGGCCTTTCTGTTCCCATGTTTTGAATGGTTTGTGCTCTAGACACGGCGGAAATGCCGGATTTCCTTGAATCGGGAGGTGTATTGACAGAAAAGGGGATACCTTTAGTATTTTCCGTGATTCTCTCCATGCTACTGCTGTGTCTCTTAATAGGAGATTATGTTGGTGGGGAGAGGGGACTGACTTCCATCTGCAGTGTAAGAGGGCTACAAGTGAGTAGGGATGGGCCATGTGGGATTCCAAAGAGAAATTTGAGTATCGAGAGGACTGGGTTATCCAGTCTAGACTTGTTCTTACCAAACATGCAAGGTTATACATTCTGACATGCGGGAGACTGATGCCCCCCTCGCGCCTGGGAAGATAGAGTTTTTTCAAAGCTATACGTGGTCGTTTGTTCTGCCATAAGAATTTAGATATAGCGTTATTAAGTGAGGTCACATCTTTATGATGGAGAAGTAGTGGGATGGTTTGCATGGGGTAAAGTAGTCTGGCAAAACTGACCATTTTTATTAAATGACATCTTCCCAGAAGCGAAAGGGGCAGATCCATCCAGGTATTTAATTCCTGAGTTATTTTTGACACCAAAGGAGGGTAATTGATGTGGTATAGCGAAGAAGGGAGTTTTCCTATTTTTATTCCTAAGTATGTAATGTGGGATTTAGCAACGGGGAAAATTGAATGTTGGGTCCATTTAGGTGCGGAGTGGGAACCGATGGGAAGAATTTCGCTTTTGGTGTAATTAATACGGAGACCCGAGCACAAGCGAAATTCATCAAATACATTTTTTATGGTTAGCATATCAGACGAAGGGTTGGCTGAAAATATAAGGACGTCATCTGCAAAAAGTGAGGTACGTAAGTCGTGTGGGCCTATCTTTAAGCCATGTAGGGGGGCTACTGATGTTAGATATCTGGAAAGTGGTTCTAGTGCTATATTGAAGAGGAGTGGCGATAGGGGGCAACCCTGGCGTGTGCCCTTATGGAGGCGAAATTCTTCTGATAGGAGACCTGCCGCCACTAACCTTGCTGTCGGAGCTGTGTACATGGCGGTAATAAGGTGGTGGAAGGGGCCAGAGAATCCTATTGCCTTCATTGTCATGGATAACCAGTCAAAACTGACGTTATCAAACGCTTTTTCTGCGTCTAGCGTAATAATGGCATGATCCGTGTTTGGGTGATGTATTGCGTGTTCTAGGGCCAGCATAACTTTGCGGATGTTAAGGGTGGCTGTACGTCCTTTAATAAAACCTGACTGGGCGGGGTGAATTAGAGAAGGCATGATGTCTGCTAGTCTGGTGGCTACAATTTTTGAGAGGATTTTGACATCAAGGTTGAGAAGTGATATGGGCCTGTATGATCCTGGTTCTTGCGGGTCTTTTCCCTTTTTTGCCAGTAGTTTTATGATGGCTTGGTTCCCCGAATGAAGGTATGAACCCCCTGACCATATATGTTGATATACTTGGAGGAGAGTAGGTTCTAATAGGGGTTGTAGGGTCTTGTAGAATTCGCTGGTGAGGCCATCCGGGCCTGGGGCTTTAGACAAGGTTAAGTTGCGGATAGTTGCCGATATTTTGGGGAGAGTGATAGGTGCGTTTAGGGTTTCTAGTTGTGTTGGGGAGATTTTGGGAAGGGTTATTTTTTCTAGAAAAGCGCGTGCTGTTTGTGGATCTATCGGGTCTGAGGCATAAAGGGAGGAGTAGAATTGTTGCATGACTTTGTTAATTGGGAGTGGAGTGGCATGGAGGGTACCCGCTTTGTCACGTAGGGATGTGATATGGGTTGGGCGGAATGGACCTTTGCAAAGTCTGGATAGGAGTTTTCCTGCTTTATTCCCAAATTTATGGAAAGAGGCATCTAAATAGGCCTTCTTGGTGTTTTCTAGATTGTTTACCCAAACGTCAAAATCCCTTTTTGCTATCTGCCATTCAGAGCGTGTTGTTGGGGAGTCATTGGTGTAAATATCTCGTTGTGCCCGGTGTAGACGAGAGCTAGCTTCTTTGTATTTAGTTAGGGTGTTGCGTTTGAATGATGTTGCATAGGAAATGATACGGCCTCTCAGGAAGGCTTTACCAGCGTCCCAAAATAGGTTGGGGTCGTGTATGTGTGGGGCGTTGTTCGAGGAGTATTCAGCCCAAGCGTCGGAGATGTAATTTTGGAAGTCAGTGTTGTTGTGTAGATAAGATGGGAACCGCCATATATTGGGGTGTGGAGGTAGGTCTAGATTATCTAGTGTCACTTCTATAGGGGCATGATCTGAGATAGTGATGTCGTGGATGGTGGAGTTTTGGAGGTAGGGTAGAAGGTTGTCAGAGCTGAAGGTGTAGTCTATTCAGGTGAATGTTTTGTGTGGATTAGAGTAGAAAGTGAATTCCCTGTCTGCCGGGTGGGAGAGGCGCCATAGATCCTGGAAATGGTTGGATTCCATGGTGCTAGCCAGGAGGGAGGGGGGTAGTGGGTTAGTGTCCTTTTTTGGTCTTTTTTGTGAGGACCTGTCATCCATCTGGTGGAGGGTGTCATTGAAATCTCCTCCGATTAGATGAGGGAGATGTGTGTTTTCTAGAAGCCAACTGGATAGTTCAGTGTAGAATTGTCTGCTTGGATTATTAGGGGCGTAAACATTTGTTATAGCTAGTTCTTTGGAGCCTATTTTTATGTGTACCGTGAGTAGACGGCCCTGGTCGTCGTTTTTTGCGGACAAGACTGTGCACGGGAGGTTTTTGTGTATGAGTAAGAGAACGCCAGCTTTGCGTCCTGTTGCCTCTGAGCCTAGAACAGTGCCAACCCAGAGTTTCTTCATGCGATGAAAGTCTGAGGCCGGTAAATGGGATTCCTGAAGAAGTGCTATATCGGCTTTGAGCCGCTTGAGATGCCTAAGGATTTTCATTCTCTTTTGGGGGGATCTGAGACCCTTTACATTCCTGGAGAGTATTTTCATATTAGGGGGGTAGAAAAGGGATGTGTGTTATTAAGTGTGTTTTAATATTATGTGGAAGGTGTGGTAGTACGTCAGGTGTGTCTGGAGGTCTGAGATTGTTATGCGGGATGTGTATAAGTACGGGAATGGATTTGATTTGGCTAGGGCCGCGTGGGAGAGGGGGGGGGGAAGGGGATTTAACCTGTAAAGGAAGCAACAAAGTGAGAAATATCACTAGTAGAACATACGAACATGGAAACTTCGCTTTTTTCCGCATGGAGTCACTGTGTAGGTCAGCTCCCATCTCAGGACGGTGATGATATAGCCCCAGAGAGCCCTTGGCCGTGAGGCAAGTATTCATGTGGGCAACAAGGGGACACATATGAGGGGAGGGAGGGAGTGCAGTTGTCCGCACACAGTGAGGCCATGAGGATGTAGAAAAAAGAAGAACATTGCCATTTACTAAAAGAAATAACTTGCTAGGAAGGGACCTGTAAGGAAGAGATTACAATGGAAAGGCAAACATATGCAAACGAGAAATATTGTACATTACGTGTAGATGAGGTACAGTTGGTACGTGGAACCTGAGAGAGGACAGAGAGAACTTTACTGTCCAAGATTCTTGGGACCGATGGAGGTGGGTGTCAGGTTTTAGTTCAGCGGTGCGTGAAGCGGTGCTGGTCCGGAATCGAGGGTCTAAATCGCTTGGGGGAGTCTTTACGTGGGCTTCGTTGATCCAGGGAGCGATTGATTGAAGTACCTTTCGACGGGGTGTGTTGTTGAGTGTTGGGAAGTAGGGACCGCATATATGCCTCTGCTTCTGAGGGTTCCTGGAAGGAGAGCTGGTCCCCGTTAGGTGTCTTGAGGCGTAGGGTGGCCGGGAAGGCTAGGGTGAACTTGATCTGTTGCTTGAAGAGTTCAGAGCATATTTGTTGAAAGGCCTTGCGTTTCTTGGAAACTTCGATGGAGTAGTCAGCAAAAATCAGGACTCTCACTCCGTCAATTTGTAGTGAGCGAGATTGTCTAAATTTTTGAAGAATGAGAGCCTTGTCGGAGTAATTTAGATATTTGGCTATGATGGGCCGAGGAGTCTTGCGTTCTTCATTATACGACCCCATCCTGTGAGCGCGTTCCACTGTGCAGGGGCCTGTCAGGCCTAGCGCCTCGGGTATGCGTTGGGAGCAAAAGTCCATTAGGGCAGATGCTTGGAGGGATTCCGGAATCCCTACGAATCGCAGGTTGCTCCTTCTGGATCTATTTTCCAAATCGTCAAGTTTTAGGAGTATATATTGGTTCGTTTTGTCTTGTGCCTGTTCCGTGGCTTGAGCTTGGTATATCTCTTCCTCCATGCTTGATTGGCGGTGTTCTAGTTCGTTTAGCCTAGTGTTGTGTTCTCCTAGCTGGGCCTTTATTTGTTTCATCCCCGCATTTACAGCCTTTTCTACTGAAGCAGAAATCATAGGGGACAGAAGTGCTGCCACTGCCTGTGCTATGCGCTCGGTTTTGTGGTCCCCGGCGAGCTGTAGGGGGGTAGCTGGCATGGAGAAGGCCTGAGGAGGGGGTGCTTGAGGAGAGGGAGCCTGGGAGTGTGGCTGGGTAGGGGGTGCCTGAGGGGATGTGTGTGGAGCTGTGCTTCCACTTACTTCCATCTCCGCTGTGTGTTGTTGCTGCTGCTGCTGGTGCGCGCCTGTGCAGGTTTCCGTGTAGGCCGAAGCCGGGGCCTCGATTTGCGGCTGGGCCGGCGGCGTCAGGGCCGTGTTGGAGCGGGAGCCGCGGACCTCCACAAAACGGTCCATAGAGCGGGTGCAGGTGCCCGAGGCGGCCGATGGAGGTATCTGGCTTCTGGGCCGTTTTTTTAGGCAGATTTATGTGTCCTCAGAGCGGGAGCTGTGAGAGAGTGCAGCTACTCCATGCGGCGCCGGAACCGGAAGATGTTGTGGATTTTAAGGGGAACCCCCACACCAGAAAAAGGAAGGGCCTGAAATGGTCTTGGAGGGGGAACTCTATGCCATTTTGTTTTATTTTGGCGTGGGGTTTTTCTTCAAGATCCTCAGAGCACGCCAAAGTCAGATCAGTTATGATGATCTGACTTTGATCCAACTTCAATGATATTCAATGGGCTGAAGTAGGATCAAAGTTGGACCAAAGTAGTGCAGGAACCCCTTTCAAAGTTGGACCAGTTAAGATGGCTCTCATTGGGAACCACTGATTTATACACGTCATGCGACATGAGCTCACAATGTCGGAGCGTTTGTCGTACCAGTGTGAACCCAGCCTTAGCCCTCAAAGTGGGAATTTTTAACTTGACAGATTCTCCTCCTAATGATTTTAATGAGGTTCGGCATCTGAACTTCTTTGAATTTTGGCAAACCCCTGCTGAACTGAACCCAGGGCAGTTCAGCTCATCACTAATTTTTGCATTACAATCTTACCTGTACAATCTCCTTTATATTCACGACCAACTGTATACTACAAGGTCCTGAATAATCGGATACAAATTGAAAGGATTGGTTAGGTGGATCGTTAGAATCTCAATGTCTTAAAACAATGCACTAAGGGTGCATGCGTGGAGCAGACAGCGATGGACATGTCCCGCTGAGGCAGGGTAACTAAACAAAAGCATACTTATATCCTCCTTAGTACCCTGTGAACCAAATAGAATGGTTTTGGGAGCTGTCCGAGGCAAAACAAAAGTGAAAAGCCATAAGGAAAAAACGTTCAGAGGCTCCTGTAATATGGCTCAGTCAAATTCTCCTCACACAGCTAAGGCACGTGCTGACAAGAAACAGCTGCATTTACCTCAGGAACTGTATGACACAGATAGTGAATACAGTGCCAGCTCCCAGCCACAACAAGCAGATACATTACACCCAAATATATTAAAACAAATAGAGAAAATGCTACACAAAGCTTTAAAGCAGACCTCTGACCAAATTACAGAGAAACTGACAAAAGAAATACGTGATTTAGGCCAACGCACAGCTGAATTGGAAAACAGAATGGATGACATTGAAACTAATGTACTATCACATGACAATGAATTGGAGTCTCTTAAAGATGAAAATTTAACGCTGCAAGCGCATTTAGAAGATTTTGAGAATAGGGCACGTCGTTCAAACCTCCGCATACGAGGTATGCCTGAGTCAATCATTGACCTTCAATCGACTATGACTGCTCTTTTTCAGAAATTAACACCATCAATCCCAATTGAAAGATTGGAAATGGACAGAATCCATAGAGCTGTGGTGCCACGCAAAGCTAAAGGTCCCCCTCATGACATAATTGTAAAGTTCCACTTTTTTTGCACAAAAGAGCAACTTATGACAGCTGCCAGGAACAAAGAATCTCTTACTTTTCAAGGTCATTCATACCAGATTTTTGCTGACCAACACCACCATATCCCTTATCAATGGGGATTCCCAGTTTCTATTTGTTTTACATTTCACGGCACCAAATATTCAAGCAGATCCTTCGAACAATTACAGAACACTTTGCAAAACCTTCATCTATACAATGGGCCCTCTACTAGCCCTCGGGGATGTACAACATCTAATTCTCCACAAAGTGTATCTAAGCATGGAACTGACAGAAGCAGACAAAGTGCATCAAAAAGGGGTTGATTCAATTCCCTAGACCTAGACCCAGCAGACACAATGGACTAAACGCATTTTGCATTTCTCTCTGAAGCTCATTCAACTTAACGGTTCTTTAATTTTAAATATTTCAAGTTCGTAATATGTTATAAGTTAAAGTATATAACTTTACATTCAAATATTCATATATAATTAATTAAGGATTTGTTAAAAGGAATACTATTTAATCTGACTCTTATGTTTGCTTATTTTTTAAGGAATATAGCCAAAATCGGATGTCAAAATGTGTAGATTTAATTTTTTTATTTTTTCATAAAATTTGGCCGCGGGGGACCCGAGAATTGGTCACTGCTGCCCCCATTTTTCTGTCCTAGGACTCTCCTCTAATTGGGTTACAGTGTGAGGGGCCTCCTCGGAAAGACTTTGTGCCTCTGTGCTAGCAGATTTACGTGCTCAGTACGCCATCGTTTTATTTTTATACATATATTAGTAATTATAACTTATTTTAAATATATGACTCTTATTATTTCTTTCTTCTCTCATAATCTACTTCTCCTTTTTACTTTTATCCAATCTTTCCCTGGGGTTTCTTTGATTCCACACCTGATAACATAAATATATCGATATATCTTATGTAAAAATTATATATGGCTCCTTTAAATGTCCTAACCATAAATGTCCAAGGTCTAAACATTCCTCATAAGTGAACTAAAATATTCAGATCTTTATCCTCCTCAAAAGCCCATATAGTGTGCCTCCAAGAGACGCATTTTACTGAAACTTCAACCCCTAAATTTTTTGGGACATGCTACCCCCAAGTTTATACTGCTTCAGCTAAATCAAAACGCAGAGGAGTACTAATAGCATTTCACCTTTTTACCTCATAACAGAGATCAAATATCCAGAAGGCCGCTATCTCATACTTTTGGGACACCTATGTGATATCTCACTCACAATTGTTTCCTATTATGCACCTAATAAAAGACCAACATCATTCCTCTCTCACTTGCTACAAGTAATAGATTCGCATAAAATGGGCACACTTTTGATATGTGGTGATTCAAATCAAGTTCTATACCCCTATCTAGATAAATCTCCTACTCCAACCGTATCCAGCTCTCAATCTCGTATGTTTCAAAGACTTCTTCAACAACATTCACTGCTAGATTCCTGGCGTGAAATAAATTCTTCAAAACGTCAATTCTCTTTTTACTCCCACCCACATAAATCTTTTTCCCGTATTGACCATATCCTAATATCTCTAAATATGTCACCAGAATTGCTCAACTCTTATATTAAACCTTATACTTGGACAGATCATTGTGCGATAATTTCAACCTTTACTTCTTTAATCCCAAAAGCTCAAGGCCCCACATGGCACATAAACGATTCAATTCTCACACACCCATCACATTCATCTGATTTAGAATCAGTAATAAAAGAATATCTGGGAAACAATGATACTCCTGTTATATCCCCACTGACATTGTGGTAAGCCCATAAACCTGTTCTTAGAGGGGTCTGTTTACGGCAAGCATCATACCTTAAAAAAGAAAAACGACAGCTACAACAAAAACTAGAAAAAGAATTTAATGACTGCCACACAAATTTCCAATCAAACCCTACTCCAGTGTCAAAAGCACAACTTGATAAGGCAAGTTTAAATCTTGACCTATTCCTATCAGAATCGGTGGACAAAACAATACGTAAATCTAAACATAAATTCTACTTTAAAGCTAATAAACCTGGCACCCTTCTTGCATGTGCGCTTCAAAAATTAAATAACCCCTTTAAGCCAATTCGCCTAAAAATACCCCATGGTAAATACACTAGTAACCCAGTAAAGATATTACACATCTTTCATAAACATCTTACTTCTTTATACAAAAAAATACAACAAATCCTTCGACCAATCCTCAGCAGAATCATTTTTTTCACACGTTCCAACCATTTCTCAAGTTCAATACGATAACCTTGAAAGTCCTATTGAACCTACAGAAATCGAAATAGCAATTAAATCCCTTAAATTAAATAAACGACCAGGCCCTGATGGATTCTTAGCCCTCTACTATAAAATGTTTTCCCATATTCTTACTCCCATCCTGACAAAAGCATTTAACTCCCTACTTAACAAACAATCCTTCTGACCGGAAACTTTAACAGCAATAATTTCAATGATCCCTAAACCTCAGTCTGATGACTCATCTTGTACTAACTTTAGACCTATATCCTTATTAAACCTAGATATAAAATTACTAGCAAAAGTAATGGCGTCTCGTCTTAATATAATTGGTTCATTAATATGCAAAGATCAAGTAGGTTTCATCCCTTTACGACAAGCAGCAGATAATGTCCGTAGAGCATCATTATTGATTCAAGCAGCTAAAACAAGGCAAATACCTCTGTGTCTCCTGTCATTAGATATCAAAAAAATCATTTGATACAGTGACGTGGCCCTACTTAAATTTCACTCTACAAAAATGGGGCTTTGGTCCTCATTTTCTAAGCTGGGTCACTTCACTTTATAATAATCCCAAGGCATATGTTAAATATACAGGATACAAATCAAACATGTTTGACATAAATAGAGGAACACGTCAGGGTTGTCTTCTCTCCCCACTTTTATTTGCCTTACTCATTGAACCTCTTGCCCAGGCTATCCGTACAGACCCCTCAATCAAGGGCGTCGATTTAGCAGGCCATCAACATAAATTATGTCTATTTGCTGACGATATATTCATTTTTATGTCTTCCCCTCATATTTCTGCTCCCAATCTTATAAGCAAACTAGATCACTTTGCCCAAATTTCTGGACTAATTAAAAACGCTTTAAATGTCTCTTTACCCCCGCAAACACTACAACAAGCTCAAACATCTCTCCCTTTTACATGGTCAACGTCTCACCTCACATATCTAGGTATTACTCCTACCCCCAATCTATCTGATTTCTTCTCTGCTAACTATCCTCCACTACTACGAAAAATTACTCATTTTCTTAAACAATGGTCCTCTTTGCCATATCATGGATTGGTAAAATAAATGTAATAAAAATGACCGTATTACCTAAAATGTTATATCTCTTTTGTGTATTACCCATTCCTATCCCGGCATATTTCCTTAGGAACCTACAACGTAAAACACAAGCATTCATATGGAGCTCCTTAAAATCTCGCTTACCTACCCACACTCTTTATCTTTCTAAACTTAAAGGAGGATTAGGTTTCTCTAATTTTACTGATTATTTCCATGCAGCACAAATAGCACATATTCCTAAATATCACACAAAACACGAGATCCCCCTCTGGGTAGCGATTAAATCAATCGACTGTGTTCTGATCTCCATACCAAATCTAATATGGTCTACCTCTTCTGACCATAAAATAGTAAAAAATAGGATTACTAAACATAAAATTGCTATATGGGATAGATTCAAAGTAATCAAAAGACTACAATCTCCGCATATACCTCTTGTATCATTTATTAGAAATCCACTTTTCTACCCGGCTCATACATCTTCTAAAACTTTTAAAAAATGGATTTCTGCTGATTTAACACAGCTCTATGACCTGATAATGACCACTTCACTTAAAACATTTCCTGAAATATGTGAAATCCATCAATTTCCAGATTCAGAACTCTTTCGTTATCTACAAAGCAAAAATAAATGTATGCCATTTATACAAGGTAGAGATAATCTATGTGACATAACGCACTTTTAACGTATTTGTAAACATGACCCCCATTTAAAGGGGCTTGTGTCAATGTTGTATAGTCACCTGAATGCTTTGCCTGATACAAAAACACCCCCCTATGTGGAAAAAATGGAAGAATGATCTTGGTTTTCACATGGACTCATCCAAATGGGATAAAGTCTGGGCCAATACCAAAATATCTTCTCATAATGTAGTAGCCTTAGAGGCGAACTATAAAGTACTTATGCATTGGTATCTGGTCCCTGTTAGGATCGCGAAATATGTTCCACAATACTCTCCACTTTGCTTTTGCGGCTGTGGTGATCTAGGAACGCATTTTTATATCTTTTGGGATTGCCATATAGCAAAAAATTATTGGAAAGAAATATTCCTAATGCTCTCTAAATTATTCAAGAAAACTATCATCCCAGATCCGACAATTGCGCTTCTAAATTTAAAGCCTACCCAAATCTCCTATACACAATTTAAACTCCGTCTACAAATTACCACAGCTGCAAAGCAGACCATCGCCAAAGCGTGGAAGTCTTCATCATTAATGCTTTCTGAAACTACGAATAGAATACATCAGGCCATGGTCCTCTCGAAAACAGATGCCATATCCAACGATAACATACCTAAATTTGAAAAAATTTGGAGTATTTGGGTGACCCACTTTCTTTCACCTAATTTTGACACTTCTTTACTAAGACCTTGGTAACTATATAACTTTGTTTTGAATAATTGATAAAAAGATACTATGTGCATATTGTTACTAAGAAATCCCCGGAAACCTCTACTAATCCAGACTTTTTTTCTTTCTTCTTCTTATCTTTACTTTCCTTTAATTTTTTTCTTTTCTCCTTATTCTATCCTGTCTTCTCCTATTTATTTTTACATAATGAAATGGTAGCGAAACATTCACTTTTATAATGTTCAATTATAATACAATAATAGATAGTAAGCTGTAATGTCCTATTATAAATAACTGAATCTCATAGTAATTAATATTATTTCTTTATTACATATTACTCAAAGTTAAAAGTTTAACAACTTTTTCATTTTTTGTTGCCCTTGATTATATAAAATTGTTAAAATTGATTGTAACACCTTAGTCTTTCTAAAACATATAGCCTATTTAAGTCTTTCATTGCTTGTAACTACAAGAAATACTAAGATCTGATATGTAAATTCAACTAATGCTACCATTTAATGTAATCAATATTTTGTTAATTGTACCAATGTTTATATTTTCAAAATCAATAAACAAATTTGACAAGAAAAAACAATGCATTAAAAAAGTAAACACGTTTTCAAAAGGTTAAAAAACATTAAAAGGATGTAAGGGATAGGTGGTACCTCGGGAACCTAAAGGGGATGGACAGGCAATGCTTAATCTGTTACCTTCATCTTTCTAATTATCAATCAATGCTAACACCCAATTTATAATGCTAACCACACAGCTATTTAGGGAGCGTAGATAACTCTATGCCTCTGAGAGATCGTCACTCGTCCAGGTGATAACATCAGAGATATTACGATCCCCCTGGTTCTCGGGACGCCATCCTTATTATCTTAAGCATCAAATAACTTACATAATGCACTCTAGGCTTCTGGTGGGCCCCTACAGTCTGCAAGATCACATCTCTGCGGTAGCACTGTAGGGTATCCCAGGCTCTCCCAGGACTCCTAAACTCCTCCGGTCCTCTCCTTATTCTCTATCCAACACCCCCCTTCCCCTCTCTCTCCCTCCCCCTTTCCCCCTCCCCCCTCTTTCCCCCTCCCCCTTTCCCCCTCCCCCCTCTTTCCCCCTCCCCTTCCTTCCCCCTTCTCCTTTCCACCCCTTCCTCCTCTTTCCCTCCTCCTTTCCCCTCCTCCTCTCCCCCCCCTTTTTTTTAAGGCTACTCTACCTACCTTTAGGATGTACAATTGTTCATCTATGTATGCTTAAGTTCTGAGTGTTCTGCCTCATTGTAGTGTTTACATTTACAGGGGCACTCTGACGAGGCAAAGTTACCCAATGGCTGAATTACTGTTATTATTGTTAACGGTATTGCTTTTATGTTTTCTACCTTGAATAAGAATCGGTCTTATGCTATGTTATTTTGTTTAGATGGCTCCCCACTACATTAACACTCCATTTCAACTTTTCATTTCTCACTCCCCGGCCCGCAGAGATCCTGGGATCTCCGTCTCTCTTTTCGTCCCCACACAGCGGTCCCCTTAGACCTTGGCTAACACCCCCAGCATTTCCCTCTTTAGGTTAACCTACCACCACCTCTGGTATTTCTCCTCTATTCCCACCCTTTGGTCTCTCCCATACTATTTCTTTCTGCTTTTTCTACTCTTTCACCCCCAAGGTCTAGCTCCCCCTTTCCTGTCATCCCCAGCAAATTCTATATACGCCCCTTCTTCCTCTTTCCCTCTTCACCCCTTATACCAAGTGACTCTTTCTCGTGTGGTTCCGCCTCCACTCAATTGCCTCTCCCCTCCAGTTCCAGTTCACTCACCTATCAGACACCCCTGCATTTAAATTTTGACGCCTCATCTACTTTTCATCATGCAAAGTAAGTCCCTTACCTCAACCCCCCTAACCTTAAAATGTATTTCACTAAATACAAAAGGCCTTAATCTCCCGGAAAAGAGAACACAAGTGTTATCTTCACTCACGAAACACAAGGCCCACTTCATTTACTTACAAGAAACGCACTTTCGCTCGGATTCTATACCTAAACTATCCAATCATATGTACCAATCTGCTTTTCACGCCACTAACTCGGTATCCAAGACTAAAGGGGTCTCTATTCTAGTATCTAAACATGCAGACTTTCACCTTCTTGACTCTCTTGTGGACCCTGATGGTAGGTTCATCTTTCTTAAAGGCACGTACGCCTCCAAACCAGTAATACTGGCCAATATCTACTGTCCCAATGAACATCACGTTACTTTCTTTAGGAAGACCTGTGAACTTCTATCATCTTTCCAGCAGGGAATGGTACTTCTTGGAGGGGATTTTAATGTCCCCTTGAAACCGGTCCTCGATTCTTCCTTGGGCACATCTAATCTACCCTATAAAGCTCTCCACCAAATTAAAATGGAACTCCAGAAACTTACCTTACATGATGCCTGGCAAACCTTATCCCCATCTGCCAAAGACTACACCATCTTTTCAGCCCCCCACCAGAAATATTCCAGGATTGACTATATTTTCCTTTCCCAAACAGACCTATCCTGCCTACAACAATCCACTATAGAACCTATGTTTCTTTCCGATCACCACCCGATTACTATCACGCTCTCCTTTCCTGAAACCTTCACTAGAACAAAAATCTGGCGTCTCAATCCCTCCCTTTCAAAAGATCCTGTGGTTGTTGACCACTTACGTGAACGCATCCGCCTGTACTTTGCAGAAAACACTACCCCAGATATGTCTCCTATCTCCCTCTGGGAAGCACATAAATGTGTGATTAGAGGTGAACTACTGGCCTTATCCGCAAAATACAAAAAAGAAGCCCAAGCATAGATGAACGCCTTAACAAAAACTATTAAATCATTAGAACTAAGACACAAACAGACTTGCGCACAGTCTACCCTTCGGGAATTAATTAAAGCCCGATCCTCACTTTTGGAGGAATTGGGCATACTCTCTAAGCGTTGGTATGTTCTGGGCCAGAGGATCTTCTATGAACATGGAAATAAATGCGGTCACTTACTTGCCCGTTCAGTCCAGGCCTCCAGACCCTCCTCTAGAATACACCACATTAGCGATGCACGGGGAATGCTTCTAGCCAAAAATGAGGACATTGCAGGTGAATTCGAGAAGTTCTATTTAAAACTCGATAACCTACAACCCAGCCACTCAAACCAGACTTCCGCTGAAAGCGGCACTAATAACATCAGAGATTTCCTATCCCAATATAGCCCAAAAGCATTAACCCCCAACAGGTCCAGGAGATGGAATGTCCTCTTTCGGGAGAAGAATTGGAGATTGCCATTAAGCAAATGAAACCGGGTAAGAGCCCAGGACCAGACGGCTTCACCCTCCAGTATTACAAACTGTTCGCTGATGTTCTTTCTCCAAAGCTTCTCTCGACCCTCAACGCACTAGCAGACCCTCTCATGCTTCCAAGTAGAATGTTATCGGCCCATATATCTGTTATCCCCAAGGAAGGAAAAGACCCTGCCCAAGTAGCCAGCTATAGACCAATCTCCCTCCTAAATGTGGACATCAAGCTCTATGCGAAGATGTTAGCTAACAGGTTGCTTCCTCTAGTACCTGGCATTATTTCCACAGACCAAGTGGGGTTTGTCCCTGGCAGGGAGGCCAGGGATAACACCATACGCACCTTAAACATTCATCATTGGCTGACATCCTCAAAATCTCAAGGCTTTTTTCTTTCCCTGGATGCGGAGAAGGCGTTTGACAGGGTGGACTGGGATTACATGCGTGAGGTACTCATGGCCCTGGGCCTAGAGACTCGCATGCTAGCACATATAATGTCCCTGTATTCTGGTCCCACTGCAGCTGTAAGAGTCAACAGCCACCTGTCGAGCGTCTTCTCCATCTCCAATGCCACACGCCAGGGCTGCCCCCTATCCCCCCTAATATATATATTAACTCTTGAACCCTTCCTTAACAGGCTACGAAATAATCCTAACATACAGGGAGTGAATGTAAAAGGAAGGGAGTACAAAGTCGCAGCTTTCGCGGATGACGTCTTACTTTCTCTGACTTCCCCCCGAACCTCGCTTCCCAAAGATCCTTAAAGATATTGAAACCTTCAGTATACTGTCCAATCCCAAAATTAATCACGCAAAATCTCAGGCCCTAAACATATCCCTCCCTCCGCAAGAAGTAATCCATTGTCAAGACTCCTTTCCCTTTAAGTGGGAAAAGGAGGCGATCACATACCCTGGAATTTAGATTCCATTCCGTCTCTCGGATCTTTACATAAAAAATTTCCGTACTGCCTTACTCACAGCTCAAAAACACCTGAGAGACTGGATGGGACTGAACGTTTCCTGGTTTGAGCGTTCAGCTCTAATTAAAATGATAATTCTCCCTCGCATTCTATACCTAATTCAATCTGTACTGATCCTCCTACCACCAAAATTCTTTGCGAGCTATCAGAAAGCCTGCTCCGCCTTCTTATGGAAAAACTCCCCACCGCGTATTAAATATACCCGCCTCACACTCCATAAAACCAAAGAAGGCATTGGCCTACCAGACCTATGTAAGTACTATATGGCATGCCATCTCACCAGAATAGCTGATTGGAACATACACGCAAATACAAAAAAATGGATAGATCTCGAAAAGTCCTTCACATTCAACCCTCTTCACCTGCTCCGCTGGATACCCTCCAAACACTGGCCTCCAAACATTTCCTCACACCCACTTATCTACCCCTCCCTCTAAGCTTTCAAAAAAGCTTCACATTCTGGGACACTCGCACCTATCCCGGGACCCCTAACTACTCTAAGAGGTAACCCTGCTTTTCCTCCAGGTGACTCCCAACATTTTCTCTGCCAGGAATGGCCCTTTGAAGATGTTTTAGCCTCTCAATTTTTCTCGGGCAGGACGCTTATCCCTCTAGAGAGGGCTAAAGCCATCTCTAAGACCACCACTTTCCCCTTCTGGACATACAGGCAAATATGGCACTTTCTCATGACTCACACACACCAAACGAATTGGACGAGACAACTCACGCCCTTCGAAGACCTCTGCCACCGCAAAACACCACAGAGACACCTTATTTCTCTATTATACAGCCTCCTTTCTAAAGAGACCAAACATGAACCACATCCCTCACAAATAGCGTGGAATAGAGACCTACAACTATCTTTGACCAAGGAGGAATGGAACACTGTATATGAATACGGCCACAAAGGCTCAATGAATGTTGCTGTTCAAGAAAACTGTTACAAAGTGACGACCAGATGGTATAGGATCCCATCACGCCTCCATAAATTTTCCCCTACCATCCCTAACATATGTTGGAGATGTGAGAAGTCAGTTGGAACCATGCTCCACATTTGGTGGGAATGCGAGAAAATACAACCTTTTTGGAAAGAGGTCCACAGTCTCATATCCCATGTCACCACATATAGCCTAGATTACTCCCCGGCTCAGTTTCTCCTTCATTACACATCTTTATCGAAAAAAAGCTATTACAAATCCCTAGCCATGCATATGGTAAATGCAGCTAAGCTCTGCATACCGATGCATTGGCGTTCTAAAAACGCCCCGATAATTAGGGAATGGTTGTCAGGGAATCTCAAACATAAAAAAACATGGAAGAATTGATCCATATCTCCCAAGATAAACTACGTAAATTCTCAACCACCTGGGCATGTTGGAATCACTTCACAACATCAGACTGTTTCCGCCAACACGCTACATAGATTAGACTTGCATATGTAGTATTAGGCCTCCTTGGGCTACTAGACGAATCAGGGGGAGGTGGTTGGTGGAACCACACGAGAACGATCTACCAACACCTTCTCATTTTCTACACCCCTCCCTTAACTAATTTTATACCTACCACCCCTCTCCCTTCTCTTCACAACTAAGTCCTCCCTCATTCCCCCTTCCTGGCTACCTCTTCTGTCCTCTTTTCCCCCCTTTCACTCCTACTTTCTCTTCATCTTCCCCATTCTCCCTTTTTTCACCCACAGTAGGGCTATATCCTTTTCTTACCCTCGAGGTCGAATGCCCCGAATTTGACGGCAACCGATAACATGCCCACTTTTCCCCCCCTCTTTACACCTATCCTGCTGTGTATGTGTAATACAAAGACCCAATTCAAGCCCTCTGGCTACCCCCTACCCTTGGAGGCCTGGCGGGGGGGGGAGGTGAAATTGAAAAAGAGATCCTCCACCTAACTACGCCTTTTCTAATCCACAAGTCGTGTTCCTGGTCGACTCATACCAGACTGCTATACTACATTGTACCCCAAGACTGTATACCCAATAATCTGGTAATGTTGTGACTTTATGGAGTAAATGTAATGCATTCTTTGTATACTCTTACTTTTCTTATATAAATAAAAATCTTTTATGTTAAAAAAAAACATTAAAAATAGTAAAAAAATGTAGAATAAATAAAAAAATACACTAACCATCCCACCCCTATTCACACGCATCATTTTTGTGTGAGGGTACAAAATTTTATATGCATTATGGCTCATTGGGTGGCATAAGCGCATTACGTTTTCAAAAGGCTGTCAACACATCCCACTGCAAGCAAAAATTTACAAGGCCCAGTTGCAGCTTTAAAGTGCATTAGTGTCAAAATTATTAGGCTCTCAGTGCCCCCTATTGTGTTTAGAAAACAAACTTAACTTGACACTTTTTTGGGGTACCATTCAAAACCAATGGCACTGCAACTTAGCAAACTGCATTTTTTGAATTATCATAATGCATAAGTGTGAAACCATCCTCAAGGTTTTTAGCTTACCCCTTTAATGGGTTCTTAATACTGAAGGCATTTCTTAAGCCTCCCAATCATATGACTACTCTAATTGGTTGTCACAGTGGACTGGAAACACATGCTAATGAATCCTAATGTAAACAGTGACCGGGAGCTGTTGGTGACAGCTTGGCCATAGTGCTAGAGGCACACTAATGATTACATTTCCAGCACAAAACAGCAATGCCAGCCAAGTACATATATGTGCAGGCATGACATAAAGCCTAATGTCATGCCACAACATATATATATGTATGACTTTTTTTGGTTATACAATGCATACATTATGCTTTAATGCTGAAATCCAAATATTATCTTGCATTGCATATTTATGTAGTCTGGCCAGTGGTGCCTGTGTCTTGTCAGCCACGTGGCTTGGGCCAGTGGTGTCACTATGGGGGTGTGGACTGCACCCGGTTTACACCCGTCAGAGGGGTGACACCAGAGATTTTTTTTGGCCAATGACCACCTCTGGCTCTAGCCCCTTATGTTCCGCTCACTGCTTTTACTTCTACACAGAAGCCATGCTTATGTGTGTACAGGTGACAGCACCCCCCTCCCTGGCAGCAGCTTATTCTAAAGTCCATGTGTGCAGAGTGCACACCCTCTGTAAGTTGTAACTGCTCTTTGGCAGCAGCTCCTCAGTCCTCTCTTCTGGCCTGTGAAGCATGCAGGACTTAACTTTTCACCCTATACATAGAGAACTCTTAAACCTTGCACCCTGTACATAGCGATCCTTGCACCCTGTACATAGAGAACTCTTGAGCCTTGCACACTGTATAAAGCGATCCTTGCACCCTGTACATATATGTAGCGCCCTGCTCCTGTTGACCAGGCGCTCGCATGTAAATTTAGTTTTTGGCTGAGCTGTAACCAGCTCAGATTGAATGTATATACTGGATCTGTTCTGGAATTGACTTGGTTGTGCAGTTACCACTGTTGCCAGTAGGTGTCACTGGTACCACAGGACAGTGTGCGAATAACAACTTAGTGAAACTTTAATGAATATTCTTTTTTCAGAAACAGCCCAGTAGGAGGTTCCTGCCGCTGTGCATTCTGGGAGAGAGTATTTATGGAACAGATGCCATGTGCTGAGGGGAGTCCTGACTTCGTGGCCCTCCAGGCCTGGAGGCTACATCACTGCAGCTGTGCAAGTTTGCCCAGAAGCCTGTCTGGGGCCTACTACCACAGAGGTGGTCCTTAGGCTGTCTTGCCTGCTAGGAAGAAGCCGAGCCAAGCTGAGGAAATTCAGGGGAGGACCCTTGCTGGAGAGAGCCAGGATGAAGGCTGGTCTCTCGGAAGGGCCGGGTAACTTACTTGGAGGATGCACCTATCTCTAACCTATCCTCACAGTACTGCCGGGTCGGCTTAAATGTTCTGGTACTGTGAAGAAGATGTTCTACATCTAAACTACCTACACACAAACACACACACCTGTATATATGGCAGCCCCCCTCACACACACACCTATATATATGTCCCCCCCACACACACACCTGTATATATGTCAGCCCCCCACACACACCTGTATATATGTCAGCGTCCCTCACACACACACCTGTATATATGGCAGCCCCCTCACACACACTTGTATATATGTCAGTGCCCCCCCCACACACTTGTATATATGGCAGTGCCCCCACACAAACACCTGTATATATGGCAGGCTCCCCTCACACACACCTGTATATATGGCAGCCCCACATACAGAAATCTGTACACACATAAGCCTCTGGCCCCTCCCTGTACACAAACCTCCCCCCTCCCTTACCTTCACAGCCCCTACTTGTAGCCTTGCACCTGGTCCCAGCTCATTTTCACAAAGCTGACATGTTGCTGAGAAGCATAGTACAGGCAGATCACTGTCACACGAGGGGTGCACATGCACATAGTAGCCAGAGGTGCCAGTAAAGTGCTCGATGTCTGAGTCAATGACACGAGAACAGCAGAAACTGTGAGATCATTTCTGTACTGCACAGGATGGATCCCCTTCACCCACCCTGCCTTCTTCTGGCCCAGGCGGGTCCCCTGGGAATGAGACACTGGTTGTTTGGATGTCAGTGGTTGCTAACTCCCTAACAACCAGAAGCCCTGGGCAGGAAGCTTTCACATTTAGCAGCAGTAATGCCGCGTACACACGAGCGGAATGTCCGACAGAAAGTCAGACGGAAGCTTTTCATTGTATATTCCGATCGTGTGTATGCCTCACCGGACTTTTTTTTTAGAAAATTCTGACGGACCTAGAAATAGAACATGTTCTAAATATTTCCGACGGAACCAATTCCTATCGGGAAAACCGCACATCTGTATGCTGTTCCGACGGACCAAAAACGACGCATGCTCTGAAGCAACTTCCTTTTTCTAGTCCCGCCGTACGTGTTGTACGTCACCGCGTTCTTGACGGTTGGCCTTTGGTCGGACTTTGGTTTGACCGTGTGTGGGCAAGACCCTTGAATGGAATTCCGTCGGAGTTCTGTCGGAGAAACCTTCGGAGTTTATTCCGACGGCAAAACAGGTCGTGTGTACAGGGCATTATAGTATTTCTGCTAAATGTTTCACTTCACAATGCAGCTGGAGGTTCGCACCAGAATCTCCATACACTTTGTACACAGTGCTGAGGTCTCCCTTATATTATTTCCCCTGCTGATTGTATGCAGTCAGTTTATAATGTTAAGCTATTTTCTCTATTAGTGAATGTTACCTAAATCTTATGGTTAAATGTTCTTATGGCTATTTTCTCTTAGGATTGAATGTTAGTTAATGTAACATTTGTCCAGTGAAAGGCAGCAAATACAACATAGAAATTGACATTTCTTATATATTACAAACATTATGGTTTTCATTTGTTATCTTTGCTCGAATAATGATACATTCATAAAGTCCTTTTTTTTTTATATATATATATAAAAAGACCCCTAAATAATATGGGCATGTGAAAATGTCCCACTAGAACGGGAATGTGATGAGTATCAGTCAGATTGTGCATTGATGCTTAGGAGACTGTTTGGTAGTGTTGACATGATTAGAACATAAAGTATTTTTATTCATTTGACACACCAAGTTTAATACATTTGTGGTGCCGGTTTCAGCAAATATCTCTAAATCCTTTAATTTGTTGATGTCTATAAGATAGGGAGGTAGAATTTGGGGATTAATATCTTGTATGGTACCAGAGAGTCCAAAAAAACTTTGGAATGATTAATTGTTTTTGGGATTTAGTCACTTAGTGTATAATTTTATCATTCACTGTAGTAGTCAGCATTTCTACAGTGATAGCAGTAATCTTTCATGTGTCCACACCACACTGACTGCAGGGAGTCAGTCACTCAGTACTGCCTCCATTCACAACATGTCTTGTATTTATTTCAATGAATACACAGTGTTCTCTGGTTGGATGATGTGGAGATTCTGAGGTCACCTTCCCTTCTCCCCTCTTTGTCTTATCAGAGAACACCTTTTTTGACCTTAACATATGCATACTTACATTGGTCCAGAGTTTCCCACTCTACAGCATCCTCGGGGGTCCTCTGAGCCCCTTGACTCCTGAGGAAGCGCTAGAGTATGAAATGCATTGGGTGGAGCTAAAGAGTGCGGAAGTCTTGCTGCCACATGGCTTTGCATGTGGCAGCCATCTTCCTGCACTACATATCTGCTTGTCCTGGAAAGTGACAGCCTTACCAATACCAGCATCAAAAGGCTACTTTCCCTAAAGGGACCACTCCTAAGAACAAGATGCTGCGATCCATCCATCTTGGGAAAATATCAAAATGCCTATATGCTGCCTATAATTCAAGCAGCCACATCTTCTGGTGAGTGTGGTATGTTGGTGGTGGTTATCACTGTGGAGAAGTGAGCCATCCGAATATATATTTAACAACTTGACCTCCAGAAGGCTTACCCCCCCTTTTTTCCTTACAAATAGAGCTTTCTTTTGCTGGTATATGATCACCTCTGTGTGTTTTATTTTTTGATCTTTAAACAAAAAAAGACCAACAATTTTGAAAAAAAAAAAAAAAATTACTTTCTGCTATAAAATATATCTAATAAAAAAATGTAAGAAATCTAATTTCTTCATAAATTCAGGTCATATTTTTGGTAAAAACAAAAAATTGTAATAAGCGTATATTGATTGGTTTGCACAAAAGTTATAGCATCTACAAACTATGGGATATTTGTATTTATTTTTTTCCTAGTAATGGCGACGATCAGTGACTTATAGGGGAACTGCAATATTGCAGATATTCTGACACTAACTGACACTTTTTGGGGACCAGTGACATTAATACAGTGATCAGTGCTAAAAATATGCACTGTCACTGTATTAATGACACTGGCTTGGAAGGGAAGTTAACATCAGGGGCGATCAAAGGGTTAACTGTGTGCCTAGCCAGTGTTTTAATACACTGTGTGAGGTGCGTTTACTAGGGAAAGAGTTGGAATTTATTTCCTGCGAAGCAGGGATGCAGATTCCATCTCTTACCTCCTGTCGGAATGGCAATCTGCCTTGTTTACATCGCCACTCTGGCTCTCTGTCTAATGATCGGCAGGTTCCCGGAAGACATCAGGTACCGTGCACCCACCGATTGGCTTTCGCTGCGCATAATCACAGCGGAGTCGAGCCGCCAGCAGCATGCATGCGCACCCCCCCCCCACCCAGAAGAAAAACTGCTATAGGGCAGTCCTGAACCAGTTACAGCAGACACATCCACATTTTTTATAAGTTTAGATTTATGTTATTTTTATTTTTTTTTACAGACTGGTCACACTATATATAGATGAACTGAATGATATATTACTTATACACTAATACCTCATGTTTTTTAAAGGGAGATATATTATTTATTTGTTTTGCTTTTGAATTGCACAGATACCATTCACACATTATTGTCCCATGTCATTTAAAGGGACAGTAACCATTTATTCACTTGGATTCTTCACTTGATATATTTATGTTATGTATTTTTTGTTTGATTTTATTTATTGTTTTGATTGATCACAGCACTGTTTTTGCTATTTTACTGGGAAGGTTTGGTTGATTGACCTTTTAGTGCTAGCTGCTATTTTCTTAACTTTTGCCACTAAGCGCTGACTTTACATTTTTCATCTATCCACAGTTTTGATAAATGTTTGCAACTATCATGGGACCTACAAAATCAGTAGCACAATGTTTTTTTCTATAAGTCCAGTGCCTTTGGAAAATATATGGTTTGTGGGAATTGTTTTTCTTTTCTTTTTACAAAGTCTGAAAACTGTAAATGGAAAATAAGAAAAAAAGTGAAAAATTACAAAAATGGTCAGACAAAAAATAGTTGGTAGCAAAAGGATTAATTCAACCAAGACCAGATCAAGTGGGTCTCTCTTCATTATGGTGTAAAAGCAATATTGACTGCATATTTTCCAAAAATGAGCAGCATGCTATAAGTTTACGCAGACCGTATCACATTATATAATATTCTGTTAGTCATAAAAGGAGTACAGTATTTGGTAAAATTCTGACAAAAACAGCTACAGCACATAAAGCAGAGCAGGCAAGTAGAATTTTCATAACTAGAGTCTCAAAATGCCAATGAAGTGCTAATGTTTATGAACAGATAATTAGGATAGAAATTAGGGTAATCACAGCATAAATGTCCTTTGCGATGAACTTTACTATTACATAAATTGAATTATTATATTTTTTATACAAAACAAAATAGTCTAAACAGACACAGGAGCTCACCTCAGCTTTTAAATCGATTCATATACACCAGCCCATTTGACTAATGCCAAATTTCAGGCTACAATCAATTGATTATCCAAGTAAAAAGCCATAATAAAGCTGGAAAAGAAAATATTGAATACATTTGTGGATACATTTAAAGATTTACCCAGGTGGTAGGTCACCAAGTGCAGGCCTTCCACCTGGGTATATCTATAAGCTCATGGCCTTTATGTTCTTTTCCTGCAATAACTTTACACTCTGAGTTTATTCACTTTCACCAACATACTGCTTTTGCTTATGCATGCAATCAATAAACTATTAGGTTTTCTCTTGTGAAATAAAGTAATTCTGTCTTAAATATTTATAGATTAGCAATGGAAGGCTGCCCTGTACTAATACATGCCTGTAATACATTTCCTTTCATCTGACATGACTTTGGTAAATTGCTTGTTGCTTTAGGCTGATATATTCTTTACCAGAAAATGTAATTTTTAAAGAACATGTATACAAGAATAGTAAAATGGAGTGCCTAAAGAATTGTTTATGTTGACAAAAAAGGGGTACCTACGCTCTATCAATATGGAATTATTTGTGGTTTGAGGCTAAGGTGGACTTTAATGGTACCATAACACTTGGGATACACAAGTAGATCAAATAAAGTTTTATTAAATTAACATAAACATACAAGGATTTTTAAAAGACAGCTCTGTAAATTCATACATATGAGGTGCAGCTGCAAAGGATAGTAATACCAGTTCACCCTGTAACAATCATATTGGCATGCTCAACATGCTTTGCAGGTAATTCTTCGCTTCTACAGGATCTCAATTTGCATTATATATATATATATATATATATATATATATATATATATATATATATATATATATATATATACAGTATATGTGATGTTATTAACACAGAGTTAATATATAATACTACAAAAAAAGAGAAAAAAATATATTAATCACAGTACAAACATAACAAGGATTTTTAAAAGACAGCTCTGTAAATTCAAACATATGAGGTGCAGCTGGAAAAGATAGTAATACCAGTTCACCCCGTAACAATCATACTGGCATGCTTGACATGTTTCCCGGGTAATTCACCGACTCTTCGGGAGCTCAGTTTACATATATAGGATGTTATTAACACAGAGATAATGTATAATACTACAAAAAAAAGAAAAAAAAACATATTAATCACAGTACAAACAGTATACAATAGCATCACATAGCATAATTAGATAATGACACGGTAATGGCAAGTGGGATGTCTCCCCCAGAAATGCCGGAAACGCCCTTACCAAGAGCAGAAGCCTAAAGCTGCAGTCCAGAGGAGTGGTTTTGCCCCAGCAGGTGTAGGAGCCTCCTCAAACAAAGAAGAGGGTGAAGTAGTCTATCAGAAGAATATATTGAGCATCATTAAAGATGAAGTTCAAAACTGTATATACTTAAACAGACATGAAACAAGATTCTTCATGCCGATGGTCAGTTACCCACAGAGATAAATAAAATAAAATATTATAAAAGGAATTCATACCAGTAGTGCAACTTTATGGGCATCTAACAGGTTTGGACATCAAAAACTACCATATGCTGTAAAAAAAAGGAGAACAACACTGTCTCCCATTCTTAAGGTCATGTAGATCTATAAACTAATCTTCAAAGATAAACAGCATGAATAGAAACATAGCAGAGCCTTAACCTTCAATTTTTAATCCCATCCATAGACCAGGTGGCATTAGTAGCAGATATATATGCATCTATACAAGACATATAAATGGATCTTCCCAGCTGTATCAATCAACAGATGGATCAGCAGGTGGATCCTAGGCTATGCAGAGTAAAAGCCAGACAGTCCTGTGAAAATAGATGAGGTGCATACAACACCCGTCAATATAAACATCCGATAAAACCTAAAGAAAATATATTGGAGCCTGCAGAGCCAGAGCCAGAGAAACGTGTATAAGGTGAATAAAGCATCAGCAGTCCCAAAAGAGTGTGTATATATATATATATATATTTATATGGCGCATAAAGTACTTATCAATATAGACAACGGGGAATCTGAGATAGTACAGGTGATATTAATTATTAAGGCCTGCACAGCCAAGTAATCCTATAAAAGTATACAGGGTGCACAAAGCACACATCAACATAAACAGAAGGTGAAAAAATAATAATAATAATATTGAAGCCAGCAAGGCTCACCTTATAGTAATGACCCGTACACACGATCGGACATTGATCGGACATTCCGACAACAAAATCCATGGATTTTTTACAACGGATGTTGGCTCAAACTTGTTTTGCGTACACACGGTCATACAAAGTTGTCGGAATTTCCCATCACCAAGCACGCGATGACGTACACCACGTACGACGAGACTAGAAAAGGGCAGGTCCGAACCAAGCGCGGCACCCTTTGGGCTCCTTTTGCTAATCTTGTGTTAGTAAAAGTTTGGTGAGAGATGATCCGCGCTTTTTCAGACTCGTGGTTTTCAGATCGTTTTCTGCTGTTCAGTTTGTGCTTGTGGGTTTGTATCTGGTTGTCAGTGCGTGCCGCGAGTTACACGTGACTCTTGTCATTGTGTTCTTGTTTGTTTGTTACTGTTTTTCAGGTCGCTCTTCACAGGCCTTGCTGTTCTTCAGTGCGTTCTGTTACTTCGTTCTGAGCAGCCGACCGTTTTCTAGCCATGTTGCGTATACGTACTCCTCGTAAAGTTCGTGCTGTGAGGGGGCTTGGTGTTGGGGTCCTTATCTTGACACAAGTCCAGTCCATGAACAGGGTGAGGAGGAGTTCATGGACCAAGAATTGGTTGCTCCAGCGTGACAAGTTCTGTCACATGCCTTTGCTCCGTGAGATCCATGAGAATAATCCTGATGATTTCAGGAACTTTCTCCGGATGACGGACCCCATATTTCACAGTTTGTTGGCTTTGCTGACCCCTTATATTAGCAGGCAGGATACCTGCATGAGGCAAGCCATCACTCAGGAGCAGAGGTTAGTCGCCACCCTGCAGTACTTGGCGATGGGGAGAAACCTGCAGGACTTGAAGTTCTCGACAGGCATCTCCCCCCAGGCTCTGGGGATCATTATCCCAGAGACCTGTTCTGCCATCATTCAGGTCCTGCAGAAGGAGTATATTAAGGTATGATTTTTATCCTTTTATATCACATTTTATTGTATTTAATGTTTGATAAAATATTGTACTTCTTTCCTCATTCCCTAATTACCATGATTGTAATATGTTGTGAATGTCCCCTTTGTCCTCATGCATATTTGCCTTCACTTACCTCCCCAGCATGGTCTCCTGGCCCTATATTCACCTCATGTAGTCACTTAACAATGTATTTTATCAGCTCCATAGTAGTGCTTTACCCCAAACACCCCCTAAAATGTTTTTAAATGTGATTTGAGCTTTAAATTCAGGCAGAGTGCCAGAGGCTTTTTTTGGGGGGGTCCCCAAATCATTTGGAACCCTCCCTCCCCCCACCTGCTAAGTCAGCTGATACCAATTCTCTATCTATCCTCAATCATCTATCTGCTGACTTTGCCAAAACCATACACACTATACCCATCTCTTTAGTGGTCAGATGCATGGATGAATTCCCCAAAGCATGTAGTGCAAGGGCCTGCCTGTATACTTTCAAATGGTACTGTATAAAGTTTTAGTATACTATTATTATCTTGATAGGTAATAGCAGAATGTCCAAATGTGCTCAGATGTGTACAATGTGTATTTATATCTTTGTATTATGACACTTCTTACCTGTCCAGTGGGCTGTCAATAGTGTAACTAAGGAGGGGCTGGCCAAAGTAATATCCATTATTTAGGCATTCATCTCTCAATAAAGTGGAGAGGGTTACCTGTCCAAGAGCCCCCCCCTAAAATGTTAGAAATGGCCCATGAGAGGGGGGGGGATCTGATAGGTGTACCTTATACTTTGGTCTTTGAAAACTCCCTCAGATAAATGTTATCTTGATGTTGGCCAAGAATGTTTGTGTCTAATCTGCTTTCCCTGTTTATGTGCAAAATGACAAATTTTTTGTTGTTGTTTGACGCCACAGTTTCCTTCCACGCCACAGGAATGGCAGACTGTGGCCTCCCACTTTGCCCAGTGGTGGGACTTTCCTAACTCCGGAGGGGCAATTGATGGGAAACACGTCCACATCGTCCCACTACCCAACTCGGGGTCATATTATTGAAACTATAAGGGGTTCGATAGCATTGTGATGTTGGCGGTGGTGTCGGCTACTTACGAGTTCCTGTATGTGGACGTGGGGAAGAATGGCTGGATGTCAGATGGTGGAGTCATCGCCCAGACAGAGTTCTACAGGCGTCTCCAGAATGGCAGCTTGGACTTGCCACCTCCAGAAGACATTGTGGAAGGACTCCCAATCGTCTTCATTGCAGATGAAGCATTTGCGCTGGGGGACCATCTTATGCGGCCATTCCCGATGAGGAACCTCACCACGGACCAGAGGGTTTTTAATTACTGGCTGGCCAGAGCCAGAAGAGTGGTGGAAAACACGTTTGGAATCATGGCCAGCCGGTTCTGCCTATTTCTTACACCCATACACATGGCGGAGTACAAACTGAATCATATCATCCTAGCGTGCTGTGTTCTACACAACTTTTTACAGCAACATTCTGCCAACTATGCTGGCTCAGTTGGGCCTGAGGCTGGAATTCAAAATGAACCAACCCTGATGGTGCTTGAAAGTGACCGTCCTGGCTTGCCCCCCGAGTGCCTGTGATTTCCGTCTAAGATACCTTAAATACTTTGCGGGTAGGGGGGCTATCAATATGCCAGACAATGTCTGAAACCTTTTTCAAATAAAAAAAAAATTAACTACTAAAATCTTTGGTGACATTTACTGCTTGTGTTTCTTTTAGCTGACCCTGACAGAAATGTGGTGAGTCCTGAAAATGGCATGATTGTGTAACATTACAAAGCATTGTTGGGTGTTATTTACTAAAGGCAAAGACACTTTGCACTACAAGTGCAGTTGAAACTACACTTGTAGTGCAAAGTGGTTTTTCCCTTAGGAAATAACCCCCATTGTCACAGAAAACACCAATTAGAGCACAAAAGTTTTGGAGCGTTGAAACAATAATCCACACATTCTTGATTAACAATCTTTTTAATACCAGCACAATCACATGTGCATTTAGAAAAGGTTTTTAAAACAAACATGTTTGTTGTATAACAATTTTTGGGGTCACATTAGAAAAAGTAGAAATGTCCATTTAAGATAAAACAAGCATGTTTAAAACCAACAAGAAAGACACAAATCTTGAACTTACAAAGTTTGATATTGCGTTCAGATGGGGTGAAGTCACCCCTAGAAAAGCCAAATTTTGAAGATGCACACCAATTGCCGAATGTCAACATGTGCTAGCTGCCATCACGGGGGATCAAGGGACGTGTTTTGTGGGTGCAACCCCTTCCTCACAGCTACTTTATTATTGAGGAAGGGGTTACACCCCCAAAATGCGTCCATTGATCTCCCGTGATGGCAGATAGCACATGTTGACACACTGTGTGCATCTTCAAAATTTGGCTTTTCGCAAATATGTCAAAAAATGTTATAAATTTTTAGCTCACAAAAAGCAAAAAAAAAAAAAGGGATTTTGAGGGGTTTTAAACTCT
This sequence comes from Lithobates clamitans, assembly GCA_037952925.1. NCBI lineage: Eukaryota > Metazoa > Chordata > Amphibia > Anura > Ranidae > Lithobates > Lithobates clamitans. The sequence goes on along the minus strand of JBBGZY010000787.1, from coordinate 7,379,204 downwards.
CCCTAAAACATCAATGATGTTCTTCATTTTTTTTGAACATCATTGATGCTTTTCTGGATGTTTTCCAAGTCCCTATTACACCCCATGATCTCCCCGATCAGGATCTGTGCACTTTCTGAGGTGAAATGCACTGGATCCACAACATCACGATCACCTAAAAAGATAGAAACAAAAACACACCATGTATTAGAAATCTGCCGGCATTCCATCTCTTGCCTGAGCCTTTGGTCGCAGACACTCACCCCTGTTGTGTTGACTATTTCCACCACATCTCCTTCCTCCTCCTATTGGCTTTGGTGGGTCTCCACTTCTTCATGAGGTGGGGGGTCTGTGGTCTCCTCAGATGAGGGGTGTCCTCCGAGTCTTTTATCCCCTATGTAAAAATAGGTATACTTAGCACACAGATATTTGATGGCAGAAATAGGAATATGAAACATTGCTTGGAAGTGGGGTACAATTGTCTGTTTTGGCAGAGTTTTAAGATGTAGAATTTTTATTGTCCTTTGTCAAGCTACAATACTTTACCTGTTTAGTACAAGCTTCACAGATGGAGACCCCCCTATAGTATACACTGGAGCACCTGTGTGGGGCCCCCTAATAAAAAGTGTGTTCTTGTGTCCCACACTAGTGCTCCAGCGCCCAGATGTGAAAACTGCTGAGTGTCCTCTCCTTACACAGAATCTAGTTTGCATTTCATTCTAGTTACAAACCCATCTACACAACCAAATAATTTTCTGACAAGTAGGCCATAAAAAATGTTGGCAAATGCATATGGCCAAAAGAATGGTGTTTTCTAGGCCGAACAAACAATGTTTTATATGAACAAATAATGTGCCCATGAACATGAAAGTTGACATTTTAAACTGGACAACAGTTAAGAAAAGCACATGGAGCAGCACGAATGTAATAAACATAAAGAATAGGAATACAGGACAACTACTTACTTTTTTTGCAGCACTCTCTGGATCCTTCTGTACTGCTCATGCTCTCTTAATTTGAGGTCCGACCACCGCTTCCTGAGCTGATCTTTCGATCGTCGTACCCCGAAATTCCGGTGCAGACTTTTGACCACTTTCGCCATGATCTTGGCCTTTCTGACTTTGGGGTTGGGGTAAGGTCCATACGTCCCGTCATAGTCGGACTTCTTCAGGATGTCCACCATCTCCAACATCTCCCCAAAGGACATATTTGATGCCTTAAATCTTCTCCTTCTGGATCGGGACGTTTCAGGCTCCAGGCTTTCCTCCTCCTCCTGTAATTAGCACGCACCTGCTGTGTCTCCGCCATGTGCTCTTCCCCCACTGCGCCGAACGAGAAGGGGCGGGAAATATACTAGAAAGAATGTCAGGGGCGGGCTTAGTTTCATGCATGCGCAGTGTCTATGAAGCTTAACACGCATGTGTAGTACGTACGTTCTGTGAACGGAGGAAGGAGTATCGAAGGCGCCGATCATGATAATGAAGGCAAGATCTAAACTTGGGCCTATACTGCTTCTAGATTGAAGCCTATATTGTAACAAGATTAGGAGAGTTTTGCCTGACATTAGGGTTTGTCTTGTGTTGTGTCTTGCAGATAAAATGGATGGCTTCAATGACCACAACTTCCTCCCCCTGTTCATAGATAAATATAGGGAGCTGCCCTGTCTGTAGCAGGTCAAACACCCCCAATACAATAATAAACAAAAGAGGCAGACAGCGCTGGAGAAACTGCTGGAGTTGGTGAAGCCGGTAGTCCCCACGGCAACCATCCCGTATTTAAAAGCAAAAATTGGTGGCCTGAGGAGCATTTATCTAAGGGAGCGCAAGAAGGTCACGGATTCCCAGAGATCCGGAGCTGCATCAGATGACGTTTATGTCCCCAGGCTGTGGTACTACGAGAGACTGTGATTTCTGTCAGACCAGACTGGAGTCAGGGAATCCCTCTCCACTCTTCCTTCCACTCTTGCTTCCACCCCAGCTGAGGCTTCCGATGTCCAACCTGGGACTTCCAGCCAGGAAGAAGTGGAGGAGCCCAGCTTGAGCCAGGTATAGCATTCTTCTACAGATTTCTGGTCAATAAATAAATGATGTTTACTAGATGTTATTATTGATCACTAATTGCTGATTTAATAAAGTGTTTTACATATTAATAGACAGTAGTGGGCAAAAATAATTGGGACAAGAATGAAAAATGCTGGGCTCAGAATGATAGTCTGTTATATTTGTTAACATTGAATTTGCAACAATCATGAGGTGAAAATTGTGTGTGATTGATGACTAAAAAATTAAAACGATGTCCCTTTTTCATACACAGGAAGACCTCAGCCAGGACGAGGCTCTGGAATGTGGCACACAGGAGGAGGCTGTGGAATGTGGCACCCAGAAGGAGGCGGGGGTAAGTGGCAGCCAGGAGGAGGCGGGGGGTTAGTGGCAGCCAGGAGGAGGCGGGGCTAAGCGGCAGCCAGGAGAAGCCTGAGCCCAGTAGGAGCCTGACAGAATTGCAGGTCCCTCCCCTCCGCCTTCCAATCAAAAGACCCAGGAAGGGGAGTCACGTGCAGGATTCAGCACTCAGGCTGATTCAGGAGGCTTCTGCGTCCCTCAGAGCCACTCCCACTCCTGAGGAGGCCTTTGCCTGCATGGCTACCACCAAACTGCAGGGCATGCAGGAGGGCCAACGCCAGCTGTGTGAGGACCTTCTTTATAAAGTCTTAACTAAGGGGATGAGGGGCGAAATAACACACAATACCCACCTGAGTGAGTTGGACCATCCTCCTCCTCCTCCTGCCACAACTACACCACCACAGCCACAGCGTGGAAGGAAGCGTAGAAGGAAGACCAGAGAGTGATGGCCTGGGTTCAGTCTGGTCTGACAAAAGATGCAGTCTCTTGTATGACCACAGCCTGGGGACATACATGTCATCTGCTGCTTTCAGGATCTCTTGGACTTCTGGACCAGACTGCACTCCCTTAGATATGGACTCCTCAGGTCACCAATTTTGCAGGAAAATAATTGATGTGAGGCCTGGGTTCCAAAGGCTTCACCAATTTCTGCTGTTTCTCCAGCATTGCCTCCCTCTTTGTTTGGTTGTGAGCCCTTAATAAAGGTTTTTTTGTTTCAATTATACTCATCTATGTGTGTTTCCCTTCAAAAAGGACAGTTTGTTTGTGAGGAGGCAGGTACATTTCTATAGTACAATGTGAAATTAACAAGAGTCACCAACACCAAGCAACCTCCTTGAGTTTAAATTATACAAGATAATAATCGTGTTGTGGTAACTTGACACACAAAAACACACACAAAAATATTCTGGATGTTAAATAACTAAAAAAAATAAATAACAACAAGACCACCCTTGAAAAAAATACAAACCAAAAAAAAAAAATTAAAAAAAAAAAATCACATCAGGCTTGAAAAAAAAAAAAAAAATAATATAGATTTTGGGTCAGATGTGACAAATCATAATATATTGAGGGAATCACGATAAATAATAAAGAGAGAAGTTTGTAAGAACTCTGTGTGAATATGAGCAGCAAAACTACTTCATTCTTCTAGCATTATAAAGAAGAAGAGAGTTGTATTAAACATTTTTAAACATTGCAGCCTGACGAAAGTGCTCTATCCATTCCGAACACTAATTTTACCAGACCGAGCTGTTCCGTCTCGGAATTTCTTCTGAGCATGCATGGCACTTTGTGAGTCGGAATTGTCCACACACGGTCGGAATTGACACGATCAGATTTTGTTGTCGGAAAATTTTATAGCCTGCTCTCAAACTTTGTGTGTCGGAAAATCCGATGGAAAAAGTCAGATGGAGCCCACACACGGTCAGAATTTCCAACAACACGCTCCGATCGCACATTTTCCATCGGAAATGGAAACGGACCGTGTCTACGGGGCATAACAATAGCAGGGTAAATGACTGAAGTGTTGTTCCGGGCAGGATCAATGAATGCCCATTACATCCATAGAGGGTCCCTAAAATATAGGGTGCAGGTAGGGTGCATTAAATCAGGATTTTTACATAAAGCATGAAAGGATAGATATACAACAGGGACTTACCATCCACAAAGGAGGAAAGTAACATGCAGAGCCACAGCAGCATAGTGCTGCGCTCTACACAACCCTCTCTTATCTGCATGGGGCTCCAACCAGCCGGATGGTTTGTGACGTCACTGGGCCCAGCCCCAGAGAGTGCATGCGTGAAATTGGCGCATGCACAGTGTCTCAAAAGGGCATTCACACAAGCACGGATATCATCAGTGCATTGTGTTGCCACCAAGACAGCGAGAGTGGAGGACGCAAGCCCGCAGCCCCACCTTCTTTGTGGAGCCGCACACCTGCTGGGACCGGAACCCAGGAAGCTGCATCAAGGATGTGCAGAGTCTATGGCAACTATGTTGGAAACTGGCATATAAGGCCAGAGACACCATTGGGGACACCTAGTGGCTGACAAAGTCAAATTCATAAAGATGTAATAAAGAATTGGGCTGAGTCACCGGAGCATATAAGGGGGAACACCACACAACCGTACAGTAACAACACTATGTGCATAAATTACATATTGATACTAACCACATCAACAACAAATACAAATTGTTAGAACATAAGCAGTATAGACTGCTATTATGGCTAAAACAAGACCCCCGCAGGTCACTAAGGAGAATGGTAATTCTCTCCTTTATCCAAAATAAAAATAGAATAGAAAAATAAAACATAAAAGGAAGAAAAGAAAGTATTTGAAAGGGCGGAAGACAAGCTACAAGTACTCATGAACAGGCGTACACGAGTTGGTTGAATGCATGTACATGTGCATCCAGTCAAACCCAGGGGATTCAGAGAAAGGTTCTATAAGAATTGATGTAATTTAGGCCCGAAGGGATCATGGCATCGAGACGTTTCGATCCATAGAGTTTTGTGTTGGAGTAGGCGCTTATCCCAATTACCTCCTCTTGGATCCAGAGGGATAACCTTGAGAACAAAGCAGAACATTTCTGTGTGGTATTTGTAGTGTAGACCAACATGCCTTGTGACAGGCATAATAATTTTCCCTCAAACCAGAGTAGTAGGTGTGGTCACCAATCCTCTGGTCAAACTGGCATTTCGTTTTTCCAATATAAAAAGATCCACACCTGCAGTTCATAATGTATATGACTCCCTGTGTGGAGCAGTTGGAGAAAGTTCTTGATTTATGCCATTGGCTGTTGGGTAAACTAATGCCCTGACCCTCCCGCACCCAAGGGCAATGTGAACAGTTGCCACACCGGAAGGTACCATGTGGCAGATAACTGGTGTTTTTGTGTGGAAAATAATGGCTGGAGGTGAGTTTTTAAGCATAGTTGCACACCTAAAGATAAACTCTGGGGGCGTGGCGGCAGATGTGACCGGCAGCAAGGACTCTCTGCTCTGCCAAAGACCCTGCATTTAATCCTACTAACAACGCATTTAATGGCTCGTTCCGTGGTCCCAGATACTGGAACCGATAGCTGATACCCTCAGCTACACAGCGGTGTCCGCGGCTTCACGGTACACCATGTCCAGGCAGGGATCAGCACCCCTTTCCGCTCTGCATCAAGCTGGCCAAGATGGCGGCAGCCAGCCTCATGCTGCTAATGAAAACTACAAGGCTGCTACAATGAAATTCTTCACCAAAATGGCATCCAAGGACCCCCCTCAGTCCACACTCCATCAGGCTGAAACAGAGGAACCTCCATAATGAGGCAGATGACACCATACCGCTGGAGGACCCTGCCACACCGCTTCTCTCATGGGACAGTGTGAGTACCCCTGCATGTTTATCAGATATAGTGTCACCCTGACCATGACAGTCCAGAACCCACCCTTAGAGACATTATGGCTGCAGTGTTATCCTGCAATAATTCTATAGCAGGCCCTGTTGGCCTATTTGTTGCCTCTCTCCATAGACCAAGACCCCACTCAGAATTTTAGAGGGGTGCTCCCTCTGTTTATTGTTGATCACGCAACAACAGAAATCTGGCATACTGAAGGGGTCATTTATGTGCTCCATTTACACGAACGATGGTTTGGTGCATATGTAAGTTATATGGGGGGGAGATTACACTCTCCCCCCAAAGATATTTGTCAGTCAGATATTTCAGGATAATATGTCATGGCTACATCTCATGTGGTGCTAAGTTGGAAAGTGTGGGGCCTGGGTAGCAGGGTGAAAAGGTTGGCTGTAACACATGTGGCTAAGCGCTTACGGGTCTCTATACTTTGTCTACAAGAAACACATATGCATAAGGAGCAATCTGTAAAATTCTCAGCTCGTATGTTCAGCCAACAGTTTCACTCTGCCTATTCCTCATTCTCGCAGCGAGTGAGTATATTGATCCTCCAGGGGACTCCCTTTACTTGCTCACTCTCAGTAATAGACGACAACGGGAGATATATTTTTCTTAGATGTAACCAGGAAGGACTAGAATGTATTTTAGCCAATGTATACATACCTCCTCCCTTCTCCGCAGAAGTCCTTAACATTTTGGCAGGTTTTTTGGCCCACCATCCCAATGTCCCAGCCATCATTGTGGGCAATTTTAATAACTACCTAAACTTCCAGCTAGATACATTTACGATGGCTCACCCCAACTGACTAAAGGCCGACGGCTCGACACCATTTGCCAATCTTCTAGCAGAGATGGGACTACATGATGTTTGGCACCTAAGAAACCCTCAGGCTAATGCCTCATACACACGAGAGGAATGTCCAACAGAAAAAGTCAGTCGGAAGCTTTTCATCGTCTATTCTGATCGTGTGTATGCCTCATCGGACTTTTTTTTTTCGAAAATTCTGTCTGACCTAGAAATGGAACATATTCTAAATATTTCCGACGGAACCAATTCCTATCGGGAAAACCGCTCGTCTGTATGCTGTTCCGACGTACCAAAAATGACACATGCTCGGAAGCAAGTACGAGATGGAAGCTTTTGGCTACTGGCTATTGCACTTCCTATTTCTAGTCCCGTCGTACATGTTGTACGTCACCACGTTCTGGACGGTCGGACTTTGGTGTGACCGTGTGTAGGCAAGACCGCTTCAGCGGAATTCCGTCTGAGAAACCTTCGGAGTTTATTCCAACGGCAAAACCGGTCGTGTGTACAGGGCATAAGACTTACTCCTGCCACTCTGCATCACACAAGGGCCTCTCCAGAACTAACCTTGGTCTTTGCAATGAGAACCGAGGACGGTCTCTGACCACTCGCCATACTGGGCCATGATAACTACCGCTGGCCCCAGCAAGAGGAAACAATGGAAAATAAATCTATTCTGGCTCTCCTTATTTCCTACACCAGACCCAGTAATTACTGCCCTTGCGGATTTTATCACCATTAATAAAAACACAGCATCCTAAGGTATGTGCTGGGACCCCCTTAAGGCCTTTCTCAGAGGCCAGTTCATCAAAACAATTTCCTCCATAAAGACTAAGACCAAGGCCTGGGAGCTATCTGTCCTACAGGAACTAAAAGAGGCGGAGTCTGGGTTCACTACAAACCCAACTAACCATACCGAACGGAGATGGCCGGAAGCACAAAAGCTGGCCAATCACATGACAATATCGAAATCAGAAAACAAACGTTTCTTTTTGCACCAAAAATACTATGACGAGGGGGAGAACACCGGACACATGCTGGCCATGATGGCTAAGTTTGGTAGAGGTCCCTCCTTCATAGCGGCTGTCCAGGACACTTCAGGCTAGGTGGTGACTACTCACCCAGCGGTGATGGCGACATTCCTAGAATTCTATATAGAAGTGTACTCCTCCAAGGTCTCCTCCGCTCCCACTGATATCGGGACTTCCTCTCCAGGCGCACTCTGCCATGCCTCGATCGGTCTGATAGGGACATGTTAAATGCCCCCCTCACACCCAATGAATTACTAGAGGCTCTCGCCCTCTCCCCTCCTGGTAAATCTTCAGGGGCGGACAAGCTGCCAGCAGAGGTTTACAAAAAATATGCCGACACCTTACTACCACAATTAAAGCAGACCTTAACAGAGGCCCTAGAACTAGGTCAATTGCCCCCATCTATGATGGAGGCTACTATAATTCTAATACCCAAGCCAGGTAAAGATCCCCTCCTCCCTGACTCCTACAGGCCCATCTCCCTGCTAACGATGGATGTGAAACTTCTGGCCAGAGTATTGGCCACTTGTCTAGCATCTGTCATACAAAAGCTTATTCACAGGGATCAGTCAGGGTTCATTCCCTCCAGATCCACGGCACTAAACATAAGATGTTTGTTCCTCAATCTGCAGGTTCCAGTAGGCAACCCTGGTAATAGGGTAGTACTATCCCTCGATGCTGCAAAAGCTTTTGAAAGTGCCTGTGAGGAAAGGTCCCCTCCGCTGGTAGTATTGATCATTTGGCGTGCAGTACTGAGGTCCTCCAGCAGGTGTCTCCTGGCAGTTTGGAGCTGTCAGCAGAGCTTTTTCCTGCTGGTATGTTGTCATCTTTGGGCCGCAGTACTGGCGTCCACCAGCGGAGGGATCCTGGCAGTATGGAGCAGGTATTACCCTTTGCAGACAGGCATCACCTGACTTTAATTAGCAGCTGCAGTATAAATACCTGGCAAGTGCACACATATCTTACCTTGGTATTGTCCTTGAGCCCTGACCTGCATCCTACATCCTGTTACCCTGTTCCTGAAAACCTGATTCCTGTACCTGAAACCTGATTCCTGGAACCTGTTTATCCTGTTCCCTGTCTGTTTCCTGAACCCTGGACCCTGAGCCTTGTATCTGACTCGTCCTTCCTGTCATCCATCCATCCTCTCATTGTCCTGTTTGTTTCCCTTCCCCAGCTGCTGACCTCCCGTTGACAACCCTGGCCTGGCTCTGTTTATGATCTCAATATTTCCCTTACTTGTATATATTTGTTCTGTTATTATTATTTGTGGGGTTCTGTTTGGTATTGGTTGTTGTGCACTGAGTGATATTGGAGGTGGTTGTATTATATTTATTCACCTATTCCCTAATAAATCATTTATCTTTTCACTTATACGCGTCTGGGTTTCCTGTTGCAGTCCACACAGTTCTGGTCTTATCTGGTACATGACAGCGTCGAGTGGCCATACTTGTGGGAGGTCCTGGAAAGGTTTGGATTGGGGAATAACTTCATTAGATGGGTCCAGCTGCTCTACACGAACCCCACGGCCAGATTACGAATTAATGGTGATCTCTCTGACCCTTTCCGTCTTCACAGAGGCACAAGGCAGGGGTGCCCATTGTCACCCCTGTTGTTTACTTTAGCCCTGGAACCATTGGTGGAGACGGTGAGAGCGTCACCATTGATATCCAGATTTGTTAGAGGCCCTACGGCTGATAAATTATTGTTATATGCAGATGACACTCTGCTATATTTAGGAAATACATCCAACTCACTGCAAAACGTGATGTCCCTAATCACAAAGTTTGGCACTTTTTCTGTCTTCTCCATAAACTGGAGTAAGTCAGCCCTCCTACCCTTGGATGAGCTCCCAGCACTATTGCCGAACTGTGCCCAGTCTCTTCAGGTTGTTTCCTTCTTTAAGTATTTGGGGGTTCAGATTACTCCGTACACCTCCAAATACCTGATCCTTAACCTACTCCCTATCATCACTAAGCTACAAGCCAAATTCAGTGCCTGGTGTGGGCACCTCATTTATTATACATATTGCATAACTCCCCGCAATGGATGTGGGCACCTCAGTTAGATGGTGTGGGCACCTCAGTTATTATACATATTGCATAACTCCCCGCAATGGATCCCACGTAGATGGTTTACACGCATTGACACTATATTTAGAAGCCTCCTCTGGAAAAAAAAGATCACTAGAATCAAACTCTCCACATTACAGTATAGTAAGGACCAGGGGGGACTGGCAGTCATTAATATGAGACTTTATTTTCTAGCCTCACAGCTTCAGCATCTGGGTGGCTGGGGAGAGGTAGATACCACGGACCCTATCCACAGCTTACTATTCCCTGGTGCACAGGGCCTCACCGCTGCCTCACATCTTGAGGCAGATCTCCCCAGCTCCCTAAATCTATGCCTACCATACACTTACTATGCAAAATATGGGTCCTCATCAAACACAATATAGGCATGACAGGCATCACGGTCCACACCCCACTGTGGCACAACCCTTGCTACACAGAACTGCAGAAACTAGAGAGGTTTCAGTCCTGGCAGGCTAAGAGCATTCAATACATAGCACAACTCTATAACCAGACCATCCTCAAAAACACTTTCATTAAAGAAAAGTTGACGTATCAACACAGATATGCAGTTAACAAATTCTATAAAATACGGCAGCCTTTGTTGGACACCCCGGGCCTGGCACCACCCCAGCTAGTTCTCAATTGACTCCTTCAAATGTAACTCCCTAGATCCCTAAAAAAATTGCTCATCACTTTCACCATATCACAATCAGTTTAAGGTTTTGAGTCTGATCATGGGACAATTGATCATTCTAAGTATCCCCTCTATTACTGATCGACCAGCGGTATCCACAGTTGCAAGCCAATATGGTCTTGATTGTGCTGAGAGGCCTCAGTTTGTTCTCCTTCCCGTTGAAAGGTAGTTAGTTCCATCTCAGTACCTTAGTGTATATGAATACCAGTGTGTCACTTAATCTATTACTTAATCTGTTATCTGCTTATCAATGGAACGTACGGTGCTAAAAAGAATTGGTTCATTGGTCATAGATATTTTAACAGAAATGCCATACCCTGGGTTTATGTGCCTTATATCACCATGTGTATGCTATACTGTTATATACCCTAAAGAGATGTTCCTATATATGTTCTTATTGTACTTCTGATTTTGTGACACAATAAAAACCTTTCTGATTAAAAAAAAATATACATTCTGGGGTCTGTTTAACGTACTTAGAAATAGTATAATCCTCCGAGAGAAAGTGCCAGCTTGTGTTTTAAACTGTGTAAGGGCCATAAATTGTTCATCAGATAGATTAGAAGAAGAAGAAGACTGCCAGCATCCCGCCTTCATATCCCTAATAGTTTTCTGGAGGAACATCCATACATTTGGACAAAGAGATAACTCAGGGAACTGTCGTGATTTGATTTAATACCCACTACCCACTTTCCTCCTTTGTGGATGGTAAGTCCCTGTTGTATATCTATCCTATCATGCTTTATGTTAAATCCCTGATTTAATGCACCCTACCTGCACGCTATATTTTAGGGACCCTCTGTTGATGTAATGATCTTTCGTTGATCCTGCCAGGAACAAAACTTCAGTAATTTACCCTTCTATTCTTACTATAAGGTGAGCCTTGTAGGCTTCAATATTATTATTATTATTATTATTTCACCTTCTGTTTATGTTGCTGGGTGCTCTGTACACCCTGTATACTCTTATAGGATTACTTGGCTGTGCAGGCCTTAATAATATTACCTGTACTATCCCAGATTCTCCATTGTCTATATTGATATATATATATATATATATATATATATATATATATATATATATATATATATATATATTGTAACCTGGGGGACAGGTAGCAGGTACCAAGCTCCCTGGGATGAGCAGTCTTTCAGGCACAGATACCAAATCCAGTGAAATAGTGACAAACAGTGCTGTGTTTATTTGTGATATATACAAGTCTATATACAGGTGCTGTACAGTGTTCCAAAAAAAACAAATAGGAATAAAAATAGCCAAAACAAAACCTAGTCGTGTCTCGGCACTAACTAAACAATATTTACAGATCCTAACTACCAGGCTGAGCAAGCCTACAGCTTGCCAGCTTTCACATACCTTTTTGCTCTCCTACACACAAGTTGTCTGAGTATCCCAGGCCAAGAGCAAAGGCTGTCTGCTCAGGTGAGCTTAAATTAGCCTGGGGGAGAGGACCAAGACCTGAACTGGACCATGGATCAGAGATCCCTGAACGTGTATGAGAGGAGCCTGGGAGATGTATAAACCCCGAACAGGACTTTTCCTGTCTCTCTGGGACGCTCTGCTACATATCCCCCCTTTGTTTCAACCCCAGGGTTGGAACATCTGTAGCCCAACAGGAGTGAACACGGGACAGGGCATCTACATTCCCCATTCCTGTAGGGCCAAAAACCACCGGTTCACCCATCTATTAGTCTCCTTCTTTTGAGCCATCCATTTCAGAGGAGCATGGTCAGTTATTAACTCAAACTGGCGTCCTAACAAATAGTACCTGAGTGCGTCCACGGCCCACTTTATGGCTAAACACTCCTTTTCAATGACTGCATACCTTTGCTCATGGTCATTGAGCTTTCTGCTTAGGTACACCACAGGGTGTTCTTCCCCATTGTGTACCTGTGATAGTACTGCCCCGATACCAACATCAGACGCATCCGTCTGAACCAAAAAATCTTTGGAGAAATCGGGGAAGTACAGTACTGGTTGTGCACAAAGAGCCTTCTTCAGGACTTGGAAAGATTCCTCTGCTACTGAGGACCATTTCACCATTACAGAGTCTTTCCCTTTCGTAAGGTCTGTCAGTGGGGCAGTTATAGTTGCAATATTTGGGATAAATCTTCTATAATACCCCGCAATGCCAAGAAAGGCCCTGACCTGCTTCTTGTTTGCAGGACTTGGCCGTTCCTGGATGGCTTCTATTTTATTCACTTGAGGTTATATGACACCACGTCCAATAGTGTAGCCCAAATACTTGGCTTCCTCTAGACCAATGGCACTTTTTTTGGATTTGCTGTAAAACCTTCTTTGAAGAGGGAATCAAGGACAGCATGGACACGGGGCAAGTGAGACTCCCAGCCAGTGCTATGTACCACTATGTCATCTAGATATGCTGCTGCATATTTTCAGTGGGGTCTTAGAGTCCTGTCCATGGCCCTCTGAAATGTTGTGGGGGCATTTTGCAACCCAAAAGGCATTTTTTTATATTGAAAGGAACCCTCCGGGGTCACAAATGCAGTCTTCTCTTTGGCGCTGTCAAGTCCAAAGTGGTCAGATAGCGAACCTTGCCAAGTCAGTCTATAAGTTCGTCCACTCTGGGCATTGGGCACGTGTCAAACTTTGTCACTGCATTAAGCTTCCTGAAGTTATTACAGAACCTCCAAGTGCCATCCGGTTTTGGGACTAACACGATGGGGCTAGACCAGTCACTATTGGATTCCTCAATTACATCTAGCTCCAACATTCTTTTAACTTCCTCGCTGATGTCCTTTCTCCTCGCTTCAGGAATTCGGTATGGTTTCAGCTTGACACGGACCCAAGGTTCAGTAACAATATCATGCTGAACAGCTGAAGTCGTGCCAGGTAACTCTGAAAATTTCTCTCTATTTCTTATCAGGAATTCTCTAGTTTCCTGCTTTTGGGAACATGACAGGGTGTCTGGAATTGTGACCTCAGGGATCAGAGGGGACTCAGTACCCTTAGGCGTTACCAGGAGGGACCTCACAGTTAATGCCGGTCTATCCTTCCAGGGCTTTAACAGGTTTATGTGGTAAATCTGTTCGGGCTTCCTTTTTCCTGGTTGATATATTTTGTAATTGACCTCCCCAACTCTTTCAATTACTTCAAAGGGACCCTGCCACTTAGCCAGGAACTTTCTCTCAACAGTGGGAACTAACACCAGTACCCTATCACCAGGTGAGAAAACACGGAGTTGGGCCCCCCTGTTGTATATCCTCTGTTGAGCTGTTTGGGCCTGCAGTAAGTGTTCTTTTACCATTGGCATGATTGCTGCAATCCTGTCCTGCATTTGAGCGATATGCTCAATGACACTTTTATGGGGTGTCTGCTCCCCCTCCCAAGTTTCTTTGGCTATGTCCAAGAGTCCCCGAGGGTGTCTCCCATAAAGCAACTCAAATGGAGAGTATCCCGTGGAGGACTGGGGAACCTCCCTGATGGCAAACATCAAGTATGGTATCAGGAAGTCCCAGTTTTTCCATCCTTGTCAATAACCTTTTTTAACATGCTCTTTAATGTCTTATTGAAGCGTTCCACCAAGCCATCCGTTTGAGGATGGTACACCGAGGTTCGCAATTGCGACACCTTAAATAACTTGCACAACTCTCTAGTTATTCGTGGCATAAATGGGGTGCCCTGGTCTGTAAGGACTTCTTTAGGGATTCCAACACGACTGAACACCATAAACAGCTCTTTGGCAATGTTTTTAGCAGAAGCGCTGCGTAAGGGAATGGCCTCGGGGTAACGGGTAGCATAATCCATGATTACAAGGATATGCTGATGACCTCGGGCAGACATGGGGAGTGGACCCACAAGGTCCATGGCAATCCTCTCAAAGGGTACTTCAATAATGGGCAAGGGCACTAAAGGACTTCAGAAGTGTTGTAGTGGGGCTGACATCTGACACACAGGACAGGATTGAAAATAATTCTCAATATCCTTCTGTATCCCGGGCCAATAAAACCTGCGCAACACCCTTTCAGTAGTTTTCTCAACCCCTAAATGACCTCCTAGCAAGTGCCCATGGGCAAGTTCCAACACCACCCGTCTGTATGGTTTAGAGACCACCAACTGTTCAACCACTTCATCATTTTTTTTACATACACGATACAGTAAATCCTCATTGCTGCTAAAATAAGGACAACAGAGCCTGTCCCCTGATTCGACAGGTACATCATTAATCACCATTACATTTTCCCAGGCCCTGGCAAGGGTTGGGTCTTTTCTCTGCTCGGTACCAAAATTGTCCTTGTGTACATTAAGCTCAGCAAACTCCAACATAGGCTCAGATTCAGTAGATGGCTGTCCAGCTCCACTGGTTGTGGGGACCTCCTCAGGCTCCTCCAGCTCTCCTGCCATAACTGAGAAAGGAAAACCCGGGGAGCCCTGAGAAGAGTCCCCTGAACCCACATTGTCAGTAGTGGCCAGGAGTTCTGGCTCAGTCACTGAGTCAGCTACTGCGATCCCACAGTTCCCAAAACTTAGGGAAGTCCCTACCAATGATGGCCTCGTGCACCAAGTGGGGCACAAGTCCGACCGGATGGGCCACCATACCTAAGCCAGTTTTAAACTGAACAGTTGCTATAGGATATTCGCGGGTATCCCCATGTACACAGATCACAGCAACTTTTTTAGCATGCAAATTCACAGTTTCAACCATCTCAGCTGTAACCAAAGTCACTAGACTTCCAGAGTCTAGCAAGGCAGTAATAGGTTTATTATTAACAGTCATTTGGCACATGTGTTTTCCCATACTTGGTGCTGCAGCGCATGAAACAGCAGCAAACATAGACTGCCTTCTAATAGATAGATCACACTGCATTGGTTCATCTGTCAATGGACAGTTTGCTGCAACATGTCCCAGTTCTTGGCAACGAAAACACCTGATGTTTCCCCAGTTTGGTTTGCTGACAGGCAGTAGCTTCCCTTGTTTGGGACACCAAACTTCAGTCCCGGCACCAAAAATCCTCCCCCCTATTTCCTTGCCATGCTTACCACCCACTTCCCCTGGAACAGTCTTACCGGTTACCTGGGGAGACCGTGGCTTTGGGCGGAAAGTCCGTGCGGCTGTAGGGGTGGTGACCAGGTTCTCTGCAGCAAAGTACCTTTCAACAAGTTCCACGAGGTTGTCCGCCGAGTTGGGGTCTCCTTGACTCACCTACTTCTGCAGGGGAACTGGTAGTGACCTCAGGAACCGGTCCATGACCACACGCTCCACTATTTGTGGCCCAGACAGGGACTCTGGCTGTAGCCATTTCCTCACTAAGTGAATTAGGTCGAACGTCTGCGATCTTGGGGGCCTCTAGTCTTGGAAGAACCAGCTGTGGACCCGCTGTGCTTGAACTGCCAAGGTGACACCAAGTCACGCCAGGATTTCCCGCTTGACCTTTTCATAGTCTCCTGCTTCTGCTGACTCCAAATCATAGTAGGCCTTCTGCGATTCTCCAGACAGCAAGGGGGCTCAGTCCTGCCCACTGGGTTTTGGGCCAAGCTTCCCTCTCAGCGGTCCATTCAAACGTTAAGAGAAAGGCCTCTGGATCATCATCTGCAGTCATCTTAGAAAGAAAGCGACCAACATGGATGGCTGAGGGCTTATCTCCAACAACCTTAACTTTAGCAGGTGACCACTGTGCTAGCGTCTCCACAACCGCAGCCAGGGTTTTCCTATCCTCTTTTGCATCAGTGGCTAGCTGTTCAAACAGCCTCTGCGATAGCTCCTGTACAGCACCAATCTGTTGGCACAGCGCCTTGGTTTGCTCCTGTGCGATAGCGTTTGTTTGCTGCTGTGTAGCGTTTGCTTGATGCAGTGCAGCATTTGCTTGTTGCTGTGCAGCATTGGATTGTTGCTGTGCAGCGTTGGATATCACCAATTGTTTTAGGATTTCCTCTATGTTTAGTCACTCTAGGTACTGGCCTTTTAAATAGTAACTTACTACAGCTGCCCGCATTCTCGACCATATGTAACCTGGGGGACAGGTAGAAGGTACAAAGCTCCCTGGGATGAGCAGTCTTTCAGGCACAGATACCAAATCCAGTGAAATAGTGACAAACAGTGCGGTGTTTATTTGTGATATATACAAGTCTATATACAGGTGCTGTACAGTGTTTCAAAAAAAGCAAATAGGAACAAAAATAGCCAAAACAAAACCTAGCCGTGTCTCGGCACTAACTAAACAATATTTACAGATCTTAACTACCAGGCTGAGCAAGCCTACAGCTTGCCAGCTTCCACATACCTTTTTGCTCTCCTACACAGAAGTTGTCTGAGTATCCCAGGCCAAGAGCAAAGGCTGTCTGCTCAGGTGAGCTTAAATTAGCCTGGGGGAGAGGACCAAGACCTGAACTGGACCATGGATCAGAGATCCCTGAACGTGTATGAGAGGAGCCTGGGGGATGTATAAACCCCGAACAGGACTTTTCCTGGCTCTCTCTGGGACGCTTTGCTACAATATATATATATATACAGTTGTGCTCATAAGTTTACATACACTGGCAAACTTTATGATTTCTTGGACATTTTTTCACAGAATATGAATGATAACACAAAATCTTTTCTTTTGCTCATGGTTAGTGTTTGGCTGAAGCCATTTATTATCAATCAACTGTGTTTACTCTTTTTAAATCATAATCACAATAGAAACTACCCAAATGACCCTGATCAAAAGTTTATATACCCTGGTGATTTTGGCCTGATAACGCGCACACAAGTTGACACAAAGGGGTTTGAATGGCTAATAAAGGTAACCATCCTCACCTGTGATCTGTTTGTTTGTAATTAGTGTGTGTATAAAAGGTCATTGAGTTTCTGAACTCCTTACAGACCCTTGCATCTTTCATCCAGTGCTGCACTGTCGTTTCTGGATTCTGAGTCATGGGGAAAGCAAAGGAATTGTCAAAGGATCTGCGGGAAAAGGTAGTTGAACTGTATAAAACAGGAAAGGGATATAAAAAGATATCCAAGGAATTGAGAATGCCAATCAGCAGTGTTCAAACTCTAATCAAGAAGTGGAAAATGGTGGGATTCTGTTGAAACCAAACCACGGTCAGGTAGACCAACTAATATGTCAGCCACAACTGCCAGGAAAATTATTCGGGATGCAAAGAAAAACCCACAAATAACTTCAGGTGAAATACAGAATTCTCTGAAAACATGTGGTGTGGCTGTTTCAAGATGCACAATAAGGAGGCACTTGAAGAAAGATTGGCCGCATGCAAAAGAAAGCCATTACTACGCAAATGTCACAAAGTATCCCGCTTACAATACACCAAAAAGCACAGAGACAAGCCTCAAACCTTCTGGCACAAAGTCATTTGGAGTGATGAGACCAAAACTGAGCTTTTTGGCCACAACCATAAATGCTACATTTGAAGAGGAGTCAACAAGACCTATGATGAAAGGTACACCATTCCTACTGTGAAACACGGAGGTGGATCGCTGATGTTTTGGGGATGTGTGAGCTACAAAGGCACAGGAAATTTGGTTAAAATTGATGGCAAGATGAATGTAGTATGTTATCAAAAAATACAGGAGAAACATTTGCATTCATCAGCCAGGAAGCTGTGCATGGGATGTACTTGAACATTCCAACATGACAATGATGCAAAACACAAGGCCAAGTCAACCTGTCATTGGCTACAGCAGAATAAAGTGAAGGTTCTGGAGTGGCCATCTCAGTCTCCTGACCTCAATATCATTGAGCCACTCTGGGGAGATCTCAAACGTGCAATTCATGCAAGACAGCCCAAGAATTTACAGGAACTGGAGGCATTTTTTGCCAAGAGAAATGGGCAGCTTTACCATCTGAGAGATAAAGAGCCCCATCCACAAATACCACAAAAGGCTTCAAGCTGTCATTGATGTTAAAGGGGGCAATACACGGTATTAAGAACTGGGGTATGTAAACTTTTAATCAGGGTAATTTGGGTAGTTTCTGTTGTCATTATGATTTAAAAAGAGTAAACACAGTTGATTGATAATAAATGGCTTCAGTCAAACATTAACCATGAGTGAAAGAAAGGTTTTTGTGTTATCATTCATATTCTCTGAAAAATGGCCAAGAAATCATAAATTCCGCCAGGGTATGTAAACTTTTGAGCACAACTGTATATATATATATATATGTGTGTATATGTATATATATATATTCTATCGGGACTGCTGGTGCTTTATTCACCTTATATACGTTTATCTGGCTCTGCAGGCCCCAATGTATGATCTATATGTTTCATCAGATGTTCATAATGATGGGTGTTTTATGCATCTTATCTATTTTCACAGGACTGTCTGGCTTTTACGCTGCATAGCCTAGGATCCGCCTGCTGATCCATCTGTTGATTGATACAGCTGGGAAGATTAATTTATATGTCTTGTATTGATGCATATATACTGTATCTGCTACTAATGACACCTGGTCTATGGATGGGATTAAAAATTGAAGGTAAAAGCTCTGCTATGTTTCTATTCATGCTGTTTATCTTTGAAGATTTTTTTATAGATCTACATGACCTTAAGAATGGGAGACAGTGTTGCTCTGTTTTTTCTTACAGCATATGGTGGTTTTTGATGTCCAAACCTGTTAGATGCCCGCAATGTTACAATCCTGGTATGAATTCCTTTTATAATATTGTATTTTATTTATCTCTGGGGGTAACTGACCATCTGCATGAAAAATCTTGTTTCATGACTGTTTAAGCATATACCGTTTTGAACTTCATCTTTAATGGCACTCATTATATTCTTCTGATAGACTACCTCACCCTCTTCTTTGTCTGCGGGGGCTCCCACACCAGCTGGGGCCGACCCACTCCTCTGGACTGCAGCTTTAGGCTGCTGCTCTTGGTAAGGGCGTTTCCGGCATTTCTGGGGGAGACATCACACTTGCCATTACCGTGTCATTATCTAATTATGCTATTTGATGCTATTGTATACTGTTTGTACTGTGATTAATATGTTTTTTTTTTCTTTTTTTTTGTAGTATTATACATTATCTCTGTGTTAATAACATCCTATATATGTAAACTGAGCTCCTGAAGAATCGGTGAATTACCCGTGAAACATGTCAAGCATGCCAGTATGATTATTACGGGGTGAACTGGTATTACTATCTTTTCCAGCTGCACCTCATATGTTTGAATTTACAGAGCTATCTTTTAAAAATCCTTTTTATATGACGTCCTTGGCTTCCCGGCGGTATAGGGGCACTCGCCCGCCGTGTCACTCGGGAGCCGATGCGCATGTCCGGTGGCCTCAATGTCCATTGGGCACCTGTAATTGCTGGTCACAGAGCAGAAACGTGGATCTGTGTGTGTAGACACAAAGATCCACATCCTGTCAGGGGAGAGGAGACAGATAGTGTGTTCCAAGTATATAGCAACACCGATCGGTCTCCTTCCCTCATCAGTCCCCTCCCCCCACAGTTAGAATCACTCCCTAGGTAACACAGTTATCCCCTTTATCGCCCCTTAGTGTTAACTTTTTTTGCTGCCAGTGACATTTATACAGTAATAGTGCATATTTATAGCACTGATCGCTGTACAAGTGTCACTGGTCCCAAAATAATGTCAAAAGGGTCCCATATGTCCTCCACAATGTCGTAAAAATCGCAGATTGCCGCCATGAACAGTAAAAAAAAAATAAAATAAAAATGCTATAAATCTATTCCCTATTTCGCAGGCACTATAACTTTTGCACAAACCTATCAATATACGCTTATTGCGATTTTTTTTACCAAAAATACGTAGAAGAAGGCATATCGGCCTAAACTGAGGGGAAAATTTTTTTTTCTCTAATTTGGGATATTTATTATAGCAAAAAGTAAAAAAATTTTGTGTTCTTTTTTCAACGTTGTCGCTCTTTTTTTGTTTATTGCGCAAAAAATAAGGTGATCAAATACCACCAAAAGATAGCTCTATTTATGGGGAAAAATGATAAAAATTAATTTGGGTACATTGTTGCATGACCGCGCATTTGTCATTCAAAATGTTACAGCACTGAAAGCTGAAAATTGGCCTGGGCAGGAAGGTGGTGAAAAAGTGGTCAATGAAACTTTATTTTATCTACTTGTGTATCCCAGGTGTTATGGTACCATTAAAGTCCTCCTTCGACTCAAACCACAAATATTTCCATGTATGCAAGAATACCATCTTTGTGGACTTTTAATGTGTTGAAATAATTATGTCATGGTTATGCAGTAATCGTTCTCTTTCAGCTTACCTTCTCCTCATGTGTTCAGACTAAGAGGCCATCCATTCACACCTGGCTGGTTTTATAACCTCTCCTCTAAGCATGGCCCCACCCCAGGCCCTATCAGGGAACCCTATATTAACCTGTGCACTGCAAGCCAGCAGTGCTGATCAACCATTGTGTGTTAGCTTTCGTGTGTACTTGCTGTGTTTCCTACGTCTGATTCCAGTTACCGACTTTAGCCTGCTCTCAGCTATTCCTGTGTGCTCGTGACCCTAACCTTTGGCGTGTCCCCGACTATGCCTGTTTGCCTGTGACTAGGGATGACCCAAACACCCCCCTGTTCGGTTCGCACCAGAACTTGCGAACAGGCAAAAAATTTGTTCGAACACATGAACACCATTAAAGTCTATGGGACACGAACATGAATAATCAAAAGTGCTAATTTTAAAGGCTTATATGCAAGTTATTGTCATAAAAAGTGTTAGGGGACCTGGGTCCTGCCCCAGGGGACATGGATCAATGCAAAAAAAGTTTTAAAAACGTCAGTTTTTTCGGGAGCAGTGATTTTAATAATGCTTAAAGTAAAACAATAAAAGTGTAATATCCCTTTAAATTTAATACCTGGGGGGTGTCTATAGTATGCCTGTAAAGGGGCACATGTTTCCCGTTTTTAGAACAGTCTGACAGCAAAATGACATTTCAAAGGAAAAAAAGTCATTTAAAACTACTCGCGGTTATTAATGAATTGCCAGTCCGACAATACACATAAAAGTTCATTGATAAAAATGGCATGGGAATTCCCCACAGGGGAACCCCGAACCAAAATTTAAAAAAAAATGACGTGGGGGTCCCCCTAAATTTAATACCAGGCCCTTCAGGTCTGGTATGGATTTTAAGGGGAACCCCGGCCAAACTTAAAAAAAAAATGGCGTGGGGTCCCCCTCAAAATCTATACCAGACCCTTCAGGGCTCATCCCTACCTGTGACCCTGAACCTTGGCGTGAACTCTGTTGTCCTTGTCTACTTATGGCCCCGACCTTGGCTTATTCCCTTACTATCCCTATCCTCCTGTTGCCTATTGTGGGTGTGAGCTGGGGGACTCTGGGGGTCGTGACCTGGAGCCAGTTGCAGCCCAGTCCATCCTCACCACTAGAGGCTCTGGTGAACACCTGCTGGCTCTTAGACTTTGCACCCCAGGGAATCTTACGCTCTAACCCCGGTGGGATCCGTGCTGGTTTTCCAGTGGCCCTGCCTTCCTTACCACCCTGACTCCCATCTGCAGCAGTCAGCCGTAGGTTCCACTACCTTGCGGTGCACTCCTGATCCCAACGGTGTGCATCTGTCACCTAGCCTCAAGGTGACCTGACAAATTATAAATTAAAACAGAATTTAATTGGTGATATTTTTGACCCAAAAACAAAATTAAAGCTGAGCTACATCACCTCCAATGTTTATGCTTGCTGAAATATTTTATACATCTGACTTATACCATAATATAGGTCATATGATCCGAGGATAGGGTAAGTATTCACCTGAATATTCATATAGTGTTTTCTTTTTTCTGCAAAGACGACTGTGAAAAAGTCACCCCTTGTACTTTTACTGGAAAATACTATTTTACTGGAAACATTTTTTTTTTTTTTTTTGTAAGTATGTAGAAAGGAGAAAACAAAGAATGGAGAAAACTTCCATACATCCTATTTCACGAATTTCTAAAGCTGCTTCAACTTGACCCTGGGCAATGATGCTTAGATTTATACCATAGAAAAATTAACTTGCAACCCAATGAAGTGGATTTAGCCTACTGGAATTTAGCACCCTACTGTTGTCTTTATTTTGCTTATGCCTTCAATGACTTTTCTACCAGGTGAGCAGTGAGGCTGATAATGGAACTCACCTTTTTTTGTATTTCTGCGAAATTCTGGTGGTAAATCTTATCTTATTTCCTAGCTCTGTCCTATTTTGCTGCCAAAGAAAGTTAGACTATTGGCTTTGAATAAGTGTATATTTGACATATAGTGATAAGTATAAGGTAAGTATAAAGGCCATTAAAGTAGTTGGTTACATACAATTACAATTACATACAATTATATAGATATGGTGTAATACAGTTATAACTCTACAGGCACTATAACTGCTTTTCCTTGCTTTGAGAAATTATCATTCTTACTTTTTTTACATTGTTTAAAAGTTCTGTTGTGTAACCATGCATCTCTTCTTCCAGATAAGGGGGGCATAGTTCCAGGACACTGGGTAAATACACAGTGTATCTCTCTTCCATACTCTGTTCAACCTGAGGCAAGATGCAGGCAGTACTTGAGTAGTAGGCAGGTTCAAGAGGCAGGCTGTGATTGGGAGGGGGTGTGTGCCATAGGCAGGCTGTGATTGGTTGGGGGTGTGGTGGTTGGACAAACTACCCAATACTGGCATGCTGTGTGTCTACACAGTGTCCTGTATCTCTGAAAGGCCAGTCAATGGATAAAAAACTGATCACACATGCACAAATCAGTTTCTATGCTTTGTATTGTCAGTTTAGAATAAGGAAGAAAGGTGGCTGGCAGGATCAACCATGTACTTTAGATGAAAGAAGGACATAAAACCGATAGAGACTATGATTTGTAAAATACACATGCAGTAGGTGAACACACACATAGAAGACAAACAATATTTCAGTTAACATATACTTTAAAGCTGAATTCCAAGCAAACAACTGAAAAAATACATATATAGCTGCTGTTTCACCTGCCAAAGGATTTGTATTTCTGGCCATCTAGTTCTGAAATTCACACAGCTCTACACTACTGGGAATTTTGTCCTCACTTCCTGACTTCGGTAGCTTTGCCCCACTGAACTTTTCCAATATTTATAAGTAAAAGACTTTCTATAGGCAGGCCAACCTGAATTGACCCTAGATATTTACTCAGTCCTCTTAAACCACATCTTTGCATCTCCACCTACCTACCTAGCCAAATTTGAATCCAATTTGGGTTCTTTGGCAGAGGAAGACTGGGCACAGATCACAAAGGCTGTCAACGAAGGACTGCTCCTTGGCAGTGGAATCATATTTCAAGGTGCTAATATCCTGGCACTATGTACCAAGTCAAGTCACTAGCTTTATCCCTGACTACCCAGCCACCTGCTTCTGTGACTACTCAAAAAAGGTACCTTTCTCTATATTTTGTGGACTTGTCCAATGGCATGAACATTTTTCAGTTAGGCCTATCATATTGTCTACTAACCATATGGTAAAATCCTCCACAAAAATCCATTACTAAACCATAAACTGAACAGGTTGAAAAATACACCTTTACATTTTTGATCTATCTATTGCTTCTATTGCTTTTTCACTTTCTGGTACTTTTCTTAACACAATAAGAGAAATTTCTAAAACTGGTACACACAGAATCTGGTGCAGCTCTGCATAGTAACCAATCAGCTTTTTACTTCAACCTGTTCAATTTAGCTTTGACAATAAAACCTAAAAGCATAGTGGCTACTATGCACAACTGCACCAGAATTTGAGTGCACCAGTTTTAGTAAAACCTCCCCGGTTGTACATTACCAGCTGACCATCAAGCCACTCCCAGTATAACATCATATAGCTCATACAGTCTGTATTTTTTTTGTGACTACCGTTTCATTGTAACTACTGTATAATGTGTTTGTAAACAAACTTTGTACACTACTTATTTCAAGCAACTGTACAATTTTCTGCTGAAGCCTTGTATTATTCTCCACATTTTTTTTATTGTGCATTAAAAAAAGAAAACAAATAAAATTAGACATGCTATCTGGCAATAGAACGTAATCAAAAAGTGCATTCTATGCATCCAATAATATAACAAATCAAATCATTATTCAACCAAAAAATAAAATAAAAGCCTCATGCATGTGTCCTGCTTCTTAATATAGGGGGTCAACAGTGCCAAGAGTTGGTGAAAGCAGGGGTCCGTCATCCGGAGATAATTCCGAAAATCATCCGGATTATTCTCCTGGAGCTCCCACAGCAAAGGCATATGACATACTTGGTCACAATTAATAAAGCAACCAATTTTTGGTCCAAGAAATCCTCCTCCTCCTGTTTCCGGACTGGACTTGGGTTAAAGCAGTAACTCCAAGGCCAATAATATCACGTTATCTCCTCTGATTCCGCAATGTGGCTGGTTGACGAATGGCCGTTCAGAAACTAAATGAAAAGCGCAAACTGAAAAGCGCTAACTGAAAAGCACAAAATGAAAAGTGCAAAATGAAAAGCCCGAATCAACACTCACCAAACTTCTACTAACACGAAATTAGCAGAAGGAGCCCAAAGGGTGGCACCTGACAATTGAACTTCCTCTATATCGGCTCATAGTACGTCTAGTATGTCACTATGTTCATGTTTGTTGGCCGACAGTTGTGTGCCGTTTGTATGCAAGACAAGTTCCGGGCACACGCCCTTTGGATGAAAGTCTGACGCTTTGTCTGCCGAAAGTCTGATTGTGTGTACGAGGCTTTAGGCTTAACCTGATTCTGTTTTTTTCCAAGATTTGGAATGTGTTCCAGTGGACATTTTGGAGAAAGCAACATTGTTACTAAATATTTGCATTGTAGGTTGGTGGAGCATGTGATAAGATACTCAAGAATGTAATAGGTAAAAAAAAACTGGTATAGTTTATAAAAAAAAAAACATGATGGGCAATTGGGCATGTGTCTTTTTTCAGTTCAATGTAGTAGGTAAATATACCTTGTATATATATATATATATTTAGGCTACCCTTAGCAGGATAATGACATTATTGGAGAAAAAATAAATGTAAGAACATCCTTGACAAGTGGCTTTCTATATTAACAAAACAGAGAGAGGAGAAGAAGCCATCAGAAATATAGTTTTATAAAAGTAATGTCTGGGAGAACTATAGAAAATGTCTGTGGAAAGTTTTTCTCTTTTTCTCCAATACAAGATTTAATTTGTAGCACAATACTCTTCCATAAAAAGAATGAAAGACCCCAGGGTTTGCCCTAAATGTGTGAAGACTAATATAAAGCCATAAAATCAATTCCATTGAATTAAATGGGCCATATTGCTGCTGCTGGCAGAACAGAAAGAAACAAAGTCATTTTCTTTTGTTTATCTTCCTTATAGAGCAAAATTCTTAAACTCAGACTGCATTCATATTCAGCAGCTCTACTTTTCAATCTCATATAAGTTATTTTTTTTTTTTGCTAGATCACTTCTTACAGTCTCCTCCTGGTTTTAGGTGACATGGACAGATCTCCTTCAGAACAACTGAGGCAAGTACCTTGATGCAATAAAATGTCTAAGCTGCCCCTAGTCAACATATAAACTCAGGCCCCACTACAGAAAGACCCTATTAAGATAAAGATAATTTAACTCTTTATTTTTTGTGCTTGTCCTGGTACCATTAACACTGTATCTTAACTGACAGGATACAGATATCCTGTCAGTTAGATAACTGCCTAACTAAAAGAAATATAAGAGACTGTGATACTTTCCTGTCAACTCACTCTACTGGACTGCTGATTTCCTGGTGTTCAAAGGATTATTTGAACATTTAAGTTCTAAAACTATTTCAAATTTTTGTTGTCAGTGGGTTTCTGTACTAATACAAATGTAATTACCCTAAAATATTTGCTTGTGTTTAATTCTGGGGGTCATTATTTTGTTATTTTTCTATTTAAACAAGTTGGGGGATCAAATTGGTTCAAATGTATTAAGGTGAAAATCTATTTTTAAAGTTAACAGATGAATTGGCTCACTGATAGCTTAGTAAAGCAATGTGCCCTGATGGTACTGCAGCCATGAGCCTGGTCTAATTTTTTTTCAGCTGGGAATTGGCTTTCATGTTATGCCCTGTACACACGAGTGGAAATTCCGCCAGCAAAAGTCCGATAAGAGCTTTTGGTCACCGTGTGTATGCTCCATCTGACTTTTGCTGGCGGAATTCCAGCCAGCAAAAGATTGAGAGCATGTTCTCAATTTTTCGGTCTGAAAAAGCTCCGATTTGAAATTCCAATAGTCTGTACCAATTCCGATGTGCAAAATTCCTACGCATGCTCGGAAACAATTCGATGCATGCTCAGAAGCATTAAACTTCATTTTCTCGACTCGTCATAGTGTTGTACGCCACCGTGTTCTTGGCGGTCGAAAGTTCAGAGAACTTTTGTGTGACCGTGTGTATGCAAGCCAAGCTGAAACAGAATTCCGTCGGAAAAACCATCCAAGATTTTTCCGACGGAAATTCCATTCGTGTGTATGCGGCATAGCAGTGATCCAGGCAGCT
The DNA here is from genome assembly GCA_037952925.1 of Lithobates clamitans. Lineage (NCBI taxonomy): Eukaryota > Metazoa > Chordata > Amphibia > Anura > Ranidae > Lithobates > Lithobates clamitans. The sequence continues at coordinate 7,352,322 of JBBGZY010000787.1, read as the reverse complement.
TTACAGCTGCCCAATCACTTTTACCCCATTGGGCAGGACCCCACTTTCCTCCAGCCGCTGCCACTCGCAGTGGTTCCTGGGGTCTTCCATTTCTCCGGGGAGCCCAGGACAGTGGTAAGTGGTCAGCTTTAAAGGGAAAAGGGAGACATCAAATGTCTAATAGACTGTCACTGCCCAAATTTATCACAAGGGGGTTGTTCACCTTTTGTAATTACAATAAATGAATATGAAAAAAAGAAAAAAAAATAATGAAAAAAAATTAAAAGCAATTCTGCCCCCCTTGCGCATGCAAATGCTCAAGGTAGGTCTGGTATGCATATTTAAACAGTGATTGCCCCGCACATGTGAATAAGAATTAGGGATGGGCCAAACGACCCCCTGTTTGGTTTGCACCAGAACTTTCAAACATCATGAAAGTTCGGAACCAAACAAGAAACCCCACTGAAGTCTATGGGACCCGAACTGGAAAAATCAAAAGTGCCCATTTTGAAGACGTATATGCAAGTAATTGGGCATAGGATGGTAATGGGAGTCTCGGTACTGCCCTGGGGACATGTATCAATGAAAAAAAGTTTTTAAAAAACATAATTTTTAAATGAGCAGTGATTTATTGATGCTTAAAGTGAAAGCATAAAAATTAAAAATTTCTTTCAATATAGTGCCTGGGGAGTCCCCTTAGTCTACCTGTAAAGTTGCACATCTGTACTGTGTATAGAAGCTGTTGCAGCAATAATTGCACGTATAAAGCCTCAAAAAATTGAATTTTCCCTGCAAGCTTCCTTTATTTTGTAAGCACTTGCGGAGCCAGTCTGTATGATGAAGCCATGATGTAGTGCACTAGGAACAAGATTAGAGATTTTTTTGGATAAATTCTGAAATCTTTTCCACAGACTTTGGATAGAAGTAACAGGTGCAGAAAAATTGGTCTTTGGCTGTCAGTGGTGCCTTCACACCGTAACTCTATAGAGGTACTCTTGTAGAAAGTAAGAATTGGCCTTGCTGTCCAAAATTGCAATGGTATGCCCCTGTTAAATAGTTGCCAAAAAATTGGTCTTTGGTTGTCGGTGGTGCCTTCACACTGTAACCCTATAAGATGTATTCCTGATGAAAACAAGAATTGACCTTGTCAAAAATCAAAATGGTATGCACCTGTTATACAGGTGCGAAAAATTGGTCTTTGGGTGTCCATGGCGCCTTCACACTGTAAACCTTTTGAGGTACTCATGATGAAAGCAAGAATTGGCTTAGCTGTCAAAAATTGCAACGATCTTGGGTACTCAACTTACCAAATCAGTGAGGGACCTCTTTGCAGTTAACTACAAACCATTTGCTGCTAAACTGCAATCAGACCAACAATCACGAACTGTCATGGTCAGGCAGGTTAGCAGCCTTTAAAATGCTACACCTACCCCAAATGATATACTTATTCAGAACCATCCCCATAACTAGCTCTAAACAGTACTTCAAAACTCTCCAGACCACATTGAACTGGCAGGGGAAAAAAAAACCTCTGCACCCATTCACACTTTATTAAACACAAGTCAGCAGGAGCAGCAGGATACATAAACTTTGAAGACTACTACCTAGCCTCACTTTTAGCCCAAATGCGCGACTGGTTCGAACCCCCCCTTAGAACTCTCTAGGGTCACATCGAATCCTGAATAATCCCCCTATCTGTCCTAAAGTCATGGATTCTAGGAATCCCACTTGGATCCCTGATCCCTACAGCCTACCCTGCAACAATGAGAGCTTCAGCTGTGGCATGGCATAGACGGACCAAAACAACAATACCCTCACAAGATTCTATCTCCCCACTTATCCCACTAGAGACCATGAATCAACTAACACCAGACCTTGACATAACACACTGGCAAAAAAGGACATTCAATTCATTCAGGACCTATACCTGGGAAAGGCAATTAAACCCTTTAATCAATTGTGTCAAGATTATCACCTCCGATCCTCGAAACACTTTACCCACCTCCGAATATCTCACTGCTTACGACAACTAAATAACCCAGTATATAACATCCCTGTAAAACTCCTGGTATTACTGCACCTATCCAACCACAAAACAAAAGAGTATACTTCTGTTCTAAAATGCACTCCAGAAAAAAAGGAGAATTCGCTAAACTTAAACCCCATCTACAGTGGGAATCGGATTTAGGAAAATGTTACTCAGATCAAAAATGGACAGAAGCATTTAGGTCAATATTCAAATACACTCGCTGCTCCGTAGATGTATAAAAAAATCTCACTAGGGTGGTACTTGACCCCTGACAAGCTAGCTACTTTTGGGCCTCAACATTCCAGTTCCTGTTGGAGATGCCAAGGGGCAAGAGGAGATATGCTTCATATATTCTGGACATGTCCTGTAATACAATCCTTTTGTGCAAATATCTTCAGAATATTGGGAGACATCACAAAAAGTAACATTCCGCAGACCCCAGCACTAGCCCTATTAAACCTCTCCATACCCACACCAAGACACACCAAGACAATATCCCTCTGGCAACCATGGTTGAACTAGCTTAGAATATCAAAACTACCATAATCCCTAAACATCTACGGTAGAAGATCTAAAAACTGGCTATTATGTTTTCAATCATATGACCTACACATACTCTAGGTTTCACTCAATAAGAAAGCTCACAGGTAACACCACAATAAATACAAATGTGTTCATCTCTTTGTCGTGGTTTTAAACCTTTTATTACAACCTACCAAAGCAAGGAATTGGTGGGTAGGTCTCCCTCTAGAACACAGTTTGCTCCCATATGCGGTGTACAGAGAGGAAGACACTTGTTTGCTGATGTAGAAAAATAATCCGCTATGTAATGCTGAATATGTCTGTTCTGTTGTTCTTCTTTGGATGTTGCCACTCTCATTTTTGAGATGATCTTTGTTAACATGTTTCAAAGCATGACAGACAACGTTCCGTCGTTTATCTTATTTGATCGTATGCTTATGCTTCATGTTTTTCTTTTCTGAAAAATTCAATAAAATACTAATGTTTGAAAAAAATAAAAATTTTGCAATGATATGCACTTGTCAAACAAGTGCAGAAAAATTGGTCTTTGGGTGTTGGTGGTGCCTTCATACCGTAACCCTATTGAGGTACTCTTTATGAAAGCAAGAATTGGACTTGCTGTCCAAAATTGCAATGACATGCACCTGTCAAGCAGGTGTGGAAAAATAGGTCTTTGGGTGTCGGTGGTGCCTTCACACCGTAACCCTATTGAGGTACTCTTAATGAAAGCATAAATTGGCCTTGCTGTCAGAAATTGCAACGATATGCACCTGTTCCACAGGTGCAGAAAAATTGGTCTTTGGATGTCGGTGGCGCCTTGACACCATAACCTTATTGAGGTACTCTTGATAGAAGCAAGAATTGACCTTGCTGTCAAAAATTTAAATGATATGCACCTGTCAAACAGGTGTGGAAAAATTGGTCTTTGGGTGTCGGTGGCGCCTTCACACCGTAACCCTATAGAGGTACTCTTGATGAAAAGCAAGAATTGGCTTGCTGTCAAAAATTGAAATAATATGCACCTGTCAAACAGGTGCAGAAAAATTGGTCTTTGGGTGTTAACTGTGCCCATAAAAACTACACCAAAAAAATTCTTCCAGATGAAATCAACACCCACAATGCTAGGCAGCCTGGAAGTTCTGCAGAGATTTCACATCCCAAAATCACTTAGAGCCCTGTCACACTGAAAGCGAGGGGGTGTTAGCAGTAAAGCACCGCTTTTAACCCCCGCTAGCGGACAAATAAAGAGTTAAAAGTGCCCTCAAAGCACCGCTGCCACAGAGCTTTGCAGGCACTTTGGCGGGGCTGCCCATTGATTTCAATGGGCAGGGGCGCTTTAGGAGCGGTGAATACACCACTCCTAAAGCTCCTCAAAGAAGCTGCTTGCAGGACTTTTTTTGATGTCCTGCCAGCGCAGTGCCCCAGTGTGAAAGCACTCAGGATTTCACACTGGGATTGCAGATGAGGCATTTTTCAGGCGCTTTACAGGTGCTATTTTTAGCGCTAAGTAAATAAACAAAAACACCAAGTGCAATAATGTTCTAGCGTGACATATACAATCAAATAAGTGTATATCAAATGTATGTGAATGCACGTGCAATTAGTTAAATAAAAATTTTTTTTTTTTGGATTGACAATGATATCAAGCTGCTATCAATTATATAGTGGTCAGAATCCCCTAAAAATTAAAACATATAACATAGATTGATGCGCTCTGATACAAAGTTCAATCAATGTGAGAAAATAATTTTTTGTGCTAAAAAAACAATGTGAAAAAAAATTGCTACCAAATCGCAAAAAAATCGCATATATATAAAAAACGCAAATATATGAAAAAATCGCAAATATTTAAAAACTGTGTTCCTCCAGTTATACAAATCCACTGGAAGTGGTGCGATATCTCCAAAGTAAACTAAGCAACAATTGTGTATAGATATACTAAAAATGCGTTTGCAAATAGTAATCAATCCAAATTAGTGCCGATAAATAAATAAATTAGATATATTCCCTGTGCTAAGTGTTGAATCCTCCGTAATAAAAAATAAATAAATGATATGCTTATAAAGGTGCAATATATATACAATTGATGAGTATAAATAGATAAATAGTGCCAATAGAATCTGATTGAATATAAATGATTAAATTCATGAGATAGGATAAGTAACAGGCGACAGTTCAATCCTCAGTAATCTGGGATATCTGGATTCCTGCAGTACTTATTTGTTCACCCTCTGAGCTATTTCTTCCACAGCCACAATGAATGGTAATTTTCTCAGTATCAAGTGGTTTTATGTAAAATAAACAAAGAGAGAAAACATTGCGCAATATTGTTACAATAAAAGTTCACAGGCAAAACAGCACAGTGATACACTCACGTGTGCCTGACTTGTTTTAGGCATGCAGATAAGCAGATAGGCAGATCTCAGCTGGCTTGTAAGGACAAGGCTTGCTACGCAAGCTGCTGCTGCTTGATACAATGTATTCAGCAGACTCCCCCCACGCGTTGCATCACTGACACGTGACTTTCTCAAGGCTAAGCATGAGATGCCAGTGTCTCCGTATTTAGGCATTTCGGTTCCTTTGTTGACAGTGCTGTGATCATCGGATCATCACGCTGCTTACTGCTGTATTTGTATATATGTATTATACTTTAAAAACAATATTTATTGGTTGCATCAAAAAAAAATCATAATAACTACATAAAACTAAATATAAATTTGTACAACTAAAAAAGATCACAGAATAAAATCCTTCATATAGTAAATCATTGTATCTATATAATAATGGGCTCCCTCCAGTGGCGCATATCGGTACAGCACACCATTGACAATACATTCATATCATTAACTAATATTATCAGCTATGTGTTAATCTCTATGTTTTGATCCCGCTGCATAACTAATTAGGCAAGTGTGACTTTATGCTGGATCTTGATAGTTTATAGTGTGCCGATAAACACTCCCATGACTTTAAAGATAAATAAAACAATTTAAAAAATATATAAAAAATGAAAATATATAAGAATAAATTGTGATTTAAACTAAATATCCCAGGACTGTATAAATGATAATAGTATTACACAGAGAAATTTTCAGTATTATTAATTAATATAAAATTGTTTAAAAAAAAGAGCCGATACGGTACAGTAGTATTTAACACCAATAAAAATAAAATATATAAAAAATATAAAAAAATTAAAATTAAGTTTAAAATATATATCCATAGTGCTATATTTAGTAGTCTGATATAAAACAATTAATATCAAATTCAATATTGAGGCCTTTTGGCGCAAGAGTACCCATCTCATATATCCATTTCGATTCGGCTTGACTCAGTTCTCTGATCTTATTTGAACCTCTCCAGTGGGGTTTGTATCTCTGTATTGCCCAAAATTTTAATTCTGTGGGGTCTCTATTGTGGTGCGTGGCAAAATGTTTAGAGATACTATGCTTCTGGAAAGCTTTTTTATGTTTTGGATATGTTCCCTTATTCTTTTCCACATAGGCCTTTTTGTTCTGCCAATATATTGCAATGAACAAGAACACTGCAAGACATAGACTACACCTTCAGTCCTACATGATATAAAGTCCTTGATGTCAAATTCTTTTTTGGTGTTGGTTGATTTGAATTTCTGGCATTTTTGGCCATTTTGTTGGGTATTTTTACACGCATAGCACCTCTTACAAGGGAAAAACCCTTTACCTTGAAAGAAGGATAATTCTGTAACACGTTTAGGTGGTTCCGGTACATTCTTTGCTATCAGATCTCTTAATGTTGGTACTCTCCTATATATGAAGGGTATGTCATTATTATCTAAGTTCACTTTCATTTTATCTTGAATAAGTATTTCTCTTGGCATTTGGTCGACTTCTTTGATTTTTTCCAAAATAAATTCTTTGCTGTAGCCTTTAACCTCAAATGTCTTCCCCATCCAATGGGCTTGTGTTAGATAATCTATATTGTTCGAGCAATTTCTTCTCAGTCGTATAAACTGTCCTTTTGGAACATTAATTAACCATGGATGGTAATGACAGCTGTCTGTAGGTATGTAACTATTCCTTTCAACTGGTTTGAAGAATGTTTTGGTACTAATGATGTTGTTCTCAAGCTGTATTTCTAAATCTAGAAAATGGATTGATTTGTCACTTATCTCATACTCAAGTCTGATATTTTTCTGATTGGTATTTAAGTGATTGAAAAACTGGATTAAACTTGGTTCATCCCCTTTCCATATTACTATGCAATCATCAATAAATCTTTTATATAGGACCATATTTTCTGGTTCATCTGCAAAACTTGCTTCTTCCTCCCATTTAGCCATAAACACATTGGCCACACTTGGGGCATACTTGGCTCCCATTCCAATTCCGGTTAGTTGTCTATAATATAAATCATTGTACCAAAAATAATTATGTTGAATTCCAAAGGCTAGGCTTCTTAAAATAAATCTTTTTTGTTTTGAGATGAGTTTGCTAAACCTATCCATAGCCCATTTTGATGCCTCTATTGCATCGCTATGTTCAATTACTGTATATAAGGAAGCTACATCAGCTGTTGCAATGATATATTTCTCATCGGGTTTTAGAGTCAAATTTTCCAATATTTGTATCAGGTGTTTGGTGTCTCTGAGGTATGCTCTGGTATGGGGTACCAAGGGTTGCAGGAATCTATTGACATATTCTCCCAACCTGGCATTGATTGATTGAATGCCATTGATAATGGGTCTCCCTGGTGGTTGCTCTACATTTCTGTGTATCTTAGGCACCGTATAAATGATGGGGACTCTACACGTGTCCGGTACCAAATATTTTGATTCTTTTTTGGTCAGGATATTTTTTCCCACTCCTTTTAGGATTAGATCTGATAGCTCCCCTTTATATTCCCTCGTGGGGTTCCCTTTTAGTTTGATATATGTGTTTGTGTTACTCAGTTGTTCTAACAATTCCTTGTTATAGTATTCTTTTGATAATATGACAATTGCTCCTCCTTTATCAGCTGGTCTCACAACAATTTGCTTATTTTGTTCTAACTGTTTTATTCCCATTTGGATGGTTTGGGATTCATGGGTTTTTTTTGTATTTTAGTTGCTCCAACTCTTTGGTCACTATTCTATTGAATACTTCGATGTGTTCATTGTTTAAGACAGGTGGGTTAAACAGTGATTTGTTTCTCAAATTGCTGTGAGCAATTCCCCCTGCTTTTTCCGTCTCAGTAACATGAATGACAGGAGGTTTAGATAGCATGTATTTTTTTATATTGAGTTTTCTAGTATATTTTTGAATGTCGACATACATTTGGAATTTGTTTAGATTTCTTGTGGCAGCATATTTAAGGCCTTTATCTAGTGTAATGAGTTCTTCTCGTGTTAATTCTCTTCTGCTGAGGTTGTATATACCTTCTCCTAGTGTTCTCTTTTTCTTTTTGATTTTACGTCCTGCTCGGCATCCCCTTTTGTGTTTGGGCTTCTTTCTTTGGTATATTGGTCCTGTCTTGGGGGTGGGTCCTCGTTCTTGCGATATTCTAAAAAAGACCGCGTCTGTTCTTCATCAATATACTTCCTTAACGGTTCATATCTATTAGTGGTGTGTAACGGGCTTTTTCTTGAATCATACCTATACTGTTCATTCTCTGTGTTTTCGTTCCTCTTAGGATTGGATTGATAATTCCGGGATTCGCTTGCATTTGGATTCTGCGGATACTCCCTTGATTCATATCTATTGGGGTTTTGGTTCTGCTGGTACTCCCTTGATTCATACCTGTTTGGATTTTGATAATAATCTCTTGATTCATTTCCATATGTATTTGGATGATAATCCCTTGATTCATTCCTATACATAGTATGTTGGTATTCTCTTGGTTCATTTCTTTTATATTGTTGATTTTGATAGTATCCATTATCCTCATGTCTGGGGTACCTTCCATTGTCACCTTGGTGGTATTGTGTTGCCTCCATGCAATAATTAGGTGATTGATACGGTCTCTGGTTGTATGATGATTGGTAAGGTCTATTATTTCTTCTATTTCCATTGTTCTTCCAATAGGGCCTTCTAGGTGATTTGTTGTTAGTTTTATTCCTCCACCAGGGTTTTGGGGCTCTTGGCCCATTATCCTCCCTATGTGTTCTTTCTTGTTCCACTTCTGGTTGTCTTTCATATCTTACCGCTTCAGGTGTTCTGGATCTTCTTTCTGGTGTTCTGTATCTTGAGTTGTTTGTTGGAGTTACTATTCTCACCTCTCTCTCTGGTGACAAAGCAATTGATCCTGTTTTACCTTGTTTGCAGTTTATTTGCCAATTAAATACCTGTTCCAACTGATAGTCATTGGACTCTCTTAGGTACTTTCTTTTCTTTCTTTGTTTGAGTTCTATATCTTTCTGTTCTAATACTATATTCAATTGTTTTGTTAACGTTATAAAAGGGGCTGTGTCCTTGAATGGTTCCAATATATTCTTACATTCAGTGATTTGTTGGTTAATCATACTAAGTTTCCTTTGTTTCCTTTTGAGTGCAAAATGTACTAGTTCAATGCCTTTGTCATTAAAAAATGTATACCATTCATTAATTCCATCCTGGTCAACTAGACCATCACATATAGGGACTTCCCATCTCAACCTCCTAGGCACCATGTTATCTTTTAGATATTGTTCATGGGTGGCAATATCCCACCATAAGCTCACCTTTTTTCTCCATCAAGTGGCCAAATTTTCTAAAATTAGTGTCTAAATCACCCTTTTCTGTGCTGGGTGCATTTGAGAAAACATTTTCTAAATCAACCATGCGTTTTTCCATAAAATCAAAAATATCCATTGCTGCTATAGGTATACACTGAGATAATAAATAAAGAAAATAAACAAAAACACCAAGCGCAATAATGTTCTAGCGTGACATATACAATCAAATAAGTGTAAATCAAATGTATGTGAATGCACGTGCAATTAGTTAAATACATTTTTTTTTTTGGATTGACAATGATATCAAGCTGCTATCAATTATATAGTGGTCAGAATCCCCTAAAAATTAAAACATATAACATCGATTGATGTGCTCTGATGCAAAGTTCAATCAATATGAGAAAATAATTTTTTTGTGCTAAAAAACCAATGTGAAAAAAAATTGCTACCAAATCGCAAAAAAATCGCATATATATAAAATCGCAAATATATGAAAAAATCGCAAATATTTAAAAACTGTGTTCCTCCAGTTATACAAATCCACTGGAAGTGGTGCGATATCTCCAAAGTAAACTAAGCAACAATTGTGTATAGATATACTAAAAATGCGTTTGCAAATAGTAATCAATCCAAATTAGTGCCGATAAATAAATAAATTAGATATATTCCCTGTGCTAAGTGTTGAATCCTCCGTAATAAAAAATAAATAAATGATATGCTTATAAAGGTGCAATATATATACAATTGATGAGTATAAATAGATAAATAGTGCCAATAGAATCTGATTAAATATAGATGATTAAATTCATGAGATAGGATAAGTAACAGGCGACAGTTCAATCCTCAGTAATCTGGGATATCTGGATTCCTGCAGTACTTATTCGTTCACCCTCTGAGCTATTTCTTCCACAGCCACAATGAATGGTAATTTTCTCAGTATCAAGTGGTTTTATGTAAAATAAACAAAGAGAGAAAACATTGCGCAATATTGTTACAATAAAAGTTCACAGGCAAAACAGCACAGTGATACACTCACGTGTGCCTGACTTGTTTTAGGCATGCAGATAAGCAGATAGGCAGATCTCAGCTGGCTTGTAAGGACAAGGCTTGCTACGCAAGCTGCTGCTGCTTGATACAATGTATTCAGCAGACTGTGTCCTAGAGATTAACACATAGCTGATAATATTAGTTAATGATATGAATGTATTGTCAATGGTGTGCTGTACCGATATGCGCCACTGGAGGGAGCCCATTATTATATAGATACAATGATTTACTATATGAAGGATTTTATTCTGTGATCTTTTTTAGTTGTACAAATTTATATTTAGTTTTATGTAGTTATTATGATTTTTTTTGATGCAACCAATAAATATTGTTTTTAAAGTATAATACATATATACAAATACAGCAGTAAGCAGCGTGATGATCCGATGATCACAGCACTGTCACCATAGGAACCGAAATGCCTAAATACGGAGACGCTGGCATCTCATGCTTAGCCTTGAGAAAGTCACGTGTCAGTGATGCAACGCGTGGGAGGAGCCTAGGACACAGTCTGCTGAATACATTGTATCAAGCAGCAGCAGCTTGCGTAGCAAGCCTTGTCCTTACAAGCCAGCTGAGATCTGCCTATCTGCTTATCTGCATGCCTAAAACAAGTCAGGCACACGTGAGTGTATCACTGTGCTGTTTTGCCTGTGAACTTTTATTGTAACAATATTGCGCAATGTTTTCTCTCTTTGTTTATTTTACATAAAACCACTTGATACTGAGAAAATTACCATTCATTGTGGCTGTGGAAGAAATAGCTCAGAGGGTGAACAAATAAGTACTGCAGGAATCCAGATATCCCAGATTACTGAGGATTGAACTGTCGCCTGTTACTTATCCTATCTCATGAATTTAATTATCTATATTTAATCAGATTCTATTGGCACTATTTATCTATTTATACTCATCAATTGTATATATATTGCACCTTTATAAGCATATCATTTATTTATTTTTTATTACGGAGGATTCAACACTTAGCACAGGGAATATATCAAATTTATTTATTTATCAGCACTAATTTGGATTGATTACTATTTGCAAACGCATTTTTAGTATATCTATACACAATTGTTGCTTAGTTTACTTTGGAGATATCGCACCCCTTCCAGTGGATTTGTGTAACTGGAGGAACACAGTTTTTAAATATTTGCAATTTTTTCATATATTTGCGATTTTATATATATACGATTTTTTAGCGATTTGGTAGCAATTTTTTTCACATTGGTTTTTTAGCACAAAAAATTATTTTCTCACATTGATTGAACTTTGTATCAATCTATGTTATATGTTTTAATTTCTTGCGAAAGGGGTCTTAATCAGCAACATTGGCATCAGGGGCTTCATAGCTGCTGGTAATCAAGGCAGTGGCGTCTCCAGCTTTCATATTTAGGGGGGGCACATGGGGGGACAGGGACAAAAATAGGGGGGCAACTATAAAATGCAATATATATATATCCTGGGGCCCTTTACTACAATCCCACAATGTCCCTTTCACATGTTCTGCAGTGAGCTCCCTTCCTACTGTATTGGGGCCCCCCCAGGGTGGCAGAAAACAAGAGATATATGTCACTAGCATACCAAGAGAATATAATGGTCCAAAGCAGTGGGAGAACTATCAGGGTTGCAAAGGTTGTCTTGCCACCGGACCCTGGTGTTCTGCCACTGTGGGGTTCCCCAGCCTCCTCTTGCTGTCCTGCCCCTGCTATTGACAGTGCTTGTCTGGCATCTCTTGGAAATTACAGGCTGGTTCTCCTGTCCTAAGGATGGGAGAAATCAGTCTGTTTTTTCAGTAACTGAGAGTCCCGGTGAAGTCCTTCCTACAACTCACTCTTCTCCCTGCCAATGAGGATGCAGGGGAAGTAGCAGATCGGGCGGCTGTGGCTGTGTGAGCGCTCGCATTATGCAGTGTCAGCGAGCAGAGGGAGGGGGGAGGAATCACCAGCAGGAGCTGACTGGGGACGCTCTCCCTCTTAGACTTTGCTTTTTTGTAAAAAAAAATGTTTTTTTCATGGGGGGGCACATGGTGGGGCACAGTATAATGTTGCGGGGGTAAGGGCCCCCTCTGGCCCCCCTAGGGACGCCATTGAATCCAGAACTGATGCATTTTGATAAATGTCAGACAGTCCATGGAGTCTGGACAGACGCGTTCTTTTATCAGCAACAAAACCTCCAGTAGCACTGAATGCCCCTTTGGAAAGCACACTGGATGCAGGGCAACCCAGCAGCTCAATTGCATACTGGCCAAGTTCTGGCCAGTGGTCTATTCTCATAACCCAGTAAGCCAGCGGATCGTCAACTGGAAAACTCTCCATCTCTGTTTTCGCCCCTAGATAATCATCCACCGTGTGATGCAGACTCTGCCGATGGAATGTGGAAGCTGACAGCCCCGGGTGGCGAGGACTAAAAAAATTCAGAAATGCATCACTTAGGCGGCCACATTATCCACCCCTCCTCTCTTGACCAACAGAAGCCACAAAACTATGTTTTCCATGACACTGTAACCTACCAGAGTAGGGAAAAGTGTTAGATAAACTCCTTTTTAAGGTGTCCTCAAGAGATTTCATCTTCTGCACTTTCTGTTGGGATGGGATCAGTTCTGAGACTTTCCCCTTCAACCAATAGTGATCTTTCTCCTTTAAGCCACGTATTCTTGGGTCCTTTCGCAGGCTTTAAAGCATTAGGGAGCCCATGCACCGCAAATTTGTGGAGGCATGAGAAGCAGACTCCTCGGGGTCACTGAGGATTATACTATTTGTAACTGCTCCCTCCCAGCCACGTACTACTCCCATGGGTTCTGGGGATGAAAAACAATATCTTACTGTTTGACGTATGTCTTCCTCTGCTTTAATGCCTCCAAAACTGCCAACATCCTCCTCCTCCTCATCTACCTCCCTCTCCTCTTGTGTGTTCTGTGGCATAGGAACAATGGTGTCTGTATAAAGTGGCCTTGAGAGGAAAGGAAGTTCTTCTCTTCCTCCCGCTGCTATGCCACAAGTGCCCTGTCCATAATGCCACGCAGTATCTGCTCCAGCAGGAATGCAACAGGATGGTGTCACTGATGCATGCATTGTCACGGCTCACCATCCTTGTGGCCTCTTCAAATGGTGACAGTACAGTGCATGCATCCTTTATGAGCAGCCATTGGCGTGGACAAAAAAAAGCCTAGCTTGCCTGAGCCTGTCATTGTGCCATACTCACACATGTACTCGTTGACGGCCCTCTTCTGCATGTGCAGCCGCTGCAGCATTGTCAAAAGTGATTTCTACCTGTTGGGAATGTCACAATTCAGGCAGTTTATGGGTAGGTGGAACTCCCACTGAATTTCAGCCAACTGAGCACTGGCTGTGTACGACTTGAAGCCAGAGATCAGCGTAGTGCAAGCAGGATCTGGAGCCCAAAGGAATGTCAGCCAAGTAAGTCTTTAACAGGAACGCAGGAGATAGTCTCTGTTGACCAAGGCAAAGGCAGAGATCATATGGGCTGGACGGCTTAAGTAGGTAGGAATGATGAGCAGGATATCATCAACAGGTGAGTCACTGTGGAGAGATAGGAGCTGGAAATTAGCCGACAGCTGAGCGGCTAGCTCAGAGGAAGAAAGGGCTGAGCCCAGCCCTGACAGTAGGCTTGAGGGGAAAATGTCTATGGAAATCACGGAGGAGGACAGGAGCATGTACGTCTGAGGATGAGACCCAAGAGCGTTCCTCCGGACCGTACCCTTTTCAATGCACCAGGTACTGCATGCACCTGCAGAACCTACAGGAGTCAACAATGGACTGTACTTCACACTCCTCATGGTTCTGAACCTGTACAGGGTAAGGACGTGGCACTGAGGTGCCAAAGCGGTTGCCGACCAAAGGTTTTAATAAAGGAGACATGAAATACATTTTAGATACGCTTATTAGAAGGAAGGTCTAATGCGTAAGCCACTGGGTTAATCCTGTGGGGAACACAGAAAGGTCCAATAAACTGAGGTGCAAACTTCAGAGAGGGGACACGAAGTCGGAGGTTGCGTGATGACAGCCAGACCCTGTCTCCAACCTGGTAGGAAGGCGCAGGCAGGCATCTGTGGTCAGCATGGAGTCTGTACCTATCATTAACATGTCGCAAAGCCTCCTGGACTTGTGCCCAAGTGGAAGGAAGACCACGGAGATGCTCCTCTAATGCAGGAATACTCTGCGAAACAAATTAGTCAGGCAACATGGAAGGTTGGAAACCATGGGTTCGCCATAAATGGGGACAATCGGGAAGCAGAATTCAAGGCACTATTGTGAGCAAAATCCGCTCATGGTAAAAGGTCTGACCAGTTGTTATGATGGTCAGAAATATAGCAATGTAGGAATTGCTCCGAGGATTGATTGGCTCGTTCTGCAGCCCCATTAGATTGCGGGTGATGCGCAGAGGAGAAAGCAAGCTGAATTCCCAACTGTGCACAAAAGGCTTGCCAGAACCGGGACACAAGCTGACTACCCCTGTCCGAGACAATCACCTTGGGTAGCCCATGTAAGCAAAAATGGAAGACAGTTCCTTAGAAGTGGGCAACTTCTTAAATGGCATACAATGAGACATTTTCAAGAACCGGTAAACCACCGTAAGGATAACTGTGTTGCCCTGGGAGTAGGGTAACTCCATAATGAAATCCATAGACAGGTGGGTCCAGAGCCTCTCTCCATTGGGTATGGGTTGTAGGAGGCCCACTGGAAGGTTTTATGGAGTCTTACTCTGAGCACACATGGAACAGGCAGTTACATCAGCATGTAGACTAGGCCACCAGAATTGTTGGGAAATGGCCCAAAAGAGTTGATTCTTCCTAGGGTGGCCAGCAGCCTTAGGAGAATGGTAAGTCTAGAGCATGGCAGTATGGAGATTCTCTGGGACAAAGCAGCGGTCACAAGGTTTCTCAGGAGGAGCATGGACCTGTACAGCAAGAATTTTGTCAACCAAAGGAGAAGTGAGGCTGGTGCGAACCGTAGCCAGAATACGATCAGGAGGAATCAAAGGAACCAGAACAGACTCCATCTTTGAAGTGGAGGAAAATTGTTGTGACAAAGCGTCAGCCCTTACATTCTTAGTACCGGGTAAGAATGAGACAATGTCATTGAAACTAGACAAGAAAAGAGCCCATCGCGCCCTTCTGGGAGAAAGGCGTTTAGCCTCAGACAAGAATGTAAGATTTTTATGGTTAGTAAGAATGAGAACCGGCACAGTGGTACCTTCGAGGAGATGTCTCCATTCTTTCAGGACTAAAATGATTGCTAACAGCTCTCTGTCACCAATCTTCTAATTGCACTCCACAGGTGACAATTTCTTGGAAAAGTAGCCACAAGGATGCATAGCGCTCTCAGAGGTAGGACATTGAGACAGAAGGGCACCAACTCCAGTCTCAGAAGCATCAACCTCAAGGATAAAAGGTAACGTAGGATCAGGATGTGCTAACACAGGAGCAGAAACAAAGGCAGCCTTGAGACTCTCAAAGGCCTTAATGGACTCCGGAGTCAAACTCTGTGGGTTATCGTCCTTTCTGGTCATATCAGTCAGGGGCTTGACCAGAGACGAGACGTTACGAATAAACTTCCGATAATAGTTGGCAAAGCAAAGAAAATGCTGCAGAGGACGTAAACCCATGGGTCAGGGCCACTGTAGGACTGCTGAAAATTTCTTGGGTCAATCAAAAAACCAGTAGTGGAAATGACAGGAATTTAATACTCTGCAGCTGGGGGAAAATGACTGCCAATTTGTGTACCAGTGTTCTCCCCTCTCTGTAGGCTCATGTTCCTACCTTCCTCAACCTCAGAACCAACATCTGAATCAAGTAATGGCTGTGCATTGTCAAGGAGAAAGTGGCTGACGCTATGTTCAAATGACTTAGCTGTCTCCTCCATGCCTGATGCTGGGGCTATGACAGGAATAGCCGTGGACAAGGAGGCAGGTTTAGCCACTCTGACAGCTGCAGTGGTCTGCGCACTAGTCTCTGCTTTTGTGACAGAGAATGAGGAGGATGAGGATGGTTTAGTAAGCCGGTCCACCATGCTCCTCTTTTTTTTTTTAACAACAAGGCTGGTCTTTATTTGAAAAATTAAGTTACAGTACATTATAAGACATGAAATCATTGCAGTGAACACAACAATGGGAAAAAACAGTACATATGCAGTACGCAATGGGGGGGGGAGAGGGGGAGAAAGAAAAAAAAAAAAAGGGGGGGGGCAGGGGGATGGGAGCACCAAATAATACAGCGCAGTCAAATACAGTGCAGCATAAACCTATAGGGTGAGGACTACAAAAGAGGATAATACAGATCACAGGGGGTCTGTCCATGGCTGCCAGACCCTCTCAAATTTCCGAGGACAACCTCTGCTTATATAGGTAAGTTTATACATTGGCAAAATAGCATTAACTGAGTTTTCCCATGATCTTATTGTAGGTGGTAAGGAGGACGTCCATCTAAGGAGGATCCCTTTTTCGGCATAAAAGAGTAGCAATGAAAGCAAAAGTTTAGTATACCGAGGCCTTTGGTCATCATCCTGTATACCTAGTAGAGCCAATTCAGCCGTCAGGGGGAGCTCCAGCTGGAGAAGTACATTAATAAACTTGAAAATATCAACCCAGTAACGGTGGAGTTTCGGACATAGCCAAAACATGTGCATATAATCACTGTCTGTAGACTGACATCTTGGGCAGCTCGGGGATTTCAGCGGGTAAATTCTGTGCAGTCTCTGAGGCGTAAAGTAAATCCTATGCAGGAATTTTGTTTGTATTAATTTGTCCCTAGAGGATATCACCAGCTGGGAGGAATTTTCAAAACATTCTTCCCAAGTCTCTCTATCTAGGGATGGGATATCTGCCCTCCACTTGTCCCATAATACATCCATTTTTTTAGAGTCTGTGCTAAGTAACGTCAAGTATAGCGTCGATAGGGGTTTAGACAGGGATTCTTGCGCCAATAATTCCTCAACCACATCCGTCGCCAGGTCAGGTGGTGTCGGGAACTGAGCCCGGAAAGCGTGCCATAGCTGATAGTAGCGAAACAGCATTCCTGCCGGAAGGCCATACCTCTCTACCAAATCTTGGAAGGAAACTAGGATCCCGGAAGAAACAACATCCTTCAAGATTTTGATTTCATACCGGGCCCACACTTGAGGGTCAGGAATAGGGATGAGCTTCGAGTTCGAGTCGAACTCATGTTCGACTCGAACATTGGCTGTTCGCAAGTTCGCCAAACAGCGAACAATAAAGGAACACTCTTTAAAAGTCTATAGGAGAAATCAAAAGTGCTAATTTTAAAGGCTAATATGCAAGTTATTGTCATAAAAAGTGTTTGGGGACCTGGGTCCTGCCCCAGGGGACATGGATCAATGCAAAAAAAAGTTTTAAAAACGGCCGTTTTTTCAGGAGCAGTGATTTTAATAATGCTTAAAGTCAAACAATAAAAGTGTAATATCCCTTTAAATTTCGTACCTGGGGGGTGTCTATAGTATGCCTGTAAAGGGGCACATGTTTCCTGTGTTTAGAACAGTCTGACAGCAAAATTACATTTTGAAGGAAAAAACTAATTTAAAACTACCCGCGGCTATTGCATTGCCGACAATACACATAGAAGTTCATTGATAAAAACGGCATGGGAATTCCCCAAAGGGGAACCCCAAACCAAAATTAAAAAAAAAAATGATGTAGGCGTCCCCCTAAATTCCATACCAGGCCCTTCAGGTCTGATATGGATATTAGGGGAACCCCGGCCAAAATTTTAAAAAAAAATTACGTGGGGTTCCCCCTAAATTCCATACCAGACCCTTCAGGTCTGGTATGGATTTTAAGGGGAACCCTGCGCCAAAAAAAAAAAAAACAGCGTGGGGTCCCCCCAAAAATCCATACCAGACCCTTATCCGAGCACGCAACCTGGCAGGCCGCAGGAAAAGAGGGGGGGATGAGAGTGCGGCCCCCCCCTCCTGAACCGTACCAGGCCACATGCCCTCAACATTGGGAGGGTGCTTTGGGGTAGCCCCCCAAAACACCTTGTCCCCATGTTGATGAGGACAAGGGCCTCATCCCCACAACCCTGGCCGGTGGTTGTGGGGGTCTGCGGGCAGGGGGCTTATCGGAATCTGGAAGCCCCCTTTAACAAGGGGACCCCCAGATCCCGGCCCCCCCTGTGTGAAATGGTAAGGGGGTAATTACCCCTACCATTTCACTAAAAAACTGTCAAAAATGTTAAAAATGACGAGACAGTTTTTGACAATTCCTTTATTTAAATGCTTCTTCTTTCTTCTATCTTCCTTCATCTTCTGGTTAAAACACACAATAAGTGTAGCGCTAGTAAAAAATGAGTAAACGTCCAATATGGAAAACGTCAAAATCACAGTTCCAAGTATAAATACTGCAGAGGGACCATCAATATATGTATGAAGGGAAAAAAAGTCTTTAGAAAAACGTTCCAACCAAAGCTGTATATAATCTTGCAATAAAAAACAGACACACCACCACCAATTGTAAGAAGGCTTACCGGATGGAGTGGACCCAATGGGGCATACGCCGGACTGGGTCGGATGCACTTAGGTGATGGGTGGCTGGAAGTGGCACGGGAAGGCAATGTTGGTGGATGGATCCACACATTACTCAGTTGCTTTAGGCGATGCAGGAATCCAGAGAGATGTGTGGACCAGAACGCACGTTGTAGTTACGCTCAAATTAAATGTTGAAGGAGGCTGTCAAAGTGTCACCTCAGCCCCGTATCTCTCCCCGGTCTCTAGACAGACTGCTGTGCTCTGTGGTGTCTCCCCTCAGCTCTAGCAGATCCCTCCTGTCTTCTCCCCAGACTATAGAGCTCATGTATTTAGGGGGACTCCCACGTCATTTTTTTTTTTAAATTTTGGTTTGGGGTCCCCCTTTGGGGAATTCCCATGCCGTTTTTATCAATGAACTTCTATGTGTATTATCGGCAATGCAATAGCCGCGGGTAGTTTTAAATGAGTTTTTTCCTTCAAAATGTCATTTTGCTGTCAGACTGTTCTAAACACAGAAAACATGCGCCCCTTTACAGGCATACTATAGACACCCCCCAGGTATGAAATTTAAAGGGATATTACACTTTTATTGTTTGACCTTAAGCATTATTAAAATCACTGCTCCTGAAAAAACGTCCGTTTTTAAAACTTTTTTTGCATTGATCCATGTCCCCTGGGGCAGGACCCAGGTCCCCAAACACTTTTTATGACAATAACTTGCATATTAGCCTTTAAAATTAGCACTTTTGATTATTCATGTTCGTGTCCCATAGACTTTAACGGTGTTCGCGTGTTCGAACGAACTTTTTTCCTGTTCTCATGTGCTGGTGCGAACCGAACAGGGGGGTGTTCGGCTCATCCCTAGTCAGGAATAGTCCTAAAATGCGGGAGATTAGGATTTCCCCATAACGGACAATAAGGGGACCACCTATTTGGAGCTAAATACCATCTCCTAGCCACACCCCATACACGCAGAGTGGCTCGAGTGGGACCGGCGAGGGCAGGACTGGAGGAGGCCCCACGATATACCAAGTTACCGAGCTCTTTAAGGGAACCCACCATAGCCGCTTCCAAAGAGACTGTTGCATTGGCCCTAGACTGCTCAAACCACCATCTAACCGTGACTAGCACAGCTGCCCAATAATACACCAATAGGTTAGGTAAGGCCAAACCCTCACATCTGACAGGGAGCTGAAGAGTTGACTTGGCTATACGAGGGGAGGATCCCCACCATAGGAAGGATCCAATCCAGACATCTATCTCTTTGAAAAATGCCTGGGGTATCCATGTGGGGCAATTACGAAAGATATAATTTAGTTTAGGGAGATAAATCATTTTCAATAAATTTATACGCCCTAGCAAATTAAGGGGAAGACTAGCCCACCTAGAGCAGTGATCTTTGAGACGCGCGACTATAGGCTGTAGGTTAAGGCGTTGAAATGCCCTAAAATCACGTGATATCTTTATGCCCAGGTATGTAAATACCTCCGCCCACCTCAGTGCAGGTTGATTCACTAGATCTCTGGCCTTAGCATCTAGAGGAAAAAGTATCGATTTTGACCAATTGATGCGAACTCCTGAAAAACGTCCGAACTTGTCAAAAATTTCTAACGCTGCCTGCAGTGAAGTATCTGCATCCTGTAAATAGAGTAGTGCGTCATCGGCATACAGGGATATCTTCTCCTCCAGAGGGCCAACCCGCAGTCCCACAATGCGGCTAGATTCACGAACTAGTGTCGCCAGAGGCTCTAAGGCCAAGGCAAACAAAGTGGGGGACAGTGGGCACCCCTGCCTGGTCCCCCTCCGGAGGAGAAAATTATCAGAAAGGGAGTCATTTACCCTAATCCTTGCTCTGGGGGTCCTATATAGCAGGCCTAGCCAGTGAAGAAATTTAGGACCCACCCCAAATCTCTTCAGCACTTCCCATAAATATACCCAATCCAACGAGTCATAGTCCGCGTCCAGAGAGGCTATGACTCGTGTTCCGTTGTTAACATGGGTGGCAGCCAAGTTTAGGAACAAACGGCGTATATTGATATCGGTGCCCTTCCCCGGCATGAACCCGGTTTGATCTACATGTACAAGATCCTCTATCACCCTTCCAAGTCTCCTGGCCAAAATTTTTGCCAGTAGTTTGGCGTCTGCGTTAATGAGGGAGATAGGAGGCACATTCTTCAGGGTCCTTTCCGGGTTTGGGCACCAACACCACAACCGCTTCAGAGAAAGATTCAGGTAGGGCATTCAAAGTAAAAGATTGCTGCAGCAACGAAGTAAATCTAGGTGTGAGGGGTTCTTGGTATATAGCATAAAATTCAATGGGTATCCCATCTGGTCCCGGGGCCTTCCCCTGCTGCATGGACCCCAGGGCTTCCTGAAACTCTTCTAGTGAAATATCCTTCTCCATTTCTACACACTTTTCTGGCTCTAAAGAAGGGAGGGAGACCTGGTTGAGATATTCAATCAATTGGGAATGATCATAATCAACTCTAGAGGAGTAAAGAGTTTTATAGAAGCCAAGAAATCTTGCACTAATATCCGCCGGAGCCGTCAATAGACTGCCATCTAGGTCTTTCAATCTACCAATGCAAGTGACAGTATGCTGTCCCCTTGCGAGCCAGGCTAACAGCCTACCGTTCTTATATTAGGTTGGAAGTCCGCGCTTAGGAGAATTGAAAGGGCTGCAGCCTCCCCCTAATTAATTCCCACTGGGAGTTATTTTACCATAAATGACAAAGAAATTGGGGAAATTGTCACTGCCCTGTTTAAATGATGTTTACTGGATAAGCAGAGTCTACCACATCCGCAAGATTAGTTAATTACCAAAAATTATAAATTATACAATGATTAGGTTGAAAATGCAAATCCTCTGTAGTGTATAAAGGTAAGTCCCGTGTGGACAACACGTGAATTATTAGGTGAACATTTCCCTACATGCATAGAGAATTGGGTGACAGTGTAACACCCCCTGAGTGTGGCTAATATCAGCAATAGTTAAAAATAATGAAAAATAAATAAATATATGAATTGAATTACAATTAAATGAAAAATAAAAAATATAAATCCTCTGTGATGTATAAAGGGTAGGTCCCGTGTGGGCGACACGTGAGATATTACCCGAATACCAAAAAATACTATAGTAAAAAAATTTTTTGGTGACAGTGTAACACCCCCTAAGTGGGGCTAATGGCATCAGTAGTGAAAAATAAATGAAGACGTAATAAACCTTGCCAGCAAGTAAAGTGTTAACGTGCACAAATTCTAATAAAGTGATCCAGAAATTCCTGGGACCCTATATTTATCATGTATCAGACCCCAATGGGATACAGATGATAAACAGATTTCATACTAGCAGATACATGTATGGTTCATATGATAAGCAAAAGTTACAAGCAGATGTATATATGGTTTAGATGGTAGCTAAAAAAGCTCTTTATGGCTGCATAGCATAATGTATATAGTCTCTGTGAGGAAACAGGCAGTTTCAATATTTCAATGGAAAAAAACAGTTCTATAGGAGCCACATCTATATGTGGTTATAGATGTTATAAGATAACAGATGGTGACTTTCGTGCTCATTAACGCTGGTGACTCCAGATGCTCCCCCCGTGCTCCCCCACTCACCAGACTCAGTCACCCCTACAGGGGTACTAGGCAAAGGAGTGGGTATCTTGGGATGGCTGTCACTGTAGTTATGCTTCGTTCCTCCGTGGGGTACGTCCAGTGATCCAACTCAGGGTTTCACCTGGTGCTCCAGGGCTGGGCTCCTCCACAACTCTCCACCTCCGGTTTACTTTATCCTCCGTAACGAAGAAATAATAAACAGGGGGCTTTCGTGGTGAAGTACGTCCAGTTTATTGGAATTGCATATTACATATGGTTTCTATAAAATTAATACCCCATACAGACGTGGCTGCGAGCAAGGATGAGACCAGGAAAAGAGTCCGAGCCTGCGTCTCACCACGTTCCAGCCTTAGCTTCCGTGTATGACGTGTGAGCGTGACTCCGCCTTACGCGTTTCATCATAGGACGTTTTCAAAGACGGTGTCGACGCTTCACGCTTCACACATTGATATAGTCCTACGGGCTCCAGACACCCTCCCCTAATTATGTAAATATCAGTCGGGGGGTGTGAGATCAACAGAGCCGCTAGATTTAACCTTCATCAAGTCCATTCTATAAAAATGAAAAACCTTGTTACCAATGTGCATTGTCTGTTTGCCTTAGTAACATTTGACAGGCTGCATGTTATCAGGCACAAATTTTATAAAAATATATAAAATATAAATAAAAAAATAATAAAAATAAAAAAATAAAAACAATATATACAAAAATACCCATAAAAATGTATATGTAATGTAAAAAAGGAAGAAAAAATAATAAGAAAAATATTTTAAAAATTTTTTGATTAGGTATAGATGTGATAAAAAATATAAAATGAAAATTTTATTAAAAACATTTTAATAATAATTACTTGATAATAATAATTAATTAATATTGTTTTTTTAAAAAAAAATTAAAATGCCATATACAGTATAGGACCTATATGTGATGTATTAGAATTAAGGGAATAGGAAATATAATTATTGGAGAAAGGGCAGACCAGAGTTACCATACAGATAAGCATTGTCCTGTTATAATAATATGTGGGGGTACCTAGCCAGTACGGTAACATGGGCCTGGGTGACAGTCTACTAAGGTGTCCCATGAGAACCTCCATCATTAGCCACCTTTTCAGTCATAAGCGGGGGCCTAAAAACCTAATATGTATTGGAACAAAAACTAAATGAGAATGCGAGAGTAAGGGATACACCTAGGAGCTTTATATATAACGCTACAATAAGTCCTGACATATATAATGGCCCCAAAGGGGCCAGCAAAAACTCCAACCCTATAACCTCTAAGGGGGGTAATTAGGCTATAGGTATGTGCATAATGCTGCAACATGCTAAAAATGATCCTGACAGATATAATGGTTTCATAAGTTAATTCAGCCCTGCTGACCTCATAGAGCTGAATGTATGATACCATAAGTTACCATGGATCAACCTGGCAGGTATCATATAGTCAGATCTCCTACATACCCCATACACCCTTGTGTGTCACCTATTCATCCCCTATGCCTATTACTTATTAGTTCGGCCTAGTGTTAGTCAGGCCTATATATATATATGTGGTAATATTCCCGGGATTAGAAATTGATAGTTGGTATGGCGCTATTAAGAATTATATAAGGGCAGATCTAATGCAGTAAGAAACAGACCAGAAAACATGACCAGGGCCCAAGACCAGAGAGTTTTGGTTATATTAATTATGGATACGTAAGTGTATTGTGTAATCCAAAAGATTTGTTCTTTCTCACTCCCCTCCATTTATATATTTGTCGGTATTTATAGGGACTTAGGGGTTTGCTATATAGCAGTTTAAATCTATATCCAGGTTCAACCCTTTGGGGGCAAGGGATCCAAGCTGGTAGATCCAGCTCGTTTCATTTCTAGAGATTAAAGTTTCTCTATTGCCTCCACGCCAGTTTTCTTTTACTGTATCAATACCATAAAAGATAAGTCCACTAGGATCTCTGTGGTGGACCTCATCAAAATGCCTGGACAAGCTGTGATTAGGAAATCCCTTCCTGATGTTTTGGATATGTTCCCTAATCCGAACAAAGAGGGGACGGGTGGTTCTCCCCACGTACTGGAGGTGGCAGGGACATTCTATAATGTACGTGACATGTGTACTACGACATGTGATCAGTTGATTAATACGGTATTGCTTATGGTCATTGCATGATTTAAAAGTGATCTTCTTTCTAGGTTGCCACTTTGCAACTTTGCATGGTAAGCACCTCTGGCATCTGAAAAACCCTTTTAAGTCGGGACAAATTTTGATGGACTGTGGGGGGTCTACAACCTTTTTCACTAAGTGATTCCTTAGATTGGGTGCCTTCCTATATACGAACTTAGGTTTTCCGGGTAGAATTTTTGATAGGACAAGATCTTCTTTAAGGATCGGCCAGTACTTTTTTACTATTTTTTCAAATTCCCTGAATTGGCTGTTGAACCCGGTTACAAAAGTTATGTCAGATTCCTTACTGTTGTTTCTATTCGTATTGCAAAAAAGGGAAGTTCTGTCCATTTTCATAATATCTGCTGTTAAATTCAAGAGTTTCTCTTTATCATACCCTTTTTCATGGAATCTGTTAATTAAAATATCGGCCTGGTTGCTGAAATCATCCACCATATCACAGTTGCGACGTATACGTAGCAATTGTCTTTTGGGGACATTAGACTTCCATCGTGGATGATGGCAGCTGGAAGTGGGGATATACCCATTGCGATCCATCGCTTTAAAAAATGTACTGGTGGATAACATATCCCCTACTTTAAAAATTTCCAGATCCAGGTAGTCAATTTTTTCATTGCTCCACTTGCCGGTAAACTTAATACCATATTTATTCGTATTTAAGTTCTCAAGGAATTTATTAAGGCTCTCCGGTGTGCCGTCCCATATAAATGGAGGGGAGTGAGAAAGAACAAGTATTTTGGATTACACAATACACTTACGTATCCATAATTAATATAACCAAAAACTCTCTGGTCTTGGGCCCTGGTCACATTTTCTGATCTGTTTCTTACTGCATTAGATCTGCCCTTATATAATTCTTAATAGCGCCATACCAACTATCAATTTCTAATCCCGGGAATATTACCACATATATATATATATAGGCCTGACTAACACTAGGGCGAACTTATAAGTAATAGGCATAGGGGATGAATAGGTGACACACAAGGGTGTATGGGGTATGTAGGAGATCTGACTATATGATACCTGCCAGGTTGATCCATGGTAACTTATGGTATCATACATTCAGCTCTAAGGTGTAACCACTCTCTTATGAGGTCAGCAGGGCTGAATTAACTTATGAAACCATTATATCTGTCAGGATCATTTTTAGCATGTTGCAGCATTATGCACATACCTATAGCCTAATTACCCCCCTTAGAGGTTATAGGGTTGGAGTTTTTGCTGGCCCCTTTGGGGCCATTATATATGTCAGGACTTATTGTAGCGTTATATATAAAGCTCCTAGGTGTATCCCTTATTCTCACATTCTCATTTAGTTTTTGTTCCAATACATATTAGGTTTTTAGGCCCCCGCTTATGACTAAAAAGGTGGCTAATGATGGAGGTTCTCATGGGACACCTTAATAGACTGTCCCCCAGGCCCATGTTACTGTATTGGCTAGGTACCCCCACATATTATTATAACAGGACAATGCTTATCTGTATGGTAACTCTGGTCTGCCCTTTCTCCAATAATTATATTTCCTATTCCCTTAATTCTAATACATCACATATAGGTCCTATACTGTATATGGCATTTTAAAAATTAAAAAAAAAACAATATTAATTAATTATTATTATCAAATAATTATTATTAAAATGTTTTTAATAAAATTTTCATTTTATATTTTTTATCACATCTATACCTAATCAAAAATTTTTTTTAATATTTTTAATATTTTTCTTATTATTTTTTCTTCCTTTTTTACATTTCATATATATTTTTATGGGTATTTTTGTATATATTGTTTTTATTTTTTTATTTTTATTATTTTTTATTTATATTTTATATATTTTTAAAAAAATTTATGCCCGATAACATGCAGCCTGTCAAATGTTACTAAGGCAAACAGACAATGCACATTGGTAACAAGGTTTTTCATTTTTATAGAATGGACTTGATGAAGGTTAAATGTAAAGTAGAATGTATAAAATGTATCTGTAACTTTATCTGCTTCCTCTGGTTGACAAAGAGACCAGCGGCTCTGTTGATCTCACACCCCCCGACTGATATTTACATAATTAGGGGAGGGTGTCTGGAGCCCGTAGGACTATATCAATGTGTGAAGCGTGAAACGTCGACACCGTCTCTGAAAACGTCCTATGACGAAACGCGTAAGGCGGAGTCACGCTCACACGTCATACCCGGAAGCTAAGGCTGGAACGCAAGGTGAGACACAGGCTCGGACTCTTTTCCTGGTCTCATCCTTGCTCGCAGCCACGTCTGTATGGGGTATTAATTTTATAGAAACCATATGTAATATGCAATTCCAATAAACTGGACGTACTTCACCACGAAAGCCCCCTGTTTATTATTTCTTTATTACGGAGGATAAAGTAAACCGGAGGTGGAGAGTTGTGGAGGAGCCCAGCCCTGGAGCACCAGGTGAAACCCTGAGTTGGATCACTGGACGTACCCCACGGAGGAATGAAGCATAACTACTGTGACAGCCATCCCAAGATACCCACTCCTTTGCCTAGTACCCCTGTAGGGGTGACTGAGTCTGGTGAGTGGGGGAGCACAGGGGGAGCACCTGGAGTCACCAGCGTTAATGAGCACGAAAGTCACCATCTGTTATCTTATAACATCTATAACCACATATAGATGTGGCTCCTATAGAACTGTTTTTTTCCATTGAAATATTGAAACTGCCTGTTTCCTCACAGAGACTATATACATTATGCTATGCAGCCATAAAGAGCTTTTTTAGCTACCATCTAAACCATATATACATCTGCTTGTAACTTTTGCTTATCATATGAACCATACATGTATCTGCTAGTATGAAATCTGTTTATCATCTGTATCCCATTGGGGCCTGATACATGATAAATATAGGGTCCCAGGAATTTCTGGATCACTTTATTAGAATTTGTACACGTTAACACTTTACTTGCTGGCAAGGTTTATTACGTCTTCATTTATTTTTCACTACTGATGCCATTATCCCCACTTAGGGGGTGTTACACTGTCACCAAAAAATTTTTTTACTATAGTATTTTTTGGTATTCGGGTAATATCGCACGTGTCGCCCACACGGGACCTACCCTTTATACATCACAGAGGATTTATATTTTTTATTTTTCATTTAATTGTAATTCAATTCATATATTTATTTATTTTTCACTATTGCTGATATTAGCCCCACTCAGGGGGTGTTACACTGTCACCCAATTTTCTATGCATGTAGGGAAATGTTCACCTAATAATTCATGTGTTGTCCACACGGGACTTACCTTTATAGCTTACCATTCTTGTCTCCAAACTCAAATACCCTCTGGGCACTATCTAGCATCGACTTCTTAGTGAGCTCAATCCTACAAAGAGACAACTCTCTGAGAACATCCTGCCAAAGCACATAATGTGCCTGGTCAGGAGAGCGGACATATTCCGCCTCCTTTAGCCTAGCATGGTCCTCTAGTAGCCTCAGAGACTGCGCAGATGCCCTCTTTTTCACAGATATGTGGGTCATATATTCACCTTCATATATTCACCTCTAAGCCAGGCCTTAAACGCATCCCACTGTACCAGAGGTCCAGTAGAGCCTGCATTGTTAATCCAAAAACCGCACAATGTCTCTGATATCTCCTCCTGGATCTCCGGCTCCATAATCCAGTACTTGGATAACCTCCACATCCTCTCACCCACCATTGGAGAAAGCTGGATGTTCACAGACACCGGAGCATGGTCTGAAATTCCACGGGAGAGAATCTCTACCGAGATCAGCCTCCTCATAAGACTGGGGGAGGCATATGCTAAGTCAATACGGGACATGGTTCGGTGTGTGGTGGAGAGGCAAGTGAACTCTCTATCAGTGGGATGGAAATGGCGCCTTGCAACCGTCATACAGTATGAAAGGCGGATGCCCAGCGGGAAAGGTCCTGTTGCTGAGGACCAACCGCCTGCATCCTGTCCAGCTCCCTATTTGGGGTCATATTAAAGTCACCTAGAAACAGGACATTTTCTACATTGTATAACGTGGCTTGTTGCATCAGGTTATGAAGTAACCCTACGTCCACCGGAGGAGGCAGGTAGACTCCCACAATAACAACAGGAATCTCTTCAATCAGAGAATGTAAGAGAACATACCTGCCCCCTGGGTCTAGACGAATATCCAACAATTGAAAATGCAGGGATTTGTGGATTAGCACACTGACCCCCCTGTCATAATTGGAGTACGTCGCATGGTAATGGGTGCCAACCCATGCCCGCTTTAAGCTAAGAATGCGGGAACCCACAAGATGCGTCTCCTGCAGGATACACACCTGTGGGCGGAGCTTGAGCAAGTAAATAAGCACCAAGGAGCGCTTCACAGCGGAGTTTAAGCCTCGTACATTCCACGACACCACTAGACATCCAGCCATGGCAACAACTCCTCAATATCAAAAGGGCCCTGTCTTGATGAGGATGCCCGTCCCCAGTCCCCCGGGGGGGGGAAGTCCCCACGTCCGGTTACACCGGGGACACACACCCCAGCACAATGTAAGAGCACACTGCATATATTACTCATAAATGTGAAAACAAATACATGTCTTACTAGACCAACTCGAACCTGAAAATAAAAAAGGGTTAGTATAAATAACCAACCATAACCACCCCTGAACAACCCCACCCCCCACCCCGCACCCCCCAAAACGTTGAGGAGCACATAAGTCCCAAAAACCCCTTAGAACTGGTAACTTAAGTTGAGGTTGTGTAGCCGGAACGGGACCTCACAACACCATCATTGAGTATGGGAACTAGGTGTATGTGTAACAGTTCGTATCCCAGAGCCGGTGGAGTGATAAGTAGGAGAGAATAAAATGTTCTGTCCATCACCTGACTAAGCAGGGGCACCTTCTTCATTGTTCGTTGCAAAAATGAAAAAAAAAAAAAGACAGAGACAGTCCTCGACTGGTATGCTGAGTTCCTCCTACCTGCTCGTACGCTCCGCTTATCAGAAGCAGAACCGATGGAAGCTCTCAACACCAGCTTCCGCAGACGTCGTTCACCGTCCACCGTCAGATCTCACTCCGCCTCGAGACTCCATCACCCCCCCTTGAGTCCCATGACAGCGCCCTTACCTCGGCGCGCACGCAGAGACCGCTGATTTCCACTGTCCCAGTCCAGGATGTCTGCGCAGTGTAGAAAGAATTGACTCCTTCCGTTCCTCTTCGGTCATCTCTTTCCACCCCTGCACAAAGATTACGGACCCTTACTTTACTCACAGGCATCTTTATTTCCAGACCCATGAACACACCACAGAAGTTTTGAGCGGCTGCTAAGGATTGTCACTTTAGCTCCCATGACATCTGCACATACCAGCTATCGCAGACATCATGGTCACTAAGCAGAGGATGCTACCCCGCCACAGATGACAGGCAGCTCGCGTGGAACATTATATTCACCTTAGTACCTATCGTTCTCAGCTAAGTATATAATCTGTTAATCTTCAACAACTCGGGCACAGAAAAGGATAGAATTCAGTATTAATATTTATCTAATACAAAATATTAAAAAAATAAATAAATAAAAAAAAATACATATATATATATATATATAGAGACAGGGATGTAGAAATCTAACTATGGAACCTCCTCCAGTGAAACTGCAATTTAAGGGTTGTATGTTCACCATTCAGATCGCAGATAATACCATATTATACAGATCTTATGGAAATTGACCACACGATGGCAGCAGTTGGGAGGTTTCTCAGATTTTATGATCCCATCACTGTCTCCTCTAACTCTTAATATAATTCTAACTGACGATACATTATATTACACGATAGCCGGTATTGTTTGAGCATATACCACCCTCTACTGCCAAGACTGACACGCTGCCACTATCTATGATCTTCAGACCACAAAACTCTAACTACACACGCTCTGCGTTTACGAACCCCTAAGGTGGAATATCCACGTTCCCACCACCGTAGTTAGAAGTTTTAGAACATGCTATAAAACATATAGCACCTCTACATTCCACATAGACGCATGTATTCACACTAAGGATTCTGCTGAAACCTGACAAAGTTTATAGCTTAACACTGCTCATATCTCACTTTCAAAATGGGTTATAGATGATTTCTCATGATTTTGTTCATCATACAAACAGTTCTTACCCTGTTATTGGTTATTACGAGGTGAACTTCACATGGTTTACTCTCCAATGGACACTTGTCCTTACCGTTTCTAAATGTTAATGGATCAATACTGTTAGTTGCCATTGAGATCCTTTTCTTTACCTTTATTTTTATGTTTCTTTATTGTTTTTATGCTACTTGAC
This sequence comes from Lithobates clamitans, assembly GCA_037952925.1. Taxonomy (NCBI): domain Eukaryota; kingdom Metazoa; phylum Chordata; class Amphibia; order Anura; family Ranidae; genus Lithobates; species Lithobates clamitans. The sequence continues at coordinate 7,321,459 of JBBGZY010000787.1, read as the reverse complement.
ACCCAGATGGAACTCTCCCGTGTACCCACTACCTGCTACTGTCTAACTCAATCGGTTCCTTCCCCTCACAGCTCTTGTTGACAATTCCATGTAAAACCCTTAGACATGACTTGTCATACAACTCATCCCCTGCTCATCTCACTCATTCATTCCCCCCATCACCCCATACTGACGACACCCATAATATCCCCTACATGACTTCACCACCATAGACTATAGCTGTCGGTGAATGGATCCTCAATACCCATTACCTCTCTATTTGTTCAGATTTTTTCCAGTGACAGACCAACTCTCACACAGTGGACACATACAAATCTCCAATTCTTCCTCTACTCTATAAGAAAAACTCCACTGACCCACACCGGCACGACTGTAATCGCGACCCCATTCGCTGAGATCGGTGATAGGGATCTCGCTTAATGCCGGATTCTCCTCTTCTTTTCCCCACAAGTATACCCACCCCAACCTACTAAACTACTCTCACCCCCAGACCATCCTAACCGCACTATCTGCTGCAGCTCTTACAGTACTTACCAATACTATACTACTCACACAAAATGACAACAGCCTTCCAAGATGCTACCAACCCACTGGTTAAACTTGTTTCGCTCAATGCCAGGGGTCTCAATACCCCAGAAAAACGCTCCAAACTCCTCCTCACTATGTCTCGAAGCAAGGCTGACATCGTTTTCGTGCAGGAGACACATTTTCGCTCCGATGCCATACCGAAACTGCGCAACCCCCATTACCCCAAGGTATATCATGCAACTAATCCTTTACACAAATCAAAAGGGGTCTCAATACTCATAGCAAAACGCTGCCCTTTCCAAATCACTGACACACTTGTGGATCAAAAGGGTAGATACCTCTTCCTGAAAGGTTCACTTTTCGGTAAGGCAATCACCTTAGCAAATATATATGCACCAAACATCCATCAAGTACCATTCTTCCGAACCATAACCGATCTCTTAACAAACTTCCAAGAGGGCACCCTGGTGTTAGGGGGAGACTTCAACGCCCCGCTATCTCCGATCCAAGACACATCAACCGGCACATCATCTCTACCATACACAGCCCTGAAAACAATTAAATCCCAGCTCCGATGCTTATTGCTCCACGATACTTGGCGCACCAAAAACCCTGAAGGCAAAGACTATACTTTCTACTCAATACCTCATAACCGATACTCAAGGATAGACTACCTATTCCTATCACAAACAGACCTTCCCTTGCTCCATCAAACCTCCATTGACCCAATGTTCATCTCAGATCATCATCCCATTTCCCTGACATTGAAATTCCCTGCTACCTCACCTCGTTCAAACACATGGAGATTAGATCTATCCTTACTGACTGATCCCTCTATCGCTGCAGAAATTGAAAAGCGGCTACAACACTTCTTCCTCGAAAATGATCCCAATGACACTTCTCCGCTCACTAATTGGGAAGCACATAAAAGTGTAATCAGAGGCACTTTCATAGCGGCAGCTGCCAAACGTGATCGAGAACGACGGAAACAATACTCTGACCTTATTGCACGAATCCACAAACTCGAAAACACGCACAAACATTCTCAAGCCCTGACCACTTTGACAGACCTGGTACAAGCTAGGAAAGACCTCTTAAACATAATCGACCAGCAAATTCAACGCAAATACATACTTGCCAAAAAACTCTTCTATGAACATGGCAACATAGTCAGTAAACTCTTGGCAAAAGCCATACAAACGGAAAAATCTGACATGACGATACATTCTGTTGTAGATCCGTCTGGAAAAAAAATGAATCAGACACCCGATATAGCTAAACAATTTGTTAAATTTTACACTAAATTATACAATCTCCCTCAATCGGATCCACCTAATGATGACACCAGTAGGAAACAAATGATAGTTCAATTCTTGGAACAATACGGCCCCACAAAAATTTCAGAATCCACTGCCCGAGACCTAGCCTCCCCATTAACAACTGATGAAGCCAACCGGGCATTGACACAAATGAAACCAGGTAAAAGCCCGGGCCCTGATGGTCTACCAGCCGGGTACTACAAATCATACACGAAAATACTCATCCCGGCTTTTTTGACTGCTTACAATTCTTTTGCTACCCCCACAGAACCACCACGAGAGCTCCTAACCGCCCACATAGCGGTAAATTCCGAAGCCAGAGAAAGATCCCTCTTTAGTTAGTAACTACCGCCCCATCTCGTTACTTAACGTTGACCTTAAATGGTGTGCAAAAACTCTTGCAAATCGACTCCTCCCTTTCATACCACAACTTATAGATCTTGACCAAGTCGGCTTCATCCTGGGGAGAGAAGCGAGAGATAACACTCTCAAAGCTATTAATATTCATCACTGGCTTACGTCTACACAGACCAGGGGATTTATACTCTCACTCGACGCGGAGAAGGCGTTCGACAGACTAGCATGGGACTTTATGACAGAAACCCTAAAAGCTATAGACCTCCCATCGACAATGCTCAACTTCATATTAGCCCTATACTCAAATCCCACTGCACGAGTTCGAGTGAACGGTCATCTGTCGGACGCCTTCTCCATGTCGAATGGAACCCGGCAGGGATGCCCTCTCTCCCCCTTAATCTTTATTCTCTCCCTTGAACCGCTACTAAATCACCTTAGAGCTAATCCGGACATCAAGGGACATAGACATAAAACACCGAACATTTAAACTAGCAGCCTTTGCAGACGACATCCTACTCTTTCTTAAGGAACCACTTACAACAATCCCCAACTTACTCAAAGACTTCCAAACCTTTAACACCCTAACTAATCTGCAAATAAACTTCTCCAAATCGACTGCACATAACGTCTCCCTTGACCATGACATATGCCATCAATGCCAAAACAATTTCCTGTTCAAATGGAATAACCGCACAATTACCTACCTAGGCATACAATTACCGACCTCTCTAAACGACCTATACTCCTTAAACCATGCTACACTACTACAAAAAATAATACTTGACTTGAAAAAATGGTCCACTGGACTTTTTTCATGGTTCGGAAGAATCGCAATTATCAAGATGAATATCCTCCCCAGAATCTTATACATCCTACAAACAATCCCAATTAAACTTCCACAAACTTTCTCCTCTACTTACAAAAAGGTTTGCACAAATTTTATCTGGGGCAAAAAAAGACCGAGACTAGACTTCGCGAGACTGACTACTCCTAAACTCCTAGGTGGCTTAGGACTCCCAGACATTTGTAAATATCAACAGGCTTGTCATTTAGCTAGGATTGTGGACTGGAACATACACATTAAAAACAAGGACTGGATACACTTTTCCCTTCTGGACATACGTCCAACTGAGGCACTTCTTCAATAAACCCAAACCCAGGCCTAATCGGTCCAGATGCACTACCAAGTTTGAGCACTTATGTTTAAGCGAGAACGCTCAAGGCCACCTTATTTCTCAAATATACACCCTATTATTTATCACTCATACACCTGAGAAGCATTGGACCATTCAAAAATGGGAACGAGATCTCTCCGTGCAATCCACAGATCTTGATTGGGACACAATATACACTATAATCCACAAAGGTTCGCTAAATGTACAAATACAGGAAAATGCCTTCAAAATTCTTTCCAGATGGTACAGGACACCTAATGTTTTGCACCAAATTGATCCAACAATCTCCCAGAATTGTTGGAGATGCAAAAAAGAAAAAGGTACTCTCCTACACATCTGGTGGTCCTGCTCCGAAATTCAACCGTTCTGGAGAGAAGTCCATAAATTCATACATCAAATAACCACATACTCCCTGGAATTCACACCTGCCCAATTCCTACTCCACCACTCAACAAATCCGACACCAGCATATTTTCGCTCTCTTGCTATGCATTTGATCACTGCAGCTAACATGTGTATCCCCCTCAAATGGCCTTCCGCAGATCCACAGTCCATGAAGGATTGGTTCACTCGTATACAAAACACAAAGGTCATGGAAGACCTCATACATCAGGCCAAGGAAACGCCGACTAAGTTCACCAAAACATGGGCTTGTTGGCTACATTTTGTTACCACTGACCCCTACAAACAGATAATGATGTGAAGGCCACATAAGAGCTGTGGCAGAATAGCAACAACTCTGTAACCCTCTCACCCATACCCCTACCCTATATTCCCAGTCCCCCTCCTATCCCCCTCTTACTTCTACACACCTGCACAACACATACTTAATGTATTTCCCCGCCCACGGAATATATTACGCAACTTAACCTACCATCAACGATTTGAAAAGCAATTCCTCCCTCCACCCACTTACATGCTCACCCCAACAGGATTCCCTTTCTTTTCCCAAGTTTGACTTTTCAACCTTTCATACCACCTTGTATGCCTGATATACAATCTACTGGCATATGATTCGCTCATTATCCTCTATATTTATCTTACCTTAACCTTCCCCAGACATATCACATAAGTTTACCCGCATGTACTAGAACAGAACGTGATGACTATATATTAGTCTATACCATTGGCTGTGACTTTAAGCTGTATAATGTTTCAATGCTTTTCCTATACATTGTTACTCACACTTCATCTTAACGGCGGCTGCGTCCGCACAAATGCATGTAACTGTACGAGTTTTCAAATCTTGTTATTTCTGTTACCTATGTATCAAACTCCAATAAAAACTTTTGAACAAAAAAGAAAAAAAAAAGAAAACAAACTTGAAAAGTAAAATGATCTCCCAGGATCCCCTGAAAAGAGCATACATGGAAAAAGTTATAAGAGGGGGATGTGTCTTCTAGGACCAGTTAGGGCCAGAGCTGCTGGACCAACCAATCCTCTTCTCTGGCAGCAGTCCTCTGGGAACAGTTCCTAAGCATGGCATTAGTCCATAGGGATCCGTAGAGGAAGATATATGAAAAAAGGATTGGAATACAGCCACAGTACACATGGGGGGACATGCATGTTTATCTGTTCCAAGATATGCAGAGCAAATAATTCCGCACATCACGCCCATAGTAGCAAAATATGAAAGTTAAACTTACGGGGGGAGAGTCTCCAGCCAGGCGGACGCATCTTTAGGATTAGTGAAAAATCGAACCGTCTCGCCGTCCACCACTCGCATTTTTGCAGGGAATAGGATGCTGTACTTTAGGCCTCTTCTCCGTAGGGCAGCTTTAACCGAGTCAAAAGAGCGGTGTTGGCGTTGCGTTTCCATAGTATAGTCCGGGAACAGCAGGAGCTTGACATTTTTGTAAGGCAGCTCACCAGCAACAGGTGAAGCTCTAAGCAACTCATCCCTGTCATGAAAGTTTAATAAACGGAGGATGAAAGTGCGAGGGGGATCCCTCAGGCCCCGGCCGGGGCGGTACTCGATGGGCCCTCTCCACCACAAAGTACGGGGAAAACTGAGCAGCCGGGAGCATGGAACGTAATAACTCCTCTGCAAACTGGGCTGGGGCTCGACCCTCTACCCCCTCCGGGAGACCCACGATCCTGAGGTTGTTCCTCCTGCTCCGGTTCTCGGCGTCCTCCGCATGGTATTCCAGGGCCCGCACCTTCGTCTGAAGGGCGCGGATGGAGGTATCATGGTCAGTAATAGTGTCCTCTGCCTCTCCTATTCTCTGCTCAGCCTCCGATACCCTAGAGCGGATTTTATCCAGATCTTGCCTAACTATGCCCACGTTTAGCTGGACCTCTTCTATCTTTGAGGCCAAGGTAGACTGATAAGAGGTTACAGCAGACTGGCAGGAGGTAATAGCCGCCATGAGCTCCGTCAGTCCCGGAGGGGTCAGAACAGGATCCTCCTCGTGGTCCGTCTGTGACGCCATATTACTATGGCGCGCAGGAGATCCCATAGAGCGGGGGGTTGATCCATCCTCTTCTGGGATGTTTGGGGGAAACTTTAACTTCTTACCCCTCTTCTTGTAGCTAGGAGTTCTGGAAGACAACCAACAAGCTCAGGATTCCTTTAAACGGTGCAGCGGGACAGTGCGGATAACTTTATAGGATCACACTCCGGGAGAGCTCAGAACACACGTCTGCTCAGTCCGCCATCTTGGCCATGCCCCCACCATGCTCCTCTGCATGTTGTGGCTGGATATCATGGGCAATATCACTAAACAGAGGAAATTATGCCCTGCCCGAGGACTGACTACGTCCACCTTTGCCTGAGGACACATACGCTGCTGACCCCATCACAGTGCCATGGGAACGTCTGCCTCTCCTTGTTGTTCTCCCAGGCATGATGTGGGGGTGCTTATTAACAAAATGTAATAAAGATGTGCAAATGTGTATGTGGATGCACTTTAAGCGCACTGAAGTATACTGTGTTAAACGTGCACACACAGAAATATACTGCATTAAATGGCATGTAACACATTAACTTTTTTGGCGTGCGGCAATGCACTGAAATATATGGCGTTAAACTTGCAGTAATGCACTGAAATATACTGCGTTAAACGTGCACTAATGCACAGAAATATACTGCAGCACGTAACGCACTGAAATATACAGAGTTAAACTTGGAGGAACGCACTGAAATATACTGTGTTAAATGGTCACTACACTCACACTGACTGAACTATCACTAGATTCACACTAAAGTGACACTAAAGTAAAAATGAATGGTCTCTCATTACATTCACACTGACTGAACTATCAATAGATTCACACTAATGTAAACATGAATGGTGGTCACTACACTCACACTGACTGAACTATCCTATCACTAGATTCACACTAATGTAAAGATGAATGGTGGTCACTACACTCACACTGACTGAACTAGCCTATCACTAGATTCACACTAATGTAAAGATGAATGGTGGTCACTACACTCGTTAAACTTGGAGGAACGCACTGAAATATACTGTGTTAAATGGTCACTACACTCACACTGACTGAACTATCACTAGATTCACACTAAAGTGACACAAAAGTAAAAATTAATGGTCTCTCATTACACTCACACTGACTGAACTATCACTAGATTCACATTATGGTAAAAAAGAATGGTGGTCACTACACTCACACTGGCTAAACTATCACTAGATTCACACAAAACTGATATTCTGCACTGACAATAGAATCAGAATAGCACATTATAGCAAACTATCTGTCTAGTAGCACTAAACAGAGCCCTGTTCTATCTCTATTCATGCTGATATCACACTAAATATGGCTGCTATTGAAAGAATACTTTTATAGTGTGGGGCGGGACTAGGAGCAATGAGCCATGATTGGATAGAGTCATCATGACAGCGTCCAATCATGGCTCTGACAGTGCTCTTTGCCCTGATTGGTTGAAACAATGAAAGATTTACCCAATCAGGGATTTCAATGTACTGTGGGGCGGCGCAGTGCATTGTGGTCATTCGGTGGGCCGAACAAACGGTTGAACGCCCCGATAATTCGGATGTTCGGCTTGAACTCATGCTCAGGCCGAACCGTTCGCTCATCACTAATAAGAACAAAAATTCTGGGGCCATTATTCATGATTAACTGTAAACTAATAACCTGTAAAGGCTTTGAAAGCATCATTATTGAACAATTTTTGGTACTATAGTTTGTCACCACTTTACAGACATGCACTATTCTTAGTCTGACATGATTGCTATCTATTTACTTGATGTAACATTATTGTTTATATTTTACCAAAAAGTTGGTATTATATTGTGTTTGTGTGCACTAAAATTCATTTAAGTGTATTTTTTTCAGAAAATTTGTGATTGATAAACGGCTGTGCAAATGTCTTGCATCATAAAAAATAGCAAAAGTAACCATTTTATTTTTAAGCAGCTACTGCTTTCATAAAATATATAATGTTTGGGGGTTCTAAATAATTTTTCAGCAGATTTTTACATGTATGTGAACAATGTCAAACAACAAATGTATTTTTACTGATGACAACATAATTTGGCATTGATGGAAGAATGTTCAAAGTAGTGAAAGCTGAAGTTCAAAGTTTCTAAATGCAAAATAATGCAGTTAAAAGAAAAACATTTTCTAAAAAGAGCACACTTTGAGGAACAAAACTACAGAGAAAAAAAGTTTTTTTTTTTTTCGGATGATTTCAAAATGAACAAACAGAATGTCCATGCAGTGTCGAAAGCTAATAGAATTCTGGAGCACATTACTAGACAGGTCACCAGCAGAAGGAAGGATGTCCTGATTTCCCTAAATAAATATTTAGTTAGACTTTAGTTAGACTTCATTTAGATTACTGTGTCTAGTTCTGGGGACCTCATTTACAAAAAGATGAATCCAAATACAGGAAAAAAATGTTGAAAGGGATAAATATATCAGAACAGACTGCAGGAACTTAAATCGGTTGTTACCCCAACACTTCATATTCCTGATACATTATGTGTCTGCTGTACCATTTTACTTGTATAAGAAAGTATCCTGTTCTCTTTGCATTGCTTCCTTTATGTGAACTCCCTGGTGTCCCTGCCAGTGCCTCTGCTTTCCTATTAAAAACTAGAACAAAAAAGGAAGGTTTCCCCACATTGGGGTTTTTAGGCAGCACAATAACAGATGTAGTCAATGTTGTATGAAAAAATATAACAATTTTATTGGATAATAATATATCATCAGAGTTAAAAACAATGAGCTCCAGTGGGAATTATTTTAAAAGAATAGTTGGCTGAACATACATAAGCAGACATTTGTTCATAGCAATATTTTATATCATGAACATTAAACCTGACGCGTTTCAACCCCTAAAGTTGGGGTCTTCTTCAGAGGATCAGTCTGCTGGGGAGAACATGAAAATAGGGTTGATATACATATACATGTTCCATTCATATGAATATGATATGAACTACATTGATTATGCAATACATCAATACAGTATAATTACCAAGTAAAAGTATGTCCAACGGAAAACACAGGTTCCCACATGGAGATCCCTTTAAAAGATATATTGCTTTGTCCTCTTCTCCAGAGGGGGATTCAAACCTCCTCTACCGCTGTCACACCCCAGGCCAGGATAGTGAGAAGCAACGTGGCTTACGAGAGGTCACACTTTTGAGCGCCGCCCGCCAGAGCAGACAACCAGCCGGAAAGCACCAAACCACCTGCGATGAATATTTGCAAGGAAAAATAACTTAAAAACCCATATTAAGGTAGTCAGGTTTGATCTGTGGGCTAAAAAAGCCACTGAAAGATCAAGGGTACTATAAATATGATATATATGGCCCAAACCCACAAGGGAGTTCTGAACCATATTTATCTGGTGTATGTTTAAAGAGGAATACCATATAAGAAAACAAATATGGTAAGTAGGGTAAGTATTGTGTCTGTGCTAAAAAAAATGGTGGTGACAGAGTGAAAAAAAGGTAAGAGAGAAGAGGAAGAAAAATGAGGCATACAATCTAGGTGTGGTAGAATGTGAAAAAAGTATATAAGGTACAAACAGGTGCCAGTGAGTGAGAGGGGGAGGAAAGAATGGGAGGGGGGGGGGACGGGGGGAAGGGGAGGATGAGGGGAAAGAAGGGGGGCCATTGGGGAATGGTGGTGTGGAAAAATGATGTATTATTATTACCTCAAAATAAGTGCTAAATAGCACATGTGGATGCATCAGATTGTCCCATGTTAACTAGACTGTTGCTTGTTAGCCAACCCGGGATTGGTCATAAGCTGTATAAGACTCAGGTGATAGTAACCAAAACCTGAGTCAACCAGTCTAGAAATAAGCAAAATATATAATTGTAAAAAGTGTGACCACATATATTGTCAGTGGTCAAAAAATATTAACAATCATAGGGGTCGGTAGACCCCGATTATTTTGGGCAAAATGATGCTATAATAACACATGGCTATGAAGGTGTACTTACTGTGTGGTAGCCGAAAATGACAGCAGGAGTGGTAACAGGCAGCAGGGTGTGTTTACAGTTCGCCAGATAGGAGGAAATTGAAAACATACATCAAGTGTAGGTTTTTATACCCATAATTACGGGGGTGTGTATACCTTGCATCTATCCACCCAGGTGTGCGCAATCCGGTGATAATCCCATGACGGGCGGCAAGGCGGCCATCATGGCAGCCAAGTGTGGTCTCCCCGGCGTTCCAGAAAAGCAACGCTCCGAGATCTCGTCATCCTCGCCGAAATCTCGCGATGTCTGTGACGTCACATCACTCGCGCGGGGCCCCGCGCATGCGCAGTGACGAAAGGCATCCGAGGATGTTCCGGAATGCCGCCGGCAAGGAGAAAAAGATCCCCAGTGTGGCGTCCGGTGGCCAGCCGAGCGTCCAATGGGGAAACATGGGGGGGGAGGAGCCGCCTCCACCCCCCTCACCTTGCCGGGAAGGCACGTCACAGGTCACTCCCGCCCTGGAGACGACAGCAGAGAGAGTGCCAGAGCTCCCCGGTGGTGGAAAAAGCAAATTCAAAAGGGGAAAAAAACAAATACAAATTGTGAGGATAACATTTTTCACAGTTCTAAGTTAGCACCATTATTGCATATCTCGTGTATACATAATCATATAAGGAGCTTCAGTGAAGAATAGGAGAAACTCAATCACATGTATAGATAACTTTACACCGTCAATTTAAGAATAAATAAAAACAGCAAAAACAAATCGATGGAATATGGTAGGAGATGTAATTGGATCAGCACAGGGGAAGAGGGGAGAGGTTGGAAACAAAAGGGGAACGGGACATAGTCACTGATACCAATTGTTTTCTATTACTTAGGACTGTATTATATTATAACCAAACCAAGAGGGACATGATTATTGTGTTTTGCCAGAGACAAAGCCTTTTAGGAATGGAGCAAAATAAATGGCCTCGTTCAATCCTGGGAACAAGGTGGAGTTTAATTTAAATATCCACCTTTGCTCGTGCTGCAGTAGAATTTTGTTCCAGTCGCCGCCTCGCCCTGGTATGTGAATTCGATAGAAGCGCGATGAAGGATACTATGGGCATCCTGTAGTTGTGAATTTCCATCACATGTCTCCCAAGTGGCACATATGGATTACCAATTTGCATATGGTAAATGTGTTTAGATATGCGCTGATGAAACTCTTGTTTGGTCTTTCCGACGTAGTGTGCTCCACATTCACAAGACATAAGGTACACTACGCCACGTGTTTGACAGTTGGTGAAATGTGACGGTTTAAAGGTTGTCCCATTTGGGAGAATAAAGGTCCTTTCACGTCTTATGTATGGGCAGCAAGAGCAGTGTCCACAAGGGAAGGATCCCAGGATAGAACAATGTCTACTTCTTTTTTGTGCCGTTTTGAACTCACTCTGAACTAATTTATCCTTTAGTGAGGTTGCTCGTCTGAAAGTGATTGAGGGGGTATCTGCAATGAACTTACTAACTTTTGGGTCATCTCAGAGTATGGGCCAATGCTTACGGATAATGTTTCTGATCTCGTTATGTTGTTTTGAGAAGCGCAGGATCACCCTGGTGGGATCCATACCAGGGTCGCCCCTGGCCCTTTCCCCAAACAATAACGTGTGTCTGGATTGTGCAGCTGCGCGATTGTACGCTTTGCGTAGGGTTGAACGGCTGTAACCCCGTGCTAGTAATCTAATTTGTAATTTCTGTGCTTCCTGTTTGTAGAGGACCTCATCAGAACAGTTCCTGCGTAGACGCAGGTACTGTCCATATGGAATAGACCTCTTCAGACCTGTAGGGTGAAAGCTATCCGCATGGAGGATGGTATTTCCTGCGGTGCTTTTGCGAAACAAGGTGCTAGAGATGAGATCCTCAGAAGTACGTCTCAACTGCACATCCAGGAAGTTTATTTGATCACGATCATAAGTCATAGTGAATTTGAGATTGCGTTCATTGTGGTTGATGTGGTCAAAGAACTTCAATAGGGATTCTTCGGGTCCCTCCCAGACCAGGAGGACATCATCGATGTATCGTCGCCACATACGTATACAGTTCACGTATGTGGCGAGGCCCTCATCTTCTCCGAGCGCCCTCTCCCACTCCCCCAGGTACAGGTTGGCGTAGGCCGGGGCACAACACGTGCCCATAGCCACGCCCTGTACCTGGAGGTAGTGGGAGTTGTCAAAAAGGAAAAAATTGTGATTCAAGATATATTCAAGGCCATCGATGATGAACTCACCCAGAGCTCCATCATATCTGTTGGTTCTCTGGAGGAGTGCCCGTACAGCCTCGATCCACTTGTTGTGGGGGATCGAGCTGTACAGGGCTTCAACATCAATGGCCACAAAAAATGAATTGGGTGGAAGGGATACTTCCTGAATCAATTGGAGTAGATGCATTGTATCCTTAAGGAACGAAGGCATGCTCATGACAAATGGTTGTAAAAATGAGTCAATCACTTTACTCAAGTTTTCTGAGATTCCTCCATTCCCGGAGACAATTGGTCGTCCGGGAGGTTTGGTTTGGTTCTTATGGATTTTGGGCAAACTGTAAAACGTAGCCATACGTGGGTGTTTGATTTGAATGAATTCATACTGGTCTCTAGTAATAACTTCCTTGTCCAAAGCGGACTGTATTAGATCATAAAATTTAGTATAGGACCTCTGTATGAATTTACTCGGAATGGTTTTGTACCATTCATCATTGTCCAAGATGTCTTGGCACATCCGTACGTAGTCCTGATTGTCCATCAGGACTACGTTGCCTCCTTTGTCAGAAGGTTTTATTGTAATTTCTACATTGTTACACAGGGAATCAATGGCTGCCGATTCCTCAGCAGTCAGATTTTGTGGGCATGCTTTCTTGTGTGTGAGTTTAGATATGTCTCTAATTGTTTGTTTTACAAAGATCTCTATGTTTGAATTCAAACTAAGAGGTGGAAATTTTCCAGAGGGTTTTTTAAGGTTAATGGCAAGGTTCTGAGTAGGTTCATTGGCACTTTCAAGTAAAGTTTCTAGGTCAATTTGGTCTATGAGGTCTAGAGTGTTGTTTTCTTGGAACAAAAGCGTTAGGTCACGCAAGGCTTTGAATTCCTTCATACTGAAGGTGGCCCACTCCGTCATGTCCAAATTAGTATCAGTTTTCGCATGAAGGCTCTTCAAGAGTAGTCGACGTGCAAATAATTGTAGGTCAGTGACCACTTCGAATAAATCGAAGTTTTCTTGTGGACAAAAAGTCAAACCCTTATCCAATGATACCATTTGTTTGTTATATTCCCTGGTGAGGATGGCCATCATTTCCTGGGAACAGGCATTTAGATTAGCCTCCCATATGGTTCAGAACTCCCTTGTGGGTTTGGGCCATATATATCATATTTATAGTACCCTTGATCTTTCAGTGGCTTCTTTAGCCCACAGATCAAACCTGACTACCTTAATATGGGTTTTTAAGTTATTTTTCCTTGCAAATATTCATCGCAGGTGGTTTGGTGCTTTCCGGCTGGTTGTCTGCTCTGGCGGGCGGCGCTCAAAAGTGTGACCTCTCGTAAGCCACGTTGCTTCTCACTATCCTGGCCTGGGGTGTGACGGCGGTAGAGGAGGTTTGAATCCCCCTCTGGAGAAGAGGACAAAGCAATATATCTTTTAAAGGGATCTCCATGTGGGAACCTGTGTTTTCCGTTGGACATACTTTTACTTGGTAATTATACTGTATTGATGTATCACATAATCAATGTAGTTCATATCATATTCATATGAATGGAACATGTATATGTATATCAACCCTATTTTTATGTTCTCCCCAGCAGACTGATCCTCTGAAGAAGACCCCAACTTTAGGGGTTGAAACGCTCAAGGTTTAATGTTCATGATATAAAATATTGCTATGAACAAATGTCTGCTTATGTATGTTCAGCCAACTATTCTTTTAAAATAATTCCCACTGGAGCTCATTGTTTTTAACTCTGATGATATATTGTTATCCAATAAAATTGTTATATTTTTTCATACAACATTGACTACATCTGTTATTGTGCTGCCTAAAAACCCCAATGTGGGGAAACCTTCCTTTTTTTGTTCTAATTTTTAAGGGGTGAGCAGCAATCCTCTTTTCTCCTCCCTAGTGTCGCCTCCATTTTTTCCTATTAAAAACTGATCACCCTAATGCCCTGTACACACAATAGGTTTTTCCGGGGCGTGGCCTGCGCTTGAGCTAGATGGCAGCATAAGACCGGAGCTCCGGTGATATCCAGGGAAACAGCGGCTCAAAACACGCCATCGGGTCCCGTTTTTTGCTCTCCACAGCTGGCGATTCACCCTGGGACAAGGTAGAGAGGATGTCCAGAAAAAGAAAAGAACAAAGGAAGCCACAGCGCCTGACGGACTTCTATAGCATGAAGCAACATGACGGTAGGCAAGATGGCGCCGGGTCGTCCTCTACCCCAGCTAACATCCCCGCCGGCCATCCGACTAAACAGAACAGCCACAGGCAAAATAGACCCTCATCAGACAGCCCACACCCATACTCTCCCTCCCCGCCATCAGGTAGCCCTGCCAAAGCGAAATTTAGGCTGGATGGAGAGGGATTCCTCGGAGCGGCAAGCCCAGGCATTGATTCAGGGGATGACACACGTGAGCTCCCTGACTCCATAGAAACCTTTCCTACCATGCATCAACCAGTGATAGACACAGTGCTGAAAGATATGCTCTTATCACTGAGAAGCTCACTACAATCAGATATAATGAAGTGTATGCACAAATTTAATACCAACCTTCAAGCTGTAGAAATACGGGTTGAGCACATAGAGCAAAAGATGGGAGAATATGCCGTCACCATTAATGACTTAGTGGACTCCCATGAGGAAAGAGAAAGAGACACAGATTGGTTGAAAGATAAAATCGCAGACATTGAAGACAGAAATAGGAGGAACGATTTGAAAATCAGGGGGATCCCTGAAACAGTCCTGCAAGCTGACTTAAGATCCTATGCCACCTCGCTGTTTAAATCTCTCCTACCTGATCTCTCTGATCTGGAGATCACCATTGACAGAATACATCGCCTGCCAAAACCGACATACCTGTCAGAACATCCCCAGAGATATAATCCTGCGCCTACATTTTTATCATGCCAAAGAACAACTGATGTTGATCATGCGCCAGAAAGATCAAATCCCCACGCAATTTCAGCATCTACAGTTCTATGCTGATCTTTCTCAATACACCTTGCAAAAGAGGAAGAACTTAAACACCATCACCAAAGCATTGAGAAACCATCACATCACCTATAGATGGGGGTACCCTACCAAACTCACTGTTACTAAAGATGGACGCACCCACGTGGTGAATTCATTAGAGAAGGGCCTCTCCCTTTTGGAGGAATGGAAAATTATACCAGAACAGGAGATGACCACGGCTAAAATGCCTAGATCAGTGGAACCTGTGTGGAAGACGGTCACTACAAAAAATGCAAAATCACACTCCTAAATCAGGATGGTTAACTATAACCTACCAATCCCTGGAAATCTATCCAAGAGCTCACAGGCTTGAACTTTTTCCCCCACCTAATTGAACAGCAATAAGCTGTACCTTAACGTTTGTGTTTTCAGGTTTGGGCTCAGCTCTTGAAAATGCTGACCCCACACAAGTTTGATGAATACACTGCCTTTCAGTTTATGTTTGTCTTTTTTGTTTCCCTTCTCTTTTTTCTGTTGTCTTTGAAACTGCAGCAGCCAGAACGCGTGCAAGCATCGCAAAAGTCATGCCTTACTTCAACAACAAATATGAAGATGGAACTCTCCTCACCACACATTTCCAACTTGAATCCATCATTACACTGCCATCCAAAAGTGAGTATAGTCCAAGCTCTGTTATGCCATATAGTGCCTATTCCTTGCTATCCCTGAAAACACCACAAGAGGGCAACATTGCCTCAAAAATGAATACTTATCACAAAATTCCAGATAACACACAAATCCCTCAATTATGGGTATAAAACTTCTATCTATTAATGCGAAAGGCCTAAACCACCCCGCTAAGAGGAGGTCAATGTGGAAAGAGGCTCTTTCCAACAAGTCAGACATTATCTGTGTGCAGGAAACGCACTTTTCCACAACAGCTACTCCTTCTTGCACTCACAGGAACTTCCCGTATATCTTTACTGCCAATGCCCAAAATAAAACAAAAGGAGTCCTCACAGCCATTCGGGACACAGTGGCATTTTCAGTCCATGAAACAATCAAAGACCCTGGAGGTCGATACCTAATCTTGATATGCGACCTCAATTCCATCACATAAACTATTGTTAATGTGTATGCGCCCAACCTACACCAGCTACACTTCCTCCACAAACTTTTACGAAAGATCAAGGCCCACCAAAAAGGAAGATTAATACTGTGTGGAGACTTCCATACAACCCCTGATCCGAATCTGGACTCTTCATCTAGCACTAGACGCCCGGGTATGTCTCTCCTGGCCACACTACACGCACAAGACCTATATGATGCTTGGAGGTGCATGCACGCCGGCGAAAGGGACTACTCCTTTTTCTCCTCTCCACTAGGGATGAGCCAAACACCCCCCGGTTCGGTTCGCACCAGAACCCGCGAAAGGACCGAAAGTTCGCACGAACGTTAGAACCCCATTGACGTCTATGGGACTCGAACGTTCAAAATCAAAAGTTCTCATTTTAAAGGCTAATTTGCATGGTATTGTCCTAAAAAGGGTTTGGGGACCCGGGTCCTACCCCAGGGGACATGTATCAATGCAAAAAAAACTTTTAAAAACGGCCGTTTTTTCGGGAGCAGTGATTTTAATGATGCTTAAAGTAAAAAAAAAAAGTGAAATATTCCTTTAAATATCGTACCTGGGGGGTGTCTATAGTATGCCTGTAAAGTGACGCGTGTTTCCCATGTTTAGAACAGTCCCTGCACCAAATGTCATTTTTAAAGGAAAAAATCTCATTTAAAACTGCTTGCGGGTTTAATGTCATGTCGGGTCATGGCAATATGGATGAAAATCAGTGAGACAAACGGCATGGGTACCCCCCAGTCCATTACCAGGCCCTTTGGGTCTTGTATGGATATTAAGGGGAACCCCGCACCCAAATTAAAATAAGGAAAGGTGTGGGGCCACCAGGCCCTATATACTCTGAACAGCAGTATACAGGCGGTGCAAACAAGACAGGGACTGTAGGTTTGTTGTTAAGTAGAATCTCTTTGTAATTTTGAACGGGTACATTTTTAACGCGTTTAGCTCCAGCCAAAAAATCTTTTTTAAGCTTTTTGAAAAACATAGGGAAGGGTTATCACCCCTGTGACATTTGTTTTGCTGTCTTTCCTCCTCTTCAGAAGATTTCACCTCACTTTTTTGTCCCAATGAAAAATGTTTTTTGAAAATTTGGGTTTTTTTGTGGAACAAGGATTGGAAAGCATCAGTGGAAAGGAGAAATTGTTTTCCCATATTAACTCTTACAGGAGAGAATTTCCCTTCCTAGGGGTAGATTTCATCTCACTTTCTGTTGTCTCCTTCCGTTTGCAAGTAGGAGTCGTTTGTAAGTTAGATGTTTGAAAGTAGGGTCCTGCCCTATATACTCAGCAGAAATTTGGGCCTTAGGTGTTGCTGTGGCCACAACACTGTAAGCCCTCACAGGGCCCTGCTGTGAAATATTAGATCAAGAATTGTAATTACACGCCCCTGTTAGACAGGGGCAGAAAAATTGGGCCTTAGGCACTGGTGCTGGTGCCACAACACTGCAACCCCTCACAGACACTCTAGTTGGAACGCAGGAACGAGCCCTGCTGCAAAGTATTGCATCAAAAATTGTAATTACACGCCCCTGTTAGACAGGGGCAGAAAAATTGGGCCTTAGGCACTGGTGCTGGTGCCACAACACTGCAACCCCTCACAGACACTCTAGTTGGAACGCAGGAACGAGCCCTGCTGCAAAGTATTGCATCAAAAATTGTAATTACACGCCCCTGTTAGACAGGGGCAGAAAAATTGGGCCTTAGGCACTGGTGCTGGTGCCACAACACTGCAACCCCTCACAGACACTCTAGTTGGAATGCAGGAACGAGCCCTGCTGCAAAGTATTACATCAAAAATTGTAATTACACGCCCCTGTTAAACAGGGGCTGAAAAATTGTGCCTTAGGCACTGGTGGTGGCGCCCAGAACCAAAAATGTTCTTACAAGCTATCAGCGTGATGATTGAGGAGGAAGAGGATAATTACTCAGGGATAGTCACTCAGCATCAGCATAGGCAGTCTTTGAAGGGATCTGAGATTTCAAAAAAAATTATTCGGTTACATCAGCATCAGGTGCTTGGTAGCTGGTGGTGATCCAAGACTGATTCATTTTTATGAAGGTCAGCCGATCGACCGAGTCGGTGGACAGACGCACCCTGTGATCGTTTACCACGCCTCCAGCAGCACTGAATGTGCGTTCCGAAAGAACGCTGGATGCAGGACAGGCCAGTAGCTCAATTGCATACTGTGCAAGCTCTGGCCAGTGATCCATCCTCAAGACCCAGTAACCCAGAGGATTTTCGGTGGGAAAGGTGTCCAAGTCTGATCTTGCCCCTAGGTATTCCTGCACCATGTAAAACAGACGCTGGCGATGGTTGCTGGAACCGATCATACCTTGGGGCTGCGGACCAAAAAATTGTCTGAACGCATCGGTCAGACGGCCACCTTCTCCACCGCTCCTTCTTTGACTGACCGAAGCCTCAGCAACACGTTGTCCAGAAACAGGAGTTTGTAACCTCCCAGTCTCTGGGAACGCGTTGCACAGACCTTTCTGCAAGGCCTCCCGAAGATGTTTCATCCTCTGCTCCCTCTGCGATGGCAAGATAAGGTCCGCAACCTTACCCTTGTAACGTGGATCAAGGAGGGTTGCCAGCCAGTATTGGTCCTTCTCCTTGATACCACGAATACGAGGATCCTTACGCAGGCTTTGCAGGATCAGGGAGGCCATGCAGCGTAGGTTTGCTGAGGCATTCGGTCCGGAGTCCTCTGGGTCACTAAAGACAACAACGTCCGCAGCCACCTCCTCCCAGCCACGTACAAGTCCATGTGTTCCTTGGGACTGATCCCTTAAAGACTGCTGCTGATGCTGAGTGCCAGGCTCCACCTCCATACTGACACAATCTTCCTCCTCCTCCTCCTCCTCCTCTTCCTGTGTGATCGGCGGGCACGCAGGAACACTGTCTGGATAAAGGGGGCCTTGAGAGCTAAGGAATTCCTCCTCTTCCTGCCTCTGTTCTGCCTCAAGTGCCCTGTCCATTATTCCACGCAGCGTGTGCTCCAACAGGTGGACAAGGGGGACAGTGTCACTGATGCATGCACTGTCAGTGCTCACCATCCTCGTGGCCTCCTCGAATGGTGACAGGACAGTGCATGCATCCCTGATCATGGCCCACTGGCGTGGGGAAAAAAAACCAAGCTCCTCTGACCCTGTCCTGGTGCCATAGTCGCACAGGTACTCATTGATGGCCCTCTGCTGCGTGTGCAGCCGCTGCAGCATGGCCAACGTTGAGTTCCACCTGGTGGGCATGTCACAGATTAGGCGGTTCTTGGGCAGGTTAAACTCCTTTTGGAGGTCCGTCAGCCGAGCACTGGCATTATATGACCGGCGGAAATGCACACAGACTTTCCTGGCCTGCCTCAGGACATCCTGTAAGCCCGGGTACCTGCCCAAGAACCGCTGCACCACCAAGTTAAGGACGTGAGCCAAACAGGGCACATGGGTCATTTGTCCCTGTCGGAGGGCAGAGAGGAGGTTGGTGCCATTGTCGCAAACCACCATTCCTGCCTTAAGTTGGCGTGGTGTCAACCACCTCTGAACCTGCCCCTGCAGAGCTGACAGAACCTCTGCCCCAGTGTGGCTCCTGTCCCCCAAGCACACCAGCTCAAGCACCGCATGGCATCTTTTGGCCTGCGTACTTGCGTAGCCCCTTGAACACTTACGGAGCACCGCTGGTTCCGAGGAAGAGGCCATGGAGGAAGAAGAAGAGGAGGGGGTGGAGGAGAGAGGTGTATCACAATCAGCATTTTGGAGGCGTGGTGGCGGAACAACCTCCAACACTACCGCACCTTGTCCTGCATCCTTCCCAGCTGCCAGCAGAGTCACCCAATGCGCCGTGAAACTTAGGTAACGTCCCTGTCCATGCCTGCTGGACCATGAGTCAGCGGTAATATGCACCTTACCGCTGACCGCCCTGTCCAGCGAGGCATGGACATTGCCTTCCACATGCCGGTAGAGAGCCAGAATCGCCTTCCGTGAGAAAAAGTGGCGTTTGGGTACCTGCCACTGAGGAACCGCACATTCCACAAACTCACGGAAGGGGGCAGAGTCTACCAACTGAAAAGGCAGCAGTTGAAGTGCTAGCAATTTTGCCAAGCTAGCATTCAACCGCTGGGCATGTGGATGGTTGGGAGCAAACTTCTTTCGGCGGTGCAGCAGCTGGGGGCAGGGAAATTTGCCTGGTACAATATGACGTCGGTGTACCAAAAGCAGATTGCCCACAAGTACTTGGCTGTGACACACCTAATTCTACACCTTCATTCCTCTCACTGCAGGTCTCAGAGAGGACTGAAGGTCTAGTGGGGTTGGAAATCTCAGCTGATGAGGAGCAAGGAGAGATCCTCTTTGTTCTTTGGTGTGGGTCTTTTAGATACGCTTGCCAACGAACTGCATGGCAGGTCAACATATGTCTGGTCAAGCATGTGGTACCCAAGCGGGAGATGTTTGAGACATATGTTGCAAATAGCAGCGGTGCGATCTGATGCACTCGTCTCAAAAAAGGCCCACACCAAAGAACTTTTTGAATAACGCGCAGAGACTGCAGCGCCCTGCACATGTGGAGCTTTGGGGTGTGATGCAGTCAATGTGCTGCCCTTAGGCTGGCCCCTGGAGGGCATCCTGCCTCGTTGGTGATGTGCCGCCTCCTCCTCCTCCTCCTCCTCCTCTCTCCTATCAGGCTCCCACGTTGAGTCAGTGACCTCATCATCCCCTCCCTCCTCATCACTGGAGCAAACCTGGCAGTATGCTGCAGCAGGGGGAGCATGACTGCCAGATTGCTGTCCTTCTTGGGCACCCCCTCTGTCCGTGCTCATGTTACTGCCTTCATCGAGCTCAGTATCATCATCAGAGCCTTCCAAACGCTGGGCATCCTCCTGGAGCATGTACCCAACACTGTGGTTAAACAGTTCGAGGGAATCCTCATGAGGACATGGTGGAGCTAGGGAAGGAGTCACTGATGACATTGAGCTGAGGGAAGAGGCCGCTGCTTTGCCAGACAAAGCACCCTGGGCATGGGTGAGAGAGGATGAGGAGGATGAGGACGGCTTGGTCATCCACTCGACCAAGTCTTCCGCATGTTGCGGCTCAACACGGCCAGCTGCCGAAAAAAAGGCCAAGCGTGTCCCATGGCCACGTGCTGATGAGGATGCACCGTCTCCGCGACCAGCACTAGACACAGAGCCTGCTTGCCCTCTCTTATTGGCTTGTGACTGTCTGCCTCTCCTTCTTGGCCTTCCAGACATACTAATGGCCTGTAGCTGCACTAAGCTGGGATAGAACACCTGTAATTTTCTTCAGGTAGCTTTATATACTGTTACCAGACAAGCCTGCCTGTCAGTAGGAAGATAACAGGAACGGATCTAGCTGAACACTGTGAGCAGGACGCACTGCACTAAATGTAAATAGCAGGAACGGATCTAGCTGAACACTGTGAGCAGGACGCACTGCACTAAATGTAAATAGTCTAGAAGATAACAGGAACGGATCTAGCTGAACACTGTGAGCAGGACGCACTGCACTAAATCTAAATGGCAGGAACGGATCTAGCTGAACACTGTGAGCAGGACGCACTGCACTAAATGTAAATAGCAGGAACGGATCTAGCTGAACACTGTGAGCAGGACGCACTGCACTAAATGTAAATAGCAGGAACGGATCTAGCTGAACACTGTGAGCAGGACGCACTGCACTAAATGTAAATAGCAGGAACGGATCTAGCTGAACACTGTGAGCAGGACGCACTGCACTAAATGTAAATAACAGGAACGGATATAGCTGAACACTGTGAGCAGGACGCACTGCACTAAATGTAAATAGCAGGAACGGATCTAGCTGAACACTGTGAGCAGGACGCACTGCACTAAATGTAAATAGCAGGAACGGATCTAGCTGAACACTGTGAGCAGGACGCACTGCACTAAATGTAAATAACAGGAACGGATATAGCTGAACACTGTGAGCAGGACGCACTGCACTAAATGTAAATAGTCTAGAAGATAACAGGAACGGATCTAGCTGAACACTGTGAGCAGGACGCACTGCACTAAATGTAAATAGCAGGAACGGATCTAGCTGAACACTGTGAGCAGGACGCACTGCACTAAATGTAAATAGCAGGAACGGATCTAGCTGAACACTGTGAGCAGGACGCACTGCACTAAATGTAAATAGCAGGAACGGATCTAGCTGAACACTGTGAGCAGGACGCACTGCACTAAATGTAAATAACAGGAACGGATCTAGCTGAACACTGTGAGCAGGACGCACTGCACTAAATGTAAATAGTCTAGAAGATAACAGGAACGGATCTAGCTGAACACTGTGAGCAGGACGCACTGCACTAAATGTAAATAGCAGGAACGGATCTAGCTGAACACTGTGAGCAGGACGCACTGCACTAAATGTAAATAACAGGAACGGATCTAGCTGAACACTGTGAGCAGGACGCACTGCACTAAATGTAAATAGCAGGAACGGATCTAGCTGAACACTGTGAGCAGGACGCACTGCACTAAATGTAAATTGCAGGAACGGATCTAGCTGAACACTGTGAGCAGGACGCACTGCACTAAATGTAAATGGCAGGAACGGATCTAGCTGAACACTGTGAGCAGGACGCACTGCACTAAATGTAAATAGCAGGAACGGATCTAGCTGAACACTGTGAGCAGGACGCACTGCACTAAATGTAAATAGCAGGAACGGATCTAGCTGAACACTGTGAGCAGGACGCACTGCACTAAATGTAAATAGCAGGAATGGATCTAGCTGAACACTGTGAGCAGGACGCACTGCACTAAATGTAAATAACAGGAACGGATCTAGCTGAACACTGTGAGCAGGACGCACTGCACTAAATGTAAATAGTCTAGATAGAAGATAACAGGAACGGATCTAGCTAAACTGAATACAGTGTATATATATATATGCAACACCTGGGATGCATATATATACACAATACACTGTAAGTGCAGCTAACTGACTGACTGTTCTGCCTAATCTATCTAACTCAAATCAAATGACACTGTCTCTCTCTCTCTCTATCTCTTAGCACACCGGAACACACACTACACAGGGCCGCCGTGCAGGCGGCCTTATATAGTGTGGGGC
Source organism: Lithobates clamitans (assembly GCA_037952925.1). Classification (NCBI taxonomy): domain Eukaryota; kingdom Metazoa; phylum Chordata; class Amphibia; order Anura; family Ranidae; genus Lithobates; species Lithobates clamitans. The sequence continues at coordinate 7,298,226 of JBBGZY010000787.1, read as the reverse complement.
GTGTACTAAATCCCCTGAGCCATAATTGGCCAAAGCCACCCTGGCTTTGGCCAATTACAGCTCTCTCTACTGACGGCGCTGTGATTGGCCAAGCATGCGGGTCATAGTGCATGCTTGGCCAATCATCAGCCAGCAATGCACTGCGATGCCGCAGTGAATTATGGGCCGTGACGCGCCACACGAATTTGGCGCGAACGGCCCATATCGTTCGCAATTCGGCGAACGGGCGAACAGCCGATGTTCGAGTCGAACATGGGTTCGACTCGAACACGAAGCTCATCCCTACTCTCCACATAGAGTTTATTCCCAAATTGACCTCTTTCTTGTGGATCAAAACACCTTAGCCCAAACGACATCTACAACCATCAATACCATCACATGGTCTGATCACGCGTCCATCACCCTATCCGTAAGTGATGAATCAGCTTGCAATGTACCACACATGTGGAGGTCCAATAGCTATTTAATGCAACAACCAGACTCAAAAAATGCTATAAATCAACATCTGAAAGAGTTCTTTAGTGTTAATGATTCCTCTGTGCAGGATCAATTTATACTGTGGAATTCTCATAAGGCGTATATGCGTGGTATTTTTATACAATTAGGGGCAGGAGCCAAGAGGCAGCAGCAACAACGGGTAAAAGAACTAACAGACAAAATATTTTTGCTTGAAACTAGTAACAAAAAAATAACATCCCCTATATTATCCCAACAACTTACACAGCTACGCAATGACCTAAGATTACTATTACTTGAGAGTTTCGAAAGATCATCAAAAAAGCTTAAAATGACATATTACGCTACAGGAAACAAAGCTGGCCAAACTTTAGCGTATAGATTAAAAGGCCTCAGACACAAATCAAAGATCCCTTATATACTGCACCCTGTAACTAAACACAAACTCTACCATCCTCAAGACATAGCGGACACTTTTAGTCAATATTATAGCACATTATACAACTTAAAAGACGATACAAACACTATACAACCTAGCACTGACGCAATTAATTCTTTTCTACAACACCTAGACATGCCTTCCCTCACACAAGATCAAATACAGACCTTAAACCAAAAATTTAACACAGAAGAACTACATAAAACCATTAATTCCCTCCCCAGCAACAAATCACCGGGCCCAGACGGCTTCTCTGGGGAATATTATAAAACTTTTAAACACCTATTAATTCCGTATATGGAACGTACTTTTAACACCGCTGCTGCCTCTGCTTCTTTCCCACCAGAAATGTTGAGTGCAATAATCGTGACACTGCCAAAGCCAGGGAAGGAACCCAATACCCCCCCAAATTTCAGGCCTATCTCACTGCTCAACACGGATCTGAAAATATATGCCAAACTTATTGCATCCCGCTTACTAAACATACTCCCCCATCTCATTCACCCTGACCAAACCGGGTTCACCAAAGGCCGTCAGACGTCCGATGCTACCCGCAGGTTGACAAATATCATACATTTAACTAGGGTGCACAAGAGGCCTTCTCTGCTGTTGGCGTTGGACGCAGAGAAGGCCTTCGACCGCATACACTGGCAATACCTCACTCAGGTCTTGGGCAGGTTCGGTTTTTCTGGCACCATTCTCTCAGCAATCCTGGCCTTATACTCTAAACCTTCGGCCCAAGTATTTACATCAGGAGCATTATCCAAACCATTTAGCATAGCAAACGGCACTAGACAGGGATGTCCCTTGTCCCCATTAATTTTTAATTTACTCATGGAACCTTTGGCTATATATATTCGCTCCCACCCCGACATTAAAGGTTTCTGCATAGCTAAGTCCACCCATAAGATAAGCTTATTTGCGGACGACATAATCATGATCTTGACCAATGTGGAAACTTCCCTGGCTTTGGTACACAACGCATTAAATATGTTCAATAAAATATCTTACTACAAAGTAAACGAGAACAAATCCTACATAATGGGGATAGGCATTGACCCTGGTATACAAGACAAACTTAGTTCAAGATTCCCATACTCCTGGGATAACAAAGGGATAAAATACTTGGGCATAACCCTAACAGCAACTATAGATAACCTAGTGGCTGCTAACTATACCTCATTTTTAGGAGTTCTACAGAAAAAACTCTCAGATATTGCCAAAGTGGAAATATCGTGGACAGGAAGACTGGCAGCGTTTAAAATGATGGTTCTACCACAGCTGCTCTACCTGTTTAGAACGCTCCCAGTCCCTGTCCCTAATTCCTTCTTTTCTAGTGCACAATCTCAGATCAACAGATTTCTCTGGCAAGGCAAGAAGGCCAAGTGTGCCTTCATGAAACTCACTAGGTCTAGAGAAGCTGGAGGAATAGGACACGTCATACTAAAAGACTACTATATAGCAGCAATTCTTTCACAAGTCAAATATTGGCTATCCCAATCTCAGGTCCATAGATGGTTGGAGCTAGAAACAGCACAGGTCCCTAGGACAAATCTAGCTGACTTACTACAATCTTCCAACATCCAGACATACACTCAAACACACCTATCCCCTACAATGGTAGCTACACTACTAGCTTGGAAGACATTCATATCATCCAAATTCATGAACCAAACAACCAAAGGTATTCCGATTACTACATCCTGCTTAACACTGGTAATACCAAACTTACGTATAACACACTGGATGTCCAGAGGCATACTAACACTGGAGGACTTTATGAATGGTCCAATACCCAAAACATTTGAGATCCTACAAACCGAGTACGGTTTGGAAGACTACGATTATTATAGCTACATCCAGATATTGCATCTACTTCAAAGATACCCTAACACTTCCATTGCAGTACCATGGTGAGTATTCCTATACTTTACAAACCCCAACACTAACATAAAAGGTATATCCTTGTTTTATAACTTGCTCAACAACAAACAGGTGTTCACCAAAACTGACAACATCATAGCATGGGAACATAAGCTGGGTACAACCTATACTGAAGAACAATGGCAAAAAGCCTTACGTAACACATTTGCAGCCACTAAATGCGTTAACCTATGGGAGACAACCTATAAATTAATACTAAATTGGTACTTAACGCCATACCGAATCTCTAAGTTCACTCGACAAACCTCGCCTCTATGCTGGAGAAACTGCGGACAAGTAGGTACACTACATCATATTATTTGGGAATGCCCAAGTTTATATAAACTATGGCAAAAAGTATTTATATTAATCTCAACAATAGCAGGACTTACAGTTACCCCGAAAGCAGATCTGGCTGTCCTTTCATTAGGCATAGAAAACATACCGGCAGCTACTAGAACCATAATTATGCATATATTACTTAGCACTAGGTTAACAATTCTCAGACATTGGAAGGATACTAATCCTCCCACCTTCAGTGAAATTATCGAACTGACCAACACACATGCCACCTACGAATGTATGTTTGCAGCAGCCAAGGGTCAATATTTGAAATCACAAGCCAAATGGTCTAGTTGGATAAAATGGTACGCACATACCCATAAGGGTTAAAGCTCTTTTCGTTTTGACTACCTACAACCTATACTCATATGAAGTAGGCAAAGCTGCATATATTCTGTTTATGTTTAAACTTAATTAATTATTATTTATGTTACCTTAACAATGTTATCACCAGTACGACAAAATTTTACTTATACGGAATGCTAGCCCTTTTACTAGCTTATTTCCGAAATCACTAGTTAGTATGTATGATTGTTCATGCCAAACTTCCAACTGAAGATTATACTATCATATTAAAGATGGTCCACAACGGCCGACATCTAATTAACTATGTATACCATTACATATTACCTGAGGTATAAGATGGAAATGTGATGTCGCAGAATATCCATACATTATACTATATGCGAATTGTACTGTTTGTGATATATATGGTTTATATTCTGTATTGTTCACAATTTATACTGTTTGATTCCTTCAAACCAATAAAAAACATTGGAATTAACAATAGGATTTTCCGATGGAAAATGTGTGATAGGACCTTGTTGTCGGAAATTGCGACCGTGTCTAGGCAACATCACACATTTTCCATAGGAATTTCCGACACACAAAGTTTGAGAACTTGCTATAAAATTTTCCGACAACAAAATCCGTTGTCGGAAATTCCGATCGTGTGTACACAAATCCGTCGCACAAAGTGCCATGCATGCTCAGAATAAATTAAGAAACGAAAGCTATTGGCTACTACCCGTTTATAGTCCCGACATACGTGTTTTACGTCACCGCGTTCAGAACTATGGAATTTTCCGACAACTTTGTGTGACCGTGTGTATGCAAGACAAGTTTGAGCCAACATCCGTCGGAAAAAATCCATGGATTTTGTTGTCGAAATGTCCGATCAATGTCCGATTGTGTGTACAGGGCATTTGGCTTTATGCATACATAGCCTACTTTGGCTGCCAACCATGGGAAAACGCAAAATGCGTCAAAATCGTCCGGTGGTCAAAATGTTCCTATTCTTCCATGTTAAGGAGAGGAAGGTTGAGGGAGGTTGAGCCTCCCCTAACTGCAGCAGTTCCTAAATGCTGCTAAAGGCCTATGTGTATATTGACACATAGGCTTTTATAGAGTTGAGTTTAGGAGCTTTGGCAAAAAATTGCTAAAGCTTCTAAACTCCTGGGTCTTTTTCCATGCAGTTGAATATGTCAGTGTCACTGTCTATATTTACACTGGGAGAGCACTGCATAGCTTGCTCTCAGCATGGAGACTGAGCTGTCACAAACAGCTCCAGATCTTGTACTAACAATCAGGAGCAGGGAGGACCATCTCTCAATCACGTGATACTGTGATCACCTCTAATTGGCGATCACACTGCTCACATGCATATTTGGTAAACCTGCGTTTATACCTCCATATACCTTAAACTGAATATTGACTGACTGCTCACATGCATATTTGGTAAATCTGTTTGTCACCACTGTTTCAACTCCATCTGTAGCCATGCTCACATTATTTCAATGTTTATTTAGCTATTAAGTCTTACCTAAATTATGGGTTCCCTTATCTTTACAATTTTGGCCTTTTAGTCCCCTTGCAGTTTGATTGTGGTGTGAAAGATTTGCTTTGCTAGCTGTGTTCCTAATATCCCCTCCTGATTGATTAATTGCCAGATTCTATCCACACCCAACCCAATATAAATACAAGGCCTTCTTTATGGGGGAACACATACAGGGGGCTGCACATACAGGGGGTTCTTCCAAAGAAGTGTGGTTCTTTAAATAAGTGGCACTTCTGCTCTTGCACTTCAGCGATTTGCACAAAGCAAATTACAACAAACTGCAGATGACCTCAATTCCAAATTATCTCACCTTCCTCTCTGAAACATGCACTCTTTACCTCTCCTCCTCTTCACACTTGCAGCCTCTCTCCTCAAACTGTCTTTTCTTTACACCTCTTTTTTATACTGGAAAGGGGTGGGACTTTGAGTGAGGCATGGGACTGTGCCTCCATCATAAATACAAGAGAAAGAGTAAAATGTTAGGTGCATCAAAAGGTAGATCAGGGTAAAGTCCTATATTAAAACTCAGTGGCTGCATCCATGGTGACCGACGCGTTTCTGTGAATACACTTCTTCAGGGACGGATGCTACAGGACTTCTGAAATAACAAAGCTATAACACCATCAAAAAAATAAAAAAATAAAATGAAAAAAACAAAAATATTTTTTTTAATTTTTTTGATAGTGTTATACCTTTGTTATTTCAGAAGTCCTGTAGCATCCGCCCCTGAAGAAGTGTATTCACAGAAACGCATCGGGCACCATGGATGCAGCCACTGAGTTTTAATATAGGACTTTACCCTGATCTACCTTTTGATGCATCTCACATTTTTATACCTGATACTCATTTTATATCATGTGTCTTGTGCTTCCCAGTGTACATGTAATTCTTGTACATTACAATTTGTAACAGCTATTTATTGGTATGACTGTTTGTATATGCATGTAATTATGTAGGTCATGTTCTGTGCACATGCACACGTAACCCTTTACATGTGACATATACCAGGATGTTTTTTACACAATAAATTTGAACATTTTTTTCTCACACCAATCTGTCTACTGCCTCATTTAAAGTCCCACTCGGCCCCCCCTCTTTTTCTTCACACCTCTACTCCACCCCACAATCTGTACATATCACCCTCACTTCTCCCCTCCCCCTATTACTGCACACATCACCTCTTTCTAACTCTAAGCCCACTTGCTAACAAACCCCCCCAGGATACTGAGGCATGCCCCCTCATACAAATCATATTCTCATATTACCTTCCTTACTCTTCCGCTTCTCCTAACCGCTGGAGATATTTCCCCAAACCCAGGGCCTCCCTTATTTAATTGTGCCCAACACACCCAGCACCATCACTCTACACCCTCTGGCAGTAGTCGCAATCTACGCAATTTAGTCTCCATTCCTCTTCTTCCCAATGCCAGCCTCCCTCTCTCCTGCGCCCTCTGGAACGCCTGCTCTGTCTGCAACAAACTCACTGCTGTTTATGACCTCTTTGTCACTAATTCCTTTAATCTACTTGATCTCACCGAAACCTGGCTCCACGAATATGACACCCCTTCTCCTGCTTCCCTATCCCATGGGGGCCTTCACTGGACTTACTTCCCTAGGCCTAATGGATGCAAGGGAGGTGGAGTGGGATTCCTCCTATCCCCCCCATTCACTCTCCTCCCTCTTTTTCCCTCTCATCATTTGAAGCCCACTGTATACGTCTATTCTCTCCTACTTCCCTAAGAATTGCTGTAATCTACCGGCCCCCTGGACCATTATCGACTTTCCTTGATGAGTTTTCTGCCTGGCTACCCTACTTTCTCTCTTCGGAAATTCCCACAATCCTTCTCGGTGAATAGTGAGTATAGCCTCAATTAAATCAATAGTACAAATCAAACATCAGTGCCATCATCCCGGTTAGATAGACTTGAGGGGATATAGGGGTGGAGGCGCGAAGGCAGTTGCTGCCACTTGCCTATCCCCGCATGCACACCTAAGGGTTGGAAGTTGGGACTATCTCAGCACTTGTTAGCAACTCGCAATTGAGAGAAAATATATAAAAAGTATACATTTTAATAATTACAAAACACATTAACAGAGTAATATATACATACAATGCTAAAACAAATTGTATACACTGCACTGAACACAATAACTGATGGGTGAACCCGTAGAGTTTCTTGTAGAGGGGGTATATATGATTTTTTCCTCAACCGGTTTCGTGGTTAAAACTGCTTCTTCAGGAGGGATAGGTCTATCCCTGGTGCTCTCATGTCCCAGGGATGTCTCTCCCCTATTCCTGACTATTTTCCTTCTATGTGCATTCTCTTGCCTTCTCCTCTATCCACCTCTCCTGGCTGCTGACCTCCAGAAGCTTGATCCCATTTATATTTCTTCATATTACAGGTTAGGTTATTACTTGGGGGCCCTACTTATTGTACCTGGTCTAGCTTCGCTGCAATCCCAAACCTGATTTTTCATCTTTTCCTTTTGGGACCATCCTTGAATCTTCTACTAATGTGACATATGATACTATGATACCTTGACACAGGCAGCCCATGCACTTTTATTGATTAGCGAATTACCTGGTGAGTGTTCACTTCTCTGTTATCTGATCTTAGGTTGCATGCTTTACACTACTGGATGTCTTGGGGAATTCTGTGGCACCCCTTCTTTTCTTTCTTTCCCTTCCTTTTTCCCTTTCCCCCCTTCTTCGCTTCCCCTTCCCCCCTTCCCCCCTTCCTTCCCATCCTTCCTTCCCCTCCCTTCTCAGCCTTTTCCCCTTCTATCCTTCCCTTTTTCGCTCCCCTTCTTTCCTTCCTTCCCTCCTTCCCCTCCTGCGATCCCTCCCCCCCCTGTCTTCACCCCCCCTTTTTTCTCCCCCCTTCTTCCCCCCCTTCCCTTCCCCTCTCCCCCCCCCTCTTTCTCTCCCCCTCTTATCACTTTACTTTCGCCGTCCAGACTTCCATTTCATCTCACCTTTTAATATTCTAGCTTCCACATGTTTATGGTTTATTATTTATCTAACCAGAATTTGTCCACATTCCTCCGTGTCCGCCGTGGGGGGATTTATGTGGGGTTCCGCTATCCCATTGAATCCGTCTGAGTGGGTGAGCCAGTCTTCTATTTTGTTACTATTTTTGTATTATGCTGATTATTTAATTTTGCTGTATTATCTCTATTTTTGTTCAAAATTAAAGTTTATTAAAGGGGTTGTAAAGGTAAAATTTTTTTCACCTTAATGCATTCTATGCATTAAGGTGAAAAAACTTTTGACAGTACCGCCGCCCCCAGGCACCCCGTTTTACTTACCTGACGCCTCGAATCTTCGCTGCTCGTTCTCGTCATCTTCATTGCAGCTCAGCCTGGTCGCTGATTGGCTGCAGCGGATGGATTGAAAGCAGCGCAGCCATTGGCTCGCGCTGCTGTCAATCACATCCAATGACGCGGCGCGCCGGGGGGGCGGGGCTGAGTGATACAGCGAGCGGCTATAGCCGCCGGCTGTATCACGGGAGCGCGCCCGCAAGCACTCACCACCGTGCGAGGGAGCTCACATTAAGGTGGTAAATGCTTGCGGGGAGGAGCTGAAACAGCCGCCGAGGGACCCCAGAAGACCAGGTTCGGGGCCACTCTGTGCAGAACGAGCTGCACAGTGAAGGTAAGTATAACATGTTTGTTATTTAAAAAAAAAAAAAAAAATAACTTTACAACCCCTTTAATTGTCTTATAGACCTATACCTCCTGAAGAAGTGGTTTTAACCGCAAAACCGGTTGAGGAAAAAATCCTATATACCCCCCTCTACAAGAAACTCTACGGGTTCACCCGTCAGTTATTGTGTTCAGTGTGGTGTATACAATTTGTTTTAGCATTGTATGTATATATTACTCTGTTAATGTGTTTTGTAATTATTAAAGTTTATACTTTTTATATATTTTCTCTCAATTGCGAGTTACTAACAAGTGCCGAGAGTCCCAACTTCCAACCCTTATGCCCCGTACACACGGTCGGACTTTGTTCGGACATTCTGATAACAAAATCCTAGAATTTTTTCTGATGGATGTTGGCTCAAACTTGTCTTGCATACACACGGTCACACAAAGTTGTCGGAAAATCTGATCGTTCTGAACGTGGTGACGTAAAACACGTACGTCGGGACTATAAACGGGGCAGTGGCCAATAGCTTTCATCTCTTTATTTATTCTGAGCATGCGTGGCACTTTGTTGGTCGGATTTGTGTACACACGATCGGAATTTCCGACAACGGATTTTGTTGTCGGAAAATGTTATATCCTGCTCTCAAACTTTGTGTGTCGGAAATTCCGATGGAAAATGTGTGATGGAGCCCACACACGGTCAGAATTTCCAACAACAAGGTCCTATCACACATTTTCCGTCGGAAAATCCGACCGTGTGTACGGGGCAGTAGGTGTGCATGTGCGGATAGGCAAGTGGCAGCAACTGCCTTAGCGCCTCCACCCCTATATCCCCTCAAATCCTTCTCGGTGATTTCAACATCCCTGCTAATACAAACACTCCTGCTACTTCTAAACTTCTTAGTCTAACCTCTTCATTTGACCTGAAGCAATGCATACAGGCTTCTACTCACTTTGATGGCAACACCCTTGACCTTGTATTCTCCTACCTATGCACTCCATGCAACTTCTTAAACAATCCTTTTCCTCTCTCTGACCATCACCTTATTAGTTTCTCTCTTCCCCTGTCTTCCACCACCTTTCCCTCCAATTGCCTAAATTTTCGCAACTTCAACTCCTCTCTCCGCTATTCTGCTACTGACCACCTCTATGACAAAATCTCTCCCCTGTCCTGACCCAACCAAGCCACGTCCATCTACAATAAATCCCTTTCCTCCACCCTGGACAAGCTTGCTCCCCTCACTACACTCAGAATCAGGCCTCGACCCCTACAAGCCTGGCAAACAGATGACACTAAAATTCTCAAAAAACTTAGTCGTGCTCTTGAGCGTCTGTAGCACAAGACTAAGGCTCTCAAAGACTTCAACCAATACAAATCTGCCCTCCAAAAATATGATTCTTTCCTCCACACTGCCAAGCAAACCTTTTTTACAGCTCTTATTAGCACCTTCTCATCCAGTCCCCGTAAACTCTTCTCTACCTTCAACTCTCTACTTTGTTCTCCACCGCCTCCAACCACTGACTCACTCATTACCCAGGAGATTGCTAATCACTTCAAAAACAAGATTGATACAATCCGTGATGAAATCTCCACTCTACAGGTATCTCCCCCAGCTAAGACCCCATGTCAACAGGTACAAGTGACACTCCCCCTATTCAAATCTGCTACTACAGACGAAGTTGCTAAACTCCTTTCTATCGCCCACCTAACCACCAGTCCCCTGGACCCTAGTCCCTCTCATATGCTAAGGTCGCCCTCTGACTCCATCCTACACTCTCTAACCCACATCTTCAATCGCTCCCTCACCTCTGGCATCTTCCCCAATGCTCTAAAACATGCACTGGTCACCCCCATACTTAAAAAGCCATCCTTGAACCCTACCAATCTTAAAAACTTATGCCCTATCTCCTTGCTCCCCTTTTCCTCTAAACACCTTGAACGCCTGGTTTACAACCAACTGAGTGACCACCTCATAAAGAATAACTTTCCTGATCCCCTTCAATCTGGATTTCGCCCTCAACACTCCACAGAAACTGCTCTTTTAAAACTCACAAATGACTTACTAACTGCAAAAACCAATGGACACTATTCTGTACTCCTACTTCTAGATCTTTCAGCTGCCTTTGACACAGTTGACCACCCCCTCCTCCTCAAAAAACTTTACTCCCTCGGTCTCCTTGACTGTGCTCTTCAGTGGCTCTCATCCTACCTATCCCAACACACCTTCAGTGTCACTTACAATTCTACTTCCTCCACTCCTCTTCCCTTCTCTGTCGGGGTCCCCCAAGGTTCTGTTCTTGGACCTCTTTTATTTTCAATCTGCACCTCTTCCCTGGGTCAGATGATAGCCTCTCACGGCTTTCAATATCATTTCTACGCTGATGACATACAAATCTATCTCTCCACCCCTCAACTCACTCCATCAGTCTCCTCACGCATCACTAACTTACTAACTGACATATCTGTATGGATGTCACACCACTTTTCTCAAACTCAACTTGTCCAAAACCGAGCTTATATTATTTCCTCCCCCACGTGCCTCTTCCCTGACTTGTCTGTCAAGAGCAATGGCACAACCATCCACCCGTCCCCACATGTCAGGGTGCTAGGTGTTATCCTGGATTCTAAACTCTCCTTTCGGCCCCACATCCAATCACTTTACAAAGCTTGCCACCTCAACCTCCGCAACATCTCTAAACTACGTCCCTTTCTAACCAATGAAACCACAAAGCTCCTGATTCACTCCCTGGTTATCTCTCAACTACTGCAACTCCCTCCTCATTGGCTTATCTTTAAATAGACTATCCCCCCTTCAGTCCATCATGAATGCTGCTGCCAGACTCATCCACCTTACAAACCGCTCAGTGTCTGCTACCCCTCTCTGCCAATCCCTCCATTGGCTGCCACTCGCCCAACGAATTAAATTCAAAATACTAACAATAAGTTACAAAGCCATCCACAACTCTGCCCCCAGCTACATCACTAGCCTAGTCTCAAAATACAAACCTAATAGCCCTCTCCATTCCTCCCAAGACCTCCTGCTTTCTAGCTCCCTCATCACCTCCTCCCATATCCGCCTCCAGGACTTCTCCCGAGCCTCGCCCATCCTCTGGAATTCCCTACCCCAATCTGTCAGACTGTCTCCAAATTTATACACTTTTAGGCGATCCCTGAAAACTTTCCTCTTCAGAGAAGCCTATCTTGCCTCCATCTAACAACTGCACTATTTTCTCCATTAGCTCATTCCCCACAGCTATTACCCTTTTGTATAACTTGACCCTCCCTCCTAGATTGTAAGCTCTAACGAGCAGGGCCCTCTGATTCCTCCTGTATTGAATTGTATTGTACTTGTACTGTCTGCCCTAATGTTGCAAAGCGCTGCGTAAACTGTTGGCGCTATATAAATCCTGTATAATAATAATAATAATAATAAATAATCATCAACTGTACAGCCCAACCCTGTACTCTTTCTCCTCTTGAATTGAGAAAATATTTTTTTTTATTCTTCTCCTTTCTAGACTAGGAAAATGAAAAAAAAAATAAAAGATTAAATAGCTAGATCAAAGGTTGGTCAAGGTCAGTGTCTGTGTCAATATCAGTGTTTAGGTCAAGGTCAGGGTCCAAGGTCATGGCAAAATGTCAGGATAAAAGGTCAGGGTCAGTGTGTTTTAGGAATAATAAAAAAACAAAAGCACTGCCTATAGGTACAAACAACAAATATTATTCACCTGTGGTATTGCTGTAATTGTCAGGAGTAGGAGAATTTGGTTTGAGCCATTCTTTGGTAGTGGGTTATGGGTTATGGTTAATGGCAAGAAATATACAGTCAGATTTCAAAAATGTATTTTTATGCTATTTTGGTTCAGTTTTTCGTTACAATAGATAATAGAAAAAAATAAAAATCAGAAGCTATCCATTACCATTTACCATCAAATGATATCCCAATTTGTCCTGAAAAAAAACAAGGTATGATTTAACTGCATACACACTGCCAATTGAAGTGATATGTACAGGTTTACTAACACATGCCAAAGTTTTAGAACTGATTTTAGGGCACTAAAGTGATTGTAAAGGCTTGTTTTTTTTATTTTATTTTTTAAATAACAAACATGTTAAACTTACCTACTCCGTGCAGTTGGTTTTGCACAGAGCAGTCTGGATCCTCCTCTTCTCGGGTCCTTCTTCGCTTCTCCTAGCCCCTCCCTCCTTTGAGTGCCCCTCAGCTAGTAGCTTGCTACAGGGGGCACCAAGCCGAGTCAGAGCTCCGTGTATTCATTCAGACAGGGAGCCCGACCTGGCCCCACCCCCTCTCTCCCCTGATTGGCTGACTGACTTTAATTGACAGCCGCGGGAGCCAATGGTGCCACTGCTTTGTTTTAGCCGATTGGGAGGAGTGTCCTGGATGACTGAGGGGATCGTGGACATCGCTGGAGAGAGAAGGGGCTCAGGTAGGTAATTAGGGAGGTGCTGGGGGAGCTGCTACACACAGAAGGTTTTTTTTATCTTAATGCATAGAATGCATTATGCATTGCCTCACCGGCAACCAGCGATCATGGTGAGGAGAGGCAGAACGGGGAACTGCCTATGTAAACAAGGCAATTCCCCATTCTGCCAGATCACATGACAGAGATCTACTGTTCCCAGTGATTGGGAACAGTGATCTCTGTCATGTTCCAGTAAGCCCACCCCCCCTACAGTTAGAACACACCTAGGGAACACACTTTACCCCTTGATCGCAACCTAGTGTTAGTGTTTGCTCCTCTGATACCAGCATCTTTTGATCGGCCCCAGCAGCAGGGTTTGCCCATAGTCGTAGGATCTCTTCAGCTGGCTTCCGCTAGGCTGTGATGTCACTTCCGGGCATTGGACGCATCTGAATGGCCGTTCGTCAACCAGCAATGTTGCAGAATTGGAGGAAATAACGTGTCATTTATTATTGGCCTTGGAGTTATTGCTTTGACATTATTTTTTTGGTTGAATAATGATTTGATTTGGTATAGTTTCTATATTTTTGGATGCATAGAATGCACTTTTTGGTTAAGTTTTATTGGCAGATAGCATGTATATATTTTTTTTTAATGCACAATAAAAACAATTGTGGAGCATAATACTTGGCTATGTGTTTTACTTCAAATGACAGTTTGGGAGTAGGCAGTTACATTTTAAAAAATACAATGTAAAATTGACAAGGGACACCAACACAGTTGTATCTTTGTTCTTAAAAACTACGGGATAATGGTGTTGTGGTAACTTGCACAAATAAAAAAAAACAAACAAAAAAATAATATTATTCTTAACCACCTGACAACTGGGCACTTAAACCCCCTTCGTGACCAGACCAATTTTCAGCTTTCAGTGCTCTCACACTTTGAATGACAATTACTCAGTCATGTAATACTGTACCCAAATGAATTTTGCGTCCTTTTTTTCATACAAATAGAGCTTTCTTTTGGTGGTATTTGATCACCTCTGGGCTTTTTATTTTTTGCGCTATAAATGAAAAAAGACCAAAAATTTAAAAAAAAAACGCATTTTTCTTCGTTTCTGTGATAAAATTTTGCAAATTATGAATTTTTCTTCATAAATTTTGGCCACAATTTATACTGCTACATATCTTTGGTAAAAATAACCAAAATTAGTGGATAATATTTGGTCTGTGTGAAAGTTATAGAGTCTACAAATTGTGGTGCAAAACATAAAAAATTGATCACACCTGATGTACTGGTGGCCTATCTCATTTCTTGTGACCCGAACAAGTCAGGACAGTACAAATACCCCCCAAATGACCCCTTTTTTGAAAGTAGACATTCCAAGGTATTCAGTAAGATGCATGGTGAGGTTTTTGATGTTGTCATTTTTTCCCACAATTCTTTGCAAAATGAAGATTTTTTTTTTTTTTTTTTTTTCCTCCCATAAAATTGTCATTGTAATTGGTTATTTCTCTCACATGGCATGTGTATACCACAAATGACGCCCCAAAATACATTCTGCTACTCCTTCTAAGTATGGCGATACCACATGTGTGGGACTTTTTCACAGCCTAGCCACATAGAGAGGCCCAACATGCAGGGAGCACCATCAAGTGTTCTATGAGCATAAATGACACATCTAACTTGTTAACTACCCATTACATTTTTGAAGGCCCTGGAGCACCAGGACAATGGAAACGCCCACAAAATGACCCCATTTTGGAAAGCTAACACCCCAACGTATAATCTATGAGGCATAATGAGTTTTTTGAACGGTTCATTTTTTTCCAGAAGTTTTTGGAAAATGTGGAAAAAAATGAAAACGCATTTTTTTTTACACAAAGTTGTCCATTTATAAGCTATTTCCAACACATAGCATGTACATAGCAAAAATGACACCTCAAAATACATTCTGCTACTCCTCCTGAGTATAGCGATACCACATGTGTAAGACTTTTACACAGCCTGGCCACATACAGGGGCACAATACTGAAATAGCACCTTCAAGGGTTTTAGGAGCATAAATTACACATCTCATTTCTCACCCACCTATTACACTTTTAAAGGCCCTGGAGCACCAGGACAATGGAAACGCCCACAAAATGACCCCATTTTGGAAAGCTAACACCCCAACGTATAATCTATGAGACATAATGAGTCTTTTGAACGGTTCATTTTTTTCCAGAAGTTTTTGGAAAATGTGGAAAAAAATGAAAACGCATTTTTTTTTTACACAAAGTTGTCCATTTGTAAGCTATTTCCAACACATAGCATGTACATAGCAAAAATAACACCTCAAAATACATTCTGCTACTCCTCCTGAGTATAGCGATACCACATGTGTAAGACTTTTACACAGCCTGGCCACATACAGGGGCACAATACTGAAATAGCACCTTCAAGGGTTTTAGGAGCATAAATTACACATCTCATTTCTCACCCACCTATTACACTTTTGAAGGCCCTGGAGCACCAGGACAATGGAAACGCCCACAAAATGACCCCATTTTGGAAAGCTAACACCCCAACGTATAATCTATGAGGCATAATGAGTCTTTTGAACGGTTCATTTTTTTCCAGAAGTTTTTGGAAAATGTGGAAAAAAATGAAAACGCATTTTTTTTTACACAAAGTTGTCCATTTATAAGCTATTTCCAACACATAGCATGTACATAGCAAAAATAACACCTCAAAATACATTCTGCTACTCCTCCTGAGTATAGCGATACCACATGTGTAAGACTTTTACACAGCCTGGCCACATACAGGGGCACAATACTGAAATAGCACCTTCAAGGGTTTTAGGAGCATAAATTACACATCTCATTTCTCACCCACCTATTACACTTTTGAAGGCCCTGGAGCACCAGGACAATGGAAACGCCCACAAAATGACCCCATTTTGGAAAGCTAACACCCCAACGTATAATCTATGAGGCATAATGAGTCTTTTGAACGGTTCATTTTTTTCCAGAAGTTTTTGGAAAATGTGGAAAAAAATGAAAACGCATTTTTTTTTACACAAAGTTGTCCATTTATAAGCTATTTCCAACACATAGCATGTACATAGCAAAAATAACACCTCAAAATACATTCTGCTACTCCTCCTGAGTATAGCGATACCACATGTGTAAGACTTTTACACAGCCTGGCCACATACAGGGGCACAATACTGAAATAGCACCTTCAAGGGTTTTAGGAGCATAAATTACACATCTCATTTCTCACCCACCTATTACACTTTTGAAGGCCCTGGAGCACCAGGACAATGGAAACGCCCACAAAATGACCCCATTTTGGAAAGCTAACACCCCAACGTATAATCTATGAGGCATAATGAGTCTTTTGAACGGTTCATTTTTTTCCAGAAGTTTTTGGAAAATGTGGAAAAAAATGAAAACGCATTTTTTTTTACACAAAGTTGTCCATTTGTAAGCTATTTCCAACACATAGCATGTACATAGCAAAAATGACACCTCAAAATACATTCTGCTACTCCTCCTGAGTATAGCGATACCACATGTGTAAGACTTTTACACAGCCTGGCCACATACAAGGAACACCGTCAGGTGTTCTAGGGACACATAGCATGCACATAGCAAGAATTACACCCTAAAAATACATTCTGCTGAGCAAAGGGTAAAAAAAAAAGATTACCTGTGGTTTTAGTAGCACAGTTGTCCACAGGAGGATAGCACTGGTCCAGGCAGCAGGCAGGGACTTGGTCAGCAAAAGCGAACGCAATTGATCCAGGCAACAGACAGGAACACTGTCCATAGTCAGTACAGGCAGCAGGCAGGGATACTGTCCATATACAGTCCAGGGTCAGTGCAGGCAGAGATTGTCAGCAGTGCCAAAATATTGATCCTGGTAGTAGGCAGGAACATGGTCCATCCATGTGGTGTGGTCAGTTCATGCAACAGGCAGAGGCATGATGGCATAGGTCCTACAGGCAGCAGGCAGAAGTAGGGCCTCGTTCAGGACAGAATGGGGACAGGGGTAGAGGCTTCTCCCACCCAAATCTCTTTGAAGCCTCCGAGTCTCCAGACCCTAATCTAGGAATGAGAAAACAAAAAAAACGTTTTCTTCATCCAGAAAAACAATTCTGGAGCCCCTCACATATGTGAGACCCCTGTGTTATGAATCCCACTAGTCCAGTAGCAGGGTACAAGATCAGTCCAAGAGGCAGGCAAAAAGGATGGTCAAACAGTCCAGGGTCAGTTCCAGATCAGGCAGAGGTATGAACAGAATCGGTAGGCAGAAGCGTGGTCGAAAAACAAGCCAGGGTCAGTTCCAGATCAGGCAGAGATATAAACAGAATCGGTAGGCAGAAGCGTGGTCGAAAAACAAGCCAGGGTCAGTTCCAGATCAGGCAGAGATATAAACAGAATCGGTAGGCAGAAGCGTGGTCAAAAAACAAGCCAGGGTCAGTTACAGAGCAAGCAGAGGCATAAGGGGTGTGAAGGTAAATGGCAGGAAGTGAGGGTTATGTTTACCATACTTCACTAATAATTTAGTGAAGTATGGTAACGGCGGAAACAGTTAACTATACAGAGGCCTGGTTGGGAAGGACATTCGGGACAATAAAAAGTAGTGTCTCTTCTCACTCCTCCTTTGGAGCACACCCGGCATTTTTTCTGCCGTTTTTGGCCTGTTGGTTTGGGGGGGATTTTTTCGGGAAAGTGGCGTTCGGACAGTCTACTAATCACATCGGATCGAATGGTTTCTGGTGGGCCGTTGGGGTATATCAGGGCAGTGATGATTTCCTCCTGGTATCCAAGGAAGGATTTGGGGCTTGCAGTGGATTTATGATAAATAACATAGCTGTTATATATGGCCAAATTGAACAAATATATTGAAACTTTTTTATACCACTGGTATGTTCTTCTCGTGGCAAGATAGGGTTCGAGCATCTGGTCGTTGAAGTCGACACCCCCCATATACTTGTTGTATTCAAAGATGCATGTGGGCTTTTGGATTACCCCATTCCTCCTGGTTATCTCCACGACGGTGTTATTGTGGATTGATGAAAGTACGTAGACGTCCCTTCTGTCCCTCCACTTCACAGCCAGAATTTCCTCATTCCTCAAGCTCGCCATTTCCCCTCTTCTTAGCTTTTTGTTCACGAGGCTTTGAGGAAAGCCCTTCCGGTTCTTCCTTATGGTGCCACACGCTGGAGTCTTCTGTCTGTGAAGATTTCGGAACAGGGGCAGACTAGAATAAAAATTGTCCACATATAGATGGTAGCCTTTTTCTAGGAGTGGGTTTATGAGTTCCCACACGACTTTCCCACTCGATCCGATGTATTCTGGGCAATTAGGGGGATGTAGCTGGGTGTCCTTCCCTTCGTATACCATGAAGGCATAGGTATATCCTGTAGCTCGGTCGCATAATTTATACATTTTAACCCCATAGCGGGCCCTTTTGGTGGGAATAAATTGTTTTATGCCCAATCTGCCACTAAATTTGACCAGGGACTCATCCACACATATGTGCTGGTCTGGGGTAAATAACTGGGGGAAGATATCAGAAAAATATTTTAGTAGTGGGCGAATTTTATATAGCTTGTCAAAATGTGGGTCATTTCGGGGAGGGCACTGGGTATTGTCATTGAAGTGTAGGAATCTCATAATCATGAGATACCTGGTTCTGGGCATTACAGAGGAAAAGATGGGCATGTGGTGGATGGGGAGGGTAGACCAATAGGAACGTAATACATTTTTTTTGGTTAGTCCCATACAGAATGTGAGGCCCAAAAAAATTCTAAACTCCTCCACTGTTAGGGCTCTCCATTCGTAGGGACGGGCATAATAGGACGTTGGGTTACTTGCTATGTATTGTTGGGCATATAGATTGCACTGGGCCACAATCGATGCAAGCATGTCCTCAGTAAATATAAGGTTGAAAAAATCTAATGGTGAAAAATTTTCCGTATCCACCTGGACTCCTGGCTGGGCAGTAAAAGGGGGAATGATAGCTTCTCCTGAATTGGGTGGCAGCCATAAGGGGTTCTCAAGGGAGTAGGGAAGGCTGGCATGGGACCTAACCCTTTGGGCCTGAGGTGACACCCCACTGGTACGTGGACTTTGTCGAGGCACTGCGGTGCTGGTGGATGGCACTGCGGTGCTGGTGGATGGCACTGCGGTGCTGGTGGATGGCATTGCGGTGATAGTGGATGGCATTGTGGTGATAGTGGATGGCATTGCGGTGCTGGTGGATGGCACTGCATCCTCACCAGTACGTCTTCGTTTGGCGGGCGGACTCTCATCCTCCTCTGAGGCTGTCAGTGTACCACTGCTGGGGACAGGCTCGTAGTCCACGTCAGACTCAGAATCTGAATAGGAATCTGAAGCGGAGAGCTCCCCGTTGCTCTCGTCGGCCGCAAGAATATTATATGCCTCCTCGGCTGAATATACTCTTTGTGACATAGTGATGAAGAATGGCAGATATGTGGCACTGATGACACGTGACACTGGCAGATTGCACTGGTGATAGATGGCACTGATACGTGACACTGATGTGGTAGGTGACACTGGTGACACTGATGACACTGATGTGGCAGGTGACAGACAGGTGGCACTGACGACAGATGGCACTGACAGATTGCACTGATACGTGGCAGGTGACACTGACAGGTGGCACTGATGTGGCAGGTGGCACTGATGTGGCAGGTGACACTGACAGGTGACACTGATGTGGCAGGTGACACTGACAGGTGACACTGATGTGGCAGGTGACACTGACAGGTGGCACTGATGTGGCAGGTGACACTGACAGGTGGCACTGATGTGGCAGGTGACACTGATGACACTGATGTGGCAGGTGACACTGGTGACACTGATGACACTGATGTGGCAGGTGACAGACAGGTGGCACTGACGACAGATGGCGCTGACAGATTTCACTGATACGTGGCACTGATACGTGGCAGGTGACACTGACAGGTGGCACTGATGTGGCAGGTGACACTGATGTGGCAGGTGACACTGACAGGTGACACTGATGTGGCAGGTGACACTGACAGGTGGCACTGATGTGGCAGATGACACTGACAGGTGGCACTGATGTGGCAGGTGACACTGACAGGTGGCACTGATGTGGCAGGTGACACTGACAGGTGGCACTGATGTGGCAGGTGACACTGACAGGTGGCACTGATGTGGCAGGTGACACTGACAGGTGGCACTAACGACAGATGGCACTGACAGATGGCACTGATGACAGATGGAAGCACTGTGGCACTGATGTGGCACTGTATGGGCACTGTATGGGCACTGTAGGGTGTTTCACTAAATGCTTGGCACTCACAGTTATCACAGATCGCTCTCTCTCCTCACACACGGTCTCTGTGTGAGGAGAGAAAACCGGCAATGAGAGATGATCTCATATGTTTACATTTGAGATCATCTGTCATTGGAAGCTCGGATCGCGCTGTAAACGGCCGCTGTGATTGGCCGTTTACGGCGATCCGTGACTGGCTGTATCCAAGGGACACGGCCAGAGCAGAATTTCCCCGATGCGCGCTCCCGGGAGCGCGCATTGCGGAAGTGAACAGGAGGACGTCCACGGACGGCCTCCCGGCAATTGGAGTCCGCGCTGTAGCCGTCTTTCGGCTATAGCGCGGACGCCTAGTGGTTAATATCACTAGAAAAAAAAGCCTTTGAAAATTTGTTTGTAATAACTCAATCAAAATCACCAGCAATGCAGCTTCATTATTATCCCATTAAAGAAGAAGAGAATTGTGTGCTGCATTTGGAGATTTCATAATGTGCCACATCACAAATGTTAATTCTCTATTACAAATGCTAGTTTACAAGACCGACAGCTTTTGCTTCCGAGCATGCGTGTTTGTACTTTGGACTTTTGTCCGACAAACTTGTGTAGACACGATCAGAAAATCCGACAACACACATTTGTTGGCGGAAAATTTTAAGACATGCTAGCCAACATTTGTTGGCGGAAAGTCCGAGAACAATTGTCCAATGGAGCATACACACGGACGGATTTTCCGCCAACAGTCTGACATCCAACATTTACCGTTGGAAAAACTGATCGTGTGTATGGGGCTTTAGTGTGGGGTAAAACAGCAGATATAACTGAGCTTCAACAGCATGGTTAGGGCCTAAGTTGCTGAGAGTGGTCTTGAATTCAATTTTCAGGTGATCATGTCATCATTTGGAGCGTTACCCTCCCAGTTGTTGTCCGCACGTTGGCAGCGTTGTGTGTATTGTGGCTGAGGGTGTTGAGGGTCCAGAATTTTCCATTGTCGCAGTAGGTTTATGCCACCCTCTAATAAAAGGATGCTGTAGGATCTTTCATGCTTAGTGACCACCAGTTTTACTAGATGACCCTACTTGTATAGTATCTAGTAGTTGCGCAATGGTTTGGTGATTGTGGCAAGGTTTTTTCATTTCAACATTGTGTATTGGGATAGATCAGCATAAAAAGCCATAGGGTCGGGGATACTTTGAGATATCCTTAGTTGCCCTCATGAACATCTCTTTGGTGTGGAAAAAGTGAACAATCGTATCTCTTGGGGTATCTCTTGGTAGGTGGTGTTGTTTGGGGAGACGGTGGATCTGATCGATTATTAAATCGGTTGGTGGAGCGTCTGGCAAGAAAGCAACTAGTAGCTGTGTAAAATACTCTGATAAGGCTGCTGGCTGGACCATTTCAGGTATGCCTCTGATTTTTACATTATTCCTCCTGGAACGGTCCTCAAGATCTGCCAGTTTAGCTTTAATCCAATCCAATTCTTCTTCTTTTTCATTGTGAGCATCCACTAATTTATGGTATGATGTATTATATTCTCCCATCTTGGATTCAATGTGGGGGACCCTTTTCCTTGTATCAGTAATTACAGCTTTAAAATGGTGCATCATGTTAAGGAAATTATGATTGCAAGGATAGCAACATGTCCTTGAGTGTGGTGTCCAGGACTGGCTGGTTCAGTGTAGGGAATTCTGCAATGGAGCCCTGCAGCACTCTGTGCCCAGAAGAAGGGTGTGTGAAAGACTCACCTCTGTAGCAGTTAATCTTTCTTTGGACAGCCTGAGCTTTGATTTAGCTGGGAAGTAGGTTGGTGTGGAGTTCAGGGAACACTGTGCCATCGAGGGAGATGTGCTGTTGCTCACTCCCTGGAGCTGCTTATGCGGACCCGCCATTGTGCCTCGCTGTGTACTCCCATGGTTGCCGGTGCCATCTTGGAGAACTGGTCTGTGTGGAGGGGGGAAGAACTTGGTTATTTTCCTCTGAGCTGAGCGATCTTTCCTCTGTTTTGACATCTTGCAGTGAGCCTGGAGGTAGGGGTTCACTGATGTGCTGGTGTAAGGAGAGATCACCCATTGTGCTGGCCCTCTATTGCTGCCGTCATTCTGGAGCTGAGCTAGTGTGGGGCCATTCCGTTCAGCATGCGGCCACGCCCTACCTGTTTACAACTATTTTAAGAACTTACTGTCATTTGACCACATGGGCAGGTGCACATAGAGAACAAAGAAAACCTTAACTCTTTTGGCATTTAAACAAATAGATTCATATGTTACCAGGGAAGTTACAATATTACAAATGTTAATAGACTAGTGTGCTACCAAAAATACTTCCATGTTAAATGGGAAATAGCATAGAAATGCATGTTAACAGAATAGCTGTTATGTCACCTAAATGAGAATTTCTTGTCATACCATTATAATCTGAACAACTGGAAGTCCAGACAAATTTTGCTGCCGAATGCTTAGATTTTATTGTTGCAGGAAAAACCACCATGCTATCACTGAAGTTGTTGTGTTCCCAGAGAGACAGCTGTATTACCAAATAGAATTCCATGTTACCAAAAAGCCTGCTATGTCACTATATAGAAATGCCTTTGTGGTCAAAGGATTACTGATATAATCCTTTGACCACAATATGATGTTTGTGCCAAAACAAAACATTATAAGTGAACACAAAAAGAGTTTATGTGAGTACACAAAAAATTGCATTGGGGTGTGCATTGCTCCCCTCCAGAAAAGGAAGGACCAATCCCCCCCCCCCCTCAGGGTGCAAGACACCTGGTGGGAGGAGGGCACACTCAGGTTCACCTAGCCCAAAGGCCAAGTGGGCCCTTCTCCTCATAGTTAGCTGAAGACAAACCAATGAGTAATAGATAGTGGGCTCTCCTGTAGGCCCAAAGACTCAAACCCTACCATCCAAGTGAAAAGAAACACATACATAAGTACAGGGTGAAACATGTGGAGAGCAAAAATAGATAAATATTCAAAAATAAAAAAGGTGTCTGTGCAAGTGCACAGGCTGTGCCTTGCAGCCTGGTAACAAAAATTGCCCCAGTCTCAGACAAAATGCCTAGTCTAGGATGCGTAGTGCAGAAAAGAAGCTTAGGTGTTATGTTCTAGTGCAGTTTCACACAATGGGGTCCCAAATCCACAGTGCTACTCTGGTACTCCCAAGGTGCCAGTCCCAGGGAGGCTTGACACCACGGGTCTTCTGCCTTCTGAGCCCCTGGCTTGACCAGGTAGAATTGCTCAAGAGTCAGGAGGCACTGAGACCCTTAAAATCCTCCATCAGGGAATTACTCCCTGTCTCTACTGCCTGGGAATGCTCCAGTTTCTATTCCCACAAGAAAATCAATCAGGACTCCCATCATACAAGAAAAGATGCTATACAGCCAGCCACCCCAGCCAGAAGGCCAGGGTGAAGGCAGAGCACCCCTAGTGGACACTGATATGAACATGCTACACTTTTATTTAGGAGAATATTACATTGTACTATAAACTGCCACAGTTCAAAATTAAAGAATCTTGAAATGGTAGTAAACCCAGCCTGTAATAAGGTCCTATATGTAGGTCCTATGTAATAATATCTCCCAAATTTGCACTGTTTAAGAGATATTCAGAGCGCATGCAGCTGGTGATGTCACTGGTGCATGAGCTCTAAAGTTCCAGCATACAGTGCCGGATATTCAGAGCACGTGCTGTAAACAGCGGCTCTCACACGCATGTGTGGGAGTGATGTCATCGCGCCCCTGGCCACTCTTGTAGCCGGAGGCCGTAAACCCGGAAGGAAGACCGGGTGAAGATGGAAGCCCTCTCAGTGGTGACAGCGCGACGCTGCAGGGCTTCGTTTTAAGGTGAGTCTCTCCTAATATGCTAGTATGCGATGCATACTAGCACATTATGACATTGCCTTGCAGGGGTTTTTTTTTTTCTTTCTTTAACTGTGGTTTACTACCAATTTAATACACAAACTGTCTCCTGTAACTTAAAAATCTTAAAATCTTTTCCAACTTTTCATGACGTGACCATTCCATGACAGAAATTCTAGAGAATCAACTTGTCATGTCCCTGCTTGATTATTATTTTTTTTAAATCATTTAAAATATCTAATTGACCTGAACATACGTTGAGTCATAAATAGTGTTTGCACAAACCCACACCTTTTTTTTTTTTCCCAAAAACTTTTATTAAAGTTTTCATGTTAACAGAAACAATAAGAAAGGTTACAAAGAAAAAAAATAAGATACAAAATACAGCATACAGCCAGAAAATTGGTATCCGATATCTGTGTGCATTTCTTAAATGATAGTTATACCTATACCTTTGTATATAGATATATATATTCACAAGCAGGGGTATTTTGTTTGTTATAGGAGGAGCAGTGATAGATTGCGAAAGTCTATGTTGTAGGGGGTTGGGGTGCTGTGTGTATGGGGTTCTAAGAGACAGATATAGGTAAACCGAAACAAGCCACCTCGAGACCCATTCACTCCTAAAGGGATCTAACTGTGAATGGCTGGGGGCAGTAATTTCCCGTGTAAGTTTTCTGGTCAGATTCGGTTTACTACAAGACTTAGATGAGCCCCGTCGTGTCTGCACGCTTCCCATGTGCAGGTTGGTCTAGACCTTGGGTGGCCTTTTAGGAGTATTCTTCCGTATAGGTGAGCCAGTAAGGCCCTGCGTTGGGGGTCCGTTAAGGTTATCAGGTCACCTATGCGGTGTTGGATTAATTTGGTAGGTGGGGGGGAGGGAAGGTGGGGTGACGGAGATTTTATGTGTCCTTGAGAATTCTCTGGTTGTTCTCCCCGAGTGGATTAGTTTGAGGACTGCTAACATTCATGAATTCCCTATAGTGTAGCCAGCAAGCCCAGGTTTTCCCATACTTTGTCGGGTTGTCTTTAGCTTGGTGTATTAGGTTTCCCATTCCTGCTGTTTTCTCTATGCGATGGAACCATTCAGAAATTTAAGGGGGGCTAGTGCTCTTCCAGTGTACTGGTACACATTGATTGGCGTTAATAAGGTGTAAGGTGAGGGATTTTTTGTAGGCTGACAAAGGTATAGATGTGTGATGGAGTAAGTATTGTGCCGGGGTGAAGTCTGGGGTATATGACGTAATATGACAATCGTGTGGTGGATTTCTGTCCAGAATGGTTGTATGAGCGGACAATCCCACTATATGTGAAGTAAGGAGCCTGAGGCTGAGTTACATCT
Organism: Lithobates clamitans; assembly: GCA_037952925.1. Lineage (NCBI taxonomy): Eukaryota > Metazoa > Chordata > Amphibia > Anura > Ranidae > Lithobates > Lithobates clamitans. Next base: position 7,272,629 of record JBBGZY010000787.1, on the reverse strand, counting down.
CCAGCATAGCGGGAAGATGCTGGGGTGGAATTTATGTATCTCGTCAGGTGTCTGGTACCATCTGGAGTAGATTTTATATCTATTTACTCGAGTAGAGATATTGATGGATCCTTTGTGGACATGAATGTATATGCCCTCCCATTCCTCTTTGGGTAAATCCATGTTCAGTCTCCCATTGTCGACTGAGTTTATTATCCTTGGGATTGCATTAGAGAACAGCAGTGCATATACTTCTGAAATCCAATGTCTTTGAGGACCTGAGCTAGTACAAAGTGCTTTGAAGGGGGTGTAGTCCCTATGCCATTGGGTGTTGGCATTGTGGAAAAAGTGTCTAATCTGTTGGAATTTGAAAAAGGGTATGTTTTGCACTGGGAATTTAGAAGTTATTGCCAGGTATGAGAGGAGCTTGTTATTTTGAAAAAATTGTTGCGCCGTAATTGGGGATCCGAGGGAGGGGTCATTTGGGTTATGTGAGGAGAGACCTGGAGGGAAGTCAGGGTTCTGGTCTAACGGAGTCATGGTTGAAGGAATGTATGCTGATCTGAAATTCAGCATCGTGGGACCTATTAATTGGTGTGTGGTGTATTCTTTAGGGGCGGATTTGTGATCAATCCAGGGAAAGTGAGAGACTGATACCTGAGCAAAGGAGTTTTCAATTTGGATCCAGTCTTTACTATTCTTGTGGACGTGCAAATCAATCATTCTGGTCAGCTGACATGCCCAGGGTTTTTGTGAGTATCCGAGTCCTAACCCACCTTTCAGTTTGGGGAGTACCAGTCTATCCCAACTTATTCCAGGGGTGTTGGGGGACCATATGACGTTTCTACACATTGTTTTGTATGATGTGAAGAAAGAAGAAGGAAAAGTATGATGGGGATGGCCTGAAATAGATAGGAGTCTGGGTAAAACATTCATTTTTAAAATGGCTGTTCTGCCGAACCAAAAAAAGGACCTGTATGCCATTTGTGAAGGTCCCCTCGGATGGTCTGGAGAACCGGTATGAAGTTCCATGCATTAAGTTTGGTTAATTTGGTGGGGATTTGGGTGCCCAGGTATGTGATAGCATGTGGTTCCCAACTAAAGGGGAAATTAGTTTGGCATTGTGTCACCATAGGGAGAGTTATGTTCAGGGCTTTTGATTTAGTGAAGTTAATTTGGAGATTGTTTTGAAAAAAGCGAAGTCCTTAAGTAGGTTGGGAATGGTAATTATGGGGTCTGAAAGGAATAGCAAGATATTGTCCGCGTAAGCCACAATTTTGTATTGATTGTTTTGGATGTCAATGCCTTTGATGTCCAGGTTGTCTCTAAGTCTGCGAAGGGTTCTATGGTGAGAACAAAAATAAGGGGGGATAGGGGGCATCCCTGGTGTGTGCCGTTCGAAATGGAGAAGGCATCAAACAGGTGGCCGCTGACTCGGATTCTGGCTGTGGGAGACGAGTATAGTGCAAGCATCATTTGGAGTAAGCATTCTGGAAATCCCATCGCCTGTAGTGCTGCAGACATGTAGCCCCATGCCACTCTGTCGAACGCCTTCTCCGCATCAAGGGATAGGAAGAAGCCCTGGGTGGAAGTTATAGAAAGCCAGTTGTGTATGTTAATAGCTTTTGGTGTTGTCCCTAGCCACTCTACCAGGGATAAATCCAACTTGATCTAGTGAAATCATTTTGGGGAGTAGGCAATTTGCAAGGACTTTGGCATAGAGCTTCACATCTACATTTAGGAGTAGGGATGAGCTTTGTGTTCAAGTCGAACCCATGTTCGACTCGAACATCGTCTGTTCACCCGTTCGCCGAATTGCGAACGATATGGGCCGTTCGCGCCAAATTCGTGTGGCGCGTCACGGCCCATAATTCACTGCGGCATCGCAGTGCATTGCTGGCTGATGATTGGCCAAGCATGCACTATGACCCGCATGGTTGGCCAATCACAGTGCCGTCTGAACAGAGAGCCGTAATTGGCCAAAGCCATGGAGGCTTTGGCCAATTATGGCTCAGGGGATTTAGTACATGCCCCACACTATATAAGGCCACCTGCACGGCGGCCCTGTGTAGTGTGTGTTCCGGCGTTCATAGATAGAGAGAGAGAGACAGACAGTGTCATTTGATTTGAGTTAGATAGATTAGGCAGAACAGTCAGTCAGTTAGCTGCACTTGCAGTGTATTGTGTATATATATGCATCCCAGGTGTTGCATATATATATATATATATATATACTGCATTCAGTTTAGCTAGATCCGTTCCTGTTATCTTCTTACTGACAGGCAGGCTTGTCTTGTTACAGTATTTACAGCTACCTGAAGAAAATTGCTGGTGTTCTTTTGATCCTATTAGTACCACAGTCAGGCAGCTAGACTATTTACAGTTAGTGCAGTGCGTCCTGCTCACAGTGTTCAGCTACATCTACAAGTTAGTGGGGTGCGTCCTGCTCACAGTGTTCAGCTAAACCTACAAATTAGTGGGGTGCGTCCTGCTCACAGTGTTCAGCTAAACGTACAAGTTAGTGTGGTGGGTCCACTTCACAGTGATCAGCTAAACCTACAAGTTAGTGCGGTGTGTCCTGCTCACAGTGTTCAGCTAAAACTACAAGTTAGTGCGGTGCGTCCACCTCACAGTGTTCAGCTAAACCTAGAAGTTAGTGTGGTGCGTCCTGCTCACAGTGTTCAGCTAAAACTACAAGTTAGTGCGGTGCGTCTTGCTCACAGTGTTCAGCTAAACCTAGAAGTTAGTGCGGTGCGTCCTGCTCACAGTGTTCAGCTAAAACTTCAAGTTAGTGCTGTGCGTCCTGCTCACAGTGTTCAGCTAAAACTACAAGCTAGTGCGGTGCATCCACCTCACAATGTTCAGCTAAACCTAGAAGTTAGTGCGGTGCGTCCTGCTCACAGTGTTCAGCTAAACCTACAAGTTAGTGTAGTGAGACCTCTGCACAGTGTTCATCTAAAGCTACAAGTTAGTGCAGTGCATCCTGCTCACAGTGTTCAGCTAGATCCGTTCCTGTTATCTTTTTACTGACAGGCAGGCTTGTCTTGTTACAGTATTTACAGCTACCTGAAGAAAATTGCTGGTGTTCTTTTGATCCTATTAGTACCACAGTCAGGCAGCTAGACTATTTACAGTTAGTGCAGTGTGTCCTGCTCACAGTGTTCAGCTAAATCTACAAGTTAGTGGGGTGCGTCCTGCTCACAGTGTTCAGCTAAAACTACAAGTTAGTGCTGTGCGTCCTGCTCACAGTGGTCAGCTAAACCTACAAGTTAGTGTAGTGAGACCTCTGCACAGTGTTCATCTAAAGCTACAAGTTAGTGCAGTGCGTCCTGCTCACAGTGTTCAGCTAGATCCGTTCCTGTTATCTTCTTACTAACAGGCAGGCTTGTCTTGTTACAGTATTTACAGCTACCTGAAGAAAATTGCTGGTGTTCTTTTGATCCTATTAGTACCACAGTCAGGTAGCTAGACTATTTACAGTTAGTGCAGTGCGTCCTGCTCACAGTGTTCAGCTAAATCTACAAGTTAGTGGGGTGTGTCCTGCTCACAGTGTTCAGCTAAAACTACAAGTTAGTGCGGTGCGTCCACCTCACAGTGTTCAGCTAAAACTACAAGTTAGTGCTGTGCGTCCTGCTCACAGTGTTCAGCTAAAACTACAAGTTAGTATGGTGCATCCACCTCACAGTGTTCAGCTAAACCTACAAGTTAGTACGGTGTGTCCTGCTCACAGTGTTCAGCAAAAACTACAAGTTAGTGCTGTGCATCCTGCTCACAGTGTTCAGCTAAAACTACAAGTTAGTGTGGTGCGTCCGCCTCACAGTGTTCAGCTAAAACTACAAGTTAGTGCGGTGCGTCCACCTCACAGTGTTCAGCTAAACCTACAAGTTAGTGCGGTGCGTCCTGCTCACAGTGTTCAGCTAAAACTACAAGTTAGTGTGGTGCGTCCTCCTCACAGTGTCCAGCTAAACCTACAAGTTATTTTTTTGCGAGCTCTGCACAGTGTTCAGCTAAAGCTACCTGTAGAAGGTTGGTGGTGTTTTCCTGATCCTATCACTACTGCAGGCAGCTAAAAAAGCTACAAGTTAGTTTTTGAGAGCTCTGCAAAGTGTTCAGCTAAAGCTAGAAGGTTGGTGGTGTTCTCATACTACAGGCAGGCAGTTGATTTTGCTAGCTGCAGTATCAGTACATATATATATATATATATATCCCAGCTTAGTGCAGCTACAGGCCATTAGTATGTCTGGAAGGCCAAGAAGGAGAGGCAGACAGTCACAAGCCAATAAGAGAGGGCAAGCAGGCTCTGTGTCTAGTGCTGGTCATGGAGACGGTGCATCCTCATCAGCACATGGCCGTGGGACACGCTTGGCCTTTTTTTCGGCAGCTGGCCACGTTGAGCCGCAACATGCAGAAGACTTGGTCGAGTGGATGACCAAGCCGTCCTCATCCTCCTCATCCTCTCTCACCCATGCCCAGGGTACTTTGTCTGGCAAAGCAGCGGCCTCTTCCCTTGGCTCAATGTCATCAGTGACTCCTTCCCTAGCCCCACCATGTCCTCCTGAGGAGTCCCTCAAACTGTTTGACCACAGTGTTGGGTACATGCTCCAGGAGGATGCCCAGCGTTTGGAAGACTCTGATGATGATACTGAGCTCGATGAAGGCAGTAACGTGAGCACGGACAGAGGGGGTGCCCAAGAAGGACAGCAATCTGGCAGTCATGCTCCCCTTGCTGCAGCATACTGCCAGGTTTGCTCCAGTGATGAGGAGGGAGGGGATGATGAGGTCACAGACTCAACGTGGGTGCCTGATAGGAGAGAGGAGGAGGAGGAGGCGGCACATCACCAACGAGGCAGTATGCCATCCAGGGGCCAGCCTAAGGGCAGCACATTGACTGCATCACACCCCAAAGCTCCACATGTGCAGGGCGCTGCAGTCTCTGCGCGTTATTCAAAAAGTTCTTTGGTGTAGGCCTTTTTTGAGACGAGTGCATCAGATCGCACCGCTGCTATTTGCAACATATGTCTCAAGCGTATCTCGCGTGGCCAAAACATCTCCCGCTTCGGTACCACATGCTTGACCAGACATATGTTGACCTGCCATGCAGTTCGTTGGCAAGCGTATCTAAAAGACCCACACCAAAGAACAAGGAGGACCTCTCCTTGCTCCTCATCAGCTGAGATCTCCAACCCCACTATACCTTCAGTCCTCTCTGAGACCTGCACTGAGAAGAGTGAAGGTGTAGAATTAGGTGTGTCACAGCCAAGTACTTGTGGGCAATCTGCTTTTGGTACACCAACGTCAGATTGTACCAGGGAAATTTCCCTGCCTCAGCTGCTGCACCGCCGAAAGAAGTTTGCTCCCAGCCATCCACATGCCCAGCGGTTGAATGCTAGCTTGGCAAAATTGCTAGCACTTCAACTGCTGCCTTTTCAGTTGGTAGACTCTGCCCCCTTCCGTGAGTTTGTGGAATGTGCGGTTCCTCTGTGGCAGGTACCCAAACGCCACTTTTTCTCACGGAAGGTGATTCCGGCTCTCTACCGGCATGTGGAAGGCAATGTCCATGCCTCGCTGGACAGGGCGGTCAGCGGTAAGGTGCATATTACCGCTGACTCATGGTCCAGCAGGCATGGACAGGGACGTTACCTAAGTTTCACGGCGCATTGGGTGACTCTGCTGGCAGCTGGGAAGGATGCAGGACAAGGTGCAGTAGTGTTGGAGGTTGTTTTGCCACCACGCCTCCAAAATGCTAATGATTGTGACACACCTCTCTCCTCCACCCCCTCCTCTTCTTCTTCCCCTGTGGCCTCTTCCTGTGCTTTGTCTTCGGAACCAGCGGTGCCCTGTAGCCGTTCAAGGGGCTACGCAAGTACGCAGGCCAAAAGATGCCATGCGGTGCTTGAGCTGGTGTGCTTGGGGGACAGGAGCCACACTGGGGCAGAGGTTCTGTCAGCTCTGCAGGGGCAGGTTCAGAGGTGGTTGACGCCACGCCAACTTAAGGCAGGAATGGTGGTTTGCGACAATGGCACCAACCTCCTCTCTGCCCTCCGACAGGGACAAATGACCTATGTGCTCTGTTTGGCTCACGTCCTTAACTTGGTGGTGTAGCGGTTCTTGGGCAGGTACCCGGGCTTACAGGATGTCCTGAGGCAGGCCAGGAAAGTCTGTGTGCATTTCCGCCGGTCATATAATGCCAGTACTCGGCTGACGGACCTCCAAAAGGAGTTTAACCTGCCCAAGAATCGCCTAATCTGTGACATGCCCACCAGGTGGAACTCAACGTTGGCCATGCTGCAGCGGCTGCACACGCAGCAGAGGGCCATCAATAAGTACCTGTGCGACTATGGCATCAGGAAAGGGTCAGGGGAGCTTGTTTTTTTTTTCCCCACGCCAGTGGGCCATGATCAGGGAAGCATGCACTGTCCTGTCACCATTTGAGGAGGCCACGAGGATGGTGAGCAGTGACAGTGCATGCATCAGTGACACTGTCCCGCTTGTCCACCTGTTGGTGCACACACTGCGTGGAATAATGGACAGGGCACTTGAGGCAGAACAGAGGCAGGAAGAGGAGGACTTCCTTAGCTCTCAAGGCCCCCTTTATCCAGACAGTGTTCCTGCGTGCCCACCGATCACAAAGGAAGAGGACAAGGAGGAGGAGGAGGAGGAAGATTGTGTCAGTATGGAGGCACTCAGCATCAGCAGCAGTCTTTAAGGGATCAGTCCCAAGAAACACATGGACTTGTACGTGGCTGGGAGGAGGTGGCTGTGGGCCATGTCGTCCTTAGTGACCCAGAGGACTCCAGACCGAATGCCTCACCAAACCTACGCTGCATGGCCTCCCTGATCCTGCAAAGCCTGCGTAAGGATCCTCGTATTCGTGGTATCAAGGAGAAGGACCAATACTGGCTGGCAACCCTCCTTGATCCACGTTACAAGGGTAAGGTTGCGGACCTTATCTTGCCATCGCAGAGGGAGCAGAGGATGAATCATCTTCGGGAGGCCTTGCAGAAAGGTCTGTGCAACGCGTTCCTAAAGACTGGGGGGTTACAAACTCCTGTTTCTGGACAACGTGTTGCTGAGGCTTCGGTCAGTCAAAGAAGGAGCGGTGGAGAAGGTGGCCGTCTGACCGATGTGTTCAGACAATTTTTTGGTCCGCAGCCCCAAGGTATGATCGGTTCCAGCAACCATCGCCAGCGTCTGTTTTACATGGTGCAGGAATACCTAGGGGCAAGATCTGACTTGGACACCTTTCCCACCGAAAATCCTCTGGGTTACTGGGTCTTGAGGATGGATCACTGGCCAGAGCTTGCACAGTATGCAATTGAGCTACTGGCCTGTCCTGCATCCAGCGTTCTTTCGGAACACACATTCAGTGCTGCTGGAGGCTTTGTAACGGATCACAGGGTGCGTCTGTCCACCGACTCGGTCGATCGACTGACCTTCATAAAAATGAACCAGTCTTGGATCACCACCAGCTACCAAGCACCTGATGCTGATGTAACCGAATAATTTTTTTTGAAATCTCAGATCACTTCCAAGACTGCCTATGCTGATGCTGAGTGACTCTCCCTGAGTAATTATCCTCTTCCTCCTCAATCATTACGCTGATAGCTTGTAAGAACATTTTTGGTTCTGGGCGCCACCACCAGTGCCTAAGGCCCAATTTTTCAGCCCCTGTTTAACAGGGGCGTGTAATTACAATTTTTGATGCAATACTTTGCAGCAGGGCTCCTTTCTGCGTTCCAACTAGAGTATCTGTGAGAGGTTGCAGTGTTGTGGCACCAGCACCAGTGCCTAAGGCCCAATTTTTCAGCCCCTGTTTAACAGGGGCCTGTAATTACAATTTTTGATGCAATACTTTGCAGCAGGGCTCATTTCTGCGTTCCAACTAGAGTATCTGTGGGGGGTTGCAGTGTTGGGGCACCAGCACCAGTACCTAAGGCCTAATTTTTCAGCCCCTGTTCAACAGGGGCATGTAATTACAATTCTTGATCTAATATTTCACAGCAGGGCCCATTTTTGCACCCACCAAGAACGAGTGAGGACTTACAGTGTTGTGGCACCAGCACCACCACCACCACCACCAAAGGCCCAATTTTTCTGCCCTTGTTCAAAAGGGGCATGTAATTACAATTCTTGATTTAATATTTCACAGCAGGGCCCTGTGAGGACTTACAGTGTTGTGGCCACAACAACACCTAAGGCCCAAATTTCTGCTGAGTATATAGGGCAGGCCCCTACTTTCAAACATCTAACTTACAAACGACTCCTACTTGCAAACCGAAGGAGACAACAGGAAGTTAGACGAAATCTACCCCTAGGAAGGGAAATTCTCTCCTGTAAGAGTTCATATGGGAAAAACATATCTCCTTTCCACTGATGCTTTCCAATCCTTGTTTCACAAAAAAACCCAAATTTTCAAAAAACATTTGTCATTGGGACAAAAAGTGAGGTGAAATCTTCTGAAGAGGAGGAAAGACAGCAAAACAAATGTCACAGGGGTGATAACCCTTCCCTATGTTTTCCAAAAAGCTTAAAAAAGATTTTTTGGCTGGAGCTAAACACGTTAAAAATGTACCCGTTCAAAATTACAAAGAGATTCTACTTAACAACAAACCTACAGTCCCTGTCTTGTTTGCACCGCCTGTATACTGCTGTTCAGAGTACATAGGGCCTGGTGGCCCCACACCTTTCCTTATTTTAATTTGGGTGCAGGGTTCCCCTTAATATCCATACAAGACCCAAAGGGCCTGGTAATGGACTGGGGGGTACCCATGCCGTTTGTCTCACTGATTTTCATCCATATTGCCAGGACCCGACATTACATTAAACCTGCAAGCAGTTTTAAATGAGATTTTTTCCTTTAAAAATGACATTTTGTGCAGGGACTGTTCTAAACACGGGAAACACGCGCCACAGGCATACTATAGACACCCCCCAGGTACGATATTTAAAGGAATATTTCACTTTTTTTTTTTACTTTAAGCATCATTAAAATCACTGCTCCCGAAAAAACGGCCGTATTTAAAAGTTTTTTTTGCATTGATACATGTCCCCTGGGGTAGGACCCGGGTCCCCAAACCCTTTTTAGGACAATACAATGCAAATTGGCCTTTAAAATGAGCACTTTTGATTTCGAACGTTCGAGTCCCATAGACGTCAATGGGGTTCTAACGTTCGTGCAAATTTTCGGTCCGTTTGCAGGTTCCGGGGGGTGTTCGGCTCATCCCTATTTAGGAGTGATATGGGTCGATAATTACATACCATTTTGGTGTCTTTGCCTGGTTTCGGAATAAGCGTTATGTGGGCCTCTAGGATGTCCTTGTTGACGAGAGGGGAAGAGGATATCATGTTAAATGCTTTGACAAAGTGGGGGATGAGAATGTCAGTAAAGGATTTATAATAGCTTACAGGTAAGCCATCCATGCCCGGGCTCTTGCCTGTTTTCAGTTGTTTCAAAGCGGTTAGGGCTTCTTCCATTGAAATCAGGTGGTCTAGTTCTGTCAATTCTTCTATGGTAAGTGGGGATGGGCTATATTGTAATAGGAAAACATTAATAGTCTTTGTATGGTCTGGGGTTGGACCTGTCAGGTGTGGAGTTGGTAGATTATAGAGCTTGGAAAAGTATTGCACAATTTGGTCAGTTATGTCTTCTGAAGTGACCAACGTAGTACCCGAGGGGTGTTTGATAGTGTGAATGGTATACGCTGCATTTTTTAAATTTCAATATTTTTTATTGAGTTTTCAAAGGTTTAACAAACATATAGTATATCAAATATACAGTAGTTACACACAGTACTTGAGTTAGGGTTCTGCTTCATTACCATTATCATAGTCATAGCAATATATTTAACTTCAATGTATTCAAAATGGGGAATATTGTTATGTGATTTTATACTTTTCAGTCCATGCCTTCCAGAGGTTGTCAAATGTTTTGCATGTCAAAGAGTTGATAGCTAGTAGGCGTTCGAAGGTATGATTTCTGTTGACCAGTGTAATCACCTCAGAGATATTGATGGTTAAGCTGTTTTTTTCCAATTACGAAGGATAAGAGTACAGGTTGCTAGTAATATGTGTGCAGTGACTGCTCTGCAGTCTGGTGGAAAACTTTCTATCCCAATGTTAAGGATTGCTAATACAGGGTTTGGTGGTGTTATAAACCCTGTAGTTGACGATATTAGTTTAAAAGTCTCGTTCCAGAGGCTGGTTATGCTTGGGCATTCTCATAGTGTGTGCAGTAGATTGCCTATATGTCCACAATTTCTCCAACACATGGGAGAAGTGTCTGGGAAAAAGGTGGCCAGTCTATATGGCGTTTAGTGCCATCTGTTGGTGATTTTAAGCATCATTTCCAAATGATTCACACAGTGTGAGGTTTTTTATATTACCTTGAAAGCATGTGTCCATTGTTCATCAGAGAATGTAGTACCCAGCTCTTTTTCCCACTTTTTGATGGCAGCTGTCTTGCTAAAAATGTGTTTGTTTTGAATGAGGTTATAGAATAATGATATTCCTTTAGCAGACTGGGGCGTCTTTATGTATGCATGCTGTAGATGATAATTTGAATATCGCTATAAGATATGCCCTCAGGAAGTGGGAAATGCTTACGCAGGAGAATAGTAAATTGTTGGGTAGGTGGTATGCGGTCATTATTTGTTCTGCAGATTTGGGTGTCGTTCCCATAAAAAGGTCTTGTAGGTATTTTATACCCCGCGCTAGAAGATTTGTGGTTGAGAGCATAGGGATTTTTGCCCCTAGGAGGTCTATTGGGAGGTCATATACTAAGTCATGTGTGTCTCTGTCACCGATATTTTGGAGAAATCTCCAAGCCTGTAAGGAAACTTGAATGGTTGGTGACAGACCCCCTGTGTCCCACGGTTACCATATGTCACTTATTAGGAATGTGATGGGGTTGTTTATCGGGAGTAATGAACATTCTATCTCTACCCATAATGGGCAATTGTTGTCATGAAACCAATGTTTAAGCTGGTCCAGTCTTATGGCCCATAAGTAATCTTGAAGATCTACAAGTCCCGCACCCCTTACACTTTTGTGTGGGATAAGGTTGTTGCGTGAACATCTAGCTTTTTTGCCTCCCCTGGTAAACTTATATGGTTTTGGACATAGTGCGGATGTAGGCAGGTGATATGGGGATTGGCAGGGATTGGAGAACATATAGAATCTGTGGAAGAATAGACATTTTGAATGCCACTATCTTGCCCAACCATGATAGTTCTGTTTTGGCTATGCTTGTGAGTTGTTCTAGTTTGACTATGAGCGGTTTGAGGTTGGTTTCTATTAAGGATGAGGTCATATTGGTTAAGGTTATGCCTAAATATGAAATGCCCTTTTGCTCCACAAGTATGGTAGAGTATCCTGCAACGATTTTTTAGTAGATAGGGAGAACCCTACGTCTAGTATCATGGACTTGGTGAAGTTGACTTTGTAATAGGATATGTCTCCAAAGTCAGTTAGGATTTTATGGGCCTGTGGGAGGGACGTTTGTGGATGTGTCAGTAATAGTATCACATCATCTGTGAATAGGTTAATTACATGGTTACTAGAAACGAAGGTTAAGCCCATAATAATAGTATTTGATCTGATGGTTTCAGCTAGAGGTTCTATCATAAGATTAAATATTGTGGGGGAGAGAAGGCAGTACCATTAGAGATATTAAATGTCTTGGATAGGAACCCCGATGTATGTACTTGAGCTGATGGGCAAGAGTACAGGGCCAGTATAGCTGCCAGAATTGGGCCTTTGAATCCAAATTTGGCCAGCACCATTTCCATGTAAGTCCAGTGGACTCTATCGAACACCTTCTCTGCGTCTATAGATAGCAGCAGAGAAGGCGTTCTTGTTTTAACAGCATGGTGAATAATATTGACAATACGTCTAGTAGCATCCGAGGTTTGTCTCCCCCTCACAAATCCCATCTGGTCGCGCTTAATGAGAGAAAGAATGATATCCATTAGCCGTTTGGCTAGCAGCTTCGCGTAAATTTTGATGTCTAAGTTGAGAAGGGATATTGGCCTGAAATTGGCTGGAGTAGTGGGTGCTTTCCCTGGTTTGGGTAAGGTGACAATGCTGGCTGTCAGCATCTCTTGAGGGAATGAGGAAGATTCCTCCACTTTGTTAAAAACTGTTTGTATGTGTGAGGCTAGGATTCCTTTGAATGTTTTGTAGTATTTATTTACAAAGCCATCCGGACCTGGTGATTTGCCATTAGGTAGAGTTTTTGTAATCTTATCTATTTCTTGGGCTGAAAATGGAGAATTCAGTTGCTCAAGCTGATCTTCTGTCAGCGATGGAAGATTTATGTTCTGTAGGAATTGTTGTATGTTGGTTATGTCTGGTTGTGGAGTGGATTCATCCTTATTTAAGTTGTTAAGCGCACTATAATAATCTGCAAATTGGTTCACTATTTCCTGTGGGTTGGTGATTTTGTGGTGCATGGTGCCGTGTGTTAAATATGCTATTCTGGTCTTCGTGCAGGCTGCCTTGATTTCCTGCCCTATTTGCATTAGCATATGAGTTAAATTGTAGTTTTCTAAGATGTTTATCGTATTTTTGTGAGAGATGCTCCCGCAGGGATTCTCTGAGTTTAGAGAGTGTGTTTGACATAGCTGCTGTTGGTTAGATTTTGTTTTGGTATATGCTGCATTTTTAAGTTGGAGGGCTCTAGCCAACAGTTTCCCAGATTTATTACCAAATTCATAAAATCATTTTTGGGTTAGCGCATATTTGCGTTTCAACTTTTTGTGGAGCTCCTCTAGGAGTTCCTCCCTTCCTTTTAGGAGTGCAGTGAGAGATTTGGTGGCTAACGATAGTTTGTGTGCTTGTTCAAGAGAATGTATGCGTGCGGATAGTTCCTCAATACGGGCTTTTCTTATTTTATTCCTTTTAGCTGCTATGGATATGAGTTCTCCACTAATTAGTCATTCATGTGCTGCCCATATTGTGGCAGGTGAGAAATCAGCAGAAATGTTTTCTTCGAAATTTTGGGAGAGGCGTTTGGTGATTTTTTGCGTTTTCTCCAGATGTGGTTTGTGTTGTTGGGAGTGTCAGTGTCATGGTAATGGGGTTGTGGTCCGAGAGTAGCATAGTGTCAATTGTAGCCTCAGTAAGGAACGTCAGGTCGTTCTGAGAGATGAAAAAGTAATTAATCCTGGAGTACTTGTTGTGCGGCGGGGAGAAGAAAGTGAAATCTTTTACGTTTGGGTGTAGCGTGCACCAGGTGTCATGTAAGGTCAGGTCACTAAATTGGGTCTTTTTCGCGTGGAGGGCTCTGTATGTCATAGATAAAGAACTGTTGGATGTGTCTTGAAAAGGGGTCAGGGCTACATTGAGGTTTCCCCCCACAATCAGAGTGCCAGATTGAAAGGCCATGAGTTGTAGCAGGGTTTTGCAAAAAAAGGATACTTGCTGTGTGTTTGGGGCATATAGGTTTGCCATTGTGATGGCCCTGTTATGTAGTGTTCCCTTGAGAAATAAGAACCTGCCTTGAACATCTTTGGACCTCTAATATTTGGATGGGGCAGCGCTTGGATATCAGGATAGAGACGCCTTTAGATTTAGCTTCCTCATTGGAGGCATGATAAACTGTCAGAAAGTAATGGCTGTGAAGCTTAGGGATACTGTCCGATCTAAAGTGCGTTTCCTGTATAAGGGCTATGTGAGCTTTAGTTTTCTGGAGAGTGTAAAGTAGCTGTGTTCTTTTTTCAGGGGTGTTAAGTCCATGGATATTTAATGAGCATAACTTGAGCTGTATGGGAATAAGCGACGATGCCTGGCATGTTGTGGGTGGGGTGATGTTGGGAGGGGGATGGTGGGGTAACTTGACAGGAAAGGGGGTGTTGCTCTATTTAGAGTAGGGATACGATAGGAAATGTTATCTCAGGGGTATACTGATGAGGGGGGGACTTGTCCTCCTTCCTCAATAGGTAGTTGAATCGGTGAGGTACAGAGCGTACACAATGTGTGCACACCTGGTAGTGTGCCGGCACTGTGTTACGCCACTGTGTGGGGGTTGACAAATACCAGGCTACGAAGACTTTCCAGAAATGTATGCTTCGCTCGCCGCCACAGGGCATTGAACTAAGTGGGTGGAGGTTAACTACTCGGGATATGTTGTTGAGCGGGGTGTCGTATATACGCGGTGGTTCGGTTCGGTGGAGATGAATGCATGGTACTAATGTCATGTCAGATAGGGATTGTCTGTATTCATTGTGCAGTTCTTGATCCCTGTCTTGCTGCTGTATTTGCCATTAGCATGGAGTTTCCACCGAAATCCATGGTAGTAGAACCATTCTCTGGGTTGTGTGGTATAACAGTACAGTTGTCCGTAAATAGAAAATATACACTACAATGCTAAAATTGAGAGCCTAAAATATCTGAGACTGCACAAAAATAACTTTTAACCTATATGAACATATACATATAGCAATATCAATCCGTGCCAAGAAGGCTGAGTACCTGCTTACAAAGTCACTAGTCCTTAGTCCTTGCAGCCTGTTTTCTTCTGCTCAGTTATGTGCCATTTGTCCTTCCTATCATGAGGGTCACTTAGCGCTGAAGTCTCCTGTATGGGCTAATGTCCTTCCCCGTGTGCCTCACTCCAACAGCCTTTATGGGGAGGGTATTATCTGTGTTTGTTGAGGGGGCCAGTAGGATGATGCATACTCGACTGGACGGAAACAGAGTAGCACATATCCAGGGTATTACTGTTGGTCTGAGACCCATTGAAGTTTGTGATTGACTATCTGGCGGGTGTAAGAATCTCCCATACATGGATAGTAATGCAAGCAGCAAATCAGTTTACGGTAAAAAGGAATGGTGCCTGTTGGTGGACGAGTTATGCATCCGCAACTTCGGGACATTCCATTTTTTTTAGATGTTCCCCTCCACCTGCCCTCCCCTTTCCTGCTGTATGCAGTGGTCTATCATTACGACTTGGTGGTCAGGACAAGATGTTTAACTCCTTAGGGGTGCACCGGGGTCCACTGTCTGATACAGTCTTTTCACTACAAGGGGGTCCCCGTAGTTCGGGGGGAGTGCATACAATGCTAGGTTGTGAATCCCACAGTGCACTGCGAGGCATAGGTACTTTGAGGGAGCTTTCCGTGTCTACAACCAGCCCGCCGAATGCATACAGTGTCAGGGCTGTTAGTATGTCATGTGGCTGCATCTTTCAGGTTAGGTGGTAATTCCCATACTAGTATTCTCATACTAGAGGAAGGGAGGGGGACCCCAGCTTGTGACCCCCGGGGATATCCTTCTACATATCTCTATGATAGCTTACCTTTCCTGGTGCTGCACAGGCATTGATAGGCAGCGATCATAGCATACATTAAGTCTCATGACCGTCCGATTGGATGCCAGTATCATGGAGACCCAGTCAGATGTGTTGGTTCGTTCTCTTAAGGCAGAACATCTTGAGGGAGTCTTCCAGGATGCTAAGAGAAGTACAGGAAGGCAAGTAGCAGGAAACAGGATGCTGCAAACGATCTCCAAGGTAGACTTTGTTTGCAAGCCACAGGGTGTTATGGGTATTAGTAGTTTTGGCAATGTCCTATGACGTATGGGTGGACATAGGGATGGTCAGGTTTTGCAGCTATCAGTCCATATGTACTTGGCACTGGTTAGGGTAACTTCTGGTACAACAAAAAGGCAAGTCTATCCAGGTAACGTGGAGTGTAAAATGGACAAACAATAAAAGTAAAAGAAGAGAACTGAACTCAGTAGAGCCAAATGGCTAGATTTAACTATTCAGGGAGAAAAACCTGAGGAGAGATTAGCGAGATCAGAGGGGAGATCCTGGCTCTTGGTGAGTTGGTGGGGCTGAAATCGTGCTGGAGGCCCGTGAGAAGCTGTATGGTGCCTGGGTCCCGAGGGGGACCGTCGCCTACGAAATCTGGTGTCCTGTGCATCCATAGGCTCTTCTTGCTGTTTGTCTTTCCTCAAGGTGGTGCGACGAAAGTCTGCATACCAGTTGGGGACATCTACCAGGGGGATGCCTAGTGTTTCACAGAAGTGTTGTAAATCTTCAGGCACTTTCAGCAGCGCTGTGCGGCCCTGTGTGGTGGCGGAGAGGCAGAAGGGAAACTTCCATTTATATTGGATTCCTTTAGTGTGGAGGGTGTCCAGCAGGAGTTTCAGGTCCCTTCGTTGTTGCAGCGTAATGCCGGAGAGATCCTGAAAGATTTGTATGTTCGCTCTTTAACCACTTCCCGCCCGCCCTATAGTGGATTGATGTCCGGGAAGTGGTTCCGTTATCCTGACTGGGCGTCATATGATGTCCAGCAGGATAACATGCCGCTGCGCGCCCCCGGGGGTGCGCAACGCGGCGATCGGTGGAGCGGTGTGTCAGCCTGACACACCACTCCACCGATCTTGGTAAAGAGCGTCCGGTGGGGGCTCTTTACCACGTGATCAGCCGTGTTCATACACGGCTGATCACGCTGTCAATGGGAAGAGCCGTTGATCGGCTTTTCCTCACTCGCGTCTGACAGACGCGAGTAGAGGAGAGTCGATCGGCGGTTCTCCTGACAGGGGGGGTCTGCGCTGATTGTTTATCAGCGCAGCCCCCCCTCAAATCACCACACTGGATCACCAGGGATCGCCACTAGGACCACCAGGGAAGGGGCAACATGTGGATGGCCAGGTATGTACCCTATGGCCATCCACATGTGCCCAATGTGCCCAATATGTGCCAATCAGTGCCCACAAATGGGCACTGATTGGCACCATTATGTTCCAGAAATGCCCCCAATATGTTTTATGAGTGCCACCTGTCATTACCCATCGGTGCCACCTGTCAGTGCCCATCTGTGCCCATCAGTGCCCATCTGTGCCCATCAGTGCCCACCTATCAGTGCCCATCAGTGCCACACATCAGTGCCACCCATAAGTACCCATCAGTGCCACCCATATGTACCAATCAATGCCACCTATGAGTGCCCATCAGTGCCGCCTATGAGTTTCCCATCAGTGTCGCCTATGAGTGCCCATCGGTGCCACCTATGAGTGCCCATCAGTGCCGCATACCAGTGTCACTTATCAGTGCCCATCAGTGCCACCTATCAGTGTCCATCAGTGCAGCCTATCAGTGCCCATAATCAGTGCCCGTCAGTGCCACCTCATCAGTGCCACCTCATTGGTGCCATCTCATCGGTGCCCATCAGGGCCGCCGTATCAGTGCCCGTCAGTGCAGCCATATCAGTGCCCATCATTGAAGGAGAAAACGTACTTATTTACAAAAAATTTTAACAGAAACAAAGAAAAACTTGTTTTTTTTTAAATTTTTGGTCTTTTTTTATTTGTTGCGCAAAAAATAAAAACCGCAGAGGTGATTAAATACCACCAAAAGAAAGCTCTATTTGTGGGAAAAAAATGATAAAAAATTTGTTGGGGTACAGTGTAGCATGACCGCGCAATTGTCATTCAAATTGCGACAGTGCTGAAAGCTGAAAATTGGCCTGGGCGGGAAGGTGTCTAAGTGCCCGGTATTGAAGTGGTTAATATACATAAGTTGCGGTCGGCTCCTTGCCTGTCTCAAAATTTCCTCCTTAAGCTTGTAGTCGACTATACAGCAGATGATGTCCATGGGAGGGTCTGTGTCCCTTCCTTTTGGCCTCAGGGCCTGATGAATCCTTTCCATTTTGATCGCCATCTGTGGTGGTCTGTTGAGCAGCCCATTAAACAAGCCTGTGACCGTGGGGGATATTTGTTCCCCTTCAATCGATTCGGGCAAGCCCCTAATCCTCAGGTTATGGCGCCTGCCGCTGTTGTCCAGGTCTTCCATGTGGCATTGCATTTCCCTGAGTTGGAGGGTATGGGTATCTACTTTTCTCGTGGCCCAGCAGAGCACTGTGTTGTGCTGCTCCGTAACTCTTTCTACCTCATGTACCCTGTCAGCGAGTGCATGGATATCCAGCTGGAGTTCCAAAATGGCGGCTGACAGGGTATTCTTTTTTTTTTTAATTCTTTATTTTTCATGGGTTTCACAATACAATTCATTGCACTCATACAGTGCCAGCTTAATACGTCTTAAGTAAATCTATTCATCTGCACATCATATGTTACCTTTAATTGACACTTTAATTCCTTGTGAATTCCCTTTTTCTACTATTAACCCATTGCTCAAAAAAAAAAAAAAATTCCCCTTTTACCCCCTCCCTATCCCAGAGTAATGAAAAAAAAAAAAAAGAACTTTCAACCCCTCCCTCTCTCCCCTCCCCTCCATCTCTCCCCACTTCAGTCCATTCTCTCCCTATAGTCCAAATATGGGGCCCATGTTGTCCGGTACTTCTCATCTTGGTCTTTCATTGTCAAAGTAAGATTTTCCATTTATTGTATTCCTGCAATTCTGGCCAACCATTGTGCATTAGTTGGAGAGCTGTCTTTTTTCCACAGAGCAGGGATACATGCCCTAGCTGCTGTTAAAAGGTGTCTCAGCAGCGAGTTTTAAATTTTTCCACTGATAACAGGAAATCTAGCAATAAAAAAGTTGCCGGATTATTTCCAAAGGAGAATCCTGTTATTGTTTTAGTAGTTTCTGCAACCATTTCCCAGAACTCTCTTATTCTCTGTACATTCCCAGAAGATATGTAGAATTGTCCCTTCTTCTTCATTACATCTCCAACATACCTCTGACACCTGGGGGTAAATCCGATGTAGCACATTCAGCGTCCTATATCATCTGGCAAAGATTTTATATCCCCCCCCTGATATCTGCTTGCTACTGATGCCTTTTTTTTAAATCAACAAAGGTTTTATTTGCAAGATCATACATGTTATGTATACAGTGTAAATACACAGTGTGAATACACATATTATTCATCATACAGGAGATATTACCTACAGTAGGTTTACAGTACATATACAGGGATGACACTTAAGGAGGTAAATTAATTCACTCTATTACCCATATCCTGTCTATATTCCAACATACAAAGTATTGTGAATATCGTTGTTTATGAACAAGTTGCGGATTCTTGTAACCATTTATCCCATATTTTGTTATATTTGGTTGGACATCCTCTATTGGTATACATGAGTTTTTTATATGGAAGGGTTGCATTTATATCCCTTTTCCAATCCATCAAACCAGGAGGTTCGGGTCTCATCCATTTTCTGGCGATAACTTTCCTAGCCGAGAATAAAGTTTCCTGGAGAAAAATCATTGTGAACTTATCCAGCACATCAGGAAAAATTCCTAAAAGGCATTGTTTAGGGTCAAGTGTTAATGGGGACCCCATGTCATCATGTAGGAAAGTGACTATTTGTTTCCAGTATTCTTTTATCTTATTACAGGACCATATAAGGTGGAAAAAAGTGCCTGTTTCAGTACCGCACATTGGACATATGGTAGGTTGTTGTATTCTGTATCTGGCAACTCTGATGGGAGTGAGGTATGCACGGTGAAGTATATAAATCTGGGACAACCTATCTGAGAGCTTGGGTGACACCAACTTACATGTTTCTAACGCCTCTTCCCACTCCTCATCCTCCAACCCTCCAATGTTTCTTTCCCATCTCGGTTTCAGAGCATATGCTAGTTTTGCAGAGATTGGATTAGAGAGCATATTGTAAAAACAAGATATAAGCTTTTTGGGATCCGTGTCTTTAATTATGGAAATAATAGGATTGGTAGTGGATTGCAGAATAGCCTGTGAAAACTGGGACTGAAGTGCGTGACGAACCTGGAGAAATCGAAAGAACATCTGATTTGGGATCTGGAATTCTATTTTGAGGGTATCAAATGTCTTGAGGGTTCCGTTAGTAATCAGATGATGTAAATAATATATGCCTCTGTTGGCCCATATTTCCAGGTTTTGAATAGTGCGGAGTTCCTTTAGTTCATTGTTATGCCAAATTGGTGTGTAGTCATTGTGTGTAGGTATACTTAATTTAGAAGATGCTAAGTCCCATATGCGTCTATAGTGATGTAAGAGGGAGTGTCTATATTCCTTCAGTTGTGTGCTTCCCATACCCACTGCTATTGCACTTATTGGGTCTCCAGTGTGTTTAGCCCAGCTGGGGCAAAGAAGTGTAAGAAAGAGTTCCTTATCTGTTTTATCTATGTGGAAGAGTTGGGACAGTTGTGAAGCAACATAGTAGAGATTAAAGTCTGGTAACGCTGCTCCGCCCCTGTCGGTTGGATTCTTCAGTGTTTGCCACGAAACTTTATGTCTAGACTTCCCCCATATGAATGGCTTAAGTAAGGTTTCGATAGATTTAAAGTATTTGAGGGGTAAATAAACAGGTGTATGCCAGAGTACATATAATATTTTGGACAATAATACCATCTTTATTAGATTAATACGACCCCATACCCCTAATGGGAGTCGCGACCAGACTTGTAATTTAGACCTAATTAAGGAGAATAATGGTTCAATATTTAGGGAGATATAGTCTGCTGGGGTTCTAGATAGAGAGATACCTAAGTATTTTATTTTATCGACTCGTTGTAGGGGTAAGTTGGTTTGGTCTTCTGTAGGTGCAAAGCTATCGACTGGCAGTAGCTGAGATTTTCCCCAATTGATCTTAAGACCAGAAAAGGTCCCAAACTGCTCGATCACGCGAAGGGCAGTGTTTAGTGAGGGGCCAGAATCTGCCAGGTAAAGCAGAGTATCATCTGCATAAAGGCTAATTTTTTC
Source organism: Lithobates clamitans (assembly GCA_037952925.1). Classification (NCBI taxonomy): domain Eukaryota; kingdom Metazoa; phylum Chordata; class Amphibia; order Anura; family Ranidae; genus Lithobates; species Lithobates clamitans. The sequence goes on along the minus strand of JBBGZY010000787.1, from coordinate 7,251,996 downwards.
GGCGAGGGAGCCACAGATTAAACCCTTTATCTCCTGGTTAGCACGGAGTGAGGGCCAAGGGTTCTGATGCAAGAGCGTATAGCAAAGGAGAGAGCGGGCAACCCTGTCTCGTGCCTCTGCTGAGGTCAAACTCTTGAGACGGGCACCCATTAGCAACCACTTTAGCTGTGGGGTGTTGGTACAACAGCTGTACCCACCTAATAAATTTGGGCCCAAATCCGTATTCCTCCATGCGTCTCCAGAGATATCTCCACTCCACCGAATCGAACGCCTTGGCCGTATCCAGCGTAACTACCACCCTTGAGCCTACATTGTTGTGTGTGGCCTGAAGATTGATAAAGAGTTTTTCGAAGGTTGAAGGAAGTATTGCGGCCAGGCATAAACCCTGCTTGGTCTGTGTGTATCAGGGAAAGTATTACTTGGTTTAGGCGTTTGGAAAGTACTTTGGCTAAGATCTTTACGTCTACTTGCAGCAGGGAGATGGGGCGGTAGGACTCGGGGTGGCCTGGATCTTTCCCTGGTTTAGGAATAAGGACTATTGTAGCTTCTCTCATAGATGGCGGTAATGTGAAATTTTCAAACATATCTGTATACAGAGCAAGCAATTTGGGAGTAAGTACCTCAGAGTAATGTGAATAGAATTCTATGGGCAGGCCGTCCAAACCAGGAGACTTGGATTTGGCAAATTCTGCTATGGCAATTGCAATCTCTTCCACCATGAGTGGTGCTTCAAGGAGCTCCACTTGGGAATCCGAGAGCTGTGGAAGTGATATACTGCTCAGAAACTGATCCATTGTTGCCGTATCCCCCAAATCTGTTGATGAGTACAGTTTAGTAAAAAATTCTTTACATTTGGAGGCTACAGCAAAAGGATCTGAGATTGACGGGCCGCCCTGGTCATGCAGAGTTATGACAATTGGAGGTTTGTCCTCAGTGTGAACCAGATACGCGAGCAATTTGCCAGCCCTTTCTCAATGCTCAAACCACCTCTGCCTGGTAAAAAATAATTTCTGCCTGGCTTTCTCATATTGCATCTGAGCTACAATTCTTGACTGCATTTTAAGTGCGTTGGCGTTTGGAATGGAGGGCTTATCCACATATTTTTGGTCTAAGGTAGTGAGTTCTAGTATTGCTTCATTCAAGGCCTCTACCGATTTCGTTTTGATCAGATTGAAATTGGGGTCGCCCGAGCATGGAGCTTGAACGTATCCCATACCACTGTTACAGAGGCAGGATGGTCATTTTCAGAAAAAAAACGATTCCACTCCATTACCAGCGAGTCATCCTCTGGCAGCAGGGTTAGCCAGAATGGGTTAAGGCGCCAAGCACTTGGTGGATTGTTAAGAGGTAAACTAAAAGTGATGGAATAAGGGCTATGATCAGAAAGCAGTCTAGGCTCAAAGGACACCCTTTACAGTCTAGGTAGCAGTTTTTGGGATACAAGAATGAAGTCTATACGTGACATTGAATTGTGTGTGGAAGAGAAACCAGAGTAGGCTTGCGTACTTGGAAATTTGTCTCTCCAGGTGTCAACTAGATGAATAGATGAAGTTATGTTATATAGTTTAGTATTCCCAGACTTCCCTGTGGCTAGCGTGGGTGGGAGAAGTCTGCCCAGCGTGTCATTCATTGTGGAGTTAAAATCACCCATTCACACAGCTTGTACTGCCGGATGTTTGGCCATAAATGCCATTCCCTCAAGGATTATGCTAATGGAAAACAGAGGGGAGACATAAAAGGCCATAATCAGGAATGGCTCTCCATACAATTTAGAGGATAGGAAGACATACCTGCCCTGTGGGTCCGTGCATACCTCACCAAGCTCAAAATGTAATGATTTCACTATTAAAATGGATATTCCTCGTGAATGTGATGTAAATGTCGAATGAAATGTCCATCCCACCCAAGGGCGATGAAGACTCATCTGTAACCTGCCCTCTACATGAGTCTCCACAAGCGTCACCACGTCAGCCCTCTGCTTCTTGAGTAACGTAAAGGCTGCCGAGCGTTTAGTTCGGTCGCGCAGACCCCTCACGTTCCATGTAAGAAATTTTACAGACCCCATATTGGACTATTTAGGAGTGACTTTGGCATGAAGGCATCTAATATATACCTTATTAATAACCATTTCCTAGAAGAGACCATAGGTAAATATAATGCTGTTATATAGTATAGCATTTCAAAATGATCCAACCTTTTCCAGAGACTGTATTGATTGGGTACATGAATACATATCACGACTTGCATGTTTATAATGATCTTAAATTGTAATCCCCCCTCACCCACACAGCCCTGCACTGACCCCAACTTGTGCAGGCATAATCCCAAAACAAAACTGCATTTAAACTCCAGTTAAGAACATTCAAAATGAGCTCATAGAGGAGAAGCAACCAGAGAAGCCCACAGGCCTCTAACGCACAGGGAAGTGCTCCAAAATCAAATAGATATATGAAAATTAGTCGAGCATAGTCCTTGGCATAAGCAAACATGTGTAGATATAGTCTGGCTGCTCTGCTCCGGTCATGGTAACTGGTTTTCTTGAAATTGCGTGGGGCAAAGTCTCGCTGCACTTTACATGTAACATGTAGGACTGCTATTAACTCGGGGTTCCAACTTTTAAAGTAACTGTTGGGGAAAAAAGTTTTCTCCTTAAAATAGTATCCTGTAGAGAGTCATGCAACTTCATGCAACTTAGGAAATAACAGGTTCCAGTATCTGCCATGTAGCCGTCTGTTACCTCTTGCATAATTAGTACAGAATGTGTGCAGTGTTCCAGGGTAAAAACGGCTCGAACTCGGGCAGTGTCTATGCCTGGCAGTGTCCAAGTATTCAAAGAAAAGGGGAAAGGAGGAGGATAAATTTAAGTCCAGTCATGACTCTCTTCACAGTAAAGCATGAGACATCTTGCATAGTATAGTATATGTTGATAAATAGGGTACTCACAGCATGGTTAGTCTGCCTTTGCAGAGGTTTTGCGGAGCTCAATCCAGGCGATAAGCTCTCCAGGATCATCAAAGAATGACGCTCTGCCATCATGTTCCACCCTGAGTTTAGCAGGGAACAGCATGGCATACTTGAGTTGATTGGCTCTGAGCTGGCGTTTCGCTTCCATGAAGCCCTGGCGACGGTGTTGCACCTCCACCGAGAAGTCTGGAAAGACGGCAACCTTGACATTGCCAAAGGGGATATTACCCTTTTTCCTGGCCATTCTGAGTGCTGCATCTCTGTCTTTGTAATTTAGCAACTTGGCTATAAACGTGTGGGGAGGTGCCCCCTGCGGTGGGGGTTTGGCTGGCATGCGGTGGGCTCTCTCCACCGCTAGCAGGGGGGAGAAGGCCTCTTTTCCATATGTTGTGACTAGTAGCTGTTCTAGAAATGTGGTGGGGTCTCTGCCTTCAGCGCCCTCCGGCAGGCCGATTAGTCGCAGGTTACAGCGTCTCAGTCTATTCTCCATCTCATCCTGTTTGGAGAAGAGTTGCTGAATCTGTTGCTTCATGCGGCCCGAGTCAGCGTGAAATTGTGGGAGGGCGTCCTCCACCTCACTGATACGGGCCTCAGTGGCTTTCACTCGGTCACGTAATTTATGCAAATCTTGCCTTATTAGTGAGATATCTACCTTCACCTCTTCAATCTGGGCTGTGAGGGATGTGCGGCAGAATGTGATGGCCTCTAGGAGCTTGTCTGTGTCTCCCGCCGTTCTCTCCTCTCCAGACTGTGCCGCGCCACCATCTTCCTCCGCCTCCTCGCCGTTCTGCCGGCGGTATTGGGGCGAGTTTCGCAGCGGTAGATTTCTGTGTTTTTCGCGGGGACATACTGGTCAGAGTCCAGGGTACCCAATCGGGTAAATTAGATGCGTGGATGCCTTCAAATAGCAACAGGATGCTTCGGATTGCAGGATTGCTGGACGGAGCTCCCCGACACGCGTCCTACTCCATGTAATGTCAGGCCACGCCCCGCTACTGATGCCTTTTGATTAAATACTAAGATACTATTCTTCTGTTCTTGGGAGAATGATGTCCCTAAGTCTCTCTCCTACGCTTGTAGGAAAGTTAGTTCCTGAGGCGATTCTATTCCCGTCAATACAGTATAGAAATAGGACAATGGATGTCTCATTGTTTCTCCCTTCAAACACATATCCTCAAACCCAGTCAGTGCTCTTACTTCTGTATACATATTAGATATTGATTTAATAAATGCTTCTAGCTGCATCATTCTAAAAAATCTAATTCAGGTGCTATTTCTCTTTCAATTTCTCTTTTTAATAATAAACGATTGTCCCTTGAAAAATGTATGATCCTGCTGAAACCTCTCGTCATATTGCTCTGAACTTGGGGTCTGTCATTCCTGGCTGAAATGTTGGTGCCCCCAGAACCGGGAGCATTGGACTAGGATTTGTCGAGATTGCCGTTTTTTTGAAAATCTTTTTGATCATCCGCAGAGTTACGCCTATTGTTGGGTGTTTCCTCATTTCAGGTGGCAACTCAGTTTCTGGTATCCATACTAATCCTTCCAATGGGATATCTGTTGCTGCCTGTTCTGTCTGTATCCAGGGTTTCTTATTTCTAAGTCCACACAATTCCATCACTCTGGTTTAATGTGAAGCCTCTTGGTATCTTATTGGATCTGGAAGCCCTATCCCTCCTTTTCCTTTAGGTAGTGATAGTATAGTTCTATGTACTCTTGCTGGTTTCCCAGCCCAGATAAATTTCAGAAATCTTGATCTAAGATCTCTTAAAAAGCTTGGAGGAATTTTAGTTGGCAAGGTCTGTATTAAATACAGAAGTCTTGGCATCACATTCATCTTAATAATATTTGTTCTCCTGAACCAAGTAAAAATCTCTTTATCCCATCTCAACAAATCCAGTTTTATCTGTTTAGCCATCTGTTTAGCCATTGGTATGTAATTAAGCTCAAATAATTCCTTCAGATTTTTTGATATTTTCGTCCCTTAATAGCTTATATACGAGTTGGTCCACCTAAATCCGAATTGTGTGGTTACCAACTGTAAAAGGGGCGCCTTTATTTCTATCCCCATTGCTTCAGATTTCCCGTAATTTACTTTAAAATTAGATATTTTCCCATATTCACACTAGCCCATATTTTCCTTAGGAAAGGTTCTATTGTCAAAATAAAAATCAGTGGTGAAAGAGGGCACCCCTGTCGTGTTCCATTTTGAATAAGGAAGGACTCCGAGGTTCTATCATCTGTCTTTACTCTAGCACTTGGTGTAGAATATAAATTAGAAATCCATCTCATCATCCCCTCCCTTAAGCCTATATGTTGTAGTACCACCTTTAAAAAAATCCAGTCTACCCTTTCAAAGGCTTTTTTCCGCGTCCGCAGAGATTATCACCATTGGTTTTTGCTGCCTTTGTGCAAGGTAGATCGTGTTCACCACCCTCTGTGTATTCTCTCTTCCTTCCCTCTCCGGGGTAAATCCCACCTGGTCTGGATGGATTAGACCCAGGATATAATCTAGCAGTCTCATGGCTAAAATCTTTGTAAATACTTTTAAATCCACATTCAGCAGTGAAATAGGTTGGTAAATAGAACATTGGAAGGGATCTTTCCCCTCTTTCGGAATCACTGTTATATGTGCTAGTAATATTTCTATTGGGATTTGCATCCCATCTCGTAGTGAATTACAAGCTGCTACTAATCTCTGGGCCAATTCCTCTGCATATTTTCTGTAATATGACAGGGTGTACCCATCTGGGCCAGGGTCTTTGCCCACATTCAATGATTTTAACGCCGCTATAAATTCCTCTGTTGAAATTGAGGCATCGAGATCCATGGCTGCTTCTTCTGTTAGCTTTGGCATTTCTGTCTCTTCAATATATTCCCTCGCCACTTCCCACTTTTTTTGAATGTTTATTGGGTTAGATTTCTTTTCTTTTTTTTTTTTTTTAACTTTCAAAGTTTATTGAGTTTCAACAATAGTATAAAAATGTATACATACATACAATAAAGGTGTACCTTACAAACAAATATACAAGGTCTATTGCATACGATAGAGTGGTAATGTAACTTATCGAAACCTTTGTATTCAAGGTCAGTAAAATGCATCATACACAAGTTTCCTGACAATCTGACTTCTATTATTGGTTCATTGTCTTGGTAAGTTCTAATTGAAATCTTTAACTATATTTACATTGAGAACCTGTATAGGCACATTTCGTTTTTATTCAAAATCGTTCTATACCCATATGTTTCTGTTTGTAGAGATAAAGAATATAAAGTGGTGAAAAGAGAGTAGAGTGGGGTTGGGTTAGAAGGGGGTATCTAATAAGGGTTGTATGGTCTTTTAGCAAGAGCATGCAATTCCCGAGATAGTCAAGTGTTCCATGTCCAGAGAGATACGTCAAGAATGTGCTCAATTTCCTTGTAAATCTTTATATGCATCAGAGTAGGGGAATTCAAACCAGGGCGTCCAAGTTTTATGAAACCTGTCCACTCCGTCTGAGGCTTGCGCCAAAGTATCTTCCATTTCACAAATTTCTGAGACTCTCGCTAGCCACTGTGAGATGGTGGGAGCCCATGTGGTTCTCCAGTGGGCAGGTATCAGCGTTTTAGCTGCATTCAGCAGGTGTTTGGTTAGCGAATTCTTGTATTTTTTTAAAGGGAATGAGGTGATGTGGAGAAGACAGCAGGCTGCATCCAACATGATCCTAGTTTCAGTAATTAATTTAATTGTATCTTTAACCTGTTGCCAGAACATGGTCAAAAGGGGGCAATGCCACCAAATATGTATTAGCGTGCCACCGTCACCTCCGCATCTCCAGCACACACTGGGGGTCTGGGTGCACCAGGTGTGCAGTTTAGCCGGTGTAATATACCAGTCTGTAAGTAGTTTGTAGTATGTTCCTTGCGTCTTAGTACTTATAGAGCACTTATGCGCAAGAATGCAAGCTGTTTTTTTTTTTTTTTAGTGAGAGACCATGCAGGAATGAAAAGTATGGTCATCCGGATAGACCTTGCCAACAGGGCCGGTCTACTGGTTGCAATACGGCCTAACAGTAGGCCAACTAGGAGATCACACATCTCAAGTTGAGTGAGGGGGGATTTTGCACAGTTCTGTTCCTGTCACTTAAAAGATATACAGTAGTCCCCGGCAATAAGGCAACGTAGAAAGAGTCAGGTATGTTGGTGGGTTATGAAAAAAGGATAGAGAAACTAAAGCAAAGTTAGGGTGGGTGCGCTGCACTCAAAGAAGTAGGGAGAGGGGGAGTATGGCTTCCAGGCATATTGACAAGCCTCTTTTTGTCCAGTACAATGTCCCGGTCAGTCACCTTCCGCATCCGCACGGTGACAGCGTAGCGCCTGTTCGTTGTGATCAAGCCAGGCAGTCGCTTCTCTAGCAGACTCAAAAAACTGTGCGTGCCCTTCCGCAGTCACATGCAACTTTGCTAGGTAGAGCATGGCATATGGTAGTTGCAAGGCTCTGAGGCGCTTCTTTACCTCGCTGAATTTAGCTCTATTCCTCTGCACCTCAGCCGAGAAGTCTGGATAGAACGACACTCTTACACCATTAAACTTAACATTTTTCTGCTCCCGCGTGCAACGTAGCACTGCCTCTCTATCTCGATAATGTAGCAGTTTGGCCAACATTGATTTGGGAGGAGCACCTTGTGGAGGAGGCCAGCCCGGCACTCTATGGGCCCTCTCCACTGTAAAAAATGGGGAGAAAGCTTCACGGCCAAATAACTCTACCAGCCAGTTTTCCACAAATGATGTGAGATCTTTACCCTCCGTTTTCTCAGGGAGGCCAACAATACGGACATTGTTTCTACGCAAGCGGTTCTCAGTGTCCTCTGCACTGTTGTATGTGTCTTGGGCCATGCGGTATGCTGCCTTGGCTTCTCGCGCAGGCGGGGGTAATTTCTCCTCTATGTCACAAACTCTGCTCTCAACTGCAGTAGCTCTTTCTCTAACCTTTTGAAGGTCTTGTCTAAGTAGAGAAACCTCCTCTCTCATGCCCCCAAACTGCTCCTTCATATCCGTGACTGTAGCCGTGCACATATGAACAGCCTTTAGAATATCAGCCAATGTAGGTTGCTCCAGGTTCTCTAATACATCATCCGAGGGGGGGGAGGAGGGTGAGACCTGTCTTCCTGAATTTGTGCAGGAGTGCTGTCTGTGTCATGGCCCCATTCAGCCTGTGTAAATAGATCTGCTTCCTCCCCTCTGCTTGCCATCCCCCCCGCTTCCTCGTCCACCGGGCCCTGTAGTTTTTGTGTATAGTATGTCATGTCTATGTATTGCTCCTTACCCGGTGCTTTCAGCTGTTTTTTGCTGGTGTTATCCCTGGGTTTGTCTGTTGTTCGTGGTGTGCGCTGTGCTTTGGCCGCTGCAGCGGCGGTGCCATCTTGGGAGTCTGGTCCCACCATCTCCAGCGGGCCTCGGCGGGTCTTCCCCTGTTTGCAGTGGGCCGGTGGTGGGTCCGGATGATGGAGGGTCTCAGTAGCCAGCTGGGTAGCCGAAAGAAGCAGGATCAGGGATGCCAGGGAAGGAGCAAACGACGGATCAGACAGGAGCTGTGAGAAGTGCATCCTCTCACATGCTGGTCTTGGCCACGCCCCCATCCATTGACTGTTAGTGATTGTATGATTGGCTGCCTTAGACCAGTTCTTTTTGAATCTGTCTTCTGTTTCAGTGGTTAAGTTTTGTAGCCATTTATATGTGATGGAAGTTGCTTTTTGCAACCATTCCCCATCAGCGCATACTTTTTCTAAGTCAGTTAGTGGTCTAGAAAAGTGTCCTCGTCTGGATTTGTCATTTACATAGCTGCGTATCTGGAAGTAAGTCCAGAGTGGCATGTTGTGTATCCCACTGTCTTTTTTTAAGGTCATATGATCTTTGAATTTCCCATTTTGAAAGCAGTCTCCTGCTTGTAATGTCTTGTTGGTGAGAGGTCTCCAGAGAAGTTTGCTGTTCACTCCCGGTGGAAAGTCCGGGTTGTCAGATAAGGGAGTAAGGGGGCTCAGAGGGGGGGTCAGGTGTTTGTCTGTTTTTATGCATATAGCTAGTGTGGTATGCAGTAGTGGTTGTTGTTTTAACTTAGTGAGTCTTTGCAGTCCAGGATTCCATGGGGAAAAAAGGAGTGGATATGAGCCCAGTTTTTTTTCAAGTTCCACCCAATCCTTGTCTCCCCTGTGACAGCGCCAGTCAACCACCCTCGTAAGGTGAGCCGCTTGATGATATTTCCTGTAATCTGGAAGTCCCATTCCTCCCATTTCCTTAGGTCTGATCATAAGTGAGAATTGAATCCTGGCTCTTTTATGTGCCCAGAGGAAATTTAGTGAGGTGGTGTGTAGTCTTCTGTAGAATTTTTGAGGTAGATTGACCGGCAATGCCAGCAGGAGGTACAAAAGCCTAGGGAGTATTACCATTTTCAAAATGGCAGCCCTCCCAAACCAATTATCCTGCATTCCAGAGTTTTAAATCCCTTTCTATCTTTAGGAGCAAGGGGGGAAAGTTAGCCTCAAATAGCATTGTTACTTTAGGTGTCAGCCAGACTCCCAGGTATTTTAAGGCTGTCCATTCCCATTTGAATGGGTAATTGGCTTGTGTCATTGTCAAGGTAGTGGGTGATAAATTGATATTCATGGCCTTTGATTTTGTGAGATTTATTTTGAGGTTAGAGAGATATCCGTAATATGTAAAAGCTTTCATGAGATTGGGAAGGGTAGTGTGCGGGTTCGTTATAAAGAATAGGAGGTCATCAGCATATGCTGCTGTCTTGTATGTCTTGTCTTGTATGGTGATGCCTCTAACTGACTCCTCTTTATTGATTGTTCCTTTGAATGGTTCTAGCGGGAGGATGAATAGCAGCGGGGACAGGGGGCATCCCTGCCGCGGGCCATTCATTATCTCTACTTTTTCTGAAAGTGAACCATTGACCTTTATCCTCGCCGAGGGTGTCTGGTAAAGTGTTGTGATCCAAGCCATCATATTTGGTTTTAGACCCACATGTGCGCATGTTGCAAACATAAAATCCCATGCTACCCTGTCGAAAGCCTTCTCCACGTCGGTTGACAGGAGAAGGCTCTCGACGTGCAGGGAGTGTGATGCCTATGTAAGAAGGAGCGCCTTGATAATATTGTCCTTCGCTTCTCTGCCTGGCATGAAGCCTACCTGTTCGGGGCCAATTATTTCTGCTAGCAATGGTAGAAGTCTATTTGCAAGGATCTTGGCTAGTAACTTTATGTCGATATTTAATAGGGAAATGGGTCTATAGCTTGAGCAATTTGCTGTGTCTTTGTCGGGTTTGGGTATTACCGTAATGTGTGCGGAAAGGATATCCAATGGAATGGGTCTAACGTCAGTCAAGGAGTTAAAGGCTCTTAGCAGGGGGTCCATGAGTATGTCGATAAAAGTCTCATAATATATGGCTGTGTAACCATCTGGTCCTGGGCTCTTCCCGGGTTTGAGTGCTTTGATAGCTTGTTGCAATTCCATTGGTGTAATTTGTGCGTCAAGTTGGGTTACATCTTCTGTTTTTAGTTTTGGTAGCCCACTATGTTTCAAATATTCTTGTATGGCCTGTGTTCTATCTGCAGGAATACCTGGAGGTCTCCGTTGTGTCGGCAAATATATAATTCTGTGTAATATGTGTGGAAGTGTCTGGCTATGTCTTCTGTTGTAACATCTAAGGATCCGCTCGCGTTTCTAATTCCCGAAATGTGTTTAGAGTTGTATGGTTCTCGTAAGGCCCTAGCCAAAAGCTTGCCTGATTTATCTCCTGCCTCATAATATACCTTTTTCTGGAAAAAAAGAAGGAGTTTCATTTTAGTATTTAGTATTTGTTGTAGATTTTTCCTGGCCTCCAGAAGATTACTAGCGGAGAATTCGGATAGAGATTGCTTGTGTTTTGTTTCCAGTGAGGTAATCTGTTTTAACAGTTTATTGATTTCAGCCTCCTGTAGTCTTTTGCGATGTACCCCCATGCGAATCAAGTCTCCTCTTATCTTGCATTTATGGGCTCCCCATATCATTAGAGGATCTGCTCCTGGTGTTTCGTTCAAACGGAAGAATACATTAAGCTTATTCTTAATTTTGGGTAGTAATTCTACATCAGTGAGGAGAGATGCATTAAGTCTCCAGGAGGCCCATTTAGTTGTGTTTGTGTTCCCTATTATCGTTAAAGATATGGGGGCATGGTCTGATAGGGACTGAATTCCTATTTTAGCCTCTGTCACTCTAGTTAGGTCTTTTTGGGAAATGTATAAATGATCTATACAGGAATAGCGGTTGTGTGGGATGGAGTGAAAGGTATAGTCTTTATCTGTCGGGTGTAAAAACCGCCAGGTTTAAATTAAGTGTAGTGAGTGTAATAGGAGCTTGATTTTTTGAGTATCTTATAGGTTATGCAAGTCTTCCCTGTGGACGTGTCCAAGAGTGGATTAAGTGGTATATTAAAGTCTCCCCCCAATATTAGACAACCCGTTGCAAAGTCCGATAACACCCGTATCATACGTTGACAGAAATTTACATGTGACGAGTTGGGGAAATATACATTTGCAAGGGTAATGGGGGAGCCTGCCCTTCAGGAAAATGTATCTTCCTTCCGTGTCTATCAATTTTTTCTGTCAGATTGAATGGGGCTTCCTTACTGATCAGAATTGATACTCTTTTGGTCTTGGCCACTGAGTTTGTAGCGTGTATTGCTTCTACAAATTATGGGCTGGTCATTTTTGGTATTTTCTTAGTTTAAAAAGGGTTTTCTGCAAAAAAGCAAAGTGTGGCCTACCTTTCTTTAGTTCTTTTAGCAGCGTGGATCATTTTTCCGGGATGTTCAGCCCTTTCACATTATGTGAAAAGACAATTGGGCTGTGACTCAAGGAAGAGTAAGCCATCTGGAGAGCCCACGAGCACAAGATCCCACGAGTTATCTGCAATCAAGACTTAAAGTTGATCAGAACACTTTTTGAGTGGTAGTTGGGGGGGGAGGGGGAGGTAAGAAAGAGGCGAAGAGGAATAAAAGGTGGTAAAAAAGAGAAATATTCAAGTGAGAGAGATCAGGTCACCTCAGAACTTAACTATCGTCCTATGGTATTTAGTTAGTGGGTCTAGAGATTGTATCCAACCCCCAGAACCACTTTGAGGTAACGTAGCTAGGCTACTTCCAGGCGACGGAAGTTGTTACCTAAACACTTTTCCTAGTCAACCTATAATATCAATGAGATATATTAAATGTAACAACCAAATTTCATGTAATATATATAGCACAGCCAAAAAGTGAAAAACGGAAGCCGGCCTATATAATTATTTCAAATGACCCAACCGCCGCGTCCAACAGGCGCCACAGATGGGGCACAATACAAAAAGAAAAAGAAAGAAACCTTGCAATTGGCTTCCTATTACAACTGTAATTGTAGTAGATCTCAGATCACCCTCTGAAATTGTAGAGGACCTTCAGAGATGACTTTTTGTGCCTTTCTGTTGCATCAACCCACCATCCCTCCCCACTAGCGCTGCTTTGCTTCAGGTAGGTCTGTCAGGTTCATAAGATTTTTCATGTGTCTGATGAGTCGTTGAAGCAGTGTCTTGGAGTCTAAGTCCTTCTCCGTTAGGAGGGAGAAAACATAGCAAAAAAGAAAAAGAAAAATGAAGTGAAAACGAAAAACTGTTCCAGACTCAGTCAGCGGGTTGTTGCTGGGTATGTAAGTTAAAGCTTCATCTACTACCATTGTGCAGACACTGGAGAGATGGGGTGAACAGTCCCTCCTTGCAGATCCAGAAAAATAAGAGAGGAGCAAAATTATGACACATACGGTGTCTAAATGTCATTTCCAAGTGGATGTAGTTCCAATGTAATGGTAATTCCCCATAGTGTGCGCCAAGAGAATTCTGACAAAGTGAAGCTCTGCTGCTCAGCAGTCATTGGGGTTGCCTTGGTCCTCTTCTGGGGCTTTAGGAGCAGCCTGTCTGGAGTTGGGAGTGCCCCCATGAGAGCCGGATCCTCGGTTGTGTCTTGTCATTTTGGATAGCCTCTTGTCTGGTGAGGAAAGGGGCGATCTGTGCGGGCTCCCTTCAGCTCTTGGAAGGAGAAACTCCTGATACCACTCAGGCAGTGCTACAGGCTCCATGTGTAGGGATTCAAAGAAGTCGGGCAGGTCCGAGGGAGTGCGCAGTACATGCTACTTGCCTGCTTGGGTTACAGTTAAGGCAAAGGGGAAGCGCCACGTGTATCTCAGATCACTCGCCCCCAGCTTGTCAAGGAGGGGTCACAGAGCCCTGCGATTATGTAAAGTTATTTGGGATAAGTCATGGAACAGCATAATAGTCTCTCCATTGAATACAATGCTGTCATTGCCCCTGGCATTATTCATGATGGATTCCTTTAGGGGGAAGCTCTGTAAGCAACATATTATGTCCCTTGGGGGAGCGGTGTCAGGGCCTTTGGGTCTGAGAGCTCTGTGTGCCCCTACAAAGTCCATGGCAGTGTCTTCCTGTCTTTCAAGGAGGGTGTTGAAGACTCTCTGTAGGGCTGGGATTATCTGTGCTGTGTCTACAGATTCGGGGATACCTCTCACCCTAATATTGCACCTTCTTCCCCTATTATCTAGATCCTCGAGGAGTCTGTTCATCTCAATTAGGTGAGAGGAGTGAGAGACTGCCACATTTTCCAGTTTATGCAGCCTCTTATCTCTGTGTTTTCCATTGGCTTCTACTGTTGCCAGCTTGTCAGTTAATACTAGCAGGTTAGACTTCAGGTCGGTAATGGCGGCAGAGAATGTAGATTTTATGTCCGCTGCAAAGCCCGACATGTCTGCATAGGTCAGGGGTTGGTTTGTCTGGGAGTAGCCCCTACCTGAGTCGCCTGCAGTGGATAATGAGTCCTCGCTGGAGTCTTCCTCCGTTCGATGCGTCCGTACCATTTTGTGTCCCGCCATGCTGCCGTGGGATATCGCTTGATTTTTAAAGAGATCTGGAATATTTCTGGCTTGGGAGGCAGCGGTGCTACATTTAGGGCGAGTCTGAGGGGTCTGGTACAGCTTTCTGCCCATAGCTGGGTCGCTGGAAGCAAGGTGTCTGGCTGCAGGGCAAGTTCCTTCACGGAGCTCTGCTAGTGTGCGTCCGTCGCCATCAAGCGCCAAGCCACGCCCCTTCTTTTCTAACTGATATAAATTCTCATAGTAGTCCTTGAACGTTTGTGCGATTTTCTGTTAAGAGTTAACCAATTCATCCCTCAATGTTTTAATCTGTGTAATATGGTTTCGTGTGGAGGTTTCTCTAAGAGCATTTGCCAACAATCTTCCTGGTTTATTCCCAGATTCGTAAAAAGTTCTTCTTCCCCTAATTAATTTGGATTTTGCTTTTTCTATTAACTGTAAATTGAGTTTTTCGCGTAGGCCAGCAAGTTCCTGTTCTATTGTTTGAGTCTGGGATTTTTTGTATTACTTCTAATTCCCCGATCCGTTTAAGCAACGAGTCAATTTGTTCATTTAGTTTCCATTTCCTATGTGTCCCCAAGGAAATAAACATACCTTTCATGAAGCATTTGTGTGTATCCCATATACAGAATGGTGATGTTTCCCCTGTTTCATTTATTATAAAAAAAAAAGATTCCAATTCTTGCTTTAATTTCCCCTCATATTCACTGTCCTTGAGGAGGGTTTCGTTAATCTTCCAAAACCATTCTTTACGCTCTTCCTCCCCTATTTCTAGCGTACACTCTATCTGAGCATGATCTGATAGGGTAAATGACTCAATCAAAGCTTTACTAGGGACGTAATTATATTTTGAGTGACAAAAATATAGTCAATTCTGGAATAGGTCTTATACTTTGCCGAAAAATATGTATAATCCCTGCCCCGTGCATGAACCACTCTCCAACCATCTTTCAATTGTAATTCTTGTAAAACATTTTTCACTTTCCTTAATTTGACATATGAAAGGTGAGAAGATCCTTTGGATGTATCTTTCAGTGGGTCTAAGGCCATATTAAGGTCACCCCCCCAATACTAAGATTCCTTCCTTATGTTGTTGCACTATCTGTAAATATGTCTCCAGGGAGTTTACTTGATCCTCTTTTTGTAAGTATAAATTTACCAGTGTGATTTTCTGAAGACCCAAGGTCCCCTTTACTATGAGGAGACGACGCCCTTCATCCGTGATCACGCCTAATTCCTTCCATGGCACTTTTTTAGCTATTAAAATAGATACCCCACAGGATTTTGAAGTCTGCGATGTACTGTGATTAGGGATGAGCCGAACACCCCAATGTTCGGTTCGCACCAGAACATGCGAACAGGAAAAAAGTTAACACCGTTAAAGTCTATGGGACACGAACATGAATAATCAAAAGTGCTAATTTTAAAGGCTTATATGCAAGTTATTGTCATAAAAAGTGTTTGGGGACCTGAGTACTGCCCCAGGGGACATGGATCAATGCAAAAAAAAGTTTTAAAAACGGACGTTTTTTCAGGAGCAGTGATTTTAATAATGCTTAAAGTCAAACAATAAAAGTGTAATATCCCTTTAAATTTCATAGCTGGGGGGTGTCTATAGTATGCCTGTAAAGGGGCGCATGTTTCCTGTGTTTAGAACAGTCTGACAGCAAAATGACATTTCGAAGGAAAAAACCCATTTAAAACTACTCGCGGCTATTGCATTGCCAGTCCGACAATACACATAGAAGTTCATTGATAAAAACGGCATGGGAATTCCCCACAGGGGAACCCCGAACCAAAATTTAAAAAAAAATGACGTGGGGGTCCCCCTAAATTCCATACCAGGCCCTTCAGGTCTGGTATGGATATTAAGGGGAACCCCAGCCAAAATTTTTTTAAAAAATGACGTGGGGGTCCCCCTAAATTCAATACCAGACCCTTCAGGTATGGTACGGATTTTAAGGGGGACCCCGCGCCAAAAAAAAAACAAAAAACGGCGTGGGGTCCCCCCAAAAATCCATACCAGACCCTTATCCGAGCACACAACCTGGCAGGCTGCAGGAAAAGAGGGGGGGACGAGAGAGCGCCCCCCCTCCTGAACCGTACCAGGCCACATGCCCTCAACATTGGGAGGGTGCTTTGGGGTAGCCCCCCAAAACACCTTGTCCATATGTTGATGAGGACAAGGGCCTCATCCCCACAACCCTGGCCAGTGGTTGTGGGGGTCTGTGGGCGGGGTAGCTTATCGGAATCTGGAAGCCCCCATTAACAAGGGGACCCCCAGATCCCGGCCCTCCCCCCTGTGTGAAATGGTAAGGGGGTACTTACCCCTACCATTTCACTAAAAAACTGTCAAAAATGTTAAAAATGACAAGAGACAGTTTTTGACAATTCCTTTATTTAAATTCTTCTTCTTTCTTCTATCTTCCTTCATCTTCTTCTTCTGGTTCTTCTGGCTCTTCTGGTTCTTCCTCCGGGATTCTCGTCCAGCATCTCCTCCGCGGCGTCTTCTATCTTCTTCTCCTTGGGCTGCTCCGCACCCATGGCATGGGGGGAGGCTCCCACTCTTCTCTTCATCTTCTTCCTCTTTTTCTCTTCTTCTCTTCTTCTCTTCTTCTCTTCTTCTCTTCTTCTCTTCTTCTCTTCTTCTCTTCTTCTCTTCTTCTCTTCTTCTCTTCTTCTTTTTCTTCTCCGGGCCGCTCCGCATCCATGCTGGCATGAAGGGAGGCTCCCGCTGTGTGACGGCGTTTCCTCGTCTGACGGTTCTTAAATAACGGGGGCGGGGCCACCCGGTGACCCCCGCCCCCCTATGACGCACGGTGACTTGACGGGATTTCCCTGTGACGTCACGGGGAATGCCACAGGGAAGTCCCGTCATGTCCCGTGCGTCAGAGGGGGGCGGGGTCACCGGGTGGCCCCGCCCCCCATTATTTAAGAACCGTCAGACGAAGAGACGCCGTCACACAGCAGGAGCCTCTCTCCATGCCAGCATGGATACGGAGTGGCCCGGAGAAGAAAATGAAGAAAAGAAGAAGAGAAGAAGATGAAGAAGAAGATGAAGAGAAGAGCGGGAGCCTCCCCCCATGCCATGGGTGCGGAGCGGCCCGAGGAGAAGAAGATAGAAGATGCAGCGGAGGAGATGCTGAACGAGAATGCTGGAGGAAGAACCAGAAAAAACAGAAGAAGAAGAAGATGAAGGAAGATAGAAGAAAGAAGAAGCATTTAAATAAAGGAATTGTCAAAAACTGTCTCTTGTCATTTTTAACATTTTTGACAGTTTTTTTAGTGAAATGGTAGGGGTAAGTACCCCCTTACCATTTCACACAGGGGGGGCCTGGATCTGGGGGTCCCCTTGTTAAAGGGGGCTTCCAGATTCCAATAAGCCCCCCGCCCGCAGACCCCCACAACCACCGGCCAGGGTTGTGGGGATGAGGCCCTTGTCCTCATTAACATGGGGACAAGGTGTTTTGGGGGGCTACCCCAAAGCACCCTCCCAATGTTGAGGGCATGTGGCCTGGTACGGTTCAGGAGGGGGGGCACACTCTCGTCCCCCCCTTTTTCTGTGGCCTGCCAGGTTGCGTGCTCGGATAAGGGTCTGGTATGGATTTTTGGGGGGACCCCACACCATTTTTTTTGGCGCGGGGTTCCCCTTAAAATCCATACCAGACCTGAAGGGCCTGGTATGGAATTTAGGGGGACCCCCCACATCATTTTTTATTTTAATTTTGGTTCGGGGTTCCCCTGTGGGGAATTCCCATGCCGTTTTTATCAATGAACTTCTTTGTGTATTGTCGGACTGGCAATGCAATAGCCGCGAGTAGTTTTAAATGGCTTTTTTCCTTCAAAATGTCATTTTGCTGTCAGACTGTTCTAAACACAGGAAACATGCGCCCCTTTACAGGCCTACTATAGACACCCCCCAGCTACGAAATTTAAAGGGATATTACACTTTTATTGTTTGACTTTAAGCATTATTAAAATCACTGCTCCTAAAAAAACGGTCGTTTTTAAAACTTTTTTTTGCATTGATCCATGTGCCCTGGGGCAGGACCCAGGTCCCCAAACACTTTTTATGACAATAACTTGCATATAAGCCTTTAAAATTAGCACTTTTGATTTCTCCCATAGACTTTTAAAGGGTGTTCAGCGGCATTCAAATTTGCCGCGAACACCCCAAATTGTTCGCTGTTCGGCAAACTTGCGAACAGCCAATGTTCGAGTCGAACATGAGTTCGACTCGAACTCGAAGCTCATCCCTAACTGTCATATATTTTCGGGAAATCATGGTTTTTACGCCATGGAATTTTTTCCCTTTTAAAATGTGTTTCCTGGAGAAAAATAATTTGGGATTTAAATCTCTTTAATTCTGCCATTAACCACTTCAGCCACGGAAGGATTTACCCCCTTCCTGACCAGAGCACTTTTTTACAATTTTGCACTGCGTCGCTTTAACTGCTAATTGCGCAGTCATGCAATGCTGTACCCAAACGAAATTTGCGTCCTTTTCTTCCCACAAATAGAGCTTTCTTTTGATGTTATTTGATCACCTCTGCGGTTTTTATTTTTTGCGCTATAAATGGAAAAAGACCGAAAATTTTGAAAAAAATGACATTTTCTACTTTTTGTTATAAAAAAAATCCAATAAACTCAATTTTAGTCATACATTTAGGCCAAAATGTATTCGGCCACATGTCTTTGGTAAAAAAAATGTCAATAAGCGTATATTTATTGGTTTGCGCAAAAGTTATAGCATCTACAAACTAGGGCACATTTTCTGGAATTTACACAGCTTTCAGTTTATGACTGCCTATTTTTTTTTTGCACAAAGTTGTCACTAAATGATATATTGCTCAAACAGGCCATGGGCATATGCGGAATTGCACCCCAAAATACATTTAGCTGCTTCTCCTGAGTATGGGGGATACCACATGTGTGGGACTTTTTGGGAGCCTAACCGCGTACGGGGCCCCGAAAACCAATCACCGCCTTCAGGATTTCTAAGAGTGTAAATTTTTGATTCCACTCTTCACTGCCTATCACAGTTTTGGAGGTCATGGAATGCCCAGGTGGCACAAAACCCCCCCAAATGACCCCATTTTGGAAAGTAGACACCCCAAGCTATTTGCTGAGAGGCATGGTGAGTATTTTGCAGCTCTCATTTGTTTTTGAAAATGAAGAAAGACAAGAACATTTTTTTTTTCTTTTTTCAATGTTCAAAACTTTGTGACAAAAAGTGAGGTCTGCAAAATACTCACTATACCTCTCAGCAAATAGCTTGGGGTGTCTACTTTCCAAAATAGGGTAATTTGGGGGGGTTTTGTGCCACCTGGGTATTCTATGGCCTCCGACACTGTGATAGGCAGTGAAGAGTGAAATCAAAAATTTACGCCCTTAGAAAGCCTAAAGGCGATGCTTGGTTTTCGGGGTCCCGTGCGCGGCTAGGCTCCCAAAAAGTCTCACACATGTGGTATCCCCGTACTCAGGAGAAGCAACAGAATGTATTTTGGGGTGTCATTTCACGTATTCCCATGGCATGTTTAAGCAATATATCATTTAGTGACAACTTTGTGCAAAAAAAAAAATTGTCTTTTTCCCGCAACTTGTGTCACAATGTAAAATATTCCATTGACTCGACATGCCTCTCAGCAAATAGCTTGGGGTGTCTACTTTCCAAAATGGGGTCATTTGGGGGGGTTGAACTGTCCTGGCATTTTATGCACAACATTTAGAAGCTTATGTCACACACCACCCACTCTTCTAACCACTTGAAGACAAAGCCCTTTCTGACACTTTGTTTACATGAAAAAATTATTTTTTTTTGCAAGAAAATTACTTTGAACCCCCAAACATTATATAATTTTTTTAAAGCAAATGCCCTACAGATTAAAATGGTGGGTGTTTCACTTTTTTTTCACACAGTATTTGCGCAGCGATTTTTCAAACGCATTTTTTTGGGAAAAAACACACTTTTTTAAATTTTAATGCACTGAAACACACTATATTGCCCAAATGTTTGATGGAATAAAAAAGAGGATCTTAGGCCGAGTACATGGATACCAAACATGACATGCTTTAAAATTGCGCACAAACGTGCAGTGGCAACAAAATGAATACATTTTTAAAAGCCTTTAAAAGCCTTTACAGGTTACCACTTTAGATTTACAGAGGTCTACTGCTAAAATTACTGCCCTCGATCTGACCTTCGCGGTGATACCTCACATGCATGGTGCAATTGCTGTTTACATTTGACGCCAGACCGACGCTTGCGTTCGCCTTAGCGCGAGAGCAGGGGGGGACAGGGGTGCTTTTTTTTTTTTTTTTCCTTTATTTTTTTTGCTTTATCATCTTATTTTTAAACTGTTTCTTTCTTTTTTTTTTTTAATCATTTTTATTGTTATCTCAGGAAATGTAAATATCCCCTATAATAGCAATAGGTAGTGACAGGTACTCTTTTTTGAAAAAATTGGGGTCTATTAGACCCTAGATCTCTCCTCTGCCCTCAAAGCATCTGACCACACCAAGATTGGTGTGATAAAATGCTTTCCCAATTTCCCAATGGCGCTGTTTACGTCCGGCGAAATCTAAGTCATGAAATGCTCGTAGCTTCCGGTTTCTTAGGCCATAGAGATGTTTGGAGCCACTCTGGTTTCTGATTAGCTCTATGGTCAGCTGGCTGAATCACCGGCTGCATTCTCAGGTTCCCTGTTAAGACAGGAGAGCCATAGAAAAACACGGAAGATGGTGGGGGGCATTCCCTCCCACTGCTTGTAAAAGCAGTCTAGAGGCTAATTAGCCGCTAGGATTGCTTTTACATGAAAGCCGACCGCTGGCTGAAAAGAATGATACCAAGATGATACCTAAACCTGCAGGCATCATTCTGGTATAACCACTCAAAGTCGTGAATTGCATACCTGAAGACAAAAAAATGGTTAACAATAAAACACAGTAAACGGTAAAGTATAAAAAATTGCATACCTGAAAAGCAAACGTGATAAAACATAACAATAAAACATTGCAGAATAGAATACAGTAAAAAAGAGTAGAACAATAGAGAGACAATAGAGAGAGAGAGAACAATAAAACGACAACTATTTTTTTTTATCTTATATATTTTTTTGTGTTTTTTTTTTTTTACACTTTTTTTGTAACTGTAACTTTTATAACTGTAACTGGTTCCAGGTTCGGGTCTCTCAAAACACGATGGCATCTTGGGAGACCCAGTGAAAGTGTGTCTAGTCTGTGCAATGCTGTACCCTACGCTAATACTCAACTATTGTATGGTAGCGTTCAAAACATTCACCAATGCAAAGACAAGGATTGTCAGGACAGGAGGGACAATAATAGCGGGTGTCACGCCTATATCCGCACTTGCTGTAGACACATCTTCTTAGGGGGGTTCGTTGGGTAGGGGTACTCGGGAGGACATAAAAATGCAAAAAAAAGAGGAAAGTGCACCAAAAATAAGCCACGTCCATAAATCATTGAGGATACAAAATAAGGTAGTACTGAGTATTACCAGGGAGGTGAACTTTTTAGGCTAAGAACCAGTGGAGAAGATATAGCAGTATAAAAAATATAAATTTATTGAAAAATACAATATCTAAAAAACAATGACAATTGTAACATATAGCATCTATGATTATTGTGCAGTGAGCCCTTGTATGTCTATGCGGTTCACCGTTAGGCTTCCTCAGGACACGGCCAAGGTTTACAGATGAGTCAGAGAAATAAATATGTCTCTCTATCTTGAATTGGAATGCAAAATTATGCAAGTCACGGTAGCATGAGAAAGTTCAATCAGCAGTATGAAAGTATATTAGATATAGCTAAATATCTCAGCAGGGGCATGTAAACAATATTCCTAATTAAGGGAGCAGCCATTAGAGGGAGGAGGGCCAACACCAGATTCACCACTTAGATCCTGGATTTAGTATCAGCAATGCTGAAGGCTCAATACAATCCCATCGCTGCATATTCAGGATACAAATAATCCAGCGTGCCCCTGGGAGACAGCAATACACTGCAGTGATGATGTAAAGGTTACTTTAGTCATTTTAATCATTTACTCAATCTAAAAGAGAGGAGAAGAGATGGAGAAGGTGAGAGAAGAGAGCAGGATGCAAGGAGAAAAAAAAAAAACAAAACAAAAAAAACAAACCCTGAATCAATATTCCTCTTAGCTAGGAGCCAGAAAAAAAAATAAAAAGCTCCCCGGGAGGACAGCTGACTGAGTACTTTTCTGAACCAGTCCTCTGAAAAAAAAAAAAAAGACCCCAACGCCTCCAACTTTCCCTCCACCCAGAGGAGAGGCTTTCACTATGGGGGGTGCTGTCAAGCAAGTAAAAGTCCGCGCAACGGGCTCCTGTACAGTGCTCACTGCCATTATCATTTTATGATTTTATGACCAAAAAAGCTCATTATACGCAATCACATTTCCCATACTATCCCAACTAAATTCATCCCTACCCAGAATCCCCACCTCTAATATCCGAATCCACAATAATCCTGCTTCCCTTACTTTAATTTTCCCCATCCTACCCACCTTCTTTCTATGAGAGAGAAAAAAAAAAACACCTATAAAACGTCTTTCCTTTTCCTTTTTATCCTATACAAAACTTATTGTGTATGTTGCCTACTACCTCTCAAACTGTGAATATAATAATAAAAAAACAAAAAAAAAAAACACTCCCCAATAATCCCCATGCAGACTTCCAAAATCCCCTTCAATTGTGTGTACACTACCAAACATGTGCTATTAGTCCCTTAAAAAATATCTATAATTACAAAATAGTGTTCAAAGGATAACGAAAAAAAAACATAAAAACCTCACATATAAAACGTCTTTCCCTTTTCATATCCCATACAAAACATATTGTGTATGTTACCCACCACATTTCATCATACTGTGATCATAATTAAAAAAAAAAACCCCAAAAAAACCACAAACATCTCATGTCCCTATTAGGGGTGAGCCGAACACCCCCGGTTCGGTTCGCACCAGAACCTGCAAACGGACCGGAAATTCGCACCAACGTTAGAACTCCATTGACGTCTATGGGACTTGAACGTTCAAAATCAAAAGTGCTCATTTTAAAGGCTAATTTGCATGGTATTGTCCTAAAAAGGGTTTGGGAACCCGGGTCCTACCCCAGGGGACATGTATCAATGCAAAAAAAACTTTTAAAAACGGACGTTTTTTCGGGAGCAGTGATTTTAATGATGCTTAAAGTAAAAAAAAAAAAAGTGAAATATTCCTTTAAATATCGTACCTGGGGGGGTTTGTATAGTATGCCTGTAAAGTGGCGCGTGTTTCTCATGTTTAGAACAGTCCCTGCACCAAATGTCATTTTTAAAGGAAAAAATCTCATTTAAAACTGCTTGCGGGTTTAATGTAATGTCGGGTCCTGGCAATATGGATGAAAATCAGTGAGACAAACGGCATGGGTACCCCCCAGTCCATTACCAGGCCCTTTGGGTCTTGTATGGATATTAAGGGGAACCCCGCACCCAAATTAAAATAAGGAAAGGTGTGGGGCCACCAGGCCCTATATACTCTGAACAGCAGTATACAGGCGGTGCAAACAAGACAGGGACTGTAGGTTTGTTGTTAAGTAGAATCTCTTTGTAATTTTGAACGGGTACATTTTTAACGTGTTTAGCTCCAGCCAAAAAATCTTTTTTAAGCTTTTTGGAAAACATAGGGAAGGGTTATCACCCCTGTGACATTTGTTTTGCTGTCTTTCCTACTCTTCAGAAGATTTCACCTCACTTTTTGTCCCAATGACAAATGTTTTTTGAAAGTTTTTTGTGGAACAAGGATTGGAAAGCATCAGTGGAAAGGAGAAATGTTTTTCCCATATTAACTCTTACAGGAGAGAATTTCCCTTCCTAGGGGTAGATTTCATCTCACTTCCTGTTGTCTCCTTCCGTTTGCAAGTAGGAGTCGTTTGTAAGTTAGATGTTTGAAAGTAGGGGCCTGCCCTATATACTCAGCAGAAATTTGGGCCTTGGGTGTTGTTGTGGCCACAACACTGTAAGCCCTCAGAGGGCCCTGCTGTGAAATATTAGATCAAGAATTGTAATTACATGCCCCTATTGAACAGGGGCAGAAAAATTGGGCCTTTGGTGGTGGTGGTGCTGGTGCCAAAACACTGTAAGTCCTCACTCACTCTTGGTGGGTGCAGAAATGGGCCCTGCTGTGAAATATTAGATCAAGAATTGTAATTACATGCCCCTATTGAACAGGGGCAGAAAAATTGGGCCTTTGGTGGTGGTGGTGCTGGTGCCAAAACACTGTAAGTCCTCACTCGCTCTTGGTGGGTGCAGAAATGGGCCCTGCTGTGAAATATTAGATCAAGAATTGTAATTGCATGCCCCTGTTGAACAAGGGCAAAAAAATTGGGCCTTTGGTGGTGGTGGTGGTGGTGCTGGTGCCACAACACTGTAAGTCCTCACTCGCTCTTGGTGGGTGCAGAAATGGGCCCTGCTGTGAAATATTAGATCAAGAATTGTAATTACATGCCCCTGTTGAACAGGGGCTGAAAAATTAGGCCTTAGGCACAGGTGCCGGTGTCACAACACTGCAACCCCTCACAGACACTCTAGTTGGAACGCAGGAACGAGCCCTGCTGTAAAGTATTGCATCAAAAATTGTAATTACACGGCCCTGTTAAACAAGGGCTGAAAAATTGGGCCTTAGGCACTGGTGCTGGTGCCACAACACTGCAACCCCTCACAGACACTCTAGTTGGAATGCAGGAACGAGCCCTGCTGCAAAGTATTGCATCAAAAATTGTAATTACACGCCCCTGTTAAACAGGGGCAGAAAAATTTGGCCTTAGGCACTGGTGCTGGTGCCACAACACTGCAACCCCTCACAGATACTCTAGTTGGAATGCTGAAATGAGCCCTGCTGCAAAGTATTGCATCAAAAATTGTAATTACACGCCCCTGTTAAACAGGGGCTGAAAAATTGTGCCTTAGGCACTGGTGGTGGCGCCCAGAACCAAAAATGTTCTTACAAGCTATCAGCGTGATCATTGAGAAGGAAGAGTATAATTGCTCAGGGATAGTCACTCAGCATCAGCATAGGCAGTCTTTGAAGGGATCTGAGATTTCAAAAAAAATTATTCGGTTACATCAGCATCAGGTGCTTGGTAGCTGGTGGTGATCCAAGACTAATTCATTTTTATGAAGGTCAGTCAATCGACCGAGTCAGTGGACAGACGCACCCTGTGATCGGTTACCACGCCTCCAGCAGCACTGAATGTGCGTTCCGAAAGAACGCTGGATGCAGGACAGGCCAGTAGCTCAATTGCATACTGTGCAAGCTCTGGCCATTGATCCATCCTCAAAACCCAGTAACCCAGAGGATTTTCAGTGGGAAAGGTGTCCAAGTCTGATCTTGCCCCTAGGTATTCTTGCACCATGTAAAACAGACGCTGGCAATGGTTGCTGGAACCGATCATACCTTGGGCCTGCGGACCAAAAAATTGTCTGAACGCATCAGTCAGACGGCCACCTTCTCCACCGCTCCTTCTTTGACTGACCGAAGCCTCAGCAACACGTTGTCCAGAAACATCCATACACTAAATGCCACCATTTTTCCAGGACTCAACGAATATATCAGCTTTAAGCCTTTTCTTTAACAATGATCAGTATATAATATTTTTACACATCATATATTTCCCTTTTCCTATGCCCATCTCTTAGACAACGTCGTTTGTGCTCCCTCACTCAACTTTTCTCTACCTGTCTTCTCTTTTCCTTGCCCCCCAGCCCTTTCTTCCTTCTCCCCCCTTCTTTTCTGAGCTTTCTGACCTTTTCTCTCTTTTTTTCGCCATGGCTCCATCTGTGGTTTCCTCCACAGTTCCCCTTTGATATTGCAAACAGATTGCGCTATTTGCATTGGTTATGAATGTATTTTTCCTACGAGTATCTCTATTGATACAATATCTTCCAAACTCTTGCTCAATCTATAATTGTACCCCTCTGTACTTTTATGCTATCTAAAACCCTTTTTGATATTGCTGAAACACATTTTCTGACGTATTTGTTGTAGTTTATCAGTGTTTGTCATAGGATTGTCTTTTTGTCTTGGTTTTCCCTTGTTTTGTTGTTCCATTTGGTTATAAACTCCACTGGCTCACTAGGACCCAGTGGTTCTCTATGCACACTACACACATTGTGGCTGGACACTGTGTGCTGACACACAGGCACTTCCCGTTTTCCCCAGTGACCCCTGTTGATTGTCGGGCAGCTTGGGTCTTGTCCCCCCACCCTGCGTCTCAGCACACTATCTCTCATGCCCCGCTGTGCCCCCCCACCGCCGGTCTGCACTCGGTCTCTGGCGCTTTGGCTGGCTCACATTTGGGGGAGGTGTTTGTGTGTGGGGGGTGGGTGGTCACAACATGGGCTCTCCCCGCTTGGGGCCGGCATGACCAGCGCTGTTCTTGTCTGTACGGACGCCAAGGCGCAGACCTTCGTCTGCCCTTGGGTGCCCACGTCTGTTCTCAGACCCTCCGGCCCTCCCCTTTCCATCGGCAGATGGGTTAAGGCGACACCTTGGCACCTCCCATTCCAGGGCTGTCTGCCTCCCCATTCGCCACACGGTCCGTACGTTTTGAGCATGCGCGCGCGGTGCATGATGGAACACGTAGTTCCGTGGCATCGCGTAGTGCGCAGCCGTGGACACCCCTCATTAAGCGTCCGCGCACCTGATCATTACCTGGTCAGGTGTGGGGGGCGTATAAGTAACCGGCCAGTCCCTCAGTTCCTTGATGGACGAGGGACGAGCCTGCATCTGCTCTGCACACAGCTACAAGGTAACTCCTGTTTTTCAATATACTTGCACCCCATGCCTCTCAAATGAACTACTCATTATGCTCCTACACACGTTTTAGGAGCCACCTTGGACTTGCCTTTTACCTTGCTGGTCAAAATTGATCCTTCCAAGCAACAGTGTCTGCGCCCTGGTGGACTAGGTAATAGATCTCTCTCCAGTAGTCCTACCTATGTTTAGAAACTTTTCAATGCCCTCATTTTTCCTTTTCTCGTCCCTTTCCACCTTACATAGGACTTGTTGTAAATACCATCCCTTTCTACTCCTGGACAGGCACTGTATACCTGTGACTGTGCTGTTATGAGAATCTTTCCCTACAGCTTACGCTACTAAGTGAGTACCGGCATAACCACCCTACATGGCCCAAATCAACATCAGTAACACCCCTAATGATACTCATTCCTGTAATTAGGCCTTGTTTAATCTGATTGCAGACTTGGTCCATTTTGACGTTTTTCCCTGCTGTGTGCACAGACCCCTTGCAGGCACCTCGTGACCACTTTCCTCTACTGCTTTTAAACATACATGTAAGTTTGCACTTCCCTCTTTAGAGATACAGACACATTTACTTATATACTTATTTTATGTATCCCCTTTAGTACAATGCACTGTTGTGCAATCTCTTATCTCTAGACTACCACTACAAGTGCATTATAACTCATGGTTGCCTTTACATTCCTTTGCCAGGTCTACTGTATGCCCCCTGCAGGCATAATTTACGGCGCGGCTCGTCCGCTCCCCTGCGGGGACCTTCTCAAGTGGCCGTGTTCCCCCTCCCCCTGTACTCCCTCCCTTGTCGGGCACTGACGCCCCAGGTATGTTTGCATCACCGGTGTTGTGTGGAGCCTATGGGTCGCATGATTGTCCAGCCACAGTTCTAACTCTCTATTGTGTATACTATGTATTGTAATGTCAAATTACTGTTCTTATGATGTTTCTATTTTATTACACAGAATTGTTGTACATATCTATCTTGTGAGCTCTTGTTCCCTGAAGAAGCCAATGTCTTGGCGAAACATGTAGGAAATTGAGCCCCCCCTCTTCAACGGCCATCTGTCATCTGGCCCACTCCACCATCTTTAGGGTCACTTACAGTACATGTACCCATTAGCTTTTTTTAAAGTATAATATGAACTGTGTGTAATGTATATTTTTTTCTATGTCAGATTATTAATAAACTTTGTAATTTTTTGCATTTTACATTTTCTCTTATTCCTTCCTCTTTGCAAACCCTTTTGACCCTAGCACCGCCATAATCCCCCGTCCACAAACCCACTAACTATTCAAAAAAAATTATTCGGTTACATCAGCATCAGGTGCTTGGTAGCTGGTGGTGATCCAAGACTAATTCATTTTTATGAAGGTCAGTCAATCGACCGAGTCAGTGGACAGACGCACCCTGTGATCGGTTACCACGCCTCCAGCAGCACTGAATGTGCGTTCCGAAAGAACGCTGGATGCAGGACAGGCCAGTAGCTCAATTGCATACTGTGCAAGCTCTGGCCATTGATCCATCCTCAAGACCCAGTAACCCAGAGGATTTTCAGTGGGAAAGGTGTCCAAGTCTGATCTTGCCCCTAGGTATTCTTGCACCATGTAAAACAGACGCTGGCGATGGTTGCTGGAACCGATCATACCTTGGGCCTGCGGACCAAAAAATTGTCTGAACGCATCAGTCAGACGGCCACCTTCTCCACCGCTCCTTCTTTGACTGACTGAAGCCTCAGCAACACGTTGTCCAGAAACAGGAGTTTGTAACCTCCCAGTCTCTGGAAACGCGTTGCACAGACCTTTCTGCAAGGCCTCCCAAAGATGTTTCATCCTCTGCTCCCTCTGCGATGGCAAGATAAGGTCCACAACCTTACCCTTGTAACGTGGATCAAGGAGGGTTGCCAGCCAGTATTGGTCCTTCTCCTTGATACCACGAATACGAGGATCCTTACGCAGGCTTTGCAGGATCAGGGAGGCCATGCAGCGTAGGTTTGCTGAGGCATTCGGTCCGGAGTCCTCTGGGTCACTAAGGACGTCATGGTCCACAGCCACCTCCTCCCAGCCACGTACAAGTCCATGTGTTTCTTGTGACTGATCCCTTAAAGACTGCTGCTGATGCTGAGTGCCAGGCTCCACCTTCATACTGACACAATCTTCCTCCTCCTCCTCCTCCTCGTCCTCTTCCTGTGTGATTGGCAGGCACGTAGGAACACTGTCTGGATAAAGGGGGCCTTGAGAGCTAAGGAAGTCCTCCTCTTCCTGCCTCTGTTCTGCCTCAAGTGCCCTGTCCATTATTCCACACAGCGTGTGCTCCAACAGGTGGAGAAGGGGGGCAGTGTCACTGATGCATGCACTGTCACTGCTCACCATCCTCGTGGCCTCCTCAAATGGTGACAGGACAGGGCATGCATCCCTGATCATGGTCCACTGGCGTGGGGAAAAAAAAAACAAGCTCCCCTGACCCTGTCCTGGTGCCATAGTTGCACAGGTACTCATTGATGGCCTCTGCTGCGTGTGCAGCCGCTGCAGCATGGCCAACGTTGAGTTCCACCTGGTGGGCATGTCACAGATTAGGTGGTTCTTGGGCAGGTTAAACTCCTTTTGGAGGTCCGTCAGCCGAGCACTGGCATTATATGACCTGCGGAAATGCACACAGACTTTCCTGGCCTGCCTCAGGACATCCTGTAAGCCAAGGTACCTGCCCAAGAACCGCTGCACCACCAAGTTAAGGACGTGAGCCAAACAGGGCACATGGGTCATTTGTCCCTGTCGGAGGGCAGAGAGGAGGTTGGTGCCATTGTCACAAACCACCATTCCTGCCTTAAGTTGGCGTGGCGTCAACCACCTCTGAACCTGCCCCTGCAGAGCTGACAGAACCTCTGCCCCAGTGTGGCTCTTGTCCCCCAAGCACACCAGCTCAAGCACCGCATGGCATCTTTTGGCCTGCGTACTTTCGTAGCCCCTTGAACGGCTACGGAGCACCGCTGGTTCCGAGGACAAAGCACAGGAAGAGGCCATGGAGGAAGAAGAAGAGGAGGGGGTGGAGGAGAGAGGTGTGTCACAATCATTAGCATTTTGGAGGCGTGGTGGCGGAACAACCTCCAACACTACTGCACCTTGTCCTGCATCCTTCCCAGCTGCCAGCAGAGTCACCCAATGCGCCGTGAAACTTAGGTAACGTCCCTGTCCATGCCTGCTGGACCATGAGTCAGCGGTAATATGCACCTTACCGCTGACCGCCCTGTCCAGCGAGTCATGGACATTGCCTTCCACATGCCGGTAGAGAGCCGGAATCGCCTTCCGTGAGAAAAAGTGGCGTTTGGGTACCTGCCACTGAGGAACCGCACATTCCACAAACTCACGGAAGGGGGCAGAGTCTACCAACTGAAAAGGCAGGAGTTGAAGTGCTAGAAATTTTGCCAAGCTAGCATTCAACCGCTGGGCATGTGGATGGCTGGGAGCAAACTTCATTCGGCGGTGCAGCAGCTGGGGCAGGGAAATTTGCCTGGTACAATCTGACGTCGGTGTACCAAAAGCAGATTGCCCACAAGTACTTGGCTGTGACACACCTAATTATACACCTTCATTCCTCTCAGTGCAGGTCTCAGAGAGGACTGAAGGTGTAGTGGGGTTGGAGAGCTCAGCTCATGAGGAGCAAGGAGAAGTCCTCTTTGTTCTTTGGTGTGGGTCTTTTAGATACGCTTGCCAACGAACTGCATGGCAGGTCAACATATGTCTGGTCAAGCATGTGGTACCCAAGCGGGAGATGTTTTGGCCACGTGAGGTATGCTTGAGACATATGTTGCAAATAGCAGCCGTGCAATCTGATGCACTCGTCTCAAAAAAGGCCCACACCAAAGAACTTTTTGAATAACGTGCAGAGACTGCAGCGCCCTGCACATGTGGAGCTTTGGGGTGTGATGCAGCCAATGTGCTGCCCTTAGGCTGGCCCCTGGAGGGCAGCCTGCCTCGTTGGTGATGTGCCGCCTCCTCCTCCTCCTCCTCCTCTCTCCTATCAGGCACCCACGTTGAGTCAGTGACCTCATCATCCCCTCCCTCCTCATCACTGGAGAAAACCTGGCAGTATGCTGCAGCAGGGGGAGCATGACTGCCAGATTGCTGTCCTTCTTGGGCACCCCCTCTGTCCGTGCTCATGTTACTGCCTTCATCGAGCTCAGTATCATCATCAGAGTCTTCCAAATGCTGGGCATCCTCCTGGAGAATGTACCCAACACTGTGGTCAAACAATTCGAGGGACTCCTCAGGAGGACATGGTGGGGCTAGGGAAGGAGTCACTGATGACATTGAGCCGAGGGAAGAGGCCGCTGCTTTGCCAGACAAAGTACCCTGGGCATGGGTGAGAGAGGATGAGGAGGATGAGGACGGCTTGGTCATCCACTCGACCAAGTCTTCCGCATGTTGCGGCTCAACACAGCCAGCTGCCGAAAAAAAGGCCAAGCATGTCCCACGGCCACGTGCTGATGAGGATGCACCGTCTCCACGACCAGCACCAGACACAGAGCCTGCTTGCCCTCTCTTATTGGCTTGTGACTGTCTGCCTCTCCTTCTTGGCCTTCCAGACATACTAATGGCCTGTAGCTGCACTAAGCTGGGATATATATATATAATAAATATATATGTATAATATATATGTAAATAATCTAGCTGCCTGACTGTGGTACTAATAGGATCAAAAGAACACCAGTAATTTTCTTCAGGTAGCTGTAAATACTGTAACAAGACAAGCCTGCCTGTCAGTAGGAAGATAACAGGAATGGATCTAGCTAAACTGAATACAGTGTATATATATATATATATATATATATATATATATATATATATATATGCAACACCTGGGATGCATATATATACACAATACACAGTAAGTGCAGCTAACTGACTGACTGTTCTGCCTAATCTATCTAACTCAAATCAAATGTCACTGTCTGTCTCTCTCTTTCAATGAACGCCGGAACACACACTACACAGGGCCGCCGTGTAGGCGGCCTTATATAGTGTGGGGCGTGTACTAAATCCCCTGAGCCATAATTGGCCAAAGCCTCCTTGGCTTTGGCCAATTACGGCTCTCTAGTGCATGCTTGGCCAATCATCAGCCAGCAATGCACTGCGATGCCACAGTGAATTATGGGCCGTGACGCGCCACACGAAATTGGCGCGAACGGCCCATATCGTTCGCAATTCGGTGAACGGGCGAATAGACGATGTTCAAGTCGAACATGGGTTCGACTCGAACACGAAGCTCATCCCTAGTCCCTATAGTGAATCACCCTCAGTATCACCAAGCACTGAAACACTCCCCAGTCACCTCAATACATGCCACCAAGAACCCCTTCCAACTGTGTGTACATAACCAAACTTGTGTTTATCCAATATAAAATTATCTTAGGTTACAAATTAGTATTCACATAGTGAGGAAAAAAAAAAATATATATATATATATTATTATCCCATGTAATACTTAATTACTTGTAGCATTACTTATAGCATATATTCCGTAACAGTTATATTATTTCTAATAAATCTGTAAGCACACAACAAATAAAAAAAAAGAGACAGTTATCAGTTACCTTCCCTTCCACACATCCCTCCCTCCCCCATTCATTCCTCTCACACCCTTCACACCTATAACTCCTTTCCTTCTAAACTTTGTGAATAGTGTTTTGTGAACCATCATTACCCCCACTCCACGACATAACTCTTTAACCCCTTAGTGCAAAAAAAAAAAAATAATAATAATTCCCATGTCTTAAATTGCAAGAATAAAAAAACTATATATATATATATATATATATATATATATATATATATATATATATTATCCCATGTAATACTTAATTACTTGTAGCATATATCCCATAACAATTATATTATTTCTAATAGATCTGTAAGCACACCAAAAAAAAAAAAAAAAGACAATTATCAATTACCTTCCCCTCCACTCCTCCCACCTTCCCCACCTTCCCCTACCCTCTCACACCCTTCACAGCTATAATTCATTCCCTTCTAAACTTTGTGAATAGTGTTTTTATGTACAATCACTCCCCCTACTCCACAACATAACTCATTAACCCCCTTGGTAAAAAAAATAAATAAATCTTTTTTTAGTGTCTTAAATTGCAAGTTAAAGAAAAAAAAAAAAGGGGAACCATCTTCATCTGCTCAAGGGGTTCAATCCAGTTGTTTGCCGGGACTCTCAATTCAATAGTATGTTTCATCTAGGATGCGTCCTTCCTCTGCTGATCTCTATTTTCAAAAATAACTTTTTCCCCTGCTAAAGATGGGTCTATCCAATTGTGCACCTCAAAAGCCTCCGACCCCAAAAACTGAAATAATTCTGGTAATTGTTCTGGAATTTTTAGGTTAAAAGTGCGGTCTCCTTTTTTAATTATCAGGGATATTGGGTGACCCCATCTATATGTCGCCCCTCTAGATCTAAAATGATCCAGCAGAGGTTTTAGCATCCGTCGCCTCTCTTTTGTCTGCCTGCATAAGTCTGAGAACACTTGTACTTCTTGTTTATCAATTTCTACTGGGTTCTTACACCATGTTGCTCTCATTATCTCTTCCTTTATTATATAAAAATGTATTTGACAAAGGACATCTCTGGGATTTCTCTGGGCGGAGTTGCGGTATGTGGGGATCCTGTGAACACAGTCAAGCTCAATCTGGGTCTCTGGGGGATTATCCAGTAATTTATTAAAAATGTCCGTTACTGTTTGCCTTAGCTCTGTCACAGCCACATTTTCTATGATCCCTTTTATTCTTAAATTGTTCCTTCTATTCCTGTTCTCAGTTTCTTCAAATTGTAATTGTAGAGTGACCAGCCTCTCTAGGTCATTTAACCGTGCATCCGTCTTTTCTTCTGATACCTCGCAGCTATGCAATTTGCAATTTATCACTTCTATCTTTGAGCATACCTCTCCTATCCCTTCTTTCAGAGGTCCCAACCGATTGCTTAACAACGCCTGAATGTCCTCTTTTGTGGGGAGAGCCTGGATCAATTGTCTAAGACCCTGCTCTCCCTCCATTTCCCTCACATCTGCACCTAACACAGCTGTACGACATACCTGTGTGTTTGCAGAGTACATCCTTTGAGGTGTAGAGGGCAGTGTGACAGATATTACTGCAGGCTTTCCATTCTGATCCGCTCGATTCTCCAATGTACTCATAGCTGTCTGTGTAAGTATTTCCGTGATGTGCCAAGTCTGTTCCGGCTGTACTGTGTGTGTTCGGATAGTCTGTGGAGCTGGGATGGTATCAGCACTGTCCTCCACTCTGGCGCTTTCACTCCTACCAGTGTTGCTTCTTACCCAATATCGGGTCGCGTATGAATGGGTAGGGATACAGGATGCTCCTATCTTCCGCCCACATCCCGGCATGAGCTGCCTGTTTCTTCCCGCCTTCCAAAATCTCTACGGTCTGCCACTATGCTGGAGCACTGTGTGAGCCCGTCCACTGCTCAGATGTCTCACTCCTCCATGCTTGATCTGCCCCCCGGAAGTGGAAGTCAGTGTCACCGACAGGGTATTCTTGATATCAGCAGCAATGGTCCGCAGATCTTGAATGTTCAGATGAGGTTGAGGAGGGGCACCTATCTCTCCCAGGCCTGTTGTGATCTCCGAGGGTGGAGCGGGTGATGTCCCGGTCAGTGGAGAGGATGTTGCCTGAGAGTGGCCGTGGTGGGCAGACGCCATGTTTCCTCTGTTGGTCCGGAACATTTTGGGAATGTTCTGGCTCAGACCCCCACTCTGTTCCCGGTCGGAGCGGGAGCGGGACACTGAGGAATTATGGGATGCTGTCCCCATGTTATGCATGTATTCTGGGGTGAGGTTACCTCCGGTATAGAGTGGATTTATTCTGTAGTGGTGGGAGCTCTGGATTCAAGCATCCATCTTCAAGCTAGGTCAAGCCCTGCTTGATTGCTTTAATAGTTCCCCTGTAGGTCACCAATGAACAGATTGGTTGCATTCCAATCTTCCTTGAACTATACTAATACCACTATGTAAGTTCCTCTGCTGACTTCCGATTACACAGAGAAATCTAAATTTAAAACACAATAATTCTTTCTCCAAACTACAGTTTTCCTTGTCAAAAGAAGTTTATTGAGTATACAATATTATAATGATACATAAAGTAAGTTTACAAGGATCTATAAAGTAAGCTCATTGTTTTACAGTAGGGTTTATATAGGTAAATATCATGAAATTTCAAATATTAAACATTGGGTTCACGTAAACCTAAATTAAAGATATATATCATTTCCTTAGTTACTTTTGTAGGTATTTAAATGATTTATACCTACTATACATATTGTTTACAAGTAGAGTGTATATAGGTCAAATAAATTCTGATAATGAGCTTTAATCGTAAGGTGGAGAAAAGGAAAGAGAAAGAAGAAAAAGGGTAGAAAGGCAGAGGTATGGTCCACAAGGTTGTCCCGCTCGTCAGTTTATTATTCTTTTTAGTTCTCTTTGAAGCCTTAGAATGGGTGTCTCTGTAAGTCATTTAATCTGTTACCATGGCAACAGGACAGAGTCATTGAAATTTGACAGGAACTGTTGTTTTATCCAAGGATGCCAAAGTTTTTCAAATTTTGGAATTTGATTTTGATCGATGGCTACCATCTTAGCATGGGACATTGTATTATTCATTCTGTGAATTATTTCTGCTAGTACCAATGTAGGAGATTTCCATGCCTTGGCCACTGTTTGTTTTGCAGCTGTTATTAGTTGGATCATAAGTTTGAATTGAGAGAGTGTTAACCATTCCGGTTTTAGATTAAGTAAAGTTATATATGGATCTGGTTGTATTATTTTTTTAAATATTTTAGATGCAATCACGAAGACTTCCTTCCAGAAGGTTTGGATTACTGGGCACGTCCACCATATGTGTAAATGTGTGCCTATTTCTGGGCATCCTCGAAAACAAAGAGCTGAGGATATGAATATTTTGCCACTCTAGCGGGTACAAGGTACCAGCGAGTTAGGACTTTATAATTTGTCTCCAGTGCTAAGATGTTGGGTGAAGATGACTTAGATGTGAGCCATATGTTAGACCAGTCCGTGTCTTCTAAAGTTCGTCCCAGGTCCTCCTCCCACCTCTGAACGTAAGAGGGTCTATTAAGATTTACTACTCCATATAATTGATTATAAAGTGATGAAATTGTACCTTTAGCAAATGGATCTTTTGTACAGATTGATTCAAAAATGGATAATTGGGTAATGGTGTATCCCCCTTTAGGAATGGTGTATAGAAATTTTTGATTTGGAGATATCTAAATATCTCAGAGTTTGGTAGATCATATTTTTCTCTAAGCGATGGGAATGAAAAGAATGATTTAGATGCTATGAAGTCATTTAGTGTCTGAATGCCTGATGTTGTCCAAGCTTTAAAAGAATTTGGGTAGATCCATGCCGGATAAAAGGCCGGATTTCTGATAAAAGAAAGGAGAGGATTGTGTGGAGATTGTAACTGATATTTGGTTTTTAGTTTATCCCAGAGAGATAAGAAGTGTTTAGTTATGGGATTATGAATTTTAAAGCGGTCTTTAGGATCAAGCCATAACAAGTTTGATATTAATAGAGGGTCATTTTCTGAAGCCTCTATAAATACCCATAATGGGATTTCCTGTTTTGCATGGTATTTGGACAGACTGGCCAAATGTGCTGCTCTGTAGTAGTTAGTAAAATTAGGGTATCCCAGGCCTCCTTTATTTTTGGGAAGATGTAGTGTGTGTATAGGTATACGTGGTTTAGAAAAGCCCCATATAAACGAAGTTGCTCTTTTTTGTACTATTCTCAAAAAATAGGAAGGAATTGGAATAGGGAGGACTCTGAATAGATAAAGCAATTTGGGTAGAATAGTCATTTTGATTGCATTAATCTTCCCTATCCAGGATAAAGGAAGTTGCGACCATTGTTTTATTAGATTTGTGATCTGTCTTAATACAGGAGGATAATTGGTTGAGAATAAGTCAGAATGAGATGCTGTTAAATGAATTCCAAGATATGGGATTGATTTTTCTGCCCATGTGAATGGGAGTGCAGCCCTAGCCGGGATCAATTCCATGTTTGTGAGCGAAATATTAAGCACTAGGCATTTCTTAGGATTAATCATAAGGCCGGATAGGGATGCAAATCCATCAAGAGCTGGTATTAAGTTAGGACCAGAGACCTGTGGTGATGATAGAAAAAGTAATATATCGTCTGCAAATATACATAATTTGTGTGTAATACCTCCTACTTCAATGCCAGTTATAGTTTGGTTTGTTCTGATGTATTGGGCCATGGGTTCGAGTATAAGGGCAAATAATAAGGGAGATAATGGGCAACCCTGTCAGTTACCTCTTTCGATATTAAAGGCATCAGATTTGTATCCAGCATATTTTATATAGGCTTTGGGTTTATTATATAATGCTTTGATCCATGTTAAAAAGTGGGGTCCAAAACCCCATTTTTGTAATGAATATTGCATATATTGCCAGGATACTGTGTCAAATGCCCTCTTAATATCGAGAGATAGAAAACATAAAGGGATTTTCTGTTTTTTAGCAATATGTGCCAATAACACTGCCCTGCGTATATTATCGCCTGCCTGTCTATTTGGCATGAAGCCTACTTGATCTCTATGTATTAATTTTCCTATAATGCTATTGAGGCGTTTTGCTATTATTTTTGCTAATAATTTAATATCAAGGTTTAACAGAGAGATAGGCCGATAATTCACACAGGAAGTATCATCAGAAAGGGGTTTTGGGATCATACAAACAATTGCCATTAGTGTTTCTTGCCGAAAAGAATGTCCATCTAGAAGTTTGTTAAAAGTTTCAGTGAGAATGAGAGAGAGTATTTCTGAGAATGTTTTATAGTATAAAGCCGAGTAGCCATCTGGGCCTGGTCTTTTGTTAAGTTTTAGGTCTTTTATGGCGTTAGCAACTTCATCTATACTTATAGGCTCATCCAAACTGCTTTTTTGATTCTGAGACAACTCAGGTAAGGTTATTTTTGAGAAGAAGGATTCAGCCTCTGTAGGATTAAATTCATTGTTTGTCTTGTATAAAGTTGCGAGATGTGAGTGAAATTTATGGACTATTTTAACTGGATTACAAGTATAAACATTTTTTGATAATTTCAAACGTATTGGTTTGAAAGATTTGTTAGTTGAATTTAATGCCCGAGCCAAATATGTACCTGGTTTGTTTGTATTCATGTAGAAATTGTGTTTGGAGCGTTTGAGGGATTTATCAACTGACTCAGTGAGAAATAGATCGTATTCCAATCTAAATTTTTCCAGATGAGATTTTGTACTCTGAGATGGATTATCTTGGAATGATATGTAGGCTGCATTAAAATTGAGTTCTAGTTTTTTTGCTAGATTTTTGCATTCCCGTTTAAATAGTGCCATTTGTTTTTGTATTGTACCATGCAAGACAGGCTTATGAGCTTCCCACAGTGTTATTGGGGAAATGTCTGTTGTATTACTAATTGATATGTATTCCTTTAAAGCTTGTTCAATGGCCATCTGATGTAGTGGGTGTTTGAGCATTATGTCTGGTAAGTACCACGTTGGGTCATGCGCTTTTGGTATGGCTGAGGCTATAGTAGTGTATACTGCATTATGGTCAGACCACGGAATCGGAATTATATCTGATGCAATAATTTCTGGTATCATTCCTATTGTTAGAAAAATATGATCTATTCTGGTGAAGGTTTGATGAGGGTGCGAGAAATAAGTGAATTTCTATTTCATTGGGTTACTTTCTCTCCACGAATCTACCAGATTGTATTTGGAAAGAAGTTGAGAAAAAGGTAATCTAGAGTTTATTTTGGATGGTGTAAAAGGTGATTTATCTAGAAATGGGAGGAGGACCTGGTTCGAATCCCCACACATTATCACTGTTCCTATTTTGTGTGTATTAATCACTTGTAATATATGTGAGAGGAATGGTGTAGGTTGTTTGTTAGGAGCGTAGTAGGAAATCACTGTGATTGCTGTATTATATAACCCATGAGTATCAGGTATCTACCTTCTGGGTCTTTAATTTCTGATGATAAGGTGAATGGTGTTAATCGGTGAAATGCAATTAGAGTTCCCCTTTGTTTGGTACAGGCAGAAGCCGTGTAAATTTGTTGATAAAAAGGAGAAATATATTTTGGAGTAGAATCTTTGGTGAAGTGTGTTTCTTGGAGGCATACTATGTGAGCCTTCTTGTTATGGAAAGTACGGAAGGCTTTGGTCCTTTTTTGAGGGACATTTATTCCCTGAACATTCAGGGAAAGTATATTCAGTATTGCCATGGCAACAGATCAAATAGTTTTGACTTACTTTTTGTTATGCAGAGCTGACTGCGCAGATCAACCTGTGTGGACTTAAGAGATGAAAAGATAGAAAAGAAACCAGTGAATTCTGGAGTAAAGAGTAAACAAAAAACATATGAGATTAGATGATACATTGTATAAATTATTTTTTGCAAGTAATCACAATTTACCCGTGAAAGAGAATAACTATCTCTCTCAGGGGAATAAGTGCCTTCGTCACACTCCCACATAATATGGTTGGGAGAATGAGGAGGGCTAATGGGGGTACACGGATCTTCCGCTTGCTTACAGGAGAGAAGTGCTATGTCAAAAGACATCAAAATGATGATTCATT
The DNA here is from genome assembly GCA_037952925.1 of Lithobates clamitans. NCBI lineage: Eukaryota > Metazoa > Chordata > Amphibia > Anura > Ranidae > Lithobates > Lithobates clamitans. Next base: position 7,212,597 of record JBBGZY010000787.1, on the reverse strand, counting down.
AATTGGAGTGCAGAATATGGTTTTTGTTGAAATTATTTATTCCAGGGTGGTTGTATATGGTTAGTCTTGCCCTAGGCTAAATAATTCAGTTAGAAAGGTACTGTTAATAACTTTGGTATTGATGAAGATAGTTTGAATTATTTTGGGATTTTAACCCTTTTAGAGTAAACAATTACATATTTTATTCATATGTAACTGTTTAGATATGTTAACTCATAAAATTGAGGTTGTATTGCTTCAGATTAGCATAAACAAAAACATAGTTCTAGGAACTAGTTAGGTAATAATATATTTGTTTTAAGAAAAGAAAAAAAAAGCTTCCATTACTTCTGGATTATTGAACATATTTGTCCTAAAAAGTAATAAATCTATTGTTATTACCTGAAAATATATAACTGAACAAGAATTTCCTTATTTCACTTATATATTCTAAGGCTATATGAATCAGAAGTAATAAGAAATATAACTGGAATGTAACATGATCCCACACAGTGTGTGACTATCAGAATGCAGTCACATTCAGTTATAAATACAGGTTTTTTATAGAGAACCATCTCTTAGTATAATAAATGAAGAGATATCAGGAATTAGGATGTCAGTCCATTGAATCTTCTTGGTCCATGGATGATGTTGCATACCGGCCTCTTTTGTGAGAATGAGGCTTCCCATTTTGTTCTGAAATTTTCTGGGTGCTGCCTAAAGGTGAAGATGATGCCATTCTTCTGCGTGTGGGAGAGTTGCTGCTTGTGGGTTCTGTCAGATTTAATTTTAAAAGGGTTTGTTGTAGTTCATCTGCTGATCTGCTTCTGTAAATTGTACCTTGGTAGTTAAATCTGACTGAAAAGGGGAAGCCCCATTGATACATAATGTTGTGGCGTTGAAGTTCCATTAGTTGGGGTTTCATGGATCGTCTTTTAGTAATAGTAAGTTGGGATAGGTCAGCAAAAATTTGATAATTGTGTCCTTGAAAATTAAGTTCCTTTTTTTCTCTTGCAGCAATTAGTATTTGTTCTTTCGTTCTGTAATAATGAAATTTTGTGATTATATCACATGGGGGTCCATCTTTCTTTTTGGCTGTGAGGGCTCTGTGTACTCTGTCCAGTTCTAAACGTTCAATAGGGATATCTGGCTTTAGTTCTTGTAATAGAGCAGTAATAGTAGATTGCAGGTCTGTCACAGTTTCAGGTATTCCCCTTATGCGCAAGTTTGAACGTCTGGCTCTATTTTCGTAATCTTCGAGCTTAGTTTGAAGTATTAAATTCTCTTCTTTTAATTGTTCCAATTCTGTTATATTTTCTTGGGTTGTAATTTCAATTTCATCCATTTTTATTTCTAAGGCTGCGGTGCGGTTTCCCAGCTCTCTTATTTCTTTGGTTAGGCTTTTTGTTATTTTTTCTGAGGTTTGTTTTAAAGCCTTATGAAGCATCTTTTCAAATTGTAATAATATTACTGGGGATGCTGAGGAGGCTTGTGGAGAAGTTTGTGAGAGGATTTGTTCTGTATCTGACTCAAATGGAGAGTCTTGCTGTGACATTTTCTGTCTGTGAGAGCGCCCTGATGCTGTATATTGTGAGGTGACTGGAGCTGCTTTAGTTGCAGTGAGTGCCTGTGAGCTCTTTGTGAGGTGATTTTTATTTCTGCCACGGCTTCCTCCCAGTACCATATTTCCTGCCCAAAATTTCACAGTTTGTTCCCTGGGTCAAAAAGGTTCAAATGGATACCTTTTGAGCCTGCAGGCTCCGCTTTGTCCTTCTCTTCTCTCCTCAGCGGTGCAGAGCTCTAACAATGCATGTCTGCTCCGCTAGACTCCGCCCATCTCCCCCCCCAAACTACAGTTTTTACCAATTATATCTACTCATTTATTTTTCAAATACTACTGTAGACCAAATACATTATTCTTTGTATAACCTTCACCTCTATTAGTTTTAAAAACATCTCCAATGGTTGGAACCAATGTATCTATTGCTTATAAATGTTTTTAAAGCATATCTAAATCCAAAAATTAAAAAAAAAAATATATTGCAGCTTACTAGTTCTTACACACGTTTTTCCTTTTCAGGCTAAGAACACATTTAGCAAGTACAGAAGAATATCCTGATAACATCTAAATTTAATAATACAAAACATAAAAAATATAGCTTTCCCTTTAACAGACACATAAACTGTATACAGTAATTGTAAGGTAACTAAGAAAAAGATAAGAGAAACAATGTAGTTCTATGAAGTAATAAAATATTTAAATGAAGGCTTATGTTCTGCCTTTACTACTCCTCTGAGACATTGCATCTATGAGTCCTGCTAAGTTTGGAAATTGGTTACTCACTGGTTTACTACTCCCAATTAGACAAATCAGGTAAAGTTAATTAGAGACATGACAAGGAGCAATTAAATATAACTATTTCATTTCTATGAAGGTCAAATATTATAGAAAATTAACCATAGAAAACAACTACATACAATTAAAAATTAAACTGATAAAAAAATAAAGTAATCCTGTTCTGTAGTGGGGCATAATATCTTATTAATAAATATAGTTGAGGAATTTGACCTTGGAAAGGACAAAAGTATACATTATACTATGCCAGGCCAAACTATGGGTTTATTTATATTAAAAGATTGCATAGCCATTCACCCAGTAAATGTGTATGTACATCCATTCTGTGCAAACTGGGCAAAAATTTGTGTTTAGGATATTTTCTCTTCAGAACGAATTTTCTTTTATTATTTGCAGTAATAAAACATAGCATTATGGCCCTTAGTTGGAGGGAATAAGCAAATAAATGTAACCATTGGCTACATTTACTTGCTAATTCTCTTTAGTGTTTTCTATAATTGTTACATCCTATCTCTTGTTACAAAAACATATGTATTTTCTATACTCCTTGTTTTTTTCTAGAACATTCATTCAGAAAAGAAAATGGCCATAAACAACATTAGTTTTTGCCCAAATTGCACAGAACAAATATACATGCAGATTCACTGGACAAATAGCAATGCAAACTATTTTTTATAAATAGACCTCTTATGCCGCGCACACACGGTCAGATTTTCCAATGGGAAATGTTGGATGTGAGCTTGTTGGCTGAAAGCACGACCGTGTGTATGCTCCATAAAACATTTGCTATCGGACTTTCAACAAATGTTTGCTAGCAGGTTCTCAAATTTTCCGCCAACAAAACTTACAGGAGGTAAATGTCTTTTTTGCATGTGTGTGCTGTAATATTTTGTTCGACTGACCTGTTGTGGACACCATTTCGATCCACATCCTCAGGTTCTGCATCCACATCCTCAGGCTCTGCATCCACATCCTTAGGTTGTGTTTTAGGTTCCCCTTCTTCAGGAGGTGTGGGGTTCCTGGTGTCCTCAGATGTCCCGATTCAATTTCTACCCTATGTGAATACAAAAAAGGTATACTTAGCAGACAGATATTTGAGGCGAAAAATAGTAATATGAAACATTGCTTGGAAGGCTTATTTAAAACATAGGTGTTTTAAATAAGCCTTGCAAGAGGTAAATGTCTTTTTTGCATGTGTGCGCTGTAATATTTTGTTCTGTTGTATGGTCTTATGGCTGCACCTTCTTGAATGCATCTTTTAGTGTGTGCTCCCCAAATATCTTGTTTTTCACAACAGGTCAGTGTCTGAGGCCACAGCTTCAGGTAATAGATGGATGCCTGCATATTTATAATACATGGTGTGTTTTTTTTTTATTTTTAGGTGATGTGAATGTTGTGGAAGAAGAAACTCACTTCAGCAGAGCACGTGCACAAGTCCTCATCAGTGAGATCAAGGTGTGCAATCGGGATTTAGAAAGGCTGAAGCAAAACATCAATGATGTTCAAAAAGACAGAGCAACATCATTGATGTTTTATGCAAAATCTAAACACAAAAAAATTAAATTTTGTCGTTATTGTACGTTATTTAAAAGTTTTAAATAATTGCAAAGCCAAATTTTGAAGATGCACACAGTGGGGGTGTTTTACAAAAGGCAAATCCACTTTTCACTACAAGTTCACTTGGAGGTGCAGTCGCTGTAGATCTGAGGGATAGATCTGAAATGAGGGGAAGCTCTGCTGATTTTATCATTCAATCATGTGCAAGCTAAAACCCTTTTTCTTATTTTCCTTGCATGTCCCCCTCAGATCTACAGCGACTGCACTTCCAAGTGCACTTGCAGTGCAAAGTGGATTTGCCTTTCGTAAATAACCCCCAGTGTGTCAACATGTGCTATCTGCCATCATGGGATATCAATGTACGCATTTTGTGGGTGCAACCCTTCCTCAAAACTAAAAGAGGTGAGAGGAAGGGGCTGCACCCCCGAAACACGTCCATTGATCCCCCATGATGGGAGCTAGCATGTGTTGACACACTGTGGCCTATTTCAAAAAAGAAAAAACACTTTGCACTTCAAGTGCAATGCAAGTGCACTTGAAAGTGCACTTGTAAGGCAAAGTGGATTGTCCTTTCTGAAATAATGCCCAGTGTGTCAACATGTGCTAGCTCCCATCATGGGGGATCAATGGACGTGTTTCAATGGTGCAACATCTTCCTCTCACCTACTTTAGCTTTTAGGAGGGGGTTGCACCCACAAAACACGTACATTGATATCCCATGATGGCAGATAGCACATGTTGACACATGTGTGTTTTGTGGCTTTAGAAAAAAAGATGTAGGGAAAAGACACATTTTAGTCATGGGATCATGAGGCAAATTTACATTTTGAGTGCCAATTTGTGTGCATCTTCAAAATTTGGCTTTTACAGGGGTGATATCACCCCATCTGATGAAGGCAAAATCAACACAGTTTTGACATACTAATGTCTCATATGGCCTTTGCTTTATCAAAGTTGAACTTTGTAAGTTCCTGAGTTGGGGATGTGTATGTTATGGTTTTAAACATGCCTGTTTAGCCACAAAAAAGGCTATATACTGTCAAACATACAAGTTATACACCAAAGATGATGGTTTGTTTAAAAAACCCTTATATAACACACATGTGAATGTGCTTGGAGTAAAATGTTTTATATTCAACAATGTGTGGCTTCTTCTTTCAATGCTCAATACCATTTTTTTTATTAAGTTGGTGTAGTTACAGCGACAACGGGGGGTATTTACTAAAGGCAAATCCACTTTGTTCTGAAAGTGCACTTGTAGCGCAAAGTGGATTTTCCTTTAGTAAATAAACCCCCTGTGCTCTAAAATTTGCCCCAATTAGGCCATTTTAGGGACTCCAAGCAATTAATTCATGGAGTTGAAAAGGATGATTATTTTTATAATCAATGCATTACATACATTAACAACAAAAACATTGTGTGTGTGTGTGTAGCAGACCCACAGCACAACATAATAGTTAGCTGAAGAAGAGATTGTCACCTCATGTATCAAATAAGTTACGTTTGCACTATTGAAGAAAATGGCCAAAAATAAAAGGCCATTGGAGAACCTAGGAGACAGATAAGAAACACAAGCAGTAAATCAAATGAAATATGAGTTTAGTTTTTCCCAACAAATTTATTTTAAAGAGCTTAAAGATTCTCTGGCATATCATTTGCCCCCCTACACATGAAGTACTCCACATAGCTTTGCCGTACTTCATGGGTGCATTGGGGGGGCAAGCCAGGATGGCCAGTTTCAAGCGCCGTCATTGTTTCTGCTGGTGAGTCGGCCTCAGTCGCAACTGAGGCTAGTTAGTTGGCTGCATTCTTACGCAGACAATTATGTAGAATGCAGCAGCTTAAAATTATGTGGTTCAGTTTATATTCAGCCTTGTTTATGGCCGTTTGGAATTCGCCGGAAACGGCTGGCCATTATGCCAAAGGCATTCCCGACCACTCTTCTGGCTCTGGCCAGCCGGTAGTTAAAAACCCTCTGCTCCGGGGTGAGGGTGGGGAACGGCCTCATCAGATGGTCCCCCAGCGCAAATGCCCCGTCTGCCACAAAAACAAACAGGAGGCATGCCACGTGCTTTGGCCAATCACAGCGCCATCAGTGAGGAGAGCCATAATTGGCCACAGGCAGGGTGCCTGTGGCCAATTATGGCTCAGGGGGTTAAGTACAAAAAGTGACCGTGATATTGTGTCAATCTCGCCCCGTCGCGGGAGCCAGCACCGAGATGGCTCACTCATCGGGAAAGGAAAACTTTGTTTTCCTTTCCCGATGAGTGACAGGCAGTGCTGACAGCTGTCTGGTATGAATCCTGAGGGGGAACGCCGCGCCAAATTTTAAATGAAAAAATCGGTGTGGGTTCTCCCCCAGGGGCATACCAGGCCCTTAGGTCTGGTATGGATTGTAAGGGGAACCCCCTACACCAAAAAATCGGCCTGGGGTCCACCCAAAATCCATACCAGACCCTTATCCGAGCACGCAGCCCGGCTGGCCAGGAAAGGGGGTGGGGATGAGCAAGCACCCCCCTCCTGAGCCGTACCAGGCTGCATGCCCTTAACATGGGGGTGGGTGCCTTGGGGGAAGGGGGGGCACCCTGTGGACCCCCCAACCCCAAAGCACCTTGTCCCCATGTTGATGAGGACAAGGGCCTCTTCCCGACAACCCTGGCCATTGGTTGTCGGGGTCTGCGGGCGGGGGGCTTATCGGAATCCGGGAGCCCCCTTTCATAAGGGGGCCCCCAGATCCCGGCCCCCCACCCTGTGTGAATGAGTATGGGGTACATGGTACCCCTACCAATTTACCTAGGGAAAAGTGTCAATAAAAAAAACACCGCACACAGATTTTAAGAGGAATTTATTAGGCAGCTCCGAGGTCTTCTTCCGACTTCAGGGGTGGGGGGGTGTTTTCTTCCGACTTCTCCCGGTGTTCCGCCTCTTCTCCCGGGCCCCTCCGCTATCTTCTTCCAGCTCTTTTGCCAGCGAGGGGCCCAGTCTGCTGCCGCTGTCTTGTCGCCGCTGTCTTGCCGCCTCTGTCTCGCCGCCTCTGTCTCGCCGCCTCTGTCTCGCCGCCTCTTCTCTTCTTCTCTTCTTCCGATGTTGACACGACACTATCTCCGGCTGGAATGCTGTGTGCGAGCTGCGGAACCATTTATATACGCGGTGACCCCGCCCCCTTGTAACGTCACGGTCCCAGCATGCGCAGGGACTCTGGCGTCATAAGGGGGCGTGACCCCAGCGGCGGCGAGACAGCGGCGGCAAGACAGCAGCGACAAGACAGCGGCAGCAGAACGGGCCCCTCGCTGGCAAAAGAGCTTGAAGAAGATAGCGGAGGGGCCCGGGAGAAGATGCGGAACACCGGGAGAAGTCGGAAGAAAACACCCCCCCACCCCCGAAGTTGGAGGAAAACCCCGGAGCTGCCTAATAAATTACTCTTAAAACCTGTATGCTGTGGTTTTTTTTATTGACACTTTTCCCTAGGTGAATGGGTAGGGGTATCATGTACCCCATACTCATTCACACAGGGTGGGAGGCCGGATCTGAGGGCACCCTTATTAAAGGGGGCTCCCGGATTCCGATAAGCCCTAAGCCCCCCGCCCGCAGACCCCGACAACCAACGGCCAGGGTTGTCGGGAAAGAGGCTCTTGTCCTCATCAACATGGGGACAAGGTGCTTTGGGGTGGGGGTGCCCGCAAGGGTGCCCCCCCTTCCCCCAAGGCACCCACCCCCCATGTTGAGGGCATGCGGCCTGGTATGGTTCAGGAGGGGGGGTGCTCGCTCGTCCCCACCCCCTTTCCTGGTCGGCCAGGCTGCGTGCTCGGATAAGGGTCTGGTATGGTTTTTGGGGGGACCCCCACGCCGATTTTTCGGCGTAGGGGGTTCCCCTTACAATCCATACCAGACCTAAGGGCCTGGTATGCCCCTTGGGGAGAACCCACGCCGATTTTTTCATTTAAAATTTGGCGCGACTTTCCCCCTCAGGATTCATACCAGACAGCTGTTAGCACTGCCTGTCACTCATCGGGAAAGGAAAACAAAGTTTTCCTTTCCCGATGAGGGAGCCAGCGCGACATGCACAGTACCCTGTCTCCGAGAACCAGCACGATGGTATCGTGTTGGAAACACAATCTCGCGGTCAGGTACTGTACATGCCCCACACTATATAAGGCCGCCTGCACGTCGGCCGTGTGTAGTGTGTTGGTGGCGTTTGTTAAAGAGAGAGACAGAGACTGTCATTTCATTTAGTTTCAGCAGGCAGGCAATTCCTTCCTGATGTTCTGTTGCTAATATACTTCAGGCAGACAGGCGAGACAGTTAGAAAGCTGCAGTGTATTGTGTATATATATGCATCCCGGTTTTGTAATATATATATATATATATATATATATATATATATATATATATATATATATATACTGTATATAGTTTAGCTAGATCTCACTGCAGACTGTTCCTGGCTTACTGGCGCTAATATACTTCAGGCAGGCGGGCAAGACAGCTGCAGTGTATTTATTATTTAGTATATATACATCCCCTCTTTGTATATATATATATATATAGATATATATATATTTATATATATATATATATATATATATATATATATATATATATATATATATATATATATATATATATATATGTATACACTGTATACAGTTCAGCTTCATTTCATACAGCTGCAGTGTATTTAGTATATATATACATCCTGTCTTTGTGTGTGTGTATATATATATATATATATATATATATATATATATATATATATATATACCCTGTTTCCCCGAAAATAAGACCCAGCATGACTGTCAGTGATGGCTGCAATATAAGCCCTACCATCTAAATAAGCCCTAGTTAAAGTCCTTGTAGGTCTTATTTTCAGGGTAGGGCTTATTTTCGGGGAAACAGGGTAGGGCTTATTTGGGGGGTAGGGCTTATATTGCAGCCATCACCGACAATCACGCTAGGTCTTATTTTCGGGGAAACAGGGTATATATATATATATATATATATATATATATATATATATATATATATATATATATACAGTGGGGACGGAAAGTATTCAGACCCGCTTAAATTTTTCACTCTTTGTTATATTGCAGCCATTTGCTAAAATCATTTAAGTTCATTTTTTTCCTCATTAATGTACACAAAGCACCTCATATTGAAAGAAAAACACAGAATTGTTGACATTTTTGCAGATTTATTAAAAGAGAAAAAATGAAATATCACATGGTCCTAAGTATTTAGACCCTTTGCTGTGACACTCATATATCTAACTCAGGTGCTGTCCATTTCTTCTGATCATCCTTAAAATGGTTCTACACCTTCATTTTAGTCCAGCTGTGTTTGATTATACTGATTGGACTTGATTAGGAAAGCCACATACCTGTCTATATAAGACCTTACATCTCACAGTGCATGCAGGGCCGTCTTTAAGGCAGGGCAAATGGGGCAGCTGCCCTGGGCCCTGTCATTGTTAAGGGGCCCAAAGCAGCTGCCTCATACTTGCCAACTATCCCAGTTTAAATTCCCTTGTCCATTAAGGATTTAGTCCTGTGCTGTGTCCTGATACTCAGTGTGTTCTGTTACCAATGCTGCCCAGCTCTGCCCTGTTGTTGTGTACAGATGACTCACCTGCAGACCCCGTGTTTACATGTAAATATCGACATTTATATGTAAATCATCAGTCTAGCTGCTATTTATTGTTTGTCTCAGAGCAGGTGGAGAGCGAAACTGCATGGAGGGGGGGGGGGCAAGAAAATTTTTGCCCAGGGTCCAATCAATATTAAAGATGGCCCTGAGTGCATGTCAGAGCAAATGAGAATCATGAGGTCAAAGGAACTGCCTGAAGAGCTCAGAGACAGAATTGTGGCAAGACACAGATCTGCATAAATCCAGAAAAGCTGACTAGGTTGAGAGAGAGCCCCACCACTCCAGTAGACTTGCTTGTGAAAGAAACAAGAGCAACTATTAATCCGTCCAAGAGAAGAGTCCCAGGTGCTGGCTGATGCAAGATGAAGCAGAGGAGAATGAGGAAATCTGGAAGCCGCACACCGGTCTTATAAGTGCTTTTATTATTAAAAGCTGGATCACAAAAGTGTACAGAACATTAAAGCAGAAGTGTACAGAGATCACTGATGTGTTTCACAATCATATCGACTGCTTACTCATAGCTGCTACAGAGATCATCTGACATGTTTCGCAATCATAGCGACTGCTTACTCATAGCAGCTATCAGTAAGCAGTTGCTATGATTGCGAAACGCATCAGTTGATATCTGTACACTTCTGCTGTAATGTTCTGTACACTTTTGTGATCCAGCTTTTAATAATAAAAGCACTTATCATCAGACCGGTGTGCGGCTTCCAGATTTCCTCATTCTCCCCTAAGACACAGATCTGGCCAAGGTTACAAAAACATTTCTGCTGCACTTAAGCTTCCTAAGAGCACAGCGGCCTCCATAATCCTTAAATGGAAGACGTTTGGGAGGACCAGAACCCTTCCTAGAGCTGGCCGTCCAGCCAAACTGAGCTATCGGGGGAGAAGAGCCTTGGTGAGAGAGGTAGAGAAGAACCTAAAGATCACTGTGGCTGAGCTCCAGAGATGCAGTCGGGAGATGGGAGAAAGTTGTAGAAAGTCAACCATCACTGCAGCCCTCCACCAGTCGGGGCTTATTGGCAGAGTGGCCCTATGGAAGCCTCTCCTCAGTGCAAGACACATGAAAGCCCACATGGAGTTTGCTAAAAAAAACACCTGAAGGACTCCAAGATGGCGAGAAATAAGATTCTTTGGTCTGATGGGACCAAGATAGAACTTTTTGGCCTTAATTCTAAGTGGTATGTGTGGAGAAAACCAGGCACTGCTCCTCACCTGTCCAATACAGCCCCAACAGTGAAGCATGGCTGTGACAGCATCATGCTGTGGGGGTGTTTTTCAGCTGTAGGGACAGGATGACTGGTTGCAGTTGAGAGAAAGATGAATGCGGCCAAGTACAGGGTTATCCTGGATGAAAACCTTCTCCAGAGTGCTCAGGACCTCAGACTGGGCTGAAGGTTTACCTTCCAACAAGACAATGACAATAAGCACACAGCTAAAATAACGAAGGAGTGGCTTCACAACAACTCCGTGACTGTTCTTGAATGTCCCAACCAGAGCGCTGACTTAAACCCAAATGAGCATCTCCGGAGAGAGCTAAAAATGGCTGTCCACCAATGTTTACCATCCAACCTGACAGAACTGGAGAGGATCTGCAAGGAGGAATGGCAGAGGATCCCCAAATCCAGGTGTGAAAAACTTGTGGCATCTTTCCCAAAAAGACTCATGCTTGTATTAGATCAAAAGGGTGCTTTTACTAAATACTGCGCAAAGGGTCTGAATACTTAGGACCATGTGACATTTCAGTTGTTCTTTTTTAATAAACCTGCAAAAATGTCAACAATTCTGTGTTTTTATGTCAATATGGGGTGCTGTGTGTACATTATTGAGGAAAAAAAATGAACTTAAATGATTTTCGCAAATGGCTGCAATATAACAAAGAGTAAAAAAATTAAGGGGGTCTGAATACTTTCCGCTCCCACTGTGTATATATATATATATATATATATATATATATATATACACACACATACACTGTATACAGTTTAGCTTTATTTCACTGCAGCCCGTTCCTGGTGTATTGTGTCTAATATACTTCAGCCAGGCAGGTGACTCCCTGAGCTCAGTCCATTTAATAGAGATATATACAGGCTTGTATATATATATATATATATATATATATATATATATATATATATATAGTCTAGCTAAGCCTATACCTGACTAGGCCATTGCCTGAGTGCATGTTCAAAGACACTTTCAGCCAGGCAGGTGACTCACTGAGCTCAGTGCATTTAATAAATATATATACAGGCTTGTATATATATATAGTCTAGCCAAGCCTATACCTGACTAGGCCATTGCCTGAGTGCGTGTTCCAAGACACTTTCAGACAGGCAGGTGACTCACTGAGCTCAGTGCATTTAATAAATATATATACAGGCTTGTATATATATGTATATAGTCTAGCCAAGCCTATACCTTACTGTAGGCCATTCCTGGTGTACTGTTTTTAGTAAACTTCAGGCGTTGTTTTGCTAATCTAATTGTACAGTATGTCTGGAAGGCCACCAAGGAGAGGCAGATGCTCACAGGCCACTAAAAGAGGGCAAGCAGGCTCTGTGTCTACAGCAAACAGTGCTGGTCATGGACACGGTGCATCCTCAGCACCTGGCTGTGGGGCACGCTTGTCCTTTTTTTCGGGAGCTGGTTGTGTTGAGCTACAACATGCAGAAGAGTTGGTAGAGTGGATGACCAAGCCGTCCTCATCCTCCTCATCCTTTCTCACCCAAGCTCAGGGAACTTTGCCAAAGCAGCTGCCAAAGCGGCCTCTTCCCTCGGCTCAATGGCATCAGTCACTCGTTCCCTAGCTCCACCATGTCCTGAGGAGTCCCCCGAACTGTTTGACCACAGTGTTGGGTACATGCTGCAGGAGGATGCACAGCGTTTTGGGGGCTCCAATGATGGTACCCAGCTTAAGGAAGGCAGTTACGTGAGCCCAGAGAGAGGGGGTGCTCAAGAAGGACAGCAAACTGGCAGTCATGCTCCCCCAGCTGCAGCATACTGCCAGGTTTGTTCCAGTGTCGAGGAAGGAGGGGATGATGAGGTCACTGACTCTACATGGGTGCCTGATAGGAGAGAGGGGGAGGAGGAGGCACATCTCCAACAAGGCAGGATGCCCTCCAGGGGCCAGCTTAAGGGCAGCCAACCGACTGCATCACACCACAGAGCTCCGCATGTGCAGGGTGCTGCTGTCTCTGCGCGTTATTCCAAAAGTTCTTTGGTGTGGGCCTTTTTTGAGACGTGTGCAGCAGATCACACCTTTGCCATTTGCAACATGTCAGAAGCGTATCTCACATGGCCAAAACAGCAGCCGCTTGGGCACTACATGCTTGACCAGACATATGTCGACCTGCCATGCAGTCTGTTGGCAAGCATACATAAAAGACCCACACCAAAGAACAAAGCAGACCTCTCCTTGCTCCTCATCAGCTGGGATCTCCAACCCCACTATACCTTCAGTCCTTTCAAAAACCTGCACTGAGAGTAATGAAGGTGTAGAATTAGGTGTGTCACTGCCAAGTACTTGCGGGCAATCTGCTATCGGTACACCAATGTCCAATTGTACAAGGCAAATTTCCGTGCCCCAGCTGCTGCACCGGCGAAAGAAGTTCGCTCCCAGCCATCCACATGCCCAGCGGTTGAATGCTAGCTTGGCTAAATTGCTAGCACATCAACTGCTGCCTTTTTAGTTGGTAGGCTCTGCCCCCTTCCGTGAGTTTGTGGAATGTGCGGTTCCTCAGTGGCAGGTTCCCAAATGCCACTTTTTTTCATGGAAGGCGATTCCGGCTCTCTACCAGCATGTGGAAGGCAATGTCTTGGCCTCGCTGGACAGGGCGGTCAGCAGTAAGGTGCATATTACCGCTGACTCATGGTCCAGCAGGCATGGACAGGGTAGTTACCTATCTTTAGAATCACAGTTCCAAATATAAATACTGCAGAGGGACCATCAATATATGTATGAAGGGAAAAAGTCTTTAGACAAACGTTCCAACCAAAGCTGTATATAATCTTGAAATAAAACAGACACACCACCACCAATTATAAGAAGGCTTACCAGATGAAGTGGACCCAATGGGGCATACGCCGGACTGGGTCGGATGCACTTAGGTGATGGGTGGCTTAAGATGGCACCTGAAGGCGATGTTGGTGGATGGACCCACGCGTTACTCTGTCACTCTAGGCGATGTAGGAATCCAGAGAGATGTGTGGACCAGAACGCACATGGTAGTTATGCTCAAATTAATGTTGAAGAAGGCAGGTAGAGGATGGAAGGAAAGAAAAGGCCATATAGTGTAAATCCGTTTAAGAAAAAATGTATTAAATAAAAAGGATATACACTCACTTGTAAAATGAAAAAACAGCGCTGAAGATAAAATGTGGCGACAGTGGGGTCCTACCAGACCCCACTGTCGCCACATTTTATCTTCAGCGCTGTTTTTTCATTTTACAAGTGAGTGTATATCCTTTTATATCCTATATCCAGGTGGAACTCAATGTTGGCCATGCTGCAGAGGCTGCACACGCAGCAGAGAGCCATCAATGAGTACCTGTGCGACTATGGCACCAGGACAGGGTCAAGGGAGCTTGTTTTTTTCCCCATGCCAGTGGGCTATGATCAGGGATGCATGCACTGTCCTGTCACCATTTGAGGAGGCCATGAGGATGGTGAGCAGTGACAGTGCATGCATCAGTGACACTGTTCCTCTTGTCCACCTGTTGGAGCACATGCTGCGTGGAATAATGGACAGGGCACTTGAGGCAGAACAGAGGGAGGAAGAGGAAGACTTCCTTACCTCTCAAGGCCCCCTTTATCCAGACAGTGTTCCTGCTGGCCCACCGATCACACAGAAGAGGATGAGGAGGAGGATTGTGTCAGCATGGAGGTGGAGCCTAGCACTCAGCGTCAGCAGCAGTCTTCAAGGGATCATTTACAGTCCCAAGAAACCCATGGACTTGTACGTGGCTGGGAGGAGGTGGCTGCAGATCATGTCGTCCTTAGTGACCCAGAGGACTCCGGACCGAATGCCTCAGAAAACCTACGCTGCATGGCCTCCCTGATCCTGCAAAGCCTGCAGAAGGATCCTCGTATTCGTGGTATCAAGGAGAGGGATCATTACTGGCTGGCAACCCTCCTTGATCCACGTTACAAGAGTAAGGTTGCAGACCTTATCTTGCCGTCGCAGAGGGAGCAGAGGATGAAACATCTTCGGGAGGCCTTGTAGAAAGGTTTGTGCAGCGCATTTCCAGAGCCTGGGAGGTTACAAATTCCTGATCCAGGACAACATGTTGCTGAGGCTTTGGTCAGTAACAGAGGGAGCGGTGGAGAAGGTGGCCGTCTGACCGTTGCGTTCAGACAATTTTTTAGTCCGCAGCCCCAAGGTATGATTGGTTCCAGCAACCATCGCCAGCGTCTGATTTACATGGTGCAGGAATATCTAGGGGCAAGATCTGACTTGGACACCTTTCCCACAAAAAATCCTCTGGGTTACTGGATCTTGAGAGTGGATCACTGGCCAGAGCTTGCACAGTATGAAATTGAGCTACTGGCCTGTCCTGCATCCAGCATTCTTTCGGAACGCACATTCAGTGCTGCTGGAGGCCTTGTAACCGATCACAGGGGGTGCCTGTCCACTGAATCGGTCGATCGGCTGACCTTCATAAAAATGAATCAGTCTTGGATCACCAGCTACCAAGCACCTGATGCTGATGTAACCGAATATTTTTTTTTAATGTGAGATCCCTTCAAGACTGCCTATGCTGATGCTGAGTGACTATCCTGTTATGCTGAGTGACTATCCTCTTACTCATCAATTATCATGCTGATAGCTTGTAAGAACATTTTTGGTTCTGGGCACCGCCACCAGTGGCTAAGGCCCAATTTTTCTGCCCCTGTTTAACAGGGGCATGTAATTACAATTTTTGATGCAATACTTTGCAGCAGGGCTCATTCCTGCGCTCCAACTATAGTATCTGTGAGGGGTTGCAGTGTTGTGGCAGCAGTGGCTAAGGCCCAATTTTTCTGCCCCTGTTTAATAGGGGCGTGTAATTACAATTTTTGCTGTAATAATTTGCAGCAGGGCTCATTCATGCGCTCCAACTAGAATTTCTGTGAGGGGTTGCAGTGTTGTGGCACCAGCACCTGTGCTGAAGGCCCAATTTTTCTGCCCCTGTTCCACAGGGGCATGTAATTACAATTCTTGATCTAATATTTCACAGCAGGGCCTGTTCCTGCACCCACCAAGAGTAACTGTGAGGCCTTACAGTGTTGTGGCAACACCACCACACCGTCCACCACCAAAGGTCCAATTTTTGCGACCCTGTTCAACAGGGGCATGTAATTACAATTCTTGATCTAATATTTCCCAGCAGGGCCTGTTCCTGCACCCACCAAGAGTAACTGAGACCTTACAGTGTTGTGGTTACACCACCACACCGTCCACCACCAAAGGCCCAATTTTTCCGACCCTGTTCAACAGGGGCATGTAATTACAATTCTTGATCTAATATTTCACAGTAGGGCCTGTTCATTTGCCCACCAAGAGTAACTGTGAGGGCTTACAGTGTTGTGGCAAAGAAATTCATTGGGACTTTAAAAAATATATAACCCTTAACTTAAACCCAGTGGTCCATTACTTATTCCAAAGATGTGCCACCTGGAAATCACTACCCTTAATGCCAGTCGGCCGAGTTAACCTAATAAAAATGTCGGTACTACCCAAATTTACCTATTTCGTCAGACAAACTCCGGTCCCTATACTGATATCCTTCTTTCAATGCTTGGACAGTTTTATTACCTCATTTATTTGGAATGGGAAGGCTCCTAGAATAGCTATATCAACTTTACAATTGCCAGGTACATTGGGGGAACTAGTCTTGCCCTGCTTCCTGAAATATTACTGGGTGGCGGTCTTAGTAACGGTAAAATGGTGGCTCTCTGAGGACCCTACCAACCCCGCCTGCACCATTGAAGCGGCATTGATTGGTTCATACGCAGAGCTGGGAAACCTGGTGTACAGAGGCCCTAGGTCCAACCTCCATGTGACTTTACCATGAAAACGACCCTTAAGGTGTGAGATACAGTCCAAAAACAGCTCAAGGGGCCCAGGGACTGGTCCCCAGCAACCCCCTTGTGGGGCAACCCCCGTTTGCCTCACTTTCACTCCATTCCGGATCCGATCGTATGGGCTAGGTATGGGATCACGACTCTTGGGGATATAGTTTCCCAGGGACAACTGATTTCCTTTGATGCCTTGAAAAGAGATAAAGACCTCCCGAATCCCATGTTTTTTAGGTTCCTCCAGTTGCACCATGCTTTTAGGTCCCAATTTCCTGAGCCGCTGACTCTAGATGGGTCGCCTCTGGAGGTTACACTTAAATCCCCAGATAAAGGGAAAACAATGTCCTCACTCTATAATATGTTTGCGTCCCTTGACACATCTAAGGTCTCCCAGCTCTGCGAGTTGTTGCGGAGGGATGTTCCAGAGCTGACAGATGAAGATTGGGAGGAGGGAATTCAGCAATTTTTACCCCTTACTATCTCGGCTAGAGATAGGTTCATGCAGTTGAAGTTTCTCCACCGAGCATACTATTCTCCAATTCGCCTAGCTAGCTGATAGATCAGCGAGATGCGCTAGATGTGGCTCAGATAATGCTGATTTTTTCCACGTGGTCTGGTCATGCCCTGGAGTGGAGGACTTTTGGAAAAATGTACTTGCCGATATTAATTCCATTGGGAAACTGAAAATCCCCTATAGCCCGATCCCACATCTGCTAGGTATCTGCGACTTCCTTGAGATTTCATGGGGGAAAAAGCTGTTTATCTTCTACACCACACTATACGCTAGGAAAGCAATCTTACTCCAGTGGAATCAATCTCAACCACCCACCAGACAGATCTGGCAGTCACTGGTAAATATGGCATTACCACTATATAAAATGACATACATGGGAAGAAATTGCCCCAAAAAATTTGAGAAGATTTGGGAGGCATGGGTGAAGGCAAAACATCTAACTATTGACTGAGGTGTGTGGGTCAACCCCCACTATACCGGACACAACCCCCTCCCACCAATAATAAATCTCTCTGTGTCTCTTTTGGTGAATGTGAGATAGGAATGTCTCTGCCAAGGATGATCAAGCTGACCACCCACACCTCTACCTTAGATGGGTACCGTACTCAATATACCTATAATATTTTGATAAAATCTTATGCAAAACTTATGGTTATGTGATGATGCTTTAGCTGTTAAATCTCTACATCTGTTAAAAATGGTAGAAATACTCTCTAGGATGTCTGTATTGTTGTTTAACCCGATATAGATTGTTTGTTCTGTAAAAACCTAAATAAACTTTTTTGTTAAAAAAAAAAAAAACAGTGTTGTGGCAACACCAACACCTAAGGCCCAAATTTCTGCAGAGTATATAGGGCAGGCCCCTACTTTCAAACATCCAACTTGCAAACGACTCCTACTTTCAAACAGAAGGAGACAACAGGAAGTGAGAGGAAATCTACCCCTAGGAAGGGAAATTCTCTCCTGTAAGAGTTCCTTGTTTCAGTAAAACCCCCACATTTTCAAAATCCAATTGTCATAGGGACAGAAAGTGAGTTGAAATCTTCTGAACAGGTGCACAGACAGCAAAACAAGGTTACAGGGGTGATAACCCTTCCCTAAGTTTTCCAAAAAGCTTAAAAATAGATTTTTTGGCTAGAGCTACACTTTAAAAATGTACCAGTTCAAAATTACAAACAGATTCTATTTAAGAACAAACCTACAGTCCCTGTCTTAGTATATAGGGCCTGGGGGCCCCAAGCCTTTCCTTTTTTTAATTTGGGTGCGGGGTTCCCCTTAATATCCACACAAGACCCAAAGGGGCTGGTAATGGGCTGGGGGGTACCCATGCCTTTTTTCTCAATGATTTTCATCCATATTGCCGGGACCAGACATTACATTAAAGCCGCAAGCAGTTTTAAATGACTTTTATTCCTTTGCAGATGTCATTTTGTGCAGGGACAGTTCTAAACACGGGAAACACGTGCCACTTTACAGGCATCCTATAGACACCCCCCAGGCATGATATTTAAAGGAATATTTCACTTTTATTTTTTCATTTTAAGCATCATTAACCACTTCAATACCGGGCACTTAGACACCCTCCTGCCCAGACCAATTTTCAGCTTTCAGCGCTGTCGCAGTTTGAATGACAATTGCGCGGTCATGCTACACTGTACCCAAACTCATTTTTTATAATTTTGTTCCCACAAATAGAGCTTTCATTTGGTGGTATTTGATCACCTCTGCAGTTTTTATTTTTTGCTAAACAAATAAAAAAAGACCGAAAATTTTGAAAAAAATAAAAGTTTTGCATTTGTTTTTGTTAAAAAATGTTGTAAATGAGTAATGCCGCGTACACACGAGAGGACTTTATGGCAGACTTTGCCCGGCGGACTTTTCGACGTAGTTTACGACGGACTTTCTGAATGAACGGACTTGCCTACACACAATCCACCAAAGTCCGTCGAATTCCTACGTGATGACGTACGACCGGACTAAAACAAGGAAGTTCATAGCCAGTAGCCAATAGCTGCCCTAGCGTGGCTTTATGTCCATCGAACTAGCATACAGACAGCGGACTTTTCGACCGGACTCGATTTCAACGGATTAATTTAAAACATGTTTCAAATCTAAGTCCGTCCAACTTTTGAGAAAACAAAGTCCGCTGGAGCCCACACACGATCGAATTGTCCGACCAAATTCCGTCCGCCGGGCAAAGTCTGCCGTAAAGTCCGCTCGTGTGTACGCGGCATTAGTTTTCTCTTTCACTGATGGGCACTGATAAGGTGGCACCGACAGGCACTGATACAGCGGCACCGATGAGGTGGCACCGATGGGGTGGCACCAATGAGCGGGCTCTGACGGGCACTGACGATGGGCACTGATATGCAACACTGATGAGCACTGGTAGGCGGCACTGATGGGTGGCACTGATATGCAGCACTGATGGGCATTGATAGGCGGCACTCATGGGCACTCATGGGTGGCACTGGTTGGCACTGATGGGCACTGATAGGCGACACTGGGCACTGAAAAGCGGCACTGCTGGGCACTGATAGGGTTGCACTGATAGGCAGCACTAATAGGCAGCACTGCTGGGCACTGATGGGCACTGATGGGCACTGATGGGCACTGATACGTGGCACTGATGGGCACTGATACAGAGCACTGATATGCGGCACTGATAGGCATCCCTGGTGGCACTGGCAGTGGTAGGCATTAGCGTGGGCACTGATTGGCAGCTGCCTGGGCACAGATTGGCAGCTGCCTGGGCACAGATTGGTATTTCCCTGGTGGTCTAGGGGGCATACCTGGTGGTCCATGTGGTGGCCATCCTGGTGGTCCTGGGCGGCTTCCCTGGTGGTCCTGGGTAGGACTCGGGGGGTGTGGGCTGTGCTGATAAACAATCAGCACAGACCCCCCTGTCAGGAGAGCAGCAATCGGCTCTCCTCTACTCGCGTCTGTCAGAGGAAAAGCCGATCACTAGCTCTTTCTATTTACATCGTGATCAGCCGTGATTGGACACATGGACACAACTGATTACGTGGTAAAGAGTCTCCGTCAGAGACTCTTTACCTAGATCGGTGTTGCAGGGTGTCAGAATGACACCCCGCAACAACGATCGCCGTGATGCGCGCCCTCGGGGCACGCAGTGGCTCGATATCCTGATCACCTCATATGACGTCCGGTCAGGAATATCAAACCACTTTGCCACCGTCATTTTGTAATAGGGCGGGCGGCAAGTGGTTAAAATCACTGCTCCTGAAAAAACTGCCATTTTTAAAACTTTTTTGCATTAATACATGTACCCTGGGGCAGGACCCGGGTCCCCAAACCCTTTTTAGGACAATAACTTGCATATTAGCCTTTAAAATCCACATTTTTGATTTCTCACGTTCAAATCCCATATACTTTAATGGGGTTCGAAAGTTCATGCAAACTATCGGTCTGTTCGCAAGTTCTGGTGCGAACCGAACCGGGGGCTGTTCAGCTCATCCCTACAATACAGTACAGAGCTCTACAGGCAGTCCCCAGGTAACAAACAAGATAGGGTCTGTAGGTTTGTTCTTAAGTTGAATCTGTTTGTAAGTCGGAACAGGTACATTTTTTATGTGTAGCTCCAGTAGTGAGTGTACAGCTTGTATAACAGTGTACATTTGCTGTCCCCTCAAAATAACTCAACACACAGCCATTAATGTCTAAACCGCTGGCAACAAAAGTGAGTACACCCATTGGGCCCAATTATCCATTTTCCCTCTTCGGTGTCATGTGACTCATTAGTGTTATAAGGTCTTAGGTGTGAATGAGGAGCAGGTGTGTTAAATTTGGTGTTATCACTCTCACTCTCTCATACTGGTCACTGGAAGTTCAACATTACATCTCATGGCAAAGAACTCTGAGGATTTAAAAAAAATAATTGTTGCTCTAGATAAAGATGGCCTAGGCTATAAGAAGATTGCCAAGACCCTGCAACTGAGCTGCAGCATGGTGGCCAAGACCCTACAGCGGTTTAACAGAACAGGTTCCACTCAGAACAGGCCTTGCCATGGTTGACCAAAGAAGTTGAGTGCATGTGTTCAGCATCATATCCAGAGGTTGTCTTAGGGAAATAAACATATGAGTGCTGCCAGCATTCCTGTAGGGGGGGGGGTTAGCATGTCAGTGCTCAGACCATATGCCACACACTGCATCAAATATTTACAAAAATGTGAGGGGTGTACTCATTTTTTGTGAGATACTGTATATAATGTTTGGGGGTTCTAAGTAATTTTCTAGCAAAAAATACAAATTTTAACTTGTAAGCAACAAATGTCAGAAAAAGGCTTAGGGGGTTATTTACTAAAGGCAAATCCACTTTGCACTACAAGTGCACATGAAAGTGCACTGAAAGTGCACTTGGAAGTAAAGTTGCTGTAGATTCGGGGGCGTGGCCTGGACGGCAATGGGATAAGACGTGTGTGAGAAGCGCTCCGTCCGTGGTAGATCCTGATTTGCACATCCTGTGACCCCAAACGATATTCTGAACCCCATACTCGAGTCGCGGGGACCTGCTGAGACTACCGAAGCATGTCGCCACCAAGACGGAACGTTGCAGCCTCATCATCCCTGGAGCGATACCGCAGAACAGAGCGGGACGGAGAGGGACAAGATGGCGCCGCCTCCACTACACACCCTGCCTCTCACACAGAACATGAGGCGGCTGACACAGCGCGAGTTCTGGAGGCGATCTCCCTCTGCCAGTCCACACTTACTACAAAAATAGAAGAGGTAAAGGTGGACATTTCACTTATAAGACAGGACATGACTAAAATCCGGGAGCGGGTCACAGAAACAGAGGCCAGAATTAGCCGGGCAGAGGACACCATATACCCTCTCCAGCACTCTCAAGAGGATCTTAAGAGACAAATCCAAATATTGGCGCAGAAACATGACGACCTTGAGAATCGCGCCCGCAGATCTAACCTGCGCTTCATCGGCCTCCCTGAAGGATCAGAAGGTACTGACCCAGCTACCTTTCTAGAAAAGCTCCTCATCACAACCTATGGGAGAGAGGCCTTTTCCACCACGTTTGTGGTGGAACGCGCACATCGCATGCCTGCCCGTCGCCCACCGGAAGGAGCCCCTCCACGCACCTTCATCGCGAAGATGTTAAATTTCAAAGACCGTGATGCAGTCCTTCGCTTGGCCAGAATCAAAGGCAATATTCCGTTCCAGACAGGAACTGTTGCAGCATTCCCCGACTTTTCTGCGGAAGTGCAGAAGCAACGCTCCAGATTCATGGAGGTCAAACGACGCCTGCGAGTACACCACATCAAATACGCCATGTTGTTTCCAGCCCGGTTACGCGTGGTGGGAGAAGACCGTGCATATTTCTTTGATGATCCATCACTTGCATCGGAATGGATCGACAGGCGGGATGCAGAGAGGAACAGACCAGCTTAAAGAAGATACCTCCGCCTACAGAGGACTGGGTGAGACTTTGTGCCCCCACATACCACATACCCCGACGTTGTTTACCACATACACAGTACCCTAATTAAAGCCTCTGGCTTTACTGAAAGAGGCCCAATATCACTTGATGACTTCCTACAGTGACGGAGCCCCGCGGGGCGTCTCCCAGGTACAGGCCTCACAGCACACACTGTACAGTTAACGTTGGGGAGTCTTGTTTCTGCAAACCCGACTCAGAACACATTCTCTGAACCCCAATATATAAAATTTTTTTTTTTTGTGCCACCCTGACTGGAGGCATACACATCCTAATCTGGGCCTTCAGGACTTTGTCGCATTAAAGGAGGAGACTATATTCCCCCACATGGTCTCTTCGGCTGGCCACTTAGGCCTCCAAACACTGATCATAACCATGTCTGCACCCGGAATGACGAGAGAGAGGGACACGAGTTCACCAGTTCAACTTAAAAGCTACGTTCTGCATTGTGTGTTTAATGGGGGAAAAGTTACTTTTTACTATATACCACATATGGGCGTTAAAATGGAATACATACTTCTAACAAGTGTTCCATAGACATACCGTCTAAAAGTCCGTTGCTGGACTATCAACCAGCGAAATATTCGCCCCTACCACTAGTGTGGCATATTGGCACCGGCATAGTCAAATAGGCTCTAGCCGGTGTCAATACAGTTAGAGCGAACCACTGGGTGCCACGGTGCCCACTGGTACTTGCTCAGGTTATGGGTTCTATGCTCCAGCCAAGTTTGGGAGGCTGAGAGCAGGGAGGAGGGAACGGGAAATGTTATATACAAGTTCACAGAGCATGTATTTGGTCATGTTGGATTATAATAGCACTGATTGTTTATGGTATCACCTGACTTTGAGTTCGCCTACAGAGCGTGAAATGATGTATGTTGAGGCTGGACCTGTCCTGGGAAGGAGTATCCAACCGCACTCATATACGCAACCCTACGACACATATGACTAATGTAAAGTTCCTAACATGGAACGTCCGGGGAATCCGGGACAAAATCAAGCGCATGGCAATTTTTGATTGCCTCAAGTCTTACCGGGCGGACATAACTGTGCTAACTGAAACGCACATAACAGGCCAATTACAAGTGGCTTTGAAGCGCCCGTGGATAGGGTGGGCATACCATGCTACACACTCCTCCTACTCCCGAGGAGTTTCTATACTTATTGCTAAAACTACCCCATTTGGCATAATTTCAGTGCGGACGGATCCCCAGGGCAGGTTCATCTTCCTACACTGCATCAGTGGTTCACAATATTTGATTCTTGCTGTTTACATACCCCCGCCTTACAACTCAGCCATAGTCACAGAAGGTCTACTGTATATGTCACAGCACCCTGATATTCCTGCTATCTGGCTAGGGGATTTTAACACGGTTCTTAACCCCACCAGAGATAGATTACAACCTTCCCAGGGCACTCAAGCTTCAGACAGCACTAGATTTGCGAGACTAATGTCCGAATTCTCCTTAATAGACACTTGGAGGTCGAAATACCCACATACCCAGGCCTTTTCTTGCTTTTCAGCGACACATTCCACTATGTCCCGTATAGATCTCATATTAACCTCAAAACTGCTCCTTCCCCTCTTGGTAGACTCAGGGTACCACACCAGATCTCTATCGGACCACGCTCCCTGCTGGGCTACCCTACGCCTTACCCCACAAACTGTACCCCGCACATGGCGCCTCCATCCCTTCTGGCTGTCTGCCCTGAGAGATCAGGGGGATATCCAGGAGGAGTGGCAATACTTTTTCAACCACAACAGAGACACCGCCTCGGCGGACGTGGTCTGGGAGACATTTAAACTACACGTCCGTACAATTCTCTCCTCACGCATAAATAGACTGAAGGCTTCATCCAAGGCGGCACTTCACACTGCCTCTGAGAGAGTGAAAATAGCAACCAAAGAATTCAACTTAGACCCCACACCGGCAACGGTGTCAATACTTAAACTACATACTCGAAATCTGAACCAGCTACACTTCGAGAAGGCAAAGCAAAAACTTTTTTTCTCAAAACAACGGATATTTGAATTAGGTGAAAGAGCGGGTAAACTATTAGCATACTTGGCCCATCAAGACACCAACCCACCAGTGGTGGTGTCCTTGCTAGACTCACATAATGCCCCCCTGACAGACCCCACTTTGGTAGCATCAGCATTCCGAACATACTATGCTGACCTCTACTCCTCTAAAGTAAATGTCACCAGGCAGGAGACACAAACATTCCTTCATGATATACCATTCCCCCAGATCTCGGAACCCCAGATGACAGAAATGGAGGCACCTATCACTGCGGATGAGATTGCAATTGCAATCTCGTCCCTAGCCCCAGCGAAAGCACCAGGTCAAGACGGCATACCTCTAGATTTCTATGCGGAATACTCTGAGATACTTGTCCCTGAGCTGCTCACGCTGTACAACCACATCTTTGAATCTGGCTTCCTGCCTGAATCCCTCCGGCGGGCAGTAATCATAGTGATCCCCAAACCAGGGAAGAATCCCCACTATCCGGAATCATATCGCCCAATATCTCTGCTCCAAGCTGACATTAAAATTCTAGCAAAAATTTTGGCCATTAGACTTAATCAAATTATTCTCTCCATCATTCACCCTGACCAGTCGGGATTTATGCCTGGAAAAAATACGGCCATGAACCTGCGTCGGTTATATATGAACATCCAAGCAAATCATGAAAACACGGGCGATCGTGCAGTGGTGGCGCTGGACGCCGCCAAGGCATTTGACTCCGTGGAATGGGAGTATCTGTGGGAATGTCTCAAAAGATTTGGGTTTGGACCCAGGTTTATCAAATGGGTACAAATACTGTATTTCTCACCAGAGGCTAGTGTGTTAGTGAACGGAACAATATCTGACCCCTTCCCGCTGGAACGTGGTACCCGCCAGGGATGCCCACTATCCCCACTTCTATATGCCCTAGCTGTTGAGCCCCTGGCCATTTCTCTCAGGATGCACCCAGGAATTAGAGGACTCAGGGCTGGTAACCTGGTAGAGACGGTGAGCCTCTACGCTGATGACATGCTTTTATATCTTGAGGATACTGGCCCGTCCCTCCAGGCAGCCCTGAAGACAATAGAGGAGTTCGGGAAACATTCCGGACTAAGTATGAATTGGTCTAAGTCGCAAATTATGCCCCTAGATCTTACGCCACCCACGCGACAATCAGCCTCTCTCCCACTACTTAGAGTAGCTTCAATCAAATACCTGGGTGTAACAATTACTAGAGAACCCAAGGAATTCATTGCCAACAACATAGAGCCATTATTTATATATTTGAAATCCAGAACACAAGCCTGGACCAGACTCCCACTGGGTGTGATGGGGCGAATCAATCTTTTTAAAATGATTCTACTCCCAAAATTTCTCTATATACTATGGAACTCACCACTACTTATTCCCCTAAAAATTTTCAAAGCCCTAGATCAGATAGTCAACTCATTTATATGGGGACCCAATAGACATAAACTAGCGTGGAACACCCTAAAAAACCCCACCACTGATGGTGGAGCGGCCCTCCCGGACTTACATGCATACTACATAGCTGCACAGATCTCACATCTATTTCATCTTCATAAAACAGATAAAGATAGATACCAAGCTCTAGTATGCAGGAAGCCAAATAAAGATATAGACTCCCCTCTACAAGTAATTTTCAGAGGCAGGGAAGATAAGAGAATAGATACGACTCGGAACCCTTTGCTACACCAGCATAAAAAGGTTTGGGAAATTGCGCTTAAACTAACTGGTGCTGATTTCTACCACTCACATACACCTTTATGGTACAACCGCCAACTGCAAGAACTAATGCATCTACCTGGTGCTGAGGTGTGGGCTGCAAAGGGAATCACATACCTATTCCAGGTACTTACGCCCCTAGGAGTAAGACATTTCCAAGCACTTAGGGAAGAATTTGACCTACCTGAAAACATGCTATTCAGCTATATGCAGTTAAGACATGCCCTACGGGCCCAATTCATAGATGGTTTTCCCAACACACAGACACTACCTATGGTTGAAGTGATTATAGGTGAAGAACCAGCTAAATTGACATCCAATCTCTATAGTATAAAAAAAAAAAAAAAAAGTTGCTGTAGATTCGAAGGGGACATGCAGGTACACTAAAAAACAGCATTTTAGCTTGCACATGATTGGATGATAAAATCAGCAGAGCTTCCACTCATTTCAGATCTACCCCTTAGATTTATTTCAATAGTTTTTATTGAGTTTTTATAGAGAAGGGTACAAACAGATAAAAAATGTGATACACTCTGTACAGTACATCTTTTGTGAAAAGATCACACATAGTATACCATGCCAAATAAAGTAACATAAACTTGAACTGTGGAGGTAACAACAATACTTATCTGACAGTTGAAGTACTGCCACCTATCCTGGGCACCCCATCTGGGAACAAACTGTGTCCACGTTAGAGTGGAAGCACAGTCAACTATGATCAGTGTCACATCGATATTGAAGTAACTTGAGGTGGTACAGGATCAAGACTGGAAACAGGGTAGTTAGATACATTGGTTGGTACAAAATCCACATACTGTTGTAATCTGTAATGGGAGGCATCATTTTTCCTGTACTATTTGATATGATTCCTATTTGATATGATTAGGCAAGGTAAGCTTGCCAAGATGATAAAGGAAAGGGGAATGAAAAGAGGGAAATGGGGTTAGGGATAGGGCAAGCCAGTCACCATAACAGAAGGACGTTCAAATTTTGACAGTGCAGCTAGGGTTTGATAACCAGGGTTCCCATTTATCTCTAAATACTGTGAGACTGAGGTTTGTAATTGCCAGTAATTTCTCCATCTCGCATTGGCGGTTGAGGGTGAGAATGGCATCACTAGGATTAGGGGGATCAATAGTATTCCACTTCCTTGTAATAGTTATTTTTGCTGCTAATAAAAATTGTATGATCACTACTCGGAACTTGGGAAGAAATTCGTGAATGTTCAGGTGCAAGATGGCTAGTTCCGGATGAGGTGCAATGTGTCGGTTACAAATATCAGACATTATAAAAAAAATCTTGTTCCAGAATGACCATAGTGATATACAAGACCATAATATATGGTATAGAGTGCCAGATTCTCCACATTTTCTCCAGCACAAGGCCGATTGGGATGGGTAGAATTTGGAAAGTTTGTACGGGGTAAGGTACCAAGAATGTATTACCTTTTGGTAATGTTCCCAGTGGTTAATGCACTTGGATGAGGTATAAGTGGTAGATAAATCTTTCACGCAATAGGTGTCTGTGAAGGTTTTTCCCAAAGCCTCTTCCAATTTTAGCATGGTAGTGGTCTTTGAGAAGGGATCTTGGGTGTTGTAGATATTATAAAACAGAGAAATACCTCTTAGAGGGGATGTTGGTTCAAGGAAGAAGGTATACATGGAGACTGGAATTTCTAAGTGTAGAGGTAGAGGATGTTTATGGAGGAAGGAGCGTACTTGTAAATAGGTAAATTGTGCGGGCGGCGGAAGGTCAAAGCGGGTAGATAGGGTTTCATACGTGTGGAGAGATGCATCCTGGTATAGGTCTCTCAAGAGAAGAAGGCCTTTATTTTTCCATAATTTAAGGTCAATGCAGGGTATAAAGTGTTGGAGTACTGACAGTGGGGTAGGGATTTTAAAAAGTGATCCCTTGGGTGAAGATAAGAGGGGAATTTCTGATCATAATTTGATGGAGATTTGTACAGTTGGGATATTAGAGATGAGTGGTGGAGCTCCCATTCTACTAGCGATAAGAGTCGATTGGTAATTTTTATGTGGAAGCGCGTTGGATTCCATAATTGCTCACGTTTTATGTTTAGGGGGGTTCCACCAATATCTAAGTTGATCTAATACGCATGCTTTATAATATGCCATAATATTGGGTACTCCCATTCCACCATTCCTTCTATGCCTAACATAATATTAAGGGAGCATCTTGGGTGTTTGTGGTTCCAAAAAAAATTGAGTGAAGAGCTTTTGGGTGGCGGAAAGGAAGGTTTGTGGTAAGGGGATTATTAAGGTGCAAAAGAGATAAAGGAGTTTTGGTAAGAGTAGCATTTTTAAGGTCGCTATTCTTCCAGCCGTTGAAAGTTTCTGAGTCCTCAGAAGGGATAGTTGTCAAGGCAGTGATTCCAAGAAGGGCTTAAAGTTATGTTCATATAGCTGTGAGGTGTGTGCAGTTAGTTGAATTCCTAAGAATGTCAAAAAGTGGGGGGACCACTCAAAGGGGAACCTATTAGTTAGGTAAATTTGCATGGAGGGTGGAACATTAAAACCTAAAATTTGGGACTTTGTGGCATTTAGTTTATAGTAGGATACGGCACTAAATTCTTCCAGCAATTTCTGTGTCTCATGTAGTGATGTTTTGGGGTTAGAGAGCATGAGCAGGACATCATCCGCAAATAGGCTAATTTTATGTTCAGTATCGCCAATAGTGATGCCTGTAATGTTGGGATGAGATCGGAAACTTTCCGCCAATGGTTCCATAAGGAGTGTAAAAATAATGGGCGAAAGGGGACATCCTTATCTAGTTCCGTTAGTTATTCGTATCGGTTTGGAGGTAAGTCCTGAGGTGAGTACAGTGGCCGATGGAGTGGAATAAAGGGATTGAATGGCTGTCTGTATCCATCCCGTAATCCCGAAATTATCAAGCACTGTCTTGAGATATCCCCAGTGGACCCTGTCGAACGCCTTCTCCGCATCCAAGGAGAGGAGCAGAGAAGGCGTCCGAGAGGGACCAGCATGGGAGATTAAATTAATGAGATGTCTAGTCCCATCAGGGGCCTGGCGACCCGGAACGAAGCCCACCTGGTCAGGATGGATAAGAAATGGTAAGATTTTTTGTAATCTGATTGCTACAAGTTTGGCAAATATTTTAACATCGGTGTTTAGAAGAGATATAGGCCTGTAATTTGCAGGGGATGTGGGGTCTTTGTTGGGTTTAGGGATAGTCACCATCATGGCTCTTAACATTTCAGGTGGGAAAGTACCAGAGGAGGAGGCAAGGTCGAATACGGATTGTAGATAAGGAGCAGTTTCAGAGGAAAGATATTTATAGTATTCATTCGAAAAGCCATCGTCACCTGGGAATTTGTAATTGGGTAATTTTGTGATAAGTGAGCAAATCTCTTGGGTAGTAAAAGGTTGGGAGATGGACTGGAGTTGATCGCCATCAAGGTTAGGTAGTTTGATTTTGTTTAAAAAGTTACTAATGAGTACAGGAGAGGATTGGGGAGTAGATCATCATTACGGAGGTCATATAGGGACTGGTAATAATCCGCAAAGGCATTGGCTATATCCTGCGGGTTAGATAAACTGTTCTTCGATTGAGGGTGAACAATAGAAATAATTTTTTGTTTAGTCTGTTTTGCTTTTACTTTTTTGGCCAGCCAGGATCCTGCTTTGTTATGGAGGCGGTAGTAATTGGATTTAAGGTATTTGAGATGGATTTCATATTTGTGAAGGAGCAGGGACCTTAATTTTTGCCTGTCTTGCAAGATATCTTCTGTGAGACGGGGATTTGGGTTCAACTTATTCTCACGTTCTTTTAAGGTTATAGAATTCAGCATGTCTTAGATCTGCCTCCTTCTCTTTTTTTTGACAAATGAAGCCATTTTAATCAGTACCCCCCTCATATAGACCTTATAAGTATTCCACAGTGTAAATCTTTTGATATCAGGAGTGTCATTATACCTAAAAAAGTCATGGTGTTCGTGTACGATCTGTTGGTACAGTTCCTTGTCCTCCAATAGGGAGGTGTTTAGTCTCCTTATTGGAGGAGGGGAGTTGTGAAATGTGTCATCAAACTCTAGTGTGATCGGAGCGTGATCTGACCAAGAGATCGTACCAATGTCTGCTCGCAGAACATTTTGTAGAGACCTTTTATCAGTAAAGAAAAAGTCAATGCGGGAGTAGGAAGAGTGAGCTGCAGACAAAAAAGTAAAATCCTGCTCCGATCCATGGAAGCAACGCCAGGTATCATACAGCTCATATTTATGAAGTAAGGGGACAATTGAGTGGCCAGGTCTTCTAGCGAGGGTGGTGGAGTCCATGGTGGGGTTCAGGATAGTATTAAAGTCTCTGCCAATAATAAGGATACCCTGCGTCACTTCCATAGCCTTGGTGAATAGAGGAGTGAGGAATTTTTTCTGTTGAATGCTCAGAGCATATAGGTTAACTAGAGTAAACACTACTTGATTAAGCTCGCAAATGAGGATGATGTACCGACCTTGGGGATCCTGGATAGTGCGTATATGACGAAATGCCACAGAGTCCTTGACAGCAATAAAGACTCCACAAGCCTTTTTTGGGCCGTTGGCCATGTACAAATGAGGGAAATGTCGAAAGGACACTCGAGGGCACTTGTGGGCAGCGAAATGGGTTTCCTGAGCAAAGATTATGTCAGCTTTGAGAGAGTGTGCTTCTTTCATTAGCGCTGCACGTTTAAAGGGGCTGTTGAGGCCCTTATGCCCCGTACACACGGTCGGACATTGATGTCGGACATCCGACAACAAAATCCTAGGATTTTTTCCGACGGATGTTGGTTCAAACTTGTTTTGCGTACACACAGTCACACAAAGTTGTCAGAATTTCTGATCGCCAAGAACGCGGTCACGTACACCACGTACGACAAAACTATAAAAGGCCATTTCAGAACCAAGCGCGGCACCCTTTGGGCTCCTTTTGCTAATCTCGTGTTAGTAAAAGTTTGGTGAGAGACGATTCACACTTTTTCAGACTCATGGTTTTCATATCATTTTCTCCTGTTCAGTTTGTGCTTGTGGGTTTGTATCTGCTCTTCAGTGCGTGCAGCGAGTACCCTTGACTTGTCATTGTGTTCTTGTTCATTCGTTACTGTTTTTCAGGTCGCTCTTCACAGGCCTTGCTGTTCTTCAGTGCGTTCTGTTACTCCGTTCTGAGCAGCCGACCGTTTTCTAGCCATGTTGCGTATACGTACTCCTCGTAGAGTTTGTGCTGTGTGTTGGTGTTGGGGTCCTGACCTTGACACAAGTCCAGTCCATGAACAGGGTGGGGAGGAGTTCATGGACCAGGAATTGGTTGCTTCAGCGTGACCAGTTCTGTCACATGCCTTTGCTCCATGAGATCCGTGAGAATAATCCTGAAGATTTCAGGAACTTTCTCCGGATGACGGACCCCGTATTTCACAGTTTGTTGGCTTTGCTGACCCCCTATATCAGCAGGCAGGATACCTGCATGAGGCAAGCCATCACTCCGGAGCAGAGGCTCATCGCCACCCTGCGGTACTTGGCGACAGGGAGAAGTCTGCAGGACTTGAAGTTCTCGACAGGCATCTCCCCCCAGGCTCTGGGGATCATTATCCTGGAGACCTGTTCTGCCATCATCCAGGTCCTGCAGAAGGAGTATATGAAGGTAAGATTTTTATCCTTTAACCCCCCTAGCGGTACTCCCGAGTCTGGCTCGGGGTGGATTTTCAATACCAAAAGCGGTATCCCCGAGCGCATCGCAGGATCCAGGAAGAGTTTACTTACCTTGTCCCCTGGATCCTGCGATGTCTCCCCGCTGTGATCGGCGAGCCGCTGTGTCTCGCTCGATTCACAGTGCCGAGCTCCATTCCCTGCGAGCGTTGCGACGCATGGGGACGGAGTTCGGCGGCAAATTCAAAAAGTGAAACACACAGTGCAGATACAGTATACTGTAATCTTACAGATTACAGTACTGTATCAAATAATTACACATCCCCTTTGTCCCAAGTGGTCTGTCCAGTGTCCTGCATGCACTTTTATATTATAAACACTGTTCTTTCTGCCTGGAAACTGGAGATTGTCCATAGCAACCAAAACTGTCCCTTTACATTAAAAGTGGCTTTAGAGCAGCTATAAAACAGCGATAATAAATTAGAATCACTTGCAGAATTGATCGATAGTAATTTGTGGGAAAATCCGTCATCAAACACTAAAAGTAACGAAAGCGACAATTCTGCAACTGAGCAAATTTCAGTGTTTTTGATTTGATTACATTATTGAATAATTTTTATTATTATTATATTATTATTTGTTATAATTATTTATTATATTATAATGTTTTATTTCGTTTTTCAAACTTTATCATACCCAGGATGTCTACTAGACTCTTATTTGGACAGATTTAAGTGAATTATTCCTAAGAATTAAAGGCCTAGAATATAAAACGCCAAATTTCTGTGCAAAATAATGGTACCGCTTTCAGCACATAAAATCTGAAATAATCATACCGCCAGGGAGATTAACATCACATTTTATTGTATTTAATGTTTGCTAATGTAATGTATTTCTTTCCTCATTCCCTAATTACCATGATTGTAATATGCTGTGAATGTCCCCTTTGTTCTCATGCATGCTGGATTTTTATGTCATTATTTTTTTGTCCTTCATACATATTTGCCTTCACTTACCTCCCCAGCATGGTCTCCTGGCCCTATATTCACCTCATGTAGTCACTTAACAATGTATTTTATCAGCTCCATAGTAGTGCTTTATCCCAAACACCCCCTAAAATGTTTTGAAATGTGATTTGTGCTTTAAATTCAGGCAGATTGCCAGAGGCTTTGACTTTGCCAAACCCATACACACTATGCCCATCTCTTTTGTGGTCAGATGTATGGATGAATTCCCCAAAGCATGTAGTGCAAGGGCCTGCCTGAATACTTTCAAATGGTACTGTTTAAGACTGAACCCGGGTCATCACTCTCCAGTCTTCCTTCCATGCTTCCTTCCCCCCAGCTGAGGCTTCTGACGCCCAACCTGGGCCCTCCAGGCAGCAACATGTAGAGGAGGCCAGATTGATACTAGGTATAGCATTCTTCTAAATATTTATGGTTGTCCAATCAATGATGTTAACTAGATGTTAGTTTGGAGTACTAATAATTTCTGATTGTGATTGATGAAGCAAAAACTAAAACCATGTCCCTTTTTCATACACAGGGAAGTCTCATCCAGGAGGTGCCCGGGCCAAGCAGGCTGCCTGATACCCAGGTCCCTCCCCTACACCTTCAAAGAGAAAGTGCCAGGAAGAGGAGTAATCTGGAGGAGGCTACCATAGGTATCTTTTGGAAGGCTGCAGAGGCCCTGAGAACCCCCCACACTGTGGAGGAGGACTTTGCTGGCATAACTGCCTGCAAAATGATGCAGATGGAGGAGGTCCAACGACTCCTGTGTGAGTTCCTAATTTTGGAAGCTCTCAAAAAGGGGTTGAGGGGCCAAATAACATGTGCTACCCACATTTGTGACCTCACACATAGTCCTACTCCTCCTCCAGGTCCTACTCCTCCTTCTCCTCAAGGTCCTACTCCTCCTCCAGGTCCTACTCCTCCTCCTGCCACACCTCCAACACCAGAGCCACAGCGTGGAAGGAAGCGTCTAAGGAAGACCAGAGAGTCATGGCCCTGGGTCCAGTCTGGTCTTGCAAAATATGCAGCCTCTTGTGGTACCACAGCCTGGGGACACAGATGTCATCTGCTGCTTTCCGGATCTCTGGGACTTCTGGACCAGACTGCACTCCCTTAGATATGGGCTCCTCAGGCCACCAATTTTGCTGGAAAAGAATTGATGTCTGCCCTGGGGGTCAAAGGCTTTGCCAATTTCAACTGTTTCTCCAGCGTTGCCTCCCTCTTTGTTTGGTTATGAGACCTTATTAAAGGAATTTTGGTTTTCAATTATATTCGCCTATGTGTGTTATCTTTCAAAAAGGACAGTTTATTTGTGAGGAGGCAGGTACATTTCTAAAATACAATGTGAAATTAACAAGGGACACCAACACCAAGCAATCTCCTTGAGATTAAATAATACAAGATATCAATGGTGTTGTGGTAACTTGACACACAAAACACACACAAAAATATTATGGAGTAAAACACCAAAAAACAACAATAAAAAAACAGCCTTGAAAAAAACATAAAATATTTAAAAACAACCCCCAAAAAATTTGGCCAGATGTGAGAAATCTAAATATATTGAGGGAATCACAATAAATATTAAAGAAATAAGTTTGTGAGAAGTCTGTGTGAATATGAGCAGCAAAACTACTTCATTCTTCTCACATTATAAAGAAGAAGCGAGTGCGCTGCATTAAACTATTTTTGACATTGCAGCGTGACGAAAGTGCTGTATCCATTCCGAACGCTAATTTTACCAGACCGAGCTGTTCCGTCTCGGAATTTCTTCTGAGCATGCGTGGCACTTTGTGCGTGGGAAATGGCCACACACGGTCGGAATTGACGCGATCGGATTTTGTTGTCGGAAAATTTTATAGCCTGCTCTCAAACTTTGTGTGTCGGAAAATCCGATGGAAAATGTCCGATGAAGCCCACACACGGTCGGAATGTCCGACAACGTTTTCCATCGGAAAATCCGACCATGTGTACGGGGCATTAGAGTTCAGTGACATGAATTTTAGAGGCATAGTGAAGAATGTGTACTTACTAAGGTATCGTTGCAGAAAAAAACATTGTAGAGAGGAGAGTCAGGGAAAGAGTACCTGGTACATGGAGATTTCGGCCACCGAGGATTGACAATTTGAGTAGAGTCAGTTGGTGGGTTGATTGGAGGGTCTTTTGTTTCTGATGAGCAGCAGGGGAAACAAATGCGATAGTCCAGATTGAGTTCTGGTAGACATAGCGGTGTAGATGGCTGGATGGTAGAAACTAGAGAAAGAGGGGTCAAACAAAGGAGAAACAAATACAACATACATAAGAAACGCCTGTCAAAACGCAGGCACAATGGGCAGCCGGAGCTGCTGTGGTGTCGTGGGGGGGAAATCATACTGCCAGTGCTATGCACTGAGCCAACGAACCACAAAAAGAAATAAGAGTAAACCAGGTGATTTAGCTCCCAGCCTCACGCTAATACAAAGGTCAAACTGGTGGGGAGAGGTCTAGTTGTAAACAGAAGATTCAAATCAGGGACATTCTGTTTGTGGTTGTTCCGGGATAGGCAAGGCAGGGGGTTGTGCATCTGCAGGGAGTAGTTGCCACTGTTTGAAGAGCTGGATGCCTTTATCCACACTGTATATAGGGTAGGTTTCGCTGTTCCAGGTGACCAGAAGCTTTGTAGGGAAGCCCCAACGATAAATTATACTGTTATTGCAAGGATTTTAGTGAGCGGGGCAAGCTTCTTTCTGTTCAACGCTGTCTGTTGCGATATGTCCACATATAGCGATATTCCATTGAATTCCTCTAGTACTGCAGGGCTCCGTTTGGCTGCCGCCATGACACGTTCTTTGACGTGGTAGTAGTGGATACGTGCTAGGGTGTCTCTGGGTGCAGTGTCAGGTAGAAATTTAGGTTTAGGTATACGGTGGGCTCTGTCCACGCAGAGCTCAATATCGCTCAGAGATGGAATGAGGGCCTTCATGAGGCGTTGCACATAATTTGTTAAATTGTTTGGCGGAATGGATTCGGGTATTCCCCTAAATTTGATGTTGTTGCGCCGTGAGCGATCTTCGAGGTCCGCCATCTTATATTGGAGGCGTTCCATCTCAGATTCTTGATCCGCCTTGGCATCAACGAGATCATTATGTGCAGAGTACAGATCTGCCATTTTAGTTTCTAAGTGTCGGACTTTGACAGCATGTGTTTGGACAGTCTCATTTAAGGGTGCAAACATGTCTGAAAAATCATTAAACAGAGTGCTTCTGAGAGAGAGAAGCATGTTTTTCATGGTATTCTCAGAGATGGATTGTTCTGTGGCTGGGAACATTTCAATTGACATTCCTGGGTGCATGTTCTGCAGAGATACCTGAGGGGGAATGTTCTGCAGTGCAGGGGAGAACACATCTTCCTCCCTGCGCTGTTTAGTTTTCACTGGGCTGCGAGTGGAGGGAGTAGATGGGGAGAGCATTCTTCCAGCTCCTCAGGCTGGGTGGTAATATGCCTCCCTGCGGCTTGATGGCCGTGTTGGGATCGGGCCGTTCCTGTGGAACTAGGGCCGGCGCCATTTTGCCCACCTCCCTGAGGTACCGCAGGATAGAAATCTGTGAGGCGCTGCGGCTGTCTATTCGTCTTCCGCCGCTTAGTCATCACTCCTGCGGGTGACAGGCACTTCAGTGAGCGTGTGTGGAGCCGGAGGAGACCTCACCCCGTTGTCGCTGAATGTCGCTCAGAGCGTGAGGCTGCTGGAGCTCTGAGTTATGCGGCCATCTTCTCCGCCGGCCGGACACGCCCCCTACCCCTTAGATTTAGAGCGACTGCACCTCCAAATGCACTTGCAGTGCACTTGTAGTGCAAAGTGGATTTGCCTTTCGTAAATAACCCCCTTAGTCTTTATGTGGTTAAACTGACACAAGTTCATACCCTTGATCTAAAAGAACCAAATGATGCAATGGGAGTTATTTACGAAAGGCAAATCCACTTTGCACTACAAGTGCAAGTGCACTTGAAATTGCACTGAAAGTGCAGTTGGTAGTGCAGTCGCTGTAGATCCGAGGGGGATATGCAAGGAAAATGAAAAACAGCATTTTAGCTTGCACATGATTGGATAATAAAATCAGCAGAGCTTCCCCTCATTTGGGATCCACTCCTCAGATTTACAGCGACTGCACTTCCAAGTGCACTTTCAGTGCAACTTCAAATGCACTTTGAACTTGTAGTTTGTACTTTTTTTGACAGCTGTCAACAGTGAGCAGAGAATGGCTCTGCACTGATACGTGGAAATGCCATTAATCGTGCAGCTCTACCATGGGTAGGAAATAAGTTTAATATTTTGGGGGTGAACCATATTGGGAAGAATCCCACATGGACCATAGGTATTTTTAAGTATTTTGACCTACAAACTTTCTATTGCAAGGAAAGCATAGGAGCTAAATTTTAAAGAGATTACAAGATGGTATCGTCGGCCAAGATTTTTCATAAAATATTTCTAAGTACATCTGATTAATGCTGGTAATGTATCCCACAAAGGCACCATGCAACATATATGGCTGAACTGTTTTACTTTTAAATTTGGGACAATGGGGGTTATTTACAAAAGGCAAATCCACTTTCCACTACAAGTGCAAACTACAAGTGCAAAGTGCTCTTGAAATTGCACTGAAAGTGCACTTGGAAATGCAGTCGCTGTAAATATGAGGGGTAGATCTGAAATGAGGGGAAGCTCTGCATATTTTATCATCCAATCATGCGCAAGCTAAAATGCTGTCTTATTTTTCTTGAATGTCCCCCTTTGCACTTGTAGTTTGCACTTGTAGTGCAAAGTGGATTTGCCTTCCGTAAATAACCCCCAATGTCTTTAAAATATATAACACTTTTGCTTCAAATAATCACAGTGCTCCTCCAGCAGGGAGGAGAATGAAGAGGTGCACAGGACCTTGGCTACCTTCTGGAAGCATGTCTCACTGCATTGTGGTGACCAGGAGAGAACCTCAGCGCTGAGCCAATCAAAAGAGGGGTTGTGTCTCTGTAACCAAGGATAACCAATAACCAGCGGCAACTTAGGTGAGAAAATAATGTGGAATTGGATTATCTCATGGGGAAGAGCCCCTACGACCATGAACAACAGAACCATCTCATGAGTCACGTGGGCAGGCTGTAGAGGTCTCCCATCAAGAGTCTCAATGGCAAGTGTAGTGTCACGCAGCTGCAGTGGAATCAAGTGCTTCGATACAAAGGTAGCATCAATGAACAGGCCTGCAGCCCCAGAGTCGATTAGAGCCTGTATCTCGATGGACGACTCAGCCCAAGAAAGGGTGACCGAAACCAGGGGTTTATCCTTCTGGATAACTGGGGACAAAACAATGCCACCTAAGGTCTGTCCATGACAGGACCTCAAGGATCGGGCGTTCTCTGGACGGGTAGGAAAAGACTTCAAAAAGTGACCTGCCTGGCCACAATAAAGCCACAATCTCTCCCTCCTCTTAAAGGTTCTCTCATCTGCAGAGAGATGCATGAAGCCCAAGTGTATGGGTTCATCTTCACTGACCGACTCGGTACCAGGAGGCATGGGAGGTGAGGGAGGCATGGGTGGGACTGCAAAGCTCAGAGGCAAGCGTACAGGAGGCTTCCGCATGCGCTCCTTAAAAGAGAGTCTTTCCCTGAGTCTGGAGTCAATGAGGATGGCAGACGTGATCAACTTCTCCAGCTCAGTGGGTATATCTCAGACTGCTATCTCATCTTTGATGGAATCTGAGAGACCATGAGAAAAAATAGCCACGAGGGCCTCATTGTTCCAAGCAACCTCTGCTGCCAGAGTACAGAATTCAATGGCATAGTCGGCAACAGTTCTCGTACTCTGATGGACTTGAGGCACTTGGCAGCAGAAGTGGAGCGTGCAGGAACATCAAATACCCTTTTAAAAGAGGCCATAAACTCAGGGTAACTCAAGACAACAGGTTTTTGCGTCTCCCATAGAGGGTTTGCCCAGGCCAAGGCTCTCTCAGAAAGCAAAGATATCACGAAACCTACTTTGCTTCTGTCCATGGGAAGCGCCTGGGGCAGCATCTCAAAGTAACCAGACATACCTCTTGTAGAGGTAATACTCGAGGCGGGTGCCTGCACAGAGACTGGCGCAGCAGCAGGGATGGCCTGCAACTCAGGTTGTACCGGAGCAGCCACAGTGGGAGACCTCAGGAGCATTTGTAACGCCATAGCAAACTGATCCATGCGGTGATCTTGCTCATCCAATCTGAAAAAAATATTACCAACAAGTGGATTGATTGTATCTCCTGAATTCATGGCATTCGCCTACTGTCAGAAACCATGAAATCAGACCAAGACAGAAGTACAGTTAAATCAACTTGTTTAATAATAAAAGTAAAAAGAACAAACGTAGTCAAAACATAGCCAAAGTTCAGTAACCGGAATGGATAGTCAGCCAAGCTAGAAGTCAGGGATCAAAGTAGTGGAACAGCGAGCAGGATCTGGAGCCAGAAAGGATGTCAGCAAAGCCATTCTTTAAACAGGAATGTAGGAGATAGTTTCTTTTGATGTGACCAAGGCGAAGGCAGAGCTCCTCTGGACTGGACGGCTTAAGTAGGCAGGACTGATGAGCAGGATCATCAACAGCTGAGTAACTGTGGAGAGAGATGGGAGCTGCAATTAGTCGACAGCTGAGCGGCAAGCTCAGAAAAGGAAGGGCTGAGCCCAGCCCTAACAGTAGACACATGGGGGGTTATTTACTAAAGGCAAATCCACTTTGCACTACAAGTGCAAACTACAAGTGCAAAGTGCACTTGAAATTGCACTTGGAAGTGCAGTCGCTGTAAACCTGAGATGGACATGCAAGGAAAATAAAAAACAGCATTTTAGCTTGCACATGATTGGATAATAAAATCAGCAGAGCTTTCCCTTATTTCAGATCTACCCCTCAGATTTACAATGACTGCACTTCCAAGTGCACTTTCAGTGCAATTTCAAGTGCACTTTGCACTTTTAGTTTGCACTTGTAGTGCAAAGTGGATTTTCCTTTCGTAAATAACCCCCATGGAGTTGGAAGAACACATGCTAATGGTCTATGTTCTCACTATGGAGTTCACAATTTCCTTTCTATTTATGATATAAGGACATTTATGTACAGTATCTCACAAAACTGAGTACACCCCTCACATTTTGGTAAATATTTTATTATATCTTTTCATGTGACAACACTGAAGTTTTTGAAAACTGAAGAAATGACGCTTTTTTACAATGTAAAGGAGTACAGTAGTAGTAGTAGGCTATAATAAGATTGCCAAGACCCTGAAAC
Organism: Lithobates clamitans; assembly: GCA_037952925.1. NCBI lineage: Eukaryota > Metazoa > Chordata > Amphibia > Anura > Ranidae > Lithobates > Lithobates clamitans. Next base: position 7,172,306 of record JBBGZY010000787.1, on the reverse strand, counting down.
TGAGCTGCAGCACAGTGACCAAGACCATACAGCTGTTTAACAGGACAGGTTCCACTTAGAATAGGCCTCGCCATGGTCGACCAAAGAAGTTGAGTGCACATGCTCAGCGTCATATCCAGAGGTTGTCTTTGGGAAAAAGACATATGAGTGCTGCCAGCATTGCTGCAGAGGTTTAAGGGGGGGGGGGGTCAGCCTGTCAGTGCTCAGACCATATGCCGCACACTGCATCAAATTGGTCTGCATGGCTGTCGTCCCAGAAGGAAGCCTCTTTTAAAGATGATAAAGAAAGCCTACAAACAGTTTGCTGAAGACAAGCACACTAAGGACATGGATTACTGGAACCATGTCCTGTGGTCTGATGAGACCAAGATAAACTTTTTTGGTTCATATAGTGTCAAGTATGTGTGGCGGCAACCAGGTGAGGAATACAAAGGCAAGTGTGTCTTGCCTACAGTCAAGCATGGTGGTGGGAGTGTCATGGTCTGGGGCTGCATGAGTGCTGTCGGCACTGGGGAGCTACAGTTCATTGAGGGAACCATGAATGCCAACATGTACTGTGACATACTGAAGCAGGGCATGACTCCCCTCCCTTCAGAGACTGGGCCGCAGGGCAGTATTCCAACATGATAATGACCCCAAGCACATCTCCAAGAAGATCACTGCCTTGCTAAAGAAGCTGAGGGTAAAGGTGATGGACTGGCCAAGCATGTCCCCAGATCTAAACACTATTGAGCATCTGTGAGACATCCTCAAACAGAAGGTGAAGGAGCACAAGGTCTCTAACATTCACCAGCTCCATGATGTCATCATGCAGAAGTGGAAGGGGACTCCAGTGGCAACCTGTGAAGCACTGGTGAACTCCATGCCCAAGAGGGTTAAGGCAGTGCTGGAAAAATAGGATTTTTATAACAGCTTACCTGTAAAATCCTTTTCTTTTGAAGTACATCACGGGACACAGAGCCATAGTAATTACTATGTGGGTTATAGTCCACCTTCAGGTGCTGGACACTGACACACCCTAAACAGGAAGTTGCCTCCCTATATAACCCCTTCCACTACTGGGAGTATCTCAGTTTTGTAGCAAAGCAATGCATTTGTAAAGAAAGAGTGTACTAGAAAGAGGGGCGGGACCTCTGTGTCCCATGATGTACTTCAAAAGAAAAGGATTTTACAGGTATGCTGTTATAAAAATCATATTTTCTTTAATCGTACATCACAGGACACAGAGCCATAGTAATTACTATGTGGGATGTCCCAGAGTAATGCCAACTGAGGGAAGGGAGACACAACCAAAGTAGGGCACTATTAGATCAGAGGATTTATACTGATGCCTGCAGTACACTGCACCCAAAGGCGACATCCTCATGTTTTTTTACATCCACCAGATAGATAATGGTAAATGTATGGATTGAAGACCAAGTTGCGGCCTTGCAGAATTGAGCCATGGAGGCTTGGTGATGCACTGCCCATGAAGCACTAACAGCCCTAGAGGAGTGGGCTTTGATTTGAGAGGGAACTACCTCTTTAAATCATAAGCTTGAACGATTACTTGTCAAATCCATTTAGAAATAGTAGATTTTGATGCTGCCTGTCCTCTTTTAGGACCTTCAGGCAACACGAACAAAACATCCGTTTTCTGAATCTGAGCAGTCGCCCTTAAGTACACTTTGACTGCTCTCACCAGAGCAAGAGAATGTAGTGATTTTTCTTCCATAGAACAGGGTTCTGGAAAAATGAAGGTAGAACAATATCCTGGTTTAGATAAAAACCTGATATTACCTTCGGTAAAAAGCTAGGATGAGGACGCAATACTACCTTATCCTTGAATGATAAAAATATGGTTCCTTACAAGAAAAGAGCAGCCAATTCTGATACCCTTCTTGCAGCAGATATGGTTACCATAAAAAATTGTTTCCTTGTCAAAAAAGGACCAAGGGAATATGTCATATCGGCCCAAAAAAGGCTGTTTTGTAATGCTGTAATTTTGTAAAATGAAATTCAAGTCCCAAGGGTTCAGGGGTTACCTAACCAGAGATTAAGCCGTGTTACCCCCTGAATAAAGTTACGAACCAAAGAATGCAAAGCAAGTGGTCGTTGAAATAATACTGATAAGGCCGAGACCTGTCCTTAGAAAGCACTCAAGGCCAGCCTTATTTCTCACCCCATCTGCAAAAATTCAAGGATTCTACCTTTGACCTATTTCCTGGGTTGAAACTCCTGGTTTCACACCAGGAGACATATGTTTCCCAGACTCCATAATATATGATTATGGAGGCCGGCTCCCTTGCATTAACCAAGGTAGAAACTACTGAACCTGACAGCCCACGCTTCTTCAGAGTGTGGGTCTCCATTGCCAGACCGTTAAATTTAGCGTTTGTAAAGTAGGATGGAACACTGGACCTTGCGAGAGAAGGTCTGGCCGTGATGGTAGGATCGATGGGTCCCCTACTGTCATCTTTACGATCTCTGAATACCAAGATTTCCTGGGCCCAGCTGGGGGCCACAAGAATCAACAACTTCCCTTCCTGCTTGATCCCGCAAAGAAGTTGTGGACGCGGAATGCATAAATCAGTGAGGACCGATTCCACGGGAATAGCAAGGCATTTGTTCCGCATGCTAGCGGATTCTTTGTTCTTGACACAAAGTTGTCGATTTCTTTGTTGAACCTGGACGCAAAACAGATCTATGTCTGGGATCCCCCACTTTTGACATATTGACAGGAAGATATTGGGGTGAAGGAACCATTCTCCCGGGAACAACTGCTGGCGACTCAAGTAGTCCGCCTGCCAATTTTCTATTCCTAGAATGAAGACTGCCTATAGGCAAAGTACATTGTTTTCTGCCCAAGATAGGATATAAATCACCTTTCTCTGGGCTGCACAACTTCTTGTGCCCTCTTGGTAATTAATATAGGCCATTGCTGTGGCATTGTCGGATTGAATCCTGGCAGGACAATACCATAAACTGAACGGTCAGGCCCTCAGGACCAAGAGCTCTGCCTGAATTTCTAAAATGTTAATGGGAAAGGCCATTTCAGATCTGGGCCACTTCTCTTGGACAGTTGCCTCTTCCAGGACTGTTCCCTAACCTAAACAAAAAATATGTTGTTACCACTTCCCAGGTAACTGAAGGAAGGATTTTCCCCTTAGTAGATTTTTGTATATTAACCATAAACTGAGGCTCCGGCGCACCCAGCCTACAGCACCTGGTATTTCCAGGTGGTCTCTCATCTGGGTACTAACCAGGCCCGACCCTGCTTAGCCTCCAAGATCAGATGAGATCGGGCACTATCAGGGTGATGTGGCCGTAGGCTTTGGAGTCAGACACATTGGGAATGTAGAGCTTGAACCCTTTGTTCCAAGCCGATAGGATACTGTTTTGCAGCAGTCTCGAATGAAACTGAGCATAAGGAACGGCCTCGAAAGAAGCCACCATCTTTCCCAACAAACTCATGCAAAGTTGAATAGAAGAAATTCATCTTGCTTCGACCACTTAAATCAGTTCCTTTATGGCTCTGATCTTTGCCTGGGGTAAGAATATCCTTTTCTGGGTGTACCTATGATCGGACCCAAGTATTTTAGCCTTCTTCATGGTTTAAAGAAGATTTCTCCTAGGTTGAGAATCTGACCTAGATATTCCAGGTAGTTGAATGTGGTGACCATACTTTAGTCTAAGCGGGCTACCGACTGGTCTATCAAGAACAGATCAACTAGGTAAACTATAATCGTTATACCTTGGGCCCTTAATCTGGCTAGAAGAGGGGCAAGGACCTTTGTAAACACTCAAGGTGCAGTAGCTGGACCGGAAAGCAAAGCTACACACTGAAAATGAAGATTTTCCACCTTGAAAAGTATACTAGTGAGTGAGGAAATAGGCATATGGAGGTATGCATCTTTGATGTCGATTGACGCCAGAAGTTCTCCTCCTTGTAGGATGGAGATAACCGATTTGGATTGACTCCATACAAAAAAAGAGTGGTTATAATCAGGAATTGAATTTAGATTTTTGAGATCCAGAATGTCCATTCGGATTTGGCACTGTGAAAATAAGAGGTTTGAATCAAACCCCAACCTCTGTTCTTACATGGGGACCCCCATGATAACTTTTTTTCTTGTTCTCTGGATCCTTAGAACCGTTTGATCTGAGAAAACAAGGAGACGAGAACTCTTGGAACTCCAGTTTGTACCCTTGAGCTTTTGAGGAAGTCAATTCATTCGTCTCAACACTCTTCCTGCCAGATCCTTGAGAACTGCAGAAGAATTCCCCCTATTCGATTGAACCTGACGGTGGAAGCCACCGTGACTGCCTGGAGGCTGATGCCTCTGGCACAGGAGAAGGGGCTTTAAAACGAAAATACATTTACTCCTTTTCTTAAATGGCAAAAGGGGTGCTTTCCACTAGAATTTCTTTGGATGTATTATCAAAACATCCCCAAATAGCTGTTTCACTGCAAAAAGGAAGACTAGCCAGGAGCTTTTTACAAGGCGCTTAGCGAAGGGCGCAAGGTCTGAAAGATAGAATCTCTCATAGCAACTATTGCAAACATAAAGCTGCCTCCTCGGCATAACCTTGAAAACCTATTTAAACTGGTCTATCAATTATTAAGCAATTACTGTCAGCGCAGGCTGAGACACTCAATCTGCCAGAGAAAAAAAGCTGGGTATTTTTTTCCAATAGGAATTCCAACTTTTTATCCGTTGGATCCCTAAGCATTGAGCATTGTCTGCCGGACAAGTCAAACTCTTATGCACAGTGGATATAGCAGCGTTAATTGCTGGTATACCCTAATTAGTGAATTTCCTCCACCATAGGATAAAGTGTGAAAACTTTTTAGGAGGGAAAAAATGCTTATCTGGGTGATCCTCTCAGATACAAAAAAGCTTTTCCAGCAATGAATGGACAAGAAAAGGCCTGCACAGCTTGAGGAGGCTTTAGTGAACCCAAACACTCAGTTAAGGGTACATAAATGTGGAGCGATCATTCAGCAAGAAATTGTACCATCAATCTTAAGATTGGAACAGCTGATTCTCCCGCATTTGACACCTCAGAAGAGGAGTCATCAGCCTCACCATGGTCCCCTGAGGGAATTTGTCTTCTCCTGCCCCTAGTTCCTCAGTTTGTGGGTCCTGGGTAATGGGTCGCATTTTGACCCACAGTGGGATGCGATTAAATTCGCTAAACTTTTTTTTTTAAATATTATAAAATAAACAGGGGCTTCAGTGCTAAAAACAGTTGCAGACATTTCATGGCCCTGATGCTCACCTCTGACCAGCCACCCCCTCTCAGGGGAGGATGCCATTTGTAGAGATGAGTAGGCTTTCCAGAGCTTGAGGGAGACCCTTTTAGCTCTTTTTTGGGGGTGTTTCAACCCCCCCTTCTGACCATAGCCCGATGCACAAAGCAGAGGTACTACCAGAAGAAATTGCATCCACTGCTTGAGCAATAGTCCAGCCACACCTGCTGCTATTAGTGCTCGGCCTGATGCAAATACTAAATGTGTCTCATAGGAAATGCCTGTATCACCAAAACCTCTTTCATGCTTTTCTTTGCTCTTTTGTCTCTGCGACAATTTTTCTCCTGCATTGGAGGACACCAATGCTACACTAAGCCCCTTCCACACCGTCGCATCGTGCCCCCTCCTTTCTTTAAAAAAAAAAAAAAAGAGTTTTCCTGCGCAAACACAGGCCTCCGATCTGATGGGATCGGCTGAGTGAGGGAGGGATGGCATGGAGAAGACCTGGAAGCTGTCGCTGTGTAGGGGCGGTGAAATAAAATGGCATTGCTAATCATTTTTAGTTCTCCCTTATACTCAGCCTCTTGAAGAAGGGAAGAGTTCAACTCAGGTGAGGGTGTCTGGAGGAAGCAAACCCCCCAAACTTACCAGAGGTCTGCCTGCTAGCCAGAGGAAAAAAGTCTGCTGCTTTTGTGATACAGCGTGAGCATAGCATGAGAAGGTACATGCTCCATACAGCCACCAGTGGTGACACTTAGGCATGACAACATTTACTTTAAAGGAGACATTTCATAAGAAAATTTAAAAATTCCTTAGAAAAACTCCACTTACCTTTCCCAGGGTTTTCTGTGGTAAAACCAACAGACCCAATCTTCACCCTTCACGGTGGGTTCCATTAACAAACCTTCAGGAACTGGGGACCCTCTGGGAACCCACAATCCCGGACCTGTAAAAAGCACCCCGCCAGTAAAACTTTATGGCCTTAATACCAAAAGTACTGGATCCCGGGGTCCAGCTCTTTAAAAAGAGAAGCGTTACAGGCAAAACCTTGTTTCTTCGGATATGAGGCCTGGGTACCATTCAATTCGGCCTAAAAGACACTTTGAATGGATCCGGCTGCACAGCTAGCCCCAGCAAGGATTGCTCCAGAGGAGGTCAGCACAGCACATCTTCACTCATGATCAACACCTTAGACTCTGGCGAAAAAACAGAGATACTCCCAGTAGTGGGAGGGGTTATATAGGGAGGCAACTTCCTGTTTAGGGTGTGCCAGTGTCCAGCCCCTGAAGGAGGACTATAACCCACATAGTAATTACTATGGCTCTGTGTCCCGTGATGTACGATTAAAGAAATAATGGTGGCCACACAAAATATTGACATTTTGGGCCCGATTTGGACATTTTCATTTAGGGGTGTACTCACTTTTGTTGCCAACGGTTTAGACTGAAGTGCAGTCGCTGTAAATCTGAGGGGTAGATCTGAAATGAAGGGAAGCTCTGCTGATTTTATTATCTAATCATGTGCAAGCTAAAATGCTGTTTTTTATTTTCCTTGCATGTCCCCCTTAGGTCTATAGTGACTGCACTTCCAAGTGCACTTTCAGTGCACTTTGCACTGTCCCCCCCTACACTTGTAGTTGATTTGCCTTTAGTAAATAACCCCCATAGTCCCCTTGGATATCCTTCAAGGATATCTACATTTTTTCTAATTTAATATCTTAGAACCCTCCTATTTGGCTTTTTAACCTTCTTGATCCCTATGTTTTTTTACACAGTATTGGGTACCTTGCTGACTGACCCATCTCCATTTTTGTTTTTTCTCTGTTTAGCCCTCATTTTATACATTTATTCTTTTTTTTTTTTTCTTGGCTTTACGTGTTTTAACATGATCATCTATTCTAAATTAGCATGGCTTCTTTAACACGATAGCACTGCATACCAAGAGCCATATCCATTTTGTCAATTGTATTTTTATTTTTATTTTTACCTCTGGGCTCTGTTATTTATCCTTTCTCTTTTTTCCTTTCTGTAATTTTCTATGATAAAAATTTCAATTAAAAATATATTGTCTAAAAAATTAATTTAAGCATCTGAACTTTAATTCTGGCAGTGAGCTTTTCAACCATACCTCCAGAATGCCTTTTATTAAACTCAATTGGGTTGGCAAATACTCAGATCTCCAGTGTTCGGGGATCTGAGTTCTCGGTGCTAACAAGACCCCCCGGGGCATAAAGAGAGTTCAAGCCCTACAACTTGACTTGATACAGAAGTTATATTGTCCACTATGTTAGAATGTTTGGACACTTTCATGATACTGTATATTATATAAGGAATTATTTATTGCATGACACCTCCAGTAAGAATTTTTAATGTTAGTGGGCTTTATAGGAGTGGAGAAAGCCTGGTCCTATACTACAGCCTCAAAAGCCCATATTTTGTTCCCTTATATATTGTACATACTGGGAATTTGGAAGCATTTCCCCACATTTCTCTCAGATAGGCATGGGCATGTCTTGTTGCAATGTCTGGCCCAGTTTTTCATACATTTATGTACCTGTCTGTTTTCCATTAATAAACATTTGAGATCTGTCTTTGATATTTTATATTTATGTACAATATCTTCAAATTTTCTCAGGGTATTTGTGAGAGGGTGGAGAAATTATTTTCAACAAAATACCCCAGAAGCTGCCCAGCATTTGTAAGTATTTATTGTGAAACTATCTGGCAAGATTAGGCTGAAGATAATATTATTTAGAAGGTATAATAGACAGACGAGAGGTTGTATGTCCTTTAACATTAGAGTTGAGCGAATTATCAGGGTGTTTGTTCACTTGTTCTGCCAGCCGAACGACCACAATGCACTGCGCCGCCGCACAGTGCATTGGAAGCCCTAATTGGCTGAAGCAATAAGAGTTTTGCCCAAACAGGGCAAAGAGCATTGTCATGATTGGAGAAAGTAATGATGACTGTGCCCAATCATGGTTCATTGCTCTTAGTCCCGCCCCACACTACAAAAATATTCTCCCCATAGCGGCCATTTGCAGAGTGATATTGACATGGAGAGAGATAGAACAGGGCTCTGTTCAGTGCTACTAGCGAGTTAGTGTCTTATAGTGTGCTATGGTGATTCTATTGTAAGTGTAGAATATCAGTTCAGTGTGAATATAGCAATAGTGCAGTGTGAGTGTAGTTTGACCATTCATTTTTACTTTAGTGTCAATTTATTTTCTCAGGGCAGGTTTCCTGCAGTATATTTTAGTGTATTACTGCATGTTTAACACAGTATATTTCAGTGCATTAGTGCACGCCTAATGCAGTATATTTCAGTGTGCTAGTGCATGTTTAACACAGTATACAGTGCATCTGGAAAGTATTTACAGTGCTTCACTTTTTCCACATTTTATGTTATGTTACACCCTTATTCCAAAATTGATTAAATTCATTCTTTTCCTCAAAGTTCGACAAACATCACACCATAATGACAACAAGAAAGAAGTTTGTTTGAAATCTTTGCAAATGTGTTAAAAATAAAAAAACAAACAAAAATCACATGTACATACAGTAAGTATGCACAGCCTTTGCTCAGTACTTTGTTGAAGCACCTTTGGAACCAATTACGCTTAGGGGGAACATCTGGTTCATAGGACAATTTGAAGACAGGGTCAGCCACTTGCTCCTTGATGATGCACAGCAATTACTTGATTCAGATCTTACTTCTGAGGTTAAGGAAGGTAGGAACATGAGCCTACAGAGAGGGGATATCACCGTTAAACAACAAATTGGCAGTCATGTTCCCCCAGCTGGAGCGTACAGTACTGCCAAGTTGTCTCCAGTGATAATAAGGATGGAGGTGACGATGATGATGAGGTCACTGATGCGACTTGGGTGCCAGATAAAGCAGAGGAGGAAAGTGAGGGTGAGGCACAACCCCAAAGAGGCAGCCATCATGGAAGAGTAGAGAGCAGCCACCCTATTCCACCATATTGTGGAGTTGTTATCTCCCAGCCCACTTCCCACAGCTCAGCTGTTTGGGCTTTTTTTAGCACAGGTACAGCCGATCACACTGTTGCAATTTGAAAACTTTGCCTCAAGCACATCAAGTGTGGCAAAAACACCAGCCATTAGGGTATCACATGCTGGACAAGGCATTTAACCTCCCACCACTCAGCCCGTTGGCAAGAGCACTTGAAAGACACACAAAAGGGATGCAATTCTGCTCCTCCTTACTCCTCACCTTTCTGGTCTACCCCCGCTATACCTCATGATCTCTCAGCAGTCTCCACTGACAGGTATGATGGTATAGCACGGGATGTCCCAGGTCCTTGCAGCATGTCTGCCAGTAGTACATCACCAGCTGTAGACTACAGCAGGCAAATTTCTCTGCCCCATCTGCTGCAGCGAAAAAAAAAATACTGTCACTATCACCCACATGCTCAGCATCTAAATCCAAGCTTGTCAAAACTGCTGGCTTTACAACTCCTATGTTTACATTTGCTGGGTTCTGTCTCCTTCTATGAATTTACAGAATGTGCAGGTTCCCAGTCACTATTTCTTTTCACATAAGGCTATTCCGGTTCTCTAACATCACAAGGAAGGCAATGTTGTGGCATCGTTGGGCAAGGCAGTCAGCCATAGGGTCCACGTTACTGCTGACATGTAGTCCAGCAAGCATGGTCAGGGATGACCATGAAGAAATGCTGCACCAACCGCTGGCTGACATGCTGCAAACATTGGGCGTCTGATGTATACACAGCCGGTGTGTGCTTCTGATATGCCTCCGGCTTACCTCTGAGCAATCCCCCTCTTACCAATCCAGTTGAAAGCGCTATAGCCCAGGGGCGGCAGCGTGCGTGGTAGCGGCGGTATCCGGCATTCACAGGAGCGGAGACCCGCGGGAGATACGACGTGACGAGATACAAGCCGGTGGAGTGCCTGGAGTGCCTTGGAGACAGAGTCGGGAGACAGCGGATGCGGGAGGGCGGGAGCCTCTGTGAGTCTGCGGAAGCGGACGACAGTGGTCCTCGCCAGAGAGCGTCCTCTCCAGCAGAGTTACTAGGAACGGACCAGCACAGAACAGACGGATCTCCAAAACATAAAGGTCAGCCGCCCTAACACTACCACTACTAAGATAAATTAAGCTATTACTAAGCTACTGGCTCACTGAAAGATACAGAACACAGGACGGAGATAGGAGCTGCAGGTAAGACACAGGAGTGTTACAAAAGCCTGTTTCCCTGGTCTCCTGAGACATCCCCTGGAATATTTGGTTGCTGGACAGTCCTTGTAATATATTAGGGACATAAAAACATAGCTCTTAAAAATAATTAAAAACATAAAAAGAGAAAGAAAGAAAGGAAAGGAAAAGAGAAGGAGAAAGAAAGAAAGACCGTTTTTTTTTTTTTTTTTTTTGACTGACACTTATATCAGTGGTGGGGGGAGGGAGAAGAAAATAAAGGAAAGAAGAGAAAGATAAAAACATAGACTACAAAATTAAAGGGAAAACACAAATTCCCTGAAAGTACCCCCTTGCCTCCACCTATCTTGCATAGAAGGGGAAAGAAAGAAATATGACCCCCAAGAAGAGTAGTAAGACCCCACAGCCTCAAAAAGGTAAAAAGGACAAAACAGAAGGTATTAACAAAAGCACTACAGGGGTACAACCAACACAAACAACTGATATTAAGGAATTTTTTCAACAATTACAGTTACAGCTACACTCCTCTCAGGTAACACAGATGCTACAATCATCGCATGACCTGTTTAATATAGCGGAACCAATAGAAACAACTAGATCATCAGGAGATGAGCAATTAAACCACCCCAGAAATAGCTCATTGATGGACACAACAGGGTCTTCAAGTGAACAAAAAGAGGAAGATAAAGAAAAATGGGATATAAGAGCTTACATACGCTCACTTCCTACTAGGGCAGATATGGATCAATATGTTCATAGGCTAGAAAAATCATATAAAGAAGAGATTCAAGAGCTTAAAACCTCTACAAAAAATATGCAAGAAAAAACAGACATAATAGATGAGAGAGTGTCAAAAACGGAACAGGAATTGCTACAGATGAAAGAAAAAATACAGAAGCAAGAGACCCAGTTAAAGCAAATAATAAACAACTTAGACGAACAGGAGAATAGAAGCAGAAGATCCAACATAAGAATCAGAGGTCTAAAAGAGACAGTGGGCCCTAAAGAGCTTATAGCAACATTACAAAGGATATTTCAGGAAATTACCCAGGACATTGATATAAAAGATTTAATCATTGAACGAGCACATCGGGTAGCAGGAATAAGGAAGCTAGACATTAATAAACCTCGGGATATTATCTGCAAAATGCACTATGCCCATATCAAGGATAAAATAATGCTTGCAGCCCGCCAAAATAAAAATATCCAATTTGATGGAAAACCCCTCCTGCTCTTTCAAGATATATCAAAATATACATTGGATCGCAGAAGAGCGCTAAAACCCCTAGTGGAACAATTGATAAAAAATAATATTCACTACAGATGGAAATTCCCATTTCAGCTACAGATCCAAAAGGAAGGACAGACTATCTCATTTAGAGATCTGGAGGACTTACCGGAATTTTTAGTGGCTCTGGGAATCCCAGAGTTAGCATTGCCGGACTGGCCCATAAAATATATGCAAGCATCCAAGAAAATATAAGGGGACTCTTGAGGGGGAGGAGGGAGGAGGGATGAAACGAGAAAATGGGGAAAAGGAATATAATAACTGGACAATTTGGATCCTAGACATAAAGGGTTTTTGGTGTATGGAATTTTTTTTTTTTTTTTTTTTCTCTCTCAACACAGAAAAAATAATATATAGAGTATGCTATATTAGAATGAGATATATGAAATGTGTTCAGAGATATTGATTTTTTAAGTTATATAATAATGTAACCATCTTTTGTATACGATAACGTGTTTTATATAATAGATAAGATAAGGGGTTTTTCCCCTCCTTTTTTTTTTTTTTTCTCCTTATATAACATAATAAGAGATAATATATATTTAGTATGTTGCTCGCACCAAGAGTTACACAATGCACACACAGGTAAATAATAATTTGCATAAAGGTATACACTAACGAGATAAGCAATGATAACATTGGGTATATGGTAAATTGTAGTATTGGGTGAAGGTTTTTTCTTTTTTTTTTTTTTTTGTTTTTTTTTTTTTTTTTTTATTTCCTCTTTTTTCCTTTTTAGCACAACACCTTGGAGATAATACACATTTTATATATTGTCCACATCAAGAATTATGTAAAGTTCACATAGGGAGACAACAATTTTTACAAGGTTTTATAAGTTTTATGCACTAAGTGACTTTTGTTTACTTTCTTAACACAGAGAAGATAATATGCAAAGGTCCGTTATAATATAACGGGTTAAATGAAAAGTGTTTATGAAATGTTTTATACACAAGAGGATTGGGGGGTGGTTTTTTTTTTTTTTTTTTTTTCTTCCACACAACACATGGAGATAATATACACTCTTTTTTTTAATATACACTTTTTCTGTTGTTCACAACAAGAGTTATGTAATGTACATATGGGCAGATAACCAATTTCTATAAAGTTTATGCACTAAGTGACATGAAATGGTAATGGTGGGTTGTTTTTTTTTTTTTTGTTGTTGTTAATAAGGATAAATATCTAGGATACATCCTCATCCCCCCTACACCCCTCCCCAAGAAAGGAGAGGGTACGAAGGGAAAGAAAGAGCCAAAGAAAATAGTGAGGAAAGTGTCCCAAGATAGGAGGAGGATGATGAAGGGAAGGAAAAAGGGGAAAGAAAAAATGATAAAATGCAGCGGGAAGTCAGCGGTCGAGAGGCGACCCTTGGTCACCAGGCTCAAAACCCCCCATAGTAGGGAACTTAGATAGTAAGAAAGACTATTTTTTTCTTTAGTCAATAGATACAAGATAGTGTGGGAGTGAGGTGAGTGTGAGAGTGGGGGTTTGCAATTGTTTTTTTTTTTTGCTTTTTGTTTTTTTTTTTTTTTTCCCTCTTTTTTGTTTTTTTTGTTTGTTTCTCTCTTCTTAGTGGCTCTATTGGTCCTAAAATATGAAAATATGTTCGTACAACATTAGAGGTCTCAACTCAGCATCAAAGAGGTCACAGGTCCTGTACTCTCTTCATAAACAACAAGTGGGGGTAGTCTTTTTCCAGGAGACGCATTTCCGTACAGACCACGTCCCAAATCTACAAAATAGATTCTACACTACCTGGTATCATGACTCCTTTCGATATTCAAAATCAAAGGGCGTCTCTATAGCAATACATAAAACAATACCTCACCAAATGCTGGAAGAATGGCATAATAAGGATGGAAGAGCAATATTACTCAAACTTATTATATATGGCAAAAAGTATACATTCATTAACATGTATCTACCTAATCAAAGACAATATAAAGTAGGAACACAAATGTTAAAACAGCTTATGGAAAAAGCTGAAGGGATAATAATAATTGGAGGAGATTTTAATTTGGTACTTGATAGGGAAATGGATACTACAGCACCTTCGATAATACAGATGGACAGAGAGAAGAAAAACTTTTTGGATACGATAGCTAAATACCAGTTGATTGATATATGGAGGGCACTACACCCAACAGACAAGGATTTCACATTTCATTCAATAGTACATAAGACATATCATAGATTAGACTTTTTTCTGATAAACCAAATGGGGATGGCGGTAACTTCATCTTCCGAAATAGGTAGTTCGATATGGTCAGACCATGCACCCGTATTTTTGGTTTTGGATTTGCTTAAGGGTAGTAACAAGAAAGGGAACTGGAAGCTCAATGATAACTTGCTTTATGATGAGACTTGTGTGATAGAAATAAGGAAGGCAATATCAGACTTCTTATATGATCACAGAGAAGATACTACTTCGCTACCTATCAAATGGGAAACATTAAAATGTGTAATCCGAGGCCTTTTTATAAAACACGGGGCTAGATTGAAAAAATCAAAAGGTAACAAAATAACCCAACTATTAAAAGAAATACCCATAATAAAAGCTCAACACAAACAAAATCCAGTACGCGAAATACTAATAGAGTTAACAGAGAAAAAAATAGAATTAAAAACCTTGATTGAAGAAATGCTGCACCACCAAATTGAGGATATGTGCCATTCCTGGCACATATCCTCAATTTGGTGGTGCAGCATTTCTTGAATAGGTACCCAGAGTTGGAAGATCTGCTAAAGCAGGCCAGAAGAGTCTGTAGCCATTTCAGGAGGTCCTACACAGCCAGTGCTCAGTTGGCTGAAATTCAGTGGGAATTCCACCTGCCCGTAAACCACCTGAATTGTGACATGCCCACCAGGAGGAACTCGACTTTGGTAATGCTGCAGCAGCTGCACATGCAGCAGAGGGCCATCAACGAGTACCTGTGTGAGTATGGCACAACGACAGGCTCAGGCCAGCTTGGCTTTTTTTCCCCACGCCAATGGCTGCTGAAAAAGGATGCATGCACTGTACTGTCACCATATGGGGAGGACACAAGGATGGTGAGCCGTGAAATGCATGCATCAGAGACACAATCCTGCATCTCTGTGTGGCATTATGGACAGGGCACCTCAGGCAGAGCAGCGGGAGGAAGAGGAGGACTTAATTTCCTTTCAAGGCCGCTTTATGCAGACACCATTCTTGCCATGCTACAGAACACAAAAGAGGAGAGGGAGGAGGAGGTTTCTAGCAGTTTTGGAGGCATTGAAGCAGAGCAAGACATACGTCAACCCTTAACAGATGGTTTTCCATCCCCAGACCCCTTGGGAGGGAGCAGTTCCAGATACTGTAATCCTCAGTGACCCCGAGGAGTCTGCTTCTCATACCCCCACAAACTTGCGACTTGCGGTGCATGTGCTCCCTCATTCTTCAAAGCCTGCAGATGGACCTAAGAATACATGGCATCAAGAAGAAGGATCACTATTGGTTGGCAACCCTCCTTGACCACCGTTACAAGGGGAAAGTCTCGGAACTCATCCCGTCCCTACAGAGGGGGCAAAAAATTAAAGCTCTTGAGAATGCCTTAAAGAGAAGTTTATGTAACGCCTTTCCAGTCTCTAGTAAGTTACATTCTGGTGAAAAACATAGTTTTGAGGCTTCTGTTGGTCAAGAGAGGAGCGGTGGAGAAGGGGGACGCCTCAGTGATGCATTTGAAAACATTTATAGTGTTCGGCACCCAGGGCTGTCAGCTTTCACATCCCATCAGCAGCGTCTGCATCATGTGGCGGAAGATTATCTAAGGGCGAAAACAGACATGGAGAGCTTTCCAGTGGATGATCCGCTGGGTACTGGGTCATGAGAATAGACCACTGGCCAGAACTTGCTCAGTATGCAATTGAGCTGCTGGGCTGCCCGATCTTGGTAAAGGGCCAATGACACAGCTCTTTACCCATGTAATCGGCTGTGTCTGATCACAGCCGATCACATGTAAACAAGGAAGTGCCATTTATCAGCTCTCTTCGCCTCACACTGACAGATTGTGTGGTGAGGAGAGCCGATCAGTGGCATCTCCTCCCAAGAGATTCTGTACAGGTAATCAAGGCACTGATCATCAGTTCCCTGATGATCAGTGCAGCCCCAGCAGTGCCCATCAGTGATGCCAGTCATTGCTGCCTTTTAGTGCTCATCAGTGCCTCCTCATCAGTGCCGCCCACCAGTGCGGTCCATCAGTTCTGCCTATCTGTGCCCTCTATAATTGCCCATTAGTGCCACTGATCAGTGCCCATCAGTGCCACCTATCAGTGCCCACCAGTGCCACCTATCAGTACCCAACAGTGCAACCTAGTGCTAATCAGTGTGGCATATTAGTACCTCCTCATCAGTGCCACCTAATCACTGCCCTTCAGTGCCGCCTCATCAGTGCCCATAAAAGCCACCTCATCAGTGTCCATCAGTGCAGCCTATCAGTGCACATCAGTGCTGCCTCATCAGTGCACATCAGTGAAGAATAAAACATACCTATTTACAAAAATTACTGACAGAAACTAAGAAAAACTTTTTTTCCAGATTTTCGGTCGTTTTCATTTTTTTAGGTAAAAATAAAACAACTCAGCAGTGATTAATTACCACCAAAAGAAAGCTCTATTTGTGGGAAGAAAATTATAAAAATTTCTTTTGGGTACAGCATTGCATGACCACGCATTTGTCATTTAAAGTGTGACTGAGCTGAAAGCTGAAAATTGGCCCGGGCAGGAAGGGGTAAAAGTGCCCTGTATTGAAGCAGTTAAGCAATCATGATGTGTAAAGAAAACTAAAAGAATACTGGTCACTTCCCCAGAGTAGTCCTATTTATAAACAAGACCTTAAATGGTAATTTACAGTAGTTTTTTTTTACTTTATCTAACTTGTTCTCCTTCATATTGCAAAAATATATTAAATATTACATTTAGTAGTGTAATCAGATTCTACTGCTACAATGGCTGATTATAATAAGAAATCACTGGAATAACTGGACTGTAGGTAGGAATATAATATAATCAGAATTCCCTCTTTTTAAGGCCTCCTTTTAAAGAACCAGTCCAGTGTTGGAGGGTATAAAACATTACAGGGGGTCTCCACACTAGCAGCCCTCCAAACTCAATTTTCTATGAAAGCAATTGACTTTACCATGTGCTGCAGTTTATGACATAATGTAATATTTTACTACATCGTTTATGTGCTTGTCATCTTGAGACAGTCAGAATGGAAGAGACATGCTGCTGAGTCAAACTATATATTCAACCTCTCAGGACAACCTAGCAATTAACAGTATGACATAGCATTAGGCCCTGACATGCTGCAGTACCACCTAGTGCACAGTACAGTATGTTACAGCCCCATCCTTTCAGTAAATTACCAATTTAAAGTTCCCATGTCATGGGAGAGTGGGCTGACATCGCATTCTGAAAATGCTTGCGAACTGGCTGTATATAACTTCATTAAGTAAGAGGTCTGGTGCCTCCTCGTTCACCATTTCAGGTCTTATTTCAGCCGAAATTTTTGCTTAAATTTGGCCCTGGAATGGACCAAAAGACGCACAGGACTCCTGTGCAATTGCACCAGCTCCGGAGCCACTGCGCAGATATGTGAACCGGCTCCAAAGAGAGACAGTTACAATCTCCTGGTGTGCGAATTGGATGCGGAGAAAGCCACATCCATCTCACACTAGTGTAAACCCAGCCTAAACATTCATGCTGTAAACAAATGTCAAAAAAGTGTCAGAATGCCTTATCTAATATCATTTTTTGCATTGGGGACTCAGAAACATTGAATCCAATGTATCAGCATTAAATCGAAGCAACTATTAATTTAAAAAAAGCCTTGATAATTCTCTGATGACAGATGTAATGTAATCACTAGGCATCTGCAATCTATATATTAACTTTCCGACGTATAGGTCTCCATGCCAAGGGAGAGTGTATCTACATTCCACTGGCCAGCTATCAGTGCACACACGGGAGACATATATATGTTACATATTACTCATTATGCAGCACCAGGTGACATGAGGCATGTGAGCAGCCCTATAGGTCTTGAACAGCTCGTGCACACAGCACACAGGAGACTGTCATTAGGAAAACATGAGGCTGGATTAACACTGTTCCACAGCATGCATAGTAAAACATACGCACATATGTGAATGGGTCTGTATAATATTCATTTCCCTATCACACTAAAATGTAGCTTATAAATGTGAACAAGCCACATAGGAAAGAATAGGATAGCTACTTATATTGCATTTTCATGCAGTAGTGTATTACCATAAAGAGGCCCCTATGGGAATTTCCTTTGGAAATAAGGTAATACAAAGCTGGGTTTATTCTTTATTAGACTGTAAAGGAAATGTGTAAGTTCTGTATATAATTGTATTCTATTTTGTATGTATTGCACACTACCCTCACTGTGCACACAGCACTAATAATGTTTTCATTACATGTTTGCATTCTTTCGAGTCCTGATTAGAGTTAGTCTGCCTATGTTACGCCCCTTGTTACCATAAATGTACAATTGTAATATTAATGTTATACCTACCTAATCATATGTATAAAAACCGTCAATTGTGTCATAATAAAGCAGAACAATTACTTCCTTGATCGGTAAGGCATAATAAAGCAGAACAATTACTTCCTTGATCGGTAAGGCATAATAAAGCAGAACAATTACTTCCTTGATCGGTAAGGCATTTTCAGGACAAAGGGTACCTATTTTACTCTCCTTAATCGAACTGTATTGATTGGTGGTGGTATATTATGTTGTCACTGTCTACTGTCCATCAGAGTGTTATAGATAAGAAAGGGAAGAATAGTGCTGTTCACAGGTATATGTAGTACATCTGCTAGATAATGTAGTTTAGAGGCAAGAGGGTATAGGCACAAGTAGAGAAGAGAAAAAGACTAGCCAGTCACTATGGGTATTAAATTAAGTAAGGGAATGAAGGGTAAGAAACCTTCAAAAAATTCCCAGCTCAAGATGAGCCTTATAAAATATATGAACCGAAGGTGCGGTTTTGCCTATACTGAGCCCCTAGATAAATGGTTAGAGTGGACAGAGATCCATGTGGATAACTGGGTTACCAAAGTCCACAGGGACTAAGAAACATGCAGAGTAAACAACTAGAACAGCTAGAGAAACAGCTATCTATGTGAGCAGGATCAAGGATCAAGGGTGGCAATTAACACTAGACAGAAAGGAACATTTTGATGTTAAGTTGTGGGATGAATTTGGGGTCAGGCACTACGACTTAGTAAAGTTAAAACAGAGAAATGAGAGTTAAAATGGAATACTTTATATGTTGTCAGAGAGGGAAGATGGGATGAGCACTATGGCTGCCCGTCTGATAATAGAATCATAGAAGCTACAGTAGGTGACTGCGATATTTTGTCAATCTTGCCGCTGTTATCGGTGAGATTTTACACCTGTGAGCCCCATCGTGGGAGCTAGTACCAAGCTGGCTCGCTCATCGGGAAAGGAAAACTGTGTTTTTTCCTTTCGCGATGAGCGACGGGCATTGCTGACAGGTGTCTGGTATGAATCATGAGGGGGAATGCCTCGCCAAATTTTAAATAAAAAAACAGCATGAGTTCCCCTCCGGGGCATTCCAGGCCCTTAGGTCTGGTATGGATTTTAAGGGGAACCCCCTACGCCAAAAAAACGGTGTGGGGGTCCCCCCAAGATCCATACCAGACCCTTATCTGAGCATGCAGCACGGCTGGTCAGGAAAGGGGGTGGGGATGAGCGAGCGCCCCCCCCCCCGAACCGTACTAGGCTGCATACCCTCAACATGGGGGGTGGGCGCTTTGGGGCAGGGGGGTGCCCTGCGGACCCCCACCCCAAAAGCACCTTGTCCCCATGTTGATGAGGACAAGAGCCTCTTCCCGACAACCCAGGCCATTGGTTGTCGGGGTCTGTGGGCGGAGGGCTTATCAGAATCCGGGAACCCCCCTTTAATGCACGGCGTTCCCCCTCATGATTCATACCAGACACCTGTCAGCAATGCCTGTCGCTCATCGCGAAAGGAAAAAACACAGTTTTCCTTTCCCGATGAGCGAGCCAGCGCGAGATGTATAGTACCCTTCGCCGAGAACCAGCACGATGGGATCGCGCTGGAAACACATTCTCACGGTCAGGTACTGTAGAGTATGGGATTACAATACATGGGATGCAAAGGATATCTGAACAAAATAAGGAAAGCAGAATTTAAGCGGGGACGTATTAAAAAGTTAAAGGAAAGTGAGAGAATGATATGCATGTGTTGTGTACAATTGGGAAAAATGTAAGCGATTTTAGAAAGATATTCATGTATGTGTGTGAATGCTGGAACCTTTCGGTCTATCTCTTGTGTGTGTCATGTATGCAGATGTGACCCCCTCCTTTGCGCTCTCATGAAAGAATGTAGCTGGGATGAGAGATCAGTGATAAGCTGGAAGGACATGCCAATTTTTGTTTTTTAGACAAAACATTAATAACAAAATGTGCAGAGTTAATTAATCTAATGATAAACAATGTGATCACAATTATTTTTGAATCTGTGTATTAGACAAATTGAATATTCTTTGATAGTGGAAACAGTGCATTTAAAAAAGGCAAAATAAGTAAAATGTCCTAATTTAAGGAAATATATCTGTGGATATATATTAGAATTAGGGTGTGATATTGAGATTATCACTTTAATATTAATTTCTGATATGCGTTCAACAATTTTATTAATGATATAGATATATTGTAACTGGTTTAGTCAACCTTTGGTTGGAAATGAAATCCAGATTATTGGGGGAATTTGTAAGATGGGTTTAGTTTAGATTAAGATTACAATTTTGTATATTTACATTTATACAATAAAATGTTATTGAGAGGAAAAAAAAAGATTAAGATGAGGTTGTTAATTAGAATACAGCTGCCATTATAGTTAACAAAGCCAAGATGGATGGGATACACAAGAAGTTTTTCTACAAAAATTAAATCTAAAGGTCTGATAATAACTTGATGTGTGGTCCATGATGTGAGAGCAATAATAAATAAAATTTAAATATAACAGACCCATCACATTAAGTCCACACACCCTGCTAGGATAGATGCCACCTGCAGCCAGTTGTTTTATAGTTTTTGATCTGGCTGAGAGCTTTCTGTTCTGTCATATAAGGATTGTCGGCCCTTTTGTTTATTTATTTATTTTTATTTTTGAAATACAAATCAGAATGTGTGGATTGTGAAATGATGTGCACCTTTTCCTTGTAAGAGCAGTGGTATAAACAGAAGAATATTTTGGATTTATGGACATCTCTGCATGACCACGGGGTATTGTTATCATTTATTATGTTATGACATCAGGAAAATAATGTCAGATGGAAACTAAAGATTTGTGTTATCTAGCTAAAATTAACAAGCAAAGAGAAATTATAATATTGCCAGGAAAAAGTTGTCTTTTTTAAAAAAATTGAAGTTCTTACACAAACAGCATGATAGAAAACAAGCCATTGTAATATATTTATGCAAACTGGACCCAGTAATGAAGGGTTCACCCCAATATATCAGAGCTGTTTCTTTATGCAAAAGGTGCTATTAGACAAAGTTACAGACATTATTTTGGTCAAATATTTAATTTTTAATGGTCCCACATTCTGCGCAGCAAATATACAGCTAACTAAATGTTTGTCTAATGAAAGGTTCAAATTATGAATTTGTTTTGTTTGTTTTGGTACAAATCTAACAATGAAAAATGCATACATTTGAATCCAGCCACCATATTGCCTTCTATTGGAGGAGGCTGGAGACAAAGAAAACCACATGTGTTAAATTGATGACGTAGGAATTAGCTGCTGTGAGACCAGTGCAAGACACACTCCCTGAAGACCCAGATATTAATTTTTGTGTAGATATGAACCAGGTTTTATACTGAGGATGGCAATACCCATACTGAGTATGCAGTTTATCACCCAGAAGGATACTCTGTATTCGGAGTCATTGGATCCCTTTTTCCCAGCTAAGAAGCAGAGCTCCATGTTTTAGCAAAGCCTGTGAGCTAAAAAAAAAGAGTATGTATATTCATATAGATAGTAGAGAATTAAAGAGCTTTTGGTTCCATTTCAAGGGCCAAAGTGCACTTGAAATTGCACTGAAAGTACACTTGGAAGTGCAGTCGCTGTAAATCTGAAAGGAGTGGCCCTCATATTTTGCTCCCAGCTGATGTTCACCAAAACTGATACAGTGGAAATGTTTTCTTCGTTTGAATTCACCTCTTTCCAATGCAAACTAGGACCTGAAACCATGGGGTTAATAATTATTTACCATCCCCCTAATAAAACAACTGATTCTCTAGAGGAGATATGCCAACTACTCATTTACCAGTCCTTGCGTTATAATAAAAACATTGTGCTTGGAGATTTCAACTGCGGAAATGATGCGGAAATGGTGGATGATGTTGAACATTTTGTCACTCAGCAGCTGATAAATTTTGCTGCGAGTGTGGGGTATGTCCAGGGTGTTAGCGGTCCCACTCATACAGCAGGCCACACTCTGGATTGGGTTCTATATGGTGGGCTCATACTTAAGTTCTTTCCATCCAGAGAGATGATTTGGAGCGACCATCATTTAATCTGGTTTACCCATGATGTAAAAATGAATAAAAAGGAACCTCATATTCCTAATAGAAATATCCCTGTAAAAATGACACAGAATTTATCCAAAGTGTCTGCAGATGATTTTGGCAGACATTTTGTGAAAAATGTAGATAATCTAAGTTTTTCTAAATCCGACTTGGATAACAACGCTGTTATTATAAAAAACAGTGATTTCCTAGCTCCTTTTAAAAAAAATCTCTATAATAAGGGAACCTAAGATAAATTATATGACTAATTAAAAAAAAATATAAGGAAGGTATCAGAAATGCCAAGAAAAATTTGTTCACAAGCAAAATAAAAAACGCGTCTAACACATCGGCAGAGCTCTTCAGGGTGGCCAGGCGATTGGCTAATACCACGTGTGGTCAACCTGAAGAGAAAAACTCTGTTGAATTATGCAAAATTTTATCCCGTTATTTTAAAGAAAAAATAGAAATTATCAGAAAAAACATTTCATCAGTGGAGGTGGAAGAAATATGCCCACCATATGCAGGGACCCACTTCTCGGTATTTTATCCGGTGACTCCAGAAGATATTAAAGTCATCCTCAAATCAGAGTCTCCTCCTCATCACTTAATCCCTGCATTGCGCCGTTGGTGAAGGACATCCTCAGATGCTCTGGCGCCTTTTATTGCAGACATTGTTAGTATGTCATTTGCTACCAGTGTCATTCCTTGTATTCTGAAGCAGCCGGTGGTCATACCCCTGCTAAAGAAAGCCAACATCGAGCGCACCGTGTTGAGCAACAATCGCCCTATTTCCACCCTGCTGTTTTTAGAAAAAATCATGGAGCGAGCTGCGGTATGGCAATTTCAACCTCACCTGGAGTCTAATAAAATTTTTTGATGACTTTCAGTCAGGATTCCGACCTGGGAGAGGTCCGGAAACAGCCCTGGTAAAAGTCCAGGATGATCTACTCTGGGCCTTGGATGAGAATGAAGTTTCGGCCTTGGTACTTCTGGATTTGTCGGCAACTTTTGATACCAATCAACCACTCTATACTCTTGGATAGGTTGAAGATGGTGGCAGGAATGGATGGCATAGCTCTAGCATGGGTAGCCTCGTTCCTGCGAGACAGGGTTCAGAGGGTAAAGCTGGGACCATTTTATTCCTCTGATAGTTCCCAGTCTTCTGGGGTCCCATCTCTGATCCTTTTTAACATCTATATGAGGCTGATGCTGTACATCATTCGCCATCACAAGCTCCCGTTCGATATCTATGCTGAAGACACCCAGATCTACTTCAAATTATCCAAGAAAGGGGAGGATCAGGTCATGCTGGCCTCCTGCTTGGAGGAAATCCAATCCTGCATGGGTGCCAATTATCTAAAACTAAATGGCACCAAAACTGAATGCATCATCTTCAGTAACCAGGTGTATTCCAACTTGTTTCCGTCCTGGCCGGAATCTTTTAAACCGTTTCCAACTCTGGCCACTCAGGTCAGGGACCTGGGTGTCATCTTTGACTCTAGGTTGAAAATGCTCCCTCTGATAAATCAGGTGGTGAGTTCATGCCATTTCTACCTGAGACTCCTGAAGTCAAATTTTCGCTATATCACAGACTCTGATAAGATCGCCATGGTCAATGCCATTATCAGCAGTCGACTGGACTACTGCAATGCCCTGTACCTGGGTTTGCCTGCTTGTACCATCTACAAGCTCCAGTTGATTCAGAATGCTGCAGCAAGGGTGCTGGTCATTGTGACAACATCACTCCATCTCTTAGAGCCCTGCATTGGCTGCCTGTGAAAGAAAGGATTCTGTCAAAAACTGGATGTCTTGTCCATAAGGCATTGCATGGATGTGGCCTAGAGTACCTGAAGGAAAAATTCATCAAGTATGTGCCTTCCCGGTCCTTGAGATTGGCGAATTTGGCCATGTTGAAGATTTCAAAATTTAAAAACAAAAATATGCGGAGGGAGAACGAGTGAAGTACAAGGAGCTGAATTTTGGAACTCCTTGCCTCTGAAACTGAGACTTGAGAATGACTTTCTGAAATTCCGAAAGAAATTGAAAACCGTACTTTTTGTACAAGCTTTTGGAGTCACCTAAATTTTAATGGGGTGTGATGGACAGACCCCCAGGCTTTTATTCTGTATGTTGTCATACTGATATGTTGGTTCTCCTAAGTTCTTTTATGTTAATGGGAGTTATTTACAAAAGGCAAATCCACTTTGCACTACAAGTGCAGACTACAAGTGCAAAGTGCACTTGAAATTGCACTGAAAGTGCACTTGGAAGTGCAGTCGCTGTAGATCCGAGGGGGACATGCAACGAAAGTAAAAAACAGCATTTTAGCTTGCACATTATTGGATGATAAAATCAGCAGAGCTTCCCCTCATTTCAGATCTACCCCTCAGATTTACAGAGACTGCCCTTCCAAGTGCACTTTGCACTTGTAGTTTGCACTTGTAGTGCAAAGTGGATTTGCCTTTAATAAATAACCCCCAAGGACCATGTCAGTCACAAGCAGTTATGGCTGCCTTAGTAAATGAGCATGGGATAGAGCCAGGGATCACCACAGTTGTTTTTATAACATACCACTTCT
The DNA here is from genome assembly GCA_037952925.1 of Lithobates clamitans. NCBI lineage: Eukaryota > Metazoa > Chordata > Amphibia > Anura > Ranidae > Lithobates > Lithobates clamitans. Next base: position 7,147,398 of record JBBGZY010000787.1, on the reverse strand, counting down.
TGTTTTACCTGTTACCAAAGGTGTTACCAAAAGCTGAACATCCCTTCCAGAGATTACAAAAAGATATATCCAGATGCCCAAGTCAGGATCTTACGAATATGCATTTTGTCTGTATGGACATGTTTTCTGGATGTCCAGTGGCAAATGCTACTTCAAAGGCCACATTAAAAAGTGTTATCAGAAGTAGTTTGTAAGTACAGAGTGCCAGAATCTACAGAGAGTAACAGAGGAAATTTATAGGAGAGTCCTTACTAGAAGTTTTGAGGTTTTATTTTTACTCCCCCCCTGCCAGGTGACGTGTGGATTGTTAAGTGACATTTATATATAAGGAAATGTTTGGAGACTCAGTATAGTGGTGGTTATTTACTGAAGGCAAATCCACTTTGCACTACAAGTGCACTTGAAAGTGCACTTGGAAGTGCAGTCGCTGTGGATCCGAGGGGGACATGTAAGGAAAATAAAAGACAGCATTTTAGCTTGCCCATGATTGGATGATAAAATCAGCAGAGCTTCCCCTCATTTCAGATCTACCCCTCAGATGTAAAGCAATTGCACTTCCAAGTGCACTTTAAGTTGTATAATCTACCAACCCCTCATAAACCAGCCACATTAAAAAGTAAAAGACACCAAATTTTTAGGACTTCCTGAGACAGAGTCACTTACCCATATTACCTCGGAAAGGTGCTAATGACTTAGAACGTAACTTCACAGAAGAGGAATTATTACTTGCTATAAAGGACGTAAAATCAGGGGAAAGTCCAGGACCTGATGGTCTGACGTCTCAGTAATACAAATCGTTTACAGATTTACTGAAATTCCCACTCCTTTAGGCCTTGATTTCTTTATGTACACAACAACAGGTACCCACATCCTTCCTTTTGGCTCATATCACAGTCATCCCAAAAGCCAACAAAGACCCTATGGAATGTTCCAGCTACAGGTCGATATCTTTTCTTAACTTAAAAATGAATGTGCTGTCTCTTTAAGTACGTATTGCAACTGAATAATTCATATTCAAATTACATGAGAAATCCAAAAATATCTCAGAAAATGTGCAAAAATAGCCATAATAAAGTGATAAAGTGCTAATTAATTAACAGTTTATATATACAAAATCATGAAAATCAAATGTCCATAAACAAATTGAAAGTACCAGGTGCAAAAAATAATTCCACGAATGTATGAATAAAAAGAAAAATATCAGTTCATATTTTCAGAATCAAAAAAACTCATCAATCAAAGAAAATTCATTCAGGTGCTTCAATGTCTGCTAAGCAGCTTCTTTGGCTTAGGGAGCATGCTCCCTAAGCCAAAGAAGCTGCTTAGCCGACCGTTATGATCTCAAAAAGGAGATCATCCATGCTTTTAGTGTACTCCACTTATGAGAACTGACACTCTCACTGTCTGAACTCAGCGACCATGTAAGCCATCTCTGGCATCCCTGTGGTGAAGGAGTAGCGATTGGTCTAGATTAGAGATGAGCCAAACACCCCCCGATTCGGTTCGCACCAGAACCCCATTGACGTCTATGGGACTCGAACGTTTGAAATAAAAAGTGCTAATTTTAAAGGCTAATTTGTGTAGTATTGTCCTAAAAAGGATTTGGGGACCCGGGTCCTGCCCCAGGGGACATGTATCAATGCAAAAAAAAATTAAAAAAACTGCCATTTTTTCGGGAGCAGTGATTTTAATGATGCTTAAAGTAAAAAAAAAGTGAAATATTCCTTTAAATATCGTACCTGGGGGGTGTCTATAGTATGCCTGTAAAGCGGCGCATGTTTTTCTGTGCTTAGAACAGTCCCTGCACAAAATTACATTTTTAAAGGAATAAAAGTCATTTAAAACTGCTTGTGGCTTTAATGTAATGTTGGGTCCTGGCAATATGGACGAAAATCGGTGAGACAAATGGCATGGGTAGCCCCCAGTCCATTACCAGGCCCTTTGGGTCTTGTATGGATATTAAGGGGAACCCTGCACCCAAATTAAAAAAAGGAAAGGCGTGGGGCCACCAGGCCCTATATACTCTGAACAGCAGTATACAGGCAGTGGAAAAAAGACAGGGAATGTAGGTTTGTTGTTAAGTAGAATCTGTTTGTAATTTTGAACTGGTACATTTTTAACGTGTTTATCTCCTGCCAACATAGGGAAGGGTTATCACCCCTGTGACATTTATTTTGCTGTCTGTGCTCCTCTTCAGAAGATTTCATCCCAATGACAAATGTTTTTAGAAAATTTGGGTTTTTTAGTGAAACAAGGATTGGTGATAAAGCATAAGTGGAAAGGAGAAACGTTTTTCCCATATTAACTCTTACAGGAGAGAATTTCCCTTCCTAGGGGTAGATTTCATCTCACTTCCTGTTGTCTCCTTCCGTTTGCAAGCAGGAGTCATTTGTAAGTTGGATGTTTGAAAGTAGGGGCTTGCCCTATATACACTACAGAAATTGGGGCCTTAGGTGCTGCCACAACACTGTAAGCCCTCACAGGGCCCTGCTGTAAAATATTAGATCAAAAATTGTAATTACATGCCCCTGTTCAACAGGGGCAGAAAAATTGATCCTTTGGTGATGGTGGTGGTGCTGGTGCCACAACACTGTAAGTCCTCACAGTTACTCTTGGTGGGTGCTGGAACGGGCCCTGCTGTGAAATATTAGATCAAGAATTGTAATTACATGTCCCTGTTTAACAGGGGCTGAAAAATTGGGCACTGGATCTGGTGCCACAACACTTCAACCCCTCGCAGATACTCTAGTTAGAGCGCAGGAACAAGCCCTGCTGCAAAGTATTGCATCAAAAATTTTAATTACACGCCCCTGTTAAACAGAGGCTGAAAAATTGGGCCTTAGTCACTGGTGGTGGCGCCCAGAACCAAAAATGTTCTTACAAGCTATCAGCATGATCATTGAGGAGGAAGAGGATAATCACTCAGCATAACAGGATAGTCACTCAGCATCAGCATAGGCAGTCTTGAAGGGATCTGACATTTCAAAAAAAATTTTATGGTTACATCAGCATCAGGTGCTTGGTAGCTGGTGGTGATCCAAGACTGATTCATTTTTATGAAGGTCAGTCGATCGACCGAGTCGGTGGACAGATGCACACTGTGATCGGTTACAAAGCCTCCAGCAGCACTGAATGTGCGTTCCGAAAGAATGCTGGATGCAGGACAGGCCAGTAGCTCAATTGCATACTGTGCAAGCTCTGGCCAGTGATCCATCCTCAAGACCCAGTAACCCAGAGGATTTTCGGTGGGAAAGGTGTCCAAGTCAGATCTTGCCCCTAGGTATTCCTGCACCATGTAAAACAGACGCTGGTGATGGTTGCTGGAACCGATCATACCTTGGGGCTGCGGACTAAAAAATTGTCTGAACGCATCGGTCAGACGGCCACCTTCTCCACTGCTCCTTCTTTGACTGACCGAAGCCTCAGCAACACGTAGTCCAGGAACAGGAGTTTGTAACCTCCCAGTCTCTGGGAACGCGTTGCACAGACCTTTCTGCAAGGGCTCCCGAAGATGTTTCATCCTCTGCTCCCTCTGCAATGGCAAGATGAGGTCCGCAAACTTACCCTTGTAATGTGGATCAAGGAGGGTTGCCAGTCAGTATTGATCCCTCTCCTCTCCACCTCCATGCTGACACAATCTTCCTCCTCCTCCTCCTCTTTCTGTGTTTGATCGGCGGGCACGCAGGAACACTGTCTGGATAAAGGGGGCTAAGGAAGCCCTCCTCTTCTTGCCTCTGATCTGCCTCAAGTGCCCTGTCCATTATTCCATGCAGCGTGTGCTCCAACAGGTGGACAAGGGGGACAGTGTGACTGATGCATGCACTGTCACTGCTCACCATCCTCGTGGCCTCCTCAAATGGTGACAGGACAGCGCATGTATCCCTGATCATTGCCCACTGGTGTGGGGAAAAAAAAAACAAGCTCCCCTGACCCTGTCCTGGTGCCATAGTCGCACAGGTACTCATTGATGGCCCTCTGCTGCGTGTGCAGTGGCTGCAGCATGGCCAACGTTGAGTTCCACCTGGTGGGCATGTCACAGATTAGGCTGTTCTTGGGCAGGTTTAATTCCTTTTAGAGGTCTGCCAGCCGAGCACTGGCATTATATGACCAGCGGAAATGCACACAGACTTTCCTGGCCTGCATCAGGACATCCTGTAAGCCCGGGTACCTGCCCAAGAACCGCTGCACCACCAAGTTAAAGACGTGAGCCAAACAGGGCACATGGGTCAGTTGTCCCTGTCGGAGGGCGGAGAGGAGGTTGGTGCCATTGTTGCAAAACACCATTCCTGCCTTAAGTTGGCATGGCTTCAACCACCTCTGAACCTGCCCCTGCAGAGCTGACAGAATCTCTGCCCCAGTGTGGCTCTTGTCCCTCAAGCACACCAGCTCAAGCACCGCATGGCATCTTTTTGCCTGCATACTTGCGTAACCCCTTGAACGCCTACGGATCACCGCTTGTTCCGAGGACAAAGCACAGGAAGAGGCCATGGAGGAAGAAGAAGAAGAGGAGGGGGTGGAGGAGAGAGGTGTGTCAGAATCACCAGTACTGGCATTTTGGAGGTGTGGTGGCGGAACAACCTCCAACACTACTGCACCTTGTCCTGCATCCTTCCCAGCTGCCAGCAGAAGTCACCCAATGCGCCCTGAAACTTAGGTAACATCCTTGTCTGTGCCTGCTGGACCATGAGTCAGCTGTAATATGCACCTTACCACTGACCGCCCTGTCCAGTGAGGCCAAGACATTGCCTTCCACATGCCAGTAGAGAGCCGGAATCGCCTTCCATGAGAAAAAGTGGCGTTTGGGAACCTGCCACTGAGAAACCGCACATTCCACAAACTCACAGAAGGGGGCAGAGTCTACCAACTGAAAAGGTAGCAGTTGAAGTGCTAGCAATTTTGCCAAGCTAGCATTCAACCGCTGGGCATGTGGCTGGGAGCGAACCTCTTTCTGCGGTACAGCAGCTGGGGCAGGGAAATTTGCCTGATACAATCTGATGTTGGTGTATCGACAGTAGATTGCCCGCAAGTATTTGGCTGTGACACACCTAATTGTACACCTTCATTCCTCTCAGTACAGGTCTCAGAGAGGACTGAAGGTATAGTGGGGTTGGAGGTCCCAGCTGATGAGGAGCAAGGAGAGGTCCTCTTTGTTCTTTGGTGTGGGTTTTTTAGGTACGCTTGCCAACGAACTGCATGGCAGGTCAACATATGTCTGGTCAAGCATGTGGTGCCCAAGCGAAAGATGTTTTGGTCACGCGAGATACGCTTGAGACATATTTTGCAAATAGCAGCGGTGGGATCTGATGCACTTGTCTCAAAAAAGACCCACACCAAAGAACTTTTGGAATAACGCTCAGAGACAGCAGCGCCCTGCACATGCGGAGCGCTGCGGTGTGATGCAGTCAGTGTGCTGCCCTTAAGCTGGCCCCTGGAGGGCATCCTGCCTCGTTGGTGATGTGCCTCCTCCTCTTCCTCCTCCTCCTATCAGGCACCCACGTGGAGTCAGTGACCTCATCATCCCCTCCCTCCTCACCACTGGAGCAAACCTGGCAGTATGCTGCAGCAGGGGGAACATGACTGCCAGATTGCTGTCTTTCTTGGGCACTCCCTCTGTCTGGGCTCACGTTACTGCCTTCCTTTAGCTGAGTACCATCATCGGAGCCTTCAAAACGCTGGCCATCCTCCTGGAGCATGTACCCAACACTGTGGTCAAACAGTTTGAGGGACTCCTCAGGAGGACATGGTGGGGCTAGGGAAGGAGTCACTGATGCCATTGAGCCGAGGGAAGAGACCGCGTTGGCAGCTGCTTTGCCAAAGTACCCTGGTACTGGGTGAGAGGATGAGGATGGCTTGGTCATCCACTCGACCAAGTCTTTCGCATGTTGCGGCTCAACACAGCCAGCTGCCCAAAAAAGGCCAAGCGTGTCCCACGGCCACGTGCTGATGAGGATTCACCGTGTCCACGACCAGCACTGTTGCCTCTAGACACAGAGCCTGCTTGCCCTCTTTTATGGGCTTGTGACTGTCTACCTCTCCTTGTTGGCCTTCCAGGCATACTTTTGAGCTGCACAAAACTGGGATAAATTATATATATATATATATATATATATATATATATATATATATATTTACCCCTATTATACTGCAGCTAGCAGAATCAACTGACTGCCTGTAGTATTATTAGTATGATAACATCTGCACTTGTGTTCAGGTAGCTATACTGTAGGTGCAACTGTGCAGGGTACACAGTACAGTAACTGGAAATACTTCAAGAGCCTACACAAGCATCTGGCTGCAGGTAGCTATACTGTAGGTGCAACTGTGCAGGGTACACAGTACAGTAACTGGAAATACTTCAAAGAGTCTAAACAATCACCTGGCTGCAGGTAGCTATACTGTAGGTGCAACTGTGCGGGGTACACAGTACAGTAACTGGAAATACTTCAAGAGCCTACACAAGCACCTGGCTGCAGGTAGCTATACTGTAGGTGCAACTGTGCGGGGTACACAGTACAGTAACTGGAAATACTGTAAAAACACCTGCCTTCCTGTCAGTATATTAGGAAGAGAAGAACAGGATCTAGCTAAACTGAATACAGTGTGTGTATATATATATATATATATATATATATATATATATATATATATATATATATATATACACATATACACCTGGGATGCATATATATACACAATACACTGTAAGTGCAGCTAACTGACTCAACCTGCCTACTCTATCTAACTTAAATCAAATGACATTGTCTCTCTCTCTGTCTATCTCTCTCTCAAGCTGGAATACACTACACAGGGCTGATGTGCAGGTGGCTTTATATAGTGTGGGGCGTGTACTAAACCCCCTGAGCCATAATTGACCAAAGCCTCCTTGGCTTTGGCCAATTACGGCTCTCTGTACACACAGCGCTGTGATTGGCCAAGCATGTGGGTCATAGTGCATGCTTGGCCAATCATCAGCCAGCAATGCACTGCGATGCTGCAGTGAATTATGGGCCGTGACGGCCACTTGAATTTGGCGCGAATGGCCCATATCGATCATAATTCGGCGAACGATCGAACACACAATGTTCGACTCGAACATGGGTTTGACTCGAACACGAAGCTCATCCCTAGTCTAGATTCCACCAGCAGACACCAGTATGCACATACGTATATCAAAAGTAAGAAATAACTCATAGGGTCTGATTTACTAAAGGCAAATCCACTTTGCACTCCACTTTGCACTACTTAGGTCTGAGGGGAAGATCTAAAATGAGGGGAAGCTCTGCTGGTTTTATCATCCAATCATGTACAAGCAAAAATGCTGTAGTGCAAAGTGGATTTGCCTTTAGTAAATCAACCCCATGGTGCTATACTGTATCTGTCTTAACAAAATATTTTGTTGATGTATGCTCCTGGCTGCAGTGCTTTACCTAGTCCTTTCTGACAAGATTTTTATTAAAAATGGTGCAAGACTGGGCTGTCCCCTATCTCAATTGCTTTTTATTTTGTCGTTAGAGCCCTTAATTTGTATGATCAACCAGAACAAGTCAATACAGAGGTTTTGTCTAGCAGGTAGAGAGTATAAAACTGTAGCTTATGGAGATGACTTTCTGTTCTTCCTGTCGCAACCACACATATCCTTTCCAAATTTACTGCAAATTTTTCAAATTTTTTTGTGACACATACTGTATCTAACTTCAAAGGTAATTACAGCAAGTCAGAGGAGCTCAATCTTACACTCTCTCCAGAGGTGTTAACTACTGTCCAACAAAATTGTTCCCTTTGATGGGAATCAGAAGCCCTGAAATATTTAGGTATTTGGCTTACCTCTACATTAGATGATCTCTGTGCCCAAAATTTTTACCCCTTCTCAGAAATATAAAAACCGATCATAAAAATTGTTTCCTGGTTTGACAGGAAAATTTCACATTCACATCATAAAAAAATGACAATTCTGCCGCAATTGTTGTACTATATGCATGCACTGCCTATTATGCCCCGTACACACGGTCGGATTTTCCGATGGAAAATGTCGATCGGAGCGTGATGTCAGAAATTCCGACCGTGTGTGGGCTCCATCAGACATTTTCCATCAGATTTTCCGACACACAAAGTTTGAGAGCAGGATATAAAATTTTCCGACAACAAAATCCGTTGTCGGAAATTCAGATCGTGTGTACACAAATCCGACGGACAAAGTGCCACGCATGCTCAGAATAAATAAAGAGATGAAAGCTATTGGCCACTGCCCTGTTTATAGTCCCGACGTACGTGTTTTATGTCACCGCGTTCAGAACGATCGGATTTTCCGACAACTTTGTGTGACCGTGTGTATGCAAGACAAGTTTGAGCCAACATCAGTCGGAAGAAATCCATGGATATTGTTGTCGGAATGTCCGAACAAAGTCCGACTGTGTGTACGGGGCATTAAAGTCCCTTCCATTTTCTTTAAACTGGGCTCATAAGAAACTACACATTCACTTTTACTTAATCACCAGATCTAAAGACTCAAGAGGCATGGGCCTTCCTGATTTTTAATTTTATTATTACGCCGCACATCTGGCCAGAGTGGTGGATTGATTGTCACATAAGGAACAAAGACTGGATAACCTTAGAAGATTCCTTGATTCCTCTTCAGATTGGGTTGGATTGGTCAATTCTTCTTCCCAAACAGGTTAAGCAGCATCCAATAATTGGCACCACTTTAGGTTTCTCATAAATTAACATGCATGTGGGGTTTGGCAACTGTACCAGATCCTTTGATACCCATAGAGTTCACACCTGGCTTACATACCAACTTAATACCCAGTGGTGTATCCAGGGTATGGCAGATATGGCAAGTGCCATGGGCACCATATGAAGGGGGTGCTCGTGAGTGGCTGGGCAGCAAGGCACGTACAGGGGTCTCTTCTTAAAATGGCCCTGGTATCACCACTGTTACTCACTGTATCAGCCTGGGGTGAGATCCTGGCCGGTGGAGACTGCTTAAGATCGTTCACCACTGGCACCTGGCTCACTGCCCAAACTGGTTGCTAGCCGCGGCCTGCCTGGTGTCTAGCAACCAGTGACATCACAAGGAGGAGAGAGGCAGAGGTCCAGCATTCATAGCAGAGGAGAACTTCTTCCTCCTCCTCCGTGTCCACTGCTTAGCTCCACCCACCTACTCCCTGCATCTTCTCCGATGGGCACAAGAAACATGTAGGCAAAGGCATTGACTGCAGTGCACAAAGGGAGAGGGGAGTTTAGGCAGTGGTGTCCCGGTGTCCCCCTAGGTTATTTGCGAAGTAGGCTGCCATGCAAGAGAGGGGAAAGGAGCCCAGAGGCGCACTGTGCTCTCTCTCCTCTCCAGTTTCACAGTCCTGTCACTGCAGCTGCTATTCTTACCAAGTGGCTTTGTGTGGATAGGAGCGCCCTGCAGCTTAACCCTTCCTGTCCTGTCATTGACTTTAGAAGCAGCAGAAAGGAACCAGCAGCCTCATTCTATAGGAATGGCTGCCGGCAAGCCACAGGACAAGAAAGAGTTAACAGCAGGAGCTGATCTGCCTCCTGTTGCTTACTGAGCCAATGGGCGCTGCTGTAACCTGCCCCCTTCCCAAGCCTTCACCTTTGACTGAGAAGAACAGAGTACTGGAGCTTTGCTGGTGCCTGGTGAAAGAACCGAGCTGCCGTGGGGAATGGGGAGGGGGCAGAGAAGGAGGAGAAATGAGCAAGAGAAACAGAAAAATGCATTCAGGTGAAGGTAATCTCGAGATTGTGCACAGGAAGAGACATTTACTGCAAGGGCCCCTTTCTTTAGTCTCTCTGTACTTTATGATGTATTCTATATTCCTCCTTTCTCTCTCTCACCCCCCTGCACCCCGCTTCCACCCTCTCTCTCTCTCTCCTCCCTTCCCCTCTCCCCCGCCCCAGTTCCCTCTCCATCTTCTCTCTCCGTCTCACTTTTTCCCCTCTTGCCATAACCAGTATAAACACTTTGTATAAACACTTTGTAAATATTACAATAAAATATACAATGCTGTGCTTCCTTCTCCACCATAGTGTTTTAATTTAAATTTAATTACATAATTTAAAGCAGTTGTATACTGCTGGACTTTTATTTTATTTTTTTACCCTGCAAGGTAAAGGCATAATGTGCTAGTATGGATTGCATACTAGCACATTATGTTACACTTACCTTAAAACAAAGCCCTCCAGCAACCAGAAGTCAGCGCAGCAGGTACTCTCATCTTTACTCTTGCTTCCCGGTTCACGGACTCCAGCTCTGTGACTGGCCGGAGCCACGATGACGTCACTCCCATGCATGCGCACGGGAGTTGCCGTTCATGACACAGGGTTCTAAAGGAACAGCACTGGTGGCCATTCCTTCAGAGCGCATGCACCAGTGATGTCACTGGCTCCTTGTAATGTAAATATCTCCTAAACTCTACATGTTTAGGAGATATTTACTGTACCTATAGGTAAGCCTTATTATAGGCTTATCTATAGGTAAAAGGCAGTAAAGGAAGTTTACTTCCACTTTAAGTGATGGTGGAGCCCTCCCTCTGAATACCATATACTGTATATGTGGTGTCCTGTAAACAAAGTATAGAGAAGAAAAGGATGGCCTTGGGACTTTGAGTGAGGTGGGAGAGATTCGGAACACTTTCACAGTCAGTGCAAAAAATGTTTATTGTTCACAGAATGCTCAATACAGAAATGGGATCAGCAATAAGTGTGCGTTACCCGGCATAGTGGCCTAGTATTAAAGCATAAGTAAAAAACAAATACAGTTTGTTACACTTGATTTGTACATCCATAAAAAGTATTATACAAAGTATACATATATCATTTGAATTAGTAAAATACATATTACACATGCATGGATAGCAGTAGTATGTGACCATGTGGTGACCAACTTCAAATACCCAGCAAAGTGGGCATGCATGTGGCATCGGTATTGCCCTACGCGTTTCGCGAGTCTCCTCTCGCTCATCAGGGGCTGATGCATGATTTGTATGTCTAGAACAAAAAATATTAGGAGTAATAAGAGTATGAAAAATAACTAATGAGTCGGGGCACGCAAAATGGTTAGCACGAAGGGTCCGTGATAAACGACCCCGTACTTACCACTAGACTGGGTTGGGTCACCAAAAGACCGGGTCTCAGGATGGCGGCAATGGATGTACAAATCAAGTGTAACGAACTGTATTTGTTTTTTACTTATGCTTTAATACTAGGCCACTATGCCGGGTAACGCACACTTATTGCTGATCCCATTTCTGTATTGAGCATTCTGTGAACAATAAACATTTTTTGCACTGACTGTGAAAGTGTTCTGAATCTCTCCCACCTCACTCAAAGTCCCAAGGCCATCCTTTTCTTCTCTTTGCTGTATTTAGGGATGGAGGTGGCAGAGTGCTTTCTTCAGACCACAACTCTCCTTTGTCTGTATGTATCCGGGTAGAAGATACCCATTAGGCCAATATGTGGTCGGTCTTAACCATTGGTCCATTTTCACCTACAAATTTTTCACCAATACATTTAGCCAGAATCAGGTTTTACCTCCGGGTTGTGTTGGCTCCCCTTTGCTGTGGTCTGTTTGGTGGTGACACTGCGCTTCCGGCATTGGGGGCTGCGACGTGTAAAGGGGAGGTCTACTTGACCTCCTGCTGCCCCCGCCTGTCCTTACGGGCGGGCGGGGCCACCTGCACGTCGGCGTCATGTTTTCCACGCCCAATACGCGATGTCCTTTGACCCCGCTTTTCTGGGCAGTGTGGAACATCCCGGATGGGTGAGCGGCTGTTGTCACGCACATCCGGCCTCTCTGGTTGACGCTTTCAGCATCAGCCTATCGCCATCCGTACATGACGCTGGGGGTGTGGCTTCCATGGCCGCTGTGGGTATATCCGGGGACTCGGCGCGGCTGCAGTCTGCATCTGTGGTTCGGCTGGTATGTTGACATGGTTTTGGGTCTGTGAGAGCACCATCTATGCCTGGGACTTTTCACATCCACTCAGGTATTATTCCTTCATATTTCCCCCCCCCCTTTCTTTTCACCCAATATAATCCGATTGTGTATGTGATACCCTCTCACCACACACAATATTATCTATTTTAATTTAACTTAACATTTTTGTTGGTACACACACTCACCCCTACACAATCTAGATTTATTTATACTTTTATATCTCATATTTATCTGTATGTATGCACTTCCCTCCAGCCCTTGCCTTTAATTATTTGCCATTATGACGGTCCATTCATTTATTTTTATTCTTTATCAAATTCATATTAAGAATTTATGTTACCCTATACATATATACTTACTTCTTAACCCCTCTTAGTTATTCCTGAGGGTTAGAATTGACCCTCTTATGCTTAGTCTACTTTGGACTCATGTATCCTTATACATAGTTACATAGTTACATAGTAGGTGAGGTTGAAAAAAGACACAAGTCCATCAAGTCCAACCTATGTGTGTGATTATGTGTCAGTATTACATTACATATCCCTGTATATTGCGGTCATTCAGGTGATTATCTAATAGTTTCTTGAAGCTATCAATGCTCCCCGCATTTTTTCTAGATATGTTCATGGACACCTCCATACCACCTACCACATTAGCTCCTGCGGTCCTTGCTGTGCTCCCTGGTCTGTCCTGCAGCGTTTGTTGGTTGCCACTCCCCCTCAGCCCCCCTGCCGGCATTGCTCATTGCCGCCATCCTGAGACCCGGTCTTTTGGTGACCCAACCCAGTTTAGTGGTAAGTACGGGGTCGTTTATCACGGACCCTTCGTGCTAACCATTTTGCGTGCCCCGACTCATTAGTTATTTTTCATACTCTTATTACTCCTAATATTTTTTGTTCTAGACATACAAATCATGCATCAGCCCCTGATGAGCGAGAGGAGACTCGCGAAACGCGTAGGGCAATACCGATGCCACATGCATGCCCACTTTGCTGGGTATTTGAAGTTGGTCACCACATGGTCACATACTACTGCTATCCATGCATGTGTAATATGTATTTTACTAATTCAAATGATATATGTATACTTTGTATAATACTTTTTATGGATGTACAAATCAAGTGTAACAAACTGTATTTGTTTTTTACTTATGCTTTAATACTAGGCCACTATGCCGGGTAACGCACACTTATTGCTGATCCCATTTCTGTATTGAGCATTCTGTGAACAATAAACATTTTTTGCACTGACTGTGAAAGTGTTCCGAATCTCTCCCACCTCACTCAAAGTCCCAAGGCCATCCTTTTCTTCTCTTTGCTGTATTTAGGGATGGAGGTGGCAGAGTGGTTTCTTCAGACCACAACTCTCCTTTGTCTGTAAACAAAGTATACAACTTTAAATCTTTCAAACAAATAACAATATCATGATATAAAATTGCAGCATATTAGTCATAGGGACACCCCCTCAAAAGATTTTTGATAACAAGTTGCATTATATAAGTGATGGTAACACCCCCTTAGTAAATAGAATATCTCCACTTACAGTAGGGGGTGTCACCATCACTAATATTCTACAATTTTATATTTTTAAATTTTGACTAAGTTTTGTTAGATTTTTTTTATGAAGGTTATCTAAAAGATGGGTTTCAAATGTTTTGACAGGGGCGCAGTTTCATGCTGTAAAAGGACTTCCCTTATTAGCTACACACTGTTTTACATAAAATGGGATGCTTTCTGGAGAATCATTGGGGACATCTGTGGTAGCACCATAGTGCCTAACTGGGCCTACTTCCAGCTGTGTAATTACCTTTCTAACCACAAACAAAAACGTATTTCCTCTAATGCTCTTACCCAATTAGAGGCAATCTGCTGCAAAGGCCCTGAGACTAGGAAAACAATGCCTCTAACATACTCATGGCTACAAATAAAGGCCAACGAGAAGCAAGATAATTTTTTAAACTTATGGTAAATTCCCTGGATAAACTTTTTCAGATGAACAATGGAAAAATGCTTGCACACTGGCACATGCAGTAAGTGTTCTCTTAGTACGAGGCTACAAGAGACGTCATAAATTACATTGGTAAATTACATAGATGGTTTCCCCAAACTTCAGATGTGTGCTGGAAATGCTGTGGTGATAGGGGTATCACCTGGTGACAATGTCCTTTGATTCCTAACTTTTAAGACCAGGTCTGTGCTCTTCAGTGGCGGCCTGTCCATAGGGGGCGCCCGGGTGCCGTCCCCCCTCCTGCATTAAAAATAAAAAAAAGAAAATTTTAAAATGGCCCCTTTGGTGCCGGACGCAGTGCACTGTGGGAAGCACCACGTCAATGCAAATCTCGAGGTCACTTCCAGGTTTCATGAAACAGACGAAAGCCGGAAGTGACGTCGGCAGCTCCGTTCTTTGGCCCGAGCGGAGCTTCAGGAGGAAGGTAAGAGAGCGCGAGCGCTCTCATGAGGGGGGTTGAAAATAATTCATAAAGATGTCATTAAAAATAAAAACTGAAAAGGCAGGCACTGACTGGATTATCAGATCAGACAGTAACTGGAACAAATGGGTGTAAAAAAAATTACAGGCACACATGAACACCAGCCAAATGATGAGAGTGAACAGAAAATACACACTGTACTGACAGTGATGGCGCACTTTTTAATAAGACATTTCCTGTGCCATGAAAGGCTCACGTTAAAAATAAAAACTGAAAAGGCAGGCACTGGCACTCTGGCAGATAATCTGTAGTTGAAGGTCAGTAACTGGAACAAATGGGGGAAAAAAAATTACATGCACACAAGACATTTCCTGCGCCATGGACGGACCCATCCCAGAGCTAAGGGCATGCGGTCAGAGAACCCTCCCTACCAGTTACTGATAACCACTTGCCTGGAGCTTTATTACTAGAGGGCACAGGTTTTTTTTTTTTTACTATAATTTTGCTGCACCATGTGACATGTATGGAATTTATTCTTAAAATTTTTTGACAAAAATGCTTTTAAGGGCTGGTTCACACTGCTGCGTGGTGCAAAATTGCATGTGATTTGCACTGCAGTGCAAGTCACATGCGATGTCCGTGCAATGCGATTTCAGCCATACAGATAGTATGGCTGAAATTGCATCGCATTCGCACTAAACTCGCACAGGACCCTTTTTTTGTTCCGCACCAGAATCGGATCACATGGATTTCACACCTATGCGATCCGATTCATGTCCAAACTGACAGTTCGCAGTGCGATATGCAAACTGAAATGGGGGTGTCATTAACAACGTATTGACACTCCCCAGCAGTTCGCATATGGGGTTGTGAACTGCTGTGCTAGTCGGGTGCGATGCGGGAACCCGCAGTGGATTCGCAGGGTTCCTGCATTGCAGCAGTGTGAACCGGACCTTAATGGTATTTAGGGATTTGATACTGCTTGTTCAGCCAGACAATACCAAGTTCAGCCAGCGTATAGACATATGCAGTAGGCACATAAGATTTTGTTTTGAACAAGAATTCTATGTTAACCTATGTGTCCATGCACATTTTGGTGTTTATAGGCATATTTGAAGAGGAGCGTTTACAGGCAAAAAAAAAAAAAAGTCACACGTGCGTTTTTGAAAAAGGATTTTTTGGGCAGAAAAAAACGCTTGATGCACATAAATACAGTGTTCGGGCGCGTTTGGAGTTTTCAAGTGTACATTTGATTACAGTGAAAAAAGAGCAGAGGGAAATGTTTTGGATAAAAAAACACTTATGAACACAAATATTCATAAACGCGTGTGCAATATGAGCAACTATGAGCGTTTTTTATGCCTCTTTTTCTCTGACATTTTTCAGTTGCCTAGTGTGCATGACCCCAAGGGTTATTTTTTATACTGAAAGCCCTGAGTTTAGTGTGCAGTTACGTATGTGTGCTTGTGCATTTGCTGTAGTTTTTAGCATTTTGTTTTTACTTCACATATTCACATATTTTTGCTCATTAATCATATATGAAAAAATGCAGCATACTGTTCCTTTAGTTTTTTATTGGATTTTTAAGTAAGCCTCAGTTCCAGTGGCAGCCCGTCCATAGGGGGCACCCGGGCGCTGCCCCCCTCTTGTAGTCACCAAAAAAAAAAGTCCTTTAACCGCATAGCGACCGGCGCATGCTGATGTACATTGGCAGAATGGCATGGACAGGCAAATAGGTGTACCTGTACGTCCCTTTGAATTTGCCGCTGTGCTATCGTGTGCGCACTACCGGCAGTGCGCACCTCGCCCGTAGCGAGCTCCGTGAGTCTGACCACGGGTCCCGCGGACCCAATGTCCACGGGGATACCCGCGATCGCCTCACGGAGAGGAAGAATGGGGAGATGCTAATGTAAACAAGCATCTCTTCATTCTGCCTAGTGACAATGTCACTGATCATAGCTCCCTGTGATCGGGAGCTATGATCACTGATGTGTCACATACAGCCCCCCCCCTCACAGTTAGAAACACTCGCTAGGACACACTTAACGTTCCCTAGCCCCCTAGTAGTAAACCCCTTCACTGCCAGTGTCATTTTTACAGTAATTAGTGCAATTTAATCGCACTGATCGCTGTAATGCCCCGTACACACGGTCGGACATTGATCGGACATTCCAACAACAAAATCCTAGGATTTTTTGCGACGGATGTTGGCTCAAACTTGTTTTGCGTACACACGGTCGCACAAAGTTGTCGGAATTTCCGATCGCCAAGAACGCGGTGACGTACACCACGTATGACGAGACTAGAAAAGGCCAGTTCAGAACCAAGCGCGGCACCCTTTGGGCTCCTTTTGCTAATCTTGTGTTAGTAAAAGTTTGGTGAGAGACGATTTGCGCTTTTTCAGACTCGTGGTTTTCAGATCGTTTTCTGCTGTTCAGTTTGTGCTTGTGGGTTTGTATCTGCTCTTCAGTGCGTGCAAGCAAGCTACGCGTGACTTTGTCATTGTGTTCTTGTTCGTTCATTACTGTTTTTCAGGTCGCTCTTCACAGGCCTTGCTGTTCTTCAGTGCGTTCTGTTACTTCGTTCTGAGCAGCCGACCGTTTTCTAGCCATGTTGCGTATACGTACTTCTCGTAGAGTTCGTGCTGTGCGGTTGGCTTGGTGTTGGGGTCCTGACCTTGACACAAGTCCAGTCCATGAACAGGGTGGGGAGGAGTTCATGGACCAGGAATTGGTTGCTTCAGCGTGACCAGTTCTGTCATATGCCTTTGCTTCATGAGATCCGTGAGAATAATCCTGATGATTTCAGGAACTTTCTCCGGATGACGGACCCCGTATTTCACCGTTTGTTGGCTTTGCTGACCCTCTATATCAGCAGGCAGGATACCTGCATGAGGCAAGCCATCACTCCGGAGCAGAGTCTTGTCACCACCCTGTGGTACTTGGCGACGGGGAGAAGCCTGCAGGACTTGAAGTTTTCGACAGGCATCTCCCCCCAGGCTCTGGGTATTATTATCCCAGAGACCTGTTCTGCCATCATACAGGTCCTGCAGAAGGAGTATATTAAGGTAAGATTTATCCTTTAATATCACATTTTATTGTATTTAATGTTTGATAATATATTGTATTTCTTTCCTCATTCCCTAATTACCATGATTGTAATATGCTGTGAATGTCCCCTCATGCATGCTGGATTTTTATGTAATTATTTTTTTGTCCTTCATACATATTTGCCTTCACTTACCTCCCCAGCATGGTCTCCTGGGCCTATATTCACCTCGTGTAGTCACTTAATGTATTTTTTCAGCTCCATAGTAGTGCTTTACCCCAAACACCCCCTAAAATGTTTTTAAATGTGATTTGTGCTTTAAATTCAGGCAGAGTGCCAGGGGGGTACCCAAATCATTTGGAACCCTCCCTCCCCCCCAACTGCTAAGTCAGCTGATACAAATTCTCTATCTATTAGCAATCACCTATCTGCTGACTTTGCCAAACACATACACACTATACCCATCTCTTTTGTGGTCAGATGTATGGATGAATTCCCCAAAGCATTTAGTGCAAGGGCCTGCTGAATACTTTCAAATGGTACTGTTTAAAGTTTTTGTATACTATTATTATCTTGCTAGGTAATAGCAGAATGTCCAAATGTGCTCAAATGTGTACAGTTGGTATTTATATCTTTGTATTATGACAGTTCTTACCTGTCCAGTGGGCTGTCAATAGTGTAACTAAGGAGGGGCTGTTCAAAGTAATACCCATTATTTAGGCATTCATCTCTCAATGAAGTGGAGAGGGTTACCTGTCCAAGAGCACCCCCCCCCTTTAATGATATAAATGGCCCATGAGAGATGGGGGAGGGGGAATATGATAGGTGTACCTTATACTTTGGTCTTTAAAAATTCCCATAAATAAATGTTATCTTGATGTTGGCCAAGAATGTTTGTGTCTAATCTGCTTTCCATGTTCATGTGCAAAAAGACTTGTTTTTGTTTGTTTTCCTCAACAGTTTCCTTCCACGCCACAGGAATGGCAGACTGTGGCCTCCCACTTTGTGCAGCGGTGGGACTTTCCTAACTGCGGAGGGGCAATTGATGGGAAACACGTCCACATCGTCCCATCACCCAACTCGGGGTCATACTATTACAACTACAAGGGGTTCAATAGTATTGTGATGTTGGCGGTGGTGTCGGCTACTTATGAGTTCCTGTATGTGGACGTGAGGAAGAATGGCCGGATGTCCGATGGTGGAGTCATTGCCCAGACAGAGTTGTACAGGTGTCTCCAGAATGACAGCTTGGACTTACCACCTCCAGAAGGCAATGTGGAAGGACTCCCATTCGTCTTCATTGCGGATGAAGCCTTTGTGCTGGGTGACCATCTTATGCGGCCATTCCCGATGAGGACCCTCACCCCGGACCAGAGGGTTTTTAATTACCGGCTGGCCAGAGCCAGAAGAGTGGTGGAAAACACGTTTGGAATCATGGCCAGCCGGTTCCGCCTATTTCTTACACCCATATACATGGCGGAGTACAAACTGAATCATATTATCCTGGCGTGCTGTGTTCTACACAACTTTTTAAGGCAACATTCTGCCAACTATGCTGGCTCAGTTGGGCCTGAGGCTGGAATTCAAAATGAACCTACCCTGACGGCGCTTGAAAGTGTCCGTCCAGGCTTGCCCTCCCTGAGCGCCCGTAATGTCTGGTCTAAGATACATAAAATTCTTTGCGGGTAGGGGGGCTATCAATATGCCAGACAATGTGTGAAACCTTTATCAAATAAAAAAAAACATTAAGCAAATCTTTGGTGACATTTACTGCTTGTGTTTGTTTTAGCTGACCCTGACAGAAATGTGAAATGGCAAGATTGTGTAACCTTATACAAAGCACTGTTGAGTGTTATTTACTAAAGGCAAAGACACTTTGCACTACAAGTGCACTTGAAACTGCACTTGTAGTGCAAAGTGGATTTGCCCTTCGGAAATAACACCCATTGTCACAGAAAACAGCAATTAGAGCACCACAAAAGTGTTGTAGCATTGAGACAATAATCCACACATTCTTGATTAACAATCTTTTTAATACCTGCACAATCACGTGTGCATTTAGAAAAGGTTTTTAAAACAAACCAACATGTTTGTTGTATAACAATTTTTGGGGTCACATTAGAAAAACTAGAAATGTCCATTTAAGATAAAACAGGCATGTTTAAAACCCACAAGAAAGACACAAATCTTGAACTTACAAAGTTCACATCTGGTAGAACTTGAAGGCAATATCAGACATGAGTATTTAGAAACTGTGTTTGATATTGCGTTCAGATGGGGTGAAGTCACCCCCGGAAAAGCTAAATTTTGAAGATGCACACAAATAGCCGAATGTCAACATGTGCTAGCTGCCATCATGGGGGATCAAGGGACGCGTTTTGGGGGAGCAACCCCTTCCTCACAGCTACTTTATTATTGAGGAAGGGGTTGCACCCCCAAAACGTGTCCATTGATCTCCCGTGATGGCAGATAGCACATGTTGACACACTGTGTGCATCCTCAAAATTTGTCTTTTCTCCAATTAGACAAAAAATGTTAAAATTGTAGCACACCATAAAAGAAAGGGCTTTGGAGGGGTTTTAAACTCTCCCCAAAACATCAATGATGTTCTTATTTTTTTGAAGAACATCATTGATGCTTTTCTTGATGTTTTCCAAGTCCCTATTACACCCCATGATCTCCCCAATCAGGATCTGTGCACTTTCTGAGGTGAAATGCCCTGGATCCACAACATCACGATCACCTAAAAAGAGATAAACCAAAAAAAAACATGTATTATAAATATGCCGGCATCCATCTCTTACCTGAGCCTGTGGTCGCAGACACTCACCTGTTGTGGTGTGAATTTCCACCACGTCTTCCTCCTCCTGCTCTTCTTGTCTTTGGGGGATTTCCCCTTCTTCCAGAGGTGGGGGGTCTCTGGTCTCGGATGAGGGGTGTCCTCCGAGTCTTTTCTCCCCTATGTTAAAAAAAATGGTATACTTAGCACACAGATATTTGATGGCAGAACTATAAATATGAAACATTGCTTGGAAGTGGGGTACAATTGTCTGTTTTGGCAGAGTTCCAAGATGTAGAATTTTTAGTATCCTTTGTCAAGCTTCAATACTTACCTGTTTTGTACAAGCTTCACAGATGGAGACACCCCTATAGTATACACTGGAGCACCTGGAGCACCCTAATAAAAAGGGTGTTCTGGTGTCCCACACTAGTGCTCCAGTGTCCAGATGTCTAAACAGCTGCTGAGTGTCCTCTCCTTACACAGAATCTAGTTTGCATTTCATTCTATTAACAAACACATCTACACAACCAAATTAGTTTCAGACAAGTAGGCCCTAAAAAATGTTGGCAAATGCATATGGCCCAAACAATGGTGTTTTATAGGACGAAAGAAAAATGTTTGATACGAATGAATAATGTGCCCGTGAGCGTGAAAGTTGACATTTTAAACTGGATTAACAGTTAAGAAAAGCACATGGAGCAGCACGAACGTAATCAAGACAAAAAGACTAGGAACACAGGACAACTACTTACTTTTTTGCAGCACTCTCCGGATCTTTCTGTACTGCTCGTGTTCTCGTAATTTCAGGTCCGACCACCGCTTCCTGAGCTGATCTTTCGATCGCCGTACCCCGAAATTCCGGTGCAGACTTTTGACCATTTCCGCCATGATCTCGGCCTTTCGGACATTGGGGTTGGGTAAGGTCCATACTTCCCGTCATAGTCGGCCTTCTTCATCATGTCGACCATCTCCAAAATCTCCCCAAAGGACATATTTGATGCCTTAAATCGTCTCTTTCTGGATCGGGACGTTTCAGGCTCCGGGCTTTCCTCCTCCTCCTCGTTGGTGTAAATATCAGACACCTGCTCTGACCCCGCCAAGTGCTCTTCCCCACTGCACTGAACGAGAAGGGGCGGGGCATAGACTAGAAAGAACGTCAGGGGTGGGCGGAGTTTCACGCATGCGCAGTGTCTATAAAGCGCAACACGCGTGCGTAGTACGTACGATCTGTGAGCGGAGGAAGGAGTAACGGAGGCGCCGATCGTGATAACGAAGGTAAGATTTAACATTGGGCCTATACTGCTTCTAGATTGAGGCCTGTATTTGCACAAGTTTAGTAGATTTTAGGCTGACATTAGGGTTTGTCTTGTGCTGTGTCTTGCAGTGAAAATGGATATCTTGAAAGTAGGGATGAGCCGAACACCCCCTGTTCGGTTCGCACCAGAACATGCGAACAGGAAAAAAGTTTGTTCGAACACGCGAATACCGTTAAAGTCTATGGGACACGAACATGAATAATCAAAAGTGCTAATTTTAAAGGCTTATATGCAAATTATTGTCATAAAAAGTGTTTGGGGACCTGGGTCCTGCCCCAGGGGATATGGATCAATGCAAAAAAAGTTTTAAAAACGTCTGTTTTTTCAGGAGCAGTGATTTTAATAATGCTTAAAGTCAAACAATAAAAGTGTAATATCTCTTTAAATTTCGTAGCTGGGGGGTGTCTATAGTATGCCTGTAAAGGGGCGCATGTTTCCCGTGTTTAGAACAGTCTGACAGCAAAATGACATTTCGAAGGAAAAAACCCATTTAAAACTACTCGCAGCTATTGCATTGCCGACAATACACATAGATGTTCATTGATAAAAACAGAATGGGAATTCCCCACAGGGGAACCCCAAACCAAAATAAAAAAAAAAAATGACGTGGGAGTCCCCCTAAATTCCATACCAGACCTGAAGGGTCTGGTATGGATTTTAAGGGGAACCCCGCGCCAAAAAAAAACAAAAAACGGCATGGGGTCCCCCCAAAAATCCATACCAGACCCTTATCCGAGCACGCAACCTGGCAGGCCGCAGGAAAAGAGGGGGGACGAGAGTGCGGCTCCCCCCTCCTGAACCGTACCAGGCCACAATGCCCTCAACATTGGGAGGGTGCTTTGGGGTAGCCCCCAAAACACCTTGTCCCCATGTTGATGAGGGCAAGGGCCTCATCACCACAACCCTGGCTGGTGGTTGTGGGGGTCTGCGGGCGGGGGGCTTATCAGAATCTGGAAGCCCCCTTTAACAAGGGGACCCCCAGATCCCGGCCCCCCCCGTGTGAAATGGTAAGGGGGTACTTACCCCTACCATTTCACTAAAAAACTGTCAAAAATGTTAAAAATGACAAGAGACAGTTTTTGACAATTCCTTTATTTAAATGCTTCTTCTGCCAGGTTGCGTGCTCGGATAAGGGTCTGGTATGGATTTTTGGGGGGACCCCACGCCATTTTTTTTTTTTTTTTTTGGCGTGAGGTTTCCCTTAAAATCCATACCAGACCTGAAGGGTCTGGTATGGAATTTAGGAGGACTCCCACGTCATTTTTTTTTTTTAAATTTTGGTTCGGGGTTCCCCTGTGGGGAATTCCCATGCCGTTTTCATCAATGAACTTCTATGTGTATTGTCGGCAATTCAATAGCCGCGAGTAGTTTTAAATGGGTTTTTTCCTTCGAAATGTCATTTTGCTGTCAGACTGTTCTAAACACGGGAAACATGCGCCCTTTTACAGGCATACTATAGACACCCCCCAGCTATGAAATTTAAAGGGATATTACACTTTTATTGTTTGACTTTAAGCATTATTAAAATCACTGCTCCTGAAAAAACAGCCGTTTTTAAAACTTTTTTTTGCATTGATCCATGTCCCCTGGGGCAGGATCCGGGTCCCCAAACACTTTTTATGACAATAACTTGCATATAAGCCTTTAAAATTAGCACTTTTGATTTCTCCCATAGACTTTTAAAGGGTGTTCCGCGGCATTCGAATTTGCCGCGAACACCCCAAATTGTTCGCTGTTCGGCGAACTTGCGAACAGCCAATGTTCGTGTCGAACATGAGTTCGACTCGAACTCGAAGCTCATCCCTACTTGAAAGATAAGGATTTTATGCCAATCTTCACTGATATGTTCAGGGAGCTGCCCTGTCTATGGGAGATAAACCACCCAGAATATAAGAACCAAACAAAGAGGAAGGCAGCGCTGGATCAATTGCTGGAATTTGTGAAGACGGTGATCCCCACGGCAGACATCACCTATTTTAAGATCCTAATATGTGGCTTGAGGAGCACTTATCTAAGGGAGCACAAGAAGGTCCAGGATTCCCAGAGATCCGGAGCTGCAGATGACATTTATGTCCCCAGGCTATGGTACTAAGACAGGCTGCATTTTCTGGCAGGTCAGACTGAACCCAGGCCAGCACTCTCCACTCTTCCTTCCATGCTTCCTTCCCCCCCAGCTGAGGCTTCTGACGCCCAACCAGGGCCTTCCAGGCAGCAACATGTGGAGGAGCCCAGCTTGAGCCAGGTATAGCATTCCTCTAAATATTTCTGCTTGCCCAATCAATGATGTTAACTAGATGTTAGTTTGGAGTACTAATTTATGATTGTGATTGATGATGCAAAAACTAAAACCATGTCTCTTTATCATACACAGGGAAGTTTCAGCCAGGAGGTGGCCGGGCCAAGCAGGCTGCCTGATATCCAGGTCCCTCCCCTCCACCTTCAAAGACAAAGTGGCAGGAAGAGTAACCTGGAGGAGGCTGCCATAGGCCTCTTTTGGAAGGCTACAGAGGCCCTGAGAAGCACAGTGTGGAGGAGGACTTTGCTTGCATAACTGCCTGCAAAATGCTGCAGATGGAGGAGGGTCAACGACTCCTGTGTGAGTCCTTAATTTTGGAAGCTCTCAGTAAGGGGTTGATGGGCCAAATCACATCTGCTACCCACATTTGTGACACACATAGTCCTCCTCCTCCTCCAGATCCTACTACTCCTCCTCCTTCTCCTCCTCCAGGTCCTACTCCTCCTCCTGCCACATCTCCAACACCAGAGCCACAGCCAGGAAGGAAGCGTGGAAAGAAGACCAGAAAGAGATGACCCTGGGTCCAGTCTGGTCTGGCAAAAGATGCAGCCTCTTGTATTAGCACAGCCCGGGGACACAGATGTCATCTGCTGCTTTCAGGATCTCTGGGACTTCTGGACCAGACTGCACTCCCTTAGATATGGACTCCTCAGGCCACCAATTTGGTGTTAAATAATTGATGTCTGCCCTGGGGGTCCAAGGCTTCGCCAATATCTGATGTTTCTTCAGCGTTGCCTCCCTCTTTGTTTGGTTCTGAGCCCTTAATAAAGGAATTTTTGTTTAAATTATACTCGCCTATGTGTGTTTTCCTTCAAAAAGGACAGTTTGTTTGTGAGGATTCAGGTACATTTAAAAAATACAATGTGAAATTAACAAGGGACAACAAAACCAAACAATCTCATTGAGATTAAATAATATAAGATATCAATATTGTTGTGGTAACTTGACACAGAAAACACACACAAAAATATTAGGGCGTAAAACTAACAAAAAAATAAAACAAAGATCAGCCTTGAAAAAAATACAAACCCAAAAAAAAACAAAAAACAGCCTTTAAAAAAAAACTAATAAAAGAAAACAACGAAAAATTTTTTTTGTCAGATGTGACAAATCAAAATATATTGAGGGAATCCCAATAAATAATAAATAAAGAAGTTTGAGAGAAGTCTGTGTGAATATGAGCAGCAAAACTACTTGATTCTTCTCACATTATAAAGAAAAAGAGAGTGCGCTGTATTAAACCATTTTTTACATTGTAGCATGACGAAAGTGCTGTATCCATTGCGAATGCTAATTTTACCAGACTGAGCTGTTCCGTCTCAAAATTTCTTCTGAGCATGTGTGGCACTTTGTGCATCGGAACTGGCCACACACGGTTGGAATTGACACAATCGGATTTTGTTGTCGGAAAATTTTATAGCCTGCTCTCAAACTTTGTGTGTCAGAAAATCCGATGGAAAATTTCCGATGGAGCCCACACATGGTCGGAATGTCCGACAACACGCTCCGATCGGACATTTTCCATCAGAAAATCCGACCGTGTGTACAGGGTATAAAAATGACAATGGTCCCAAAAATGTGTCAAAATTGTCCGATGTGTCCGCCATAATGTCACAGTCACTATAGAAATTGCAGATCGCTGCCATTACTAATAAAAAATAAATAATAATAAAAATGCCATAAAACTAACCCCTATTTTATGGATGCTATAACTTTTGCGCAAACCAATCAATAAAAGCTTATTGCGATTTTTTTACCAAAAATATGTAGAAGAATACGTATCAGCCTAAACTGAGGAAAAAAAATGTTTTTTTATATTTTTGGGGGGGATATTTATTATAGCAAAAAATAAAAGATAATGCGTTTTTTTCAAAATTATCACTCTATTTTTGTTTATAGCGCAAAAATAAAAAGTGCACAGGTGATCAAATACCACCAAAAGAAAGCTCTATTTGTGGGAAAAAAAGGACGTCAATTTTGTTTGGGAGCCACGTTGCACGACCGCGCAATTGCCAGGTAAAGCGACGCAGAGTCGAATCGCAAAACGTGCTCTGGTCTTTGGCCAGCACTATGGGAAGCACCATGTCAATGCAATCACAAGATTTCAGAGGTGCTGCTTCATTTGCAGGATTTTTACTTTTTTTTGCGTATCCACATTTTAAAACACAACTGTATGTATGCCAAGTTTACAATACAGGCAATGGCAAGACTATGTGTGGTATATATGTATTTCATTGTCTGTGGTGACCTCTGCCTATTGCTGTATCCTGAGCACCATTTTTGTGTTTCCTGTTTTTTTTTCTCTGGTGAACGAGGAGTGTGGCTGGGCTGTGAGTCAGATTTATGTGTCATTAGAGCCCTGTGTATAATGTAGAGCCTGGTATATGATGTACAGAGCCCTGTGTATAATGTAGAGCCTTGTATATGATGTACAGAGCCCTGTGTATAATGTAGGGCCAGGTATATGATGTACAGAGCCCTGTGTATAATGTAGAGCCTAGTATATGATGTGCACAGTCCTGTGTATAATGTAGAGTCCGGTGTATAATGTAGAACCTGGTATATGATGTGCAGAGTCCTGTGTATAATGTAGAGCCTGGTATATGATGCACAGAGCCCTGTGTATAACGTAGAGCCTGGCATATTATGTACAGAGCCCTGTGTATAATGTCGAGCCTGGTATATGATGTACAGAGCCCTGTGTTTAATGTAGAGCCTGACATATTATGTATAGAGTCCTGTGTATAATGTAGAGCCTGGTATATGATGTGCAGAGTCCTGAGTATAATGTAGAGCCTGGTATATGATGCGCAGAGTCCAGTGTATAATGTAGAGCCTGGTATATGATGTACAGAGCCCCTTCCATCAGCATACCTCTTTCATCAGAAGCTCCCCATGACATAAGAATCCCTCCTTTCACACCAGACACCCCCTATCACATCAGGATCCCCCTTTCACATTAGAAGCCCCCTCATCACATCCAAGAGCCACCCCTCCCCCCTGTATGTCAGAAGCCCCCATCATATCAGAGTTGCTGCAGACTGGGTAAAATCTTGTAGTGGGTCAGATGTCGTTCTCATGCCATAGTTTGGAGACCCCTAATCTATACTGCCTTTCAAGTGTGCAATCTAAAGGGAAATACCCCAAAATAACAACTGATAGCTATTGTTTTTCCAAAATAAACTTAAAATTTCTGGCTGTGTTTTTCACATGGCAATATTGAATAAACATGCATCCAGAACAGCTGGAAAAATTTGGTGATCAGATTGAACCAACATAATGTACCCTGTACCTTTGTCTTCGGAAGTCTATTGCCACAGTATAAAAGCCAGCCAGGAACTCAGCACAGGGATGGGGGGAACCCCTTGTAATGGGCACAGCAGCCAGCAGTTGTACAGACCTGGGAACTCAGCACAGGCATGGTGGGAACCCCTCATTATGGGCACAGTGAGGCTGCAATTGATGGGCACAGTGAGGCTACATTTGATGAAATAGACACTTGCATTTGGCAGCGCCATACCTATCTCTCTTTTAAACTTACCCATATTTTCATTTGACTCATAGGTATTGATCATTGTGGAATTTATTTTCAAAATGAGTGAAAATTCGGTTCCATCTTTGAAATTATTTCCCTTCACAAGGCGTTCAGATGAGGAAAAAAAGGAGGATAAAGGAGCTTGGTCCACATCAACCCAAACTGTAAATTCAGCAGAGGTCAACACTCTGCTTTTCCACCACTTCTTATAATAAATGGAGTTGGCTAGCTGGATATGATGTGACTCATGCATATTATTGTTTTCCCTGTTTGCTATTCCAAAGTCATGGCACCGACACGCTGTGGATATCAACAGGGGTTAACGACCTAAAGCATCTCACTGAAAATTGCAAGCGAAATGAAACTACCCAAAGCCATCTTCACAATGTTATGAGGCTCAAGTTTTTTGGGAAGCGTAGCATTTGTGAACAGCTAGATGAGGCTACAGAATTGCCATTAGAAGACACAACAAGACACAAGAGGTCACAAAAATTGACACATCCTGTCTAGAATAATAGACTGATATTTTGTGGTGCATTCGAGCTGGATTTGCGTGGCCGTGATGAGAGTGAGAGCTTCGATAATCCTGGGATATTCCGTGGCTTGGTCAATTTTGTTGCTTCTCTTGATGGAGTTTTGAAAGAGCACCTTGAGAATGCCACTGTTTTTAAGGGAACTTCAAAAACTGTGCAGAATGAGCTGGTCACGGAACGTCCCACACTCCGCTTGAGTGCTTCCGTCATATACCACTTCCTCCCAGTCTGTATACAGATATCCCAACCTCTCTGAGCACAAAACAAGGTGACGCTTGCTTGTTGCTAACATGAACTCTCTTTATTCAGAACCAGAATACAGTCTTATATACAGGAGAAAATATTACTCTAACAATACACTCGTAATCTAATTAACATGAGCTAATTAACTAATCCTTTATACAGCCTAGGTGATTGAGACATGACCTTTTGCCCAGACTGAGTTAATTATCACAGGACATTTTCTCACAATAGCAGCAGCTCCAATAGGAGTCGTCCCGTCTACTACATTGTATAGAGCAGTGTTTCTCAACTCCAGTCCTCAAGGCGCCCCAACAGGTCAGGTTTTCAGGATTTCCCTCAGATTAAACAGCTGTGGTAATTACTAAGGCAGTGAAACTGATCAAATCACCTGTGCAAAGTAATGGAGAGCCTGAAAACATGACCTGTTGGGGCGCCTTGAGGACTGGAGTTGAGAAACACTGGTATAGAGGACAATGTCATCAGCTCATTCAATTAACATAAACACAGGTAGTTGGAGTTGATGACACCAGCATCTCCTCACAGGATGTGTCCCAACAGTATAATTCAGTCTTATCATTCTAATATGGCATATAAAGGGTTCCCAGAGTCTGTGTGTTTTGGGGGGACATGGAGCTGAATCCAAAGTAACACCAACCCCAGGGTCCCCAGGCATACAGCTCACAGAGAGCACCATTCCCCCAAATGCTAGGGCCCATAATCGGTGGGCAAGAGGCTTGCGTTCAGTCCCCTCCAATAGCCTCTGTCCCGGGTGAGTCTGTCACAGAGCTGTTGGACTGTATGTTGTCTGTTGTAAAGGAGCACATTATTCAAGAAGCACGGAGCAGCAATTTTTTTCTCAATCCAGGCCGACGAGACCACTGATATTGCCACACAGTGCCAACTTGTGCTTGTACTGCGCTACATTGATGCTAAAAACAACGTACAGGAGCGGTTTTTTGAGTTTATTCCTTTACATTCCGCTAATGCGGATTCCATCGCTATAGCACTACAAGAGCGTCTTGCTGTCATCCTTCCAGGGGATCAGAAACATAAACTCATCTCCCAAGCATATGATGGAGCCAGTGTGATGAGGGGTGCCACTTCAGGGGTTCAAAAGAAGATTCAAGATATGTACCCAAATGCCCATTACATCCACTGCTATGCATATCAGCTCAATCTGATAATGCAACAGGCCACTTCTCAAATGCCCAAGGTGAGACTTTTTATTTGCAAACCTTGGAGGATTTGCCAGCTTTTTTGCGATATCACCCAAGCGCACAAATGTAATTGATAAAGTAGTTGCCCATAGACTACCGACATCAAGCAGTGTCAGAAGGAACTTCCACACCTGTGCCGTCAATACAGTGTTTGAGCACAGAGAGGACCTCATCCGCTGTTTTGAAACAATGCGAGACTCAGGTGACTTTGACCCTGTTGCCATGAGAGAGTCAGCAGGCTTTGCCGTGCTGCTAGAGGATCATGATTTTTATTATTTTCTTACACTTTTCCACAACATCATGCCGCATGTGGACCTCCTCTATGCCAAACTCCAGAAGAAGGACATAGATTCAGTCCCACTTCAGGACTAGCCTCGTTTTGGATTTTAGGTGTTTACATGTTTAAAACAGCTTTTTTTGCTAGAAAATTACTTAGAACCTCCAAACATTATATATTGTTTTTTTTCTAACACCCTAGAGAATAAAATGGCGGTCAATGCAATACTTTTTTTCTCACCGTATTTGCGCAGCGGTCTTATAAGCGCACTTTTTTTGGAAAAAAAATCACTTTTTTGAATAAAAAAATAAGACAGCAGTAAAGTTAGCCAATTTTTTTCATATTGTGAAATATAATGTTACACCAAGTAAATTGATACCCAACATGTCATGCTTCAAAATTGCGCCCGCTCGTGGAATGGGGTCAAACTTTTACCCTTAAAAATCTCCATAGGTGACGTTTAAAAAATTCTACAGGTTGCATGTTTTAAGTTACAGAGGAGGTCTAGAGCTAAAATTATTGCTCTTGCTCTACCGGTTGTGGCGATACATTACATGTGTGTTTTGACCACCGTTTTCATATGTGGGCGCTACTCATGTATGCGTTCGCTTCTGCGCGCGAGCTCGTCAGGACGGGGCTCTTTAAAAAAAAATTTTTTGTTTTCTTATTTATTTTACTTTATTTATTTTTTCACTGTTTTTGAAAAAAAAAAATTGGATCACTTTTATTCCTATTACAAGGAATGTAAACATCCCTTGTAATAGAAAAAAGCATGACAGGTCCTCTTAAATATGAGATCTGTGGTCAAAAAGTCCTCAGATCTCATATGTGGAATTAAATGCAAAAAAAACCCAAAAGTCATTTGAAAAAATGACAACAAAAAAATATGTCTTTAAGACGTATGGGCGGAGCTGACGTTATGACATCGCTCCCGCCCTCCTATGGTATGGAGATGGGTGGGGGCCATCTTCCCCTCACTCGTCTCCATACCACGGATGTGACAGGTCCCGATCGCCTCCGCCACTACCGTCGGCTCCGGTAAGTGGCGGAGGGCGCGATAACGATGATCTCACGGCGAATCCGCTGCAGAGACCACCATTATCGTAAACAGAACCGCCGGCCCTAAAGATGGATACCTCGGTTGTGGCAGCAGCTGCTGCTGTTACCGAGATATCCACCTTCAAAGAAATGACGTATATATACAGTGGCCGGTCGGTAAGTGGTTAAGGGGAGCATCCAGCAGTTCCAGCAGGACAAACAGAAGATCAGGTAGCAGCTGTATTCCTCCTTTTCCATGTGTTGTTGTTATTATTACTATTATTTTTATTATTATTATTGCTCATACATTTTTCAGAGATTCTATCCCATCCCTGGTTGACCAAAGCAGTCAAGGTGGTTCTCAACCGAAGAGGTGGGGCTCGCTGAATGCAGGAGAACATAAACGCATTGGAACCGAGGTGAGTTTTTATTTGTTGCTATATTTGTCTTTTTGATAGCTCCCTTATAGATATGAAGATTGGAAAGAAAAATATTTTTCTTACAATATTCATATAAAAATGATGTGATCTAAAGGGATTTGTTATCCCCTCTAGTGAATAACATTAGTATTACAGCCTTCATCGGTGTTAGCTGCCTGAACATCAGAAATGTATGAAACTTGACGTATTTACTAAGAATGTCTTGTCCATGTGTATGGAGTTCTGAGAAATTATGGATTCAAAACCACTGAAACAGATCTCCCTTTATAACTTAAAACTCAACATTTTAAAATGACCAGTTTTAAGTTATGAAGGGAGATCAGTTTCAGTGTTTTTGAATCCATAATTTTCTCAGAACTCCATACACATGGACAAGACATTCTTAGTAAATACGTCAAGTTTCATGCATTTCTGATGGTAAGGGAGCTAACAGAGATGACATTGACATTTTGTCATCACTACCTAATTTTTGTTTTTATCCTTCACTCTATAGGTCTGTGATGCCATACTTTTACACACCATGCAACGTTTCTCCTTCACAAACCACCTTATTAGTGCCACCTTGCAGACAGGTTTGAACAGTACGCAATGGAGTTTCCGGAGTGAGTGAGACTTTGTAGGCCTATCCACTGCTCAATAAGAATAAGTTAAAGACAGAGCTTGGTCTCATCTACCGCACAGAAGAGTTCAAAAAGTGTAATGGTGTTGTGGACCTATTCCAGCTGTTTGTGGAAAACAATCTTGTTCGTGTATTTAGAGATACTGTCACTCTGCTAAAGATCCTCATCACCACACCCATGACCACAGCAGAAGCTGAGAGGTGCTTCTCAACCTTAAAAATGATTAAGACTTTTCTGAGAAATAGCATGACCCAGGAAAGGCTGAATGCATTGGACATGCTGTCAATGGAAAAGAGAGTGGTGACAGAGATGACTGACTTCACCCAGAAGGTCATTGAGAAATTTGCAAGCCAGAAAGAAAGGCGAGCAAAATTTTTTTTCAAATAGTTCTACTGGCGCTAGTGTGAATGTGGCGTGCATTTGTATTCAGTCACCTTTTCTCTGATTCAGAGTTTTTGTGTTGTTGTTTGTTGTACAATAAAGTTTGTTTGCTGTTTTAAAAAAAATTACTGATTCGTGGTACATATATTGCATTCTTTAACAGTTGACTTAAACATTAACATTTTCCTTGTCAAAAGAAGTTTATTGAGTATACAATGTTATAAAGATACATAAAGTAAGTTTACAAGGATCTATAAAGTAAGCTCATTGTTTTACAGTAGGGTTTATATAGGTAAATATCATGAAATTTCAAATATTAAACATTGGGTTCACGTAAACCTAAATTAAAGATATATATCATTTCCTCAGTTACTTTTGTAGGTATTTAAATGATTTATACCTACTATACATATTGTTTACAAGTAGAGTGTATATAGGTCAAATAAATTCTGATAATGAGCTTTAATCGTAAGGTGGAGAAAAGGAAAGAGAAAGAAGAAAAAGGGTTGAAAGGTAGACGTATGGTCCACAAGGTTGTCCCGCTCGTCAGTTTATTATTCTTTTTAGTTCTCTTTGAAGCCTTAGAATGGGTGTCTCTGTAAGTCATTTAATCTGTTACCATGGCAACAGGACAGAGTCATTGACGTTTGACAGGAACTGTTGTTTTATCCAAGGGTGCCAAAGTTTTTCAAATTTTGGAATTTGATTTTGACCGATGGCTACCATCTTAGCATGGGACATTGTATTATTCATTCAATGAATTGTTTCTGCTAGTACCAATGTAGGAGATTTCCATGCCTTGGCCACTGTTTGTTTTGCAGCCGTTATTAGTTGGATCATAAGTTTGAATTGAGAGAGTGTTAACCATTCCGGTTTTAGATTAAGTAAAGTTAAATATGGATCTGGTTGTATTATCTTTTTAAATATTTTAGATGCAATCACGAAAACTTCCTTCCAGAAGGTTTGGATTACTGGGCACGTCCACCATATGTGTAAATATGTGCCTATTTCTGGGCATCCTCGAAAACAAAGAGCTGAGGTATTAGGTGAATATTTTGCCACTCTAGCGGGTACAAGGTACCAGCGAGTTAGGACTTTATAATTTGTCTCCAGTGCTAAGATGTTGGGTGAAGATGACTTAGATGTGAGCCATATGTTAGACCAGTCCGTGTCTTCTAAAGTTCGTCCCAGGTCCTCCTCCCACCTCTGAACGTAAGAGGGTCTATTAAGATTTGCTACTCCATATAATTGATTATAAAGTGATGAAATTGTACCTTTAGCAAATGGATCTTTTGTACAGATTGATTCAAAAATGGATAATTGGGATAATGGTGTATCCCCCTTTAGGAATGGTGTATAGAAATTTTTGATTTGGAGATATCTAAATATCTCAGAGTTTGGTAGATCATATTTTTCTCTAAGCGATGGGAATGAAAGGAATGATTTAGATGCTATGAAGTCATTTAGTGTCTGAATGCCTGATGTTGTCCAAGCTTTAAAAGAATTTGGGTAGATCCATGCCGGATAAAAAGCCGGATTTCTGATAAAAGAAAGGAGAGGATTGTGTGGAGATTGTAACTGATATTTGGTTTTTAGTTTATCCCAGAGAGATAAGAAGTGTTTAGTTATGGGATTATGAATTTTAAAGCGGTCTTTAGGATCAAGCCATAATAAATTTGATATTAATAGAGGGTCATTTTCTGAAGCCTCTATAAATACCCATAATGGGATTTCCTGTTTTGCATGGTATTTGGACAGACTGGCCAAATGTGCTGCTCTGTAGTAGTTAGTAAAATTAGGGTATCCCAGGCCTCCTTTATTTTTGGGAAGATGTAGTGTGTGTATAGGTATACGTGGTTTAGAAGAGCCCCATATAAACGAAGTTGCTCTTTTTTGTACTATTCTCAAAAAATAGGAAGGAATTGGAATAGGGAGGACTCTGAATAGATAAAGCAATTTGGGTAGAATAGTCATTTTGATTGCATTAATTTTCCCTATCCAGGATAAAGGAAGTTGCGACCATTGTTTTATTAGATTTGTGATCTGTCTTAATACAGGAGGATAATTGGTTGAGAATAAGTCAGAATGAGATGCTGTTAAATGAATTCCAAGATATGGGATTGATTTTTCTGCCCATGTGAATGGGAGTGCAGCCTTAGCCGGGATCAATTCCATGTTTGTGAGTGAAATATTAAGCACTAGGCATTTCTTAGGATTAATCATAAGGCCGGATAGGGCTGCAAATCCATCAAGAGCTGGTATTAAGTTAGGACCAGAGACCTGTGGTGATGATAGAAAAAGTAATATATCGTCTGCAAATATACATAATTTGTGTGTAATACCTCCTACTTCAATGCCAGTTATAGTTTGGTTTGTTCTGATGTATTGGGCCATGGGTTCGAGTATAAGGGCAAATAATAAGGGAGATAATGGGCAACCCTGTCGGGTACCTCTTTCGATATTAAAGGCTTCAGATTTGTATCCAGCATATTTTATATAGGCTTTGGGTTTATTATATAATGCTTTGATCCATGTTAAAAAGTGGGGTCCAAAACCCCATTTTTGTAATGAATATTGCATATATTGCCAGGATACTGTGTCAAATGCCCTCTTAATATCGAGAGATAGAAAACATAAAGGGATTTTCCGTTTTTTAGCAATATGTGCCAATAACACTGCCCTGCGTATATTATCGCCTGCCTGTCTATTTGGCATGAAGCCTACTTGATCTCTATGTATTAATTTTCCTATAATGCTATTGAGGTGTTTTGCTATTATTTTTGCTAATAATTTAATATCGAGGTTTTACAGAGAGATAGGCCGATAATTCACACAGGAAGTATCATCAGAAAGGGGTTTTGGGATCATACAAACAATTGCCATTAGTGTTTCTTGCCGAAAAGAATGTCCATCTAGAAGTTTGTTAAAAGTTTCAGTGAGAATGGGAGAGAGTATTTCTGAGAATGTTTTATAGTATAAAGCCGAGTAGCCGTCTGGGCCTGGTCTTTTGTTAAGTTTTAGGTCTTTTATGGCGTTAGCAACTTCATCTATAGTTATAGGCTCATCCAAACTGCTTTTTTGATTCTGAGATAACTCAGGTAAGTTTATTTTTGAGAAGAAGGATTCAGCTTCTGTAGGATTAAATTCATTGTTTGTCTTGTATAAAGTTGCGAGATGTGAGTGAAATTTATGGACTATTTTAACTGGATTACAAGTGTAAACATTTTTTGATAATTTCAAACGTATTGGTTTGAAAGATTTGTTAGTTGAATTTAATGCCCGAGCCAAATATGTACCTGGTTTGTTTGTATTCATGTAGAAATTGTGTTTGGAGCGTTTGAGGGATTTATCAACTGACTGAGAAATAGATCGTATTCCAATCTAGATTTTTCCAGATGAGATTTTGTACTCTGAGATGGATTATCTTGGAATGATATGTAGGCTGCATTAAAATTGAGTTCTAGTTTTTTTGCTAGATTTTTGCGTTCCCGTTTAAATAGTGCCATTTGTCTTTGTATTGTACCACGCAAGACAGGCTTATGAGCTTCCCACAGTGTTATTGGGGAGATGTCTGTTGTATTATTAATTGATATGTATTCCTTTAAAGCTTGTTCAATGGCCATCTGATGTAGTGGGTGTTTGAGCATTATGTCCGGTAAGTACCACGTTGGGTCATGCGCTTTTGGTATGGCTGAGGCTATAGTAGTGTATACTGCATTATGGTCAGACCACGGAATCGGAATTATATCTGATGCAATAATTTCTGGTATCATTCCTATTGTTAGAAAAATATGATCTATTCTGGTGAAGGTTTGATGAGGGTGCGAGAAATAAGTGAATTTCTATTTCATTGGGTTACTTTCTCTCCATGAATCTACCAGATTGTATTTGGAAAGAAGTTGAGAAAAAGGTAATCTAGAGGTTATTTTGGATGGTGTAAAAGGTGATTTATCTAGAAATGGGAGGAGGACCTGGTTCGAATCCCCACACATTATCACTGTTCCTATTTTGTGTGTATTAATCACTTGTAATATATGTGAGAGGAATGGTGTAGGTTGTTTGTTAGGAGCGTAGTAGGAAATCACCGTGATTGCTGTATCCATTATATAACCCATGAGTATCAGGTATCTACCTTCTGGGTCTTTAATTTCTGATGATAAGGTGAATGGTGTGGATCGGTGAAATGCAATTAGACTTCCCCTTGCTTGGTACAGGCAGAAGCCATGTAAATTTGTTGATAAAAAGGAGAAATATATTTTGGAGTAGAATCTTTGGTGAAGTGTGTTTCTTGGAGGCATACTATGTGAGCCTTCTTGTTATGGAAAGTACGGAAGGCTTTGGTCCTTTTTTGAGGGACATTTATTCCCTGAAAATTCAGGGAAAGTATATTCAGTGGTGCCATGGCAATAGATCAAATAGTTTTGACTTACTTTTTGTTATGCAGAGCTGACTGCGCAGATCAACCTGTGTGGACTGAAGAGATGAATAGATAGAAAAGAAACCAGTGAATTCTGGAGTAAAGAGTAAACAAAAAACATATGAGATTAAATGATACATTGTATAAATTATTTTTTGCAAGTAATCACAATTTACCCGTGAAAGAGAATAAATATCTCTCTCAGGGGAATAAGTGCCTTCGTCACACTTCCACATAATATGGTTGGGAGAATGAGGAGGGCTAATGGGGGTACACGGATCTTCCGCTTACAGGAGAGAAGTGCTATGTCAAAAGACATCAAAATGATGTTTCATTAATTGGAGTGCAGAATATAGTTTTTGTTGAAATTATTTATTCCAGGGTGGTTGTATATGGTTAGTCTTGCCCTAGGCAAAATAATTCAGTTAGAAAGGTACTGTTAATAACTTTGGTATTGATGAAGATAGTTTGAATTATTTTGGGATTTTATCCCTTTTAGAGTAAACAATTACATATTTTATTCATATGTAACTGTTTAGATATGTTGACTCATAAAATTGAGGTTGTATTGCTTCAGATTAGAATAAACGAAAACATAATTCTAGGAACTAGTTAGGTAATAATATATTTGTTTTAAGAAAAGAAAGAAAAAGCTTCCATTACTTCTGGATTATTGAACATATTTGTCCTAAAAAGTAATAAATCTATTGTTATTACCTGATAATATATAACTGAACAAGAATTTCCTTATTTCACTTATATATTCTAAGGCTATATGAATCAGAAGTAATAAGAAATATAACTGGAATGTAACATGATCCCACACAGTGTGTGACTATCAGAATGCAGTTACATTCAGTTATAAATATAGGTTTTTTAAAGAGAACCATCTCTTAGTATAATAAATGAAGAGATATCAGGAATTAGGATGTCAGTCCATTAAATCTTCTTGGTCCATGGATGATGTGGCATAACGGCCTCTTTTGTGAGAATGATGATTCCCATTTTGTTCTGAAATTTTCTGGGTGCTGCCTGAAGGTGAAGATGACGCCATTCTTCTGCGTGTGGGAGAGTTGCTGCTTGTGGGTTCTGTCAGATTTAATTTTAAAAGGGTTTGTTGTAGTTCATCTGCTGATCTGCTTCTGTAAATTGTACCTTGGTAGTTAAATCAGTTCCATTAGTTGGGGTTTCATGGATCGTCTTTTAGTAATAGTAAGTTGGGATAGGTCAGCAAAAATTTGATAATTGTGTCCTTGAAAATTAAGTTCCTTTTTTTCTCTTGCAGCAATTAGTATTTGTTCTTTCGTTCTGTAATAATGAAATTTTGTGATTATATCACGTGGGGGTCCATCTTTCTTTTTGGCTGTGAGGGCTCTGTGTACTCTGTCCAGTTCTAAACGTTCAATAGGGATATCTGGCTTTAGTTCTTGTAATAGAGCAGTAATAGTAGATTGCAGGTCTGTCACAGTTTCAGGTATTCCCCTTATGCGCAAGTTTGAACGTCTGGCTCTATTTTCGTAATCTTCAAACTTAGTTTGAAGTATTAAATTCTCTTTTTTTAATTGTTCCAATTCTGTTATATTTTCTTGGGTTGTAATTTCAATTTCATCCATTTTTATTTCTAAGGCTGCGGTGCGGTTTCCCAGCTCTCTTATTTCTTTGGTTAGGCTTTTTGTTATTTGGTCTGAGGTTTGTTTTAAAGCCTTATGAAGCATCTTTTCAAATTGTAATAATATTTCTGGGGATACTGAGGAGGCTTGTGGAGAAGTTTGTGAGAGGATTTGTTCTGTATCTGACTCAAATGGAGAGTCTTGCTGTGACATTTTCTGTCTGTGAGAGCGCCCTGATGCTGTATCTTGTGAGGTGACTGGAGCTGCTTCAGCTGCAGTGAGTGCCTGTGAGCTCTTTGTGAGGTGATTTTTATTTCTGCCACGGTTTCCTCCCAGTACCATATTTCCTGCCCAAACTTTCACAGTTTGTTCCCTGGGGCAAAAAGGTTCAAATGGATACCTTTTGAGCCTGCAGGCTCCGCTTTGTCCTTCTCTTCTCTCCTCAGCGGTGTGGAGCTCTAACAATGCATGTCTGCTCCGCTAGGCTCCGCCTCCTGCCCCCCTAACATTAACATTTTCAATATATTATCTAGATATATAATCTGTCCTGTGATGCTGGGACTGTATACTCTGTCCTGTGATCTGAGCTGTATACTCCTGACACTATGGGTGGAAGCAAGTGGAATACAGGGGAGTGGGTGGATTATATAAGGGGTGTGGTTTATGAGAAGTGGGAGGGGTAAAAAAAATGATGGGCGGGGTCTGGCGCCCCCCATCCAAAAACGTCATCAGCCGCCACTGGTGCTCTTATATTAAGAATTACTGAAACCAAATTGACACTAGATGCAGCCTGTTGCTTACTGCATATCTTTCCATGCTCATACAAAGGCTACAAGACCTCCTTGATTGCTTAACATCTGCTTAACACAGGCAAGTCCCCAATTCCTAAATCTTGGAAAGCAACCCGAATCCCCTCAATAAGGAACTGGCTGCAACAAGTACACAGTATCCATCATATGGAGGTAAACTGTGGCTATGACACATAACTATTTGACCAAATATCATATTGTGCCCCTGGCCGATGACATTACAAGGGCGGAGTCACCAATGACATCACCAGGTGGCCCTTCCCCATTAGTTATTCAAGAACCATCAGATGGCAGAGCCGTCAGATGGCAGGAGCCTGTGGCGGGAGTGGACCTTTTTTGTTTTTCAGGTTTTGGCGGTAGAGGCGGGCTGTTTTTTTAATAAAGGTCAAAACTAACTACTGTCATTTTTTATACCACACCTTTTTTGTTTTGGTGAATGAATAGGGGTACTTGTTAAAGGGGGCTTACAAATTCTTATAAGCCCCCCGTCCGCAGACCCCCACAACCACTGGCCAGGGTTGTGGGGTAAAGGCAAGGTTTTTTTTAGGGGGGCAGAACCCCCCTCCACGTTGAGGGCATGTGGCCTGGTATGGTTTTACATTTTGGCATGGGGTTCCCCTCAAAATCATTACCAGACCCGAAGGGTCAAAAATGCAAAGTGCACCTCAAAATGTGCCGAAAAACCACATGAACTGCAACAGCAAAGATGTGAACCTAGCCTTAATTAGGATCAGTACAAACAGCAGTCACATAGGACATGAATTTTAGCTTTTACAGGAATCTCCCAGGAGTGCCCTGCTTTCATGGCAGGTCTTCTTTAATTATCTTTCAGCTCTTTTCATATATAATGTAATATAAGTATGTAAACAATGGAAATCTGCTGCATTTAAGTTAATTTTTGTTGATTTTATGATTGTCTTATTTCTTGACAGTTGCAGATTTGTCAGATCTAGTTAAATAAGCCAAACAAAGAGCCTAATTTCATGGATTTCTTTATTTGCTTTAAATTCTATGCAAGACTTGCAAATATACAGTAATTATGAACATTTGTTTTATCACACATCAGAGAAATTTCTTGAATAAAATGCTAATTATTTATATTTTTGCACTATACAACATTTAACTACCCAAGCATAATTTACAAAGATATTCTGTGTATCCATGACTATATGGTTGACATAATTTTTATTTTCTCAAGAAACAATTATTTGCTAAAAAGAACATAACGGAATAGAGTCTAAAAATTACATTCTTAACACAGTCAGTAAAGAAAGGACTGGGAAAAATGCTATTCCTTTTCTCTTCAAAGTGGAGCTCCATCCAAAATGGGAAGCTTAGCTTATTTTCCCCCCCCCCCATCCGCTACCACATTTGGCACTTTACAGTGGGGGAGAAGGTACCTGGTTTTGACAGGTACCCGCTCCCACTTCTGGCTGACTTTGGTTTGGGGAACTCATCCGGAAGTTCACCGCACCTCCTCCCCCTGCCGCTGGGGCATGCGCAGTAGGGAACCAGCTGTAAATCCGCAAGGCTTCATTGCCGGTTTCCCTTATCCGAGATGGTGGCGGCAGCACTCAAGAGCAGATTGAAAAGACACTGGGGAAGACACCACTGGATTCGTGGACAGGTAAGTGTTATAATATTAAAAGTCAGCAGCTACAGTACTTTTTTCTGAAGGAGCCTGGAGCTCCACTTTAAATTAATCCATCTAGAGCTAATGTTCAGGCCAAACTCTGTTCCCACCAAACCCGGGGGAAACTGTCACAACTTAAGCTATGAAATGCTTCTCCCCGCAGCTGCACATAACAAAGAGGCAGTGATGTGGTCTTATTAGGTCAAATATATCACCAACATCCCCACTCCTTTTGTTTCCCTACAACTGCAGCTGATTGGAATGGTGGCCTGCTGGCATGTGACAACTTCCAAACGAAGTCTATCTATCTATCTATCTATCTATATGTCCATAATGTAAAAACTGCAACTAGAAACAAATGTGCCTTAGGCATTTGTACTCTTTATATTTTTGATGCTAGATTTTACATTTTCACTTGGTATGCATGATTATATGTGTAGGCTGGTGCAGTCTATTTTCTCCACTGCAGGTGGTGCTCAACTGCAGCAGCATTGCAGAGGGAGTGGAAGTCAAGAGGAATCTAGTTCCTATATGGTTTCCTGGGTCACAGGGGGCAGCTCTCTGATTGAATGCTGGCATGCCATGTGACTTTGGCAAGCATCTTGGGTCAGGCAGGGTCTACTTAAGACTCTGGCTCCTGGGCTTGGAGAGCGTTTTGCATGTGAATAGAGTAGGGACAGGTCTCGTGTCTGTCGGGGGCAGTGCTTGAGTGCTTAGCAGCAGGGAAAGGTTCCAGAGGAGTATGGAAAGTTCAGGGACACACCATCCTACCTGGAAGCCTCCCCACTAGGGTACTGACTGGCCAGGCAGCATTTAATTCCTCAAGACAAAAGGTGTTGCTATATCCTTTGAGTGCTCCCGGTCTGATTGCCTTCCCGTTGAGCTTGTTGTATATTGTCAAACTATTGTCAAACTTGAATTACAACATATTCCGGGTACTCTGCACTTGGAGTATTTTCTGCTGCTGCACCATGCTGCACCTACCCACATATGCAGGATCAGATCACTCACAAGGTAAACTGGGTAGCTGTTCATCCATTCATGTTGTACAGCAATGTAGATCCATATCAATCATGAGTCATGATGAATGGTGCCCCACCTGCCAAATGAAAAAATCCTGCAGACCGCTGACATGCCGTTGCTCACTCATGCTGAATAAAACCTTTTAGGGCTTGTCACTAAATGTAAACAAAGGGGTGGGATCTCCCAGGTGATGTGATTGGAATGACAGTGATTGTCATTTCCCGAAAAATGGCCATTTGGTCATATTTGGTCAGTGATGTCTGTACTGTCCCTACCCCTTTGTTTACATGGCTGGGTACGCCCGGTCAGTAAAGGGCCAGGTGACATCACTGGATGACAGGAAGGAAGCTGTTGTATATAGGAGCATTAGATATTCCTTTTAAAAGCTGCATTAAATAATGTATCTCTTTTGCTAAATTGTATGTTAGCAAATCAGAAAAGAACTGACTAAAAGAAGTATTTGGAATTGGAAAATGAATATGTTAATTCTTTGAAATCCATTGTTGCAGAACTTCACTTATCAAATAATCCCTACTTGTACCATATGCAGTCCATCATAAGCACAAGCAAACAGCGACAAATGTACTGTAAAGGAAAACACTGGAAGTTCTGTATTATATTAATTACAATGTTATATACCTCTTTGTTCAAACTGCATAGCAAAAACATTTTTACAGTACATGTAGAACTCGCATTGACAAACCAATTGACTAGTGACAAAACAATCGCTATTCTTTGATAAGTATTTTTCTCACAGAGTCTAATCTCAGCTGAAAGTAGACATCTAATTAATTCTAGTTTAATTTTAAGCTTACCTGATATAAAAATTGTTAACCAGTCTTTTTCTTATCCCTACATCTGGCTTTGACAATTAACTGATAGAATAGTTTACATATTTCACCTTACATTAACTATATTTTTAAAGGGTAACTCCACTTTCCTGGGGTAAAAAAAATAGCAAATAAAGAAAAAATATTATAGCACATATAATTGATACACTAATCATTATGTAATTGAATGTTATTAAAAATTACCTTTCCTTTTCAACATGAAGCCCTGTAATTTTCTGAGAATGCATTGCAATATGGCTACCTGGGGTTGTTCTGTGTACCGACCACTCCCCAGAAACATCATTTTATGCTTGTGTGATTTGCTCACCAATTTTCCCAGATTTCAAGCATCCCCTGCAACAAAAATTTAATTTTTGGAGAAATACTTTCAACAGGAACCCATCTAAAGGAATGCAGGCCCAGCAGATTTCCTCATTAGTGCTCTGCTGCTGCCACAGCTGACAGATAATTATAAAACCACTCCCATTAGACCCACTCAGAACAGAGGCAGAAACAAACGCACATGGGGGTTGATTTACTAAAACTGGTGCACTCAGAATCTGGTGAAGCTGTGTATGGTAGTGAATCAGCTTCTAAATTCAGCTTGTTCAATTAAGCTTTGGCAATAAAACCTGGAAGCTGATTGGTTTCTGTGCAGAGCTGCACCAGATTTTGCACTCTCCAGTTTTAGTAAATAACCCCTATGGATTTTATCAGAATAACCCAATGTAGGAATCTGCAACAAAGTTTGTTATACTCAATGCAATGTACATCGATCACCCAGAAGGGAATGTTTTTCTTCTCAACAAAAGTGGATTTTCACTTTAAAAACTCAAAACTCGGAGATAATCTCTCCTGTATTGATTGTGTATATGTGACATACTGTATGCAGGTCTCCTGTATTATTTATTTTTTGAATTCTCATTTATGGAAAGATCTTTGTACCACATGCCCTTATGTCAGACTCCATGCTCCCACCCCAATCCTCCTCTATGTATTTTTTGCTTTTTTATATTTACCTTTTCCAAATGTCATCAGGGCAATTAAATGATGCTGCAGGGTTCTCCTCTTTAACTGCTTTCCTGGCTGGGTATTCCTCACTAATGCTGAGATCGGCTTTGACAGCATCAGCACATTGTAAACTAAGGGTACTGTGGCACAGTGGCAGGTCCATGATGCCTTGCACTCACAGTAGGCTCTCAGTCTTTCAGGTTGTGTGATGCACATTCAACAAAGGGGACTAAGGACATCGTATTGCAAAAAATATATACCGTGCAAGTTTTCTCCAACTTAAGGTGAGTATAGGCAAAGTTTTTTTTGTAACACACGTTTGAAGCGTAGCTTGTTTTTCCCTATGCGGATTGTATGTTATTTTGATACAGAAAAAAAAATATTTGGTTATTATGTTGCTTTGTTATGCCATATGTTATATTGTCATTTATTGTGCATTCTTTGTGGCTCTCTGACAAGGCAGCCATAAGCCAAACATGCAAATGTAATTGTGTGTTTAGGTGACAAATAATGGAGGTGTCAATTTTACAATTAAAATACTCTTTTCAGATAGACAATCTAAATACAATGTAAAAAGCACCTGTATTGGAAGCAAAGGTTTTGATCAACATAAATGGGGTTTGGAGGAAAGCTATATTTCACAGAAATGCTATGGGAATTCTATATGCAGAATGTATGTCTATCTGCATAGAGATTATATTCTGCAATGTCACAGCCACCTGGCTAACTGACTGACTGCATTAATGCAACAATCATGTATGATTACGTGAATGACAGAACAGTTCACTCTTCTGAA
Organism: Lithobates clamitans; assembly: GCA_037952925.1. Lineage (NCBI taxonomy): Eukaryota > Metazoa > Chordata > Amphibia > Anura > Ranidae > Lithobates > Lithobates clamitans. The sequence goes on along the minus strand of JBBGZY010000787.1, from coordinate 7,103,171 downwards.
ATTTTAAGTCTTGATAGCAATAAATGAATTGTTTCCAAAGACAGATGGCACTGATTTTGAAGACTGATGCATAAACTGCCTAATTTATGCTTAAGGTAGCTATTTATATAAATATTTCTTTCAGTCTTTCAATGGATCTGAATATCAACATAGGTGTAATATTTTCTAAACTGCTATCTAAAATTTAAGATGATATCTTTTTGCACATATTTTCAAATCACTGTCTTTGGGAAAGAGGCATAATGTGTCTATGAAGAACAACATCTTACACCATTATTTTTACTTATAACATCCACATTTAAGGGAGTATTCTTGAAAAGGAAGTCTAACTCATTCAAGCATTTCCAATAAATGATCTAGAGACCCTTATGTTAATGAAATGCTTAGAGCATACATAGGTTGAAAAAGAATATAAAAAATAAGCCCAGTAGTCTGCTGAACTGGGTGTATCATTAAAAATATTATATAATATACCCAAATTTGAGGGTTTGCTATTGGGCAGAAAAACCTTAATAGTGCAAAGTGTGGTATTATTATACATATACATATATATATATATATATATATATATATATATATATATATATATATATATATACACACACACACACACACACACATATTTATATATATATATATATATATATATATATATATATATATATATATATATATATATATATATACCTACTAGAAACTATATAGTACTTCTCAAATTTTTTTATCCCTAAAGTACTGTTTACTAATTTCTTAAAGTATCAGACTAACTAAAAATGATGGCATGAGGCTGGAGTCATTTGAGGAGATTCTTGTGTCTTGGGAATGGTGGTATTCACTAGCGCATGTACCATTAGACTTGCTTGAACTCTCATTACTGTTGCTTTTGTTCTGCCTTATCTATCATTGATTACAAATGCTTAGGAGAGAATGGAAGTATTAATCCACTGGATTCTATAATAGCATCCACACATCTCTCTGCTGTGACATGCCAGCAGCTGCAGATATTACAACTTCTATAAACAATAAAGGCATGTACGGGGAATGTGATTTACAGAGCTGCTTTTTGATCTTTGAGTTTGCACTGAAGTAGAATTCATTCCAAACTTTGCCTGTTTGGCATTGGGTGTATGAATGAAATAGATGGGGTTTTCACCCACTAAGCCAAACCTCTAGCTGCAACAGGAAGTGATACATTTAGCAGAGGTTTTACTACTGCTGTAAAATCCTACAGCTCCTTGATCAGGCTGGTTGTTAAATTGTAAGTAACCCCCCTCTATCGCTTTCAGCCAAGGAAGCTGCCATCTTTGCCTCTGTTTTATCTACAACTGCAATGATGCCGCACATGTGATCAGTTTAGACACCAGCCATTGGATGGCTTGACAGTTTGGTTGAGAGCACAACCAATGGTAATGTTACATTTTTCGGCACGTGCCAGAAATTAAATTGTTTTATGGATGGGTTTACTTCTGCTTTAAGAAGCTATTGCTTCCTAGCAATCAGTGACAAATTCTCACCCTCTGAGCCAAATCAGCCAGCAGATACTGGCTTCCTAGGAACCAGTGACAGATCCTGCCCGGCCCATTCAGCTATCGGTCAGTGATTCCCCTATGACAGTTTAATATTATAAAAGGACAGGCATGGTGGCTGACTTTACTGACCAAATATGGCCATGGTCGTATTTGTGTAATAGCCATGGCCATATTTTTTCATTGATACTGGTCACCATCCTTATCCCCTGCTGTCACCTAGAAATCTGCCGGTGAGGATTAGCAATGGTAGTGGAAATGTCGGTAGGCTGGCATGTTTTTTTCTTTCTGTGGGCACCGTTCATCAGGATCTGCATCACTGGATGATGCGATTAAAAATGGACTTACATTGTAGGACTTTCGTTTTTTTTTAAATAAAGAACCTGCCAAAGTGTGTGCTGTATTTATTTTGGTTACTACATTTTTCTAATAAATGAGTAGGGGTACTATGCACCCCTTATTCATTTAAGTAGGCAGGGAAGTCAGTATTTGGAGCTCCCTTATTTATATAGGGAACTTCCAAATTCCAAAAAGCCCCCCCTGCAACCACCAGGCCAGAGTTGTGGGGAACATAACCTTGCCCTCATCAACATGGGGCTAGGATGCTATGCTGCTAGGGGGGGAGGAGGGGGATGTACCCTCCTCATGTTGATGGAATGTGGACTGCTATTGTTTTGGAGAGTATGCATATCTCATCCCTCTTTCCCGGCCAGCCCGGCTGCTAGCTCATATGTGGGTTATAAAAACCTGTGCTTTCATATGCAATTGTATTATGGCTGCAATTGTATTATGGCTGCTTATGTAAAGTGGTCGGCCCAGAGAAGATGGCACAACCTCCAGCATCCTGAAAAGGGTATGACCAAGGATTTAGATCTTTTGTTACCCCTGGCAATAGGAAACTTATTTGGCCTGCAGGGGTTGTTGGATTGACCAAGACGGCTGTAATTTTACCATGTGGCTGCATGGGGGATTTAGCTGGTGAAAATACCACAGAGGTGAGACAGTACTCTCAAATGAAGAATGCAACAACTATCAAAGACCACTCTGGTGTTGCCCTAATGGAAAAGAGTGGACCAGCACCACACAGTGAGAGTTTGTCGGTGCAGTCCATTCATGTTAGGTATAATCTTGGTAAGGGGTTAAATCAGCCTGTAAAAGCTTGAAATACAAAAGTGGATGTGTCTGATGAAGCACCACCAGTGCAAGCTGGTAAAATTGAGGCATTGCAACTTGCCTTGGTTGAAGATGTATTATTGTAGCCAAGTATGATTAAAAGTAATACGTGTTATGTGTCTGCTGTTGAGCTCCGTGATCTGTTTGTGTCTTCTGTAGCAGGTGTAACACAACAGACTGGAAGAAATATAAATAAAGTCAACGCTACACCCAAACTAAGTACAAAGTGATAGTAGCTGCTAGCAACAAAAGAAATATACGATCCTCCACAAAACTTAAATAACAAAAAAATTGCAGCACTCAGAGAATAAAACATTTAGTCCAAACATCAGTGAATTGTTCACAAATGTTTCCACAGGTTTTGATTGCCAACGCTTCCTCATGTGTAACAACTGAGAGAAGTGGCAACGCACCAGAAAAAATGTGCTGTCTCAACCAAAAGTACAGCAAACACGCTTTGAAAAGAAGAATAGTGATAAACTAATCAAAATCCAATATCAAGTAGTATTAACTCCTTCTCAGGATATTGCGGTATCGCATCACATGAGATAATATGAAAATAAAAAGGCTCTTATAGCGTAGTATTTAGTAGTTACTATATAAAGTAATAGAATTGAACACCGTGCCAAAAATGATAAAATGTCATGATCACTTAGTGTCCCTGTTCCTCATTTCAGCATCCAGGTGTTGGCTGTTGCTTTTCCCCTGTCTGTGTTCACCTGCAAGATAATTGATCTGATCAGTCACCTGATATAAGCAAACCGAACATTATATTCCTTACTTGTGATAGAGACAGTTACCTGCATAGTTCCTGTTCAAGCCTCCAATTTGTCTTCCCTGCTTTGCTGTTGGAATTCCCTGTATATGACTCAGATCGGCTATTGGACTATACCCTGAACTCAGCCGGCCTTATTACCTGGATCATCTTAGAACCACACTATTTGTCTGCTAAACTGCAAGTAATCTGTTGTTTGCTCTGCTCGCATCTGCCCTAGTGTGGTGGCCAAGCACTATAGCATTGTGTATAAGTCCTGGGGGCAACCAAGTACCGGTAGGCCTGCTTGTCTTAAGGGAAAGGGGGCTGCTATAGGTGAAGCACACAGTAGCTAGCTATAGTGTCTGACCACCTGCATTGAGGTAGACGTGACATTTGTGACATAAACAATGTACATTCGTGTACATTCAAAGTGCCTCCTTCACATGCAGTGCACACTTACCAAAATTCATGTGCTGCCATGAAGTATGCAGCTAACACACTTTGCAGGATGGATGGATGGATGGAAGATAAACACTGATTCCGTCAAATGATACCACTAAACAGTGAAGATAAGGTATTATAGTGAAGTAATTTATTAACCCGAATGTAGCAGCTAAAACAGTCACTAGCAATAGCATGAATCAGCCAGTATAATGATAAAACACAAGGCCACGCTTTCACTCACGTCAAAACGCTGCCACCTTGGAGACCGGTATGAGGAAAAGGAGGGTTCGGGTTTGGGACTTTAAATGAAGCGGTGACCTGGTAAGGTCATATGCTTCCATCCACATCTATTATGATAGGAGGACAGAAAGGGTGGGACTTTAAATGAAGCACGTAGTTAATAAATAAGTCAACATTTATTATATGACAGTATGTTACAAGAAAAAGTTGTTAAAACATGTTAATGATAATGGTGGTTGGTATCCCAATACAGTTAATATATATACAGTCATATGAAACCATAGTGATACAGAACAGTAGAAGGAATAGTGGATAGGTAACGAACTAACTTCTTTGTGAGGCATCAGGTTTCAATAAATGTAGTAACTGGGTACAATTATATATCATATAATATGGCTTCTTAAACCATGTGATGAAGGTAGATAGATAAACATATAATAATGATACACATGTGATAAAATGAAAACACGGCAGATAGAAAAGCTCAACAGGTTTCGTGAATTGATTCACCCTTCAGGAGCAAGCACGTGAAGTAAATCTGTAATGATATAAATGACTTGCTATAAGGTCTGACAGTTGTCCTAAGCAGTTCGGTATGTACTGGGGAAACCCATTAGCACAATACTTAAAATACAACTGTGTATTTGAGATGAGACACTATAACTTGGGAACCCCGAAGAGCATCGTTTCTGGGAACTGTGGGAGTGTAAATCGCATATTGCTCCAATGAAAGGCTGTGTCCAGGATATAGCATCCAAGGAAAACGATCCGAATACAACCTGTGAATATTAGCCAGGCCAACGTGGAGGTACTTCTGTGGAAAATATATTGATATGTGTATTGATACATGTGTTAATCCTGTATACAAAGGTGAAGCAGGGTACATGCAAAAAGGTGTAATAATATGAAAGGCAAAACAAAGAAAGGCAAGAAAAAACATACAAGAGATAGAAAAACTATGCCACCAAGGGAACTTATTAAGAATGTACTAATGTGTATCAGAGGAGCTCATGGTGGTAATCATGTGCTCAGGTGCTACCTGGTGCTGGTCCGTGAAGTTACTACCACCTGGTAGTAAGGCCCACATGGAGTGGGCTGCGGTACACATCCAACGCCACGTAAGCGTGCAGTGTAGGAGGGAGGCGCCCTCACCTGGGCGGCTGAGCCGCCCATCATCGGCGCCCAAAAATTTCCTCCTATATTGCCGCAGATGTAAATAGCGTTGGTATGGTGGCGTCAGGTACCTAACGCCGCCCATCTAGCGTAGGGGGCATGGTGTTGATGCATAGAGCAAAGACATCCACCCACCTCAGGAAAGGAAGAGGAAGGAATGCCCGCAGTATGCATCACAGCTAATTTTGTCTGACAACAGCAGTTTAAGTTATCTTATATTAACTTTCATTATTGTCTTAAATATTGGGTTATCTCCTCCCTTCTATGAGGGATATGATACCTACTGGTACCAACTCCATCCACCATTAATTGACAAATAGTTAAATACCATTCTGTGTTGTTTGTGTCACATGACCTGGTTATGAGCCATTTGGCTCTTATCCTGTCACGTACCTTATTCGAGGCCAAGATGCTGAGAGAGGCTCCCCTTACGGCAATGCTCAGTATACCCCTGAAGGTGGTAGAAGAGGTATAGGGCTAAAAGAAGCATTAGTTGCCAGCAGGTTGAAGAAGGCTTGAGCTGATGATCACTTGGAAAGCGCTGGTGATGGCAGCAACTGGATACAGATGATGGTGTATACAGGACACTCAGTAAAGGCCTGGCTGAGGATAAAACACCTGAGAGCAGGTCTGGAAACAGTTGCCAGAGAGTGGTGAGGAAAGCCATGGGTCAGACACAGGTAAGTAATCATCAAGGTGAAATCAGAGTCTGTAAGCCAAGCCGGGGGTCAAACACTGGTGGTCAGGCAGGTGTATGTAATAGCAAAGTCCGTGAGCCAAGCCTGGGGTCAAACACTGATAATCAGGCAGGTGCAGATAATAGCAAAGTCCGTGAGCCAAGTCGGGGGGTCAAACACTGGAGAAGAGATCAGAGCAGGTCAGGAGGCAAGCCGGGTCACAACAGGAAGCACTTGGAAGCACAATGTGGGTTCAGGAACAGGGGAGAGCTGAAGACAATCGAGCAATTTGGAGAGGATATGGGCAGCCTTTTATAGGCCAGCAGAGAGTCCCAATTGTCACATAATGCGCATGCCATTGTGCACGTGTGCGCCATCTCGTTCTGTCGCGCACCCACCCCCCCAAGGGGCAGCCTCCAGTTGCCTAAACTAGCCATCTTTCTTAGATATTTGTTCAGGAAGGCCTGTATTAGATGTGGAGCATGCACATTGCTTGAGGGCTCCCAGGAAATATCTTCTGGGGGATACCCCTTCCATTTGATGAGGTATTGTACTTGCCTCCCTCTCTTTCTGTAGTCCATATTGGCTTCTACTTCAAACTCTGCCTCGCCTTCTACCACAACTGGAGGTGGTGGTAGTTCTTCTCTCCTAGGAAAGAGACTTGGAACCACCGGTTTTAGTAGTGAGACATGAAAAACTGGGTGGCACTTGTAGGATTTTGTGCAGATAGAATGGTACCGGGTTCAGTTGTTTAGGAGCATCTGAAAACATTTGGGAAAGGGCGTCAGCTTTCCCATTCTTAGAGCCTGGTCAATATGAAATATGAAAGTTGAACCTGGAGAAAAATAACACCCATCAAGCTTGTCGGGGTCTTAGACGTTTCGCTGTTCTGAGGTACTCCAGGTTCTTTTTTTTTTTTTTCACAATAAAGTTTATTGTATAGAAAAAGAAAAGGGGTATGAGGTTAGGTTCTTATGATCTGTGAAAATCATAATAGGATGAGCAGCCCCCTCCAACAAGTACCTCCATTCTTCCAAAGAGAATTTGATGGCCAGTAATTCTCGATTGCCCACATAATAATTCCTCTCTAAAAGCAGGTCTGGAGGCAGTTGCCAGAGAGTGGTGAGGCAAGCCAGGGGTCAGACACAGGTAAGTAATCAGCAAGGTGAAAGCAGAGTTCGTAAGCCAAGCCGGGGGGGTCAAACACTGGTGGTCAGGCAGGTGTATGCAATAGCAAAGTCTGTGATCCAACCTGGGGGTCAAACACTGGTAATCAGGCAGGTGCAGATAATAGTAAAGTCCGTGAGCCAAGCCTGGGGTTAAACACTGGAGAAGAGATCAGAGCAGGTCAGGAGGCAAGCTGGGTCACAACAGGAATCACTTGGAAGCACAATGCAGGTTCAGGAACAGGGGAGAGCTGAATACAAGGAGATGTGCAGCCTTTTATAGGCCAGCAGAGAGTCCCGATTGTCATGCAATGCGTGCGCCATTGTGCCCGCGCCATCTAGTTCCATCTCGTGCCCGCATGCGCCAAAAAATCATTCTACCGTGCATGCGCATGGGAACACACCGATAACACCTGCTAAGGCTATTTCTCTGATACATCCATTCCAGGAGCTGTATTGTGTACCGCGGGCATTCCCTCCTCCTCCTTTCCTGGGGTGGGTGGATGTCTTCACCCTATGCATCGACGCCTCTCCCCCTACACCGGATGGGCGGCGTCAGGTTCCATGACGCCACCATACCAACATTATTTACATCTACGGCAACATGGGAGGACATTTTTTGGCGCCAATGCTGGGCGGCTCAGCCGCCCAGGTGAGGACACCTCCCTCCTACACTGCACCTTTACCTGGCGTTGGATGTGTACCGCAGCCTGCTCCATGCGGGCCTTACTCCCAGATGGCCACGTCCCTCACCGGTTCATTATCTCTCCTTCATTGGCCAAAATGCACTACTTTGGACTCTAGCCCTTCATGGACCAGCACCAGGTAGCACCTGAGCACATGATTACCACCATGAGCTCTTCTGATACATATTAGTACAAGCTTTATAAGTTCCCTTGGTGGCATAGTTTTTCTATCTCTCAGTGTGTGTTTTTTCTTGCCTTTCTTTGTTTTGTTGCACTTACATATTATTACACCTTATTGCACGTACCCTGCCTCACCCTTGTATGCAGGAATGACACATGTATCAATACACATATCACTATATTTTCCACAGAAGCTCCTCCACGTCGGCCTCACTAATATTCATGGGTTCTATTCGGATCGTTCCTTGGATGATATATCCTGGACACAGCCTTGCATTGGACCAATATGTGATTTACACTCCCACAGCTCCCAGAAAGGATGCCCTTCGGGGTTCCCAGGTCATAATGTCTCATCTCAAATACACAGTTGTTTTTGTAAGTATTGAGCTAATAGGTTTCCCCAGTACATACCAAACTGCTTAGGACAACTGTCAGACCTTATAGCAAGTCATTTATATCATTACAGATTTACTTAACGTGCTTGCTCCTGAAGAGTGAATCAATTCACGAAAAGCGTCAAGCTTTTCTATCTACTGTGTTTTCATTTTTTTCACATGTGTATTAGTATTATATGTTTATCTGTCTACCTTTATCATATGGTTTAAGATCCCATATTATATATAATTGTACCCAGTTACTACATTTATTGACACCTGATGCCTCACAGAGAAGTTAGTGGGTTACCTACCCACTATGCCTTTTACTTTTCTGCATCACTATGGTTTCATACAACTGTATATATATTAACTGTATTGGCATACCAACCATTATTATCATTAACATGTTTTAACAACTTTTTCTTGTAACATACTGTCACATAATAAATGTTGACTAACTTATTAACTACGTGCATAATTTAAAGTCCCACCCTTTCTGTCCTCCTTTCATAATAGATGTGGATGGAAGCATATGACCTTACCAGGTCACCGCTTCATTTAAAGTCCCAAACCCGAACCCTCCCTTTCCTCATACCGGTCTCCAAGGTGGCAGCGTTTTGACGTGAATGAAAGAGTGGCTTTGTGTTTTATCATTATACTGTCAAATAATACATTTTGACTAAATGAAGCACGAAGTTAATAAATAAAAGTCCGAACCTCTCTGTATTCCTTTGATCATTGGAGACTGGTATGGCGGAGGGACGTCACATAGACAGCTCCACCCGCCACGACGGGCTCCGGTCTCCAAGCATGGAGAATTACAATATCTTTAAAACATAGCCTCTAAGAAACATAAAAACAGGTGATTTATCTCTGCAGCCAGTGTCAACTAAAACTGAATAGCCAGTTTTGAGTGGACTAACTTTTAAAGTGATTGTAAAGTCTTGTTTTTTATTCTATTAACCACTTGCCGACCGCCTCATGCCGATATACGTCGGCAGAATGGCACGGGCAGGCAGAATCACGTACCCACACGTGATCTGCCTCCCGCGGGCGGGGGGTCCGATCTGACCCCCCCCGGTGCCAGCGGCGGTCGGCTTTGGTCTGGGAGCGTTTAGAGATAAGGGGAAGGCCATCCGATCGTGGCCCCCCCCTCGCGATCGCTCCCAGCCAATGACAATCATCCCCTGCCTCTGTGTAGTACACAGTGGCAGAGGATGTGATGTCATCTCTCCTCGGCTCGGCAGTTTCCGTTCCGGCGCCGAGGAGAGAAGACATGTGAGTGCACAACACACACACACACACACACACACTAGAACATGCCAGGCACACTTTACACCCCTGATCCCCCCCGATCGCCCCCCAATCACCCCTCCCCCCTCCCTGTCAAACTGACACCAAGCAGTATTTTTTTTTTCTGATTACTGCATTGGTCAGTTTGTGACAGTTAGAAGTGGTAGGGCAGTTAGTGTTAGCCCCCTGTAGGTCTAGGATACCCCCTAACCCCCCCTAATAAAGTTTTAACCCCTTGATCACCCCCCATCACCAGTGTCACTAAGCGATCATTTTTCTGATCGCTGTATTAGTGTCGCTGGTGACGCTAGTTAGGGACATAAATATTTAGGTTCGCCGTCAGCATTTTATAGCGTCAGGGACTCCCATATACTACCTAATAAATGTTTTAACCCCTTGATTGCCCCCTAGTTAACCCTTTCACCACTGATCACCGTATAACCGTTACGGGTGACGCTGGTTAGTTCGTTTATTTTTTTTTAGTGTCAGGGCACCCGCCGTTCATTACCGAATAAAGGTTTAGCCCCCTGATCGCCCGGCGGTGATAAGCGTCGCCCCAGGCAGCGTCAGATTAGCGCCAGTACCACTAACACCCACGCACGCAGCATACGCCTCCCTTAGTGGTATAGTATCTGAACGCATCAATATCTGATCCGATCAGATCTATACTAGCGTCCCCAGCAGTTTAGGGTTCCCAAAAATGCAGTGTTAGCGGGATCAGCCCAGATACCTGCTAGCAACTGCGTTTTTCCCCTCCGCCCGGCCCAGCCCAGCCCACCCAAGTGCAGTATCGATCGATCACTGTCACTTACAAAACACTAAACGCATAACTGCAGCGTTCGCAGAGTCAAGCCTGATCCCTGCGATCGCTAACAGTTTTCTTGGTAGCATTTTGGTGAACTGGCAAGCACCAGCCCCAGGCAGCGTCAGATTAGCGCCAGTACCGCTAACACCCACGCACGCACCGTACACCTCCCTTAGTGGTATAGTATCTGAACGGATCAATATCTGATCCGATCAGATCTATACTGGCGTCCCCAGCAGTTTAGGGTTCCCAAAAATGCAGTGTTAGCGAGATCAGCCCAGATACCTGCTAGCACCTGCGTTTTGCCCCTCCGCCTGGCCCGGCCCAGCCCACCCAAGTGCAGTATCGATCGATCACTGTCACTTACAAAACACTAAACGCAGAACTGCAGCGTTCGCAGAGTCAGGCCTGATCCCTGCGATCGCTAACAGTTTTCTTGGTAGTGTTTTGGTGAACTGGCAAGCACCAGCACCCTAGTACACCCCGGTCATAGTCAAACCAGCACTGCAGTAACACTTCGTGACGTGGCAAGTCCCATAAGTGCAGTTCAAGCTGGTGAGGTGGCAAGCACAAGTAGTGTCCCGCTGCCACCAAAAAGACAAACACAGGCCCGTTGTGCCCATAATGCCCTTCCTGCTGCATTCGCCAATCCTAATTGGGAACCCACCGCTTCTGCAGCACCCGTACTTCCCCCATTCACATCCCCAACCAAATGCAGTCGGCTGCATGAGAGGCATTTTCTTTATGTCCTTCCGAGTACCCCTACCCAACGAACCCCCTCAAAAAAGATGTTGTGTCTGCAGCAAGCGCGGATATAGGCGTGACACCCACTGTTATTGTCCCTCCTGTCCTGACAATCCTGGTCTTTGCATTGGTGAATGTTTTGAACGCTACCATACACTAGTTGAGTATTAGCGTAGGGTACAGCATTCCACAGACTAGGCACACTTTCACAGGGTCTCCCAAGATGCCATCGCATTTTGAGAGACCCGAACCTGGAACCGGTTACAGTTATAAAAGTTACAATTACAAAAAAAGTGTAAAAAAATAAAAACACAAACAAAAATATAAAATAAAAAAAAATAATTGTCATTTTATTGTTCTCTCTCTCTATTGTTCTGCTCTTTTTTACTGTATTCTATTCTGCAATGTTTTATTGTTATTATGTTTTATCATGTTTGCTTTTCAGGTATGCAATTTTTTATACTTTACCGTTTACTGTGCTTTATTGTTAACCATTTTTTTGTCTTCAGGTACACCATTCACGACTTTGAGTGGTTATACCAGAATGATGGTTGCAGGTTTAGGTATCATCTTGGTATCATTCTTTTCAGCCAGCGGTCGGCTTTCATGTAAAAGCAATCCTAGTGGCTAATTAGCCTCTAGACTGCTTTTACAAGCCGTGGGAGGGAATGCCCCCCCACCGTCTTCCGTGTTTTTCTCTGGCTCTCCTGTCTCAACAGGGAACCTGAGAATGCAGCCAGTGATTCAGCCAGCTGACCATAGAGCTGATCAGAGACCAGAGTGGCTCCAAACATCTCTATGGCCTAAGAAACCAGAAGCTACGAGCATTTTATGGCTTAGATTTTGCCAGATGTAAACAGCGCCATTGGGAAATTGGGAAAGCATTTTATCACACCGATCTTGGTGTGGTCAGATGCTTTGAGGGCATAGGAGAGATCTAGGGTCAAATAGACCCCAATTTTTTTTCAAAAAAGAGTACCTGTCACTACCTATTGCTATCATAGGGGATATTTACATTCCCTGAGATAACAATAAAAATGATTTTAAAAAAATGAAAGGAACAGTTTAAAAATAAGATAAAAAAGCAAAAAAATAATAAAGAAAAAAAAAAAAAAAAAAAGCACCCCTGTCCCCCCTGCTCTCGCGCTAAGGCGAACGCAAGCGTCGGTCTGGCGTCAAATGTAAACAGCAATTGCACCATGCATGTGAGTTATCACCGCGAAGGTCAGATCGAGGGCAGTAATTTTAGCAGTAGACCTCCTCTGTAAATCTAAAGTGGTAACCTGTAAAGGCTTTTAAAAATGTATTTAGTTTGTCGCCACTGCACGCTTGTGCGCAATTTTAAAGCATGTCATGTTTGGTATCCATGTACTCGGCCTAAGATCCTCTTTTTTATTTCATCAAACATTTGGGCAATATAGTGTGTTTTAGTGCATTAAAATTTAAAAAAGTGTGTTTTTTCCCCAAAAAATGCGTTTGAAAAATTGCTGCGCAAATACTGTGTGAAAAAAAAAAATGAAACACCCACCATTTTAATCTGTAGGGCATTTGCTTTAAAAAAATATATAATGTGTGGGGGTTCAAAGTATTTTTCTTGCAAAAAAAAATAATTTTTTCATGTAATCAAAAAGTGTCAGAAAGGGCTTTGTCTTCAAGTGGTTAGAAGAGTGGGTGATGTGTGACATAAGCTTCTAAATGTTGTGTATAAAATGCCAGGACAGTTCAAACCCCCCCCCCAAATGACCCCATTTTGGAAAGTAGACACCCCAAGCTATTTGCTGAGAGGCATGTCGAGTCCATGGAATATTTTATACTGTGACACAAGTTGCGGGAAAGAGACAATTTTTTTTTTTTTTTTTGCACAAAGTTGTCACTAAATGATATATTGCTCAAACATGCCATGGGAATATGTGAAATTACACCCCAAAATACATTCTGTTGCTTTTCCTGAGTATGAGAATACCACATGTGTGGGACTTTTTTGGGAGCCTAGCCGTGCACGGGACCCCGAAAACCAAGCACCGCCTTCAGGCTTTCTAAGGGCTTAAATTTTTGATTTCACTCTTCACTGCCTATCACAGTTTCGGAGGCCATGGAATGCCCAGGTGGCAACCCCCCCCCAAATGACCCCATTTTTGAAAGTAGACACCCCAAGCTATTTGCTGAGAGGTATAGTGAGTATTTTGCAGACCTCACTTTTTTGTCACAAAGTTTTAAAAATTGAAAAAAGAAAAAAAAAAATTTCTTGTCTTTCTTTATTTTCAAAAACAAATGAGAGCTGCAAAATACTCACCATGCCTCTCAGCAAATAGCTCAGGTGTCTACTTTCCAAAATGGGGTCATTTTGGGGGGGTTTGTGCCACCTGAGCATTCCATGGCCTCCGAAACTGTGATAGGCAGTGAAGAGTGAAATCAAAAATTTACACCCTTAGAAATCCTGAAAGCAGTGATTGGTTTTCGGGGCCCCATACGCGGCTAGGCTCCTAAAAAGTCGCACACATGTGGTATCCCCATACTCAGGAGAAGCAGCTAAATGTATTTTGGGGTGCAATTCCACATATGCCCATGGCCTGTGTGAGCAATATATCATTTAGTGACAACTTTGTGCAAAAAAAAAAAAATTTGTCACTTTCCTGCAACTTGTGTCAAAATATAAAATATTCCATGGACTCAACATGCCTCAAAGCAAATAGCTTGGGGTGTCTACTTTCCAAAATGGGGTTATTTGGGGGGGTTATGCCATATGGGCATTTTATGGCCTTCAAAACTGTAATAGGTAGCGAGGAGTAAAATCAAAAATGTACGCCCTTAGAAATCCTGAAGGCAGTGATTGGTTTTCGGGGCCCCGTACGCGGCTAGGCTCCCAAAAAGTCCCACACATGTGGTATCCCCATACTCAGGAGAAGCAGCTAAATGTATTTTGGGGTGCAATTCCACATATACCCATGGCCTTTGTGAGCAATATATAATTTAGTGACAACTTTTTGTAATTTTTTTTTTTTTTGTCATTATTCAATCACTTGGGACAAAAAAAAATGAATATTCAATTGGCTCAACATGCCTCTCAGCAATTTCCTTGGGGTGTCTACTTTCCAAAAATGGGGTAATTTGTGGGGGTTTTGTACTACCCTGCCATTTTAGCACCTCAAGAAACGACATAGGCAGTCATAAATTAAAGGCTGTGTAAATTCCAGAAAATGTACCCTAGTTTGTAGGCGCTATAACTTTTGCGCAAACCAATAAATATACACTTATTGACATTTTTTTACCAAAGACATGTGGCCGAATACATTTTGGCCTAAATGTATGACTAAAATTGAGTTTATTGGATTTTTTTTTAGAACAAAAAGTAGAAAACATCATTTTTTTCAAAATTTTCGGTCTTTTTGCGTGTATAGCGCAAAAAATAAAAACGGCAGAAAGCTCTATTTGTGGGAAGAAAAGGACGCAAATTTCGTTTGGGTACAGCATTGCATGACCGCGCAATTAGCAGTTAATTGACGCAGTGCCAAATTGTAAAAAGTGCTCTGGTCAGGAAGGGGGGAAAATCCTTCCGGGGCTGAAGTGGTTAAAATAACATACATATTATACTTACTTGCTCTATTCAGTGGTTTTGCAAGCACTCCAGGCCCCTTCCAAGCATCTTGTTATCGGGGGGGGCACCCAAGCTGAGCTGCAGCCCTGTGTATCCATTCAGACACGGAGCTGTGGTTCCCTCTCTTTTGATTGGCTAACTAATTTTGATTGGCAGCAGCAGGAGCCAATGGTGCCACTGCTGTGTCTCAGCCAATCAGGAGGGAAAGTTCCTGATGCCCGAGGCACTCATGGGCATCGCTGGATAGAGATGTGGCTCAGGTTATTTTTAGGGGGGGGCTGAGGAGGGCTGCTGCACACAAAAGATTTCTTTATCCTAATGCTGCATAGAATGCATTAAGATAAAACATATTCTGCCTTTACAATCACTTTAAAGCTATGTTCTAATACGCACTAACTGGGCAGTGTTATTCACTTGGTAAACCAGTAAAAATGTGTCAACGACTGGAGCATCCAGACCACAATGCAATGCCCACTGAGAATCAAACATATGCCTTAGTCACTCTAGAACACCCTGTGCTTGGGATGCTTGACAAGAGCCAAAGCCACCTACCAAGTATTCTATTCAGTTTCTCATTTGAATACAAGTCTAAACAAGTTCTCTTGTTAACTCATTATAATAGCATTATGCACATACTATATGTGGCAGCAGAGCAGGTGGGCCTTAATGCCTAGCTGCCACTTATATGATTCACTGTCATGTTCTGGGACACAGTCCATTAGCGCCCTTAGAATTGTTACTTCATCCAGTTTCTGTGGATACAATTAGCAAATGATCCGGCAAATCTTTTCACCCACCACTCTTTCAAGAAGGACCTGAAAGCTGGGCAAGACAGACATTTTCCTGGATGGGCAGGTCTAATGTCATCAAGCAGAATTTTCTGCCAAGATTCCTGTGCATTCCCCAAATGTTACCAATTCATGTTCCCCTCCCATATCTAAAGGTGGTCGAGACCACTTATAGCAATTTAATTTGGGCAAATAAACCAGCCCGCATTAAACATTCTATCCTCCATATGGTAAAGGTTGATGGGGGGATGGCATTACCAGATGCTCACTTTTACCAGACAGACTACCTGAGTAGGGCACACACCTGACTAGAGCACTTGACTGGAGCAATCATGGTAAATTCAAACAGTGGATCGCTATGGAACAGACTTTATCACCAGCACCTCTGGGTGTGCTCCCATACCTGGCTGTATGCATCCCTAATGTCTCAAGACGAACGTTTTGCAGGCATGAGCTGTTCAACTTTCACATTTCTTGAAAGCATTGCCTAATGTCTCATCAGATGACTGTCTATTGACATCTTGCAAATGGGAGTGCCACCTGAAGGACCCACTCAGACATATTGTACTTTCTCCTTAAGCTACAAACATCTGCTTACTGAAGCCTCTCACCCACCACTCGGCGGGAATACAATATAGAACTGTCTGCTAGACATGTGCATTCGTTTTCGTCCGAATGCATTTTCGTCCGAATTTCAGGTATTTTCGTTATCGTTTTAACAAATGATAACGAAAGTGCAGAATCCGAAAAACGAAAGATCCAACATAAAAAAATGCTTTATTTTCGTTTTTGTTGCTACAACAGTTCGATATAGATAGGAGATTCAACATGATGCTGACAATAACAATCTGTGTCCATCAAACCTGTGGTCGAATGTGCCTAACCTTAACTCTATTAGTCCAAGATTATTTTACATAGAGAGAAAAGATTCGACGTAGGGGAGAAAGATTCGACGTAGGGGAGAAAGATTCGACGTAGGGAAGAAAATATAAATAAAAATAATGATGATGATGAATGTTATTGGCTGATTGTAACCAAAGAGGAGGAGCAGTAAAATAGCTAGAACTAAGTACACACGTACTTTGGCTTATGGTGTCTGTTGAAAGTTCTAAGAAGATTCGACAGATCAGATAAACTATACGGCGTCGTACAGTTTAGCTGCTCCGTCAATCTTCTTTGAACATTCGACAGACACCATAAGCCTTTAATGACAGATTCAACCTTAATTTGGATTTTCGGTCGAATGCAATTTTTTACGAAAAACGAAATAAATAAAAACGAATTTCGGGAGTAACTAAATAAATTTATTTTTTGGACGAAAACTAAATTCCGAAACAAAATATTTCAGTGTGAACATGTCTACTGTCTGACAAAGACCATTCTAAAATCCTAAACCTATCATATAAATCCTCTATTAGCAGGAAGTACCAGGAATCCGGATATAAACTAATGACATGATGGTATCATACTCCTGCTACATTACACCAAATGTACCCTGTCACCTTAGACAGATGTTGGCATTGTGATTCGGAAAGAGGAGATATGTTACATGTATTTTGGTCATGCTCCTCCCTTTAGCCCTTCTGGAAACAAATCCATGCTATTGTGCAAAAATGTATGGATTTCCATGTTCCCTATACGCCTGCTTTCTTTCTTTTACACCAAACCCCAATGCTGGTAAAGGTGTACAAGAAATCAATGGTTAGAGTAGTTTGTAAGGTTGAGGATATCTAATACATGAAGAGTCTGACCGTTGCTCTAAAAAAAGGGACAGAAGAGAAATTTAACAGGACATGGTTTTACTGGCTGGAATATTCCTGAAATGATGAGTTTAGGTGTATCTTGGTGGGCCAACAGCCTGCTCTTTCCTAACACATCTCCTTGTTTGGGGGTTCTTTTGTTTTCCCTCCCTGAAGTTTCTTTTTCCCTTGGAGTTTCTTCTTGATGGTATAACACTCCCCAACAAAGTCAAGAGAAGTGACTCATCCCATGATGACTATGCATGGTCACCCACACTGCATAGAGCAGCTGTGCGTGGCCACCCTGTTATTTTCATTGTCACTTAAAAGTTAACTCTGCCTATGAACTTCTGTTCCATGGGTCATGTGGCCCAATTTTTTATGTAGATTTTGTTTGGTTTTTATTACACCCAGTACTGAGTGCCTTGATATTGTACTGGTTTTGTTTTCTTTCTGGTCTCTATTTTTTTTTTTTATTGATGGTCAAAAAATGAAAAAGAATTGTCACTGGGCTGTCACCAACAACTCACTGTCAACTATTGATGGGGAGGAGCCAGTGGGTAGGGCTTGTGATGGCATCAGCACTGTGCAGCCAATAAGTGTGTGGAAAGACTGAAAGCCACACTTACAAGCTTTATGCAGCGTACACATGGTCTGACTTTTCGATCGAACTGGTCCGACAGACCGAGTCCGGCGGACAATCCGATTGTGTGTGGGCTTCATCGGATTTTCAGCTGACTTTTCCAGTCAAAAATCTAATGGACTTTAGATTTGGAACATGCTTCAAATCTTTACGTCGTAACTCCGCCAGACCCAAAAATCCGCTCGTCTGTATGCTAGTCCGATGGACAAAAACCGACGCTAGGGCAGCTATTGGCTACTAGCTATCAACTTCCTTATTTTAGTCAGGTGTACGTCATCATGTACGAATCCATCGGACTTTGGTGTGATTGTGTGTAGGCAAGTCCGTTCGTTAAAAAGTCCGTCGGAAGTCCGTCAAAAGTCAGTTGAAATTCCGGCGGAAAGTCCGTCGGACAAGTCCGGTCGAAAAGTCTGCCCGTGTGTACCCAGCTTTAGGCATAAAGTGCTTGCTCCAGACAGCATAAAAGGATTAAAGAACAAAATAGTTAATGAAAATAAGACATTTATCTACAATAGCAAAAACGGCCTATTTTGTAACAGGAAGAGTGAACTACAAGGTAAGTGGTAACGGCACTAGGAACTTTGGTGAAAAGTTTGCCTGCCAGCTATACAAGGTAGACAAAACTGTATTCAATATGCTACCTTATTTACAAACACTGGATAACAATGACCAACTGCCCCAAGTCCAACCACTTCAACTATCAAATGCATCACTTGAATTTTTACTACTGTTATCTGCACCCTCAGCTACTCCACTTGGGCCCTAACAGACACAATTTAAAATGCATATAAAGTATATTCAAAGTCCTAACACTTAAATCTCATAAAAGCTTTAAAATATTGATGCTATTTCAAAAATTATTTTTATTATTTTTGTATATGCAACTTTCATTAAAAAAAAAAACTGGTGATCCTGCCATAAAGGTCCTGGCTCAGATACTTTTCACCCTGTCATATGGGCTAGTGGCCATTCTAGAACACATTAAGCAGCCATAATCCACTTTTATTGCTATCATAAGACTAAATCTGAGAAATGCAGGGCAGTCATCACTGTAGAGCAGGCATGTAGACAGAAAGGAGGCTGATAGAGATTAGCAGCACTGTGATGCAACAAAAAACATTGCCAACAGATATTTTAGTTTTAAAAAGTAAATTGTTTATGATGCAATCCTTTAGTAAACTAAATTTTATTCAGTCAGGGTTTACATCTCCTTTAATAAAGCATTTGTCTGACAGTAGTTCCCTGTTGTATCCATGCATACCTTTTATTGTCTAAGCCTGATTAAATTTCAGGTATATTTTGGTCTTTTGGGTTCTAATAGATTCAGAATATTGATTTATGTAAACATATATAACTGGGGTCATTTCAGAGAAGAAACTGCTTTATTATCATAGTGTAGAACAATATTCAATTATTTTATATAACACAAAAGCTGTCTACTTGGCTTGACTGAACAATAGTTTTTATAGATTCTTTTATTTAGATAAAAGACTACTTTTTAGGTTGTAAAAAAGATGTTTATAGCATGTTATATCGCAAGTTATTTCTGCATAAATTCTCTTAAATTATGTTTTTTCTTCTATATATTTTTCATTGAAGATCTAAATCCCAAAATATATCTAAGTAGCATGCCAATGTCTCTGGGAAAATATCCATAGTATTACCAATTGAGAAATAATTGTAAAATGCTACCATCCTAATGTTATTCTTACTGTGGCCACTGAAGCATAGCAGCTATATTTTATCTATGCCTTGCTTGTGCATTCATATAAAACATGTACAGTAACTGCATAGTAAAAAAAATGCAGAGGTATGGCAAAAGCTTGCTTATATGTGAGGAAATGTATTTAAAATTGCTTTGTTATCATTTAGTTTCACAACAAAATTACTGAACAGCTTCCATATGATGTCAAGGCACATTAGAGACATGAAGATTTTTTAAGCCCAAGCCCCTTCATCTATTTTTTTTCCATTACCTACCATAAATCTGTGCATGTCTTTTATCATCTCTACTGTCCACATAACATTATTACAACGTAATTTCACATCCTTTTATCTCCTTTTAGAACAGGACTCATACCACAACTGTAGAATATTCTCTAGTATGAGAGTTTTCCTTCCTGAAATTGCTTGACCAATGTTATACCTTAAATGTGAAATATACAGTGCAGGGCAAGGTAGTACACGGCAAAGCTGATTTACTAAATAAAATAAACAAGAGCGGGGAAAAGTCATGAGACTATGGATCAGGCTGTCTGTATATGCAAGCAAACATATGAAAACCTTTGCCCACACACATGTTTGTGATCCAACAGTCTACTGTATCTCTGCACTGCTGTTTAATGTGTGTGGTGCAGTCATAGTTTGCCATGCACCATTAACATTCAAATAACGTTGCATTTATGCCTCTCCTTACCCTTAAGAAACCTTTTTACCAACCTAAAACAGTACATGTAAATGCACAGAGGCATCAAGTTGTAAATACTTAATTGCAGTGCTTTCCCTTTCCATAAATTATTTTTTATGCAGTTGCACTGAACCCTCGAAGTTGCTAGACCATTTCACTAATCAATTTCCCAGCACTCGCCCTCTATGTTGTTGTCTAATTATTCTCTATGCTGGCCAAGGTCTTCCACCCTCCCCCTCACCTCTTTTCATAACCTTTTATGCAGCTAATGGAGGAGGAGTGAAGGGGATACTATAAAGTGTCACCCGATTGACAGTTCTGAGTCTGTAGACTCAGGGTTTTGGATGTATACAGAAGAGAGACATTTAAAGGGAAATAACATAAAAATATGTTTAATGCAAATACTGTATATTCCTATGCAAATAATTTAGATGAAATAATTGGCTAGTGATAGTGTGTCTTTATTATGCATGTTGGAATGTTCACGTAAAAAAAAATGATAAGTTAAATAAGTTTAAATATAAAACAAAAAATTTACCTGCTCCCTAAGCAAAGAAACATGTAAAGCTGAAAGGCTAAAAGTCAGCATATATACAAGCAGTGGTGGCCCGTGCATTGTGGGCGCACGGCACCGCCCCCCCATCCATGCGCCCAGCCCCTTTCAGGACGCCGGACGCATGGATTTCTATGGCGGGAGGGGGTGGTACTTTTTGAAGCACCTGATTAGAGCCAGAGGCTCTAATAGGCTTCAAAATAGGGTGGGCTCGGGGCGCAGAGAGTGCGCCCTGTTCCCACCCAATTGTGTGACGATAGAAAATTAATTTTCGCTATTTTCACACTAAACTTCCTCCCCGCCAATCAGGAGGCAGGGCGTCAGACCTGTTTCCTGATTGTCCAAAGCGCCAGGCCACCCTATTGGATGCCTGGCACTTAGGAAGAGGAGCGGAGGAGACATACGCTGGAGCGGAGGTCGCCGCTGCTCTGGTGCACTTGGAGAGGAGCTGCTGCCTGGCGGTAAGTGCCTGACCACAGGGGGTCTGTCAGAGCCGTGCGCACGGGGGGTTGGGGGTGCTGCCAGAGCCACGAGCCCCGCAATGGGGTGCTGATAGAGCTGCAAGCTCCAAGGGGAGGTGTCGCTGTCAGAGCCCAGAGACAAGGGGGGCAAGTGTGCTGTCAGAGCCTCGAGTCTCGCGAGTGGGGGGGGTCGGCGGGCACAGTGGCTGCATTTGATGGGCACAGTGACTGTATTTGGTGGGCACAGTGGCTGCACATGATGGGCACAGTGACTGCATTTAGTGGGCACAGTGGCTGCATATGCTGGGAACAGTGGCTGCATATGATGAGCACAGTGGCTGAATTTGATGGGCACAGTGGCTGAATTTGATGGGCACAGTGGCTGTATTTGATGGGCACAGTGGCTGTATTTGATGGGCACAGTGGCTGCATATGATGGGGACAGTGGCTGCATATGATGGGGACAGTGGCTGCATATGATGGGAACAGTGGCTGCATATGATGGGAACAGTGGCTGCAATTGCTGGGCACAGTGGCTGCAATTAATGGCACTGTGGCTGCATTTGATGGGCAAAGTGGCTGAATTTAAAAGGCACAGTGAGGCTGCAATTTATTTATTTTTTTTAAGTATTTTTCAAAATGTTTCAGTTTCTTTGCGCCCCCCAAAAAATTTTGAGCACCAATCGCCACTGTATACTGTTTACATTATAATCTTACAGTACATTTGTGTGCTCTCATCTAATAGAATCATAATGCCAAAAGATTTTTTTTAAAGAAAAGTAAAACAAAAGACCATCACGAGTGTAACTTATGAATCTAATAGGATGTATACATTCCATTTCACCACTGCTTTAAGAGAAAAAACTTTATTTTTCCTCACATGTAACTTGTCTGACTACAAGGTTCATACTGTACATTTTTCACAAGTCCGCTGTTTTGTTGAGAAAACTTCACAGTGCTTCACAATGCTCATAGGAAATGTATAAATAGAAAGTATAAAAACTTTAGCAAATAAAGACTTGGTTTGTATTTGCTGCTAGTGAACTGTCACTTTACGATGAAAAAAGATTGAGACCAAAGATTGCCCCACTGAGACCCTGGTTTTACTAGAAAAATTGACAAATGTATAAGGTTCAAACAAAAATATCTCTCTTTAAATGTTACTCTTTTTCACAATTTGCCAGAAAATATAGCCTAAAATTTGTTAGTGCATAAAACATTGCAACACACTGAAAAACAATCAGTTTAGCTTGTGAAAAATAAAAAGTTTGCAATTTAATGAACCATATTTATAAAAATATTTCTGTAAAATCTTTTGGATAACTATTAAAATGTAGAGGAAATTAACCACTTGACCGCCAGAAGATTTACCCCCCTTCATGACCAGGCCACTTTTTGCGATATGGCTCTGAGTTACTTGAAATGACAATTGCGCGGTCATGCAACCTTGTACTCAAAAAAAAAAAAAAAATGTAATTTTTTTCCCACAAACAGAGCTTTCTTTTGGCGATATTTGATCACCACTGTGTTTTTTTATTTTTTTGCACTATAAACAAAAAAGACCACCAATTTTGAAAAATACAGTATTTTTTACTTTCTGTTATAAAACATATACAATTAAAAATAAAATTTCTTCATACATGTAGGCCAATATGTATTATGCTACAAGTTTTTGGTACAGAAATCCCAATAAGCATATATTGATTGGTTTACGCGAATGTTGTAGCGTCTTCAAACCATGGGATATACAGTATACTGGAATTTGTATTTATTTATTTATGCTAGTAATGGCGGTGATCAGGGACTTATAACAGGACTGCAATATTGTGGCTGACAATCGGTATCTAACTGACACTGTGAAATGAATACAATGATCAGTGCTAAAAATATGCACTCTCATCGTACTAATGACACTGGCTGGGAATGGGTTAAACATCTAGGGCAATCAAAGGGTTAAATGTGTACCTATGTAGTGTTTGTGTTTGCAATGTGTGTTGCTTTTACTAAGGGAAGAGGTGGATTTGAGTCCCTGCTTTGCAGGAACAAAGAATCCATCCCTTCCCCCTGTCAGACTACATAGACAGAGCTCCAGTTTGAGTCTCTGCCCATCAATTGGCGGGCACCGTCAGACATCGAATACCAGCTGTGAATAATCACAGTGTCCTTCAGGCAAAAGTGCACAATCACATATTTATACGTGATCCTGCACACAGCTGCCGCCCTGTAGCAATGAAAGTGCTATAGGGCAGTCAGCAAGTGGTTAATAGTTGGAAAAGAATTTACCCTGGTCTCAATGAATAGGAGAAGTTTCCAAGTTCAACATTTTGCAGAGTAAACTGCAAAATTAAAATTTTGACATTTTAAAACAAAAGCTCCTAAATCATTACATTTTAAATTGCATTTTAAGAGGACATTCGAAAGCCAATCTTTTAAAGACATTTCCCCGTAGGGGCTGCTATATTATGCTTGTCCCCAGTTGTTGCCCTGACTTTGCAAGCCTCTCGACCCCTCTGACAATCTAGGTTCAAACATACTTTAGCAATAGAGGATAACAAAAGCAGGAGACATAATTGTATAGCAGCACTTTTATATTGTATGCTGGCAAGCATGTGCTCTCACTAATATTTATATCAACATCAACAGTCTCATAAAGAACATAGAAACAGTGAACTCTGAGTACAGTGCCAAATACTCAGATATCAGTGTATATCTAACTAAACAGTTAAGTGCAACTAAGAGCAACCATTCAAGTGCAACATTGGTTGAAAGGGGGAAGACATAATAGCTTATCAGCTATACTCTTCCACCAATGATCTGAACATTTTAAAAAGCACAGCTTGAGTCAAAGACATAAGTCAAAGAACTGAACAGTATTGTATGTTACTTTTTTGTTTGTAGATGAATCCCTGAGTGATTTCTGAATATACCAACAAAAAAAAACATTATGTTGGAAAGTGCAAACATTATATGGGTATGTTTGTAAACACTGCAAAAATTGCAGGATTTCAAGACAAACTGACTTTTTGAACAAAAAAAGCTAATCCTGTAGGGATATGCAGTATATTTTTCTTCAACCACCAATTAATCTGTAAAAATATAAAGCATAAATCATGTCTCGATCCCCTCCAGGTAGAACAGACAATTACAGGAAAAAAAAATATATATTTCAGGTACAGTTTAGAAATATACATTTTTTAATTCGGAAAATGGTGATCAAAATAAGTTAAGATTAACAATGCCTCCCTAAGAGACCCCTTTTATAGTCTCACCAATAATTCCCCTGTCTTAGCACCTAATTACCTTCCCTATCAGAAACTAGGCAATTTCTTAGAAAAATGCATTGCAGAGGTGTCAGAAATTGTGATGTCCTCCCTACTGGCTATTATTATTATTATTATTATACAGGATTTATATAGCACCAACAGTTTACGCAGTGCTTTACAACATTAGGGCAGACAGTACAATTACAATACAATTCAATACAGGAGGAATCAGAGAGCCCTGCTCATTAGAGCTTACAATCTAGGAGGGAGGGTCAAGTTATACAAAAGGGTAATAGCTGTGGGGAATGAGCTAATGGAGAAAATAGTGCAGTTGTTAGATGGAGGCAGGATAGGCTTCTCTGAAGAGGAAAGTTTTCAGGGATCGCCTAAAAGTGGATAAATTTGGAGACAGTCTGACAGATTGGGGTAGGGAATTCCAGAGGATGTGTGAGGCTCGGGAGAAGTCACGGAGGCGGATATGGGAGGAGGTGATGAGGGAGCTAGAGAGCAGGAGGTCTTGGGAGGAACGGAGAGGGCGATTAGGTTGGTATTTTGAGACTAGGCTAGTGATGTAACTGGGGCAGAGTTCTGGATGGCTTTGTAACTTATTGTTAGTATTTTGAATTTAATTTGTTGCGGGGAGTGGCAGCCAATGGAGGGATTGGCAAAGAGGGGTAGCAGACACTGAGTGGTTTGTAAGGTGGATGAGTCTGGCAGCAGCATTCATGATGGACTGAAGGGGGGATAGTCTATTTAATGGTAAGCCAATGAGGAGGGAGTTGCAGTAGTCGAGGCGAGAGATAACCAGGGAGTGAATCAGGAGCTTTGTGGTTTCATTGGTTAGAAAGGGACCTAGTTTAGAGATGTTGCGCATTTTGAGGTGGCAAGCTTTGGAAAGTGATTGGATGTGGGGCCGAAAGGAGAGTTCAGAATCCAGGATAACACCTAGCACCTTGACATGTGCGGATGGGTGGATGGTTGTGCCATTGCTCTTGACAGACAAGTCAGGGGAAGAGGCACATGGGGGAGGACATATTATAAGCTAGGTTTTGGACAAGTTGAGTTTGAGGAAGTGGTGTGACATCCATACAGATATGTCAGTTAGTAAGTTAGTGATGTGTGAGGAGACTGATGGAGTGCGTTGAGGGGTGGAGAGATAGATTTGTGTGTCGGCAGTGTAGAAATGATATTGAAAGCCGTGAGAGGCTATCAGTTGACCCAGGGAAGAGGTGTAGATTGAAAATAAAAGAGGTCCAAGAACAGAACCTTGGGGGACCCCGACGGAGAAGGGAAGAGAAGTGGAGGAAGGAGAATTGTAAGTGACACTGAAGCTGCATTGGGATAGGTAGGATGAGAGCCACTGAAGAGCACAGTCACGGAGACCGAGGGAGTAAAGTTTTTTGAGGAGGAGGGGGTGGTCAACCGTGTCAAAGGCTGATGAAAGGTCCAGAAGTAGGAGTACAGAATAGTGTCCATTGGTTTTTGTAGTTATTAGGTCATTTGTGAGTTTTGAAAGAGCAGTTTCTGTGCAGTGTTGAGGGCGAAATCCAGATTGAAGGGGATCAAGAAAGTTGTTCTTAATGAGGTGGTCACTCAGTTGGTTGTAAACCAGGCATTCAAGGAGTTTAGAGGAAAAGGGGAGCAAGGAGATAGGGCGTAGGTTGTTAAGATTGATAGGGTCCAACTACGGCTTTTTAAGTATGGGGGTGACCAGTGCATGTTTTAGAGCATTGGGGAAAATGCCAGAGGTGAGGGAAAGATTGAAGATGTGGTTTAGAGAGTGTAGGATGGAGTCAGAGGGTGACCATAGCATTTGAGAGGGAATAGGGTCCAGGGCACAGGTGGTTAGGTGGGCGATAGAAAGGAGTTTAGAAACTTTGTCTGTAGTAGCAGATTTGAATAAGGGGAGTGTCAGTTGTACCTGTTGACATGGGGTCTTAACTGGAGGAGATACCTGTAGAGTGGAGATTTCATCACGTATTTTATGAATCTTGTTTTTGAAGTGATTAGCGATCTCCTGGGCAGTGAGTGAATCAGTGGGTGGAGGCGGTGGAGGACGAAGTAGAGAGTCGAAGGTAGAGAAGAGTTTACGGGGACTGGATGAGAAGGTGTTAATAAGAGTTGTAAAATAGGTTTGCTTGGCAGTGTGGAGGAAAGAATAGTATTTTTGGAGGGCAGATTTGTATTGGTTGAAGTCTTTGAGAGCCTTAGTCTTGTGCCACAGACGCTCAAGAGCGCGACTACGTTTTTTGAGAATTTTAGTGTCATCTATTTGCCAGGGTTGTAGGGGTCGAGGCCTGATTCTGAGTATAGTGAGGGGGGCGAGCTTGTGCAGGGTGGAGGACAGGGATGGATGTGGCTTGATTGGGGTAGGACAGGGGAGAGATATTGTCATAGAGGTGGTCAGTAGCAGAATAGGGAGGAGGGAGGAGGGAGCAGTTGAAGTTGCAAAAGTTTCTACGGGTGATGGTTAGGCGATTGGAGGGAAAGGTGGTGGAAGACAGGGGGAGACAGAAACTAATAAGGTGGTGGTCAGAGAGAGGAAAAGGATTGTTTGAGAAGTTGCATGGAGTGCATATTTAGGAGAATACAAGGTCAAGGGTGTTGTCATCAGAGTGAGTAGAAGCCTGTACCCATTGCTTCAGGTCAAATGAAGAGGTTAGACTAAGATGTTTGGAAGTAGCAGGAGTGTTTGTATTAGCGGGGATGTTGAAATCACCAAGAAGGATTGTGGGAATTTCCAAAGAGAGAAAGTAGGGTAGCCAGGCAGAAAATTCATCAAGGAAAGTCGATAACGGTCCAGGGGGCTGGTAGATCACAGCAATTCTTAGGGAAGATGGAGAGAATAGACGTATACAGTGGGCTTCAAATGATGAGAGAGAAAAAGAGGGAGGAGAGTGAATAACCTACAAGGTGCTCTGGGGGGATAGGAGGAATCCCACTCCACCTGTCCAGTGAAGGCCACCCTGGGATAGGGAAGCAGTAGAAGGGGTGTCAGATTCGTGGAGCCAGGTTTCAGAGAGAGCAAGTAGATTAAAGGAATTAGTGACAAAGAGGTTATGAACAGCAGTGAGTTTGTTGCAGACAGAGTGAGCGTTCCAGAGGGCACAGGAGAGGGGGAGGCTGGCATTGGGAAGAAAAGGAATGGAGACTAAATTGCGTAGATTGCGACTACTGCCAGAGGGTGTAGGGTGATGGTGATGGGTGTGTTGGGTACAGTTAAATAAGGTAAATAAGGGAGGCCCAGGGTTTGGGGAAATATCTCCAGCAGTTAGGAGAAGCAGAAGAGTAAGAGAGGTAATATAAGAATACGATTTGTATGAGGGGACATGCTTCAGTATCCTGGGGGTTTGTTAGCAAGTGGGCTTAGAGATAGAAAGAGGTGATGAGTGCAGTAGTAGGGGGAGGGGAGAAGTGAGGGTGATATGTACAAATTTTGGGGTGGTGCAGAGGGGCAAAGAAAAGAGAGTTTGAGGAGAGAGGCTGCAATTGTGAAAAGAAGGGGAGGTAAAGGAGTGCATGTTTCAAAGAGGAAGGTGAGATAATTTGGAAATGAGGTCACCTGCAGTGTGCTGTGGTTTGCTTTGTGCAAGTTGCTGAAGTGCAAGAGCGGAAGTGCCACTTATTTAAAGAACCCCACTTCTTTGAAAGAACCCCCTGTATGTGTAGCCCCCTGTATGTATTCCCCCGTAAAGAAGGCCTTGTTTTTATACTGTGTTGGGTGTGGATAGAATCTGGCAATTAATCAATCAGGAGTTGATATTAGGCACACAGATAGCAGAGCAAAACTTTCACACCACAATCAAACTGCAAGGGGACTAAAAGGCCAAAATTGTAAAAATAAGGCAACCCATAATTTAGGTAAGACTTCATAGCTAAATAAACATTGAAATAATATGAGCATGGCTACAGATAGAGATGAAACAGTGGTGACAAACAGATTTACCAAATATGCATGTGATCAGTCAGTCAATGTTCATTTTAAGGTATATGGAAGTATAAACGCAGATTTAAAACCACATTATTTAGCTAGTGTACATTTCCCAAAGCAAGGAATAAAGACAACAAAGAAAAAAAGAGAGGAAAAAAAAAAACCACCAGGGGACAAGAAAACAAACCATATTTTTTCCTTTATCATCCCATCTCTCCTCCTTCCCCTCCCTTTCCCCCTACATCCTTACACACAACTTTCATTCTCAACCAAACTTTCTCTCTTACTCAATCATATCTAAATATTCCAAATTATTCCAACTCTAACCATTGCTTCCATATTTTAACAAATTCCTTGTAATTCCCCCTCTTCTTATATATATATATTTCTCCTTCCCAATCGTATCTTTTACCACTTTCACCCATTCTGCTACTGTTGGGGGATTTTTGTCCTGCCACTTATGTGCAATTAACTTCCTTCCTTGAAACAAGCATCTAGTTACTGCAATCTGTGTAGAGCCCAGTACTCCTTCCTCTTATATTAGACCCAAAAAGCACACCTTAGCCTCTGTATCCAATGATGTCCCATACACAGCATTTATTTTCCCTCCCCGTCTTTCAGGACAGCCACATTGAGAGACCTTGGCTCCTCCTCTTCCTTGGAAACACTGTGCCAGCCCCCATAAATTTTCAGCTCCCCCTGCCAGCCTCAGTTATTTGTGTTTCCCTCAGTGGGGAGACACTGCGCTAGGAACCAGGCCTAAGCAGCCAGGGAGACTGGGGGCTGTATTTTGGAAAGTCCCTACCTAAGACAGGGGTTCTCTAGGGCAGCAGCAGGGTACTTACTGGCCGCATCTTGTCTGCCTCCCTCGCTTCACCAAGCGCTGGTGGAAGTCCAGGGGGCCCTCTTTCACAGCCACAGGGCTGTTTGCAGGAGACATCTCAGTCCCCCCTGTGCAGTGTACAGGCCGCACATGGAACCAGGCAGGCCGATCGGCGGGTGATGTCATTTTCGGGGGGGGGCGTGTTTCCTTTGACCCGGGACTTCCGTTTCCGGGTCGCGCAGCGCTGATAGAGGGCCAGGCACAGGCTGTGAGAAGACTCCACAGGCCGCTTCACCAGCATGTCAGCAGCAGATGCTCAGACAGCGCTCAGCGATGCCAGCTCCAGCCATCCTAAGGTAAGGGTACCCTGGGGAAGGGTTCCCCCTCTACCTAGGTGGGCAGAGGGGGGAACCAAGTCCCTCATTCTATAGGAGGGACTGGGCTCTCCCCATGGTTGTATCTCTATGTGAGTGTCTTATGGGGATATTGACTGGTGTTTGTTTTTTCTATGTATTTCAGAAAGCTTCAGAGAAAACCCCCCACATAGCTCTAAAAGAAAGTGCGCCTCCTGTAGGGATACCCTGACGGAGGCTTGGAAAAAGGTCTTATGTAAGGCCTGTATTGATACACTAGTTAATAAAAGAGCATCTGAGCAGGAGTCAGGGTTAGCGGCATCAGTTAAAGAATTATTGTCAACTTTTCAATCGTTTAAAACCCTGTTTGAGGGCTTATAGGTCCCTAAATCCTCACCTGCATCGCAGAAAACAACCCCGCTTTTAGCACAGGGCTCTGCATCTTCCCAACCTGGGGCCATTACTTTAGTAGAGGAAGTGGCGGGTGCTTCCAGAGAGGAAGCTAGGGAAGAACCAGACAATGCTACCTCCGGTTCTCAGGATGATTTGGAGGGAGAGAATAGAGACTAGGAGTCCAGAAAACCCTCAACGTACAAGTTGTCCCTTGATGAGGTAGAGGACCTCCTGGGGGCTGTCTACACCACCCTGGGTATTCAGGAAGACAACAAAAACCCTATCTCTCCATGACTAGATGTATAGGGGCTTAAAGGAACAGAAAAAGAAAGTATTTCCTGTTCATAAGGTCCGAAACGATAATAGAAATGGTCAAAAAGAAATAGAAATGGTCAAAAAGGAATGGCAGGACTGTGAACGGAAACCCTTCTTTTCTAGGACCCTGAAAAGAAGATTCCCATTTTCGGATGACCCTGCCTCAATCTGGAATAAGAACCCCAGATTGGACGCAGCATTCACGCAAGTGTCCAGGCACACAGACCTGGCTTTCTAGGCTCTAGGAGCTCTGACAGATACCATGGACAAGAGAATTGATTCACTGCTAAAAAAGACCTGGAAATCAACTCTAGGTAATCTGAAACCAAAGATGGCGGTCAATGTGGTGGCCCGTAACCTCGAACACTGGCTTACACAAATTCAAGCTCACATCGAGGCAGGTACGGCAAAAGAGACTATTTTGTCATCCTTTCCGACTATTCTGCAAGGGGTAGCATATATAGCGGATGCTTCGGCTGAGTCGGTTCGCATGTCAGCCAGGAACACTGCACTAGCCAACTCAGCCAGAAGAGCTCTCTGGCTCAAAACATGGCCAGGCGATAATGCCTCAAAAATCAAACTATGTGGCATTCCACTGACTGGTGATCTTCTCTTTGGCCCAGGTCTAGAGACAGTTTTAGACCATACCGCCGATAAAAAGAAGGCGTTCCCAGTGAAACGAAAACCCCCAAATCAACCCAAGAGGGGGTTTCGTCCACAAAAAAGAAAGCCTCCCAAGCCAGAGGGGAAAAAGACTTGAAGCCAAAGGGGTAAGGGCAAAGGAGGAGCGATTTTTCGCCCTCCTGAACAGCCCTGTAAGACCCAGTAACTCACTGGTCACAGTGGGAAGTAATTTCCCCCAATTCATCCTGGGGATCATACGAAGGGGGTACTGTCTAGAATTTACAGAACCCCCTAGAATTTATAGAACCCCCTCCACGTCGAAGCTTAGTAACGCTTCTCCCCAAGTGTACGGCAAAAGTAGAAACCCTTCTGGGAGCATTGAAGGAACTAGAGCAACAAAATGTGGTGTGCAGAGTTCCAAGAGAAGAAGAAGGGATGGGCTTTTATTCACGTCTTCGTGGTGAAAAAGCCCTCAGGAAGTTAGATTAATTCTAAATCTGAAACCCCTGAACAAGGTGATTGTCTACAAAAGGTTCCGGATGGAATCGATATTCGCAGCCAGGGCTTTACTGCCCCTGAACTGTTACATGGTGTCATTGGATTTGAAAGACGCTTACCTCCACGTTCACGTTGCGGAAACCTTTTAAAGGTTCCTGTGCCTGGCGGTAAAGGTAGAAGAGGAAACCATTCACCTGCAGTTTCAGGCGCTGCCATTCAGCCTATCCTCGTCACCCCGAGTATTTACAAAGGTCATGGCAGAGGCCATGGTCTTTCTGTGAATCAGGGGGGTATCAATTATTGCATACCTAGACGATCTACTTCTATTCATAGCATCCTCAGAGCAACTAATCAGGGATCTGGAACTAACAAAAACAACCCTGATAGGGTTAGGATGGCTACTAAACCTGGAAAAATCCAGCCTAGTTCCAGCTCAACAAATTTCCTATCTAGGATACCTGCAGGACTCTACTCAGCTGAAAGTTTTTCTCCCACTGGAAAAGATTCTGAAACTGGACCAAGCAGTAGCGTCCCTTCAGAACAACCAGCAGGTTTCAATACGGGTGGCCATGTCAACCCTTGGCCTACTAACCTCTGCCATTCCGGCAGTCCAGTGGGCAGGCCTACAATTCTGTCCCTTGCAGGCCCTGGTAAGAACTGGAAAGAACTAAAGGCAGTAGGACTGGCAATAAAAGCCTTCAAAGGGGACCTCCTGGGACAGCATATCCAGGTGCATTCAGACAACTCCTCGGTCATTGCTTATATAAACAAGCAAGGTGGCACGAGAAGCGGAGTCCTGTTAAACCTAGCATCCGAGATCCTCAGCTGGGTAGAAGCCAATGCTCTTTCTCTTTCTGCAGTGTTCCTGAGGGGGGAAGAGAATGTAGTGGCCAATTTCCTCAGCTGAACGCAGCTGAGAGAGGCCGATTGGGTACTCAATCAGGAGATTTTGGACCTCATAGTCAGGAGATGGGGTATCCCAGAGGTGGCAGAAAAAAATAATAAAAAATAATTGCGCTTCAAAGTGTCTAAATTATGATAAAGAAAGCAGCGATGTCTAAATGTGACACAAACACATACCGTGTTTCCCCGATAGTAAGACACCCCCGATTGTAAGACGTATCGGGAGTTTCAGAGGGGTCAGCTAATATAAGCCATACCCCGAAAGTAAGACATATGTCTTACTTTCGGGGAAACACGGGGGGATTTGCCTGCAGTGAAGTGCGGTACCCCTCCTTCTCTGTCCCCCTCCGTTCTCCCCCTCCGTTCCGCTTTCCTCCTCTGTGCCTCCCCGCTGTCCCCTCCGTTCCCCCCTCCTTCTCTGTCCCCTCCGTTCTCCCCCTCCGTTCCGCTTTTCTCCTCTGTGCCTCCCCGCTGTCCCCTCCGTTCCCCCCTCCTTCTCTGTCCCCCTCCGTTCTCCCCCTCCGTTCCGCTTTCCTCCTCTGTGCCTCCCAGCTGTCCCCTCCGTTCTCCCCTCCTTCTCTGTCCCCTCCGTTCTCCCCCTCCTTCTCTGTCCCCTCCGTTCTCCCCTCCTTCTCTGTCCCCCTCCGTTCTCCCCCTCCGTTCCGCTTTCCTCCTCTGTGCCTCCCCGCTGTCCCCTCCGTTCCCCCCTCCTTCTCTGTCCCCTCCGTTCTCCCCCTCCGTTCCGCTTTCCTCCTCTGTGCCTCCCCGCTGTCCCCTCCGTTCCCCCCTCCTTCTCTGTCCCCTCCGTTCTCCCCCTCCGTTCCGCTTTCCTCCTCTGTGCCTCCCCGCTGTCCCCTCCGTTCTCCCCCTCCTTCTCTGTCCCCTCCGTTCTCCCCCTCCGTTCCTCCGTCCTCCCCCTCCTTCCCTTGTGAATAGACAGAGTCAGCTGACTCTGTCCATTCACATAACTGAAACATTGTAATCTCCTGTGATTACAATGTGTCAGTTTATGAATGGAGAGAAGCCGCTGTCTTCTCTCCTTTCATTCTCAGAGCAGCTGACGCTGCAGAGAAAGGGACTGGGGAATCTCTATCCTCTGTCTCTTTCTCTGTCTCAAGGGGGAGATATCAGAGGTCTGTTAAGACCCCTGATATCTCACCAAAGCCCCCCAACAGGGCTGATTAAAAAAAAAAAAAAAAAAAAAAAAATATTGCAATAAAAAATAAAAAAATTTTTTTTTTTCCCAATATAAGACATACCCCGAAAGTAAGACATAGTGGGGCTTTTAGGGATAAAAAGAAAGTAAGACACTGTCTTACTTTCGGGGAAACACGGTAACATGAACAAGGAAAACATTATGACTCGCGCTGTGTAGATTAGTGAATGTGTGAACAGATTCACCGTACGCTGCCCCTGGAAGATGCATTTTTTTGCGAAACGCAGCGTAGGGCTGAGCGGTATCATCGCGCCACCTCCCACTCTTGCTGTATATCTAACAGGACGAGCTATCTGTGGTCATCCGGCCGGTGCCACAGTCTGTTCTTCTATTTGATGATGCTGATTGTCTTACTTACATGTGAGTGTTTGCGCTTTTTTCTACAATAAATTGCCATCTGATTTTACACTATGGGAGCCCTCCCTTTCTTTTCTCCTATGATGACACCACTATGCTGAGGGCTGAGCCCCCCTCCTGTGGATCCATCCATATCCATCCCAGCACCTGACGCCCTTTTCCAGTTTCCATTCCCATCTCTGCTCCATCTCTGCTCCTGGGAAGTCCGGACTACTAGGATCTTAAAAAGCCCTTTTAGACCCTCTGTAACGGGGGGTCATGGGGTTCTGGTAAGCGGCCAGGCTCTTACTGTTGGTGATGGTCCTGCACATTTGAGGTTCCATGCGGTTGAAGGACCCGTGATTGCTAATTCACTTTTTCTCGGGTTTCTTCTTTTTTGGACATTTTTTACCCTTTATAATAGTTTCTTCAATATATTTATATTGTTTGGACTTTATTTTTGTGATTTGTGTGCACTGATTGCGATATATTATTGCACAGACGATTTATATTTTTTGTTATTTGTTTGCACTGATCGTGATACATTGCCACACAGACGGTTTATGCATTCACTGATACTGGTTGTATTTAGTGTTTTTGTACGGTGAATCTGGTCACACATTCACCAATCTACACAGCGCGAGTCATCTAAATTTTTTCCTTATCCCAGAGGTGGACCTTTTTGCCTCGAGGAGCAATGCAAAGACCCCATATTTTTTCTCTCTCAGCAGATGGGAAAATGCGCTAGTGGTAGACGCTCTGACACAAAGCTGGCACTTTAAAGTTTGTTATGTCTTCCTACCTCCAGTGCTTCTGCCAGCAGTTCTAAGGAAATTTCAGCTAGAAAACACCACTCTGATCTTAGTGGCTCCATACTGGCCCAAAAGGGCTTGGTTCTCGATCCTCTGGCAGTTGGCAGCGGAACCTCCCTGGCTCCTTCTGACCCAAAAGGATCTCCTGTCGCAGGGCCCAGTTCCCTGTCCCCAGGTAGGCCGCTGGAACTTAGTGGCCTGGCTTCTGAAGAGGAAATACTAAGAAGCAAAGGCTTTTTGAAACCACTAGTAGCCACCCTCCTTGATAGTAAAAAGGAGGAGACGTGCAGAATCTACCAAAAGGTTTGGGGGCACTTTAGAGTATGGTGGCTAGAAAACTCTTTTAAGGTGCAGAGCCCTATAGCAGTCCTGGAGTTTATGCTATGCGGGGCAGATAAGGGGCTAGCCATCAGTACCCTTAGGAGTCAAGTCTCAGCGCTTAGCGCGTACCTAGAAAAATCCCTGGCCACCAATCCCTGGGTGGTCAGATTTTTCAGAGCCCTTTCAAGACAGAGACCAGTGCAGGGTCCTTCCTTCCCTAAGTGGGACCTTTCCCTGGTCTTGCAGGTTCTGACTGAACCCCCCTTCGAGCCTTTAGAAGATTGTCCTCTAAAGGACCTAACTTATAAGGCTGTTTTCTTGGTGGCAGTGACCACTGCCAGGAGGGTCAGCGAAATAGAAGCTCTTTCAGTTAGACCCCCCTTTTGTATTGTATTTTCGGATCGAGTCATTTGTAAGACTGACCCGGCTTTTTTACCGAAGGTGGCTTCGAAATACCATCATGAATCTTGCCAACTTTTTGCCCTAATCCCTCAAACAAAAGGGAATTTAGGTTCCATACTTTGGACGTCAGGAGATGTATCCTACGTTATTTAAAGCTGACAAAGAGTTTTAGGAAGTCAGACTCTCTTTATTTCGGCCCCCATGGGAATTAAGGCACACTCTACGAGAGCTATGGCAGCTTCTCAGGCGGAAAAAGCTGGAGCAACGCCAGAGCAGATTTGCAAGGCAGCAGTATGGTCCAGTTTCACCACATTTGTGAAACACTACAGAGTGGATCTGGTATCGGCAAGTGAACAGGCCTTTGGGCGAAAGGTATTGCAAGCCGCTGTCCCGCCCTAAGTGGTAAGTGCTTGTCTATCCTCTCAATGTGCTGTCCTGAAAGACGGGGA
Organism: Lithobates clamitans; assembly: GCA_037952925.1. Classification (NCBI taxonomy): domain Eukaryota; kingdom Metazoa; phylum Chordata; class Amphibia; order Anura; family Ranidae; genus Lithobates; species Lithobates clamitans. Next base: position 7,067,105 of record JBBGZY010000787.1, on the reverse strand, counting down.
GGGAAAATTAGAGTTACGCGTACTGGTAACGTCTTTTCCAGAAGTCTTTCAGGACAGCCCTAGTTACCCACCCGAATTTTTGGGGGGACTTGAGGAAGACCTAAAACGCAGGCACAATAGTAATATGTGATAGTATGTTATTAACGTGTTCTTGTGTCTCCCCAGCTAACCGGAGGTGCTCTAGAAAAAACTGAGGCTGGCAGGGGGAGGTGAAAATTTATGGGGGCTGGCACAGTGTATCATTCAATAATAACTTATTTCCTACCTCCCTTTCTACTGGTAAGTTGCTTCCCCTCATGTACTGTAATTGTGCCGCCAAAAAATAACACCTCGGATTTGATAGTGCCAGGCCTCCTACCTCTCTCGGTCGCCATACTGCCTGCAAGCGAATTCTTGCTGCTCTGTTCTTCCAAATTAAGTCTCTAAATACCCTATCTAGTTTTTTAAACCAATGGTTTGGGATCCATACTGGCGAATTATGTATTACATATAGTATTTGCGGCATCCACACCATCTTAATTAAGTTACACTGACCGGCTACCGAGAGAGGTAGGTGGTTCCACATCCTACTCTTCTGCCTAAGTTTCACCATATGTGGGACTACATTTCCTGCTATAAACTGCCCTGGGTCCTTGGTCATATTGATACCCACATATCTCATTTGGCTAGCTACTCTTGTTTGGGTTACCTGTTGCGGGAGTGGTTCTGTAAGGGGATCTATAGGCAGGAGGACAAACTTTTCCGAGCTAATTACCAACCCAGAAAAATGTCCAAAGTCTTGTACCAATCTCATGGCAGCCTCCAAAGAGGACTGTGTGTCCCCAAGGAACAACAAGACATCATCTGCATACATAGTGACCTTTTCCTCTCCCATTTTCCTTTTAAATCCCTGTACCTCTTGGGATGCTCTTAAGGCAATAGCCAGGGGCTCCATTGCGAGGCTATGATAGCCATTCTAGGCTATCAAAGGCTTTAATTGCGTCTAATGATAGGATAGCTCTATTCCCTCCATCTTCTATCGGGATCTGCATAATTAGGTAACTTTGCCTTACTTTTAGGCTTGTAGATCTATCCGGTATAAAACGGGTTTGGTCCGGATGTATTAACTTACCAATTATTTTATTCAGTCTTGCTGCCAATACTTTTGTGAGGATTTTTACATCTAAACACAAAAGAGATATTGGCCTATATGAAGCTGTCTCTAGTTGATTTTTCCCTTCTTTTGCTAATACGATTATAGTTGCTTCTGTCATGGAAAATTGCCGTTTCCCTTCCCCTACAGCTACATTAAACACCTGTAGAAGTTTGGGTAGTAAACTATCCCTATATTTTGTATAAATTTCTATAGGCAAACCATCCAGGCCTGGAGCTTTCTGCTGTTGCTTTTCGTAATTATTCAAGTGTCAATGGAGCCTCTAATCCCTCCCTATCTTCCTTTGACAGTGGGGGTATTTTCAGTTTTTGGAAAAAGTCCCACATTTCCCCTTCTACATTTGTCTGTGACATGCTATACAAATTTTTATAGTAATTCTTGAACTCATTTACTATTTCTGGGGTGGTCCTTCTAATTTTCCCTTCCTTGTTCTGTATTGCTGATATGATAGCTGGAGGACTATTTGCCTTAGCTATTAAGGCCAGAATTCTCCCTACTCACTCTCCCTCCCCAAAGAAAACCTGCCTCTGAATAATTTTTTATTCTCTACTTTCTCCAGGACTAATCTTTTATATTCTTCTTCTTGTTTCTCCACCCACTCATCGTAGCTATCAGGGTTGGTGCCTCCACATACAGCATTTCTGCCCACCTCACTTTCTCTCTTACCCTGGCTTCTTTAGCCTGTGATTGTCTTTTAACATGGGTTATTTTTTTTATTAACACGCCCCGCAGGTATGCTTTCAGGGTATCCCAGATTATTCCTAATGACGCAGTCTCTGAATTTAAGTCTAAGAATTCCCTCAGGCTGGCAGCAATCTCCCCGATGTCCCCAATTATCTCCAGCCAGAAGGGGTTTACCTTCCAATCTCCCCTACTATAATTTGCCCCTATTTTTATTGAGCAAACTACTGGTGAATGGTCTGAGATCCCCCTTGGCTTGTAATCTACCTCTTCCACTATCTTCAAGGCTTCTTCATTGCACAATATGAGGTCAATCCTGGACAAGGTAGAATGTGTTCTAGAGTGGCAGGAGTATTTTTTAGCCCTAGGATACCACCTCCTCCATATATCCACAAACCCTGTCTCCTCACAGAATCAAAACAATGGGCCACCAAATGTTTCATTGGTAGGAGCCCTCTGCGGGAACCTGTCTAAGTTTTTATTCATGGTCATATTAAAATCTCCTGCCACTATGACTGGCACTCCCGGCTTGTCCACGATAAACCCCATCAAATTGCATAGAATTTCCGTACTGAATGGTGGATGAATATATACATTAGCTAACACACATTCTCTATCTTCAATGACACAGAAAAGAAAAATATACCTTCCATTCTCATCTGTTTTACTTTGCCTACAGGAAAAAACACTCTGGAATCTACCAGTATACTCACCCCCCTTGAATAGGAGGTGTAAGTCGAATGATATTGCACCATATATTTCTTATGTTCTAAAACACTAGTTGTTTCTTTCTCAAGGTGTGTCTCCTGTAGGCAAAGTATTCCAGATCCACCCAAACTAGCCTCAGAAAATTTGCCTCTCTCTTAGACGGATCCTTTACCCCCCATTAATTCAAAGAGAATATCTTGACATTCCTAATTTTCCTGGTCTGACCTGGGGTCTTCCCTCTCCCATCTCCAATCCCTGTCATTCTATTAACCTACTCTTCTTTTCCCTATCAAAATAGTTCCTGAAATTTGTTTCCTTTTCTTCTGTGCTTAATGTTCTCATATGCTCTTCCCCCTGTGTATTGTGATCTCTTTTTAGTGTTTTATCCTCTTGTGTAAACTCAAAACCATTACTTACAGTTGTTGATTGCCAAAAGGATCTCCTTCAGGGATGGCTCGTTCTCTACTGCCAAGATTGATAAAGACATGTCATCCTCTGCTCCTGTAACCACCCCCTGGTCATTCTCCGGAGCTGTAAATGCCACTATTGCTGGAGCTGCTGATGCTGCTAGTGCTGTTGCTGATTTTGCTGCTGATTTTATTGACACATCCACCATTGAACCTTGGCTTTTCCTCTCCACTGGGTGGGCCGCCAAAGGGGCCTAAAGCTGTAGCTCTCCTGCTTGTCCACTCTTCTTGGGCGTCTGATTTGGCGTATGGGCATATTGTTCCAGCTTTGCATTAGCAGCAACGGCCTGGCTTGCCTTTTCCTTGGGTCCACGTAGGGCCTGGGCACTCACTCCTGCACCCGCTCCTTCCTGTGTGGCCCCCTCCTCCCCCCGTCTCCTAGACATGCTAGGCAGTGGGTCTGTTCGATTGTTTATGAAAGTCACGGGCGACCGCTCTACCTCACAATAGCGTCACCTCCCCCTTACTCTCACCGGGGTGTGCGCTGTTGTAAACCCTTGCGGGAGAGCCACAGGTAAGCTCACCGATCGTTTCCCAGGCTCCATTGTACCAGTATGCCGTCTATTGTTTTGTCTCCCAGTGTCCTTCTTCTCTCCCCCTTCCTACACCTCTGCTGTCTCAGGCATGGGATCGAACGTGAGGTCCGGGACCACGACGACCTCTCACCTCAGCTTCTGGTCACACCCCCAGCTTATTCATTTCAACCAGCCATTTTTTCCTTCCCCACTCCTTAACAAGCTGTTGACTATGCTCTCAAATATTCCGCCGAGTGCACAGAAAATTCCAGTATTCGTCAAACACCCGAACGGGCGATGTTCAGGCTGAACTTATGCTGGGCTCGAACCATTTAAACATCCCTACAATTCCCTAGAATTCAGAATTCAGTGTTAGTGTTCAGGTTAAAAGATTGTTAAGTTAATAAGAATGTACAGAGTTTTGTACAATTTTTTTTTTATGATGGTCAGAACTTTTGTATTTAAGTTGTTGAGCAATAAGTAGGCTTCAGTTAGATTATAGGCCTGACAGTGGTTATGATCTTGCTCCTCTCAAATCCTCCAAGTAGAGAGTTAATAAACATGTGTGAATGTGTAAAGAAGTATTAGTTGTTTATTTTTTTTACTCAATAGATTTTTATTGAAAGATTTCGTACAATACAAAGTTATGCAAAAATCATGTTATAGGTATTGCTCTGACATACAAACGAACATAGTGGACGATAGTCATTTCTTGTTTTACATTTCAAACAGATACAGTCATAGTTATAGTGCATTAGTAAGTAGAAAAACAAAACTCAATTTCCGTAGGTGTTGGATGTTAGTGGTGAGCTTCCGATCATAAAGATGTATTGAGGGAAAGGGAGGTATATGCCCACCCGCGCACCCTGACCGGCGCTATACTGTGCACGTGTAGGCACACCGCACACCCCCCTCTCCTCTGGGATCATACACCATGGGAGGGCTTTCCAATACAACTCAATCATTATGAACTTTACTTAACAAACATGGAACTGTTAATGAGAAACTGTGTAAGAGCTATCTATCAGGGTTGAGCACTGATGGATACGAAATGTCCTGGGGAACTAGTCCAGCTAATCCATGGTTGCCACATTTTATGATAATGTGATTTGTTTTTGTGTCGTAGTGCTAGTATGGTTTCATGCGAAAAGTAAATGTGGGTTGTTTGCACCACTTCGCTTACTGTGGGTGGTTCTGGGTCTTTCCATTTTCTAGTAATACTGAGTCTTGCAGATAAGAGGATATGAAGTATTATATTTCTCTTTGGGTTAGGTTAATGCTCTATTTCTAGGGATAACAGTGCTAGGGAGGGTTTCATGGGTATTGTGAGTTGTTTTATATCAGAAACTAAGTGGAATATTGAGGACCAATATTGTGCCAGTTTAGGGCAGTTCCAGAAAATGTGTAACATTTCTCCTTTCTGTCCACATTGCCTCCAGCAGGAGTCGTCAAGGTTCACGTTGAATTTGGCTATTCTATCGGGAGTGAGATACCAATGGTGTATCAGTTTAACAGCCAGTTCCCACAGGGTTGAGCAGTAAGTGGCTTTGTATGTGGATTTGCATGCTTTTTCCCAGTTATCCACTGTGTATGATTGTCCCAAATCTGATTCCCATTTAAGTAGTGGAGTGGATTTGGTAAAATTGATTTTGTTCTGTAGCAGGTTGTAAAACAATGACATCCCTTTTTGGTGCGGTGCAGGGGTTCTAAAATATGTCCAGGCCTCTTGGGGAATTTTGCATGACCAACTTTCGAGCGTGGCAATACAGTGTTTGGTATATATGTATAGGAATATGTCAGAGTTTGGGAGATGAAACTCTTTCTGTAATGTGGGGAATGGTTTGATTTTGTGACTGTGGAGCAGGTCTGATATGTATGTAATACCCCTTTCTTTCCATTGTGAGTAAGATGTATATTACATTAAGTTCTGCAGTGTTTCTAAAGGGATTTGTACCTCCGATTTGAAAGGGTGGGTCAGGCTTCCAGACACAAACCTATTCAATGTTTTAAGTGTCGCTACCATTGTTGGGGAGATTCCAGAGGAAATTTTTGTTCCTAGAGTTGTAGAAAATAGCCATGAGGGGAGACTATTTCCTAAGGATGTAGCGGCTTTGATTTGCCCCCACCACGTCGATGAGGGGGGCAGGTCGAAACCATTCTTTTGTTTGGGTGAGGATTGAGGCCATGTAGTAGTCTTAAAAGTCCACATAATCCATTCCTCCTGCTAGGCGATGTTTGATCAGTCTATCATGGCCGCATCTAGGTCTTTTACCCTGCCAAATGTATGTAGATAGAATTGTTTGTAGTGATTTGAAGTATTTAATGGGTATTGGGATCGGGAGAGTTCTAAAAAAATAGAGTATTTGTGGGAGGTGGAACATTTTGAATGCTACTAATCGCCCCATCCACAAAAACTCAAAAGACGCCAGCCTGGTAAGTTTGTCTTGGAGTGTAGTTCAGAAAGGTAAGTAGCTTAATGGAAATAATGTTCTCGTGGAGGCAGTTAATTGTATCCCCAGATACGTAATACTTTGTTCCGCCCATGCATAAGGAAAGTGCTGTTTAAGGCGTTCGCTAGTGGAGTCGTTCACTCCTAAATTTAGAATACAAGATTTAGCCTCATTCAATTTGTAATAAGAAATGTTACTAAACCAGGCAAGCGTCTTCTGGCTCTCATGCAGGGAGCGGTCAGTGGTCATGAGGATAACGTTATCTGCAAAGAGACTTATTTTATGTTTCTGATCAGCAAGGGATATTCCTTTAATTTTTGAGTTAGATCTGATATTTTCAGCTAGGGGTTCCATAATAAGATTGAATATTAGGGGTAAGAGCAGACACCCCTGTCTCGTACCATTGGGGATTTGGAATGGTATGGAAAGGTTCTCTACTGAGAACACCATGGCTGAGGGGGTAGAGTATAGTGCCATTATTGCATTGTGGATTTGGCCTTGTAGCCCAAATTTGTGTAGTACTAATGAAATGTATCCCCAGTGTACCCTATCAAATGCCTTTTCAGCGTCAAGAGATAGAAAAAGCAAAGGGGTTTTATTGATTTCTACATGGTGAATAATATTGATCACTCTTCTAGTGGCGTCTGAAGCTTGACGACCCTTTGTGAAACCTGATTGGTCTCTGTGGATAAGGGATGGTAATATGTCTTAGAGTCTGTTGGCTACAAGTTTGGCATATATCTTTAAATCTAGATTAAGTAAGGAGATAGGACGGAAATTTTTCAGTGACGTGGGTTCTTTACCAGGTTTGGGTAGCGTCACAACCATGGCACTTAGCATTTCAGCAGGGAGTGAAGCGGACGCGGTGGCTAAGATCAAGGTTTGGCATAGAGTAGAGGCTGAAACGGATTGGAAAAATTATTCCCAGCATTCCCCCAGTGAAGCCATCCGGTCCCGGGGATTTGGAATTAGGAAGTTTGTTAATTACTCGTGGTATTTCGGATATTGTGAAGGGTTCATTTAGTGATAAAAGCTGTTGTGAGGTTGTAGAAGGAAGATTTGTGTTGTCTAGGAATGCTTGGATTTCTCCCAGGGACAGTTGATGTGTGAATGAATCATCTTTAAGGTTGTAAAGATCTTTGTAGTATGCACTAAAGGCGTTGGCAATGGAGTGAGGTTTAAGTAGTTTTTCATTGGAGTGAGGGTGGTATAGAAATGGGATTTTAGTTTTTGTTCTATGACCTTGTACCCGTAGGGACATGGCTTTGCCTGTTTTGTTCCCTGTAGTGTAGGTGGATGCTTTGAGTTTTTTTTTTATTTTTTAACGTATGACTCAAGGAGTAGGGATCTGAAGTCATGAGTTTGATTTGTTTTGTTCAAGGATTCAGCGGCTGATGTGTCAGCTGTGAGTTCATCTAGTTTTAGAGTTCTTTTTTTCCTTGCCCTAGATCCCATTTGAAGAAATACACCTCTAATTACGGCTTTATGAGCATTGCACACCACCAGCGGGTCAGAAACTGATGCTTTGTTGAGTAGGAAGAATTCTTCTAGTTGTTGTTTAATTGGAGTGGAATAACATGGAGTGTTGAGGAGGTAATTATTTACCCTCCAAATATAGGAGTTGGGTTGTGGGGAGGTAGCAGATATTGAGATGTTAATAGGAGCATGATCTGACCAGGTGGCAGTGTGAATGGTGGAGCTTGATATTTTCTGTAATAGCCATTTATCAGTCAAAAATAAGTCAATTCGTGAGTAGGTGTTGTGGCGCAATGAAAGGAAAATGATCACGTTCACTCGCGTGACAACATCTTCACACATCCTACATTCATTAGTAGCAATAAACTTATCCAAAGGAGAAGCATGACGTTTGGACCCTGCAGTGGAGTCCATGTCGATATTAGGAACCAGGTTAAAGTCACCACAAATCAACATGTGACCTTGTTGGGTTTTCCTTGCCGACCGAAGAGTCGGTTTGAGGAAGTACATCTGGCGGTGGTTTGGGGCGTAGATGACGACCAGGGTGTATGGAACATTATTAATCGTGCATATTAGAAATATGTACCTCCCTTCTGGATCCATGACGCAGTTCTGTAATTGGAAGGATACAGTATTCCGAATGGCTATCATGACTCCTCTTTGTTTTTTGGTATAGCTGGTTTAGAATACATGTGGGAATTGTCTGTGGCTACACTGTGGGGATGCATTTTGGGCAAAGTGAGTCTCTTGGACGCATATAACATCACACTTTTGGGAAAGTACTGTTTTCCATAGGGAGGCATGTTTGGCAGGGTGGTTCAAACCCTTTGCATTTAGGGACAAAATGTTGATATTCATGTTGATGTGTAATGTTGGAGTGGGATAGGATTATCACGAACTTACAGTTGTTGGAGATCAGAAGTCTAGTCCTCAGGGATCCAAATGAAGATGTAAAGCAGGGTTCCTTGTCTGGTTTTCTTAACGGTGCTGCAAACTTGGTACTAGCAAGATTCTAATAAAGGTATAAAATGCATTAGGTATTGAGCTGCAACTTTGAAATTACTAAATCAGTTAGAGTTCAGAGAGATGAGGGTATGGTTAACTAGCAGAAAAAAAGTAAAACAGCAAAAGTAACAATTGCAGGTAAGACACACAGGTAACTCAGCAGTATAAAGCTCTGGGAGCAGCTGATCAAACTTGGGGGAAAAGTTCAGCAGATGGTTATCTAAGCATATGGCCAGACCGGACTTAGAATTGATGCTCAATGTAGTCGGTTTCTGGGCAAGTTAATTCATTTATGTCTATCCTTACCGTGCCTCTGATTCTGATCAAACTGAAAGGGATTGGGTTTCCTGTGGGGATCAGGTTGGTTATGTTGAGGCTCTCGTATGATTCCCCAGGCATGGAGAAGTTTCAGACTGCCATCCAGAGTGGATATGGTGTGATGGATGCCGTTGTGGGTGGCCAAAATGGTGGCTGGGTGGCGCCACCTGTATATTATTTTGTGGTCATTCATGGCCTTAGTGATCATTTTTAGTTGCCTCCTCATTTGCAGCATGTATTGTGATAAATCGGCATATAGTTGGATGTCTGAGTATGGAGCCGGAAGTGAGCTCAATTGGAGATAGCTCTGGGAGCATGCTAGAGAATAGGGATGAGCCGAACACCCCCCTGTTCAGTTCGCACCAGAACATGCGAACAGGAAAAAAGTTTGTTCGAACACGCGAACACCATTAAAGTCTATGGGACACGAACATGAATAATTAAAAGTGCTAATTTTAAAGGCTTATATGCAAGTTATTGTCATAAAAAGTGTTTGGGGACCTGGGTCCTGCCCCAGGGGACATGGATCAATGCAAAAAAAAGTTTTAAAAACGGTCGATTTTTCAGGAACAGTGATTTTAATAATTCTTAAAGTCAAACAATAAAAGTGTAATATCCCTTTAAATTTCGTAGCTGGGGGGTGTCTATAGTATGCCTGTAAAGGGGCGCATGTTTCCCATGTTTAGAACAGTCTGACAGCAGAATGACATTTGAAAGGAAAAAAGCCATTTAAAACTACTCGCGGCTATTGCATTGCCGGTCCGACAATACACATAGAAGTTCATTGATAAAAATGGCATGGCAATTCCCCACAGGGGAACCCCGAACCAAAATTAAAAAAAAAAAAAAAAAAAGACGTGGGGGTCCCCCTAAATTTCATACCAAGCCCTTCAGGCTATAGCTATATATATATATATATATATATATATATATATATATATATATATATATATATAATGTGTGTATATATACAGGGAGAAGTGCAGATCCTGAAGTGGATCAGAGGTTTTGAAAGGTATAAAAAAGGAGCATGGGAGATGTAAAAACAGGGCCGTCTTTAATATTAATTGGACCCTGGGCAAACATTTTCTTGCCCCCCCCCCCATGCAATTTCACTCTCCACCTGCTTTGAGACATACAATAAATAGCAGATAGACTTAAAATCAGTTTACTGTCTCAGATCAGGCAGAAATTGCGATTCTGCCTGAATTACAGCATATTACAGCATATCATTACTGCTAACTGACTGGTTGCTAGAGGTTACAGCACACATTACGGCTCATTGATTAGTTGCTAGAGCTTACAGCACATCATCTCCTCACTGCAGGGGAGCATAATATACATATGAATGCTGCCTTTATTTACATATAAATGCCACCGGCCGCAGTTATTTACTTAGTAATGTCGCCGCTATTTACATATGAATGCCGGTTATTTATATGTAAACACAGGGTCTGCAGGTGAGTCATCTGTACACAACAATAGGGCAGAGCTGGGCAGCATTAGTACCAGCACTTCACACTGAGATATCGGGACACAGCACAGGACTAAAACTTCAAGGGACAAGGAAATTTTAACTGGGATAGTTGGCAAGTAAGAGGCAGCTGCTTTGGGCCCCACAACAATGACAGGGCCCAAGGCAGCTGCCCCTTTTGCCCTGCCTTAAAGACAGCCCTGTGTATAAATCCTGAACAGAATTTCTCCAAGCTCCATGCAAGACACTATGCTATACAAGATTGTGTTACCATAGTGTTCACGAGAGTGAACAATAATCAGACCTTTTGACATATTAGACACATAGGGGGTCATTTACTATAGCGCTATGGCGCTAATTCGCGCAAATTGCCGCGAATTAGCGCTAATTCGCGGCAATTTAGCGCTAATTTGCGGCAATTTAGCGCGAATTAGCGCTAATAGCGGTAATTCGCGCTAAAACGGTATTCACTATAGCGCTGGTGAGAAAATTCTCCCAAAATCGAATTTACTATAGCTCCCTGAAACTAAATAGAGCCCAAACCCTTACTCTGCTAAAACCTAGAGAATTGCACATGGAAATAATTTTTAGAGCATGATATAATTGCCTAAATGGTAGTGAAATATGCGGTATATTATTTAAAGATTATCTGCTTTTAAACTGTGTGAAAAAGTGATTTCTACACTGAAATATCTTTAAAAGTCTGAAAAGTGAAAAATTCCCCGTTTTGGACAACTAGGTGCCAACACAACTGAGCATGCTCAGACCTGAAAATAACTCTCATTTTAACTCAAGTGTCTTTTTTACCTGGAGGTATAGTAAATACCAAAATGAGAGCTAATTAGAGAGCATTTTTTGGGAGTTAAAATCTGCTCTAATTTAGTCCAAATGAAGTTTCAGTCACTGATTCTAATGGAACAATTCTAACTTTCACAAAAAAACCCTCTTAATGTTGAGATGAAATGTATCTTTCTGTGAAATACATTTTCCTTTGCAACATTGTTGCTTCTACTTAAAATATTTTGATTTTAAGAATGCTACAATGTGGAATGTTTTGATGTTTTGGTAAAATATATTTTACTCTGTCACTTTCACTTGTTTTTCTTCATCTCACAACAATCTTTACCCCAAACTCACACAGGTGTCTTTACAATCCACAAACAATACCATTGCTGATGAAAATTTAAAATGAATCACAATTTTTTGTGCTTTGTATTATTTGCAAATGTTCGTAATTTGAGCCCAAAAATGTGATATGTGTACAAACATCAGAAATCAAAATGTAATTCCCAAAAATTTGAGGGTAATATTCTACTCTCACCCACAAAAAAACACCAAATATCACAGAATAAATCAAGAAGAATAACTCTTGAGTAATGTAATTCCATCACCTGTATGTCCATAGAAATGCAGTATTTATGTGTTTTTATGTGTAGTTATGTGTAGTTATGTGTAGGAGGGTCTCACACGTGGCAGCTCTGTGGCTTAGAGGTTAGAACTTCTGCTTAGTATCTCTGAGGGTCTGGGTTCAAATCCCAACCATGTTACTTCATGTAGAGAAGTTGTCTCATTTCCCAGGTCCTATAACTATGTCTAATTGTAGTAGTTATGTGTAGGAGGGTTCCACCACCATTGTTAAGCTGGCCATACACTATACAATTTTCCTGTTCAACTTTGCTTTAGATTTACCAAAACCATATAATATGAGGTCAAACCTAAACCCTTTCAATTTGTATGCAATCAGACAGGCCCTTGCACTACATAGTTGAAGGTAAATCTAAAGGAAATTGAATCAGAAAATTGTATAGTGTATGGCCAGCCTAAGTCTTTTCCAGATACACTATATAGCCAAAAGTATTGGGATGCCTGCCTTTACACACACATGAACTTTAATGGCAGCCCAGTCTTAGTCCGTAGGGTTAAAATTTGATTTGGCCCACCCTTTGCAGCTAGAACAGCTTCTGGGAAGGCTGTCCACAAGGTTTAGTCTGCCTATGGGAACGTTTGATCATTCTTCCAGAAGTGCATTTGTGAGGCCAGGCACTGATGTTGGATGAGAAGGCCTGGCTTGCAGTCTCTACTCTAATTCAGCCAAAGGGTGTTCTATCGGGTTGAGGCCAGGACTCTGTGCGGGCCAGTCAAGTTTCTCCACCCCAAACTTGCTCATCCATGTCTTTATGGACCTTGCTTTGTGTACTGGTGTGCAGTCATGTTGGAACAGGAAGGGGCTTTCCCCAAACTGTCCCCACAAAGTTGGGAGCATGAAATTGTCCAAATTGTCTTGGTATGCTGACGCCTTAAGAGTTCCCTTATCTGAAACTAAGAGGCCAAGCCCAACCCCTGAAAAACAACCCCGCACCATAATCCCCCTCCACCAAATCATTTGGACCAGTGCACAAAGCAAGGTCCATAAAGACATGGATGAGTGATTTTGGGGTGGAGGAACTTGACTGGCCTGCACAGAGTCCTGATGTCAACACAACAGAACACCTTGGGGATAAATTAGAGAGGAGACTGTAGGTCAGGCCTTCTTGTCCAATTTCAGTGCCTGACCTCACAAATGCACTTGGAAGAATGGTCAAAAATTCCCATAGACACACTCCTAAACCTTGTGGACAAGAAGAGTTGAAGCTGTTATAGCTGCAAAGGGTGGGCCAAATGAGTTTTGAACCCAATACTAATACTGGGATGCCATTACAGTTCATGTGTGTTTAAAGGCAGGCATCCCAATACTTACGCCAATATACTGTATATTGCTTGTGACACTGAGCATGGCTATGGACTTAGGGCTAGTTCACACCACAGAGATGCAGAGAACATGTGTGGGTCTTCCCTGGTGGCTAAGTGGGTAGCAGTTCTGTCTAGCAGCACCTGGGATGTTGGTTCACTTCCACCAACATGCTAATGCTTGTGTTGAAGTTTATATGTTCTCCCTGTGTGGGTTTCTCACCACAATCTAAAGACATGCTGGCATCTTATTTGTCTCCTGTCGAAATAGGTTCTAATGTAAGAAAGTTAATTTTGGACTTTATATTAGAAGCTCATTGCAGCCAGGGACTGATGTTAATGTTTATTAGCACTAATCATGCCCAGGGACTTGGACATTTCAAATTTTAGGGTTTACACTGCACAGGTACATATGCTTAGAAAACTTTTGCTTTGTTTATGTGGATGCAAATGGACTTTGATCTTTGTCCTGTAGTTGGAGATTTGATGCACATAGCCAAGGCTAACACAGTTGCAAATACTATTATGTGTTCCTGCTCATCAGGTGCAATCACTTTAGACATACATGAAGAGACAGATTGAAAGATACTGGTGGGCGTGTACTTCTATTGGGTGTGTCAGTGTGCTAACAATACAACCTCTCTTATATAAAGGCCTGCAGTAGGGGGGTTCGTTTGGCCTGAGAAGGTCAGGTTTTTTGTTGTGATGGAGAAGGAATGATATTGGGAGATTTGATGAAATTCTTGTGCATTTTTTCAATCAAAAGTGGGTTTATGTGGCCACGCTGTCAATGTTGTGTGTGTATTGTTCCTGTCCGATCATGCAAACATTGTTTGGAAGCATCTGCTGACCTACTATTTTTGATCTCGTTTAATTGTGTACACTGAAATGCAGCTTCCAGTAGAACATGGTCACCAATGTATGTATGTGTGGATTGTGGGCTGGTGGTGGGTGTTTTGAATAAGTCTTTTGCAATATTTTGTTGGAATGCTTTGTAAGAATGACTGTTAAGTATGTTTCTATAATCTTTCAGATAATAATGTGATGTGTTGCCCGTTATACACTGAAATTAAAGCTGTGTCCACTCTAAGGTTTTGTCTAATTTTAGATTGTAAGCTCCTATGAGCAGGGCCCTTAAAATTCCGTTGCTAAATGTAGTACCATATATCCTGTCCAAATTTTTTTGAAGTTAGTAAATGTAAATTTATTTTTTTTCTGCTGGTAAAATAAAAGTACATTGAGCTCTTGTTGTGGTGTGTGGGGTTTTTTTTTTCCTTCTACTTTTCTTTCTTTAGTTTTTGTGGGTGGTGGTTTTGGGAAAGTGCAATATCTTTTATATTTTATTTCAATATGTATTTATGCACCAAAAAACTAATCTCTTTGCCCTGGTTCACATGCTACTTTGAAATTGTGCTACTTCACTTGAAGTAGCATGATTTCAAAGTAGCAAGGTCAGCGTGATTTCAGGTGGCTTCATACACAAATGTCTATTGAAGTCGCACCTGAAATCGGCAAAAATAGTGCAGGAACTACTTTAGCAAATTGATGCGGTGCCACAAAAAAATGTTGCATCAATTGGAACAGTGCCAGTGCCAATAGTCACGCGATTTGATCTCTCAAATCGCATGACCAATCGCTCCAATGTAAACCTAGGCTTCTGCACAACTGCAAGTTATATATAAAGATTCCACCTTTTATCATTAACAGCTGTGGAGAATTGCAGGTAATGAATTCAGCTGGTGGATAGGCAGTGTTTGAATGTGTCAGCTCTGGTTCACATTGGTGTGATTTGACATGTCAAATCTGTGGCAATTGCACTGTTCTAATTAGTGCGATTTGTATTGATATTGGTGCAGAAACCTGCAACGATGTCTCTGATGTTGCCCCCATAGTCGGGACTGACATGCAGGAATGAAATTGTGGGAGTTCAGCTGAACGCTTTCCTCCTGCTGTCAGTGTGAACCAGGGCTCAAACTGGGCCTTTTGCCTTTGTAATTCACCTGCTGCTAACCCAGGGACACCATTTCTTAGCAAACTCCCTTAAGTTTACCTTCAAATATATGTAGAAATACAGATTTGCATATCTGAAAATAAAAAAATACTAATCATGGTTGAGATCAAATATTCGCAGCTGCAATCAAAAGTGTGGTTTCACCTTCTGACCTGGAAATTAGTCATTGTATGCACCTGGAAGTTCTTGTGCTGGTCAGGATCTCAATCTAGGTGGACATGGCAAGGTCTCTTTAGCAGAGAGGAGGTGCTGCTCATTGGCCGGGTAAGTGTAGGATATGTACTTGTACTTAATCAATGTAGGGGTGGATGTCATAGTTAGATTTGGTGTGGGTGGGGTTCATTGATTTGTTTGGCATCACCACACATTTGCTTCCGTCCCATGTGCACACATCACTTCCTGCATTTGTTCTGCTGATGTAAATCAGTAAGGACTATGCAAGTATAAATGAGAGATCCTTTTATTAAAATATGTATGACTTGTTTCACAGCTGGGCGAATTTTGCAGCAAATTTGGACCTCTGAGTTGCATGGCAAGTTGTACCCCATGATTCTCAATGACAACCATTCATATCTGTGCTACTTTAAGTCGCACCAACTTCAAAGTAGTCCCTGTACTACTTTGGTGTGACTTGAGGTATATCGGGTACAATATTACACAGGCATTCCCAGAAGTTGGGGCCAAGTTGCAGCGGCAAAGTGGCAGCAAAATAGTGTGACTTTCAGGTCGCAGCAGTGTGAATGAGATTCAAGGATAACACCTTTGAATTTGGCCCTATTGTCACTTGTGCATCCTGAAAGTGTAGCAAATTCGTCCCTGCACTACCTTGGTTTGACTGATGCAATTTGAGGTCCATACACCACAAGATTACACAGACATTGCTTCAAGTCATGACAAAGCTGTGCAAATGGGGCCTTATTCAAAGGTGTTATCAATTAATCGCATTAGGTTACTTTCACACTTGGGTGACTTTTCATGGAGCTTTGGACCTCAGAGTCACATGAAAAGTTGTCCCCCTTGATTTCCATTAATATTTATTGGAGCTGCACGATTAATCGTCATCGTAATTTTTTTCCCCTTTACGATCTTGAAAAAAGCGTTTCACGATTCTTGCTATTGCAAAGAACTCTCTCTGCTCTTCTGAAGCCACAGCCGAAAAACCAGGAAGTCTGCCAAGAATTAGAACATTCTTTATCAGTGAACTTGACTAGAAACCTTGTAACAATTTGTCAATTAAATAGAATTCTGTGTAAGTGAGGAAAGTTTAACCACTTAAACACTAAACATTTTTCTGACATTTGTTGGTTTCAGGTTAAAATCATTTTTTTTTTGCTAGAAAATTACTTAAAACCCCCCAACATTATATATATATTTTTAGTAGAGACCCTAGAGAATAAAATGGTGGTTGTTACAATATTTTATGTCACACTGTATTTGCGCCTTTCAAATGCAATTTTTTTTTGGAAAAAATTACTTTAATGATTTAAAAAAAAAAAAAGAAAAGTTAGCCCAATTTCATGTGGGATAATGTAAAAGATTTTATGTCACGAGAATCGTGATCTTTTTATTCTAAGCAAAAAAATTGTGATTCTCATTTTGGCCAGAACCGTGCAGCTCTAATATCTATGCAACTTCACCCATGTTCACATAGGTCTGAATTGACATGTCAAATTGTAGGCCAAATCGGCGCCTATTGATGGCAATGGAACTGTCCAAATTGGTGCGACGCATCAACAATTCCCAAAAGTAGTTCCTGCACTACTTTGGGCGACTTCAGGGGGCGATTTCTTACCTCCCAACTTTTTGAGATGGGTATAAGGGATACCTATTAGCAAAAGTAGGTAGTCATAGGACACCTTCTTAAAGGAGAACAGTTGGGACCTATGTGATTTCACTAGACATTTGTGCAGGAAAGTGCACTGATGTCTCTGAAATCGCTGACAAAGTCAGGCTGAGTCACACTTGTGCAACTTTGGACATCAGAGTCGTATGACAAGTCATACCCCATGATTTTCAATGTGTACCATTCATATCTGTGCGACTTCAAGTAACACTGACTTCAACGTAGTCCCTGTACTACTTTGGTCTGACTTTGATGCGAGTTGAGGTCCATAGACCTCAAGTTTACACAGGCATTCCCTGGAATTGCGGCAAAATTGCTGATGCAAAATCGTGGGAAAGTTGCGTGTCTTTCCCTGCGACTCCTGCGTCCATAGACCTCAAGATTACACAGGCATTGCTTAAAGTCGCATTAAAATCTCGCAACTTTCAGGTTGCACAAGTGTGAAAGGTGCCTAAGTCACTGTGCTGAGTACTATTTTATACCTAGAATATAAAGTAGTCCCACCATCAAACACTAGTAAACATATGTTCTCAATATAATTGTGCTCAAATGGCTGAAAATCACACAGATGGTATCACCTACTGAAAGCTTGCATTGTACTCAGCAGCGTATGCTGAAAAGAGGCGAACGCCTATTAGCCAATGCCACATCGGCACATCGGCATGAGCATGGTTGTTACTATAATATTAATGCCTGAAATGCAAAACATTATTGTATTGAATCAAACATTAGTAAATGTATTTTCTCTGTAGGTAAGTGCTCAGCTCTGTAGCATAGCGGTATACCCTGCTGCCCCCAAAAGTTCAAGCCATGAATTCAAATCCCACTGACAGAATTACCTCCTAGAAGTGTGCATTGTACTCAGAAGCATAATTAGCCAAAGCACATCAGCTTGCTTTATTCCATATTTTAACTCTTCAAATGCATGCAATGGTATGTACTTATTCAATAATATTATGGTATGGAATACCAAAATTCAAGGAAAAAAATGTCGTAGGGTCCCCCCAGTACATACCAGGCCCTTCGGTATGGACTTTAAGGGGAACCCCACACCAAATTGTAAAATAAATTTGATGTGGGGCCCCCCAAAATCCATACCAGACCCTTATCCGAGCATGCAGCCTGGAGGTCAGGATAGGGGGGGACGAGTGAGCACCCTCCCCTTCTGAACCTTACCAGGCCACATGCCCCAAAGCACCTTTTCCCCATGTTGATGGGGACAAGGGCCTCTTCCCGACAACCCTGGTCGGTGGTTGTCGGTCTGCAGGCAGGGGGTTTATCAGAATCTGGAAGCCCCCTTTAAAAAGTCGGCTTCCAGATCCTGCCCCCTATGTGAATAGGTATAGGGTACATTTTACCCCTACCCATTCACCAAAAAAAGCAGTGAAATGTAAAAAAAATCAATAGCCGGTTTTTGACAAGTCCTTTATTGTAAAATAGCTCCGAGCTGTCTTCTTCCCTTGGCCATCTTCTCCAGACGCTGTCTCTCCCTCCTCCATCTTCTCCCCGAGCTGTATTCTCCCAGAGCCGTCTCTCCTGCCGCTGCCATGTTCTCCATCTGCTGTCTTCTTCCGCACCGCTGGTTACCCCCTAATTAAAAAAAAGCTGCTCTTTTTCCATGGTGGTCTTCCTCTGCTGTGTTGTCACCCGCTGTGTGGCGTCTCTTACATAGCCATGGAGCGGACTCTCCGGGTGACATTATCGGATGGCCACAGAAGACCGCCACAAGAAGAGCGGCTTTTTTTTTTATTAGTGGGTAACCGGCTGCGCTGAAGAACACATCAGCGGGGGAAGATGGTGGCAGCAGGAGAGACAGCTCGGGGAGAAGAAACATCAAACACTAGTGAATGTATTTTCTATGTATTTTCTATTTATGACTGTGCTACACCCAATAGGCTAGCAGTCACCACTTCTACCTTGAAGAACTCATGGGTTCAAATCCCACAGAGAAATACTAAAAGATTGAATTGGTGAAAAAAAAAAGCAAATGACTATTAGCCAATTAGCCAAAGTAGCATATGCTGAAAATAGGTGAAAGCCAATTAGCCAATGCACTTTAAATTTGGCTGATTATATTAACTCTTCAAATGCATGCAATGATATGTAAGTATTCAATACTATTATGGTGTGAAATTCCAAACACCACACACTAACTAATGGGCAGATTACATTTTTTTGTTTGTTCATTTTAATTCGCTTGTGCACTGAAAAAATAAACACAGCTGGGGGATGGTAGGTTGGCTGGTATTTGAACTTGTACCGTGAGTGCTGTGGAGACATCTGAGCAGACTACTAAGCCATTGTGCTAAGTATGAGACCTACATAATAGTGTAGTATGATTAAAGAATGAATATAAATAATTACCGCTTTATAGTCACCTAAATTAAAAAATAAAAAACAACATACAACAAATAGGTAACCTAAATGTTTAATACATGTAACTTTACAGAATAGCAGACATTACTATGTAATAATCATTCATAACTGCATTAGTTAGCAAAAGAAGGAAAGAAATAGGAATACTAATTGCAACATACATCAATAGATGCACACGAGGTAGAGCACATCTGACATAAAAATGTTTCTTTCACATACATGGATCATGGCTACAGTACACTGCTATATAACAACTTGATAAGAATTGGCATTTGTATATACGCGGAATCGCTAATTAGCGGCAATTTAGAACTTTCAAACGTTTGTTCTCCACTTATATCGCTGATTTTCATGCGCAAATTCGCCGTTTTGTTTCCATTTGGCTAAAATTGGCTCTATTATTTGCCATAGTGCCCAGTACTTCCTGGAGTTATAGTAAATGACCCCCATAGTATTTATAGTACTACACTGTCATTTAAAGTTTGTAGCCAGAATGCTTCACCTATAGAAAGTGATATAAATAGGAAGTGAAAAGGGACTACACCCATGTAGGAATGACTACCAAACTTTCAAGATAAAAGGCCAACTGACAGAAAGGATCCACAGGACTTTGTTAAGGAACAACACTAGAAGCCACACCACAAGAGGGAAGACTGCCAAGACCACAAACCTGTTTCCCCTTATTTTTTGGAATGCCAGTCTTGTTTGCTATGGAAATTGTAGACCAGCTATAACAGAAACCAAGTAACTTTGAGGGGTCTATGTATAAAAATTGCTCTGTCAATGTACCATTTGCAAAAAATCCCAAATTAACCCTGTAATGTTTGTAATATGTGTGAAATGTCAGTTTCAATTTGTTGCCTTTCACATGGCAATTATAAGATTCCCCAACATTCGATTATAAGAAAAAATAGCTTTAAAACATTCAACCAGGAGAATGAAGGAAAATTTGACCAGCACAGAAAATAACTCATACCTTCCTGTAACTGTAATTAGTTTGTATATGCAGCATTATTGTTTAGTAAGAGCACATTAATATCATTAATATACATGTGGGTCATTTCCTTGGTTTTACTGCAAAAATTACATGAACAGCAAGAATTAGCAAAGCACCAGGACAGCCTGAGTTTGCAGAACGGGGTTAATTGATGCTCACCATAATTCATCCCAGAAGTAAGGAAAGCACCAGATTATGTAGAGGGTAAGTAGAGTGTAAGTAGGGTCAAACAATATAAAAAAAATTAACTGGGGGGAAAGAGTTAAAAAAAACCAATTCTACTTTAATCAACCTTTAACTAACATAGTGCTTGGAAATCCTTTGGCGTGTGTTTAATGTCTATTTGCAACTTTTGCAAAGCAAATATTATATATATATATATATATATATATATATATATATATATATATATATATATATATATATATATATATATATACACATACACACACATATATATACATACACACAGTAGTATACTAAAAAAAGATACAATTAAATTTATATTTAAATTATAATGGTGGCCATAAAAGGTTCAATAAATTATCCATTTACTGTATTCAATTAATCTCTCCTGATACGACCAATAATTCTATAGTCAATAATCCATGTTATGCATCAGGCACAGGACAACAAAGATTTTGTTTCCTGGTGTTTTTCTTACCAATTTTTGACTGCCCATCACAAAAAATAACCTGCAATTTAATCTATCATGTATCATTTTATAGCAATCTTCTATTTTTGCAATTTCTTCTTATACAAGTTTTATGTTGACACATTGTTGTTATATGATGCTTTGTGTAGCTCATACATGTTTAGGCATGTATTCAAGGCATATTGTGTAACATTTCTGGAACTGTTACAGTTTGGGCATGCCTAGGCATGCTTAGGCTGGATAAATGCTGCATGTAAAGGCTGTTTCTTTTAGATTGTAAACTCTAACGAGCAGGGCCCTCTGATTCCTCCTGTATTTAATTGTATTGTAACTGTACTGTTTGCCCTAACATTGTAAAGCGCTGCACAAACTGTTGGTGCTATATAAATCCTATATAATAATATAGTAATAATATTAATAATAAACAGCTTGCATGCACTGATTCTACTAATTTCATTGATATCAGTTTCCATGTATTTTGATGCAATTGTTTCAAAACATAGCATTATCTATGTACATGTAATTTACATAAAATGTAAGCCAGTTCAAGACTAGTTATAGGATGAATGGTGACAGCAGACATGTCTTACCAAGTACATGCATAAGTCTCAAAGATGCACCATGACTGGACTTGTTAAGAAAGCACACGAACAGTACTTTGGCTGTAAGATTGGTAATCAAGACAAGGCCTGGGCTCCTTATATTTGTTGTGCATGTTGTTCTATCGATCTTAGAGCTTGTTTCAGAGGAACTCAAAAGTCAATGCCATTTGCTGTCCCGATGATATGGCAAGAACAGAACAATCACAATACAGATTGTTACTTCTGTCAGACTAATGTCACTAGTTTCTCTGCTAAAAATAAGAAATCAATTGAACACCCCAATCTGCCTCCAGCCTTTAGACCAGTGTCATATGAATATAATCTGTCAGTACTGAAGGCACCAGAGAAGTAGAGCTTGCAATGCATTAGACAGATACGGACAGTGACCATGATCAGGATTTTGAACTGTGTATGTCTGGTGAGCCTCATCTCATAACACAAAAAAAAGACTTTTTGTCAAAATCAAAAGCAGAACTACTGGGTTCAAGAGTGCAAGGATGGTGCTTCATATCACTATGTGCAAAAATGTCTGTCTTTTGAAGCAACCAAGATGATTTAATACATTTCTTTGCACATATTGACAGTCTCATTTTCTGTACTGACATTGATGGTTTATTCAAAGTCTTGGGTTTTGAGCATAGTTCACTGGTATGGCATATCTTTATTGATTCATTTGCGTTAAGCCTCAAGGTTGTCCTGTTATACAATGGCAATGTACATCCTTGAATACCTGTTGGCTATGTTGCACATATAAAAGAAACATATCGAAACACATAACTGTTGAATCACATCTAGAACATCAAATACAAGTGGAATATTTGTAGAGATCTCAAAATAATGTCTCTGCTGCCTGGACTGCCACTCAGATATACAAATTACTGTTGTTACATATATAAATTGGATAGTCGTGCAAGAGAGTCACATGACTTTTAAAATAAATGGCCATTCCAAAATAATCTGGTTCAAGTGCAGAAAAATGTGGCACATTAACCACTTGTTGACCCAACAAAGATATTTTTGCCCCCACTTCACAAAAAGAGTATTGAAACATTTTGTGAACAAGGGAGGAGAAGGTTTTTATTATTTGAAACAAATGTTTCCAAGAATAACAGATGGCAAGATAAGGGAGGCATTTTTGTTTTTCCACAGATTAGATATGCTTTCAATGAAAAGTGGTTTGAAGATCTGTTAATGGGGCCAGAGAAAATTGCCTAAAAAGCATTTAAGGATGTCATTGCAAATTTTCTTGGCAGAGCACCAAACTACATTTAACTGGTTGGTAAATATCTTACAGCAAACAAAACCATAAAAAGCAACGTGTCACTGAAGAATCATTTTCTGCAATTATCTTTGACTTCTTCCCCAAAAATCTAGGTACAGTCAGTGATGAACATGGTTCACCAGGATATTGCCACAATAGAAAAATGGTATCAAGGCATCAGTGCAGGCTGACTATTGTTGGACCCTGCATTGAAATGCATTTGGCACTGAGAACAAACCAAAAATCAGCAGCAAACACTTTTAGCTTTGTGAACTCATGCAGAACATTGGAAACAACATATATTATGGGGTTGATTTTCTAAAGGCAAAAACATTCTGCACTTGAAAGTGCACTTGGAAGTGCAGTCACTGTAAATCTGAGGGGAAGATCAGAAATCATGGGAAGCTCTGATGAATTTATTATCCAATTGTGTAGAAGCAAAAATGCTGTTTTTTATGTTTCTTGTATGTCCCCCTCGGATCTACAGCGACTGCAATTCCAAGTGCACTTCTAAGTACACTTGCAGTGCACTTGTAGTGCAAAGTGGATTTGCCTTTTGTAAATAACCCCCTATATTCATTAACATTTCATTTTATATTTCTCAATATTCCTTTGTGATGCAATCACTCTGAAATTATAATTGTGTTAAGTTTGAAGGGATCTATCTTAAAGACCACAAGTTTTCAAGAGGCAAAACTTGAAAAATCTTTTGTCCAGTGTATTTGGAGGATATGATCATAAGTTATTAATCACATTTCTGTTTTTACCACACAATCTCATAATCTGATCAGTCAAAATATAATCTAATTCCTAAACGAAGCATCTCAGTGCTGCCTATCAATGTAACACGACTGATAATTTTCCACCTTTGTCAATTAACTCAGTTTGATTGAATCCAATTTAAAGCCAGTCTAAAAAAATTGGAAGGAAAGTTACTGTATGTGTTTTTGTAGTGTTTGCCATTTTGCACATTGCATATCTGTTGAATAATACAAATCAAAGAGTGTATATCCACTATAAGTGTAAATATTATACACCTAGCAAAAAATATAAATGGCCCAAACAATTATAGTTTCCTTGTAAATTCTAAGCTTAAAGGTTAGCAATACGTTAAGAGTGAGGCTTCAAGACAGATATATTTTGACCTGATTTGTTTTTGGTAATGAAAGCCCTGCACCAAAATATAACAGCACATGGTTCTAGCAGACATATATTGGCATGTAAAGCAATACATACCTGTATATACAATTCAAAAAGAACATCTATTTGCAATGTATTGCAGTACAACAACTTCACATTTAGTTGCTAAACACAACAGAGCCAAAAGTAGTTTAAGATCTGTCCTGCTTTTAATATGTTACAATCCTCATAAATGTGCCTGTGCCACTGTTTTTCCTTGTCAAAAGAAGTTTATTGAGTATACAATGTTATAAAGATACATAAAGTAAGTTTACAAGGATCTATAAATTAAGCTCATTGTTTTACAGTAGGGTTTATATAGGTAAATATCATGAAATTTCAAATATTAAACATTGGGTTCACGTAAACCTAAATTAAAGATATATATCATTTCCTTAGTTACTTTTGTAGGTATTTAAATGATTTATACCTACTATACATATTGTTTACAAGTTGAGTGTATATAGGTCAAATAAATTCTGATAATGAGGTTTAATCGTAAGGTGGAGAAAAGGAAAGAGAAAGAAGAAAAAGGGTTGAAAGGTAGAGGTATGGTCCACAAGGTTGTCCCGCTCGTCAGTTTATTATTCTTTTTAGTTCTCTTTGAAGCCTTAGAATGGGTGCACCTGTAAGTCATTTAATCTGTTACCATGGCAACAGGACAGAGTCATTGACGTTTGACAGGAACTGTTGTTTTATCCAAGGATGCCAAAGTTTTTCAAATTTTGGAATTTGATTTTGATCGATGGCTACCATCTTAGCATGGGACATTGTATTATTCATTCTGTGAATTGTTTCTGCTAGTACCAATGTAGATTTCCATGCCTTGGCCACTGTTTGTTTTGCAGCCGTTATTAGTTGGATCATAAGTTTGAATTGAGAGAGTGTTAACCATTCCGGTTTTAGATTAAGTAAAGTTAAATATGGATCTGGTTGTATTATTTTTTTAAATATTTTAAATGCAATCACGAAGACTTCCTTCCAGAAGGTTTGGATTACTGGGCACGTCCACCATATGTGTAAATATGTGCCTATTTCTGGGCATCCTCGAAAACAAAGAGCTGAGGTATTAGGTGAATATTTTGCCACTCTAGCGGGTACAAGGTACCAGCGAGTTAGGACTTTATAATTTGTCTCCAGTGCTAAGATGTTGGGTGAAGATGACTTAGATGTGAGCCATATTTTAGACCAGTCCGTGTCTTCTAAAGTTCGTCCCAGGTCCTCCTCCCACCTCTGAACGTAAGAGGGTCTATTAAGATTTGCTACTCCATATAATTGATTATAAAGTGATGAAATTGTACCTTTAGCAAATGGATCTTTTGTACAGATTGATTCAAAAATGGATAATTGGGATAATGGTGTATCCCCCTTTAGGAATGGTGTATAGAAATTTTTGATTTGGAGATATCTAAATATCTCAGAGTTTGGTAGATCATATTTTTCTCTAAGTGATGGGAATAAAAGGAATGATTTAGATGCTATGAAGTCATTTAGTGTCTGAATGCCTGATGTTGTCCAAGCTTTAAAAGAATTTGGGTAGATCCATGCCGGGTAAAAGGCCGGATTTCTGATAAAAGAAAGGAGAGGATTGTGTGGAGATTGTAAATGATATTTGGTTTTTAGTTTATCCCAGAGAGATAAGAAGTGTTTAGTAATGGGATTATGAATTTTAAAGCGGTCTTTAGGATCAAGCCATAATAAATTTGATATTAATAGAGGGTCATTTTCTGAAGCCTCTATAAATACCCATAATGGGATTTCCTGTTTTGCATGGTATTTGGACAGACTGGCCAAATGTGCTGCTCTGTAGTAGTTAGTAAAATTAGGGTATTCCAGGCCTCCTTTATTTTTGGGAAGATGTAGTGTGTGTATAGGTATACGTGGTTTAGAAGAGCCCCATATAAACGAAGTTGCTCTTTTTTGTACTATTCTCAAAAAATAGGAAGGAATTGGAATAGGGAGGACTTGAATAGATAAAGCAATTTGGGTAGAATAGTCATTTTGATTGCATTAATCTTCCCTATCCAGGATAAAGGAAGTTGCGACCATTGTTTTATTAGATTTGTGATCTGTCTTAATACAGGAGGATAATTGGTTGAGAATAAGTCAGAATGAGATGCTGTTAAATGAATTCCAAGATATGGGATTGATATGGGATTGATTTTTCTGCCTATGTGAATGGGAGTGCAGCCATAGCCGGGATCAATCCCATGTTTGTGAGTGAAATATTAAGCACTAGGCATTTCTTAGGATTAATCATAAGGCCGGATAGGGCTGCAAATCCATCAAGAGCTGGTATTAAGTTAGGACCAGAGACCAGATGTGATGATAGAAAAAGTAATATATCGTCTGCAAATATACATAATTTGTGTGTAATACCTCCTACTTCAATGCCAGTTATAGTTTGGTTTGTTCTGATGTATTGGGCCATGGGTTCGAGTATAAGGGCAAATAATAAGGGAGATAATGGGCAACCCTGTCGGGTACCTCTTTCGAGATTAAAGGCTTCAGATTTGTATCCAGCATATTTTATATAGGCTTTGGGTTTATTATATAATGCTTTGATCCATGTTTTGTAATGAATATTGCATATATTGCCAGGATATTGTGTCAAATGCCCTCTTAATATCGAGAGATAGAAAACATAAAGGGATTTTCCGTTTTTTAGCAATATGTGCCAATAACACTGCCCTGCGTATATTATCGCCTGCCTGTCTATTTGGCATGAAGCCTACTTGATCTCCATGTATTAATTTTTCTATAATGCTATTGAGGCGTTTTGCTATTATTTTTGCTAATAATTTAATATCGAGGTTTAACAGAGAGATAGGCCGATAATTCACACAGGAAGTATCATCAGAAAGGGATTTTGGGATCATACAAACAATTGCCATTAGTGTTTCTTGCCGAAAAGAATGTCCATCTAGAAGTTTGTTAAAAGTTTCAGTGAGAATGGGAGAGAGTATTTCTGAGAATGTTTTATAGTATAAAGCCGAGTAGCCATCTGGGCCTGGTCTTTTGTTAAGTTTTAGGTCTTTTATGGCGTTAGCAACTTCATCTATAGTTATAGGCTCATCCAAACTGCTTTTTTGATTCTGAGATAACTCAGGTAAGGTTTTTTTTGAGAAGGATTCAGCCTCTGTAGGATTAAATTCATTGTTTGTCTTGTATAAAGTTGCGAGATGTGAGTGAAATTTATGGACTATTTTAACTGGATTACAAGTGTAAACATTTTTTGATAATTTCAAACGTATTGGTTTGAAAGATTTGTTAGTTGAATTTAATGCCCGAGCCAAATATGTACCTGGTTTGTTTGTATTCATGTAGAAATAGATCGTATTCCAATCTAGATTTTTCCAGATGAGATTTTGTACTCTGAGATGGATTATCTTGAAATGATATGTAGGCTGCATTAAAATTGAGTTCTAGTTTTTTTGCTAGATTTTTGCGTTCCCGTTTAAATAGTGCCATTTGTCTTTGTATTGTACCACACAAGACAGGCTTATGAGCTTCCCACAGTGTTATTGGGGAGATGTCTGTTGTATTATTAATTGATATGTATTCCTTTAAAGCTTGTTCAATGGCCATCTGATGTAGTGGGTGTTTGAGCATTATGTCCGGTAAGTACCACGTTGGGTCATGCGCTTTTGGTATGGCTGAGGCTATAGTAGTGTATACTGCATTATGGTCAGACCACGGAATCGGAATTATATCTGATGCAATAATTTCTGGTATCATTCCTATTGTTAGAAAAATATGATCTATTCTGGTGAAGGTTTGATGAGGGTGCGAGAAATAAGTGAATTTCTTTTTCATTGGGTTACTTTCTCTCCACGAATCTACCAGATTGTATTTGGAAAGAAGTTGAGAAAAAGGTAATCTAGGAGGTTATTTTGGATGGTGTAAAAGGTGATTTATCTAGAAATGGGAGGAGGACCTGGTTCGAATCCCCACACATTATCACTGTTCCTATTTTGTGTGTATTAATCACTTGTAATATATGTGAGAGGAATGGTGTAGGTTGTTTGTTAGGAGCGTAGTAGGAAATCACCGTGATTGCTGTATCCATTATATAACCCATGAGTATCAGGTATCTACCTTCTGGGTCTTTCATTTCTGATGATAAGGTGAATGGTGTGGATCGGTGAAATGCAATTAGAGTTCCCCTTTGCTTGGTACAGGCAGAAGCCGTGTAAATTTGTTGATAAAAAGGAGAAATATATTTTGGAGTAGAATCTTTGGTGAAGTGTGTTTCTTGGAGGCATACTATGTGAGCCTTCTTGTTATGGAAAGTACGGAAGGCTTTGGTCCTTTTTTGAGGGACATTTATTCCCTGAACATTCAGGGAAAGTATATTCAGTGGTGCCATGGCAACAGATCAAATAGTTTTGACTTACTTTTTGTTATGCAGAGCTGACTGCGTAGATCAACCTGTGTGGACTGAAGAGATGAATAGATAGAAAAAGAAACCAGTGAATTCTGGAGTAAAGAGTAAACAAAAAACATATGAGATTAGATGATACATTGTATAAATTATTTTTTGCAAGTAATCACAATTTACCCGTGAAAGAGAATAAATATCTCTCTCAGGGGAATAAGTGCCTTCGTCACACTCCCACATAATATGGTTGGGAGAATGAGGAGGGCTAATGGGGGTACACGGATCTTCCGCTTACAGGAGAGAAGTGCTATGTCAAAAGACATCAAAATTATGTTTCATTAATTGGAGTGCAGAATATAGTTTTTGTTGAAATTATTTATTCCAGGGTGGTTGTATATGGTTAGTCTTGCCCTAGGCAAAATAATTCAGTTAGAAAGGTACTGTTAATAACTTTGGTATTGATGAAGATAGTTTGAATTATTTTGGGATTTTAACCCTTTTAGAGTAAACAATTACATATTTTATTCATATGTAACTGTTTAGATATGTTAACTCATAAAATTGTGGTTGTATTGCTTCAGATTAGAATAAACAAAAACATAATTCTAGGAACTAGTTAGGTAATAATATATTTGTTTTAAGAAAAGCAAGAAAAAACTTCCATTACTTCTGGATTATTGAACATATTTGTCCTAAAAAGTAATAAATCTATTGTTATTACCTGATAATATATAACTGAACAAGAATTTCCTTATTTCACTTATATATTCTAAGGCTATATGAATCAGAAGTAATAAGAAATATAACTGGAATGTAACATGATCCCACACAGTGTGTGACTATCAGAATGCAGTTACATTCAGTTATAAATACAGGTTTTTTATAGAGAACCATCTCTTAGTATAATAAAATGAAGAGATATCAGGAATTAGGATGTCAGTCCATTGAATCTTCATGGTCCATGGATGATGTGGCATAAGGGCCTCTTTTGTGAGAATGATGATTCCCATTTTGTTCTGAAATTTTCTGGATGCTGCCTGAAGGTGAAGATGATGCCATTCTTCTGCGTGTGGGAGAGTTGCTGCTTGTGGGTTCTGTCAGATTTAATTTTAAAAAAGGGTCTGTTGTAGTTCATCTGCTGATCTGCTTCTGTAAATTGTACCTTGGTAGTTAAATCTGACTGAAAAGGGGAAGCCCCATTGATACATAATGTTGTGGCGTTGCAGTTCCATTAGTTGGGGTTTCATGGATCGTCTTTTAGTAATAGTAAGTTGGGATAGGTCAGCAAAAATTTGATAATTGTGTCCTTGAAAATTAAGTTCCTTTTTTCTCTTGCAGCAATTAGTATTTGTTCTTTCGTTCTGTAATAATGAAATTTTGTGATTATATCACGTGGGGGTCCATCTTTCTTTTTGGCTGTGAGGGCTCTGTGTACTCTGTCCAGTTCTATTCGTTCAATAGGGATTTCTGGCTTTAGTTCTTGTAATAGAGCAGTAATAGTAGATTGCAGGTCTGTCACAGTTTCAGGTATTCCCCTTATGCGCAAGTTTGAAAGTCTGGCTCTATTTTCGTAATCTTCAAGCTTAGTTTGAAGTATTAAATTCTCTTCTTTTAATTGTTCCAATTCTGTTATATTTTCTTGGGTTGTAATTTCAATTTCATCTATTTTTATTTCTAAGGCTGCGGTGCGGTTTCCCAGTTCTCTTATTTCTTTGGTTAGGCTTTTTGTTATTTGGTCTGAGGTTTGTTTTAAAGCCTTATGGAGCATCTTTTCAAATTGTAATAATATTACTGGGGATGCTGAGGAGGCTTGTGGAGAAGTTTGTGAGAGGATTTGTTCTGTATCTGACTCAAATGGAGAGTCTTGCTGTGACATTTTCTGTCTGTGAGAGCACCCTGATGCTGTATATTGTGAGGTGACTGGAGCTGCTTTAGTTGCAGTGAGTGCCTGTGAGCTCTTTGTGAGGTGATTTTTATTTCGGCTACGGTTTCCTCCCAGTACCATATTTCCTGCCCAAACTTTCACAGTTTGTTCCCTGGGGCAAACAGGTTCAAATGGATACCTTTTGAGCCTGCAGGCTCCGCTTTGTCCTTCTCTTCTCTCCTCAGCGGTGTGGAGCTCTAACAATGCATGTCTGCTCTGCTAGACTCCGCCCATCTCCCTCTCGTGCCACTGTTTTTCTTTCCAAAAAAGAAGGTTTATAGTAAATTATGTATGTTGACTGACACACAAGTAATGGCTCTGTTGTCATGAAAAATATTTTCAGTATTAGCTGTGGTGTTCAGCTTCAAGTGGAGAGTTCTCAGAGAGGTAATCCAAGTCGCTTGTAAGATTAAGGGCTTCCTGCCCTTGTTTATTGGTCAGTATATACATCAAAACAAACGTATTCCCATGCAGGGGTAAGAAACAGTCCCAAAAAACAAAAGTCCAGTAAAACAATTTTAAGCCTCCTGGCTAATAAATAGACCTCACTAGGTCTGCTCCAGTCCCGCAGACATGTTCCCTCACAGTTTGCTTGTCTCCTTTCATAGAACCATGTCTGATTAACCCAGGGAAGACAAATTATACCTCTGGTTGGGAGCAAGGTGTGGCCAGTGCTTCAAGGGTAAGTTCACCTTTTACAGAAAAATCTGTAAGGTGAACTTACACAAGACCCCCTCCTCACCCCCCCTCCCTCAGTCCCGCTGACCTGGATTGCGGCGATCTCTTGTTCTGAGCCCTGGTGTAGCTGCTTCAGGGGTCCGGGGCTTAGAAATCCCCTTAGCTGAATCTTCAAAACGTACCCCGTCAGGAGGTACGTTTGCTGTGTATGCCAAGAATTCCGAGGGGATTTCTAATGACCCGGCGGCTATACTGAGGCTCAGAACGGGAGATCGCTGTGCAACAGGTTAGTGGGACTAGAGGGGTGGGGGTGAGGAGGGGGTTCTGTGTAAATTCACCCTACAGATTTTTCTGTAAAGGTAAACTTACACTTTCACCCCTAGCATCCTGCTACAGATCTCTCACTGCCACCCATACCTCATGAACCTCAAAATTCTGTGTGACAAATACACACCATCTACTGTACAACTGACAGGGGCTGTCTGTCACAAAGCTTTTAAAATAAACAAACTTTCTGCATATATTGGTTTCCCATGTATTACTTTATTCACTAATTAATGGATTCCTTAATACTATAAAAAGAAAATAGATGTTCCAAGGTCTTAAACCTATGCCAAATAATTGTATGCCTTCAAAATTCCAAAGCTTCAATTACCAACAGTTTTTATTATGTATTTTTTTTTATTTATTTCACACTGATAAGCTGCTTTAAATAGACAACCATTCACAAACTAGTTGTAAAATATACACATTTCCAAAAAAGGAGTGCATGCTTTTAATGATGATTCTAATGTATAGCTGCATGTAGAAATCAATTGTCTGGAGTGACCGAGCTGGTAATAATCTCATTGATTTAATGATCTATCTATGTGTAATTATAACTTAAACATCAAGGTAAAGATCACATAGGTAAAGTGTATTGTGCGGAAACAAGTGATGACTACATGGTTCTTGTCTCAGTTAAAAGGGCAATGATGGTGATTTAGTGTGCTATTGATTTTGCATAATGATAGCTATTGCCATGATTGACAAAGGTACAAAACTTTCTCAGTCCCTAGGTACTGTACATAAATTGAAATGAACAATGGGCAGCATTTCAGAATACATTCAATAAATAATGAATTGCATAGCTTTGAACTGATATCACAAAGCTAAGGTTAAAGCCATTAAATATATTTCTACATTTGTCTAAATAATAACCAACATAAGTACAGAAGCAGTACATATGTAGCATTTCAGTCATTAGCTCCTTAATATACAAGGAACTCTCTTATTAGGTGAGCACTCTGCTTTAATTTGATATATTTAGCTGTGTCCCTGATTTATTAGGCCTTAAGTGAAAGAGGGCTTTATGATACAGAGGAAAGGAATGAACTGAACACTTTTACTAGGTTTCAATGATTTCCAGTTTAAATGAATAATTCATTTGTATAAAGATTCAGCATTTTCAAATTTTCCACTGAAAAAAGTATCTGGTTGGTCTCGTCCAATGTTTTCTTTATGGAAAATATATTCTAGCCACTTCACCACTTCAAGACCGCAATATGTATATACAGTGGGGACGGAAAGTATTCAGACCCCCTTAAATTTTTCACTCTTTGTTATATTGCAGCCATTTGCTAAATTCATTTAAGTTCATTTTTTTCCTCATTAATGTACACACAGCACCCCATATTGACAGAAAAACACAGAATTGTTGACATTTTTGCAGATTTATTAAAAAAGAAAAACTGAAATATCACATGGTCCTAAGTATTCAGACCCTTTGCTGTTACACTCATATTTAACTCAGGTGCTGTCCATTTCTTCTGATCATCCTTGAGATGGTTCTACACATTCATTTGAGTCCAGCTGTGCTTGATTATACTGATTGGACTTAATTAGGAAAGCCACACACCTGTCTATTTAAGACCTTACAGCTCACAGTGCGTGTCAGACCAAATGAGAATCATGAGGTCAAAGGAACTGCCTGAAGAGCTCAGAGACAGACTTGTGGTAAGGCACAGATCTGGCCAAGGTTACAAAAACATTTCTGCTGCACTGATGGTTCCTAAGAGCACAGGGGCCTCCATAATCCTTAAATGGAAGATGTTTGGGATGACCAGAACCCTTCCTAGAGCTGGCCGTTCGGCCAAACTGAGCTATCGGGGGAGAAGAGCCTTGGTGAGAGAGGTAAAGAAGAACCCAAAGATCACTGTGCCTGAGCTCCAGAGATGCAGTCGGGAGATGGGAGAAAGTTTTAGAAAGTCAACCATCACTGCATCCCTCCACCAGTCGGGGCTTTATGGCAGAGTGGCCCGACGGAAGCCTCTCCTCAGTGCAAGACACATGAAAGCCCACATGGAGTTTGCTAAAAAACACCTGAAGGACTCCAAGATGGTGAGAAATAAGATTCTCCGGTCTGATG
Organism: Lithobates clamitans; assembly: GCA_037952925.1. Taxonomy (NCBI): domain Eukaryota; kingdom Metazoa; phylum Chordata; class Amphibia; order Anura; family Ranidae; genus Lithobates; species Lithobates clamitans. The sequence goes on along the minus strand of JBBGZY010000787.1, from coordinate 7,033,817 downwards.
AGACCAGGATAGAAATTTTTGGCCTTAATTCTAAGCGGTATGTGTGGAGAAAACCAGGTACTGCTCATCACCTGTCCAATACAGTCCCAAAAGTGAAGCATGGCGGTGGCAGCATCATGCTGTGGGGGTGTTTTTCAGCTGCAGGGACAGGACGACTGGTTGTAATTGAGTGAAAGATAAATGCGGCCAAGTACAGGGATATCCTGGATGAAAACCTTCTCCAGAGTGCTCAGGACCTCAGACTGGGCTGAAGATTTACCTTCCAACAAGACAATAACCCTAAGCACACAGCTTAAATAATGAAGGAGTGGCTTCACAACAACTCAAAAAAATGGCCCAGCCAGAGCCCTGACTTAAACCCAATTGAGCATCTCTGGAGAGACCTAAAAATGGCTGTCCACCAATGTTTACCATCCAACCTGACAGAACTGGAAAGGATCTGCAAGGAGGAATGGCAGAGGATCCCCAAATCCAGGTGTGAAAAACGTGTTGCATCTTTCCAAGAGAGACTCATGGCTGTATTAGATCAAAAGGGTGCTTCTACTAAATACTGAGCAAAGGGTCTGAATACTTAGGACCATGTGATATTATAGTTTTTCTTTTTTAATAAATCTGTAAAAATATCAACAATTCTGTGTTTTTCTGTCAATATGGGGTGCTGTGTGTACATATATGAGGAAAGAGGAAAAAAATGTACTTAAATGATTTTAGCAAATGGCTGAAATATAACAAAGAGTGAAAAATGTATTTATATATATATATATGTTGCAGCTTTGACGTTATTTACTGGGATTATGGCAGAAGATAGTATTGTTTTTTTACAGCCGGCAGCTGGCTTTCTCATGAAAGTGGCCCTGAGCAACTCATGAGCCACGGGAATGCTTTCAGAAGTGGCAGGAGGGGATGCCGCTCGCCACTCACTGGTGTCTCTTGATCTTACGATTTCTGCCTGTTTGCCCGAGAAATGATCCGACGGTGTGGCTGGCTGGTCCCATAGGTGGTCAAAAAGTAGATTCACTTTGATCGCCTCTATGGTCTTGCAGCACCCGAGCGATGTCATAATGTCACTTCCAGGCCAGGCTGGAAGTTATTTTTTTTTTAAGCAAAATATTAAAAAAATTAAAAAATGTTTTGACCTTTTGTTTTTAAAAGTAGAGGTGAGATTTGGGGTCTTTTTTTATCTCTTTTTAGATCTCTCCATAAAGAGAACCTGTCACCCTTATATCTATTACAAGGGATGTTTACATTTCTTGTAATAGGAATAAAAGTGATAAAAAAAAATTAAAGGGACAGTGTAAAAATAAAAAAGATAAATAAATAAGAAAAAATCAAATAAAAAGCCCCTCCATCCCTCCGTGCTCCCGTGCAAATGTAAGTTGCGCATGCATATATAAACTGTGTTTGCACCACACATGTGAGGTATCGCCGTGAACAATAGAGTGAGAGCAATACTTCTTCTAGTGTAAGACCTCCACTGTAATTTTAAGCAGGTAACCTGTAAAGGCATTTAAAACATTGTCTATGGAGAATTTTAGATACCGTAGTTTGTCGCTATTCCACGTGCAAGCGCAATTTTTAAAGTATGACATGTTAGGTATATATTTACTTGGTGTAACATCATCTTTTATGTTTTACAAAAAAATTGGGGTATATATTGTGTTTTGTTTTTTTCATTTCATTCAATTTATTAGAGCGTATTTATTCCAAAAAAAATGCTTTTGTAAAACCATTGCACAAATACAGTGTGAAATAAAAAATTGCAACAATCGCTGTTTTATTTCCTAGGGTCCCTGCTAAAAAAATGTATAATGTTTGGGGATATAAGTAATTTTTAGCAAAAAATTATGCTTTAATCTTGTAAACAAAAAGTGCCAGAAAAAGCCTGGTCTTAAAGTGGCTAGAGGATGTTCAAAAATGTATTCTGGGTTATGTCTGACTTAACATGGAACTTGGAGTAGTATGGCTTTGGTATGCAGAGCTCCTGAGCTTTCTGATATAGTACTGTGAATAGAACAGCCTGAAGCTTCTTGCCCAAGAGATGACAAAAAAAAAAATCAGCAATGGCCCTTACAGAAAATACTTCACCTCATCCAGTTACCAAACTCTCTACCAAAGAGAATTTAAAATGGTGTTAGCTTTTGCCAAATGATACTCAGTTGTTTTTATCCTCTTAGGGTAGGTCAAAGAAGCTTCTTCCATGTTCTTATATTGGAGACAACTCTTGTTTCTCAGGTATGAAAAATTATAACAAATTCCATTTAAACAGCATATCAGAAAAATTATAGATACAGTGAATAAAAGCATTCCTAATGTCCCACCCAATCAATATTGAAGTCAAAATGAACCAAAGGTTTTTGTTTGAATTGATCTGTATACCCACTTTTTATGTATCATATTGTATATTATTTTTCAACAGCTGGAAGATGTGCAGAAGGGCATGTTCTAAAAAAATTATAAAAACGATGCCGAACAGCAGCGCAATCAGTCATCAGCTATTTTACTATACTGCCAATACTATGTGATCACTGTGACCAATCACAGCAGATTACATGACAATGACCATCGTAAACAATGAATGGCTTCCTTTCATGACAGTAATAACATGGTACTGATAGGGCCAATCACAACCCATCTGTATCATGTAATTAGCTTTGGCCAATCACAGCTAATTATTTAATTTTCCAAAAAATTGTGACAAAAAAATTGCAACTTCAAAAAACTCGCCATGCCTTTTTACTAAATACCTTGGACTGTCTACTTTCCAAAAAGGGGTAATTTGGGGGTATTTGTACTGTCTTGGCATTTTCAGGCCTCAAGAAATGAGATGGGGTGTCAGTACATCAGGACTGATCATTTTTTTCTTTTTTAGATATACAGTAAAACCTTGGATTGAGAGTAACTTGGTCTGAGAGTGTTTTGCAAGACAAGCAATTTTTTTAAAAAAAATTTGACTTGATAAACGAGCGATGTCTTGATATACAAGTAGCGTCATGTCACAACTGAGTATAAAAAAGAGAAGAGAGGTGCCTCTAAGTGTAGCAATAGGATTACATTTAATGAAGGTACATAATTTAGCAACTTACATGGTTGATGATTAAAACAAATGGTTAAAAACACTCACATGTACATGATGAAGTAAGTGCATACTAAAAATAAACCTTCAGGCTTTGAATTTGAGTTTTTGTAAATGAATAAGGCAGAACCCCTGCTCATTCTCCTCTCTGCAAAACCACACTTATTAAAATGATAACATCTTGGCCCTAAGCTCCATCTTACAGGTTACTTCCACAGGAGTTTATCAGAACCTCTGATTAATTCTTTTAGGTGTATCACTATACATAAATGTGTGTGGACTTTGTTGTTTTTACTTTTGCTTTTTTTTTTGATTATTGCCTATATTGTTTGTTATATACAGTATTTATATAATTTATTATGGCTGTATATTGTGTGCATTTTATGATTGTATATACATGTAAGGATATTGTTTTGTTTGTTTGTTTTTTGTTTTTTTTTGATTAGTGTAGTTGGGCCGCTATAAAGTGAAGGGAAGTTTACAAGTTGGGGCAGTTAGGAAAACTACAATTTTAACTTGTTCTCAATGGCAATAGTCCTCTGTGTATGAAAGCAAAGACTAAACTAAACTAAAGAATAAACTATGTAGTTGTAAAATGTGCCTTACACATAACACACAGGCACCAAGCAATATCATCATATTTTACATGTCCTGAATATTTACTGAATGTTTTAATATGTTAAATTTAAGGCATTTGTACTATTTCTCCTGTACCGAAAATCTGTCATAACAGCTCAGGTAAAGAAACAATTTAATCAGCTAACCCATGTTATCTCCATATGTTATGAGTGCAGCGAAGTGTATACCCATTGTAATTGTTCCTCCAAATAAGAATGAACTCATGCTGAGAAATAGGAATCAATTTGGCACCATCAAAATACATCTACAGTAATGTGTGATGCATCAGATCTTATAGCAAACTAACTAAGTGCATAAACTGTTCTTACACTATCATCAACTACTGAAGCTTTAAAAACAATATCAAATGAAATAAGAATATTTCTATTTTTTTCTTGTTACAGTATGTGCATGTATGGTAAGTGTTGTGTAAGTGTTACACTTAGATACTTAATTTTCCAAAAGATCTCAGTACTCCCCCTGACAATGCCATCATCTGCTTTTACTTCTCGGACTGTTGGCTCAGTGGCTACAACTAAGGCCATCACTGTCCGAAATGTGTCAGCAAGGGAGACTCTTATCTTAGCTATGTATGTGTAAATAAAGCCTGTTGCACATTTGGAACAGGGTGCCAGCTTCATTGACACTATACTAGTGGCCTGTATCCAGGAAATGTGCTATTAGGAATGGCACTCTGCTCCTGGATTGTACTAGTGCATGGCCAGGTGAGATGATCAAACATTTCAGGTATTTTGCAAATAGATGACACACATCAGTTTCTTGTGGCAGCCTCTCATGACTTGCCACAAAGTTACAGTGTTGCATTCTAATCACTGGGGTAGTGGAGACTGAGGAAACACTTTCTACTGTCTGCAGAAGACTGATACTATCAACAAGATATGTCACTTTTCCTGGATCTCATGGACTGCTTTTTAAGGATATAAGGAACAACTTTTTAACAATATTTTTGCTGTGTGTTGTGACATGTCATGTCATTTTTCATGCTGACCTAAAGTTACTGAAAGGCTCATTTAAATTTTTAAACAAAAAGGCAGTTTTATAAATCAGTAAAAGTGACATTCACCAAATATTCACTGCAGGTAAATCTTCCTGATACATGTGTTATAATATAAAGGGAATAAATAACCACCTGTAAATATTTGGTGAATTGTACATTCACTGCTATAAAAAAAGAAAATAATAATAATAAAAAAAACCCCAATAACACATTGAGGTGAAGTTACTAAAGGCAAATCCATTTTGTAATACAAGTGCACTGCAAGTGCACTTCAAAGTGCAGTCCCTTTAGATCTGAGGGGAAGATCTGAAATGAGGGGAAGCTCTGCTGATTTTATCATCCAATCATATACAAGCAAAAATGCTGTTTTTTATTTTCCTTGCATGTCCCCCTCAGATCTACAGTGACTGCACTTCCAAGTACACTTGCAGTGCACTTGTAGTGCAAAGTGGATTTGCCTTTAGTAAATAAATCTCATTATCTAGAAAATCATTTTTTACATATTTTTTTCTTGCATTTTAACTTTTTTATATTGTTTTAAAAATCAAAAGTTGCCAACAGAGGTGTTCTGAGACACAATAAGGAAGGAAGAGAAATGTTAATAGGTTTTTAAAAGTTATAATGTTATTAAAAGCATGTTTTTTTTCTCTGTGAAATTCAAGACTCCAGGCACTGCGATCAGCTGCATTTGCACAGTGCGATTAGCTGCGGTTGCGGTTTGCCATTTCCATGGCAACCCGACAGGGTACTGACTCGTATTGAACGGGGATCCAACTTGTATCCCTGGCACTGTTTGGTATGAATCTTGAGGGGGAACTCCACGTGAAATTTTAAATAAAAAAAACGGCATGGGCTCCCCCTTCAGGAGCATACCAGGCCCTTTGGTCTGGTATGGATTGTAAGGGGAACCCCCTACGCCGAAAAAAACGGCGTGGGGTCCCCCCAAAATCCATACCACACCCTTATCCGAGCACACAGCCCGGTCGGTCAGGAAAGGGGGTGGGGACGGGCAAGCGCCCCCCCTCCTGAACCATATCAACATGGGGGGGGGTCGGTGCTTTGGGGGAGGGAGACTCCCGAAGTCGGAAGAAGACCCCGAAGCCAGAAGAAGACCCCCAGAGCTGTCTAATAAATTACTTAAGACTCTCAAAGGCCTTAATGGACTCCAGAGACCAACTCTGTGGGTTACCATCCTTTCTGGTTATATCAGTCAGGGGTTTGACCAGAGACGTGAAGTTACGAATGAACTTCCAATAATAGTTGGCAAAGCCAAGAAAATGCTGCAGAGGACATAAACCCATGGGTCTGGGCCACCGTAGGACTGCTGCAAGTTTCTCTGGGTCCATCGAAAAATCAGCAGTGGAAATTACATAACCCAGGAATTTAACCTGTTCACGATGGAATTCACACTTCTCCAATTTACAATAGAGATTGTTCTCTCTTAGTTTCTGAAGCACACGACAGACATCTGTGTGGCGGCTCTCCAGGGACTTGGAAAATATGAGGATATCATCGAGATAAACCACCACACATAACTACAACAAATCTCGGAAGACATTGTTAATAAATTCCTGGAAAACTGCTGGGGCGTTACAAAGGCCACAAGGCATTACGAGGTACTCATAATGGCCTGTTCTGGTATTAAACGCAGTTTTCCACTCGTAACCCTCCTTAATCCTCACAAGATTGTATTCCCCTCTCAAATCAAGCTTTGTGAAAGCCATTGCTCCTTTGAGGCAGTTAAATAACTCTGTAATCAACTGAATCAGACATCAGGCATTCTTAATCGTAAAAACGATTGAGACCCCTATAAATCAATACAAGGTCTCAGTTCACCACTCTTGTTCTTCACAAAGAAGAAACCAGCACCAGCAGGAGATGAGGATTTGTGGATGAAACCTCGAGAAAGTGCATCTGTAACATACTCCTCCATGGCTTTATCCTCCAAGACCGACAAAAGGGTAAACCCGGAAAAATAGGAAAAATAATTAGTTGTCTAATTAAAAAAACCGCGCTCCTGTGCAAAATCACTCTATGTAAAACAACATATTATAAATAGAGAAATCGTGAGAATTGTGAAATAATATCTGCCAACTGAATATTAAATCATCATAGTGAAAAATAACAAGCAAAAAATTAATCAAATTTATCGAATGTGCAAAATTCAAAGAAAAAGTCCACCATTATTATCCAATGTGTACGACAGATGTGTCAAAATAGTGTTCAGAAATTGAAAAATTGAAAAACAGAGCTTCTGGGTGGATAGAACTTCTAGACAAATCTTTCTTGGGTACAGCGAAGCATCAAATAGCAGTATCCAATCGCCATCACCAGCCACACAGCCTACTCACCAGATGGAGGTGACTCCCATGACAGGAGTCAAATACGCTTTGGGGTCAACCAACGAGGCTTCTCCCGGTCACGGCCAGGTGTAGATGCTGGAACTCAGGTGCTGAAACTCAGGCGTCTTGATCAGCGCTGAGGCTACTTGAATGCATGCGACAGGACCTCCCAGGGTATGTCACAGAGACCGTAGATGTTTAGAATTGGGGAGAGATGAATGAAAAACTCCCATGGTGAAGTAAGCTAAAATATTTATTTAACCTAAAAACTGCTTAAAATCACATTCCCCACATGAGGGTACAAGCGGGCAAAAATACAAACAGAAAAAGCAGGAAATCAAATATGAGCGGAAATGGCGTGTCACGTTCGTTTTACGTCCGACCGGTTTCGTCAGAACGTTCTAACGTCATCAGGGAAACCCGGCCATGAGGGGGTATGGCACCAGGTGGAAGGTCAATAGCGCAATCATATGACCGGTGTGGAGGCAAACTATGGGCTGGACCTTTATCAAAGACATCGCTAAAATCGCAGTACTCCTCCAGCAGGGAGGAGAGTGAAGAGGTAAACAGGACCTTGGCTACCTTCTGGAAGCATGTCTTACTGCATTGTGGTGACCAAGAGAGAACCTCAGCATGGAGCCAATCAAAAAAGGGGTTGTGCCTCTGTAACCAAGGATAACCAATAACCAACAGAAACTTAGGTGAAGAAATAACTTGGAATTGGATTATCTCATGATGAAGAGCCTCTATGGCCATGGACAATGGAACCGTCTCATGAGTCACATGGGCAGGCTGAGGAGGTCTCCCGTCAAGAGCCTCAATGGCAAGTGGAGTTTCACGCAGCTGCAGTGGAATCGAGTGTTTCGATACAAAGGCAGCATCAATGAACAGGCCTGCAGCCCCAGAGTCGATTAGAGACTGTATCTCGACGGATGACTCAGCCCAAGAAAGGGTAACCGAAACCAGGGGCTTATCCTTCAGGATAACTGGGGACAAAACAACTCCACCAAAGGTCTGTCCGTGGCAGGACCTCAAGGCGTTCCCTGGACGGGTAAGACAAGACTTCAAAAAGTAACCTGCCTGGCCACAATAAAGATGCAATCTCTCCCACCTCCTAAGGGTTCTCTCATTCAAATAGAGACGCTTGAAGCCCAAGTGCATGGGTTTATCTTCACTGACTGACTCGGTACCAGGAGGCATGGGAGGTGAGGAAGGCAAGGGTGGGACTGCAAAGCTCGGAGACAAATGTAAAGGAGGCTTCCACAAGCGCTCCTTAAAAGAGAGTCTTTCTCTGAGTCTGGGGTCAATGAGGATGGCAAACATGATCAACTTCTCCAGCTCAGTGGGTATATCTCGGGCTGCTATCTCATCCTTGATGGTATCCGATAGACCATGAGAAAAAGCCTCATTGTTCCACGCAACCTCTGCTGCCAGAGTATGGAATTCAATGGCGTAATCGGCAACAGTTCTCGTACTCTGTGTGATGGACATGAGGCACTTGGCAGCAGAAGCGGAGTATGCGGGAACATCAAATACCCTTTTAAAAGAAGCCAAAAACTCAAGGTAACTTAAAACAACAGATTTTTGGGTCTCCCATTGAGGGTTTGCCCAGGCCAAGACTCTCTCAGAAAGCAAATATATCATGAAACCTACTTTGCTTCTATCCGTGGGAAACACCTGGGGCAGCATCTCAAAGTATATCTCAACCTGGTTGAGAAACCCTCTGCATTGGACTGGATTGCCCCCATATCGCTGGGGAAACAGAGCAGAACTAAACATACCTCTTATAGAGGTAATACTCAAGGCGGGTGCCAGCACAGAGACTGGAGCAGCAGCAGGGACGGCCTGCAACACAGGTTGTACCAGAGCAGCCACAGTTGAAGATTCCAGGTGAGCCATGTGACTCAGGAGCATTTGTAACGCCATGGCAAACTGATCCATGTGGTGATCCTGCTCATCCAATCTGGAAAAAATATTACCAACAAGTGGATTCACTGCATCTTCTGAATTCATGGCCTTCGCCTACTGTCAGAAACCATGAATCAGACTGAGACAGAAGTACAGTTAAATCACACTTGTTTAATAATAATAAAAAAAAGGTAAACAGAGTAAACGTAGTCAAAACATATCCAGAGTTCAGGAACCGTAACGGATAGTCAGACAAGACAAAATGTCAGGGAGCCAGAGAAGAGCGTAGTAGAACAGCAAGCAGGATCTGACGCCAGAAGGAATGTCAGCCAAACAAGTCTTCAACAGGAACACAGGAGAGTGTCTCTAGAGATGTGACCAAGGTGAAGGCAGAGATCAACTGGACTGGACAGCTTAAGTAGGCAGGACTGATGAGCAGGATATCATCAACCATAGGTGAGTCACTGTGGAGAGATAGGAGCTGGCAATTAGCCGACAGCTGAGTAGCCAGCTCAGAGAAGGAAGGGCTGAGCCCAGCCATGACACTGACTTCCTCTAAATATATACTCTCTCTTAGCATGCTCAGTGGCCTGAAACTCCTACTGATTGGCCGAAAGAGATATGCATATTCATAACTCAGTCTCACTGCAGCTCATTACACAAATGTCAAAGGCAACAGTGCCAACTGTTGACAGAAATGAGGAAGTATTAAAAATGGCCTCTAAAATGCATAAACTCCCAGAAGGAAGCAAAAATAATTCTAATCCCAAAACAGGGTAAGGACCCATTATTACCAGAATCTTATTGTCCTATCTACCTCCTTACCTCAGACATTAAGATTCTAGCTAGGGTGTTAGCAAATATTACTACCCTAATTCATGTAGATAAAATGGCTTTATTCCATCGAAGACAGCATCAACAAATATTCGTCAACTCTTTCTAAACATGCAACTACCTATGGACAATGCAGGTACAAGAGCTATACTTTGTCTTGGTGCCCATATACTGATATAGTGGAGTGGGAGTATTTATGGGCTGTGCTCAATGCCTTTGGTATTGGACCTGGGTATTTAGCATGGTTAAGATTGTTGTATAGTGAACCTAAAGCTAAGTTAAGAATTAATAATACCTTATCCTCCACATTTTCATTGTCCATAGGAACTAGGCAGGGTTGCCCCCTATCCCCATTGTTATTTGCTCTGGCTATAGAGCCCTTGGTTCTTGCTATCAGACAAACATCTGGGATTATTGGGTTTCGCAGAGCTGGTAGAGAGGATAAAATAGCCCTTTATGCAGATGATGACCTTATTTTCCTGGGAGATACCGCAAACTCATTAATAGCAATTAAGAACCTTATTTCCAGATCTGGGTTATTCTTGGGTTTTCAGATTAATTTGGAGAAATTTATATTACTACTACTGGATGATTTGAAGTCACCTTTACATAACTCAGCCTCCCAAATTGCGTATACAGTTAAATATTTGGGAGTAGAGGTATCTCAGAATGTAAAGGACTGATCTGAATCTTAAACCCCTATTAGTTAAATTTACAGATGTTGGTGTAAACTTCCACTGACTGTGATTGATAGAGCTAACTTTATCAAGATGATATGGGTCCCTCAATTACTTTATATACGCCATAATTCCCCCCATATGGATTACATTGTTCTGGTTTAGAAATAGATAGAAATAGATTCTCTGTTTCGAGCACTTATCTGGCAGAAAAAATAACCCCCGTAATAAATTGACCACATTAATGTTAGCTAAAGATGCAGTGGGGCTTGCTATCCCTCACAAAAATTTTAGCTTCGCAATTACAGCATTTTGTAGGATGGACTGAAATGACAGATTCAGATCCTATACATGGATATTATCTGTTTATGATGACTATTCAATAATATCTTTATTGGATACGAGAAATCTGTTACGTGATCAAAGTTTTCCTACAGGTAAATGATTTGATAAAACATGGCAGGAAATGAAAATTATTACAAGTGTTAAGGGTTACACGTTATTCACTCCGTTATGGAATAACTCCAGTTATGGAGAATTAAAGAAACCCATTCACTAATTGAAGGGTTTGACTTATGGAAGACTAAAGGGTTGTGAAGTATATCTCAATTATTTTACAATGATGTTCTAAAAAGTAATGAATATGGGATTCCAAATCAAAGATTTTTTTCAATTTAGCTGGCTTAGACATGCTATACAGGCACAGGGTCGTGCCCATGTAATAAAACTCAGTAAATCTATAATAATTTTGATGCTGTCTAATAGAGATGCTAGGAAAGGACTTACAGTATATCACAGCTGTATTGTGTTCTCCAGACTAAGTTTCAAGAATTAGTGGATATACAATCTAGAACACAATGGGCAAGAGATCTAGGGCCTATATCTGATGACCAATGAGAAGCCGCATTGTCTGCATTGCCCATGGTCTCTTTTAGGGATGAGCCAAACACCCCCCAGTTCGGTTCGCACCAAAACATGCGAACACACAAAAAAATTTGTGCGAACCCTATTAAAGTCTATGGGACATGAACATGAAAAATGAAAAGTGCTAATTTTAAGGGCTTATATGTAATTTATTGCCATAAAAAGTATATGGGGACCCAGGTACTGCCCCAGAGGACATGTATCAATGCAAAAAAAAGTTTTTAAAACAACCCTTTTTTTCAGGAGCAGTGATTTTAAGATTTTAAGAATGCTTAAAGTGAAATAATAAAAATGAAATATTCCTTTAAATATCTGCCTGTGGGTCCCCTTAGTCTGCCTGTAAAGTGGTGCATCTGTCTGATGTATTTTACAGTCCCGCAGCAAAATTACATTTCTAAAGGTAAAAATGTCATTTGAACTTGCTCGCAGCTATAATGTATTGACGGCTCCCAGTAATATAGATAAAAATCAAGGAAAAAACGGCATGAGTTACCCCCCCCCCCCCAAGTCCATACCAGGCCCTTTGAGTCTGGTATGGATATTAAGGGGAACTCCACACCATTTAAAAAAAAACAAAAAAAACAGCGTGGGTTACCCCCCAGTCCATACCAGGCCCTTTGAGTCTGGTATGTATATTAGGGGAACTCCACACCAATATTTTTTTAAATGGTGTGGGGTCTCCCCAAAATCCATACCAGACCCTTATCTGAGCATGCAGCCTGGAGGACAGGATAGGATGGGGCGAGCGAGCGCCCCCCCCCCTCCTGAACCATACCAGGCCACATGCCCCTAACATGGGAAGGGTGCTTTGGGGTCTCCCCAAAGCACCTTGTCCCCATGCTGATGGGGACAAGGGCCTAATCCCCACTATCCTTTCCCGGTGGTTGTTGGGGTCTCCGGGTGAGGGGCTTATCAGAATCTGGAAGATTCTGATAAGCACAAGGGGGCCCCCAGATCCTGCCCCCCATGTGAATCCTGGCCCCCCCAGAATCCTGGCCTCCCAGATCCTGGCCCCTACCCATTCACCAAAAAAGTATCAAAAAGTAAAAAAACACAAAAATTCCTTTATTAAAAAAGAAAAAAACTCTGCCTCCATGGGAGGCTTCCCAGCAACTGCTGTCTCTTGGCTGTGACAGCTGTTATAAAGGCAAGGGCAGGGCTACCCACTGACATAATTGGATGACCCCGCCCCCTCTGACAGCACATGATGTCAGAAGGGGTGAGGTCACTCTGTTATGTCACCAGGTGGGATAGGCGTGATCTGGACGGGATCTGGGAGGGATCTGGTAGCCCCCTTGTTAAAGGGGGCATCCATATTCTGAAAAGCCTCCTCCACAAACCCCCACAACCACCAGGCAAGCGTTGTGGGGATGAGGCGCTTGTCCTCATCAACATGGGACCCAAGGCACCCTCCTCATGTTGAGAGCAAGCGGCCTGGTATGGTTCAGAAGGCGGGCACTCACTCGACCTCCTCCTTTCCTGGCCTGCCAGGCTGTCTGCTCGGATAAGGGTCTGGTATGGATTTTGGGTGGGGACCCCATGCCAGATTTTTTAAAAATGTTGCTGTGGAGTTCTCCTTAAAATCTATGCCAGACCCAAAAGGGCCTGGTATGGACTGGGGGGAACCCATGCCATTTTTTTTCTTAATTCTGTCATAGAGTTCACCTTAACCACTTAATACACTAATGCACGGTTTTATATACTGTACACTGACAGCATTGTATACGTGTGTGTGTGTGTGTGTGTGTGTGTGTGTGTGTGTGTGTGTGTGTGTATATATATATATATATATATATATATATATATATATATATATATATAATCTACACTGACTGGACTGTATTTATATATACAGTATCTCACAAAAGTGAGTACACCCCTCACATTTTTGTAAATATTTTATTCTATCTTTTCATGTGACAACACTGAAGAAATGACACTTTGCTATAATATAAAGTAGTGAGTGTAAATTTGCTATCCTCTCAAAATAACTCAACACACAGCCATTAATTTTCGAAACTGGTGGCAATAAAAGTGAGTACACCCCTAAGTGAAAATGCCCACATTGGGCCCAAAGTGTCAATATTTTGTGTAGCCACCGTTATTTTCCAGCACTGCCTTAACCCTCTTGTGCATGGAGTTCAACAGAGCTTCACAGGTTGCCACTGGAGTCATCTTCCGCTCCTCCATGATGACATCACAGAGCTGGTGGATGTTAGAGACCTTGCACTCCTCCACCTTCCATTTGAGGATGCCCCACAGATGCTCAATAAGGTTTAGGTCTGGAGACATGCTTGGCCAGTCCATCACCTTTACCCTCAGCTTCTTTAGTAAGGCAGTGGTTGTCTTGGAGGTGTGTTTGGGGTCGTTATGTTGGAATACTGTCCTGCGGCCCAGTCTCCGAAGGGAGGGGATCATGCTCTGCTTCAGTATGTCACGGTACATGATGGTATTCATGGTTCCCTCAATGAAATGTAGCTCCCCTGTGCTGGCAGCACTCATGCAGTCCCAGACCATGACCGTCCCACCACCATGCTTGACTGTAGGCAACACACACTTTTCTTTGTACTCCTCACCTGGTTGCCACCACACACACTTGACACCATCTGAACCAAATAATTTTCTTGCTCTCATCAGACCACAGGACATGGTTCTAGTAATCCATGTGCTTAGTCTGCTTGTCTTTGGCAAACTGTTTGCTGGCTTTCTTGTGCATCATCTTTAGTAGAGGCTTCCTTCTGGGACGACAGCTATGCAGACCAATTTGATGCAGTGTGTGGCGTATGTTCTGAGCACTGACAGGCTGACCCCCACCCCTTCAACCTCTGCAGCAATGCTGGCAGCACTCATATGTCTATTTCCCAAAGACAACCTCTGGATATGACGCTAAGCATGTGCACTCAACTTCTTTGATCGACCATGGCAAGGCCTGTTCTGAGTGAAACCTTTCCTGTTAAATTGCTGTATGGTCTTGGCCACCGTGTTTCAGCTCAGTTTTAGGGTCTTGGCAATCTTTTCATAGCCTAGGCCATTTTTATGTAGAGCAACAATTCTTTTTTTCAGATCTTCAGAGTGTTCTTTGAGATGCATGTTGAACTTCCAGTGACCAGTAGAGAGGGAGAGCAATAACACCAAACTTAACACATCTACTCTCCATTCACACCTGAGACCTTGTAACGAGTTACATGACACAAAATGGCTAATTGGGCCCAAATTGGACATTTTTACTTAGCGGTGTACTCAGTTTTGTTTCCAGCGGTTTGGACATTAATGGCTGGGTGTTGAGTTATTTTGAGAGGGCAGCAAATTTACACTGTAAATGATTGAAACAATACTCCTAAGGCCACATCCATATAATGTTTAACTCAGAAGAGGAGAGGAATAAAAGGTGCAGAGGCCCTCATTTGGACTTTTCAGGCAATGGACAAAAGTATAGTAAAACAAATAATTTATTAACAAGATTACAACACACAGGTCATATATAGAAAAGGAGTTAAAAACATACAATACATATTGACAAAAAACTGACACCGAATAGATGCTAGTGAGCCCCTGTGCGTCAACGCGTTTCACTTTTGCTTCTTCAAGATACACAGGGTTTTGGTTGAAAGAAAACAGGTCTCACTATGAAGATAAAACATATCGATCAGACATTACATAACAGAGAAAGCATTTTTGCCAGTCTTTTGGAACTACTTGTTTAATCTCCCAATGAATGTGGACTGTTAAGGGTTAGAGAGGCTTTTCTTGCCTGCACTGTAAATATAGTCTACACTTAATGTAGAGTATATATATATATATATATATATATATATATATATATATATATATATATATATATATATATATATATATATATATATATATATATATATATATATATATATATATATATAATTTTTTTTAATACACTGCCTTCACTGTATATATAGTCTACACTACACTGACTACACTGTATTGCCCCGTACACACGGTCGGATTTTCCGATGGACAATGTCCGATCGGAGCGTGTTGTCGGAAATTCCGACCGTGTGTGGGTGCCATCAGACATTTTCCATCGGATTTTCTGACACACAAAGTTGGACAGCAGGAGATAA
This sequence comes from Lithobates clamitans, assembly GCA_037952925.1. Lineage (NCBI taxonomy): Eukaryota > Metazoa > Chordata > Amphibia > Anura > Ranidae > Lithobates > Lithobates clamitans. The sequence continues at coordinate 7,018,326 of JBBGZY010000787.1, read as the reverse complement.
AATTTTCCGACAACAAAATCCGATCGCGTCATTTCCGACCATGTGTGGCCTGTTCCGACGCACAAAGTGCCACGCATGCTCAGAAGAAATTCCGACACGGGACAGCTCGTTCTGGTAAACTTAGCGTTCGTAATGGATACAGCACTTTCGTCACGCTGCAATGTAAAAAATGGTTTAATACAGCGCACTCTCTTCTTCTTTATAATGTGACAAGAATTAAGTAGTTTTGCTGCTCATATTCACACACACTTCTCACAAAGTTTTATTTGTGTTTTTTTAGTGGGATTCCCTCAATATATTGTTATTAGTTGTCACATCTGACAGTTTTATATTTTTTTTATATTTTTTTTTTGGTTTTTAAGCCTTTTTTTTTTCTTTAATGTTTGGATTTTTTCCAAGGCTGATCTTTGTTCAATGTTATTTTTATTTTTACTCCAGAATATTTTTGTGTGTGTTTTGTGTGGCAAGTTACCCCAACACCATTGATATATTTTATTATTTAATCTCCATGAGATTTTTGTTGTTGGTGTCCCTTGTTCATTTCACATTGTATATTAGAAATGTCCCTGAATCCTCACAAACAAACCATCATTTTTGAAGTAAAACACATAGGAGAGTAAAATTCAAAACAAAAATCCTTTATTAAGGGCTCAGAACCAAACAAAGAGGAAGGCAACACTGGATCAACAGGAGAAATTAGTGAAGCCTGGGACCCCCACGGCAGACATCAATTCTTAAACCTCAAAATTGGTGGCCTGAGGAGTCCATATATAAGGGAGGGCAGTCTGGTCCGGGATTCACAGAGACTTGGATAGCAGCAGATGACATCAGTGTCCCCAGGCTGTGGTACCACAAGAGGCTGCATCTTTTGGCCGACCAGACTGGATCCAGGGCAATCACTCTCTGGTCTTCCTTTCACACTTCCTTCCCGGCTGTGGCTGTGCAGTAGGAGATGTGGCAGGAGGAGGAGTAGGACCTGGAGGAGGAGGAGGACTGGGAGGCCCTGGAGGAGGACTGGGAGGCCCTGGAGGAGAGGGAGGAGGAGGAGTAGGACCTGCAGGAGGAGGAGGAGGACCATCCCAAAGCTGTGTGTGAGGTGTAAGTTGTCCCCTCACACCTTTCTCCAGAGCCTGTGATATGAGGGCCTGACACCTGGCTTGTTGGCCCTCCTCCATCCTCTGCATTTTATAGGCAATGAATGCCGCAAGGTTCTCCTGCATGGTGTGGGGTGCTCCCAGGACCTCGGTAGCCCTCCAAAAAAATCTGATAGCCGCCTCCTCTAGGCTACTCCTCCTGCTGCCACTTTCTGTTTTCAGGGTGGGTGGAGGGACCTGCAGATCAGCCACCTCCTGGCTGAGACTTCCCTGTGTATGAAAAAGGGACACGGTTTTAGTTTTTGCATCATCAATCACAATCATAAATTAGTACTCCCAACTAACATCTAGGTAACATCATTGATTGGACAAGCAGAAATATTTAGAGGAATGCTATACCTGGCTCAATCTGGGCTCCTCCACATATGGCCTGGAAGGCCCAGGTTGGGCATCAGAAGCCTCAGCCGGGGGGAAGGAAGCGTGGAAGGAAGACTTGAGAGGGATGGCCTGGGTTCAGTCTGGCCTGCCAGAAAGTGCAGCCTGTCGTAGTACAACATCCTGGGGACATAGATGTCATCTGCTGCTCCGGATCTCTGTGAATCCAGGACCTTCTTGCGCTCCCTCAGATATGTGCTCCTCAGGCAACCAATTAAGATCTTTAAATAAGTGATGTCTGCCGTGGGGATCACCTGCTTCACAATTTCACACAATTGCTCCAGTGCTGCCTTCCTCTTTGCTTGGTTTTTGAAATGGGGGTGGGTAATCTCCCACAGACAGGGCAGCTCCCTTAGCATATCAATGAATAGTGACATGAAGTCAGTATCTCTTATTAAGATATCCATGTTCACTGCAAGACACAACACAAGACAAAGCCTAATGTCACACCAAACTCTCCTAATCTTGTTACAATATAGTCCTCAATCTAGAAGCAGTATAGGCCCAAGTTTGTCTCTTACCTTCGTTCTTACGATCGGCGCGTCCAATGCTCCTTCCTCCGCTCACAGATCGTACGTAATACGCACGCGTGTTACGCTTTATAGACACTGCGCATGTGTGTAACTCCGCCCGCCCCTGACGTTCTTTCTATTCTATTCCCCGCCCCTTTTCGTTCCGCGCAGTGGGGGAAGAGCATGATGGCGGAGTCACACCAGGTGCGTGCTAATTGTAGCAACGAGGAGGAGGAGGAAAGCCCGGATCCAGGCACGTCCCGATCCAGAAGGCGACGTTTTAAGGCCACAAATATGTCGTTTGGGGAGATGTTGGAGATGGTCGACATCATGAAGAAGTCCGACTATGATGGCAAATATGGGCCTTACCCCAACCCGAACATCCGAAAGGCCAAGATCATGGCGAAAGTGGTCAGGAGTCTCGAGCGGAATTTCGGGGTCCGAAGATCAAAAGATCAGCTCAGGAAGCGGTGGTCGGACCTGAAGTTGAGAGAGCCGGAGCAGTACCGAAAGATCCGGAGAGTGCTGCAAAAAAGTAAGTAGTTGTGCTGTGTTTCTATTCTTTCTGTCTTTATTACGTTCGTTCTGCTCCATATGCTTTTATTAATTGTAATGTTTAAAAAGGTCAACTTTAATGTTCATGGGCCCATTATTCGTTCGTATCAAACATTTTTCGTTCGGCCTCTAGAACACCATTGTTTAGGCCATATGCATTTTCCCACATTTTTTTGGGGCCTACTTGGATGCCAAATATTTGTTTAGGTAGATGGGTTTGTTACTAGAATGAAATGCAAACTAGATTGTGTGTAAGGAGAGGACACTGAGCAGCTGTTTTCACATCTGGACACTGGAGCACTAGTGTGGGACACAAGAACACCATTTTTATTAGGGGGCCACACAGGTGCTCCAGTGTATACTATAGGGGGGGTTACATCTGTGAAGCTTGTACCAAACAGGTAAAGTATTGCAGCTTGACAAAGGGCAATAAAAAAAAGACATCTTTGAACTCGGCTAAAATAGACAATTTTACCCCACTTCCAAGCAATGTTTCCTATATCTATATATATAGTTCTGCCATCAAATATCTGTGTGCCAAGTATACCATTTTTGTTTTACATAGGGGAGAAAAGACTCGGACACTCCTCATCCCAGGAGAACACAGACCCCCCCCCTCTGGAAGAAAGGGAACTACCCCAAACCCAAGAAGCTTAGCAGGAGGAAGAAGAAGATGTAGTTGAGATTGGCACCACAAGAGGTGAGTGTCTGCGACCACAGACTCAGGTAAAAGAGATGGCTGGTGTCAGATTTTTGAGACCTTTTTTTTTGTTCTTTATCTCTTTTTAGGTGATCGTGATGTTGTGGATCCCCAACGCTTTACTTCTGAAAGTGCCCAGATACTGATAGGGGAGATCATGGGATGTAATCTCCAATTGCAAAACATCCAGCAACAAATACGTGATGCTATTACAAAAAATAATAACATCATTGATGTTTTGGGGCGAATTTAAACCCCACAAAATGACCGGTTTTCAGTAATTTCAATTTTTACAATGTTTTGAAAAGCCAAATTTGGAGGATGCACACAGTGTGCCAACATGTGCTATCTGCCATCACAGGAGACCAATGGACGCGTTTTGGGGGGGCAACCCCTTCCTCAATTATAAAGTAGCGTTGAGGAAGGGCTTGCTCCTCCAAAACACGTCCCTTGATCCCCCCTGATGGCAGATAGCACATGTTGACATTCGTAAATTGGTGTGCATCTTCCAAATTTGGCTTTTCCAGGGGTGAGTTCCCCCCATCTGAACGCTATATCAAACCCAGTTCCTAAATACTGATGTCTGATATAGCCTTCAGGTTTTACCTAATGTGAACTTTGTAAGTTCTAGTTTTTTGGCTTTCTTGTTGGTTTTACACAGGCCTGTTTTATCTGAAATGGATATTTTGATTATTCATAATGCTACTGCAAACATTTTATACTACAAACATGTTGGTTTGTTTTAAAAACCTTGGGTAAATGCACATTTTGATTGTGCAGGTATAAAAAAGTGCCTTACTCAAGAATGTGTGGACTATTGTCTCAACACTACAACAACACTTTTGGGGTGATGTAATTGTTGTTTTATGCACAAATGGGGGTTATTTCCTAAGGGCAAATACACTTTGCACTACAAGTGCAGGTTCAGTGCAGTTGCAAGTGCACTTGTAGTGAAAAGTGTCTTTGCATTTAGGAAGTACCAGCCAACACTGTTTTTTATAAGGTTACCCAATCACGACATTTTCTGCACTCAACACATTTCTGTCAGGGTCAGCTTTAACAAACACAAGCACTAAATGTCCACCAAGAATTGCTTTTGGTTTTTTTTTTATTTGAAAAAGGTGTCACATATTGTCTGGCATATTGATAGCCCCCTTACCGGCAAAGAACTCCAGGTATCGTAACCGGACATCACGGGCATTCAGGGAGGGCAAGCCAGGACGGCCGCTTTCAAGTGCCGTCATTGTGGAAGTATTTGGGATTCCGGCCTCAGGCCCAACTGAGCCAGCATAGTTGGCTGAATGTTTTCTTAAAAAATTATGGAGAACACAGCACGCCAGTATAATATGGTTCAGTTTATACTCCGCCATATGGATGGGTGTCAGAAATAGTCGGAACTGGCTGGCCAGGATTCCAAATGTGTTCTCCACCACTCTTCGGGCTCTGGCCAGCCGGTAATTAAAAACCCTCTGTTCCGGGGTGAGGGTCCTCATCGGGAATGGCCGCATCAGGTGGTCCCCCAGCGCAAATGCTTCATCAGCAATGAACACAAATGGGAGACCTTCAACATTGTCCTCTGGAGGTGGCAAGTCCAAGCTGCCATTCTGGAGACGCCTGTAGAACTCCGTCTGGGCGATCACTCCACCATCGGACATCCGGCCATTCTTCCCCACGTCCACATACAAGAACTCGTAATTAGCCGACACCACCGCCAACATCACTATACTATTAAACCCCTTGTAGTTATAATAGTACGACCCCGAGTTGGGTGGTGGGACGATGTGGATGTGTTTCCCATCAATTGCCCCTCCGCAGTTAGGAAAGTCCCACCGCTGGGCAAAGTGGGAGGCCACAATCTGCCATTCCTGTGGCGTGGAAGGAAACTGTTGAGGAAAAAAAAAAAACATTACTATTTTTTCACAGAAACCTGGCAAGCAGATTAGACACAAACATTATGGGTCAACCTCCAGATAGCATTTATTAAGGGGAATTTAACAACAACAAAGTATAAGGTACACCTATCATATTCCCCCTCCCCCCCTCTCATGGGCCATTTCTAACATTATAGGGGGGGGACTCTTGGACAGGTAACCCTCTTCACTTCATTTAGAGATGAATGTCTAAATACAGGGTATTACTTGGAACAGCTCCTCCTTTGTTACACTATTGGCAGCCCACTGGACAGGTAAGAAGTGTCATAATACAGAGATATAAATACACACTGTACACATTTGAGCACATTTGGACATTCTGCTATTACCTATCAAGATAATAATAGGATACAAAAACTTTAAACAGTACCATTGGAAAGTATACAGGCAGGCCCTTGCACTACATGCTTTGGGGAATTCATCCATAAATCTGACCAGTAAAGAGATGGGTATAGTGTGTATGGGTTTGGCAAAGTCAGCAGATAGATGATTGAGGATAGAGAATTGGGATCAGCTGACTTAGCAGTTGGGGGGAGGGAGGGTTACCAAAAATTTGGGGACACCACAAAAAAAAGCCTCTGGCCCTCTGCCTGAATTTAAATCCAAAATAACATTTCCAAACATTTTAGGGGGTGTTTGGGGTAAAGCACTACTATGGAGCTGATAAAATACATTGTTAAGTGACTACATGAGGTGAATATAGGGCAGGGGACACCATGCTGGGGAGGTTATTAAAGGGCAAATATGTATGAAGGACATCAAATAATAATTACATAAAAATCCAGCATGCATGAGGACAAAGGGGACATTCACAGCATATTACAATCATGGTAATTAGGGAATGAGGAAAGAAATACAAGATATTAGCAAACATTCAATACAATAAAATGTGATATAAAAGGATAAAAATCTTACCTTCATATACTCCTTCTGCAGGACCTGTATGATGGCAGAACAGGTCTCTGGGATAATGATCCCCAGAGCCTGGGGTGAGATGCCTGTCGAGAACTTGAGGTCCTGCAGGCTTCTCCCTGTGGCCAAATACCTCAAGGTAGCGACCAACCTCTGCTCTGCAGTGATGGCTTGCCTCATGCAGGTATCCTGCCTGCTGATATAGGGGGTCAGCGAAGCCAACAAACGGTGAAATACGGGGTCCGTCATCCTGAGAAAATTCCTGAAATCACCAGGATTATTCTCACGGATCTCACGGAGCAAAGGCATATGACAGAACTGGTCACGCTGAAGCAACCAATTCTTGGTCCATGAACTCCTCCCCACCCTGTTCATGGACTGGACTTGTGTCAAGGTCAGGACCCCAACACCAAGCCCCCGCACAGCACGAACTCTACGAGGAGTACGCATACGAAACATGGCTAGAAAACGGTCGGCTGCTCAGAACGAAGTAACAGAACGCACTGAAGAACAGCAAGGCCTGTGAAGAGCGACCTGAAAACCAGTAACGAACGAACAAGAATACAGTGACTAAAGTCACGCGGAACTTGCTTGCACGCACTGAAGAGCAGATACAAACCCATAAGCACAAACTGAACGGCAGAAAACGATCTGAAAGCCACGAGTCTGAAAAAGCGCGAATCGTCTCTCACCAAACTTTTACTAACACGAGATTAGCAAAAGGAGCCCAAAGGGTGCTGCACTTGGTTCTGAACCGGCCTTTTCTAGTCTCGTCGTACGTGCTTGACGTCACCGTGTTCTTGGCGATCGGAAATTCCGACAACTTTGTGCGACCGTGTGTAGGCAAAACAAGTTTGAGCCAACATCCGTAGGAAAAAATCCGAGGATTTTGTTGTCGGAATGTTCGATCAATGTCCGACCGTGTGTACGGGGCATATGTGTGTAAAAACTGCCTGCATGCCACTAACTAACCTGCCTCTAGCCAATGTTCTCTCAATCAATACACTATATATGGCTGCTGTGTAAGCAGCCTTATATAGTGTGAGGCATGGGCTTAGCCCCCTGAGCCGTGATTGGCTAAAGGCTAAAGTTCATTAGAAAGTCTTGCACTTAAGTCATGGAAGCTGTGTGACAGACTATTCAATAGTTTTGACATATACAACAAATTCAGGTAGTTCGTGCTTCTGCCACTTTCACATTGTGTTGCTATGGCTGCGACAAATTAAAAAAAAAAAAATCTGAAGGTAATTAGGATTGACTCTAAGCTGGCATACAAAGACAAGCCAGATTCATCAGGGAAATGGGGGAGGGGTGTTGTGTGTGTTTGTTTTTTGTTGGGTATTGTAAGTGCTTCCTTGGTTGTTAAGATGCAGGCCACCAGCATCCTAGTGTAGCGCCACCCCCGAAGGAGGTGATGGTTACATTTTTGGTCCTCCGTCTTCCGCCTCAACTCGAAGAAAACTCAGCCCCTCTGGAGAGACCTCTGAAACCACAGATATAGACACAATTGGAAAATACCCAGCATCTGACTGTATGTTACTATAGTAAATGCACAGACACAAACACACACACACACACCCCTTTAGTGATAAGCAAGTTGGTATATTGAAACCACTTAAAAAAAAAAAAAAAAGACAGTCTAGGACAGTGATCGTGAACCTATGACATGTGTGCCACAGCTGGCACACCAAGCCCTCTCTGTGGGCACACAGCACGCCACCAGGATAGAGGAGGGAATCCCCCTGCCAGGCAGTCACTTTCGCTGGTGGTGCAGGCGCAGAGGAGGCTCCCTTCCTATCTTCACTGAGATTGATCGGGCAGCGGGGTGGCAGATGTGAGCAAAACCGTCCCTGAGGGCAGCCCAGTGGGAAGGACAAGGAGTGTCTGCCTCTGTAAGCAGCGCCGTGATACCGAGGAAGAGAAGAATGACTCCTCCCTTCCTGGACTTTGAGAGCCAATAGTAGAGCGCTTCCTGTGCAGGCGCTCGGGCGGTGGGCGCTGAAGCATGGCAATGTGGAGGACTCTGGCTGTACATACACAGGTAGGACAGTGCTATAGGGGAAAGGGAGGGGGCGCAGAGGACACTCCTGTGTATGTGAGGGGATGTGAAGGGGCAGAGGACACTGCTTTGGGAAGGGTCACCCCCACAGCAGTGTCCTATACTGGCCTTCACCGAAACCCCCATCCCTGTATTCTGAGCACAATGCATCTCTGATCCCTGTATTCTGAGCACAATGCATCCATCTCTGATTCCTGTATTCTGAGCACAATCCATCTCTGATCCCTGTATTCTGAGCCCAACGCATCTCTGATCCCTGTATTCTGAGCGTAACGCATTCCTGATCCCTGCATTCTGAGCATAATGTATTCCTGATCCCTGCATTCTGAGCATAACACACTCCTTTTAAAAAGCACAAAAGTTTTTTCTGGGCAGAATTGTACATTTTTGGTTCCTTAGGGCTCATTCAGAGGGATGATCAGTCCCATACTCTGTACAGAGCCGCTGGTAGGTTTAATTCAATGTTGGCACTTTGAAATAAATACATTGATTTTGTGTCGCCGTTTGGGCACTCAGGCTCAAAATGGTTCTGCTCTAAGATAACATAGGCTCACCCAAGTAAATTAAATGTAGTCAGCTATACAGAATTTCACTATACCCAAGTAAAGAGTAATCGATTATTTGACTTTAAATGAGTGAACTGGCAATAAGTAACATGAATAACTCTTATGAACAGTACAAGTTATAAATAACTACACTGTCTTAGTGTGCAATCTAAGGAAAGGGGGGGGGACCCATTGTGTGGTACTTCTTTAAAACAAAGTAAATAGGCAAAGGGTTAGGGGCATTCCTTGGTCCTGCCTCTTCAGCTGGCTAAGACGTTGGAGCTCTTTGAGGCAGTCTCTAAAGGTGTTAGAGATAATATGTGACTGACTGTGTAGATCCTAGCGGCTCAGTCTCTGATGACAGCAGCAAATAGTGATAGTCACAGATAATGGCCGCAAGGGCCTCCCACCAATCCCAGCGACACAGCAACAACAGTTCCTCTGAACAGATGTCCGCCCATGGCAACACCCGAAACTGGCACTGCAAGGTTGGTATCCTTGCAGCCAATCTGTCCCCTGGCTCAAAGGTCACAATGTGGGGCTCCAATCTCTCCCTATTGCAGTAATGGCTCCTCTCTCTCTTTCTTTCTCTCTCTGGCTAGTGATGATGGCACAATAGCTCTCTCCTCACTTTGAATACTGTCCCTCAGCACTGTCCTCTTGCTCCTCTCTGGCTGGCTCAACTCCAGGGGCTTCTGTTCTCGGTCTCTCTCCCTTTCAAAAACACCTCAGCCTTCTCAGCACTTCCTGAAACTCTTTTTTTGCCAATGCCTTTTGTGTTTCCTCATGTTCAGAAAGGAAAGGTCAGCCTCTTCCTATCTTCATCTTATGGCCAAATGGAGAAATTGAATGACAATTAGTCTTACATTTTAATCTATGAACGTCCTTTATGGCTCAATGACAACATGCCTGTTAGCAACACTAGCAACCAATGATACAGCTTTGAATTTGGACAGTAGGAGGGGGCCTAATGAGGTTGATTGACTTGTTCCTCATCAGGTCTGCTTTCCTTGTGATTGAGAGAGGACAGCAGTGAGCATATTCCATATCTACTAACAGGCCCTCTAATGGCAAATTAATCCACACATTGACATCTGCTGTTAATCACAAAGAAAAAACCTGATGGGAACCCTATGAGGATGCTGAGGGACTAGTACCCTATCTGGTCTGTCTATGTGTAAGGTAAATATCTCTTTTTACGTGTTTAAATTAAACTCTTCATCAGCTCCCACAATTTAATGTTTAATGATACTTCATATTAGGCTTTCATTTGCAAATTGTAAATGGTTAATCTAGCTTTTCATGAAAGCCTAGTAGCACAACGGTTATAATGTATAGTTAAAAACAAGCTTAGTCTCTAACAAACTCCAGCATTTTTATGAAACAAGGCAAACAATTCTGACAATTCCTTACTAAACATGACAGTGTATGAGAAATGTTATCACAATGTTGTGAATCAGAACCATTAACATACCATATTCTATTGATAACAGTTGACTAGAAAGCATTTAGTAACGTTTTTGGACTTTATCCATAACTGTCTCATGCACACAATGTATGGTACAATTAAGATACCCACATATACATCAGACTCCTATTGCACTACACAGATTTGGTATCCTCACCTAAGTTAGAGGTTTGGGAATACATTTTGTGGCTTTATTGTAATACAATACTAAATAGATGTACTGGAATCTATTGCAACTTAGTTGTAGCTTTGTATACCTTTGATTTTAATTGTTCTGCCCAAATGTACAATTTTACATTTACACATATTTTTATTTATCTACTTAATTCAGTTTTATACTTAAAGTTTAGAATACCTTTTAGCAATATGTTGTGGTTGCATGCCTTTATTTTTATTTTTATTTTTTTAAACAAAATTGTGATATTGGACCTGTGTCTGTGTGCTGGGTTTTTCTAGGAGAGAGTATCCATGCACTTTACCTAGACTGTTTCCTGGTTCAGAGGGAATGATAAGAATTACCGGTATGCAGAATCCAACCAATGTAACAACTAACCTACTTGACTCAAAAATGTTGCTAGTTCAGGCATTGAAGATCACGCATCATCCACAAAAACTGTTGAAAAACAAAAGAACCAAATTTTGACTCAGGTAGATAGATGTTCTCATCCCTAGTAAATAATAGCTAAAATATTTCCTTTTTTTATGAATCAAGCTATATTCTCAGATATGATAACATTTCTTGAAGCTTGTGGCAATTGCCCTTAGGCCCTTTGTGTATCTTCTAATGTCATGAACTTGAAAACGCTCTGGATTGGTAAGTATACTGCTTGTTCATTTTCAATGCCACTGATTTTTTTTATTTATTTTAATGCAGGGAGTGCTAGATTACTTTCTAACAGGCCCAGGCATAACTCAGATTCATGCCATCATTATGTTTCATCTTCACATTCAAGAGAAGTACCATGATCATAAAACAATATCGGTATAATACCTGTTATTTTGAGTTATTTTAGAATGCTACCGTAAGTCGTTCCTAATTTCTCATTTCCTTTTTCAATTGTAGTTTCCATTTTGTATTTCTTTCCTGATCTGGAACCCTCTTACAGCTATTTAAAAGAAAAGAAGATATTATTATGCAGACACTATAATGCAACATCTGAATGCAGATGGTTAGATGTGTCTTTATTCTGTATTATGAAAAGCTAAAACTTCAAGAAAAAAGTCCCCAGGAGGAAAAAATTGAAAATTTAGGTTTTCAATTTGTGGCAAAGCAAGTTTAAGGACAATGCATTTAGATTCTGTGTGCCACACAATAAACTTCATGACACAAAGTGGATCTATGGGAAATTTTGCATTATGCAAACTATTTGTGCTGTATAACTTACTGCAGCTGTTAGGTATTTAAATGTATCTTCAATTATAATTCTAGATCTGTGAAGGGTACCATTGTGCTTTTCTAACAGATGCTACACTTTCCACCATGAATACATTTAACCATTGAATGATATGCCTATCTTATTCATCCTGGCATACATGTGAAAGATTAAAACAGGATTTAATTAGACTGCCTAATCAATAACAGGTTACATGGGAATGTCATGGGGAATGATATTTACTCAGAAGGCAATATGCTTTCAAAAACTATCAAAGCAGGAACACAGTCAGCGGCATCAACCCTTTGTTGTCACAATTGGTGACAATCCAGTAGAATAATTAATTTCCATTAAGCAAAAATGCAGATGGTATGGAATTCCAGAACTGGCTTTGTCATCTCAGATGATTAATTAGTACCTATCAGCATTCTACAAGTACTGACAATATTGTTATCAGTTTACAGACCAGCAGCTATATGATTTCTTCATATGGAATCTATTTAAAGCATGTCTGCAAACTCACAAAGCATTATATACTTTAAGTATAACTGAGGGAAAAAATACTTTTTTAGTTTTAGATAGAGTGGAGAGGGATTAGAATGTTAGACTTTTATTGCTGTCTATGCCCACCTTAGTAAGATTCACCCTTTCCTATTCATCAAGTTTACTATTAACATTGAAAGTGAAAGTAAAAAAAAATCCTACATTTTGGGCTGTTCCCTGGGACAGTATCAAAGGAGAAATTTTCCAATTGGTACACTCGTGCTGGTTGCCATGGTGACAATCAGGGTTTGCTTCACTTAGGAGGGATTTCCAGCCACCTCCTGTTTTAGCTATAGGATATGAAGTGAAGGGAAGTCTCCCTAATGGGAGACAAACAGCATTAAAAAAATAAATAAATAAAAAAACTGACAGGGGTTATAACCATACCTTATCATATCCAAAATATAAAAAAAAACAAAAAACTTTTTGCCTATAGTTTTACTTTAAGCTGGCCATACACTGGCAGATTAGATTTTTGCATGAGCCTTTGTACAGAAAATCTCATCAGTATGTTTATTATGCCATCACAGACTAGACAAATATACTTTGAAAATACCTCAACATTTTGTTTGCTTGAACATTTCATTTAAAGTGTAAGCTCACTTTTACAGAAAACTCTGTAATGTATACTTACAAAGGACCCCCTCCTCACCCCCCCCAGTCCCACTGACCTGCAGCACGGCGATCTCCTGTTCTGAGCCCCGGTATAGCCGCCTCACGATTCCGGTGCTTAGAAATTCCCTCGGCTTTCTCTCTTCTTCTTCCCCGCTGAGAGGACGGGTCACTGATTGATCAGTGCGCCGCCCATGTGTCGGCCACGATCAATTAGAGTGCTTCTAAATGTAGCTCTTCAGGATTAAACTCTGGGATTTCTAAGCCCCAGAGCCGTGATGTTGCTATACCGGGGCTCAGAACATGCGATCCTGGCACTGCAGGTCATCGGGACGGGGGGGGTGTTGTGTGTAAGTTCACCTTATAGATTTTTCTGTAATGAACTTTACTGAAAAAAAAAACATTCCCTGTTAAATTTTCTTCTCTTAAGAAAAATGTTCCTTTCCGCTCCATTTTTGTCACTACTAGGGATGAGCCCACGGTTTGAGTCGAACATAAGTTCGACTCGAACATTGGGTGTTCGTTTGTTCTAAAACAAACCGAACATATGGGGCGTTCTCAGAAAATTCGAGTGCCGCGGAACACCCCATAATGCACTGCGAGATGCTGGATGATGATTGGCCAAAGCATGCACCTGACCTGCATGCTTTGGCCAATCACAGCATGCTCTGCTGAGAGAGCCATGATTGGCCTTTGGGGGACTAAGTTCACGTCCCACATTATATAAGGCTGCTTACAGAGCGGCCGTGTGTAGTGTTGTTAGCGTGGACAGAGAGATAGCTTGAGTTAGATTAAGCAGACAAGTTATTCAGTTAGTGGCAGTGTATTTGATTTTATATATACAGTGGGGCAAAAAAGTATTTAGTCAGCCACCAGTTGTGCAAGTTCCCCACTTAAAAAGATGAGAGGCCTGTAATTGTCATCATAGGTATACCTCAACTATGAGAGACAAAATGTGGAAACAAATCCAGACAATCACATCATCTGATTTTTGAAAGAATTTATTTGCAAATTATGGTGGAAAATAAGTATTTGGTGTGAAGAACTCAACTATGTGAGCAATAATTAGAAAATGGAAGACATACAAGACCACTCATATTCTCCCTCGATCTGGGGCTCCACGCAAGATCTCACCCCATGAGGTCAAAATTATCACAAGAATGGTAAGCAAAAATCCCAGAACCACACGGAGGGACCTAGTAAATGACCTGCAGAGAGCTGGGACCAACGTAACAAAGGCTACCATCAGTAACAAACCACGCCGCCAGGGACTCAGTTCCTGCAGTGCCAGACATGTCCCCCTGCTTAAGCCAGTACATGTCCGGGCCCATCTGAGGTTTGCTAGAGAGCATTAGGATGATCCACAAGAGGATTGGGAGAATGTCATATGGTCAGATGAAACCAAAGTAGAACTGTTTGGTAGAAACACAACTTGTCATGTTTGGAGGAGAGAGAATGCTGAGTTGCAACCAAAGAACACCATACCTACTGTGAAGCATGGGGGTGGCAACATCATGCTTTGGGGCTGTTTCTCTGCAAAGGGAACAGGACGACTGATCCGTGTACATGAAAGAATGAATGGGGCCATGTATCAAGAGATTTTTGAGTGCAAACCTCCTCCCATCAGCAAGGGCATTGCAGATGAAACGTGGCTGGGTTTTTCAGCATGACAATGATCCCAAACACACTGCCCAGGCAATGAAGGAGTGGCTTCATAAGAAGAATTATAAGGTCCTGGAGTGGCCTAGCCAGTCTCCGGATCTCAACCCCATAGAAAACCATTGGAGGGAGTTGAAAGTCCGTGTTGCCCAGCGACAGCCCCAAAACATCACTGCTCTAGAGGAGATCTGCATAGAGGAATGGGCCAACATACCAGCAACAGTGTGTGACAACCTTGTGAAGACTTACAGAAAACGTTTGACCTCTGTCATTGAAAACAAAGGATATATAACAAAGTATTGAGATGAACTTTTGATATTAATCAAATACTTATTTTCCACCATAATTTGCAAATAAATTCCTTCAAAAATCAGACAGACAATGTGATTGTCTGGATTTGTTTCCACATTTTGTCTCTCATAGTTGAGGTATATATATATATATATATACTCTGCATTTAGCATAGACTATATAGTCAGTGCTTACTTTATATTCAGTCAGCAGTACAGGAAGTGTATTAATATATACAGTATCTCACAAAAGTGGGTACACCCCTCACATTTTTGTAAATATTTTATTATATCTTTTCATGTGACAACACTGAAGAAATTACACTTTGCTACAATGTAAAGTAGTGAGTGTACAGCTTGTATAACAGGGTATATTTGCTGTCCCCTCAAAATAACTCAACACACATTCACTAATGTCTAATCCACTGGCAACAAACGTGAATACACCCCTAATGCCCTAGACACACGGTCGGATTTTCCGACGGAAAAAGTGCGATCGGATTGTGTTGTCGGAAATTCCGATCGTGTGTGGGCTCCATCGGACTTTTTCCGTCGGAATTTCCGACACACAAAGTTTGAGCGCAGGATATAAAATTTTCGACAACAAAATCCGATCGTTTAAATTCCGATCGTGTGTACACAAATCCGACACACAAAATACCACGCATGCTCAGAATAAATTCAATGACGAAAGATATTGGCTACTGCCCCGTTTATAGTCCCGACGTACGTGTTTGACAGCACCGCGTTCAGAACGATTGGATTTTCCGATAACTTTGTGCGACTGTGTGTATGCAAGACAAGTTTGAGGCAAAATCTGTTGGAAAAAATCCATGGATTTTGTTGTCGGAATGTCCAATCAATGTCTGATCGTGTGTACAGGGCATAAGTGAAAATGTCCAAATTGGGCCCAAAGTGTCAATATTTTGTGTGGCCACCATTGTTTTCCAGCACTACCTTAACCCTCTTGAGCATGGAGTTCACCAGAGCTTCACAGGTTGCCACTGGAGTCTTCTTCCACTCCTCCATGGTAACATCATGGAGCTGGTGGATGTTAGAGACCTTGCGCTCCTCCACCTTCCGTTTGAGGATGCCCCACAGATGCTCAATAGGGTTTAGGTCTGGGTACATGCTTGGCCAGTCCATCCCTTTTACCCTCAGCTTCTTTAGCAAAAAAAAGGAAAAGAAAGGCGCCTCTAATTGCAGTATGTCAAATTTAATAAAGTGCACAAAGGTTTAAAAGCACTTACAAGATTGTTGAGTGTTAAAAGACATGATAAAATCAGGAGTCCTCATCTGTGGCATGTGTCCATCCTCAGCACGGTGGTAGAGAGCAGTGTAGAGCCGTCCAGCAGCTGTAAAGCGTTCTCTCGTGTTGGAAAGAGGAGGCAGCAGGGAAGCCTGTATTCACTGCGGGACACACAAGGCTGATGGTGTCAGTGTAGAGAAGGGGGTGGTAACGCATTTCGGAGCATGTGCGGCTCCTTCGCAGACCTCAGAGTTGCTTCTCCTCTAACCAAAGTGCTGCCAGAAGTGCCATCTCATCACTATCATCCCTCTGACCAGCTACCCACCTCCACCAGAGCGCCCTTATCACCTCTCTGTTCTTTAGCAAGGCAGTGCTCATCTTGGAGGTGTGTTTGGGGTCGTTATCATGTTGGAATACTGCCCTGCGGCCCAGTCTCCAAAGGGAGAGGATCATGCTCTGCTTCAGTATGTCACAGTACATGTTGGCATTCATGGTTCCCTCAATGAACTGTAGCTCCCCAGTGTTGGCAGCACTCATGCAGCCCCAGACCGTGACACTCCTGCCACCATGCTTGACTGTAAGCACGACACACTTGTCCTTGTACTCCTCACCTGGTTGCTGCCACACACGCTTTACACCATCTGAACCAAATAAGTTTATCTTGGTCTCATCAGACCACAGGACATAATTCCAGTAATCCATGTCCCTAGTCTGCTTGTCTTCAGCAAACTGTTTGCGCTCTGAGCACATGTACTCAACCTCTTTGGTCGACCTTGGTTTGTGGGCTTTCTTTTGCATCATCTTTAGATGATGCCTTCTTTAGAAGAGCCTTCTGGGATGACAGCCATGCAGACTAATTTGATCCAGTGTGCGGCATATGGTCTGAGCACTGACAGGCTGACCCCCCACGCCATCAACCTCTGCAGCAATGCTGGCAGCACTCATACGTCTATTTCCCAAAGACACCTTCTGGATATAACACTGAGCATGTGCACTCAACTTCTTTGGTCGACCATGGCAAGGCCTGTTCTGAGTGGATCCTGTCCAGTTAAACCGCTGTATGGTCTTGGCCACCGTGCTGCAGCTCAGTGTCAAGGTCTTAGCAATCTTCTTATAGCCTAGGCCATCTTTATGTAGAACAACAATTCTTTTTTTCAGATCCTCAGAGGATTCTTTGCCATGAGGTGCCATGTTGAACTTCCAGGGACCAGTATGAGAGAGTGAGAGTGATAAGACAAAATTTAACACACCTGCTCCCCATTTACGCCTGAGACATTGTAACACTAATGAGTCACATGACACTGAGGAGGGAAAATGGCTAATTGGGCCCAATATAAACATTTCCACTTAGGTGTGTACTCACTTTTGTTGCCGGCGGATTAGACATTAGTGGCTGCGTGTTGAGTTATTTTGAGGGGACAGCAAATTTACACTGTTATACAAGCTGTACACTCACTACTTTACATTGTAGTAAAGTGTCATTTCTTCAGTGTTGTCACATGAAAAGATATAATAAAATATTTACAAAAATGTGAGGTGTGTACTCACTTTTGTGAGATACTGTATATTACTACACAATATATACACAATACTACACAATATCTAACTACAACTACAACCTCTCACCAGAAACCTAATTAACATGAGCTAATTATCTAATCCTTTAGACAGCCTAGGTGTCACAGAACCATTACAAACGCTCGTTTCCGTGCGCCAGCCAGACGTGCGGCACGAACGTGTGAACCCCGGACCAGGCACGCATGTTTGTACTCTCATACGAATGAGTGCACGTCGGCGTGGGCATGTCCACACGCCAACGAATCACAGCACAGGGTGCCCTATTTAAAGGATCAGCATACTAGTATCAGTGCTGGATTGTCTCAGCTAGTTCCTGTATCCTTGATTGCTGTTTGACTGAACCTTGATCCTAAAACCTTGGCCTTCCTGACTACTCTTTTGGATTATCCCTGCAACTCTGCTTACTTCTGCTTCCTGTACTGAACCCGGCTTGAACTTCTGACCACGGCTCTGTCTTCCGATCTTGTACCTCTCTGCCAGCCCATTGCCAACCTCCGCTAGCCCCTGACCATGAACCTGCCTATCGATTGTGTACCTTCCTGCCAGAACATTGCCGACTCCTGCTTGTTGCCGACCGTGGAAGTTTTCCTGTTGGACTTTCCTGAACCAATCCAGGATCAACATCTCACCAGCACCTCTAAGGCTCCGGTGTTTCTGATCCTGCCAACAGGCACCTGCACCCTTCCTTTGCCCTAGCAGCCCTGTCTCCACCTCCAGGGGTGTTAGGACCGGAATCCTGCAAGAGGCCACCCTCGTCATTTCAGACTCCACAGTAAGGTACGTGACACTAGGTGACTCAGAGACATGACCTTAAGGACAGACTTGCTGTCTTTTAGCTTAGAAGACAATCAACATTAACACAGAAAACTTTCTCACAATAGCAGAGTTAATTAACACAAATAACAATGGGTGGAAGACCTTAGAGCCCACACTAGCCTTATTTACAACAAACACGTTATAGCAGACAACAGACAGGTGGAATATGGCATATACAGGGTTCCCAAAGTCTGTGTGCCTTGGGGGTACATGGACCTGAATCCAAAGTAGCACCACCTCAAGGGTCCCCAGGCATACAGCTCACAAAGAGCACCATTCCCTCAAATGCCAGGGCCCATAATCGGTCGGCAAGAGGCTAGCATTCAGTCCCCTCCAAAAGCCCCTGTCCCAGCTAGGTCTGTCACACACAGTATCTAATACAGTGTAGTGTGGTGTTGCAAAACAAAAAATACATCATGTCAGGAGAGGCAGACACTCACAGGCCAATAAAAGACTGCAAGCTGCCTCTGTGTCTACAGTCAACAGTGGTGTTCGTGGACATGGTGCATCCTCTACAGATGGCTTTGGGGCATCCTTGTCCTTTTTTGCTGCTGCTGGCCGTGTTATTGAGCCACAAGATGCAGAAGAGTTGGTGGAGTGGATAACAAAGCCGTCCACATCCTCCTCATCCTCTGTCACCCGGGCTCAGAGTAGTTTGCCTTCCAACAGAGCTGCCAAAGTGGCCTATTCCACCTGCTCCTTGTCCACGGTCACTTCTGTAACCCCACCATCATGCATGGAGAAGTTTGTAGAATTATTTGACCACAGTGTCGGTTATATGCTACTGGAGGATGCACAGCGATTTGAAGGCTCTGATGTTGGTTCCCAGGTTGAGGAAGGGAGTGACGTGAGCCTGGAGAGAGGGGGTGCCACAGAAGGACAAGAAACTGGCAGTCATGTTTCACAACAGGGCCCGTTCCTGCGCCCAACAAGAGTATCCGTGTTGGGTTACAGTGTTGTGGCACCACCACCACCCAAGGCCCAATTTTTCTGCCCCTGTTTAACAGGGTCATGTAATTACAATTCTTGATACAATATTTCACAGCAGGGCCCATTCCTGCAACCAACAAGAGTAACTGTGAGGGCTTACAGTGCTCTGGTACCATCAAAACCTAAGGCCCAATTTTCTGCATAGTATATAGGGCAGGCCGTATAGTGTATATATACTGCTGTTCATTGTATGTAGTGCCTGGGGGCCTGGGGGACCCCCACACAATTTTTTTTAAATTTGGGTGCGGGGTTCCCCTTAATATCCATACCAGACCAGAAGGGCCTGGTATAGATTTTGGGTGGGACAGCCATGCCATTTTTTTTGGTATTTTTATCTATATTGCCAGGATCCAACAATATATTACAGCCGCAAGCAGTTTTAAATGAGTTTTTTTTCTTTTTTTCTAAAAAATGTCATTTTGCTGGGAAACTGTTATAAACATGGAAAAGATGTGCTACTTTACAGGCATACTAAGGACACCCCCAGGCACGATATTTAAAGGAATGTTCTGCTGCGAACCGAACCCGGGGTGTTCGGCTCATCCATAGTCACTACATTGGAAAATTATTCCTGTTCCCTGGTGTGTGGCCAACTTTAGGCTCTTGGTCACTTTATATGCATCTTTCAAGAATTTGTATTTTATACACAATTGATTGGTAGCCATTATATTGTAACATTGCACTGCATCAATTACTTTTCCTATATTAATAAAATATGCATTAGTGAACTTATTTCAGTACTGATCAAGCTTACACATATACAGTAGTTTTTTTTATTTTCAGAGCTTTGAGAGGAGGTCCCTTGGAGATTTTATTCAACTTGAGCATCTACTGGTCATGGAGAAATATCAACAACCAGACATGCAGATTAGCTTTTCCTTTAATGTTATATGATCTTTTTTTCCCTTATGTTCATCATAATTTGTCTTTTTGTAGCTTTTTCCACTGGAAAATACCCTTAGGAGAATTTGCCTTTGGCATAGAGCTCGTTACATATTCAATATGTCCATAGTGCATTTTTACACCTATTAATAGAATGATGCAATGGTACCATAATCAGTAATCCTGCATCGCCATGCTAGTGCAATGATTCAGAATAAATACATATCAGTGTTAGTGTCTAAGAGGAACTTGGTTATAGCTCCCTTCTTCTCCTTTCACCATCTGAGGTGCTCACTACCCTAGAAACTTGTATAGCAATTGGGAGACTGAGTAGCAGTGACTCAAAGTTCTTCCCATTACTGTAAGGTAAATCAGCACTCAAAGTTAAATGTAAATGTCGGGGGGGGGTGGGTAAAGCAGACTTTTCACTTTTCCAATTCAGGGCTTTGACTTCCCTTTACTTCCCCACTACTCCAATCCCCACCCCAAATTAATACTTCTGCATATGGGCAAACAATACCCTGTGTGACAGTGCTGGTACTGGGTGATTGGCCTAGCATTGCCACATGGGGGCAGGGAGATAGACTGCACTGCACAGCTTACATAGGGCTATTTTTCCAATTCCCCACAGCTGAACAAATTGTTTAAAGGTTTTGTTAATGTGAATGATGGATGTTTTCAATTTTTAGTAATATATTAATATATTAATAATAGATGCATTATATTCAGAAATAAATAATAGCTTTCTAATAATTGCCAATAGCAAGTTACACACACACAGATAAATAACTCCCCCTCCCTCTGCAGGTATAGAGCAATCAACAAATGAAGAACTTACGGTGGGCTTTCTTTTTCAAAAATTACCACAAATTGTAATACTTTGCCTTATGTTTTATAGTTTGGGTTAGGCTGATCATTATGTTTTATTTTTTTTTTGCATTGTCTTTGCTTTAAAACTGTTGTTTTATATCTGTTTTATTCTAAATGTATGCAACATTATATTTGTTTTATTCTAAATGTACACAATATTTGCTTTAAAAACAAACAGATATTACATAAATCACAAAGAATTCCCAAAGCACTACGAGTTAGCTAACAAGACAACTCAGAAAGCAAAGCGTGTTTTGAAGCTTTTTTTTTTTTTTTTTTTTAACACTGTATCAGATATCAAATTCAAGTATAACACCTTGTAAATCAATGTATACAGTACATCAGCTACAACAACAAACCAGATGAATCATACAGCTTGCAGTCAACGGTTGTACAAAACTCAAGTAAAAAGCAACAGCAATAACAAAATATAGAATTTAAGGCATTAACTCAGGATGGCCACGGTTGCCATGATCTCTCAAACTTCTCAAATTTATTAGCACACAGAGAAAGAATTTTTTCATACTCATAAGTAAGGGTTTTGAAGCTTTTTGTCTGAATAAAATGGATATTGAGCTCTCAGATAAGGCATGTGTCACTGCTTTCATGACCTTTTCTGTTAACAACGGGCTTCTGCAAGTACAAACGAAAGTTGATAAAGCTGAATATGTGAAAAGCAGACCAAAGCTCCATATGCTAGCTGACTTTAAGACTGTATATTTATTATTTTCAATATTTCATATTTACCTAAATTAAAACCATAGACATTGGCCCCTAAAAAAAGGAATAGACTATAAATCAATAAGCATTTTCTTTTTTAGATTATGGGCCAGATCCCATTGATTTTGTACATGTTTTTAGTTTCACAAAACCATGCACCAAAACCACCAACACCAGTTTGACATCCGATATACTGATATTGGTAATCATTATTATCTTGTCATTACACTTACTTCATAAAACTTTAAAAGGTAAGTTCACTTTTTTTTTCTAAATTCCAGCTCCCCTATGTACCAATCTAACATTAACATACTCCTTTTGCAGAAATAAAAGAGCTTTCTATTCACCCTATACAGCCCTTACCTCAGTTTCCAGCTTGTATAAAAAAATAAAAGGTCTCCATTACTTTCTGGACAGACCTTTGAACATGAAAACTGTTAGGACACAGGAAGGACTTCATCAGCTGACCTGATTAGCACACACCTGCAGCTGCCTTCCTCTTCCAGAAGATGGCTCCCACCCACCTCCTCAGGTGCATGGTTTTCCTATGCAATCAATCAGTGATCACCATTCTCACTAAATACATCTTCCATAGATTGTTAATCTGGCAAATAGGGATGAGCCGAACACTCCCCAGAACCTGCGAACGGACCGAAAATTTGCACGAACGTTAGAACCCCATTGATGTCTATGGGACTCAAACGTTAAAAATCAAAAGTGCTCATTTTAAAGGCTAATTTGCATGGTATTGTCCTAAAAAGGGTTTGGGGACCCGGGTCCTGCCCCAGGGGACATGTATCAATGCAAAAAAAACTTTTAAAAACTGCCGTTTTTTCGGGATCAGTGATTTTAATGATGCTTAAAGTAAAAAAAAAAGTGAAATATTCCTTTAAATATCGTCCCTGGGGGGTGTCTATAGTATGCCTGTAAAGTGGTGCTTGTGTCCCATGCTTAGAACAGTCCCTGCACAAAATGACATTTTTAAAGGAAAAAAAGTCATTTAAAACTGCTTGCGGCTTTAATGTAATGTCGGTTCCTGGCAATATGGATGAAAATCAGTGAGACAAACGGCATGGGTACCCTCCAGTCTATTACCAGGCCCTTTGGGTCCTGTATGGATGTTAAGGGGAACCCCGCACCCAAATTAAAAAAAGGAAAGGCGTGGGGCCCCAAGGCCCTATATACTCTGAACAGCAGTATACAGGCGGTGCAAACAAGACAGGGACTGTAGGTTTGTTGTTAAGTAGAATCTGTTTGTAATTTTGAACTGGTACATTTTAAAAGTGTAGCTCCAGCCAAAAAATCTGTTTTTAAGCTTTTTGGAAAACATAGGGAACGGTTATCATCCCTGTGACATTTGTTTTACTGTCTGTGCTCCTCTTCAGAAGATTTCACCTCACTTTTTTGTCCCAATTACAAATATTTTTTGAAAATGTGGGGTTTTTAGGATTGGTGATAAAGCATCAGTGGAAAGGAGAAAAGTTTTTCCCATATTAACTCTTACAGGAGAGAATTTCACTTCCTAGGGGAAGATTTAATCTCACTTCCTGTTGTCTCCTTCCGTTTGCAAGTAGGAGTCGTTTGTAAGTTGGATGTTTGAAAGTAGGGGCCTGCCCTATATACTCAGCAGAAATTTGGCCCTTGGGTGGTGTTGCTGTGGCCTCAACACTGTAAGCCCTCACAGGGCCCTGCTGTGAAATATTAGATCGAGAATTGTAAGTACATGCCCCTGTTGAACAGGGCCAGAAAAATTGGGTCTTTGGTGATGGTAGTGCTGGTGCCACAACACTGTAAGTCCTCACAGTTACTCTTGGTGGGTGCTGGAACGGGCCCTTCTGTGAAATATTAGATCAAGAATTCTAATTACATGCCCCTGTTGAACAGGGGCTGAAAAATGGGGCGTTTGGTGGTGGTGGTGGTGCTGGTGGCACAACACTGTAAGTCCCCACAGTTAATCTTGGTGGGCGCAGAAACGGGCCCTGCTGGTGCCACAACACTGCAACCCCTCACAGATACTCTAGTTGCAACACAGAAACGAGCCCTGCTGCAAAGTATTGCATCAAAAATTGTTATTACACACCCCTGTTAAACAGGGGCTGAAAAATTGGGCCTTAGGCACTGGTGCTGGTGCCACAACACTGCAACCCCTCACAGATACTCTAGTTGGAACGCAGGAACAAGCCCTGCTGCAAAGTATTGCATCAAAAATTGTAATTACACGCCCCTGTTAACCACTTCAATACCAGGCACTTAGACACCTTCCCGCCCAGACCAATTTTCAGCTTTCAGCGCTGTCGCAATTTGAATGACAATTGCGCGGTCATGCTACACTGTACCCAAACACATTTTTTATCATTTTGTTCCCACAAATAGAGCTTTCTTTTGGTGGTATTTGATCACCTCTGCGGTTTTTATTTTTTGCGCAACAAATAAAAAAAGTCCGAAAATTTTGAAAAAAAACAAGTTTTTCTTTGTTTCTGTTAAAACTTTTTGTAAATAAATACGTTTTCTTCTTCAATGATGGGCACAGATGAGGTGGCACCGATGAGGTGGCACTGATGATGTGCACTGATAGGCGGCACTGATGGGCACTGATAGGTGGCACTGGTATGCGGCACGGATGGGCACTCATAGGTGGCACTGATGGGCACTCATAGGTGGCACTGATGGGCACTCGTAGGTGGCATTGATGGGCACTCGTAGGTGGCATTGATGGTTACTTATGGGTGGCACTGATAGTTGGCACAGATGGGCACTGATAGATGGGCACGGATGGGCACTGACAGGTGGCATGAATTTACACTGATGGGTGGTACTGATGGCATTGCTTATTTGCAGTGATGCCCCTAAGGGTGGCATTGCTGGGCATCACTGCAACATAATTGTGCCAATCAGTGCCCATTTGTGGGCACTGATTGGCACAGATTTGGCACACTGGGCACATGTGGATGGCCATGGGGTACATACCTGGCCATCCACATGTTGCCCCTTCCCTGGTGGTCCTAGTGGCGATCCCTGGTGGTCCAGTGTGATGATCTGCGGGGGGGCTGCGCTGATAAACAATCAGCGCAGACCCCCCCTGCCAGGAGAGCCGCCGATCGGCTCTCCTCTACTTGAGTCTGTCAAACGCGAGTGAGGAAGAGCCGATCAACGGCTCTTCCTATTGACAGCGTGATCAGCCGTGATTGGACACGGCTGATCACGTGGTAAAGAGCCTCCGCCGGAGGCTTTTTACCAAGATCAGTGTAGCGGTGTGTCAGACTGACACACCGCTCCACCGGGGGCGCGCTGCGGCATGTCATCCTGCTGGACGTCATATGACGTCCAGTCAAGATAACAGAACCACTTCCCGGACGTCAATCCGCTATAGGGCGGGCGGGAAGTGGTTAAACAGGGGCTGAAAAATTGGGCCTTAGGCACTGGTGCTGGTGCCACAACGCTGCAACCCCTCAAAGATACTTTAGTTGGAACGCAGGAACAAGCCCTGCTGCAAAGTATTGCATCAAAAATTGTAATTACACGCCCCTGTTAAACAGGGGCTGAAAAATTGGGCCTTAGGCACTGGTGGCAGCGTCCAGAGCCAAAAATGTTCTTACAAGCTATCAGCATGATCATTGAGGAGGAAGAGGATAATTTCTCAGGATAGTCACTCAACATCAGCATAGGCAGTCTTTGAAGGGATCTGAGATTTCAAAAAAAATTATTCGGTTACATCAGCATCAGGTGCTTGGTAGCTGGTGGTGATCCAAGACTGATTCATTTTTATGAAGGTCAGTTGATCGACCGAGTCGGTGGACAGGCGCGCGCTGTGATCGGTTACAAAGCCTCCAGCAGCACTGAATGTGCGTTCCGAAAGAACGCTGGATGCAGGACAGGCCAGTAGCTCAATTGCATACTGTGCAAGCTCTGGCCAGTGATCCATCCTCAAGACCCAGTAACCCAGAGGATTTTCGGTGGGAAAGGTGTCCAAGTCAGATCTTGCCCCTAGGTATTCCTGCACCATGTAAAACAGACGCTGATAATGGTTGCTGGAACCGATCATACCTTGGGACTGCGGACTAAAAAATTGTCTGAACGCATCGGTCAGACGGCCACCTTCTCCACCGCTCCTTCTTTGACTGACCGAAGCCTCAGCAACACGTTGTCCAGAAACAGGAGTTTGTAACCTCCCAGTCTCTGGGAACGCGTTGCACAGACCTTTCTGCAGGGCCTCCCGAAGATGTTTCATCCTCTGCTCCCTCTGCGATGGCAAGATAAGGTCCGCAACCTTACCCTTATAACGTGGATCAAGGAGGGTTTCCAGCCAGCATTGGTCCTTCTCCTTTATACCACCAATACGAGGATCCTTCCGCAGGCTTTGCAGGATCAGGGAGGCCATGCAGCGTAGGTTTGCTGAGACATTCGGTCCGGAGTCCTCTGGGTCACTAAGGACGACATGGTCTGCAGCCACCTCCTCCCAGCCACGTACAAGTCCATGTGTTTCTTGGGACTGATCCCTTAAAGACTGCTGCTGATGCTGAGTGCCAGGCTCCACCTCCATACTAACTAAAATATTCCGTGCTTAGGACAATATTTAAAAGAGAACTGCAGCCCCCCAGAAAATGGAAAAACACCGAGGTGAAATCCAAAAATTAATAAAAAACTCTAGTGGGGAATGTGGCGCTGTTCAAAAGTGTATATTATTAAAATGATACCATAAGGAATGTGTGGTGGCAATATGTGAAAAATACTGTGAACAGATGTATGAATGTTAAACGAAGCGTGTCATGTGTATACCACAATTGTAAAACATCACATAGTATGAAAACCAAAAGTGCAAATGCATTGTAAATGATGATAAAAGAAATACATACACTCAAAGAAGTAAAACATAACCAATATATAAATGTGCGTGATATTGGTGTGAGTTAGCAAAATTGCAAAAGAAACGCACAAAGATGCCCAAAAAATGCACAAGTATCATCAATGGTGTAATAAATAACTAATGTGATTCCTGGTCTCTGGGGGGAACCTTTTCTCAGTTACACCCCCTTTTTACCTCAGAGTGATGGGCTTCCTCCATTTTGTTCAGGACCAGTGTCAACCCAACCAGGAAGGAGATTGCGGAACCACAGAGGGGGACACCGATCGATTCCTACCAGTGGATTTACTTTTACTTGCCCATTACCCCTGCAGGGGTTGGGTCTTCCGGTGAGTGGGGACACAAGCGGGGGTTCCAGAAGAAAAGTTTATACAACGATCACAATAATTTACATGGGATCTTTTTGGAATGCCAAGACACTTTTCACAGATTTTTTTCTTCTCTTTTTTTATGTAGAACTTTAATTTTGCTTGGACACCTACACCATTTGGACTTGATTTTTGAAAATTTTGGTGCACTATCACATTAGTTATTTATTACACCATTGATGATACTTGTACATTTTTTGGGCATCTTTGTGCGTTTCTTTTGCAATTTTGCTAACTCACACCAATATCACGCACATTTATATATTGGTTATGTTTTACTTTTTTGAGTGTATGTATTTCTTTTATTATCATTTCCAACGCATTTGCACTTTTGGTTTTCATACTATGTGATGTTTTACATTTGTGGTATACACATGACATGCTTCGTTTAACATTCATACATCTGTTCACAGTATTTTTCACATATTGCCGCCACACATTCCTTATGGTATCATTTTAATAATATACACTTTTGAACAGCGCCACATTCCCCACTAGAGTTTTTTATTAATTTTTGGATTCCACCTCCATACTGACACAATCCTCCTCCTCCTCCTCTTCCTGTGTGATCGACGGGCACGCAGGAACACTGTCTGGATAAAGGGGGCCTTGAGAGCTAAGGAAGTCCTCCTCTTCCTGCCTCTGTTCTGCCTCAAGTGCCCTGTCCATTATTCCACGCAGTGTGTGCTCCAACAGGTGGACAAGGGGGACAGTGTCACTGATGCATGCACTGTCACTGCTCACCATCCTCGTGGCCTCCTCAAATGGTGACAGGACAGTGCATGCATCCCTAATCATGGCCCACTGGTGTGGGGAAAAAAAACAAGCTCCCCTGACCCTGTCCTGGTGCCATAGTGCACACAGACTTTCCTGGCCTGCCTCAGGACATCCTGTAAGCCCGGGTACCTGCCCAAGAACTGCTGCACCACCAAGTTAAGGACGTGAGCCAAACAGGGCACATGGGTCAGTTGTCCCTGTCGGAGGGCGTAGAGGAGGTTGGTGCCATTGTCGCAAACCACCATTCCTGCCTTAAGTTGGCGTGCCATCAACCACCTCTGAACCTGCCCCTGCAGAGCTGACAGAACCTCTTCCCCAGTGTGGCTCTTGTCCCCCAAGCACACCAGCTCAAGCACCGCATGGCATCTTTTGGCCTGCGTACTTGCGTAGCCCCTTGAACACCTACGGAGCACCGCTGGTTCTGAGGACAAAGCACAGGAAGAGGCCATGGAGGAAAAAGTGGAGGAGAGAGGTGTGTCACAATCGTTAGTAGTGGCATTTTGGAAGCGTGGTGGCAAAACAACCTCCAACACTACTGCACCTTGTCCTGCATCCTTCCCAGCTTCCAGCAGAGTCAACCAATTCGCGGTGAAACTTAGGTAACATCCCTGTCCATGAATGCTGGACCATGAGTCAGAGGTAATATGCACCTTACCGCTGACTGCCCTGTCCAGCGAGGCATGGACATTGCCTTCCACAGTAGAGAGCTGTAATCGCCTTCCATGAGAAAAAGTGGCGTTTGGGTACCTGCCACTGAGGAACCGCACATTCCACAAACTCACGGAAGGGGGCAGAGTCTACCAACTGAAAAGGCAGCAGTTGAAGTGCTAGCAATTTTGCCAAGCTAGCATTCAACCGCTGGGCATGTGGATGGCTGGGAGTGAACTTCTTTCAGCGGTGCAGCAGCTGGGGCAGGGGAATTTGCCTGGTACAATCTGACGTCGGTGTACCGAAAGCAGATTGCATACAAGTACTTGGCTGTGACACACCTAATTCTACACCTTCATTCCTCCCAGTGCAGGTCTCAGAGAGGACTGAAGGTATAGTGGGGTTGGAGATCTCAGCTGATGAGGAGCAAGGAGAGGTCCTCTTTTTTTTTAGGTGTGGGTCTTTTAGATACGCTTGCCAATGAACTGCATGGCAGGTCAACATATGTCTGGTCAAGCATGTGGTGCCCAAGCGGGAGATGTTTTGGCCACGCGAGATACGCTTGAGACATATGTTACAAATAGCAGCGGTGCAATCTGATGCACTCGTCTCAAAAAAGGTCCACACCAAAGAACTTTTGGAATAATGCGCAGAGATGCCCCCGGAGGGCATCCTGACTCTTTGGTGATGTGCCTCCTCCTCCTCTCTCCTATCAGGCACCCACATTGAGTCAGTGACCTCATCATCCCCTCCCTCCTCATCACTGGAGCAAACCTGGCAGTATGCTTCAGCAGGGGGAGCATGACTGCCAGATTGCTGTCCTTCTTGGGCATCCCCTCTGTCCATGCTCACGTTACTGCCTTCATCTAGCTCGGTATCATCATCAGAGCTTTCTAAACACTGGGCATCCTCCTGGAGCATGTATCCAACACTCCTCAGGGACTCCTCAGGAGGACATGGTGGGGCTAGGGAAAGAGTCACAGATGCCATTGAGCCGAGGGAAGAGGCAGCGTTGGCAGCAGCTTTGCCAGACAAAGTACCCTGAGCATGGGTGAGAGAGGATGATGAGGATGAGGACGGCTTGGACATCCAGTCAATCAAGTCTGCTGCATGTTGCGGCTCAACACGGCCAGCTGCCGAAAAAAAGGCCAAGCGTGTCCCACGGCCAAGTGCTAATGAGGATGCACCATTTCCACGACCAGCACTGTTGCCTCTAGACACAGAGCCTGCTTGCCCTCTTTTATTGGCTTGTGACTGTCTACCTCTCCTTTTTGGCCTTCCAGACATACTAATGGCCTGTAGCTGCACTAAGCTGGGATATATATATATATATATATATATATATATATACAGTCAGGTCCATAAATATTGGGACATCGACACAATTCTAATCTTTTTGACTCTATACACCACCACAATGGATTTGAAGCAAACAAGATGTGCTTTAACTGCAGACTTCCACCTTTAATTTGAGGGTATTTACATCCAAATCAGGTCAACGGTGTAGAAATTACAACAGTTTGTATCTGTGCCTCCCACTTTTTAAGGGACCAAAAGTAAGGACAGATTACCAATCATCCATCAAACTTTCACTTTTTAATACTTGGTTGTAAATCCTTTGGAGTCAATTACAGCCTGAAGTCTGGAATGCATAGACATCAACAGACGCTGGGTTTCATCCCTGGTGATGCTCTGCCAGGCCTCTACTGCAACTGTCTTCAGTTCCCCCTTGTTCTTGGGGCATTTTCTCTTCAGTTTTGTCTTCAGCAAGTGAAATGCATGCTCAATCGGATTCAGGTCAGGTGATTCACTTGGCCATTGCATAACATTCCACTTCTTTCCCTTAAAAAAGTCTTTGGTTGCTTTCACAGTATGCATTGTCCATCTGCACTGTGAAGAACCGTCCAATGAGTTCTGAAGCATTTTGATGAATATGAGCAGATAATATTGCCCGAAACACTTTAGAATTCATCCTGCTGCTTTTGTCAGCAGTCCCATCATCAATAAATACAAGAGAACCAGTTCCATTAGCAGCCATACATGCCCACACCATGACGCTACCACCACCATGCTTCACTGATGAGGTGGTATGCTTTGGATCATGAGCAGTTCCTTTCCTTCTCCATACTCTTCTCTTCCCATCACTCTGGTACAAGTTGATCTTGGTCTCATCTGTCCATAGGATGTTGTTCCAGAACTGTGAAGGCTTTTTTAGATGTTGTTTGGCAAACTCTAATCTGGCCTTCCTGTTTTTAAGGCTCACCAATGGTTTACATCTTGTGGTGAACCCTCTGTATTCACTCTGGTGAAGTCTTCTCTTGACTGTTGACTTTGACACACATATACCTACCTCCTCGAGAGTGTTCTTGATCTGGCCAACTGTTGTGAAGGGTGTTTTCTTCACCAGGGAAAGAATTATTCGGTCATCTACCACAGTTGTTTTCCGTGGTCTTCCGGGTCTTTTGGTGTTGCTGAGCTCACCGGTGCATTCTTTCTTTTTAAGGATGTTTCAAACAGTTGATTTGGCCTAATGTTTTTGCTATCTCTGATAGTGACAGCTCTTTGGATTTCATATGGAGAGTTGACAGCAACAGATTCCAATTGCAAATAGCACACTTGAAATGAACTCTGGACCTTTTATCTGCTCCTTGTAAATGGGATAATGAGGGAATAACACACACCTAGCCATGGAACAGCTGAGCAGCCAATTGTCCCATTACTTTTGGTCCCTTAAAAAGTGGGAGGCACATATACAAACTGTTGTAATTCCTAAACCGTTCACCTGATTTGGATGTAAACACCCTCAAATTAAAGCTGAAAGTCTGCAGTTAAAGCACATCTTGTTTGTTTCATTTCAAATCCATTGTGGTGATGTATAGAGCCAAAAAGATTAGAATTGTGTCAACGTCCCAATATTTAGGGACCTAACTGTATATACAGTATATACTGATACTGCAGCTAGCAAAATCAACTGCCTGCCTGTAGTATGAGAACACCACCAACCTTCCACAGGTAGCTTTAGCTGAACACTGTGCAGAGTTCGCAAAAACTAACTTGTACCTTATTTAGCTGCCTGCTGTAGTGATAGGATCAGGAAAACACCACCAACCTTCTACAGGTAGTTTTAGCTGAACACTGTGCAGAGCTCGCACTACACTAACTTGTAGTTTTAGCTGAACACTGTGAGGAGGACGCACTACACTAACTTGTAGCTTATTTAGCTGCCTGCGGTAGTGATAGGATTGGGAAAACACCACCAACCTTTTACAGGTAGCTTTAGCTGAACACTGTGCAGAGCTCGCAAAAAACTAACTTGTAGCTTATTTAGCTGCCTGCGGTAGTGATAGAATCAGGAAAACACCACCAACCTTCTACAGGTAGCTTTAGCTGAACACTGTGCAGAGCTCGCACTACACTAACTTGTAGTTTTAGCTGAACACTGTGAGGAGGATGCACTACATTAACTTGTAGCTTATTTAGCTGCCTACGGTAGTGATAGGATCAGGAAAACACCACCAACCTTCTACAAGTAGCTTTAGCTGAACACTGTGCAGAACTCGCAAAAAAATAACTTGTAGCTTATTTAGCTGCCTGCTGTAGTGATAGGATCAGGAAAACACCACCAACCTTCTACAGGTAGCTTTAGCTGAACACTGTGCAGAGCTTGCACTACACTAACTTGTAGTTTTAGCTGAACACTGTGAGGAGGACGCACTACACTAAATTGTAGCTTATTTAGCTGCCTGCGGTAGTGATAGGATCAGGAAAACACCACCAACCTTCTACAGGTAGCTTTAGCTGAACACTGTGCCGAGGTCGCACTACACTAACTTGTAGTTTTAGCTGAACACTGTGAGGAGGATGCACTACACTAACTTGTAGCTTTAGCTGAATACTGTGCAGAGGTTGCACTACACTAACTTGTAGTTTTAGCTGAACACTGTGAGGAGGACGCACTACACTTACTTGTAGTTTTAGCTGAACACTGTGAGGAGGACGCACTACACTAACTTGTAGCTTTAGCTGAACACTGTGCAGAGGTCGCACTACACTAACTTGTAGTTTTAGCTGAACATTGTAAGGAGGATGCACTACACTAACTTGTAGCTTTAGCTGAACACTGTGCAGAGGTCGCACTACACTAACTTGTAGTTTTAGCTGAACACTGTGAGGAGAACGCACTACACTAACTTGTAGCTTATTTAACTGCCTGCGGTAGTGATAGGATCAGGAAAACACCACCAACCTTCTACAGGTAGCTTTAGCTTAACACTGTGCACAGCTTGCACTACACTAACCTGTAGTTTTAGCTGAACACTGTGAGGAGGACGCACTACACTAACTTGTAGCTTTAGCTGAACACTGTGCAGAGGTCGCACTACACTAACTTGTAGTTTTAGCTGAACACTGTGAGAAGGACGCACTACACTAACTTGTAGCTTTAGCTGAACACTGCTCAGAGGTCGCACTACACTAACTTGTAGTTTTAGCTAAACACTGTGAGGAGGATGCACTACACTAACTTGTAGCTTTAGCTGAACACTGTGCAGAGGTCGCACTACACTAACTTGTAGTTTTATCTGAACACTGTGAGGAGGACGCACTACACTAACTTGTAGGTTTACCTGTACACTGTGCAGAGGTCGCACTTCACTAACTTGTAGCTTTAGCTGAACACTGTGCACTACACTAACTTGTAGTTTTAGCTGAACAATGTGCAGAGGTCACACTAAACTAACTTGTAGCTTTAACTGAACACTGTGAGGAGGACGCACTACACTAACTGTAAATAGTCTAGCTGCCTGACTGTGGTACTAATAGGATCAAAAGAACACCAGCAATTTTCTTCAGGTAGCTGTAAATACTGTAACAAGACAAGCCTGCCTGTCAGTAGCAAGATAACAAGAACGGATCTAGCTAAACTGAATACAGTGTATATATATATATATATATATATATATATATACATACAACACCTGGGATGCATATATATATACACAATACACTGTAAGTGCAGCTAACTCACTGACTGTCCTGCCTAATCTATCTAACTTAAATCAAATGACACTGTCTCTCTGTCTATCTATCTCAAAGCCGGAACACACACTACACAGGGTCGCCGTGCAGGCGGCCTTATATAGTGTGGGGCGTGTACTAAATTCCCGTAGCCATAATTGGCCAAAGCCTCCTTGGCTTTGGCCAATTACGGCTCTCTGTTCAGACGGCACTGTGATTGGCCAAGCATGTGGGCCATAGTGCATGCTTGGCCAATCATCAGCCAGCAATGCACTGCGATGCCGCAGTGAATTATGGGCCGTGACGCGCCACGCGAATTTTGCGCGAATGGCCCATATCGTTCGCAATTCGGCAAACGGGCGAACAGACGATGTTTGAGTCGAACATGGGTTCGACTCAAACTGAAGCTCATCCCTACTGGCAAAGTGTGCAGAAGCTGAGCAATCAGATAACAGCCTATGTGGATAGTTTTAGTGTTGAAAGCAGGAGAAGTGTGTCCTGGGTTCTGTAAAGTTCACCATACACTATACAATCTGATTGTATGATTTCCATTAGATCTACCATCAACTACAGAGTTATTGGATAGATGATGTATCCTCCTATTATATAGTTTTGGTAAAATTAAAGGAAATTATACAATCTGATTGTACAATCTCTGTATAGAGTATGGCCACCCTTATACACCTAAAATGAACTAGTTGTGTTTTTAGTGCCATTAATTATTAACGGCACACCAAGTACATGAGAAAACACACATTTTACCATGTGAAAAAATTAGTGAGAAAAGCAGCAAAACACACATTAAAAAACACGCAACCTGCAATATGCCAAATGTCCCATGAGCTGCTTTGCCACCTGTAGCAAAGCCAATTGAAATTAAGGGGCTGCCCTATGGGAAAAATTAGCCCAAAAACTTGTGTTCACACTCCACTAGGTGTGAATGAGGCCTGAAAATGAAATTGGTTTATTTACACAAGAAAAATTAGGCTCTATTTACATCTGGGCATTTCCAAATGCATGGCACAGAAAATGTGTGCTTTGCCTTGCATTTCAGAAAGGTGCTGCAAATTCACAACAAAAGCATAGTAAAAGACATACCACACTCTGCTTTAAAAACAAAGTTCTGGAGTTTCTTTGGGGTATATTGCTGCGTGTAGGGTAGCCCATTCAAGTGAAGGGGCTGCCCTATGTGTGATGAGCAAAAAAACTCTAAAACTCCCAAAAAAAAATCGCATGCAGGAATGTGAGCTACACAGAGATGTGAACAGGGCCTGATGGCTGAATGGCCCCATCCACTCCTTCCTTTGTACTTGTATAAAGCTGGCCATAGACTATGAAATCTGAATGTACAATTTCTGTACAATTTCCTTTAGATTTACCAGAACTATGCAATATGATTACCCACCTGAACAATATATAAATTTGTATCAAATCAGACAGGTTCTTGCACTACATACCTGAAGTAGATCTAAAGGAGATTGTACATTCAGATTGTACAGAAAGTGGGTGGAAGGTGGTATAGTAATGAGGAAGGTGTGGTCCAGAGGACCCCATCACGTCCTTTTCTGTCATGCAGCAAGGCAGTGCATTCTGGGCTTCAAAGCTTCCTGGATGTCACATGACCTACAGGAGATGATGAAAGCAAAAAAAAGTTTTAAACCCATATGAAATTTTAAAGCTTTCATGGGTGAGGTGAGTGAGAAATAAGCACATTGGGATTTCTGGGCCAAAAATAACAGAAAAGGCTTCTATTTATTATGAAAAGTGAAATTCTGCCTGAAAAAGGTAAACTTAGCCTTTAACACTAGGGAAATTAGCTTTATTTTTAGCAATGTTACTGTCTTTTAGTCCCTATTAGATTCAACTGAAAATAACTGCCACATTAAAATATGTTCTCATCCTTGTGTGTTAAAGTGATTGTAAATCCTCGTATCTTTTAAATTTAAAATAACAAACATATCATACTTACCTCCACTATGCAGTTTGTTTTGCACAGTGTGGTCCTGATCACCATCTTTCATCTTCTGGGGTCCCCTGGCAGCGCTCGTGGCTCCTCCTCGCATTGGTAAACCCCCTGGGAGAAACGTTCTTCCTGGGGGTTACATTGCGGGAGCGCTCGAGAGTCCAGCATTTGCATCCATGGACACAGAAGGCTGGACTCGGCCCCGCCCCCCGTTGCCCACGTCATTATATTTGATTGGCAGCAGCGGGAGCCAATGGATGTGCTGCTATCAATCTATCCAATCAAGAGCCGAGAACCCCGGGCAGAGAGGAAGAGCGCGTTTCCGCCGAGGGAATGAATGGGCTCAGGTGAGTAAAACAGGGGTGCTGGATGCGTGGTCACTGTCAGAAGTCATAGAATGCATTAAGCTGAAAAAACACGTGGGTTTATAACCCCTTTACCTTGGTGAATTAAACCTATTGTTTATGTCAGATACTATAACATGTGTAAAAATTTTAATCAGGAGCCTGGCCCAGGCATGGCAGCATGAAGACACTTCTTTAAAGGGCTCCCGGTCAGCGGCTCTCCTGCAGTCATACAGAGATCTATCTCCACCCCCCGGATGTCTGTGAAGCCCGACCACCATTGCTCCTGCAATCAGCATGGATCGCTTGTTGCGGCCACATCAGCTGGCGGCCTCCACACCAGCAGCCTCCAAGATGGCGCTGGCCCGAAATGCAGCTATACACAGAGTGGAGGTCATCAGTGTGCCTGATCCTCCTCCACAGACAGTGGATGACCACACAATGCCACCCTTCTCACCCCCCGGTGACCTCTCTCCCTGTTTCCCCAGATCACTGTAAGCCTCCACAGACACAGAAGCTGTTCTGCTCAGCCCAGTGCTCACAGCTTCTTCTTCAGCTCCCATTCCACCCAGTGCTCTATGTTTCAGCCCAGAAGCCCTGGAGGGACAGAGACTGATACCTTTAATCAGCCCACAGTGAGTACACTCTGCAATCCACTTCAACCACAGGATCTCCCTCTAAATGCTTCCTCTGAACTAAAGCTGTGGGCTTTCTTGCAGCAGTTGCCCACAATAGCTGATTTGGAAACCCTTGTGTAGAGACAACTATGAAGGGTAAAATACAAACTATCAGGCAATATGTGTCAGTGCTGGACTCCCATGTTAATGTGATAGAACAAGAACAGGGTATAGTGTCCAAAACTGTGTAAATCCTGCAGACCTCTCACTCTGAACTTACTGGCCAAATCATACAAGGGCACCTCCTTCAGGATGACTTGGAGAATCGCAGCCGCCGGCAGAATATTCGGTTGAGGGGGGTGCCCGAATCTATCCCACATTCAGAATTACGTCTAACAGTGACCAACGTCTTCAACCATTACCTAGCCCGCCCGCCAGACTCTGGGATCATCATCGACCGAGTTCTGGAATTTGATGGCGCAGCTGTCCTCTTCCTACCAGATGTTTCCAGAAAGACTCTCTTAGTGCAATGGTCACCCAAACCTCTCCTCGATGGCCTTGGTGAGAAAGGTCTTACCTACAAGTTGAGTCACCCGTTTCACCTCATAGTTCACAAAGGATCAGATACCTTCTCTTTGCATCACCCCTCGGAGCTTTCAGGCTTGTTTGCCTTTGCCAAAATTAATCCAATTCCAGTACTTGCCTCGTGGCAGTTTTCTCCAAAGATCCCCAGCATCAGGCACCCCCGGGTAGACCACAAAAGGCTCGCTATATTTACCGTGGTAGTGGGGGCCCTTCGCAAGCAAGACTGGTGGGTAACCCCTATTTCCAACCTCCGAGTGAAGAGGTGGCCGGCTGATCCTTCCAGCCTACATTCAGCTCAACGTTTCTTTTTTGTTTTACATGTTGAACTTTTAGAGTCAAATTACCTTTTTTGTTATTTCTGGGTGTCATACCTGGAACATTGTGTGTTGGGCCTACGAGCTTTGGGCCCCTCTGGCTTGACATTCAGTTTACCTTGGTTTGCTGATGAGTGAAGACCTCTTTTATGGTTCAAATATGTAACTTGTCTCTTACATTGTCAGTTAGACTTTGTAATATGTCTGTTATTATCTATCTTTGATTACCACCTCCACATTGGTATACTCGGAGCTTCCCGTTTGAGCCATGGTTTTTCAAGATTACGCTTCAGGAGCAGTTGTTCTCCCTTGGGATGGGCTCGACTGCCATATAGCCCCATAGTTGTGGCACAGTACTAGTGATCTCTCCCAAGCTCAGAGTATTAGACCAATGGGAAGAAGGCGGTCGATTGTACATACAACCGTAGACTGCCAGCATACTCTGCAACATTTATAGCGGAGTTCCACACAAAAATGGAACCTCCCTTTTCCGGAATACCCCCTCCAGTGTCACATTTGGCACCTTTCAGATACTTGTCTAATACAGGTATTTTGCTCCCACTTCCATGCATAGATAGCCGATCCACCCGTGGGTATCTACACCACTTCCGGCCCCTTCTCCGCCCCCGCTGTCTTCTGGGAGACACACAGGTCCCAGAAGACAGCAGGGACCAGTGGGATCAAGCAGCGCGAGTCATGCATGCGCAGTAGGGAACCAAGAAGTGAAGCTGCAAGGCTTCACTTCCTGATTCCCTTACCGAAGATGGCGGCGCCTCTACCCGAGAGAGCCGAGTGACGGTCGGCTTTGGGTGCCAACCACGCCGGGCGGCCTAGACAGGTAAGTGTCCTTATTTTAAAAGTCAGCAGCTGCAGTTTTTGTAGCTGCTGACTTAAAAAAAAAATTAGGCATAACTCTGCTTTAACGTAGATAACTTGTTTATAATGCTGTTCGTCAGATTGTGTATTATGTTTATTGCTACTATTTATCTTTAACTAATGCCTTCACATTGAATTGGTTTAGGTGCCTTGGGTTGATTGCAGTTTTTCAGGTCACACCTAGGCTCGGCTGCCTTGTGGAACCTTAATTCTGGGGCCATGTTGTTGGTCTGTTTCAGCCTGGAACACTGGGCCAGTGCTGATTCCTATTATTCTCCTGTGGGTTTTCAGTCCATTGCTATCGGAGTTACTTTGTGGTTATGGTTTATTGGACAGTCCTCACGCTTCACCGGGGCCCAGAGCTTAGCTTTGCCTTACTACTTCCCACACTAGGAATACTCTGCCTTGGTGGCAGTAGCTTCTCTCAGCAGAGTCTATACACTTAACTATGTTTCTTCTTACCGTTGACCTTCATTTGTTGTTACGCTTCCTACCTTTTTTTTTTTCCCCGGAGAAGCGCACTAACTGTCTTGCCGAGCTTTGGAGACAAAAAGCTTACATTTCATTTCTCCAAGCGACTCACTTTAGGGCAGATAGGATACCCAAACTATCGAACAAACACTTTGCGACGGCCTATCATAGTCCGACAATATCCTCTAAATCTAAAGGGACAAGTATACTCATATCTAAGTCCCTCCACTGGCAATTCCTTGATGAGTACTGTGATCAGGAGTAGGGATGAGCCCGATGTTCGACTCAAACATCAGGTGTTCGCCTGTTCGCCAAATAGCGAACAATTTTGGGGTGTTCACGGCAAATTCGAAAGCCGCGGAACACCCTTTAAAAGTCTATGGGAGAAATCAATAGTGCTAATTTTTAAGGCTTATATGCATGGTATTGTCATAAAAAGTGTTTGGGGACCTGGTTCCTGCCCCAGGGGGCATGTATCAATGCAAAATAAATTTAAAAAAATGGCTGTTTTTTTGGGAGCAGTGATTTTATGCCTAAAGTGAAACAATAAAAGTGAAATATTCCTTTAAATTTCGTACCTGGGGGGTGTCTATAGTATGCCTGTAAAGTGGCGCATGTTTCCCGTGTTTAGAACAGTCCCTGCACAAAATGACATTTCTAAAGGAAAAAAAGTCATTTAAAACTACTCGTGGCTATAATGAATTGTTGGTCCCGGCAATACAGATAAAATAAGTAATTGAAAAAAATGGCATGGGATCCTCCCAGTCCATTACCAGTCCCTTTGGGTCTGGTATGAATATTAAGGGGAACGCCGTGCCAAAATTTAAAAAAAATGGCGTGGGGGTTCCCCCAAAAATCCACACCAGACCCTTATCTGAGCACGCAACCTGGCCTGCCGTAGGAAAAGAGAGGGGGACGAGATAGTGCCCCCCCTCCTGAACCATACCAGGCCACATGCCCTCAACATAGGGAGGGTGCTTTGGGGTAGCTAATATTTTGGAACCCACCCCACAAGGCAATGCATGAAGAGGGGCATGTGGTGGGACCTCTATACAAACCCCACACTACAGCTTAGGGGGTAAGCCACATCTCGACAGTACATGAGGGGTGTGAAATGGGCAACTGATCCTCCACCTCTGCTCCAATACCGCAGATCCGCACACGAGGCTCTGGCCGCTCTGCTTGGCTCCATTGCACCATGACATCACACGACATGCTCAGGCACTGCCTCCGCAAGAGCCGCCCAATCACACTGTAGCAGGCACTGCAATGGTCTCAGCCAACTCCGGACCAAGCCGAGTGCCAGAGCCATATTTTTTACTGGCAACCTTTTATTTTTACTGGCAGAAGAAAATTGCCTGTTTTTTACTGGCTGCCAGTAAAAATACTGATGGTTGGCAACACTGGCAACAGTGTGTGACAACCTTGTGAAGACTTACAGAAAACGTTTGACCTCTGTCATTGCCAACAAATGATATATAACAAAGTATTGAGATGAACTTTTGATACTGACAAAATACTTATTTTCCACCATAATTTGCAAATAAATTCTTCCCAAATCAGACAATGTGATTGTCTGGATTTGTTTCCACATTTTGTCTCTCATAGTTGAGGTATACCTATAATGACAATTACAGGCCTCTCTCATCTTTTTAAGTGGGAGAACTTGCACAATTGGTGGCTGACTAAATACTTTTTTGCCCCACTGTATGTGGTGGCTTTGCGGGTCAATTATAGATGAGTGCAGGGTGAAGGATACTGTGTTCCTGAATGCTATCAGTACTCCACTCTTTTTAGAGCCAAATGGAGAGAGAAAGGCAGATAGTCCCAGTTTGTACACTTCAGGGTAGCGTCAGATTGGAAATGGATCTCCTGGACAACAAGGATGTCTGCCTGAAGGGCATATGTTTCAAGCCACAGAGAATGCCTCTTGGCTGGGTGGTTGAGGCACATGGTGTTAATGGAAATTAGCTTAATTGTCATCAGGTTGGCAGGTGTGGTGCAGGGTGGCGCAACTCATGTGAAAGGAATGCTCCATAGACAGGCAGCTGAGGCCAATGCAGGCAAGTCATGGTGTTCTGTGGCTGTGGTTGATTGAAGGTCTTTTCTGTGGTTGTGGTTGGTGATCTCTTTCTGCTCAGTGTGGGTGGCCTACTGTAAGTTTGAGGGATGTATTGATGGCAAGTTTCACAATTGAAAAATATACAATTCCAATTTTATTATTTGTAAAAAAAATCCATAAATAAACAATAAAAATGCCTTTTTTTGTTGTTGTATATGTCCCATTGTGGAGTTTTTCTCTAAAACATTACGTTCAAGGGACGGGGCAATTTTTCCTGCTGTATGTGCAAACCAGTAGTCTTGTAGTCTTTCCTTCTATTGTGCTGAAAATGCCAATTTTCTGAGGTAATAGACAAGGGGGTGTCAAAAATAGCATGGGGTGGGCACTTGCCTGGGGAACATGTACCAATGCAGAAAATGTTTTTAAAAATTACGTTTGTATTCAGTGAGGAGCACTGATTTCGGGGAACCTTTGGATGGGTCTGTATGCTGTGTTTATTTATTTTTATCATGAGCTGGCATTGGCATGTCATTTACCAGCAAGTTAAACAACATTTTTTTTCTTATTAAATATACTGTAACTTTTGCTGTAGTACATCCTACAGCATGAATGAAAAAAATGTTTTTATACTTTTGTATAATCCCCCCATAATACATACAAGACCCTTTGAGTCTGGTATGGATTTTAAGGGGACACCTCATGCAAAAAACAGGTAAGTGTTCCCCCTATAAAAAATCTTTACCAGACCCTTAGGCCTCATGCACACTGGACGTTTTTGAATGTTTTTGAATATTTTTTCAGCTGCTGTTTTTGGCTTCAGATGTTTTTTTCTACAGTCAATAAACTCTCCAGCATGTTATCCTATGTGTCCATGCACACATAGGCTGTTATCAACTGTTTTTGGCTGAAAAAAAACTAGTGGGTTCTGAATGGCGTTTTTCAGCTGTAAAAACGCTCTAACGTCAAAAAATGCCTAAAAATGCAGATAAAAGCTCAAAAACACAGCTCACCAGCTTTTTTTTAACATTTTTGAGCCATTGAAAAAAATTTTAAAAAAGCTAAAAAACCTTAATGCTAAAGAAACGCTATTGCAAAAACTTTAATTGAAAAAATATAATGTCCAGTGTGCACAAGGCCTTAATATGAGTATGCAGCCTGTCTGCCCAGGAAAGAAGGTAGATGAGCATGCATCCCCACTCCTGAACCATACCAGGCTACATGCCTTCAACATAAGGGGGTACCGTGTTGATAAAGACAAGGGCCTTTTCCCCACAACACTTATCAGTGGTTGTGAGTGGGGGGCTTATCAGAATCTGGAAGCTCCCTTTAATAATAAAGGACCCAAGATACCAGCCCTCCCCCACCTGAATTAGTAGGGGTACATAGTAAAAAAAAAAAGACAACCCAACATACAGCCAGTCCCAATGGCACCACTAGCTATAAAAGAGAAGAGGCAGGGATAGCGGTAACATTAATGCCCAGTTATAGCCAGTGATTATTTTTGCACAGTGTTGTCACTGTTATCCCAGCCCCTTTGCTTTCATGACAGGGATCACAGTTGCGTCAGAAGTTGCTAGGG
Organism: Lithobates clamitans; assembly: GCA_037952925.1. Lineage (NCBI taxonomy): Eukaryota > Metazoa > Chordata > Amphibia > Anura > Ranidae > Lithobates > Lithobates clamitans. Next base: position 6,976,052 of record JBBGZY010000787.1, on the reverse strand, counting down.
ATGCAACAGGTTTCTCAGGAACCAGTGACAGCAAGATTCCTGGCGACATCAGCAATTCCTAGAGATGCTGTGGGTGCAAGAACCCTCTGCTTCCTTAGGAAACAGTGACCAATGGGAAGCCTGAATAGCAAAAGTTTGGTCCAAAGACCATCCATAAAGACATGCATGAGCGAGTTTAAGGTGGAGGAACTCGACTAGCCTGCACAGAATCCTGATCTTAACCTGATAGAACACCTTTGGGGTGAATTATAGCAGAGACTGTGAGCCAGGCCTTCTTGTCCACATCAGTGCGTGACCTCACAAATGCGCTTCTGGAAGAATGGTCGGACATTCCTATAGACACACTCCTAAACCTCTTGGACAACCTTCCCAGAAGAGTTGAAGCTGTTATAGCTGCAAAGGGTGGGCCAACGCAATATTGAATACTATGGATAAAGACAGGGATGCCATTAAAATTTGTGCATGTGTAAATGCAGGTGTCCCCATACTAATATGGTAATATAGTGTATCTCAGATAGCAGTAAAAGTCCAACAGGAGGCCTGAAACCTTTCCATTCTGTACAATATTACATAAAGGTTTGTGGCTTGATAACCCTATAACCACGTAAGCACTAAAACTACCCTGTAACCCTCTTACTCTTGACCTTAAAGTAAACATGTGGCTAGACTACAGCCATTCAAGTATTTACATTTTCTTTGCAGCAGTAAATGCATTTTACTACAAGCCACAACTGAGCTCTGTGGCTCACTGAGCTTAATTATAGCTAACCTGTTGCCCCTTCTTCTTATGCACTCCTTCACTAAGCTCAGGAGAAAATTCCCTTGCAACTTCTCTTGCCAGGTTAACAATCTCTTTGCCTTTAGTAAATCAAGACCTATGCATCCAAAAGACCTCCAGCTCCAGGAGCCTGACATGCAAGTTTCCCACCTCTATTGCCAAAAGCAATTCTTTCAATTCCATGGCATACATACAGTGCCTTGAAAAAGTATTCATACCCTTTGAAATTTTCAACATTTTGTCATGTTACAACCAAAAACGTAAATGTATTTTATTGGGATTTTATGTGATAGACCAACACAAAGTGGCACATAATTGTAAAGTGGAATGAAAATTATAAATTATTTTCAAAATGTTTTACAAATACATATGTGAAAAGTGGCATGTATTTGTATTCAGCCCCCTTTACTCTGATACCCCTAACTAAAATCTAGTGGAACCAATTGCCTTCAGAATTCACCTAATTAGTAATTAGAGGTCACCCGTGTGTAATTTAATCTCAGTAAAAATACAGAAATTCTATGAAGCCCTCAGATGTTTGTTAGAGAACCTTAGTGAACAAACAGCGTCATGAAGGCCAAGGAACACATCAGACAAGTCAGAGATAAAGTTGTGGAGAGGTTTAAAGCAGGGTGAGGTTATAAAAAATATCCCAAGCTTTGAACATCTTCCGGAGTACTGTTCAATCCATCATCTGAAAATGGAAAGAGTATGGCACAACTGCAAACCTACCAAGACATGGCTGTCCACCTAACCTGACAGGCCCAGCAAGGAGAGCAGTAATCAGAGCAACCAAGAGGCCAATGGTAACTCTGGAGGAGCTGCAGAGATCCACAGCTCAGGTGGGAGAATCTGTCCATAGGACAACTATTGGTTGTGTACTCCACAAATCTGGCCTTTATGGAAGAGTGGCAAGAAAAAACCCATTGTTGAAAGAAAGCCATAAGAAGTTTTATTTGCAGTTTGAGAGAAGCCATGTGGGGGACACAGCAAACATGTGGAAGAAGGTGCTCTGGTCAGATGAGACCAAAATTGAACTTTTTAGCCTAAAAGCAAAATGCTATGTGTGGTGGAAAACTAACACTGCACATCACCCTCAACACACCACCCCCACTGTGAAACATAGTGGTGGCAGCATCATGTTGTAGGGATGCTTTTCTTCAGCAGGGACAGGGAAGCTGGTCAGAGTGGATGGGAAGATGGCTGGAGCCAAATGCAGGGCAATCTTAGAAGAAAACCTGTTAGAGACTGCAAAAGACTTGAGACTGGGGCAGGGGTTTACCATTCAGCAGCCAGGATAACAAACCCAAACATACAGCCAGGGCTACAATGGAATGGTTTAGATCAAAGCATATTCATGTGTTATAAAGGCCCGGTCGAAGTCCAGACCTAAATCCAATTGAGAATCTGTGGCAAGACTTAAACACTCTCCATCCAATCTGACAAAGCTTCAGCTATTTTGCAAAGAAGAATGGGCAAAAATTTCACTCTCTAGATGTGCAAAGCTGGCAGAGACATCCCCAAAAAGACTTGCAGCTGTAATTGCAGCAAAAGGTGGTTTTACAAAGTATTGACTAGGGGGGGCTGAATACAAATGCACGCCACACTTTTCACAGATTTATTTGTAAAATATTTTGAAAACCATTTATCATTTTCCTTCCACTTTACAATTATGTGCCACTTTGTTCTGGTCTATCACATAAAATCCCAATAAAATACATTTAAGTTTTTGGTTGTAGCATGACAAAATGTGGAAAATTTCAATGGGGTATGAATACTTTTTTCAAGGCACTGTATGAAGTCATATTTCCTTCATGTACCTCCATAAAATGTTTGGAGGTATTAGAGAGTTTAGTAGCTTCTGGATTTTCATCAGCTCATTAGAGCTCTTCCATCCAAATTCAAATGGATCTAATAGTATATCCAATATATTGTAAAGAACGGGTTCTGCATATTATTACATAGACTGTAATATAAATGTTACAGTTAATATACTGCTAGTTGCTGCTGATGAGGGAGATATAAGACCATACTCAGATTGGTCCCAAATAATGGACCGGGTCAAATGAGAAAGACATCAAATAGTCAGTGGAGTATCAACATTACTATAGCCCAAAAAGGTTGAATACGGGAACATTGGCAAATAACATGATAATGTGAGCCTATTTCTTGATGACAATGTCAACATTACTTATGCCGCGTACACACAATCGGACTTTACGGCATACTTGGTCCGGCGTACCGGATTTCGTCGGACAATTCGATCATGTGTGGGCTCCAGCGGACTTTGTTTTCTCAAAAGTTTGACGGACTTAAATTTGAAACATGTTTCAAATCTATCCGACGGACTTGAGTCGGAAAAGTCCGCTCGTCTGTATGCTAGTCCGACGGACAAAAACCCACGCTAGGGCAGCTATTGGCTACTGGCTATGAACTTCCTTGTTTTAGTCCGGTCGTACGTCAACACGTACGAATCTGTCGGACTTTAGTTGTTCGTGTGTAGCCCGTCATAAAGTCCGTCAAAGTCCGCCGGGCAAAGTATGCTGTAAAGTCCGGTTGTGTGTACGCGGCATTAGAGAGTAGTGGGTTATGATGGTGGAGTATACCTCAGGTGTTTTATACCAAAACATCAATAATTTGTAAGCAGCCTCTCTTGTTTAATTTGGAGGTAAGGAAAAAAACCATTTGCTTAAGAATATGTTGCTTTGCCCATAAATTCTCAAAGGTACGTAATCTATGGAACATAGAATGTTTGAGATGGCGAAGTTGAAAAGAGTTGCTCGGGCCCAAGGTAACATTCATCTATAAGGACAGACTATCTGGGGTAGCTGGGTTAAAGAGAATATTGGACAGTGATGGGCATGGAGAAGAGAAGGAGTACTTTTTATAACATTTTTGCAATATGATAGGTAAAGTAAACAACATTGGAGCAAGGCACACGTGCTTCAGCTTAATATCAGTGTGGAGAAGGGAGAACCATATAATAGAGATAGGATGAATGGGGTAGCCTATTTCCGTTTCTGAGCATCTATTGGTGGCATATTGGTTCGACCAAGTGGCAATGGTGTGAAGGTGCGCTGCATAATAATATATATATATATTAGTATCCTACAAGATGTGAGTACACCCCTCACATTTTTGTAAATTTTATTCTATCTTTTCATGTGACAACACTGAAGAAATGACACTTTGCTACAATGTAAAGTAGTGAGTGTACAGCTTGTATAACAGTGTAAATTTGCTGTCCCCTCAAAATAACTCAACACACAGCCATTAATGTCTAAACGGGTGGCAACAAAAGTGAGTAAACCCCTAAGTGAAAATGTCCAGATTGGTCCCAATTAGCCATTTTCTCTCCCCCCTGTCATGTGACTCGTTAGTGTTACAAGGTCTCAGGTGTGAATGGGGAGCAGGTGTGTTAAATTTGGTGTTATTGCTCTCAGTCTCTCATACTGGTCACTGGAAGTTCAACATGGCATCTCATGGCAAAGAACTCTCTGAGGATCTGAAAAAAAAGAATTGTTGCTCTACATAAAGATGGCTTAGGCTATAAGAAGATTGCCAAGACCCTGAAACTGAGCTGCAGCACGGTGGCCAAGACCATACAGCGGTTTAACAGGACAGGTTCCACTCAGAACAGGCCTCACCATGGTCGATAAAAGAAGATGAGTGCACGTGATCAGCGTCATATCCAGAGGCTGTCTTTGGGAAATATATGTATGAGTGCTGCCAGCATTGCTGCAGAAGTTGAAGGGGTGGGGGGGTCAGCCTGTCAGTGCTCAGACCATATACTGCACACTGCATCAAATTGGTCTGCATTGCTATCGTCTCAGAAGGAAGCCTCTTCTAAAGATGATGCACAAGAAAGCCCGCAAACGGTTTGCTGAAGACAAGCAGACTAAAGACATGGATTACTGGAACCATGTCCTGTGGTCTGATGAGACCAAGATAAACTTATTTGGTCCAGATGGTGTCAAGCATGTGTGGTGGCAACCAGGTGAGGAGTACAAAGACAAGTGTGTCTTGCCTACAGTCAAGCATGGTGGTAGGACAGTCATGGTCTGGGACTGCATGAGTGCTGCCAGCACAGGGGAGCTACAGTTCATTTAGGGAACCATGAATGAATGTACTGTGACATACTGAAGCAGAGCATAAACCCTCCCTTCGGAGACTGGGCCGCAGGGCAGTATTCCAACATGATAACGACCCCAAACACACCTCCAAGACGACCACTGCCTTGCTAAAGAAGCTGAGGGTAAAGGTGATGGACTGGCAAAGCATGTCTCCAGACCTAAACCCTAATGAGCATCTGTGAGGCATCCTCACACAGAAGATGGAGGAGTGCAAGGTCTCTAACATCCACCAGCTCCGTGATGTCATCATGGAGGAGTGGAAGAGGACTCCAGTGGCAACCTGTGAAGCTCTAGTGAACTCCATGTCCAAGAAAGTTAAGACATTGCTGGGAAATAAAGGTGGCCACACAAAATATTGACACTTTGGGCCCAATTTGGACATTTTCACTAAGGGGGTACTCACTTTTGTTGCCAGCGGTTTAGACATTAATGGCTGTGTGTTGAGTTAATTTGAGGGGACAGCAAATTTACACTGTAAAGTACAGTAACTACTTTACATTGTAGTAAAGTATCACTTCTTCAGTGTTGTCACATGAAAAGATAGAATAAAATATTTACAAAAATGTGAGGGGTGTACTCACTTGTGTGACACTGTGTGTGTGTGTGTGTGTGTGTGTGTGTGTGTGTGTGTGTGTGTGTGTATATATATATATATATATATATATATATATATATATTATAATGAATATCAGGTGTTCCCAAGCAGCCCTCACATGTTCATGGAGAAAACAACCTTGAACTATTTATGCAATTAGTTTTATTATGCCATCTAAAATTGAGAAACCACCCCTGGAGAAACTTAAGTTGGGTCATAGGGTTTGGAACTGGTAGTGTTTTTGAATAGATATAACAGTTTGAACAGGATAGACATGTTGAGTATGTTCACTCTTCCAAGGAGTGAAATAGGATAAGCATCTCATTGCTTTAGCAAGCTATTGATTTCCTGAAATAGAGAAAGGTAATTAGTGGAGTAGAGAAAGGAATATGAGGGCATTATTTGGAAATATTTGAGGGTGTGGGAGCAACAATGATAGGGGTAGCTCTATTGTAAAGTAGCGAGTAGAGTAGGAGGGACATGAATGGGTAAGGCTTCCATCTTAGTAGTATTGACTTTATAGTCCAATAAGAAGCCAACAGAGGATAGTAAATTGTACAATGTTGGAAGAAAATAAAGTTTGTCAACAAGATATCATCAGCAAAAAGGGAAGCTTGTATTCCCACTGTCACATTAGCACCCCATGATTATCCAGATGGGATCATATAGCTTCAATAAGGGGTTCCAGACAGTGAATTAAAAGCAAAGGTGACAACAGCAACCCCAGCCGAGTGCCATCAGACATCGGGAATGAGTGCATCAGGAAGGAAGACAATTGAACCTGAGATGAAGGATGGGAATACAGGGCCTTTCAAGTTTTAATAAATGGATAATTGAAACCATACCATAACAAGCAAGAGTTGCATGCGTATATGGCCAGCTTAATCTTTTACAAGCTTTTTGCTCATCCAATCTCAATATAAGGGCTGGCCGGTCAGTCCTACACAATACATCACTAAGATCCATAGTTCATATAGTATTGTCTCCTGCATGTCTAGCAGGGACAAAGCCAATTTGATCTGTTTTGATGAGTTTAGAGAGAAACTGGGTTAGTCTATTAGCCAAATCTTCATAAAAAAATCTTATATTCTGAGTTTAGTAAGGCAATGGGTCTGTAATTGTCAGGGACAGATGGATCTTTTCAAGGTTTTGGTATACCAGTGATAAAGAAATGGATAACATGAGGGTGAGGAGCAGTGATGGGTGAACGGTTTGGGTGGAGCATTGGTTCTCCTCCTAACAGTGCCCATTCGGGTGTTCACCAAACACCCGAATTCGCGGGACGCTCAACTGGATGTTCATGTGCTTCACAGTGCATTCTAAGCCATGATTGGCTGAAGCAATGCACCTGACCGCTGGTCATTGCCCAATCAGGTCACTGTAAATAGCTGGTTAAGGAGCGGGCCGGGAAGCCAGCCGCCGCATCCTTAACAACAGATGAGACCCTGCTGACAGGTAAATGAACAAAATAACCCCTATTGCTGGCAATACAAAAACATGAATAAAATGAAGTGGGGGTCCCCCCCATCCATACCAGCCCCCCTGCCTGGATCTGGTATGGAGTTTACAGCGAACCACCCCCAAGATCCATACCAAACTCTTATCCAAGCATGCAGCCTGGCAGGGCAAGAAAAACAAGAGTGGCCCCCCTCCTGAACTTTACCAGGCAACTTGCCCTCAGCATGGGGGGGTGCTTTGGGGCAGGGGGGCTCTGTTCCCATGGAATACAAAATCTATTATGTATACTCTGGATTAATAAAATATAACTGCTTTCCGCCCGGCCTATAGACAGAAGGCCAGGTTGGAGCTCTCTTGTCCTGAGTCAATGTCATATAACATCCTCCCCAGAATGCACTGCAGCATGATCTGTCACTCCCTGTGTCCGCTGGACACAGCCGATAACAGATCAGTGTACCAGCCTGCTGCCGGAACCATGTGATCGCTGTGACCAACCACTGCAGATCCAATGACACTTGGATGGCTTTCCATTCATTGTGTACATTTGTATTGATTGCTCACAATGATGGTATAGACAAGGCCACCAAAGCTCATCTGTACCATGTGATTAGCTGTGGCCAATAGTAAACACTGAATTAATGCATTTCATTCAGAAAAAACTGTTGCTTATAACAGTGCAATTAACTGTTATAAGCAACCATGGTGTGTAAAAAAAAAAAAATAGAAAATCATGATCAACTCTACAGAGTTCTACAGTGTTGCAATGGTAACACTGTATTGCTCTGGTCACAGTATGTAAAAAAAATTTGAAAAAAAAAAGAAAAAAGAAATAACATAGAAAAAAATTATTACATTTTTCTTTTTTTATTATTTTTTTTTTAAATGCTGTCATCAATCAGTGTCCTTGATCACTGCCATACTAGTTATAGGATGACGCACTTGTGGCAGTATGTAAAAACTTAAAAAAGGAACTTGTGAAAATGCAATTCAAAAAACTCTCCATGCCTCTTACCAAATACCTTGAACTGTCTACTTTTCAAAAATGGGTCATTTCAGGGATATCTGTACTGTCCTGGCTTTTTCAGGCCTCAAGAAATGAGAAAGGTCGTCAGTGCATCAGAAATGATTGATTTTTCATATATATACTTTAGTTTGTGGACTTAATAACTTTCCTATAGCCTAAATAATATACACAGATTTGGGTTATTTTCACCACAGAAATGAAGCAGAATACAGTTTGGCCTAAATTTATGAAGAAAGATTATTTATTTGCAAAACATTATAACAGAAAAGAAGAAAAATGACAAAAAGTTTTCAGTCTTTTTTTCATTTATTTAGCAAAAAAAATAGAAAACCTAGTGGTGATTAAATACCACCAAAAAAAGCTCTATTGATCTGAAAAAAATGATACAAATTTCATATGGGTATAGTGTTGCATGACCGTGCAATTGTCATTCAAATGTGACAGCGCTGAAAGTTGAAAATTGGCCTGGGCAGGAAGGGGGTGAAAGTACCCTGTATTAAAGTGGTTAAAGATCTTAGATGGACTCCCGCTATGTATCTGCTTGAAGTGTATGAAACAGGAGCCTGGTTGTTGAAACCGATATCCCATGAGCCAAAGTGGTGTAGAGCTGAACTTTGTGTGCTTGGTGTACTGTGGAGACATTGATCCTCAAAGTTCACTACAGGGGCTCTAAAACCACATCTCATCCCCACTTGCCTGCTCTAGTATCAGGGAACTGACAGTGTACCAGACTTCCAAAAAAACTACAACCTTCTTTAGAGGTCACTGGGGGCTTAATTTAAAATGTATTTACTGGCTGTTAATATGTAAATACTATAATGTGCAAAAACTGGGAAAAGTTTAACTTTTACTCTTATGCCCCGTACACACGGTCGGACATTGTTCGGACATTCCGACAACAAATTCCTAGGATTTTTTCCGACGAATGTTGGCTCAAACTTGTCTTGCATACACACGGTCACACAAAGTTGTTGGAAAATCCGATCATTCTGAACGCGGTGACGCAAAACACATACGTCGGGACTATAAACAGGGCAGTAGCCAATAGCTTTCATCTCTTTATTTATTCTGAGCATGCGTGGCACTTTGTGCGTCGGATTTGTGTACACACGATCGGAAATTCCGACAACGGATTATGTTGTCGGAACATTTTATAGCCTGCTCTCAAACTTTCTGTGTCTGAAAGTTTGAGAGCAGTTTGGAAAATGTGTCGCCTTACGGCAGTACAGCACATACTCTGGATGTGCGTTCCAGCGTCCCAGCCTCCCAATTGACTACTCGGCGGTGCCCAAGCCTCGTTTTGGATCTTTACTGATACCGGAAGCTTTTACCACACGGACCAGCCGTCAGCAATAGAGGAGTAAGACTGTGGACATAGGAGGACGCAATCCTGTTTGGCTATACTGAACTTCCCACACCGGACTATCTAAGTTTTTAATGTGAGTGTTTTTAATGCTTATATAACATTAAATATACAGTTTTACTAAGAGGCGCCTTTCCTGTTGTTTTTCCCTTGCATATCTGGAGTGGCTTCACCTCCCATCAAAAGGCTGCCCTATCTATAGACTGTCTGCATCTCACAAAGAGCGAACGCTCAAAAGGACATTCCTATAGCAACATTTGCATATGACATAAACCATGTAACCTGCGCTATTTGTTTGTTTACTTGGAAAATGTGTGATGGAGCCCACACACGGTTGGAATTTCCGACAACAATGTCCTATCACACATTTTCCGTCGGAAAATCCGACTGTGTGTACGGGGCATTACCCTAAACTAACCATTAAACCCAGTTCCTAACACAAAACTAATCCCATAACATACTTATTTTATCAGGTGCCCGAAGCATCAGTCCTGAAAGAACTGATCTATGGGTTAGATGCCTTCTTTTAATGGGAAGCATGTTGTCAAATTGTTGACAGAATGAGGTCAAGCAGGAATCCAATTAAGGTTAATCTGTTTCTTCTACATTACAATTTGTTTGGAATAATAGTTTCAGTCTAACTCTTTAGTGAAAAGTGTATAACTTTTAGTTTCTGTGCACTGATTCAGACAAATGCTTTGGCTTAAATTAAGTTCTATTAGTCTTATTTCTTTGACTGAGTTGATGTGATTTCCAACTGTGAGTTCTTACACAGAAAATTATATTGCCAGCAATTACAAGGCCCAAATTTTAATAAGTGCAGCAATCAAAGCTACAATTCATGAAATGTAATTAGAATATTCACTTTCCAGAGAAAATCTTTTGTTTTTATAAAATCATATTAACATGAATAATTTATTTGCTTTAATTGCAAGCTGGTAAATGGAATAAAGAACGCACGAAAGAAAAATACTGTTACGTGGTACCAAAAAAAACATCTCTAAACAGCTCATAATCTAGATGTTGTGTAGAAAGCATTTAGTGTTCCCAGGAGCAGTTTAGAAAGTACTGACAAGTGAACATTCAGCATTTGTAATGTATTCCGAACTGTCAGTTTCCACTAGCACATGTGTTATCATTAGGGATAAATAAAGGTCTTTGATAATACATGTCCATGCTATTACCAGCTTTGAAAAAGTGTGTCCAAAGGGTAAGCTCAAATCCACATATAAACCATACAAATTACCTTTTGAGTAAATGTATTCAAGTGTTTGTTACCCCAACATTTTCCAACATATTCCTGATATGTGCCTGTTGTACCAGATACTTGTATGAAAACATATCCTGTTCTCTTCCTTTGTGTGAAATCCCTGGTGTTTGTGCCAGTCCCTCTGCTTTCCTACTAAAAAACTGACCACGCTAAGCAGGAGAACACATCATGGTCAGTTCTCAAGCTATACTGGAAACTCAGCCTGCTCTCCTCCAATAATCAGACTTGTCCTGACACGCCTCTCCTGCACAGCCTTTCACTGGGAAGCTACTGTTAGAGAAAGAAGGAAAATACCCGCGCAATGGGATGTAAATTGAAGACAGAAAGTCTGTTCGAACTGCTGCCACTACCAAGCACTTCCACTAGGTGGAGTGTAATGTAAAAGAGGGAAAAAAAGGAGTAGATATGGCGCTGTTCCACACCTGGTGAATTCAGGTGTGTGCTGCTCCCTTGATTGGGAGGAAAATATTGAGTGGGGAAAGGAATAAATATGTGTATTATACTCAAGAATCCATATAGAGGTTAGTGTGAAGCCTTGTTATAGACTCCTAAATGTGTGTGAATGTCAAATAGTATACCTGGTACAATAAAGTGCAATGTGTATGACACCAACCTATTTCATAAATAAATTGAATTAAAGTGCTAATATAGATAGGTGCTAAAGTGGCAGTGAATAAGTCAGTTTAAAATTCTGGTGAACTTTCCAATGAATAAATCCTCGGTGCGTGCCTTATTCATGCACTAATAATGACTGCACTCACCAGATCCTTCACCCCCTCTTGGGGTCTCACACCTCCACTGTGTAGCAACGTAAGATATCTCCGTCCTCAATGTAAACTCATAACCGGCTCTTTTAAGTCCTTGTTGGATATGGTTTTACTTTTATATCTTCCTAAATCCATACTCCATAGATAGATACTTAGTGAGATAAAACCATTATCTTGCTTCTTGGTTATCACAGTGCCTTTCAGACTCCAGCTCTCCCAGCCTGTCCTGTGGATAACTTCTTGTTAACACTACCTTCCAATTATAGGTCCGTGAAGCACACCTTATTTATTGGAAAGTTCACCAGAATTTTAAACGGACTTATTCACCGGCACTATAGCACCTATCAGATGTTCACTTGTTTATCTATATTAGCACTTTAATTCACTTTGTTTATTGTTTATATGGTTGATGTATAATAATTAGGAATATTGCACTTTATTTTATTTATTTATTTATGAAATAAGTTGGTGTCATACACATTGCACTTTATTGTACAAGGTATACTATTTGACATTCACACACATTTAGGAGTCTATAACAAGGCTTCACACTAACCTCTATATGGATTCTGGAGTATAATACACATATTTATTCCTTTCCCCACTCAATATTTTCCTCCCAATCAAGGGAGCAGCACACACCTGAATTCACCAGGTCTGGAACAGCGCCATATCTACTCCTTTTTTTCCCTCAGTGTACTGCAGTTCCAGTTCCAGAACAAAAAGTAGAACATGTTGCATTTTTCCTGCACTGCACTGTACAGGAATGATGTCAAATGCATCAAAAATGCATGGGAACACCCCTAGATGCACCAAAAATGCAATGGAACACACATGTCCTTATTTAAGGTTAATAAAAAAGAGGGAGAAAATGCACTGGAATGCATCAAAAACGCACTGGAACGCATCAAAAATGCGTCAATAACACGCATGCAGAAAAGCATCTGGAACGTATCTGGACTGTGTTTCTATGGTGTGAACTGGCCCTAAATGTCTCTTTTTGGACAGCTGCCTTTCATTCTCCTCAATTACAGTTGAAGTCTATTCTGCTTGTATTTTAACTTCCCTGGTGCCTCAATCACCTCCTAATCAACATGTTAATTACATTTTAAATAAAACCTTTCTGTTTTCATTACATACTGTGCTATTTTAAACACACTGAATTCATTACAGGGTATATTGTGCTTCCCTATGTAACACAGGCAGTTTATTGTCAGAAGGATGCTGTAAATGGCTTCTTGAAAACATCACAGCACCCTTCCTCTGCACTTCCAAATACCCTAAGCCCTAATGCAAGAAATGAGGAGTTATCCAAAATATCAAAATACTTTGATGGGTGGATATCAGTCTGGAGGAAAGGGCATTCCCAGTAGATTAAATTTGCATGCACACTGCACTAGAAAATGCCAACATTCAATCCTGAGCCCCCATGCCTAAATATCTGAAATCAAATGAATGAAATGGACAGATGAGAGACAGTAAGGGTCCTGTCACATGGATCGGATCCGTGATAATCCGCCCCGTGAACATCCGCTTGCTCAGCGGGGATCGCTCCGTTGATCCCGCTGAGCCGGCGGATGACAGGGCACACACTGTGCAGGGGCCGCCTCTGCTCTCCCCTATGGGGGGATTGGATGAACACGGACCATCTTTTCGTGTTCATCCGATCCGTTCTACAGACAGATAGAAAAATAGGATTTTCCTCCGTCTGCAGAATCGGACCACAGCGGGGACGGATGATATCGGGTGTCAGCGGATGTTCATCCGCTGACACCCGCTATCCCATAGGGATGCATGTATGTCCGTATTTCATCCGAAAACGGATGGATGAAATACGGACATACTGTCCGCACCTGTGAAAGGGGCCTAAGGCTGGGGAGGAAAGGACTAGATGATGCTGAACATCCTCCAACAGCTTCTAGGCTCACTGTAGGCCATTTAAGTACAGAAGAGGAGCCTGCACAGTTTTGAAACACTCAAGGTGTAACCAGCATTCAGATTTAATGGGAATAACATTTGAGTTCGTAGGCCAATGATAAATCTACAATTGGGCCTCAGCTGAGGTAGAAATACAAGAAAATCTTACTAACATAACATCCAATGGGCCAGATGCCCTGCCTTTTGGTGAGCAAGTTCATTAGCTGTGTTCCAAAACTGACAGATTCTGACAAATTTCAAAGCCTAAGAAACTGATTTAAATTATGCTTCTAATTTAAAATACCTACTGTATGTTGCTAAAATGATTTTTTCTATCTCTCTGTCTCTGACTACCTCCACTTTATTCACTCCACTCTATTTTATCACTTCTTTTCATAGTTTAACTATTTTATCATTTTTCATTATCAATGGTAAACCACTGAGCACTGAGGCAAAAATTCAGGACAACTGCGTGACTTGAAGCTAGCTTAAAATGTAAACAGATCTGTAAATTATAGTGCTAGTTCTTATTCTGTTTCAATAAATATTCTCTGCAACTTTTGTGCATATACAACAGTTTTTATTATTCAGTTTTAGAAAATCCTGTGAGATTCAAAACTGAGCATAAAATGAAAAACACAAATAAGCTAAGGTTACCTTCAGTGAAAATCATTAGATATGGAGACAAAGGCAACTGAAGCTGTATGCAAATCAATGTCCACACCTGCCAAATTAAAGGATGAACAGGGAAGCTCAAGGGTAGGGCTAAACTTGACCTTTACAAGAAAAGTCAGGATTTGCATGTAACTGCAGCTGCCTATTTCTTTGGATCTAATGAGTTTTTTTTTGATCATTTTAACCTCTGCTTAAACACTGTTTCATTATATGCACACTTGAATAATTCCAACACTTTGGAACAAAGTGCATTTAGTAACATGTTTAAATTGTTGTATATCTAAAGGCAAAACTTTTTTTGTTTGTTTTGTTCTATGTAGGAATGGTTAGATATCTCTGTCAGATTTTTTTTTTGCTGTTTTGTCCTATCTTGGGGAGCTCAGTGTTCATTCTCAACATAAGTTAGGACTGAACACTGACACATCTGAACATCAAACATATAGGGAATTCAGTGTGAATGAATTTGACAGCTTTGGGCTGTCAATGCTTGCTAAGGGCCTTGCATTGGCACATCCCTACCAACCACTGACATTACCTGGCAGGGAATCCCTGGCCATCTAAACAAATGGGTGGAGATTGGATGTGTTATGAAAGGTTATATCATTGCCTAAATATAGCCACATGACCATTTGGGAAATAACCTTGCCTAAGATGGCCTTTCAGCAGTATGTGAATAAAGGACATTTTTGGGGGATATTTACTGTGTTGTTTAATAAAGAACCTTTTAAGCATGCGGGTGTGTTTATTTCCAGATTACATTTTTTTTTTGTGAATGCGTGGGGGTACAGTGTACTCACTCACATAGCGGGGTGCATGCTGCCCCCTCCTTTCTTGACCAGCCAGGCTACATGCTCAGATTAAGGGTCTGCTATGGATTAGTAGAAGGACAGTATGCTTTTTTTTTTTTTTGCATTGATATCCCTCTTAAAATCTATACCAACCTCTAGGGGGGAGTTTAAGCAATTTTTTTTTTCATTCTTGCTGTAGGATGACCTACAGCAAATGTGACATTTACAAATAAATATGGTCCCCCCCAAAAGTCCCCCAAAATACATAGCAAACCCTTGGAGAGGTATATGTGCTGTTTAAAAAAAGTCCAGCAATTAAATATCTTTTGCCGACAATTTTAAGCACTTTTTTCCCTGGAACTGTCAGTGCTGCTTCAGCATTTTCTTTACATTGCAGGGATGCACCAATTCACAGTTAGGATTAAGGCACTTCAGGCACATTATTAAAAGGAAATGGGCATTTTTAATATTTCACTTTAAGCATTTAACTAAAAAAAAATAAACACCAGGGCAGTTTGACTCATCCCTACTTACTACCTCTAGCATTTTAAACAGTAAGTAAATTAATCTAAATTTAAAGTGGACTTTTAATACCTCCTTTGTTATGACAACAGTGTCAAGTATTGTGTGAAATATTTTTTGAGGAGTTGGATATTTTGTCCATTTTTTTTAAATAAAGGTTTTATGATGTTCCTTGACTTGCCCTCTTGTACATTTTCTTCTTTTTTTTGTTTAATTAGTAAATTTATGTACCTCAAAGTTTTCAAAGAAGTCCCTTTAAATAAAAAAAAAACAGATAAATACAGCTGGTGGTATTATTACCATGTTGACTGCAACAGACTACCACTTCTGTGCCACTATGTCAGTAACAACTAATTTTGAGTTTTATCTCTTTGCTCCTGTATTGCTCCATCAACAGGTTGGTAATAGAATTTGTAACTATTTACTGCATTGTAATATGGGAAAGTATTAAACCACATCATCCCTGTTTATTAGCAGAAACTATAGTAGGGAGGAGCTAACTGATACTTGGAAGGAACCTAAAACATAATGGAGGGCCACCAAGCAACTAAATGTGCACATATGAAGGCCAAATAGGTCAAACTATTTTGACACAGATCAATTCACATATCTCTAACTTTGAATAATTGGAAACAATTTCTTATTTAGAATATAATGAATCCTTATATATGTAGATTTTAAAGTAATTATAGATCATATTTATTAAGAAACAGATATAAGTTATGTACAAATATACTTTTTAAATTTAAATTACACTTTTAATTGTATTATTGTATTATTGATGATGCAATTCATACACGTTATTATTACTATGTTGATAGATTTGTAGCTATAAAATAGTTTCTTGATGGTTTTCATCATGAATAAACATATAATTTTGTTTAGCACAACCCAAGTATCACGAGCCAGTAATAAAGATTGTATTAATGCTGATAATTTACTAACATCAAACATTCTTTCTGATTAAGCCTGTAATTATATTTTCCAGATCATTTTCTATATCCATGAAATAGTATCAGATATAAAATAAAAAAATGCATTATTTATGCACACATTTTGATCTGGTCATTATACTTTAGGAAGAAACAGAAAATTCTTACACCACAAATGTTACAACAACATGGAATTACTCTGTTTGAATTATTCAGGTTTTTTTGACCAAGGTTGGTAGGTAAACTGAAGGACTTTCATAAACAAGAACACAGTAAACTAACATGTTTATATGCACAGAGGAATCAAGGTGAAATTGCACTTATGTAATAGATCATGCCCGGTCGCTATTACATGAAATTGTAAATAACAGATATTTATGTCTTGAATTACATAAAATAATAATGGTACAGATTCCTTTCTGGCAATAGATTCAAAATTGGAGCATCATGTTTTAATTTAAATAAAATTCTGAGCAAGAATAGACAATTCAAAATCAAAGAAATATGTTCAAGGGAGTAACATTGAATGGTCTCTCTATATTTTAGCTGTATTTTTTATGTAGGTTGGGAGGAGCAGGTATTCTTTTGCACTTTTCATTTACCTATTAAAGGTTCTCATATGTTACAATTACATAGTTTAGAAACATAGAAAGAAACATAGACCTATGTGTATCCCAAAAAACGCACTTACGGTTGAAGCATCCACCACTTTATCAATAAAATATTAGTTTAGGTAAAAGAAAAGAAAATATTACTTTCTAGCATTGCTCTTGAACTTTTCTCCTGCTAGTTTGAGGTTGTACCTCATTTTTTAATGAGTAACTTTTTGCACTTTCCTGAAAAAATATAGCAAATAAAAAAATAATATAACAATACAATTGCTACACAATTCTCAAATTCAATGCAATATGGCAGCCTGGAAGAATTTTGTACACCGTCGGTGTGCATAATACCTCCAAAAATTCCAATTCCTGTTTATGTGATTATCTCACTGATTTTCGAAGAAGTCTGCACTAAAATACAAGTTGTATTTTTGCTGCCCCATGTAGTAGAAATTTAAAGCTGAATTCCAACTTTCTTTTCACTAGAACTGGATCAATCTCAGCATAGATCATACCTCTGTACCATTGTTTCTCAGTTGTCTGCAGATCCCCTGATATTCTGGGTTTAGTTGTTGCTTTGTATCATGTGATACTCTGTATATCCTGCCGATAGACTTTAATGTGTGAACTTTCTTCACAGCTCTGATGGTGGGTGGGATGGAATACATCCTATTTAGCATTCAATTGTGCCCAGTCACACACCTTCATACACAGCCTATTCTAAAAGCTAACTGTGCTGCTGCTGAGCAGGAATGAAGAGATCACAATTAGAATTTAATCCTGCCAGTTATAAATACAGACCAGTGTGAACAGGGAGAGTCTCACCCCTCAGACTGCCCTCCCGGAGCCCTGCTCTCTGTTAAGTGATTCATTTTCATATGAAGGAAACACCTTTATAATAACCTCCCATAGCCCTTCCTCTGTAGTCTTGCAGAAGGCCATTATTCTTTGGCATGGTGCTAGACCAGAGAGACACAGGAGGGGGTATGACATATTTACACCTTGCCCCACCCACATGAAGGCCCAGAAACACTCACAGTAACCCTAGAACCCACCCACATCAACTCCCAGAACTGGTACAGTTGACTTCCCTAGCCTGCCCGAAGCTACAGAGGCTCAAAGGCTCATGGAACATGTAGTATCTGGACTGGCAAAGGAAGGAAAAAGGATGTCAGAGATTTTTGAAATTCAGCCAGGAGGAGGAGTGACATCAGAGACACAGAAACCTGTTGTATACAGCTAAATGAGGTAAGTTATACACAAACTGACAGTGGGGTTGTGATTCATTTACATGCACAATGTATCTGTTTGTTTTGGGGAGGGGAAGCTGGAGTTCTTCTGTATGTTTTATGTTTTGGTGAGATAATCCCTAAGGGATAATTACTTCTGGAGAGATGCAAAAATTGCAATTTTCCTCATTAGAACACAGAAAGTTCACCAGATAATTGTAATGGACTAGTCACTCACATTCTAAATCAGTATGCAATAATTCTGCAATCATTCTGGTTTGCTGCAATGTTTGTTAAAATCTCTGCAACTGCAATGGTTATTGGAGTAGATTTTTTTTCTTAAAGTTACTCCATAACTACATTAAGACCAGATTGTTTCCTCCTTAGGACATTTTTCAGGTTTCAGCTCTGTCACACTTTAAATGCCAATCACTTATTGCAAAACTGTACCCAAATGGATTTTAGATTATTTTTTTTAGACACGTAGCAATGGCATTTAATCGCCATTCTGTTTTTTACATTTTTTTCTATATAAAAGTAAAATACATTTTTCTTTGTTTCTGTTATAAAATTTTGCAAATAAAAAAATCTCTTTTCATACATTGAGAAAGAATGATGTGGTCCAAGGCATCATAAGTAATTGGCCTCCATCCCAAATTGAAACAAAGAAGAGGGAAAGTTTGGTCGTCGGGACTTTGAATGAGGCCAATCACTATATAAAGTAAACATGTGGAATATAAATCACAGTGTTGCTTTTATGGGTTCCAACAGAAAGGGGAGAGTTTTTTTGGGTGACCACAATACGCCGCTACAGTTTGCCAACAGGAGTTTGCCTTTTTATGCTGATTGTGATTGGATTGATGTGAGTTAAATGGTTGAAGATTTTGTTTTTACAATAAATTGCTTTTACGTTATTACACTATTGGAAGCACTTATTCTCATTACATGTGGAGCAATCCTCTTCTGTTGTGCACGGTTGGATATCAAAAGTACTATTAACCCTGGTGGGTTTAAAGTGTTAATGCCGAGCATTAGAGTGCAAGGCATTTAAATTTGGTGAGTGATTTCTTAAGGGGAGCGGAATCACTGTCACTAACGGTGTGGTGGGAGAAAATTTCTTTAAGATATTTATCATAAAAAAATTATCACCAAGTCAATCACTTGAAGTTTATCACTTTTATGGACTTCAATGTTATTGAAATTTCTTTCATTCATTTTATTTTTTGCTATCTTTATTTTTAATTACGGTTCTCACTATTCACATTGTGTTATTGTATATTAGTACACTGTTTAGTATTTAATTCACTATTACATTGTGATATCAGTGCCACTTTTCATTTAAAATACCTCCTATATAATATAAGAAACATAAAATCATCTATATGGACATCATGCATCTATGTAAGCCCGATGCATTGCGTTGAGGTATACCAACTCTTCAGAGGCGATTGCAATGGTGATCTATAACGAAACATAACCATATGGTATAATATTGTAACTGAATAATAGAAATAAGTAACGAGTGTAAGGGACAGGATAGACATCCCCATAAATACTCACGTCAACTGCATAGATGTGAACAGAGGATCAGAGCCGTTAGAAAGGTCTGGCATGGGAGCTGAGGTAGAGACACGTGGACAAGCAGGGAGCACTGTGGATTCACCAAGGTCAATGTGCAAATGTGGGTGACGGTGAGCCAACACTTCTGTGGATTGAGATCAATAATACATATTGGATGTATGATATTTTTGATGAAAAGTGTGAAAAGCCCATACACCAGGTCAGATGAAAGAAAAAACTGTACATAGATGAAAAAACAGATACTCAAAAACCACCAAATATGAAAGAGAAAGAAAGAAAGAAAGAAAGAAAGAAAGAAAGAAAGAAAGAAAGAAAGAAAGAAAGAAAGAAAGAAAGAAAGAAAGAAAGAAAGAAAGAAAGAAAGAAAGAAAGAAAGAAAGAAAGAAAGAAAGAAAGAAAGAAAGAAAGAAAAAAAGGTAAAGGAAGGAAAGAAAAGACAAGAAAATTATGTCCTGGGTGAAATAGTGAAAAGAACCAAAGAAAATAATGAACAGTGTCCCCAGTGTCAGCCTAGATGGAAAGAAAAACCTGCTCATGCAGTGCGACATCAGAAGGTGTCGCACACACAGAGTAACATGGCGTCGATGCGGTAGGGATCACCCGCCCAAACCACCACCTCCATCCACCACAAGTGGGGAGGAAGGGAACAGGTGGAAGAGGGAGTGGTGCCAAAATTGCATTGCAGCTCCCAGACAGATGAGCAAATGGCCCAAAAATCCATGCACACACTAAACAAACCTTACCATGTGGAACAGGGTACTAGGAACAAGATAAGGTGGACTGAAATAAAAAAGTATAAAATGTATGTATATATATATACGAGTAGGTCATGAAAATTGAGAAAATATAAAGTATAATAAAGCCATGATTGGGTCTCTCATGGAGTGCAAACATGCAATTGAAAAATGCTTTGCAGACTGCTGAATGGTAAATTACACCTCTCCATCACTATATAAATATATTAAGAACAGTTTGGAATTTAGCATAAAACACATGCACCCATGCGATTCCACCACTAAATGGGAACAAAGAAAATAAAAAATGGAGAATTACTGGGAGGGAATAGTGCCATCCCTACATGGCGCAAGTGTGCCCCTGGGGCATATCAACATATACCCCTGGTTTTATGTGCCAAGTGGCAGCAATTGGTATATGGTGCACCAGACCACTAAATGACCAGGGGGTCTTCCACCCAATTTTCAGCGAGAAATAATGATGTGGTCCAAGGCACCATAAGTAATTGGCCTCCATCTCAAATTTAAACAATTAAATTGTTTGCATTGGATGGAGGTGGTGGTTTGGGCGGGTGCTCTCTACCGCATCGGCACCACGTTACCACTCTGTGTATGCGACACCTTCTGATGTCGCACCGCATGAGCAGGTTTTTCTTTCCATCTAGGCTGACACTGGGGAGGTACCTGAGCCTGTATGGGTGGATTTTTTTGCTCTGGCACGGATGCCTCCCCTTTCTTGCCATGCCCACATGACGTTGGGCGTGACACGCTGTATCAGCTGGGAGCTTTTAAATTTGCCTTACTTGGTGTTTGTCTCTCTAGCAACACCTCATATGCAAGCATTCACCTGTGATTTTGGTTCCCAATTTCCTTGTGCACCAACAAGGTAAATCACCATAGGTTTCACCTATACTTTTAGCACTTTGTTCATCATTTTCTTTGGTTATTTTCGCTATGTCACCCAGATATAATTTTCTTTTCTTTTCTTTCCTTCCTTTACTTTCCTTTGTTTCTTTCTCTTTCATATTTGGTGGTTCTTGAATAAGAGTTTTTTTCATCTATGCACATTTTTATCTTTCATCTGACCTGGTGTATGGCCTTTTCACACTTGTCATCAAAAATTTCATGCATTCAATATACAGTATCTCTCAAAAGTGAGTACATCCCTTGCATTTTTGTAAATATTTTATTATAGCTTTTCATCTGACAACACTGAAGAAATGACACTTTGCTACAATGTAAAGTAGTGAGTGTACAGCTTGTATAACAGTGTAAATTTGCAGTCCCCTCAAAATAACTCAACACACAGCCATTAATGTCTAAACCGCTGGCAACAAAAGTGAGTACACCCATAAGTGAAAATGTTCAAATTTGGCCCAATTAGCCATTTTCTCTCCCCGATGACATGTGACTCGTTAGTGTTACAAGGTTGGGTGGAACACACCCCTGGTCATTTAGTGGTCTGGTGCACCATATACCAATTGCTGCCACTTGGCACATAAAGGGAAACCAGGGGCATATGTCGATGGCACTACTCCCTCCCAGTAATTCCCAATTTTTTCTTCAGTGTTGTCACATGAAAAGATAGAATAAAATATTTTCAAAAATACACACATATAATTAATATACTCAAAGACATACTTTCACTGACAATGACTCATACACTCAGATACACATGGTGACTGGCACACACACAATGGCCTGCGGGCACACACTGATACAAAAATCACTGATGATGCCAACACACTGGCACTAACACACAATCGAAGGACACTGGGGACAGACAGAGAGGGACCCAGTGTGATCAGGACAGAGAGGTACGCAGTGCGACAAGGACAGAGGATTTTTGACACCCTAGGCGAAACCTCATTTTGTCGCACCCCCCTGGCTCCACCCCTGACTCCACCCATAAATGCGGCCTTACCAGCACCCATAAATGCAGTAACATCAGCACCCATAAATGTAGTAACATCAGCACCCATAAATGTGGCCTCACCAGCACTCAAATTGCAGTAACATCAGCACCCATAAATGCTGCCTCACCAGCACCCATAAATGCAGTAACATCAGCACCCATAAATGCGGCCTCACCAGCACCCATAAATGCAGCCTCACCAGCACTCATAAATGCAGTAACATCAGCACCCATAAATGCGTCCTCACCAGCACCCATAAATGCAGTAACATCAGCACCCATAAATGCAGCCTCATCAGCACCCAAAAATGCAGTAACATCAGCACACATAAATGTGGCCTCACTAGCACCCATAAATGCAGTAACATCAGCACCCATAAATGTGGCCTCACCAGCACCCAAAAATACAGTAACATCAGCACCCATAAATGCAGTAACATCAGCACCCAAAAATGCAGTAACATCAGCACCCATGAATGCAGTAACCTCAGCACCCATAAATGCAGTAACATCAGCACCCATAAATGCGGTCTCACCAGCACCCATAAATGCAGTAACATCAGCACCCATAAATGCAGCCCCACCAGCACCCAAAAATGCAGTAACATCAGCACCCATAAATGCGGTCTTACCAGCATCCAAAAATGCTGCGCCAGCGCCTCTGAAGCTGTGCAGAGATAGTGAGGATGTAGGATCACCAGCGGCAGGTACCCTAGGCAGCTGCCTAGTTTGCCTGGTGGTAGCGCTGGCCCTGTCTGCTTGGCACACAAGTCATCATCATGTGCAATTGTGTGTGTGTGCCAGCCCCAAGCAGAAGCAAGCAGCCAATCAAATATAGTGCTCAATATGGAGTAAATACATATTCTTAGCCATAGGTATCATAAGTAAAGTGTAACAAAGTAATTTGTGCAACAGCAGATACTGGGCATTCAAGGGTAAGGAAACATCTAACACTCAAAGTACTCAAAATACCTGTTGTCAGAATGGTTGCATGAAGGAGCAATACCAGAATAAGTGAATTAGTATCCATGTGGCTGGTCCACAGCACCACCAATATTTCGGAATACCATCAAAGGCATGTAGGACCTCAGGAGTCCTCTACCAAAACATTAAAACCTTATAGTTAGTTTCCTTGTGATTTAGTGGTAACTGCCCACATTTTATCCCAGCATGCAGGGGGTATAGGATGCTGAAGAACAGCCTCCCACTTTTTCTTCTAAGCATATCGTACTCTCAAGGTTTGTGTAGAGTTATGCAAAATCTTATAAATTGTGGAGATCAATCTGAATTGAGAGGAACTCTGGCTACAGACAAGTTCAAAATCAGCAAAAGTCCTAAATATGCGAGAAGCTGAATTAAAAAAATGTCTGAGCTTAAAAAGTCTTGCCTGGACCCAGGGGAGAATCTGTAAGGGATACAGTCTATCTGGGATTTCTGTGTTTGTCTGGCTTTTAAAGAGTAAATCTTATTACATTTTTGTCAAAGTGGTAGTGTAAAAGTCCTAGGTTCTAAGAATTGGTGTTTCAAAGAGGTGGCATATTTAGCAGTATCCGCCCAGAGAAAAGAGTTTAAATGGACCGGGGTCAGACTTCCTTGCTCTGTTTCTGTCCAAGAGTTAGGGGGCATCTGGACAGACCAGGAAGCTAACTGATGGAGGTAAGCCACATAATAGTATTTAAGTAGATCAGGAGCATGCAATCCTCCATTGGTCTTTAAACAGTATAGGATGGTGTAGGCTATCCTGTGTGTCTTATGGTGCCAAATACATTTAGTGAAAGCCCTTAGTTGATTACTTAGCTGGAGCATGGGAAACTGAATGGGTAGAGTCTCAAATAGTATAGCAGTTTCAGAAGCATAGCCATCTTAAGTATCCCACAGTCTTAATAATCTATATAGTTCATGAAATAAAAAAGGATAATTATCCCTGTATAGTTCAGAATATGTGGGGGTTATATTGATCCCTAAATATTTATTGAATCGCTACATCAATGATGGGGATAGTGTGACCTGAAGGCTGGAGAGTTATGAAGCAGGAATATGGATGGGAAGCACTTCTGTCTTAGAGCAATTATTGCAATATCCAGACAGGTGGCCAAAGTCCTCTTGGACCTTATGTAATACTGGTAGAGAGGTGTGAGGGCTAGCGATCATAAGCAAAACATCGCCTGCAAAGACAGATCGTTTATATTCTCTATATCTAATGGGGATCCCACGGATATTTTCATTGGACCTAATGACCTCAGCCAAAGGTTCTAGACATAAGACAAATAACAAAGGGAATAATCTGCATCCCTGTCTGGTACTGTAATACTGTACATATGAAAAGAGGAGGACATAGTATAAGTAAGTTTAACCTGAGCTATTGGGGAAGAATACAGAGCTTGTAGTGCACTAGGACCTTTCAAACCCCAGTGTAGTAATACTGCAAACAACTAAGGCCAACTGAACCTTTCAAAAGCTTTCTGCACAACTCAGTATCAATGTGGGTGTAGCCTGTTTGTTCATCATGTCTATCACATCAATAGTCCAAGACGTCCAGTATTATCACCTGCCTGTTGGGCTAACACAAACCTACTTGATTATGATTAAAGGAGAAGTCCAGCCAAAGCTCGTTTGGCTGGGCTTCTCCTATGGATCCCAGGAGTGCAAATTATTTTCAGCTCTCTGCTAACATCATGGATATCAGTCCAGGCATCGCTTCATCCCAAAAATGGGAGTCTGGATCTGCCAGGTGTCTGGACTGATATCCGTCTCAGCCTTTCAGCTGGCCGGTGAGAACCTTAGATGGCCAGCTCCACTCCCTCCCCAGCTCAGCACTCCAATGAGCGGGGAGGGAGAAGAGCAGAGAGCTGTGACTGATAATCTACGGCTCTCTGCTCACAGAGCTCTGAAAACCGAGTGATCAGCGATGTTCAATCGCTCAGTTCTCAGTGCAGAGGCGCCGGGGCATCCACTTAGGTAATACTGGTGATACTGCATCCACCTAGGTAAGTATGGTTCTAAAAAAAAAAAGAAAACCATACTTCTCTTCTCTTTTAATAAGCCTGGGGAAGATCTGATATAGTTGATTAACGAGAATCTTAGTGAAAATATTACAATCAGAATTCAATAAAGCTATCGGGTGGTGGCTAGCCAATCCGCAGGGTCTTTCCTAGGTTTAGGTATGACAGAAAGATAGGAGTGTAAAAATTGTGTGTAGAGAGCTAAAATGGTCAAGCATATGAAGGGCTAGGATCGGAGAAAATAATTTATAATAAAAGTAAGGAAGTTCATCTGGGCCAGGAGATTTATGTAGTGGTGTAGAGTACATAGCTAAATCCAGACATTGGATCTCAGATAACACCTGAAACCCAGCAGTGCAAAAGTGTCAGTTCCACCAAGGGCTCTCTAAACAGTTAAAAGATGAGGTTGCCAGAGTGGAGACTCCTAATGATCTCAAGGCTTTCATCCAACTATGTATTTGAATCGATCAGAGACTACCAGAAAGGAGGAAGGAGAGACTGAGAATGTCTGCAAGTAATGGTGGCATGCGTTTCTCTGCTAGTCAGTTTGTTCAGACTTCTGCTCAGAAACGTTTTTCCAGAATCTCCAGAACCTATGCAGGTTGATGCTATTGAGAGATCCATTTCCACACAGGAGAAAGAGAGAAGACGTTCAGAAAACTTGTGTCTATATTGTGGGGACTCTGGGCATTACACAGTTAATCATCCCAAAAAAGTTAAAAGAACAATTGCTGTGACTGATGTTGTAGTCCCTGAACAAATAAACTCCATTACCCAGTCTATCTCCCCATTAATACATGACCAAAATAAAGTTAAAGTTAATAAAGTTAATTCTTTACTGTCTCATGTTGTCTTCCCTATCAAATTTATCACTGAGGGCCATGAAATTTCTTGCTCTGTTATGCTGGACTCCAGGGCCAGGGGGAACTTTATATACATAGAGTTTGCCCATAGCAATAATATTCAAACAAGAAATAAATCTGCACCTGATTAATATGGAGACTGTTGATGATTCACCTTTTATTGTCAGGACCTGTTACCCACGAAACAGTTCCTCTGGTACTCTGATTTGAGGCTAACGATTATGAGACTATCAGCTGATTACCTCACCCAAATTTCCTGTCATCCTGGCCATTCCTTGGTTTTCTGTTCACAATCCCTCTATCATTTGGGGGGCGTTGACTATAAATTTGGCATCCCCCTCATTGCGAGGAACATTGTAGAGAACCTAAACAAGTTTTTACTGATCAAGGAATCACAAGTTGATGTGGTAACTATCCAGTCAAAACAACTTGCCTCCACAATACCATGAGTTCCAAGATGTCTGTGATAATAAGAATGCCGCTCAATTACCACCTCATCGCCCATAAGATTGCCCTATTAAACTGCTCCCAGGGAAATACTCTTTAACGGCCTATTCAATTTATCAGAATCTGAATTAAAGGTGCTCAGGGAGTGGCTTGATGAGAATTTAGAGAAGGGCTTTATAAACCCCAGTGGCTTAAGATATCAAACTTTTCCGAACCTACCAAATATGTTACCTGCTTTTAAAAATGCTTGGGAACAGAATCTACAGAAATACTCTAGGAAAATGATGGAATTATTAGTGGCAGAATATATGAAAAACATCAAGGAAGTAGATGAGGAAATTAAACAGCTACAGTATATACTCAAAATAAACTCCTATGTTCCCATCCTCTATATGATCACCTTGAGCAAGTTAATGCTGAGCTAATCAGGTAAACAAAAAATTGCCGGAGATAAAATTGCATTCGATGATAATCAGGCATACAAATGGTCCTCTCAAAACCCCAGACGTTCTTGGCCAGGGAAGAGGGGAGCCCAGAATACAAAGGGAACTAATGAACAGGAGGTTAGGGACTCTGACTCTTCTAATTCTACCATTTCTCGCTTTTCACAGGGTCGTGGCAGACTACGTCAGAGAAACCGCAATCCACATAAGAAACCTTTCAACCATGAGATTGGACGTACACAAACTGGTGGTGGTAAGAAAAGACCTTTCAGCGATCCGCACTTGGCAGGACCATCCTCACAGCAGGGAAGTAACCCCTCTATAGGGGATCCCAGTACTGCAATAAATAGATCCACCAAAGAGCACACTGATAGGGGTGATATTACTAGTGCACAATCTTCCTCTCTATCTAGCCCGTCCACACTGACGTTTTTTTCCGGGCCCAAGGAGAGCGGGGTTCCACCCTCGAAAGAACGGAAACTAAGCAACAACATAGACCAATATGTAGTGAAAGCGACGCAGGGGACATAACCCTTAATGTCATAAACCTATCTTCTCATATTCTTACTGAAGCCGAGATTGAGGTTCTCAGTCTGGGACTCACGTGGTAGAGAGCCTCTGGCTGATCACGATGTCAATAGCAAGAGCCGTTGATCGGCTTTTCCTCACTCGCATCTGACAGACGCGAGTAGAGGAGAGCCGATCGGCGGCTCTCCTGACAGGGGGGTCTGCTCTGATTGTTTATCAGCGCAGCCCCCCTCAGATCACCACACTGAACCACCAGGGATCGCCACTAGGACCACCAGGGAAGGGGCAACATGTGGATGGCCAGGTATGTACCCTATGGCCATCCACATGTGCCCAATCTGTGCCAATCAGTGCCCACAAATGGGCACTGATTGGCACCATTATGTTTCAGTTCTGCCCAGCAATGCCACCAATAACTTTTATCAGTGCCACCAATCAGTGTCATCAGTGCCACCTGTCATTGCCCATTGGTGCCACCTGTCAGTGCCCATCAGTGCCCATCAGTGCCCACCTATCAGTGCCACCTATCAGTTCCACCCATAAGTACCCATTAGTGCCACCCATATGTACCAATTAATGCCACCTACAAGTGCCCATCAGTGCCGCCTATGAGTGCCCATCGGTGCCACCTATGAGTGCCCATCAGTGCCGCATACCAGTGCCACCTATCAGTGCCCATCAGTGCCGCCTATCAGTGCCCATCATCAGTGCCCGTCAGTGCCACCTCATCAGTGCCACCTCATTGGTGCCACCTGATCGGTGCCCATCAGTGCCGCTGTATTAGTGCCTGTCAGTGCAGCCATATCAGTGCCCATCATTGAAGAAGAAAACATACTTATTTACAAAAAAATTTAACAGAAACAAAGAAAAACTTGTTTTTTTTCAAAATTTTCGGTCTTTTTTTATTTGTTGCGCAAAAAATATAAACCACAGAGGTGATCAAATACCACCAAAAGAAAGCTCTATTTGTGGGAAAAAAATGATAAAAAATTTGTTTGGGTACAGTGTTGTATGACCGCGCAATTGTCATTCAAATTGCGACAGCGCTGAAAGCTGAAAATTGGCTTGGGCGGGAAGGTGTCTAAGTGCCTGGTATTGAAGTGGTTAAAGCATTAAAAGATCTAACAGATCTACTAGAGGAGAATGAGAGATTTGAGCTCCAACAGGAGACTCAACCCACATGCACAAGTAGTACATCTAGCTCTCACACAATTGGTCAATCTCATACAACCATGAGAAAGAAATCAGAAACATTTCCCTCACTACAAACCGATCCCAATGTTTGGGCTTTTGTCTCACAGGTCACTAAGGAAATCGAAAATATTGAGATCTACCCCCCATAATGTTGATAATTTATCTATACCACAAAAACAAGCCTTAAAAAGTTTAACCTCTGATGAGGGAATCATCATCAAACCCTCTGACAAAGGGGGCAACATTGTTTTGTTAGACAAAGCCTAGTACACCGCCATGTGCTATAAAATTTTGAATAACGGAGATTGGTACAAAAAGATCAGATCCCGAGTAAATGTGTGGAAAAATTCCAAAAAGAATCATATCTTCTTCTCTTGGATGCCCTCCATCAAGGCATACTGGACAAGGCTATATATGAAGCAATTCTTGTAAAACATTCCAGAACCCCTATCTTCTATTCCCTACCCAAAACACACAAAGAAATTCTGTGTCCACCTGGAAGGCCAATAATATCAGGCAATGGTGCCCACACAGAGTCAGCTAGCCAATTAGTTCATAGGTATTTATGCCCTCATGTAGTGTCCCTTCCGTCTTATGTTCAAGATACACCAGACCTCCTACGATGTCTTGAGAATATACATGTACCCAAGGACACAATCCTTGTAGCTATTGATATTGAGGCACTATATAGTAGCATCCCTCATTTCTCGGGTCTTGCTGTTATACAGGACTTTCTCAAAGAAAGAGATCAGGATTCATGGTCATTCAGCTTGTTCATTCTGTCCATTTTGGAACATATTCTGCACTGCAATGTGTTTACATTTGATGGTTCCCACTACCTCCAGGTCCAGGGGGTAGCAATGGGAACCATGTGTGCCCTGTCCTTTTGCCAACCTGTATCTGGGGGGTGGGAACGAACACTTTTTTTCAGATTAAAGATATGTCAAACACTGGGATCATATCCTTATATGGAATCGTTATATAGATGATGTGATAATGTTGTGGACAGGGACCTCAGATGAACTGGCTGAATTCATGCTTGATTTAGGTAATAATATTTATAATCTAAAATTCATGATGCAACATGATAAAACCCAAATCTCATTCCTGGATACCAAAGTGATAATCCAGAAGGATGGTAATATTAGCACAACCCTATACCCCAAGGAGACCTCTGGAAATACCTTGTTGCATACCACCAGTTTTCATCCAGTTCCCCTCATCAATAGCATTCCGTATGGCCAATATCTAAGACTATGACAGATTTGTTTGAATGACGAACTCTTTAAGCATGAGGCCGCTAGTCTACATGAAAGATTATCCCAGAGGGGCTATTCCAAAACCTCCCTTAAGAAAGCCTATAAAAGGGCATTAAAACAATCCGGACAACAGGCCCTAGTTAAAAAATTAAAGCTAAAAAACATTGGTACTTGCTTACCAATGACCCCATTCTTCAGAAATATATGGGGGATAAACCCAATATAACATTTAGAAGAGCAAAATCCTTAAAAGATAGGCTAACACAAAGTCACTATGTAGATCAAACTGGTGAGGACACTGCCCAGAGGAGGACTTGGAAATGTGCCCCATGATCTTTAAAAATCATACCATGTATCTTCCCAATGAAAAGATACATTCAATTCCACACCATGTCAACTGCAAGACAATCAGCGTGATGTATATTATGTTCTGCGAGTACGGGAGTTTCTATGTCGGCAAAACTAAACATTGTTTTTGGCATAGGGTTAAGGATCATGTTTATTATATTGACAGCAATTTACTATATACAACTATAGGCTGACATGTGAACCTCCAGCACTCAGGGAACAATATGGTCATCAAATTTGCAGCCTTAGAACATAATGGGTCAGAGCGGAGGTGATTTTGATTAAAAAAATCCTACAAAAAGACATGCGATGGATCCACACTTTAAGCACTACTACTTTCCCTGGCCTCAATGAGGCCATGAGCTACAAACCTTTTTTGTAGAATTGATGCTGCGTTGGTTTCTTTTTTTCTTAACATATAGGGTTTTTGGTTTGTGTGTGTTGCTGTCCATGTCTATATTCGATCTGTCCATGTGTTTGTATATGTTCCTATTTACATTATGCTTGTTCTGTCGATTGATTATCCATTGGCCTCATAGCGCAATCAAGGACTATTGATCTGCCCTGGGGGGTTACACTGGGAGACTGGCAATGATGTCCAGCTTTTTTTACTATTCAGATTACCATGGAGCAACTGTTCTGCTTGGATACAATGTTGGCTGTTATGTTTACTGGAACTGCCTTATTTAAATGTGGAAGGAATCTTCTATGTTCCGCCTTGACTATTTCTGTCTGAGCACTGGCTATCCGTGAGGCGGATGTGACGCATGCGCTGTGTCACAATGTCTCATAGCCCTGCCTCTATGCTCATTTTCAATCCAGAGCAGTCCCTCTGTGTGACGCGTACACTGCGTCACAACATTACCGATGCTATTGATGTCATCCCACCCATGGCCAGTGAGTGTAATACACAAGTCTATGGTGGAGGTTTGGCGCTTGACGTTACACTGCTCTGTCCACGTGAGGGCGGATGCTGCTATTGTTTTGGCACCAAACAAACAAATTTAAGTGGGCTCAGCCATTAGGGAAATGCTGAATCAGCGGGGTCACCCTTGGTCAATACCCATTTTCTCGGATATCAGGTAAGCCATATGGAATGAGGCAGATAAAGCCTCTGTAACCAATGTGACAGTAATATATCAGCTGTTTTTATCTGCAGCGGTGTATAACTGCACATCAGATGAAGAGGTCTTGATTTGGGCTCCATCTGCTCTCTGTCTTTCTGTTCCAGACGCCCATATTTCATCTGGCAATTGTGGCTATACCTCTCCAGCTCCCCCTAATAGTAGGAAGTGCTGGATACAGATACCAAAGGTGTGTGGGATTGAGTAGTATGCTTAGATGCCAGATACATGCATTGTATTGGGTACTTTTTGAGCCTGACAGTCAGTTAGGTGTTTTGGCCTGTTTTATGTCATTACAATCATCATTTAACTAGCATATTTGTAATAAAGATTTATATGACTTTTTTTAAATACACTGTCTCATGTTGTGCCCATAAAATCCGCCTTTTCTTTTGACTTGGTTAAATTGATGATAGGCAACTCCTATCCTCATATTGATTAGTGGTTCCAAATTAATAATAACTACTGCAGTAGGGAACAGACACAAAAGATATACTCAGCATCTTTCCAAATAACTGTTCTGCTTTATTATGACGCAATTGAAGGTTTTTATACACATGATTACGTAGGTATCACATTAATATTACAATTGTACGTTTATGGTAACAAGGGGCGTTACATAGACAGGCTAATACTAATCAGGACTCGAAAGAATGTAAACATGTACTGAAAACATTATTAGTGCTGTGTGCACAGTGAGGGCAGTGTGCAATACATACAAAATAGAATACAATTATATACAGAACTTACAAATTTCCATTACAGTCTCCCCTCTTTTGATCGATATTTTGATCACTAACCATACCTGCTATCACCTTTAACCTGGAACCTCCACACACTTAGGTGGAGGTAGTCCTGGCCAAAGAGGCAAAAAACTCCATTGTGGAGAAAATAATAGCTGAGCAACTTTTTCATTACCAAATGACTTTTCATTGTGAAAAACAAGTGATTGATAAGACATATTTACAGAATACTGGCTGTACACTCCTGTGGCCAGAATGGCCTTCTAGCTTAATTGTGAGCATGCTGACTTATCAGCATATGTAAACACAGACAATTCTACATAAAATGGAAAACGTACAAAAGACAAAATATGACTTCAACATGGCTAAACTACTTTTCATATATATATATATATCCCTTACAATTAAAGTAGTTGAATCAAAAAGTACCCTAGACTGTGATCAAAAGAGGGAAACAAATCAAGCACAGAGATTTATTTAATTAAGTCATTTTTGCAGTGTCTGGTGTGGATCCAGGTGACTTTTCCTTCAAGTTTTGCAAAAACTGTACATGAAATAGATGCTGTATTGAGTCTCCAAACATTTCCTTATATATAAACGTCTCCTAACAATCCACAAGTCACCTGGCTTTAATTTTAGATCCTTCCAAACTTTTAGGATCTGGAATTGGGGAGAAAACACATAAATGAGTTTGTCAAAAACCTTAAAAGATCAGCAACATTCTCTGTGAGATCCGAATGGAGGTCTTCAGTTGCTGAGACACAATATAAGCAAGTGAGTAACACACTCCCAAACAAAATCCCATAGGGAGAGAGTCCAACATCCCCCTTAGGGGCTTCATAAAATACAAGAAAACATTCAGGCAAAAGTTTTCTAGTTTCTTACTCTACTTTGTCCACTACATTGTAGACAGTAGGGGGGTGTAAAAATAAAACCCTCAAGGGGGGATGGCCTGGACGGCTGCTGTAATAAGCTTATTTGTAACGTATAAACTCCAGGAATAAGGGATATGCCCATATGTCTGGCCCAGGATTCCCAAGCAGCCTCAAAGTACTTTGTGGTGTCCATCATGGTACTGACCAATTTTTCTTGGGACATGATCCACAAAATCTTTCTTTTGGCAGCCTGGAGAGATACAGTGTGTTGCTTCCAGGCTCTAGCTATGGTGGTTTTTGCTCCTAGAAGCATAAATGATATCAACTTTCTAGCATGTTTTGGAATCTTAGGTATTTGGGCATTAAGCAGAGCTATGTGGGGAGATTTAATCACTGGAAAGCCCGTGACTTTTCGAATTAAATTAAACACTTTGTTCCAGAAACCTCTGAGTCTCAGACACTCCCACCAAATGTGAAGCATGGAACCCTGGGCTTGACAGTTTCTAAAACACAATGGTGAGGTGAAAGGAAATATAATTGCCAATCTGGAGGGAACAAGATACCATCTCATCAGTTCTTTTAAGTTTGCTTCTACCAAAGAAATATTCAAAATACCTTTGAAGGCTCTTGTTCCTCTCTTGTGCCATTCCTCCAGGTCCCAGGTTTCCTGCATATCCTTCTCCCAAGCCTCCATATAAGAGAATTTGGTGGTGGGTTCCAAGAGAGATGCGTATATGATAGATATTCCCCCTTTTGATCTAACGCTTGGCCACACCATCGTTCATATTGTGTGAATTCCGGAGGGGTGGAATTATTTTTCTTTAAAGTGGAAAGGAAGTGAGTGATCTGTAAGAATCAAAATTTCTCTGATTCTGGGAGATCAAGTTTTTCAACACAGTGTTTCAGTGTGATCGGTCCAGAAAGGGAAAAATAGTGTCCAATACGGTACATCCCCTTGTCCAACCACCAT
This sequence comes from Lithobates clamitans, assembly GCA_037952925.1. Lineage (NCBI taxonomy): Eukaryota > Metazoa > Chordata > Amphibia > Anura > Ranidae > Lithobates > Lithobates clamitans. Next base: position 6,941,973 of record JBBGZY010000787.1, on the reverse strand, counting down.
TGAAAGGACTTGATGTCCATGCCCGGGCTGAAGCGAGGATTATGAAAAATGTGATCAAGTGGGCGAATGTCTGAGGTCAGGGCAGTGAGATGTTTTATGTTGTCCCATAATTTAATGGAATGGGATAACGTCGGTGACATCACTGAGGGCCTAGATTTTGTGAGACACCACAGGAGGAAGTCTAGGGTGTGTGTTGGGATTGCTTGTCTCTCTATATTTAACCAATCGGGTTTCTCAAATCTAAAATACACCGTCGAGAGTTGGGCTAGTCTAGCTGCTTGGTAATACCTGGAAAAAGGAGACCGAATCCCCCCTTGTTTTGGGGCTATAGAGAATGTTGCGGGCTATCCTGTCACCTTTTTTCCCCCAAATATATTTAATAATCTTCCCCTGGAACTCTTTGAGATGACTTTTCCTGATTGCAATCGGGAGTGATCTAAATAACTAGAGGAGCCTTCGGAGAAGGGTCATTTTGATAGAATGGACTTTACCCAGCCATGATATGTTGTAACGTGACCAAGCTAGTCGGTCCACAACGAACACCCACAATGTTTTGATTTGATCAAATCGCAATGGCGAGGACTTCGATCGCCAGAGCAAAGATCAGTGGGGAGAGTGGGCATCCCTGCCTGGTGCCCCTGGCTATTTGAATGGGGTCCGAGTAGTATCCCTGCAGTTTAACCCTGGCTTTTGGGTCAGAGTATAGAGATTTTAGGATCCCCAGGAAGTTTTCCCCAAATCCGCATCGCCTCAGGACTGCAAAGAGGAAAGGCCATGAAAGGGAATTGAAGGCCTTCTGAAGGTCCAACGAAAGTAGGAGGCCTTCCTGACAGGGGCCTCCGTCCCATCCCGATTGCAATAGTGAGACAATGTCTACCGCCCGTCTTACTTGATCTGGACCTTGCCTCCCTGGGATAAAACCAACTTGGTCCCTGTGAATATATTGATTGATGAACAAATTAATTCTGTTGGCCAGGATTTTGGTAAGTATTTTTAAATTGTTGTTAATAAGGGATATGGGTCTGTGGTTTTCTACTAGTTCTGGATCCTTGTCTGGTTTGGGAATTACTGAAATGAATGCCATATTAAGTTGAAAGTCCACCGAGACCCCATCCTGTTTGGAGGTAAAAAATTTAGTAATACGTGGAGCTAGGGTGTCAGAAAAGGTTTTATAATATTGATTGGAGAAGCCGTCTGGGCCAGGTGCTGAGCCCCCTTTTAATTTTTTGATCACTTCTAGTGTTTCTTCTGTAGAGAAAGGAATCTCTGTGATTTCTATATGATCTGTAAAAAGGGTAGGTATATTAAGGTCAATTAGGACGGAATCTATGGGAGATTCTGTTATAATGTTGTCTGATTGATATAATTTAGAGTAGAATGCCTGAAAGGCTTGTAAGGTTTTTTGGGGATTTAGGGTTGTGAATCCATCCTGTAATCTAATTTTTGGGAGTGTGAAGGCACTAAACTTGGGGGAAAGTTTTCTTGCTAGCATTGTACTCATCTTGTCTCTCTGAAGATAACATTTTGCACTATTCCAACTCATGGATTTCTCGGCCTTAACTGTATGAGCTAAGTTTAAAGCTAGTCTGGCTGCGTCTATCTGAGCTATTTGGACTTTTGAGGGGTCTGTTTGTGTTGTTTGCATAAGGCCGAGAAATCCCTCTCTAGTTTCTCTATCTCCACTGCTCTTTCTTTCTTACGTTGTGAGGTCATTTGAATGAGCTTTCCCCTAAATGTAACTTTATGAGCTGCCCACAGGGTCACAGCCGGGATTCCCTCCACATCATTCAGCAAAAAATAATCTTTCAACTCCTTCTCTAATTCATTAACTTTAATGGGGTCAGTAAGCAGATTTTCATTGAGTCTCCAGTGAGAAATGGGGGGTCTGAGGAATCGACCCTGTAAAGAGATGAAAACCATGGAATGATCTGAGAGGGCTGTGTCCTTGATATAGGCTTTGAAGACAGAGGGTATATGTATTGCTGAAATGAGAATGTGATCGGTCCTGGAGTAGGATTGGTGGGGATTCGAAAAGTGTGTAAAATCTCTTTTTGTGGGATTATGTTCCCTCCAGGTGTCGGCTAGGCCTTGTTAGTAAATCAATTTCGCTATCTTGGAACTAGATTTCGTGGGGCGGGTGAGTTGTGCAGAGAGAGGTTTAGATTTGTCCAAGCTTTGATCAAACGCAACATTGGAGTCACCTCCAAATATCACTGTACCTTCCAAAAGAGGGCCTAGGATTTGAAACAACGCTTGAAAAAATTTTGTCTGGCCCTTATTGGGAGAGTAATAGGATATAAAAGAGTACAAATAGTAATCTAACAAGCCCTTAACCAAGATAAACCTGCCTCGGGTTCCTTGTGTATTAGTAGGGGTTTAAATTTATATGTTTTCGCAAAAAGAATTGCTACACCTTTTGTTTTATCCTCAGCATTAGCTAAGAAGAATTGGGGATAATGGGCATGCAGAAATGAAGGTGTATATCGCGAGGGGAAATGGGTCTCCTGGAGCATAACTACTGCCATTTTTTGGGATTGATAAGACTGAAATAGTTTTTGTCTTTTTATAGCTGAATTGAGGCCCTGGACGTTATGAAAGACTAGCCTAATAGCTGTTGGAGACACAGTTTCACTTGGCATGGTGGTGGAGGGAGAGGGGCATAGGAAGATGGAAATCACTTACTTCCTCCGAAGTACTTCGGAGTAGCGTTGATTGTGGGATGGAGCAGGACCTGGAACCTGGAGGAGAGGAGTGAAGCGACATCATCTGAAAACTGGCACAAGAGAAGAAAATATTAGTAGAAAAGAAAAGAGAAAAAGAGAGAAATAGTGCAAAATGGTCCAACAAGGACCTGCGACATCGGGAGGGAAGAAGGATCCTCCCAATATCGCCGAACCAGACCCCATAGAGGCCCTCCAAAGGGGCCAACTGTCCATCACCCGAAAATGGTGCAACCATTGTCGTGAGATGGATGTAGGTGCATGACTGCTGCCCCAGCCAAAAACATTAAAATACTTTAGATAACATTATGTTTAACCAAAATAAGATCTATAACGTTATTTAGTATGAGAATCAAAGCCAGCCGGCTTTCGTTGTCTACAATAATCGATAGGGATCGGGGAGGAGAGGAGAGGGAAAAAGGAAATGGGTGGGAGGGAAGGGGGAGGATTGGGGGAAAGGGAAGGGAAAATGGAAAAGAAGGGGGGAGGGGGAAGAGGGAAAGTTCAGGAGCTCCGAGTAGTGAAGATCCCGTAATCCTGGGGTGGTGAAGGTCATCTTTTAGGGAACCGGAGGTGTGTCCGAGCTGAAATCCAATAAAGTTTTTGGGGATTGCTTCTCAGGAAAGTTCCTTGTGCGCCTGTGTTTCTTCTGATTCAAGGGCTAATGTTGTGTATATTGGTAGGGGTATGGAATCCAAAGATAAACCAATAAAAACACGTTGGATTGGCGGTAGAAGGGGAGCAGGACAGGAATCAGAGTCAGAGAGGAGAACCTGTAGGAGTTCGCCCTGCAGGATTAGATTCTGAGAAATGAGCTATAAATGTCTTTGGGGTTTGCGTAGCAAACAAGTCATTTACAAGGTTGAAATTTATCATTCCCAAAATCTTAGTGGAGAAAGATTGATTGGGTTTGGGGTTGCACTGACAGCCTTTGAGATTACCTTGTAAGAGCAGAAAACGTGATTCAGGGGGGTCTCCAACAACAGAGAGGAGATTTTTTAGGGAATAAAGCACGAATGGCCTGTCCCTGAGGAAAGAGATTCAAGTGTAAGAGGTTCCACTGGATTCAGGTGGACATAGTTTCCCTCAAACGCCTGCTTTTGTTTGTTTTCCATAAGGGGGAAATTGGACTTGCAGGAGGGGGTCTCTTGGAGGATCCTGCTTTAAGATTTGACGTGTCCATCGCTGGATCTTGTGATTGGAACTTCAGGGAGAGAAGCACCCGTTCGCCTTCCTGTAGGGTGGTGAAGGAGTGGGTTTTACCTTTTGTAGGTAAATTTTAGAGCAAAGGGAAAGGCCCACCAGTATCTGATTTCCTTCTGCGCAAGGATCACTAGAAGTGATTTAAGGGCTCTGCGTTTTTGTATTGTCATTGGTGATATGTATATCTGAATATCATGTCCTTGAAAAGAGATATGTGATTGCTGGTGGGAGAGTTTCATTATTTCCTCTTTAACTCTGTAGTAATGTAGTTTCACTACCACATCCCTGGGGGACTCGTCTTTCCTGGGGGGCCTAGGGATCTGTGGGCCCTGTCTAACTCCAGCTTATGTGGGGATATTGCAGGTATGAGGACTTTTGTTAGGTCTTGGACTGCTTTAGGGACATCTTTGAGGGTTTCTGGAATGCCTCTGACCCTGAAGTTCTCCGTTCTTAAACGATTTTCAAGATCGTCGATCCTATTTAAGGCTACATCCAATTGTTCTTGTATAACCTGAATATGATCCGTGTTTTGATTGGCCCTTAACACTGTCCAATTGCTTCAATTCTGGTGCCCAGATTTTGAAAATCAGAACGATTTGTGAACATTTGTGATTTTGTTGGCTGTGTGAGCCAGGCCCCTCTCAAGTAGCTCCGATAGCTTAATAAAGAGATCTCCAGCATTCTGGGGCATGTCAGGGTCTGGGCCTCCTGGAGTGATACTAGTGTCCTGGTGAATAGGAGTGTTCCCCATAGGAGTTAGCATGTAGTTATCCAGAGAACGCTCTACATACGATTCAGTGGATGTTGGTGATGGGGATACATTGAGGGGAGCCATGGAGGTAGCTTGAGGGGTGAAGGCTAAGATTGCAGGGGCGATCACTTGCCTGTTTTCTGTTTGTCCCCCTGTGACTGTGTCTTGTGGCTGAGATGCGGCCGCCATCTTGGATTCGGCCTGAATTCCGGAGAATTGGGGTCCCAGGTCCCTCCTTGCTGATCCACCCGGCATAGAGGGGATGAGAATATGTTCCCCTATTGGATCCTGCTGTGTACGAGCTGGCTGCCGGCTCCGATTTGGCGCTAGAGTGGCTGGTCGGCTCGGGCAGTGAGGCGCTCCCGGCTTACGCGGCCATATTGGAGTGCTCCACGCATGCGCCTCCGAGCACGTTGGTTTCTATTCTTCTCCAGGTTCAATTTTAAAACCTTGTATTGACCTGGATCAAGGAATGGTAAGGACAATGCCCTATCAAGGATGTTGTCTGAGTGAGTCTCTTCAGGTTAGTGATTCTGAATGTATGATCCTGTATGATCATGCCTCAAAAGAACTTCCTAGGGGCCACAAGTTCCAAGATATGATTGAGTCTCCTCAAATAGGGGTATGGGAATGAATCACTCCTCAATCATCATCCTAGGGACATTAACCTTGAACACAAGAATGGCTTTTGGACTCAAGCATATTGTCTCTATTTACCTGAATCTGTTCGAGTTGAAGCCCTCAGGTTAGTTCATGTCTCTAAACCTGCAGGGGATTTGGGGATTTCTAAGACAGAAGAACTTTTGTCCCATTCCTTTTGCTGGTTACAAGAAATATGTCAAAAGCTATATAACCTTGTACCTGATCTGTGCATGCAACAAAACACCCAAAGCTTCTCCTTTGGGGCTGCCCCAGCCATTCTCTGTTCCATTAAGACCATGGGGGGCATTTTCTATGGACTTGATTACACTTGTCTACATCTACATGGACTATGTGGTCGATTTACCTCCCTCAAAAAGAAATAACCATTATCTTGGTAGTTGTCAACCGTCTCAGTAAGATGGCTCATTTTATGAGTTAGGGAAGTACCTTCTGCTGGACAAACTGTGGTGCTGATGGTTTGAGAAGTCTTTAAATTATATGGAATTTCTGATGATGTGGTGTCTAACAGAGGAACAATAACAATAACATTTTGGAAAAGCTTTTGTTCAGCTTTAGCTGTAACAATTAATCTGTCCTCTGCTTTTCATCCCCAGTCTAATGGTCAGACAGATTGGACCAATCAAACATTGGAGCAGTACCTTTGATGTTTTGTCAGTTATCTTTAGGATGACTGGGTGAACTATATTCCTACAGCAGAGTTTGCTTATAACAATTCTAAACATGGCTCCACTTCTCAAAGTCCTTTTTACTTAAATATCAGGTACCAATTGCTGTTACCAATAGACTAACTACATTACAGGAGATTCAGAAAAAAAATGATTGATAGTCTGAAGGAGGCTCAGGACTGTTACAAATGGGCTGCTGACAGACATTTCATGTGGGTGACCACATTTGGTTATCTACCAAAAATGTGAAGGTTCATGTTCCATTTGCTTAACTGGGCCAAAAGTTTGTAGAACTTTTTACATATTTCTGGTCAAATCAGCACAGTCACCTTTCACTTAAAACTTCCAGACAGTATGAAGATTCAGCCTGTTTTTCACATTTCACTACGCAAACCATTTTGTGAAAGTCCTTTTTCTGAAAGAATTCCTCCACCACCTCCACCTGTTGAGGTTCAGGGTAAAGAAGAATTTGTGGTGGGGAAAATTCTTGATTCCAGGATCTTTAGGAACAAATTACAATAGCTGGTTAAATGGGAAGGATATGGTTCAGAAGAAAATTCTTGGGAGCCTGAGGAGAATGTTCATGCCCCTAGATTAAAAAGTGTTGCCTGCCTTGCTTGCTTATTGAAATACAAGGGGTGCTTGACCTCCCACAGGTTTCGGTTAGCTTGATATAGGTCAATAAAATGACTTAAAAAAGCCTCCTCCTTAAAGGGATTAATTTTTTCTGAAAGACAATACACGAGAGAAAAACAGTCATGTCAGTCCAAACTCACAGTATTATCGTTATCCCAATATAGGTCACACACAGAACACACACACACACAGAACACATGCGCACACACACACACAGAACACACACACACACAGAACACACACACGTTTAAATCTTACCTTTGTTTATGGCGTTTGCTACTTCCGTTCGGACATACGTAGGCCAGTGCACTAGCTTTATATACACTGCTCATGTGTCATGCTCCACCTGCGTTACCCGCCCCTGATGTTCTTTACGACAAATTTTCCCCGCCCCTTCTCTCTTCGTTGTGCAGTGGGGGTATATAGATAAAGATGGCGGAGACATTATCAGGAACTAGCGCGGAGGAAAGCCTGGAGCCCCAAACATCCAGATCCAGGAGGAGATTTAAGGCCACCAACATGGCCTTTGAAGAAATGGTGGAGATGGTGGACATCTTGAGGAGGGAGGACTATGATGGCAAAAATGGTCCGTACACCCGACCCAATTTGCAGAAGGACCAAATAATGTCCTTAGTTGTCACCACTCTGGAGCAGCAATTTGGGGTGCAACGGGCTAAAGACCAATTGAGAAAGCGCTGGTCCAACCTAAAACGAGGGAGCCAGATCAGTATCGCAGAATCAAGAAGGTGCCTAAAAAAAGTAAGTATTTGTCGTGTGTTCTTATTAAGATACTTAACTTGCATGCTGATCCATATGCTTTTCGTTTACACTGTTGTACTGTATGCGATCGTTCGTAAATACCGTTCTTTGGAAAATACATATGATTCTAACTAAATGTTGTTTGTTTGCCAAGAAATACGGTGGTACGGGGTTCTACCTACATTTTGTTCTTGATAATTTGTCTTATTAAAAGAAGTTTAGGATATTGTTGTGTGGATGCTTTTGAAACTAGAGAGCATTGAAAAATGATTCAGTATAATGTAAGGACACAGCTGTTTCCACATCTGGACTCAGGAGCATTAGTGTACTGTGGGACACCAGAGAACATTTTTTAGGATAATCCACACAGGGGCTCCAGGGGATACTTTAGGTGTCTCCATCTGTGAAACTTGGCCAAAAAAGGTAAGTATTGCAGTTTGGTTAAAAGGGAATTTGAATCATGTCTTCAACTTTGATCTTTTCACAAACAGACAATTGTACACCACTTCAAAGCAATGTTTCATATTCCTATTTCTGGACTCAAATATCACTGTGCTAAGTATACCTTTGGTTTCATTCTCATAGGGGAGAAAAGACTCAGACAACAGTCAGAGGATCCCAGGATCCCCCGACCTCATCAGCCTGATAGGGTCATTAGCCCAAGCCCACACGAGGATCTGGAGGAAGGAGAGGTGGAGGAAGTGGGTGAGATCTGCAGCCCACCAGGTGAGTGTCTGACACCCCAGCTTAAGGTAATCTATTTATGCCTGCATATTTCTAAATACATATTTTTTCTCAAATTTTAGGTGATGTTCTGGTTGTGGAAGGCTAAGTGGCTAATTGGGCAGATCATGGTCTGGAATAGCCACATTGATGAAATGCGCAATCAGCTAGACAGCTTGAGAAATTGGCTGGACAGCATGCAACTGGAAATGAAGAACATGATCGATGTTTTGGGGAGAATCTAATCCCTTTTTCCCTATAACATTGATCATGTTCTTCATTTTCTTTTTAAATGAGAACATTGTTCTTTTTTCTAGTTGTTAAATTTTAAAAGCCAAATTTTGAAGATGCACATGGTGTGTCAACATGTGCTATCTGCCATCATGGGATGTCAATGTTCCTCATAATGCTAGTAGGTGAGAGGAAGGGATTGCACCCACAAAACATGTCCATTGATGCCCCATGATGGGAGATAGCACATGTTGACATTACCCATTTGGACTCCCAATTTGTGTGCATCTTCAAAATTTGGCTTTTACATGGGTGACATCACCTGCAACTTTTACATGTTGAACTTTGTAAGTTTCAGAGTTGGGCATGTTTTTTTTTGTGCAAAAACCCTCTTTTAAAATACAAATTAAAAAAAAATGCATAAAATACCAACTAATGAACAAAAATATAGTTCCCCAAAAAAAGAAAAAAAAGAAACAATTTTATATTGAGTAAAAAATATAAAACCAAAAAAAAAATACATTGAATGGCGTTTTAAAAAAAACGCACATGTTTGAATGTGCACACAGTAAAAATTTTAAAAGAAAACAATGTGTGTGGCTTCTTCTTTCAATACTCAATACCAGTTTTGGAATTCATTTTGTGTTTACAGTGACAAAGGGCCTTATTTACTAAAGGGAAATGCACTTGGCACTACAAGTGCACTAGGAGAAACTAGGAGAAACTAGGAGACAGACAAAAAAAAATCAAACAAATATGTTCTGGCATTGCAATGGCCCCCCTACCATTAAAATAATTAACATATCTGTCCCGCACTTGACGGGCGGTTTGGGGGGCCAAGCCAGTACGGCCAGTATCTAGGCCTGTGAGTAAAGATTCTGCACTAAATCTGGCCTCAGGCCCAACTGAGGTAATATATGTTTGCGAATGTTTTCTAAAAAAATTATGGAGTACGCAACAGCACATGATTAGATGACTGATTTTATAGTCCGCCATATTGATGACTGAGAGAAACAAATGGAACTGGCTGGCCATAATCCCGAAGGCATTCTCCACAACTCTTCTCACTCTGGCCAGCTGGTAGTTAAATACCCTCCTCTCCGGGGTGAGGGTCCTTTGGGCGAATGGCCTCTTCAGGTGCTTGCCCAGACCGAAGGCTTCATCTGCGATGAATACAGAGGGGAGTCCCTCAACGTTCTCAGCATCAGGTGGCAATCCCAGGCCACCAGTCTGGAGACGCTGGCAGAACTCTGTCTGGGCGAAGACTCCTCCATCCGACATCCGGCTGTTCTTCCCCACGTCCATAAAATCATATTGTGGCGATACCACCATGATAAATACTACGCTATTAAACCCCTTGTATTTGAAGTAGTAAGACCCCGAATGGGGTGGTGGCACAATGCGAACGTGCTTCCCATCGATCGCCCCTAGACAGTTGGGAAAGTCCCAACGGTCAGCGAACTGGGAGGCCACAGTCTGCCATTCCTGTGGCATGGAAGGAAACTGTGGAGTCAAACAAGAAAAAAAATATATAAGTACTTTTAAACATAACTTTGCAAGCAGATTACACAAAAACATTCTTGCACAACAGCAGTATAAAATTTTTTAGAAGTAGTATTTAAAAAATATATATATATGGCCCACTTATAAGATTCCTCACCCCTCTGATGGCCCATTGATCAAATTGTATTTGGGGGTGGTTTTTTAAGACCACACATTACATTTGGAGACATTTGAGGGGGTGGGGGAGAGTTCTAAATTAGTTTAAGGCCACACATTACATTTGGAGACATTTGAGGGGGTGGGGGAGGGTTCTAAATTAGTTTAAGACCACACATTACATTTGGAGACATTTGAGGGGATGGGGGAGGGTTCTAAATTAGTTTAAGACCACACATTACATTTGGAGACATTTGAGGGAGTGAAGGAGGGTAAAGCAGTAAAATGGAGCTGAAAATATACATTGTTAAAGGGACTAGGCTATAGTTGTATATGGGCCCAGGATTGCATGCTGGGGAGGTTAGTGGCAAATATGCATGTAGGCCAAAAATGGAGTTTCTAAAATAAAAACATGCATGCATGAAGATAAAGGGGACATTCACAGCATATTCCAATCTTGGCAATTAGGTAATGATGAAATTAATACAATACATTAGCAAACATTAAATACATATAATGTAATGTTAAAGGCAAAACTTACCTTAAAGTGGATGTAAACCCAATGTCATCCTTTCTAAACTACTGCCATAGGGGTTATCTATAAGGATATACATGTCTCCTGCATGTATCTTTACCTGTCAAATGTCTCCCCTCTGTCTGTTATTAGACCCAAAAAACTGCATATTCTGTGGGTGGGTCTGTTGTCTGGAGCTTGTAGAAAATAAATAAGTGCAGCGCTATGATTGCAAAAAAAAGGGAAAAATTGTATGTGAAAATGGATATTAAGCAATGTGCTAATATAGTGACTGCACTACACACAAATGTCCAAGTTGAACGAAATTATGAAAAAAAAAGCAAACACCACCACCGTGAAAGAGGGAGGAGGCTTACCAGATAATATTGACTTGGCGGGGCATATACCACCCAAGTCAACAGGGCTTATTGGGCTCAAACCAACCAATGGGGGACAGCAGATCCTGGAACTCCGTCAGTCGATCAGCCTTAGACGGTCATGAGATGTTAGCTGGAGGCTCCTGGAGTCCCGGGGAGCATGAAAACTTATTGTCACAGGAAGGGTATCATGTAATAGAAAAAGGGGGCTGACATAGCGTGATACCATTTAAAAAGGAGGTGATTTATTAAAAATATAAATTCAACACTCACATTTGGAAGAAATTGATACAGCATGTAAAAGCATGAGGTGATGTTAGCAGAAGGTCCACCCAACGCGTTTTGACTGCACAGTCGTCATCTGGGGTGCGGACGCCCCGGAAAACATTGCTTAAATGGAGATAGTGACCCCAGAATTTGCTTGACACAGGAAGTGATCCCAAATGACATCACTTCCTGTCTCCATGTCTAAATACAAACACAAAAGGAACAGTTTGTACATATGATTGGATTGCATGATAGCGATAGCCAGCACCTCCAAATGGCATAACGGAATGCATCCCACAGTGCGCCATGCACCAAAACACTCGGTCTGTAAACCAAGCCTCGTTGTGAAATCGAGGCATGGTTGCCTGGCTGCCATCTCAAACTAAACAGGCCTCATTTTGAAACTGAGGCTTGGATAAGTGACTTCCTCTTTGTATATCTTTACTTCTTGTGTTGCAGCATCAGGTCTATTAGCCAAACCTCGCTATGAAGTTGAGGCGTGGCTATATGGCTTCCATCACAACCAAGCCTCATTATGGGACTGAGGTATGGATTGGTGACTTCCGCCCTGTAAACCAGCTAAGCCTCCCTCCAGAGGCGAAGCCCGGTATAACAGTCAGATATAGCACGATAAACATAGAGGATGTGTCACATAATAAACACGGGTCGAATGCCCGTCCACAGATAGGTAAATACAAAACCTAAGAGAATATGAAAAATAAGCCAACATAGTGGGGATGGCAGAAAATGAAATTTGTAGTGCATGAACCTGTGTTAACCACTTCAGCCCCGGAAGATTTTACCCCCTTCCTGACCAGAGCACTTTTTACAATTCGGCACTGCGTCGCTTTAACTGCTAATTGCGCGGTCATGCAATGCTGTACCCAAACGAAATTTGCGTCCTTTTCTTCCCACAAATAGAGCTTTCTTTTGATGGTATTTGATCACCTTTGCCGTTTTTATTTTTTGCGCTATAAACGGAAAAAGACCAAAAATTTTGAAAAAAAATGATATTTTCTACTTTTTGTTATAAAAAAAATCCAATAAACTAAATTTTAGTCATACATTTAGGCCAAAATGTATTCGGCCACATGTCTTTGGTAAAAAAAATGTCAATAAGCGTATATTTATTGGTTTGCGCAAAAGTTATAGCGTCTACAAACTAGGGTACATTTTCTGTAATTTACACAGCTTTTAGTTTATGACTGCCTATGTCATTTCTTGAGGTGCTAAAATGGCAGGGCAGTACAAAACCCCCTCAAATGACCCCATTTTGGAAAGTAGACACCCCAAGGAAATTGCTGAGAGGCATGTTGAACCCATTGAATATTTGTTTTTTTTGTCCCAAGTGATTGAATAATGACAAAAAAAAAAAAAATTTACAAAAAGTTGTCACTAAATGATATATTGCTCACACAGGCCATGGGCATATGTGAAATTGCACCCCAAAATAAATTCAGCTGCTTCTCCTGAGTATGAGGATACCACATGTGTGGGACTTTTTGGGAGCCTAGCCGTGTACGGGGCCCTGAAAACCAAGCACCGCCTTCAGGATTTCTAAGGGCATAAATTTTTGATTTCACGCCTCACTACCTATCACAGTTTTGAAGGCCATAAAATGCCAAGATGGCACAAAACCCCCCCAAATGACCCCATTTTGGAAAGTAGACACCCCAAGCTATTTGCTGAGAGGCATGGTGAGTATTTTGCAGCTCTCATTTGTTTTTGAAAATAACGAAAGACCAGAAAAAAAAAATTTTTTTTCTTTATTCAATTTTCAAAACTTTGTGACAAAAAGTGAGGTCTGCAAAATACTCACTATACCTCTCAGCAAATAGCTTGGGGTGTCTACTTTCCAAAATGGGGTCATTTGGGGGGGGGGTTGTGCCACCTTGGCATTCCATGGCCTCCGAAACTGTGATAGGCAGTGAAGAGTGAAATCAAAAATTTACGCCCTTAGAAAGCCTGAAGGTGGTGCTTGGTTTTCGGGGTCCCGTGCGCGGCTAGGCTCCCAAAAAGTCCCACATATGTGGTATCCCCGTACTCAGGAGAAGCAGCAGAATGTATTTTGGGGTGTAATTTCACATATCCCCATGGCATGTTTGAGCAATATATCATTTAGTGACAACTTTGTGCAAAAAAAAAAAATAATAATAATTTGTCTCTTTTACGCAACTTGTGTCACAATATATAATATTCCATGGACTCGACATGACTCTCAGCAAATAGCTTGGGGTGTCTACTTTCCAAAATGGGGTCATTTGGGGGGGTTTTGAACTGTCCTGGCATTTTATGCGCAACATTTAGAAGCTTATGTCACACATCACCCACTCTTCTAACCACTTGAAGACAAAACCCTTTCTGACACTTTTTGATTACGTGAAAAAAATTTTTTTTTTTGCAAGAAAATTACTTTGAACCCCCAAACATTATATATTTTTTTAAAGCAAATGCCCTACAGATTAAAATGGTGAGTGTTTCATTTTTTTTTTTTTTTTTACACGGTATTTGCACAGCGATTTTTCAAATGCATTTTTTGTGGAAAAAACACACTTTTTTAAATTTTAATGCACTAAAACACACTATATTGCCCAAATGTTTGATGGAATAAAAAAGATGATCTTAAGCCGAGTACATGGATACCAAACATGACATGCTTTAAAATTGCGCACAAACGTGCAGTGGCAACAAAATTAATACATTTTTAAAAGCCTTTAAAAGCCTTTACAGGTTACCACTTTAGATTTACAGAGGAGGTCTACTGCTAAAAATACTGCCCTCGATCTGACCTTCGCGGTGATACCTCACATGCATGGTGCAATTGCTGTTTACATTTGATGCCAGACCGACGCTTGCGTTCGCCTTAGCTTAGGGGGACAGGGGTGCTTTTTTTTTTTTTTTTTCTTTATTATTTTTTTGCTTTTTTATCTTATTTTTAAACTGTTCCTTTCATTTTTTTTTAAATCATTTTTATTGTTATCTCAGGGAATGTAAATATCCCCTATGATAGCAATAGGTAGTGACAGGTACTCTTTTTTGAAAAAATTGGGGTCTATTAGACCCTATATCTCTCCTCTGCCCTCAAAGCATCTGACCACACCAAGATCGGTGTGATAAAATGCTCCCCCAATTTCCCAATGGCGCTGTTTACATCCGGCGAAATCTAAGTCATAAAATGCTCGTATCTTCCGGTTTCTTAGGCCATAGAGATGTTTGGAGCCACTCTGGTCTCTGATCAGCTCTATGGTCAGCTGGCTGAATCACCGGCTGCATTCTCAGGTTCCCTGTTGAGACAGGAGAGCCAGAGAAAAACACGGAAGACGGTGGGGGGGGCATTCCCTCCCACTGCTTGTAAAAGCAATCTAGAGGCTAATTAGCCACTAGGATTGCTTTTACATGAAAGCCGACCGCTGGCTGAAAAGAATGATACCAAGATGATACCTAAACCTGCAGGCATCATTCTGGTATAACCACTCAAAGTCGTGAATGGAGTACCTGAAGACAAAAAAATGGTTAACAATAAAGCACAGTAAACGGTAAAGTATAAAAAATTGCATACCTGAAAAGCAAACATGATAAAACATAATAACAATAAAACATTGCAGAATAGAATACAGTAAAAAAGAGCAGAACACCAGAGAGAGAATAGAGAGAGAGAGAACAATAAAACGACAACTATTTTTTTTTATTTTTGTTTGTGTTTTTTTCGCAAACTTGTAACTTTTATAACTGTAACCGGTTCCAGGTTCGGGTCTCTCAAAATGCGATGGCATCTTGGGAGACCCTGTGAAAGTGTGCCTAGTCTGTGGAATGCTGTACCCTACGCTAATACTCAACTAGTGAATGGTAGCGTTCAAAACATTCACCAATGCAAAGACCAGGATTGTCAGGACAGGAGGGACAATAATAGCGGGTGTCACGCCTATATCCACGCTTGCTGCAGACACGACATCTATTTTGGGGGGGTTTGTTGGGTAGGGGTACTCGGGAGGACATAAAAATGCCTCTCATGCAGCCGACTGCATTTGGTTGGGGATGTGAATGGGGGGTAAGTACGGGCGCTGCAGAAGCGGTGGGTTCCCAATTAGGATTGGCGAATGAAGTAGGAAGGGCACTATGGGCACGACGGGCCTGTGTTTGTCTTTTTGGTGGCAGCGGGACACTACTTGTGCTTGCCACCTCACCAGCTTGAACTGCACTTATGGGACTTGCCATGTCACCAAGTGTTACTGCAGTGCTGGTTTGACTACGACCGGGGTGTACTAGGCCGCTGGCGCTTGCCAGTTCACCAAAACGCTACCAAAAAAACTGTTAGCGATTGCAGGGATCAGGCCTGACTCTGCAAACGCTGCAGTTATGCGTTTAGTGTTCTGTAAGTGACAGTGATCGATCGATACTGCACTTGGGTGGGCTGGGCTGGGCCGGGCGGAGGCGCAAAACGCAGGTGCTAGCAGGTATCTGGGCTGATCTCGCTAACACTGCATTTTTGGGAACCCTAAACTGCTGGGGACGCTAGTATAGATCTGATCGGATCAGATATTGATGCGTTCAGATACTATACCACTAAGGGAGGCGTATGCTGCGTGCGTGGGTGTTAGCGGTACTGGCGCTAATCTGACGCTGCCTGGGGCGACGCATATCACCGCTGGGCGATCAGGGGGCTAAACCTTTATTCGGTAATAAACGGCGGGTGCCCTGACACTATAAAAAATAAACGAACTAACCAGCGTCACCCGTAACAGTTATACGGTGATCAGTGGTGAAAGGGTTAACTAGGGGGCAATCAAGGGGTTAAAACATTTATTAGGTAGTATATGGGGGTCCCTGTCGCTATAAAACGCTGACGGCGAACCTAAATATTTACCTCTCTAACTAGCGTCACCAGCGACACTAATACAGCGATCAGAAAAATGATCGTTTAGCGACACTGGTGAGGGGGGGTGATCAAGGGGTTAAAACTTTATTAGGGGGGGTCAGGGGGGTACCCTAGACCTACAGGGGGCTAACCCTAATTGTCCTACCACTTCTAACTGTCACAAACTGACACTATGCAGTAATCAGAAAAAAAAAAAAAAAAACCTGCTTGGTGTCAGTTTGTGACAGGGGGGGTGATTGGGGGGGGATCGGGGGGCGATCGGGGGGGAATCGGGGGTGTTTAGTGTGCCTGGCATGTTCTACTATGTTGTGTAGTGTTGTGCACTTACTTACATGTCATCTCCCCTCGGCGCTGGAACGGAAACTCCCGAGCCGAGGAGAGATGACATCACATCCTCTGCCTCTATGTACTATACAGAGGCAGGGGATGTTTCTCATTGGCTGGGAGCGATCGCGAGGGGGGGGCCACGATCGGATGGCCTCCCCCTCGTCTCTCAACTCTCCCAGCCAAATGCCGACCGCAGCTGGCACCGGGGGGGGTCCGATCGGACCCCCCGCCCGCGGGAAGGCAATCACGTACCAGGTACGTGATTTTGCCTGCCCGTGCCATTCTGCTCATGTATATAGGCGTGAGGCGGTCGGCAAGTGGTTAACAAAAAAAAAAATTTGCAATCCATTTTATGGACACGGCTAAAGCAAGGTCTGGGGTGTACATTAATTGTAAGCAGTGTTTCAAATGAAGGCACAGCAAAGGCTCCAATCTGTGTAGAATATAGTAAAAGCTAATAACATACGTAGATATCCATATTGAATTGGAAACAATGTATCAAAAAATATATATGCAAATAGACATTAAAAATAGACATAAAAAAGGGGACATAAAAAAGATAAAAACGTTCCAAATAATGTGCCAATTAGGCTCTATTTATAAAAGAATTGATGTCCCACTCCACGTTTATCCCCTGTGGATGGTGAGTCTGTAATTCATAAATCCAGAAGGTTTCGAGTCTGGATACCCCTCTGGTTTTAGCTCCACCCCTCCATGGGGCAATGTATCTGTCTATAATGAGAAATTGAGTACCTTTTGGGTCCCGTGCATGGTGTTGTCGATAGTGACGGGGAACTGTATGTTTAATACTACCCAATTTTATTAAATTAATATGTTCAGTGACCCTAGCAGTAAATGAGCGAATGTTTCTACCAATATATTGCTTCCCACAAGGGCAAGTCAATAAATATACCACATGAGTTGTGGCACAGGTGCAGAATTGTTTAATGGTATAGACTCGACCAGTCACAGTCGAATGAAATTCCTTAGTGGTTCTGCGTCCACTGATATTGTGTTGACAGACAGAACATTTTTTACAAGGATAGTATCCTACCCAATTATGGAAGAATGAAGGCCTGATGGGAGGGTTGATGATAGAAGGGGCAATCTTATTTTTGAGTGAAGGTGCACCTCGGTATACCACCTTGGGTCTCTCTGATATGATGGACCCATGTACTCTATCATTCCTCATAATTCCCCAGTGTCGTTCGAAAATGTCCTTAATCTGTTTGTGCTGTGTTGAAAACCCGGTAAGAAATCACCATTTAAAATTATCATCGCCCTCACGCTGTGGTTTCTCAGCCAACAGAGGAGCTCGGTCAGTATTCAGTACCGTGATGAGATCCCTATCGACATCTGAACACAGGTTCATGCACTACAAATTTTGTTTTCTGCCATCCCCACTATGTTGGGCTTATTTTTCATATTCTCTTTGGTTTTGTATTTACCTATCTGTGGACGGGCATTTGACCTGTATTTATTATGTGACACGTCCTCTATGTTTTTCGTGCTATATCTGACTGTTATACCGGGCTTCGCCTCTGGAGGGAGGCTTATTTGGTTTGCAGGGCGGAAGTCACCATTCCACACCTCAGTCCCATAATGAGGCTTGGTTGTGATGGAAGCCATATAGCCATGCCTCGACTTCATAGCGAGGTTTGGCTAATAGACCTGATGCTGCAACACACGAAGTAAAGATATACAAAGAGAAAGTCACTTTTCCAAGCCTCAGTTTCAAAACGAGGCCTGTTTAGTTTGAGATGGCAGCCAGGTAACCATGCCTCGATTTCACAACGAGGCCTATTTTACAGACCGAGTGTTTTGATGCATGGCGCACTGTAGGATGCATTCCGTTATGCCATTTGGAGGTGCTGACTATCGCTATCATGCAATCCATTCGTATGTACAAACTGTTCCTTGATTTTGTGTTTTGTATTCAGACATGGAGACAGGAAGTGATATCATTTGGGATCACTTCCTGTGTCAAGCAAATTCTGGGGTCACTATCTTCATTTAAGCGATGTTTTCCAGGGCGTCCACACCCCAGCTGACGACTGTGCAGTCAAAACGCGTTGGGTGGACCTTCTGCTAACATCGCCTCATGCTTTTACATGCTGTATCAATTTCTTCCAAATGTGAGTGTTGAATTTATATTTTTTAATAAACCACCTCCTTTTTAAACGGTATCACGCTATGTCAGCCCCCTTTTTCTATTACATGATACCCTTCCTGTGAAAATAAGCTTTCATGCTCCCCGAGACTCCTGGAGCCTCCAGCTAACATCTCATGACCGTCTAAGGCTGATCGACTGACGGAGTTCCAGGATCTGCTGTCCCCCATTGAGTGGTTTGAACCCAACAAGCCCAGTTGACTTGGGTGGTATATGCCCCGCCAAGTCAATATTATCTGATAAGCCTCCTCCCTCTTTCACGGTGGTGGTGTTTGCTTTTATTTTTTTCACTCCAAGGTTCCCAGGAATGCCAGGAACTTTCCACATGTGTATTGGATCACAAACCTAATTGGACTGTATTTCATCATTTCGTTCAACTTGGACATTTGTGTGTAGTGCAGTCACTATATTAGCACATTGCTTAATATCCATTCACATCTATTATGTTAGAGTTTGTGTCATTTTGTCACATGTATGTTTGAATCACATAAAATGTTTCCCTTTTTTTTGCAATCATAGCGCTGCACTTATTTATTTTCTACCTACTTAGCTCTTTGTCTACAGCCGTGCCGGCTGCTAGATTGCGGGGTCACAGCGCAGTATACACTTTTCAATATTTACTGTTGTCTGGAGCTCGGTGGGTGGAGTCGTGATGTCAGTAGACTCCCCGCCCACCTCTATACTCCCCTTGTCAATATGCATTTTCTCCTGTGTATTTCTAAAACTGAACTTCTGCTGAACTTCTGCTAAGATCTTTGATATCCAGTGAAAAGACAGGAAAGTAACCACATGACTTCAGCATGCCAAATAATGCTGAGGTGTGGAACATCAAATCCTTGCAGAGCTGCTGAAGAAAGGAGTGGGGGTGGAAACTAAAAAATAATTGCCTGTGTCTTAGGCTAGTGCATGAGATGTAAATCACCTGTCACTCACAGCAAGGGGGAGGATTTGACAAAGTTTTTCTCAGTTTGTCAAGATTTTTCTCACTGAACAATAAAAGAGGATTGCTCAGAGATGGATTAACTCTGTGTGGCAAGACTGGACTCAAATGATAGGAAATCTTATACTCTACAGTATGATATAAAAAAAAAATCCACTTTAATATAGTCCTTCTGCAGGATCTGCATAATGGCAGAACAGGTCTCTGGGATAATGATCTCCAGAGCCTGGGGGGAGATGCCTGTCGAGAACTTAAGTCCTGAAGGCTTCTCCCAGTTGCCAAGTAACGCAACTGGGCAACTAGCCTCTGCTCCGCAGTGATGGATCCCCGCATGCAGGTATCCTGCCTGCTGATATAAGGGGTCAGCAAAGCCAGCAGACGTTGAAAAACAGGGTCCATCATCCTGAGATAATTCCTGAAATCCTCAGGATTATTCTCACGGATCTCACGAAGCAAGGGCATGTGCGGGAATTGGTCACGCTGACTCAATTCTTCGACCATGAACTCCTTCTCGCCCTGTTCATGGACTGGACTCGGGTCAAAGTATTAACCCCAACACCAAGCCCCCACACAGCATGAACTCTAGAACGAGTACGTCCATGCACCATGGCTTCAAAATGGTCGGCTAGTCAAACAAACAAACTTAAACGAACGCACTGAAGAACAGCAAGGCCTGTGAAGAGCAACCTGAAGAACTGGAACGAGCGGACCAGAACGGCCTGATATACAGGTAACGAACTGACCAACACACACTGAAAACCAGATACAAACCCCACAAGCACAAACTTAACCGCAGAAATCGATCGAAATAAGCTGAAGTCAGAAAAGCACGAATCGAATCTAATCAAATTTCAACTAACATGAGATAAACGCAAGATTAGCAGAAGGAGCCCAAAGGGTGTCATACTGGGGCTTGAACTTCCTTTTTCTGTACGTCACCGCATTCGAAACCAGCGGACTTTTGGAGTGATCGTGTGTGTCCAAGTCCGTCCGTTTGGAAGCCCGGCGGACCTACGCTGCAAAGTCCGTCGGAAAGACCATCGGACCTAGTCCGTCAAAAAGTCCACTCGTAAGTATGCGGCATAACACACAGCTTAACCCATCTCAACCATCAGGAGCTCTGTTGAACATCTTTTAGTAGACTGCATCTCAGCTAAGCTGCATTATTTGCCAGGGTGACCTGCTTGTATACCAATTCTACTGGTCGTGGGAGTTTTCCTACTGCTATAGCTATTGGTCTCTGGGCCTGAACCCAGAACATGACAGTTAGTGTCCCAGGTGCAATATCTTTTAATATGTGGGTTTTTAAAAATAAAAAAAACAGTTTACACTATGAAGGGCTTCCCTTTCTTCTTTTTCTAATCACGTTCTCTGAGAATGGTATAAAAGACTGAGAGGACTTAAAGGGGCAGTGGAGTATTTCCTACAATTAATTGAAGGTCCAGTCCATGGTGTATACAGTGGATACTGAAAGCAGCAGGATCCAGTTCATGGAATGTCCAGTTTTAAGAGGTGCATTTAGAAATGAGTGCACAGAGCATAAAAAAATGTGTGGACCCCTTACAAACACGCTGAGCACTAAAAATACATTGGCTCACTTTTTTAAGGTTTACTTGTTCTGTTTATTTTGTTTTTATGTAAGTTGCACTATAAGTTTTTAAAGGTGGTCTACATTTTAAGCACTGTCTTGGCCTAGATAAATGGTAAAGGGGTTTATGATTTTTATATTGTATAGCTTACACTGCTCCAGGTTGTATATTGTGCTATACATTCTGTACAACATACAACTCCACTGTGTGCACTTTGCTGTGCAATATATATTGCTTCCTCTGTCTTTTGTCCCTGTACACTTTGCCAAAGACTGCACTGCATTCAACATCACAACCCCTAGCACAATTTTGCTAATATTTATGAAGAGTAACATATGCCACTAATAAAAATAAACCCACACTTCAGAGATATGAGAGAAAGAGAACACCCATGGTGTAACTACAGGGATTGTTAAGCATACATCTGTCACATAGCATTTGAGGTCAGAGGGCTCAGGCATAACCGGTTCACCTTTTTTACCAGCTCACATTATATACTGTACAGTATGTAAATATATTATTTTATAACATAAAGCAGTATTTTCTTTTCTTTAGATCCATGTTTCTGTTCTATTATTTGATGTTTGAATCGCTAAAAACCTTCAGTTAAAAAAGAACAGACTATACACTATAATATAAAAATTAACAGCCCAAAGATTCAATGAGTATCACTATAATTTAAGTTTAAAAAACTGCCTTTCACATATGTTGCATATTATGACTCTTGACATTTTTATTTTAACTATTTGATTGTGGTTTAATTTTGCTGCCTATTTATTGGGGCGAGGAAGTTGAAAAGAACCTGCATCAACCAGAATTTCACATACAGTAACCGTCTTACCGCTAGGATTCCCACACTTTCATCTCGCATAAAGGTGTTCTTTTGCCTACTTCCTTTTGGAACAAAAGACAAATGTGGATGTACATATGGGTTTGCATCAACATTGCAGCACATCTGCATATCTTTTTGTGGATCAAATTGTTTGGAATATATTTTCCTTTACCCAATTCAGTCATCTTTACTTATAACCCTTGAAGCAGAATTAAAGATACAATACAAAACCAGCTCCTGTTGCAATATTCACCTTTAATCCAAAGATTACCCCTGCAGTACTTTTTCTGGCCACCAGATGTTCATTGTCTGATGTTCACATCATTCAACCAACTTCCAGGCCTTTGACTTGACAGTGATGTGCTCATTTCACTTATTTCTCTGCCACTATGCATTCTCCTCCTTTCAACATTCTTCTTGTTAGCATATAAACTTGTTGACAGGCTGGTTGGCAGGGAGCTGGCCAGGGAAACCCCACCAAAAAAAAGCATGGGGCCCTCCAAAATCTATTCCATACCCTATTCAAGTATTCAGCCTGCCAGGATGGGGGCAACCATGTGCACCCACCTGAACCATACCAGGCTACATCCCTTCAACATGATGAGGGTATCGTGACAGGGGTGACCCCCTGGCAAAGCATCTTATCTCCATGTTGATGAGGCAGGGACCCCTTCCCTACAACCCTATTTTGCCTGTTGTGGGGTATGCGGGTGGGGAACTTATCAGACTCTGGAAGCCATTTTTAACCCTTTTACTGTCACCAATGTATGCCTTATGATACTTCCACACACCCCTGTTACTGCACTCCCAAGTGCTTACCCCCTCCCTTCAATTACTTGGGTTCCACACAACCATTAGCAGACCCTGGACCACTGAGCCCATAAAACCCTAAGCTAGCTGATCCCCCCCTCTGCACAGCCCTGTGCTCCAGTAAACATCAGGGGGGCAGAGCAAAGAGCCCATCACTGTGATTCACTGACTCTTTGCTCACTGATGGCAGAGAATTGAGCGATCAGAGCTCTTTGATTGCTTTGTTCTCAGTGTAGAGGGACAGTAAGGGACAGATGCAGCATTGGAAATATGCTGCATCCACCTAGGTGAGCATAAATGTTTTTTTTTTCTTAAATCCTGATTTTCTTAAATCCTCCAGAAATGTAGAGCCCCCCCCCCCCCCATATACGTGCATGTACAAACATAAATGCATGCATTAGGTCACTTATACTCAAAAATGTTGATTGTGCAACACATCTTACATATATGTCCATTATTCATGGTTACCTCTAAACTGATGACCTTAGGGGCTTTTAAAGCCTCTCCCTTCCTTTGGAACTTAAATCCCCAATCTGTCCGGCTATCTCCTACTCTATCTACTTTTAGGCGCCCCTGAAAACTCATCTCTTAAGGGAAGCCTACCCTGCCTTCAGCTAATAACTTAATCTTCTATTTCTTCCATCAATTCATCCCTTACAGGTATTACCTTTTGTCCACCTGCCCCTCCCTATTAGATTGTAAGCTTGCAGGGCCCTCCTAACCCTTTTGTATTAAATTTGTATTGTCGCTGTATTGTCTCCCTTTATATTGTAAAGCGATGTGCAAGCTATTGGCGCTATATACTGTAAATCCTGTATAGTAATAATAATAATTTGTCTTTGGCTCCCTGTACTGCTTCTTCTCACACTCCAGCCCTGCAGTACAGAGACTCTAAGAGGCTGAAAGCAGGTCAGATTTAGGCAATAACAGATTGCATTAGAAAAATACATGTATTGATGTATTAATGGTAACTGAGCTGCATAATTTTGTGTTTTAAATATCTGCCTAGATAAACAGTGATGTTAGTGATGTTAAATATAGTGATGTTTTGCACGTGTCTTTGGCAGCAAGTAACATTTCAAACTAACAATTTATGAATCAAAAAAATCTGAGGAGTCTTGGAGAAGGTTACTTTTAATTTGTTTTGCTAACCTACTAGGCTAGGTAAAATTATGCATTTTTTTTAAATAGATCTTTCCATTCCTGGCATGGAATATAAAATTCTGACTATTTCTGAAAGGAATGCATGTTATCCCATAAACACCTAGGTCTTCTAGCTGGATTAGGGTAGTCATATGGTAGGTATGATAAAAGTATTAGTATAATGGAGAATACCACACTAACTGACTATATACAGAACAAAATGTACCTGCCAGCACTACAATCGATAAACAATTGTGAACAAATATAGTGTATATAAAATTTTAGTGCTGAGAAATTGTACATCAAATATGAACTGACTCACAAAATCATATATGGGTCAGTCGGATATCAAAACAATATAAATGATACGTGCCAAAAAAAAACATAAGCATGTAGGATTTTAAATCAATACAGTGAAACACCATAACATAACATATTTAATTGAAAACATATGTATAGGAAAAAGTCCAAAGTAAAAAGTTCCATTGCATCAAAAAGTGATTAGATGTACCACCCTCTGGTGGTGGCTAAACCTTTGCATGACACTTTGCTTAGATCCTGGACAACAGACCTACTGGGTCAAGTCAATCTAGATAACATTTTCACAGGCTACAAGGTCACCAGAAGCATTACATCGAACTAATCTTGGAGGGAAACTCAATTCAAGCTAATGCACAGAGCCTACTTCCCCTTTTCATCGAATCATCCCTCCACAACTGGTCCATCTTGTCCATGGTGCTCACTACGGAAACCATCGCTACTCCACCGCCTCTGGCTTTGTTCACAGATCACCTCCTATTGGTCCTCAATACTCACATTCATTTACGAAGTGACTAACTGGCAACCCAAGAAAGACCCTATGCTCCTTCTGTTCGGATACCTCACACCAAAATCAGAATCCCTAAACACATCTAACTTGCTGCCTCAAGAAAATCGTCAATGGATCCTCCCAATGCTGCTCATAGCCCGCAGAAACATCCTTAATCATTGGATTGTTACCGCTCCTCCAAAAGTATACGGAGTGATACGTTCCCTCAAATCCCTGCTTTTTCAAGAAACATTGGATGCCATGATCCAACACAAATGGCCTAGCAACAAATTCATGAGAAAGTGGTCACCCTTTATCGACCGCTGTCTGACACCTTCAGAAAAACACCACCTATACTCGACATCACTCCCTCTCATTCAACAAAATCACATCCCGACCACACACCTTAATCACAGGCAGACTTGCCTATCCTCCCCATAAGCCTAGACACCAAGAGCTTTCCTTCTCTGAGAACAATTTGATCAGTTTTGCTTGGTCGACTCCACTTTGAGTTAATCCGTTGTCTGTTAGGATCTACACATTAGATAAACTTGTGTGTGAATTATTATTAATGTTCATGTATATAATCCTGTGTTTTTACCTGGGGCCACCGAAGGGGGACAACTACCACCTGTCCCAAGGCGATGTCTCCTTTTAGTTCCATCTTACATCCTTCTTCCCTTTCTCCCTCTCACCCCTAGCTGTTCCCTCTCTTCTTCTTCCATGCTCCTTCCTTGTAGCAATGGCTGTTATTATTATTGCAGAAATTACTTTGGTTATCTGACTACCTTGTTTGTTAACTACTCCAACTGTCAAAACTATCACAAAACTAATAAAATATCTTTAAAAAAAAAAAGTGATTAGAGAGGGCATTGGTGATAGTCCATAACCACCCTTGTGTGTGAGTATCCACTGAAGTGTTGCATCTGTTAAGCAGGCTTTTCATGCGGTGTGGATGCACTTATTAACCCCTTCACTGGTATAAATTTGGTTGATATTTCACATGACTACAGGATTCACTACTTGTTATTTACCATCTGGTAAGCAGGCTCCCCATGTGGTGTTGGTGCACTTACTGTTTTCTTCACTGGCTGAGGATTCACATACCCGGATGATTTGCACGTAATATTTGTTATCTGGTAAGGAGGCCTTTCGTGTGGCATCTGTTGCTATCAAAATAATTTTTTTTATCTCAAACACTGGGTGTTTAATATATGAAATTTATATTTCTCTCACAATGTGAGTGTCACTCGTTTTCATTTAATATATCAATTCATATGTCAGCATTACGCTATGTTGTCACTTTATTTTTTGGGTTAATTTTCTGTGGATTCAATGCAAATTCAACGTGAGTGAAAATTGCTATACCCCACTGTGACCGGTTTATATCAAGGCCCAGGCTGGGTTTAAACCACCTGCTTGATTTGGCTTGCAATCCGGTAAGCATGCCATTCATCAGTTGGGAATGCATTTTGCTTCATCCAATCACAGAGTGCTATTAACTGGACAGCTGGATTTTTTTCTTTTTGGACTTTAATTAGTTTCACATTCACTAACAATTTCTCACAGAGTTTATTATATATTTATGTTTTATACTGAATTTTTAAGCGCGCCATTTCTATTTTTTTATTGAGTATGGAAGCAGTTCAGAACATCCAGCATCACCAGGAGTCTGCACACACACATGGTAGGTAGCTATGCACACATGGTAGATTACTCTGCTGCCTCTGGCTCTCTTCTTGAGGAAGAGAGCCGGGGGTGGCGGAGTAACCTACTGTGTGCAATATTCCGTTTCGGTGGTGCATACTCACACATGAGGGTGGTTATGGACTGTCACCAAGCCATATCCTACTGACTTGTATATGATTTTGTGAGTCATTTCATATTTGATTCACAATTGTTTAGTGCTTCACTTTTATATACATGATAATAGTATGGTTAACAGAATCATTTGTGAGTTTATTTCTGTACCGAGTGCTACTGTACATAGCAAGTGATTATGCTCATATCAGTGATTTTCAGACTGTCAGTGGTCATTTTTACTTCATAACTATAGGGCTATACTGTATTTACTTTGTCTATAATTAGGTCAAACAAACTGAATTTTGCAATGAGGCAGGAATTTTTCTGTCAGCATTGTTATATAGGCAATGACATAGTTGGAGAGGTGTCCTAAATATATAACTTAGGATAACATGTCTTTGTCTTGTTTGTTTCTTTTGTCTATCACTAATGTTACAGTGGCTGCATTATTTTATATATACTTTTCATAATGTCCTAGCTCTTGATGCTATACACATACGTATATTGATTATAAGAATTGATATTGTGATTTTGATATCTGGAAAATTTCTAAGTGTAAGTAATGTTAGGTAGCTGCCAAGATTTATATGAGCAACTGCATGGAGAGCTCAATTGGATTCTATCACCTAGAATTTAGACTGTAACTTGATTCTGTCAGGATTTGACATGGCAGCTGCTCCGATACAGATAAGATGATTGTAAAAGGATATAAATCTGATTCAACAAAATATAAGCTAATACCTTTATTTATAATAATTTTAACACTGAAAGCAAACAATTTCAGTTGCATGCATTATGATTCAAGGATTTCTGCAGAGCAGTCTCTTGAATAATAACAAATAATTAGTGGCAAGAACCCTCTTATGTGAAAGTCTTTGGCTTTTTTTTTTTTTAACCACTTCAGCCCCGGAAGAATTCACCCCCTTCCTGACCAGAGCACTTTTTGCAATACGGCACTGCGTCTCTTTAACTGCATATTGCGCGGTCGTGCGACGTTGCACCCAAACATAATTGATGTCCTTTTTTTCCCCCACAAATAGAGCTTTCTTTTGATGGTATTTGATCACTTCTGCAGTTTTTAAGGAGAAATTCTTGGAACTATGCTGGCTCATTTGGGCCTGAAGCCGGAGTTATTAATCTCAATGAACCAACCCTGACGGCGCTTGAAGCTGGCTGTCCTGGCTTGCCCCCCCAGAGTGCCCGCAAGGTCCGTCTAAGATACATGGAATACTTTGCGGGTGGGGGGCCATCAATATGCCAGAGAATGTCTGAGACATTTTTTAAATAAAAAAATATTTTAAACTGAACAAATATTTGCTTACATTTACTGCTTGTGTTTCTTTTAGCTGACCATGACTGAAGTTTGGGGAGTCCTGAAAATGGCGTGATTGTGTAAAATTCTAAAGTACTGTTGGGTGTTATTTACTAAAGGCAAAGACACTTTGCACTACAAGTGCACTTGAGACTGCACTGAAACTGCACTTGTAGTGCAAAGTGGATTTGCCCTTAGGAAATAACCCCCATTGTCACTGAAAATGTTACCACAAAAAAAAGTTTTTGAGCATTGAAAGAAGAAGCCACACGTTGTTGATTATCAATCTTTTTAATACAAGCACAATCACATGTGCATTTATAAAAGGTTTTTAAGACAAACCTACATGTTTGTTGTATAAAAAAAATGTAGGTCACATTACTAAAAGTATAAATGTCCTTTTAAGGTAAAACAGGCATGTTTAAAACCAACAAGAAATACACAAATCTGGAACAGGGGTAATGTCACCCCTGGAAAAGCCAAATTTTGAAGATGCACACAAATTGCCGAATGTCAACATGTGCTAGCTGCCATCATGGGGGATCAAGGGACATGTTTTGTGGGTGCAACCCCTTCCTCTCAGCTACTTTATTATTGAGGAAGGGGTTGCACCCCCAAAACACATACATTGATCTCCCGTGATGGCAGATAGCACATGTTGACACACTGTGTGCATCTTCAAAATTTGGCTTTTCGAGAATATCAAAAAAAGTACAACAAATTCTCTGGAGCAAAAAACTGAAATAATTCTGTATTTTGAGGGGTTTTAAACTCTCCCTAAAACATCAATGATGTTCTTCATTTTGTTTTGAACATCACTGATGTTTTGCTTGATGTTTTCAAGTCCCTATTACACCTCATGATCTCCCCGATCAGGATCTGGACACTTTCACTGGTGAAATTACCTTCATCCACAACATCACGATCACCTAAAAATATATAAAAAAAAATACACCATGTATTATAAATATGCCGGCATCCATCTCTTACCTGAGCCTGTGGTCGCAGATACTCACCTGTCGTGGTGACAATTTCCACCACATCTCCCTCCTCCTGTTGGCTTTGTGGCATTTCCACTTCTTCCTGAGGTGGGGGTCTGTTGTCTCCTCTGATGAGTGGTGTCCGCCGAGTCTTTTCTCTCCTATGTAAAAAAAAATAGATATACTTAGCACACAGATATTTGATGGCAGAAATAGGAATATGAAACATTGCTTGGAAGTGGGGTACAATTGTCTATTTTGGCAGAGTTCGAAGATGAAGAAATATTTTTTTCCTTTGTCAAGCTTGAATACTTACCTGTTTTGTACAAGCTTCACAGATGGAGTCACCCCTATAGTATACACTGGAGCACCTGTGTGGGCCCTCTAATAAAAAGGGTGTTCTGGTGTCCCACACTAGTGCTACAGCGTCCAGATGTGTAAACAGCTGCTATGTGTCCTCTCCTTACACAGAATCTAGTTTGCATTTCATTCTAGTTACTAACCCATCTAGACACCAAAATTATTTTAAGAGTAGTAGGCCAGAAAAATGTATAGAACTGCATCTGGACAAAACATGGTATTTTATAGGCCGAACGAACAATGTTTCCTACGAACGAATAATGTGTCCATGAACGTGAAAGTTGGCATTTTAAACTGTACAACAGTATAAAGAAAAACACATAGAGCAACACAAACATAATAAAAATAAAGAATAGGAACACAGGACAACTACTTACTTTTTTGCAGCACTCTCCTGATCCTTCTATACTGATCGTGCTCCCTTAATTTGAGGTCCGACCACCGCTTCCTCAGTTGATCCTTGGATCGCCGTACCCCAAAATTTCTGTGCAGACTCTTCACAACTTTAGTCATGATCTTGGCCTTTCTGACATTGGGGTTGGGGTAAGGTTCATACTTCCCGTCCTGCCCTTTTCAATATGTCCACCATCTCCACCATCTCTACAAAGGCCATATTTGATGCCTTAAATCGTCTTCTCTGGGATTGGGACAATTCTGGCCTAGGGCTTTCCTCCTCCTCGTTGCTGTAATTAGCATGCACCTGTTGTGTCTTCGCGATGTGCTTTTCCCCACTGCGCCAAACGAGAAGGGGCGGGGAATAGACTAGAAAGAACATCAGGGGCGGGTGGAGTGTCACGCATGCGCAGTGTATATAAAGTGTAACACACGTGCGTAGTACGTGCGATCTGTGAGCGGAGGAAGGTGTATCGGAAGCGCCGATCGTGATAACGAAGGTAACATTTAAACTTGGGCCTATACTGCTTAGAAATTGTGTCCTATATTGGGATAAGATTAGGAGACTTTAGCCTGACATTAGGGTTTGTCTTGTGTTGTGTCTTGCAGAGAAAATGGATATATTGAAGGATCAGGACTTTATCACCATATTCATTGATATGTTCAGAGAGCTGCCCAGTCTGTGGCAGGTAAACAACCCACATTATAAGAATCAAACAAAGAGGAAGGCAGCACTGGATAAATTGCTGGAAATTGTGAAGCCGGTGATCCCCACGGCAGACATCCCCTATTTGAAGGCCCTAATTGGTGCCATGAGGAGCACTTATCTAAGGGAGCGTAAGAAGGTCCAGGATTCCCAGAGATCAGGAGCAGCAGATGACATTTACTACAAGCAAAAGTCCAAAAAGAACCTAAAAATGCAGCCCAGCAATCACCAGCAGTCAAAAAGCAAGACTTTTTCACTCTCCACTCAAGGTCCCCACTGTTTAGCCTCCAACCAGCAGTCTGGCAATTTCATATGTGCTCTACACAAGCTTATATAGGCCTCAAGCAGCTGTGGCCAATTAACCGCTCCCTTTAATTAGTAGGCTGAAGGAAGCAAAGAAAAAAAAGCTATTTAAAAAGTGTCAGAAGAAGTTGTTAAAAAGCTACAAGGAAAAGCCCAAAGAGAACCTAAAAATGCAACGCAGCAATTACCAGCAGTCAAAAAGCAAGACTTGTTCACTCTCCACTCAAGGTCCCCACTGTTTAGCTTCCAACCAGCTGACTCGGCCTCCCGAAACTCCCCATCAAATCAACTCTGTAGTTTAGGCGCCGAAAGCTTCACAAATTAAATTTACAGATCATTCAGATTAATAGGAGTAAGCTAGAAATAATTGTAATACAATGTGAAAATGAATACATACAGTAGCTCACAAAAGTGAGTACACCCCTCACATTTTTGTAAGTATTTTATTATATCTTTTCATGTGACAACACTGAAGAAATGACACTTTGCTACAATGTAGAGTAGTGAGTGTACAGCTTGTATAACAGTGTAAATTTGCTGTCCCCTCAAAATAACTCAACGCACAGCCATTAATGTCTAAACCGCTGGCAACAAAAGTAAGTACAAATGTCCAAATTGGGCCCAAAGTGTCAATATTTTGTGTGGCCACCATTATTTTTCCAATACTGGCAAAAAAAGTGGGGTTAGCCTGGATCGACCGCTACACTTAATAAGTATAAATACAAGCCTACATCAGATATCTATTCTCTTAGTTTTTTCCAATACTGCCTTAACCCTCTTGGGCATTGAGTTCACCAGAGCTTCACAGGTTGCCACTGGAGTCCTCTTCCACTCCTCCATGATGACATCACAGAGCTGGTGGATGTTAGAGACCCTGCGCTCCTCCACCTTCCGTTTGAGGATGCCCCACAGATGCTCAATAAGGTTTAAGTCTGGAGACATGCTTGCCCAATCCATCACTTTTACCCTCAGCTTCTTTAGCAAAGCAGTAGTCATCCTGGAGGTGTGTTTGGGGTTGTTATCATGTTGAAATACTGCCCTGCGGCCCAGTCTCCGGAGGGGATTATGCTCTGCTTCAGTATGTCAAAGTACATGTTGGCATTCATGGTTCCTTCAATAAACCGTAGCTCCCCAGTGCCGGCAGCACTCATGCAGCCCCAGACCATGACTCCCACCACCATGCTTGACCCTAGGCAAGACACACTTGTTTTTGTACTACTCACCTGCTTGCCGTCACACATGCTTGACACCATCTGAACCAAATAAGTTTATCTTGGTCTCATCAGACCACAGGACATAGTTCCAGTAGTCCATGTCCTTAGTCTGCTTGTCTTCAGCAAACTGTTTGCGGGCTTTCTTGTGCATCATCTTTAGAAGAGGCTTCTCCTGGACGACAGCCATACAGACCAATTTGATGCAGTGTGCGGCGTATGGTCTGAGCACTGATAGGCTAACCCCCACCCCTTCAGCCTCTGCAGCAATGCTGGCAGCACTCATACATCTATTTCCCAAAGACAACCTCTGGATATGACCCTGAGCACGTGCACTCAACTTCTTTGGTCAACCATGCTGAGGCCTGTTCTGAGTGGAGCCTGTCCTGTTAAACCACTGTATAGTCTTGGCCACCATGCTGTAGCTGAGGTTGGAGTCTTGGAAATCTTCTTATAGCCTAGGCAATCTTTATGTAGAGCAACAATTATTTTTTTCAGATCCTCGAAGAGTTCTTTGTTATGAGGTGTCATGTTGAACTTCCAGTGACCAGTATGAGAGAGTGAGAGCGATAACACCAAATTTAATACACCTGCTCCCCTTTCACACCTGACATCTTGCAACACTAATGAGTCACATGACATCGGGGAGGGAAAATGGCTAATTGGGCCCAATTTGTACATTTTCACTTAGGGGTGTACTCACTTTTGTTGCCAGCGGTTTAGACATTAATGGCTGTGTGTTGAGTTATTTTGAGGGGACAGCAAATTTGCACTGTTATACAAGCTGTACACTCACTACTTTACATTATAGCAAAGTGTCATTTCTTCAGTGTTGTCACATGAAAAGATATGATAAAATATTTACAAAAATGTGAGGGGTGTACTCACTTTTGTGAGATATGATGTTACATTTTGACCATACATTCATAATCACAAGATTCAAAATAATTTAACCACTTCCAATCGAAGCCAATTCTGGAACTCCTCATTTTCCCTTACATTTTTTTTTTGATCACTTTTATTCCTATTACAAGGAATGAAAAAATCTCTTGTAATAGGAATGGGGCATGACAGGTTCTCTTTAGAGAGAGCTCTGGGGTCTATAGGTCCCCAGATCTCTCCTCTAGGCTGGAAAGCCTAAGATTAAAAAAAAAAAAACGATTTTGGGCTTTCCAGCTAAAAAAACAGCAGTGTTTACTTCTGCCATCTGGTCCTCGGGCAGCTCTATGGTAAATGGCTGCCGCTGGGCAATTCATTCTGCATTCCGATTGCACAGGCAGGCCAGTAGAATCACAGGAGGGTGGCGGGAGGGGGGATGCAAAAATCTAGGGAATGCTGGGTATCACAAATCTCACAATAAGTTAAGTGCTGTAGTGTCTTCTTGCCAGAAGGATCATTACATTTCACACTGCAACAAGGAAAAGCTTAAGTATATGCAATAACTTTTTTTCTACAGTTTTTTAAATTTTATTTGTATTCAATTTTAAAGCTGCTATTTGTGATAGGGCCCAGATATATTAAGTGGACCTTGCTTTCATTGCAAGTTCTGCTTTAAACATTCATAACGGGCATTGAAGAATTGTATGCTAATGAGAACTTAATTTGTACAAAATCAGTAAAGCAAGAGATACTTGCTGAGCTGTCTAGAACTGATTCTCTGTTTTAGAGAATCAACTATTTAAAAAAAATATCGTGATCCTCTACATTCCCATTTCCCACAGGTATGCAGTGTCCCTTTTACAGTCTAATGGCCCATATGCCATTTAACTTCAGGTGGGTGCTTCGGAGAAGGAAGTGGGGGGTGGGATGGGAAACACTCTTAGAACGCAAGCCTTTTTTTATTTAAGTTTGCTTATGTTACCCTTGTTTGTTACATTAGAAATTGCTTGTTTTTACTAATTAGCCATAAAAGTAACTGTTGGGTCAGAAGAACAGATTGAGATTTAACATACTGTTAACAAGACACACTGACTGTTCTGTGGTCACAAAATCACTGCTTTATGTTAGTTCTTAATGAAATCAGTTTATCTGTACTGTAAACTTTTATAGTTTTCAATAATTATGTGATAAAAGAGAACAGTAGGTGCACAGTTAAACTAGGCATTCAGATGATAGCTGATATTACATCAGAAATCCTCAACATGTAAAATTATAACATAATTGAAATTTTATCACTTGTTCATAAAAATACAAGTTTATTTTTTTCTTCTATTGCAGTACAAAACTTTTGTAAGTTTGAAGAGGAACTTCAACCAAGTTCCAAAATAATAAAATGTTCAAGATGAAAATGTAGCATCAAAAAACAATAAGTGTTTATACAAATAAACAGTGTGTGAAAATTCACTTTCAAAATCAACTTCAGTGAATTTCCTTCTTCACCACAATATGTGCATCAAATGAAGATCCATAAAACCTCAATCAGCCATTACAGTGAAAACACACCAGAATCAATGGCAGCCTGAACTACAGGCAGCAAAAACACGTCTTTAATAAGTAGGATTCCCCTTTAAATCCTCTCCAGCCTCTATCCGCAACAGGTGCATCAGATTGTTGTTCAGACAAAGCTTACATACCAGAGCAACAAAAGGGGGACCAGAGTGTATTATTTAAATCAAACATGAATATAATAGTTACACACACTGCTCACCAAATATAAACATGGGTATGACCACAACAAACACAAATATCCATGAGATCTCTCACCGTGACCAAAATATATCAAACCCGAAAATGATTTCCACCTATCACCAGACAGAATACAAACTCACTAAAGATATTGCTACTCAGTAAGGCTGGCCATACATTATACAATTCTCTTGTGCAACTTTCCTTTAGATTTACCAAAAACATATAATAGGAGGTCAAACCTAAACACTTTCAATTTGTATGCAATCAGGCAGGCCCTCCTACTACATAGTTGAAGGTAAATCTAAAGAAAATTGAATAAGAAAATTGTATGGTATATGGCCAGCTTAAGACCCCTTTCACACTGAGGCAGTTGTCAGGCATTTTAGCACTACAAATAGTGTCTGTAAAGCCTCTGAAAGCTGCCTCTCAAGCCACCTTAGTGTGAAAGCCTGAGTGCTTTTACACTGGGGCGGCGCGCTTGCAGAACGGGAAAAAAAAGTCCTGCAATCAGCATCTTTGGGGCGGTGTGGGAGTGTTGTATTTTAACCCCTTTTTAATCCCTTCTGAAAATATGTGAAGTCCCCTTTAAGGCAACTCTGGCTTCCTTATCTCTCCTGCCAGGGCCAAATGGTGTAAACAGACATTTACCTGTTCAGCATCCAGTGTCATCCTCACCCGGGCTGGTTCTTTGCTGGTCTGTGGGTCCCCAGCACCATGTTGACTGTGGGAAGCTGGTTGTAAATCCTTGCGGCTTCACAGCCAGCTTCCCACTGCACATTTATGAGTCGCTTATCCTCCTGACCTGTGACATGTCCCAGAAGGTTGTGGGCAGGGAAGGGTGTTGAACTTTCCCGCTCGGATTGCCTCGGTGAGTGAAAGTCGGTACCTGCCAAAACTAGGTACTCGCTCCCTCCTAAAAAATATCGGGGGGGAGGAGGAAGAGTGGAACTTCCCCTTTACAGTGAAGTTCTGCTTTACTAGAGAACTTCAGCCAGAATTAAACTTTACATATTATCATGTTTTGTGTGCTTAGATAAATGGGAGGGGTCATGATGGATGAAGTGATATTGTGTGCAATTTCAAACTTATTGTCCAGAACACCAGAAAATAAGACAGAAAAGCTTTATAAAATGTCAAGGACCATTTTTTTTAAAGAAATTTTATTTTAAATAGTTCATATAAACACAAAAGCAAAAACAGATTATTATTTTTTAGACTTTATGAGCAGTGCCTTGCAAAACTAGGGATGAGCCTGATGTTCGAGTTGAACGTAAGTTCGACTCGTACATCGGGTGTTTGCCTGTTCGCCGAATAGCGAACAATTTGGGGTGTTCGCAGCAAATTCGGAAGCCACAGAACACCCTTTAAAAGTCTATGGGAGAAATCAAAAGTGCTAATTTTAAAGGCTTATATGCATGGTATTGTCATAAAAAGTGTTTGGGGACCTGGGTCCTGCCCCAGGGGACATGTATCAATGCAAAAAAAAATTTAAAAACGGCAGTTTTTTCGGGAGCAGTGATTTTATTAAGGCTTAAAGTGAAACAATAAAAGTGAAATATTCCTTTAAATTTCGTACCTGGGGGGTGTCTATAGTATGCCTGCAAAGTGGTGCATGTTTTCCGTGTTTACAACAGTCCCTGCACAAAATGACATTTCTAAAGGAAAAAAAGTCATTTAAAAGTACTTGCGGCTATAATGAATTGTCGGTCCCGGCAATACACATAAAAATCATTGAAAAAAACAGCATGGGATTCCCCCACAGTCCATTACCAGGCCCTTTGGGTCTGGTATGAATATTAAGGGGAACCCCAAGCCAATTTTTTTTTTTAAATTGCGTGGGGGTCCCCCAAATTCCATACCAGGCCCTTCAGGTCTGGTATGCATATTAAGGGGAACCCCATGCCAAAATAAAAAAAAGGCATGGGGTCCCCCTCAAAATCCATAACAGACCCTTTAGATCCCGGGATCTGGGGGGACCCCCAGATCCCGGCCTCCTCCTGTGTGAAATAGTAACGGGGTACAAATGTACCCCCACCATTTCACAAAAAAAGTGTCAAAATGGTAAAAATGACAAGACACGGCTTGGGACAAGTCCTTTATTAAAAAATAAAAAAATAAAAATGTCCCACGAAGTCCATTCATCTTCTTCTCTTGCTCCGCCAATGGACCGAAAACCCCCCCCACACCGCCACCATGGGAGGCACCCGCCAGAATGACCGTCCTTTCAGGTGACAGTTCTTTTATAACTGAGGGCAGGGCCACATGGTGATGTCCCCGGGTGACCCCGCCCCCCTCTGACGCATGGGGACATCCCTATGGCTTCCCCGTAATGTCAGAGGGGCAGGGTCACCCAGTTACGTCACCCCGTGGCCCTTCCCCCCTCTGACGCGTCATGCGGTGGGAGCCTCCCATGGAGCCGGGTCGGTCGCAGCTTTTTTTTTTCTTTTTTGGTCTGTCGGAGCGAGAGAAGAAGAAGATGAATGGACTTTGTGGGACATTTTTATTTTTTTATTTTTTAATAAAGGACTTGTCCCAAGCCGTGTCTTGTCATTTTTACCATTTTGACACTTTTTTTGTAAAATGGTAGGGGTACATTTGTACCCCATTACCATTTCACATAGGGGGGAGGCCGGGATCTGTTAAAGGGGCTTCCAGATTCTGATAACCCCCCACCCGCAGACCCCCACAACCACCGGGCAAGGGTTGTGGGGATGAGGCCCTTGTCCCCATCAACATGGGGACAAGGTGCTTTGGGGGGCTACCCCAAAGCATCCTCCCCATGTTGAGGGCATGTGGCCTAGTATGGTTCAGGAGGGGGGGCACTCTCTCGTTCCCCCTCTTTTCCTGTGGCCTGCCAGGTTGCATGCTCAGATAAGGGTCTGGTATGGATTTTTGGGGGGCCCCATGCCATTTTTTTTTTAATTTTGGCACTTTTGGCAAAATCACTGCTCCTGAAAAAATGGCCATTTTTAAAACTTTTTTTGCATTGATACATGTCCCCTGGGGCAGGACCTAGGTCCCCAAACACTTTTTATGACAATAACTTGCATATAAGCCTTTAAAATTAGCACTTTTGTTTATTCTTGTTTGTGTCCCATAGACTTTAACGGTGTTCGCTTGTTTGAACAAATTTTTTGCCTGTTCGCATGTTCTGCTGCAAACTGAACCGGGGAGTGTTCGGCTCATCCCTACTCACAACCTGGAATTAACATGGATTGTTTGAGGATTTGCATCATTTAATTTACAGAACATGACCACAACTTTGAAGATTTTTTTTGTATTGTGAAGCAAACAACAAATTGGACAAAATAACAGAAAAAGTCAATGTGCATAACTATTCACCCCCCTAAAGTCAATACTTTGTAAAGCGACCTTTTGAGGCTATCACAGCACCAAGTCGCTTTGGATAAGTCTCTATGAGCTTGTCACATCTTACCACTGAAATTTTTGCCCATTCCTCCTTGTAAAACTGCTCCAGCTCCTTCAAGTTGGATGGTTTGTGCTTGTGAACAGCAATCTTTAAGTCTGACCACAGATTTTCTATTGGATTGAGGTCTGGGCTTTGATTAGGCCATTCCAACACATTTACATGTTTCCCCTTAAATCGCTCAAGTGTTGCTTTAGCAGTGTGTTTGGGGTCACTGTCCTGCTGGAAGCTGAACCTCCACACACAGAGTGGCACAGGTTTTGCTCAAGAATATCCCTGTATTTAGCACCATCCATCTTTCCCTCAACTCTGACCAGTTTCCCAGTCTCGACTGCTGAAAAATATTTCCACAGCATGATGCTGCCACCACCATGTTTCACTGCAGGGATGGTGTTCTTTGGGTGATGTGATGTGTTGGGTTTGCACCAGACATAGCATTTTCTTTGATGGCCAAAAAGTTGCAATTTAGTCTCATCAAACCAGAGCACCTCACTCCATACATTTTGGGAGTTTCCCACATGCCTTTTCGCAAACTCAAAACGCGCCATTTTGTTTTTTGCTGAAAGTAATGGCTTTCTTCTGGCCACTCTGCCATAAAGTCCAACTCTATGGAGCGTACGGCTTATTGTCATCCTATGTACAGATACTCCAGTCTCTGCTGTGGAACTCTGCAAGCTCCTTAGGTCTCCTTATGCTGCGTACATATGAACTGACTTTTTGACGGACTAGGTCCGACAGTCTTTCCGACGGACTTTGCAGCGTAGGTCCGCTGGACTTTCAGATGAACGAACTTGGACACACACGATCACACCAAAGTCTGACGGGTTCTTACGTGATGGCGTACGACCGGACTAAAATAAGGAAGTTGATAGCTAGTACCCAATAGCTGCCCTAGCATCAGTTTTAGTCCATCGGACTAGCATACAGACTAGCGGATTTTTCGACTGGACTCGAGTCCATCAGAAAGATTTGAAACATGTTTTATTTCTAGGTCCGTCTGACTTTTGGGGAAAAAAAGTCAGCTGGAACCCACACACGATTGAATTGCCCAACGGAGTCCGGACCGCCGGACCAAGTCTGCCGGAAAGTCTGCTTGTGTGTACGCGGCATTAGGGTTACCTTAGGTTTCTGTGCTGCTCTCTGATTAATGCCCTCCTTGCCCGGTCCATGAGTTTTGGTGTGTGGCCGTCTCTTGACAGGTTTGCTGTTGTACCATGTTCTTTCCATTTGGCTATGATAGATTTGATGGTGCTCCTAGGGATCATCAAAGATTTGGACATTGTTTTATAACCTAACCCTAACTTGTACTTCTCAAAAACATTGCCCCTTACATGTTTGGAGAGTTCCTTGGTCTTCATGGCAGTGTTTGGTTAGTGGTGCCTCTTGCTTAGGTGATGCAGCCTCTGGGGCCTTTCAAAAAGGTGTGTATATGTAATGACAGATCATGTGAAATTTAGATTGCACACAGGTGGACATCTCTAATTATGTGACTTCTGAAGGTAATTGGTTGCACCAGAGCTTTTTATGGGCTTTATAACAAAGAGGGTGAATACATACGCATATGCCAATTATCAGTTTTTTTATTTCTGAAAAATAGTTTTATGTATATGTTTTTCTAATTTTACTTCACCAGCTTAGACTATTGTGTTCTGATACATCACGTATAATTCAGATGGCTGTAATGTAACAAAATAGGTAAAAAGCCAAGGGGGTGAATACTTTTGCAAGGCACTGTATGTGTTAATGAATTGTAATGTGTCAGTACAGTAGATGATTGAGTGTGAGATAACAACATAGCAGGGATGATTTACTAAAGTTAACTAGGTTGTTCACTTTGCAGGGGATTTTTTTCCTTAGCTTAATGAATGTGATGAGAATTCTCTTTACAAATAATAACCAATCATATGCAATGAAAATTTTTAAAAAAACAGGATTTTTCCTTGAACATGATTGGATGATGGAAGACAGCAAAGCTTTACTTCATCCATTAAGCTAAGTGAACAGCCAGTGTCCCTCTGCTGCACTGAAATCCAAAGCAGTGTTGTCAGCCCTGCCCAGAATCCTCCCAGGTTATGAATGTTAGGAAATGAAGAGTGTTTTGTAGACAGAGACTTGGCCATAACTGACACTGACAGCCATAGGTGTGCGCACAGGGTGTGCCGGGTGTGCCCAGGCACACCCTAATCCCCCCATGCGCATTAGTGTTAGCGTTCTGTGTAGCAACAGGAACATGGGAAAGATCTCCCTCTTACCGGCTCTGCCATAAGAGAAGTGTTTATCCTTTTCTCTTTCACTGTGCCAGCAGGGAGATCAATGTGCCGGGGTCATATATATGTAGATACATACACATGCATGTGTGTTTGAGCTTAAGGGTGCACACCCTAATGCATTAGGCTGTGCACACCTATGCTGACAGCACTGCTTTATATTTTAGGTACAGTGAGGAAACTTTTCTGTTAGCTCACATAAACTGAAGAGCTCATTGGATTTCTGGCAGGGTTAACAAAGCCTGGGAAAATGTGCATGCATGCATTGCAAAAATGATTGACCAGCAGGTAAAAGCTTATACACATTAACAGATAGGCAATATATTGTAATTGCTACCAATGCTTAAAACGGAGTTCCACCCAAAAGTGAAACATCCGCTCATTTGTCTCCTCTCCTCCTCCAGTGCCACATTTGGCACCTTTCAGAAGGGAGGGGGGAGCAGATATATCCTGTCCCCACTTCCGAGAGTCCGGGCTGTGGCAAATTATGTCAGCTGCCTGGCTCCCTCCTCCTCCTTTCCCTGCCGCCCGGCCAGTAGGAGAGGGCAGCGGTGACTCATGCATGCACAGTAGGGAGTCAGCGTGAAGCCATAATGCTGCACTGCTGGGTTCCCTCAATAGCAATGGTGGCGGCAGCACCCGACAGCTGATGGAAACATCAGCTGGAAAAATCAGCTGCAGTTCTCGACATCGCTAGACTCCAGGACAGGTAAGTGTCCAATTATTAATAGTCAGCAGCTGCAGTATGTGTAGCTGCTGGCTTTTAATTTTTGCGGGGGTGGGCGAACCTCCTGTTTAAATCAAGCAAATCCTCTAATTGAGCTGGCAACAGTCTAAAGTATGACTCATACCTGTTTTTTTTGTCCAGCAATACACTTAAAGTGCTTGTTCACACCAGCATACAACAAAATAAAGAATAGGCATGAACACCCATATAGCTACCTCTACAAAATGCGGTGCTGCTAATGAGAGCCAGGAGGCTGATTCTTATTTATTTAATACACTTTTTTGTAGAGGTAGCTGCATGGGTGTTCAAGCCTATCCTTTCTTTTGTTGCGTTACTATGCTTTTGGTTACACCCAACCTACATGTTTGTGGTGGCTTCTCTCTTACATTGGCGGTTGGGCTCTCTAGACATTATTCTTGTTGTATCCTGTTCACACCAGCAATTCGCTCTGGATGCACAACTGGCAGGACCAGACTTCTCTATTCCAATCCACCAGGGGATAGTTGGAGTCATCAACCAAAAACAATATATTTGCTCATAGTGTAGTAGTTTAATATTCCAAAATATACCTTAAAAACTTTCAGTATAAAAACAACCAGTATAAAAAAAATTTGCTTTCAAACTTACATAAGGAGCTGCCAATCCTGCAGCCAAACCCTTTACAGTGTAGCTCTACGTACGTTTCATACAAAACTTGCGTCATAAGGAGCTGTCTGTTTGTTTGTCTATAGCAGCCATTATCATGTAACCTTTTCCTAGAGCTCCAATACATCACGTCCTGTTTCGGCACCATTTTGTTGTAGTCAAACATTACATCACTTCCTGTTTTGGCGCCATTTTGTTGTGGTCAAACCAATTAACGAAGTAGCCACCATTTTCTAACGGACCAGGAAGTGAAGATATTCATGAATAGGCTCAACTCTATTAACTTGTAGCCACTAAGTAATCAAACTGAAAACAATGCTAACAAACTAATATGTTGGAGGCAGTCTATGGGACTACACAAAGAGTTATAATATAACAAGCCCAAAAGTTATAAAAATTATAATAATTATAATACAAATCTTCAAATTAATAATATCTAAAAATATTAGTAATAGAGTCCGACAAGTCTACATATTACAATCTTTAACAGTTTTAAAATAATAATAATGCATCACTAGACAATAAAAATCTTGTGTATATGTCATCTAACAAAAAATGATAATTATAATTAATAATAATCCAATAAGGGCAAATTTTCAATGTGTTCAAAATATTATTATATTAATAAAAGGATCTAAAATTAGTATAAACTATATTAAGTATCAATAAACCGATTTAGGTCCCAATCTACATTTAGCCCCAAGGGAGTATAAGACTTTCATACAGCCATTTTATTTCCATTTTCGATATTTCTCTCATTCTGTGACAACCTCTCCAATGTGGTTTTAATTTGTCAATAGCCACAGTTCTAAGACCACTAGGATCTCTATCATGGCTCTGTCTAAAATGGGGCGAGAAGGCAGTGTTTTTTAAAACCTGTTCTTATGTTGTATACGTGTTCTCTCAATCAATCTCTCAGCCTCCCAGTGGTTCTGCCCACATATTGTTCATGACTGGTGTACTCCAAGAAATAAACCACGTGGCATGATTCATGTGAAATGAACATATCTATTGAGTATGTTTATGTCAGTGATAATTGAAGCAAATTGATATTGTTTACATTGTCTCTGTGACAGTACATATTACACGTTTATTGCAGGGATGGAAGCCTTTAAAGTGATTGTAAAGGCTCAGTTAAAAAAAAAACAACAAAAAAAAATTGTATACTTGCTCTATGCTATGGTTTTGCACAGAGCAGCCTGGATCCTCCTCTTCTCGTGTCCCTCTTTGCTGCTCCTGGCCCTTCCTCCTGTCAAGTGCCTTCACAGCAAGCAGTTTGCTATCGGGGCACCTGAGCCGAGTCACAGCTCCGTGTGTCCATTCAGACACAGAGCACTGACCCGGCCTGCCCCCTCTCTCCCCTGATTGGCTAACTGACTTTGATTGACTGATGCGGGAGCCAATGATGCCTCTGCTGTGTCTCAGCCAATCAGGAGGAGAGTCCTGGATGGCTATAACACTTGTGGGCATCTCTAGAGAGAGAGGGGGCTCAGGTAAGTAATTAAGGGCTGCTACACACAGAAGGTTTTTTATCTTAATGCATAGAATGTATTAACCACTTCAGCCCTGGAAGATTTGGCTGCTCAATGACCAGGCCATTTTTTGCGATTCGGCACTGCATTGATTTAACTGACAATTGCGCGGCTGTGCGATGCTATACCCAAACAAAATTGACATCCTTTTTTCCCATAAATAGAGCTTTCTTTTGGTTGTATTTGATCATATCTGCGGTTTTTATTTTTTGCGCTATAAACAAAAAAAGAGCGACAATTTTGAAAAAAACACAATATTTTGTACGTTTTGCTATAGTAAATATCCCCATTTTTTTTTTTTAAAAAGCAAATTTTTTCCTCAGTTTAGGCCGATATGTATTCTTCTACATATTTTTGCTAATAAAAATCACAATAAGGGTATATTGATTGGTTTGCGCAAAAGTTATAGCGTCTACAAAATAGGGGATAGATTTATGACATTTTTATTGTTATTTTTTTTATACTAGTAATGGCTGCAATCTGCGATTTTTATCGGGACTGCAACATTATGGCGGACACATCGGACACTTTTGACACATTTTTGAAACCATTGACAATTATACATTGACTGTGTGTTCTAACTGTGGGGGGAGGGGACTGACTATAGGAGATGACAGATCGTGGTTCCTAGCTATTAGGAACTCACAATCTGCCACTCCTTTCCTCACAGAACAGGGATTTGTGTGTTTACACACACATGTCCCTGTTCTGCTTCTCGTGCCCACGATCGCGCATGGCTGTGGTCAAGTTGACCGCCGGGCACGAGCATCGGCACCCCCGCAATGCAGCAGACGTGGGCCTGCTATCCCACTTAAAGTTTACAACTCCTTTAATCTCTGCAAATGAGAGGCGTTTTTAGAAGGATCAAGAATATTCGGAGACAAACTACCTCTTAAATTTGGGTCTCTCCTGAATACTGCCTCTGGTTTATCTGGTAGAATCTATTTTAACCACTTCCCACCCGGCCTATAGCAGAATGACCACTGGGCAGTGGTTCTGTTATCCTAACTGGGCATCATATTACCTCCAGCAGGATAACATGCTGGCACACGGCCACGGGGGTGTGCAGCGCGGCGATCGTTGGTGCTATATGTCACTCTGACACACCACATCTCCGATCATGGTAAGGAGCCTCTGATGGAGACTCCTTACCACGTGATCAGCTGTGACCAATTACAGCTGATCACAGCATAAACTAGGAAGTGCCAGTAAATGGCTTTCCTCGGTTCGCGCTGACAGGGAGACCGGCCGATCAGGGGGGTCTGCGCTGATAATCAGCACATTGATTATCAGCGCAGCCCCCATAAGAGGTGTCCATCAGCTGCCA
Source organism: Lithobates clamitans (assembly GCA_037952925.1). Lineage (NCBI taxonomy): Eukaryota > Metazoa > Chordata > Amphibia > Anura > Ranidae > Lithobates > Lithobates clamitans. Next base: position 6,897,689 of record JBBGZY010000787.1, on the reverse strand, counting down.
ATCACTTGATGGTGTTGGACCAAGAAATTGGTTATCATAACAAAACATTTTCTTAACCCTTTTCTCTCCTTAAGGCAATAATGTTTCTCTATCTATATTTAGAATTTCTTTTATAGATTAGTCAAGTGTACTGTAGCTTCGTCATAACCCTTCTCCAGGAATCTATTTTTTTAAGGTTGACGCTTTTTGTACATAATCATTTACATCTTTACAATTATGTCTCATCCTGAGAAATTGTCCTTTGGGAATACCTTCCAACCAAAGGGGGTGATGGCAGCTGTCTAGTAGGATATAGCTGTTCCTGTCTGAGGCTTTAAAGAAGGACTTTGTGTAAATTTCTCCATGCATTACTTTTAAATTTAAATCCAGGGAATTAACTTCCTGTTTACTATATATATAAGATAAACTTATTTTATAGTCATTGCTGTTAAGATAGGATAAGAAGTCTATTAATGATGATTCATCCCCTTTCCATAGTAACCGGACATCATCTATAAAGCACTTTTAAAACAATAGATTTTCTTTTTGTCTATCAAAAATAACGTCACGTTGCCATTTTGATATAAAGAGATTTGCTAAACTCGGGGCAAATTTAGGCCCCATAGCAACACCTATCTTTTGCAGATAAAATCAAAAGTCCTTAAACCAGCAAAAATTATGACATGGTGAAATCTAGCAGAGAAATAACAAACTCTCTTTGAGGTATCAGGATATCTGTTTCATTCAAATACAGTGACACTGCTGCTCTACCGTCTAAATGGTCAATATTAGTATAGAGAGATGCCACATCAGCAGTAACCAAAAATGTTTGATCATCAATCTTCATATCCTTTAATAATTTAACACTTGTTTGGTGTCTTTTAGATATGTTGGTGTGCATGTCACTATTTGTTAAAGAAATGAATGTATATATACCCTAATTTTTGACGTAAGGGTTCCTATGCCATTTGTATCGGGCCTTCCCGGTGGATTTATGGGGTCTTTGCAGACCTTAGGCAGAAAATATATCGTAGGGATTCTGGGAGCTGATGGGACTAAGTATGGTTTCTCTTTCTTATTAAGTATCCCTTCTTTATAACCAGTATTAATCATTTGCTTGCGTTCTCTCTTATACAGTCAGGTCCATAAATATTGGGACATTGACACAATTCTAATCTTTTTGGCTCTATACACCACCACAATGGATTTGAAATGAAACAAACAAGATGTGCTTTAACTGCAGACTTTCAGCTTTAATTTGAGGGTATTTACATCCAAAGAAGGTGAACAGTGTAGGAATTACAACAGTTTGTATATGTGCCTCCCACTTTTTAAGGGACCAAAAGTAATGGGACAATTGGCTGCTCAGCTGTTCCATGGCCAGGTGTGTGTTATTCCCTCATTATCCCATTTACAAGGAGCAGATAAAAGGTCCAGAGTTCATTTCAAGTGTGCTATTTGCATTTGGAATCTGTTGCTGTCAACTCTCCATATGAGATCCAAAGAGCTGTCACTATCAGTGAAGCAAGCCATCATTAGGCTGAAAAAACAAAACAAACCCATCAGAGAAATAGCAAAAACATTAGGTGTGGCCAAATCAACTGTTCGGAACATCCTTAAAAAGAAAGAATGCACCGGTGAGCTCAGCAACACCAAAAGACCCAGAAGACCACGGAAAACAACTGTGGTGGATGACCGAAGAATTTTTTCCCTGGTGAAGAAAACACCCTTCACAACAGTTGAAGCAGGAAAAATCGAGGAAAGCTGGAAGCCGCACACCGGTGTAATGGTGAATGCTTTATTAAAAAGCTAAATCATAAAGAAACACAAAACACTACAGCAGAAGCATATAAAAACAGCTGACGCGTTTCACACTCACGATGAGTGCTTACTCATAGCTGACATGTATGGAAGTACATAACATATTTAAAGCCTAATTTTAAAACCTATGTGGTCATGTGATGGTATTGATCATTGACAGCGGCTGGAGATCAATCATGTCAATTCTCGGCACCTGTTGTTAAACTCATAGGCTTAAACGGTAGGGACTCCCATGTGAATGATATATAAGCAGCAGTGGAAAGAGGAAAAATAAATAAATAGTGAATGAATAAAAAAGTAAAAGAGTATATAAAAGAAAAAGAAAAATTGTTGTTAATGTGTGAAATATGATATTGTGTGATGTGTATTATATGCAAGAAAGTATTTATGAATGAAAGTATATAAGCGGAGTATAGAAAAAATGTGTTGATAATAATAGTGTGAAAACTGAAAAAATCGTTGTCCAAATGAACTTGTTTCAAAAAAATGAAGTAAACATTTACATATGTGAATATTATATGCATGAATATATAAAAATGAAAAATATAAAAAAATATAAAAATATATATATAAAAAACATGTATAGTTATACATGTATGATCATGTGATTGTGTGCACAGGAAGATCGCCTGCAAAAAGCGATGTGTGTAGTGAAACTGAGAAATGGAACCAATAAATATGTGCCATATATATTCAAATGAATCTAAAGTAGAAGATAACGATTTTAATAAATAATATTGTTGAATGAAAAGAAAGAATTAGATTAATAAGGTGGCATTATGTGACGTGTATGTTTAAAAGCCATAGTGCTTAGTGGCATCATAGGATATGTGTGTTTAAAAGCCATAGTGCTTGGATCTGAATGAGGATTGGCTTGTGTGTGTTCTCATGAGCGACCAAGGTTCAATTTAAATCCTGGTCCGCAGTGCAGAGCATAACACTCATGTCAATGCAGTGCCGGCCAGGATAAATGTAAGAATGTAAATGAAAGATTAATTAATGAAAATCTTTCTAACAAAAGCAAAGATTGCTGTCAACAGCAAACAGAGAAGCCAGGATAACTCGTGTCCAAATTGGCTTGCTCGTATGCATATGTCTGCCTTTGTCCGTATAAAGTTATAGGCTGGATGTGTAGAAACTTGTTTCAGTCTGTGCAAAGTATATAAAGAATATATAAATTACACGGATGTCAGTAGATGAAAGAAAAAAGAGGGGAACGTAAAACAACAGGTGCCATCCGTTACTATTCTTCTATGTAAAATGTAGCTGACATTAACTGTTGATGATAATACAGCAGTGTGTTGAAAAATACAGAAATGAAACAATGTTGGAAGTTTTTCATAGGCAGACATTTAGCTCAAGAAACAAATCCGATCTATAACAGAAAAGCAGAAAGTGAGAGATTTTACTCAATCATAACAATAATGTAGACAGACTAATCTAAGACTGTATTAAAAACTTTTTTTAGTTGATAAGAACTAAATAACATGATAAATGAATGATTCCAACAATATTAAAATTATGTTGTTCACAAAAAAACTGTACTGCGCTTATCAGGACCGTGGATGTATTTCCAATAATCAGTGAAAATATTTAAATAATCACATGACAAAAATAATGATTCTAGTGCATGCTGATATTAGATATATGCTTAAACCACTAGTCCTGACCCAAAAAGGATTTTTGTGCGTAGGAATCCACAAGTGGAAGGACATTTTTATGTTTTTATGTTTTTATATAAAGTAACTATAAAGTAACTATTGTCGCAACTAATGTGGATCCCACAAAGAACTCTCACAAGGTTGTTGATTATATATATATTAAAAACCGTAATGGATCATATGTGTAAGGTTTTATATATATAATTGATTGGAAAACATTCAACGCCCATAGAATTATAGGGCTACAAAAGTAACTCATGTGTATAAAAAAAGCACGTATGTGTGGACAGTAATAATCAAGGGTACAACCTAATTAATCGCATCTTCTGACAATAGATGTATGATGAGGGAGCAAGTAATGAGAGAGAAAACATCGGTATTCTGATAAAGACTATAATGGGGATTGAGATGTGACAGAACATGGGGAGGATAAATGTCAAGATTTTACTCATAATAATAGGAAACATCCCATTCAAAATTCAAGCCTAGTGGAATTATGGTGTTCAATAAGAATAACCAGTGCACTTTGCGTTTGCAAAGTAATTGAAATCTATCCCCCCTCTGATGGGTGTCACAATCTTCTCTATGCCTTGAATATAAAGGCTCGATGTGTCCTTCTGATGCACAAAGATCCAGTGTTTAGCTACGTTGGTTAATTTATCCTTTTCTATGTTGTGTAAGTGGTCATATAAACAATCTCTAAGATGTTGTGTCGTGCGTCCTACATATTGTATTTGACAGATGTCACAGGTGATGACATATACTATATATTGAGTATTACAGTTTACAAATGAGGAGATGTTAAAGACTTTGCCATTTGTGCAGGATTTTATCTGTTTGCCTTTTCTAATATGGCTGCAATAATTGCAACCTCTTTTGTCACATTTGTAGTTGCCCACAAGATTTAACCAGTTAGAATTAGATGTTTCAGTTAACACAAGACTGGGTGACAAGGAGAAACCACCTTGATACCTTTGTTGGACCTTCACAACAGTTGGTTGGCCAAATCAATCACCTGGCCTGAATCCGATTGAGCATGCTTTTCACTTGCTGAAGACAAAACTGAAGGGAAAATGCCCCAAAAACAAGCAGGAACTGAAGACAGTTGCAGTAGAGGTCTGACAGAGCATCACCAGGAATGAAACCCAGCGTCTGGTGATGTCTATACATTCCAGACTTCAGGCTGTAATTGACCTCAAAGGATTTGCAACCAAGTATTAAAAAGTGAAAGTTTGATGGATGATTGTTAATCTGTCCCATTACTTTTGGTCCCTTAAAAAGTGGGAGGCACATATACAAACTGTTGTAATTCCTACACCGTTCACCTGATTTGGATGTAAATACCTTCAAATTTAAGCTGAAAGTCTGCAGTTAAAGCACATCTTGTTTGTTTCATTTCATATCCATTGTGGTGGTGTATAGAGCTAAAAAGATTAGAAATGTGTTGATGTCCCAATATTTATGGACCTGACTGTATGTAATAGTGGGATCTTTATTTAATGGTAGGTATCCCTATCATTCAGGATGTTAAATATTTATGTAATATACTTATTCTTATCCATTAGGACTATACTGCCTCCCTTATTGGCAGGTCTTATAACAAGATCCTTTCATTCTAGTAAAGTTTTCACCCCAAGATGATTATCCCTTTCTTCTCTTACGTTTTTTTACCTCTAATTTTTCCAAATCTTGTATCACCGTGTCTTTATGTAAGAATTACCATTGTTGGGAGGATTAACTAAAGAAGCATTCCTTAAGGAGGTATGATGGTAGATTAAACCTGTACTGATTTGCACAATGGGATTTTGTATAAAATGTTTTTTGATACCAATTTGTCTGGTGAATTTATGAAGAAGATCAATGAAAGTTTAAAATGTATTAAGGTGGGCCTTAGGAGCAAACTGTAAACCCTTGTTCAGTAATCCCACCTCCTCAGGGGTAAGAGATTCTAAACCCAGGTTAAAAATACCTTTAGATTGTCCTAGTCTCACCTTATTTTTTGGGATCTATCAACTCTCCTCCTTCCTCTTCTACCTCTTCTGGATCTATGCACCTTTTCCTGTTTTTCCTTCCTCTTAAAAAATGATAATTAGAGTTTTGTTGATATGGTGGTTTGTAGGAAGTAGATGGTTGAGGTCGATATCTTCCACCTGAAGTGACTTCTCCTGCATCATAATCATATGGAGTCCTATCCTCTTCCCACTCCACTTTTTAGGGTCTGTATTTTGTGATGGACTGTAAAACCTCTCAGTGAGGGATGTTGTCCTTTATTATAATTATTGAATTTTACCTTAGGGGGTCCCCTAGATTTATCTTGGGGATACCAATCTATATATCCCCCTCCTATTTGATAATCTTACCAATTTCTGAGGGGTTCAAATCTATTCTGAGTAGGCTTAGGGCCCCAACCTTTGGTGTCATATGCATAATAATTCTTATAATTATTCCTCCTGGGAGTATGGTTTCCATGTGGCTTGGGTTTGCCCTTAACCTTTTTTTTTCCCTTTACTTCAGCCCTTCTGCATGGAAGACATTCCTTTACCAGGGTTTGCCCTATCCACATCAGTAGGTCTACTTGGAGTATTAACATTGGTTGTTACACCATTCTGGGAACAAACTGATTTGGGAAAATGATTGGCAACTTCGTGTAGATTGCAATTTAAATACTTAAATTAACCTATTCGTAGTCCTGTACATCCCTCATATATTGTTTCCTTTTTGAAATTGTTGTTCCTCCTCCATGTTATCTAGAACTTTTTTGAGTTTCTCTGATTTCCATTTGTATTCTTCTTTACCCTTATGTGTTGTTTGTTATTATCTAGTAAGGTTCATTTCTGTATCTAAAGCAATCAACTTTTTCTTTTTCCTTAAAATCAAGAGTTTAAATAAATCTATACCTGCACTGTTAAACAATTGGTACCAGTCTTTTCCTCCCCCTTTTCATCCTGTTCAGGAGGTAGATTCCATCTAAGGTAGCGTTGGACCATATTTATGAAATTATTTTTTAGGATGCCTTATCTTTCTCAAACTTAGTTATTGGTACCAATATGCACCATGACAGATGGATCCTTAACAGCCCCACCCAACAATCTGTCCATCCAATCCATGTCACAGAAGGCTTTCCAGAACCTGGGAATACACTGTGTACCCTTATCAGAGACAATGTTCTGGGATATCCCCTGAATTATTTCTCAGACAAAGAAAGAAGCCAAGAATTTTGAGGAAGGGAGTTTGGCTAGTGAAATGAAATAAGCCATTTTACTAAAACGTTCCACTATCACTTTAGGCCTACAATGGAGGAGAGCAAACAGCTTTTTTGGGGGTAGATTGGGTGGAGCACTAGACTGAGCCTTTAAAATAGAGTCCAAATGGTCAGGGGAAAGGGCCCCTATCACTTGTGCTGGAGGTAAGATATTGTGAATCTTAGAGGGAGTTTTTGAACATTCTTAGAACCTGGACAGTAGGTGATAGTGAATTAAAAGTGGGTAAAGAAGAGGGATTAAGAGGACTGATGAAAATTAAGCTGCTTTGCCATCTTAATGTATTTTAGATTCTCATGGTTGGTAAACACTACAAACAGATTGTGAGCCCCCCTCCAGCCAATGTTGCAGTTCCTCAAGGGCCCATTTGACCGCTAAGAATTCCTGGTTCCAAATGTCATAGTTTAGATCCACACTGGAGAACTTCCAAGAGAAAAAAGCACAGGGATGTAGCTCACTAGATGAAGAGGACCACTGGGAAAGGATCGCTCCTACTCCAACATCTAAAGCATCAACTTCCACAATAAATGGCATCAAAGGGCCAAGATGAATCAGTACAGGTTCTGAGACAAAGGCAGATTTAAGTTTTTGAAAGGCTGAAATGGTTTTGGGGGACCAAATGGCAGTATAGGCTCCTTTCTTGGTTAGGGCAGCAATTGGTGTGACAATGATGGAGAAATCCCTAGCAAACCTCCTATAGAAGTTGGCAAAGCACAGAAAACATTGCACTGCTTTAAATCTTTAGTTTGAGCCCAATGGGTGATAGCCTGTACTTTGGCAGGATCCATGGCAATCCCAGTGTTGAACAGTATATATCCCAGTAATGGTACTCAGGGGAAGTGAAAAGTACATTTAGAAAGCTTTGCATATAGAGAGTGTTGCTGGAGTTTTGATAGGACTGCACGGATATGATTATAAAGATCACTAAGAGAGAAATCATGATGTTATCCACATACACAAAAATAAACTGGTCCAAATAGTCACGAAAAATGTAATTCACAAATTCCTGGAAGGCAGCTTGTGCATTACATGACAAGGTACTCATAGTGATCTTCACGGGTATTAAAAGCTTTTTTTCACTCATCACCCTCCTAAATACAAATCAAATTTGGTGAAAATGTTTGCTTCTTGGATGTGACTAAAGAACTCTGTAAGGAGTGGTAGGGGATACTTACATTACTCTACCTAACTAGATACAATGATCCTGTTCAAGCCACAGTATACAGGACTTTTTTTTTTTTATTAAAAAGAAACCTGTATGGATGGGCGAATGAACCCCTTCTTGAGACTTTCCTGATTATAGGTTTTCATGGCCTGGATCTCAAGTAGTGACAAAGAGTAGGTTCTGCCTCTAGGAGGGGTAGTATTAGGCAGGAGGTCTATCAGAAAATCATATGGCAGATGAGGAGTAAGAACAGAAGTGGCCTTTTCAGAGGTCACATCAGTAAAGTCAGTGTAACAGGTACAGAGAGCTGGGACTGTGAGGTAGGCCAGTAATTTGGTGGTTTTAATGCAGTTCTGGAGGCAGGTCTGGGACCAGGACATCATCTCTCCTATAGCCCAATCTATGTGCAGGTTATGGATTTTAAACCAAGGATAACCTAAGATAAGGGAATAGGCAGGAGACGCTGACTGACTGCTTATCCAATACTCCAATGGTCAGAGTAATGGGTTTAGTACAAAAGGTGACCAAGCCCATGTATATAGGAGAGTTATCACAGTTAAAACTGAAAAGGGTATGTGCACATTAGTCAAAGCAATCTATAGATTGTATGCTAGTGGACCATCAATTAAATTACTAGCAGCACCGGAATTTATTAAGGCTGAGAGGTGATGGCAAAATGTGGCTAAACTAAGTTGAGCAGGAACAAACATTTTGTCTCAGGGGGACCTGCCACCACATAGTCTTGAGAGGCAGACCCCACCCACACTAGACCCTTGGCTTTTCCCAACTTATTGAGGCAGCTGGTGGCAAAGTGGCCATGGCAGCCACAATATAGGGAGAGTCCCTGGGACCTTCTTCTAGCCTTTTGCATGGGCTCCTCCTGGATAGGTTTAGAGGTACAGGAGGAGGTTTAGAGGAAACTGCTCTGTATGTCTTTACCGTAAATGCCTGTCTATATGGATGGCTACTTGCATTGTTTCATCTAACCATTTTGTTTTAGGGTAGTGTACTAAGGAGTCCTTGATGGAGTCTGATAGGCCTAACCTGAATTGTCTTTTTAGAGCTGGGCCATTCCACCCTAAGTCAAGGGCCCAGCAGTGGAATCAGAGCAGTATTGTTCAGCAGTGTGTTTACCCTGTTGTAAAGACTTTAGATTAGTTTCTGCTAAATGGGCTTGGTCAGGGTCATCTTACAGTAATCCCAGGGCCTTACAAAATGCCTTGACTGACTGAATTTTGTGCGAGTAGACTAAAAGCCCAAGACTGGGGGTCCATCTGCAACCACGTAATAATCAGGTTACCCAACTGTGCTTCAGGAGCACATGGCCTAAGCTTAAAGTACAGTATACAACTGTTGTTAAAATTGGAAAACATATGGGTGTCATTAGCAAGATGATCATATGAGTTAACCTTGTACTCTTGCTCCTGTGATACTGTTGGAGGTATGTGCCTGTGAAGAATTCATATTTACAGAAAATCTTCTTTTTTAATGACTTGTGATTATGTCATACCTACCCCTAGTGTTGATGGTCAGGCACTATAGCTGTCTCTGTTCTCTGCACCTATAGCAACCCCCTTTCCCATAAGGCAAGCAGGCCTAGCGAAAATCAGTTGCCCCAGCTCTTATACACAATACTGTAGTGCCTGGCTACCACGCTGGGGCAGATGCAAGCTAAGCACAGCAAATAGGTCTTTGCAGTTGGCAGACAGGCAAAGTGATCCTATGGCAGTCTGGGTTCAAGGCTGGCAAAGTTCCGACAGTAGTCAAGGTAAAATCTGTTATCAAAAGGAAGGCAGAGTTCTGAGAATATTCCAAATTCAATCTGAGGTCAATAACAGGGGAATCCAAACTAGCAGGGCAGGGGTCAGGTGAAGGCAATGGTCAAGGTACAGGAACAAGACAGGCAAACAGGGAGCTTGAAGAATGTGTTGCTAACACTATCACAAGCATGACACTAAGGGCTTGGCAGGCTTAAAACATGTTTGGTCTCCATTAATCACCCTGCAGGTGGACAGTCAGATAGGGAGAGTGCAGCTCAGCCAAAACCAGGATGCTGGAATGAGACCAGCGGCTTCAATGGATAGTTAAGGGGTTGTAAAGACCTTTTTTTTATTTTTTATAAATAACAAACAAGTCATACTTACCTCCTCTGTGCAAGGGTTTTGCACAAAGTGTCCCGATCCTCCTCTTCCGGGGTCCCCCAGCGGTGCTCCTGGCTCCTCCCCTCATCGAGTGCTCCGACGGAGAAGCCCTTTCCCTGGGGGCACTCGTGGAAACATGCTCCCACATCCTGCTGCTGCATCCATTGACACAGACAGCAGGATACGGCCCCGCCCCTGCATCCTGTGTCATTGGATTCTCACTGAAGGCTTATATGCAAGTTCTTTGCCATAAAAAGTGTTTGGAGACAAAGGTCCTGCCCCAGGGGACATGTATAAATGCAAAAAAGGGAGCAGTGATTTTATTAATGCTTAGAGTGAAACAATAAAAGTTTAATATTCCTTTAAATTTCGTACCTGGGGGGTGTCTATAGTATGCCTGTAAAATGGAGCATGTTTCCCATATTTAGAACAGTCTGACAGCAAAATGACAAGCAAAAGTCATTAAAGAGTGCTAGCGCTAGTGCCGGCTATTAATGAATTGTCGGTCCCGACAATACACATAAAAGTTCATTGATAAAAATGGCCTGGGATCTCCCACAGTGCATTACCAGGGCCTTTGGAGCTGGTATGAATATTAAGGGGAACCCCGAACCAAAAAAAAATGGCGTGGGGGTCCCCCCAAATTCCATACCAGGCCCTTCAGGTCTGGTGTGGATTTTAAGGGGAACCCCGTGCCAAAATTAACAAAAAAAAATGGTGTGGGGTCCCCCTCAAAATCCATACCAGACCCTTATCCGAGCACGCAACCGTACCAGGCCACATGCCCTCAACATGGGGAGGATGTCCCCATGTTGACGGGGACAAGGGCCTCATTCCCACAACCCTTGCCTGGTGGTTGTGGGGGTCTGCGGGCAGGTGGCTTATTGGAATCTGGAAGCCCCCTTTAACAAGATCCCACCCCCCCATGTGAAATGGTAACGGGTACATTGTACTCCTACTATTTCACAAAAAAAGAACTGCTTTTTAAGAACTGTCATGGCAGGTCTAGTGTCATTCAGCGGGCTCCTCCCATGGAGGCGGATCGTGTCGTGGCAGCATCTTCTCCGTATCCCGGGACGGGGAAGGATTACATCGCTGGAATTTTTTTTTCTTTTTTAATAAAGGACTTGTCCAGTGCTGTGTCTGTGTGTTTTTTACAATTTTTGACACTTTTTAGTGAAATGGTAGGAGTACAAGGTACCTATTACCATTTTACACAGGGGGGCTGGGATCTGGGGGTCCCCTTGTTAAAGGGGGCGTCCAGATTCCGATAAGCCCCCCGCCCGCAGACACCCACAACCACTGTGCAAGGGTTGTGGGGATGAGGCCCTTGTCCCTATCAATATGGGGACATCCTCCTGCACTACTTTTGCTGATTTCAGGTGCGACTTCAATAGACATCTGTGTATGAAGCCACACGGATGTCTATCAAGTAGCACCTGAAATCACACTGACCTTGCTACTTTGAAATCGTGCTACTTCAAGTGAAGTATCGCGATTTCAAAGCAGCATCAATGTGAACCAGGGCGAAGAGATTAGTTTTTTGGTGCATAAATAGATATTGAAATAAGATATAAGAGATATTGCACTTTCCCAAAACCACTACCCACAAAAACTAAAGAGAAAGAAAAGTGGAAGAAAAAAAAAACACCATCACAAAGCTCAATAATGTACTTTTATTTTACCAGCTGAAAAAAAAAAAAATAAATAATGTACATTCATTTATTAGCTTCAAAACAATTTGGACAGGATATATGGTGCTACATTTAGCAATGGGATTTTAAGGGCCCTGTTTAGGAGCTTACAATCTAAAATTTTACAAAATCTTAGAGTGGACACAGCTTTAATTTCAGTGTATAATTGGCAACACATCACATTTTTATCTGCAAGATTATAGAAACATACTTAACAGTCATTCTTACAAAGCATTCCAACATAGTATTAAAAAAAACACCCACCACCAGCCCACAATCCACACATACATACATTGGTGACCATGTTCTGCTGGAAGCTGCATTTCGGTGTACACGATTAAACAACGAGATCAAAAAGGGTAGAAGGTCAGCAGATGCTTCCAAATTATGTTTGCATGATCAGACAGGAACAATACACACACAACATTGACAGCATGGCCACATAAACCCACTTTTAATTGAAAAAATGCACAAGAATTTCAGCAAATATCCCTAGTTGGGCATTTGTCAATAGTCACAATATCATTCCTTCTCTCCCACAAATCACAGCAAAAAACCTGACCTTCTCAGGCCAAACGAACCCCCCCTACTACAGGCCTTTATATAAGAGAGGTGGTATTGTTAGCACACTGACACGCCCACTAGAAGTACATGCCCACCAGTATCTTTCAATCTATCTCTTCATGTATGTCCAAAGTGATTGCACCTGATGAGCAGGAACACATAATACTATACGCAACTGTGTTAGCCCTTGGCTATGTGCATCAAATCTCCAATTACAGGCCAGAGATTGAAGTCCATTTACATCCACATAAACAAAGCAACAGTTTTCCAAGCATATGTACCTGTGCAGTGTAAACCCTACAATTTTAAATGTCCAAATCCCTAGGCATGATAAGTGCCAACAAAGATTAACATCAGTCCCTGGCTGCAATGAGCTTCCAATCTAAAGTCCAAAAGTAACTTTCTTACATTAGAACCTATTTCGACAGGAGTCAAATAAGATGCCTGCATGTCTTTGGATTGTGGTGAGAAACCCACACAGGGAGAACATATAAACTTCAACACAAGCATGAGCATGTTGGGGAATTGAACCAACATCCCAGGTGCTGCTAGATAGAATTGCTACCCACTTAGCCATCAGGCAGCCTTACACATGTTCTCTGCATCTCTGTGGTGTGAACCAGCCCTAAGTCCATAGCCATGCTCAGTGTCACAAGCAATATACAATATATTGGCCTAAGTATTGTGATGCCTGCCTTTAAACGCACATGAACTCTAATGGCATACCAGTATTACTATTGGGTTCAAAACTCATTAAGGCCCACCCTTTGCAGCCATAACAGCTTCAACTCTTCTGGGAAGGCTGTCCACAAGGTTTAGGAGTGTGTACACGGGAATGTTTGACCATTCTTCCAAGTGCATTTGTGAGGTCAGGCACTGATGATGGACGAGAAGGCCTGACCTACAGTCTCCTCTCTAATTCATCCCCAAGGTATTCTGTTGTGTTGAGGTCAGGACTCTGTCCAGGCCAGTCAAGTTCTTCCTCCCCAAAATCACTCATCCATGTCTTTATGGACCTTGCTTTGTGCACTGGTCCAAATCATTTGGTGAAGGGGGGATTATGATGCGGGGTTGTTTTTCAGGGGTTGGGCTTGGCTTCTTAGTTCCAGTTAAGGGATCTCTTAAGGCATCAGCATACCAAGACATTTTGGAATAATATGGACAATTTCATGCTCCCAACTTTGTGGGAACAGTTTGGGGAAAGCCCCTTCCTGTTCTAACATGACTTCACACCAGTGCACAAAACAAGGTCCATAAAGACATGAATGAGCAAGTTTGGGGTGGAGAAACTTGTTTGGCCTGCACAGAGTCCTGGCCTCAACCCGAAAGAACACCCTTTGGCTGAATTAGAGACTGCGAGCCAGGCCTTCTCATCCAACATCAGTGCCTGGCCTCACAAATGCACTTCAGGAAGAATGATCAAACATTCCCATAGACACACTAAACCTTGTGGAAGCCTTCCCAGAAGCTGTTCTAGCTGCAAAGGGTGGGCCAAATCAAATCTTAACCCTATGGACAAAGACTGGGCTGCTATTAAAGTTTGTGTGTGTCTAAAGGCAGGCGCCCCAATACTTTTGGCTAAATAGTGTATCTGGAAAAGATTTACAATGGTGGTGGAACCCTCCTACACATAAATACTACATTTAGACATAGTTATAGGACCTGGGAAATGAGACAACTTCTCTATATGAAGCAGCATATTTGGGATTTGAACCCAGATGCTCAGGGATACTAAGCAAAAGATCTAACCTCTAAGCCACGGAGTTGTCACATGTGAGGACCTCCTACACATAACTACACATAAATACACATAAAAACACATACATACTGCATTTTTTTTTGGACCAGAGTTACCAACCCTCCAAAGCAAAATTTACTGGCAGGATGCCAAACATTTACAAACGGTACCAATTTTTTTACTGGCACTGCAAAAAAGTACCTAAATTTACAGTTTTCAGTGCTAAATGGTGCAAATATCAATATTTGAACTATAAACGTATATCTAATGCTAGAAATGTGTTTAAGTTTAACAAAAGTAAAAAAAAACATATTTCTGCATTGACATGAAAGTCAGGTCACTAGAACCCAGCTAGCACAGAGTTCCGCTTACATCAGAGTCTGCAGGATTCCCGCTTATAGTGAAACGAAACTCTTATGTAAAGGGGAACACTGCAGATCAGGATCTAAGGGGGAACTCTGATGTAGAGGGGGGCTCTGGTGCTCAATCACTTTAGACATACATGAAGAGGTAGATTGAAAGATACTGGTGGGCGTGTACTTCTATTTGGCGTGTCAGTGTGCTAACAATATAACCTCTCTTTTATAAAGGCCTGCAGTGGGAGGGGTTTGTTTGGCCTGAGAAGGTCAGTTTTTTTTGCTGTGATTTTTGGAATGATATTGTGCCTATTGACAAATGCCCAACTAGGGATATTTGCTGAAATTCTTGTGCATTTTTTCAATCAAAAGTGGGTTTATGTGGCCATGTTGTCAATGTTGTGTGTGTATTGTTCCTGTCTGATCATGCAAAGCATCTGCTGACCTTCTACCCTATTTGATCTTGTTGTTTAATCGTGTACACCAAAATGCAGCTTTCAGCAGAACATGGTCACCAATGTAAGTATGTGTGGATTGTGGGCTGGTGGTGGGTGTTTTGAATAAGTCTTTTTTTAATATTATGTTGGAATGCTTTGTAAGAATGACTGTTAAGTATGTTTCTATAATCTTGCAGATAAAAATGTGATGTGTTGATTGTTATACACTGAAATTAAAGCTATGTCCACTCTATGGTTTTGTCAAATTTTAGATTGTAAGCTCCTATGAGCAGGGCCCTTAAAATCCCATTGCTAAATGTAGCACCATATATCCTGTCCAAATTTTTTGAAGCTAGTAAATGAATGTACTTTTTTTTCTGCTGGTAATATAAAAGTACATTATTGAGCTTTTTTGTGGTGTTTTTTTCTTCTACCTTTCTTTCTCTTTAGTTTTTGTGGGTGGTGGTTTTGGGGAAAGTGCAATATCTCTTAAATCTTATTTCATAATGTATTTGTGCACCAAAAAACTAATCTCTTCGCCCTGGTTCACATTGATGCTGCTTTGAAATCATGCTACTTCACTTGAAGTAGCACGATTTTAAAGTAGCAAGGTCAGTGTGATTTCAGGTGCTACTTGATAGACATCCGTGTGGCTTCATACACAGATGTCTATTGAAGTAGCACCTAAAATCGGCAAAAGTAGTGCAGGAAATTGGTGCGGCGCCACAAAATTGGTGTTGCATCGATTGGAACAGTGCCATTGTTGCCAATAGTCATGCGATTTGATCTCTCAAATCGCATGACAAATCACTCCAATGTAAACCTAGGCTTCTGCACACCTGCAAGTAAATGATAAAGGTGGAATCTTTATATATAACAGTTGTGGAGAATTGCAGGTAATGAATTCAGCTGGTGGACAGGCAGTGTTGTATGTGTCAGCTTTAGTTCACATTGGTGCAATTTGACATGTCAAAGCGGTGGCAATTGCACCGTTTTAATTGGTGCAACTTTGGGGTGCAATTTGTATTGATATCAGTGCAGAAACCTGCACAGATGTCTCTGAAATTCCCCCTGCAGTCGGGACTGACATGCGGGAATGAAATTGTGTGATTTCAGCTGAACAATTTTCTCCTTCTGTCAGTGTGAACCAGGGCTCAAACTGGGCCTTTTGCTTTTGTCATTCACCTGCTGCTAACCCAGGGACACCATTTCTTATCAAACGCCTTTAAATATCATAAGTAGAAATACAAATTTGCATATCTGCAAAAAAACACAAATAATACAATTCTAATTGTGGTTGCAATCAAATATTCGCAGCAGTGATCTAAAGAATGTGGTTTCGCCTTCTGACCCAGAAATAAGTCATCTCCATCTAGGAGGACATGGCGAGGTCCCTGTTTAGCAAAGAGGAGGTGCTGCTAATTTTCCAGATAAGGGTATGATATGTACTTGCGCTTAATCAATGTGGGGTGGATGTGGTAGTTAGATTTGGTGTGGGTCGGGTTCATTGATTTGTTTGGCATCCCTACACATTTGCTTCTGACCCATGTGCACACATCACTTCCTGCATTTGTTCTGCTGATGTAAATGCAAGTATAAATGAGAGCTCCTTCCTATTAAAATATATATGACTTGTTTCACGGTTGGGCGACTTTGGACCTTCAAGTTGCTTGACAAGTTGTACCCCATGATTCTCAATGATAACTAAGGATGGGCCGAACACCCCCCCTGTTCATTTTGCAGCAGAACATGCGAACAGACAAAAAATTTGTTTGAACATGCACACATGTTAAAGTCTATGGGACACGAACATGAATAATCTAAAGTGCTAATTTTAAAGGTTAATATGCAAGTTATTGTCATAAAAAGTGTTTGGGGACCCGGGTCCTGCCCCAGGGGACATGTATAATGCAAAAAAAGTTTTAAAAACGGCCGTTTTTTCAGGAGCAGTGATTTTAATAATGCTTAAAGTGAAAGAATACAAGTGTAATATTCCTTTAAATTTCATACCTGGGGGGTGTCTATAGTATGCCTGTAAAGTGGCACATGTTTCCTGTGTTTAGAACAGTCTGACAGCAAAATGACATTTCTAAAAGAAGAAAAAAGTCATTTAAAAGTGCTAGCACTAGTGCTGGTGTTCTGCCGAGAAAGTTCCTTCCGGCGGATAAGGACTCCCCTGTACTGCACAGGAGCAGCACTTGTGCAGTACAAGCCGCCAAAAATAGCCTAAGCTGAACACCTGTGAGTCAGCTGTACACAGCGCCTGTAACAGGGCCCCTCGCAGGCTCACTTCGCTCGTCCATTTGGATGGTGGGGCTTGAACCTGAACTCAGGGCAGAATGTAGTGCGCAGGTGCCGTGTAGAGCTGACGATCAGCTGTTCAACTTCGGAGACTTTTGGCGGCTCCGCAGACATTCGTACTGCGCAAGCGCAGCGCATGCACAGTACAGGGGGGTCCTTATCTGCCGTGGGAACTTTCTCTGCAAACCCCCGTAGCGTCAGAGGGGGCAGGGTCACCTGTACATGCCACTGGGTAACCCTGCGATGTTTCCCCGTTGCGTCAGAGGGGGTGTGGTCTCCCGCACACATCACAGGTGACCCCGCCCTCAGCTTTTCAAGAACTGTCCCGGTAGGTCTAGCGTCATTCAGTGGGATCCTCCCATGGAGGCGGATCGTGTCATGGAGGCGTCTTTCTCCATATCCTGGGACAAGGAAGGATTACATCGCTGGAATTTTTTTTCTTTTTTAATAAAGGACTTGTCCAATGCTGTGTCTGTGTGTTTTTTACAATTGTTGACACTTTTTTTTTAAATGGAATTTGGGGGGACCCCCACGCCATTTTTTTTTTAAATGTTGGTTCGGGGTTCCCCTTAATATTCATACCAGACCCAAAGGGCCTGGTAATGCACTGTGGGGGATCCCAGGCCATTTTTATCAATGAACTTTTATGTGTATTGTCGGGACCGACAATTCATTAATAGCCGGCACTAGCTTTAGAACTTTTAAATGACTTTTTTTTCCTTTGAAATGTCATTTTGCTGTCAGACTGTTCTAAACATGGCAAACATGTGCCACTTTACAGGCATACTATAGACACCCCCCAGGTATGAAATTTAAAGGAATATTACACTTTTATTGTTTCACTCTAAGCATTATTAACCACTTGAGCCCCGGACCATTATGCTGCCTAAGGACCAGAGGTCTTTTTCCAATTTGGCACTGCGTCGCTTTAACTGCTAATTGCGCGGTCATGCAATGCTGTACCCAAACGAAATTTGCGTCCTTTTCTTCCCACAAATAGAGCTTTCTTTTGATGGTATTTGATCACCTCTGCGGTTTTTATTTTTTGCGCTATAAACGGAAAAAGACCGAAAATTTTGAAAAAAAATGATATTTTCTACTTTTTGTTATAAAAAAAATCCAATAAACTAAATTTTAGTCATGCATTTAGGCCAAAATGTATTCGGCCACATGTCTTTGGTAAAAAAAATGTCAATAAGCGTATATTTATTGGTTTGCGCAAAAGTTATAGCGTCTACAAACTAGGGTACATTTTCTGTAATTTACACAGCTTTTAGTTTATGACTGCCTATGTCATTTCTTGAGGTGCTAAAATGGCAGGGCAGTACAAAACCCCCCCAAATGACCCCATTTTGGAAAGTAGACACCCCAAGGAAATTGCTGAGAGGCATGTTGAACCCATTGAATATTTATTTTTTTTGTCCCAAGTGATTGAAAAATGACAAAAAAAAAAATATTTACAAAAAGTCGTCACTAAATGATATATTGCTCACACAGGCCATGGGCCTATGTGGAATTGCACCCCAAAATACATTTAGCTGCTTCTCCTGAGTATGGGGATACCACATGTGTGGGACTTTTTGGGAGCCTAGCCGCGTACGGGGCCCCGAAAACCAATCACCGCCTTCAGGATTTCTAAGGGTGTAAATTTTTGCTTTCACTCTTCACTGCCTATCACAGTTTCGGAGGCCATGGAATGCCCAGGTGGCACAAAACCCCCCAAAATGACCCCATTTTGGAAAGTAGACACCCCAAGCTATTTGCTGAGAGGCATATTGAGTCCATGGAATATTTTATATTTTGACACAAGTTGCGGGAAAGTGACACTTTTTTTTTTTATTTTTTTTTTTTCCATAAAGTTGTCACTAAATGATATATTGCTCACACAGGCCATGGGCATATGTGGAATTGCACCCCAAAATACATTTAGCTGCTTCTCCTGAGTATGGGGATACCACATGTGTGGGACTTTTTGGGAGCCTAGCCGCGTACTGGACCCCGAAAACCAATCACTGCCTTCAGGATTTCTAAGGGTGAAAATTTTTGATTTCACTCTTTACTGCCTATCACAGTTTCGGAGGCCATGGAATGCCCAGGTGGCACAAAACCCCCCCAAATGACCCCATTTTGGAAAGTAGACACCCCAAGCTATTTGCTGAAAGGCATGGTGAGTATTTTGCAGCTCTCATTTGTTTTTGAAAATGAAGAAAGACAAGAAAAAACATTTTTTTTTTTCTTTTTTCAATTTTCAAAACTTTGTGACAAAAAGTGAGGTCTGCAAAATACTCACTATACCTCTCAGCAAATAGCTTGGGGTGTCTACTTTCCAAAATGGGGTCATTTGGGGGGGTTTTGTGCCACCTGGGCATTCCATGGCCTCCGAAACTGTGATAGGCAGTGAAGAGTGAAATCAAAAATTCACGCCCTTAGAAAGCCTGAAGGCGGTGCTTGGTTTTCGGGGTCCCGTACGCGGCTAGGCTCCCAAAAAGTCTCACACATGTGGTATCCCCGTACTCAGGAGAAGCAGCAGAATGTATTTTGGGGTGTAATTTCACATATTTCCATGGCATGTTTGAGCAATATATCATTTAGTGACAACTTTGTGCAAAAAAAAAAAAAAATTTGTCTCTTTCCCGCAACTTGTGTCGCAATATAAAATATTCCATGGACTCGACATGCCTCTCAGCAAATAGCTTGGGGTGTCTACTTTCCAAAATGGGGTCATTTGGGGGGGTTTTGAACTGTCCTGGCATTTTATGCACAACATTTAGAAGCTTATGTCACACATCACCCACTCTTCTAACCACTTGAAGACAAAGCCCTTTCTGACACTTATTGTTTACATGAAAAAGTTTTTTTTTTTTGCAAAAAAATTACTTTGAACCCCCAAACATTATATATTTTTTTAAAGCAAATGCCCTACAGATTAAAATGGTGGGTGTTTCATTTTTTTTTTTCACACAGTAATTGCGCAGCGATTTTTCAAACGCATTTTTTGGGGAAAAAACACACTTTTTTTAATTTTAATGCACTAAAACACGCTATATTGCCCAAATGTTTGATGAAATAAAAAAGATGATCTTAGGCCGAGTACATGGATACCAAACATGACATGTTTTAAAATTGCGCAAAAACGTGCAGTGGCAACAAAATAAATACATGTTTAAAAGCCTTCAAAAGCCTTTACAGGTTACCACTTTAGATTTACAGAGGAGGTCTACTGGAAAAATTACTGCACTCGATCTGGCCTTCGCGGTGATACCTCACATGCATGGTGCAATTGCTGTTTACGTTTGACGACAGACCGCCGCTTGCGTTCGCCTTAGCGCGAGAGCAGGGGGCGACAGGGGTGTTTTTTTTTTTTTTTCTTTATTATTTTTTTGCTTTTTTAATCTTACTTTTAAACTGTTCCTTTCATATTTTTTTTTTTAATTATTTTTATTGTTATCTCGGGGAATGTAAATATCCCCTATGATAGCAATAGGTAGCGACAGGTACTCTTTTTTGAAAAAATTGTGGTCTATTAGACCCTAGATCTCTCCTCTGCCCTCAAAGCATCTGACCACACCAAGATCGGTGTGATAAAATGCTTCCCCAATTTCCCAATGGCGCTATTTACATCCGGCGAAATCTAAGTCATGAAATACTCGTAGCTTCCGGTTTCTTAGGCCATAGAGATGTTTGGAGCCACTCTGGTCTCTGATCAGCTCTATGGTCAGCTGGCTGAATCACCGGCTGCATTCTCAGGTTCCCTGTTGAGACAGGAGAGCCAGAGAAAAACACGGAAGACGGTGGGGGGGGGGGCATTCCCTCCCACGGCTTGTAAAAGCAGTCTAGAGGCTAATTAGCCGCTAGGATTGCTTTTACATGAAAGCCGACCGCTGGCTGAAAAGAATGATACCAAGATGATACCTAAACCTGCAGGCATCATTCTGGTATAACCACTCAAAGTCGTGAATGGCGTACCTGAAGACAAAAAAATGGTTAACAATGGTTAACAATAAAGCACAGTAAACAGTAAAGTATAAATAATTACATACCTGAAAAACAAACATGATAAAACATAATAACAATAACAATAACAATAACAATAACAATAAAACATTGCAGAATAGAATACAGTAAAAAAGAGCAGAACAATAGAGAGAGGGAATAGATAGAGAGAGAACAATAAAACAACAACTATTTTTTTTTATTTCATATTTTTTTTTTTTTTTACACTTTTTTTGTAACTAACTTTTATAACGGTAACCGGTTCCAGGTTCGGGTCTCTCAAAATGCGATGGCATCTTGGGAGACCCTGTGAAATGGCGCCTAGTCTGTGCAATGCTGTACCCTACGCTAATACTCAACTAGTGAATGGTAGCGTTCAAAACATTCACCAATGCAAAGACCAGGATTGTCAGGACAGGAGGGACAATAATAGCGGGTGTCACGCCTATATCCGCGCTTGCTGCAGACACAACATCTTTTTTGGGGGGGTTCGTTGGGTAGGGGTACTCGGGAGGACATAAAAATGCCTCTCATGCAGCCGACTGCATTTGGTTGGGGATGTGAATGGGGGAAGTACGGGCGCTGCAGAAGCGGTGGGTTCCCAATTAGGATTGGCGAATGCAGCAGGAAGGGCACTATGGGCACGACGGGCCTGTGTTTGTCTTTTTGGTGGCAGCGGGACACTACTTCTGCTTGCCACCTCACCAGCTTGAACTGCACTTATGGGACTCGCCACGTCACCACGTGTTACTGCAGTGCTGGTTTGACTACGACCGGGGTGTACTAGGCCGCTGGCGCTTGCCAGTTCACCAAAACGCTACCAAAAAACTGTTAGCGATCACAGGGATCAGGCCTGACTCTGCGAACGCTGCAGTTATGCGTTTAGTGTTTTGTAAGTGACAGTGATCGATCGATACTGCACTTGGGTGGGCTGGGCCGGGCCGGGCGGAGGGGCAAAACGCAGGTGCTAGCAGGTATCTGGGCTGATCCCGCTAACACTGCGTTTTTGGGAACCCTAAACTGCTGGTGACGCTAGTATAGATCTGATCGGATCAGATATTGATGCGATCAGATACTATACCACTAAGGGAGGTGTACGGTGCGTGCGTGGGTGTTAGCGGTACTGGCGCTAATCTGACGCTGCCTGGGGCTGGTGCTTGCCAGTTCACCAAAATACTACCAAAAAAACTGTTAGCGATCGCAGGGATCAGGCCTGACTCTGTGAACGCTGCAGTTATGCGTTTAGTGTTTTGTAAGTGTCAGTGATCGATCGATACTGCACTTGGGTGGGCTGGGCTCGCCTGGGCGGAGGGGCAAAACGCAGGTGCTAGCAGGTATCTGGGCTGATCCCGCTAACACTGCGTTTTTGGGAACCCTAAACTGCTGGGGACGCTAGTATAGATCTGATCGGATCAGATATTGATCCGTTCAGATACTATACCACTAAGGGAGGCGTATGCTGCGTGCGTGGGTGTTAGCGGTACTGGCGCTAACCTGACGCTGCTTGGGGCTGGTGCTTGCCAGTTCACCAAAATGCTACCAAAAAAACTGTTAGCGATCGCAGGGATCAGGCCTGACTCTGCGAACGCTGCAGTTATGCGTTTAGTGTTTTGTAAGTGACAGTGATCGATCGATACTGCACTTGGGTGGGCTGGGCTGGGCCGGGCGGAGGCACAAAACGCAGGTGCTAGCAGGTATCTGGGCTGATCCCGCTAACACTGCGTTTTCGGGAACCCTAAACTGCTGGGGACGCTAGTATAGATATGATCGGATCAGATATTGATCCGATCAGATACTATACCACTAAGGGAGGCGTATGCTGCGTGCGTGGGTGTTAGCGGTACTGGCGCTAATCTGACGCTGCCTGGGGCGACGCATATCACCGCCGGGCGATCGGGGGGCTAAACCTTTATTCGGTAATAAACGGCGGGTGCCCTGACACTATAAAAAATAAACAAACTAACCAGCGTCAACCGTAACGGTTATACGGTGATCAGTGGTGAAAGGGTTAACTAGGGGGCAATCAAGGGGTTAAAACATTTATTAGGTAGTATATGGGGGTCCCTGACGCTATAAAACGCTGACGGCGAACCTAAATATTTACGTCCCTAACTACCGTCACCAGCGACACTAATACAGCGATCAGAAAAATGATCGCTTAGCGACACTGGTGAGGGGGGGTGATAAAGGGGTTAAAACTTTATTAGGGGGGGTTAGGGGGGTATCCTAGACCTAAAGGGGGGTAATACTAACTGTCCCAACACTGTCACTGTCACAAACTGACACTATGCAGTAATCAGAAAAAAAAAAAAAAAAAACTGCTGGTGTCAGTTTGTGACAGGGGGGGGGGGTGATTGGGGGGGGATCGGGGGGCGATCGGGGGGGGATCGGGGTGTTTTGTGTGCCTGGCATGTTCTACTGTGTGTGTAGTGTTTGGTGCACTCACAGTGAAGTCTTCTCTCCTCGGGCCGGAACGGAAATTACCGAGCCGAGGAGAGATGACATCATTTCCTTTGCTGCTGTTTAGCATACAGCAGCAAAGGAATGATTCGATTGGCCGGCGGCGATCGCGAGGGGGGGGCCACGAACGGATGGTCTCCCCCTCATCACCAATCGCCGCTGGACAAACGACGACCGCCTCAGGCACCGGGGGGGGGTCCGATCGGACCCCCCACCCGCGGAAGGCAAATCACGTACCCTGTACGTGATTTTGCCTGTCCGTGCCACTTTGCCAACGTACATCGGCGTGAGGCGGTCGTCAAGTGGTTAAAATCACTGCTCCTGAAAAAACTGACGTTTTTAAAACTTTTTTTGCATTGATACATGTCCCCTGGGGCAGGACCCAGGTCTCCAAACACTTTTTAAGGCAAAGAACTTGCATATAAGCCTTTAGTGAGAACTTTGGATTTTGCAGGTTCGAGCCCCACTGACTTCCACTATTCCAGCATATGTGATCTGACAGGCATTATTGCCGGCAATAGCGCTGCTTTCCATTTGCATTAGCGCTGAGTTTCTGAGAGTTGAAGTCTTTCTGGCCTTTTTGAGAGCTATTTTTTGGCACTGCAGGATAATTTTTTTGGCGCTATAGTAAATGACCCCCACTGCATTTCTTTGAATATTTGGAAATAATAAAATGCACAAAAAATTGTGATTCATTTTAAATTTGCATCTGCATCAGCAATGGTATTGTTTGTGGTTTGTAAAGACACCTGTGTGAGTTTGGGTAAAGATTGTTGTGAGATGGAGAGTAACAAGTGAAAGTGACAGAGAAAAATATATTTTATCAAAACATTCCACATTCTAGCATTCTTAAAAACTAAATATTTTAAGTAGAAGCAACAATGTTGCAAAGGAAAATTTATTTCAGAGAAAGATACTTTTCATCTCAACATTAAAAGGTTTTTTTTGTGAAAGTTACAATTGTTCCATTAGAATCAATGGCTAAAACTTGATTCGGACTAGAATAGAGCAGATTTTCACTTCCAATAAATGCTCTCTAAATATCTCTGATTTTGGTTTTTACTATAGCGCCGGGTAAAAAAGACACTGGAGCTAAAATGAGAGCTATTTTCAGGTCTGAGCATGCTCAGTTGTGTTGGCACCTAGTTGTCCAAAACAGGGAATTTTTCACTTCTCAGACTTTTAAAGATATTTCAGTGTAGAAATCACTTTTTCACACAGTTTAAAAGCAGATTATTTTTAAATAATATAACACATATTTCAGTACCATTTAGGCAATTATATCATGCTCTAAACATTATTTCCATGTGCACTACTCCAGGTTTTAGCAGACTAAGGGTTTGGGCGCTATTTGGTTTCAGGGAACTATAGTAAATTTGATTTTGGGAATATTTTCTCACCAGCACTAGAGTAAATACTGTTTTAGCGCTAATTTGCACTAAATTGCAGCGCTAATTAGCGCCACAGCTCTATAGTAAATGACCCCCAGTATGTCAGTTTATGCCTTTTAAAATTTATGGCAGGTTTTTGGAATTACTGTAGCCCTAGGAGCGTCTGAACCAGAGTAAGCAGTTGGGGTAGTATTGGCTTCAGGTTTTAAAACTTGTTTTTTATTTTGAAGAATATGTAGAATATTCCTATGATATGTATATCATTCCAACATACCTAAAATGAGGGTTCAGTTTAGGAGGGGGAGGTTGTGTTATTAAGGGAGTAAGATGCACCAGTCACAAATACTGTAAATATGAAATAGACATATGCAATATTTCACATATGTTATTAACACAAAAGAATAATATATAAATATATATATATAGTAGATATCTAAGAGCTACAGAAAGGTTCTTTCCCAGAGGTCAAATGACTTTAGTATAATATTACACATAACAAGTAGGTCAAGCTGAGTGAGTGATTGAGTTTTGTAAAAGATTGCCAAAGTTTGTTCATGTAATATCTACCTTGCTTTGTAATCTAATTATCTGAAAGCTTTAAGCCTGCATCTGCCAAACGGTCTCACAGTTAGTAACGGCCCAAAAATAAAGCACAGATAAAGAACCTGAGGGATTCTGCTGGCCTCTTTAATGGCCAAGTTTGTTAACACAGTTCCCTAAAAGAATTAACAATATAACATTTGTACGTGAATCATTGAATGATGAGAAAAGTGAAACTTTCAAAAAATAGGTTATCCTTCATTAAAACAGAAAAAAAGCAGTTTATATGGTCTTTTTTTTAAAAAGCTTGCAAAGGTCAAAACAGATAATTCAAATGATGACCATGCATAAAGATGAATAATACTGTTTTTTATGTAATTCTATTTGGGTATAAAGCTTCTTCCTACAATATTTAAATGCCACTGCTTTGTCTAGTGTTTTCAAGATTTGCTACAAATTACAGTTCTTACATATATACATATATATAATAGTACTCAATTTTGTTGCCAGCGGTTTAGACATTAAAGGCTGTGTGTTGAGTTATTTTAAGGGGACAACAAATTTACACTGCTATACAAGCTTTACACTCACTACTTTACATTGTAGCAAAATATTATTTCTTCAGTGTTGTCACATGAAAAGATATAATAAAATATTTACATAAATGTGAGGGGTGTACTCAGTTTTGTGAGATACTGTATATATATATTGAAAGTATAGGAAAATGTGACACAGGATTCACTTTTAGGGTAAATTCGATGTTCCAAACTAGTGTATCTGGGCAGAGAAAGCGGTGTATTTTGCTTTCTCTTGATTCTACAGTTCTGAATCAAAATATTAATACCTGTGTCCAGGTTTTGCTAGACACCTGCAACCTGGCTGAGTACACAGGTGTGCAGTGTCATTATATACTCAGGTCGGAGGATAGCTAAGGGCTCTCGGTTTGGAGATTACTCTCAGTGGGGGAGATGGAAGGTCTCATCGAGGGGTCAGAGGGCCCGTGCAGAAGTCAAGAGACAAATGGTCTCAGTTCCAAGTGTTTTTTTTTCCTTTTGGAGTAAAGGTTTTACATAACAGCTACTTTGTCAGGAAAGTTTGGTCTTTTGAAGTACATTGAATAATAATAGATTTACTGGCTGGATCACCAGATGCAAATAAAGGAAAACAGTTAAAAAAA
Organism: Lithobates clamitans; assembly: GCA_037952925.1. Taxonomy (NCBI): domain Eukaryota; kingdom Metazoa; phylum Chordata; class Amphibia; order Anura; family Ranidae; genus Lithobates; species Lithobates clamitans. Next base: position 6,871,011 of record JBBGZY010000787.1, on the reverse strand, counting down.
AAACACCACATCTAAGAAATGGTAAGCTGCAATTTCATATATATATATATATATATATATATATATATATATATATATTAGCTTTATTACCACTTTAAATTATTTTATTCTCCAGCACCTATCTACAAAAAATATTGTTTTTTTTTATTCACTGGTCAATGAACAAGTGGTAAACAAACTTTAAAACAATTTATTTTGAAAAAAAAACATGTACTAGTGTGAGCCTAATAACATAATATACACATATTCATCAAACCATATTTTTAAAGTGAAAAGTGCTCAAATTATAAACTAGTGCAAAAATTCAATATAAGTTCCAAATTAGTTGGTTATGTGCAAAAGGAAATAATGTGCAACAGAAACTGCTGAAAATTGATTCACAATCTTTTCAATTCAGAAGTGTTTTCATGGAGTACATGGTGATCTCACAGTGAGCTGGGGACAGCTTCCCTTTTGAGCTGGGGACAGCTTTTACCAATTAATAATCACCTTGAAATCTTCCTTTATTATTGCATTTTTCAATATGTAGAAAGAATATAAATCGACATAGTGTTCTCCATATAACAAGTAACTTACTTAAAAACAAAAATAGAACACTCACATGTTTTAGTGTACCCAGATTGTACACAAGACACTAGTATAAGTTAAAACAAAGCATTTCAGAGATACCACTGTCAATCCTGGTGTTTAGTAGGCCTGTCCTATGCATTATTTCATAGGATGACTTCATTCGGGGAATGATGACATCATCGTATGATGTAACATGTAGAGCGGGGTTAAGAGACACACCCTTGGACACGTATTAAAAATATAACCTATCAACACATATATAATTATAAGAAAGCCAAGTGAACATGATCAAGCTGGAAAATGTCCCCCCATGGAGACATAGACTGCAAGAAAAATCTGACAAAAGTTTTAATTTTTTGTACTATGTCCAAAATTGAAAGAGTGTAGGATGCAGAGAAAGACACAGAGAAAGAAATTTCAATGAGACATTTAATAGTCATTCTTTTTTTTTTGTCCTTCCAGTTTTATCTGTGCAGATTGCTCTTTTTTTGACCACTCTTTAAGAGAAAGGTGTCCGTCACACCAAAATCGAATTTAGCTCTGGTTCACACTGACTGCGGGAATGAAAAACGTGTGAGTTCAGCTAAACTTGCACGATTTCATTCCCGCATGTCAGTCCCAATAAAGAGGACCTGTCACCACCCATCAAAGTACCTGTCATCACCCATCAAAGTACCTGTCACAGTCCATCAAAGTACCCCTGTCACAGTCCATCAAAGTACCCGTCACAGTTCATCTGAGTACCCGAGTACCTATCACAGTTTATCTGAGTACCCGAGTACCTGTCCCAGTTCATCTGAGCAACCAAGTACCTGTCACAGTCCATCTGAGTACTCGAGTACCTGTCACAGTCCTTCTGGGTACATGAGTACCTGTCACAGTCCATCTGAGTACCTGAGTACCTGTCACAGGTCATCTGAGTACCCGAGCACCTGAGTACCTGTCAGTCCACATGAGTACCTGAGTATCTGTCACAGTCCATATGAGTACCTGAGTACCTGTCACAGTTCATCTGAGTACTGGAGTACCCGAGTAACTGTCACAGTTCATCTGAGTACCTGAGTACCTATCACAGTCCATATGAGTACCGGAGTACCTGAGTACCTGTCTCAGTCCATATGAGTACCCGAGTACCTGAGTACCTGCCACAGTCCATATGAGTACCTGAGTATCTGTCACAGTCCATATGAGTACTTGAGTACCTGTCAAAGTTCATTTGAGTACTGAGTACCTGAGTACCTGTCACCGTCCTTCAGAGTACCCGAATACCAGTCAGCAGCCAATTAGAGTACCCAAGTACCTATCTGTAGCCCATCAGAGTACCCGAGTACCTGTCACCAGGCCATTAGAGTACCTAAGTACCTGTCACCTGCCCATCAGAGTACCCGAGTACCCGTCACCAGCCCATCAGAGTACCCGAGTACCTGTCACCAGCCCATCGGAGTAATCGAGTACCTGTCACCAGCCCATCAGAGTGCACGAGTACCTGTCTGCAGCTCATAAAGTTACCCAAGTACCTGTCTCCAGCCCATCAGAGTACCTGAGTACCTATCTGCAGCCCATCAGAGTACCCGAGTACCTATCTGCAGCCCATGCCTTATAGAATATACATTGGGGGTTTTGCTTTCCAAAATGGGGTCATTTTGTGGGTAATTCCACTGTCCTGGTGCTCAAGGACCTTCAAAAGTGTGATAGGTACGAATGAAATAATGAAATGAGATGTGTAATTTATACTCCTAGAACGCCTGAAGGTGCTACTTCAATGTTGGGCCTTTGTATGTGGCCAGGCTGTGTAAAAGTCTCACACATGTGGTATCGCCATACTCGAGAAGAGTAGCAGGATGTATTTTGGGGTGTAATTTGTTGTATGCATATGCTGTGTGTAAGAAATAACCTGATAATGACAATTTTGTAGAAAAAAAAAATCTTCATTTTGCAAAGAATTGTAGGAAAAAATTACAACTTAAAAAACTCACCATGCTACTTACTTAATACCTTGGAATGTCTTCTTTCCAAAAAAGGGGTCATTTGGGGGGTATTTGTACTTTCCTGACGTGTTATTGTCTCGAGAAATGAGATTCACCTGATGTACTGAAGGCCTGATCAGATGTGATCAATTTTCAGTGATTGGCACCATAATTTGTAGACTCTATAACTTTCACAAAGACCAAATAATATACACTAATTTGGGTTATTTTTACTAAAGATATGTAGCAGTATAAATTTTGGCCAAAATTTATAAAGAAAAATTACCAATTAGCAAAATTTTATGACAGAAACAAAGAAAAAGTAATTTTTTTTACAATTGTTTTAAATTTATAGCACAAAAAATAAAAAAAACCCACTAGTGATTAAATACCAACAAAAGAAAGCTATATTTGTGTGAAAAAATGACGCAAATTTCATATGGGTACAGTGTTGCATGACTGAGTAATTGTCATTCAAAGTATTACAGTGCTGAAACCTGAAAATTAGTCTGGGCAGGAAGGGGGTGTAAGTGCACTGTATTGAGGTTTGTTAAAAGGTCTACACTCAATGTTTTCATTCTGACCAAATAAGTGATTTGTCAAAATAGCCTCTCAAATAATCAAAAAGTCTTTCTCCATCTCAAAAAGCATACCAGGTAACTTCCTAATTAGTTTGAAAGTATTGGGATGGTTGAGTAGGAAGAGTGTAAAACCTGTGCAACCTCACTTTCGGGGATAGTAGTCACTGTATTGCAGCTTTTACTCTGTTGTTATTAAAATTCTGTTGATGTTCTTTAAACAGCCCAGGATGAAAGCCAGCGTTTCTGCTGTTTCTTGCGGACAAGGAGCTCTTAGCCCTCTTTGAAAAATAGCACACACTGTTGCAAAACTGCATGCATGAGTGTCGCCTCTACTCTGTAAAACTGCTCCCAGCTCCACTACCTGCAGATACTACCAGCCCTCCGGGCTGCTTGTCTACAATCCCACCTGGCGGCTCTGTAGATCTCCCAGGACAAGAGATAAATGGATTAAGCATAGCGGTGTCCTTTGAAAGCTTACTACATGTGGCAGTCTCTCCCCTTGTGAATCCCTGGGTGTGCTGATGTACTCACTCTGTCCTCCTTGCTCCCTGCTGCTCTTGGGCAAGATTCCTTCTCAAACCAGACACTGAAAGGATTCTTCCCAGTAAGCCTGAGCCCATCCTGGAGGCAAAGAACCTCCTGGCCTTCTCCCAATAACTTTCAGAAGCTTCTACAAGCTTATAGATCAAGGCGGGGGGGAGATCTGCATCTGTGTAGCCATCCAGCCTGATCTGCAGTAACCCCACCCTATTACAGACTCACATAACTTACCATGAGTCATAAGCTTACATTTAACTACACTAGCACTAGTAGCACACTAGAGGGTGCTATGCTTGTAAACAAAAAGGTATCAGAAAAAAGCCTGGTCTTCAATTTATTAACATGTCCAGCATCTTTCAAAATACTTAAAATAGAACTATAGGCACGCCATTTTTTTTAATTTTGGACAGTGTAAGGGAGGGTTATAATCCCTGTCAGTTGTTTTCTTTTTTTTTTGCCATCTGATTAGGTAGATTTCGCTTTACTTCCTGGGCGAAAACAGAAAGTAAGAGGAAATGACTTTCTTTTCACTTTTAATGATAAAACAGACAGCAATAAAAACCTGATAGGTGTTCTAGTCCATCTCAACTCTTGTTGTTAGAATTTTAATGGTTAAAGTATATTTATCCCACAGTACTCTTTAATACACTATACCCACCCTTTTTTATGCCATTATTAATTGTGCCTAGAAACTTTACAGTATTGGAAGTCATTTCACCACATATTTACTGCTGTAATAGCCAAATATACATAATTTGAATACCCTAAAAATATGTTTGTTCAGTTACATGATGTTGAGCCTTGACTGAGCTTTAGGATTGGTTCATAACCAGAACCCCGGCTATCATTGTATAATAATTAAATGCCTGTAATTCTTTGTGGTATGTTAGCATTCACTCACTTTAAATAGATCTTATATGGCTATGAAGAGATTGTGGCGGTTGGCAGTGCACCTACACTGGGATCTGAAGACTGAAAGGACACTCTTCAGCTTTTCAGGGTGAGGTTACTTGTAATTCATGCACTAAATTCTGTATATATATATATATATATATATATATATATATATATATATATATATACAGTATCTCACAAAAGTGAGTACACCCTTCACATTTTTGTGAATATTTTATCATATCTTTTCATGTGACAACACTGAAGAAATGACACTTTGCTACAATGTAAAGTAGTTAGTGTACAGCTTGTATAACAGTGTAAATTTGCTGTCCCCTCAAAATAACTGAACACACAACCGTTAATGTCTAAACCGCTGGCAACAAAAGTGAGTACACACATAAGTAAAAATGTCCAAATTAGTCCCAATTATCCATTTTCTCTCCCTTGTGTCATGGGACTCGTTAGTGTTACAAGGTCTCAGGTGTGAATAGGGAGCAGGTGTGTTAAATTTGGTGTTATCGCTCTCACTCTCTCATACTGGTCACTGGAAGTTCAACATGGCACAACATGGCAAAGAGCTCTCTGAGGATCTGAAAAAAAGAATTGTTGCCCTACATAAAGATGGCCTAGGCTATAAGAAGATTGCCAAGACCCTGAAACTGAGCTGCAGCTTGGTGGCCAAGACCATACAGCGGTTTAACAGGACAGGTTCCACTCAGAACAGGCCTCGCCATGGTCGACCAAAAAAGTTGAGTGCACGTGTTTAGCATCATATCCAGAGGTTGTCTTTGGAAAATAGTCATATGAGTGCTGCCAGCATTACTGCAAAGGTTGAAGGGGTGGGGGGGTCAGCCTGTCAGTGCTCAGACCATACGCTGCACACTGCATCAAATTGGTCTGTATGGCTGTTGTCCCAGAAGGAAGTCTCTTCTACATATGATGCACAAGAAAGCCCGCAAACAGTTTGCCGAAGACAAGCAGACTAAGGACATGGATTGCTGGAACCATGTCCTGTGGTCTGATGAGACCAAGATAAACGCATTTGGTTCAGATGGTGTTAGGCGTGTGTGGTGACAACCAGGTGAGGAGTACAAAGACAAGTGTGTCTTGCCTACAGTCAAGCATGGAGGTGGGAGTGTCATGGTCTGGGGCTGCATGAGTGCTGCCGGCACTGGGGAGCTACAGTTCATTGAGGGAACCATGAATGCCAACATGTACTGTGACATACTGAAGCAGAGCATGATCCCCTCCCTTCGGAGACTGGGCCAAAGGGCACATCTCTAACATGATAATGACCCTGAACAAATCTTCAAGACGAGCTCTGCCTTGCTAAAGAAGCTGAGGGTAAAGTTGATGGACTGGCCAAGCATATCTCCAGACTTAAACCCTATTGAGCATCTGTGGGGCATCCTCAAATGGAAGGTGGAGGAGCGCAAGGTCTCTAACATCCACCAGCTCCATGATATCATCGTGGAGGGGTGGAAGAGGACTCCAGTGGTAACCGGTGAAGCTCTGGTGAACTCCATGCCCAAGACAGTTAAGGCAGTGCTGGAAAATAATGATGGCCACAAAAAATATTTACACTTTGGGCCCAATTTGGACATTTTCACTTAGGGGTATACTCACTTTTGTTGCCAGCGGTTTAGACATTAATGACTGTATGTTGAGTTATTTTGAGGGGACAGCAAATTTACACTGTTATACAAGCTGTACACTCACTACTTTACATTGTAGCAAAGTATAATTTCTTCAGTGTTGTCACATAAAAGGGTAAAATAAAATATTTTTAAAAATGTGCGGGGTTGTGTGAGATACTGTATATACATATATATATATATATATATATATATATATATATATATATATATATATATATATATATATATATATATATATATTTATGTACAGTGGGGACGGAAAGTATTCAAGCCCTCTTAAATTTTTCACTCTGTTATATTGCAGCCATTTGCTAAAATCATTTAAGTTAATTTTTTTTCCTCATTAATGTACACACAGCACCCCATATTGACAGAAAAACACAGAATTGTTGACATTTTTGCAGATTTATTAAAAAAGAAAAACTGAAATATCACATGGTCCTAAGTATTCTGACCCTTTCCTGTGACACTCATATATTTAACTCAGGTGCTGTCCATTTCTTCTGATCATCCTTGAGATGGTTCTACACCTTCATTTGAGTCCAGCTGTGTTTGATTATACTGATTGGACTTGATTAGGAAAGCCACATACCTGTCTATATAAGACCTTACAGCTCACAGTGCATGTCAGAGCAAATGAGAATCATGAGGTCAAAGGAACTGCCTGAAGAGCTCAGAGACAGAATTGTAGCAAGGCACCAATCTGGCCAAGGTTACAAAATAAATTCTACTGCACTTAAGGTTCCTAAGAGCACAGTGGCCTCCATAATCCTTAAATGGAAGACGTTTCAGATGACCAGAATCCTTCCTAGAGCTGGCCGTCCGGACAAACTGAGCTATCGGGGGAGAAAAGCCTTGGTGAGAGAGGTAAAGAAGAACCCAAAGATCACTGTGGCTGAGTTCCAGAGATGCAGTTGGGAGATAGGAAAAAGTTGTAGAAAGTCAACCATCACTGAAGCCCTCCACCAGTCGGGGCTTTATGACAGAGTGGCCCGATGGAAGCCTCTCCTCAGTGCAAGACACATAAAAGCCTGCATGGAGTTTGCTAAAAAAACACCTGAAGGACTCCAAGATGGTGAGAAATAAGATTCTCTGGTCTGATGAGACCAAGATAGAACTTTTTGGCCTTAATTCTAAACGGTATGTGTGGAGAAAACCAGGCACTGCTCATCACCTGTCCAATACAGTCCCAACAGTAAAGCATGGTGGTGGCAGCATCATGCTGTGGGGGTGTTTTTCAGCTGCAGGGACAGGACGACTGGTTGCAATCGAGGGAAAGATGAATTCGGCCAAGTACAGGGATATCCTGGACGAAAACCTTCTCCAGAGTGCTCAGGACCTCAGTCTGGGCCGAAGGTTTACCTTCCAACAAGACAATGACCCTAATCACACAGCTAAAATAATGAAGGAGTGGCTTCACAACAACTCCGTGACTGTTGTTGAATGGCCCAGCCAGAGCCCTGACTTAAACCCAATTGAGCATCTCTGGAGAGACCTAACAATGGCTGTCCACCAACGTTTACCATCCAACCCGACAGAACTGGAGAGGATCTGCAAGGAGGAATGGCAGAGGATCCCCAAATCTAGGTGTGAAAAACTTGTTGCATCTTTCCCAAAAAGACTCATGGCTGTATTAGATCCAAAGGGTGCTTCTACTAAATACTGAGCAAAGGGTCTGAATACTTAGGACCATGTGATATTTCATTTTTTCTTTTTTAATAAATCTGCAAAAATGTCAACAATTCTTTTTTTTTCTGTCAATATGGGGTGCTGTGTGTACATTAATGAAGAAAAAAATGAACTTAAATGATTATAGCAAATGGCTGCAATATAACAAAGAGTGAAAAATTTAAGGGGGTCTGAATACTTTCCGTCCCCACTGTATATATATATAAATATATATATTTGGATTCTGTTTCTAGAAAAATGCTTTAGCATAACTCTAATTTTTATTTTTTTCCTTCCTTGGTTCCTTCTAGAACAAGCAAAAAATAATTAACATATAAAAAAAAACTTACTAGCCTTTGTGGTTAGACTCAAACTTATGGGTAAACAATTCATGGGCCATAAACTTAAAACTCTTTCCCTTCACTACAAGTTACAAAACTATCCCAAAAATAGTATGAATTCCATGTCTGCTTCCATCTTAGGTGTTTCACGCAGATATTTTGCTTCTCAACTGGCTGTTTTAAATAGGTTCTAGCAGAATATAAGCTTCACACACTTTAGCAACAACCTGAAATCTTTATAGAAAAGTGTGTGCTTGTCCTCCTGTCTATTTGGCTTATTGGCAGCATTAAGTCTCTTACAAAGTGACAGGTTATCTTTAAAGAGGTACATCAGAAAATCTCTAAACAACACCAACATGTTTTTGGCTATAACTCATCCTGTAGCAGAGAATAAGTTTAGCAATGACTTTGCTAGGTTGGACTGTTCATAAATATAATCCAACTAAAAAATAAACTGAAGCAATGAAGCAGAAAGTAATTTTGAGGGATAGAACTGCTGGCAAAATGACAGTGTTAACACTTATCAGGTACTATTTTCTCACACCATTTCCGAAAATAATTTATTAAGAACTTTAAAGCTGAACTTCAGGCAAACAGCTAAATAAACAGGTGGAATATATATAGAAGGGGCTGTTTTACCTGACAAAAAGGTTTATATGTCTACTTATTCAGTTCTGGGACTTACACAGCTCTGCCGCATAGAATAGCCCAATCTAGCCTGGGAGGAGACCTGCCTTTTCTATGCCCTTCAGAAACACTCGCAGGTCTTGTCTATCCCCATTCCTGGTGTGTATATATATATATATATATATATATATATATATATATATATATATATATATATATATATATATAAATATATATTAGTTTTGCAATGGGGACATTGATTATTGTTGTATATATGGCCAGGCAGTGTACACATTTGTATCTGCTCCCATTGTTTTAGATGAGTTATAGTCAAAAACTGAACCCATGCTATGTCAACAAGGATTAACAATAGCTTGAACTTTTTAAATATTTGACCCATAATATTTATGATACAACAATACCATATAGAGTATGGAGTTAAAAAATGCTTCTCTCAATGCTTCTCTCATAGAAAATGATGTAGAAGGCAAATAGTAGAAAGGTCTACATCCTTTCAACAGGTGTGAAAAGGGGCAAGAACAAGGAAGGGCTCTGCCAGAGGGGAATCCACAAGAACAAGGAAAACTCTGCCAATGGCGATAACATTAGAAGCCACACTACAAGAGAAAAACAATACCAAGAACCCAGTTTTCTGAAATTAGTTGAATGCCCGGAGTTCTGTTTGCTACAGAAATCTCAAACCACCTATAACAGAAGCTATGTGACCTTTTAGTGCATCCCTATAGCATTCAGACCGTTGTCAAAGTTCATTCACTAGGAAGGTTATTTAGCATGTGCGTGTGTTTTGTATGCAAATTTGTAGCAATCTATATGTCTTGTATTGTGTAAATAGTTTGTATATGCAGCATTTTTGTTTAGTAAAGGCACATTTCTAATACTACTGGGTCAGCATCCTTAGCTTTACAGCAACAATTAGACAAACAGCAACAATAACAATAAACAGCAATAACTTCCAACTGAAACAATGGGGGCTCTCCTCCAAGATTTGCATCAAAGTATTGGGGCTCCTCCAAGGTTTGCACCAAAACGAAAACACCTGTTAGTCATAAAGAGAGTTATGATGACTCATTGGGGAAATTGGCCTATTGGGGTTATTGCACTGGTCTTTTACTAATTGTTTTTTTGTTTTGCAGGTTTTCCTGTAATAGCTGTTTGGCATCGTCCATCTGCTGGTCAAGGTGGTAGACAGTGGAAAAAGCAACATTTTAGAGAAGCAGGTTTGGTGTTAGATACAACATGAGTCCAAGCTGGGGCAATTTACATTGTTTTCTTATTAGGTTATTCAGGCAGTTGAGCCCAAGTAAGCTTCAAGCTCTGGATATGGTTAGGCACTGAATGGGCTTTACTTTGTCAAGTTTTTGGTTTTTGCTGTTCATGTCCCTCAACTCCAACAAAGGAACTCTTTTTTTGGAATTTTGAGGTTAGCATTGTAAAAATCGGCAAATTACATGACATTACTAATGATATTAATTTACCTGTACTGTTACAGCTGTGGACAATATATACATATATCAACTCAATGCAAAATTGAAAATTATTTTCAGTTGTTATTTATAGGAGATGGTAACAAAAGATGTGGTAGAGAAAGTAAAGGTATAACTGTGCATGTGGAGATGTTAGTACAGTAAGTGGTATGAGGAAGGTTGATCACTGCACCATTCATGATAGGGAAACATGATCAGTGAAAGTCTTGAAACCACTGGAACAGCATGACATCCAGACAAATAGAATTCTAAGGAGAGGTCAGCAAAAGGTGGCTTCCATTTTATTTCAATACGTATTTACTTTACATAGTTTCCTTAAAAGGTATCCAAAGCCATAGACCTATTGCATTACCTAAAATGTATATTCAGCAAATGCCTAGTTTACATCAGTGAGAGTGTAACTTCAGTGAGAGTGTAATTGGTGGTGCTTGCCTTTTCTGAATAAACAGCTTCTTAAGTTTCCCTGGTGGTGTGACACATGGTCACTGCTAAGGCATTTGTTACATGGTCTCTGCCAAAGGATAAGATTGGTGTTCAAGTGAAACCACTTATTATTATTCATTTTATTATTATTATTATTATTATTATTATTATTATTGTTATTGTTCAGGATTAATATAGTGCTAACAGTTTGTGCAGCACTTTACAACATGAGGGCAGACAATACAGTTTTATACAGTTAATACAGGAGGAATCAGAAGGCCTTGCTCATTAGAGCTTACAATCTAATGCCCCGTACACACGGTCGGATTTTCAGATGGAAAATGTGCGATTGGAGCGTGTTGTCGGAAAATCCGACCGTTTGTGGGCTCCATTGAACTTTTCCCATCGGATCTTCCGACACACAAAGTTTGAGAGCAGGCTATAACATTTTCAGACAACAAAATCAGATCGCGTCAATTCTGACCGTGTGTGGACAATTCCGACGCACAAAGTGCCACGCATGCTCACAAGAAATTCCGAGATGGAACAGCTCGGTCTGGTGAAATTAGCGTTCGGAATGGATAGAGCACTTTCATCAGGCTGCAATGTTAAAAATTGTTTAATGCAGTGCACTCTCTTCTTCTTTATAATGCTAGAAGAATGAAGTCATTTTGCTGCTCATATTCACACAGAGTTCTTACAACCTTGTTTCTTTATCATTTATCGTGATCCCCTCAATATATTTTGATTTGTCACATGTGACAAAAATTTTTTTTTGGTTATTTTTTTTTTGGTTTTGTATTTTTTTCAAGGCTGATTTTTATTTTATTTTATTTTTTTGGGGTTTGTATTTGTTTCCAGGCTGATGTTATTTTTTATTTTTTTGTTTTACTCCAGAATATTTTTGTGTTTGTTTTGTGTGTCAAGTTACCACAACACCATTATTATCTTGTATTATTTAATCTCAAGGAGATTGCTTGGTGTTGGTGAATCTTGTTAATTTCACATTGTAGTTTTGAAATGTACCTGCCTCCTCACAAACAAACTGTCCTTTTTGAAGGGAAACACACATAGGTGAGTATAATTAAAACAACAATTCCTTTATTAAGGGCTCAGAACCAAACAAAGAGGTAGGCAACGCTGGAGAAACAGCAGAAATTGGCGAAGCGTTGGATCCCAGGGCAGACATAAATTATTTTACGGCAAAATTGGTGGCCTGAGGAGTCCATATCTAAGGGAGTGCAGTCTGGTCCAGAAGTCCCAGAGATCCGAAAAGCAGCAGATGACATCTATGTCCCCAGGCTGTGGTACTACAAGAGCCTGCATATTTTGCCAGACCAGACTGAACCCAGGTCATCACTCTCTGGTCTTCCTTCAACTCTTCCTTCCCGGCTGTGTTGGAGATGTGGCAGGAGGAGGAGTAGGACCTGGAGGAGGAGGAGAGGGAGGACCATGGGTGAGTTGACAAATGTGGGTTGCACATGTGAGTTGGCCCCTCAACCCCTTATTTAGAGCTTCCAAAACAATAAGAATTCACATAGGAGTTGTTGGCCCTCCTCCATCTGCATAATTTTGCAGGCAGTTATGCCAGCAAAGTCCTCCTCCACACTGTGGGGTGTTCTGAGGGCTTCACTGCCTCAGTAGCCTTCCAAAAGAGGCCTATGGCAGCCTCCTCCAGGTTACTCCTCTTCCTGCCACTTTGTCTTTGAAGGTGTAGGGGGGGGACCTGGATATCAGGCAGCCTGCTTGGCCCGGCCACCTCCTGGCTGAGACTTCCCTGTGTATGAAAAAGGAACATGGTTTTAGTTTTTGCATCATCAATCACAATCATAAATTAGTACTCCTAACTAACATCTATTTAACATCATTGATTGGACAACCAGCAATATTTAGAAGAATGCTATACCTGGCTCAATCTGGGCTCCTCCACATGTTGCTGCCTGGAAGGCCCAGGTTGGGCGTCAGAAGCCTCAGCTGGGGGGGGTGGGGAGCGTGGAAGGAAGAGTGGAGAGTGCTGGCCTGGGTTCAGTCTGACCTGCCAGAAAATGCAGCCTGTCATAGTACCACAGCCTGGGGGAATAAATGTCATCTGCAGCTCCTGATCTCTGGGAATCCTGGACCTTCTTGTGCTCCCTTAGATAAGTGCTCCTCAGGCCACCAATTAGGATCTTCAAATAGGTCATGTCTGCCGTGGGGATCACCGACTTCACAAATTGCATCAACTTATCCAGCGCTGCCTTCCTCTTTGTTTGGTTCCTATAATCAGGGTGGTTTACCTGCCACAGACAGGGCAGCTCCCTGAACATATCAATGAAGATTGGCATAAAGTCCTGATCCTTCAAGATATCCATTTTCACTGCAAGACACAACACAAGACAAACCCTAATGTCAGCCTAAAGTCTTCTAAACTTGTGCAAATACAGGCTTCAATCTAGAAACAGTATAGGCCCAATGTTAAATCTTACCTTCACTACCACGATCGGCTCCTCCGTTACTCCTTCCTCCGCTTACAGATCATACATACTACGCATGCGTGTTACGCTTTATAGACACTGCGCATGCGTGAAACTCTGCCCGCCCCTGACGTTCTTTCTAGTCTATTCCCCACCCCTTCTCGTTCCGCACAGTGGGAGAAGAGCCCATGGCGGAGACATAGCAGGTGTCAGATAATTACACCAACGAGGAGGAGGAGGAGGAAAGCCCGGGAGTCAGAAACGTCCCTATCCAGAAGGAGAAGATTTAAGGCATCGAATATGTCCTTTGGGGAGATGTTGGAGATGGTGGACATCCTGAAGAAGGCCAACTATGACGGGAAGTATGGACCTTACCCCAATCCCAATGTCAGAAAGGCCAAGATCATGGCGAAAGTGGTCAAAAGTCTGCACCGGAATTTCGGGGTACGACGATCGAAAGATCAGCTCAGGAAGCGGTGGTCCGACCTCAAATTAAGGGAGCATGAGCAGTACAGAAGGATCCGGAGAGTGCTGCAAAAAAGTAAGTAGTTGTGCTGCGTTCCTATTCTTTATGTTTATTACGTTCGTGCTGCTCCATGTGCTTTTCTTAACTGTTGTCCAGTTTAAAATGGCAAATTTCATGTTCATGGGCACATTATTCATTTGTATGAAACATTTTTCGTTCGGCCTAGAACACACCATTGTTTTGGCCATATGCATTTTAAAACATTTTTTATGGCCTACTTGTCTGAAAATAATTTGGTTGTGTAGATTGTTATGGTCAGCTGGTCAACTGGTCAAGTGCGCCCCCAAACCTTTTCCTTGCTCGAGCTGGACTTGGACACCAAGAAGATCTTTCAATCGATTGGGTAATCAAGACACCATACACCGGGTTGGTTATCAAGAGTACAATGTATTATGGGCAGTTCACATGTTATATAGGGCAACAACATTATACATCAGTAGGGGCAGACTAAGGGGCAGTCCCCTAGTTTATCCAATCACAAGAGTACAAGTATCACAAGTTACATGTTATATGACATATATGTATTTGCATAGTATTCTGCCCAGAGACGTACCTAAAAAGTACCTAAAAAGTCCCTTGTCTAAATATACCTTCTTAGCTTGAATTCTTAGAAGCTGAATAAGATGGAAATAACCTTTCAAGATACTCTCGGTCATGGACCATTGGCTTCAGGCCCAGGTGTGCGGTGAGATGAACTAGCTAGTTCCTGTATATCTATTCAAAGGTTATCACCGCAAATACTTTCCTGTTTTGCACCTGTGCAGCTAGCCTGCTAGTAAATTTCCATTTGACATTATAAAATCCTTGCGATAGCATTTCATATAGCTTGTATCAAAAGTTCAGGCCCCTTATCTAAAGTATACAGTGAACCAAAGTGCAGCCATTTTCCTTACAATCCCTCCTTTGATCAGGGAGGATTTCATTCTCCCTGATCACTAATTCCCTAATGCTTGGAATACCAGGTTTGTTCTGTGTAGAACATGGCCGTGGTTTCCTTAGGCTCAATGTAGAACATGGCCATGGTTTCCTTAGGCTCAGTGTCCAGTTTAATTTTTGCTGCAACGCCAGGGACTTTACTGGTAATGTAGAATATAAATTTGATAGTGGCATAGATGGCGATACCCAGGAGTACTATCATGATCAGTATCATGTCTGCCTTCTTAAAGAACCCCATAATACTGTCCCAAAATGATCCAAACCATCCCCCAATTCCTGAGAGTGGGTTCCAAGAGTCTCCCAGCCTCCTCATTTGTGTTTGAAGTCTTGCTCTCTCCTCCTGGTGGCCTTTAATTATATCATAATAGTCTGGTACCTCTAAGTCTTCACTAGGTTTGGTTAAGTTATTCATATATGTGCAACAGAGGCTTTTATCCCCTGTCACGTCCCACAGCCCTGTCAGTACCATCATCATTCTTTCTTGACGCTGCTTGATTATTTCTTGTTCAAACAGGATTTTCCTCAATTCCTCATTGATGAAACCCACATCGGCTGATGTTTTATTCATCCAGGAATCTACTAGTTCCCCAAGCTCATCTACCTTAGTTAGTGCATTGTACATGCCTGCCCCACCCATAGAAGCAAATACCTTGTCCCACCAGGTTGTGACTTCTCTTTTTTGTCTCTCAAACTCTAAATGACCATGGGCTGGTATCATCTCAACAGGGGAATCCCCCGGAGAAGCACCCATGAAAGGGATCATTTCTACCAGTGTGCACCATCCTGAGGTCTTTCTATCGAGGGGGTATGGGATGGTGGTGTGACACCAAAGACCGCAGCACACCATCCATCCGTGGGGCATATGGGGGGGCGGGCACATCCCCAGGTGAATCTAGGTTGAATCTTAACCCCACTAGGCACATCCAGTCCCCTATGGAGGGTGCCTCATCCGCACGCTCCTCCATCCATGAGCTATTCATATGAGTGCTGATGAGCCATGACTCTGTTACCGAGCTATTTCCTTTCATGCAATTTGAAATATTGAAGGAGGACATGTTTCCAATGCGCTCATCGGGGTCTGATATGTTGTGTGTGAGAAGTCCCTCTATATCTAATGTCCCATTGGCTATGAGTACCAAATCCACCAGTGTAAAATTTACTACCGTGTCTCTGCAATCTTCCATTATATAAGTCTTTACCTGCTCCATTAAGAAAACAAAACTGCGGACTCCTTGTGTACCCTGTAAAGAGAAGGGGTTTACTATTGGTTGTGATGCTCTCAGGGGGAATGGGTTGGGTGATGTTTAGCAGCTGCTCTAGGGTCACTGGCCTTCCAACCATCGGAACAGAGTGTCGGCCAGTTCCCATGTGGGAACAAACCCAGCATTCTGAGTAATTCTGCTTTCTTGCGAAAGCGTGCATCATTATGAAATGGTGGGGAATTGAGTCTGGTACTGAGTAAGTTTCAGGATCTAGCTGTGCCCTGTTATTAATACTTTTAAATTCTGGTCTTAAGAGTTCCCTTCTGGATTTTAGGAATTGGAATTTTGATTTTGGGGCCTTTTTCATACTGGTATTATTTAATGGTGCAAAGGGCACATATTTTGATCTCTTGTTTTGAATGACTTGACTGATTCCTATGTCCCTGACTTTGGCCTTTTTAAATTTGGACACCAGGTTTTGACTTGGTCTATGATTGGAATTCATACACCAGGTTTTCTCTACTCCCTTATATGTGGCTGTAAAGACAATGGCTGCTATGTGGCAATTCCCATCCCTCCTTTGAATATGATACCCAGTCACAGCTTGAGTTTGGGCTTTGGACATTTGTCCGGCTACCTGGGTGCAGCAAGGATAAATAGAATTTCCCATGAAACCTCGCCGAGTACGGTTAGTATGGTTCGAGGGGGGCTGAAAACCACAACTATTAGTCATCCAACATACAAAAGTGGTTAGCAGAATAATCTTAAATGTAATCAAAATGGCAAAGGCTAAGATTACTTGAGTGGTGCATTTATAGGGCCTCTGTTTGGGTGGATCCTGGAAACCTGGGGAAATACTTGAACATCTACTACTCGAATGTCATTAGGTTTAAGGCCTCTGGGGGTCCGGAGTCCTCTAGGGAGGGTGCTGCAGGGGGGTTTGGGGGGCTTGGGCAGGGGTTTGAGTTCAATGTCTCTTTCTTTTTTGGTTCTTGACTTGCTTCCAGGCTTGGTGCTCTTTTTATCCTTGATGCATGGATCTATTGTGGTCCTTGGTCTGTGAGGATGGCGGTTCGGGTTGCTTTAAGTACTTCAAATGGTCCTTGGTAGATGGGCCCTGGTACCTTCCGTGCTGCAAGCTGCTTTATCAAGACCTTGTCACCAGGTATGAAGGGGTGTGTAGGCTCTGTGGAGAGAGGAGGGAAAGTGACAGCTACCTTGTCATAGTTTTCAGTAAGGCTACTTACCAGATGTTTCACATGCTCTTCCTGTAAAGAATAAAGATGAATCTCCTCTCCCTCAATTGCTTTCTTCTGGGCCGGCCTCCCCATTAGTATTTCATATGGGGATAAGCCTGTCCTACTGTGGGGGGGTGGTTCTTATCTAGAAGAGGACCCCTGGCAGGTATTTTAGCCAGCCCTTCATGGTACCATTAGTTGCCTTCTTAAGTTTGTCCTTGATCGTTCTATTCATTCTTTCCACTACCCCTGAACTCTGTGGGTGATATGGGATGTGTAGCTTCCACTGTATCCTGAGGACCCTGGTCAGTTCTTTCACTAGTTTGGAGGTAAATGCCAGGCCCTGGTCCGAGTAAATAGTGGCGGGGAGCCCATACCTACTTATCCAATGATTAATCAAACACCGAGCTGCAATTCTTGCGGTTTCTCCTGTGACTGGTATGACTTCCGGCCAGGTTGAAAATTTGTCCACCATTACACACAAATATTTGAGATTACCTCTCTGCCTGGGCATGTGTGTGAAGTCTATCTGTAAGTCTTGTAACGGGCCTAATGGTGGTGGCATGTGTCCATGTTTCCCATGGTGAGGGCCCTGAACATTGTTCTGAGCACAAGTCAGACAAGAGGAGACAAGCTGTTGTACTAGGTCGTGTGCCTTGCGTGTACTGAAACAGTCTTGGTACTTTTTTAAGAGTGGTTTGGGTCCTATGTGTCCTGGACCGTGGAGGTAAGACAATAAAAGGGGCGCTGCCGCTCTAGGTATGCCTATGATTCCCTCCTTGTTTGTCCAGAGACCTGTAGGGTCTCTGGTCAAACCCACTTCGGTCCAGTAGTCCAGGTCATCAGCCGATGCCTGTTTCTGTAAGAGTGCTGATGTGTGTTGGAACTAGGGGGTTGTAAAGTCATTTTGGAATAACAGAAGCTTTGTGTCAAGTGGCTGTGGTTGTCTTTCTGCTGCAGCTTTTTCCACCCTGTCTGCTAGAGCGTTTCCCTGGGATTCTAGGGACCCGTCTGTGGCATGTCCCTTAATCTTGACAATGTTTAACTTATGGGGCTGCTGTATTGCATTAATTAGATTGGACACGTACATACTGTTATTTATTCTTTTGTTATCTGCAGTACGGAATCCACGTCTAGACCAGATCATGGCAAAATCATGTGCGACCCCGAATGCGTACCTGCTGTCTGTGTAGGTGTTAACTTTTTTATCTTATTGGCTTAAGCAGGCTCTTGTGAGTGCATATAACTCAGCCTGTTGTGCGGAGGTTGCGCCAGCAAGGTAACCATCTTCTAGAATGAGATCTGGTAGCATTTCCACCGAATAACCTGTTTTGTATTGATTGTCTGCTGGGCGTGTGCAACTCCCATCTACAAAGATGTTAGGGTAATCGGGGTTAGGTAGATCGGAGAGATCTCTGCGAGGTGCTGTGACAGTGAGAAGTTCCTGTGTGCAGTCATGACAGTCTTGGGGAGTGAGTGGGAGTTTTAGTAAATCATGTAAGAGTTTGATTGCCGGTTTTACTTCAGCACAGCTTTTGATGGTTAAGTTGTGTGTGTTTGTAAGGATGATTTCATACCTTGATGAACGCTGTGTAGTCATGTGTTGTGTATTCATGTTTTGTAGCAAATGAAGTACACTATGTGAAGTGTATAGGGTGGTTGGAGTCCCTAAGGTGATCTTTTGTGCATCTTTTACATTCATGGCACAGGCGACCAATGCTTGTAAGCAGCCCGGCATCCCTTGGACTGTTACCGGTAGTTTTTTTGAGATGTAGGCTACAGGGCGGTAGTGGGTGCCATGCATTTGGGCCAGAACGGCATGCATTTGGGCCAGAACGGCAGCAAAGGCATGATCCCTGACCACACAGTATAGGGCAAAGGGCTTTTCATAATTAGGGAGGCCAAGCGCCAGAGCCGAGGCCAGTGATTTTAAAAGAATTTGAAAGGCTTCAGTGATTTCTGGTGTGTATGTGATCAGTTTCAGTGCCTGTGCTGTTGTTGCCTGCCATAGCAGGGAGTCATAGTAGGAACAATCAGGTATCCACTGCCTGCAGTATACTATTGAGCCTAGGAAGGACAATAGTGATGCTTTGTCTTTAGGTGGGCCGAAACAAGTGAGGGCTTTGACCGGTTTTTGGAGACACCATCCGTGTTCCTTCTGCAATGACGCACCCCAGGTACTCTATCGGTAGATCATCGATATACTACAAAAGTGTGGATTTCATTGGGGGAACCCAGTCATCTAAGGTGGCTTTAAGCACCATCGAGAAGGTGGCCAGACTGTCCACATAACCTTGAGGAAGCCTAGTCCAGGTTAGCTGGCCAGGGGCCAGTTCGGTGGACCATGTAAAGGTAAAGATGTCTTGGAAGTCCTCATGCACTTCTATACTGAAAAATGCATTTGATAGGTCTAGTACCGTGTATATGGAGGACCGTGCAGGAATATTGATGAATATACCTGTGATGTCTGCCACTAGTGGGGGTAGGGGTTGTATGCTTTTGTTAACTACCCTAAGATCCTCCACCATCCTCCATTCCCCATTAGCCTTTTTAACTGGATTAACTGGTGTGTTCCAGGGACTAATTATAGGTCTTAGAATACCTAATCCTAAGTATTCTTCTATCTGGGGCTGTAGTCCCATGATCTTTTCCTTTGGCAAAGGGTATTGTTTCTGGAATATGGGCGCTATGTCTGGTTTGAAGGTAGGTACGTACGGTGTACATGGTATGTGTCCTACATCAGTTTTGGATTTTGCCCATATGGGGTGTGTTTCTAAGTGTGTAGGAACTGTCATGAAGTAACACCAGTCTCTTTGGCATTTGTAAGTCACAGTGTGGGGATTTGGCAATGATCCCTCCTTCTGCCGTGAAGGTGATGTGCAGTTTCAATTTAGACATGAGGTCCCGGCCCATTAGGCATAGGGGACATTGTGGTAAGCTTAGATTTGGTTAATACTCTATTCTCCAAGTCACAGACCTCTAAGAGAGGTGTAATTTTGTGTACCACATCAGTTCCATTGATTCCTATAGAGCAACCCTCTGTACAATCTTCACACACAAATTTTTCATCGTTTAAACAGCTGCTTGTCGCGCCTGTGTAATAAGAAATTGACCACTTGTCCCCTGATTTTGAGGGTAACTTGTGGTAAGATTTTCCAATGATCTGAAAACATGTGAAGTACCAGGGCTGGAACCTGCTCTGGGCATCCCTATTGTCTAAAGGGGTTATTGTTGTGATTGTTTGAATGTCCAGAATTACCTGGCCAATTCATTTGCACTCTCTGTTGGGTACTGGTGTCAGTTTGGTTGTTCCGGTCATTTCTAGGGTTTGGTTTGGTCTGGTTCTGTGGTCTGCCTGGGTTGTATCCTCTACCCCGTCCCCTTTGAGGTGGGCCATTACCGCGCCTGGGTCTATATCCTCTTCTATGTGAGCAGTCTGATTTCCAATGTGATGGGTCCCCACAATTGAAACAACCCAGATTTGTTTGGTGAACATTGTCCCTGTTTTGGTATTGTTGTCTGTATGCTTAGGTGGGCATTGGGAAAGAAGTACACATTGATGTGATCTCTTCTTTTATTCCAGAGTCCTCTACTACAGTAAAGAGTCCTCCTTTTGTGTTAAAGATACCAGATGCTGCCCTTGTTTTTATGTCTTCCATAAATTCCTTTGCTGTTTGTGTTCCCCATTCCGTATTTACTAGTTTTATGATCTGGGCTGATTTGGGATCCCCATTATTCATCACAGTACTGACAAATAAGGGGTCACTGTCTATGCCACAGGAGACATAAATTTTGTATAATCGGGAGACAAAAGCGTGAAAAGATTCTCCGGGTAACTGTTTACATTTACAAATTAAGTCATTGATGGGCATCTCAGGTCTATAAGCTTTTCTACAGGTGGCTAACAATAATGCCCAAAATTTTTCCCAATCTTCCCCATCCTCATATAGTTTACTTTGTGTTACCCATGTGTCTATTTTAATCTCGGCTGTACTGTCAGGGTCTACTGCGTTAATTATAATCTGCAAATCTTCTGCCGACATTCTCCCTCCCATACAATATCGTTTTAGAAAGTTAACCGCTTGTTTTGGGTCTGTCATGGTTATACAATAGAGTTTGTCGATCAGCCTACCTGTCTCCATGTGTTCATCTCTAGAGACCAGCTGCCCCTCACCTGACTGCTTTTGTAACCTCTCCTCTAAGCATGGCCCCACCCCAGGTCCTATCAGGGAACCCTATATTAACCTGTGCACTGCAAGCCAGCAGTGCTGATTAACCATTGTGTGTTAGCCTCCGTGTGTACTTGCTGTGTTTCCTACGTCTGATTCCTGTTACCGACTTTGGCCTGTTCTTAACTATTCCTGTCTGCTCATGACCCTGACCTTTGGCATGTCCCCGACCATCCCTGTTTGCCTGTGACCCTGAACCTTGGCGTGTACTCTGTTGTCCTTATCTGCTTGTGGCCCCGACCTTGGCTTGTCCCTTACTTCCTTGTTGTTCCAGCCTGCTGCCTCCTTCCTCTTCTCTTGTGTTAAATGATTTTTATTAGATTTTGACAGAAAAACAAATTATAAGAACAAGCTTCCGGTACATGTCACATCTTAAAGCAAAATAAAAGGAGAAGTGCATATCATAGCTACAGATATATGTTTTGCATTGTAATTACTTTTACACTAGAGTTACATCATCAACTAGCTGTGAACTGAAGTATCTAATATCAGGTCCTACAGGATCCGTGTTATTGCGGCCATCATGGGTGGGCCTTGGGTAACTATCCCAATCCACCACCAGCACCCCTTCATGGGAGCACACTGTGCTGGAGAGCGGAGTGGGTTCCATTTACTAATGACCTGCGGACCTAGAGAGACATTAGCGAAGTAGACAAAATAAAAGAAAATTTTGGTACATTGACCAAATGATCTTGGTGGCAAAAACAGTTTGCTAAACGAGTAACGTTTCAAGCTTAAAATAACATAACAATCCCTGTGGCACAGCCGCTGTTTAGGCATGATGCATAAAGATGCTATTATTCATATGTAAACCTCAGGGACAAACTACTAAGTAAAACTTTCTACTACCGTTCACTCCAGTGTGTACCCACTGCGGGAGTGAGTTCTATTCATGCCTGTCACGTATGGAAAGTCAGGGAGAGAGAAATAATAAAAGGAAAGAAAAAAGGGTTGGGGAAGGAGAGAAGAGGGAGGAGTAAGATGGAAAGAGGTGAAGTGCAGATAAGAGAAGAGTTTAGCTGTCTGCTCGGTGCCCCCACTTCTATTAAGGGTCTATTTCTAAGAATTTGGATGTTCCCTTATTCCTATGTATTTGGACCATGGATCCCAAATCTTCTCAAACTTTGCTGAGGTGTCTAATAATGAGCTTACTAATTTCTCCTGAGCCATCATCCATGACACTTTCCGTTTAGCTGCTATGAGAGAGACTGAGGGCTTCTTCCAAGCTTTAGCAAGGGTAATTTTGGCTCCCAGGAGAACGAAAAATACTAATTTCTGTGATGATTTTGAGATCCCTGGAATGGGATGGTTGAGAAGAGCTGTTAGAGGAGACTTGGGAATGGTCCTACCTGTTATTTTGGATATGGCGTAAAATATTTTTGCCAAAAGGTCCTGATTTTAGGGCATTCCCACCATATATGTATCATGGAACCTTTCATGTGACATCCGCAAAAGCAGAGAGGGGAGACCGCGGGATGCATCATAGCAAGCCGGGAGGGGGTCAAGTACCATCTAGTGATTACCTTGAGGCTAGCTTCAATCAGGGATATATTATAGATGCCTTTGTATGATCGGAAGAAGGCCGTGTGCCATTGATCTAGATCCCATGTGTCCTGTAAATCCCTCTCCCATGCCAACATGAACGTTGCTTTCTTATCTGTAGCAGCAAGCGAAGAGTAGATTAAGGATATTCCCCCCCTCTGCTCCAGGAGTCCCCCACACCACATTTCGTATGGGGTGAACTGCGGTGGTTCGGGTTTCTCAACCCAAATTGATTGGAGAAAGTGTGAAATTTGATAAAACCTGAACCTCTCCGAATTGGGGAGACTCAGATGTTTGACGCAGTGGTTGAGGGAAAACGGCCCGCTGCGGTAAAATAGTAAAATAGTAAAATAGTTCCCGATCCGGTACATACCCCTATCCAGCCACCACTGAAAGGCTTTTATGTCAATACCCGGGGGAAACGCGGGGTTACGGAAAATGTGCGATAGAGGTTTGCTGTGCGATACCAAGGAAGGGCTCTTTCTGAGAGTGTCCCATATCGTCAGAGAATGTGATAAGGCGGGAGACATGACCGGGGGCCTAGCCTTTGGTGGGCACCAGAGGAGGAAGTCGATTGTAAATGTAAACTGTTGATATCTGTGCTAGTCTAGCTGCCTGGTAGTACCAAAAAAGATTTGGAAGTCCCAGTCCTCCCTTTTTTTTTGAGCTGAATAGGGTGTATCTCGGGAGCCTATGTCCCTTTGATACCCAGATGAATTTTACTACCTTGTTTTGGAATGCTGAGAGGTGATCCTTCCGTATAGTGATCGGGAGCGCTCTGAAAATATATAGGAGACGCGGTAGCAGAGTCATTTTTACAGAGTTTATTTTACCGAGCCAGGAAATGTGGTGTGGGGACCAGTGTTTGAGATCGGATTCTAATTTTTTGTAAATGGGGGGGTAATTTGCGTGGTATAGCTGTTCAAATTTGGGGGTAAGATTGATTCCAAGGTATCGAATGCTGGACTCGCTCCAAGAAAAGCGGAACGTCTCCTGCAACCGAGACACCAAAGCTGATGGGAGGGACACATTAAGTGCCTGAGACTTGGAGTAGTTAACACATAGTCCAGAGATCTGTGCAAAGTCTTCTAGGAGTTTACAAAGCACTGGGAGGGAGGTTACTGGTGACGTTATGTATAGAATGAGGTCATCAGCAAATAACCCGCATTTATGTGTTTTTGGCCCACAGTGGACCCCTGCTATGTCCGGATTAGTGCGTATAGCAATTGCCAATGATTCAATCGCTATTGCAAAAATCAGTGGCGAGAGCGGGCAACCTTGGCGGGTCCCTCTAGCTATTTTAATAGGATCAGAGAGTTGTCCTTGTAGTTTGATTCTAGCTTCCGGGCTCGAGTATAGGGAGTGTAGTAACCCTGTGAACCGTGGGCCAAAACTCCATTGTTGTATGATTGAGAATAGGTAAGACCAAGACACAGAGTCAAACGCTTTTTGTAGATCTAGAGATAGCAACATTCCCTTTTGTGCCCCACTACCATCCCAGCCCGATTGCAGGAGGGAGACTACATCAACCGTTCTTCTGATTTGGTCAGGACCTTGCCTTCCCGGGATAAACCCCACTTGGTCCTTATGGATGTAGGATCCGATAAAGGAGGCCAAACGGTCTGCCATAATTTTAGTCATAATTTTTAGATCGTTATTGATCAGGGATATGGGTCTATAGTTGGATACTTCTCCCTGGTCTTTGTCTGGTTTCGGTATTACGGTTATGAAAGCAGCGTTCATTTGCGGGTCCAGAGGCTCTCCCTTGGTTTTGAAGTTAATGAATCTAGCCAGATAAGGCGCTATGGTATTTGCATAAGTTTTATAGTATGGTACGGAGAAGCCATCTGGGCCCGGAGCCGACCGCCTCTTAAGATTTTTAATAACCGCTATCACTTCTGCGGCGGAAACTGGAGCTTCGAGTCTATCTCTGTGCTCAGTCGAAAGGGTAGGAATCGGGAGATTATTCAGAAATTTCGTCAGAGTTTGGGGATTACTTGCCTTATGTTCGCTATATAGATCTGCATAAAATCCATGGAAGGCTTTCATGACCTTCAATGGGTTTGTTGTGTGGGGTTGGCCCACTAGTTTAATTTTGGGGAAGGTATATGAGCGAGGGCGCGGGGAGAGACGGGCCGCCAAGAGAGACCCAGCCCTATCCTTCTGATAGTAATATTTTGCTCCTAGCCATGATAGACTTTTGTCCGCTTTAGCTGTGAGAGCTAAGTTTAATTCTAGGCGTGCTGCATCCAATTGGGATACAGGTACTAAAGCAGGGTCTCTCTTGTGCTCCGCACATAATTTTTGGAATTTCTTTTCTAGGTTGACTATGTCTATCCCGTGTTCTTTTTTAATTTTGGCTGCTATTTGTATTAATTTCCCTCTTATTGTGGCCTTATGAGCTGCCCATAAGGTTTCCGCGGAGTCGTCTGCCGTGTCATTTTGATTAAAATATTCCGTGATGGCCTTTTCAATTTCTACTTTCCAGGCGGGGTCAGAAAGGATGTTTTCTTTTAGTCTCCAAAGGTTGTATTTGTGGTGTGGGGTTTGGTTATTTAACAGAACACTTAACAGGGAGTGATCCGACCAGACCGTGTCAGTAATTTGTGATCTTTGGGCTGCCGGGATCAAGTCATTCGAGACTAGCAGATGGTCTATACGAGCATAGGATTGGTGGGCATGGGAGAAATGAGTGTAATCTTTTTTGGTGGGGTTTAATACCCTCCAAATGTCAGTGAGTCCTTGTGAATAAAACAGTTTAGCTATTTTCGAGCTGGTTTTAGTTGGGCGGATGTTTTGAGCGGATGGGGGTTTAGATTTGTCTAGTCCCTGGTCGAAGGCCACATTGGAGTCTCCCCCAAAAATTACAGAGCCTTCAAGCATTGGTCCGAGTGTCTTAAACATTGAGCTAAAGAATTTATGCTGTCCTGTGTTAGGGGTGTAGTAAGATACTAGGGAATATAGTCTGCCCTCTACGGAACCCTTAACTAGTATGTACCTACCCTCTAGATCTCGTTGAACCTTATGTAGCGTGAATCTGCAGTTTTTAGATATAAGGATAGCAACCCCTCTTATCTTCCGCATTAGCTAGATAAAACAATGGAAACTGAGAGTGGAGAAAGTTAGGTTTGTACCGGATCGGGAAGTGGGTTTCTTGGAGAAATTGTGAGGATAGAGTGGGCTGGAGTGAGCGCCATTTCAGGCCCTGTTGTAATGTGAGGGGAGGGAGGCTGCGAGGGGGGTGTCATGGGATGTTCTGCAGGGTGCTCTGAGAGGGCTGTGAACTGAGCCAAGTGTTGAGGAGTGCTCACTGGGGTCCCAGAGGGGAGAGAGTGGGTCACTGCGGCATAAGAAGGTTTTTCTCCTGGGCTCTCTGCAGCTGTCTGTGCGCCGTGCAGCATGGCACCCGCCATCTTGGATTCGGCCCGCTCCGCCGATGCTCTGAATAGAGGCTCCAGTTCCTTCCTGGACGATCCGGCCAGGATAGGATTGTTCCCCAGCACTTCCTATCTGCCTTAAGGTGGGTGTCGTGGCCCACGGGGTCCCGGTTGTTCAGGGCAGTGCGGAGCTCCGGGCTCAAGTGGCCATCTTGGAGGAGTCCGCGCATGCGCCTCTTTCTTCCTCTTCTCTTGTAGTCTATTGTGAGCGTGAGCTGTGAGACCCTGGGGGCTGCGACCTAGAGCCAGACTGCAGCGCAGTCCATCCTTACCATTAAAGGCTCTGGTGAACACCTGCTGGCTCTTAGACTCCGCGCCCTGGGGAATCTATGCTCTAGCTCCCAGTGGGATCTGTGTCAGTGATCCAGTAGACCTGCTTCCTGAACCTCCCAGGGGTCTATCCGCAGCAGTCAGTCCTAGGGTACACTACCTAGCGGTGTACTTCTGACTCCTACAGAGTGCATCTGTCACCTAGCCTCAAGGTGACCTGACAGTTTGATCAGTCATGGACCCAGCTGATGTGCCGCTACCCGCAGATGATCCGCTGCAGGGCGTAGTTCGTAGACTTGAGACCCAGGAATCGCATCAGACCCAAGTGATGTGATTCCTTCAGGATTTGGCATCCCGTTTTGAACAGGTTCAGGTATCATTAGGACCCCCGGTTCAACAACCTCAACCGCTATCTGCTGCTGCACCAGTCGCAGCCACACATTCATTACAACTGCCAGCTCCGGCCCGTTTCTCTGGGGACTCAAAGGCTTGCAGGGGGTTCCTTAGCCAGTGCACGATTCATTTTGAACTTCAGGCCCCAAACTTCCTGTCCAATTTGGCGAAAGTAGCCTATATTATATCCTTTCTGTCCGGCGAGGCGCTAGCTTGGGCTGCCCCTCTGTGGGATCTGAAGGATCCAGTGGTTTCTAGCCTGTCTGATTTCTTGAAACTTTTTCGAAATATCTTTGAGGAAGGGGGTCATGTCTGCTAAGCGGCTAGCGCTCTTTTACGTCTGCGTCAAGAGTCCGCTTCTGTGGGACAGTATGCTCTTCAGTTCCGTATCCTCACAGCTGAATTGAGCTGGAATAATGAGGCCCTAGTTGCAACCTTTTTACATGGCCTCTCTGATAGAGTGAAGGATGAATTAGCAGGAAGATCCCTTCCTGCTGATCTGGACGGTGTCATCACCTTGTGTAACCAGATCGATATTCGCTTTCAGGAGAGGGCCCTGGAAAAAAGACACCAGCACTCCCCGTTCCTTAGGCAGCTTGAGCTCCCAGTCCCTTCTCTTCGATCTGAGGAGCACCCCCTGCCCGCTGAGGAACCTATGCAGCTGGGCTGGACCAAGTTGTCTCCTGAAGAACACGCTAGGCGCAGAACTCTGGGCCTGTGCCTCTACTGTGGGGTCAAAGGTCATTTTCGTGACACTTGTTCTCTTCGTCCGGAAAAACTATTGGGGGTAATACATCTGGAAGGTGGAGTATTAGACCCTGAAGTATCACCTTCACCTTCTCGTCTTCTTCTTTCTGTGTTCCTTCATGTCGGTGCTTCCTCTCTATCGGTCTCGGCACATCTGGATTCCGGAGCCGCTGGCAATTTCATGGACTGGGGAACTGCGTCTTCCATGAGACTTACCCTTTTGCCCCTTACAACGCCATTGGTGGTCTTGGTGATTGATGGCACTGTTCTCCCAGGGGGCCCTATCCGCTTCCAGACCCTCCCTGTTAAGATGTCGGTGGGAACACTCCACCAGGAGTGGATATCCTTCCTTGTCTTACCTAAGGCTTTGTCTCCTATCATATTAGGTCTTCCTTGGTTACGGCTCCATTCTCCACATGTTGACTGGACTGCTGGAAAGATCTTGACTTGGGGTTCCTCCTGTTCTCCTCCTGCCTACTCAAGGTTACCCCAAAAGAGAATCCTCCTGTTGCCACCATCCCAATATCTTCTGCTCTTCCCGCTGTGTATAGCGATTTCTGGAATGTCTCCTGCAATAGTCGGGCTGAGGAACTCTCTGGGTCATGTGGCAATCTGGATGAGAAGCTTACCTGTGAACCTGAGCCGATCAGTCACTCCAGTTTGCATGGCCATTTCTCTTTGCCTGTCCCTGGACCCCCTTGGACACATACCCAGGCTGACTCCTCCACCAGTTCCACAGTCGCTATGCCCTGCAATGCAATTCTGGTGGTCGCTGCACCTGGCAATGCTGTTCAGTCAGCCTCTGCACCAGTCCAGCCTATGCCCAGTGAGCTTCCTGCTTCTTGTTCAGGACCTTCTGTAACCTGGCCTCACCCTACTGCTACTACGTCCGTTCAAACCTGTTTAAGAGGCTCAATCCATCCTTTGGATAGACTGCCTCATTTGGCCAGGTGGGGTTTTCAATCTTTTGTTCAGAGCTCTCTGTATTCTGTTTGTGTTTCAGCTATCCAGCTTAACTCTTTTGACAACCTGACCTCAGGGATCCACTGACCTCTACCCAGTCTGATGGTCCTGTGTTGGATGTCCAGCACATCTTTAAGGGTCTGGGGGACCTTGCTCAGACTTCTGATGGTCTTCTCGTGCCCTTACCCATTTCTAAAAAGCCTTTAGTCCTCAATAAGTCCTTTCGTCCTCTCCTTACCTCCGTTCCGGTCTCTGAGGATAATCTAAAGTACGAGGTTAGTCAAGTTTTGGATTCCCGGCTCCGTAAAGGCATTCTTCTGTACCTCGTACATTGGAAAGGGTTTGGTCCTGAGGAGAGGTCTTGGATCACTGCATCTGAGGTCTTTGCTCCTCGTCTATTGAGGAGGTTCCATCTGGGGTTTCCCTTTATGCCTGGGCACAGGCGGGGAAGGGGTAGGTCTCATAAGCGGGGGGGGTACTGTCATGGTTATGCAATAGAGTTTGTCGATCAGCCTACCTGTCTCCATGTGTTCATCTCTAGAGTCCGGCTGCCCCTCACCTGACTGCTTTTGTAACCTCTCCTCTAAGCATGGCCCCACCCCAGGCCCTAACAGGGAACCCTATATTAACCTGTGCACTGCAAGCTAGCAGTGCTGATCAACCATTGTGTGTTAGCCTCCGTGTGTACTTGCTGTGTTTCCTACGTCTGATTCCTGTTACTGACTTTGTCCTGTTCTTAACTATTCCTGTCTTCTCGTGACCCTGACCTTTGGCGTGTCCCCGACCATCCCTGTTTGCCTGTAAACCTGAACCTTGGCGTGTACTCTGTTGTCCTTATCTGCTTGTGGCCCCGACCTTGGCTTGTCCCTTACTTCCTTGTTGTTCCAGCCTGCTGCCTCCTTCCTCTTCTCCTGTAGTCTACTGTGAGTGTGAGCTGTGAGACCCTGGGGGCTGCGACCTGGAGCCAGACTGCAGCGCAGTCCATCCTTACCATTAAAGGCTCTGGTGAACACCTGCTGGCTCTTAGACGCCGCGCCCTGGGGAATTTATGCTCTAGCTCCCAGTGGGATCTGTGTCAGTGATCCAGTAGACCTGCTTCCTGAACCTCCCAGGGGTCTATCCGCAGCAGTCAGTCCTAGGGTCCACTACCTAGCGGTGCACTTCTGACTCCTACAGAGTGCATCTGTCACCTAGCCTCAAAGTGACCTGACAGGGTCTTTATTGGGTTTGGGGCAGGTTTCTTTTATTTCCTTAATTGTCCCCAGTGGGAGGGATATTTGCACTTGATTTGTTCCCATTGTGATAAGGGAACATATTGTTTCTTTGGTGATTATGGGTATCTCTGTGGTAAACAAAGTCTGTGTATGTGGAGACCCCTCGCTTTATCCTGCAAAATGGGTGCTCCGGGGGGTTGAGGGAGTAACCTTAGTCTCCCTTTTACTCTCCTCTTTGGTCCCTGACTCTTCTGATTCATCTTCTTCCCTATCTGCTGTCTCCTCCGTCAGATTATGTTTTTCCACAACTGCCTCAAATCTCTGTCTGGCGGCTCTAGTAACCATTTGTCCTTCTTGGTCTATCTCATTCAGTATTTTTTTTGTTTTAGCAGTCAACTCTTCTATTTTCTTCTGTCTCTTTTTACTTTCTGTTTTGTTGGATTTTTTTTTCACTCTCTAATGTGTAGTGGGTGACTATAGTGTCGGTTAGAGTATCTATAGCAGATACATATTCCTTGATAGCTCTTCTCTTATTCTCTTGTTCATCTAACTAATGCGTACCCTTTCTTCAGCTATAGCCAATAATCCCCCCAATGTTAGTTCTAAGGAAGGATATAATTTCTTTTCCCGCTTCACTGTTTCATTTGTTTCTATGGGGGTCTCAGGACCCTTAGGTTCCTCCTTAGGTTGGTCAATTTTGGGAAACACATAAGGAGGTGGGGCAGAGTCATAGAAAGGATTACAAGCCTTTGGAGTAACTAAAAGTGGGTCGGGTGCGGTGGGAAGACGTGAGGTCGGATTTTTGTATATAGTCTGTGGAAACTTCTTTTTATATTCTTTCAGTGCTTTAGACCATATTTTATAACACTCAACCATATAGTCATGATTCGAAGGAACTGGTGGATAATTATACTGTTTATGTTGTCCACACATTTTAGTTCTTCCCAATCATTCTGGCTGCAAGGGCCAAAGGGAGTTAATCCCGAAATTTGCAGACTATATGACCGTTTTAATATTTGAGACCAAAAGGGATCAGTATAACATTTTCCACAGTTTCCAGACACAAAATCAATTGGAGTGGGTTGTTCTGACTTACCACCAGAATTTGCCTTTTCCAAATGATTTCCCATTATTTATACAAATCTCTACGATCACAGACCAACAATTATTTGGACAAACAGTATAAGTTTGTTTAAAGAAATGTTCAATAAGACTCCTGACACCACCTACTGTTAAATTTGGTTTTAAAGGAACCTGATTATGAATGTTAAATCTCAGAGTCCAAACCTTTGCATCTCCTTCTTCAAAATAAGGTCCCTTTCCAATTCTATGTACGTAACCTCCTGGACAAGTTGCTTTCAATATTGCCCTAGATCCTTCATACACAAATAACAATCCAAGACTACAATTATCGCAGCGTCCTGCGTGATACCTGTCACTCTTGGTGGCCACCTTAGTTTTATCAGACATATCTCAATACACCATAGATGTTCTTTAATGTCCAGTCCTATTTCTTAGTAAAATATTTACAATATTCTACTAGTCCTAGCCAACCTAGCGGAGACACATATAATTATGAGGCAAATATATAATTATTCTTCCTATTATATTTTGACGAGCTACTTGACCTTACCAGATCCTGGAGTCCGGTCAAGCACAAGACCTCTTTGTAAAAAAAATTAGAGAGACCTTACCTTTGGCTTGACCGGAACTTTAGGACCCCACTTCTGGTACCATTTGTTATGGTCAGCTGGTCAACTGGTCAAGTGCGCCCCCAAACCTTTTCCTTGCTCGAGCTGGACTTGGACACCAAGAAGATATTTCAATCGATTGGGTAATCAAGACACCATACACCGGGTTGGTTATCAAGAGCACAATGTATTATGAGCAGTTCACATGTTATATAGGGGAACAACATTATACATCAGTAGGGGCAGACTAAGGGGCAGTCCCCTAGTTTATCCAATCACAAGAGTACAAGTATCACAAGTTACATTTTATATGACATATATGTATTTGCATAGTATTCTGCCCAGCGACGTACCTAAAAAGTACCTAAAAAGTCCCTTGTCTAAATATACCTTCTTAGCTTGAATTCTTAGAAGCTGAATAAGATGAAAATAACCTTTCAAGATACTCTCGGTCATGGACCATTGGCTTCAGGCCCTGGTGTGCGGTGAGATGAACTAGCTAGTTCCGTATATCTATTCAAAGGTTATCACTGCAAATACTTTCCTGTTTTGCACCTGTGCAGCTAGCCTGCTAGTAAATTTCCATTTGACATTATAAAAGCCTTGCGATAGCATTTTATATAGCTTGGATCAAAAGTTCAGGCCCCTTATCTAAAGTATACAGTGAACCACAGTGCAGCCATTTTCCTTACATAGATGGGTTTGTAACTAGAATGAAATGCAAACTAGATTCTGTGTAAGGAGACTCTGGAGCACTAGTGTGGGACACAAGAACACCCTTTTTATTAAGGGCCCACACAGGTACTCCAGTGTATACTATAGGGGTGTCTCCATCTGTGAAGCTTGTACTAAACAGGTAAGTATTCAAGCTTGACAAAGGACAATAAAATATCAACATCTTGGAACTCAGCCAAAATAGACAATTGTACCCCACTTCCAAGCAATGTTTCATATTTATAGTTCTGCCATCAAATATCTGTGTGCTAAGTATACCTATTTGTTTTTACATAGGGGATAAAAGACTCGGAGGACACCCCTCATCCTAGGAGACCACAGACCCCCCACCTCTGGAAGAAGGGGAAATCCACCCAAGCCAAGCAGAGCAGGGGGAGGAAGATGTGGTGAAAATTTTCACCACAACAGGTGAGTGTCTGCGACCACAGGCTCAGGTAAGAGATGGATGCTGGCATATTTATAATACATGGTGTGTTTTTGTTTCTATTTTTTTAGGTGATCGTGATGTTGTGGATCCAGGGAATTTCACCTCTGAAAGTGCACAGATCCTGATCAGGGAGATCATGGGGTGTAAAAGAGACTTGGAAAACATCCAGAAAAACATCAATGATGTTCAAAAAAAAGAAGAACATCATTGATGTTTTAGGGAGAGTTTAAAACAAATCCAAATCCCTTTGTTTTTTGTGAGCTAAAAATTCATACAATTTTTTGACATATTTGCGAAAAGCCAAATTTTGAAGATGCACACAGTGTGTCAACATGTGCTATCTGCCATCACGGGAGATCAATGGATGCGTTTTGGGGGTGCAACCCCTTCCTCAATAATAAAGTAGCTGTGAGGAAGGGGTTGCACCTCAAAAACACGTCCTTCGATCCCCCACGATGGCAGGTAGCACATGTTGACATTCGGCAATTTGTGTGCATCTTCAAAATTTGGCTTTTCCTGGGGTGACTTCCCCCATCCAAACGCAATATCAAACACAGTTTGTAAATACTCATGTCGGATTTTGCCTTTAAGTTCTACCAAATGTGAACTTTGTAAGTTCAAGATTTGTGTCTTTCTTGTTGGTTTTAAACATGCTTGTTTTATCTTAAATGGACATTGCTACTTTTTCTAATGTGTCCCCAAAAATTGTTATACAACACACATGTTGGTTTGTCCTTTTCTAAATGCACATGTATTTGTGCTGGTATTAAAAAGATTGTTAATCAAGAATGTGTGGATTATTGTTTCAATGCTCCAAAACTTTTGTTGTGCTCTAATTGGTGTTTTCAGTGACAATGGGGGTTATTTCCTAAGGGAAAAGCCACTTTGCACTAGAAGTGCAGTTTCAAGTGCACTTGTAGTGCAAAGTGTCTTTGCCTTTAGTAAATAGCACCCGACAGTGCTTTGTAATATTACACAATCACGCAATTTTCAGGACTCACCACATTTCTGTCAGGGTCAGCTAAAAGAAACACAAGCAGTAAATGTCACCAAAGATTTTAGTAGTTATTTTTTTTTATTATTGGAAAAAGGTTTCAGACATTGTCTGGCATATTGATAGCCCCCTACCCGCAAAGTATTCAAGGTATCTTAGCCAGACATCACGGGCACTCAGGGGGGGACAAGCCAGGACGGCCACTTTCAAGCGCCATCAGGGTTGTTTCATTTAGAATTTCGGCCTCAGGCCCAACATAGTTGGCAGAATGTTGCCGTAAAAAGTTGTGTAGAACACAGCACGCCAAGATGATATGATTCAGTTTGTATTCCGCCATGTGTATGGGTTAAGAAATAGGCGGCATGATTCCAAACGTGTTCTCCACCATGCTTCTGGCTCTGGCCAGCTGGTAATTAAAAACCCTCTGGTCCGGGGTGAGGGTCCCCATCGGGAATGGCCACATAAGATGGTCCCCCAGCGCAAACACTTCATCCGCAACGAAGACGAATCGGAGTCCTTCCACATTGTCTTCTGAAGGTGGCAAGTCCAAGCTGCCATTCTGGAGACGCCTGTAGAACTCCGTCTGGGCGATGACTCCACCATCGGACATCCGGCCATTCTTCCCCACGTCCAAATACAGGAACTCGTAAGTAGCCGACACCACCGCCAACATCACAATACTATTAAACCCCTTATATTTGAAATAGTATGACCCCGAGTTGGGTGATTGGACGATGTGGACGTGTTTCCCATCAATTGCCCCTCCGCAGTTAGGAAAGTCCCACCACTGGGCAAAGTGGGAGGCCACAGTCTGCCATTCCTGTGGGTTGGAAGGAAACTGTGGAGTCAAACAACAACAAAAAATAGTCATTTTGCACAAAAACAGGGAAAGCAGATTAGACACAAACATTCGTGGCCAACATCAAGATAACATTTATTTGAGGGAGTTTTTGAAGACTAAAGTATAAGGTACACCTATCAGATTCCCCCTACCCCCCTCTCATGGGCCATTTCTAACATTTTAGGGGGGGGCTCTTGGACAGGTAACCCTCTCCACTTCATTGAGAGATGAATGCCTAAATAATGTGTATTACTTTGGCCAGCCCACTGGACAGGTAAGAAGTGTCATAATACAAAGATATAAATACACACTGTACACATTTGAGCACATTTGGAAATTCTGCTATTACCTATCAAGATAATAATAGGATACAAAAACTTTAAACAGTACCATTTGAAAGTAGGCCCTTGCACTACATGCTTTGGGGAATTCATCCATAAATATGACCACAAAAGAGATGGGTATAGTGTGTATGGGTTTGGCAAAGTCAGCAGATAGATGATTGAGGATAGATAGAGAATTGGTATCAGCTGACTTAGCATTTGGGGGGAGAGAGGGTTCCAAATGATTTGGGGACCCCCAAAAAAAAGCCTCTGGCACTCTGCCAGAATTTAAAGCACAAATCACATTTTAAAACATTTTAGGGGTGTTTGGGGTAAATCACTACTATGGAGCTGATAAAATACATTGTTAAGTGACTACATGAGGTGAATATAGGGCCAGGAGACAATGCTGGGGAGGTAAGTGAAGGCAAATATGTATGAAGGACAAAAAAAAATTACAGAAAAATCCAGCATTCATGAGGACAAAGGGGACATTCACAGCATATTACAACCATGGTAATTAGGGAACGAGGAAAGAAATACAATATATTATCAAACATTATATACAATAAAATGTGATGTTAAAGGATAAAAATCTTACCTTAATATAGTCCTTCTGCAGGACCTGGATGATGGCAGAACAGGTCTCTGGGATAATGATCCCCAGAGCCTGAGAGGAGATGCCTGTCGAGAACTTGAGGTCCTGCAGGCTTCTCCCCGTCGCCAAGTACCACAAGGTGGCGACTAGCCTCTGCTCCGGAGTGATGGCTTGCCTCATGCAGGTATCCTGCCTGCTAATATAAGGGGTCAGCAAAGCCAACAAATGGTGAAATACGGGGTCCGTCATCCAGAGAAAGTTCCTGGAATCATCAGGATTATTCTCACGGATCTCACGCAGCAAAGGCATATGACAGAACTGGTCACGCTGGAGCAACCAATTCTTGGTCCATGAACTCCTCCCCACCCTGTTCATGGACTGGACTTGTGTCAAGGTAAGGACTCCAACACCAAGCCCCCGTACAGCACGAACTCTACAAGGAGTATGTATACGCAACATGGCTGCTCAGAACAAAGTAACAAAACGCACTGAAGAACAGCAAGGCCTGTGAAGAGCAACCTGAAAATCAGTAACGAACGAACAAGAACACAATGATAAATCAATGCGAACTCACTGCACGCACTGAAGAGTAGACACAAACCCACAAGCACAAACTGAACAGCAGAAAACGATCTGAAAGCCACGAGTCTGAAAAAGCGCGAATCATCTCTCACGAAACTTTTACTAACACGAGATTAGCAAAAGGAGCCCAAAGGGTGCCGCGCTTGGTTCGGACCTGCCCTTTTCTAGCCTCATTGTACGTGGTGTACGTCACCGCGTTCTTGGCGATTGGAAATTCTGACAACTTTGTGCGACCGTGTGTATGCAAAACAAGTTTGAGCCAACATCCATCAATGTCCGATCGTGTGTACGGGGCATAAGAGGGATGGCCTAGTGATATAAAAGGTAATAGCCTTGGGGGGGTGAGCTGATGGAGAAAATAAAAATACAGTTGTTAGGTTGGGGCAGGATAGCCTTCTCTGAAGAGAAGGGTTTTTGGGGATCATCTAAAAACAAACAGAGTAGGAGACAGACAGATTGTAGTAGGGAGTTCCATAGGATTGGAGAGGCTTGGGAAAAGTCCTGGAGGTGAGCTTAGTAGGAGGTGACGTGGGAGCTTGATAGCAGGATGTCATGGGAGGAACAAAGAAAACAATTTGGTTGGTATTTTGAGACTAGGGTAGCATTGTAGCAGGGGGCCGAGTTGTGGACGGCTTTGTGAGTTGTTGTTAGTATTTTGAATTTAATTAATTTGGTGAGCGGAAGCCAGCGGAGGGATTGACAGAGGGGAGTAGCAGACACTGAATGGTTGGTAAGATGGATGAGCCTGGCAGCAGCATTCATAATGGACTGAAGAGGGGAGGCCTATGTATATGGGTATGTAGGTACCCCCATAGGGGCTGCTGAGTGTTTTGGCCCGCCTCTCACCCTGCCCGGGCCGGCGTTCACCTCGCAGACACTCCAGAAAACAGACCATGTGCTTGTTTTTATGTTTTATTCAGGGATTTAAACTTGGATGGGGCATAGGAAGTATGGGATGCCCAATGGAATTTTGCAGAACTTGCTGGGACAAACTATATACATGCTGGCATATACAATCCATTTCTCCTCCTGGACATCGCTTCTGCTCTAATGTTCACTCCTCTCTCCTCCTAATGTTCCAAGTACAGCTAGCACAAAGTGGTTAGGCCTGACACTGGCGCAGCCAGGCCTTAGCAATTGCCTTTTGCAGGCAGGGACCGTGGGCCCCTTTAGTGTAGCAGAAATGTAAAGTTGGTGCTAGCTATCCTACATGCGGCTACTGAGCCCAGTAGCCCATCTTCAGGTCCTGCCAGCCCTCCTGGATGCAGTTGCCCTTCTCCACTGCCCATGACACCACAGTCCACTCCACTGGCTCTGCACCCATCCCAGACTGCATGCTCCCAGTCCTCCCAGGCATGCCTCCTCAGTCCTCCTGACTGTGCATGTCACTCACCAGCCCTCTCCTGGCTGCGACCAGTTGTTCCTCTCCCTTGAGACTTGCCCAGGCAGCTCCACCTCTCCTCTCCTCCTCTCTTTCTAGAATCTTCTAGAAAGAAGAGGGAGGTCTCAGTGATGCTGCCTGTGAGTCACCAGCTGCTACCCTGAGCCACTCCCAGCCCAGAATCAAAACAAACAGTGGCTAGGCCTGCCTGAATTTTCCTATTCTGCTAGAAAAATCCTCACTTTAGCACCTACCTAACTAGAGGGTGCTGCACTAAGCCCCACCAAAATACAGCCTGTCCCTTGGCTGGGAATGTTTGAAAAATGTCCTGGGCTCAGGAGTAGGGATGAGCTTCGAGTTCAAGTCGAACTCATGTTCGCCAGTTCGCCGAACAGCGAACAATTTGAGGTGTTCGTGGCAAATTCGAATGCCGCGGAATACCCTTTAAAAGTCTATGGGAGAAATCAAAAGTGCTCATTTTAAAGGCTTATATGCATTGTATTGTCATAAAAAGTGTGTGGGGACCTGGGTCCTGCCCCAGAGGACATG
This sequence comes from Lithobates clamitans, assembly GCA_037952925.1. NCBI lineage: Eukaryota > Metazoa > Chordata > Amphibia > Anura > Ranidae > Lithobates > Lithobates clamitans. The sequence goes on along the minus strand of JBBGZY010000787.1, from coordinate 6,832,963 downwards.
GATCAATGCAAAAAAAGTTTTAAAAATGGCTGTTTTTTCGGGAGCAGTGATTTTAATAATGCTTAAAGTGAAACAGTAAAAGTGTAATATCCCTTTAAATTTCGTACCTGGGGGGTGTCTATAGTATGCCTGTAAAGGGGCACATGTTTCCCGTGTTTAGAACAGTCTGACAGCAAAATGACATTTCAAAGGAAAAAAAGTCATTTAAAACTACTCGCGGCTATCAATGCATTGCCGGTCCCACAATACACATAGAAGTTCATTGATAAAAACGGCATGGGAATTCCCCACAGGGGAACCCCGAACCAAAATTAAAAAAAAAAAAAAAGACGTGCAGGTCCTCCTAAATTCCGTACCAGGCCCTTCCTGTCTGGTATGGATATTAAGGGGAACCCCGGCCAAAATTTTTTTAAAAAAATGCGTGGGGTCCCCCTCAAAATCTATACCAGACCCTTCAGGTCTGGTATGGATTTTAAGGGGAACCCCGCGCCAAAATGTTAAAAATAAATGGCGTGGGGTACCCCCAAAAATCCATACCAGATCCTTATCCAAGCACGCAACCTGGCAGGCCACAGGAAAAGATTGGGGACGAGAGAGCGCCCCCCCTCCTGAATCGTACCAGGCCACATACCCCTACCATTTCACAAAAAAAATGTCAAAAATTTTAAAAATGACAAGAGTCAGTTTTTGACAATTCCTTTATTTAAATGCTTCTTCTTTCTTCTATCTTCTATCTTCTTTCTTCTGTCTTCTATCTTCCTTCGGTTTCTTCCTCCATCTTCTTCTTCTTCTGGTTCTTGTTCTTCTGGTTCTTTTTGTTCTTCTGGTTCTTCATCCGGTCTTCTCGTCCGGCATCTTCCTCAGCGGCGCCTTCTTCACTTCATCTTCTTTCCTCGGGCTGCTCCGCATCCACGATTGGACGGGAGGCTCCCTCTGTGTGACGCTTCTCCTCTTCTGACAGTTCTTAAATAACGGAGGGTGGGTGGCCCCGCCCCCCTCTGACGCATGGGGATTTCCCTGTGGCATTCACCGTGACAAGGCTACCCCCAAAGCACCCTCCCAATGTTGAGGGCATGTGGCCTGGTACGGTTCAGGGGGGGCGCTCTCTCGTCCCCCCCTCTTTTCCTGCGGCCTGCCAGGTTGCATGCTCGGATAAGCGTCTGGTATGGATTTTTGGGGGTACCCCACGCCATTTATTTTTAAAATTTTGGCGCGGGGTTCCCCTTAAAATCCATACCAGATCTGAAGGGTCTGGTATAGATTTTGAGGGGGACCCCACGCCAATTTTTTTTTAATTTTGTCCGGGGTTCCCCTTAATATCCATACCAGACCTGAAGGGCCTGGTATGGAATTTAGGGGGACCCCCACGTCATTTTTTTTTTAAATTTTGGTTCGGGGTTTCCCTGTGGGGAATTCCCATGCCATTTTTATCAATGAACTTCTATGTGTATTGTATGCATTAATAGCCGTGAGTAGTTTCAAATGACTTTTTTTCCTTTGAAATGTCATTTTGCTGTCAGACTGTTCTAAACATGGGAAACATGCGCCCCTTTACAGGCATACTATAGAGACCCCCCCCCCCCAGGTACGAAATTTAAAGGGATATTACACTTTTATTGTTTCACTTTAAGCATTATTAAAATCACTGCTCCCGAAAAAACGGCCATTTTTAAAACTTTTTTTTGCATTGATCCATGTTCCTTGGGGCAGGACCCAGGTCCTCAAACACTTTTATGACAATAACTTGCATATAAGCCTTTAAAATGAGCACTTTTGATTATTCATGTTCGTGTCCCATAGACTTTAACGGTGTTCGCGTGTTCTAACAAATTTTTTGCCTGTTCGCATGTTCTGGTGCGAACCGAACAGGGGGGTGTTCGGCTCATCCCTAATCAGGAGCAAGGGCATCCCAAAAATAAATTGGAAGGGGGAAGGTAAATAACTTGGACAAGGGATGTAAATTTGTACAAAAATATATATATATATCTGGCAGGTATCTACATCATGTCCACATTAACACATTCATACCTACAGGTCCCTGAAGCTAACAGTCACCTAACATAGTACAGATTTTGAGCCAGAGCATCTCTCCCTCAAGAGAGATACTCTGCTCACAGGAATCTTGTCTGCAGCCTGAGGGAAATGGACAGCCGTCCCATCCTAGTAGATCCTAAAGGAAACAAAAACACCACAGCATAATAAATGAAACAAATCTCGACACTTTTGTAGAGCATTCTGTTAGTAGAGGGTTTCTGACAGAAACATCAGTACCAAAAAAAAACCCGTTGACATTACCTCCATTACATACATTTTTTCTTTCTTGTTCTACCAGTAGGGTGTTATAACCTGCTGACAGAAACAAGCGGTGGAAGAAAAAAAAACACATAAAGCAATGCTAGCAGACAGTTCTCTTCAGAGTTCCTGGTGGGAGGGGCCCCTCCCCGGACTGACAGGCTCTTTAGAAAAGTTCAAGAAGGGATCAAACCTCATGCTCAGTGTCTTTGCAATAGGGAAAGGTTCATCCACTGGGCACAACCAAGGTGGCAGGCCAGTCTGATTCTGCAAAGTCAGGGAGAGAAGGAACACACATACCTTGCAACCTTCACAGCAGTCTATGTGGACATTTCAAAGGTGGGTTGTACACATCAATAGTCTCTCATGCGTAGAAATGTGGGCCAGGCAGTCTCTTCCTACCTCCCCCTTCCTCCCTGATGGTGTCAAGAAAGACGTTCTAGCAATCGGAATAGCAGAAGAATACCTGTGAGCAGAGTTCCCATTAAAAGAACTGTCCGGCGCATGCACATGCGCAATAGCGCGAATGATGGCGCGTGCGTATGCGCACGAGCACGTGCGCTCCGTGACAGCACTTGGCTCCAAGAAACATTATTTAAAGGAGACTGACACCTTGCTGCCTTGCTGTCCGGTCTACAGTGTTCCCTGAGACCCTTGCTACTTGTTATCTGCTTACCTCATTCCTGTCTACCCGGCATGTTCCTGACTACTCCTGCTTGCTGCCAGTCTCTGATCCTAGCTTGTCCTGATGTCTCTTCTGCCTCTTCCTTGGTACCATTGCTGCCCGCCTGTTACCGACCCGGCCTGCACCTTGACTACTCTTCTGCTTCTCCTTGGTACCTGATCTGCCTGCCAGTGTTGACCCGGCCTGCCTGACCCTGCTTATGTCCTGCTGAACTACAGAGCACCTCCCAGCAGCCTGCTGTTGCCAGTTGTTTCTGCTGTACTACAGAACACCTTCCTGTTGACTGCTGTTGACAGTTGTTCCTGCTGTACTTCAGAGCACCTTCCTGCTGTCAGCTGCTTCCAGCTGTCCGCTGTATTCCTGCTGCCGGTTCCAGCCTGCTATCTTCTGCCAGCCTCTCTTCAGCTGCCTTTGAGGTCTGGATCAGCCCCCTACATCAGCCATCTGTCAGGCACTTGTGCCCCTTTGCACTCCTGAGCCCCTGTCTGCTCCACCAGGGGTTCCCGAGGTATACGAGAAGCTGCTCCCTGCATTCTGGGCTCAACCACCAGGTATGTGAAAGTTGGAGACTGAATGGCTTTTTGAAGGCTGTCCAGCCTTCACGATAAGCATCCAGTCTCGATAAATTGCTCTCCCCTGCTGCCATTCACGTTGAATGTCTTCAAAGCGGGCGCAGGTTTCAGCACAATCTGGCACCCGCAACGGCTTGGGGATATGCAGATAGTCCCAGACCATATCATCCTCCCACTTTCCCAGGGAGCTCTCAATGATGTCCATGGTCTTGGGAGGGACATATGGGTAGTCCAAACCCCACTTCAGAACAACTTTGCGCTGCACCTTCCGCTGGAACCTGGAAAACCTGGGCAGTTCATTGGGCTTCCCTTTTCCTGGCAGGACACACGCTTTGTGAGACCTCACAACACATTGCCTGTATGCAGGTGCTCTGGTCTGGGTGGTGGAAGGTCTGTTCAAAAAGATCTATCTGCTGCTAACAGGGGCTCCTAGAAAGGGGAAGAGAAGGAAGTGCCAGCTCAGTGCAGAGGTTTAGCAACCATTTATTGTACAAATACATTTACTGTATTTGTCGGTTAAAATGCACTTACACAATGAATGTGGGTATCCAGCTCAGTAGATGGAGGGTCAGTGGAGGGGACATCTGTCCCAGTCAGTCCATCAATGTGGCAGATCTCCCCTCCACTGACTCTACATCTATTGAGCTGGATACCCACTTGCATTGTGTAAGTGCATTTTAACCCTTTGAGGACCAAGGGACGTATTTGTCCCATGTTTTTAATTGCCTGTATCATCTGATTAATATATTTTTTTTTTGTTTGAGTCAAAATATTAGTTCTTATTAACAAATAGATCTACCATAATTCCTCCCCCAAAAATGACACGTGTGGAAATGGTTTTATTTATTGTTCAAATACATTCTTAAAGGGAAAGAAATATAATTATTTTTATATTGGCGACGGTAATCTTATGGTCCTCAAAGGGTTAACATACAAATAAATAGATTGCTAAACCTCTGCACTGAGCCGGCGCTTCTTTCTCTTCCCCTTTATTGTTTCCTACCCAGAGCTGGCTTACTCTAAGGGTAGCTGCCACTTAAATCTACCCTCATCAATTTCTCCACATGAACATTTATCATTGGACTGTCCATATATATACTTAATATATATCACATGAACTGTGAAGTGTTATTTTTAAATGGGACTTCACACAGCTACTGATCTTGCGCCAGAATTCTACCTTTTTTTTCCATGACAGGGGCTCTTGCAGCTCCTTCAGTTTCCATAGCTGGCTCTGGCACATCTCCACCCTCAGACTGGAGCTCCAGGACCTGACAACCTCCTGTCTCCCATTCCTCCTCTGAGCTACTACTATGAGATGACCACTGCACTAGCTTTTCCAGGGACCCAAACTCAGCTTGCAATCTGGGGGAACCCCAATCTATGGCCCGGCCCTTGCATTCCCCTTCTGGTTCACTTGAGGGCGCATCCCCCTCTAACACTGGCTCCTTCCAGAAAGAGTTAGCAATAGGCACAGGGGCAGCCGGAATTTCAGGGACATCTGGCTCCTGCATGGCAGTACTCACAGTCACCAGGTCCCCGACCAGGCCGCAGGCCACGACAGACTCCTTATACCACTGATCTTTGCAGGGGGTTCACCAGGCTCCGACTCCACTCTGCCTTTCAGGGATGATTCCAGGCCCTCTCTGGCCTTCCGGGACACAGTCCTGAGTGCAGGTCCACATTGTAGTACTGTGGCTCCTGCTGGCTGGATGCAAGCCAGGTAAGCGATTCGCTGCAATGGCCACACCGGATCCATGCACTGACCAACGCGGTCGGTATCCGGCACTCTGGACATAGCATTCACAGTCGCTTCGTCCTCTCCACCATCCTGAGGGCAAATCCCCCACAATGTTCCAACCAGACACCAGTGTCCACCAGGGTCCACTCCTGCAGATCAGGCAACCAGGTCAGCGCTGGGTATATACATCCACCCTCTGCCATCTTGCTCCTCTGCCTTGTAGTGTCTGTCCCAGCACCGGTTGGGGCAACTGGGTAAGCAGGTTGCAAGAAATGACAACGGCTCCAGCTGGTTGCTATGGGCAACGGCATTCATTATTGTAGTACTGAATAGCAGGCAGAGCACATAAGTTCTTCCCCTGGGTCCAATTCCTCAATGGTGGTGGAACAAAGCATAGTTCCCCTGCTTGATCAACTTCGGTTGCTAGGGGCAATGGCTGGCAGGTAACCCATGAACAGGTTGTCCCGGAACGAGCCCCCAAATGTAGCGGCACCCCCATACTGACTACTGAGTGTTGTGGCCCACCTGTCACCCTGCCCAGCCCGGCGTTCACCTCTCAGACACTCCAAGACAGAAAACAATCTATGTGCTTGTTTTTATGTTTTATTGAGGGATTTAAACTTGGATGGGGTTAAGGTAGTATGGGATGCGAAATGGAATTTTTCAGGACTTGCTGGGACAAACTATATACATGCTGGTATATACACTTCATTTCTTCTCCTGTACATTGCTTCCTCTCTAATGTTCCAGGTACAGCTAGCACAAAGTGGTTAGGCCTGACACTGGCTCAGCCAGGCCTTAGCAATTGCCTTTTGCAGGCAGGGACCGTGGGCCTCTTTAGTGTAGCAGAAATGTAAAATTGATGCTAGCTGTCCTACATGCAGCTACTGAGTCCAGTAATCCATCTTCAGGCCCTGCCAGCCCTCCTGGATGCAGCTGCCCTTCTCAACTGCCAATGACACCACAGTCCACTCCACTGGCTCTGCATTCATCCCTGACTGCATGCTCCCAGTCCTCTCAGGTGTGCCTCCCAAGTCCTCCTGACTGTGCATGTCACTCACCAGCCCTCTCCTGGCTGCGACCAGTTGTTCCTCTCTGTCAGAAACCATGAATCAGACCAAGACAAATGCACAGTTAAATCACACATGTTTAATAATAAAAGAAAAATAGGGGGCGTGGCCTGACCTGGCATGAAGATGGCTGCTTAATCCTGTAGCTCCTGCCATCCAACGACCTGAAATCTGCCTATCGGTGATTCATAAACCCATCGCTCGGATAAAATATGGGGACAGCCTCACGGAACACCTCGGCCTCCCGATCACGCTCTCCCAGAGAACAACCGGGCTCCACAGGCCACAACAATATCCCTGAAATGTTCCGGAATGGAAGGAGCAATATGGCGCCTCCTCGCCACGGCACCTCAGAGGGCACAATCTCCTCACAATTGGGCCCTATGCCCCAAACATTACCGTCTAATCAGACAACCGGGACTGCAGCGGAAGACCGACCCTTACCTCAGCTGAATATACAAGACTTACAGATGATAGCCACAGACATCAAGGACACTCTCTCAGCAGCCATTTCAGAGCTCCGCATTGACATCCGCGCCCTCTCTGACAGAGTACAGGCTGCGGAGCAAATGGCGGACCGTCAGGATCTACAACTACGCAAAACAACAAGACATGTCGATACCCATACACTTCAACTAAGAGAAATGCAGAGACACCTCGAAGATCTTGACAACTGTGGCAGACGCCACAGCCTGAGGATCAGAGGAATGCCTGAATCTATTGAAGGCGCTCAGGTTACTCTCTCTACTACCAACCTGTTCAACGGCCTTCTCCGCAGACCATTACAGACGCCTATTGAAATGGAAAGGATCCATAGAGCTTTGCGGCCTAAAGGGAAAGACTCTGACCCACCTAGAGACATCATCTGCTGTCTCACAAGCTTCAAACTTAAAGAAGAGATTCTCAAACAGGCTAGAGGTGTGCCACAGATCGTACATGAAGGGAAAATTGTTCAAATTTATCAAGATCTGTCCGGCATAACCCTCCAACATCGCCGTGACTTAAAACCACTACTGGATGCTTTGCGTGCTAACAACATCACCTACAAATGGAAGTTCCCGTTTTGCTTAGCCGCAACCTCACACGGCCGCACAGCATACCTTAAAGTACCGGAAGATCTCCCTACCTTTTGTGACACTCTCCACATACCGAGAGTGGAGGTACCCAACTGGTACGCAGATTTTCGACGCTCCGCGGTACGCAGAGAACTCCCGCCTGAAGATCCAATGGAGGCCTCTGACACCGGCCATAGGAGACGTAGATCCCCCTCAGTCACACCGCCACGCGGCACATACCGTACACACCGCCGCGATCAGAGCCCTCACTCTCCCTCCTCCAGGAGACCTAGAAGGAGATGTTAACGTCTCAGCTGACTTTGATCGGCTGTACCTCAGTGCTAGTCTCCCCGCCTTGCTGGCCCTAGTACTCACTGAACCAGTCACTTCCCTCAACGTTCTTATACTTTATTTCAGTTATAGTTTGATTACACGGTTTAAACGTTATACATTTTAACTACTACTTCCACTCCAGGCTCCTTGCTACCCAGGAGTAACATGCTAGGGCTGCACACCCTGTGTCCCATCCATCATGCACACAGGTAACTGTCACACAGTTTTGATATCCTATCCACGGAGGAAAAAACAGACTACACAAACTACAAACACCAGAATGCAAAGCGCGGACCTTCCGGAAACCGTGACTGACCTCCCAACCAACACGTCAGTTCCTGGCACCCCGCACTATCATCAACACTGACGCGCAGGATATGGAAGTCTGACGACAGCTTGCTCCCAACGCCGAACATGGTCCACTAACTGCCGGACAACGTCCCCAACACCCGGCTCAGCACAGGATCCCTGCAAGAATGTGGTCACCACTCGAATCCGGATTCCCGGCAAAGCGAATCGACACGCCTCATCAGGACTTTACACGGCTCGAATACACCATGGTGTCGGCCGATGAACTGCACCACTGACTACCACACACCCTTCTCCGCAAGGATCGGAACCCAAAGGTCATCTCCGTTGCCCGGCCATGTAAGACAAAGTCACGATCGCTGGGGAGAACACTCTCTTCAGGAAGGCAATACCTACCTTCCCCAGTCTTCCGACTACCAGCATTCCGAACGCATACTCCGCCGGGAAGAGTGGAAGACCTGCATTGAACTGTCATTACACTCAGGTACTTCACTGTATAACACATAACCCCCCTCTGAAACTATACCGAGGACTCTACGGGCCACTATAACACTGCTCACTGCTCCTCCGGCACGTAACTTCTCATATGTTTTACCTCTTTCTTTGATTTTGCTCTTCGAGCATCCAGTATATTTGTATTTTTGGGTAAGTTAACACCCTATGTTACATAGCACATTGTTTAATATGTTTCAATATAAGGCTAACAACAATATTAGTCTCCCGACCCCGGCCACAGTGGAACCCGCTCTGCCAGACTACCCAACTGTGCACCCTACCTGGTGCTCTCCCATAGCCCCAAGCTCAGACTTTCCATCTACCTTTTCAGGGGACATAGAAGCAAACCCTGGAATCTGTGCTTGACCATATAAAATACTGTCATAGAAAACTGAACTTATGCATCTTGCTTACCAATGTATAACTCCTGCTCTACCTGACACGGTCATTCGCCTCACACTTGAGGTAATACTTCCGGCACATCGTAGTCTCCCCCTCTCAGACCCACACCTTGCCCCTACCTCATTAATAGTACTAGATTTCTAACCTCTACACCGAGCTACCAACATATACTTCGCACCACCTTACTCACATACGACTGGTCATGGGATGGCGGGATATACTCTTATTGGTACTTACATAACCCTACCACTCACTTGTACCAGGTCTCTGCCAACCCCCTCACAGCTGCAGTGAGGTTTGTCAGCCCGGACCCCACGGGTTGGGAACCATCAGTGCTCTGTACCTGACCGAATATATCCCCACAAGGAGACAGCAGACTTGGTTAATACCTCGGCTGCCTCATCGGTCTCTCCCCCGTGTTACTTTCGTAACAACTCCAGCTTCTGTTGAATCTCTGCACAGCACACCTCCCCTATATATAGTCCCTTAGAGTTTACCCTATCCCTAACCCCCGACGGAGAACATGGACCACACCGACACACACGGCGCAGACCCCTCCTTATTCTACGCTCACACTGCGCTCCATGAATATAAGGGGCCTAAACACACCCGAAAAACGATCTCTCCTACTCACCCACCTACAAAAATCACACACTCACATCGCGCTCATCCAAGAAACACACTTTAGATCTGATACTATCCCCAAACTACGAAACAAACACTTTCCGACTGTATACCATGCAACCAACAATGAAGCCAAATCGAAAGGTGTCTGCATCCTTATATCCAAAAACTGCCCATTCGTCGTCACTGACGTGCAGCGAGACCCTCTGGGGAGATTCCTTTTCCTCAAGGGCTCTCTACACAACAAAACCCTAACCATTGCCAACCTGTACGCACCGAATTCAAGACAGGTACCGTTCTTCCGCCATGCACTACAACTCCTCACGATTTTTAGCGCAGGTAGCATCATAGTTGGCGGCGATTTCAATGTACCTCTTGATCCTTCCCTCGATACCTCTAATGGCATCTCTTCTTCTACCTATAGGGCCCTACGTGCGATAAAAACGCATTTCAGGGAGCTACTGCTACATGATGCTTGGCGCACACTCCACCCCACAAATAAAGATTTCACATTCTTCTCCCCTCCACACTCCAAATATTCCAGGCTTGATTATTTCTTCATCTCCCAGAATGACCTTTCCATTCTTCAAAAATCCTCAATTGAACCAATACTGTCAGACCATAACCCAGTCTCCATGACTCTACATATCCCTAATGAATTCACCCGCGCCCACATATGGCGTCTCGATAACTCCCTCCTCACAGACGCTGACATCTCACACAAGACCTCCGAACACCTACATAGCTACTTCACAGAAAACGGACAGGGCGACTCTGCTCCAGAAATAGTCTGGGCCGCTCACAAATGCGTCATAAGAGGCACATTCTTATCACACGCTGCACATAGAAACAGACTACGGAAAGCAAAACTTGATAAACTGACTGCACACATCTCTGCCCTAGAACGGAAACATAAGGCATCCCTAGCTCTAGCAACACTGATGGAATTGACACAACTACGAACCGAACTCCTAGAAGAACTAAACAAAAACGTCAAATGAAAATATATGCTTACACAAAAATGCTTTTACGAGTTTGGCAACAAATCCGGGAAAATGTTGGCTAGAGCGCTACAAGCCAAAAAAGCGGCTCTCACTATTCATTCCATTGTAGATCCCTCAGGTAAAACACTAGCAAAATCCGAACACATAGCGGAACAATTTGTACACTACTACACAAACCTGTACAATATTGGTACTTCAGGCTCTTCTCCCACCGTAACAGACAGGAAGGAAGCCATACAAAACTTCCTATCCCAATACGCACCTTCGCCCATCAGAACCGAAGACTCAACATCACTAGACGTCCCTTTAACGACGGAAGAGATTACCTTAGCTCTAAAACAGATGAAACCGGGCAAAAGCCCTGGCCCTGATGGGCTAACGGTAGGATATTACAAATCCTTTCCTGAACTACTCTTACCTCATCTTGTTAAGGCCTTCAACAACCTCTCTCCTACCACTACGGCCCCCAAAGATATATTAGAAGCCCATATTACCCTTATCCCCAAACCTGGAAAAGATGACAAATTGGTTCCTAATTACCGCCCCATCTCTCTACTTAATGTAGACGTTAAATTGTACGCCAAAGCCATTGCCAATCGCCTTCTACCCCTGATCCCAACCCTGATTGCCACAGACCAAGTAGGTTTTGTCCCCGGCAGAGAAGCGAAAGATAATACTACCAAAGCACTAAATATTCACCACTGGCTGACTTCCACTAATACTAAAGGCTTCTTCCTATCCTTGGACGCGGAGAAGGCGTTCGACAGGGTGGCATGGGACTTCATGACAGCCACCCTACACTCCATAGGCCTCCCGCCGCGACTTATCGACATGATTATGATACTCTACTCTTCCCCCATAGCTAGAGTCCGAGTGAACGGCAGACTGTCGAACGCCTTCTCCGTGTCCAACGGTACTAGACAGGGATGTCCCCTATCCCCCCTAATCTTCATACTAACAATGGAACCCATGCTACGCAGAATTAGGGAGAACCCAAACATCAAAGGTATTCAAATCAACCAAACACAACACAAAATAGCCGCATATGCGGATGATGTTCTCCTCTTCCTCACAGAACCAATCACTACCATCCCGAACCTGCTCAAAGATTTTGCTCTTTTTAAATCCTTATCAAACTTGCAGATAAACTTCTCCAAATCAAAAGCACTCAATATATCCCTATCCCAAGAGACAGTTACACAATGCAAACACAACTTCCCTTTTGGATGGGAAATGCAAGCCATAAAGTACCTTGGCATTCACATCCCTACCAAACTGTCCGAACTATTCAAATTAAACTTTCTACCAATCCTACAAACCATCGAAAGTGATCTTCAAAGGTGGCATGCAGGAACATTTTCATGGTTTGGGAGAATAGCAATTCTGAAAATGAATGTTCTACCTAGGCTACTCTACATTCTCCAGGCCATCCCTATACTGCTCCCACATTCCTTTTTTGTCACGTACAAAAGAATTTGTAGAAAATTCATTTGGCTATCCAAACAGCCTAGAATGAACTGGCACAGACTGAAATCTCCTAAATTGCAAGGAGGACTACAGGTCCCAGACATACAAACTTATTACCAAGTCTGCCATCTAGCTAGAATTGTGGACTGGCATGTGCATGACAGGGAAAAAGAATGGGTGCAAATAGAGAATGCCTTTACCGAGATCCCGGTAAAACTCCTCCCCTGGATTGACTCGAAATTAATCCCGAAAACTGCCACTACCAATCCAATGATCAAATCTACCCTAATAAACTTCACAAAATCATGCAAAAGTCTTAAGATACAACCCATATCGGGACCACTAACGCCTATCGAAGACAATCCGGCATTCTTACCGGGTATCACCCTCTCTCACCCAACCAGTGATCCGTGCAGACCTAGGCTCCTAGCTAAACAACTATTCCATCAAGGTGCCCTACTACCTTACTCAGCTTTGATGAACAAATTTCCGGAATACCACATTCCCTTCTACAATTATTTGCAGATCCGCCACTTTCTACAGAACCTCCCACACAAAGACAACCTACATAGGGATCTCACACCCTTCGAAATACTATGCACCAACACCGAACCCCATAGACACCTCATCTCGACCATACACGCACTTTTCTCAACACATCAAGACATCAAAACGTCTACTTTGCTAACGCAATGGGAGACCGACTTGAACACCACACTAACCACAGACGACTGGAGAAATGTGCTAACACACATCCACAAAGGCTCCGGCAACGTAGCCACACAGGAGTGCGGCTTTAAAATCTACTCAAAATGGTACAGGACCCCCGACAAAATTAATAAATTTCTGCCCACCATATCCCCCAATTGCTGGAGATGCAATAAAGCCAAGGGATCCCTTCTACACATCTGGTGGGAATGCCCTCTCATCCAACCTTATTGGACTGACATTCACAACCTAATCATTCAGATAACAACCTACACCCCGGATTACACCCCAGCGCAATACCTGCTACACCACACTTTGATCCCCCAACGGACATACAAGAAATGATTAACTCTCCATCTTATCAACGCGGCAAACCAATGCATCCCCGTACACTGGAGAAACACATCCCCCCCCTCGATCACAGAATGGATACGGAGAGTAGACAGAATAGCTGACATAGAAAACCTAATACATCAAACCTCCGATTCACCTTCCAAGTACAGAAATACATGGGCATGTTGGACCCACTTCAAACAAACGCAACCAACATGAGCTCAAGCAACCCCACCAAACATTGCTCCAATAGACAACACCAGACAGACAACCTAACCCTCCACCAACCAATAACTATACACGACATCCTACCCCTCCGTCCTCCCACCCCCCCATCCCTTTCTCCCGTAGTCACCTCACACCCCTGCCGACTGCATAGCCTGCCCCCTTGCATCCGCCATCTCTCTTCACAGTGTGTAGACCCGCACCTTACAAGAGACACCATACCGACATGCCCTATTACTGAGCAAATGATAATACCCGAACTGGGCACAGTTAGTACCCGAATGGGGTGCCCAGCGACTCGGATGACTAGACTACCGTCGGTACAGATCGTATTCACTACAAATATCTGACACCACCATAATACTTTCATACTATACCAAACCCTATCACCTCATACGGCTAATGCTGAACATTCCTCACCCATGACACGCTCACTTCACACAACCAGATAATTCAATGCTGAACAGAGGAAATGCTCGTATTGGCTGCTACTTCCCCTTGTCTCGTTTATAACATGGATTGTATTCACCAACGCAATACTATTGTAGTCATCTGACAATCTGTATGACTTATTTCATTTGTTTGCTACCATTTGTTTGCTACCATTTCGTGTATTCTTGATTAATTACAGCATGTTGACTGTAGACCACTCTCTTCTCAAAGAATTTACCATTGTATTGCGATTTATACTTTGTACTATGCAAAAACCTAATAAATTGTTTTGAAAAAAAATAAATAAAAGAAAAATAGAACAAATGTAGTCAAAATATAGCCAAGGTTCGGTAACCGGAACGGATAGTCAGATAATCCAGAAAGTCAGGAAGCCAGGAATCAACGTAGTGGAAGAGCAAGCAGGATCTGGAACCAGAAGAAATGTCAACCAAGCAAGTCTTTAACAGTAGCGCAGGAGAAAGTCTCTGTGATGTTGACCAAGGCGAAGGCAGAGATCATCTGGGCTGGACGGCTTAAGTAATCAGGACTGATGAGCAGGATATCATCAACAGGTCAGTCACTGTGGAGAGATAGGAGCTGGCAAATAGCCGACAGCTGAGCGGCCAGCTCAGAGAAGGAAGAGCAGAGCCCAGCCCTGACAGTGCCCCCTCCTCAAGGACCCCTCCCCCTAGGAGGACCACCAGGCTTGAGACGTCTATTGAAGGGGGAGAGGAGGACAGGGGCATGTACGTCTGAGAATGAGACCCAAGAGCGTTCCTCCGGATCATACCCTTTCCAATGCACCAGGTACTGTATGCGCCCATGGAACCTATGAGAGTCAACAATGGATTGTACTTCAAACTTCTCATGGTTCTCAACCTGTACAGGGTGAGGACTTGGTACCGAGGTGGTAAAGCGGTTGCAGACCAAAGGTTTTATTAAGGAGACATGAAATACATTTGAGAAAGATATATTAGAAGGAAGGACTAAAGTGTAAGCCACTGGGTTAATCCTGCGGAGAATATGGAAAGGCCCAATAAACTGAGGTGCAAATTTCAGAGAGGGAACACAAAGTCGGAGGTTGTGAGCTGACAGCCAGACCCTGTCCGCAGCCTGGTAGAAAGGTGCAGGCAGGCGTCATGCGGTCAGCGTGGAGTCTGTACCTATCATTAGCATTTTGCAAAGCCTTCTGGACTTGTGCCCAAGTGGAACGAAGATGCTCCTCTAACACAGGAACACTCTGCGGAACAAATGAGTCAGGCAACATGGAAGGTTGGAAACCATAGTTCGCCATAAATGGGGACAATCGGGAATCAGAATTCAAGGCACTATTGTGAGCAAACTACGCCCATGGTAAGAGGTCTGACCAGTTGACCAGCAACATAGGAACTGCTCCAAGGACTGATTGGCTCGTTCTGCAGCCCCATTAGACTGCAGGTGATATGCAGAGAAAAAAGCAAGCTGAATTCCCAACTGTGCACAAAGGGCTCGCCAGAGTCGGTACACAAACTGACTACCCCTGTCCAAGACGATCACCTTGGATAGCCCATGTAAGCGAAAGATCTCCCGAGCAAAAATGGAAGCCAATTCCTTAGAAGTGGGCAAATTCTTAAGTGGAATACAATGAGCCATTTTTGAGAACCGTCAACCACCATAAGGATAACTGTGTTGCCCTGGGAGTTGGGTAACTCCACAATGAAATCCATAGACAGGTGGGTCCAGGACCTCTCTCCATTGGGTATGGGTTGTAGGAGGCCCACTGGAAGGTGTCGTGGAGTCTTACTCTGAGTACACACGGAACAGGCAGCTACGAAGGCGGTTACATCAGCACATAGACTAGGCCACCAGAATTGTTGGGAAATGGCCCAAAAGAGTTGATTCTTCCCAGGGTGGCCAGCAGTCTTGGGAGAATGGAAAGTCTGGAAGACAGTAGTACGGAGACTCTCTGGGACAAAGCAGCGGTCACAAGGTTTCTCAGGAGGAGCATGGACCTGAGCGGCAAGAATTTTGTCACCCAAATGAGAAGTGAGACTGGTGCGAACCGTAGCCAGAATCCGATCAGGAGGAATCACAGGAACCAGAACCGACTCCATCTTGGAAGTGAAGGAAAATTGTCTCGACAAAGCGTCAGCCCTTACATTCTTAGTACCCGGTAAGAACGAGACAATGTAATTGAAACTTGACAAGAAAAGAGCCCATCGTGCCCTTCTGGGAGAGAGGCATTTAGCCTCAGACAAGAATGTGAGATTCTTATGGTCAGTAAGAATGTGTCATATACCAGATAAGACCAGAACTGTGTGGACTGCAAAAGAGTGAACCAGACATAAATAGGTGAAAGTAAGTTTATTAAGGTAAATGCATATACATGTGAACACACCACCAATACAGAGAGAACAAACCAAACAACCAAACAGTGATAATACACAACCAGCATATGTAGCAAAAGGGAGTACCAGAATCGTAGTCAAGCCAGGCCAGGGTCAGAAACAGGAGATCAGTAGCTGGGAAGGGAAACAAACAGGACAAGAGAGGATGGATGGATCACAGGAGGGACGGGTCAGGTACAAGGCTCAGGGTTCAGGTAACAGACAGAAAACAGGATCAACAGGTTCCAGGAATCAGGCTTCAGGTTCAGGAATCAGGTTTCAGGATCAGAGTAACAGGATGCAGGCTGCAGGTCAGGGCTCAAGGACAATACCAGGGCAACATGCGTGTGCACTTGCCGGGTATTTATACTGCAGCTCTGCTAATTAAGGTCAGGTGACACCTGTCTGCAGTGGGGAATACCTGCTCCATACTGCCAGGATTCCTCCGCTGGTGGACGCCAGTACTGCGGCCCAAAGGTGACAGAATACCAGCAGAAAAAAGCTCTTCTGGCAGCTCCAACCTGCCAGGAGACACCTGCTGGTGGACCTCAGTACTGCACGCCAAATGATCGATATTACCAGCGGAGGAGACCTTTCCTGACCGTACCCCCCCCTCGAAGGAGCGACCTCCAGATGCTCCTACTAGCCATTGCTGGGGAAAGTCCATGTTGTCCAGCCGGGCAGCGGGCACCTCAAGCTGGACAGCAAGCAGTGGCACATCAGGCTGGGTAGCGGATAGGAGCACATCAGGCTGGGCAGCGGGCAGGAACACATCAGGCTGGGAAGTGGGCAGGAACACATCAGGCTGGGCACTGGGCAGAAACACACCAGGCTGGGCAGTGGACAGGAACACACCAGGCTGGGCAGCGGACAGGAACACACCAGGCTGGGCAGTGGACAGGAACACTTCAAGCTGGGCAGAGGACAGGAGCCCTTCAAGTTGGGCAGCAGGTACGGGAACTTCAAGCTGGGCAGCAGGCACATCAGGCTGGGCAGCAGGCATGGGCACTTCAAGCTGGGCAGCAGGGACAGACACTTCAAGCTGAGCATCAGGCACATCAGGCTGGGCAGCAGGCACGGGCACTTTAAGCTGGGAAGCAGGCATGGGCACTTCAAGCTGGGCAGCAGGCACGGGCACTTCAAACTGGGCAGCAGGCATGGGCACTTCAAGCTGGGCAGCAGGCACATCAAGCGGGGCAGCAGGCACATTAGGCTGGGCAGCAGGCACGGGCACTTCAAGCTGGGCAGCAGGCACGGGCACTTCAAGCTGGGCAGCAGGCTGGAGAGCGGGCACTGGCACCTCCGGGTGGAACACTGGCACCTCAGGCTGGAACACTGGCATCTCAGGCTGGAACACTGGCACCTCGGGCTGGAACACTGGCACCTCCGGCTGGAACACTGGGACCTCCAGCTGGAACACTGGCACCTCAGGCTGGAACACCTCCAGCTGGAACACTGGCACCTCAGGCTGGAACACTGGCACCTCAGGCTGGAACAATGGCACTTCAGGCTGGAACACTGGTCCCTCAGGCTGGAACACCTCCAGCTGGAACACTGGCACCTCAGGCTGGAACACTGGCCCCTCAGGCTGGAACACTGGCACCTCTGGCTGGAACACTGGCACCTCCGGCTGGAACACTGGCCCCTCAGGCTGGAACACTGGCCCCTCAGGCTGGAACATTGGCACCTCAGGCTGGAAGGCGGGTACTAGGACATCAGGCTGGAAAGCGAACATCAGAATATCGGATTGGATAGTACTACAGAAGCAAATACTCTTGTGCACAGGTGTATAAGCTAGATGATCCCAAGGTTTCAAAAAGGACAGTGAATTTCAGCCTTGCCGCTCTCCAGGATGGGATTATCCTAGTAGTAAACGATAAGCAAGAAAAAGGGAGCGCACCGGCCTAGTGCATTATCCTTAGGAAATTTTTTTATTAAAAACAAGATTAAAATCTACTCACAAAGGTAGAAAGCAGTCACAAGGTGATAAATCCGCTGGTAGCAGTCTCCAGGTCCTCGGAGGAGGACGCACGAACCGCCACTGCCTAACGCGTTTCGAAGGTGTTCCTTCTTCTTCAGAGCCTTAGCTGATCTCTTACTACCATTTATACATGTGTCTGACTGGAATGTTTTATTTTATTTATTTATTTAATGAATTCGTTCTGGAAAGAGACAGAGTAGAACAAATTAATTAAATAAATAAATAAAATAAAACAATATATTATGAATTGATACCTATACCTACCAAAGTAATATCTTATAACAATGGGGCAGAGGCCAACCCCAAACCCCCCGCTTTGGAACCTCCCATCAATTAAGGGAGGAGCTCCAATACCTTTCCAGTCAGACACATGTATAAATGGTAGTAAGAGACCAGCACAGCTAAGGCTCTAAAGAAGGAGGGACACTTTTGAAACGCGTTAGCCAGCGGCGGTTCGTGCATCCTCCTCCTAGGACCTAGAGACTGCTACCAGTGGATTTATCACCTTGTGACTGCTTACAGTGCGATTATTTCTTTCTACCTTTGTGAGTAGATTTTAATCTTGTTTTTATTAAATCATTTTCCTAAGGATAATGCACTAGGCCAGTGCGCTCTCTTTTTCTTTCTTATCAGATTGGATAACAGGCACTGGGACGTCAGACTGGATAACAGGAACTGGGAGGTCAGACTGGATAGCAAGCACTGGGACGTCAGACTGGGTTGCAAGCACTGGGACGTCAGACTGGGTTGCAAGCACTGGGACGTCAGACTGGGTTGCAAGCACTGGGACAACAGACTGGGTTGCAAGCACTGGGACATCAGACTGGATTGGATTAGCTGGTACGGAGGCAGGTTGGGTTACTGGCAGGATTGTCTTGGTTGGAAAAAACTGTTGTTTTTTCTTTGGCTTAGCCACTGAAGCTCTGTAGGTGAGGGGTAAAGCAGACCTTGAAAGGAGGATTTGGATATGGCAGAGAAGTGGCAACAGTAGCTGGGGGAAGTTCCTTATGGGTTTGTAGGCAGCGGAGAAGAGGCAGGTGGGTTGAATGCAGGATAGGTACAGGGAGCAGACACCGGATATGAGTATTTGGTTGGGAGCAGCGTATACTGAGCTACAACTGAGGTTGACATGGGTGATGGGGAAACATACATTTGGGTAGGCTGGTGTTTGGTGGCAGAGGTGGTTTGTTTGGCTGGAGCTGATTTCTTCATGTCAGACCATGCTGAAAGTATAGGTTGTACAAACTGTGCTTTTAAATCTCCCTGTCTAACAAAAGACTGAGCAGACGCAATGCACTCAGCAATCACCTGTGGGGAACAGGCTGAGTAGTGCTCACAAAAATCGGCAGGATCATCTTCAAAAAGCCACACTAGGGATACAACCTGATTCATATCAAAAGGAGGAGTGAAATCATCATGGCCCTCTGGAATACAGGGCAGGGCCAACTCAGTACAGATCTTGATCGAAGGCTGCACTTCCCCAAACAATATTTAACCCTGATCCACCAGGGAGTGAGCCAAACGTATAGTTGCAAACAACGGGTCACTAGACCATACTTTCAGAGCCTGGCGGCAATAATTACAACTTTCAGATGCCAACAGAGAAAAATAAATAACCTCATCGGCATTCATGTTTGCAACCAAACTGAATCAAAATGGTTCCCCTGTGCAGCCACTTCTGGTCAGGGATGGCCCTGGTATTCTGTCATATACCAGATAAGACCAGAACTGTGTGGACTGCTACAGAGTGAACCAGACATAAATAGGTGAAAGTAAGTTTATTAAGCTAAATGCATATACATGTGAACACACCACCAATACAGAGTGAACAAACCAAACAACCAAACTGTAATAATACACAACCAGCATATGTAGCAAAAGGGAGTACCAGAATCGTAGTCAAGCCAGGCCAGGGTCAGAAACAGGAGATCAGTAGCTGGGAAGGGAAACAAACAGGACAAGAGAGGATGGATGGATCACAGGAGGGACGGGTCAGGTACAAGGCTCAGGGTCCAGGATTCAGGTAACAGACAGGAAACAGTGAATGCATGTACGTGAGTGTGCGTGACTACTTGGTGCTCATTTGCCTATTTAAATTGGCTCCAGAGACCAGAGGATTGCTGAGTGTTCATCAGCTTTACCGTTTGTTATTTGATCCTGTCCTTCACCGCTTGTCTTGATCCTACTTGTTCCTGTTACTCCGTTGCTGATTCTAGCTTGTGACCTGGCCCTGCCTTCTGCTGTTTTGTACCTTCTCTGCTTACCCAATATTGACTACAGCCTGGCCCTGACTCTTCTTGGTTCCTGATTCTGCACCTCTGCTGCCCAGCTGATACTGTCTTTTGCCTGCCTGACCACCTGAGATCCTGCATCATCTGCCTCCTTGCAAACCTGCTTGCTGCATTCTGTTCCTGCTACAGCTCCTCTGCATCTGCCAGAATATCCTACAGGGTCCTGCTGGTCTGCCTACTTGCTACCCGTGATTCCACACCTGCTGCTGTGTCTTTGCATCAGCTGGCTCATCAGTATGTCTTCAGTATGTCTGCTGTTTGACACCTTCGGCCAGGTTCTTCCGGCCAGAATCTCCTACAAGGCACCCATGTCACTGCGTGCCCTGTTTTATCCTGTCATCACATCCAAGAGAAACAGGACAGGAGGTGTAAGGGGAAGCCCTCTCGTCAGCTCAGTCTCAGCCAGGTATGTGACAGATGGATTTTCCTTTGAAACACATTATCGCCACATGTACTGCCCCCTCTTTCCACCAGCAAATAGAGGCAGTGGATAGCGGCACTGGGTGCTGTTTATTGACAGGTTTCTGACAGCTGTCAGAGCAGGTCCCTAGATGCCGGAGGATCGGGAGCTGCCGGTTTATGTACACAGCCTTTGCTCTTGTTCCATCTCAGTGATCTCTACTTCCTATGCTTAAGATTGAAAATTGTAACTATAAGCGTGGTATTTTTTTCTTATTTTTCTTTTATTAAATGAATATTGTAATGCTATTGAGGAGCCCACACTCCTGTTTTCTTGTTGTTTGAGCATGCCCAGAAGCATCCCGATCTTCCTTGGAAGTTTCAGAATCCTTTATTGCATGGCCCCTGGTCCCTCTCCTGATCTGGTTGAACTTTGCTGATGCCATTGTTACTGGACATTGAAGACTGGGACTTATAGTGCACTGTGCTGGTCCTTGGATTTATTTTATTCTAATTCTTGGCTGCATAGCATAGTGTCAATAAGACTCTATAGCAGGGGTTGGCAATCCCCAGCACTGGTGCCGCAAGCCTCTTTTGCCGGCACCCGACTCCCTCTGCAACAGCAGAGTAGTGTAGGGACATGTCAGCGAGATGCTAATGCATTCCAATCTCACAATTCCCCATGCCACACCTACACTGGGGGGAAGACACTGTGCCCCCACACATTGTAAACAATGGGAAACATTGATTGGTTATCTGACTTTGTTGTAGCTGCAATTGTCAGCTCTTGTGATGGGGAAGAGATTGGGTGCAGTTCTGCTAGGGGGCGGTCCCTGTTTCCAGGAGGAGGAGGACTGTGATTGGCCACTGCCAAAGCCAATCACAGTCCTGCTAGCCCTAACCATCATCTAGAGGGAGATGACTCGCTTAGTTGCCACTACCAATTTCAGAAAGAAGGGATTTCACTGTGATTGAGAAAACCACAATCAGGTGACAGTTTGTGGAATTACTGTTGAGCTTCTGGGAACTTTGTTGAAAAAATAAATAAAACACGATATAGACTGTATATATGTTTATGTGTTTGTGTGTATGTGTCACTTACTACTGACCCCTCAGCTCTACATCACCTACTCCCAACCTCTAAACTCTGCGTCACTTACACCTGACCTCAGAACTTTGCGTCACTAACTACTGAACCCCTGCACTTGGTGTCCCTTTAAGCCACAGTCAGTATTCAACACAATGAAAATCACACCAAATTTGCTGCTGCGCTCGGCACCGCTCTTTTTCTCAGCTGCGGGCACTCAATATTGCATACAAGCCCACTGCTTTCAGAAAATGTCCCTGACCTGAGCTTATCACTGTGCATCAATTTCAGATGCTTGTATATGACATCACATACAAGCACGTGGGCTGGATGCGAGAGGTGGATCAGCGGGCATGAGTGTGCCAGGACAGGTAGATGTGTCTCGTATCTGCTTCCTTGCACCAATCTGCATATCGCACATATCATAGATGAGAAGAGGGTACAGCAATGGAGCACATCAGTAAGAGGGTACAGCGGTGGGGCAGATGAACAGGGGGGATTTAGCGGTGGAACAGAAGAGCAGGAGGGTACGATGGTGGGGCTATAGTACAGGGGGTACAGTTGTGGAAGAGATGAGAAAGGGGATCAGTGGTGGGACAGAAGAGCAAGGGGGTTACAGTGATGGGGCAGATGAGCAGGTGGTTACAGTGGTAGGACAGAGGAGCAGGGGGGTTCAGTGATGGACCAGATGAGCAGGGGGTTATAGTGGTGGTACAGATGAGAAGGGGGTTATACTGGTTGGGCAGAAGAGCAGGGGTACAGAGGTGGGGCAGTTGTGCAGGGGGGTACAGTGGAAGGGCAAAGGAGAAAGGAGGTACATTGGTGGGACAGATGAGCAGGAGGTTACAGTGGTAAGGCAGAAGAGCAGGGGGGTATAGAGGTGGAGCAGAAGATCAGGGGGTACAGAGGTGAGACAGCACCTGCACAGTACAGTACAGTGATTGGGCAGATGAGCAGGAGGTTACAGTGGGGGGACAGATGAGCAGGGGGGTTCAGTGTTATGCCAGATGATAAGGGGGTTACAGTGGTGGAAAAGATAAACAGGGGGGTTCAGTGTTGGGGTAGATGTGAAAGGGAGGTGCATTAGTGGGACAGCTGAGCAGAGGGTTACAGAGATGGGGCAGAAGATCAGGGGGTACAAAGGTGGGGCAGAAGAACAGGGGGATACAGAGGTGGGGCAGATGTGCAGGGGGGAGCAGTGACGGGGAAGAGGAGAAAGGAGGTACGTTGATTGGAACAGATGAGCAGGGGGTTACAGTGGTGGGGAAGAAGAGCAGGGGGAAGAAAGGTGGAACAGAAGAGCAGGGGGAAGAGTGGTGGGGCAGATGAGAAAGGGGGTTACAGTGGTGGGTCAAATGAGCAGATGGGTTTAGTGTTAGAACAGGTGAGAAGGTGGTTCAGCAGTGAGACAGAAGAGCATGGGGGTACAGAGGTGGGACAGATGTGCAGAGTAGTACAGTGGGGGGGGGGGCAGATTTGCAGGGTGTACAGTGATATAACGTGTGAACGTGCAGGATTTGGGGCTGATCTGAGGACTGGATGTACAGGAATTGGGGCTGATCTAAGGAATGAGAGTGCAGGATGTTAATAAGTCACTATTATTTAAGTAGTTTACAGCATTTACTTTATAGAAAATCCCTTTTGTGATTAAGAGTGTGAAGTATAAGAATGGGCAGAACGGACCCCTGTTCAAACCAGAACTTTCAAACACTGCGAAAGTTCGGACCCGAAAAATGAATCCCATTAAAGTCAAAGGGACCCGAACGTCAAAAATCAAAAGTGCCCATTTTGAAGGCTTATATGCAAGTAATTGGGCATACAATGGTTATAGGGGTCCGGGTACTGCTTTGGGGGACATGTATCAATAAAAAAAAGTTTGTGAAAAACATCATTTTTAAATGATCAATGATTTTTTTATTTTTAAAGTGAAAGCATAAAAATTAAAAATTCATTCCAATTCATTCATTCCAATATAGTGCCTTGGCAGATCTGTACCAAGTCTAGAATCTGCTGCAGCAATAATTGCATTTATAAAGGCAAAAAAAATGACATTTTCCCTGCAAGCTGCCTTTATTTTGCTCAGCAACAACTGGGGAGCCAGTGTGTATGATGAGGCCACAATGTAGTGCACTGGGAACAAGATTAGAGATTTTTTGGATACATTCTGGTATAACTTTGACTTTTGCAATGATATGCACCTGTCAAACAGGTGCAGAAAATTTGGTCTTTGGGTGTCGGTGATGCCTTCCCACCGTAACCCTATAGAGGTACTCTTGATGAAAGCAAAAATTGGCCTTGCTGTAATAAAAAGGCAATGATATGCACCTGTCAAACAGGTGCTGAAAAATTGGTCTTTGGGTGTTAATTGTGCCCATGAAAACTATACCAAAAACATTCTTCCAGATGAAATGATTGAACACCCTCAATGCTAGGCAGCCTCGAAGTCCTGCAGAGATTCCACATCCCAAAAAGACTTAATCAGTGACAATGGCATCAGGGGCATCATAGCTGGTAATCCAGGACTGATTCATTTTTATAAAAGTTAAACGGTCCACTTAGCTGACTCCTCCATGGCTGATGCTGGGGCTATGGCAGGAATAGATGTGGACAAGGAGGCAGGTTTATCCACTCATCAGGGGACTGCACACTTGTCTCTGCTTGCGTGGCAGAGGATAAGGAGGCACCACCACCACCACCAAAGGCCCAATTTTTCTGCCCCTGTTCAACAGGGGCATGTAATTACAATTCCTGATCTAATATTTCACAGCAGGGCCTGTTTCTGCGCCCACCAAGAGTATCTGTGAGGACTTACAGTGTTGTGGCACCAGCACCACCACCACCATCAAAGGCCCAATTTTTCTACCCCTTTTCAACAGGGGCATGTAAGTACAATTCTTGATCTAATATTTCACAGCAGGGCCCTGTGAGGGCTTACATTGTTGTGGCCACAACAACACCTAAGGCCCAAATTTCTGCTGAGTATATAGGGCAGGCCCCTACTTTCAAACATCCAACTTACAAACGACTCCTACTTGCAAACGTAAGGAGACAACAGGAAGTGAGATGAAATCTACCCCTAGGAAGGGAAATTCTCTCCTGTAAGAGTTAATATGGGAAAAACTTTTCTCCTTTCCACTGATGCTTTATCCACCAATCCTTGTTTCACAAAAAACCCAAATTTTCAAAAAACATTTGTCATTGGGACAAAAAGTGAGGTGAAATCTTCTGAAGAGGAGCACAGACAGCAAAACAAATGTCACAGTGGTGATAACCCTTCCCTAGGTTTTCCAAAAAGCTTAAAATAGATTTTTTGGCTGAAGCTAAACACATTAAAAATGTACCAGTTCAAAATTACAAACAGATTCTACTTAACAACAAACCTACAGTCCCTGTCTTGTTTGCACCGCCTGTATACTGCTGTTCAGAGTATATAGGGCCTGGGGGCCCCACACCTTTCCTTTATTAATTTGGGTGCGGGGTTCCCCTTAATATCCATATAAGACCCAAAGGGCCTGGTAATGGACTTGGGGGTACCCATGCCGTTTGTCTCTCTGATTTTCATCCATATTGCCAGGACCCGACATTACATTAAAGCCGCAAGCAGTTTTAAATGACTTTTTTCCTTTAAAAATTACATTTTGTGCAGGGACTGTTCTAAGCACGGGAAACACGCGCCACTTTACAGGCATACTATAGACACCCCCCAGGTATGATATTTAAAGGAATATTTCACTTTCTTTTTTTTTATTACTTTAAGCATCATTAAAATCACTGCTCCTGAAAAAACGGCTGTTTTTAAAACTTTTTTTGCATTGATACATGTCCCCTGGGGCAGGACCCGGGTCCCCAAACCCTTTTTAGGACAATACCATGCAAATTAGCCTTTAAAATGAGCACTTTTGATTTGGAACGTTCGAGTCCCATAGACGTCAATGGGGTCCTAACGTTCATGCAAATTTTCAGTCCGTTCACAGGTTCTGGTGGGAACCAAACCGTGGGGTGTTCGGCTCATCTCTCCTTAATAGTACAGCGGCATCAGCTGTAGGCTGTGCAGCCAGAAGTATGTTATGACAGCCAATGACTCATCCTCAGCCCCATTTAGCTGCCAGTCCTGAGATTTCCTGTCTGACAGCTGAAAGTAAACAAAGGGATTGGATGAAAAAAAATAGCACAAAATCTTAATTCAGCACTCTTCCTCCTCCATGTCAGTCCTGCTTGTGTATCTGTCTCTCTATTCCCTATGTTGTTTGTTATTTCCTCCCCACTCAGCCTCATTTTTGTACCTGTCATCTTCCAAGAAACTTTGAATGCTGTGCAGTAATTGAAACCTCATGGGATAGCAGTCAGCAGTATTCTAGCTAAAATTAATACACAAACACCTTTATTTTGGAAAAATATATGGCCGCAGCCATTATTATTGGCTTTAATAAATAGATAAAGTTTATAATTCAAACACGTAAAACAGCTTAGCCACTACGACTCCAGCTGTATACTCAAATAAAAGGGGAATCTTCCAGAGGATGGGTGGAAAACCACCTGTTACCCAGACTCCACAACCGCGGCCCTTTTAATGCAGGTGCTGAGACCTGCATTAAAAATTTTCAAGCATATCTCTGTCAAATAGACTCCATCTCCCCTATAAAGCACAGGAACCCCGCCTCTAGTTCCGCATGCATATAAGAAAACCATATAAAAGAGCATTAAAGCAAAAAAAGGAGCAAAAAATTAAAAGATGTCCTAAAATCTTTGAAAATATATTTGAAGTCAAGACAAAGTTGATTAATGTCAGTGGTGGTGGTTTACCACATACCGGTAAATACATTTTTCATTTAGCTAAGCAAAACTCTGTTAATTTTGAAAACCCAGTTATGTGCAGAAGATTAAAAAAAAATAAGAAGTTCCCTTCTAAATGATTAAATGACTAAAGTGAATCAGCTTCACTTAACTTTTTAGTAAATCTAGCCAGCATTTATTATTTCTCATTGCAAGCAAAAAAAAATATATACGAAAGGCAAATAGGCTTTGCAAAATAATTTTTTCCCTAACTTAGTCTATGAGGGGAAGCTCTGCAGACTTCCATCATCCAATTATGTGCAATCAAAAATACTGTTTTGTTTTGTTTTGTTTTGTTTTTTGAGTTTTCCCTGTATGTGATTGTGTATTAATTCCAAAGTATATTTTATCAAATTCACTAAGCTAGCTAAGATACATTTTTCTTGCAATTTGAACAGCCTATTGCCTTTTTGTAAATCAACCATATGGAGTTTGGGTGGATTGTAGCTACAGAAACCAGTGAGTGTAGCAATAGATCTGCTTACAAATATTATGATGAAGAGAAAAAAGTCAATAAAGGGATACCAAGGATTTAATTTGCATTAAAAAAGAAAAGAATTGCATACATCACCATTTGCAGCTTTCATAAGGTTTTGTATAAATTATGCTGTCTGTTGTTCTTGGATTGGATTCTTCTGTTTCACTTTTAGAACAGAATGGGCATTATACAAATTCCAAATAACACAATCTTCAGTGACCAAGCTTGAAGCTTGATAGTCTAGAACGGGGTAGGCAACCTTTTGAGCACAGTGTGCCGAAAAATTGTTTTCAAAGCAATGTTTTCAAAGTAAATTATGTAAACAACTTGAGTAATAGTGACTAATTAGATCAGCCCCAATTCCTGTACATCCAGTCCTTAGATCAGCCCCAATTCCTGCACTTTCACACCTCATATCACTGTACCCCCTGCAAATTTGCCCCCCCCCCACTGTACTACTCTGCACATCTGCCCCACCTCTGTAGCCCCTGCTCATCTGTCCCACCACTGTAAACCCCCTGCACATCTGCCCCACCACTGTACCACCCTGCTCTTCTGTCCCACCACTGTAAACTCCCTGCTCATCTGCCCCAACAATGTACCCCTTTTCTCATCTGCCTCACCACTGTATCTCCCTGCACATCTGCTCCACTGCTGTACCCCCATGCTCATCTGTCTCATAGCTGAACCACCTTCTTACCTGTCCTGACACTGATCCCATCTGCTCATTTGCCCCACTACTGTAACCCCCTTTCTCATCTGCCCCAACACTGTTGCTCCTGCTCTTCTGTTCCACCTCTGTCCCCCCTGCTCTTCTGCCCCACCACTGTAACCCCCTGCTCATCTGTTCCCATCAATGTACCTCCTTTCTCCTCTTCCCTGTCACTGTTCCCCCCTGCACATCTGCCCCACCTCTGTATCCCCCTGCTCTTCTGTTCCACCTCTGTTGCCTCTGGTCTTCTCCCCCCACTGCTGTACCCTCCTATTGATCTTCTCCACTGCTGTACCATCTTCTCATCTATGATATGCGTGATATGCAGAGTGGTGCAAGGAAACAGAGATGAAACATGTCTACCTGTCCTGGCACACTCATCCCCGCTGATCCACCTCTCGCAATCAAGCACATGTGCATATATATGTGATGTCACATACAAGCATCTGGAATGGATGAGCAAAGATAAGCTCAGGTCAGGGGCATTTTCTGAAAGCAGTGGGCTTGTATGCAAGATCGAGCCCCCACAGTTGAGAAAAAGTGCGGTGCCAAGCGCAACAGCAAAATTGGGTGGGATTTTCATTGCGCTGAATACTGGCTGTGGCTTAAAGGGACACAGAGTGCAGGGGTTCAGTAGTAATTGACGCAAAGTTCAGGGGTCAGGAGTAAGTGACACAGAGAACAGAGGTTGGGAGTAGGTGATGTGGAGGTTGGTAGTAGTAGATGATGCAGGGCTGAGGGGTCAGTAGTAAGTGACACATACACGCAAACACATAAATATATATATAGAGTATATATATAATTTTTTTTTTCAACAAAGTTCCCAGAAGCTCAACAGTAATTTCACCATTTGTCACCTGATTGTGGTTTTCTCAATTACAATGAAATCCTTTCTTTCTGAGATTGGTAGTGGCAACCAACCGAGTCACCTTCCTCCAGATGGTAGGTGGGGCTAGCAGGACTGTGATTGGCTTTGGCAGTGGCCAATCACAGGCCTCCTACTGGAAACAGGGACCACCCCCCTAGCAGAACTGCACCCAATCTCTTCCCCATCACAAGAGCTGACAATCACAGCTACATCAAAGTTAGATAACCAATTAATGTTTCCCATTGTTTACAATGTGTGGGGGCACAGTGCCTTCCCCCCAGTGCAGGTGCAGCATGGGGAATTGTGAGATTGGAATGCATTAGCATCTCACTGACATTCCCTGTACTTCTCTGCTGTTGGAGAGGAAGTCAGGTGTCGGCAAAAGAGGCTTTGCTTGCCAGGGGTAGCCTACCCCTGGTCTAGAACAATGTTGCTGTTTCATCATAACTTCCACAGAGCAATCTGAAGGCCCAACTGATAACAAATCTACCACCATTGAATACTGGGAGAAGACTCTTCATTTATTGGCACCCACTACATTGTGGAACAAAGCCCTCTGGAAGCCTTTTGTTTTATCTAAAAATGTTACCCATTGGTTATAAAATTTCCCCACTGGTGGTATCTTCCCTATTAAGCAGGCACATATCTATCCTAGCCTCTCACCCATATGCTGGAGATGTGGTAAACATGATGGAACTCTACCTCTCATATGTTGCGAAAGCCCTGACCTGCATGAATTTTGGAAAACCGTAGCTGATTTTACTAAATCATGTTATTCTAGCTCCACAGACAGCTCCCTTGGGGTTGGAACTCCAGCCCATTCCTTAGTAACCCATATCCTTATAGCTGCCTGCCTTTCTATTGCCCTTTAATGGAAGAGCGATAGTCCACCTTCCCTTCATCATGTGTTCAACATTTGTGACAGAACGCCTGGCACCCAGCTTGGGTGCGTCCGCCAAACAGTGCCTCCTGCTCTCCAAACCCTTCCAGCAGACCAAGAGCTAATACCAGCTCTTTACCCCAAGCATTGTACACAGACAAAGTGTTGAGGAAAAATCCAAAGGAATGGCTCTTTATTAAAACTCAGACACATACTTTATTCCCCACAGGAGGACATTCCCTTTTGAGGATATTAGCATGACAATGCAAACTTCAAACAACAATCCAAATTACAGCTAACAACTAACAGTGATCTTATCTAAACAGTAATCTAATTAACAAACATATAACGTCTGTCAGGAACCATGAATCAGACTGAGACAGAAGTGCAGTAAAAATCACACTATTTAATAAAATGGTAAAATGGTATAAACAGAGCAAACATAGTCAAAACATAGCCAGAGTTCAGTAGCCAGGACGGGTAGTCAGAACAAGCAAGAGAAACAGGAGTCCAGAGATCAGCGAAATTGGGTGCAGCAAACAGGATCAGGAACCAGAAGGGAAGTCAGCCAAGCAAAAAGTCTTTCACAGGAAAACACAGCAGAGTCCGGATATGATGACCAAGGCAAAGGCACTGTAGATCTGATCCAAGGAGTTTATATAACCAGCAGCTCTAGCTGATGAGCAGGAAATGAAGACCAGATGAGTCAATATGGAAGGACGAGACTTTGGCAGTTAACCGACAGCTGAGCACAGAGCTCTAAGAGGAAAGGGCTGAGCCCAGCCCTGACAGTACCCCCTCCTCAACGACCCCTCCCCCTTCGAGGACCACCAGGTTTGAGGGGAAAACATCTATGGCAGGAGCATGTATGTCCGAGGATGAGACCCAAGAGCGTTCCTCTGGACCGTACCCCTTCCAATGAGCCAGGTACTGTATGCGCGAACGAATCAATAATAGATTTTATCTTATATTCCTCATGGTTCTCAACCTGAACTGGGTGAGGACGTGGTACCGAAGTGTTGAAACAGTTGCATACCAAAGGTTTTAATAAGGTGCAATGAACTATATTTGAAATCCGCATATTAGAAGAAAGGTCTAAAGCGTAAACCACTGGGTTGATCCTACTGAGAATACGGAAAGGCTCAATAAACCGTGGTGACAGTTTTAAAGAGAAAACACGAAGTCGGAGGTTGCGAGATAACAGCCATCATGCAGTCAGAATTGAGTCTGTACCTATCATTGGCACATTGCAATGACTCTTGGACCTGTATCAAAGTGGAAGGAAGACCACGGAGATGCTCCTCCAAAGCAAGAATGCTCTGCGGAACAAATGAGTCAGGACACATGGATGGTTGGAAACCATATTTCGCCACAAATGGAGACAATCGGGAAGCGGTATTGACGGCACTATTGTGAGCAAACTCCGCCCAAGCTAATAGGTCTGAGCAGTTGTTATGGTGGTCAGAAATGTAGCAATGTAAAAACTGTTCCAAGGACTGGTTTGCTCGTTCTGCAGCCCCTTTGGATTGCGGGTGATACGTAGAGGAAAAAGAAAGCTGAATTCCCAACTGTGCCCAAAAGGCTCGCCAGAACCTGGACACAAACTGGCTACCCCTGTCCAAGACGATCACTTTGGGTAGCCCATGTAAGCAAAAGATCTCCTGAGCAAAAATGGAAGGCAGTGCTTTAGATGTGGGCAACTTCTTAAGTGGAATACAATGAGACATCTTCGAGAACTGGTCAACCACCATGAGGCTAACTGTGTTGCCCTAAGAGTTGAGTAACTCCACAATGAAATCCATTTACAGGTGGGTCCAAGGCCTCTCTCCATTGGGTATGGGTGGTAGGAGGCCCACTGGAAGGTGTCCTGGTGTCTTAATCTGAGCACACACACAGAACAATCAGCTATGAAGGCAGATACTTCTGGACGTAAACTAGGCCACCAGAATTGTTGGGAAATGTCCCAAAAGAGTTGTTTCTTCCCTGGGTGGCCAGCAGCCTTGGGAGAATAGTAAGTCTGGAACACGGCAGTACAGAGACTCTCAGGAACAAAGCAGTGGTCACAAGGTTTCCCAGGAAGAAAATGGATTTGAGCGACAAGAATTTTGTCACCCAAAGTAGAAGTGAGACCGGTGCGAACCATAGCTAGAATACAATCCGGAGGAATCACAGGAACAGGAAGTGGAGAAAAACTTTTGTGACAAAGCATTAGCCCTTACATTCTTAGTACGAATGAGACTATGCAATTGAAACTTGACAAGAAAGGAGCCCATCGCGCCCTTCTGGGAGAGAGGCGTTTAGCCTTAGACAAGAATGTGAAATTCTTATGGTCAGTCAGAATAAGAACCAGCACAGTGGTACTTTCAAGGAGATGCCTCCATTCTTTAAGGGCTAAAATGATCACTAGCAACCCTGTGCCCCCAATCTCATAATTGCACTCCGCAGGAGATAATCTCTTGGAATAGTAGCCACAAGGATGCATAGCGCTCTCAGGGATAGGACGTTGAGACAGCAGGGCCCCAACTCCAGTCTCAGATGCATCAACTTTAAGGATGAAAGGTACCATAGGATCAGGATGTACCAACACAAGAGCAGAAGCAAAGGCAGCCTTGAGACTCTCAAAGGCATTAATGGACTCTGGAGACCAATTCTGTAGGTTGCCGTCCTTTCTGGTCATATCAGTCAGGGGTTTGACCAGAGATGAGAAGTTACGAATAAACTTCCGAAAAAAATTGGCAAAGCCAAAAAAAAAGCTGCAATGGTCGTAAACCCATAGGTCAGGGCCACTGAAGTACTGCTGAAAGTTTCTACGGGTCCATCAAAAAAACAGCAGTGGAAATGAAAACCCAGGAATATAACCTGTTCACAATGAAACTTGCACTTTTCCAATTTGCAATACAGGTTATTATCTTTAAACCTCTGATATTATTAATAAATTCCTGACCAAGTGGCATAACTAGGTATTCATATTGGCCAATTCTAGAATTAAACGCAGTTTTCTATTCCTCGCCCTCCTTGATCCTCATGAGATTGTATGCCCCTCGCAAATCAAGCTTCGTAAAAACCGTTGCTAGCTTGAGGCAGTCAAATAACTCCATAATCAAAAGAATCAAATATGCGTTCTTAATCGTGAAGCGATTGAGACCCCTATAATCAATACAAGGTCTAAGTTCACCATTCTTCTTTTTCACAAAGAAGAAACCAGAACCAGCAGGAGATGAGGATCTACGGATGAATCCTCGAGAAATTGCGTCAGCCCCATACTCCTCCATGGCTTTATTCTCCAAAACAGCCAAAGAGTAGACCCAACTTGGAGGGGGTATGGTACCTGGTTGAAGGTCAATTGCGCAGTCATATGACCGGAGCGGAGACAAACTACCAGCTTAACATTTGTCAAAGACATCACAAAATTCCTGGTGCTACTTCAGCAGGACAGAGAGTGAAGGGGTGCACAAGACTTAGCCACTTTCAGAAAACATGTCTCCCTGCATTGCGGTAACCAGAAAAAACCTCAGCATGAAGCTAATCAAAAGAGGGGTTGTGCCTCTGTAACCAAGGATAACCAATGACCACTGGAAAATTAGGTGAGGAAATTACTTGGAATTGGATTATCTCATGGTGAAGAGCCCCCACGACCATGGTCAACAGAGCAGTCTCATGGGTCACCTGAGCAGGATGAAGAGGTCTTCCATCAATAGCCTCAATGGCAAGTGAAGTGGCATGCAACTGCTGTGGAATCAAGTGCTTGGACACAAAGGCACCATCTATGAACAGGCCTGCAGCCCCAGAGTCAATTAGAGCTAGTATCTCGATGGACAACCCGGATTAAGAAAGGGTTAACTGGTACCAGGGGCTTATCTTTCTGGATAACTGGAGACTTGACAATGCCACCTAAGGTCTGTCCCCTACAGGACCTCAGGTGCAAGTGTTTCCCAGGCAGGTAGGACAAGACTTCAAAAAGTGACCTGCCTGGCCACAATAAATAAACAATCCCTCCCTCCTCCTAAAGGCCCTCTCATCTGCAGAGAGACCTGTGAAGCCCAACTGCATGGGTTCTACCTCACTAGCAGACTCGGTACCAGGAGGTGTGGGAGGTGAGGGAGGCAAGGGTGGGACTGCAAAGCTTGGAGCCA
This sequence comes from Lithobates clamitans, assembly GCA_037952925.1. Taxonomy (NCBI): domain Eukaryota; kingdom Metazoa; phylum Chordata; class Amphibia; order Anura; family Ranidae; genus Lithobates; species Lithobates clamitans. The sequence goes on along the minus strand of JBBGZY010000787.1, from coordinate 6,799,188 downwards.
AACCTATAGGAAGCTTCCACAAGTGCTCCTTAAAGGAGGGTCACTTCCGGAGCCTAGAGTCAATGAGAATGGCAAACGTAATCAACTTCTCCAGCTGCATGGGTATGTTTTGGGCTGCTAGCTCATCTTTGATGTGATTCAAGAGACCATAAGAAAAAGCAGCTATGATGGCCTCATTATTCCAAGCAACCTCTGCTGCCAGAGTATGGAACTGAATGGCGTAATCGGCCAACAGGGTACAGTTCTCGTACCCTGTTTGACAGACATCAGGCCTTTGGCAGCAGACGTGGAGCATGCAAAAATGTCAAATACCCCCTTAAAGGAAGCCACAAACTCAGGGTAACTCTGGACAATGGGTTTTTGCGTCTCCCATAGAGGGTTTGCCCAGGCCAAGGCTCTCTCAAAAAGCAAAGATATCATGAAGCCTACTTTGCTTCTTTCAGTGGGAAACGCCTAGGGCAGCATCTCAAAGTAAATCTCAAGCTGGTTGAGAAATCCTCTGCATTGAACTGGATCGTCCCGGAATTGCTGGGGAAGTGGAGCGGAACCAGACATACCTCTTATAGAGGTAATATTCGAGCAGCAGCACGGACAGCCTGCAACACAGGTTGTAATGGAGCAGCCACAGTGGGAGGTTCCAGGTGAGCAGTGTGATTCAAGAGCGTCTGTAATGCTATGGCAAACTGATCCATGCAGTGATCCTGCTCCTCCAATCTAGAAAAAATATTACCAACTAGTGGATTGCCTGCAATTTCTGAATTCATGGCCTTTGTCTACTGTCAGGAACCATGAATCAGACTGAGACAGAAGTGCAGTAAAAATTACACTATTTAATAAAATGGTAAAATGGTATAAACAGAGTAAACATAGTCAAAGCATAGCCAGAGTTTGTTAACCAGGACGGGTAGTTAGAACACACCATAGAAACAGGAGTCCAGAGATCAGCGAAGTCGAGGGCAGCAAACAGGATCAGGAACCTGAAGGGAAGTCAGCCAAGCAAAAAGTCTTTCACAGGAAAACACAGCAGAGAGAGTCCAGATATGTCGACCAAGGCAAAGGCACTGAAGATCTGATCCAAGGAGATTACATAACCAGCAGCTCTAGCTGACGAGCAGGAAATGAAGACCAGCTGAGTCAATGTAAAAGGAAGAGACTTTGGCAATTAACCAACAGCTGAGCACAGAGCTCTGAAAAAGGAAGGGCTGAGCCCAGCCTTGAAAACATCCCACAATAGTTTGTTAAAAAGGTGAAGTGGACACAATGCTAGCAGACAGACAGAAACAATACGCGGCCCAATTAACAATGGGCCACGAGGCACAAAATGGGAGAGACACAAATTGGTGTATTCTGTCCACTAGACAAGTCATCAGAAGCCAATAATCCAGCAATCTGATAAAGTGGAACTAATTTATCTTCATAGATTTCTTGAGAGATATTGTTGATTAATATTTTTTTCCCCTTTGAAGGAGCTTCTCCCTCTGACCATTAACCTGTACAAAATTAATATTACACCTTTCCATCCACCCCAGAAGGGAAGCTTTATTGTCCTTATTCAGAGGATTTATCCAAGCCTCATTCTTAGCGTTCATCGCGTGGTTGTCCATCATTAGAGGATGGTCTGCTTTCTCCATGGGCAATACTCGGTGGGAAGGAGGCAAGCCCCTAGTCCCCTCCAAAAGCCCTGGTTGGGTCTGTCCCAACATTCTTAAAGAAAATTGCTTGATTGAATACGTTTGTTAAGGCCCACCTAACAACTAACACATTTCTATAAGCTATGGTCCTCCTGGCTTGAGGACTCCATAAGCGCTCCAATAAATAAAAGTGCTGATCCCTATCTCATACTTACTGGCCTGGCCTGGCTTTGCACTCAATAGCATCATGGGAGCTGTCTATATTTTTTTGCCAGTGCTAGCTCTAGACAATCTGTCCATCTACATTACTATGGTTTTGCACCTACTACTTACCCTCCACACTCTGACCCAGCTTGATTTGCAGCATCTTGCTCAGAAATCTTTCCATCTTTCAAGAAAGGCTATTCTATGACTACCACTTTTCTCATTATATCCCTGCCTTGTTTCCATGCTTTAGTTAAAATGCCTTCCTTGAGAAATTGCACATTTACTGAATGTACATCTAGTTGTTCTTTTTTTTTCTTCTTTTTCTTTTTTTCCCTTTTGTCTCTGTTCTACTTATGGGAGTATGTAACTATATGCACTGTTATTGGGGTATATACTCTCTTTGTATGCCTGCAAAGAGACTGTCTCTGTTGTTTTCTATCCCTTGTTTGATACTATTGAAAATCTTCCTTAAATTCTTAGTAGGGATGAGCCCAATGTTCGAGTCGAACGTAAGTTCGACTCGAACATCGGATGTTTGCCTGTTCGCCAAACAGCGAACAGTATGCAGTGTTCGCGGCAAATTTGAAAGCTGCTGGAACACCATTAAAGTCTATGGGACACTAACATGAAAAATCAAAAGTGGCCTGGTATGGATTTTAGGGGGACCCCCATGCAATATTTGTTTTTATTTTGATTCGGGGCTCCCCTTATTGTTCATACCAGACCCAAAGGGCCTGGTAATGGATGGGGGGGGGGATTTTTTAAATGGCAATTTTTCCTTTAGAAATGTAATTTTGCTGTGGTACTGTTCTAAACACGGGAAAAACGTGCCACTTTACAGGCCCTTTTTTAAAAAAAATGTTTGCATTGATACATGTCCCCTGGGACAGGACCCATGTCCCCAAACACTTTTTCTGACAATAACTTGCATATAAGCCTTTAAAATTAGCACTTTTGATTATTCATGTTTGTGCCCCATAGACTTTAACAGTGTTCGTGTGTCCTGCCAAATTTTTTGCCTGTTCGCAAACAGAACAGGAGGGTGTTCGGCTCATCCCTAATTCTTAGTATTAAAAAAAATTCCCTGACGGTTGCAAATTGTTATTGAAAATTTGCTTTAGACTTCCAGATCTCTCTGCCCCACAACAATGTGTATACATTTTGTGGAGTTGAAGTTATATTTTTGAAAGAGATGGAAAGACCTACTAACAAAAGTTGGAAAGACTTAAAAAACAAAAGTTGGATAAGTTAGGGACAAAATATATTTCAATATGGTGGTTTACAACCTGATGAGAATAAAAGAATATGTAAACCCAGCATTTACTATTCCTGATATGTGCCTGTTGCACTGTGTACCTGTATGAAAAAGTATCCTGTTCTCTTTGTATTGCTTTATGTGAACTTTCTAGTGTTCCTGTCAGTCCCTCTGCTTTCCTATTAAATACTGACCACACTAAGCAGGTAAACATACTACGGTCAGTTCTCTAGCAATGCTGGGAACTTAGCCTACTCTCCTCCAATGATCAGACTTGCCCTAACACACCTCTCCTTCACAGCCTTTCACTGGGAGGCTTGGTGTACTGTTGCTTCTCCTCCCCCTAGCTCTTATGCAGCTAAGAACAGAGGGAAGGTGATCACTTATAATTTAAGTATTTATATTGTTTTTTATATCTATACACAAATATCTTGTCTTTTATTTCTATTTAAATCTCAATGGGTTATTTTACAATCGTTTACAATCACTTTAATCTAAGTTAGTCTTCTATTTCATTAGTCCAGATGTTAGTAACTAGCATGCAACAGCATTTGTTATCTGAAATTGTTAGGTTACGTCATACTCAAGATATATTTACCATATATACTCAAGTATAGGTCGTTCCGAATATAAGCCGAGGCCCATAAATTGTGTCCTGTGCATACCTCTCTGTGGCGAGCTGCATACTCCGTGTGCCGCTCTGCATCCACTGATTAGCGTGTGATAATACCATTTTGCGGCCATTCCACTGTTCAAAAGCCGCGCCTCCTCCTCGTCTGTGATAGGCAGAATACTCCAATTCCCAGCAGTCAGCGGTCAGCCTATCATGGACATTCTCTCATACTCATACCACAGACGAGGATGAGAGAATGTCTGTGATAGGCTGCACACTGACTGCTGGGAAAGGGAGTGTTCTGCCTATCACAGACGAGGAGGAAGTGCGGCTTTTGAACAGTGGAATGGCCGCCGAATGGTATTATCACACGCTGGCCACCGTCTGTCTGCCTGACATGCTGATAATGTAGGCAGACGGTGGTGACTTGAGTATAAGTCTCAAAAAAAGGGCTGAAAATCTCCACTTATACTCGAGTATATACGGTATATTGATTTTCAGATCAATTGATTGATTTAATGATATGTTTTGAATAGTATGTCCAGCCAAAACTTTGTCACCATTGTTGTTTTGGATACAGTGGGTAAGGGTTTTAACCCCCATTGGTTTTAAAAGCGGTAGCAAGCGTTGAAGGGAAAAACTCTCCCTGAAATGCAAAGTCATAATGTGCTAGTATGCTTTGCATACCAGCACATTGTAAAAGACTTACCTTTAAACAACGCCCTCTAGCGGCTTCAATCTTCACCCGGTCTTCCCTCCGGGATGAATGGCCGATCTGCGATGACGATGAGCGCGGAAGCTATGACAGCTGCACAGAGCTCTAAAGGAACAGTATGCCGTTCACTCAGAACGCATGTGCTGGTGACGTCTTTGGCTGCTGCTCACTAGAATATCTCCCAAACAGTGCACGTTTAGAAGATATTTAATTTAACCTACAGGTATGTTTTATTATAAGCTTACTTGTAGGTAATAATAAAAAAAAGAGAGTTTACTACCACCTTAATTGCTATTCGGAGAGCTCTGTGATTAGAGGAGAGTAGAGCAGGGGAATGCTAGAACTCCTTTCAGCTTTATATTGCTGTCTGTGTTGCTGTTTTTCCCCACCTCTTTTCTTGTAAAGCTGTTGTTACCATGGCAGAAAGTGGAGCACCAGATAGCAGTAATAGTCAGACTGGGGTTCCACAGCTCTGGCTCCCCTCTCTCAGGGCACAACCAACAACGGCTGTGAATATTGGAAGTAATGCCATCACCCATTGGCTGCCATTGGTGCTCCCTCCTCCCCCTTGCAGCAGCTGCTTACTGACTGGGGAGCCAAAGCTGCAGGTTCACATGACTTAACTGGACCAAATTAAAAACAGGAAGGTACATGGATCATTTTTATACAGGGTATGTAAAATAGGTAGGCGGCGGGGGACGGGACTATTTAAAGGATTAAAAGTTACTGTATGTTTAGCTTTAAAAAATCGTTTTATTGATCTTTAGATAGAACTAGCATAATTATAGGGATCTAACTTGATATCACTTACACAGCAGTGCTCTGGCTTGACGGGGCAGGGATAGTACCAACAGCCAGTCAGGATCTCCTGCATGCACAACTGCTGGCAGGGAGTATAGTGTCAGAAAACAAAGTAAGCAAAAGGAATTGTTGCTGTTGTAGGCTGTGAGCAACATCCATGTATCTAAAGTTATTTTTCTCAGTAATTAAAATGTTAGAACCCTTTCCAGGTTTTTTTATTACTGTCTATGAATCTTCTTGCCAGGTATATGGTCTCTGTTTGTCATGATTACAACTGCCACTGCTTTTCAGATCATTTGTAAGGTAAGACTCTCAGATGTATTTCAACTGTTGTTGTTGTCCTATACTGTATTCAGTTTAAAGGATAATTTCACCTTTCAGGGAAAAATGATAAATGCACATATTTTAGAAGAAAATGTGCATTTATTATTTTTCCCTACAGGATTCTGATAAGCATTTCACCCACAACCACTGTTTGAAAGCTGGAGGGAATGTGAATGGACTATGAACAGGCTGATTAGCACACTTGTAGTCCATTTAACTACAAGTCTAGGTGCCGCAGTGGGATTTGCAGTACATTCATTCACAGACCTATGTGAATGGCTGACTCACCTGTGTGGACAGAGCACCTGATAGCCACACCAAATCCTAAATGAGACAATGGGTGCAGGTGTTCTGTCACTGGGAAGAAGGGACGAGGGGAGTGGGGGGGTGCTGCTGGAACATGTTACACCCTAAATATTGGAGAGCCATATAACATGTTCCAAAGGTAAACTTAGCCTTTAAATAAATATTTCCATGTTGGTTATAAAAAAAACATTTCTTGGCAAAAGATCAAACATTTTTGGTCTAAAACTAGTATTTTGAAATAAAAAGGAGATTATTTAAAGCAGCTCTTCAGATTATCACGGATCTATGTATTTTAGAAAGATTAGCCAGTTAATCAAAATATTGGAAGCCCTTGAATGAAAAGGGTTTTCTATTGGATCATTATCTGGATGCTATCTCAAACAATACCAAATGGAATTTGTGAATATTTATGGCTAATGAATGAATTAATGATGTCTAGGCTTTCAAGTTAACGAGGAATCAATGTACTTTCACAGTGTTTTCTTTCCTATAAGAATTCTTTGTTAATAGGCTCCTGGAGTGCAGAGGTACTTGGTTCCATCATACGGACCTCTTAAAGATCAAGAGAGACTTTTCCCAACCATATTTAAAATATTATGAGCTGAAATGTATTTTACGGCAATTCCTTTGTTTGAATTGTGAATACTAATTACATGAGAGGTTTATAACTGTAAAAGGTGGAACATTGTGACACATGTTGCTTTATACATGTATTTGTATGTTTTGAAATCAGCTCTTTTATTTACATTTTACAACTCCAAGGCTAAATAGCATCTTGAGAACAACTAGGTATAAAAGCACAGATTTTCTTTTAATTTCAAACCACGTATGTTTAAATGTAAGGATTCAGAAAAAAGGCTATAATCTAGTATGCACTGTAAAAAGTATGCTTTTATATATTTCAAATTGAGTGTTTCTCACTTTAAGTAAATTGTATAAATATATAATTTCAGTAAACATACTGTATATAAAAATAACAAATTAGGCTTTTTATTTAAAAAAAATTCATTCACCTAGGAAAAGTATATTCAGACAGGTAATGATGAGTTTGACTTAAACAAACCAAAAGCCCTCCACCCTCTTAGGTCTCTACCAACAATACTAAAAGGATGAAAAAAGAATAAATATATATTTTTTAGAAATTTAATGGAACTAGATACTAATTGAACTAGAAATAAGACATGAAAATACCTTCTGTTTCATGAAGACTCCACTGTGCTTGACACTGGTTTAGTAGAGGGCACTTGGTTCCTTTAAGCCCAATTTGCTCTAAACCCTCTGATTAAACTTTCTTGTCAATGCAATAGAAGTCGTAAACTACATGCACTGCACCAATGATGTCTAATAAGCTTAAAAAAACTGCTTACAGTTTGTAACATATTGGGGGTTATTTACTAAAGGAAAATCCACTTTGCACTGCAAGTGCACCTGATAGTGCACTGAAAGTGCACTTGGAAGTAAAGTCGCTGTAGATCCGAGGGGGCATGCAAGGAAATTAAAAAACAGCATTTCAGCTTGCACATGATTGGATGATAAAATCAGCAGAGCTTCCACTCATTTCAGATCTACCCCTTAGATTTAGAGCAACTGCACTTCCAAGTGCACTTTCAGTGCACTTTCAAGTGCACTTGCAGTGCAAAGTGGATTTGCCTTTCGTAAATAACCCCCATTGCCTTATAATATTTGGCTAGATGTGTGCTGTAAAATATATATTCTTGATGTACTGTTGGCCCAGCTTAAAAAAGAATGATTATTATGGCTCTGTCCACTATTCCAAAATGGTGCTAGACCTTGAACAAAGAAGGTAAAAAAAGTAAGCTGTATTTCGCACACCTGAGGCACCCTCCCCCCTTTACAGCCTATGTACCATGCATAATTGATGGGGATTTATCTGTGCTGTAAGACCTCTATACCAGGTAAACAGTTTCATACTTGATAATAAACACAAAGCTACACTAAATTTAGTTATTCTCTTTTCCATGGTGAATATAAGAACAGGCCAATTCCACCACATGTACTCGCACTCCTTTGGTCAGGGACTCATCATTTATATATGACCTATATCAATATATATTGATTACATGTGTAATAAGTGCTTTACACCTTTAAGAGAAATGGTTCTGTAAGAGAAGCTCTGTTGGAACCATAAGGCCATTACATGCACATGCTCATAATTCTGAGCAAATGCTCAATACAGAGCGGGCCTTAGCATGCACACACAAACTAATTAGTGTGTTCACAGGATGGAATGTGCATGCGCACACGTAAACTTACTGGCACCAAACGGCCTATTTAAACTGGACTATGGCATGAAGAGATTGTTGAGTGGTCTTTAGCCAGTTCCTGTTTAACTTGCGCCTTGACCTGCTATATCTGCTACCCATGCACGACCCGACTTGCCTTTGACCATTCTCTGGCTTCCTTCCTGCCTATTGTAACTTTGGTTTGCACTCCGACCTTGCTCCTGTGTTGTGCTTCTGTGCCTCACTGCATGACTGTGTACTGACCCCGTCCTGCATCTTGACTCTGCCTCAGTCTTGTGTTCCTGTACCTTTCTTGCCCGGCTGTTGATGACCTTTTGGCTTTTTTCTTGGCTACACTCCTGCTTGCTGATCAAGCTTCACCGTTTTCCAGTTACTGGTACCTGCCTTGTGATCCATGGTCATCTGTTTCTTGCAAACCTCAGGTGACGCTGCCTATTATACCTTGTGCCACTCCGTGTCCTCACACCTCCTGTCATCACTACCAGAGGTGTTGCACAAGAGTTCGATCTCCACCAGGTATGTGACAGCCCCATCTCAGCAGATAGATTTTTACAATTATTATGTTGGTTTGTTTATGTGCTGGCAGCTTATTTTTGCTTGGGGGTTAAAAAGTGGTTGCATATTAGCACAAAAGGAGGAAGAATATATGTTGTAACAACATTGATATCGTTTTAATTAGTACAGATTAAATGGATTGTCCTTGGATCTCCATATAATATCAGTTAATCAATGCAACCTCAAATATTTTTTTTTTCAAATTATTTATACAAATAAGAATCCAACAAAGCAGTACATACGTATAAAATGAGCAACATCTCATAACAGGTTAAATTTCATATAAGATAGAGACACATAAAAAATGTATATGAAATATAAAGTACTAGAATACTAAATAAAAGTCAAATAACTTATGCCAGCAAGGGCGGCGCTTTCAAGTATCAAAAGAATCAGCTTTTACCGGCTTAATTAGACACCCAGTTTTCGAAAGGGAGAAGGAACAGGATAAGAACAAAGAGTAGGGGGGATACGGAGAGGTGAGAAGTAAAAAAAAAAGAATTCAATCCCCAGAACAAGAATCTAGAAGGGACTTGCCCTTGTCAAAGTAGATGAACATTTTCCAGTAGGATCAAGTTTTCGTATACTGCTCCCGCCTATGCTGGGCAGTGAGAGCCAAGTCTTCCAGCTTGTTAACATCCTTAACTTTTTTGAGCCACATCGAGATGGGAGGAGGGTTAGGATCCTTCCATTTTAAAGCGATACATGGCGGCATTAAGTAAGTGACAGAGGACCGATTTTTTTGTAGGTCTTTACAGGGATATGAGAGCAGTGGAACAGGAAGAAGACAGCATCACCCGGGACCGAGAAACCAGAAAAATATGTAATAGCGTTCCCTGTTTCTCCCGGTATCTCCAGCACCAATCCGATGTCTCAGGGAAGTATTGACACAGAACTGATGGAGTACAGTAACATCGGGTGAACAACTTGTAATTGGCCTCTTGAAGACAACAGAGTCTTCAGCCAACTGGTGAGTCAACTCCTTTTCCCATTTTATTTTCCGATGTATGTACATCAGTAGACCTATCATCACACTACTATATGGAGAATGAAGATGATCAAATCATCCCACATCCGAATCAAACTACTTTACAACAGAGTCTTCAGCCAACCGGTGAGTCAACTCCTTTTCCTATTTTATTTCCGATGTATGTACATCAGTAGACCTATCAGATTTAGCTATTGAATCAAGCTCACATACACCGGCAAATAACACCAAGTGTCATACAGTACCCTTTAATTTGAAATCTGACTTTTACCCCATTAACTCCAGAGGAAAGGACATGGACACATATCGCCGAACAGTGAACAATTTGGGGTGTTCGCGGCAAATTCGAATGCCACAGAACACCCTTTAAAAGTCTATGGGAGAGATCAAAAGTGCTAATTTTAAAGGCTTATATGCAAGTTATTGTCATAAAAAGTGTTTGGGGACCCGGGTCCTGCCCCAGGGGACATGGATCAATGCAAAAAAAAGTTTTAAAAACGGCAGTTTTTTGAGGAGCAGTGATTTTAATAATGCTTAAAGTCAAACAATAAAAGTGTAATATCCCTTTAAATTTCGTAGCTGGGGGGTGTCTATAGTATGCCTGTAAAGGGGCGCATGTTTCCCGTGTTTAGAACAGCAAAATGACATTTGGAAGGAAAAAACCCATTTAAAACTACCCGGGGCTATTGCATTGCCGACAATACGCCTAGAAGTTCATTGATAAAAACGGCATGGGAATTCCCCACAGGGAAACCCCGAACCAAAATTTAAAAAAAAAAATGACGTGGGAGTCCCCCTAAATTCCACACCAGGCCCTTCATGTCTGGTATGGATATTAAGGGGAACCCCAGCCAAAATTTTTTTTAAAAATGACGTGGGGTTCCCCCTAAATTCCATACCAGAGGGGTCTGGTATGGATTTTAAGGAGAACCCCACGCTAAACAAAAAAAAAAACGGCGTGGGGTCCCCCCAAAAATCCATACCAGACCCTTATCCGAGCACGCAACCTGGCAGGCCGCAGGAAAAGAGGGGGGATGAGAGTGCGCCCCCCCTCCTGAACCGTACCAGGCCACATGCCCTCAACATTGGGAGGGTGCTTTGGGGTAGCCCCCCAAAATACCTTGTCCCCATGTTGATGAGGACAAGGGCCTCATCCCCACAACCCTGGCCGGTGGTTGTGGGGGTCTGCGGGCGGGGGGCTTATCGGAATCTGGAAGCCCCCTTTAACAAGGGGACCCCCAGATCCCGCCCCCCCCTGTGTGAAATGGTAAGGGGGTACTTACCCATACCATTTCACTAAAAAATTTTGGTTTGGGGTTTCCCTGTGGGGAATTCCCATGCCATTTTTATCAATGAACTTTTATGTGTATTGTCGGCAATGCAATAGCCGGGGGTAGTTTTAAATGGGTTTTTTCCATCCAAATGTCATTTTGCTTTCAGACTGTTCTAAACATGGGAAACATGTGACCCTTTACAGGCATACTATAGACACCCCCCAGGTACGAAATTTAAAGGGATATTACACTTTTATTGTTTGACTTTAAGCATTATTAAAATCACTGCTCCTGAAAAAACGTCCGTTTTTAAAACTTTTTTTTGCATTGATCCATGTCCCCTGGTGCAGGACCCGGGTCCCCAAACACTTTTTATGACAATAACTTGCATATAAGCCTTTAAAATTAGCAGTTTGGTTATTCATGTTCGTGTCCCATAGACTTTAATGGTGTTTGCGTGTTCCAGCGAACTTTTTTCCTCTTCGCATGTTCTGGTGCGAACCGAACAGGGGGGTGTTCGGCCCATCCCTACTGAGGAGAAAAAATCTCTTAACAACTTACATAAAGATCCCTCGATTGTAATAAGAAATGCAGATAAAGGGGGGGCTGTGGTGATCCTAAATGCCTCTGCATATAGAGAAGAAGCTCTACGCCAGCTATCAGATTCTTCTACCTACAGCAAACTAAAAGGTGATCCCACTGAACCTTTCAAAAAGGAGTTGGTATGTCTTCTTGACAGAGCGGTCTCTATAGGCATCTTTACCTCTAAAGAGAAAGATATGTTCATCCCTGCATTTCCAGTTATGCCCATTTTCCATCACCTTCCTAAGCTACATAAAGGCCTTTCACTACTTACAGGAAGACCAATTGTAGCTGGCATTGACTCTCTAAATGAACGTTTGGGCCAATGGGTTGATCAGCAACTACAGCCTCTAGGGACTAACCTTCCTGGATATTTACGGGACACTAAACAACTTCTGTCCAAACTGAAAGGGATGTCCTGGGAGAAGAATTTTCGCTGGATCACTTGTGATGTGTCCAGCATGTACTCTTCCATCCCACACAGCTTAGGCCTTCGGGCCGTGGCCTTCTTTTTGGAAAGATCTGGTCTTTTTTCTCTAGTTGTGCAGGAATTTATCATCATGTGTTTAGAATATTTACTTACACATAATTTCTTTATGTTCGACAGGGAGTACTATCTCCAGAAGTGCGGCGCCTCTATGGGCGCAAAGTTCTCACCATCCCTGGCCAACCTTTACATGGGGTGGTGGGAAAGGCTCCGCATTTTTGGGGATGACAGTCCCCGCCGATTAGATGCAGTGTTTTACTGTAGGTATATAGATGACCTGTTATTCATTGTGTCTGACCCACTGGTTGAAATTGATAAGTGGCTTCTTTACTTAAACGATAATAACTTGAATTTAAAATTCACGGGTAAAATGGATCCAATTTCTATTGAGTTTCTGGATGTTTTCTTCACATCGGATGGTCCTGAGGTCACTTCTAACCTATACAGAAAACCCAGTGTGGGTAACACACTCCTTAGGGCCGACTCTAATCATCCTGGACATACTATTAGGAATATCCCACTTGGACAGTTCCTAAGGCTGAGGAGAATCTGCAGTAAGGAGAGTGATTTTGATAGGGAAGCTATCTCTATGTCCTCTAGGTTTATGGACAGAGGATATTCTCCAGCTACCATCAATAAAGGTCTGTCCATAGCCAAAAAGACACCCCGTCACCAGCTCCTTGTGGATAAGATTAAAGACAGGGAGGATCCTAGGTCCCACGAGGGACCATCCTTTATCCCCACCTTCTCCACACCCTATAGTGTGGAATTCCACAAGATACAAAAAATTGTCACTAAGTATCTCCCGGTCCTGTCCAATGATCCCATCTACTCCAAAGTTTTGGCTAAGGGTATCCGCAGTGTCTCTAGAAAAGCACCATCCCTTGGTAACCTTCTGTCACCCAGCCTCTTTTCCAGCAAAAACAAATCTAAAAATTGGTTATCATTTCAGGGCACTTTTAAGTGCGGTGCTCGTAACTGTAACTATTGTCCATTTGTTAAGGGTGGAGACGTGGTGACATCAATGTCCACAGGAAAGTCCCATAAAATTAACTCTTTTGTTAATTGTAACACACGTTATGTAATATACGTTATTACATGCACTACATGTTCTATCCAATATGTAGGGAGAACTACACGCAGGCTGAAAGACCGGTTGTACGACCATCTCTACGACATTGACAAGGACCATGCCACAAACGTTGCACGTCATTGGAACGAAGTCCATCAGAAGGACACGTCTTGCCTTGTTATACAATGCATTGACAAAATTAGGACACCACCGAGGGGGGGTGACAAATTTAGAATCTTATGCAGACATGAAGTCCAATGAATTTTCTTTCTGAACACTAGACGACCCCTCGGGCTCAATTTCGAGTGGGATGTGTCACATTTTTATGAATAACCGTACATGCGTCCTGCGTCTTCGCATACATATAAATGACTTTACCTGTAGTTTTTGTTATTCATACCCTCAGTAGTCCACCATCTGGGATTTCACCAACATTAATAAGTTCCCCTAAATTTGTTATCATTAGAAAGTTGCATCAGCCTGCTTATGCATTGTCTACAATTTTACTATGTTTCATTGATATTTACATTATACATTTTTTTTGATAGATTAGATATCCGGTTTTCGTATATTCTGCACTCCTGGTAGATTGGAAACACAATTCCCCAGGCCTAAGTTTTTTAGGCTTCAGCTTTATGCCATAACAAGTAGTAGCATTTTTTCAGCAGTTTGAGTGAGACCCCTCAAGAGAGACCCTCTTGAGTCTCTGAATGCACGGCATAATACAGTAAGGCTCGGTAAAGACTATTTTGTCTTTTCCGCCTTTCGGCTTTATTTATTATTTTTTGTCAGTCTCACTCTGGATTTGTGGTGTCTCTATAGTGGGCCGTGGTGTCCTGCAGCACGAGAAGTGAGACTTCGGGAATTTCTAATTGCATGGTATTATGCAGCAAGGCCGCCATAACAATATATAATATAAAAAGACTGGTCTATCTAGTCAGATATACTAAACTGTAGTCCCATTGACATAAATTTTTTTGATAGTTAACTGTGATGTGCTGCAGCACTACAAGTGAGACCCTTTCGAGTCTCCGAATACATGGCATAATGCAGTTAGGAATGTTATAGACCATTTTGTTTTTCTCGCCTCTCGGCTTTATTATTATTTTTGTCAGTCCCACTCTAGATTTATGGTATTCCTATAGCGGGCCATGGTGTTCTGCAGCACGAGAAGTGAGACTTTGGGAATTTCTAATCGCATGGCACTATGTAGCAAGGTTTCCAAATACTCATACATTTTGCATTTTTGGTAGATGGGAAACACGATTCCCTAGGCCTAAGTTTTTTTTAGGCTTCAGTCTTATGCCATAGCAAGTAGCACCATATATATTTTTTCAGCAGTTTGAGTGAGACTCTTTAAGTGAGACTTTTTTTGAGTCTCCGAATGCATGGCATAATACAGCAAGGCTTGTTATGGACTTTTTTGTCCCTTCTGCCTTTTGGTTTTATTTTTGTCAGTCCCACTCTAGATTTGTAGCATTTTAATAGCAAGTCGTGGTGTCCTGCAGCACGAGAAGTGAGATTTGGGAATCTCTAATTGCGTGGTATTATGTAGCAAGGCCGCCTTAATAATATATAATATAAAAAACTAGTTTTATCTAGTCAGGTACACTAAGCTATAGTCCCATTGACATAATTTTTTGACAGTCAACTGTGAGATGCTGCAGCACTTCAAGTGAGACTCTCTCGAGTCTCCGAATACATGGCTTAATGCTGTTAGGTTTGTTATATTCCACTCTAGATTTATGGTATTCTTATAGTGAGCCATGGTGTTTTGCAGCACGAGAAGTGAGACTTTGGGAATTTCTAATTGCATGGTACTATGTAGCAAGGCCGCCTTAATAATTCTTAATTTTTCTTTTGGATGCAGGTCTGGGCTTTGTTTGATGCAGATTCTATAGCTACCCTACTATATCTGTGTGCGTTTGAGGTTACTCTCTTTCGTGTTATTATTCAACTCAACCTATTTCAGCACATGGAGTGAGACTTATGGTCTCTATACATTTGCTGTTGTAGCATAGTCTGCCAGCACGTTGATCTATGTGGAAACTGCATTCATTTAATAGTTCATTCGGTTCTTTGTTTTGGTTCCTTTGTTGGGTTTTTCTATGTTTCCTATGTGGTTGATCATACACCTTTTCATTATTGACCACACAGCTAACATGATATTGTCATGGGAGTTTAATATCAACAACAATGGATATTTATCTATACTTTTTTGTGGTTCGCCTGGTGTCTAATCCATTTTCATGCTTCTGTTTGTCTGTTTTTTACTGTTTTTTCTTTTCAGAAAGTAAAAAATTATCTGACACCAGTGCTTTGGATGCGATGCTACATGTTTGATACTTTTGACACATTTGTAACCACTCTTTCGGGTAGTTGGACCGACCCCTTTTTCAGATCTATGTATATATTTTTCACTGCATATATTTTTGCCAACTCTCTCGTCTATAAAATACAAGTGGTTAAGAATGATTGGAGGAGGATGCGCGGATGCCTGAGGGAACGGTAATGCCTCCTTAGAGCTCCGCTCCACAGGAATTCAGACCGGAGAACTACAGGTCCCAGCGGCTTACAAAAATCCACAAAATTGTAGGTAAACCTCTCCAGCGCCTTACTATACATATATTATGGTCCTGAAAGGACCAAAAAGCAAAATAAAACCCAATTACAAATCTGAGGCGGCTCTCAGACTGGCAGCTAAGATGACGGCGTCATCTATCTCCTCACAGCACAGCGCTTCACAGGCTGGGAAACCACAGCCCCCCAGACAAAAAACACAGGCTGACAAAACAAATCTTGACATTGTTATTAATCCAGCTCAAAATGTATCACAAACAGATGTTTGCTACATTTAAAGCGATGTTACAGAAAGCATTGAAACAGACTTCTGACCATATCACAGATAAATTAACAAAGGAAATTAAAGAAATTGGTCAGAGAACAGCTGAACTGGAATTGAGGGTAGATGATATTGACTGTCAAACACAATATTGCACTTCTGAGATAACAGCCCTTAAAGAGGAAAATACTCTATTACAGACACGTTTAGAGGAACAAGAAAACAGAGATAGACGATCTAATCTTAGGATAAGAGGTATACCTGAATCCATCCTAGACCTGCAGGCAACCATTACCACACTTTTTCAAGAATTACTCCCTGAAATTAGAAATGGACAGAGTGCACCGAGCTTTAGCACCACGCAAAACCAATGGCCCCCCAAGAGATATAATAACTAAATTGCATTACTACAAAACTAAAGAACAATTGTTATCAGCTGCTAGAAGAAAAGAATCCCTCTGTTTTCAGGGTCATTCTTATCAGTTATTCACAGGCTTGTCTCCTTTTACAGTTGCAAAAAGACAGGCCCTCAAACCCCAATTACAGGTACTTCAGAATAACCATATTACCTATCATTGGGGCTTTCCTTTTTGATTTAGTTTTACACACCTGGAAACTAGATATGTCTGTCGCTCTTCAGAGGACTTACAATCGGCCTTATTGGAATTAGGCTTAGTAGAAACAGCCTTACCTAAAGATCAGCCTCACAGACGTTCAACAGCTCGTTTTCCTCAGCAAAAGAAAAGTTCAGACTCCAACTCTTTTTCATCTTCATACCAAAATCTCCACAAGCGCGGCCGATATGAACTCTCGCCGCCTAAAAATGATGGTTCAATGGACTGAAAAGAAGAAACCTACTACCAATAATTTTCTCTCACTACAGGTTTTATTACCAAAACTGGTCTGGATTTTTTTTTTTTAGCATAACCTTCTGTTCTTTACTTTTCTCCCATTTTTTTCACTAGGCAAAAGATATGCCCAGACATGGAGGTTATGCCATAATTGGATAGTCTATTCGACTTTGCTCTCTTTAGTCCTCTTTTTTCCATAAATAATATATTTTTTAAGCAAAGCATCACACATCTCTTGCTGGATTTCTTATTTTCTTTTTTTTTTCTCTATTTTTTGGTACCTGTGGTTCTCTGGGGCTGTTTTTCCTATAGGAATTTCTTGCTGCCCCTTTGATTTTTCCATTTGCAGACTCCTGCCTTTTTTTTATGCAGGACTCTGCTGATGGACTTGGATCCTCTCAGAAAGTTTTGGAAACTTTCTTGAGATGCTCCCTAACCCTATTATTCTGTTTTCTAATTAAGCAACACTATCTATGTTATGGGTTAATATGATTGTTCTATTTATCTCTTTTTTTCGTTATTTATATTTTTTTTTCTTCTTTTTTCTTGAACCTCAATTTCCTTATGTTTCTCAGAGTGGTGGATCTGCTTCAAAGTATATATTTTTTATGCTATGATACATTAGATACCTTGGTTAATCTATGGCTCCAATAAATGTATTATCTTTAAATGTACAGGGATTTAATATCCCACATAAACGCACTAAAGCTCTAAGATCCTTTTCATCCAAAAAAGCCCATATTATATGCTTACAGGAAACACACTTTACAGAAAAAGCTCAACCTAGATTTCTCTCACCCTCATACCCACAATTTTATACCGCCTCTGCTGCAGTTAAACAAAGGGGTACGCTAATTGGCTTCCATCGTACCACTCCGTTTAACCTCAAAACGCAAGTGATAGATCCAGAATGTCGATATTTAATTTTAACAGGTTATATCTCTGACAACCCTATAACTATTGTTTCTTACTATGCTCCCAATAAACGCCCAACGGCGTTCTTGTCACACCTCTTTCAAGTCATAGAGTCTCACAAATTTGGAACAGTTGTTATATGTGGTGATTCTAATGCAACAATCTTCCCATTTCTAGACAAATCTCCCCCTGGGCCTACAACAGGTACAACAAATCTAACTTTTCAATGTTTACTTACCTCTCATAGCTTGGTCGACACCTGGCGTGAAATCAATCCTACTGAAAGACGATTTACTTACTACTCCTACCCACATAAATCTTTCTCTCGGATTGATCATATTCTTATCCCTTCTAGCATGCTACCAGAAATTAACTCAGCTAAAATTATACCATTCCCTTGGACTGACCATTGTGCAGTTTCAATTAATATAGCTTCTGCACTCCCTAGATCTCATGACACAACTTGGTGTATGAAAGATTTCATGCTGACTCATCCATCTCTTAATAAAGAAATTGAGAAATCAATATCTGACTATTTTAAAGATAACGACACAAACGATATCTCAGCCCTCACACTTTGGGAGGCTCATAAACCTGTCATTAGAGGTAGAATGATACAACTAGCAACTAAATTCAAAAGAGAACGTAAAATAATGTTCTCAAAATTGGAATCTAACTTTAATAACTGTCATCAGACCTTTCAATCTTGCCCAACGACTATTAATAATTCTAATCTTGAAAAAGCCCGCCTAGATTTAGATCTTTTTTTGACTGATTCTGCTGATAAATCTTTACGCAAACGACAACATACTTTTTACCTGAAGGCTAATAAACCTGATACACCCTTGGCCAGAAGCTTGAAAACTATACAACATGAAAAGAAACCTTTCCGTTTGAAAATCTCTAAAGAAGCGTACACTAGCAATCCGATTAAAATTCTTGAGATTTTTCGTACCAATCTTACTAAACTATATTCCCCAGCCCCAACATTTGATAAGTCAAAAGCTGATATTTTATTTTCTAATATTAAACTCCCGTATCTAGACCAAAAACAACGAGACCTTCTCGAAAGTCCTATTACCACTACAGAGGTTTTGAATACTATCAAACTTCTAAAACTTAACAAGAGACCGGGCCCTGATGGGTTCCCGGCAGTATACTACAGACAGTTTACGCATATCTTTACACCAATCTTAACTAGGGCCTTTAACTCAATTCTTG
Organism: Lithobates clamitans; assembly: GCA_037952925.1. Taxonomy (NCBI): domain Eukaryota; kingdom Metazoa; phylum Chordata; class Amphibia; order Anura; family Ranidae; genus Lithobates; species Lithobates clamitans. The sequence continues at coordinate 6,780,285 of JBBGZY010000787.1, read as the reverse complement.
AAGGACATTCATTTAGAACAGAGACACTCATATCTATTATTACTATGATTCCCAAACCACAATCTGACTCATCTTCTTGGTCAAATTATCACCCCATATCACTTCTTAATTTAGATATTAAATTATTAGCTAAAATCCTGGCTACCAGAATGAATAATATTATTGGACACTTAATCCATAAAGACCAAACAGGTTTTATTCCGAAACGTCAGGCAGGTGACAATATAAGACGAGCACTTTTACTCATACATGCAGCCAAAACAAGACATATACCAGCATGTCTGGTTTCATTGGATATAAAAAAGGCATTTGATTCTGTCACTTGGCCATATATGGATTATATACTACAGAAATGGGGTTTTGGTAACCATTTCCTTACCTGGATCTCATCACTATATAATAAACCAAGAGCATATATTAAATATTCTGGTTATAAATCCACTGTTTGACATAAATAGAGGTACAAGACAAGGTTGCCGCCTTTCACCATTACTTTTTGCCCTATTAATAGAACCCTTAGCACAACTAATTAGAACAAATATAGATATCAAAGGAATTGAATTAGGTGGTTACCATCATAAGATAAGCCTTTTTGCTGATGATATCCTTGTTTTCTTGTCCCATCCTCATATATCCACCCCAAATCTTCTCAAATTACTACATAAATTTGCTCATATTTCTGGACTACATATTAACTTTTCTAAATCAAATGCCTTAAACATTTCTTTATCGCAATGTGAACTTCAACATACAAAATCTGTGTTACCTTTTACTTGGGTCTCAAAACAACTACCCTATTTAGGGGTACAACTCACAATTTCTCTCAAAGATCTGTTTTCAGCTAACTACCTACCTCTATTCAAACGAACATCGGGATGTATGAAGCAATGGGCCTCTCTTTCACTTTCCTGGTTAGGTAAAATCAATGCTATTAAGATGTCAATATTGCCAAAATTTTTATATTTATTTAGAGTGTTGCCTATAACTTTACCTTCTTATTTTACTAGACTTACTCAACGAAGAGTCCTATCATTTATCTGGGGTTCCACTAAGCCTCGTATACCCAAATCTACACTTTACCTTAACAAATTAAAAGGTGGTTTAGGACTACCCAATTTCTTATCTTATTATTATGCTGCCCAATTGGCTCTTCTACCTAAATACCATGCTACTTCCGAAACACCCCTCTGGGTAGCTATCGAAGCAGTAGATACTGACCCAATATCAGTAGCCAATATGCTATGGCTTCACCAGATCGACAGAAAAAACATTTCCAATCCCATAACTAAACACACCTTAGCCATTTGGGATAAGTTCAAAAACTTACATAATCTCCAATCTCTGCATAATCCTTTACTTTCATTCCTTGGGAATCCAGCTTTCTACCCGGCATGGAAATTTCCTAGATCTTTTTCCATATGGTCCTCTATGAACCTGAATCGTTTATACAGATTGTCATCTGCAAATACTATATATACCTTTTCGGATTTGTGTGAAACCTTTAATATTCCAAGAAGTGAAATCTTTCGTTACCTACAAATTAAAACATTTTATGAACCACTCCTTATTACAGGTACTTCTCTTAATCAAATGTCTCAATTTGAACGGATATGTATAAGTGACCCACACATCAGAGGACTGATTTCTTTGTTATGCCAACAACTTATAAGTAATTCTGATGAAAACTTACCCTCATATACTGCCAAATGGGCACTTGACATGAATCGGACCTTGGATAACAAAGATTGGTCAAACATATGGTTAGCCACTAAATCTTCTTCTCCTAATAGTAATGCAATAGAAACAAACTATAAAGTCCTTACACGGTGGTACCTAGTACCTGCTAGAATAGCAAAATTCATTCCTGCATACCCACCTAATTGCTTCAGAGGTTGCGATTCACTTGGAACTCACTTCCACATCTGGTGGCAATGCCCGATAGTCCAGGAATTCTGGAAAAACATATTTTCCATTGCTTCTAAAGCTCTTGAAACCTCTATTCTTCCTGATCCTGCTACAGCACTTTTAAACCTCAAACCCAATACACTCTCTCATACTCAATTCCAATTACTCATTAAAATTACTACTTCAGCCAAACAAACAATTGCCAAAGCTTGGAAGTCTAAATCTCTAATTCTGGCTGAAACAAAACATAGATTTAATAGAGCACTTGTTTTTGATAAAATGACAGCTATAGCTGATAACAAGATCAATAAATTTCGAAAGATATGGCAACCTTGGGTTAAACACTATTACCCCAATGACTTCGACCAATCTTTGTTATTACCTCATTAGAATGTATACAGAACATACAATATAATAATAAATTGTGTAACTCAGGAGCCAGACCACCACCACATATACTCCCCTCTCTTTTCTTCTTCTTTTCTATATTATTTTTCTTTTTATATTCTTATTCCTTATAAGACATATATCCATGAGCAGAAAAAGTCACATCGACTATTTGTTTACTTATTTATTAAATTTCTATGTCATGATCATTTTGATGTATTCCTATAAATTGTATCATTCTTAAAGTAATAAGATGAGTTTATATTTTCATGATGATACTATTTATCTTATACTAATTGTATATGAAATGCTCATGCATCATATTTATATGTCTACTTCATCTCCTTATTTATTTATTTATTTTATGTACTACTTTTTTTTTTTACTTATTTATTTACTCTGTTATCTATGAAAAATTCAATAAACATATTTAACAAGAAAAAAAAAAAAAAAAAAAAAGAATGATTGGAGGAGTTGGAGGAGTAATGTGCATAAATCTCTAATTTCATGTTTAATATATATACACGCTGATCTCATGTCTAATATGCTTGTACTTTGATCTCATGAAAATGTGTGTATATTTCATTTAAACTGCTTATGTACATTTGCTGTTTTAGGGTTGTGAGAGTACTTTGACACCTTTTTAGCACTCCCAACTACCGAAGTTTGTTCCATTGTTGCGGCTTCACCTGCTATGGAGGGTTTTAGCATGCAATACCTACTTTTTCTTTTCTCTTTTTTCAGTTATTTTTATGAGTTTGTGCTGATTTTTATTGGCATGACAGTTTTGTCTTCTTATATTTTTCATTATGCATTTTGGTTAGGTTAACAATGGATGTTTTCTCTCCTCTTTTAGCAGGTGTAGTTTTTTAATGGGATCAGTATTGTTTTAATCACACTGAGAGAGTGGGTTTGCTATGCAGTGCAGTGATTGGTTGTTTTACCGGCATGCATACCCCGCCCCCCCCTCTTTTACTTTTTCACTTTTCTATTTATACCACACTACTACTATCCCTCTCTAGCTACGAATAAGCATCCAAATGATGTGAAACGCGTTAGCAGTCTACCACCCTGTACGTCTCTGCTATTAACTGTATTGTCGGATTTTATTGAAATAAAGATGTCCTTATCCCAGAGTGCGGCTATCCAGGATTTCTATCTACCTCACGGCGTTGAAACAGTGTTGGGGGTCCAAGGGTACTGAGAAATTGATGTAACTGTAATAAGTTCCAGATGCATCAATGTCCAGATTGAAGGCCAGGCATCAGAAGTGCTAAAGTGGGAAGCCTAAAAAATAACCCCTCTCAAGGAGCTCACAAAATGGGCCCTTAACTAGGCCTGGAAGGAAGCTATGGTTGCCTAAGATGGGGTATAATGGGGAACTTCAAATATTTTTAATAGAAGTTGCTTCTATTTAATACTTTATAAACCCTAATTAGCCCTAATTTACACCTTTCTTCCATTCCATCATATTTATTTAACAATATCATTTTTATTGACATTTTCAAAAGGCATACTGTTAAAAAAGAGAATGAATTCCCTAATTACCGTATTTATCGGCGTATAACACGCACCGGCGTATAACACGCACCCCAATTTAGGAGGGAATTTTAAGGAAAAAAAAACTTTTAGGAGGGAAGTTGAAGGGAAAAAAACTTACATTTAAATGCCCATCATTGCAGCCTTCTCAGTGCAGCCTTGCCCCAGTGCAGCCATGTCAGTGCAGCCTTGTCAGTGCAGCCTTCCCCAGTGCAGCCTTGTCAGTGCAGCCTTGTCAGTGCAGCCATGTCAGTGCAGCCTTCCCCAGTGCAGCCTTCCCCAGTGCAGCCATGTCAGTGCAGCCATGTCAGTGCAGCCATGTCAGTGCAGCCTTCTCAGTGCAGCCTTCTCAGTGCAGCCTTCCCCAGTGCAGCCTTCCCCCAGTGCAGCCTTGCCCCAGTGCAGCCTTCCCCAGTGCAGCCTTCCATCCCCTGTCCCTGCTTGCTGGGCTTCAAAATCGCGGACCGCGATTTGAAAATGGCGCCGCCGGCGCCAAAATACACAGAGCCGGTCCTCAGCTCTTTCCGGCGGCTCTCGTTTACTTTCGGTTTCACTCGTAGCCCCGAGCGGAGCTATCCGAACCTACTCGAGTGGCTACGAGTGAAACCGAAAGTAAACGAGAGCCGCCGGAAAGAGCCGAGGACCGGCTCTGTGTATTTCGGCGCCGCTGGCGCCATTTTCAAATCGCGGTCGGCGATTTTGTTATTTTGACAGGTCGGGATCGCAGGGGATCGGCGTATAACACGCACCTGCGACTTTCCCCTGATTTTAAGGAGAAAAAAGTGCGTGTTATACGCCGATAAATACGGTATTTGCCCAACGTAAGGTATTATGCAAAATCAAAATAGCACATATTGACACATAATATCCAGCTGATATAACAATGGTTTCTTGACTAGTAACACACAGTCAACAAAAGTAGAGAATCTTCAGATTTAGTTTAACATCTATTGACATGTTAGGTTGCTCAGAATAGCCTGGCTCAGTAAAGCAGCTCATTTATTTTGTGAAGGAGCTAGATGTTCCAGAGTAGTAAAGATGCATTAGTAGGCATTGGCCAAATACAATCATGAAGCTCTAATGCCCCGTACACACGGTCGGATTTTCCGATGGACAATGTCCGATCGGAGCGTGTTGTCGGAAATTCCGACCGTGTGTGGGCGCCATCGGACATTTTCCATCGGATTTTCCGACACACAAAGTTGGACAGCAGGAGATAAAATTTTCCGACAACAAAATCCGATTGCGTCAATTCCGACTGTGTGTGGCCTGTTCCGACGCACAAAGTGCCACGCATATTCAGAAGAAATTCCGAGACGGGACAGCTCGTTCTGGTAAACTTAGCGTTCGCAATGGATACAGCACTTTCGTCATGCTGCAATGTTCAAAATGGTTTAATACAGCGCACTCTCTTCTTCTTTATAATGTGACAAGAATTAAGTAGTTTTGCTGCTCATATTCACACACACTTCTCACAAACTTATTTTGTTACTATTTATCGGGATTCCCTCAATATATTTTGATTTCTCACATCTGACAACATTTTTTTTTTTTTTTTTGCCTTTAATGAGGAATTTTTTTTGTGTTTCTCTTTTTTTTTTTTTTTGGTGATTTTGATTTGTACTCCCGAAAATGTTTGTGTGTTTTTTGTGACAAGTTCCCACAACACCATTGATATGTTGTTCTATTTAATCTGTAGGAGATTGTTTGGAAAGAGACTGAGAGACAAACCCATAGGGCCTACATCAGGATTTGTTAATAAACGCGTTAATGTCCCATTCTATATTTAACCCATATGGGGAGTAGCATTTAAGCTGGTAAATCTAGAACGTCTCGAGTTTGGATGATATTTATGCCCACATTCCACTCTTTGATTAAGTACACACTTTTCCCTAACATCTCATTCCCCACTGCTTAATTAGCTTTGTAAATGCACTCCCGTGGACATGGGGTGTTACTTGGCTATGAGCGCTCTGTTCCGGTGCGCAATGACGCCTACTTTTGGTCAGTGGGTGGGGTTATCTCATCCCTGGCCGTACAAACATACAGGCTCTTGCCTGTAATGAAAAAGAGGCTTGGAGCGCATATGCCGGTGTGCGATGATGTCATCCACAACAGCAGTATCATGTGATTGAATTCCGAGTGTGTTATGAGCGGCGATTGGGTTATGCTATCACATGCCCTAATGATGATGGGTGTGTGTATACTACTAGTCTCTGATTGGCGGCTGTGTCTGCTCAGCATCTATGCACTCAGCTGATCATTGTTTTTTCTAATTATAATGGGTTCTTATGTAGCGTGGTGCCAAACACTAGGCTGTTTGCCCCAGTTGAAGGACCATCGTCCGAAACATGTCGGGTTGCTGAGCCTCTGTGCCTTGTCACCACGCGATTTTTATGCTATATTTGTGATCACTATCACCGTTTAGGTGATTGTATATCCCCCTTTTTTCTGGCGTTTTTTAATAAACCTTTTTCTCGGATTCGTGCACTATGTGGAGGTTTTTTCTTCTCTCCCTTATGATTTGACATCCTGTGTTGTGGTGTCTGCATTCTCCAGCTGTTCGCTCTCTGTGAATGTGAACATATCCATCTGCTGGGGACCTGAGTATCACCATCCATCCATGGTTGTTTCGGATGAGGCCATTGAAACGCATCTCCATTCCATCAGTGTCTCCTATCAAGCATCCACAGGACCGACTGATCCAAATGCTCGATTGACATACCGCCGTATGGTGAGTGTGTCCACCCTTTCTGGTAAGCGTATCCATTTCTTCTACCATCACAGCTATATGTGGGCCTAGATCGCACGAAGACCACTGTTTTGCTGCACCTATTGGCTGTTAAGGCATCATTCACACATATCCCCTCTTTTCCCATGAAATATCATTTATTGAGGAACACTCACTTTATTATGGACATCACCTTTTTCATATTCATTGGAGATTGACTTTCTATATAATTTGTTTTGTATAGGTACACAATTGCTTGTATTTTACCATCAAGCCATTATTAATTTTACACCACCTCTGGGATGACACGCTGTCATCTTGTTTTATATATCACTTATTAGCGCTGCATTTATAAATTTATTTGTATTCTACTGCACGGTTCGCTACACTGTTGATGCTGGCTGCTACTATCTTTGTGTTTTGCTGTTCATAGTAGCGCAACTTTATTTTTTTGTTTATTTAAACTATCCAGAACCCCAGGATGGCAGGGGGATCAGTCAGAAGAGATCTCTCCTGTGTTCTGGACACCGGACCAGGACCCGCAGCCCTGGCCAAGATGGCGCCTGCTGTCACCACACGAGGAGGAGAGCAGGAGATGGAGGACTCCATAGCAGACCAGGATGTCTGCTCAGCTGTGCCATCGGGCCCCACAGTGAATAATCACACACAGGGCTGCCTGTCTCCCAACTCCACAGAATCTCTCATTAGAAGGACCCTGGAGGACATGCCCCTATCCCCCATGGAAGATTTTACTGGCAGCCAAGAGGCCTGTAAAGCCTCCACACAAGGCCTGCCCTCCACACCCCAGGACTTTTCCTCCATGATGACTATGTTTGCCACAATGTTATCCAGGGGTCTCTCACAAACTGCAAACCAAATTACCACTGCCATCCAGACAGCATTTAGGTGAAAGAATTGAAGGAATTGAAACCAAAGCAGACCAGACAGTAACTAGAGTGAACCAGAATACTGCCCAAATCCAGGACTTGCAGGACCAGCTTGAAAATGCATTCTCCAAAATTGACGGACTTGAAAATCATTCGATGAGATACAATTTCCACATTAGGGGGGGTCCCTGAATCCTTCAAAGACTCTGATCCCATTGTACGATTATTTATTAGTGAACTCATTCCCAACATTCCAGACCATCGACTAGAGAGCAGAGCACTACAACCTCCCAGCCAAGATGGCCTCCCTAGAGACATTATAGTTAAGCCCCACTTCTACAAGGTGAAGGAGGAGGTGATGCATCGATCTCGAGCAGAGGGGCCCCTGACTTCCCAAGGTCATCCCATACAAATTTTTGCGGACTTATCTCCCTACACCATACAGAAAAGGAGATCTCTGAAACCGTTCTACTAGTGCTGACCCAGAAATCGATCACCTACAGATGGTCCTTTCCATTTCGCCTTTCATTCTCCTTTAATAATATACCATATGGCTTCTCATCGTTTGTGGAGGGTGAAAAGCTTCTGCTCCATCTGGGCCTCATCTCCCAGGCTCACGAGACGACACAGACTGGCAGGGCACCCAACTTGTCCTCAAAGAGGCCACCACCTTCCAGCCCCATCGCCCCAATGTGGCAAAAGCACCTCTCCAAAAAATCAAAGTGCTCCAGGCCTCCCTAACCAAACCTAACGCCCGGGTCCCACCTAGACCTGCTCTGATCCAGCCAGATCCTTTGAAGAAAACTTTCTCACCGTCTTCTAGTGGCTATGCTTGACTTAGCACTTCTTGTCCCAACACCACTGTCGGGAAATGCTAAACACTTGTGTCCATGCTATTTTTCTTTCCTAGTTTTAGGTCCAAGAAACTGTTCCTGTTCTGGTTGATATCTCCAATGTTTTCAGTTTAACTGGTTTTCTTTCCTATTTTGCCCTACATAAAGACATCTGCTTATATATGCGATATGTTGTTTTTTTTGGTTATTCTTAAAGCTGCAGAACACTCTTCGGATCACGGAAGACAGTTTAAGGGAGTTGTTACTCCCCCTTACCTTGTAACAAACCTGCTGCACAATAATTTCCGGGTGAGGTGGACTTCTCCCAGACCCCTGACCTGTACCAGATTGGTCCCTTAATGTGGGTCCCTTGGCAACCCTATATGTTCTTAGGGGCTCTGCCCTCATACACAGTAATGTCGCAATATTTGGAAGTGGCCAGAGCGGATGTCCTGCTCCTCTACCTGTCCCTGACTGGGAAGATTCTTTTTACTCCCAGTTAGAGACTGCTACCTCCCCGGACCGCGGGGGTGACTCGTTCATTGTTGTTTTTGGGGAAGGGTTTTGAGGTGTGTGGGAATGGGTTCACACACATCATTGGGGATTGTGAAAATAATTTCCACTTGTTTCTTGTTGTTAACATGTTATGTCTCTCATTCTTCGTTCCAGAAGGTCCACCTCTTCCTTCTTCCATCTCCACTTCTTCTTCTCCTCTCTAGAAGGTCACCTAGACATCCAATCCCAGCAGAATCGGAGGTACTCTTCTGCTCCACACAGGGTAAGTCCCACTCAGTCATGGTAGCTACCCCCTCCTCTGATCCATGCACGTAAATGACACACCACCACCTCCAGTGCACATAATCTCACATAATGTGCAGGGCCTTAACTCTCCAGTCAAACGGAGAAAATCCTTCAAGCTATATCAATCCCAAAAGTCAGATATCCTCTTGCTACAAGAGACCCACTTTCCCAAGTCCTACAACCCTTCTTTTATTCACCAAAACTCCCCCCAATTTTACCTCTCCAATGCAGAGAATAAAACAAAAGGAGTAGCATTCCTTTTTTGCAAACATTTAAACTTCTCTATGTCGCACATTACCAGGGACCCCTCAGGCAGATACATTTTGGTAAAAGGCACAATAGATGGAACACTATATTCATTTGTCTCCTACAACACCCCAAATAAGGCTCAAGACAAATTTTTTTGACTTGATGATGCACTCCCTTGCACCCCAGCTAGAGGGAATCGTTATCCTAGGGGGAGACTTGAACATAGCCTTTGATCTGGCATTTGACAGATCGGGTTTGGGCCTGCCTCGCTCCAGACAAAACATAAAAATTGCCAAACTCCTCTATGACTCCGGATTGGTTGACATTTGGAGGGAACTCAACCCCTGTACCAAAGACCACACCCATTACTCTGCCCCACACCAGACATATGCCAGGATAGATCATGTATTCCTTAAAGCGACACACATTCCCCTTGTGGTAAAGTCGACTAACAGAGACTCCCCTATCTCAGATCACTCTATGGTGACTCTCTCCCTCTGTCACTCAGACAACACAAAAAGGGAATTTAAATGGCGACCCAATGAGACGCTTCTGAGTAATCTGGTCCATTGTACTCTTATGCCGCGTACAGACGATCAGAATTTCCGCCAACCAAACTGTGGATTTATTTCCGACGGATGTTGGCTGAAACTTCTCATGCATACACACGGTCGCACAAATGTTGTCGGAAATCCTGATCAGCTAGAATGCGGTGATGTACAACGCGTACGACAGGACTTCAAAAAGGAAGTTCGATAACCAGTGCACCACCCATTGGGCTCCTTCTGCTAATCTCAAGTTAGTAGAAGTTTGGTGAGAGAAGATTCACGCTTTTCAGCCTTGTGCTTTTCCAATCGTTACTGCTCTTCAGTTTGTGCTTGTGGGTTCATATCTGGTTTTCAGTATATGTAGTCAGTTCTTATCTGGTTTTCAGTGCATGCTATTTTTAGTACATATCTGATTTTCAGTGTGTTCTTGTCCGCTCGTTTCTGATTTTCAGCTCGTTCTTCTCAGGTTCTTTCTGATTTTTAGTGCGTTCTGTTAGTTCGTTCTGACCAGCCGACAGTTTTGAAGCCATGTTGCGGTTATGTACTCTTCATAGAGTTCGTGCTATGTGGGGGCTTGGTGTTGAGGTTCATACTTTGACCCAAGCCCAGTCCATGAACAGGGCGGGGAAGAGTTCCTGGATGAAGAATTGGTTGCTCCAGCATGACCAATTCTCGCACATGCCTTTGTTGCGGGAGATCCGTGAGAATAATCCTGATGATTTCAGGAATTATCTCCTGTCTGTTGGCTTTGCTGTCCCCTTATATTATGAAGCAGGACACCTACATGCGGCAAGCCATCACTCCTGAACAAAGGCTAGTCACCACCTTGCGGTACTTGGCGACTGGCAGAAGTCTCCAGCATATCAAGTTCTCAACAGGCATCTCCCCCCAGGCTCTAGGGATCATTATTCCAGAGACCTGTTCTGCCATCATTCAGGTCCTGCAAAAGGACTATATTAGGGTAAGTTTTATCCTTTAACTTCAGATTCTATGTATTTAATGTTTGCTAATGTATTGTATTTATTTCATTATTCCCTAATTACCATGAATATAATATGCTGTCAATGTCCCCTTTGTCCTCATGCATGCTTGAATTTTTTATGGTTCTTTTTTGTCTTTCATGCATTTTTGCCTTCACTAACCTCCCCAGCATGCTATCCTGGGCCCATACATACCTAGCCTAGTCACTTAACAATGTATTTTGTCAGCTCCATTGTAATGTTTTACCCTAAATACCCACCAAAATGTGTACAAATGTTATTGTTGTCCTTAAATTCAGGCAGAGTGCAAGAGGCTTTTTTTGGGGGGCCCAAACTCATTTGGAACCCTCCCTCCCCCCAACTGCTAAGTTAGCCGATACCAATACTCTATCTGCTGACTTTGCCAAACCCATACACACTATACCTACCTCTTTTGTGGTCATATTTATGGATGAATTTACCAAAGCATGTAGTGAAAGGGCCTGCATGAATACTTTCAAATGGTACTGTTTAAAGTTTTGTTCTCTTGATAGGTAATTGCAGAATGTAAAAATGTGCTTCAATTTGTACAGTGTGTATTCATATTTTTGTATTATGACACTTCTTACCTGTCCAGTGGGCTGCCAATAGTGTAAGTAAGGAGGGGCTGGCCAAAGTAATACACATTATTTAGGCATTCAGCTCTCAATGAAGTGGAGAGGGTTATCTGTCCAAAACACCGCCCCCTAAAATTTTTACAATGGGCTATCAGAGGGATCTGATAAGTGGACCTTATATTTTTGTCTTTAAATACTCCCTAAAATAAATGTTTTATACTTATGTTGGCCAAGAATGATTGTGTGTAATCTGCTTGCAATGTTATGTGCAAAAGTACTATTTTTTTTTCTTGTTTCACTCCACAGTTTCCTTCAACGCCACAGGAATGGCAGACTGTGGCTTCCCAATTTGCCCAGCGGTGGGACTTTCTCAACTGCAGAGGGGCAATTGATGGGAAACACGTCCACATCGTGCCACCCCCCAACCCGGGGTCATACTATTATAATTACAAGGGGTTTATTAGTATTGTGATGTTGGCAATGGTGTTGGTGACATATGAGTTTCTCTATGTGGACGTGGGGAAGAATGGCCGGATGTCGGATGGTGGAGTCATCACCCAGACCGAGTTCTACGGATGGCTCCAGAGTCATGGCTTGGGCTTGCCACCTGCAGAAGACAACCTGGCTGGTCTTCCGTTCGTCTTTGTCGCTGATGAAGAATTTGGGCTGGATGATCACCTGATGCGCCGTTCCCAATGAAGACCCTCACCCCAGACCAGAAGGTTTTTAACTACCGGCTGGCCAGAGCCAGAAGAGTGGTGGAGAATGCTTTCGGGATAATGACCAGCCGGTTCCGCCTGTTCCTGAAGCTAATCAACATGGCGGAGTATAAACGAAACCATATAATAATTGCATGCTGCATTCTATACAACTTTCTCAGGAGAAATGCTACAAACTAGATGGCCTCAGTTTGGCCTGAGGCCGGATTTCCAAACAAACAACAACCCTGATGGCGCTTGAAGCTGGCCATCCTGGCTTGCCCCCCAAAGTGCCTGCGAGGTCTGCCAAAAATATATGGAATACTTTGCGGGTGGGGGGCCATTGATATGCTAGAAAATGTTAGATAAGCCTTTTTAAAATAACATTTTTGGTTAAAATGAAAGAATATTTAATTTGATTTACTGCTTGTGTTTCTTTTAGCTGTCTCCTAGGTTCTCCAATGGGCTTTTCTTTTTGGCCATTTTCTTCAACAGTGCAAACGTAATTTAGTTGATACATGAGGTGACAATCTCTTCTTCAGCTATTATGTTTTGGGTCTGCCACACACACACAATGTTTTTGTTGTTAATTTATGTAATGCATTAATGATAAAAAAACACATTCTTTTCAGTACCATGAAGTAATTGTTTTGAGTCTCCAAACTGGCCTGATTGGGGCAAATTTTAGAGCACTGTGGGGGTAATTTACTAAAGGCAAATCCACTGTGCACTACAAGTGCATTGCAAGTGCACTTGAAAGTGCACTGAAACAGCTCTGAAAGTGCACTTGTAGTGCAAAGTGGATTTGCCTTTAGTAAATAACCCCCATTGCCACTGTAAACACCAGATTATTCCAAAAACTGGTATTGAGTATTAAAAGAAGAAGCCACACTTTGTTGAGTAGAAACATTTTACTCAAAGCACATTCACATGTGCATTAGAAAAGGGTTTTTAAACAAACCAACATATTTGTTGTATTACATTTTTAGGTTTGACAGTACAAATAGCCTTTTTTTGGGTTAAACAGGCATGTTTAAAACCATAAACATACACAACTCAGGAACTTACAAAGTTCAACTTTGACAAAGTGAACACAAACTGGGGGTCAAAATGTGGATTTCCCTCCTGATTCCATGCCTAATGTCAACATGCGCTAGCTCCCATCATGGGGGATCAATGGATGTTTTTTTTTGGGGGGGAAACCCCTTCCTCTCATCTACTTTAGTTGTGATTAAGGGGTTGCACCCCCAAAACGCATACCTTGATATCCTGTGATGGCAGATAGCACATGTTGACACACTGGGGTTAATTTATTAAAGGCAAAAAGACTTCTGTGCACTTTGCAGGGTGCAGTTGCACTCTGCAAGTGCAGTTGCTCCAGAACTTAGTAAATGAGCAAAACTTTCCTTGCAAGTGATTGAGTACTCTTTGCAAAATGAAGCCTTGCCTCATTTACTAAGCTCTGGAGCAACTGCACTTGCAGAGGGCAACGGCACTTTGCAAAGTGCACAGTCTATTTGTCTTTAGTAAATCAACCCCACTGTGTGCATCTTCAAAATTTGGCTTTCTAAAAATTATTTAAAATGTGTGAAAATAATAAAAATGCAAACAAACTAGAAGAATTGTGGGGTGTTTTAGATTATGCCTAAACATCAATGATGTTTGTGAGTCTTTTTTCAACATCATCAATGTCTTTCTTGATCTTCTGTAAATCACGATTGCACACCATGACCTCCCAGATGAGGACGTGTGCACTTGCACTTGCGAAATGAGATTCTTCTTCCACAACATCCACATCACCTAAAATAAAAAAAAAACATGTATTATAAATATGGAGGCATACATCTATTACCTGAAGCTGTAGTCTCAGACACTCACCTGTTGTGGTCACTATTTCGCCTACTTCATAAACCTCTCCTTCCTCCACATCCTCAGGTTGTGGTGTTGTGAGTCCCCCTTCTTTCGGAGGTTGGGGGTCCCTGGTGACCTCAGACGTCTTAAGTCTTCTCTCCCCTATGTGAATACAAAAAAGGTATACTTAGCACTCAGATTTGGGGCCAGAAATAGGAATATGAAACATCGCTTGAAGTGTTGTACAATTGTCTGTTTTGGCAGAGTTCCAAGCTGAAACATGTTTTTTTTGCCTTTAGAAAGATGGAATTTTTCTGAAAATTACCTTTTTGTGCAAGTTTCACACATGAAGACACCCCTAGTATCCACTGGAGGACCTATGTGGCAAACCCTAAAAAGTTTGTTCTGGTGTCCCACACTGGTGCTCCTAGTCAACAATGTAATAGACTTCTTTTAATACAAATAGGCATGAACAAATGTAGTTAACCTGCATCTGCAAAAAACATCATATTCGTGGGCGAACGAACGATGTTTACTACAAACAATTACTGTGCCCATGAACCTGAAACTTGCCATTTTAAACTGTACAACAGTAAATAAAAGCACATGGAGCAGCATGAACGTAATAATAATAGGAACACACGACAAAATACTTACTTTTTTGCAGCACTCACTTGATTCTTCTGTACTGATCCTGCTCCCTCAATTTGAGGTCTGACCATCGTTTCCTCAGTTGATACTTGGATCACCGTACCCCAAAATTCTTCTGCAGACTTTTCACAACTTTAGCCATTATCTTGGCCTTTCTCCCACTTGGGTTTGGGTAAGGTCCATGCTTCCCGTTATAGTCAGCCCTCTTCAAGATGTCCACAATCTCTACAAAGGACATATTAGAGGCCTTAAATCTCCTGGATCGGGACGTTTGTGGCTCAGAGCTTTCGTTGTCCTCCTCGTTGCTGCTCTCCTCTGCATGCACTTGCACTTTCGTCGCCATGTGCTCTCCCACTGCGCCTAAAGAGAAGAGGCGGGAAATAGACTAGAAAGAAGGTCAGGAGCGGGCGGAGTTTCACGCATGCGCAGTGTATATAAAGCATAACATGCATGCGTCGTACGTATGATCTGTGAGTGGAGGACAGAGTAGCGTAAGCGCCGATCGTGATAAAGAAGGTACAATTTGAACTTGTGGCATCAGTGGTCTATACTGGTTCTAGACTGAGGCCTATATTGGGACAAGATTTGGAGAGTTTAGCCTGACATTAGGGTTTGTCTTGTGTTGTGTCTTGCACAGAAAATTGATCGATTCAATGATCACCACTTCCGACTAATGAATTGTCGGGACCGTCAATTCATTAATAGCCGGCACTAGCGGTAGCACTTAAATGACTTTTTTCCTTTAGAAATGTCATTTTGCTCTCGGACTGTTATAAACACATGAAACATGCACTACTTTACAGGCATACTATAGACACCCCCCAGGTACAAAATTTAAGGGAATATTTCAATTTTATTGTTTCACTTTAAGCAAGATTAAAATCACTGCTCCCGAAAAAATGGCCATTTTTGAAACTTTTTTTGCATTGATACATGTCTCCTGGGGCAGGACCCAGGTCCCCAAACACTTTTTATGACAATAACTTGCATATTAGCCTTTAAAATTAGCACTTTTGATTTATCACGTTCGAGTCATATAGACTTTAAAGTGGTTGTAAACCCTTGTTTACAACTTTATGTTACAGGTAAGCCTATATTAAGGCTTAACTGTAGCTAACAAGGATATCTCCTAAACCTGCACGGTTTAGGAGACATCCCTGTATTTGCATGTGCCGACATCATGCAGCACATATGTACTTAAGACAACTGAAGCAATTGCGCTATATGCCATTGCTTTAGTTGTATTGTGCCGTTCCCGCGTGCATGTGTGGAGTGACGTCATCGCGGCTCCGGCTAATCACAGCGTCAGAGCCGCGATACCCGGAAGTCACTCTAGGACAACATGTTGGCGGTCGGAGGGGGAGATGTGGACCGATGAGGGATATTTGATCTGACGTACGTAATACATAATTCGCTAGTATGCTATGCATACTAGCTAATTATGACTTTGTCTTGCAGGGTTTTTCATTTTTTTGCTGAGGGTTTACTTTCTCTTTAACGGTGTTCGTGTGTTTGAATGAATGTTTTTCCTGTTCGCATGTTCTGGATGCGAACCGAACCGGGGGTGTTCGGCCCCTTCCTATTCCCTACCCTCAAGGAGCTTACAATCTAAGGTCCCTAACTCACATTCATAAACTAGGGCCAATTTAGACAGAAGTCAATTAACCTACCAGCATGTCTTTGGCGTGTGGGAGGAAACCGGAGTAGGAATACCAGGAGAAAACCCATACAGGCACAGGGAGAACATGCAAACTCCAGGCAGGTAGTGTAGCGCAAGAGTGCTACTCACTACACCGCTGTAACACCCACTACACCACTGTGCCACCAGGGAGCGCAAGAAGGTCCAGAATTCCATGAGATCAGGAGCAGCAGCAGATGATGTTTATGTACCCAGGCTGTGGTATTATGACAGACTGCAGTTTTTGTTAGACCAGACTGAAATCAGGCCATCACTCTCAACCCTTCCTTCCACACTTCCTCCCACTCTTCCTTCTACATCAAATGAGGCTTCAGAAGTCCAACCTGGGCCTTCCACCCAGGAAGAAGATGTGGAGGAGCCCAGCTTGAGTCAGGTATAGCATTGTTTAACATATTTCTCAAAATTGTGTTTGATTGATGAACAATAAACTAAAACTATGTCCCATTTTCATACACAGGAAAGCCTCAGTCAGGAGGAGGCTGTGGAAAGTGGCAGCCAGGAGGTGGCGGGGAAAGTGGCAGCCAGGAGGTGGCCGGGCCCAGTAGCCTGACCGAATCCAAGGTTCCTCCCCTCCGCCTTCCAACAAAAAGTACCAGGAAGGGGAGGAACGTGCAGGAGTCAGTGCTTTCTTTGATTCGGGAGGCTACTGCGGCCCTCAGAACCACCCCCAATCTTCAAGAGGCCTATGCCTGCATGGTAGCCAGAAAAATGCAAGAAATGGAGGTTTCTTTTATGAGGAAGTGATCTATCTGGCCCTAAATGAGGGGTTGAGGGGCGAAATCACAAGCAAAACACACCTATGTGAGTTGGACCATCCTCCTCCTCCTCCACCTCCTCCACCTCATCCCCCTCCTGCAACAACTCCAACACCAGAGCCGCAGCCTGGAAGCAAGCGTGGAAGGAAGCATGTAAGGAAGACAAGAGAGTGATGGCCTGGGTTCAGTCTGGTCAGACAATAGATGCAGGAGGGGAGGGGTACCAATTTGGTGAGAGAATTATCCAAAAAGGAAACGGAGTGGATTTATTTAACAGATAGCCTTGCTCCTAGAGGGTTAAATGTGGATCTCGATCTGAACTGTTTTATTAGCGATTATTCGTTTTTTAGATTTAAATTTTTTATTTATTCCTTTTTTCTTGACACAGGGCTGACTTTGTTTAATGCTTTGGACACTGTAATTTTTATTCCGAGTAAATCCTCTGTTTCAGTTATTCAGAATAAACAAGAGAGGTTTTTATTTTCTATTTTTGATATAAGTTGTATTGTGAATGATCCTAGTGAATGTATACTATATTTTAGTCTAGGAATATTAAGTAAAGCGTACCACCTATTTTAATGCATTTTAATAAATTTGTTTTATGTGTATAGAGTGTTGTGTGAGAGAGGTGTTATTAATAATGATGTACATGATTTTTGTAGATTCTGTGATCCTCTGATTTAATGCCGGTTCAAATTGGAAATCTATTTGACCGCCTTGTTTCCTTTGGAACTCTCAGGTTGTGGAGTGCACCTGTTTAACATGGCAACTGAGAGGGATACAAGGAGTTAACACTAATTGCCTTCACACAACACTATTTATTCTGACACGCCATGCCATGAGGTCAAACCCCTTTGATAAAGTTGGAAAGACAAAATCGATCAGGGAACAATCTCATGGCGTATTGAATAAATCTACATTTACTGCGCTTTAATGTCCAGCATAGTTTTTGGGAAGGATTTGTACTGAGAGGCGCACTGGTTTACAATGTCTCCCGCACGGCTTTTTGGCATTTCCGATCCATTTTTGTTCCTTTGGCTGAACACTGTCAGCTTGGAAACCTGTCACTGATCGAGAGGATATTGACGGCAGTTATGTGAAACAGCAAGGCTTTTTTTTATATACAACTTGGACAACAGACATCTTTAATAAATCCTTTGGAAAATAGTACTACTCTATGTGGAGCCTGTCTTTTTTCCTCATATATGCTGATGATGTGGATTTCCAAGCCGGCCCAGCAGTAAATCAGTGGGAGATCGTGAATGCTTATTATCTGCAACTTTGTGGTGAGTTTGAACCCCAGAGGGGCATGTGGAGCACGGGTTTGAATACGGTAATTGGTGCACTATCCGACCATCTCCACTTCTTTATTCACTTATGAAGCTAGCCACGAACTTTACCTTCACGTTTATCCACTTATCAGATCTGCGATTTAATGTTTAGCGACTTTATGTGCATTTACCCTATATGCAATTGTGTCAATCCTCAGCACTTGTCAGATCTGCAATTTAACGTTTAGCATTTACCCTATATGCAATTGTGTCAATTCTCAGCAATGTGACAGGAGCGCCGCTTTGATATTATGTGTCTTTTTACATTTGTTTGTTTAATGTGACTGTTGTTTCTCATATTCATTTATTTTTTAGTTTAAGTGGCAGGCAGATTATATATTTCTCTCTTATTGTGATTAATCACAGTTCCAGCATGTGTCAATCTGTTTGGAAACTCATTGAGCTGGGTTGGAAGGAGATAAGTGAGCCTAGTTTTATTTCTTTCCTCTTTTTTTCAATAGATGCAGGCTGTTGTATGACCACAACCTCAGGACCTACATGTCATCTGCTGCTGCTCCTGATCTCTCTGAGTCCTGGACCAGATATTGCTCCCTATTAAATGGACTCCTCAGGCTACCAATTTTGCCTGTCAAATAATGATGTGTGCCCTGGGGTACAAAGGCTTCACTAATTTCACCAGTTTATTCAGCGTTGTCTTCCTCTTTATTTTGTTATGACCCCTAATAAATGCCTAGTTTATTTTCACAAATACTTGGCTATGTGTTTTAGTTCAAAAAGGACAGTTCGTTTGTGAGTAGGCAGGTATGCTTAAAAAAGACAATGTCAAATTAACAAGGGACACCAACACCAACCAATATCTTTGAGGTTAAAAAACACAAGATACAAGTGCGCATGCGCGGAGCTCCCAAAATGGCCGCGATTGCCTAGAGCTCCGCTCCCTCACGAAAACGACGGCGCCCGTCACGTCTTCCTCAGTGCACTAACGGCCACCAAAACAAGGGGAGACACACTGCAAGGCCCCGGCTACACCCCCATATGACAGGGGCTCCGGTAAAACGCAGCCTGTGGCCACAATTGACGGGAACAGAAGCGGCCGAGAAATCCAAGATGGCCACCGCAACACAGGCAAAGCCACAGCCACAGACACAGGAACACAGCTTCTCCAGTCAGGCGGACTACAGGTCAGAGCAGACCCACTACCCTCTACACCTCACCCCAGGGAAGCAAACGGGATATCCACCTATTCTTACCCCCTCACCAACCTCCACTGAATCCCCCATAGACCGCCCTCTAAAGGAATACTCTCTGTCTCCCAGGGATTCTCACACAGGGCACACAGGCTATTCTCCTCAGGACTTTCAGGCCAGTGACCAGGCCCTGCAAATGGACTCCCTCTTCCTCAGATTCTCTGAACTACTGGATAAGGGGCTAGCACAAACAGCAGCTAAAATCACAGGAGATCTCAAGAACGATTTTATCAATCTAGGAGCCCGGATCGACACGATTGAACACAAAGTTGAAGAAACTATAGCTATCACTAACCAAAACTCCCAGCACATAGGTACTGTGCAAGACCAACTCGACATAGCTATGGCACGTATTGACGAACTCGAGAATAGGTCAAGACGATACAATATCAGAATCCGTGGCTTACCTGAAACGATTCAAAATATACCTGAAGCAGTACATGATCTAATTAAACAGCTGATCCCCTCCATCCCATCTCACCGCCTAGAGCTGGACAGGGCCCACAGTGCCCTGGGGCCCCCCAGAAAAGATGGTACCCCAAGAGATGTTATTGCCAAACCTCATCACTACACAGTGAAAGAAGAAGTGATGAGACAGGCCAGATCTGCTCACACAGTCATGTGCATGGGTCACCAAGTGCAGATTTTTGCGGATCTCTCACCCTACACGATCCAGAGGCGGAGATCATTGAAACCCCTACTTCTCGCTCTCACCCACAGAGACATAAAGTACAGGTGGGCCTTCCCGTTCGCAGTTAAATTTTCCGTTAAGGGAAAACAGTTTGCTTTCTCATCACTCCCTGAAAGAGAAAAGCTCCTTTTACACTTGAAAATCATCTCCCAGGAAGCTGATATGGACACAACCAATGCCGGAGCCATCTCCAACAAAAGACCGACCCCTCCCAGCCCACAATCTCCTTTGTGGTCAACAGGAAAAGCTAAGAAGGCCAAAGACAACAACCCATCTTGAAGCCGGTGATGACTTTGATTTTACCTAACACATCCCGGGTGTGAAGCAGGGACCAGAGGAATGATTCCCCCCTCTATGGGGGTCCCTCGTGCCTAAATCCTAGGGCACGCTGGTCACCCGGGCACCGGTTACTGACTCTTCGGTTCACTTATTTTCCAGTTTTTGATTTTTATTTCTTTTTTCCACTGACCTCGTTTATCGCAGTGAAGGTTGTCCACAAAGCAAATACGTCTCACAAGGACAGAAGTTTTAACCCCCCACACTGCTCCTTAGAGTACTTTAGACACTCATTTAGGGAAAACAGCAATAGTTTTCCCAATGGACGCTCTGCTGTGCTGGGGGGGGACTGGGGAGTGTGGGGGGAGGGACATGTGCTAACAGGGGAGGCGAGGGGCCTATAGCCAGTTAAGCTGCTAGATACTAAGATATGCTTACATGAGGATATTATTTTCAATATAAGTTCATGTTATTTAAAGGGCGTCCGGTTTCGTGACGGACCACTTGCGTACCTATCTAATCCCTAGATACCCATCGGTTTCTGAGGGTTAGGTGGTCTGAGCCCGGATGGGCCAGACCTTTTCGAAATCTCTTCAGAAGGACACGTAGGGTTTCTCCTCCCCCGTGTCCTTTCTTTCTTTTCCAGGAGACCTTTACTATCCTTTTCTGTTCTTCCCTCCCTCCCTCCCGATCACAACATTGCATATAACTGCATTCTGTTTTTCAGATATCATTCACATCCTCGAGGAAGTGCCTACCCATAACCCACCGACAAGGAACAATGATCCTCGCGCCTTCGCCCAAGTGTCACCACATCTCAGGGTAAGTGGGGGCTGTTTACGTTGCATCTCTATCCCTCTGCTCCATGGCTGATAGCATCATAGCTCACTTACACATAGCATCACACAATGTTCAGGGACTCAACTCCCCGGTTAAAAGGAGAAAGGTCCTTGATTATTATAAACATCTCAAGCTAGACGTTATTATGCTGCAGGAAACACATTTTCTGTCCAGGTATAGCCCTAAGTTCCTTCACCCACACTTCCCTCAGTTCTTTCTAGCGAGCGCAAACAACAAAACCAAGGGAGTCGCCATCTTAATCTCCAAAAACCATAAATTTGTGAAAATTTCTGAACATGCTGACCCAGAAGGAAGGTTCCTCTTGGTAAAGGGCATGGTGGGAGACCGTCTGTACTCACTGGTAGGGATGAGCCGAACACCCCCCTGTTCGGTTCATACCAGAACATGCGAACAGGAAAAAAGTTTGTTCGAACACGCGAACACCGTTAAAGTCTATGGGACACGAACATGAATAATCAAAAGTGCTAATTTTAACGGCTAATATGCAATTTATTGTCATAAAAAGTGTTTGGGGACCTGGGTCCTGCCCCAGGGGACATGGATCAATGCAAAAAATTTTTTTAAAAACGGCCATTTTTTCAGGAGCAGTGATTTTAATAATGCTTAAAGTCAAACAATAAAAGTGTAATATCCCTTTAAATTTCATACCTGGGGACTGTCTATAGTATGCCTGTAAAGGGGCGCATGTTTCCTGTGTTTAGAACAGTCTGACAGCAAAATGACATTTTGAAGGAAAAAAGCCATTTAAAACTACCCGCGGCTATTGCATTGCCGACAATACACATAGAAGTTCATTGATAAAAACGGCATGGGAATTCCCCAAAGGGGAACCCCGAACCAAAATTTTTTTAAAAAAATGACGTGGGAGTCCTCCTAAATTCCATACCAGGCCCTTCAGGTCTGATATGGATATTAAGGGGAACCCCGGCCAAAATTTAAAAAAAAAAATGACGTGGGGTTCCCCCTAAATTCCATACCAGACCCTTCAGGTCTGGTATGGATTTTAAGGGGAACCCCGCACAAAAAAAAACGGCGTGGGGTCCCCCCAAAAATCCATACCAGACCCTTATCCGAGCATGCAACCTGGCAGGCCGCAGGAAAAGAGGGGGGGACGAGAGTGCGCCCCCCCCCTCCTGAACCGTACCAGGCCACATGCCCTCAACATTGGGAGGGTGCTTTGGGGTAGCCCCCCAAAACACCTTGTCCCCATGTTGATGAGGACAAGGGCCTCATCCCCACAACCCTGGCCGGTGGTTGTGGGGGTCTGCGGGCGGGAGGCTTATCGGAATCTGGAAGCCCCCTTTAACAAGGGGACCCCCAGATCCCGGCCCCCCGTGTGAAATGGTAAGGGGGTACAAAAGTACCCCTACCATTTCACTAAAAAACTGTCAAAAATGTTAAAAATGACAAGAGACAGTTTTTGACAATTCCTTTATTTAAATACTTCTTCTTTCTTCTATCTTCCTTCATCTTCTGGTTCTTCTGGTTCTTCTGGCTCTTCTCTTCATCTTCTTCATCTTCTTCTCTTCTTCTTTTCTTCTCTTCTTCTCTTCTTCATTTTCTTCTCTGGGCCGCTCCGCACCCATGCTGGCATGGAGGGAGGCTCCCGCTGTGTGACGGCGCTGCTCGTCTGACAGTTCTTAAATAACGGGGGGCGGGGCCACCCGGTGACCCTGCCCCCTCTGACGCACGGGACAGGACGGGACTTCCCTGTGGCATTCCCCGTGACGTCACAGGGAAGTCCCGTCAAGTCACCGTGCGTCAGAGGGGGGCGGGGTCACCGGGTGGCCCCGCCCCCATTATTTAATAACTGTCAGACGAGGAGCGCCGTCACACAGCGGGAGCCTCCCTCCATGCCAGCATGGGTGCGGAGCGACCCGGAGAAGAAAATGAAGACGAGAAGAAGAGAAGAAGAGAAGAAGAGAAGAAAAGAAGAAGAGAAGAAGAGAAGAAGATGAAGAGAAGAGCGGGAGCCTCCCCCCATGCCATGGGTGCGGAGCGGCCCGAGGAGAAGAAGATAGAAGATGCCGCGGAGGAGATGCTGGACGAGAACGCCGGAGGAAGAACCAGAAGAACCAGAAGAACCAGAAGATGAAGGAAGATAGAAGAAAGAAGAAGTATTTAAATAAAGGAATTGTCAAAAACTGTCTCTTGTCATTTTTAACATTTTTGACAGTTTTTTAGTGAAATGGTAGGGGTACTTTTGTACCCCCTTACCATTTCACACGGGGGGGGGCCGGGATCTGGGGGTCCCCTTGTTAAAGGGGGTTTCCAGATTCCGATAAGCCCCCCGCCCGCAGACCCCCACAACCACCGGCCAGGGTTGTGGGGATGAGGCCCTTGTCCTCATCAACATGGGGACAAGGTGTTTTGGGGGGCTACCCCAAAGCACCCTCCCAATGTTGAGGGCATGTGGCCTGGTACGGTTCAGGAGGGGGGCCGCACTCTCGTCCCCCCCTCTTTTCCTGCGGCCTGCCAGGTTGCATGCTCGGATAAGGGTCTGGTATGGATTTTTGGGGGGACCCCACGCCGGTTTTTTTTTTTTTTTGTGCGGGGTTCCCCTTAAAATCCATACCAGACCTGAAGGGTCTGGTATGGAATTTAGGGGGAACCCCACATCATTTTTTTTTTTTAATTTTGGCCGGGGTTCCCCTTAATATCCATATCAGACCTGAAAGGCCTGGTATGGAATTTAGGGGGACTCCTTTTTTTTTAATTTTGGTTCGGGGTTCCCCTTTGGGGAATTCCCATGCCGTTTTTATCAATGAACTTCTATGTGTATTGTCGGCAATGCAATAGCTGCGGTAGTTATAAATGAGTTTTTTCCTTCAAAATGTCATTTTGCTGTCAGACTGTTCTAAACACAGGAAACATGCGCCCCTTTACAGGCATACTATAGACACCCCCCAGGTACGAAATTTAAAGGGATATTACACTTTTATTGTTTGACTTCAAGCATTATTAAAATCACTGCTCCTGAAAAAACGGCCGTTTTTAAAAAATTTTTTGCATTGATCCATGTCCCCTGGGGCAGGACCCAGGTCCCCAAACACTTTTTATGACAATAACTTGCATATTAGCCTTTAAAATTAGCACTTTTGATTTCTCCCATAGACTTTTAAAGGGTGTTCCGCGGCATTCGAATTCGCCGCGAACACCCCAAATTGTTCGCTGTTCGGTGAACTTGCGAACAGCCAATGTTCGAGTCGAACATGAGTTCGACTCGAACTCGAAGCTCATCCCTACTCACTGGTCTCCTATTATGCTCCGAATAGAGGACAAGCTAAATTTTTCGACTCACTCTTACGCACACTAACTCCGAAATTGGAAGGGACGATCATTCTTGGCGGTGATTCGAACGCAGCGTTCGATCAGGGGATGGACAAGTCTAAACCCCAGCGGTCTCAACTCATAGGTCCCACCAAAGAAAGTCTCACAATCGCTAAGACGTTACATGCAGAGATCACATACTCTGGTGCCCGACCAAATCCAGGCCACCCATCCTCTCACCCACACTATCCCACTCCTGCGCCTTATGGGATTCCCTCCGTATGGTCCCGACTCTGGTCTCCAAAGGTCGCCCTCTAGCACATCTCTTCCACAACCCAGATTTCCCACCCGGACTAGACATCTCAGCTTTCAAATGGTGGCTTAACAAAGGGCTATACCGGATAGGACATTTTTTCACCCCCACTGGACCAATCGATCTCAAATTTTGCATCAAACACTTGGAACTCCCAGAATCGGAACGCTTCCGTTTCTACCAAATCACCAATTTCTTACACACCATATGGAAGGAAAAACCCCTTCCCCCCAAATTTACAGCTTACGAATTGTGGTGCGGCCAAGCCATGGAGCAGAGGGGGGGAATTTTGGTGATATATTCAGCCCTCACCTGTCCCATGGACAAAACCCCATACATGAAGGCTTGGGAGACTGACTTCCAACTCAGCAGGGACCTGGAGACTTGGCAAGCGGCACTATTCAGATCCTTCAAAGGGATCCAAAATATCTCACTCATGGAGGCAAGTGTCAAACTGCTAACCAGATGGTATCTAACCCCAACCAGGCTAGCAACCATATACCCCTCAACAAGCCCTCCATGGCCCACATTTGGTGGGTATGCCCCAAAATCGGCACTTTGTGGAGAAAAGTTTTCTCCATGATCTTCAAGGTGATGGCTTGCCAGGTTCCCAGGACCCCAGAGGTAGCTCTACTAAACGTACACATTCCAGGCATAACCAAGGCATCACAAACGCTGATTTACTTTATACTGCTTGGCACAAAAATCACAATTGCCAAAGCCTGGAAACATTCAAAACCTGCAATCCACACAGTCAAAAGAAAGATCTCTTGGATCATGACCCAAGAAAAACTCACCAGCATCCTGATGGACACCTCCTTGAAATTCCAAAAAATATGGGAGCCTTGGGCCCAATATATGGGTACTTCCCTCATTCCGGGTGTTCAAGTACCACATCATTCCTAAACAATCTTTAGGCACGACTATTCAATATTTATGAAAGCAGCACGCAGAAGCTAGAATCATATCTCCTCACCTAACATGAGGACCCCCTTCCCCACCTCTCCCCTTCTCACTCTTTCTTCTCCTTCTTCTTTCTATCCTCTTTATCGGTTAACTCACGCCAGAGGGCTAAATGTTGATGAATTTATTTGAAGCTACAGTTAGGTATTCCCCATTGCTCAGGGGGATACGCAACTGTCCTATTAAACCAGTTTACTCGGCTCATATGGGCAGTATAGTAAGGGAGAATTCCCTCTCCCGGCACAGTTAGTTCCCATCAGGGGTGCCGGGGGTAGGGAAGAGATCCCTAAAGTTTTAAGGGTAGAGCCAAGATCTTGTTAAGATTGTTTTTGGATCCAGATACTCGTTAATGAGCCTCCCTACGAGTTTCCAAGGCCGAGCAGACTTCTGTAATTCATTTAAGTTTGTATCTGTTAAGTGTTTTCCCTAGGAGGCATTCCCTCCTGAGCTTACACATATGTTTCTACATAACCTGTATGTACCAATTAAAATAAAAACATATTGAAAGTAAAAAACACAAGATAATAATGGTGTTGTGGTAACTTGACACACAAAACGAGAAAAAATATTATGGAGATCACTATAAAAGAAAAAAACAGATCTTGATAAAAAAAAAAAGTAGATCACTATAAAAATAAATAAAATATTATTCTGGAGATCTGGCAAAAAAAAATTGATTATTCATGAGATCATGAGAAATAATAAAGAAATCAGTTTGTCAGAACTCTGTGTGAATATCAGCAGCAAAACAACTTCATTATTTTAGCATTCCAAAGAAGAAGAGAATGCGCTGCATTAAAAGATTAAAAACTTTGCAGCGTGACGAATGTGCTATCTCCATTACGAACGATAGTTTTACCAGACCAAGCGCTTCCATCTCGTACTTGATTCAGAGCATGCATGGAATTTTGTGCGTCGGAATTGTGTACACACACTCGGAATTTACGACAATGGATTTTGTTGTCAGAAAATTTGAGAACTAGCTCTCAAATTTTGTTGGTCGGATATTCCGACAAAAAAATGTCCGATGGAGCCTACACACGGTCAGAATTTCCGACAACAAGCTTACATCGAACATTTGTTGTCGGAAATTCTGATCGTCTGTATGCGGCATTTTAGAAAAAGACCTCAAAGATTATTTTCATATGAATGACACAGAAGCAATCTCCTCAGCTACTCTATGAGCGGCCCACAAAGTAGTAAAAAGGGGCAAAATCATCCAGCTATCCTCCCGTCAAAAAAAAGAACATCGAGCCGAGATACTGTAAATAACCTTACCTTAAAGAATATCAGGAATTATGTAAACGCAACAAATGAGAACACACTCAGATATCACTACAAAAACTAGAAGCAGCCAGATTAAATCTCAACCTGGCCCTCACTACCGAGGCTGGAAAGCAACTTCAGTGGTCGGACGCAAGGTTTTACTCTCAAAAGAATAAAATTGGATCCAAACTAGCCGCAAACCTATCCCCCAAACCTCGTCCTTTTGCCTTCCCCAAAATCCGCTTGCCTTCTGGCACCATCACACAGAACCCACAACGTATCATGGAATGCTTCCATGATTTATATGCCTCCCTTTATAAAGATGACAAATTGTGCCCCCCATCCACCTCGAAGACTTCCTCGACACCATCTCACTCGCCAATTTTCAGCCGATTACACGGATCTCCTAGAACAACCCACTACAATCATAGAGGTCAGTGAGACCATCAACACACTCAAACAAGGTTCTGCCCCAGGCTGAATGGGTTTTCGGTGGGTTACTACAAAAAATTCTCCGACACCCTGACGCCTTACCTGGTCAGGTTCTTTAACTCCTTACACTTGGGATCTCCCCTGGATAAATCCTTGAACCTGGCATATATTTTAGTCATTCCTAAACCAGGAAAAGACCCCACATTGACTAGCAATTATTGCCCGATCTCCCTGATCAACAATGATCTTAACCTCATTCATAGACCGGTATGTCCACAAAGATCAGGCTGGATTTGGCAGGGACCTGACCAGGTGGGAAGGGCTATAGATGTGGTGACCCTTCTGGGCTCTCACTGGGATGGGGGCCCCCTCAAGAGAGATTTTTGGTCTCCATTGACCTTCAGAAAGCCTTCAACACGGACACTTGGCCCTATATCTTCAAGGTCCTGGAAAGATGGGGACTAGGCCCCAACTTCCTAGGCATATTACACTCCCTCTACTTCAATCCGAGTGCCCAAGTGAGAAGGCAGGTACTCAGACTTGTTGAATATAGAGAAAGGCACCAGACAGGGTTGCCCATTATCGCCCCTGATTTTTGCTATCACCATAGAATCCTTAGCAATCACCATACGTAACCACCCTGACATTAAAGGAGTCACGTGCTGCCCTCAAGAACATAAATGTGCCCTATTCGTTGATGACCTACTCCTCTTTGTCACATCGCCCCTTATCTCTACCCCTAACATTATTAAGCTCCTCAAGCAGTTTGGAGCAGCCTCAGGCCTCTGAGTTAACGTAGCCAAATCTACGGCTCTTAACATTTCAATCTCTCTGGACTTACTAAAACGTCGGCAGGCACCTTTCTCTATCACATGGAGCTTGACTGCTATTCCTTATTTAGGTGTCAACTTAACCCCCAAATTTGACATGTTATTCTCTAACAACTGCCCTCCTCTGTTCGAAAAACTTGAAGCCAACATGTCCGCATGGTCCAATGGTTCATGATCTATCCTGGCTGGGTAGGGTGAACTCCATTAAAATGACCCTGCTTCCCCGTCTCCTGTATCTCTTCCGATCCCTTCCAATTCCGATTAAGAAATAGGGATGGGTGAACGGTTCGGCCCAAGCATAAGTTCGGGCTGAACTTTGGTTGTTCGGATGTTCTACAAAACAATACGCGGTGTTCGGGGCAAATTCGAAAGCCGCCGGGAACACCGTTAAAGTCAAACAATTAAGTGGGACAGTTAATGGGACATTAACATGAAAAATCAAAAGTGTTCATTTTAAAGGCTTATATGCAAGTTATTGTCATAAAAAGTGTTTGGGGACCAGGGTCCTGCCCCAGGAAACATGTATCAATGCAAAAAAAG
Organism: Lithobates clamitans; assembly: GCA_037952925.1. Taxonomy (NCBI): domain Eukaryota; kingdom Metazoa; phylum Chordata; class Amphibia; order Anura; family Ranidae; genus Lithobates; species Lithobates clamitans. The sequence continues at coordinate 6,751,194 of JBBGZY010000787.1, read as the reverse complement.
TTTTAAAAACAGCTGTTTTTTCAGGAGCAGTGATATTAATAATGCTTAAAGTGAAACAATAAAAGTGAAATATTCCTTTACATGTCGTACCTGGGGGGTGTCTATAGTATGCCTGTAAAGTGATTTTTCCCATGTTTAGAACAGTCCCTGCACAAAATGACATTTCTAAAGGAAAAAAAGTCATTTAAATGTACTCGCGGCTATAATGAATTATCGGTCCAGGTAATACAGATAAAAGTCATTGAAAAAAATGGCATGGGATCCCCCCCAGTCCATTACCAGGCCCTTTGGGTATGGCATGAATATTAAGGGGAACCCCAAACTAAAATTTAAAAAAAAATTGCGTGGGGTCCCCCAAATTCCATTCCTGGCCCTTCAGGGAACCCTGCGCCAATTTTTAAAAAAAAATAGCGTAGGGGTCCCCCTCAAAATCCATACCAGACCCTTCAGGTCTGGTATAGATTTTAAGGGGAACCCCGTTCCAAAATTAAAAAGCATATGGTGTGGGGGTCCTTCCAAAAATCCATACCAGACCTTTATCCGGGCACGCAACCTGGCAGGCCGTGAAAAAAGAGGGGGGACGAGAGAGTGCCCCCCCTCCTGAACCATACAAGGCCACATGCCCTCAACATGGGGAGCGTGCTTTGGGGTAGCCTCCAAAGCACCTTGTCCCCATGTTGATGGGGACAAGGGCCTCATCCCCACAACCCTTGCCCGGTGGTTGTGGGGGTCTGCGGGTGGGGGGCTTATCGGAATCTGGAAGCCCCTTTAACGAGGGGACCCCCAGATCCTGGCCCCCCATTTGAAATGATACCCGTACCATTTCACAAAAAAAGTGTCAAAATGTTAAAAAAAAACACAGACACACTTTGACACACTTTGGGACAAGTCCTTTATTAAAAAATAAAAAAATAAAAATGTCCCACGAAGTCCATTCATCTTCTTCTCTCGCTCCACCGACGGACCGAAAAAGAAAAAAAAAAACAAAGTTGCGACCGACCTGCCTTCATGGAAGGCTCCCACCGTATGATGTGTCTTCACTTTGACAGTTCTTATATAACTGAGGGCAGGGCCACACAGGGGAGTACCCTGGTGACCCCGCTCCCCTCTGATGCACGGGCACTTCCCAATGGCTTCCCTGTGGTGTCACAGGGGGGCGGGGCCACCTGTTTACGTAACTGGGTGGCCCTGCCCCCCTCTGATGCCCCAGGAAAGCCACGGGGAAGTCCCTGTGCGTGAGAGGGGGCTGGGCCAACCGGATTCATCACCGTGTGGCCCTGCCCTCAGTTATATAAGAACTGTCAAAGCAAAGACGCGTCATATGGCGGGAGCCTCCCATGGAGGCGGGTCGGTCGCGGGTTGGTCGCGGGTTGGTCGCGGGTTGGTCGCGGGTCGGTCGCGGGTCAGTCAGCTTTTTTTTTTTTTTTCAGTCCATCAGCGGAGCGAAAGAAGAATATGAACGGACTTTGTGGGACATTTTTATTTTTTTATAAAGGACTTGTCCCAAAGTGTGTCTTTTGTTTTTTTAACATTTTGACACTTTTTTTGTGAAATGGTACAGGTACGATGTACCCATCACCATTTCAAATGGGGGGGCTGGGATGTGGGGGTCCCCTTGTTAAAGAGGGCTTCCAGATTCCGATAAGCCCGCAGACCCCCACAACCACCAGGCAAGGGTTGTGGGGATGAGGCCCTTGTCCCCATCAACATGGGGACAAGGTGCTTTGGGGGACACCCTCCCCATGTTGAGGGCATGTAGCCTGGTACGGTTCAGGAGGGGGGCCTGCCAGTTTGCATGCTCAGATAAGGGTCTGGTATGGATTTTTGGGGGGACCCCAACGCCATCTGTTTTTAATTTTGGCACGGGGTTCCCCTTAAAATCCATACCAGACTTGAAGGGTCTGGTATGGATTTTGGGGGGACCCCTACACAATTTTTTTTTTAAACTTAGTGCAGGGTTCCCCTTAATATCCATACCAGACCTGAAGGGCCTGGTATGGAATTTGGGGGGACCCCCACGCAATTTTCTTTTTAAATTTTGGTTCAGGGTTCCCCTTAATATTCATACCAGACCCAAGGACTGGGGATCCCATTCCGTTTTTCTCACTGACTTTTGTGTATTGTGTTTTCTGTATTGCCAGGACAGACAATTCATTATAGCCGCGAGTACATTTAAATGACCTTTTTTCCTTTAAAAATGTCATTTTGTGCGGGGACTGTTCTAAACACGGGAAAAACGTGCCACTTTACAGGCATACTATAGACACCCTCCAGGTACGAAATCTAAAGAAATATTTCACTTTTATTGTTTTACTTTAAGCATTATTAAAATCACTGCTCCCAAAAAAATGTCAGTTTTTAAAACTTTTTTTGCATTGATACATGTCTCCTGGGGCAGGACCAGGGTCCCCAAACACTTTTTATGACAATAACTTGCAAATAAGCCTTTAAAATGAGCACTTTTGATTATTCATGTTCGTGTCCCATAGACTTTAACGGTGTTCGTGTGTTCTGCCGAATTGTTTGCCTGTTCAGTATGTTCTGGTGCGAACCGAATCAGGGGGTGTTCGACCCATCCCTACTATTTAGTCCTTCCTCTGTGAAGACCCCATGCTGAACCCTAGATAAGCTGCCTTCATCATAGAGGCAACCTCTTTTTGCCTCACTCAAAATTATTTTAAATTTGATGATGAGTTTTTCGTACAGGTAAATGGGACAGCTATGGGAGCAAATTTTGCGCCATCATACAGGAATCTAACCACGGAGCAGTTGGAATCCTCTCACATATGGCAAAACAATCCTTTTTCTTCCAGTATCGTGTTATGTGGAAGGTACATCGACGTTCTGATTATCATCTGGGATGGCAATGCTTCCATAGTTTCAGACTTTGTTGCACATTGTAATAGGAATAACATGGATCTGACCTTCACTTCTGTTACGGATAAAGAGAAATTGGCCTTCCTTGACTTAGAACTATATTTTGTTGGTAAGGATATTCATGCTAGAAATTACGCCAACCCGACGGCAGGCAATTCCTTCCTTCATTACAAGAACTGTCACCATCCCCAATGGCTCAACAATATACCCAAAAGCCAGTTCTGTAGACTCGAAAATAATTGTACCAGTAGTAGTGATTATGACATCCAAAGTAAGTTGTTAAAAGATACATTTCTTGATAAGGGATTTCCAGCTGACATTGTGGAAACAGCTTATTCCCATTGCATAGATACACCACCTTTACCACGTCCCTCAATCCAGAATGACAGACACTAATAAGGACAAATTAGGCTTTATTACTCAATTCCATTGTCATCATAGACAGGTGGAAAACATTGTGCGTAGACATTGGCCTCTGCTCTTACAAGACCAGCATCTCCTTTCTACCCTATCCAATAAGCCCTAATTTGCCTATAGAAAGGCGCCTAATATCAAAAGCAAGTTGGCACCTAGTAAACTTAGAAAGAAACCACCACCTCCAGGTCATTCCCTTCCCTTTTTTTTAGCTATCACAGGCATGCACCAATGTCAAAACCTTTGTGTAAGACCTGCCAGTTTGTCAAACATGGTCAGAAGGATTTTTGTGTGAAAGGAAAAGCATATCCTCTCAAGGGATTTCACACATGCTCCTCTGACCACATAGTTTACTGTTTGACATGCCCCTGTGGTCTGTTTTATGTAGGGCAAACAATAAGGCCACTAAGGAAGCACTTTGGCGAACATCTCCATTTTATCACTGAGGGACTGGACACCCACATCGTCCCAGGCATTTCGTTGAATACCATATCAAATCCCTGATGGTCTAAAGGTTTGGGTTATTGAGGCAATGCCTAGAGACCTCCCCCCATCTGAGCATTTTCACAAGCTTTGCCAAAGAGAGATGCATTGGATTTTCTCTTTGGATGTACTGGCTCCTGGAGGGTTAAACAGGTGTTTTGAGATGAGTTTGATACTCTAGAATTATTCTCTTCATTCTCTTTATCCCTACTCATGATAACCTATCATATCACCATTATTATAATGATTATGTGATACACTTATATCATATAGCATTATTTATATCCATTTGTGCCAATTATTTCACTAACCTGCATATCCCACAGTGGACAATAACATCTTACGCTTTGTTCTTTGAGATATGTACATGTGTATATGTACATGATTTTGTTTATGGGCGTATATATGTGCGTGCATGTACAGATGCACTACACATACATCTCTTCATATTGTCCTCTATTTTTATACATAATCCCCTTATACATATGCCTTTTTACATATATCTGATACATTTTCTATAACTTTGAAATATATCTTTTTAATGATCTTTCAAATCCCTTATTTATTTTAATATAGTATACCATGGATCCATTGATGTGTATTGTTTATTGTTGATGCATATGCATACAGTGAGTGATGTGACATCTGGCTGCTATGTCCCATCTGCATGCAGTGCCATTAGCTATTTGCATTGTGCATCCTTCCTGCGGTCTGTACTGTATATTAGTTTGCTTTTCTTCCCTTTCTGTGCCCAGTATGCTATTTGTGTAATCTTTGCATATTTATCCATGTCATATTTTATGCCTGCATAAGCATATTGCAATCTTGGGATAATACTGCTTCCCTCTGTCCTGTTTATGTCCACCCATAGTCCCGCCCAAAGCCCGCCCACAGACTATAAGAAGCTCAGCTTCTATTAATCTCCAGTCATTGAAGAAGGAACCAATCAGCAGTTACAAAACGCATCCCATTCTGATGACCACACTTCCGGTTTGCGGTCCATGCTGGTTGCTGGTTCCCTCCTGCTAACGTCACTTCCAGGATTCGCATTCCACGCTGTCCCTGACAGCACGGTTGTTTCCCTAGTATCATCAGAGCTGTGGCTTCCATCTGTTGGCCACTTTGGAACGTTCTTCTGCCACACAGTTACACCTTTGGATATAAATGAGACACACTGGGACCACCAGGATGCCGGATCACTTGCCCTTATTTACATATGATGTGCTCCTTTCATTAAAGAGATAAAGAAGACTGCTTCCTCACTGTCACCAGCTGTAAGCATGTGGAGTGGCACAAATCAGTCCAAAGGTGAACTTTTTCTTGCATTCTTTCCAGCTTCCAGCAGAGTTACACGGTGAGCTGTGAATGATATAGCATCCCTGTCCATATTTTCTGGACCATGCTAACTGTTTGATTCAGTGACATAAAATCATTACTTTTCACATGGTGGTGAAGAACAGCGACAGTCTTTCAGGTGAAGAAATGGCAGCTGGAAACCTGCCACTAGAGTTCAGCACAGGCCACAAATTCACCAAAGGCAGGCTGAATCCACCAGCTGGAAAGACAGGATTTGTAAACCAGCAATTTTCCCAAGCTAGCAGTGAGCCTGTGGGCATGGGGGTTTCTGAGGGCATACTAGTTCTTCTGTTACAGCAGCTGGGGCAGAGCATTTGCTCTCTAAATTCTAAAGCAAGATATGACAGGATGGAGTTGGAAGAATCAGAGAAAGGTTGCAGCTTATGCTTGCCCCTACTCTGTGTATCACCATGCTGACCCTATTCCCTGTTGGGGGAATCCTCCCACTCTGGCATTGTATTCTAAAATATAGGAGACTTCCCACCATCCAAATACACTGATCAGCACTGCCAAGTGTACTGTATTTAATATTTATCCTTAAACCATATGTAAACCCAACATTTCATATTCCTGATATGTACCTGCTGTACCATGTATCCTGTTCTCTTTGTATTGCTTTCTTTGTGTAAAATCCCTGGTGTTCCTGCCAGTCCATCTGCTCTTATATTAAAAACCGACAACACTAAGCAGGAAAATACACTGTGGTCAGTTCTCTAGCTATGCTGGGAACTCAGTCTGCTCTTCTCCAATGATCAAACTTCTCCTGACACACTCCCCCTGCACAGCCTTTCACTAGGATGCTTAGGCTACATTCACACTACAGCGTTTTTAATCGCGGGTAGATTTGCCGTAGATCTGCTGCACGATTTGACTGAGCCGAAGTGTGAATGACAAAACGCGGGACTCGCATTCGGGATGACATTTATTTGAATGACACCTCAAATCGCAGTGCGGGTCTGTCATGATTGTCACACGATAAGACGTGCTGCAATCGCGGCAACCCACATCATTGCACGCATGTCGCCCAGAAATAGTTCAGGAGCTACTTTTGATTGGTATGCATCCCTGGATGCCTGTTGCCGTAATCGCAGCACGTTTTATCGCGTGACTATCGGAGCATACTCTCACCGTGATTTGAGGTGTCATTTAAATGAATGGCATCTCTTAAGCGAGTCCCACGTTTTGTCATTCACACCTCGGTGCAGTCAAATTGTGGGCATATTAGCAATTCAAAACACTGTAGTGTGAATGCAGCCTTATGCCGAGTACACACGACCGGACTTTATGGCATACTTTGCCCGGCGGACTTTTCGACTGACTTTACAACGGACTTTCCGAATGAACGGACTTGCCTACACATGAGCAACCAAAGTCCAACGGATTCGTACGTGATGACGTACGACCAGATTAAAACAAGGAAGTTCAAAGCCAGTAGCCAATAGCTGCCCTAGCCTCGGTTTTTGTCCGTCGGACTAGCATACAGATGAGCGGACTTTTCAACCGGACTTAAGTCCGCCGGATAGATTTGAAACAAACTTTTGATAAAACAAAGTCCGCTGGAGCCCACACACAATCGAATTGTCCGACGAAACCCGGTACGCCGGACCAAGTATGCCGTAAAGTCCGATCGTGTGTACGCGGCATTAGTGTACTGTTGATTCTTCTCCTCCCAGCTCCTATGGAACTGAGAACAGAGGGAATGTGGTCACCTATCAACAAGGGGAAAAAAAGGTATTTTTAATGTTTTTTTTTATATTTACATTTCTAGGTTAAACTGAATGGGTTGTTTTACAAGGTGATCATTTACAATCAAATTAATCCTATTTATCTTTATGTGTTTATTATTCATCCTTATTTTTTTTTTATGCATTTAAAGTAGATGTGCAGGCAAAATGTTTTTTTCATTTTGGTTAGAGTAGGGGGGGTTATAACCCCTGTTGGTTTAATTTTTTGCCATCTGTGTCCCATTGGGGACATTTACCTTCACTTCCTGTCTCATAGCCAAACCAGGAAGTGAGATGAAATCTCTGCAAATTAAGGGAATCCATTTGGGACTCCAGGCCACCAGAACTAGTGTCCCCGTTGGAAGATTTCCCCTCTAATACTTTTCTGGGGACAACCAAAAATGTGGGATTTACTTTTACTTTCCCCTTCAATGCTACTGGTAAACAGGACAAATAGAGAGGGTGGATTTCCATACGGGGGGGGGGGGGCACGGACAGCAATAAAAACATATACTTTAAGATAATTAATTTATGTATGTAATTATTTCAACTTGGGGTTTAACTCTACAGGGTGGTTGAGCTAGAATATGGAGATTGTGCAATCTCAGCATACCAGTAGGAGTAGGAGTAGGAGTAGGAGACAGCTTACAGCAAATGGTAACAGTAAAGCTAACTACAACATACAGGTTCAATTTGATAGATTATTATTATTACCATGCCAAACTGAAGTTTAATGGCAGGAAGCAATTTTAATCATTATTTATTAAAAATAAAACTGCATTATAGATAAAATTTATTAGAAATAAAAGGTAATTGTAAGCAATCACACATTTTTGGTCTTGTTCCATTTTATATAGTAAAACTTGGTTATTAAATATTACCAAAAGAAATCTTTATTTTTCTCAACCAAATTAATAAATAAAATTATTTGTTGAAGTGCTACATGACAAAGTAATTGTCAGTCAAACTATTACAACACTAAAAACTGGAAAAGAAGGGGATGTAACATGCTAGCATTGAAGTGGTTAAGGATAATAAACAGCGTAAATATACTGGACTAAATTAAAAAATACATACCATATGGTATTTGTGGATGGGAGAGAGGAGAATTAGTAAGTGTAAGATGGATGCATGAAAATTATAAATGGGAAAGAAAAAGAATACTTAACAAATAGTAAAGTACAGTATTTATTAGCAGGTGGATACAGCAGCAACCATTGATACTGGTAAACCGTATTTAAAAACTAGAAAGGCACCAGAAGCAAAGAGGAGACTTAGGAGAGATAATGTTGATTCTAAGGGGAGTAACTATGGACTCGATTTAGGTTTAAGAAGCATAAGGTATTGGAACTATGTTACATAAGTGTGGACAGATGGAACAAATGTGTATTGGAGGAGACCTCTTAAAAGGGAGTGCCATGGAAGAGGAAGGAGGAGCGGTGAGAAGAGAGACTTGTATTGGCAGTGGGGACAAAAACATGATGTGCATACTGTAGGCTGTGAGGAACAGTGAACATTGGTGCTGTAGCAGTGGTGTTGTCACAGCTATTGATTATTTCTGTGTGACAGTAATATCAATGTTACTGTTTCCTAAATGGATGAATAAAGAGATAAAGAGGAATTGTTTGATTGCCAAGTTAAAAATATGAAATGTTTAAGTTCAAAAATATTAAATATAAAAAAAATGAAATAAACTACAATGTGTGGACCATTTTGAAAAGAGAAATGTGTTGGAATTAATTAGCTAAAATTTTAACTATAATGGGGCAAGAGCTATGTTCCTGGGTGTGACAAAAAAGAACCCTTATGTCACGTACACACGATCGGACTTTCCGGCAGACTAGGTCCGATGGTCTTCCCAACGGACTTTCGGCGGACTTCCGATGGACTTTCCGAACGAACGGACTTGCCAACACACGACCGGACTTTCCGGCAGAATAGGTCCGACGGTCTTCCCGACGGACTTTCGACAGAGTTACGGCAGACTTCCGAATGAACGGACTTGTCCACACATGGACTAAAGTCCATTCATTTTGAATGTGATGAGGTACGACGGGACTAGAAAAGGAAGTCAATCTTGCCACTTTTATCTGCAAGATTGACACCCTGCGAGCCCCGTCGTGAGAGCCAGCGCAGAGTATACCAGGCCCTTAGGTCTGGTATGGATTGTAAGGGAACTCCCTATGCTAAAAAAATGGCTTGGGGGTCCCCCCAAAATCCATACCAGACCCTTATCCGAGCACGCAGCCCGTCATAAGGGGCGGGGTCACCGGGTGACATCTTGTTGAGCTTGAGCTTGTTGCCGGAAATTCCGACCGTGTGGAGGCTCAATCGGACATTTTCTATCGGAAATTTCCGACACACAAAATTTGAGACCTGGATCTCAAATTTTCCAACAACAAAATCCGTTCTCATAAATTCCGATCATGTGTACGCAATTCCGATGCACAAAGTTCACGCATGCTTGAAATCAAGCAGAAGAGTCGCACTGGCTATTAACTTCATTTTTCTCGGCTTGTCGTACGTCACCGCGTTCTTGACATTCAGAATTTCTGACAAGATTTGTGTGACCGTGTGTATGCAAGACAAGTTTGAGCCAACATCCGTCAGAAAAAAAACATGGATTTTGTCGGAAAATCCTATCATGTATAAAGGGCATAAGTGGGATCTACATCAAAAGGTAAACAGACAACTATTTTTAAAAGGGTTTTCATCATTGCATTTTTTTATTTCTGTTTGAACTTTTTCAGTGTTGTAAGAGATAAATATGAAAGCATTGTTGCTGTACAAGAAAATAATCCATATAATCAAAATATTACAAACCAGAAAAAAGTTTTGCTTTTGATTTATAATATCAATTTACTATTACCAACAACAATATTGCATGCTCCAGAAGCATTGTTTTTATTACAAGGAGAGAATTGCTTTGTTCAAATGTTGAGTTTTTATTAAAGCCGAGCTTGATCAAAATGATTTTACCTTACTAGATGGCAAGAATGTTACTCTGGGACAAGAAAAAAGTTAAATCCTTTGGTTATTTAATTTTTAATATAGACAAGAGAACCAAAGTAAGTGTATAAATAGACAGGTTTTTAAGAAGCCTCCTGAACCCAGCTATACAGCAAAGTATAGTGAAAGCATTTTAAGATCCACTAAACATCCATTCACATTTGTACATTGCAAGGGCACTGTCTGATGTAGACCGAGCTTGGGTGGTCTCTACACCATCTACATTTACCATAAATGTCACAGTCATTGACATTAAACAGCAATAAAAATATCTATGGCATGTGAAGCTATTATCCAGTCATGAACATGCAAGAATCCTGTCTTTTTAACTTTGCTTCAATGTGATTTAGCATTCCAAATGATCACAATTAGGGATGAGCCGATCACCCCCCAGTTCGGTTCGCACTAGAACCTGTGAACGGACCGAAAATTCGCAAAAACTTTAGAACCCCATTGACGTCTATGGGACTCGAACGTTCAAAATCAAAAGTGCTAATTTTAAAGGCTAATTTGCATGGTATTGTCCTAAAAAGTGTTTGGGGACCCTGGTCCTGCCCCAGGGGACATGTATCAATGCAAAAAAAACTTTTAAAAATGGGGGCAGTGATTTTAATGATGCTTAAAGTAAAAAAAAAAAGTGAAATATTCCTTTAAATATCGTACCTGGGGGGTGTTTATAGTATGCCTGTAAAGTGGCGCGTGTTTCCCGTGCTTAGAACAGTCCCTGCACAAAATGTCATTTTTAAAGGAAAAAAAGTAATTTAAAACTGCTTTCGGCTTTAATTTATTTTTGGGTCCTGGCAATATGGATGAAAATCAGTGAGACAAACGGCATGGGTACCCCCCAGTCCATTACCAGGCCCTTTGGGTCTTGTATGGATATTAAGGGGAATCCCGCACCCAAATTAAAAAAAGGAAACAGCAGTATACAGGCTCTGTACTCTGAACAGCAGTATACAGGCGGTGCAAACAAGACAGGGACTGTAGGTTTGTTGTTAAGTAGAATCTGTTTGTAATTTTGAACTGGTACATTTTTAACGTGTTTAGCTCCAGCCAAAAAATCTATTTTAAGCTTTTTGGAAAACATAGGGAAGGGTTATCACCCCTGTGACATTTGTTTTGCTGTCTGTGCTCCTCTTCAGAATATTTCACCTCTCTTTTTGTCCCAATGACAAATGTTTTTTGAAAATTTGTTTTTTTTTGTGAAACAAGGATTGGTGATAAAGCATCAGTGGAAAGGAGAAATGTTTTTCCCATATTAACTCAGGAGAGAATTTCCCTTCCTAGGGGTAGATTTCACCTCACTTCCTGTTGTCTCCTTCCTCACTCGCTCTTGGTGGGCGCAGAAACGGGCCCTGCTGTGAAATATTAGATCAAGAATTGTAATTACATGCCCCTGTTGAACAGGGGCTGAAAAATTGGGCCTTAGGCACTGGTGCCGGTGCCACAACACTGCAACCCCTCACAGATACTCTAGTTGGAACGCAGGAACGAGCCCTGCTGCAAAGTATTGCATCAAAAATTGTAATTACACGCCCCTGTTAAACAGGGGCTGAAAAATTGGGCCTTAGGCACTGGTGCTGGTGCCACAACACTGCAACCCCTCACAGATACTCTAGTTGGAAAGCAGGAATGAGCCCTTCTTCAAAGTATTGCATCAAAAATTGAAATTACACGCCCCTGTTAAACAGGGGGCTGAAAAATTAGGCCTTAGGCACTGGTGCTGGTGCCACAACACTGCAACCCCTCACAGATACTCTAGTTGGAATGCAGGAACGAGCCCTGATGCAAAGTATTGCATCAAAAATTGTAATTACATGCCCCTGTTAAACAGGGGTTGAAAAATTGGGCCTTAGGCACTGTTGGCGGCTCCCAGAACCAAAAATGTTCTTACAAGCTATCAGCGTGATCATTGAGGAGGAAGAGGATAATTACTCAGGATAGTCACTCAGCATCAGCATAGGCAGTCTTTGAAGGGATCTGAGATTTCAAAAAAAATGATTCGGTTACATCAGCATCAGGTGCTTGGTAGGTGCTTGGTAGCTGGTGGTGATCCAAGACTGATTCATTTTTATGAAGGTCAGTCGATAGACTGAGTCGGTGGACAGACGCACCCTGTGATCGGTTACAAAGCCTCCACGCTGGATGCAGGACAGAACGCTGGATGCAGGACAGGCCAGTAGCTCAATTGCATACTGTGCAAGCTCTGGCCAGTGATCCATCCTCAAGACCCAGTAACCCAGAGGATTTTCGGTGGGAAAGGTGTCCAAGTCAGATCTTGCCCCTAGGTATTCCTGCACCATGTAAAACAGACGCTGGCAATGGTTGCTGGAACCGATCATACCTTGGGACTGCGGACTAAAAAATTGTCTGAACGCATCGGTCAGACGGCTACCTTCTCCACCGCTCCTTCTTTGACTGACCAAAGCCTCAGCAACACGTTGTCCAGAAACAGGAGTTTGTAACCTACCAGTCTCTGGGAACGCATTGCACAGACCTTTCTGCAAGGCCTCCCGAAGATGTTTCATCCTCTGCTCCCTTTGCGACGGCAAGATAAGGTCCGCAACCTTACCCTTGTAACGTGGATCAAGGAGGGTTGCCAGTCAGTATTGGTCCTTCTCCTTCATACCACAAATACGAGGATCCTTATGTAGGCTTTGCAGGATCAGGGAGGCCATGCAGCGTAGGTTTGCTGAGGCATTCGGTCCGGAGTCCTCTGGGTCACTAAGGACTAATGGTCCACGGCCACCTTCTCCCAGCCACGTACAAGTCCATGTGTTTCTTGGGACTGATCCCTTAAAGACTGCTGCTGATGCTGAGTGCCAGGCTCCACCTCCATACTGACACAATCCTCCTCCTCCTCTTCCTCCTCCTCGTCCTCTTCCTGTGTGATCAGCGGGCACGCAGGAACACTGTCTGGATAAATGGGGCCTTGAGAGCTAAGGAAGTCCTCCTCTTCCTGCCTCTGTTCTGCCTCAAGTGCCCTGTCTATTATTCCATGCAGCGTGTGCTTCAACAGGTGGACAAGGGGGACAATGTCACTGATGCATGCACTGTCACTGCACACCATCCTCGTGGCCTCCTCAAATGGTGACAGGACAGTGCATGCATCCCTGATCATAGCCCACTGGCATGGGGGAAAAAAAACAAGCTCCCCTGACACTGTCCTGGTGCCATAGTCGCACAGGTACTCATTGATGGCTCTCTGCTGCGTGTGCAGCCGCTGCAGCATGGCCAACGTTGAGTTCCACCTGGTGGGCATGTCATAGATTAGGCGGTTCTTGGGCAGGTTAATCTCCTTTTGGAGGTCTGCCAGCCGAGCACTGGCATTATATGACCGGTGGAAATGCACACAGACTTTCCTGGCCTGCCTCAGGACATCCTGTAAGCCTGTGTACCTGCCCAAGAAACGCTGCACCACCAAGTTAAGGACGTGAGCCAAACAGGGCACATGGGTCATTTGTCCCTGTCGGAGGGCAGAGAGAAGGTTGGTTCCATTGTCGCAAACCACCATTCCTGCCTTAAGTTGGCGTGGCGTCAACCACCTCTGAACCTGCCCCTGCAGAGCTGACAGAACCTCTGCCCCAGTGTGGCTCCTGTCCCCCAAGCACACCAGCTCAAGCACCACATGGCATCTTTTGGCCTGCATACTTGCATAGCCCTTTGAACGGCTACGGAGCACCGCTGGTTCCGAGGACAAAGCACAGGAAGAGGCCATGGAGGAAGAAGAAGAGGAGGGGATGGAGGAGAGAGTTGTGTCACAATCATTAGTAGTGGCATTTTGGAGGCATGGTGGCGGAACAACCTCCAACACTACTGCACCTTGTCCTGCATCCTTCCCAGCTGCTAGCAGAGTCACCCAATGCGCGGTGAAACTTAGGTAACGTCCCTGTCCATGCCTGCTGGACCATGAGTCAGCGGTAATATGCACCTTACCGCTGACCGCCCTGTCCAGCGAGGCATGCACATTGCCTTCCACATGCCAGTAGAGAGCCGGAATCGCCTTCCGTGAGAAAAAGTGGCGTTTGGGTACCTGCCACTGAGGAACCTCACATTCCACAAACTCACGGAAGGGGGCAGAGTCTACCAACTGAAAAGGCAGCAGTTGAAGTGCTAGCAATTTTGCCAAGCTAGCATTCAACTGCTGGGCATGTGGATGGCTGGGAGCAAACTTCTTTCGGCGGTGCAGCAGCTGGGGCAGGGAAATTTGCCTGGTACAATCTGACGTCAGTGTAACGAAAGCAGATTTCCCACAAGTACTTGGCTGTGACACACCTAATTCTACACCTTCATTCCTCTCAGTGCAGGTCACAGAGAGGACTGAGGGTATAGTGGGGTTGGAGATCTCAGCTGATGAGGAGCGAGGAGAGGTCCTCTTTGTTCTTTGGTGTGGGTCTTTTAGATACACTTGCCAATGAACTGCATGGCAGGTCAACATATGTCTGGTCAAGCATGTGGTGCCCAAGCGGGAGATGTTTTGGCCACGCAAGATACGCTTGAGACATATGTTGCAAATAGCAGCGGTGCGATCTAATGCACTCGTCTCAAAAAAGGTCCACACCAAAGAACTTTTGGAATAACGCGCAGAGACAGCAGCGCCCTGCACATGCAGAGCTTTGGGGTGTGATCTATTCAGTGTGCTGCCCTTAGGCTGGCCCCTGGAGAGCATCCTGCCTCGTTGGTGATGTGCCTTCTCCTCTCTCCTATCAGGCACCCACGTTGAGTCAGTGACCTCATTATCCCCTCCCTCCTCATCACTGGAGCAAGCCTGGTAGTATGCTGCAGCAGGGGGAGCATGACTGCCAGATTGCTGTCCTTCTTGGGCACCCCCTCTGTCCGTGCTCACGTTACTGCCTTCATCTAGCTCAGTATCATCATCAGAGCCTTCAAAATGCTGGGCATCCTCCTGGAGCATGTACCCAACACTGTGGTCAAACAGTTCGAGGGATTCCTCAGGAGGACATGGTGGGGCTAGGGAAGGAGTCACTGATGCCATTGAGCCGAGGGAAGAGGCCGCGTTGGCAGCTGCTTTGCCAGACAAAGTACCCTGAGCATGGGTGAGAGAGGATGAGGAGGATGAGGACGGCTTGCTCATCCACTCAACCAAGTCTTCCGCATGTTGCGGCTCAACACGGCTAGCTGCCGAAAAAAAGGCCAAGCGTGTCCCACGGCCACGTGCTGATGAGGATGCACCGTCTCCACGACCAGCACTGTTGCCTCTAGACACAGAGCCTGCTTGCCCTCTTTTATTGGCTTGTGACTGTCTGCCTTTCCTTGTTGGCCTTCCAGACATACTAATGGCCTGTAGCTGCACTAAGCTGGGATATATATATATATATATATATATATATATATATATATATATATATTGATACTGCAGCTAGCAAAATCAACTGCCTGCCTGTAGTATGAAAACACCACCAACCTTCTATAGGTAGCTTTAGCTGAACACTGTGCAGAGCTCGCAAAAAACTAACTTGTAGCTTATTTAGCTGCCTGCGGTAGTGATAGGATCAGGAAAACACCACCAACCTTCTACAGGTAGCTTTAGGTGAACACTGTGCAGAGCTTGCACTACACTAACTTGTAGCTTATTTAGCTGCCTACGGTAGTGATAGGATCAGGAAAACACCACCAACCTTCTACAGGTAGCTTTAGGTGAACACTGTGCAGAGCTCTCACTACACTAACTTGTAGCTTATTTAGCTGCCTGCGGTAGTGATAGGATCAGGAAAACACCACCAACCTTCTACAGGTAGCTTGAGCTGAACACTGTGCAGAGCTCACAAAAAGCTAACTTGTAGCTTATTTAGCTGCCTGCGGTAGTGATAGGATCAGGAAAACACCACCAACCTTCTACAGGTAGCTTTAGCTGAACACTGTGCAGAGGTCGCACTACACTAACTTGTAGTTTTAGCTGAACACTGTTCAGAGGACGCACTACACTAACTTGTAGCTTTATCTGAACACTGTGCAGAGGTCGCACTACACTAACTTGTAGTTTTAGCTGAACACTGTTCAGAGGACGCACTACACTAACTTGTAGCTTTAGCTGAACACCGTGCAGAGGTTGCACTACACTAACTTGTAGTTTTAGCTGAACACTGTGAGGAGGACGCACTACACTAACTTGTAGCTTTAGCTGAACACTGTGAGGAGGATGCACTACCCTAACTTGTAGCTTTAGCTGAACACTATGCAGATGTCGCACTTCACTAACTTGTAGTTTTAGCTGAACACTGTGAGGAGGACGAACTACACTAACTTGTAGCTTTAGCTGAACAATGTGAGGAGGACGCACTACCCTAACTTGTAGCTTTAGCTGAACGCTGTGCAGAGGTCACACTAAACTAACTTGTAGCTTTAGCTGAACACTGTGAGGACGTCTCACTACAGTAACTTATAGTTTTAGCTGAACACTGTGAGGAGGACGCACTACACTAACTTGTAGCTTTAGCTGAACACTGTTCAGAGGACGCACTACACTAACTTGTAGCTTTAGCTGAACACTGTGCAGATTTCGCACTACACTAACTTGTAGTTTTAGCTGAACACTGTTCAGAGGACGCACTACACTAACTTGTAGCTTTAGCTGAACACCGTGCAGAGGTCGCACTACACTAACTTGTAGTTTTAGCTGAACACTGTGAGGAGGATGCACTACACTAACTTGTAGCTTTAGCTGAACACTGTGAGGAGGACGCACTACCCTAACTTGTAGCTTTAGCTGAACACTGTGCAGAGGTCGCACTACACTAACTTGTAGTTTTAGCTGAACACTGTGAGGAGGACGCACTACACTAACTTGTAGCCTTAGCTGAACACTGTGAGGAGGACGCACTACCCTAACTTGTAGCTTTAGCTGAACACTGTGCAGAGGTCACACTAAACTAACTTGTAGCTTTAGCTGAACACTGTGAGGAGGACACACTACACTAACTTGTAGTTTTAGCTAAACACTGTGCAGAGGTCACACTAAACTAACTTGTAGCTTTAACTGAACACTGTGAGGAGGACGCACTACATTAACTGTAAATAGTCTAGCTGCCTAACTGTGGTACTAATAGGATCAAAAGAACACCAGCAATTTTCTTCAGATAGCTGTAAATACTGTAACAAGACAAGCCTGCCTGTCAGTAGGAAGATAACAGGAACAGATCTAGCTAAACTGAATACAGTGTATACATATATATATATATATATTTATATATATATATATATATATATATATACAACACCTGGGATGCATATATACACAATACACTGTAAGTGCAGCTAACATTGCTTGGCCAATCATCAGCCAGCAATGCACTGCGATGCCGCAGTGAATTATGGGCCGTGACGCGCCACACTAATTTGGCGCGAACGGCCCATATCGTTCGCAATTCGACGAACGGTCGAACAGGCGATGTTCGAGTCGAACATGGGTTCGACTCGAACACGAAGCTTATCCCTAATCAGAATGATCACTATTACAAGCACTATTACAAGCAGGAGGAGGAAATTGCTAAATCTATTAAGAAATGTGATAAAACCTTTTTTAGGTACATTAGTGATAGAAGGAAAAAATACAATTGGATCACTAAAATGAAAACTGGGCACAACACGTATGTCGAGGGAGACCCAGATGTACCAAACCATTTAAACTTCTGCCTAGTCTTCTCAGAAATAAATTGCACTAACAAGTTACTGAATCATGTTGGTTCTAGTTGGTTCTATGACGCCCTTGGGTGGTTTAGTGAATATGTAGTTGGCTAAAGGGTCTATACCAGAGTGTGGTTATAAATGGTGTTCACTCAGAACAGTGAGCAGTCACTAGTGGGGTACCACAAGGCTTTGTACTAGGTCCTGTTCTATTTAATCTCTATGTAAGTGATATAACTAAAGGTTTGTTGGGCAAGGTATGTCTTTTTGCTGATGATACAAAGAGTTGTGTAATAGAGTTGATATCCCTGAAAGTGTCTGTAATATAGAACATGATTTGGCATTGCTGGAACATTGGTCAAAGCAGTTGGAAACTTCAGTTCATGGTTTCTAAATGTAAAATAATGCACCTAGAGAAAAAGAGAGAGTACAACATTGGGGGCACAGTGTTGGTCAGCACTATAAAGGAAAAAGATTTGGGGGTACTTATTTCTGATGGTGGGAGACATGCTTGAAACCTTTAAATACATCAAGGTGGCGAATAAGGTTCAGGGGGCAGTTGTTTCAATATGAAACCAAAATCAAGAACACAAGGACATGACCTAAAATCAACTGGAGGAAAGTTCAAAACTAATTTTAGAAAGTATTATTTTACTTAAAGTGTAATTGATGGTTGGAATAAACTTCCATCAGAGTTAGTGAGATAGTCAACAGTAAATGGCTTCAAACATGCTCGGGACAAACATAGATCTATACTCAGACAAAAAAGTTAACAAAAAGAAAAAAAAACACAACAAAAAAAACAAACAAAAAAATGGGCAGATTCGATGGACTACTCAGTCTTTTTCTGCCGTCACTTTTCTATGTTTCTATGTTACCTTAATTACTAAGCTACAATAAGTTAACATTACCTGATCCTTTGGTAAACCTACCCAAATAAGTCCCATGTGACTTATTTTTGGAAAGGAAATAAAAAAACTTACCAGTGCTCACAAAATAACTTTAATTAAGTAAACTGGAGAATAGAAAAGAAAAACAAAAATACAGCCAAATGATGAGTTATGATGCAATACCCATTCTTTGATGGTCTATCAAGAGTAACTGGTGTTAGTTTTTGTAATTTGATATATCTTTGCTTTAGGTAATGACATCTATAAAGTGTATGTAAACCCCAAATCCATTTTCAGTGTGTTTGGCATCAATCCTCAATGTTTACAGTTTTCTTAAGGAAATCATTTTCGTCAATGTGTTGTAAAATTGTTTACCTGGAGATAATTTGAGTAACAGCACTTTCTGAACCAAGCTGGCAATGCTAAGCCATCGGAACTTTGCAATGAAGCTGATTTTAATCTATGGTGAGAGGAATGCACATCACGTTATTCAGTTCTGGCCATTTGTAGGGCTAACAAGCAAGTCATTGTAAAAAAATAAAAATAAAAAAAAGGCACCGGAAGCCTGGCACTGCCATAGGGACCATAGGGACCATGTGCCAATGGAAAAACTAAAATGAATAAATAAAACAAAAAGAAAAAGTATCTCTCTCTATGCGCAATTGTCAGGTCTTCCTAAAAGCTCCAACACACACTGACAATATGGGCTCTGTGAGCCTTCCCTTATATAGAAAGGGGGCAGGGTTTTCCATTCCTTCAAATGATTGGCTCTTGTGACTCAGTTAACCAGAGAAAGGCTGCGCATTGTATTAAGGTTTTTCCTTCTAATCTCTAGTGGTGAACCTGCAAACTTTCTGGCCAATAGTTCTCGATTCTCAAATTTCACAAATCCCAGGGACCAATGTTAGTGAAGCTGGACCTCATCTTTATTTCCATGTAAGACACTTTGCAACAGCTTCATTAAAACAATCTGCTTCAGAAAACTCAATAAAGTGAGATATGATGGCAAACATACTGAAAAAAAATAAGGTTTACATTCACTTTGACTGTAGATGAGTGAACTGAATTAGACAAATCATAATTTAGCAAATATTTATGTGAAAAATTAATATGGAAAGTGCAGGACTTTTAAGGGTAATGAATCAACTCCTGTAGATTATATTTTGAACTGTTGAGTAGGTAGAGCACAACCACTGGGTTTCCATCCAGAATACCTAGATGCACAAAACTATAAATCACATTAAGGTAATTTGCAGGAGTCCCAATTACAGGCTTGCTCAACTTACCCTGTACAAATTTTGATTTGCATTTGTTAACCAGGGCAAAAACATTCTATACTATGGGGTTGATTTACTAAAACTGGAGAATACAAACTCTGAGGCAGCTCTGCATAAAAATCAATCAGCTTCCAGTTTTTTTTTTTTTAAAGCCTAATTGAACAAGCTGAAGTTAGAAGCTGATAGGCTACCATACACAGATACACCAGATTTTGTACTCTCCAGTTTTAGTAAATCAATCCCTATGACTCTTTGACATGACATTGTTCTGTGCAACCTCCTGCTGTAGATGCTTCAGAACACACTGCTTAGAACGTTGGTACACTTAGCCTACATTTTAACAGAATCTGATTTAGGACCATTCAGAAAATTAGGAGACAGACAGCCCCAATGATCTCCTAAAGCCAGGCAGATAGCTGCCAAAATGAAAGCCACAAAGTAAATTAGAGCCACTCAGCATGAAGACCAAGTTCCTTATGGAAGTTCAAATGAAAAAGTTTCATATTTGACTGAAGTGTACCTTTAAGTCTAAAATTATGTGTCTAAAGGAAAGGCTAACCTTTTGTTCTTTTTTCTGAATCTCATACCCAGCGAGATAGTTATCTACTGCCACTTGCTTAGAATTTTCAGCCCACTCTCACTTTCTATAAGAATTGTTAACAGCAGAGACTAACAGGTTCAGAAAGAGGAAATGGATATTCAGGAATTGACTTTGATAAAGGAATCAGGATGTACATCATTTGAGAACTTTGAAAGTTCTCCATTCATATTGCTATACTTACCATGGCATCTTAATAACTGAAACTATTATATAAGTCTAATAAATAAAAGAAAGAACCAAGAACAAGATACAAAATTAAAAGAATCAAACAAAGTAGATATAAACCCTAATTTAATGACATTTAATGTGCTAAAGCATTGTGTATTATAAACAGCCTATTTTTTTTAAATAAAATACCAATTTTACCTGTTATAGCACAGACACGCTTTTTTAAAACATAAGGCATTCACATGTCTCATCCCATCACATATCCCAAAAATTAGAGGATTACTCCTTACTTCAGAACCAGGGGAGGGGCCTTGTAAATCATTCCTGTATGTTTTAACAGCCAAAGTGTACACCCAGAACCATGTTTAGTGCAAATATAGCCTAATATTAAAGAACCATGTATTGTAAATTGCATACAGCTTCTAAGGAGTAGTGCTTGGGACCCAATGAAACCTGTACAGTCTATTTTACCGTAAGGGTTATGGTGAGAACAGTTTTTAGATTTTTTTACATGTTAAAGCTTATATAAGATTTTATTGACTGGATGTACTTTTACATTTTCCTTGCACTAATATAGCTAAAGCAAAGTTATAGTGGTAAATTATCCAAAAACAAGAATGTATTTTCTTGTTCATACATCAGGGGACACAGAGCCTTTGATAATTACTTAGTGGGTTAGATAGTCATCATCATCAGGTGATTGGACACTGGCAACCCTAATTACAAGATGAGTTCCTCCCCTATATAACCCCTCCCACATGGAGAGCACCTCAGTTTTTTCACTAGTGTCTAAGGTGGTTGGTCACGTTAAAGATGTGCTAAGAAGAAAGCTCTGTTTGATGGTTTCTGTGGGGGCCTAAGAGCTATACAAACGGATCCATGCCTCGGGCCAATATGCCTAAGATGGATAGTACCCGGGCCTCGTGAAAGAAGGAACAAGGTTTTGCCTGTAATGTCTCTCTTTGAGGACTGGGCTCTGGGATCCAGAGCTTTGGTGCACAAAAATTAAGTTTCGCGAACAGTTTTTCTGGCAGAGTCTTCTACAGGTCCAGGGAAGAGGATCCTGTGAGTAGGAACCCAGAAGCCTGAAGGTTGGCACAACATTACCCGCCTGATGGGTGATGGTTGGATCTGTCTGTTATCAGCAGTTTCTTGCGGCGGGTTAAGGTAAGTTGTAAGGGTTAAGGGTCAGGTGCGCCCCTCCTTTGCTCGAGCAGGACTCTGTTGGACACCAGGAGATTTCCTCGATCGATCGGGTAATCAAGAAACCATACACAAGGATGGATTAATCAAGAATACAATGTATTACAGGAAGTTCACATGTTATATAGGACAACAACATTATACATCAGTAGGGGCAGACTAAGGGGCAGTCCCCTAGTCTAACCAATCACAAGAGTACAAGTATCACAAGTTACATGTTATATTACATATATATTTGCACAGTATTCTGCCCAGAGATATACTAAAAAGTCCCTTATCTAAATATCTAATATCTAAAGTCCCTAAATATCTACAAGGTGAATATCTATACCGTTAGCCGCTACGCCTTCGGCGTGGTCCACGATTTCGGTATGATCTGGCTAAAAAGAGGTTACAGAACAGCAGATAACAAGTATGTGAACAATCACTACTATGTAGATGATCTGCTGAATGCATTACACAAGCCAGCTAAAATTAACATCATAAAGGTGGCGGGACATGCTACTGGCGACTCCATTATTGCAAAGGGAAACAACCTTGCTGATAGAGTTGCCAAAGCTGCTGCCAACAAACAGCCACAACCACAAGACACAAGAACCCAGATGTTCTTCTCCACTGATTTCACTTCCCCAGATTTCCCAGGAGTAGCATCCCAGTTGCAGGCTAAAGCGACTGCTACAGACCTGGATTACTGGGTGCAAGCAGGTTTGACCAGAGACCTTACAGGTCTCTGGTCAAACAAGGAGGGGATCATAGGCATACCTGAGAGTGTAGCCCCATTGATTCTGTCATATTTACATGGACCGGGCCATATGGGACAAAAACCACTAGTGAAGGTGTACCAAGAATCTTTTTGCACAGTTAAACTGTTAGACCTGGTGCATCAATTAGTCCACTCTTGTCTCACATGCGCCCAGAACAATGTCCAAGGCCCACAACATGGTAAACATGGACACTTGCCGCCCCCCATTGGCCCACTACAGGACTTGCAGATAGATTTCACACATATGCCAAAACAGAGAGGAAACCTCAAATTTTTATGTGTGATCATGGACAAATTTTCGGCCTGGCCAGAGGCCATACCAGTCACTGGAGAAACAGCAGGTATAGCAGCAAGATGTCTTACCAACCACTGGATCTGTAGGTTCAGCCTGCCCAGCACAATATACTCAGATCAAGGCCCGGCATTTACATCCAAGTTAGTCAAGGAACTTACCAGGGTCCTAGGAATACAATGGAAATTACACATTCCTTATCACCCCCAGAATGCAGGCATAGTGGAACGCATGAACAGGAATATAAAAGACAAGCTAAAGAAGGCCACACAAGGCAGAATAAAAAATTGGTTAGACTTCTTGCCTGGGGTACTTTTTAAAATCAGAATTACCCCCCTTAGCAGGACAGGGTTATCCCCATATGAAATACTTATGGGGAAACCAGCCCAGAAAAAGCCACAGGAAGGAGAGGAAATTAACTTGTATTCCTTACAGGAAGAGCACGTGAAACATCTGGTAAGTAGCTTGACTAAAACTTACGACAAGGTTGCTGTCACTCTTCCTCCTCTTTCCACAGAACCAACGCACCCCTTCATCCCGGGTGATAAGGTGCTGATAAAGCAATTTGCTGCAAGGAAACAGCCAGGCCCCATCTACCAAGGACCATTTGAAGTGTTGAAAGCTGCCAGAACTGCTGTTCTTACAGACCAAGATCCACAATGGATACATGCCTCCAGGATCAAGAAAGCACCCAGCCAGAGCTGCCCCCTGAAGGAGAACCAAGTCAACAGATCGAAAGGAATGAGCTCAAGCCCCTCAGAAGAGACAGACCACTCCCCAAGCCCCCCAGACGGTATCCAAGGGGTCCGACGACTCGGACCTAATGACATTCAACTAATCTCAGCCCCACCCTTGTTCCCTCCCAAGGAACCCCGTAATTGGAGGTGTAACTCCCAACTTATTGCCGCCTTTTCTTTCCTTATAATATGCATAGTAATACTGTTAACTGTATTTGGCTGTTGGATGGCTTCAAATTGTGGATTCCAAACCACCGAAGGGAACCACACAGGTAACAAGAGCATACGCATCCAGAAACGAGTACTCACATTTATGGGCACAGGTCATATTTATCCTTGCTGTGGCAGGACAGATGTCCAAAGCCCAAGCACAAGCAGTTACGGGGTACCACATTCAAAGAATAGATGGTAATTGTCATATTGCAGCCATTAATTTGATTGCTACATATAAAGAACAAAATAAGACTTGGTGTATGAGCCCTAATCACAGGCCTACTCAAAATATTGCACGTTTAAAAAAGCTAAATTGGGAGAGAAGGGAATTAACCAGGTAATACAGAATAGAAGATCGAACAACATTCCCTTTAAACCGCTGAATGAAACTGACTTAAAACCTGCCCCAAAGAAGTTCTGGCCACAATTTAAAAACAAAGGAGGGAACGCCAGATCTTAAAAGTAATAACAACGGAGCCCAGTTAGACTCTGAAACTTATTCAGTCCCAGACTCTATCCCACATCACTTTATTATGATGCATGCTTTCGCAAGGAAACAGAACTACTCTGAATGCTGGGTTTGTTCCCACATGGGCACAGGCCAACACTCAGTCCCAATGGTTGGAAGGCCGGTTACCCTAGAACAGCTGTTAAATGTGACCCAACCAATCCCACCAGAAAGCATAACCATAACTAACAAGCCCCTACTATTTACAGGTTACACAAGAACACCCCAATTTTGTTTTCTGAACAAAGCAGGGAGAGACATGTATAATGGTAGATTCTGCAGAGACTCCATAGTAAACTTTACCCTGGTAGATCTCCCATATGCTCTCACTTTAGAAATAAGAGGCTTGGTAACATACAACATCTCTGACCCTAATGAGAGAATAGGAAACATGTCCACCTACGACATTTCAAATTGTGCACAGGGGAACAATAGTGAATCCAGGGAATGGCTTGCCAGTAAACATATGAATAGCTCCTGGATGGAGGAAAGGGAGAATGAGGCCCACTCATTGGGAGATTGGTTGTGTTTGGTAGGACTCAGGTTTAACCTTGATTCACCAGGGGATGTCCCAGCTCCACATATGCCCCATGGATGGATGATTTGCTGTGGATTATGGTGTCACACTACCATCCCCTACCCCATGGACAGGAAAACATCTGGGTGGTGTACACTTGTAGAAATGATCCCGTTCATGGGAACAACTGATGGTAAATCCCCAGTTGAGATGATACCAGCACATGGACATTTAGAATTTGGGAGACACAAGAAGGAGATCACAACCTGGTGGGACAAAGCGTTTGCATCAGTGGGAGGACTGGGAATGTACAATGCTCTCACTAAGGTAGATGAATTCGGCCAACTAGTTGATTCATGGATGAATAAGACAGCCTTAGATATAGGACTCATGAATGAAGAACTTAGGAAAAATACTTTTTGAGCAGGAAATCATTAAACAAAGGCAGGAAAGGATGATGATGGTATTAACTGGACTATGTGATGTTACAGGGGATAAAAGCTTGTGTTGTACTTACATGAATAATTTAACTGCACCCTCTGAGGACCTAAAGGTTCCAGATTATTATGAGATCATCAAGGGACACCAGGAAGAGAGATTCCTGGAATCCTTTTGCAGGAGCAGGACGTTGGTTTGGATCCTTCTGGGAAAGTATAATGAATTTCTTTAAGAAAGCGGGCATGATACTCATAATGATTGTTCTACTGGGAATAGCTGCCTATGCTACTGTCAAATTTGTCTTTTATCTGACTGGCAGAGTGCCTAACCTGGTGGATAATTTAAAACCCCAGCCCGAACCTGAAACAACCATGGCTATGTTCTACTGAGAACAAAGATGGTACTCTGAGCATGAGTGATCAAGGGGGAACTGCATTCCCCATGATCAAAGGAGGGATTGTAAGGAAAATGGTTTCCCTCATGCTCATATGATTGTAACGTTAGAGTGTTGCCATAAGTTGAACTCTTATTATGTTTTAGCTTAAAATGCATATGCAAGGCTTATTTGCAGAAAACATGTATTTCTTGCTAAAGAATGTTCCAGCTAGGGCTAGCAGGAAGCCGCTTGTGGTCATAAGTGAGAGACTTATCTTGGAACATTGTCAAGAGACATAGCAAACCTCACACCTCGGCCTTATATAGCTTATATTCCAATAAGTTTAGTTAAAGTTAAGAGGGTATATTTAGATAAGGGACTTTAGATATTAGATATTTAGATAAGGGACTTTTTAGTATATCTCTGGGCAGAATACTATGCAAATATATATGTAATATAACATGTAACTTGTGATACTTGTACTCTTGTGATTGGTTAGACTAGGGGACTGCCCCTTAGTCTGCCCCTACTGATGTATAATGTTGTCGTCCTATATAACATGTGAACTTCCTGTAATACATTGTATTCTTGATTAATCCATCCTTGTGTATGGTTTCTTGATTACCCGATCGATCGAGGAAATCTCCTGGTGTCCAACAGAGTCCTGCTCGAGCAAAGGAGGGGCACACCTGACCCTTAACCCTTACATAAGTGAAGACAATCCTAAGTATACACCTTATCTTCTTTTTTGTGTAATTTCATGTCTTACCTGGTTTCTGCCACTAGAGGGAGTAAGAGACAAACTTGGTGTATACTAACATGCCATCCAGGATACGGGCTCACTGAAGCTGGTCTGAGAAGCTGCTCACCTCCTCCGCTGCAGGCTCTGCCACATAAGATGAAATGGGGGATCCCACGCAGTCCGGGTGTCCTGCAAAGTCCCCAGGTGCTCTCCTTTCTCCTCCCACCCCCCTGCCGCCATGACGGTCCTATGCGTGCATGCGTGCGCTTTTACAGCAGTTTCGGTGGGAAAGGAGGGGGCGAGGTTGCGGCGCTGTGCACGTGTGGCATGCACGGTGTACCAGTGACTAGGCACAAGGCGGCTATGTTTTAAAAGCCCAAAATGCCGGAGACCCTGTAAGCGGTGGGACACAGAGCTGTGGGCAGTAAGCATCTCAGTGGATTCGGATCCAGGCATACTTAAGACACCTACTCAGCATCAGGTTGTGCAGACTGAGCTAATGTTAATATTGTAAGATTAAGGCACAACAGTGATTGCATTTGTACTAGTACCTCTGCTTTGGCAGCTTTGGACTATGTCTCCCTGTAAGAGGGCTTCAGGGACAGGTAAAAGAGGCACTAAGAAATCACCGCCTAGTTTTAGGGGTTCTGGGCATGTCTGCAGGATACCATCCCCACCTGAAAGACTGGAGGCAGCCTCACAGGATGAGTCTGTGCCCCTGTCTGGCTTTGCAGCCTCTCCCAATATTGTAGCACCTGTGTATGTCACTGAAGACACTATGAAAGCTGCATTGGATTGTTTAGAAGGAAGGATTACTACTTTTATCACAGCTTCCTTGAAAAGTAGCAGAAAAAGGGGTAGATCCCCTTCCTCTGCTCTGGGTTGCTCGGATGAGTATTCTGATAATGAGGAAGTATCTCTATCCGGGGATGGGGATCAGGAGCAGTCGGACGATTCAGGGGAAGAGGAGAAGCTCTCTTCTGCCTCTCAGGCCCTCAAAATGCAGGTGCAATATTATACTGAGTTGGTGCATACCACATACAAATTGCCCTCGGCTGAGGCTGCCATATCCTCTGTTTCCTCCTTGGGATCTCGGAAATCCCCACAGGCTGCGTATATCTTCCTAATTCATCCTTTGCTAGAGAAGTTGTTGTATGAGGACTGGGTTCACTCAGATAAACTATTTTCTCCTCCTAAGAGGTTTTCAATGCTTTATCCAGTTGAGGAAAAGTTCACCAAGAAATGGGGGTGCCAGCAATTGATGCGGCTATTTCCTGTGTGAATAAAAGCCTGACCTGTTCTGTGGACAATGCTCAGCGGTTCAAAGATTCAACTGATAAAAATCTGGAAACTTTGTTTAAAGCCTCTTTTCCTGTGGCTGGTGCTGTGGTCCAAACTGCAGATGCAGCAATTGACATGTGCTTAACCTCCTTCCTACCAAGGAGGTCAAGGTTTATGCAGACATTCCTAAGGCCTTGTGATTTGCTGTTAATTATGGCCATTATGGATTCTGTTGAGCAAGCATCCCGTCTTACTCTCCTGCTGGTACACATACACAGGTCCCTTTGGCTTAAGCATTGGGCGGATGAGGCTTCATGCAAAAGATATTTGACTGGGTTTCCGTTTTATGGGGAACGCCTGTTTGGGGATAATCTGGACAAATATATCCAGAAGATTACCAGGGGCAAGACCACGTTGTTACCAGTTAAAAAAAAGAATGAACATCCCTCATTTAGATTAATTATGTGGAGGTCTTGTGAGCCAAAGATGGATTAATGCCTAGGTGAAACAAATGTAGATAAGCTGCAAACACTAATCACGTTTCATTTCGTACATAAACCAAAAATATCTAAATAACTGTGTCTGCGCTAAGAAAAAAATACCCAAAACCTGGGAGGTGCATATGTAAAATTATGCTGCAAATATTCAATATATTAAAACCAAAAGTGCTAATAATCTATAAATACATATAATCCTTAATGAGGGTATCCCATAAAGTGCAACATGCAAAAAAAGAAAACAATATATATGTGTGGATATAAATATAAAATCAAAGTGCAAAGTCAAATGTCCATATCCAAGAAGTTCAATTCAATAATAAAACGTAAAGTGCAAGTAAGTAGTGTCCACAAAAAACGGTGTTCGTCATGCTCGTCCTCAATGGTGTTCACAATACAGCATGCTTCAGTGTTCTCCTGTGACCCCCCACTTGTGCTTGCGCTCACCTCTGAGCGTGTGACACGGTATTTAAACGGTGTCTAAACACGCATTGGAGCCACCCCTTGGGCTCATACAGGATATGCTGGTATAAACTCAAGCCTCGCTCAGATGTCATCAAAATAGTTTCACATATAAGAAAGAGAAAGTTCCATAGTGTAATACAGTAAGGAATTTATTTAAAATATAAAAACTTCCCTCCAGGAGGGTACTCACAATATGCAGGTGCGTAAGTGCACCAATCTATCCAGAGTGTATTTGTATATAACAAGCGTTTGTATGGCGTGCGGTGTGTCGTTCCTCATCCACTACTTTTGCTGACAGCTCCGTCCTATCCCTCCCCGACGCGTATTCGGCACAGGGATCACGTGCCTTCCTCTGGGGGATCTAATTGGACGGATGCTCTGTGTGTTTATTTATATGCTGTCGGCGGCCATTTTGCCTGGGACCGCCGACTGCTCTAGTAATAGGCTACAGCAGTATATGTATATCCTGCCGGTGGCCATTTTGCCTAGGACCGCCGACATCTCTAGTGTTGGGCTACGTCCGCATACAGCCCTCATTTAGATGTTCTCTTTCCCCAGTCCCTGGAGCATCAACCTCCCACCAGTGGCGACGGCCTCCCCAGTCCAATACTGGGGGAAAGGTCCAAGGCCAAGCCCAAGCCCAAGGGCAAAAGAAGTGTTGGGGTCCAAGATCTGGTAAGCAGAACCCCAAAGCCTCCCTATGAAGAGGTGCCCCCACTTGGCCAAGTGGGGGGAAGGCTGCTGCTGTTTGCAGGTGCCTGGCGGGAAGAGATTCAGGACAAATGGGTAACCTCCAGGGTGTCTCTGGGTTACAAGCTGAAGTTTCGGGAGCTTTCGCTATCTCATTTCCTAAGGTCAAGAGTCTCCAAGGATTCAGAAAAGAGGAGGCCCTTGTTTCTAGCCTTAGAATGTCTGTTATGCCAAGGGGTAATTATGGAAGTAGCCTTAGAAGAGCAAGGCTTGGGGTTCTACTCAAATCTCTTTACGGTTCCAAGATTGAACGGGGATGTCAGACCTATTCTAGATCTAAAAGACCTGAATCAGTTTCTAAACATTCGCTCTTTCCGCATGGAGTCAATCCTCTCAGTGGTTTCCACCCTTCAGGGAGGAGAATTCCTGGCATCAATAGACATCAAAGATGCATATTTACATGTGCCAATATTTCCTGCTCACCAAAAGTTTCTAAGGTTTGCGGTGGATCAGCGCCACTTCCAATTGGTGGCCCTACCTTTCGGTCTTGCTACCGCACCTCGAGTGTTCACAAAAATTCTAGCCCCGCCCTTGGCAAAACTAAGTGTTCAGGGCATAACAGTGACAGCCTATCTGGACGATTTGCTACTCGTAGAACAGTCCGTAGTACGATTAGACCGCAATGTGCTCAGCACAGTGAAGTACTTGGAGTACCTAGGCTGGGTCCTCAATCCAGAAAAATCCTCCTTACAGCCCCTAAAAAGGCTGGAGTATTTGGGTATGGTCATAGACACAATCCAAAACAGAGTATTTTTACCTGAGTCAAAAGCCAAAGCCATAAAGGATTTGGTCTGGCTAGTCATAGCAAGGAAAAATGGTGGCCTCATTCGAGGCTGTTCCTTACGCCCAGTTTCACTCAAGGCCCTTACAGAGCAGCATTCTCTCGGCCTGAAACAAAAGAGTTCAAGCCTTGGATCTTCCAATGTGCCTATCACCATGGGTACGCCAGAGCCTCAATTGGTGGTTGCTGACCAAAAATTTACTAAAAGGAAAATCCTTTGTCCCAGTTACTTGGAACATCATAACCACGGATGCCAGCCTAATAGACCGGGGAGCGGTTCTGGAAGAAGTTTTCACTCAGGGAAGATGGTCCAGAGCCGAAGGACTCTTGCCCATCAACATTCTGGAGATTCGGACAATTCGTCTAGCCCTCAGGGTATGGACTTACAGGTTGCAAGGTTGCCCTGTCCGGATACAGTCCAACAATGCTATGGCAGTGGCCTATATCAATCACCAAGGAGGCACCAGGAGTCTGGATGCCCAAAAAGAGGTGAATCACATTTTTTCTTGGGCAGAAAGGCACGCTCCTTGCATGTCTGCGGTCTTTATTACAGGGGTAGAAAATTGGCAGGTGGACTTCCTAAGCCACCAGCAGCTGTGGCCAGGAGAATGGTCTCAACACTCTAACATTTTTCAGGCCATATGTCGGAAATGGGGTATCCCAGATGTGGACCTGTTGGCTTCCAGGTTCAACAGAAAACTGCACAGCTTTGTGTGAAGAGCAAAGGAGCACAAGGGTCAGATGCCTTAACAATTCCATGGGATCAGTACTCTCTGATCTATGCATTACCTCCAGTTCCACTTCTCCCATGATTCCTTCGGAGGGTCAAAAGTGAAGGGAAGCCGGTAATTCTGATCGCCCAGATACACTCTCACAGGGTCCAATATTCCATCCTGCCTTACAAAGTCTAAATTTGACGGTTTGGCTGTTGAGACCCACATTCTTAAGAGCTGTAGACTTTCAGGGCCAATCCTATCCACTCTGGTTAATGCTAGGAAGCCGGCCTCCAGGCTCATCTACTACAGAATCTGGAAAGCATATGTTTCCTGGTGTGAATCCAGGGGGTGGCATCCTAGAAAGTATGCCATTAGCAGGATTCTTGCTTTTCTACAAATAGGCGTAGAAATGAAGCTGGCCTTGAGCACTATCATGGGCTAGATCTCGGCCTTGTCGGTATTCTTTCAAAGGCTACTTCTCATTCCCTGATCCGGGCCTTTGTTCAGGGGGCACTGCATTTGAATCCGCCAGTTAAGCCTCCTATGTGCCCATGGGATTTAAATTTGGTCTTGTCTGTTTTACAGGAACTACCTTTTGAACCATTGCACCATGCTTCTTTAGTTCTTTTGACAAAGAAATTGTTTTTTCTGGTAGCAATATCCTCAGCTAGGAGGGTATCAGAATTAGCAGCTCTTTCTTGTAAAGAGCCATATTTGATTATTTACAAAGATAAGGTGGTGTTGCGTCCCCACCCAACTTTTTTGCCTAAAGTGGTTTCAGGATTCCATCTGAATAAAGATGTGATCCTACCATCCTTTTTTCCAGATCCACAGTCCGCGGAGGAGTTGTTACACTCTCTAGATGTTGTAAGAGCAGTCAAAATCTATCTGCAGGCAATGACTCAGATACGAAAGACTGATTGTCTATTTATTTTGCCAGGCAGCACCAAATTAACTATCTCCAGATGGATTTGACAGCTTATTGTTCAGGCTTATGGTGTAAAGAAGAAAGTTCCTCCTTTCCAGGTTAAAGTGCACTCGACTAGGGCAGTTAGTGCTTCATGGACAGTGTATCACCAGGCCTCCATGGCGCAGATCTGCAAAGCTGCAACTTTATTCAGTCCATACATTCACTAGACATGTGCACACTGAAATATATTTCGTTTCCGAATTTTGTTTTCATCCGAAAAATAAATTTATTTTGTTACTCCCGAAATTCATTTTTATTTATTTTGTTTTTCATTAAAAATTGCTTTCGTCCGAAAATCGAAAATTAAGGTTGAATCTGTCATTGAAGGCTTATGGTGTCTGTCAAATGTTCAGAGAAGATGGAGCAGCTAAACTGTACGACGCCATATAGTTTACCTGCTCCGTCTAATCTTCTTAGAACTTTCAACAGACACCATAAGCCAAAGTACGTGTGTACTTAGTTATAGCTTTTTTACTGCTCCTCCTCTTTGGTTACAATCAGCCAATAACATTTATCATCATCATTATTTTTATTTATCTTTTCTCCCCTATGTCGAATATTTTCTCCCCTACGTCAAATCTTTTCTCCCCTATGTCAAATCTTTTCTCTCTATGTCGAATCTTTTCTCTCTATGTAGAATAATCTTGGACTAATAGAGTTAAGGTTAGGCACATTCGACCACAGGTTTGATGGACACAGATTGTTATTGTCATCATCATGTCGAATCTCCTATCTATATCGAACTGTTGTAGCAACGAAAACGAAAATAAAGCATTTTTTTGTATCAGATCTTTCGTTTTTTGGATTCTGCATTTTCGTTATCGTTTGTTAAAACGATAACGAAAATACCTGAAATTCGGACGAAAAAGCATTCGGATGAAAACAAATGCACATGTCTAACATTCACTATATTCTACCAAGTGGATGTGAGAGGGCATGAGGATGCCGCCTTCGGGGGCAGTGTGCTGCAGGCAGCGGTATAAGGCCTCTTGTCCGTTGGCGGTCTGTGTTTTCGGATCTGTGTCTCCCTCCCTTCAAATTTGGGCATTGTTCTGGGACATCCTGCTAAGTAATTATCAAAGGCTCTATGTCCCGTGATATATAAACAAGAAAATAGGATTTTTTAAAAACAGCTTAACTGTAAAATCCTTTTCTTGGGAATACATCACGGGACACAGAGCTCCCGCCCCTCTTCAGGATTATACGTGAGGATACTTATTGCTTTGCTACAAAACTGAGGTACTCTCCATGTGGAAGGGGTTATATAGGGGAAGAACTCATCTTGTAATTAGGGTTGCCAGTGTCCAATCTAACCCACTAAGTAATTATCACAGGCTCTGTGTCCGTGATGTATTCTCAAGAAAAGGATTTTACAGGTAAGCTGTTTTTAAAAAATCCTATTATTTTGAAGCTTACCAACTCTGAGCTGTGATGGCTGCATTCATTTTCATTCTTTGGCTTTTTTCCCTTTATTGTTACTTAAATCAATAATATAATGATATAAGGACTGATACCACGGAAAGACACACACATGGAATTAAAATATAAATATATTTATCTACAAAATGTTAAAAAAATACATGAAGTTAAAATTGGAGGGTCCTAAATTGCCCTATAGTAGATTACTCTTTTCAAACAACAAAAAAATTTACAAACTGTTTTGCATATATCGTCATAACAAGCAAAAAGATAGATTGATGCATTTTGCAAAGAATTGCTTCTTTAGAATCTTTTCATGCTTCAAGGTATAGCAATACTGGTTAGAAGACATAAAATATATATATATTTATATATATATATATATATATATATATATATATATATATATATATATATATATATATATATAAATAGATAGATAGATAGATAGATAGATAGATAGATAGATAGATAGATAGATAGATAGATAGATAGATAGATAGATAGATAGATAGATAGATAGATGTATATACATATATCTATATATAAGATATCCAAATTATCATACAGTTTATAAATCTCAGGTGTCAATGCACTCACATGCCCCCAAATAATCAGAGAAGCCTGCAGCCGGTGGCAGTCCACAGACTCCCACAAGGTAAGTACTGTATACTGTACTATTCATCCACTTAGTGATAAGATTAAATATCACCATGAATGTGATCCCTGGTAAAGCTACAAGCCAAAAGAGTGGTTCTGAACCAGTGCAAGTGGCAAAACATAATGGAAAGACCAACTTTTATTTGCTACTTTATCAATTTCTCATGGTACCAAATTATTTTCAGAACCACCAATGCTGTAAAAGGATAGTCTAAGTCTGACAGTACTGAGACAACCATGAACACCATCATGTGCTAGCCTAAAAAAGGAAGGAAGGGAAATGAAAACCAAAACGCAATAATGATATATCCTGCAACACATACATTACATAATATATCTCTAATTTCATATTATAGCCCATCATAAATTATTACTTGAAAGCACAAAAACTACATCCCAATTAACCCAACCTCATATATTTACAAAGTAATAGACCTGTCTATCAGTATAACCATAGGTAGGCTAAGGAATAGACAAAAAATACATGCTGAGTACCCAGAAACAATGATCACCACCATCTCTATCAAATTAACCAATACCTGATGTCTGTTTAGGGGCGTGGTTAAGGGGGTGTTAGGGGTGTTTAAACCCCCCCAGAGCATTCTGGCAAAATGTCCAGACCGTGTCCCTGCTGTTTATCCTCAGCATCAGCACAGTAGAAGCAATCAGTGTTTCAGAGTGCAGCAGCCAGCCCCCCTTCTATTGTGCCCCATCCCCTCAGTTTAATAAGGGGTCCCCCTGAAAAGCATGAAATTACTGCGAGGTCTCAGATGCCGGCAATTGACAGTGCACAATTGAGGGAACTCCTAAACTCCACCTTGAAGTATCATATGACACATCCGAAGGGAGACTGGAGATGCAGAAGTTTTCCTCCTTAATGTGCCGTGCTGAATCTGAGGTCTGGTAAATGGGGAGGCATACATTTTCTGTTTTGGGAAGGAGGAAGTGAGAATGCTAGCGTTGGGAAATTTCTTTTAGTGGGGGGTTAAGGAAAGGGGGTGGGTTTGCTTTTGGAGAAAGGGGGATTTTCTTGTAGAGATGTTTACAGGGGGTGGTTAATGGCAGGGATTTGCTTCTGGGAGGGAGTTTGATTGAATGTAGGGAGATTTTCCCCATAATTAGGAATCTTTGCTGGGGGAGAGGGTGTTGACTGAGGGAGATATTTTTGCTTTGGGGGGTCGGTTTAGAAACGGGAGGATTTAATCTTTGGAGGAGGGAGATATTTTAAAGTGGGAATCTTTAGTTGGAGAGGGACGGTTCTTAAGAGGGAGAGGGGGGTTATTTTCCTTTGAAAGAGATGTTTTTTTTTAATTATACTTACCTAGGTGGATGGAGCATTGATCCAATGTTGCATCTGTACCCAGCTGCTTCTAAGATCAACAAAAGATCGATTAAAGACCGCTGATCACTCAGTTCTCAGCATTCAGTGAGCAAAGAGTGATGACTGTCAGTGCCTGGCTCTGCCCCCCTCCCCCAAGCTCACTGGAATTCCAGGCTGTGGAGGGTGCAGAAGCATCTGGCTCAGGGTCTCTGTGGCTTACTGAGGCTGAGCGAGCTACTGGTCCAGGCATCTGGGTGAGTCCTGATTTTAAAGTTAGGATCTTTCCACAGCCTGGACCTGCTGAGCGATATCAGCTGACAGCGGGCTATAGCTGGCTGTCAGCTAAAAATGGATCACAAGAGTGCAGAACAAACTGCACTCCTCCCCAGGAGAAGTACAACCAAGCGGTATGCTGTCCCTTCAGATCGCATGCACCGGTGACATCACCGGCTGCTTTCCAGGTGAATATGTCCTGAACACCATATGTTTAGGAGATATTCACTGTACCTACAGGTAAGCGTTATTATAGGCTTACTTGTAGGTACAAGTTCAAAAGCTGGGTTTACTACAGTTTAAGACTGAATAAAAGCAGACCATATTGACCAGGTACAAAGAGCACCATCCTGTGGTAGGCAGTGCGCAATACATATTTTTTTTTTCATCTTTTAAAACATTTCATAAAATTTCTTAGGACACAGTTTTTTTTGAAAAATTGACAATTTTTATTAAATTTTCCATAAATGAACACAAATAGTAGATTAAAGTACAAGGTGATACATAATAAAGTGCAGTAGTTATTTCCAGAAAAGAGCCCAGCTCTAATAACAATCATAACATGAAGCTAGTGTCTCTGTACATGTCTGAATGAATGAAAAATAAGAAAAAATTATAATAGGTGGACAAACTTTAGTTTTATACCACTGGTTGTATACCTTGTACATCATAACAAAAAAGAGGTTGATAGGAGAAAGTATAGGATTAGGAAATATAGAGAAGAATTGAGAAGAAGGGGGGTTAGCAGAAAGTCTAGGATGGGGTGAGTAGAATTGGATAGGGAAGTAGAGAAGAAGAAGAATGAAGGCACTGGAATCGCGCCCTGCCCCAGGAGCCCAGTCCCCCCTTACCAAAGGAAAAGACCAACCCTCCCGAGACCGTCATGTGACGGTTTAGGTTATGGGATTTTCAAAAAGGACCCATAGTTCCCATACTTGATTATGTTTCTCAAGATTGTCAGTTAAGGAGGCCGTGAGGTACTCCATCCTCTTGACCTCCCTGATCCTGGAGTGCAGTTCCGACACCGAAGGG
Source organism: Lithobates clamitans (assembly GCA_037952925.1). Classification (NCBI taxonomy): domain Eukaryota; kingdom Metazoa; phylum Chordata; class Amphibia; order Anura; family Ranidae; genus Lithobates; species Lithobates clamitans. The sequence continues at coordinate 6,714,797 of JBBGZY010000787.1, read as the reverse complement.
GGTTCCCTCTGTTTCCATTTTAATGCCACCAAACAGCGTGTGGCAGTTAGTATATGTGATAGAAGTTTCTTGGATCTTTTAGGGAGGGAGATTGGTGGGAGACCTAGCACAAAAACCTTCAGATCGAAAGGCACCCCCGCACCAAGGATGGCCCCAGGAGGGAGTGAACCATTTCCCAATATGGCACAATCAGGGGGCATGTCCAATAAATATGGTATAGCGTCCCCTTGTCCTTATGGCACCGCCAACAGCGAGAGTCAGACAGTGCATGCATGGAGTGGAACAAGTCAGGGGTCTGATACCAATGGAACAAAATCTTGTACTGGTTCTCTTTATATAGCGTACACATAGAGGTTTGGTGGCTTAAGACCAGATAAGCTGCCATATGTGGAGAGGTAGATCTGCACCCAGAGCTCGCTCCCACTTGCCCATGTATACATGCCGGGGACCCTCTGGTGAAAAATCATGTGTTAGGAGCTGGTAGGTTTGTGAGATCATGCCATTAGGGGATGAGCTCTCTAAACACAACTTTTCGAATTCAGTTAGCGGGGAGAAATGAAGGTCAGGGACTAAGGATTGTGCATAATGTCATATTTGTAAGTAGCTAAAGAAGGCCTGTTTGGGAATGTCAAATTCTCTTTGCAGATCTTGAAATGACCTTAAAATGCGGGTCCTGGGGTCTATCAATTGGCCATAGCAGAATAGGTCCTTTTCCATCCAGAAATGGGACATCTGAGAGGTCAGACTATCCGGGATGTTGGGAGTAAATAAGAAGGAGGGGACCGGTGATGAAGGGGTGGTAAGTGGGTACGTCGATCTTGAACGCCTCCATAGCTGACGTAGGAGGGACATTGGTCCCAGTAACTGCAAGTTTTCGGAAGCTACATCAGAACTCCATAACAGTGAATTCGGATGTATAGGGGCTAACCATAGCTTTTTGATTTGTGTCCAGCGGTTGAAAGCGTGCAGGGTACACCAAGAGGCTACAGGGCGTAGTTGAGCTGCCAAGTAATATTTGGCTATGTTAGGAAACGCTAGGCCTCCCTGATTGCGGGGAGCATAGAGAACCGATTTAGCAATCCGGTGTCTCTTGTAGTTCCAGAAGAAATTAATCAGGTCGCCCTGCAGTCTCTTCAGGTGTGTGGCTGGTATAGGTATCGGAAGCGTCTCAAATAAGTATAGAAGTTGGGGTAGGATCATCATTTTAAGGGTAGCTGGTCACCCAAAAAGGGACAATTTCAGGGGTTTCCATTTAGTCAATGAGGCTCTAATAGTGGTATATATGTGGGGGAAGTTAGCTTTATATAGGGAATCATATGTGGTAGTGAGATGGACTCCAAGGTATTTTAAGGAGGAAGTTTTCCAGGAGTAATTAAATACTTGCGAAAGGGCCGCTTGTGTTTGAGGGGGCATATTGATAGGGAGAGCCTCTGTTTTAGAGTTGTTTATCTTATATCCCGATAGGGCGCTGTATCTATCCAGTTCTACATGTAGATTCGGCAAGGAGATGTGATGTTGCGTGAGTGTAAGGAGAACGTCATCGGCATATAGGAAGATCTTAAAGTCTCTGGTTCGGACCAAGATACCATGGCTGATGGAGATGAATATAGATGATAAATGGCTCGCAAAAAGGGGCCCGTAATTCCGGCTCGCCGTAGGGTCGCAAACAGGAAAGGCCAACTTAGGCTATCAAAAGCTTTTTCTGCATCAAGACTGAGCAGAAGTGCCTCTACTTTAGTTCTGTTTGCTACCTCTACTATGTCAATAACCTTACGGGTATTGTCCCCTGCTTGCCTCATGGGTATAAAGCCTACCTGGTCTTTATGGATCAGTGATGGCATAATATTGTTTAATCTGTTAGCTAGTAATTTCATAAAGATTTTAAGATCAGCGTTAAGTAGCGCAATAGGTCTATAATTTGAAGGTAAGCTATGGTCTTTGCCAGGCTTGGGAATCAGCGTAAGGTAGGAATTTTGCATATCTCGTGGTATAGGTGTCTCAGACAGAAATGAATTAAACAGTGTTGTCATATGGGGGAGTAGGTGCAGTAGGAAAGTTTTGTAGTACTGATATGGTAGCCCATCAGGGCCTGGGGCTTTATTGTTTGGAAGCGATTTAATTGTATCCATGATCTCCTCCTCTGTAATGGGGGAGTTTAGGGTGGTCAAGGCGGGGGGGGGTGAGTCTCGGTGTGTCGCATTCTTCTAGGTAGGAATTAATTTTTTGGGAGAGGTCTTGTGGGGAGGGGTTGTGTGGAACGTCCGGGTTATTATACAGGGTCGAATAATAGTCATGAAAGATCTGAGCGATTTTAGTGGGATGAGTTTGGGGAGTGCCCCTTCCATCGTTAGAGGCGGTCGCGATTTTATCCCGTAGTTGTCTGGCTAGTAGTGTATGTGATTTGTTTGCCTTGTCATAGTAGGTTTGCCGTAGTCGTATTAGCGCCTTCTCAATTTTACCTACGTCTATATCACTGAGACCGGCCCGTACCTGTACAATCTCTCTAAGAGTTTTTAAGGACGGAGAGGAAAGTAACCGTGCTTCCAATTGTTTGAGCTTAGCCAATAGGGCTACACGAGCCGTATTAGCTTTCCTCTTGAATGCCGTGGATAGCAAGATACATTGGCCTCTGAGGACAGCTTTGTGACCCTCCCAGAGAGTAGCAATGGAAACCTCTCGTGAACTGTTTTCTGCAAAATATAATTTTATTGTTTTTTCCAAGTCCTCTCTGGAGGGGTCATGTTTAAGCAGAAAATCATTCAAACGTCAATGACATGTACAAAGGGTTCCCGGGGACAATGCCAGGGACAGGGTTATTGGGGCATGATCCGACCATGAGATAGCCTGAATATCTGAGCTCTTGTGTGCTCTCGGGGTTGGGGCATTAACAAAAAAATAGTCTATTCGCGAGTGGGACTTATGCGGGTGGGAGTAAAAAGTGAATTGTTTAGCTGAGGGGTTTGCAGTTCTCCAACAGTCAAACAGGGCGTATTTCCTGGTCAATTGGCGGAAGAGAGAGGACCTTCTCTCGAGTGCTTTGGGAGCCTGACTCTGCCCGAGAGAATGTCTATCTAGGCAGGAGGAGAAGGTCAGGTTAAAATCTCCGCCAATGACCAGGTACTGGTAGGGAAATGCAAATAGTCGTTAATACACTTTAGATAGGAAAGAAGTTTGATTAGTGTTAGGGGCATATATATTACAGAGTGTAAGGTTAGCATCCTTCCACATGCCTCTCAGGAAGATATAATGTCCTAGGGGATCCAAAATTAGTGATTGTAACTTGAAAGGGGAGTCTTTTTTGAACAGAATAGCCACGCCTGCTCGTTTACGAGGATTAAAAGCTAGGTATATCTGGGAATAATACTTAGTGGCAAATGCCATATTATCGGTCTTAGTGAGGTGCGTTTCCTGGGTGAAAATAATGTCAGCTTTAGATCTTTTAAACTCCCTTAGGGCTAAGCTTCGTTTGGTGTTGGAATTAAGACCTTTCACATTTAATGATAATATGTCAATCATTGGGTGATAAAAATATAAGGAGCGTTAGCTTACCAAGATGAGTGGAACACGCTTGGATGCAGAGGATGATAATCAACTGAACTTTCAAATAAGGTACATACCCAACCAGAAATGTGCTCCTACGGGCTAGACCTGGACTCCAGAGGCGGGGGGTGCCCACAGTACGGCAGATTAGGGGGAAACAGAGAGGAGAGAAGCCAGGAGCGAGAGGATAGAAGAAGAAGTGGACGACAAAGAAAACAGAGATTAGTACAAAATCAAGTAGTAACATTTTAACCCACTCGAATCGAGTGGTGGGTTGGAAACCCTCGGAGGGCCCCCCCCCCATGGGGAATGGAAACACTACTCTCCACAGGGGTTATAGGGGAAGCCATTCGAAGGCCTCCCGGGGGAGGATAGGACAATTCCAGACCGGTCGCTATCCCCTCCCAGATCCGCCTGCAGTTAAATAATTATGCAGCACACCGTGGTGAAGCAACAAAATAAAGAAGAACTTTCATTTAACAGCTATTAACCAGATAACCATGTGGTCTAGACCAAGGCAGCAGATAAATTCAGCTAGTGCTGTTTATGCTCAGTGATGGACCAACCAAACTAATATAGGGGGTACTGGCAGGGTAGAGATCCAACGACCCTTCCCAACAGCCCTTTAGAAACCCGGGAAGGGCGAGGGCCATTAGGTACATATGTTAGTACACTCTAGTGGGGTATAGGGTGGGAGGACAGGGAGGGATAGGGGGGGTGAGGAATGGTAAGTAGGGGGTGGGGGGGGGGAAGGACAAGGATGGCGGGATGGAAGGGGAGGGGGAATAATGGAGAGGGGGACCCCATTGTTAGTTTATGAGAGTTAAAACATAACCGTAGTATATCAACAATAATATTGTACCTTAAAGTTGTATAAGTGCTAAACCTTTAACCCGTATTCCCACCTAGTGGAAATGAAAAATTGAAAATTAAGGTCTAACCCTCTATAATGGGAACAAGAAAAACAGATTATTTCCTGAGCTCTCAGCATGATAAGCAATATTTGTGACTTCTCTGCTAATATCTTATCCTGATCTGGAGCCACTCAGTCAGCAAAAAGTCATCTCTGGTGGGTGTTTGCCGAGGGGCTATTGGAATGCGGCCTCTGTCACTTTCTCCCGTTCACCTGAACCCAAGGCCCTGGGCGAGGTGGTGGAGTGGGTAGAGGGTCCCACCCGGGTGTGGGGGGAACCGGAATGTCTAAGTCCTTGCAGAATGAGTGGAGGTCCTCTGGGTATCGCAGTGTGGTGGATCTCCCATCTTTCTTTGCTGTGAGGCTAAAGGGGAAACCCCAATTGTATCGGAAGTCATGTTCTTTCAGTGTTGTGAGGAGTGGCTGTAGGGAGCGCCTTTGCTGAAGGGTGATCCAGGACAAGTCCGGGTACAGCTGTATAGGGGCACCATCAAAATCTATGGTGCGCATGTTGCGAGCTTTTCTCATTATGTCTTCCTTCAAAGCGTAGTTATGGACCCTGCAGATTACATCTCTTGGTCTTGGGCCTGGCCCTCGGGGGCGAAGAGCACGATGGGCTCTGTCCAGCTTAACTCTTTGGTTTTCCGGGCGACCCAAAACGTTGTTGAAAATAGCTTGCAGTGTGACTTGTAAGTCCTCGTCCTGGGTCGCTTCTGGGAGGCCACGGACTCTAATGTTGTTACATCTGCCTCTATTGTCAAGATCCTCGAGATGGCGTTGAAACTCTCTAAGGGCCGAAGCTTGCGTGGACAATCGATCATGTATGTGGGAGACTTCCATCCTTGTATCGTATGCTTCTTCTTCTATAGAATGGACCTTAGCAGACAGATGATGTAGATTTCAGATCTACATGTGTCACGTACCTCTTGGATGAGCATACGAAAGTCCTGTTTTGTGGGCATGCAACGGACATAATCTCTCCATGAAGTACATGCTTCAGGTTCAGGGTCAGGGTCCATTATGATGTGGGCATGTGGATCCCTCATGGTGATGAAGGAAGTGCCTGGTGGGGGAGGTCCCCTCTGTAATGCATGTGGAGGGGTCTTGAAATTAGACTGCCTTGCCGGGTCACTGGCATGTACTTGTGCTACATGAGCTACATGTGAATAAGCCCCCTGCAGCTCTTCAGGCCGCTGCGGTGAGGAAGGCCTTGCCGCTTTGTTAGACTCCTTGTGCTGCAGGGATGAGGATGATGACTTGTCCCTTGTAGTCTGGGATCTTTGTGGCAGGGAACTTGGGTCCCATTCCTGGGCTGAGGATTCCCACAGAGAAGAGGCTTGGCCTGCACTCGGTGACGATGCAGGCCCTATTAGGCAGGGAGGAAACGGCTGAGACAGGCTGCCTAGTGTGTCCCCCACATAGGATAGCACAGGACCGGCCTGGGTACTAATAGGTGGGAGCGGCGGGCGATCGGGTAACAAATCCCCTTCAGAGGCATACCTATCCGTTCGCTTTCCCAGGGAGAGCCGCTGAGGAGAGGAAGAGAGGGCCGCTGCGTATGATGGTGGAGCCGGCGCCGGCGCCATCTTGGCCTCGTGGTGTCCCGCCGGAGCCCCGAGGCCAAAATACTCCGTTATGAGAGGCGGGGGAGTCGGAGAAGATCTTGTGGCATGTCCCTTGGGTTCTGGGTCTTTAGCCTTTCGAGGTTTGCCCATGTTATCGGTGCTTTTTAGCTGCTTTTAGCTGTTTGCAGGCGGATCCGGTCAGGAGCTCTAAGGAGACACGTCCGCTCCGGAAGCCATCCAAGCCATGCAGGACACAGTTTTTTAAGGTTTAAATAAATCACTGAATTTACTGCCTACCACAATATGTTGCCCCTTGCACCTGCTCAACTTGCACAGTAAGGTTAGCTAAAATTCAGCCCTGGGTCTCATTCTTACATCCTACATGACCATGGTACAGAAAGTGTACTGCAAATACCTGCACCCGGGATCTCAAATGTTCCAATCTCTTCTCAGCCTGTACACCTGAGTGATGGGCTGAAAAGAGTCAAGGCTGTCTGCTGCTGTAAACATGTATCCACGTGTATCTGCACATCCAGTTGCCTGCAGGTAGGGATACATTTTTGCCCTTCGATATAAACTCTCTGCATCTAGGGTCAAAAATTTGTCCCTAACAGCAGGTAACCACTGTGACCCACAGTTTGTTAATGTGTCGCTCAGGCTCAATCGATGTGGGGAGTAATGTAGATGATACCGAATGTGCTACAGGAGAGTCGGCAAGGGATGGAGCTCATCCCAGCTCTTGTAGTCACTGAAGGGAAGAAAGAAAAAAAATCCCTGGTGCCGCACATCCGCAGAGTCCTATGGTAATGTAGTAGTGATGGGAGAGACTACCTCAGCCCGGGTTCCTGCCAGGCCACACCCCATTGTGTTTTGCTTTGTCCCCCGGAGCTTAAATATGGGGACCACTGGATGTGCAGATACACGTTAACAGCAGTTGCTCTTTTCAGCCCATCACTCAGGTGAAGAGGCTGAGCAGCTGACAAAAATTGGAACATCTGGGATCCTGGCTGTAGGTATTCATGGTATATTTGCCATTCCATGGCCATTTAGAACATATGAATGAGATCTAAAGCCTGGTTCACACAGTAAGTTTTTTTTTAGTTCAACCCAGCGGGCTGAACGAAAAAAAAACTAGGGAGCTTAGGAGGAACTCGCTGTACTAATGAGTAAACTACCACACCACAACTGCATGCATTGCATTCTATTCAGTTGAATGGGGATAATTTTTGCTTCACTGCATTGCAAAGCCTCATGGCCCCACTCTGCTGTCACATGATTTAACCGTACCTCCCCCAACATAAAAGTGTAAATGATGCCTTTAAGTTTGAAAGACCTGAACCCCCCCCAGGAAAAAAATAATCTACGGCCCTGTGTCTGTTGTTATATACAGTAAGTCCACACTCGATAAAAACCGGGGCTGTCCATATGGTTAGACCAGAACCACTGGCTGTCTGAGCATAGAAAGATAATATGGTATGTAGCATGAAATAACTATAATCAATAATCAAACCAGTAAATTACTAGGCTGCCTTAAGTTAAACGAAACACTGCCCATACATAGACTGCCACCATAACGACACCATTCAAACACTCTGCCCCTTAAATAGCAGTGTTTGGTGCCGAAAGACGCGCCACAGCCACACTACTAGCGCTGGCCCCTGATGTCATCCAGCTGTGTCAGGCAAACTTTGCCATGCATGCGCTGGAACAGGTCGGCGAACAAAATGTTGCCAGCCTGTCTGGCCCGTAACATCCTCCAGCCGCATCAGGCATATCATGCCGCCATTTGCACTAGAACGATCCAGCGAACAGAACGCCACTGGCCCGTCCCAGTCACGCGCACCATGCCATCTAGACCACCTCAACAATGGCGACAACCAAACCAACCCCTGCTACTTCCAAAGGGTCCCAGGAAGACCACACCTCCACCACCACAACTTGGACAGTCAGAGAATGTAAGTATACTTCCTGATGCCCAGTTTGAAATCCATGGCAACAGGCCGCCCAGAATGGAGGGAGTGGGGCCTGAGAGTACCCTCCAGTGGCATGGAGCAACATTATGCTAGCACAATCACATGGAATAAAACAACTCAATACAATCAATCAAAGGTTGGGAACTGTGAACAATGCCACCAAACAGCCTCCCCATCGTTTCTAAGGGCAGATCGTACAATGGCATATGAATTAATTAACAATAATACCCCAAAACAAAATGAAAAACACATAAATAGATACTAATACAATAATATTAATAATAATCAAGGGAGAAAGATATGTATATGATATACTGTAGAAAGGTACCCACCATTAGCAGAAAATGATGAGTATAGTCATACATCTAACAAGTACGTTAGTAATAAGAAAAGCTTATTCATATGGTACCAGATATACAGTATGGGGAAGATTTATTACAAAAATGGCTTAACGCTCAAAGCGGAGTTCCACCCAGAAATGGAGCTTCCAAGGATCCGGTTCCTCCCCGCCTCTTGTGTCACATTTGGCACCTTTCAGGGGGGAGAGGGAGCAGATACCTGTCTAATCCAGGTATTTGCTCCCACTTCCGGTATCCTCAGCGATCTACGCCATGTCCGGCCCCTCCTTGAGACAAACCATTGAATGCTGACAGAGATGCTTACAAAGGTCAGCTTTTATTTTTAAAATTATTCATTTATTTAAAAGCTCAAAAGGAAAATAAAAACTGTTTTAAGTTACAACAAATGTAAAAAGTCTTTGCTAGAATCTGACTTTAATTTGTTAATCAAGTCCATTTAATCTGTGGTGCTCACACAAGCTAGTTGAGGTTGCAAATATAATATCTTTAATCATACTGTATTCAGATGACGTTTAGGGGTTGGGAACCTGGTCCCCAGCCAGGTGTTCACCAAAAAGCTAGGAGGCAAATTGACTATCTCGGTACAATACAATGGAGGTAGATTCAGGTAAAGAAACAATCATGTAAAAAAATATACAAAAGTTTATTGATACACAATACATGACAAACATATCAATGATGAATTAAAAGATAGGTGATGGTCCATGTGTATCACCAAGATAAAAACCCCTGACGGGGAAGATCACAATGGGATAGTTGGTTACCGACAGCATTTCTACTAGTTTCGCAGACTGAGCCGCTTCATCAGGAAAATATCTGCAATTTAATTAGCACATGATCAAAAACAATGTATTTAATCACATACAAGGAAAAACAGTAATTCAAGCAATATATAAATTTAGACAATATACAGCTGTTATATGGGGACAGATGAGAGACCGCTTACCCGAATCCCGGTATACACAAGGCACAGGGCTTCACCAGTAAAGGGTCTCCCATAGCGACTGGGGGAGACTAGCAATTCGAAAGGCTGGAGTCTGAATGAAATAAAGTGCATGGAATGGGTAATCCATGAACTAGAGCATGTAAGAGGGGAGGAGAGGAGGTGGGGGAGGGAGGGGGAAAAATTTGTGGAGTGGTGACCAGGCTCCCAAACCCCTTATCTCTAAATATTTCTGGATGATGGTACAACTTCTAATTGATCTTATCTATTCATCAATATTGTTTGTAGAGGCTATTCAGAATTGGCAATTTTCTTATTTCATCCACAAATTTATTTTAAACACTGAAAAATGTGTAGTATTTCTGTGTTTAAAGATCTTTTTTTTTCTTAATTTTATAGGATTGAAGTGCAATAGGTAATGAAGGAATGATAAGGTGAAATGTCAACAGATAAACATTTCTAAATGCAGACAAGAGCAGGAGATTATTTTATTAATCACTTTTTTTAGCCCAGAAAATAGGTATTTTAAATTTGAAAGACTTGGCTCCCACTGTTTTTAGTAAGAGTTGGACTTCAGGACTTCTTTGAAGTTCACTAAACCCTTCTCAATCTGAATCTAGTACAGTTCAGCTCATTACTAGCGACACGCATTTGTGAATTGATATAAAAGAATCTGCCAACATCTCACACACAAATGTTAGGTCTCCCACAAATGTTAGATCCAGTTGGATCTCCCAGTCTGTTGAGATTGTATATGCATATCCTCAAATATATGTCTTTATGGTTCAGTTAACTCTAAATGTCCCCAAGATACCATTGTGTGTGATAGTTGTAATGTTGACTTTGACTCATTATGTCCCATTGGTTACCTCCTATCTTGAAGATAATCTGGTATTGGAAGTGAACAAGCTGCAACAAAAATGATTCTGTTAGTAAGTCAGCTCAGTGGGTTTGCACTCTGTAAAGTTAAACACAAACTAAATCAGAACAGAAACAGCAAGAAGGCATAGAGTGGAAAGGAGAATAGTCAAAACGCACCTAGGGTTTTCAGTATGTTTTTAGCAAAGTAAAAATATATACATTCCTTTTGTTGTCTACTGTCTGCTTAACAATCTAACTTTTCAAAATGTGAAGCTTGCACAAAACAGATTTGTCATACACTGCTGAACTATTCTACTTTAAATATTGATAGTATATGCTTTTGTACATTAGTAATTGCAAATGTACTTTATAAACAGACTCAAATATGTGGAAGAACAAATAGTTTTAGTCTAGTACATAGGAAATGTGAAAGCTGCCTTGTAAAATTTTAAACCATTTCCCTAATGTGCAAAGTATTATTGTGCATGTGTTCTTTTCTTGGGAAAATGTCTCTCAAAGAAAATTGTTCAATTTTAAATTTTGTTTTTTTAGACTGAAGACTTTCCCTGGAAGGAAAATTTTACAATACACAGCTGAAATTAAATTTGTAGCTTAACAGAGTGTTGATCATGATGGGGGAACAAAACCAAAAATCCTCAAGCTCTCAACCATGGATCATAGCAAGAAAAACAATTCAATGATGAGTAATAAACAACAAGACCCAGTTCATCTGGCAAAGGACATCTGGAAATGTAGCTTGTAAACCATTTTTAAGATAGTCAGCGCTCAATTGGTTAATGAAGAAAATTACTGTCAAGTCAAAGGGGGGGCTCAAAGATAATGAAAACAATTGTATTTGTTCAATGCTTGTTAAAACATGTAGTAAAGTGGCAATAAAGAATAAAAGTTATACAAAGGCTACAATACCACTGCAGGTCACCATGGCAGTGAGAAGCCAACATCCAAAGTGCTAGCAGTGGAGTATGGGGGGCACCAGTCACTGTGCTGCCCCAGATGGACTCCAAAGGGAAATGTATGGGAGATCCACTTGCTGGAGGTGGAAAACTGGATCAACGTGGGGCTGAAGTTGCCGCTGGACGTGGGATGTTGTGTGGCCGCTGACAGCCTGAATAAGTATGCAGCTGCAAGTCTCCAACATTGATCATATGGTGGATGGATCAGCTGACCTGGGCAGCCTAAACCCGGAGCCAGAAGCAGAGAGAGCTGAGCTGTAGATGGAACGTACTCACGTTTGGAGTTCCTGCTGAGGTGGAAGGGGAAGAGACCAGGACCAGTGTGGAATGCAAGCTTGATGGTTGCCATGACTATGCGTTTCGTGAGCTTTATCAAAGTCACAAGAAGCGCAAACAAAGTACTTAAATACTCTGTTAGGGGGTGGGGAAGGGGCAGGACAAAAAAAACAGCAAATTAAGTGGGATTGTTAACTCCTCACTGCCCTGATGGGTTATACCTATTATAAATCATATGTTGTAGTATATGATATCAAGATCTAATAATACAAATTGTATATATGAAAAAATAAAAATAAATATAAAAAGACAAAAGAAAAAGCCATTGTAATATCCTATTAGAAATTCATAATAATTAATGAAATAACCACAAAAATGCAGTTGAAAGTAAAAAATAAACATAAAAATAAAAATAAAAATGTAAACATGAAAATGAATAAAAATAAAGAAAATAAAAAAGAAATGAATAAGCACAAGGTCCAAGAACACCAACACATTGGGATCAAGCACGTGTGTAAAGGATAATCCGTGTGGGTTTGCATTACAATGGGCCACAGAGGAAGAGAACACATCCGGGCCACCACTCCAGATGAGCAGGTTGTCATCGATGTATCTGTCATAAAACACAGTGGGGGTTATTTATGAAAGGCAAATCCACTTTGCACTGCAAGTTCACTGAAAGTGCACTTGGAAGTGCAGTCACTTTAAATTTAAGGGGTAGATCTGAAATGAGTGGAAGCTCTGCTGATTTTATCATCCAATCATGTGCAAGCTAAAACGCTGTTTTTTATTTTCCTTGCATGTCCCCCTCGGATCTACAGCGACTTTACTTCCAAGTGCACTTTCAGTGCACTTTCAAGTGCACTTGCAGTGCAAAGTAGATTTTACTTTAAGAAATAACCCCCAATGTGTTTGGCAAATAGGTTGTTGGCCCAGATGTATTTCTCCTCCCAGTACCTAATAGTGAGATTGGCATATACAGGGTCAAAATTGGCACCCATGGCTGTGCCCTTGATTTGCAAAAAAAACTGATCAAGAAACATAAAATAATTATGCCTCAAACAAAAATCAATGCACTTGACCAAGAACTCAGATCATCTTGAATTCATGGTTCCAACCTTAGTCAAGAAGTACCGTATAGCTGTGAGGCCTACCTTGTGGGGTTTGATGTAGATAAAGAAGAAACATCAAGAGAAGCCCACATATAGTTATCTTCCCAAGAATAATGTCGGAGGGCATCAATGATGTCTTTCAAAATCCCTAATGTAGGAAGAGAGTTGGGACACTAAAGGCTGTAGAAAGAAATCCATGTATACAGAGAGACCGCTAGTGAAGCTATTGGCACTCGCTACTATTGGTCTCCCTGGAGGATCCACCAAAGATTTATGTATTTTGGGGAGATGGTAGAAATATGGTGTGCTGGATAAGAGGGAGAGACAATTTTTGTTTCATCCCAAATCCAGCACACCATCATTCCAATCATCATAGATCAAGGTTTTGAGTATTTCCTGATAACCTGGAAGGGGGTCAGCAGAAATTTTGAGGTGCGTGTCAGTGTCTGCTAGCAGCTGATAAGCCTCTTTCAGATAATCTTCTCTATTTTGCACAACAAGGCTACCCCCTTTATCAGCCTGTTTAATAATGATTTCCTTTTTGGCTACTAAATCCTTAAGGGTCTGACATTTCTTTATAGATAAGTCATGATGGTTCCATGTGGAGGTATCACAAAGCCTGGTAGTATGTCTTGATATATGGGCCCTTAAAATGTGTGGGGAAAAAAGGTTAATGTATCTTTACATTTCATGTGTGTGATTTCTGGGTCCAAAAAAGGAACCAGATTATGACTCTCAGTATGACCTTCTGACCAAAGTTCTTCTAGAATGTTCAAGTGTTCATAATTTGGTTGGATATTAGTTTCTTCCATCATTTTGGATTCTCCCCTGGCTATGCTGTTTTTGCTAGTAGAGTAGTATTGGGGTTGTTGGCATAGTGCCGTTTGAGGGTTAATAATCATATGAATCTATGTAAATCCTTAAAAAGGTCAAATATGTTTGGCCCTATAGAAGGAGAAAAACTGAGGCCCTTTTGGAGTAGGTGAAGTTCAAATGGGGTTAAATTATGTGTAGACAGGTTATAGATTTTAATGGTGCTATGTTATTGAAATATTCAGCTGCTAAAAAACCCTTGGGGAAACCAGTCTAATTTTTGTACAATGTACTTAAATACCCTGTTGGGGGGCGGGGAAGGGACAGGACAAAAAAGCAACAAATTAAGTGAGATTGTTAACTCCTCACCGCCCTGATGGATTATACCTATTATTATTATAAAGGTTTTATATAGCGCCAACAGTTTGCGCAGCACTTAACAAAATAAAGGCAGACATTACAGTTACATTACAATTTGGTACAAAAGGAATCAGAGGGCCCTGCTCTACTAAAAAGGAAGGGTCAATTGATACAAAAGGTAATAACTGTAGGAGATGAGCTGATGGAGAAAGTAAAACAGTGTTAGTTAGAAGCAGCATAAGCTTCGTTAAAGAGAAGGGTTTTCAGAGATCATCTAAAGATGGATAGATTAGGGGACAGTCGGACAGATTGGGGTAGGGAGTTCCAAAGGATGTGAGAAGCTCTGGAGAAATCCTGGAGGCAAGCATGGGAGGAGGTGACAAGGGAGCTAGAGAGCAGGAGGTCTTGGGAGGACCGAAGAGAGCGGCTTGGTATTTTGGGACTAGGTTAGTGATGTAGGTGGGGGCAGAGTTATGGATGGCTTTGTAAATTGTTCTTAGTACTTTGAATTTTATTCCTTGGGTGAGTGGAAGCCAGTGGAGGGATTGGCAGAGAGGGGTGGAGGACACTGAATGGTTGGTAAGGTGGATGAGTCTTGCAGCGGCATTCATTATGGACTGAAGGGGGGATAGTCGATGTAAAGGTAATCCAAGAGGAGGGAGTTGCAGTAGTCGAGGCAAGAGATAACCAGGGAGTGAATTAGAAGCTTGGTGGTGTCATTAGGCCGTATTCTGGAAATGTTGTGGAGGCTAAGGCGGCATGATTTGGACAGGGATTGTATGTGGGCCTGAAAGGACAGTTCAGAGTCTAAGGTTACCCCTAGCACCCTGGCATGTGGGGACGGACTGATAGATGTGCCATTGATCTTGACAGAGAAGGGGGAAGGGGCACATGGGGGAGGAAATATTAAGAGCTCAGTTTTTTTTTTTTAATCAAACAAGGTTTTATTGATCAACTGGTGCATACATAATATGCTTGTGGTAACACATTAACATGGTAACAGTACATTAATTGTTGTAAGTTCAGTATTTATGATATTGAGTACACAAAACTTGTCGTGTGAGGATATTCAGGGTGTATACATTTGACACGTGCAACTACACATCTAAACTCACATCCGAGATATCACCTTATAACCATTTAGTTACATTAGACACAGGTAGCAGATTCTTGTAGCCAACGATCCAATATCTTATTGTACTTGGCAGGGCAACCCCTATTAATATATATGCATTTCTTATATGGTAATGTATTATTCACCTTCACCTTCCATTCCACTATTTTAGGAGGCGCTTGTCTCATCCATTTTTTGGCTATAATCTTTCTTGCTGCAAAGAGTGTTTCATGTAGAAATGTTTTGGTGTATTTGTCAATTGTATCTGGAATTATACCTAGGAGGCATTGTTTTGGGTCTAGGGCTAAGGGTGAGCCCATTGTGTCATGCAGAAATGTCACAATTTGTTCCCACAGGCCTTGAATCTTAGGGCATGTCCAGATCAAGTGGAAAAAAGTGCCCGTCTCCCTCCCACACATCTGGCATGTGGTGGGTTGTGTGCGTTTATATCTTGCCACTCTAAGGGGTGTAAGATATGCCCTGTGAAGTATGCAGAGCTGCGACAAACGGTCTGATAATTTGGGGGACACAGCTTTGCAGAACTCCAATGCCTCTCCCCACTCCTCATCCTCTATTGGTCCCACCTCTCTTTCCCATCTTGGTTTGAGATCATATGCTATTTTAGTAGATACAGGGATTGAGAGCATGTTATAAAAGGCAGAGATCAATTTATGAGGGTCTGTACTCTTAATTACTGCCATAAGAATATTATTTTTGGGGTTGGGGAGAGAGCCAGGGAATTGTGACTGTGACACATGCTGGATTTGTAAAAATCTGAAGAACATCTGGTTCTGAATTGTAAAATCTTCCTTAAGTGTATCAAAGGTTTTGAGATGTCCATCCTTGAATAAGTGGTGTAGGTAAAATACTCCCTGCATGGACCATATAAATGTATCATGAATTTTATTAAACTCGGAGAGGTTCTTGTTATGCCATATCGGCGTGTAATCATTGATCTGTGGAATTTCAAGTTTAGAGGCAGCTAAATCCCATATTTCCCTGTAGTGATATAACATGGTATGTCTATTTTCTCCTTTCTCCATTCCTCCCGAGCCGGATGCTATTGCGTATATCGAGTCCTTCGTGTGTTGTGCCCACTTTGGACATAAGAGCGTGAGAAATCTCTCGCTGTCTGTTTTATCTAAGTGGAACATCTGTGACAGTTGTGCTGCAATGTAATATAGGTTAAAATCGGGGAGAGCTGTGCCACCAAGGTCCGTTGGATTCTTGAGTGTTTGCCATGCTAGTTTGTGTCTGTTGGGCCCCCACACAAATGGCTTAAGGAGGGACTCTAAAGATTTAAAATGTTTCAAGGGTAAGTAAACCGGAGTATGCCAGAGAACATACAGTATTTTAGAGGGTAGTATCATTTTGATTAAATGTATGCGTCCCCAGACCCCCAGTGGTAGTTTGGACCAAACTCGTATTTTATTTTTAACCGTAGCGATGAGAGGATCTATATTGAGGGATACATAGTCTGCAGGGGATCTAGATATATGGATCCATAAATATTTAATAACATCAACTCTCTGAAGCGATAGTCTGGCTTGGGATTCTGGGGGTGAGAAGCAATTGGTAAAATTTGGGACTTGTCCCAATTGATTTTCAGCCCTGAAAATATTCAGAATTGTTCAATCGTGTGGAGTGCGGTACATAATGATGGGCCCGAATCTGCTAAATATAAAAACGTGTCGTCTGCATACATGCTAATTTTTTCAATTAAAGAGCCCATTCTAAGTCCTTTAATCTCCGGATTCGCTCGGATGGACATCGCAAGGGGTTCTGCCGCAAAGGCATATAACAATGGGGATAAGGGGCAGCCCTGTCTCGTGCCTCTGCTGAGGTCAAACATCTGAGACGACCACCCATTAGCCACCACTCTGGCCCTAGGTGCCTGGTATAATAATTGCACCCATTTAATAAATTTCGGGCCGAAGCCATAACCCTCCAAGCATCTCCAGAGATACCTCCACTCCACCGAGTCAAAGGTTTTTGCTGTGTCTAAAGTCACCACAACCCATGAGCCAACCTCCTTGTGTGTAGCCTGCATATTAATATATAGTTTCCGGAGGTTAAACGAGGTGTTGCGACCAGGCATGAACCCAGCCTGATCTGCATGTATTAATGATAAAATTACTTGATTAAGCCTAATGGATAGTACTTTGGCTAATGTTTTAATATCAACCTGTAAAAGGGATATTAGACGATAGGATTCTGGGTATCCCGGGTCCTTTCCCCATTTGGGGATGAGGACTATTGTTGCCTCTGTCATAGATGGGGGTAAAGTCCCAGTTTCAAAGAGATGATTGTATAACATTAGTAGTTTAGGAGTTAGTATTTCGCTAAATTGGGAATAGAACTCGATTGGGAGCCCATCTGAACCTGGAGATTTAGACCTAGAAAAACTGGCCATAGCAGTTGTAATTTCGTCTGTGCTGAGGGGTGCCTCTAGTAGTTCTATCTGTTCCTTTGTCAGCTGTGGGAAAGTCACCTTCTCAAGAAAGAGAGACATAGATTGTGTCTCAGTGGGAGCTGTCGTTTTGTATAAGTCAGCAAAGAAATCTCTGAACATAGAAGTTACTCTAGGTGGATCTGTTATTTGTTGTCCTCCAGGGCCATGTAATGTGATGACCACTGGGGGCCTATCTTCGCTGTGTACTAAGTATTCCAGTAACTTGCCTGCATTTTCCCCATGTTCAAATATTTTCTGTTTGGAAAAAAATATTTTTTGTCTAGCTTTCTGGTATTGTAGTTTGTTTACTACTCTAGTTTGTAGTATAAGCAGGTCTGCGTTTGTGGGGGACGGGGTGTTGGCAAAGTCTCTTTCGGCAGAGGATAGATCCTCCAGCACCTTACCGAGGGCACTGGAAGAGTTTGTCTTAATTTTATTGATAGCAGTAATTAATGTGGAGTGTGTGAATAGCTTAAAGGAATCACATACTGCGGATGGTGATGCAGACTTTTCATTCTCCACAAAGTACATTTTCCATTTATCCATAAGCTCATCATCCTCAGGTAGAAGAGAGAGCCAAAATGGGTTTAAATGCCATGTCCGTGGTGGTTTTGCTATAGGGATTCTCAATGTAATCCAATAAGGACTATGATCCGAGAGTATTCTGGGGCAAAATACAGCCTCTGATAGTCTTGGTGTCAATCTGCTGGAGATGAGTATAAAATCTATACGGGACATGGACCCATAAGAAGACGAGAAGCATGAGTATGATTTGGCCTGTGGGAACTTGTGGCGCCATGTGTCTATTAAGTGGAAGGTGGAGATGAGCTTAGAGAACCTAGTCTCATTAGGAGTATTGCGGGTAGGCAAAGTAAGTTGGAGCCTGTCTAAAGTCAGGTTTAGTGTGGTATTAAAGTCACCTAGCCAAACTGCAGATATAGCCGGATGACGGGCCATAAACGATAGTCCCTCTTTAATTATGGAGATGTTAAATGGGGGTGGTATATGAAAAGCCAATATAAGTAGGGGTTCGCCATATAATTTAGCATGGATAAAGACATATCGGCCTAGTGGGTCCGTGGACAACTCACATAACTCAAAATGTACCGACTTGGCTATCAAAACTGAGACTCCCCTGGAATGAGATGCATGGGTAGAATGATACGCCCATCCAACCCATGGCCGGCGAAGTGCCATCTGGACACCTCCCTCAACGTGCGTCTTCACCAATGCTACTATATCAGCATGTTGTTTCTTGAGGAATGTGAGGACTGCTGCACGCTTAAATTTCTCACGCATGCCCCTCACATTCCATGTGAGAAACTTCAAAGATGCCATAAACACAACCCTTTAATAATTAAGATAACAGTTACGGTAAGCAATTTGCTCTCTATGTGTAAGGCACACATATTCTTAGTATGTAAACATAGCTGCATCAATCTTGTAGCGCACGACATATATGAACATTCACATGGACATATCATTCGACATGTTACCTTCTGTGATTGATATGCACAATCAAGTTTACCCAAACTATAAACAAATGAACTCCCACCCCCTCCCTGCCCTGCACTGTCCCAAACTGGTGTGGGCATATTCCCTTTACTTGTGCCTAACTTGGAAACATTCCATCTTCCTGAGTAAAACGAGAGGTATCATCCATGTCATTTGTACAAGATATGGTATGTTCTCCCAATCCCCTTGCTTCCAGTTAACTGCAGCGAATAAGATCCAGAAAAAGTTCCAGTAATCATGGTACTGCTTCCCAGTATTCTGTGGGGTAAAGTCTTGCTGCACTATGCATGTTGTCATTAGGACTTCTGCCTCTCCGGAGCCCTGGAGAGTAAGTGTACTCTTATACTGTAGGTGTCTAGAATTTAAACTTCGTACTTGCGCTGGTTCGGGAACATTTCTACGTCACATTCACAGAGTTGCCGTGTGTAGTGATAGACAGTTCACATTAAAAAGTGCATGGTTCCTAAGGCAACAGTGTAACTATGCGACTATGTCTGGGACTTGATCAACCAGCTCTTTCTGGAACAGCCCGACGTTCCAGCCAGGTGATCACTTCCTCTGGATCTTCAAAGAAGATTGCACGACCATCATGTTCCACTCTAAGGTGGGCAGGAAAGAACATAGAGTATTTATATTGTAAGTTCCTTAGCCTACACTTGGCCTCCGTAAAGCTTTGCCGACGGCGCTGTACCTCTGCCGAGACGTCTGGGAAAATAGCCACTTTAACATTCCCTATTGGGATATTGCCCTTCTCCCTCGCCATCCTCAGAGCTGTATCTCGATCTTTGTAATTAAGGAGTTTAGCTATGAATGTGCGAGGGGGAGATCCCTGCGGGGGGGGGGTCTTGCTGGCATACGATGTGCCCTCTCCACCGCAAACATAGGGGAGAAGGCTTCTCTCCCATAGGTGTTGATCAAAAGTTGTTCCAAGAATGTGGTAGTGTCCTTGCCCTCAGACCCCTCTGGCAGGCCGATCAAGCGTATGTTACATCTTCTCAGCCTATTCTCCATATCATCCTGTTTTGTAAGGAGTTGGTGTATTTGCCGTTGTACACGATCTGAGGATGTTTGTAAGGGTGGTATGGCATCCTCCACCTTGCTCAGTCTGGTCTCGGCTTCCTTCACTCTGTCTCTGAGCTTTTGAAAGTGTTGCCTAATAAGGGAAATATCCATCTTGACTTCCTCAATTTGGGCCGTGAGTGAAGTTCTGCAAAAGGTGATTGCTTCAAGGAGTTTGTCAGTGTCACTCGCCGTTCGTTCTCCCCCTCCAGTTTTCTCAGAGGCTCCATCTTCCTCCATGTCCTCTTTGTCTTGTCGGCGATACTGATCAAGTTTTGCCGCCACTGCCTTCTGTGCTTTGGTTGGTGACATGCTGTGAAGGCCTGGGGTATCACACAGCGAGTCCCCAATCTTGTGTTGGCAAAATTAACTGCTTGTGGGATAGGAGAGAGTGCTGGCTAGGGTCACAAGGCCACTAATATGACCGGGGGTAGAGGGTGCTCTTATGTGGCGAGTACTTAGTATGTTGTTGCTCCCTTTGGGGTGTTGGCAATCTGAGGCTACAGTGGGGAGTGTAAAGGGACCCCAAAAGAAGTTGCTCACTGGTGATCAAAAAGGCAACAAGCCTAAGATGCAGCACAGGCTGGATGAGTAGGGGCTCCTACACACAGGCCTAGGCCGTGACCTAGCCTAAACACGGCCGCCGCTCCTTCTGGGGTACTGGGGGGCCAGGAAAGTCTATCAGTATGAGGATGAATGCATTCCAGATCCCCTAGGTGGTTATTCAGTACCTGAGCAGCAGTAGGGCACAGTTCTCTCGGAGTAGGTCTGAGGCATTGGAGGACCAAGATGGCCGCGGACCTCCAGGAGTAGGCCGAAGCCATGGACTTGCCTGAATTCGGCCACCGTGTAAAGGATCGCCGCTCCGCTCGGGCCGCCGTTCATCCAATCGCTCCGGAAGTTAGTGTAGGGTGTTGTAGGTGTCCCAATGAGGGTAATCCAGCAATTTAGAGCAGTACAAGCAGTCCAGGAGTGATTATATCAGGAGTAATGGATGGAACTCAGGGAATGTATGTCCTACTCCATGCTGTGTCAGGCCACACCCCCCATTAAGAGCTTAGTTTTAGATAGATTCAGTTTGAGGAAGTGGTTTGACATCCAGACTGATATGTCTGTTAGTAAATCAGTGATGCGTGAGGAGATTGATGGGGTGAGCTGAGGAACAGAGAGTTAGATTTATTTATGTTAATATCAAGATCTAATAATACAAACTGTATATATGAAAAAAGAAAAAGAAATATAAAAATAAAAAAGCCATTGTAAAACTCCTATTAGAAATGCATAATAATTTATGAAATAACCATAAAAATGCAGTTGAAAGCAAAAAAATAAAAATAAAAATAGACATAAAAATAAAAATTTAAACATGAAAATTAATAAGAATAAAAATTAATACAAATAAAAATAAAGACAATAAAGAAGAAATGCCATGTAATGATGTAATGAAAATTACATCTGAATCACCGAATATAAATGAAAATGAACATAAGATGAATATAACAATGTGTTTAGATAGAAAATAAAATAAAATAAAATAAAATAAAATAAAATGAAAATAATAATAAATTCTTAACCAGAGGGAGGGGGGTTGGAGACCCGTAGCAAAAGCCAAAATGTTCAGTCATTAGCACTCTCACTCACCCTGCAAAAATATGAGACAAAAATGTTTGATTGATTTGTGTAAGAATAATATATACCTATATAGACCAAGGATCAAAACAGACAGAACTGACAAAGGCATATATGTTGGACCCTTATAGTGCTATCAAACTTGAACTAAATGAGGTTACATGTTTCCAGCTCCTCATTCATACCATTTGGAGTAAGGGATTCCAAAATGTATATCCAGAAGGTTTCCCTCCTACAAAGGAGGGCAAATCTATCATTTTCCGTGAGGGTACCTTTGGGGATAGTTTCATTTGCCAGTACTTTATGACATCTGGGGGTTGATTTACTAAAACTGGAGCACTCAGAATATGGTGCAGCTGTGCATGGTAGCCAATCAGCTTTCAACGTCAGCTTGATCAATTAAGTTTTGGCAATAAAACCTGGAAGCTGATTGGTTTCTATGCAGAGCTGCACCAGATTTTGCACTCTTCAGGTTTAGTAAATCAACCCCTGATGTCATCATTGTGCATTTGATGAAAATGCTGCGGGACACTATTATTTTATGAACTTGCGGTGATCACCAACCCTTGCCTGCAGGGCGCAAATGGTGTGGCCCACGTACAATTGCAAGTACACCGCAGAACATAAATAACAAAATCGGTTGAACATGTTATATACTGTTTAATATGCAAAACCCTGCCTTTATTGGTAGTAATATTTGTAGTGCCATTCGTGATAAACTGTCAATTTGGGATGAAACTGCTCAAAAACTGACAATTACATCAGACAGGGGCAACTATGAAAGTGACAGTAATTTTCTTCATTAACTCATTGAGCTCTGACTATCTTCAAAACGATCATGATGAAGGAGTTGAACCTTAGTGCTTCTTTGCTTTTCATACAGAATAATACTATAAAACATGTTTAGTTTAAATCAAAGGTTTATAACAAAATAAATGTAAGTGTTTCTTTTAGCAAAGATGTCTATATCCCTAAACCAATTTATAACCCAACTCCATGCAAAACATTTGCCTCTATATAAACCTATTTGAAAGATTGTACCTAACTTCCTGTTCCTGTGACAGCAGTACAAGAAATTGGGGGAGTAACCGTCACTGGGACAAGTAGACACAGACAGTGAAATCAACCTGACAAAGGTTCTAACTATTCCTCATTTTACTGAAAATGTGTTGGTTGCAGCCTCTGTCCTCACTGGAGAGATGTCCAATCAATTGCTATCACAACAAGAAGGGACATCCCCAAATAGAGATGCAGAATACGGGCGCGTGTCTAACTGTTGAAGGAGCAAGACGTGCTCCAGAGGAGCTCCGCAGAGCCTGATACTATCCACAGCCATCCTGCGGATATCAGCAGTGGGAGAACCTCCAAACTCCCCTCAGTCATCCCCAGACAGCATCTACATTGTTCCCAGCGAGGATTGCAGTAGTTGGCAAGCCGATTGGGTGTCTTCAGGTCCGCGGCCGGGCCTACAGCAACACAGCAACCCGTCGCCATCTTGAGGCCTACTGTGCCTCCTGCATCCCCGGTCTCCGGTACGGCGATCCGCAGGTGGAGAGGCAGCGGACCGCCACACACAGGCACTGGACATCCCTGGGAGGGTGCCGCATTGTGGGAGGCCCGAGCAGACTTTGAGAGCTCCGTTTCCGGAGGCCTGCGGCCGCCGCCATCTTGCGGCCTACTTACCAGGACAGAGCCTCCAGGACCAGGTACTTTATTTCAACATAGCGGCGCCGCTCTTCCTGTGCCATAACCTAGGTCCTGGACGTTTCCTACTGCCCTCTCTGTGTCACCATCTGGGCACATGTGATCCTGTCTTTCCTCCCCAGTGCCCCCCACCCTCATGGAAGCTGTGTTCTGATGGGGAGTGACCGACCATGAATGGCTGAGGACGCACACCCCTGAGCTCCGTGCCATCCCGACAGCTACAGGCTATCTCCACAGCACTGCACACCAGTGATCTACATGGCGGCAGCTAGCTCACACTCCATGGAGCTTGCTGACCCTCAGCAAGGCACCATACAGCGATATCTACTTAGAACAGCGCCGATTGATCCTCGGACCCATAAGGACAAGATGGCGCCGCAACACTGGGAAGACCAAGCCTCCTCCTCCCACTCCAGCAGCAGCCTGCATGGTAGAGGACAACACTGAGAGACTCCAGGATTCCAGAGGAGAGCCATCAGCCTCCTCTGTGAGGTCAGTCACATCGCATGACACAGGCACTGGGGAATCCCAGACAGGCACACATCCCTTGTCAGGAGAGCCCATTAGAATGGAAGCTACAGCCCTCCTCTCTGCCTTCAGAATTGATTTCGAATCATGGGCAAGCAAAATGGATGATTCCCTACATGTGGAGATAAATGCTCTGAGACAGAAAGTCACAGCTAATGAGGAGACAGTGTCAGTTTTAACCACTGCTCATGATGACCATGAGGCACGTATAACAGCACTTGAATCCTCATCCGCGACACATCTCCGTCGCCTACGCCACCAGCAACTCCGCATAGAAGACAGCGAAAATCGCAGTCACAGAAATAACATTAGACTGCAAGGCATACCTGAAGCAACATCTGGAGCGGAGCTGAAACCCACTGTCATAACTATCCTCAATAAAGTACTGGGAAGGGAGCAGCATCACCAATTGAACTGGATCATGTTCACAGGGTGGGGGGGCCGGGGGGGCCCGAGATGGTCGCCCCCAAGATGTTCTCTGTCGGGTCCACTATTACACCTTAAAAGAGGAGGTCATGCAAAAGGCATGGAGCCTGGGTTCAGTGGATATCTTCGGAGCCCCTATTCACCTTTACCCCGATTTGTCTCACAATACGCTGTACATGTGTCGAGTGGTGCGCCCTCTACTTGACCTTATACGGCAAGCCGGAGCTTGGAGCAAGAACCGGTAGATATCTTGAACTGGCTGGATCCTCCAGATGATCGATCAAGACAGATGGGACTTGGCCCACTCCCGCAGCGCCGTAGACGTCCTAGTCTAGATCAGTTTCTTCCGGCCCCGGGATAAGACGACCTACCTCTCCAGAAGATTGACCTAGAAGTTCATTGGAGACTGATGTCTTGTTTCGTCTTACTACACCACTTACCTTACCGAGGGATCCCAGCAGCTTTGCCGCATTCCTGGCGGCATGCTATGCTCTTTGATCCTTTGACTGTGATTTTCTTTTCTAAGATCCGAGACCTCCAGCATGTCTGGTAAGGGATTCAGTGACTGTGGGGATTGGAACTACTGGCTCTTTCCCTGCTCTTTGCCGATTTAATACCTGGCTGGGGTTCGGGAGAGAACATAGATAATAGTCACTCTGTGACTCTCATTGTGACAGGCGTCAGGTCATACCAATATACTCCAAAGCGTGACATTTCACGCAGTGTTTTGCGTTTGCGAACACATTAGTTTCCCAAACACATCTTTTTAGGTGTCTTTTCATTTACACCTTACTTCCTTCTTTATCTTCACACTTTTCTCTTATTCTTCCCCCCCCCCTTCCCCCACTTCTGCATTTCACCTATCTTTTCCATCCTACCCCGAACTGCTCTCTTTCCTTTTCCTCTATATTTTACTACCTTCTTCTCTATACAGCCTCTAGCACTCCAGCATGGCTCACACGGTGACCTCACGCCCCCAAATGAAATTTTGTTTGTATAATGTAAATGGGCTCAACATTGCCTTGAAACGTGGGCAAATCCTGTACCAGAT
Organism: Lithobates clamitans; assembly: GCA_037952925.1. Lineage (NCBI taxonomy): Eukaryota > Metazoa > Chordata > Amphibia > Anura > Ranidae > Lithobates > Lithobates clamitans. The sequence continues at coordinate 6,689,630 of JBBGZY010000787.1, read as the reverse complement.
GCACAAAAGACAGGTTAACGTGATTCTACCACAGGAGACCCACTTCCACTCTGACTCCACCCCTTCCTGCTCCAGCAGATACTTTAATAGATGGATCCACAGTACCAATCCGACACAAAAATCTAAGGGAGTATCTATTGAGTTTCATTAAACACTCCCTATTGAACTGCCTGATCATATGGCAGACCCCCAAGGCAGGTACGTTTTTGTGAAAATCTCCTTATGGGGGACTAAATATACAATAGCCAATATGTATTTGCCTAACACTCACCAAGTCCCATCGGCCTTTCAGTATTTAAAGACCTTGGTGGGTTTCGCAGAAGGCAAGCTCATACTTGGAGGGGACTTCAACACTCCCCTGGATCCACTTTTGGATTCTTCGACATCCCGTTCCTCTATATCCTTTCCTAAAATAAGGGGCCCTAAAACGTGCCATCTATAATATGCATCTTGTTGACGTATGGTTACTGTACCCTGACTCTCGAAACTACACACACTTTTCCAACGTTCATCAATCATACCATCATATAGATTCGTTTTTAATTGACCACGGCTGCTTAGATTGGTCCCCAAATTGTGAAATAGACCCTATGGTTTGATCCAACCACTCTCCTATATTCCTGACACTTGCGATCCCCTCTACCCCAATAAAAGAATGGACATGGAGGTTAAATGACTCGCTTCTGACTGAACCAGGGTATGACACACGGATAGCGGAGACTATATCAATTTTTTTTACGGACCACACTTCTGACGACACTCCACCACCCATTAAATGGGAGGCATTAAAGGCAGTATTGTGGGGTAGCTCTATTCAAATGGGTGCCCGCCTGAAAAAAGAATGTTCAACTGCGATAGCTACGGCGGTACACAAACTTAGAACGCTGGAGACTACCCATAAGCTCTCCCCCACGGTGGAAGTGCTTGCGGAGGTTTCTTCCGCCCGCACTCAACTTAGGGAATTATACGAGGCATCAGCCCGTACATTTGCGAACAAACTAGCCTTTCATCAATACAAATTTTGGGATAAATGTGGTAGATCACTAGCTCGCACCCTGCATACCAAACAACCTAACACTTTTATACCTTACATACGGGACAAATCTGGGAAAACCGTCTCTTCGCCTTCTGAGATGGGACAGGTATTCCAGGACTTCTATCAATCTCTGTATAACATACCTACAGCAAACCCCACTGAGCCTCCCTCCACTACGGCGGAAACACAGGCCTCATATATTTCACAAAATGCATTACCTACTCTAGATGATGAAACAATAGAGGACCTTGAAGCTCTGATTTCAGAAGACAAGGTTGCCCGCGCCATTGCATCTACCCTATCTGGTAAAAGTCCGGGCCCTGATGGCTTCACTCCAAAATTTTACAAACAATTTGCTCCCCTCCTTACCCCCTTCTTAACAAAAGTGTTTACCTCCCTCTCTGAGAGATCAGTATTCCCGCCGCAAACACTAGAGGCACATATCACCCTTATCCCAAAGCCGGACAAAGACCTGACTATATGTGCAAATTACCGACCCATATCGCTGATAGGGGTAGATCTGAAGGTGTACGCGAAGGTGCTAGCTAATAAAATGCAACCATTGTTACCCCGCTTAATGCACCTAGATCAGGTTGGCTTTGTGAGTGGAAGAGGGGTGCGGGATAACACCCTGAAAACACTTCTCATTGCGGATTATGCTCGGGCCCACAATGTCCCATTGTGCCTTCTCACGGTCGACACGGAGAAGGCCTTCGACCGCGTCGACTGGAAATTCCTTCACCTATCACTGCAACAGATAGGTCTAAGCCAAAACATGATCTCCAGAATAATGTCCCTCTATACATCTCCCTCCGCTAGGATCAGACTAAACGGTTCCCTATCTCCAAAATTCACTATTCACAATGGAACGCGGCAGGGGTGTCCTTTGTCCCCTATTCTCTATGTTCTTCTTATGGAACACCTAGCCATTGCCCTTAGGAACAACCCGGCTATTCATGGTATTAATATAGGCCCTATACATACTAAAATTGCCCTATTTGCAGATGACTTGCTCATGTTTGTAACCCAACCGCAAGTTTCCCTGCCCTCCATTATACAGGAGTTTCAGAGATATGGAGATGTTAGTAACTTTAAAGTTAATCATAGTAAGTCAGAAATCCTCAACATTTCACTCCCAAAAGCGGCTCTCCAACACCTCTCGTCCTCCTTTCCTTTTAAGACAAGCTCCACATCTATTCGCTACCTAGGAATTCATATCCCAACAGACGCATCCCAACTATTCTCCAGCAATTTTACCCCTCTACTTCTTAGAACACAAGCGGATCTGGCTACATACGCATCTAAACAGCTCTCTTGGTTGGGTAGGGTGAATGTTTTGAATATGGATGTTCTCCCTCAATTCCTATATCTTTTTCAAACCATTTTTCATACCAAACTATATTCAAACCTATCCATATTCCCACCTCGTTCTTCAAAAGGCTTTGTCAGATTTTTTCTAAATTCATATGGAAGGGGGAACGTCCCAGGATAAAATACGACACAATGATCCTTCTGAAGGCCCGGGGGGGAGCGGGGGTCCCAGATGCCTCTACATATCATAAGGCGGCAGTACTCATACGTATTGTGGATTGGTTTCACCACCCTTCCTCCAAGCTCTGGGTTCAACTGGAGAGACATCTCAATGAGATTGATCTTTGCTCCCTGTCGTGGACCCCTGCGGCTCAGCGTAAAGATAGTACACTCTCTACTGCTCTCACCCATCAAACACTTCAGATTTGGGACCGTCTGATCTTAACTGGTAAATTATCTAAACCTCAGTGCCCAATGACCCCTCTCTTCGGGACTCCGGCCTTCCCCCCAGCTGTAAGTAAGTGGAGATTTGGACCCTGGAATAGGGATAGTCATAGACGCTTAGCGCAGGTTTTACGCGCTGAGCCATCCTTGAGAACGAACATACCCTCCCAGTCGGACCTGAGGCCCCCAACAATGTGGTTACAGAGGGTTCAATTAATGTCATACATATGTACTTTCTCCTCCATTTCAGAGATCCTAGATAACCCATCAGACTTTGACGAGCTGCTCCTACAACCGGACCCGCCAACACACGTAGTATCACTGTTATATTCCTTACTACTGAAGGTATCTGCCCCTGACCTTCCAACATACACACAGAAATGGGAAACAGACTTACAACACTCCATCTCCCCTGCTGATTGGCAAAAAATCTTTATCCTGATGCATAGGATTTCCTTGGCAACTAAGACTCAAGAAAAAGGGTTTAAGTTATTAGCGAGGTGGTACAGATGCCCAGCGACTATCCAACGGTTTAACCCTACTTTGTCAGATACTTGTTGGCGATGCCTATCCTTTAGAGGGACAATGCTCCACATTTGGTGGGCTTGCCCTCCAATTAGGAAACTTTGGCAAAAAGTCTTTGATCTATACGGCAGGCTGATGGCGACCTCAATTAAGCCCACACCAGAGATAGCCCTACTATCTATGCTCCCAGGTCCCCTCAAGTCGATTAAAAAAGATACATTGCGCCACTTTCTGGCCGCAGTTAGGACAGTGATTCCCTGACATTGGAGAACAGCGGATGTATCTTCCTTGGGTGATTGGGCTGTCAAGGTGGATCAGATAAGAGATCTGGAGCGCCTGTTGGTGCAGGAAGCGGGGAAGGAGGAACAGTTCTCCACCACCTGGACCTCATGGTCAATGTTTTGATACTCCAATGACTTTTCTGTATGGGTCGGGGATGCCCCATACTCATCCACCGGCTAGCCATGCTGGAGTGACCTCCACCTTCTTTACCATCCCTTATTTCTTTACACGCTATCATTCTCTTCTCTCTCTTTGCTTACTTTTCTCTATGTATTGAACCAATCACTCAAGCATATGATTAAAGGCCATATACCCAGAATAGTTCAATGAATTAAATATCTATTATAAGTAAATAAAAGATCCCTACAGCATATCAGCCTAAATAGGAGGATCCTCATGACAATACCAACACGCAAAACCCTAAGGGTAAATATATGTTGGATCCCACACGCATGTTATTCTTCTCTTATATCGAAGGCATTTATTTACAATGTGATATATCATTGTTTCACCAGAGACTATACGTCAAATTGTCTCCACCGGTACATTTATAGTAAAGGTTCACCTCATTATTCTGTGTAAAATGTATGTAATATTATATTGTAAAGTGCTTTCTTCCTCTGTTATACTTTTATCTTGAAATAAACTAAGATTGAAAAGAAAAGAGATGCAGAATACAAAAAAATCTGAAAGAGGTTTTATCCCACCCCTGCTCTACTGAAAAAATATCTAGAGTTGGGCTTTAGAGAAAGGCACATCTCATACATGGGCAATATCACACGGTACAAACAAACATCCTACAACCTTATGTAAGCATAAGAAAACTGAACACACAAATAAGGCCATATGCACATCCTCAATTTAAAACATACATGAGTCTATTAGAAAAGCATCAGCAAGATCTATGCATTAATACATCATTACATTTTATTTTTAATTTCAAAACTTGTAAGTGCATGAATCTGAATTGTTACAAGTTTCTCAGAGTGCCTCTTTATAGAAAACCTCAAGCTGGGAGACGGAAAAACAGCACAAAATTGATTATTGTTGCTGAAAGTGGAACTACACTGCATTTGAGCACCAGAAATCACTTTGAAAAACACCCCATAGCATTCCTGGCCATGGGCATATTAAGTAAAGTCAAATGATTCCTGTAGCATTTACTTCCTGAAATCCATCTACCCTTAGCTCAGGTATGCAGGCAGGAAGGTATACTTAGCTAAGAAAACCCTTCCTACCCTCCTGAAGACTCCTGGGATGTATGATATCATCATGATATCAAGGAACAAAATCAGGGCTTTGCCACTTGTGGTATTTTAATTGCAATTGTTGACAAATAACAGGAGTGTACTTTAATCAATATAGCAGAATTGTTAAAAATTTGGTCTAGACTAATTTTATTTATAAAGAACATAATAATATGACAGAGAAAGAAAAAGAAATAAACTTGTACAAATGTAAATGCCATACTGTATAAATTAATGCTGCTACAGGAGGATAGAATTTGAGTTTTTTTTGTTACTTTCTGCTTCATTCTACATGCATCTGTAACAATATCTCCCCTTTCTTATTCAGAAAATAATGCACACGTGTCAGTGCTTGCTTGACAGTAATTAATCTTGCCAAAAGCTTCCAACACCTGTCGATGCTGCAGAAGGGTTTGGATCTATACCAAGAAACTTTGTTTATCTGTTATGTGACTATGGAGTAATATCAGCAAGTAAGAAGACCTAACTACATTATTAAAAACTAAGACCCTTTCACATACTGTGATTTCCTAACTTAAATGGAAATACAGATAAATGTGTTAACAGCAATTTGCATATAACAATGATGCCAAGTCTGAAAAACTGTATTGTAATACAGGGGAAAATGGTCATTTAGTTCTTTACTAACAATTATAAATTTTAGCAAAAGTGTGCCTGTTCTGGAACAGGCAAAGATGGGGAAATGACAAACAACGCTGAAAAAGTGCAAAGCTAAAAAGGCATCTCTGCGATTAAGAACATAAGGGTGAAATACATTAGCAAGGGGTGATCTCTAGGTGGGGAAGTGCACCATGTACTGTATGGCTGAATAACACGTGATGCCAGTGACATCTTTGATGTGTGGCCTTTCCTTTTTGGCTTTGCATTTCCACAGGGCTTAAATGGGCTCCTTGGACTAACATCTGGCATGTTTGCAATGAGTGGAATCATTGGAGCTGTGAGTTATAGGGTTTTATCCTGAGATCTGATGCTGAAGAAGTATTTTAGCAGGAAGTATGTATGGAAGAGGAGTATGGATTGAATCACAGTTGGCAGTATGACACTAGTCGGTATATGTAAGAGAAGAGTGTATGCTAATGTGTATGATGCAGGAGAGGAGTGGCAAAGGGTATGACAATGGGCAATATGTGTAAAAGAGGAGTTCAGAGGGTATGACAGTGGGCAGAGAATGTGCAGAAGTGAAGTATAGAGGGTATATCAGCAGGAAGTATGTGTACAAGAGGATTGTGGAGAGTATGATGGGGGCAGTATGTACAGGAAAGCAGTGTGGAGAGTATAAGGCTGGACAGTATGCACAGAAGAATAGTGTGGAGGGTATGACTGCAGGGATTATACATAACAGAAGAGTAAAGGGCTTATGATAGGGGAAAGCATGTTTGGACGATAGGACTGTGTATAGGATAGAAATGTAGAGGATATGATAGTAGGTAGAATATGCAAAACAGGACAGCAGATGCTATGACAGTGGTTGCTATATGATACATATCTAAATCAAAGATTTTTAAAAGCTATGCCAATTCTAGCTATAAAGATAAACTTCAAGATTTACCTTGGTGTTTCTCCCCAACTCAGCTGATGGTACAAGGAAGTGTACAGGAGGGTAGCTGTTTCCCTTCTGGGGAAAAGGAAAAATACAAGAAGGCAATAAATTGCATACCTTAGATTGTAAGCTCCTTGAGGGCAGGGCCTGATATGAATGTACAATGTATATTTAAAGCGCTACGTAAATTGATGGGGCTATATAAGTACCTGTAATAAATAAATAAATAGAGTGTTTATTTTGTTAGAAAAAAAATCTGCCTGAATTGACAATTATTTCAGTGTTAGTTCTGCTCAGACAGATTGTTGCTATTAATAATGACTAAATGTGCTGGTTCAGTTATGTTTATCATACTATGCATGCCCACCAGACTTTTTCTGCCCAATCTTTGTTATCATTTCACACATCTCATAGAATCCAAATATAAAGGCAATTTCATTAAAATTACATACTTGTTTTTTCTTATGTAGAATCAGTCTACAGAGGTGAAAATAAATTCCTACAAATCCATTCCCAAAATAAAAAAGTGTGTAACATTTGGAACATTTCATTATATATTGAAATTACCTTTACTTCGTCCTAGCTCGTGGAAAAGAAAACCTACCTTATCTAACGGACACAGGCACTTCAAATAAATGTTTTATATAACACATACATTATTATACTGTATCTGTCCTAGAACAGAGTTGTTAAAAATTACTAGCATAGAAATCTATTAGTTTAACATTGGTAAGAGTTTGGAACTGAAAGACTTTTATTTTAGTGCTAAAGATTTTACAAAATATAAAACAGCAGCATTGATGTTGTTGAAATAAATAGTTTACAGTATGCAGGCATGTTTGCAACAAGCTTATTGCTTGTTTTCTTCAGTGGAGAGCCTCTCAATACCACTGCTTTAACCATGGTTTGATTTGTGTGTGTAAAAAAGAAAAAAAAATTATATATATATATATATATATATATATATATATACAGTATCAAAACGCCCCTCTAATTGTACATGTGAAAGCATTCTTGCTTCTCAGCATTTCTTTACACATGGGAAAAATGTGTGGTGGGGGGGGCACTAGGTCTGTGTTACCAGTGAACAAAATTGCATTTATGGTGTTACAATTTAACCAACTATTTACATAAACAGCTAAGTGCCATACAGGAATCCTAAATTAGTATATAAATTCCAAAAAAACATGATTTACAATCATGCAATCCCTGCATTTATGAAAGGGTGTAAAGTTGTAATGTCCTTGTGAAAAATATTTTTTTTTATGCAAAAACCATACAAATACATAAAAGAGTCCACGTGCAATAAAAATAAAAATTCTGATGCAGGTCAATATATGTGAATCCTCCACGATAAAACTTTAATTCCACAAATCAATATATGTGAAGTATCTTGCTGTTTTGATAGATAGACCACCTTCACCAGTTGTAATAAACACCCAATGTGCTGAGTAAATGGATATCCGCTTACCAGATGCAGTTGACCTTTTTAATTAAAAAGAGGTCAATATAAGCGTTTAGCAAGCTATGGCTTGCTGCCATGGTATGGATAAGCCTTGTAGATATCTTTTCCTCTCCCCCAGTAGAACGTCAGAAAGTATAAAAAGAGGGGACAAAAAGGACTGGAATAGTGTAACCCCGTTTATTATAAAAATATTAAAAACAAAAAGCCAATGGGCTGCTTACATGAAAAGTGACCTCGCCCGGCACTGAGGCTGTATTGCTCATAATGGATCTTGTCATTCCGCTCTGCGCGTGGCACCTGGTGTGCGCTTCACCATCCGCCGCCGACAACCACAGTGACTGGAATGTGAATCAGGGAATGCGTAACTAGGCACGCCTCGACGTACATTTCGATATCTGTCTTCAGGAGGCGTGCCTGGTTACTGAACACGCATATTGAAATAGTCAAATGGTTGACCAATGGGGAAATAGATAGAATGGTTGCTAGGCAGTTTAGGTCATCAGTAGATATAGCCAATGGGTAATATCTAAATAGTAACTTGGTAGTTTAACGGCCTCTGTGTCAGTATTAGGCATGATTGGACAACAGATTTATATGTACCACTGCGGAAAATGGGGTGAAGTCAATTTAACAGGTGTTGTGTGGGTTAGATGCTTTTCCTGAAGAAAGGCAATGGAACATGCGGCCTGTTTTAGTTCACAAACTATTTGGTGTCACTTAGCAGCGACATTAAGACCCCTGACATTGTATGATATAACCTTTAATGTAGCTATTGTTAAAATAAAATGTGATCCTTCAGCTTATCCTAACATGCATGCCAGCGGGGAGTGGAGGGGGAGGAGAGAGAGAAATTATTTGGAGAGAGAAAGAGAGAAAAGAGGATGAGCATATATAGAAATTACATACATGAATTAAAGAACTTTTGGGAAACAAATGATTAACACGCAGAGATCTGCAGTGGTCCCATTGGAGAAAGAGAGCGCGAGAGGCCATCCCAATCCCTGAACAGGGATTGAATAGGACAGCTTAAGGCCGTTCACACTCGCCAGCCCCAGAAGGGGGGGTGGGGTTATGCTGTAGGGAAGGGGTAGTGAGAAAGTGTGCCCCGACAGCACACGGCCTGTAAAAAAAAGAACAAATAACTTATAACTATAAGTAAATAATTAGTTCCAGTTAGAAATATGAAGAACATTTATGTAGGACCAGGATCATTTCAACCAATATGTATCCTACCAGGTAACATAAGTGTAGACCAAACTGGAGCATGAACCAAATAACAAAAGAAAAAGAGAAAATAGAACATTGGTCAGTTCAATGGTGAGTCAGCTTTGGCCATGTATAGTCAGACAAAAGTAGAAAAAACTGCAGCCAAAACCTGACTCTGTAGAAAAAACCCTGTAGGAGAATGATTGTCTACATTAATGAAATAAGTGTGGATGAAAAATACACAATTCAACCATGCTTTTGTGTATAGCCTGAGAGAGAAGTATGTCTTTTCTTTGAGGTGGGTTTTCTCCAAACTGTATCCATTGGACTCGAAAATTAGGGGATTGGATCCTGACAGCCTGGGAGCTCCATAAGCGGAAGGTGAAGATCCTGTAAAAAGGTTGAGAGTTCCTCAGGAAATCTTAGTGTATGGGAACGGCCATTTTTTGTAGCAATCAGAAAGGCTGGGAAGCCCCATCTGTATGTGATCCCATCTGAGCGTAGTTGACCAAGGAGCAGCTTTAGGGCTCTACGGCGGTCCAAAGTTTCCTTGGAGAGGTCCAGATATATGGTGATGACTGCCCCGTCAAAGTCTATGTTAGGCAAGCCCCGCATCTTTATCATAACAGCATTTTTATCCTCAAAGTAATGCAAGCGACAGAGAACGCCCCTGGGCTGGTCTGAGTTAGCATTATGGGGTCTTAGTGCACGATGCACATGGTCGAAGCGCAACGGTGCAGTGACAGGGTTGCCCAGGATGGTATTAAAAATGCCCCTTATAGATGGTTCAAGGTCATTATCTCCAGTCGCTTCTGGCAGACCTCGAACACGTATATTATTTCTACGGTTACGGTTTTCGAGGTCTTTGAGCTTATATGAGGCCCGATGGGCAAATGCCAGCTGGGTAACAGTGTCCTGTAATTCATTAATGGCTAGGGCTTGTGTGTCCTGCCGTTGCTCTGTTTCCTCTACTCTGACCAGGATATGTGACATATCAGATCTAACAGCGGTTATTTATTTTTTAATGGATTTCTCCAAATTGTGAAACATACCTGCGAGTTCTTTTTTGAGAGCGCTCATTAGTGTAGTCATTTCGGAACCAGCGGGAGATCCAGGGTCCTCCATAAGGTCTGAGCAATATGAAGAGGCCGGAGAGCTCTCCCTAACAGAGGCAGCGTGAGATGATGGAGGGGCGCTTGTTCTCGAGGTTCGGGCCTGGTCGCCAGGTGCATTGGCTAAGTATTGCTGAATGGAACCTGTGGAAACTGGAATGGACAGTGATCTCTTGCTTGATCGTTTACCTGAGGCAGACCGGAGTTTAGGCGTTTTGGCGGGCATAACTGGAACTATATGGCCGATAGCTGCAAGGGGCACCTCTTACTCACATCTGTTCAATGCCATGCATACACCAAAATAAAGTTATCATGCAGAAAGATTCTCATGCAGGTAGTATGCAGATCGTAATAAATTCACTTCAGCAGCAACAGAGAGGTGCCAGGAGATTTACCTTGAGTAAAGTCTATAGGAACAGGAGCTGTGCAGAGAATGTATTAGCTTAAAATGAGCTTGAGAATATTTGGAGCACCAAGATGGCCGCCGGCTTCCAGAAGTAGGCCGGAGCCGCGGACTTTCCTAGCGGTAATGGCCGACCAGGAGCTACAGTATCATGCAGGTCTCAAGAGGCTCCGTAAGGACCTAAATTCGGGGTCACAGCTCTAAGTATATGTCCCAATACTACACTATATGGGGGAGCTTATTGATGGATAGGTTATTTGAAGGAGCTTTGGTGAGGCAGAAAGTGGAGCATACTAATAAGGGGAGTATTTGGAGCACCAAGATGGCCACCGTCTTCCAGAAGCAGACCAAAGACTTTCCTGAAGGCAGTAGCCGGCCGGGAGAGCGCCGCTCCTTACCGGTCCAGAACATATCTATAAAATACAGAATTCGGGGTCCCGGTGGTACGATAGTGTGGAGACACTATTAAGGGAGCCGGCAGAGGAAAGAATAGGTGGATGCCGCGTTACTCACTGTGTCCTTGTGATGCAAAGGCCGAAGCGGCAGTCCACAAGATGGCGTCTGGTTGAGGTGAGCCGGAGGCAGAAGAGGGGATCCCCAGGTAATATTACTCCGCCACATGAGCCCTCTGTGACAGCCGATGGCAACCTGACCTAGGAGCCAGGACAAAGGTCCCTCGTGTCATCCGATCCACGGGAGAGGAGAACGGTGGGCTCCGGGAATTCAGCAGGCCCCAAGATGGCGGCAGGTGAATAAGGCTCAGGTCTGGCTGCAGGCCAGGGGCTAAAGAATGCAGCAAGTTCAGCCAATACCCCGCAGAGACAGCAGCAGAGGGAAGCCAGTCTCTCTTGTTAGTGAAGTGAAGCTTGAGAAAATATAAATGAGCTAGGATGGCTGTGGATTCTAGTGCTCTGAACGGAGCTCAGCTTCCACACGTCCTCTCTGTTGCTCGTCTAGACACGCCCCCCGCCAACAGATTTATATGTACAATTACGGAGACGAAAACTACAAAGCATTAATTATACAAAAAAAATTTAAAAAGGTCGCTCTTCCAATAGATTGGCCATACATATTATAAATGCTGATTTGTATAATGTTAAAACCTGGAATTAAAAACAATAGAAATATAAAAATAAAATGTGAGAATTAAGAATTAAAATTGGCAGTAAAATGGAAAATAACACTTTTTATAGATATGGATGTGGGATAGTCAGTGTAACAACTGAGATATCCCACTAAAAATGGATACTAATGGGAAATATCTAAAAAAAGAAAACTCTATATAGTGAATGAAGTGAAGAGTCCCCTCTAGGTGGTGGTCACCCTCTCTTCACTCATTGGTCAGAAAACAATTGCGATCTAATTCAATATTGAGTCCCAACGGCTGCATCGAACAAAGGCGATACAGCCATTGGGTCTCATTTTGGGAAATGGCCTTCTTGAGGTCTGTGCCTCTCCAGTTTGGGGTGACCCTATCTATGCCGTAAAAAGTAAGAAGACTGGGATCCCTATTATGGAAAAGTCGGAAATGTCTAGAGACACTATGGTTTAAAAAAACCTTTGGTAATATTGGTTACATGTTCATTAATTTGTACCCTAAGTTCTCGTGTGGTCCTCCCCACATATTGCAGGGAGCATGGGCACTCCAACATCTATGTTACATGTTTGGAATGACATGTTATCAAGGGTTTAATGTTAAACTCCTCCTGTGTGACATTAGATTGAAATTTCGTAACTTTTTTTGTCTGTCGTATAGTGGTACGGCAGGCTTTACATTTGGTTAAATTGTAATACCATAAATGCAATTTTGTTCACTGGTAACACAGACCTAGCGCCCCCCACCACACATTTTTCTCACTTGCACTAGAATTTTCATCTAGCTTGGGGGATAGCAGCTTTATATTTGTATATTCACCAACAATTTAATTTAGTGGCGCGAGGTTTATAGAAATTATATTTCTTTACACCTGCCAAAAACATTTGCACAGTACTGTGTGTGTGTGTATATATATATATATATATATATATATATATATATATATATATACAGTGGGGACGGAAAGTATTCAGACCCCCTTAAATTTTTCACTCTTTGTTATATTGCAGCCATTTGCTAAAATCATTTAAGTTCTTTTTTTCCTCATTAATGTACACACAGCACCCCGTATTGACAGAAAAACACAGAATTTTGACATTTTTGCAGATTTATTAAAAAAGAAAAACTGAAATATCACATAGACCTAAGTATTCAGACCCTTTGCTCAGTATTTAGTAGAAGCACCCTTTTGATCTAATACAGCCATGAGTCTTTTTGGGAAAGATGCCACAAGTTTTTCACACCTGGATTTGGGGATCCTCTGCCATTCCTCCTTGCCGATCTTCTCCAGTTGGATGGTAAACATTGGTGGAAAGCCATTTTTAGGTCTCTCCAGAGATGCTCAATTGAGTTTAAGTCAGGGCTCTCGCTGGGCCATTCAAGAACAGTCACGGAAGTGTTGTGAAGCCACTCCTTTGTTATTTTAGCTGTGTGCTTAGGGTCATTGTCTTGTTGGGAGGTAAACCTTCGGCCCAGTCTGAGGTGCTGAGCACTCTGGAGAAGGTTTTCATCCAGGATATCCCTGTACTTGGCCGCATTCATCTTTCCCTTGATTGCAACCAGTCGTCCTGTCCCTGCAGCTGGAAAACACCCCCACAGCATGATGCTGCCACCACCATGCTTCACTGTTGGGACTGTATTGGACAGGTGATGAGCAGTGCCTGTTTTTCTCCACACGTACCGCTTAGAATTAAGGCCAAAAAGTTCTATCTTGCTCCCATTAGACCAGAAAATCTTATTTCTCAACATCTTGGAGTCCTTCAGGGGTTTTTTAGAAAACTCCATGCGGGCTTTCATGTGTCCTGCACTGAGGAGAGGCTTCCGTCGGGCCACTCTGCCATAAAGCCCCAACTGGTGGAGCCCTGCAGTGATGGTTGACTTTCTACAACTTTCTCCCATCTCCCGAATGCATCTCTGGAGCTCAGCCACAGTGATCTTTGGGTTCTTCTTTACCTCTCTCACCAAGGCTCTTCTCCCCCGTTAGCTCAGTTTGGCCGGACGGCCAGCTCTAGGAAGGGTTTTGGTCGTCCCAAACGTCATCCATTTAAGGATTATGGAGGCCACTGTGCTCTTAGGAACCTTAAGTGCGGCAGAAATTTTTTTGTAACCTTGGCCAGATCTGGGCCTTGCCACATTTCTGTCTCTGAGCTCTTCAGGCAGTTCCTTTGACCTCATGATTCTCATTTGCTCTGACATGCACTGTGAGCTGTAAGGTCTTATATAGACAGGTGTGTGGCATTCCTAATCAAGTCCAATCAGTATAATCAAACGCAGATGGACTCAAATGAAGGTGTAGAACCATCTCAAGGATGATCAGAAGAAATGGACAGCACCTGAGTTAAATATATGAGTGTCACAGCAAAGGGTCTGAATACTTAGGACCATGTGATATTATATATATATATATAGTATCTCACAAAAGTGAGTACACCCCTCACACTTTTGTAAATATTTTATTATATCTTTTCATGTGACAACACTGAAGTAATGACACTTTGCTACCATGTAAAGTAGTGAGTGTACAGCTTGTATAACAGTATACATTTGCTGTCCCCTCAAAATAACTCAACACACAGCCATTAATGTCTACACCACTGGCAACAAAAGGTGAGTGCATCCCTAAGTGAAAATGTCCAAATTGGGCCAAAATGTCACTATTTTGTGTGGCCACCATTATTTTCCAGCACTGCCTTAACCCTCTGGAGTTCACCAGAGCTTCACAGGTTGCCCCTGGAGTCCTCATCCACTCCTCTATGATGACATCACAGAGCTGGTGGATGTTAGAGACCTTGCGCTCGTCCACCTTCCATTTGAGATGCCCCCAGATGCTCAATAGGGTTTAGGACTGGAGAGATGCTTCACCCGTTCATCACCTTTACCCTCAGCATCTTTAGCAAGGCAGTGATCGTCTTGGAGGTGTGTTTTGGGTCGTTATCATGTTGGAATACTGCCCTGTGGCTCAGTCTCCGAAGAAAGGGGATCATGCTAGGCTTCAGTATGTCACAGTACATGTTGGCATTCATGGTTCCCTCAATGAACTGTAGCTCCCCAGTGCCGGCAGCACTCATGCAGCCCCAGACCATGACACTCTCGCCACCATGCTTGACTGTAGACAAGACACACTTGTCTTTGTACTCCTCATCTGGTTGTGGCCACACACGCTTGACACCATCCGAACCAAATAAGTTTATCTTGGTCTCATTAGACCACAGGACGTGGTTCCAGTAATCCATGTCCTTAGTCTGCTTGTCTTCAGCAAACTGTTTGTGGGCATTCTTGTGCATCATCTTAGAAGAGGCTTCCTTCTGGGACGACAACCATGCAGACAAATTTGATGCAGTATGTGGCGTATGGTCTGAGCACTGACAGGCTGACCCCCCACTCCTTCAACCTCTGCAGCACTCATATGTCTATTTCCCAAAGACAACCTCTGGATATGATGCTGAGCACGTGCACTCAACTTCTTCATGGCAAAGCCTGTTCTGGGTGGAACCTGTCCTGTTAAACCACTGTATGGTCTTGGCCACCATGCTGCAGCTCAGTTTCAGAGTCTTGGCTATCTTCTTATAGCTTAGGCAAGGAATATGCATTTAGCGGACCTCCAACTGTTGCAAAACTACAAGTCCCATCATGCCTCTGCCTTTGGGTGTCATGCTTGTGGCTGTCAGAGTCTTGCTATGCCTCATGGGACTTGTAGTTCTGAAACAGTTGGAGGTCCGCTAATTGCATATCCCTGGCCTAGGCCATCTTTATGTAGAGCAACAATTCTTTCTTTTCAGATCCTCAGAGATGATGGCGATAACACCAAATTTAACACAGCTGCTCCCCATTCACACCTGAGACCTTGTACCACTAACAAGTCACATGACACTGTGGAGGGAAAATGGCTAATTGTGCTCAATTTGGACATTTTCACTTAGGGGTGTATTCACTTTTGTTGCCAGCGGTTTAGACATTAATGGCTGTGTGTTGAGTTATTTTGAGGGGACAGCAAATTTACACTGTTATACAAGCTGTACACTCACTACTTTACATTATAGAAAAGTGTAATTTCTTCAGTGTTGTCACATGAAAAGATAATAAAATATTTACAAAAATGTGAGGGGTGTACTCACTTTTGAGAGATACTGTATATATATACACACACACCTGCCACTTTATTAGGTAAACCTGTTCAATTGCTAATCAGCCAATCATATGGCAGCAACTCATGCATTTAAGCATCTAGACATGATGAAGACGACTTGCAGAAGTTCAAACCAAGCATCAGAATGGGAAAAAACGGGGATTTAAGTGACTTTGAACATGGAATGGCTGTTGGTGTCAGATGGGCTGGTCTGAGTGTCATGGTCTGGGACTGCATGAGTGCTGCCGACACTGGGGAGCTACAGTTCATTGAGGGAACCATGAATGCCAACATGTACTGTGACTGAAGCAGAGCATGATCCCCTCCCTTCGGAGACTGGGCCGCAAGGGAGTATTCCAACAGGATAAGGACCCAAAACACACCTCAGACAACTACTGTCTTGCTAAAGAAGCTGAGGGTAAACCTCGGTTCACACCAGAGGCGGCACGACTTGCAGGTCGCCTCACCGAGGCGACCTGCACACGACTGCCGGGGCGACTTGCAAGACGACTTCTGTATAGAAGTCTATGCAAGTCGCCCCCAAAGTAGTACAGGGACCTTTCTTCTAAGTCGGAGCGACTTGTGTCGCTCCGATTAGAACGGTTCCATTGTACAGAACGGGAGGCGACTTGTCAGGCGGCTAGGTCGCCTGACAAGTCGCCCCCGTGTGAACCGAGCCTAAAGGTGATGGACTGGCCAAACATGTCTCCAGACCTAAACCCTTTTAAGCATCTGTGGGGCATCCTCAAGAATGCTTTCACATGTATAGTTTAAACTTTTTTATTAGTATCAATTTATAAAATGCAAAGTGAGTGAATAGAAGAAAAATCTAAATCAAATCACCAAATTAATATTTGGTGTGACTACGCTTTGGCTTTAAACAAGCATCAATTACTGCACTTGCACAAAATCAGAGATTTTGTAGGACTAGTCAGGTGTATGATTAACCAATTATACCAAGTAAGTTGAAACACAGTCATTAAGTTAACCACTTGAGCCCCGGACCATTATGCTGCCTAAGGACCAGAGGTCTTTTTCCAATTTGGCACTGCGTCGCTTTAACTGCTAATTGCGCGGTCATGCAATGCTGTACCCAAAGGAAATTTGCGGCCTTTTCTTCCCACAAATAGAGCTTTCTTTTGATGGTATTTGATCACCTCTGTGGTTTTTATTTTTTGCGCTATAAACGGAAAAAGACCGAAAATTTTGAAAAAAAATGATATTTTCTACTTTTTGTTATAAAAAAATCCAATAAACTAAATTTTAGTCATACATTTAGGCCAAAATGTATTCGGCCACATGTCTTTGGTAAAAAAAATGTCAATAAGCGTATATTTATTGGTTTGCGCAAAAGTTATAGCGTCTACAAACTAGGGTACATTTTCTGTAATTTACACAGCTTTTAGTTTATGACTGCCTATGTCATTTCTTGAGGTGCTAAAATGGCAGGGCAGTACAAACCCCCCCCAAATGACCCCATTTTGGAAAGTAGACACCCCAAGGAAATTGCTGAGAGGCATGTTGAACCCATTGAATATTTTTTTTTTTTGTCCCAAGTGATTGAAAAATGACAAAAAAAAAAAAAATATTTACAAAAAGTTGTCACTAAATGATATATTGCTCACACAGGCCATGGGCCTATGTGGAATTGCACCCCAAAATACATTCAGCTGCTTCTCCTGAGTATGGGGATACCACATGTGTGGGACTTTTTGGGAGCCTAGCCGCGTACGGGGCCCCGAAAACCAATCACCGCCTTCAGGATTTCTAAGGGTGTAAATTTTTGATTTCACTCTTCACTGCCTATCACAGTTTCGGAGGCCATGGAATGCCCAGGTGGCACAAACCCCCCCCCCAAATGACCCCATTTTGGAAAGTAGACACCCCAAGCTATTTGCTGAGAGGCATATGGAGTCCATGGAATATTTTATATTTTGACACAAGTTGCGGGAAAGTGACACTTTTTTTTTTTTTTTTTTGCATAAAGTTGTCACTAAATGATATATTGCTCACACAGGCCATGGGCATATGTGGAATTGCACCCCAAAATACATTTAGCTGCTTCTCCTGAGTATGGGGATACCACATGTGTGGGACTTTTTGGGAGCCTAGCCGCGTACGGGACCCCGAAAACCAATCACTGCCTTCAGGATTTCTAAGGGTGAAAATTTTTGATTTCACTCTTTACTGCCTATCACAGTTTCGGAGGCCATGGAATGCCCAGGTGGCACAACCCCCCCCCCAAATGACCCCATTTTGGAAAGTAGACACCCCAAGCTATTTGCTGAGAGGCATGGTGAGTATTTTGCAGCTCTCATTTGTTTTTGAAAATGAAGAAAGACAAGAAAAAACATTTTATTTTTATTTTTTCAATTTTCAAAACTTTGTGACAAAAAGTGAGGTCTGCAAAATACTCACTATACCTCTCAGCAAATAGCTTGGGGTGTCTACTTTCCAAAATGGGGTCATTTGGGGGGGTTTTGTGCCACCTGGGCATTCCATGGCCTCCGAAACTGTGATAGGCAGTGAAGAGTGAAATCAAAAATTCATGCCCTTAGAAAGCCTGAAGGCGGTGCTTGGTTTTCGGGGTCCCGTACGCGGCTAGGCTCCCAAAAAAGTCTCACACATGTGGTATCCCCGTACTCAGGAGAAGCAGCAGAATGTATTTTGGGGTGTAATTTCACATATTTCCATGGCATGTTTGAGCAATATATCATTTAGTGACAACTTTGTGCAAAAAAAGAAAAAAATTTGTCTCTTTCCCGCAACTTGTGTCGCAATATAAAATATTCCATGGACTCGACATGCCTCTCAGCAAATAGCTTGGGGTGTCTACTTTCCAAAATGGGGTCATTTGGGGCGGTTTTGAACTGTCCTGGCATTTTATGCACAACATTTTAGAAGCTTATGTCACACATCACCCACTCTTCTAACCACTTGAAGACAAAGCCCTTTCTGACACTTATTGTTTACATGAAAAAGTTATTTTTTTTTTGCAAAAAAATTACTTTGAACCCCCAAACATTATATATTTTTTTAAAGCAAATGCCCTACAGATTAAAATGGTGGGTGTTTTTTTTTTCACACAGTATTTGCGCAGCGATTTTTCAAACGCATTTTTTGGGGAAAAAACACACTTTTTAAATTTTAATGCACTAAAACACACTATATTGCCCAAATGTTTGATGAAATAAAAAAGATGATCTTAGGCCGAGTACATGGATACCAAACATGACATGCTTTAAAATTGCGCACAAACGTGCAGTGGCAACAAAATAAATACATGTTTAAAAGCCTTTAAAAGCCTTTACAGGTTACCACTTTAGATTTACAGAGGAGGTCTACTGGAAAAATTACTGCCCTCGATCTGGCCTTCGCGGTGATACCTCACATGCATGGTGCAATTGCTGTTTACGTTTGACGACAGACCGCCGCTTGCGTTCGCCTTAGCGCGAGAGCAGGGGGCGACAGGGGTGCTTTTTTTTTTTTTTTTTTCTTTATTATTTTTTTCTTTTTTAATCTTACTTTCAAACTGTTCCTTTCATATTTTTTTTTAATAATTTTTATTGTTATTTTGGGGAATGTAAATATCCCCTATGATAGCAATAGGTAGTGACAGGTACTCTTTTTTGAAAAAATTGGGGTCTATTAGACCCTAGATCTCTCCTCTGCCCTCAAAGCATCTGACCACACCAAGATCGGTGTGATAAAATGCTTCCCCAATTTCCCAATGGCGCTATTTACATCCGGCGAAATCTAAGTCATGAAATGCTCGTAGCTTCCGGTTTCTTAGGCCATAGAGATGTTTGGAGCCACTCTGGTCTCTGATCAGCTCTATGGTCAGCTGGCTGAATCACCGGCTGCATTCTCAGGTTCCCTGTTGAGACAGGAGAGCCAGAGAAAAACACGGAAGACGGTGGGGGGGGCATTCCCTCCCACGGCTTGTAAAAGCAGTCTAGAGGCTAATTAGCCACTAGGATTGCTTTTACATGAAAGCCGACCGCTGGCTGAAAAGAATGATACCAAGATGATACCTAAACCTGCAGGCATCATTCTGGTATAACCACTCAAAGTCGTGAATGGCGTACCTGAAGACAAAAAAATGGTTAACAATAAAGCACAGTAAACGGTAAAGTATAAATAATTACATACCTGAAAAGCAAACATGATAAAACATAATAACAATAAAACATTGCAGAATAGAATACAGTAAAAAAGAGCAGAACAATAGAGAGAGAGAATAGAGAGAGAGAGAACAATAAAACGACAACTATTTTTTTTTATTTTATATATTTTTTTTTTTTTACACTTTTTTTGTAACTAACTTTTATAACTGTAACTGGTTCCAGGTTCGGGTCTCTCAAAATGCGATGGCATCTTGGGAGACCCTGTGAAAGTGTGCCTAGTATGTGCAATGCTGTACCCTACGCTAATACTCAACTAGTGAATAGTAGCGTTCAAAACATTCACCAATGCAAAGACCAGGATTGTCAGGACAGGAGGGACAATAATAGCGGGTGTCACGCCTATATCCGCGCTTGCTGCAGACACAACATCTTTTTTGGGGGGTTCGCTGGGTAGGGGTACTCGGGAGGACATAAAAATGCCTCTCATGCAGCCGACTGCATTTGGTTGGGGATGTGAATGGGGGAAGTACGGGCGCTGTAGAAGTGGTGGGTTCCCAATTAGGATTGGCGAATGCAGCAGGAAGGGCATTATGGGCACGACGGGCCTGTGTTTGTCTTTTTGGTGTCAGCGGGACACTACTTGTGCTTGCCACCTCACCAGCTTGAACTGCACTTATGGGACTCGCCACGTCACCAAGTGTTACTGCAGTGCTGGTTTGACTATGACCGGGGTGTACTACGCCGCTGGTGCTTGCCAGTTCCCCAAAACGCTACCAAAAAAACTGTTAGCGATCGCAGGGATCAGGCCTGACTCTGCGAACGCTGCAGTTATGCGTTTAGTGTTTTGTAAGTGACAGTGATCGATCGATACTGCACTTGGGTGGGCTGGGCGGAGGCGCAAAACGCAGGTTCTAGCGGGTATCTGGGCTGATCCCGCTAACACTGCGTTTTTGGGAACCCTAAACTGCTGGGGACGCTAGTATAGATCTGATCGGATCAGATATTGATCCGTTCAGATACTATACCACTAAGGGAGGTGTACGGTGCGTGCGTGGGTGTTAGCGGTACTGGCGCTAACCTGACGCTGCCTGGGGTTGGTACTTGCCAGTTCACCAAAATGCTACCAAAAAAACTGTTAGCGATCGCAGGGATCAGGCCTGACTCTGTGAACGCTGCAGTTATGCGTTTAGTGTTCTGTAAGTGACAGTGATCGATCGATACTGCACTTGGGTGGGCTGGGCTGGGCTGGGCCGGGCGGAGGGGCAAAACGCAGGTGCTAGCAGGTATCTGGGCTGATCCCGCTAACACTGCGTTTTTGGGAACCCTAAACTGCTGGTGACGCTAGTATAGATTTGATCGGATCAGATATTGATCCGTTCAGATACTATACCACTAAGGGAGGTGTACGGTGCGTGCGTGGGTGTTAGCGGTACTGGCACTAACCTGACGCTGCCTGGGGCTGGTGTTTGCCAGTTCACCAAAATGCTACCAAAAAAACTGTTAGCAATCGCAGGGATCAGGCCTGACTCTGCGAACGCTGCAGTTATGCGTTTAGTGTTTTGTAAGTGACAGTGATCGATCGATACTGCACTTGGGTGGGCTGGGCGGAGGCGCAAAACGCAGGTGCTAGCGAGTATCTGGGCTGATCCCGCTAACACTGTGTTTTTGGGAACCCTAAACTGCTGGGGACACTAGTATAGATCTGATCGGATCAGATATTGATCCGATCAGATACTATACCACTAAGGGAGGCGCATGCTGCGTGCGTGGGTGTTAGCGGTACTGGCGCTAATCTGATGCTGCCTGGGGCGACGCATAGCACCGCCGGGCGATTAGGGGGCTAAACCTTTATTCGGTAATAAACGGCGGGTGCCCTGACACTATAAAAAATAAACGAACTAACCAGCGTCAACCGTAACGGTTATACGGTGATCGGTGATGAAAGGGTTAACTAGGGGGCAATCAAGGGGTTAAAACATTTATTAGATAGTATATGGGGGTCCCTGACGCTATAAAACGCTGACGGCGAACCTAAATATTTACCTCACTAACTAGCGTCACCAGCGACACTAATACAGCGATCAGAAAAATGATCACTTAGCGACACTGGTGACGGGGGGTCATCAAGGGGTTAAAACTTTATTAGGGGGGGTTAGGGGGGTACCCTAGACCTACAGGGGGGTAACAGTAACTGTGCTAACACAGTAACTGTCACAAACTGACACCTAGCAGTAATCAGAAAAAAAAAAAAAAACTGCTGGTGTCAGTTTGTGACAGGGGGGGGGGGGTGATTGGGGGGGGATCGGGGGGGGGATCGGGGTGTTTCGTATGCCTGGCATGTTCTACTGTGTGTGTGTGTGTTGGTGCACTTACATACCTGTCTTCTCTCCTCGGGCCGGAACGGAAACTACCGAGCCGAGGAGAGATGACATCACTTCCTTTGCTGCTGTTTAGCATACAGCAGCAAAGGAGTGTTCCCATTGGCTGGCGGCGAGGGGGGGGCCACGAACGGATGGCCTCCCCCTCGTCTCCGATCCCCGGGGAACAAAACGGGACCGCCTCGGGCACTGGGGGTGGGGGTCCGATCGTAATCATGTACGTGATTTTGCCTGCCCGTGCCGCCTTGCCGACGTACATCGGCGTGAGGCGGTCCTTAAGTGGTTAAAGAGAAACAGTTGAGTAGGAGGCTTAAAATTGGGCAAGGAATAGCCAAACTCTGATACTAAAGTGAGGTTGTAGAAGACAGTTTCATGTCACAGGTCATACACCATGGCAAGACTGAGCACAGCAACAAGACACAAGACAGTTATACTGCATCAGCAAGGTGTCTCACAGGCAAAGCTTTCAAAGCAGACTGAAGTTTTTCAAGATGTGCTGTTCAAGCT
This sequence comes from Lithobates clamitans, assembly GCA_037952925.1. Classification (NCBI taxonomy): domain Eukaryota; kingdom Metazoa; phylum Chordata; class Amphibia; order Anura; family Ranidae; genus Lithobates; species Lithobates clamitans. The sequence goes on along the minus strand of JBBGZY010000787.1, from coordinate 6,666,804 downwards.
CTTTTGAAGAAGCACAAAGAAATCAGACAACGCTGAGGACCATGGACGCAGTGGTCAGCCAAGGAAACTTAATGCAGCAGATGAATTATGCTTATTTCCCTTCATTATTGGAAGATGCCCAGCAGTGCCATCAGCCCAGTACAGATGGAATCTAGCAGGACCCAGGTGCACCCATCTACTGTCCAGAGAAGTCTGGCTACAAGTGGTCTTCATTGAAGAATTGCAACCAAAAAGCCATACCTCGGATGTGGAAACAAGGCTAATCGACTCAACTATGCACAAAAACATAGGAATTGGGGTGCAGAAAAATGGCAGCAGGACCGATGAGTCAATTTTGTTTCAATATTTTTTATTGAAAGTTTCTCAGTTACATAGGTTACAGGTTATGCATCATAAAGTACATGGGTATACAGTTGTAAGTGCTATGACATACTGTACAGATGATAGCAAGAGTTGGCTGACCAATCATGTAACTGTAGATATTGAGAGAGTGAAGTTCAAGGTAACTAATGTTAACTAACAGCATGTAACAAGGTATTCTTATCAAATTCTAAAGGTGGTAACCTGTGGGGAAGGGATGGGAGGGGGAATGGGGAGAGAGGGAGGGGAAGGAAGGAGGGGGGGATAGGTCGAATAAGGGGGAAGGGGGAGGGAAGGGGGGGGGGGAGAGAGCAGTATTGGTGAAGCATCTATCAAGGTAAGACTGTTATCGGTTGGTGTTTTTCAGTGTACCATTTGTACCAGGGATTCCAGAGGTCTAGTGTTTTAGAGTGGTGTTGTGACCCTCTTGATAGAAGTGTTTCATATGTGTAGTGTGTATGGACTAATTTAACTACTTCCGCTATTGGGGGAATGGAGTGTGATTTCCAGTTTCTTGTTAGAAGGAGTTTAGTTGCTAGGAGGATGTGTACAGTCACCTGTCTGAGTTGTGTAGGTAGCTCATCAATGTTCAGGTTGAGGATCGCTAACTGTGGAGTGAGAGTGATGGGAAGATGGAGAACTGCTTGTAGTATGTTTTGTACCTCAAGCCATAGCTGTTGTATGTGAGGGCATGTCCAGAGGATATGTAGGAGAGTGCCAGTTTGACCGCAGCCATGCCAGCAGTCATGTGAAGCGTGGGAATTAAATTTGGCAAGTCTGTGAGGGGTTAGATACCATCTCATTAAAGTTTTTTGTGTCATTTCCCATAGAGATGTACAGGAAGTTGCTTTATACACTGAGTTGATTGCTATTAGCCATTGGTGATCAGTGAATTGTAGGTTTAAGTCTTTCTCCCAGTCTAGGAGTGGTTTGGATTTGAAAAATGTGTTTTTTTCCTGCAGGAGTAAATAAATGAGGGAGACTCCCTTGTGTTTGGCGTTGTCAGAGAAGAAAAATTCCCAAAGTTTCATGGGGAGTGCTCCTTCTAGGGATGGATAGGTTGTGAGGCATTTTTTTAGTCTATAGTATGTTAAGAAGTCTTTAGTGGGTGCATTGTATTCTTTTTGGACCTGTGGGTAGGATTTAGTGGACGTGATGTTGCGGAGGTCTTGTGTGTATTTAATCTTATCAGAGATCCATTGTGGGATGGATAAATCTGGGGTCAGATGTTTTAAGGTGTTGATAGGGATTAAAAGGGGTTTGGTCGGGAGGAGTGACCATCTGGTGTGGTGTAGGGTTCTCCAGGCTTTGACGGTAGCTTGGATAGGAGGGGAGTACTGTAATAAGGAGTGGTTGTTCACGGGGGTACTAAATAGCCAATCGGTGAGGTTGGGGCCCGGTGTTTCGTTGTTTTCTATGGCGCTCCACAGGGTGGTTGGTGTAGGTTGAAACCAATCTCTTGGTTGAGACAATATAGTGGCTAGATAATAATCTTTTATATCAATGTGTCCCATACCCCCTTTAGATCTATGTTTTATGAGTTTAGAGTGGCTACATCTAGCCTTCTTTCCTTGCCAAATAAATTGGTTCAGGATAGATTGGAGGGAGTTGAGGTATGATGTTGAGAGTGGGATAGGTAGTGTGCGAAAAATGTATAGGAGTTTGGGGAGGGCCATCATTTTGAATGCTGCTAGGCGTCCTGACCAGGTGAGTTCGAATTTAGAAATTTTTGTTGTTTCCTTAATGAGCATTTGCCTAGCTTCTACATAGTTATGAGTAAATAGGCCTTTCGTGGATTTCGTCAGAGTTATTCCTAGATATGTAATTCCATGATCGGCCCATGGGTAAGGATATTCAGACATCAGGATGTTACTGGCTACCGCATCTAAACCTAGGTCCAGTATGAAGGATTTGTGTTCGTTAACCTTATAATATGAAATATCGCTAAATTTTTTCAACAGCGTTTGTACCGAAGCCAGGGAGGAGCGAGGGTTAGTGATCATTAATATCACGTCATCAGCAAATAAGTTGATTTTGTGTTCCGTATCCCCTATCTTAAAACCTGTTATCTTGCAAGACTGTCTGACATGTTCTGCTAAGGGTTCCATTATTAAGTTGAAAATGATTGGTGAGAGCGGGCAACCTTGGCGGGTGCCGTTTGTGATGGAAAATGGTTTGGAAAGCATTTCTGATGTATACACCCGAGCAGACGGTGCCGAGTAAAGTGCCATTATGGCAGTTAATATAGGACCTTGAAATCCAAATTTGCTCAAAGTAGCTTGTAGATACTTCCAATGTACTCTATCGAACGCCTTCTCTGCGTCCAGAGATAGGAGCAGAGAAGGCGTTCGAGTCAACTCGGCACTATGAATGATGTTGACAATCCTGCGAGTTGCATCGGATGTCTGTCTGTCCTTAGTGAAGCCTGACTGGTCATTATGGATCAGTAATGGCATTAAGTTGAATAATCTATTGGCTATTAGTTTAGCGTAAATTTTTGTGTCTAGGTTAAGAAGCGAGATGGGTCTAAAGTTTTGTGCGTGGGTGGGTTCCTTACCTGGCTTCGGTATAGTGACGATCAGAGCATTGAGCATTTCAGGAGGGAGAGAGGAGGATGAGGCAGCGTCATTGAATACTAAAGACATATATGGTGCTAGAATAGTACGGAATTTTTTGTAGTATTCGCCTGTAAGGCCGTCCGGTCCTGGTGATTTGTTAGGGGGTAAGGTGGTAATTATGGTGCAGATTTCTGAGTTTGTAAATGGGGTGTTAAGTGCAGATAGTTGGTCTGCGGTCAGTTTGGGAAGTTTGATTTCTTGTAGAAATGATTCTATGTCTTGTAGGGAAGGTTGTTTGAGTGAGATATCGTCTTTCAGATTGTACAGTGTGTTATAATAGTGGCTGAATGCGTCTGCAATGGATTGTGGGTCAGTCAGTTTTTGTTTGGTATCAGGATGGAATAAATGTGTTATTTTAGTTTTTGAGTAGTGTCCTTTTAGTCTATTAGCCATAGTTTTTCCGGCTTTATTGCCAGTGGAGTAATGTTTCGCTCTGAAATATGTGTGTGCTTTCTCAAAGGTTTGCAATAGGTGGGATCGTAATTCTTGTCTAAGTGTGTCTAACTGTTTTTTGAGTGTTGGGTCAGGAGAAGATTGGTTTTGGGATTCTAGAGATTTGATGCTAGAAGTCAGTGAGTTTAGACGCTGTGCTCTCATCCTCCTCTCCCTGGCTCCAATTTGTATAAGAATCCCTCTTATGAACGCTTTATGGGCATTCCAAAGTATGGAGTTGTCTTGTACAGAGCCTGAGTTGGAGTTGAAGTATTCTTCTAGGCAGGTCCTGATGTGGGTCGCGTGGGTAGGCGAGTTAAGGATTGCGGCATTCGCTCTCCAGAGCCGAGTTTGGGAGGTTGTTGGGGAGTCTTGTAGGGTGATAGAGACTGGCGCGTGGTCCGACCACGTGATGGTGTCTATAGCTGATGAGGAGATTTGGGGTAGCGTCCATTTGTCTACTAGGAAGTAGTCTATTCTTGAGTAAGAATTATGCCGGGGTGAGAAATAAGAGTAGTCTCTTTCTGTGGTGTGGTGACATCTCCATACGTCATAAAGGTCATTGGATCTGATGAGTGATCCCATCTGGGAGGGTAGTCTGTGTGAGGCAGTGGAGGAGTCTACGGAGTTGTCTGGAACTACGTTGAAGTCACCGCAGATTATTAGGTGACCTTGTTTGAAGCGGTGAATTTTTTTCATCAGTTTGGTGAGAAAATGGATTTGTTTCTGATTAGGGGCGTAGATTGTGACGATGGTGTATCTGTTGGTGTCCAGAGTGCAGTCTAAAGCTAGATATCTGCCTTCCGTGTCTATAAGACTGTTGTGTAGAGTGAAGGAGCAAGATTTCTTGATGGCTATCATGACCCCTCTCTTTTTTTCTGGACCGGATGCTTTAAATATGTGTGTAAAATTTTTGTTGGTGCATAGGGGTTCCGCAGAAGACTTAAAGTGGGTTTCTTGAACACAGAGTACTTCACAGTGGGCATCTTGGGCGGTGCGCCATAGAGAAGCTCTTTTGGATGGGTGGTTTAGTCCCTTCACATTAAGTGACAAGAATTTGGGCATGATGGTATTGGTGTGGAGGAAGTGTTTATTCCGTCAGTACTTACAGTTTCTTGTGTTGTCAGCGTAGTAGCTGTGAGATCTTTGGTACTTGTTGATGTAGTCGATCAGACTGGATGGTGGGTTGAAGATGCTCGAATTCTGGGGAACTGAGGCTCTCCGGGAGGGAACGGGTATCAGACAAAAAGGGAGATAAGAAAAACAGTTAGTGAGGACTTGGTAGGGTGGAGGAGGAAGAGTCGGCAGTAATCTAGAGGACTGCCGGTCAGTGTGAGGGTCAAGTTGGTGAACTATCTGCAACGAGCAGGCACCGGATCGGAGTGTGAATGATGATTTAAGAACATCACTACCTGGTATTCAGGTGTTGAAGTTAGCATGCGTTCCTTTAATGTGGGCATGGGGGTTTCCTGGATGGGATGGCTGGGTTGGCTGGTCTACTTCAGGGATGATGCCCCAGATCCGGAGCAGCTTTATGCCTTCTTCCACTGTGTGGATGTTGTGCCGTGCCCCATTTTTGGTGACTACTAGCTTGGTTGGAAATCCCCATTGAAACGGAATTTTGTGGTTGTGGAGCGGTTTTGTAATGGTCTGCAGCTGTCGACGTTGTTGGCGGGTAAATTGGGAGACATCAGGAAAGAGTTGCAGCTTGGAGTATGGGGCTGGTAGTTGTCCCAGACGTCTGGATTGTGCCAGCAGCATATCTTTGGCATGGAAGAAGTGTATTCTCATCAAGGTGTCTCTTGGGACTTCTGGGGGTAGGTGTGGCGGCTTTGGCAATCGATGGATTCGATCGATTATGGTTTCTATCGGTGGTAGGTCAGGCAGGAGAGTGGACATGAGTTTCCTCGCATATGTATTCAGGTCAGCTGGGAGGATGTTTTCAGGGATACCCCTAATCTTAACGTTGTTACGTCTCGAGCGGTCTTCGAGATCCGCCATTTTGGCTCTGACCCAGTGATGTTCCTCCCGGGTATGATCGTGGGCATCCACTAAATCGTTAACTGTTTCGGTCATGATAGACATCTGCTTTTCAATTTGGCCAATCTTTTTGCCTGTGTGTACCATTTCTGATTTAAAGGCAGTGAACACGGAGGATATGTCATTGTGGAAGGAGCTGTGAAGTGAGATCAGCATCTCCTTCAGCATTGTGTCAATTACAGGCTGATTAGATGTGGGGAAGGCCGCTATAGGGGAGGATAGGGGTGTCTGGGTGAGTAGCTGATCTAGTGCAGGCCTTACCTCCTGTGCCTGTGTAGCTGTATCCAGTCGCATCCTCGATTTGGCTGGGCTGTTTGAGGTGGAAGATGATCCTGATGGTGGATGGGAGCCTGATGAGATTTCTTGAGGTAGGATTGAGGGGTCATCTTCATCAGGCAGATCTGTGTAAGAATCTGCAGAATACTGTGTCTCTGAGGGCTGTGGCATCTTGGATTCGTTCAGCCTGAGTGACTGTGTAGAAATCTGTCAATTTCTTAGGTTGTCTGTAATCTTTTCGCTTCCTGGATGCTCCGGTCTGGTTCCCCGCTATGTGGGGGTTAGAGGAAAGCATTTTTGTGGTCCTGAGGAGTGATTTTAGAGGCCGTTGTCTCCGATCGGTGCGGGAGCTGTGGATTCAGGCTTCCATACTGCTCGGCGGTTAGCCACGCCCCCCGATGAGTCAATTTTGACTCATCATCCTGGACCTATGAGTCAAAATTTGATTTGGCTGTATCAGGAGGCAGTTTGTTCACCAAGGGGCTGGAGAGCGGTACAATAATGAGTGTGTACAGGCAACAGTGAAGCATGGTGGAGGTTCTTTGCAAGTTTTGGAATGCATTTCTGCAAATGGAGTTTGAGATTTGGTCAGGATCAATGGTGTCATCAATGCTGAGAAATATAGGCAGATACTTATCCAACATGCCATACCATCAGAGAAGTCAATAGGAGCTAAATGGTAAAAGAATGTAATGTCAATTTTCCAGGCAAATAGACAAGTAATTGTCAAACTAATATAAATGGAGGAATAGGCACTGCCCTGGGGAACCAGAACCAAAACAAAAAAGTTTAAAAAAAAATTGGTTTGGCGGGGAGCATTATTTTAATAATAAATAAAGGGCAACATTAAAAGAGCAAAATTCTGTTACATACCATTGTGGCACATCTGTATGATTGTACTGTGTACAACCTACTGCAGCAAAACTGACATTTAAAAGAAAGAATGGCTTTAAAATTGCAGGTAAACAACATCTTGACCCACTGTTTGTAAACAAAGCTCTAGAGGATTTACTTCACCTATACCAGACCCTTATCCTAGGGAACACAACAAAAAATGGTGTGGATTTCCCCCTAAAAATATACAACAGAACCTTATCTTTGATGAGGGTCTGGTATAGATCTAAAAAGATGATGTGTGGTCCCCTCAATATTCAATATTTAAGAACAACTGCATAGTGAGGAAATGATCCTACTTTTAATGCAAGGGTAATATGGAAAACATGCTAATCCTTACCCGCTTGGGAGATGCCTTTAGGTTGTGGTGTTACTTAAGAGTATGACTCTTACGGACAGCATCAGTGACACCATGGGGGTTATTTAAGAAAGGCAAATTCACTTTGCACTACAAGTGCAAAGTGCACTTGAAATTGCACTGAAAGTGCACTTGGGAGTGCACTCGCTGTAAATCTGAGGGGTACAAGTGCAAACTAGTGCAAACTACAAGTGCAAAGTGCACTTGAAATTGCACTGAAAGTGCACTTGGAAGTGCAGTCGCTGTAGATCCAAGGGGGCATGCAAGGAAAATAAAAAACAGCATTTTAGCTTGCACATGATTGGATGATAAAATCAGCAGAGCTTCCCCTCATTTCCAATCTACCCCTTAGATTTAGAGCGACTGCACTTCCAAGTGCACTTTCAGTGCACTTGCAGTACACTTGTAGTGCAAAGTGGATTTGCCTTTTGCAAATAACCCCCAGTGCTCCAGCTAATATAAAGTTGTCGAATTGTGATATGTCTCTACATGTCTACAATATGCTGAATAGGTATGAGCCGAACACCCCCCGGTTCGCACCAGAACCTGCGAACGGACTGAAAATTTGCGCAAACTTTAGAACCCCATTGAAGTCTATGGGACTCGAACATTGAAATCAAAAGTACTAAATTTAAAGGCTTATATGCATGGTATTGTCATAAAAAGTGTTTGGGGACCTGGGTCCTGTCCCAGGGGACATGTATCAATGCAAAAAAAGTTTTAAAAATGGCAGTTTTTTCGGGAGCAGTGATTTTAATGATGCTTAAAGTGAAAAAAAAGTGAAATATTCCTTTAAATATTGTACCTGGGGGGTGTCTATAGTATGCCTGTAAAGTGGAGCGTGTTTCCCGTGCTTAAAACAGTCCCTACACAAAATGACATTTTTAAAGGAATAAAAGACATTTAAAACTGCTTGTGGCTTTAATGTAATGTCAAGTCCTGGCAAAATGGATAAAAATCAGTGAGACAAACGGCATGGGTATCCCCCCCAGTCCATTACCAGGCCCTTTGGGTCTTGTATGGATATTAAGGGGAACCCCGCATCCAAATTAAAAAAGGGAAAGGCGTGGGGCCCCCAGGCCCTATATACTCTGAACAGCAGTATACAGGTGGTGCAAACAAGACAGGGACTGTAGGTTTGTTGTTAAGTAGAATCTGTTTGTAATTTTGAACTGGTACATTTTTAAAGTGTAGCTCCAGCCACAAAAATATATTTTTACGTTTTTTGGAAAACATAGGGAAGGGTTATCACCCCTGTGACATTTGTTTTGCTGTCTATGCACCTCTTCAGAAGATATCACCTCACTTTCTGTCCCAATGACAAATGTTTTTTGACAATTTGGGGTTTTTAGTGAAACAAGGATTGGTGATAAAGCATCAGTGAAGAGGAGACACATTTTTCCCATATTAACTCTTACAGGAGAGAATTTCCCTTCCTAGGGGTAGATTTCATCTCACTTCCTGTTGTCTCCTTCCGTTTGCAAGTAGGAGTCGTTTGTAAGTTGGATGTTTGAAAGTAGGGGCCTGCCCTATATACTCTGCAGAAATTGTGGCCTTAGGTGTTGGTGTTGCCACAACACTGTAAGCCCTCACAGTAATGCCCCGTACACACGGTCGGACTTTGTTCGGACATTCCGACAACAAAATCCTAGGATTTTTTCCGACGGATGTTGGCTCAAACTTGTCTTGCATACACACGGTCACACAAAGTTGTCGGAAAATCTGATCATTCTGAACGCGGTGACGTAAAACACATACGTCTGGACTATAAACGGGGCAGTGGCCAATAGCTTTCATCTCTTTATTTATTCTGAGCATGCGTGGCACTTTGTCCGTTGGATTTGTGTACACACGATCGGAATTTCCGACAACAGATTTTGTTGTCGGAAAATTTTATATCCTGCTCTCAAACTTTGTGTGTCGGAAAATCCGATGGAAAATGTCCGATGGAGCCCACACATGGTCGGAATTTCCGACAACGCGCTCTGATCGGACATTTTCCCTCGGAAAATCCGACCGTGTGTACGGGGCATTACTCTTGGTGGGCACAGGAACGGGCTCTGCTGTGAAATATTAGATCAAGAATTGTAATTACATGCCCCTGTTGAACAGGGTCAGAAAAATTGGGCCTTTGGTAGTGGTGCTGTGCCACAACACTGTAAGTCCTCATAGTTACTCTTGATGGGTGCAGAAACGGGCCCTGCTGTGAAATATTAGATCAAGAATTGTAATTACATGCACCTGCTGAACAGGGGCAGAAAAATTGGGCCTTTGGTGGTGGTGGCAGTGATGTTGCCTCAACACTGTAAGTCCTCACAGTTACTCTTGGTGGGAGCTGGAATGGGCCCTGCTGTGAAATATTAGATCAAGAATTGTAATTACATGCACCTGTTGAACAGGGGCAGAAAAATTGGGCCTTTGGTGGTGGTGGTGCTGGTGCCACAACACTGTAAGTCCTCACAGTTACTCTTGGTGGGCGCAGAAACGGGCCCTGCTGTGAAATATTAGATCAAGAATTGTAATTACATGTCCCTGTTGAACAGGGGCAGAAAAATTGGGCCTTAGGCATTGGTGCCACAACGCTGCAACCCCTCACAGATACTCTAATTGGAGCGCAGGAATGAGCCCTCCTGCAAAATAATGCATCAAAAATTGTAATTACACGCCCCTGTTAAACAGGGGCTGAAAAATTGGGCCTTAGGCACTGATGCTGGTGCCACAATACTGCAACCCCTCACAGATACTCTAGTTGGAGCGCAGAAATGAGCCCTGCTGCAAAGTATTGCATCAAAAATTGTAATAACACGCCCCTGTTAAACAGGGGCTGAAAAATTGGGCCTTAGGCACTGGTGCTGGTGCCACAATACTGCAACCCCCTCACAGATACTCTAGTTGGAGCGCAGGAACAAGCCCTGCTGCAAAGTATTGCATCAAAAATTGTAATTACACGCCCCTGTTAAACAGGGGCTAAAAAATAGGGCCTTAGGCACTGGTGCTGGTGCCACAACACTGCAACCCCTCACAGATACTCTAGTTGGAACGCAGGAACAAGCCCTGCTGCAAAGTATTGCATCAAAAATTGTAATTACGCGCCCCTGTTAACCACTTGACGACCGCCTCACGCCGATGTACGTCGGCAAAGTGGCACGGACAGGCAAAATCACGTACAGGGTACGTGATTTGCCTTCCGCGGGTGGGGGGTCCGATCGGACCCCCTCCCGGTGCCCGAGGCGGTCGTCGTTTGTCCAGCGGCGATCGGTGATGAGGGGGAGACCATCCGTTCGTGGCCCCCCCTCGCGATCGCCGCCGGCCAATCGAATCATTCCTTTGCTGCTGTATGCTAAACAGCAGCAAAGGAAATGATGTCATCTCTCCTCGGCTCGGTAATTTCCGTTCCGGCCCGAGGAGAGAAGACTTCACTGTGAGTGCACCAACACACACACACACAGTAGAACATGCCAGGCACACAAAACACCCCGATCCCCCCCCCGATCGCCCCCCGATCCCCCCCCAATAACCCCCACCCCCCCCTGTCACAAACTGACACCAGCAGTTTTTTTTTTTTTTTTTTTTTCCTGATTACTGCATAGTGTCAGTTTGTGACAGTTAGTGTTGGAACAGTTAGTATTACCCCCCTTTAGGTCTAGGATACCCCCCTAACCCCCCCTAATAAAGTTTTAACCCCTTGATCACCCCCTGTCACCAGTGTCACTAAGCGATCATTTTTCTGTTCGCTGTATTAGTGTCGCTGGTGACGCTAGTTAGTGAGGTAAATATTGAGGTTCGCCGTCAGCGTTTTATAGCGTCAGGGACCCCCATATACTACCTAATAAATGTTTTAACCCCTTGATTGCCCCCTAGTTAACCCTTTCACCACTGATCACCGTATAACCGTTACGGTTGACGCTGGTTAGTTTGTTTATTTTTTATAGTGTCAGGGCACCCGCCGTTTATTACCGAATAAAGGTTTAGCCCCCCGATCGCCCGGCGGTGATATGCGTCGCCCCAGGCAGCGTCAGATTAGTGCCAGTACCGCGAACACCCACGCACGCAGCATGCGCCTCCCTTAGTGGTATAGTATCTGATCGGATCAATATCTGATCCGATCAGATCTATACTAGCGTCCCCAGCAGTTTAGGGTTCCCAAAAACGCAGTTTTAGCGGGATCAGCCCAGATACCTGCTAGCACCTGCGTTTTGCCCCTCCGCCCAGGCGAGCCCAGCCCACCCAAGTGCAGTATCGATCGATCACTGACACTTACAAAACACTAAACGCATAACTGCAGCGTTCGCAGAGTCAGGCCTGATCCCTGCGATCGCTAACAGTTTTTTTGGTAGCATTTTGGTGAACTGGCAAGCACCAGCCCCAGGCGTCAGGTTAGCGCCAGTACCGCTAACACCCACGCACGCAGCATACACCTCCCTTAGTGGTATAGTATCTGAACGGATCAATATCTGATCCGATCAGATCTATACTAGCGTCCCCAGCAGTTTAGGGTTCCCAAAAACGCAGTGTTAGCGGGATCAGCCCAGATACCTGCTAGCACCTGCGTTTTGCCCCTCCGCCCAGGCGAGCCCAGCCCACCCAAGTGCAGTATCGATCGATCACTGTCACTTACAAAACACTAAACGCATAACTGCAGCGTTCACAGAGTCAGGCCTGATCCCTGCGATCGCTAACAGTTTTTTTGGTAGTATTTTGGTGAACTGGCAAGCACCAGCCCCAGGCAGCGTCAGATTAGCGCCAGTACCGCTAACACCCACGCACGCACCGTACACCTCCCTTAGTGGTATAGTATCTGATCGCATCAATATCTGATCCGATCAGATCTATACTAGCGTCACCAGCAGTTTAGGGTTCCCAAAAACGCAGTGTTAGCGGGATCAGCCCAGATACCTGCTAGCACCTGCGTTTTGCCCCTCCGCCCGGCCCGGCCCAGCCCACCCAAGTGCAGTATCGATCGATCACTGTCACTTACAAAACACTAAACGCATAACTGCAGCGTTCGCAGAGTCAGGCCTGATCCCTGCAATCGCTAACAGTTTTTTGGTAGCGTTTTGGTGAACTGGCAAGCGCCAGCGGCCTAGTACACCCCGGTCGTAGTCAAACCAGCACTGCAGTAACACGTGGTGACGTGGCGAGTCCCATAAGTGCAGTTGAAGCTGGTGAGGTGGCAAGCACAAGTAGTGTCCCGCTGCCACCAAAAAGACAAACACAGGCCCGTCGTGCCCATAGTGCCCTTCCTGCTGATTCGCCAATCCTAATTGGGAACCCACCGCTTCTGCAGCGCCCGTACTTCCCCCATTCACATCCCCAACCAAATGCAGTCGGCTGCATGAGAGGCATTTTTATGTCCTCCCGAGTACCCCTACCCAACGAACCCCCCCAAAAAAGATGTTGTGTCTGCAGCAAGCGCGGATATAGGCGTGACACCCGCTATTATTGTCCCTCCTGTCCTGACAATCCTGGTCTTTGCATTGGTGAATGTTTTGAACGCTACCATTCACTAGTTGAGTATTAGCGTAGGGTACAGCATTGCACAGACTAGGCGCCATTTCACAGGGTCTCCCAAGATGCCATCGCATTTTGAGAGACCCGAACCTGGAACCGGTTACCGTTATAAAAGTTAGTTACAAAAAAAGTGTAAAAAAAAAAAAAAATATGAAATAAAAAAAAATAGTTGTTGTTTTATTGTTCTCTCTCTCTCTATTCTCTCTCTCTATTGTTCTGCTCTTTTTTACTGTATTCTATTCTGCAATGTTTTATTGTTATTGTTATTGTTATTGTTATTGTTATTATGTTTTATCATGTTTGTTTTTCAGGTGTGTAATTATTTACACTTTACTGTGCTTTATTGTTAACCATTGTTAACCATTTTTTTGTCTTCAGGTATGCCATTCACGACTTTGAGTGGTTATACCAGAATGATGCCTGCAGGTTTAGGTATCATCTTGGTATCATTCTTTTCAGCCAGCGGTCGGCTTTCATGTAAAAGCAATCCCAGCGGCTAATTAGCCTCTAGACTGCTTTTACAAGCCGTGGGAGGGAATGCCCCCCCCCCACCGTCTTCCGTGTTTTTCTCTGGCTCTCCTGTCTCAACAGGGAACCTGAGAATGCAGCCGGTGATTCAGCCAGCTGACCATAGAGCTGATCAGAGACCAGAGTGGCTCCAAACATCTCTATGGCCTAAGAAACCGGAAGCTACGAGTATTTCATGACTTAGATTTCGCCGGATGTAAATAGCGCCATTGGGAAATTGGGGAAGCATTTTATCACACCGATCTTGGTGTGGTCAGATGCTTTGAGGGCAGAGGAGAGATCTAGGGTCTAATAGACCACAATTTTTTCAAAAAAGAGTACCTGTCGCTACCTATTGCTATCATAGGGGATATTTACATTCCCCGAGATAACAATAAAAATGATTAAAAAAAAAAATATGAAAGGAACAGTTTAAAAGTAAGATTAAAAAAGCAAAAAAATAATAAAGAAAAAAAAAAAAAAACACCCCTGTCGCCCCCTGCTCTCGCGCTAAGGCGAACGCAAGCGGCGGTCTGTCGTCAAACGTAAACAGCAATTGCACCATGCATGTGAGGTATCACCGCGAAGGTCAGATCGAGTGCAGTAATTTTTCCAGTAGACCTCCTCTGTAAATCTAAAGTGGTAACCTGTAAAGGCTTTTGAAGGCTTTTAAACATGTATTTATTTTGTTGCCACTGCACGTTTGTGCGCAATTTTAAAGCATGTCATGTTTGGTATCCATGTACTCGGCCTAAGATCATCTTATTTATTTCATCAAACATTTGGGCAATATAGCGTGTTTTAGTGCATTAAAATTAAAAAAAGTGTGTTTTTTCCCCAAAAAATGCGTTTGAAAAATCGCTGCGCAATTACTGTGTGAAAAAAAAAAATGAAACACCCACCATTTTAATCTGTAGGGCATTTGCTTTAAAAAAATATATAATGTTTGGGGGTTCAAAGTAATTTTTTTGCAAAAAAAAAAAACTTTTTCATGTAAACAATAAGTGTCAGAAAGGGCTTTGTCTTCAAGTGGTTAGAAGAGTGGGTGATGTGTGACATAAGCTTCTAAATGTTGTGCATAAAATGCCAGGACAGTTCAAAACCCCCCCAAATGACCCCATTTTGGAAAGTAGACACCCCAAGCTATTTGCTGAGAGGCATGTCGAGTCCATGGAATATTTTATATTGCGACACAAGTTGCGGGAAAGAGACAAATTATTTATTTATTTTTTTTTTTTTGCACAAAGTTGTCACTAAATGATATATTGCTCAAACATGCCATGGAAATATGTGAAATTACACCCCAAAATACATTCTGCTGCTTCTCCTGAGTACGGGGATACCACATGTGTGAGACTTTTTGGGAGCCTAGCCGCGTACGGGACCCCGAAAACCAAGCACCGCCTTCAGGCTTTCTAAGGGCGTGAATTTTTGATTTCACTCTTCACTGCCTATCACAGTTTCGGAGGCCATGGAATGCCCAGGTGGCACAAAACCCCCCCAAATGACCCCATTTTGGAAAGTAGACACCCCAAGCTATTTGCTGAGAGGTATAGTGAGTATTTTGCAGACCTCACTTTTTGTCACAAAGTTTTGAAAATTGAAAAAAGAAAAAAAAAAATGTTTTTTCTTGTCTTTCTTCATTTTCAAAAACAAATGAGAGCTGCAAAATACTCACCATGCCTTTCAGCAAATAGCTTGGGGTGTCTACTTTCCAAAATGGGGTCATTTGGGGGGGTTTTGTGCCACCTGGGCATTCCATGGCCTCCGAAACTGTGATAGGCAGTAAAGAGTGAAATCAAAAATTTTCACCCTTAGAAATCCTGAAGGCAGTGATTGGTTTTCGGGGTCCAGTACGCGGCTAGGCTCCCAAAAAGTCCCACACATGTGGTATCCCCATACTCAGGAGAAGCAGCTAAATGTATTTTGGGGTGCAATTCCACATATGCCCATGGCCTGTGTGAGCAATATATCATTTAGTGACAACTTTATGGAAAAAAAAAAAAAAAAAAGTGTCACTTTCCCGCAACTTGTGTCAAAATATAAAATATTCCATGGACTCAATATGCCTCTCAGCAAATAGCTTGGGGTGTCTACTTTCCAAAATGGGGTCATTTTGGGGGGTTTTGTGCCACCTGGGCATTCCATGGCCTCCGAAACTGTGATAGGCAGTGAAGAGTGAAAGCAAAAATTTACACCCTTAGAAATCCTGAAGGCGGTGATTGGTTTTCGGGGCCCCGTACGCGGCTAGGCTCCCAAAAAGTCCCACACATGTGGTATCCCCATACTCAGGAGAAGCAGCTAAATGTATTTTGGGGTGCAATTCCACATAGGCCCATGGCCTGTGTGAGCAATATATCATTTAGTGACGACTTTTTGTAAATATTTTTTTTTTTTTTTTTTTTTGTCATTTTTCAATCACTTGGGACAAAAAAAATAAATATTCAATGGGTTCAACATGCCTCTCAGCAATTTCCTTGGGGTGTCTACTTTCCAAAATGGGGTCATTTGGGGGGGGTTTGTACTGCCCTGCCATTTTAGCACCTCAAGAAATGACATAGGCAGTCATAAACTAAAAGCTGTGTAAATTCCAGAAAATGTACCCTAGTTTGTAGACGCTATAACTTTTGCGCAAACCAATAAATATACGCTTATTGACATTTTTTTTACCAAAGACATGTGGCCGAATACATTTTGGCCTAAATGTATGACTAAAATTTAGTTTATTGGATTTTTTTTATAACAAAAAGTAGAAAATATCATTTTTTTTTTAAATTTTCGGTCTTTTTCCGTTTATAGCGCAAAAAATAAAAACCGCAGAGGTGATCAAATACCATCAAAAGAAAGCTCTATTTGTGGGAAGAAAAGGACGCAAATTTCGTTTGGGTACAGCATTGCATGACCGCGCAATTAGCAGTTAAAGCGACGCAGTGCCAAATTGGAAAAAGACCTCTGGTCCTTAGGCAGCATAATGGTCCGGGGCTCAAGTGGTTAAACAGGGGCTGAAAAAATGGCCCTTAGGCACTGGTGCTGGTGCCACAACACTGCAACCCCTCACAAATACTCTAGTTGAGCACAGCAACGAACCCTCCTTGCAAAATATTGCATCAAAAATTGTAATTACACACCCCTTTTAAACAGGGGCTGAAAAACTGGACCTTAGGCACTGGTGCTGGTGCCACAACACTGCAACCCCTCACATATACTCTAGTTGGAGCGCAGGAACAAGCCCTGCTGCAAAGTATTGCATCAAAAATTGTAATTACACACCCCTGTTAAACAGGGGCTGAAAAATTGGGCCTTAGGCACAGGTGCTGGTGCCACAACACTGCAAATCCTCACAAATACTCTAGTTGAGCGCAACAATGAACCCTCCTTGCAAAATATTGCATCAAAAATTGTAATTACATGCTCCTGTTAAACAGGGGCTGAAAAATTGGGCCTTAGCCACTGGTGGTGGTGCCCAGAACCAAAAATATTCTTACAAGCTATCAGCATGATCATTGAGGAGGAAGAGGATGGTCACTCAGCATAACAGGATAGTCACTCAGCATCAGCATAGGCAGTCTTGAAGGGATCTGACATTTCAAAAAAAATTATTTGGTTACATCAGCATCAGGTGCTTTGTAGCTGGTGGTGATCCAAGACTGATTCATTTTTATGAAGGTCAATCGATCGACCGAGTCGGTGGACAGGTGCACCCTGTGATCGGTTACAAAGCCTCCAGCAGCACTGAATGTGCGTTCAGAAAGAACGCTGGATGCAGGACAGGCCAGTAGCTCAATTGCATACTGTGCAATGATTCATCCTCAAGACCCAGTAACCCAGAGGATTTTCAGTGGGAAAGGTGTCCAAGTCAGATCTTGCCCCTAGGTATTCCTGCACCACGTAAAACAGACGCTGACGATGGTTGCTGGAACCGATCATACCTTGGGGCTGCGGACTAAAAAATTGTCTGCACGCATCGGTCAGACGGCCACCTTCTCTACCGCTCCTTCTTTGACTGACCGAAGCCTCAGCAACACGTTGTCCAGGAACAGGAGTTTGTAACCTCCCAGTCTCTGGGAAAGCATTGCACAGACCTTTCTGCAAAGCCTCTGAAGATGTTTCATCCTCTGCTCCCTCTGCGACGGCAAGATAAGGTCCGCAACCTTGTAACGTGGATCAAGGAGGGTTGCCAGCCAGTATTGATCCCTCTCCTTGATACCACGAATACGAGGATCCTTCTGCAGGCTTTGCAGGATCAGGGAAGCCATGCAGCGTAGGTTTGCTGAGGCATTCGGTCCGGAGTCCTCTGGGTCACTAAGGATGACATGATCTGCAGCCACCTCCTCCCAGCCACGTACAAGACCATGGGTTTCTTGGGACTGTAAATGATTCCTAAAAGACTGCTGCTGATGCTGAGTGCCAAGCTCCACCTTCATGCTGACACAATCCTCCTCTTCCTCCCCCTCATCCTCTTCCTGAGTGATCGGCGGGCATGCAGGAACACTGTCTGTATAAAGGGGGCCTTGAGAGCTGAGAAAGTCCTCCTCTCCCTGCCTCTGTTCTGCCTCAAGTGCCCTGTCCATTATTCCACGCAGCGTGTGCTCCAACAGGTGGACAAGGGGGACAGTGTCACTGATGCATGCACTGTCACTGCTCACCATCCTCGTGGCCTCCTCAAATGGTAACAGGACAGTGCATGCATCCCTGATCATGGCCCACTGACGTGGGGAAAAAAATACAAGCTCCCCCGACCCTGTCCTGGTGCCATCTTTCCTGGTCCTGGTACATCTTTTGGCCTGCGTGCTTGCGTAGCCCCTTGAACACCTACGGAGCACCGCTGGTTTCGAAGGCAAATCAGCACAGGAAGAGGCCATGGAGGAAGAAGAAGAGGAGGGGGTGGAGGAGAGAGGTGTGGCAGAATCACCACTAGTTTGGAACACTATTTTGGAGGCGTGGTGGCGGAACAACCTCCAACACTACTGCACCCTGTCCTGCATCCTTCCCAGCTGCCAGAAGAGTCACCCAGTGTGCGGTGAAAGATAGGTAACGTCCCTGTCCATGCCTGCTGGACCATGAGTCAGCGGTAATATGCACCTTACCGCTGACCGCCCTGTCCAGCGAGGCCAAGACATTGCCTTCCACATGCCGGTAGAGAGCCTTCCGTGAGAAAAAGTGGCGTTTGGGAACCTGCCACTGAGGAGCCGCAAAAAAAAAAATTCCACAAACTCACGGAAGAGGGCAGAGTCTACCAACTGAAAAGGCAGCAGTTGAAGTGCTAGCAATTTAGCCAAGCTAGCATTCAACCGCTGGGCATTTGGATGGCTGGCAGCAAACTTCTTTTGGCGGTGCAGCAGCTGGGGCAGGGAAATTTGCCTGGTACAATCTGATGTTGGTGTACCGATAGCAGATTGCCCCCAAGTACTTGGCTGTGACACACCTAATTTTACACCTTCATTCCTCTCAGTGCAGGTCTCAGAGAGGACTGAAGGTATAGTGGGGTTGGAGATCCCAGCTGATGAGGAGCAAGGAGAGGTCCTCTTTGTTCTTTGGTGTTGGTCTTTTAGGTACGCTTGCCAATGATCTGCATGGCAGGTCAACATATGTCTGGTCAAGTATGTGGTGCCCAAGCTGGAGATGTTTTGGCCACGTGAGATACGCTTGAGACATATGTTGCAAATAGCAGCAGTGGGATCTGATACACTCGTCTCAAAAAAGGCCCACACCAAAGAACTTTTGGAATAACGCACAGAGACAGCAGCGCCCTGCACATGCGCAGCTCTGAGGTGTGATGCAGTCGGTGTGCTGCCTTTAAGCTGGCCCCTGGAGGGCATCCTGCCTCATTGGTGATGTGCCTCCTCCTCCTTCAGGTAGCTTTAGGTGCACACTGTGCAGAGGATGCAGTACACTAACTGTAAATACTGTAGCTGCCTGCCTGTGGTATTAATATAGGATCAGAAGAACACCACCAATTTAATTCAGGGAGCTTTAGGTGCACACTGTGCAGAGGACGTACTACACTAACTTGTAAATACTGCAGCTGCCTGCGGTACTGTACTAATAGGATCAGAAGAACACCACTAATTTCCTTCAGGTAGCTTTAGGTGCACACTGTGCAGAGGACGCACTACACTATGTTGTAAATACTACAGCTGTCTGCGATACTAATAGGATCAGAAGAACACCAACAATTTTCTTCAGGTAGCTTTAGGTGCATCCTCTGCTGCCTCTATGCTAACTGAAGCTAGTTTTTTATCCGCTTTTTTTGTTCCTACCGATTGCCGCGTTACTTGGAGTTTTACAGTTCAAAGTTTTTTTCTGTTTGCTGTGAACGTCTGCCGTGATAAAGTGCTGTGAATATTAGTGCCTTTTTTTAAATAAAACCTTTGAATACATCTACACTATAAAGTCTCCCCTTGTTTTATCTCCACTGAGGGGTTAAACTTCAGGATGGTGTCTGGAAAGAAAACCTTATTAAGGGTACTAGCGTCTTCCTCACCTTTGGATTTGAGCTGGTGAATACCTATCCTCTGGTCGTTGAAATCAGACAAGGATATCCTTCTCGATTGAAGTGGAGGTGGAGATCCTCGGTGCCGGCAGGCTAATGCACCTGGCATACATGATCTCTATAATCTGAGGTCCAACATATCTGGTAAGCGGCTATTTTAAACATTTGTGGGCTGGAAGAACACTGATATTTTCCCAAGCACGGAAGAATTGTGGCTGATATATATTTTTTTTCACTACACGTTGGGACTATTGTTTATTTATTTATTTATTTGCATACTCACGGCTTGTGAATTCATAAGAATGCTGATTTTGTGATTTGTATCAATTTATTTTCACATCACAATTGGTTACATGTATTTGGTAAATAATCACTCTTCATCACCTTAAGATTTGTGTTAGTATATATTATACATTATCTATTTTAGCAACTCAGTTGCACACTTATATGTTACATATATAAGGTTTTGTATCGGAATAACACTTGCGGATGCACGCTTGTTATAGTTTATGACAGTTCTGGGGTCTTTAGGTATTTGGGGCTTGCACAAGCAGCTGCACTGCATTTTTGTATATTCATTTGGTTAGAGCAAAATATACACTTTTTTTGATATTGCAGAGAACGCACTACACTAACTTGTAAATACTGCAGCTGCCTGCAGTACTGTACTAATAGGATCAGATGAACACCACTAATTTTCTTCAGCTAGCTTTAGGTGCACACTGTGCAGAGGACGCACTACACTAACTTGCAAATACTGCAGCTGCCTGCGATACTATACTAATAGGATCAGAAGAACATCACTAATTTCCTTCAGGTAGCTTTAGGTGCACGCCGTGCAGAGGACGCACTACACTAACTTGTAAATACTACACCTGCCTGCGATACTAATAGGATCAGAAGAACACCACCAATTTTATTCAGGTAGCTTTAGGTGCACACTGTGCAGAGGACGCACTACACTAACTTGCAAATACTGCAGCTGCCTGCTATACTGTACTAATAGGATCAGAAGAACACCACTAATTTCCTTCAGGTAGCTTTAGGTGCACACTGTGCAGAGGATGCACTACACTAACTTGTAAATACTACATCTGCCTGCGATACTAATAGGATCAGAAGAACACCACCAATTTTCTTCAGGTAGCTTTAGGTGCACACTGTGCAGAGGACGCATTACACAAACTTGTAAATACTACAGTTGCCTGCGATACTAATAGGATCAGAAGAACACCACCAATTTTCTTCAGGTAGGTTTAGGTGCACACTGTGCAGAGGATGCACTACACTAACTTGTAAATACTGCAGCTGCCTGCGGTACTGTACTAATAGAATCAGAAGAACACCACTAATTTTCTCCAGGTAGCTTTAGGTGCACACTGTGCAGAGGATTCACTACACTAACTGTAAATACTGTAGCTAATAGGACTAATAGGATCAGAAGAAAACCAGCAATTTTCTTCAGGTAACTGTAAATACTATAAAAACACCTGCCTGCCTGTCAGTAGGAAGAGAATAACAGGAATGGATCTAGCTAAACTGAATACAGTGTATATATATATATATATACAACACCTAGGATGTATATATATATATATATATATATATATATATATATATATATATTAATATATATGTACACAATACACTGTAAGTGCAGCTAACTGACTCGCCTGCCTACTCTATCTAACTTAAATCAAATGACACAGTCTCTCTGTCTATCTATCTCTCTCTCAACACTGGAACACACTACACAGGGCCGCCTGCAGGTGGCCTTATATAGTGTGGGGCATGTACTAAAGCATCCAGGGCCTGGCTTTGGCCAATTACAGCTCTCTGTACAGACGGCGCTGTGATTGGCCGTGCATGCTTGGCCAATCATCAGCCAGCACTGTACTGCGATGCCGCAGTGAATTATGGGCCGTGACGCGCCACTCGAATTTGGCGTGAACCGTTCATATCATTTGGAATTCGGCGTGGGTTCGACTCAAACACGAAGCTCATCCCTAATGCTGAAATAGCATATCTTGGATTTGTGTTTTTTTTTTAACCTTTACATTTAGTTTGACTGGAATGCAACTCAATCTGGTTCTTTACAATGCAGGTTTTAGGTAGTTTTGGTTGTTACACAGATTTTTTATCAGTCGTTAATATTCCTGAATTGAATAGTGGAAGTAACAGCCACAACACTATACATCTAAAAGCAACAGGAAAGTTTATAAGAATTGTGCAAAAATAAAAATTATTGTTCATTACTATAATGTTTGAGCGTTTTTTTTCCTGCAATACCACACTTCATTGTCTGAGTCTGAGCTGGCAGAAAACCACAGCCTTTTGGTGATCTCCTAAGTCTGCAGTGAGTTATCGTAGCCAGTGTGGAGAGAGAGAATGAAGCACAATTGGAAGCTACTACAGTGTGGGGAAGCAGTTCTGGAACCAGATCGTGGAGAGACAGAGCCACTCCCAGGATTACGTCTTTGCCGTGCTGCCTGCCAGAGTCACCCTAAGCAACTTAAGCGAGTGGCCGCCTGATCGGAGGGGCAACTAACACAGTGTTACCAGGACTGGTAAGTTGGCCTTGCAGCCACTACTTACTACCACTGCTAGGGAATAAAGCCACTAGGAGCTACTTAACCAATGACTCCATAGCTCTAATACTGCCTGCAGGCCTTACTGATTTTTTGGCACAGATTGGCATCCCTGGTGGCCATGGGTGGCATACCTGGTGGTCATCAGTGGTGGCCATCCCCGGTGGTTCTGGCTGGGCATCCTCGGGGGGGGCTGCGCTGATGATCAATCAGCACAGACCCCCCCATGTCAGGAGAGAAGCCGATCTGTCAGCCGATACACGGCTCTTCCTGTTTACACTGTGATCAGCTGTGATTGGACACAGCTGATCACATCGTAAAGAGTCTCCATCAGAGACTCTTTACCGAGATCAGTGTTGCGACGTGTCAGACTGACACACCGCACCACAGATCGCTGCACTGCGCGTCCCCACAGCGCACACTGGCTGTTATCCTTAAAAAGAAGTCATATGTTGTCCAGTCAGGATAATGAAACCAACATCCGCCAGCCACTTTGCTATAGGCCTGGCGGGAAGTGGTGAAAGTCAATAAAATTGCAATGAATCCGTGAATAGGTGTGTTCCTCTTTAAAAGTGCTAGTGCTTCAACTCCAATTAATGTATTCCATGCAAAAAGTTTTAGTGCTTCAAAATCTTCAGTGTAAAATCATTCCACCTTAAAAGTGCTAGTGCTTCAGTGACTCCAATGTAAGTGTTATCCACAATTAAGGATGGTCCCAATGTTCGAGTCGAACGTAAGTTTGACCCTAACATCAGGTGTTCGTTTGTACGTAGAACAAATGAACATATGGGGTGCTCGCAGGACGTTCGTGCACCGAGGAGCGCCCCATAATGCACTGCGAGATCACAGTTAATTGATGGCTGCTGATTGGCCAAAGCATGCACCTGTCCTGCATGCTTTGGCAAATAACAGCACAGTGTGCTGTGAGAGCTATGGTTAGCCAAAGGCACTGTGCCTTTGGACAATCATGGCTCAAGGGCTAAGTCCATGCCCCATACTTAAATGTCTGCTTACATGGTGGCCTTATGTAGTGTGTTGGAGTGGAGAACTTGAGATAGATCATTCAGATTAGTTAGTGGATAGAGCATGTAGTCAGTGTAGTATATATATATACTGTGTAGAGTGCAGGCAGTGTACATTATATATCACAGTGCAGGCAGTATACAGTATATAATACAGTGCAGTCGGTGTACAGTATAAAATACAGTGCAGGCAGTGTACAGTATATAATACATTGCAGTCGGTGTACAGTATATAATACAGTGCAGGCGGTGTACAGTATATAATACAGTGCAGGCTGTGTACACAGTATATAATACTGTGTGTACAGTATATAATACATTGCAGTCAGTGTATAGTATATAATACAGTGCAGTCGGTGTACAGTATATAATACAGTGCAGGGAGTTTACAGTATATGATACAGTGCAGTCGGTGTACAGTATATAATACACTTCAGTCGGTGTACAGTATATGATGATACAGTGCAGTGAGTGTACAGTAGTACAGTATATAATACACTTCAGGTGGTGTACAGTATATAATACAGTGCAGGCAGTGTATAGTATATAATACACTTCAGGTGGTGTACAGAATATAATACAGTGCAGGCGGTGAACACAATATATACAATAATACAGTGTGTACAGTATATAATACATTGCAGTCGGTGTACAGTATATAATACAGTACAGTTGGTGTACAGTATATAATACAGTGTAGGCGGTGTACAGTATATAATACAGTGCAGGCGGTGTACAGTATATAATACAGTGCAGGCAGTGTACACAGAATATAAAACAGTGAAGTCAGTGTACAGTATATAATACAGTGCAGTCGGTGTACAGTAGACAATACAGTGCAGTCGGTGTACAGTATATAACACATTGCAGTCAGTGTACAGTATATAATACAGTGCAGTCGATGTACAGTATATAATACAGGGCATTCAGTGTACAGTATATAGTGCAGTGCAGAGTATATAGTGAAGCGCAGAGTATATACTACAGTGCAGTGCAGAGTATATAATACAGTGTAGTGCGGTTTGAAAAAAATCACCATCATGTCTGGAAGGCCACCAAGGAGAGGCAGACGCTCACAGGCCACCAAAAGAGGGCAAGCAGCCTCTGTGGCTACAGTGAAAAGTGATGGTCACAGACATGGTACATCCTCTGCAGACAGGGCACGCTTGTCCTTTTTTTCTGCTGCTGGCCGTGTTATTGACTCACAATATGCAGAAGTGTTGGTGGAGTGGATAACTAAGCCATCCTCATCCTCCTCATCCTCTGTCACCCAGACTCATACTAGTTTGCCTTCCAATGCAGATGCAAAAGCAGCCTTTTCCACCAGCTCCTTGTCCACAGTTACTCCTTCCGCAGCTCCCCTATCATGCATGGAGGAGTCACCAGAATTATTAAACCATAGTGTCTGTTACATGTTGCTGGAGGATGCACAGCAATTTGAATGCTCCAATGTTGGTTCCCAGGTGAGGAAGGGAGTAATGTGAGCGGAGAGCGAAGGGGTGCCACAGAAGGACAAGAAACTAGCAGTCATGTTCCCCCAACTGCAGCATACTGCCACGTTTGCTCCAGTGACAAGGAGGGAGGGGATGATGAGGTCAATGACTGTACTTGGGTGCCTGAGAGAACAGAGGAGGAAAGTGAGGAGGAGGCACAACTCCAACAAGGCAGGATGTCCTCCAGGAGCCAGTTTAAGGGCAGTCATCCTATTGCATCACACCACAGAGCTCCACAGGTGCAGGGCGCTGCTGACTCCCCGCTGACTTCCAAAAGTTCATTGGTGTGGGCTTTTTTTCAACACATGTGCAGTAGATTGCACCTTTGCTGTTTGCAATCTCTGTCGGAAGTAGATAAAGCGTGGCCAGAACAGCAGCCGCTTGGGCACCACATGCTTGACAAGACATATGACGACCTGCCATGCAGTCCGTTAGCAACAGGACCTGGGAGACCCACATCATAAAAAATGCAGACTTCTCCTTGCTCCTCATCTGGAAACTCAACCCCTATTATACATCAAATCCTCTCAAAAACCTGCACTGAGAGAATTGAAGGTACAGCAATAGGTACTGCAAGTACTTGCACCCAATCTGCTAGCAGACCTGTTGATTTCACCAGGCAAATTTCACTACCCCAGTTGCTGAACCGTAAAAAAAATACTGTCCCAGCCATCCACATGCTCAGCGTCTAAATGCTACCTTGAATAAATTGCTAGCACTACAACTGCTGTTTTTTCACCTGGTAGACTTTGCCCCCTTTTGTGAATTTGTGGAATGTGCTGTACCAAAGTGGCAGGTTCCAAAATTTTTTTTCACGTAAGTCCATTCCAGCTCTCTACCGTCATGTGGAAGGCAATGTTTTGGCCTTGTTGGACAGGGCGGTCAGCAGTAAGGTTCACATTAAGGATGAGCCTAACACCCTCCTGTTCGGTTCGCAGCAGAACATGCGAACAGGCAAAAAATTCAGCAGAACACACAAACAGCGTTAAATTCTATGGGACATGAACAGGAATAATCAAAAGTGCTAATTTTAAAGGTTCATATGCAAGTTATTGTCATAAAAAGAGTTTGGGGACCTGGGTCCTGCCCCAGGGGACATGTATCAATGCTAATTTTTTTTTTTTTAACGGACGTTTTTTTCTGCAGCAGTGATTTTTTTTTAATACTTAAAGTGAAACAATAAAAATGAAATATTCCTTTAAATATCGTGCCTGGGGGTGTCTATAGTATGCTTGTAAAGTGGCACATTTTTCCCATGTTTAGAAAAGTACCACAGCAAAATGACATTTCTAAAGGAAAAATTGTCATTTAAAACTAATCGCGGCTGTAATGACTTGTCGGGTCTTGGCAAAATAGATAAAATTCATTGAAAAAAAGAGCATAGTTTCCCCCCAGTCCATTACCAGGCCCTTTGGGTCTGGTATAAATATTAGGGGGTACCTGAACCAAAATTTTTTTAAAAAATTGCGTGGGGTCCCCCTAAAATCCATACCAGGCCCTTCGGGTCTGATATGGAAATTAAGGGGAACCCTGTGTCAAATTTAAAAAAAAAATGGTGTAGGGGTCCCCCCAAAATCCGTACCAGACCCTTCAGATCTGGTACGGATTTTAAAGGCAAAAAGGCAAAACCCTGCGGCAAAATAAAAAAATGGCATAGAGCCCCCCAAAATCCATACCAGACCCTCCAGGCCCTGCCCCCTCTGACACCACGGGGAAGCCATGGGGAAGCCCCCGTGGTGTCAGAGGGGGCGGTGTTGTATATGTTGTAATATGTTCACTGATTTATGTGGGACATTGTTGTGTGTATGTACACATGCAGTCAATGTTGACCAGGCCAGAATGACAATGGTTGATTTGTCCAACTGAATTTTAACAGCTGAAGACTCTTTGATGTGTTAATCTTATGCAAGTCTATTTGAACATCTGAAAGGGTGTTCAGGTGGTATCTGTTAATCTAATCTAATTACATATATCTAAAGGGGACTTGTTGATGTTGATATGCGGGAGTGCAAATTGGGGTGGTTCACGGCTGTTCACGGCTGGGGGTTGTTGTCTGTTTGATAGACTAAAGCTTATCAAAGTCCTAAATTGAAACGGCCAATCAAATTGCTCAGCCATTCAATGCCTGGTGAATATAACACGGCATTCAGTCTATAGTTTAAGTATCGTCTGTCTGTGTATGATGCACACAGAGACCTAGGAACATGGGGTTCTGAATTATTTCTACTCTGTCGGATTTTTTGTCATCTGTGGACTTTGGACTTTGTTCTGTGTTGGAAGTCAATAAAGTGCATCTCTCTGGAAGAATTGGGTTGCTGCGGAAGAGTACTTACATCATCATCATTATGATACTTACTAATTAATTACCATACCACACCTATTTTTATATCACTACATTGGTGCCGTTCAAGTGACCAGAAGAGCATTTTCAGACTTAGTAACAGAAGGCGGTGGTGACAACAATCCTGTGAGGTGGACAGAAGTCTGATGAAGCACCAAGAGCTGTGCTGTGACTCTAATGTCTGGTTGTGACATAAAAGAGTCTGGTCTACAAATTTAAACAAGTTGGGAACCCCAGAATTAAAAAAAGGACTGTGTCATGTACCAGAAGACCTGGAAGCTGAAGGAGTAACTAATGCGGTGAGTAAAATATTTCCTTTTTTTTTTAAATTATTAGTAATATAGTCAAAATGCTTACTCAGTGTGAAGCTAGTGTCAGTTCTGATAAAGTTAACAGATGGGAATTAAAATGTATTAAGCGCCATGGCGGTCCTTATGAAATTCCAGAAAAATGTAAGCAGACGTGGACGATGATAAAGGAATTTTTAGAGAAAAATGTTTTTGCAAAATTTCAGAAAGTAAAAGAAAAGGTTGCATTATACAGGGCTTATTATCTTGCTGTTTAACAATGGAAAGTTCTTTAAAAGGTAAGGTTGAGGAAATTGCGCAGTTACAGAAGGCAGTTTATAATAGCAACAATGTTTGTGAGAGGTTACAAAACCAGACACTGAGACAGTAAATTTAAAATTGCATGTAGTTACCATTGGTGAAGCCTTACTTGAGAAATCTAAACGTTGTGATGAATTATCAGAGGAAAATGAGAGATTAAAATGAAGAATTATGGAATTAGAGAAGAGATCTCAGGAATGCAGATATGCATCAAATCTTGGATTCAGCAATCTGCAGCAAACAGAACCTCATATTAAATCTGATAATTCATTACCAGCTGCCCCCACTGTGACTACCACAGTTTATAACAATAATAATACAGGTGAAGTTCGACTTGTAATGAAGCCTTTGAAACCAAAAGAATTAGACGCAATTCTTAAAGAAATAGGAATGGTTCCATACCATGATTTAAACAGATTTTTAAAATGGTTTTGTGACGTGCAGCAGGTCAGAGATATGTACAATCTCAACCCATCTGACTTAGAAAGAGTTTTGCAACATTCTGTAGGAAGTGGTCTTTGGATGAGAATTAAACAGATCTGTATTCAGCCTCTGAGGACAAGGGACATATTACTGGAATTATTATGTGTTTTGTATGGAGTACGTTCTGATGTTACTATTCATGGGAAGATCCAACAAATGCAAAATGAATCTCCCTATGAATTGTCACACAGGATAGCAACTATTATGGAATTATTGGTCGGTAATAATCTTGCATTTGAGCGTGGTGGCTTGATACAAATGAGTATGTTTCTAGATGCGTTGCATGAAGATATCAAACAAAATATTTTATTCGTTACCCCAAATCCTCATGATTTAAAAGACATATTGTTGAGAGCAGACCATTTATGGAGAAAGTCAAATGAGCAGGCTGTCAAAATTGATTTAGCCACATTGTTTAGGACAAATACTGAGCATAAAGATCAGAAGATAATATCCTATGATAACACCCAGAGAGGACACTCCGGGTCAAACATAGGTGATATTAATATGAAAAAGAGAGCTGAACAAAATAATAATAAGAAAAGGTCCAAGACTTGGATACCGTTTTCTCAGTTAAAACAGAAATATGACCACCTGAAGATTGAGTATGACAAGATGAGAGGGGAACGTGATACATTAGAGCAGTAGAAGGAGGTACAGGGCGTCCTGAATGTACAAGATGTACATTCTCCAGATCTGTTTTTGAATGCAAATGACACTTCTCTAGCAGTGGGGGTGAATTAGCTTCAAACTGTAAACGTGTAAATAATGCTTTGTTTTAACTTCAAACAACGTTTAAGGACCTTGCTAATTAGGTTTGTTGGAGAGTTTTGTCTTTCAGGGACATCTGAAGATGCTTGCATGTGAATAGCAGAAGCACAGTCTGAAATTGCTGGCTAGTGGGGGAGAATTATGGGAGAAATGCTGAATAGACAATATATCACTATACATGGAATTATAAAGTATTCATGGACTCTCTCGAAATTCATCAAGCAATGAACCTTTTTTTCTTTTTTCTTCAACGCCCAAATTCTCCCTTTTCCTGATATATTTTGCTTTTCATTTTTTTATTTTCTTTATGTTTTATTTCTTGAACTTTATCTTAAAACCAAAGAGAAGCATTTAAACCTAAAATAATTTTCATAACATCTGTACATATTACACAATGCATATTGATCAATATATTTGACATCTAAGGTGAGATGCTGCACAATGGCTTGGCATAGCATAAATTTTAGTATGTTGGGTGGTTTTCCTAAATTTATAAGAGGGGTAAGTGAAATTCATCACTCTAGTCATGATTTGAAACTTTGTTGATTCAGTTGTTTATAATATGCTAAAGGCTATGACATATATGGATGAAAAAGACCTTTCTACCTTTCATGGTGAAGATACTGGCAAGAATTTTTCCACTGCCGCTTTGTCTGGATAGAAGATCTGATAAACACTGATGACTCTATCTGAACCATCGTGTGGGGGTTTATGTATATGTTGGTATACCATTCAGGTGTAATTGTGGACCGAATGATCCAAGTAACTGCTCTATTGAAGGCAATGAGGGGTCGGCCTACAGCAAATTACAAAAGCAAATTGTGGCTGGCAATCAACAAAGATGGACTCATGAATGTCAAGTGCAAGGAAATAGTTTGCATCACAGTTTTTACTGCCATATCCAAACCTTTTTGACCTTGAAAGTGAGTGCTGGTACATTGATGGTTCTTCTTACTATAAAGATGAAAGTAGAGTGTTTGCGTAAAAGTATCTTTAAAAATGAAAAGCTTGAGCCTGGAGATGAGAGAATCCTGGACTTGTGGATTGGAGCTCCCAGAGCATACCAAGTTTACTTTCAGTGAGATGGTGAGAGATGTGATGAAGTCAGACCGAAGGATGGACTGTGACATCAGCTCGTCTTTGCGCAATATTCAAGATCTTGATGTGATATAATAAGGCCTAACAGCTATATGGGCCACTGACGTTTACCAAATCCTTTTCCAGTCATGGTCTAAAAGTTATATTCTCTAATAACTGTTTCATGGGGATATTTTAGAGGCTGGCGAAGAGAGATGTAACCAGTTTCAACTTCATATTTTATATGAGCCATTGTAAAGCATCCAGTACCTTAAATCGTAGTGATATTTTTTGTTGTTTGATTTATGGGTCAGTTCTAGTAGTTAGAACCGACCCAAGTGTGGGTATATGTTGTATATGTTGTAATATGTTCACCGATTTATGTGGGACATTGTTGTGTGTATGTACACATGCAGTCAATGTTGACCAGGCCAGAATGACAATGGTTGATTTGTCCAACTGAATTTTAACAGCTGAAGACTCTTTGATGTGTTAATCTTATGCAAGTCTATTTGAACATCTGAAAGGGTGTTCAGGTGGTATCTGTTAATCTAATCTAATTACATATATCTAAAGGGGACTTGTTGATGTTGATATGCGGGAGTGCAAATTGGGGTGGTTCACGGCTGTTCGCGGCTGGGGGTTGTTGTCTGTTTGATAGACTAAAGCTTATCCTAAATTGAAACGGCCAATCAAATTGCTCAGCCATTCAATGCCTGGTGAATATAACACGGCATTCAGTCTATAGTTTAAGTATCGTCTGTCTGTGTATGATGCACACAGAGACCTAGGAACATGGGGTTCTGAATTATATCTACTCTGTCGGATTTTTTGTCATCTGTGGACTTTGGACTTTGTTCTGTGTTGGAAGTCAATAAAGTGCATCTCTCTGGAAGAATTGGGTTGCTGCGGAAGAGTACTTACATCATCATCATTATAATACTTACTAATTAATTACCATACCACACCTATTTTTATATCACTACAGGCGGGTCACCCAGTTACATCACCGGGTGGCCCCGCCCTCAGTTATTTAAGAGCTGTCACAGCAAAGATGCGTCTGTCAGGAAAGGTTCCCTCCTCTGGTAATATCTATCATTTGGTGTGCAGTATTGAGATCCACCAGCAGGTGTCTCCTGGCAGTTTGGAACTGTCAGAGCTTTTTCCTGCTGGTATTATGTCATCTTTGGGCCGCAGTACTGGTGTCTAGCCACTTGACCACTGGGCACTTAAACCCCCTTCCTAACCAGACCAATTTTCAGCTTTCGGTGCTCTCACACTTTGAATGACAATTACTCAGTCATACAACACTTTACCCATATGAAATTTTTATCCTTTTTTTCACACAAATAGAGCTTTCTTTTGGTGGTATTTAATCACCGTTGGGTTTTTTATTTTTTGCGCTATAAAAGAAAAAAGACTGAAAATTTGGTAAAAAAATGAATTTTTCTTTGTTTCTGTTATAAAATTTAGCAAATTAGTAATTTTTCTTCGTAAATTTTGGCCAAAATTTATACCGCTACATATCTTTGGTAAAAATAAGTACAACTTGGTGTATATTATTTGGTCTTTGTGAATGTTAGAGAGTCCAAAAGCTACGGTGCCAATATCTGAAAATTGATCACACCTGAATTACTGACGGCCTATCTAATTTCTTGAGACCCTAACATGCCAGAAAAGTACAAATACCCCTCAAATGACCCCTTTTTGAAAAGAAGACATTCCAAGGTATTTAGAAAGATGCATGGTGAGTTTTTTTGAAATTGTCATCTTTTCCCACAATTCTTTGCAAAATCAAGATTTTTTTTTTCTTTTCTTTTTTTCACAAAATTGTCATATTAGAAGGTTATTTCTCACACACAGCATATGCATACCACAAATTACACCCCAAAACACATTCTGCTATTACTCCCGAGTATGGCGATACCACATATGTGAGACTTTTACACAGCGTGGCCACATACAGAGGCCCAACATGCAGGGGAGCACCTCCAGGCGTTCTGGAGTGCCCAGGCCAATTCTGACATTTCTCTCCTACATGTAAAAATCATCATTTATTTGCTAGAAAATGACATAGAACCCCAAAACATTATATATATTTTCTTTAGCAAAGACCCTAGAGAATACAATGGCGGTTGTTGCAACTTTTTATCTCGCACGGTATTTGTGCAGCAATTTTTCGAACGCGTTTTTTTGGGGAAAGAAACAGTTTTGTGCGTTAAAAAAAAACAAAACAGTGAAGTTAGCCCAATGTTTTTGCATAATGTGAAAGATGAAGTTACGCTGAGTAAATAGATACCCAACATGTCACCCTTCAAAATTGCACACTCTCGTGGAATGGTGCCAGACGTCGCTACTTAAAAATCTCCATAGGTGACACTTTAAAAATTTTTCCTGGTTACATGTTTTGAGTTACAGAGGAGGTCTAGGGCCAAAATTATTGCTCTCGCTCTACTGATCGCAGCAATACCTCACATGTGTGGTTTGAACACCGTTTTCATATGTGGGCGGGACTTACGTATGTGTTCGCTTCTGCATGCGAGCACACGGACATGGACGCTTTAAATTTTTTTTTTTTATTTATTGTTTATTTTACTTTATTTATTTTAGTTTGACACTTTTTCCCCCCAAAAAAAATTTTTGATCACTTCTATTTCTATTACAAGGAATGTAAACATCCTTGTAATAGGAATATGGCATGACAGGTCCTCTTTACAGTGAGATATGGGGTCAATAAGACCCCACATCTCACCTCTAGGCTGGGAAGCCTGAAATAATAATAAAAAAAAAACGATCTTGGCTTCGATCGTAGCGGTGAGTCGGTAGAAGCAACGGAGGGTGGCGGGAAGGGGGGGCGTCCCCTCTCGCCTCCCATAAGAATGATCAAGCAGTGGAACAGTCGCTATGATCATTCCTATGGTGTAGAAAATCGCTGGCTGAAAAAGCTGATATCTGAATGATGCCTGTAGCTGCACCCATCATTCAGATATACCCGCTCAAAGTCAAGGACGTCATATGACTGTGGGCGGGAACTGGTTAAAAATTGCGGAGTATTGCGGGCTATTGCAGAGTATTGCGGGGTATATTGCAGAGTATTGCGGGGTATATTGCAGAGTATTGTGGGGTATATTGCAGAGTATTGCGGGGTATATTGCAGAGTAGTGCCCGGGTATATTGCAGAGTAGTGCCCGGGTATATTGCAGAGTAGTGCCCGGGTATATTGCAGAGTATTGCCGGGTATATTGCAGAATAGTGCCGGGTATATTGCAGAGTAGTGCCCGGGTATATTGCAGAGTAGTGCCCGGGTATATTGCAGAGTAGTGCCGGGTATATTGCAGAGTAGTGCCGGGTATAATGCAGAGTAGTGCAGGGTGTTATGCAGAGTATTGCAGGGTGTTATGCAGAGTATTGCAGGGTGTTATGCAGAGTATTGCAGGGTATAGTGCAGAGTATTGCAGGGTGTTATGCAGAGTATTGCAGGGTATAGTGCAGAGTATTGCAGGGTATAGTGCAGAGTATTGCAGGGTGTTATGCAGAGTATTGCAGGGTATAGTGCAGAGTATTGCAGGGTGTTATGCAGAGTATTGCAGGGTATAGTGCAGAGTATTGCAGGGTGTTATGCAGAGTATTGCAGGGTATGGTGCAGAGTATTGCAGGGTATGGTGCAGAGTATTGCAGGGTATAGTGCAGAGTATTGCAGGGTGTTATGCAGAGTATTGCAGGGTGTTATGCAGAGTATTGCAGGGTATGGTGCAGAGTATTGCAGGGTATGGTGCAGAGTATTGCAGGGTATGGTGCAGAGTATTGCAGGGTATAGTGCAGAGTATTGCAGGGTGTTATGCAGAGTATTGCAGGGATGGCTGAGCATTGAGGGATGGATGGATGTGACTGCAAATGTCACTGAGCACCGCTGTGGGCACTACACATGCAGCCCACAGCGATACTGCCATCCGATCCCTCCCCCTCTCCTCTGGCACTGTACCGAGAGGGCAGGGAGGAACCGGCGTCATGAGATTAGCGGCCGTTTACCGTGATCCGTGATGCGCCGGGTCCTCTGGACCCGGCGGTCACGGAAGTTCTCGGGTGCGCGCCCCAGGGGGCGCGCGAGAGCAGTATTCTGGGAGGACGTCCATCCAGAACTAGCCAACCGCGCTGCAGCCGTCTTTCGGCTATGGCCCGGTCGGCAAGTGACTAGGGATGAGCCAAACCTCCCCCCGGTTCGGTTTGCATCCAGAACATGCGAACAGGTAAAAAATTTGTTTGAACACGCGAACACCGTTAAAGTCTATGAGACACGAACATGAATAATCAAAAGTGCTCATTTTAAAGGCTTATATGAAAGTTATTGTTATAGAAAGTGTTTGGGGATCTGGGTCCTGATCCAGGGGACATGTATCAATGCAAAAAGAAGTTTTAATAATGGACATTTTTCGGGAGCAGTGATTTTAATAATGCTTAAAGTGAAACAATAATAGTGTAATATTACTTTAAATTTCATACCTGGGGGTGTCTATATTATACCTATAAAGGGGCGCATGTTTCCCGTATTTAGAAAAGTTTGACAGCAAAATGTAAAACTAGTATCGCTAGCGCCGACTATAATGAATTGTCGGTCCGGCAATACACATAAAAGTTCATTGATAAAAACGGCATGGAATTTCCCCACAGGGGAACCTCGAACCAAAATTTAAAAAAAAATGCGTGGGGGTCCCCCTAAATTCCATACCAGGCCCTTCAGGTCTGGTATGGATATTAAGGGGAATCCCATGCCAAAATTTAAAAAAAATGGCGTCGGGGGCCCCCCTCAAAATCCATACCAGACCCTTCAGGTCTGGTATGGATTTTAAGGGTAACCCCTCACCCAAATTTTTTTTTAAATTACGTGAGGTCCCCCCAAATATCCATACCAGACCCTTATCTGAGCACGCAACCCTGGCAGGCCGCAGGAAAAGAGGGGGATGAGAGAGCCCCCCCCCTCCTTAACTGTACCAGGCCACATGCCCTCAACATTGGGAGGGTAATTTGGGGTAGCCCCCCAAAGCACCTTGTCCCCATGTTGATGGGGAGAAGGGCCTCCTCCCCACAACCCTTGCCCGGTGGTTGTGGGGGTCTGTGAGCGGGGGGCTTATCGGAATCTGGAAGCCCCCTTTAACAAGGGGACCCCTAGATCCCGCCCCCCCGTGTGAATTGGTAATGGGGTACAAATGTACCCCTACCATTTCACAAAATAGTGTCAAAAAGGTTAAAAAACACAAGAGATGGTTTTTGACAAGTCCTTTATTAATTTCTTCTTCTTCTTCCATCTTCTTTCTTCTGGTCTTTCTTCGGTGTTCTTCTTCCTCCATCTTCTTCTTTTCTACCTTCTTCTTCCTCCGCTCTTCTCATCCCGCATCTTCCTCCGGCTTCTTCTCCCCTCCATCCGCACGATCCGCCTCAGTGGGAGTCTTCCACCGTGTGACGCTTCAGTTCTTCTGACACTTCTTATATAACGGAGGGCAGGGCCACCCGGTGACCCCACCCTCCTCTGACACACGGGGACTTCATGGGGACTTCCCTCTTCTTCTTCTTCCATCTTCTTTCTTCTGGTCTTTCTTCGGTGTTCTTCTTCCTCCATCTTCTTCTTTTCTACCTTCTTCTTCCTCCGCTCTTCTCATCCTGCATCTTCCTCTGGCTTCTTCTCCCCTCTATCCGCACGATCTGCCTCAGTGGGAGTCTTCCACCGTGTGACGCTTCGGTTCTTCTGACACTTCTTATATAACGGAGGGCAGGGCCACCCGGTGACCCCACCCTCCTCTGACACACGGGACTTCACGGGGACTACCCCCTGGCTTTCCCCTTGTTGTCAGAGGGGGTCACCCGGTTACGTAAACGGGTGACCCCGTTTTATCGGAAAAAAGAAGACAGAAGAAGAAGAACTTAATAAAGGACATGTCAAAAACCATCTCTTGTGTTTTTTAACCTTTTTGACACTTTTTTGTGAAATGGTATGGGTACATTTGTACCCCATTACCAATTCACACGGGGTGGTCGGGATTTGGGGGTCCCCTTGTTAAAGGGGGCTTCCAGATTCAGATAAGCCCCCCGCCCGCAGACCCCCATAACCACCGGGCAAGGGTTGTGGGGATGAGGCCCTTCTCCCCATGAGCATGGGGACAAGGTGCTTTGGGGGGCTACCCCAAAGCACCCTCCCAATGTTGAGGGCATGTGGCCTGGTACGGTTCAGGAGGGGGGGATCTCTCTCATCCCCCCTCTTTTCCTGCGGCCTGCCAGGTCGCGTGCTCGGATAAGGGTCTGGTATGGATTTTTGGGGGGACCCCACGCCATTTTTTCTAAATTTTGGCGCGGGGTTCCCCTTAAAATCCATACCAGGCCTAAAGGGCCTGGTATGGAATTTAGGGGGACCCCCACGCATTTTTTTTAAAATTTTGGTTCAGGGTTCCCCTGTGCCGTTTTTATCATTATTATTATTTATGAACTGTTATGTGTATTGCTGGACCAATAATTCATTATAGCCGCTAGTGATAGTAGTTTTACATGCTTTTTTTCCTTTCGAAATGTCATTTTGGTCTCAGACTGTTCTAAACACAGGAAACATGTGCCCCTTTATAGGCATACTATAGACACCCCCAGGTACGAAATTTAAAGGAATATTACACTTTTATTGTTTCACTTTAAGCATTATTAAAATCACTGCTCCCGAAAAAACGGCCGTTTTTAAAACTTTTTTGCATTGATACATGTCCCCTGGAGCAGGACCCAGGTCCCCAAATACTTTTTATGACAATACCATAGACTTTTAAAGGGTGTTCCGTGGCTTTCAAATTTGCTGCGAACACCCCAAATTGTTCGCTGTTCGGCGAATGGGCGAACAGCCAATTTTCAAGTGGAACTCATGTTCGACTCGAACATAAATCCCATCCCTACTGGCGTCCACCAGCAGATGGATCCTGGCAGTGTGGAGCAGGAATTACCTTCTGCAATTAGGCATCATCTGACTTTGTAAGCAGCTATAGTATAAATACCCGGCAAGTGCACACACACCTTGCCCTGGTATTGTCCTTGTGCCCTGACCTGCAGCCTATTTATCTGTGATCCTGATCCTGATCCTGGACCTGAACCCTGATTTCTGTATCCTGTATCCTGAACCTGTTTGTTTCTGTTCCTGTATCCCTGGATCATTGCCCTGTAGCCTGATTCCTTCCATCTTGTTCCCTGTCTGTTTATTCTTGGCCCCCCATCTGCTGATCACCTGTTTATGACCCTGGCCTGGCTTGACTACAATTCTGCTATATATATATATATATGTTGGTTATTATCACTGTTTGGTTGTTCAGTTTGTTCACTCTGTTTGTATTGGTGGTGTGTTCACATTTATATGCATTTACTTTAATACACTTATTTACTTTCACCTGTTTATGTCTGGTTCACTCTGTCGTAGTCACACAGTTCTGGTCACATCTGGTTTATGACAGCGTCACTCAGGACGGGAGCCTCCCACAGAGGTGGATTGGTTGCAGCCTTTTTTTTGGTCCGTCGGGCAGCGTGAACTTACATCGTGGGACATTTTTTAATTTTTTTTTTTAATAAAGGACTTGTCCCAAGCTGTCTCTTGTCTTTTTTACCATTTTGACACTTTTTTTGTGAAATGGTAGGGGTACTTGTACCCCGATACCATTTCACACAGGGGGGAGGCCAGGATCTAGGGGTCCCCTTGTTAAAGGGGGCTTCCAGATTCCGATAAGCCCCCCGCCCACAGACCCCCACAACCACCGGGCAAGGGTTGTGGGGATGAGGCCCTTGTCCCTATCAACATGGGGACATAGTGCTTTGGGGGCTACCCCAAAGCACCCTCCCCATGTTGAGGGCATGTGGCCTGGTATAGTTCAGAAGGGGGAGTGCTCTCTCACCCCCCCTCTTTTCCTGTGGCCTGCCAGGTTGCGTGCTCAGATAAGGGTCTGGTATGGACTTTGGGGGGACTCCTACGCCATTTTTTAAAAAAATTTGCCACAGGGTTCCCCTTAAAATCTTGGGGGACCCCTACGCCATTTTTTTATTGGCCCTTTATTGGCCCTTCATTGGCCCTGCGCTCGGGGGGAGTGGGCGGGCGCCCCTTCGCGCATCGGCGCCATGCCTGTCACGCTGTTGTGTGACGGCGGGAACGTCGTGCGCATGACGTTATTCGTGACGTCACTGTGCCGACGTCCAGCCATAACATCGGGTGTGCTTACATGAGGGAGTCTCCGCGCCGATTACCGAGTGTGCACTCGGTTCAGGTGCGGCTTCCTCTCCCCCATTGGCCCATTGGCGTGGCGTTGGCGGCATATCTGTACACTCCCCTTGCAGTGAGCTGATCCATTGACCAGTCTCCCTCTGGGGTCACGGCACACTTGTCATGTCATTCTCCTGGTGTTGCTAGATACAACATTGGTAAGACCTTCCTCTTTGGCTTTGCATTTCTCTCTCCTTTTTTTCGTTTTTGGCCCATCCTGAGTCACATATTTTGTTCACCCAATTTTTCTTATCTATCACCCACTTTAGTTTCCCACACTTGTATAGTCCCATTCACTTACTCATCACTCAATATACATTTTTATAATTTTGTACACCACCCTTACCACATCACTCTTTTCTGTGGAACTATATTGGGTTTACTTACATATAAAATCATTACTTTTACTCAGAACAAGTCGTTATAACTATATATATATATATATATATATATATATGTATATATATATATATATATATATTCATTCTCTCAGATATTTTTGCTACATGAAGTATACTTCAATTATTGCCACATGGAATTCCACATTACTATAGTCCCATGTATTCACTTATTACTTAATACATACTCCCTTATTTTCAGGCACTATCCCTACTATATTATTCTTTCCTGTGGAGCTATATTGGATCTATTTCATTAAAATCATTACTCTTACCCAGAATAGGTTTCTATAACTATACACATATCCAATATTTTATTTCTAGATACTCCTGTTATATGAAATATATTCAACCATTGCCACCTGGAATTTCTATTCACTTCTTACACGTCCCTGTCACCTTCTGATGTTGCATCCGTGCACTATGCCGCCTCAGCTCCCGTGCAGGAGTTATGTTCCCGGCCGACCATGTACCGGCTATCCCGCGCTGCAACTCTGGTCCGGGTTGGTGAGTGCCTCTAGTTAATCATCTATACTGTAGAAGAACATCTTTTGAAAAATAATTTTCTTTCGGAATATAGTCTTTTTACATCTTTTTATCTATATATTTTATAGAACTGCTTGCTGCATCTGCTCCTGACGAGTGGGTAAACCCACGAAACGCGTAGAGCTCTATTCGATGCTACAGCTATATGGACCATTATTTATTGATTCACTTACCATCCTTATACTGTACGATGTCTACATACTTATTCTGTAGTAACACAGACTTCTTGTGGGTGCATGTACCAGCGGCGGGCATGGTGCCTGTGGCACATGCTCATACCATTTTCTCTTTATTTACCTTTACATCTATTATCCTGATCATGCGTTGTTATTCTGTTACAATTTGCTTTGTTTAATTCTTGCATGTCTCAGACGTATATACATGTAATTAAAATGATTGTATGTTGTGATATCAATATGAATAAATATTTTATATCAATTTTCCTCCACTACTCATTTGCTTCATATAAAGTCCCAAAACTCCCTTTTTTTTTCTTGCATTTAATATAGGGATGGAGGCACCTTTTGGGTGCCTCATTTAAAGTCCCAACTCCCCCTTCCATTGTATTCAGATATCGGGATGGAAGCATTTGAGTATGTGGGATTGGCAGTGTTCCCCTGCCATCCCTGTGTGAGGTTACCCTCATTTATAGGGAACCTTTTAATAAGGCTTATACATTTATATATGGATATTGCCAATATCTGTCATACATTGTCTATGAACATCTATACTGCGAGCATTGCACAGAATATTGAAAATTATTTACATGCAGCATCCCCTACGCAGGTTCCATATACCCACATTGATTGTTTTTACTCATAACTTGAATATATACACTCTCTGCCCTGGGCCACTTGTTGTGTGTTGGTTGTTTGGCGCATGGATTCGGCTGGGGTCCTTTCTTCATCGCGGGAGCTGCAATGCGCCTAGTGAGCCCCTCCCTCTCCTCCCTTCATTGGCCCTGCGCTCGGGGGGAGTGGGCGGGCGCCCCTTCGCGCATCGGCGCCACGCCTGTCACGCTGTTGTGTGATGGCGGGAACGTCGTGCGCATGAAGTTATTGCGCCGACATCTAGCCATAACATCGGGTGTGCTTACATGAGGGAGTCTCCGCGCCAATTACCGAGTGTGCACTCGGTTCAGGTGCGGCTTCCTCTCCCCCATTGGCCCATTGGCGTGGCGTTGGCGGCATATCTGTACACTCCCCTTGCAGTGAGCTGATCCATTGACCAGTCTCCCTCTGGGGCCACGGCACACTTGTCATGTCATTCTCCTGGTGTTGCTAGATACAACATTGGTAAGACCTTCCTCTTTGGCTTTGCATTTCTCTCTCCTTTTTTTCTTTTTTGGCCCATCCTGAGTCACATATTTTGTTCACCCAATTTTTCTTATCTATCACCCACTTTAGTTTCCCACACTTGTATAGTCCCATTCACTTACTCATCACTCAATGTACAATTTTATAATTTTGTACACCACCCTTACCACATCACTCTTTCCTGTGGAACTATATTGGGTTTACTTACATATAAAATCATTACTCTTACTCAGAACAAGTCGTTATAACTATATATATATATATATATATATATATATATATATATATATTCATTCTCTCAGATATTTTTGCTACATGAAGTATACTTCAATTATTACCACATGGAATTCCACATTACTATAGTCCCATGTATTCACTTATTACTTAATACATACTCCCTTATTTTCAGGCACTATCCCTACTATATTATTCTTTCCTGTGGAGCTATATTGGATCTATTTCATTAAAATCATTACTCTTACCCAGAATAGGTTTCTATAACTATACACATATCCAATATTTTATTTCTAGATACTCCTGTTATATGAAATATATTCAACCATTGCCACCTGGAATTTCTATTCACTTCTTACACATCCCTGTCACCTTCTGATGTTGCATCCGTGCACTATGCCGCCTCAGCTCCCGTGCGGGAGTTATGTTCCCGGGTCTATTCGATGCTACAGCTATACGGACCATTATTTATTGATTCACTTACCATCCCTTTACTGTACGATGTTTACATACTTATTCTGTAGTAACACAGACTTCTTGTGGGTGCATGTACCAGCGGCGGGCATGGTGCCTGTGGCACATGCTCATACCATTTTCTCTTTATTTACCTTTACATCTATTATCCTGATCATGCGTTGTTATTCTGTTACAATTTGCTTTGTTTAATTCTTGCATGTCTCAGACGTATATACATGTAATCAAAATGATTGTATGTTGTGATATCAATATGAATAAATATTTTATATCAATTTTCCTCCACTACTCATTTGCTTCATATAAAGTCCCAAAACTCCCTTTTTTTTTTTTTCCCCTGCCTATATAAGAGCTGTCAAAGAGAAAAGACAGCAGTCAGTGGGAGCCATCCCAAGGAAGCAGAGGTTTTTCATTTTTAAAATATTTTTTGGGTCCGTTGGGTGGCATGATTGACGATGGATGTACATCGTGGGACACTTTTTTCTTTTTTAATAAAGGAATTGTCAAAAACTGTATATTGTGGTTTTTACTTTTGCCACTTTTTTGGTCGAATATGTAGGGGTACAATGTACCTGATATCCATTCACATAGGGGGGCAGGATCTGGGGGTCCCCTTGTTAAAGGGGGCTTCAAGTTTCTGATAAGCCCCCCACCCGCAGACCCTGACAACCAATGGCCAGGGTTGTCGGAAGTGGCTCTTGTCCCCAGCAACATGGGGACAAGGTGCTTTGGGGGGACCCCAAAGCACCCTTATCATGTTGAGAGCATGTGGCCTGGTATGGTTCCTGGGGGGGGTGCTCGCTTGTCCCCCCCATCCTGACCTCTAGGTTGCATGCTTGGATAAGGGTCTGGTATGAATTTTAGGGGGACCCACATGCTAATTTTTTTTAAAATTTTGAGTTCCCCTTAAAATTCATACCAGTACCAAAGGACCCGGTATGGACTGGGGGGGACCACACGCCATTTTTTCCTTGCTTTTTTATCTATATTGCCGAGAGCTGGCAATTCATTACATTTTTTCCTTTAGAAGTGTCATTTTCTACACATCGCACAGATGCGCCACTTTACAGGCAGACTAAGGCACAATATTTAAAGGAATTTTTTATTTTTTATTGTTTCATTTTAGGCATTATTAAAATTACTGCTCCTGAAAAAATGGTAATTTTAAAAACCTTTTTTTGCATTGATACATGTCCCTTAGGGCAGTACCCGAAACCCCATACACTTTTTATACCAGTAACTTGCATACAAGCCTTTAAAATTAGCACTTTTGATTTTTCATGTTCGTATCCCATAGACTTCAATAGGGTTTGCATGCTAGAACTTTTTGCCTGTTTGCGGTGTTCTGGTGCGAACCGAACAGGGGGTGTCCGGCCCATCCCTACTGAGAACTGCATGATCTAAAGGTGAGATGCATATTAAAAATGCTACAGTGTCTCTCTAACCTGATTTCTTCACACAGATTCGCAAAGAGCGTGATCTTTTTTTCTACAGTAAAACAGCGCTTTGTAGTAGAATGTTCAAATTATCCCACATATTTCATCATATTGATAATAACTAGCATATATATTAATAACTAAATAATAATGCATATTATTGTTAAGCAATAGTTATTATTTCTAGAAATTTGAAGAATAAATATGTAATATAAAATTTGTACAATTGTAAGTTGAACTCTGGGTGGCCTCTCTATACTTCATATTGGCAATTTTTTTAAGACAAAGTTTATTGAGACAAAGCTCACAGTCTGCCAGACAGCTCTAGACATTATGGTCTGTAGGTGCAGAAATTCTGTCATTTTTTATATAAATTTAAATAATGTATGTCTTTATAACCAACCATATAGTACCACATGTAATTCTATGGTGAAACTTTGTTACATAAAGGGTTTGTGAACCCTATTTCTCTGAGCAAGTCTGGTTATCATTAAAAACCTGCTGTTTTTCACCTCCCCAAAATGCTAGGGGGTGCGACCTTGAGGGAACACTGAAACATATACTTTGGGACTGCCCCTACATACACAAGTTTTGTATAAAAAAGTGTAGCGCTATAAACTCCAAAAAAATGACATCTCAAAACCAAATAAAGTGTATATATAATGACATACCATATAATTAGATATTAGTATGAAGAAGCTAGATACATATGTATATAGTATACAAAAAATGTGAACCACTGTGCAAAAAACCCCTGCAATATTGATATAAATGGAAATGATGCACTGGGGGTTATTTACTAAAGGAAAATCCACTTTGCACTGAAAGTGCACTTGGAAGTAAAGTCGCTGTAGATCCGAGGGGGACATGCAAAGAAAATAAAAACAGCATTTTAGCTTGCACATGATTTGATGATAAAATCAGCAGAGCTTCCACTCATTTCAGATCTACCCCTTATATTTAGAGCGACTGCACTTTCAAGTGCACTTGCAGTGCAAAGTGGATTTGTCTTTCGTAAATAACACCCACTGTGTATATAGTATATAAATTGTAAAAACATCAAACCATGTGAACAGTGATGCGAATATAAATAAACATAAATAAAAAGCAAGTACAGTCCAAAAAGTCCTAAGGCCCCTTTCACACTGGGGCGATGGGGGCGTCGGCGGTAAAACAGCGATATTTTTAGCACCGCTTTACTGTCGTTTTAGCGGGCTTTCACACTCGGGCTTTCACACTGGAGAAACAGTAGCGGCAGTTTTAGGTCGGTTTGCAGGCGCTATTTTTAGTGCAATAGCGCCTGCAAACCGCCCCAGTGTGAAAGGGGCCTAAATGAGATTAACACCACAGGGAATCAATAATGTTGAAAAGTTATAGAGGGAGTGAGAAATCCACCACCCAGGGTCTTAAGGTGCTTACCAAAAATAAATGACCTGGAACGACTTATGCCGGCCAAGTCACAAAAGGCTATGAGACCAACAGGTCACAAGAATATAGCTCCTTAGACACCCATGTTGACTCGCAGATTTGGAATTGAGGATATGTGAGGAGGCTGTGTAGAAGTTTAAAAGTGACCAAAATAACCATGAAGGGTAATGATGGTGGAAAGAGCCGTCACCTGAAGATATTAAAGGCTTACCAGAGGTTGTTGACTTGGGAAGACTTATGTCATCCAAGTCAAAAAGGCATGGAGACCAACTGGTCAGAAAGGTACATCCCCCTTTCGATATCCTCAATAGATTCCAAAACAGGGCGGTTATTTAGCATCCACAGTTATCCTCAACAGTCATGGAAAGTGATATCGCAATGGAAGGCCACAAACGAATATTCATATGTCATGCAAAAAATGGATGAAAAAACTCACATAGCGTAATAACGTAAACACTGGTTTATTAAAAGTATAAAAAATAAACTCACATATTCGTAGATCATCAAAAAATTACAAAGATCAGGTAGCGGTAATTGTTAAGGGTTGACCCAACGTGTTTCTGCTAAATAGCTGTCATCTCGGATGACGGCTCTTTAGCAGAAACGCGTTGGGTGGACCCTTTCATTTTTATTGTTATATTGTTATTGTTGGGTGGACCCTTCATTTT
The DNA here is from genome assembly GCA_037952925.1 of Lithobates clamitans. Classification (NCBI taxonomy): domain Eukaryota; kingdom Metazoa; phylum Chordata; class Amphibia; order Anura; family Ranidae; genus Lithobates; species Lithobates clamitans. Next base: position 6,622,163 of record JBBGZY010000787.1, on the reverse strand, counting down.
TATTGTTTCACTCGTTCCAGGACATTTATTTTTGGTAAGCACCCTAAGTGGTGACTTTCTCACTCCCTCTGTAACTTTTCACCATTATTTGTGGACATTGATAATTTGGTTCCCGGTGGTGTTAATCTCATTTAGGACTTTTTGGACTGTACTTGCTTTTTATTTATGTTCATTTATATTTGCATCACTGTTCACATGGTTTGATGTTTTTATAATTTATATACTATATACACAGTGTACCATTTCCATTTATATCAATATTGCAGGGGTTTTTTGCACATTGGTTCACATTTTTTGTATACTATATATGTATTTATCTAGCTTCTTCATACTAATATCTAACCATATGGTATGTCATTATATATACACTTTATTTGGTTTTGAGATATCATTTTTTTTGGAGTCTATAGCGCTACACTTTTTTATACATTTACTTATTACTTGGGTCTACAGGTGTGTTGGCAGCTGTTCACTCCTTTTTTACGCAGCGCTGCATTATTTATTTTGTATACACAAGTTTTGGATAGATGTTTTCTCATTGATAACTAGCATCTCAGGTTTTTGTATTTCATTAGTTCCTGATTTAGCCTTTCTCAATTTAAACATAGACCGCATTTCCACTACTACTCGCAAGGTTAATACTCACATCCTACTTGCAGACAGACTCTCACTGACCAGATGCTGGAAATCTAGCACCCCTCCAACACTGATAGATGTTACCACAACAATACAAACCCATCACACATGAGCTTCTGGTTACTACTAATTAAGCCCAATATCTCTGTGAACAACAGTCATGGAACCCATGGTCCAATTGGTATGAAAATTATGTAAATAATTGATTATAATATTTAAGGATGTTGCCGAGTGTTTCATTTTTGTACTACAGCCTTGTCACCTCAGCACACGATCAGTACTCTCAGAGTTGGATTTGTTAATGGCACCTTCAAATGTTGTACCTGCCTCTTCTGTTTTCAATTATAAGTCACTTAAAACCATATGATGTTTGATATTTGCTACGTAGGTTATTATACTGGATTGTTCTTTGTATGCTTAAAAATTTAATACAAATCTATGGGAAGAGAAAACCCTGCTGTTTTGAAGCTTCTGCCTGGTCCAGTCCTTCATCATTTTTAAATCATCTTCTGCAAAGTCTTGGTTTCCAATATGTCATGCTGTCATACTACTTCAGTTCTCCAGGGTAGTATTCAAGGTTTGTATCCACTTCTTCCTTTTGCCTGACGATGGAAAAGCCTGGCTTGACACTTTACCTTGCAGGTAAAGGTTTTACTCAGTTCTTAACACTGGTGTTTAATTGGATTCTTTGTTTGAAAGCACAGGGTCTCTCAGACCAACATCCCTCATTGAGCATATGGTAACATATTGTTTTACCCTCTTTGTTTTCTTCTTCTTGTAAACCTGCTTTTTTAATATTTAAGTCTGCTATGTAACTTTACCATTTAGGTACACCTACCAGTCTGTTTTATAGTCCCACTCATAGGATTATGAAGTGGGGCAGGGGAGTTTCTGTTGATCTGTTGTCAGCTGTAGTTTGTTTCATGTGTGAGACTTTTGTTGTTTCTACGTGTGTGAATAACTGTATGATTGCAAGCACCTTCTTTACAATCTTCTATGCTGGATATACCATTTTGGTTGTTCTGTTCTGTTCTGGCTCCTATTCTAATTATGAGGTATTTATCTAACTTCATGCTACTCTATATGGTATAATGATACCTCCTACTGCAGTGGTCCTTTAAAAAGTCTTGGGCTACTTAATTTCGGCAGTCTTACTCTGACTCAACGTGATTATAAACTGGATAAACCTCTTAAATTGGAAGAAGTTGAAGTAGCCATTACCTCTTTTCAGTTTATAAAGAAACCTGTATTGGATGGTCTACCCATGGAGTGGCACACATCTAACTCTAAACAGATTGCCCCTGCCCCTTGATACTTGATATGAAGTCATATGATTCAAATGATTGGCCACATTCTACTGTATAAGAAAGACTTTAATTGTAGATACTCCTAAAAAAGGAAAAAATATTACTAAATATGAATCCTATAGACCGGTTTCTCTACTTAATGGGGTTGTAGAAATGTTTGCAAAACTTTCTAGCAACTTGTTTATCTTCAGTCATTATCTCTCTTGTAGGATCAGACTAATCAAGCTTAATGCCTAAAAAGGAGCATTAATGATAATACCAGGAGGCTTTATATTAATATGTTTAAAGCTTGTGAAACCAAACAACCAAAATTGGTTATTTCATTAGACATTAATAAAGCTTTTGTTTGGGTTTGTTGGAACTGTCAATGGAATATCTTAGAAAGGTTGTTTCTTGCTTCATAGATGAACAAGACACAGCTATCCACATTTCCCTTTGCTGTTCTCCTTGGCTATCAAGCCACTAGCACTCTATATCTAGCAGTTCTCTAATATAATGGATCTATGATGGAGGGTCTGTGATGAGAAAATTTCACAATATGCTGATGATTCCTTAATTTTTTGGGTGACTGTGATTCTGCATTTCAGGCATTATTGCAAGAGGTAGGGAAGTTTGGTGATTTGGCTGACTTGAGGGTTAGCTGGGAAAAAGCTGTAGCTTTCCCAATAGGTCCATCAACCTTAATGCCTTTATTTGGAGTAAAAAGCACCCTCTAGATGGTAAATGGGCTTTACTAGCAGCAGTGTCTGATGGAGGTTTGGTCCTAATGAATTATTTTTAGCTTTTAATTTATCATACGGATAACTTACTACATCAGCTGTATCTCTCTGCTGCTTCTGTATTAATGATAGATCTTTGTGGTTCATAACTAGGGATGAGTCCTCTCCTCTCCTCTCCTCTGCTCAGCTCCTGTTTGTCTCCAAGGACACCTCTGTGGCATAATAGTAACCTGCAAGAATTATATGGACACCTAGATTCAAAGTGATGGTCATGTCATGGCACTATTCATCTCTCTAATACTTTTCTGCATGGAAATTTTCTTTCCTTCGACCAGCTGAAACAAGGTATTGTACTTACCAATAAACAGTTCTACCACTATCTTTGCTTACATCATGCTATTCACTCTCAATTCAGGTTGCTTAATGCATCTTTAACAACCTCCACATTGGAAACTTTTCTAAATATGGATACTTTAACTAAGCATACCTCTGAGATTTATATCCACCTTCTGGCTGCAGAGCCTTGTCCATAGCCAAACACAATGGCTAAGTGGCAACGGTAGATGATAATCAGTCGGATGATATGGAGACATCTTGGTTTAAGGATGTTATCAGCATGACTGATAAATGTATTCATTATCTCTGACCAGCTACAGAAAATGTGACTTCTTACCATGCCTGTGTCCGCGTTGTAGTATATTCTCAAAGAATACTTCATATATGTTCTAGATGTTCTCCTCTTTGACTCTACTGTAGGATCATGTGTTTACTTTCTTGCAGGCAAACCTTACTTTTTCAGGACTAAGAAATCCGCTGCTGGATTTGGTAGATCATTTTGACATAACTAACAATCAGAAAACCATAATTCAATTTGTTATATTTTATGCTAGGAAACTAAATTTCTTAAATTGAAAGTGTACTTTCCCTTTGAGATTTTCCCAAACACTCTAATGCCGCGTACACATGAGCAGATTTTCTTTCCAAAAAATCTTGGATAGTTTTTCCGACGGAATTCCGCTGAAGCTTGTCTTGCATACACACGATCACACAAAAGTTCTCTGAACTTTCGACCGTCAAGAACACGGTGGCATACAACACTACGACGAGCCGAGAAAATGAAGTTCAATGCTTCTAAGCTTGCGTCAAATTGTTTCCGAACATGCGTGATTTTTTGCGTGTCCGAATTGCATACAGATGATCGCATTTTCGGATAGGAACTTTTCCCGACCCAAAAATAGAGAACATGCTCCCAATCTTTTGCTGGCTGGAATTCCGCCAGCAAAAGACCATTGGAGCATACACACGGTCGCATTTTCCGACAAAAAGCTCTCATCGGTGTTATGCTGTCGGCATTTCTGATCGTGTGTACGCGGCATTAGAAAACTTGCTGCCTACATTTAAAATAGTGTATATTAGTAGGGCCTGTCCCAATAAACTCTTTAAAATTTGGCAACCTTTGATTGATGCATTAAGTGATCCAGTATGAAAGGCTGATTGAGGGAATGAGCTACTCCCTTATTGGTATTAGTATGACAATGTCTTATTCTTGCAATCTCTGATGGTGCTGAATGAGATTGAGTAATGGATTGTTACAATTTTTTTTTGTTTGTATATGAAGCACACCTACATGTGTACACCTACAAAACTGCGGGAAATACAACAAACTTTATTCAAATAAATAAATCATCAAAAGTTAGCAATAAATACACTCAAATTTGAAAAAAAAATTATCAATATCAAACCATCACCTTATCCCCAAAAAATAAATAAAAAGACCAATGACAACATTATCATGTATCAGACATCCCTATCCACACCACTCTCATGCCTATACTAAAGTCAACGAGGATCTAAACCTGGCTCATAGAGAATGCTTAATCTGTCACACAGCACATGCATACTGTACAGCTGAATTCCATCCAAGCACCTCAACAGGTCAGGATCAAAACCAAAACTGTATATAAAAGGCAATGCTGTTCCAAAGTCAGAAACATGAAACATGTAGCAAGCAAGCAAGTAATAAGCTGGAATACAGAGGTTTCGACCTCCCAGGGACTGTTTCAAAATGTCATGCTGTAAATGACCTCTACATATGTAGATACGGCAGGTATATTAGGTATACATACCACTGAATCGTGTAGTTCAAATACTGTGTAGCTCAATGTAGAACGAGAATTAGAACAAAGTATCAAAGAAGCAACATGCAAAGTCAATGCATAGGGTGTTTACATTAATTTTGTTCCAATGTTGCAACCTGCTTGATCCACAGACAGGCCTGAGGCATATACAGTTGAATTAGCAAAAGCTGAATAATGCATAGGTCAGTAAGAGAGACGCCCGGCCAGTTGAAGTATGCAGACAGGCAAAATAGCAGTTTAGTAGCTAAGGCACAAGCTTGAAAGCATGACAGGCATCCGCCTAGAAACACACTATTGCTGCTGCAGACGGCATGTCTCCTATCAATGTTCTAGTCACTGATCTTTAGGTCTTACCACTCCTGTGTGTGCTCAGAGATAAACATAATAGAGGCACCATCTGCAGATAGTGCCCCGGATCAGAACACCACTTAATGTGTTTCTAGGCAGCTGCCTGTAATGCTTTCTAGCTTGTCTGTCAGCTACTGGACTGCTATTTTGCCTGTCTGCACACTTCAACTGGATGTGTGGCTCTCTTGCTTATATGCATTATTCCGCTTTTGCTGCTACAACTGTTAATGTCCCAAGCCTTTCTGTGAATCAAGCAGGTTGCAACATTGGAACAAAATTCATGTACCCATCCATTGCATTGACTTTGTATGTTGCTTCTTTGATACTTTGTTCTAATCCTTACTCTACATTGAGCTGCACAGTATTTGGGTAGGCATATCTAATATACCTGCAGCATCTACAGTATATATGCAGAGATCATTTACAGCATGACATTTTGAAACCCTCCCTGGAGATTGCAACCTATGGATTTCAGTTTATATCTCACTTGTTTGCTATATGTTTCATGTTTCTGGTTTTGGAACAGCATTGCCTTCTACATACAGTTTTGGTTTTGATCCTGACCAGTTGAGGTGTGTTGTGGAAAATTTTATGAAGATGTATTTTAATGTATTGTCATAAGTCTCCCAGGGTTCGTTCTCTCGCAGCCCGCTCTAAAGAGCTGACTGGGGCAGACTGACGCTGGTTGAGATCCGTTTGGTAGTGAAAAGCTCTTTGGGGATGTAGAGAAATGTGTGCTGAGTGGGACATGTCCGCCAGCTAAGGGCCCCTGTGCGATGCACAGAACGATCATCTGGTGGGGGGTGTGTTCACTCTGCAAAGACATTATCGGTTTAACGAGTGTGCTTTCATGTTGCCCCTGTGTGCCTGATCAACATATTTGTGGCCCAATAAGTGTACGCCTGCCGATAATCTCTCGTCCACAAAGACAGTAGAATAATCCAGGTATACATTGTTTTCTTTTTTCTGGAACAATGTATAATAAGGATTTCTATCAACGGAAATACGGGAGCCTTTTGGGTTGTTATGGTTGGAGACAGAGTCAATGTTTGAAAGCTATGTGGCTTCTAAAAACATGCATGCACCCTGTCTCTGCTCAGACACACCCATAAGACTCCTGTAGTCATTGTTCATTGGTTGTTGTATTTCCTGTGTTGTTAAATCTTTATATGGTCATATCCTGTGATGTCACTTGCCATGTAAGAAGTGATTGGCTGTTGGAACCATCACTTCCTGTTTGTGAAAACTTTTGTGTTAATAAAAAGAGCCTGCTAGCGAGGGAGAGGGCAGAAATGCTGACGGAGGCTGAGCTAGTAACGTGAGGAATGGTGATTGATGTCTGATTACTTGGATGTGTGGGATTTTAGGTAAGATGCATTTATATCATTAGACGAAAATGTTATTATTATTAGAGACAGGAGATTTGGCTGTGTGCTCTGTGTACAGCCTAATTTCGCTGACAGGTGCTTAGATGGAATTTAGCTGTATGCATGTCGTGTGTGACAGATTGAACATTCTCTATGAGCCAGGGTTAGATCCTTGTTGACTTTAGTATAGGCATGAGAGTGGTGTGGATGGGAATGTCTGATACATGACAATGTTGTTATTGGCCATTTTATTTTGGGCATAAGGTTATGGTTTGATATTGATAATTTTTGAAAACGTGAGCATATTTATTGCTTACTTTTGATGATTTATTTATTTTAATAAAGTTTCTATTTTTATTACTATATGATGACCTGTGATCCTTACTTGTGACAGTCCATTTTGGTCTTTCCTGCTTTTTTTTTTAATTTGGTGCAGTCATAGGCTCATCCCACACATAGGGGAATGAGCGCATAGTAGCTTTACATTTAATTTACGTGTTTTTATGTGTGCAGTTATAATTGCCTTTGTTAAGTGGTTTAATACATGCAAATACGGGGGGTGTCCGGACACAAAGCAGGGCAGACGTGTCTGTGCTGAGCTCCGCACAGACAGTGACAATCCGCTGCCATCCTTCCTCTGTTTCACCCTATTTTACATTGAGGACATTGGCATACTTCTAAGGGTGTTGTGTACTGCCGCCACAACTATCTATCTCCCATAGACTTTGCTCGGCTGTGTACATCCAGGACCGGCTCCTTGATCCTCAGGCTCGAGGCCTGCGGGCCCTCCTTCCCAGTACACTGAGACCTGAAGGCGAAGCGATCGCTTCATCCCAGAACACCAACGACTCATCCTCAGAGGGCATCGGACAAACCTGCAGCGGGGGAGGACTGCCTGCAGCGACCTGAAGTCTCCTAGGCTCGGACACTCTACGGCCGACACTGTACCGAGGCCTGTGGCCTATCGATCTGGCTCCTACCTCCTTCCGCAGGGGCAGTGAGTAACAGGTCATCTAACTCCCCCATACAATGCTGACGCTCGTAACAGCAACTATCCGCTGACATAATGGTCAAGCTTCGTGGGAAATATCTGGCCCTGAGCGGAGCGGAACTCCCGTGGCCAGCATTCGCTTCTAGGAAAGTCCGCGGCTTTGGCCTGGGCACAGAGGTCGGCGGCCATCTTGGGACTCCAAATACACCCAGCCACTTCTCTCGTATTCCGCCTGTAACCTATTTCCTATTTAGATCACCACCTCCTCCCAAAGCTACTTAAACAGGTACTTTTAAAACAAACAGATGTAACTAACAAACGAATGGTGGCCACCCCACCTAATATGGGCTATGTCCCCTAAGTGAACCTGGAAGCCCCCCTGCTCCCCAAGACCTCTGCTACGCCATATCAATCATCTATAGATTCGGAGGTAAGCCAGACTGTCTGCCACATTCCCTGACTATTACATGGGCAAAGTTGGCCAGCAACAGCAAAACTATGAGCCCCTATTTGGGTCACGTGAAGGTTCAAATATGGAACGATATGTCACCAGGCCACAACTTATGACCTCAAACTCCCCCACAGACCCTTTTGCGGTGATGGATACATCCATGGGAGTGGAGAATGCTGTGAACATACCATCTACTATTACTCAAAGTCCAGGTCTCGTCTCATCCTCTCCACACGAGATCCTTACCCCAGACATACTAGATGCCAAGCTTGATGCCAAGCTGCAGCTCTTGCTACAACAAATCACAAATAATGTCTCAACGGAGGTAAACAAACTAGCTGCAGAACTGAGAGGAGAGATCGACCAAATTGGTGAACATACTAACACTCTTGAAAACAAATTTGATGAGATGATAAACTATGTACAGGCTATTGAAGAGGAAAACCACAACTTATATTTGTCAGTCTCTCAATTACAGCTACAGCAGGAGGACTTGGAAAATAGAGAAAGAAGACAAAACTTACGCTTCAGTGGTATCCCTGAAACAGTGGGAGACCCTGACCTACGTGCCTATCTTCTGGGTCTCTTTAATACTTTGGCCCCCACGGTGGTGGACATTGATTGACGCCTTCATAGGGCCCACCGGTCTCTGGCCAACAGGTCTCTGGTTGGAGCCAGACCCAGAGATGTCATAGTGAAATTCCATTATTTTGAAAGCAAGGAAGTGCTCATTATTGCCACACGTAACAAATCTCAACTTACATACAAGGGGGCAAAACTCCAGATCTTTAGCAACCTTTCTCCCATTACCCTTGCTAAACGTAGGAATCTGCGCCCAATCACACTCCACCTACAACACCACAAGATTCCATACTACTGGGGCTTTCCATTCCGCCTCACCGTTTCCAAGGATGGCGTGCAGCACACCCTGCGTGAATTATTGGAAGGTGAGGCATTTTTGAAAGGTCTTGGTCTACCTCCACTCCCGAAAGAGGATTTAATCCCTCCTAATAATCAGGCTCGTCCACCGCCTAACACACCCAGCCACATCTGGACCCCCATGAGAGACAAATCCAGGAAACGTTTCTCCACACCCCAGCGTCTTCGTACCTCCAAGCAACCTCCTTGATTGCCCAACATCTATCTCCATGGATTCATTCACATAGTACTACTCAGAACGTTTTTAACTTTACATGTTCTTAGAGTAGTAGAAGTTAATGGTCTGGCCTACTATATTTTTTGACAACTACCCATAAGTGCCTCAGTTGACAGACCCTTCAGTACATTTCGCTGACTTTTTCTCTGTTCGGTTAACCACTCTTCTATTGACAGAATCTATTCCTATTGCGAGCTCATAAGGCGAGCGGCGGGTACTTCCCAGTTCTCTACCTAGAGTCTCCTGATGAAAGTCCGTATATGCCCCTACATGGCCTTGGCATTTGTTCAAGACCTTCTGAGATGCAGTTGCCTCTCAGGCCTTATAGAATTTCAGTTCTTTTTTGTTTTTATTTTTTTTTCTCCAGTTGGTTTTTGTTTTTTTCTATGTCTATGGATATTATTCTGATGCTAAGGATGAAAATGTCTTATTCCTACCTCTCTAACCAAAGTTTTATTACAGGATATGTCTTCTGATATGTGGATATGTTTCTGTGCACTTCGATGTCCATACACTTACAAAAGCTAATCTAATGGGTCCATACACATGGCTTTGAAAATTATGTCGTATAATGTGAAAGGATTTCAGGGCCTCAGACGCAGATGTGGTGATGGTCCAAGAGACCCATTTAAAGTCAGATGGTTCGCTTAAATTTGCCTCAAGGTATTTCCCCACTTCTTTCCTTGCCTCGGATTCCTCGGGCAGGGCGGGAGTGGCGATTTTGATTAGGAAGTCATGTCCTATTAAGGTAAAAAGATCCCATGCTGACCCTCTTGGTAGATACCTCATCCTGGATTGTGAATATATGACTGCATCGTTTACCCTCATCAATCTCTATGTTCCTAATACAGGCCAAATTGAATTCCTTAATAAATTGCTTGACTCTCCTCATTACCTTTCATGATCATAGGAGGGGATTTCAATCTGGTTATGTCACCCACTAGAGACAGGCAAACACTCTTTAATACCACACCCTCTAAAAAGATTACATCCCAAGCTAACTGTTTTCACAAATGTACAAGGTCCCATCAACTGTTCAACTCATGGAGGATCAGACACCCCTCCTCTAAACAGTTCACTTTCTATTCCTCGGCCCACACAAATTGTATTCACGTCTTGACCATTTCTTTATATCAGCCCCAATCATATCTTACATGGCTGAGGTTGATATATCACCTATATGGTCGGACCATGCTCCCATCACGTTACACCTTATGCTTTCCCAGGCCTACCCTAAGTCATGTCATTGGCGCCTAAACGATCATCTGCTACAATCTGAGGTCTCACATACCATACTGGCAAAAAATCTAGAAGAATACTTTCAGCATAACATAGGGTCTGTCTCAGATTTCTCCACACTTTGGGAGGCACAGACTGTTTTTCACGGCGCCTGCATAGCTGAAGGCTCCAGGCTAAAGAAAGATAGAAATAGTCTTATACAGTCTCTTACTTCTGCTTTGGTTACTGCGGAGCGGAGGCTGTTGAGTGGCCCCACAGTATCGAAACTACGCAGAGTCACCTCCCTTAGAGAGCAAATCAAATCAATACAACTGGGCAGGGCAGCTAGGTCTTTACTATGGACAAAACAAAAGTTTTACGAATATTCAAATAAACCACATAGAATGCTAGTCAATAAACTATACCCGCGCCTATTTAACTAATTTCCTGATTTCCTTCAACAGATAGATGGATCTAGAGTTTACTGCCCTGTGCAATATTTAGCACCTTTGGCAAATTTTACCATAAATTGTACAACTTTCTCACTCCTGAGCACGGTTTTAACTTTGCTCGGGAGAAGTTTGAAAATTTTTTTTCTAATATAAAACTCCCAAAGCTGTCTTCAGAAGACTTAGACAGTTTGAATGTAGACATAACGACTGAAGAACTTTTGTCCATAGTTAAGAAACTCCCACTACACAAATAACCCGGCCCTGACGGTTTACCCTATTTTTACTACAAATCTTTCTTTGATATCTTATCTCCACACATGCTAACCCTCTATGAGTCCCTGCTTAAGGGTACATCTCCTCTTTCACAATTCTCTCATTCATTTATCTCCGTCATCCCGAAACCAGGTAAGGATCCCTCTATCCCAGATAATTATAGGCCGATAGCTCTTCTAAATTCAGATTATAAGATTTTCACAAAAATTCTTGCATCCAGATTATCTAGGATTATCCCCAAATTGATTCATAAGGATCAGGTGGGTTTGTTGCCTGGCTGACATGCGGGGGACAATACCCATCATACAATAGACCTGATAGAACTTTTTAATAGAACCTCTAGACAGGCATTGATTTTAAGTCTAGATGCACAAAAAGCCTTCGATAGGTTAAGCTGGCCTTACATGTTTAATGTTTTAAAGACGTATGACTTCAGGGGTCCTTATCTGAAGGCTTTAGAGGCTCTATATTCAACAATTTCAGCTCAAGTACAGATGTCATCCTTCCTGTCGCCAAGCTTCCCCATGACTAATGGTACTCGGCAGGGTTGCCCTTTATCACCATTGCTTTTTATTCTCTGTTTAGAGACCCTGGTCGAGTCCATCTGCACCCATCCAGATATTCATGGGGTGGTAATACGACAGGGGGAATATAAGTTATCACTTTTTGCGGATGACATCCTGCTCACGATCACTAATCCATTGATTTCTCTCCCCTCTATGCATAAATTGTTGTCTTCCTTCTGGGCCATTTCGGGCTATAAGGTCAACACTTCCAAAACTGAAGCTCTGCCCATACATATCCCATTACCCATATTATTACAGCTCAAAGAGTCATATCCTTATAAGTAGTGCAAAACTTCCCTCAAATACCTAGGTATTCTTCTCACCCTTTCCTATTCCTCTCTTTACTCCGCTAACTTTCCACCCCTGGTTCTGGACATCAATAAATCCCTGATGACTTGAGCAAAGTACCCTTTGTCTTTGTTGGGCAGGATAAATGTTTTAAAAATGTCTATTTTACCTAGACTGCTATACCATTTTGAAACGTTACCAGTTGCCTTGCCCTCATCCCAATTAAAGACAATTCAGCAAAGCTTCCTAAAGTTCATATGGGGAGATAGGGCTCATTGTATAGCAAGTTCAGTGGTGTTTGCTCCGAGGTCCAGGGGTGGAATAAGTCCACCGGACATTATTAAATATTGCTATGCCTCACATTTAAGGCCTATTGTTTCCTGGTCCTCTCTATTTGCACCAAACCAATGGACCGCCATTGAAAAGGGTGTGATCTATCCAGTTCACCCGAGTTCCTTGGTTTGGGAGGGTTCCTTATCTCTGGATCCCACTCTCAAACACCAGTGCACTGCTCCAATAAATTTTACCTTAACCATTTGGCGTAAATGCCTTAAAGAATATCACCTTACCTCGCCTTGCTCCCCGCTTGTCAATGTATTGTTTAACCCACTTGTACCAGACAGTATGTCCCTGGGCAGGTCCTTCTCATGGCTTAACGCCTCCCTTTTCCAACTTCGAAATCTAGTACACCCTGTTACGTGAAGGCTACATACCTTCGACACTCTACGTGAGAAATTCAATACCCCTCCCCAACTTTTCTACTTCTACCTGCAGGTTAGACATTTTTTTCACTCTAAATCTTCAACTTTAACTCTTGACAATAGAACTACCTTCGAGTACATATGCGCTCAAGGACCCCATCAACTACATTTAATATCCTCCATCCATTGTATCCTTCATGAGTCGACACCTCTTACTGAGACCACGCATCATTATATGGGAAAATGGTCCCATTTAATAGGCAGATCTATTTCAATTCAGATGTGGGATAAGATTTGGTCTTCTGTTTCCAAGTCTTCCAAGTGTGTGACCCAATGGGAGACTTCTATGAAAATTCTTATGTTTTGGTATAGAACCCCTGATGTTATTCATAGATATGATCCTTCAGTCTCGCCGCGCTGTTGGCATTGCGGGACTGACAAGGGTTCCTTATTCCATATATTTTGGCATTGTTCAATGATCCAACCTTTTTGGGGTGAGGTGAGGCTCCTGATACAGAAAGTGTTGGATAAATCCCTCCCACTCGATCCCTTAGATTATTTGTTGGGCCTTCCTTTCCCTGGCTTAACCAAAAGAGCCAACTGGCTTCTTTCTTACATACTACTGGCTGTCAAACGACTCATTCCCCTGTGTTGGCTGTCCAACGCCCCTCCTCCTTGGCTCAAATTTTTACAACTAGTGGCTGATATCCGGAGGATGGAATATCTAACGGCCTCAGTACATGACACTATCCCCCAATTTGAAAAACGGTGGGAATTCTGGGATAGGTCGGAATTTGGGACCGCTATGCCAAATACCGTTTTTTAAACTTTTACTGGCATAGGTCTTCCATGTGATCATGGTGTGTCCCCCCCCACTTGCTCCACTTTCACATATGTTATTTAGAACTTATTATTCCGTACCACATATCCTCCATGAAATCTGTGTTCTTTCTTTTATGTGATTAACTTATGGTTTTGACCCTGCACTTCTATTTTCGGACTGTTTACTTTGTATATCCTGGACATATTGTGCAGAGCGCTCCTGCGCTCTGTAATTGTGAGTTCTGTTCATATGTACTTATTCTGTTTTGATATCAAGATGTTTTCAATAACTTTTATTCTATATCTTACAACAATGCTGTACTTGTTCACCTTAAAATATAAAAAATCTAATAAAAATACAATTATATAAAAAATACATGCAAATACCGGCAAATAAACATTTTTAAGAAATCTCTTCAAAAACACAACCACAGCTGCCCTCTTGTCAGGTATCAGAAGAGTCACTTTGGATGTGAAGAGGGGATTCTACTACAATCAGACAACGGGGGTTATTTACGAAAGGCAAGTCCACTTTGCACTACAAGTGCAAAGTGCACTTGAAATTGCACTGAAAGTGCACTTGGAAGTGCAGTCGCTGTAGATCCGAGGGGGACATGCAAGAAAAATAAAAAACAGCATTTTAGCTTGCACATGATTGGATGATAAAATCAGCAGAGCTTCCCCTCATTTCAGATCTACCCCTCAGATTTACAGTGACTGCACTTCCAAGTGCACTTTCAGTGCAATTTCAAGTGCACTTTGCACTTGTAGTGCAAAGTGGATTTGCCTTTCGTAAATAACCCCCCATGTGTCAGAGAGGTACTTATGCAGCACCTCCTAAAAGTGCCTAATTTTTCCCTCCTCCTTGGAAAGTGGCTGAAGATCTATTTTATCCTTGTATCAGGGGTTCCAATAAGTTGCTTGCTCAATAGTAGTCCCTCTCTTTTGTGGCCAAAATCCTGAGGTTCCTGTACAGGCACTTGTGTATAAAAGCCCATTAATTGCCATCAGCAGAGGACCTCACATAACTACCTTCTCCACATGCTGTGTCTGTATAGCATGACCACTCTCTCTAAAAATGTAGGTGTGTCTTGCCTCCACATGGTGTAACCACAATTTTTTTCTTGTAGAACCTGCTTGCCCTCTACTATCTCCATATGCAGGACCTCCAACTCTCTTTTTAGATTTTAAACATAACTGCCCAATTATAAACACAGCTATGGGGATTGGGGGGAATAAATAAATATTTATTGCACGTTACTTTACAGTACAAATATGTGGTGATGTGCTGCAAACAAAGAGCAGCTTTGCCTGTTTCAGCAAAAGTGTGCACTGTGGACCAAAGAATTAAAATAGCAAAAAGAAAAAGTAATTGTACCTCCTCCCCAAAAAGTAGACCTTGAAATACTAAACCCTAAGCCTACATTTTTGTGTTGTTTGCTTTTTTAAGCTTAAGGACAAAAAAATACCCTTGCAGTGGTGTTTTGCTAAATTGTAATAGTTAAATGCTCATTAAGTCATTAAATGCTCTGGAGCGATGTGCTGATGTCATCACGTGTTCCAGGAAGTGCAAGACGCTTCTGTGTTTTAGCCAGCTGGCTGTTTTTCACAATTGCGAGGTATGCTCTTCTAATATATAAGTGCAATTCTTTTTATTTAATAAACAACCATTATGGTATTACACTATGTGAAGCTTCCTTCCTAATGTTGTGGTCCCATTGGAGCATTATCAGAATAAGGATTACAGCCTATACCTTCAATCCAGAGCAGTGAGAGAGTCCTGTGATTACCCTGGTCAGGGTATTTGGCCAAATGTACATCTGACCTCGGTTTAGTTAGAGGATCCACAGCTTTTGGTAAGCTTACATCCATATTGAGGTAGTGGTGTCACACTTTGGAGATCTATTGGTGACTGAATGTTCGAGCACTCTCATTTGAATACTCATTAAGAGGAGTTATTTAAACTTATATGAACTTTATGAATTTATATCTGAGAACTGTATCCCTATATCAGTGTATTAGTGTATCTGGCCTTGGATTTTTCCACATATGGGTGTTCTATAATTGATTATACAGTACGTTGGCACCTCAACTTATTTATACCACAACCGTTGATGTTTTGGACAAATGCAACTCAATATTGTTTGTAGCGCAGCTCTTTTTTAGATTTAAAACTGAACTGCAGTATTTTCAGTCTTGGAAATAGTGTGGATGATTTAATACCCTTATCAGTTGAAAATGTGTTTGTTTTTTCATGTGTCCCAACTAAACTGGAGAGATTTTCCTTCACTTTCTCCCCAGTTAAAACAAAATAAAAGGTTTCTACTGAGTTGGGCTTTAGCATTTAATGTCCTACAAGCAAACCACACATTGTCCCCTATATTTCCCTTTGAACTATTTTGCAGAGATATGTAAAGGCCCCGTGGAGTGCCAGGTATAGTGTAGTTGGCATGAACGACTTTTTCCGCTTTAAAACTCCATGACACTTTATTTGGTAGAATGACCAATTTTCTGTAGATTTTTCTGGAAAGGATCAACATCTAAAACAAATATCTGAAAAAAATCTCCAGTGAAGAATATTGTACACTATTTATTTATTTCTGAGTTCATGTAAAACTTGGAATTACAAATGTCATGTAAATTTGTCAGTTTGTCTTTTTTAGAATCATTATCTCTACACCATGTAATTTCCATGATTTGTCTATAATAGTTGCGTGATTGGAAAATGTAAGATCAGTTCCTAAAACTATTTAGAAATGCTGCATAATTCTTGAATATTTCCAATAATCTTCAATATGATTTGTCAGTACTTGCAGCATTAATAATGTACTACAAAAAGTAGGACAGGTCAAAATACAGCATCTCACACATCTTGCTGAAAATTGCTAGCAGTTTAGTATGTGGGTCATTGTATAATCATTGTGTGTTTAAAATTAAATTATTCAAATTGTACAGAGTAAGAAGACTGTGGACAAAACATATAATATCCAAAATGAATAAGGAACAAATGAACATGTGTACTTCTTTGCAAGATACTTGTGGTTCAGAAAATACTAAAACCTCTGTGAGTGAGCATAATTAGTATTACAGTATGTATTTTGATGCTCACAATAGTCCATTTGTAAAAAAAAAAAAAAAGCAGTATAGTGACCTTTCGGGTTTTAACGATGAGTTGCAATGTCCTTAACCCCTTTGCGCCTAAGGGTAAAATAAATCTTAATGCCTAAGCCTAATTTTGCAACTTTGACATGTGTTAGTAAAACCGTACATATAATCACAACTGCTTTGTGCATCCAGGTGGATTATACCTTAGTTGATTTTGAGGACAAATTGGGCTTACATTGTGTAGCAAATGGTAATAAATATCTCATCATTTTTTTTATTATCAAAGGAAAACTGGCCCAAATAGTAAAAAAAAAATAATTTAGCTGTAATTTTCCTGCTACTACCATAATCTACCACCAAAGAACAACCAAAAAACATTCTCCTGCTCCTGACGATCGCAGTAATACCACATAAGTGTGTATGTTAGTTGTTGTTTGTACCTGTAGTACAGCCCAGAAACAATAGTGTGCATTTTGCTTTTTGTTCATCCTACCTAAAACACACTGACATTAACTGACACTGATACTAATTAAAAAAAACTCCTGTCCAAAAAATACTGACTCTGACTTTTGACCCTGACCTTGACCTTTGACCCTGACCTTGACCCAAACACTAACCCTGGTACTGACCTTGATAAAAAATACAATAAATATAATAAAATAAACCTTTTAAAAGGTTTTAATTTTAATTTTTTTCTACACACAATTTTCTCTCTATCTCTGCAAGGACAGAGAAAGATACAATGTATCTCTCTCATCCATTCACAGAGACAGAGAACATGGTGGCGGGCTTCACAGTGACTGATCACTCTGATAGCCAATAAGAGGCTATCACAACAATCGGGTGTTGGGTGTTCCGGCTCCCGATCATTAGAGACCCTAGTCTCTGTGCTTACAAAGTGAGATATGCAAATATTCGGTCCAACGGCAAAATGCTCAGTACAGTGGGGCTGCATATTTGTGTTACATCAGCGCCAAGGTGTTAAGCATATTCCACTAATCTGGACTACCATGTCTAAAATTTGCTAAATAAAATGTTTAAAGATCGAATCAAACTTGAAATGGTGTGGGCCTTAATTACTGGTACCATACCCCATAACTACATCATTAGATCATGATGGAAAAAGAAGAAAAGGGAAAGTATTTTAGAGGTACCCAAGAATTACAAATTTGCTATATAAAAGCAGAAAGATTTTTGTTGTTCACAATATCATTAAACAACATCATTATAAAGTCATAAAAGTTTATCCAGTCATACAGAAATCCTTCCTCAAATGTACTGTATGTCCCAGTCCTATACTCATAATTTTCTAAGATATAAATTGTTTACAACAAATGTTGTTTTTTTACATTGACAAATATTCATTTTGATGTGCCAGACAATGGGATCCTAATTCCTCTACGCATTTGTCAGAAATGTTCCGCTTCCTTTTGCATGTTTGAGAGGAGGCTAGCGCTTAATAAAACACAAATATAATTACAAATCTTATTGTGTAACTACAGTCAGGTCCATAAATATTGGGACATTGACACAGTTCTAATCTTTTTGGCTCTATACACCACCACAATGGATTTGAAATGAAATGAACAAGATGTGCTTTAACTGCAGACTTTCAACTTTAATTTGAAGGTATTTACATCCAAATCAGGTGAATGGTGTAGGAATTACAACAGTTTGTATATGTGCCTCCCACTTTTTAAGGGACCAAAAGTAATGGGACAATTGGCTGCTCAGCTGTTCCATGGCCAGGTGTGTGTTATTCCCTCATTATCCCATTTACAAGGGGCAGATAAAAGGTCCAGAGTTCATTTCAAGTGTGCTATTTGCATTTGGAATCTGTTGCTGTCAACTCTCAATATGAGATCCAAAGAGCTGTCACTATCAGTGAAGCAAGCCATCATTAGGCTGAAAAACAA
Organism: Lithobates clamitans; assembly: GCA_037952925.1. Classification (NCBI taxonomy): domain Eukaryota; kingdom Metazoa; phylum Chordata; class Amphibia; order Anura; family Ranidae; genus Lithobates; species Lithobates clamitans. The sequence goes on along the minus strand of JBBGZY010000787.1, from coordinate 6,603,709 downwards.
AACAAACCCATAAGAGTGATAGCAAAATAATTAGGTGTGGCCAAATCAACTGTTTGGAACATCATTAAAAAGGAAGAACGCACTGGTGAGCTTAGCAACACCAAAAGACCCGGAAGACCACGGAAAACAACTGTGGTGGATGACCAAAGAATTCTTTCCCTGGTAAAGAAAACACCCTTCACAACAGTTGGCCAGATCAAGAAGACTCTCCAGGAGGTAGGTGTACAGTATGTGTGTTAAAGTCAACAATCAAGAGAAGACTTCATCAGAGTGAATACAGAGGGTTCACCACGAGATGTAAACCATTTGTGAGCCTCAAAAACAGGAAGGCCAGATTAGAGTTTGCTAAACAACATCTAAAAAAGCCTTCACAGTTTTGGAACAACATCCTATGAACAGATGAGACCAAGATAATCTTGTACCAGAGTGATGGGAAGAGAAGAGTATGGAGAAGGAAATGAACTGCTCATGATCCAAAGCATACCACCTGATCAGTGAAGCATGGTGGTGGTAGTGTCATGGCATGGGCATGTATGGCTGCCAATGGAACTGGTTCTCTTGAATTTATTGATGATGTGACTGCTGACAAAAGCAGCAGGATGAATTCTGAAGTGTTTCGAGCAATATTATCTGCTCATATTCAGCAAAATGCTTCAGAACTCATTGGACGGCACTTCACACTGCAGATGGACAATGACCCAAAGCATGCTGCGAATCAACCAAAGAGTTTTTAAGGGAAAGAAGTGGAATGTTATGCAATGGCCAAGTCAATCGCCTGACCTGAATCCGATTGAGCATGCATTTCACTTGCTGAAGACAAAACTGAAGGGAAAATGCCCCAAGAACAAGCAGGAACTGAAGACAGTTGCAGTAGAGGCCTGGCAGAACATCACCAGGGACGAAACCCAGCGTCTGGTGATGTCTATGAGTTCCAAACTTTAGGCTGTAATTGACTGCAAAGGATTTGCAACCAAGTATTAAAAAGTGAAAGTTTGATGGATGATTGTTAATCTGTCCCATTACTTTTGGTCCCTTAAAAAGTGGGGGGCACATATACAAACTGTGGTAATTCCTACACTGTTCACCTGATTTGGATGTACAGTAAATATCCTCAAATTAAAGCTGAAAGTCTGCACTTAAAGCAAATATTGTTCGTTTCATTTCAAATCCATTGTGGTGGTGTATAGAGCCATAAAGATTAGAATTGTGTCGATGTCCCAATATTTATGGACCTGACTGTATATACTGTATGTAGTTGACTTTACAGTACATTTTTCTTAGTATTCTTATTATTTTTATTTCATCCTGGTTGGCTTGGTCAGCCTAAAACTTTCATAACCTTCCCTTGAATGAAAATTACAAGAGAGAGAGAGTGCACACAAACAGGAGCTCACGGGCCCACCTTCACCAGACAGTGTGTCAGACCAGTGGTATATTTAGAGGCTCTGAATTATAGATAGGACATATTGTTGTGCCTTACCTCCAGGTATAACAATGTTTTATTCTAAAATTATTTTTACATTTGCCTTGCTATTTCAATTTTCCTCCTTAGGGCTTTTGTTCATACTTAAATAAAGCCACCTTACTCTACTGATGTGTCAGTAAGCATTGGATCCAAATAGTACCATGTCTCTGTGCGAAGGTGACCATATTGGTAAAGGCAGTGCTTTCTTCCCTTATGAAGAGCTGCCCCTTGTGATCTTATGACTGGTAGGGTATAATCAAGTAGCAACAGGGGCAGAAAGCACATGTCCACAAGATGGATGCAGGGAGATCCTTGCACTGCAGGTCCTCAGGCACAGCCTCCTCTACAGCAAGAAGTTAGAAGTTAACTACTTAACAACCGTGCTATAGCCGAATGACAGCTAAAACACCGCTCAATAACTCTGGGAGGGCGTACATTGACGTCCTCCCAGAGTCTTGCTCCCGCGCGCCCCCTAGGGCGCACACCTGGGAACATCCGTGACATCACGGATCACAGTAAATGGCCACTGACAGCGGCTGTTTACCACATGATCGCTCCGTCAAATGATGGAGCAATCACTTGTAAACAAACCAGCGTGACGTACGGTTCCTATCTCCCCTCTCTGTACAGATTGGTACAGAGAGGGGAGTGGGGAGAGATCAGATGCCACTGCAGCGCTGTGGGCTGGATGTGTAGTGCCCACAGCGCTGATTTGTGCCCACCCCAGACATTCAGCCAGCCATCCATCCATCCATACTCAGCCAGCCATCCATCCATACTCAGCCAGCCATCCATGCTCAGCCAGCCATCCATCCATCCATGCTCAGCCAGCCATCCATCCATGCTCAGCCAGCCATCCATCCATCTATGCTCAGCCAGCCATCCATACTCAGCAATACTCATCCATGCTCAGCCATCCATCCATACACAGCAATACTCATTCATCCATACTCAGCAATACTCATCCATGCTCATCCATCCATCCATACTCAGCAATACTCATCCTTGCTCATCCATCCATCCATACTCAGCAATACTCATCCATGCTCATCCATCCATCCATACTCAGCAATACTCATCCATCCATCCATGCTCAGCCATCCATCCATACTCAGCAATACTCATCCATGCTCATCCATATAACCATACTCAGCAATACTCATCCATCCATCCATGCTCAGCCATCCAATCCACCCCCATCCATACTCAGCCATACTCAGCAATACCCAGCCATCCCATTCATACCCAGCCATACTCAGCCATACTCAGCTGTACCCAGCCATACTCAGCCATACTCATTCATGCTCAGTCATGCTCAGTCATCCCATCCATACTCAACCATCCCCATCCATGGCTCATCCATCCCCGTTCATGCTCATCCATGCCACATCAGTTCTCATCCATGCCACATCCATGCCACTAGAGTGCCTCACAAAAGTGTAATAGGTAGTCAAATTAGATTTGACATTTATGCCCCTAGAACGCCTGATGGAGCTCCCTGTATGTTGGGCCTCTCTATGTGGCCAGGCTGTGTAAAAGTCTCACACATGTGGTATCGCCGTATTCAGGAGGAGTAGGAGAATCTATTTTGGGGTGTAATTTTTGGTATGTACATGCTATGTGTAAGAAATATTGTATAAATGCACAACTTTGTGTAAAAAAAATGTGTTTTCATTTTCTTTACACATTTTCCAGAAACTTGTAGAAAAAAATTACATGTTCAAAAGACTCACTATGCCTCATAGATTATATGTTGGGTTTTTTTTCTTTCCAAAATGGGGTCATTTTTGTGGCGTTTCCATTGTCCCGCTGCTCCAGGGCCTTCAAAATGTAATGCCCTGTACACACGGTCGGACATTGATCGGACATTCCGACAACAAAATCCATGGATTTTTTCCGACGGATGTTGGCTCAAACTTGTCTTGCATACACACGGTCGCACAAAGTTGTCAGAAAATCCGATCGTTCTAAACGGGGTGACGTAAAACACGTACGTCGGGACTATAAAAGGGGCAGTAGCCAATAGCTTTTGTATCTTAATTTATTCTGAGCATGCATTGCACTTTGTGCGTCGGATTTGTGTACACACAATCGGAATTTCCGACAATCGATTTTGTTGTCAGAAAATTTTATAGCAAGCTCTCAAACTTTGTGTGTCGGAAATTCCTATGGAAAATGTGTGATGGAGCCTACACACGGTCGGAATTTCCGACAACAAGGTCCTATCACACATATTCTATTGGAAAATCCTATCGTGTGTACAGGGCATAAGAGGTAGTCAAGAGATTATATGTGTAATTTATGCTCCAAGAATGCCTGACGGTGCTCCCTGCCTCTGTATGTGGTCACGCTGTGTAAAAGTCTCACACATACACATGTGGTATCGCTGTACTTATGAGAAGTAGTAGAATGTGTTTTGGGGTGTAATTTGTGTTATGCATATGCTGTGTGGGAGAAATAACCTGCTAATATAACAATTTTGTGAAAAAGAAAAAAAATCTTGACTTTGCAAAGAATTGTGGGAAAAAATTACAACTTCAAAAAACCCACCATGCCTCTTACTAAATACCTTGGAATGTCTACTTTCCAAAAAGGGGTAATTTGGGGGATATTTGTACTTTCCTGGCTTGTTAGGGTCTCAAGAAATGAGATAGGCCATCAGTACATCAGGTGTGATCAATTTTCAGAGATTGGCACCATAGCTTGTGGACTCTATAACTTTCACAAAGACCAAATAATATACACCGTTTTGGGTTATTTTTACCAAAGAAATGTAGCAGTATGAATTTCGGCCAAAATTTATGAAGAAAAATTACTAATTAGCAAAATTTTAAAACAGAAAGTAAGAAAAATGCATTTTTTTTACAGAATTTTCTGTCTTTTTTCCTTTATAGTGCAAAAAAAAAAACCCCAGAGGTGAATAAATACCACCAAAAGAAAGCTCTATTTGTGTGAAAAAAGGACAACAATTTCATATAGGTACAGTGTTGCATGACTGAGCAACTGTCATTCAAATTGTGAGAGCACCGAAAACTGAAAATTGGTCTGGATAGGAAGGGGGTTTAAATGGTCAAGTGGTTAAATTGTGTTAGAAGATCTCCCATTGCAGATACACAAATATGAGACTCATGGCACAAAAGTGATTAGGCACAAAAGATGCAGTGCTATTTTTCAGGAGGAATCCCAGGCAAAAGGTTGATTTTCAAGCTAAAGCTTAGGCAGAGTTAACATTTCTGGATGTTCCCTATTATATTAAATCTTCGCTTTTTGAGTCCAGGTTTACCTTAATCTTCACAATATATGAACATAGATCACATCTGAAAAGAAAAGCATTCCAAGTATTCAAACCCTTAAATAGTTTACTGTATTTGTGCTGTCCCCTTTCTGTTGCTATTTTAGTGTGTACTGTATGATAGGCTGTAGATTGTGTAGCACTAGACAAAACATTGTAATGCCATCATTGCCATTTGTCCTACAATGTGAGTCATTAACAAGAATGGAAGTAAACTAACTGACTTGTTGCAAAAGCTAAACAGAACAAAAATAGAGGAAAGTTATGTATATTTGTAAAGTATTTACCTTTGATAAAAAAAATGACACATATTGAGTTATGTAGGGACAAAACCGTTAAAACAGCTAAATAACGCTACCATACACAAATATCGAATTCAGTCATAGCCAGTAATAAAAGTCAAGAGCATCTGTCAAGGTTGCTTTATTACCAGTAATATCTCAATGCCAGATGCCTTCACATAACTCTGTATATTTGCAAAGTGATAATCGGCATGACTCCAGAGAATGCCACAGCCTCAGGCATCAGAAGCAAATCCATGATCCAGCACCCAGGGCTCATAGCAGATTCCTTTATTTCTCCTGAAGCCAGAGACTGAGAGGGGAGAAGACAGCAACAACTGCCATCAGCTGCAGGGGAAACAAGCATGGCTGCCGTGGTGCTGCACAGATAATTTCCCTGTTTCATTTAATGTCTTCACAAAAAGATCTTATTGTGACTTCTAAATCCTACAATTTGATAATAGCATTATTGCATATTTAAGTTTTAGCAAATGAAATCAAACTTTCAACAGTCCTTATAGAGAAATATTGCCATATTATTCTTAAATAACATGTATAAATATAAAATGTAAAGACTGCTTCAATGGCACTATTCAACCATAAACTTGTAAGATTACTAGTATCATACTCTCTAAATAAACTTGTCACTAGTCATACAACACTGCTAGCATTGGTGTTTTGTATGATTTTCTTTAATCTCTTTTCTTAAAGCCCTATCAAAATTTTAATTTCAACAAACTACATATTGTATATTCCAAGTGCATAAATCAAAGGTGTGTAAAGTCTTATGCCCTGTACACACGGTCGGACATTGATCGGACATTACGACAACAAAATCCATGGATTTTTTCCGACAGATGTTGGCTCAAACTTGTCTTGCATACACACAGTCAAACAAAGTTGTTGGAAAATCCGATCGTTCTGAATGCTGTGACGTTAAACACGTATGTCGGGACTATAAACGGGGCAGTAGCCAATAGCTTTCGTCTCTTAATTTATTCTGAGCATGCCTGGCACTTTCTGCGTCGGATTTGTGTACACATGATCGGAATTTCCTACAACGGATTTTGTTGTTGGAAAATTTTATAGCAAGCTCTCAAACTTTGTGTGTCAGAAATTCCTATGGAAAATGTGTGATGGAGCCTACACACGGTCGGAATTTCCGACAACAAGGTCCTCTCACACATTTTCCATCTGAAAATCCTATCATGTCTACAGGGCATTACAGTTTTTTGTCTATCAAGCAACCACACCTCATTGTTACTGGAAATAACATATTTTAATGACATTGGCATTTTTTCAAAAGAGCGTTAAAAGGAGAAACAGAATAATCAGTTGAAATAAATCACAGTTTTTTTAAGCATTGCCAAAAAAATTTAAGTTAATAACTTTTTAAAATTCTCAGATTTATGAGAAAATTAATTGAATTAAATTAAAATTTTTAGGTAGGCAAGCTAATCTATTTAATATCCAAAATATTAAAATCCAAAATAGTATTAAGATAGATAAAGGAAATCCTTATATTGCAAAAATTTTTGTAATGTTTGTGTAGAGTCTGTCATACTCAAGCCAGCACAGTATAGTCAACTAACCTTTTATTTCAAGAGACAGCAGAAACTGGTGTAAATCAGTGTAATTGTGACACCTATGGACCCTCAAGGGGAACACATCAGCAATATAAACTAATAGAGTCCAAAAAAGGTCATAAGTCCATCAAGTAAGTGGATGGCAGCAGCTGTCCTCAGGGTAAAGCCAGCTCTGCAAGGTAAACACAAAGGGGAAAAACAGGAAGCGCCACCTGAGTGTAGTATTAAAAAAACAAGATTTATTGCAAAGGTAAAATACACTCACAAGATAAAGGTGTAAAACATACCCATCAGATGTGTAGGGAAGCCACTAGGAACCGTTCCTTGGACACCACATCTCACCAGGGAACCGTTGCAGATGGAGGAGTAGTGTGGAGCATCCTATGGCTACTAGGAAGTCCGGGTAACCAGTGTGCAAAGCACAGTGGAAGTGATGTCAGCGGCAGATGCAATTGGCTATGCGTTTGGAGCTTCAGCTCCTTCTATTGGCATGGGGTTGGGAAGTTTACTCAATCTATTTATACTCAGGGGCGGGCCGTGGGACTACTGGGGTCAGCAATCCCTTAGAATATGGTAGAAAAACATTACAAATGTGATACATATTACACTGAGCAATACAGAAAGGGGTGTGGGGGGGGGTTGTGTCATATTATAATAAAGCTTAATATCAGATGCAGTCAAAGAGCAAATACACACTGTGGCCAGTCGTGGGACTACAAGGGACAGCAACCCTTAGCAATCAGCAGAATATGGCAAGAAACATTACAGATGGGACACATATTCCACTGGGGAGTATAAAAGAGGGGACTGTGTCATAAAAAAAGCTAAAATACCAGATGCAGCCAGAGAGCAAATATAAATGACTAAAATCATAGTTAAAACAAAAAACAGATGTAAATGCCTAAAATAATAATACTCTTGATGTTATTTCATGAAAATAAATATAATAAATACGTTACAGGCAGAAATTCAAATATCATCTATATATATATACATATATAATATAGTGGTCTGTGTTCAGTGGTCATATGTATAAAAAGAGACCATAAGGGGCCATTGGGAAAGGAAGAATATATATAGAATTATAAATACAAAATAGAATATATATAAATATATATATATATATATATATATATATACACAGTATCCCACAAAAGTGAGTACACCCCTCACATTTTTGTACATAATTTATTATATCTTTTCATGCAACAACACTAAAGAAATGACACTTTGCTACAATTTAAAGTAATGAGTGTACAGCTTGTATAATTGCTGTCCCCTCAAAATAACTCAACACACAGCCATTAATGTCTAAACCGCTGACAACAAAATTGAGTACACCCCTAAGTGAAAATTTCCAAATTGGGCTGGGCTCAAAGTGTCAATCTTATGTGTGGCCACCATTATTTTCCAGCACTGCCTTAACCCTCTTGGGCATGGAGTTCACCAGAGCTTCACAGGTTGCCACTGGAGTCCTCTTCCACTCTTCCATGACGATATCGCAGAGTTGGTGGATGTTAACGACCTTGCGCTCCCACACCTTCTATTTGAGAATGCCCCACAGATGCTCAATAGGGTTTAGGTCTGGAGACATACTTGGCCAGTCCATCACCTTTATCTTCAGCTTCTTTAGCAAGGCAGTGGTCGTCTTGGAGGTGTGTTTGGGGTCGTTATGTTGGAAAACTGCCCTGTGGCCCAGTCTCCGAAGGGAGGGGATCATGCTCTGCTTCAGTATGTCACAGTACATGTTGGCATTCATGGTTCCCTCAATGAACTGTAGCTCCCCAGTTCCGGCAGCAATCATGCAGCCCCAGACCATGACACTCCCACCACCATGCTTAACTGTAGGCAAGACACACTTGTCTTTGTATTCACCTGGTTGCCGCCACACATGCTTGACACCATCTGAATCAAATAAGTTTATCTTTGTCTCATTAGACCACATGACATGGTTCCAGTAATCCATGTCCTTAGTCTGCTTGTCTTCAGCAAACTGCGGGCTTTCTTGTGCATCATCTTTAGAAGAGGCTTCCTTCTGGGACGACAGCCATGCGGACCAATTTGATGCAGTGTGCGTCGTATGGTCTGAGCTCTGACAGGCTGACACCCTCACCCATTCATCCTCTGCAGCAATGCTGGCAGCACTCAAACGTCTATTTCCCAAAGACAACCTCTGGATATGACCCTGAGTACATGCACTCAACTCCTTTGGTCGACCATGGTGAAGGCCTGTTCTGAGTGGAACCTGTCCTGGTAAACCACTGTATGGTCTTGGCCACCATGCTGCAGCTCAGTTTCATGGTCTTGGCAATCTTCTTATAGCTTAGGCCATCGTTATGTAGAGCAACAATTCTTTTTTTCAGATCCTCACCAGTGGCCGTGACCAGTATCAGAGAGTGAGAGCGATAACACCAAATTTAACATACCTGCACCACATTCACACCTGAGACCTTGTAACATTAATGAATCACATGACACCGGGAGGGAAAATGGCTAATTGGGCCCAATTTGGACATTTTCACTTAGGGGTGTACTCACTTTTGTTGCCAGCGGTTTAGACATTAATGGCTGTGTGTTGAGTTATTTTGAGGCTTCAGCAAATTTACACTGTTATACAAGCTGTACACTCACTACAATGTAGTAAAGTGTAATTTCTTCAGTGTTGTCACATGAAAAGATATAATAAAGTATTTACAAAAATGTGAGGGTGTACTCACTTCTGTGAGATACTGCATGTATATATATATATATATATATATATATATATATATATATATATATATATATATATAAAAACTATGGCTAAATAGGTAAGGGTAAGTGTGCGCCACATGTAGTATATGCTATGTTTAGAGCAGGGTATACACTTCAATTTCTTCATTTAACTCCCCTGGAAAGAGGGTACCCAAAGAATACATCCAGTAAGTTTCTAGCTGGCATAAGCGCTTGAACTGTTCGTCCATAGGAAAGGATCCAAGAATGGCCTCAATAATCCAGACCCTTAAGCCAGCATTGAATTACAGTGATGTTCCAGAAAATGCCTGGGAACACTATGTTGATCACAACCACCTTCTTTAAACTGCCTGTGTTCACCAAAGTGTTTTCTTATGGTTCTAATTGTTCTACCAACATAGAACATCCCGCATGTTGCAAGCGAGGCAGTAGACTACTGACTGAGGGAATGGATATCATATCTGGAGTGAGTGAGAATACCAACCATTTATTCATCATCTGCAAAGGCCCCGGCTGGGTTGTAAGCCATCTGCTTTTATTGCTTGCTATTTGGTAAGCTCAGTCTACAGCTACAGTGGTCGGGCTTCTCACCTTGTTTCTGTGTGCACACCATGGTGTTTACTGTAATTTAAGTGCTCCTATTTGATGTCCAGATATATTACACTATGGCCAGTTCTCTTTTCTTTTTTTGGTTTATATACTGAGGGAACGGAGATCTGAGCCTGGAGTGAACGGGATTATCAACTACACAATCACCATCTAAAAGACCCCGGCTGGGTTGCAAGCCATCTGCCTTTATTGCTTGCTGCTTGGTAAGCTCAATCTACAGCTACGGTGGTCGGGCACTTCATCTTGTCTATGTGTGCACATCATGGTGTTTGCAAGATCCTAAATACATCTGTTGGATGCTCATAGATAAAACCTTTTGGACACTTCTTTTCTAGCGCAGCGTTCATTTTATTATATTGGACTTTTGTGTTGTCGCACTGCACGCTGCTGCTTTTTCATTGTTGGATTCAAGAACATACTTTTCTAGTGCGTTTTTTTTTTCTCTCAGTAGACTACATATTCTGTAGAACAATTATAGAATTCCTTGATGATGTAGGTTTTGTTTTTCACTGAGAAAGTAAATATTGTATTTTTAATACTAAACTTTAATACAGGCATTTCCTGTTTTTCCCCTTTGTGGTAACCTTTTATTTAATTAACCAACCATCCAACAAGTTGGCAGTGCACAAGCCTAACATAAGTATATATATATATATATATATATATATATATATATATATATTATCTTACAAAAGTGAGTACACCCCTCACATTTTTGTAAATATTTTATTATATCTTTTTATGTGAAAACACTGAAGAAATTATACTTTGCTACAATGTAAAGTAGTGAGTACAACTTGTATAACAGTGCTGCAGCTCAGTTTCAGGGTCTTGGCAAACTTCTTATAGCCTAGGCCATCTTCATGTAGGAGGATCTTTTTTTTTCAGATCCTCAGAGAGTTCTTTGCCATGAGGTGCCATGTTGAGCTTTCAGTGGCCAGTATAAGAGAGTGAGAGCGATAACATGAAATTTAACACAACTGCTCCCCATTCACACCTGAGACTGTAACACTAATGAGTCACATGACACCGGGGAGGGAAAATGTCTAATTGGGCCTAATTTGGACATTTTCACGTAGGGGTTTACTCACTTTTGTTGCCAGCAGTTTAGACATTAATGGCTGTGTGCTGAGTTATTTTGAGAGGACAGCAAATTTACACTGTCATACAAGCTGTACACTCACTACTTTACATTGTAGCAAAGTGTCATTTCTTCAATGCTGTCACATGAAAAGATATAATAAAATATTTACATAAATGTGAGGGGTGTACTTACACACACCAAAGTTAAAGAAAGGGGTAAAGTCAACATATCTAGGAGCACTTACTCTAGCTGCATATATCAGGAGGAAAACAATAGCGGCACTGCATGGGATTATACTGCTAAGCCCTATGAGTTATACAGTAGCTTCCTCAGGAGATAGGCAAAGCAAGAAAAGCTTGCATGTTGGGTATGCTGTGAGTAGTCCCAGAGTCCAATGAATCACAAGCAGCTTCCCTCACTGTTTTCAACTAGGGTTTCATGAAACTCCTCCAGAAATTGCTTGGTGTTTTTTGAACAGTAGCAGATTGATCTACAGCCTGTATGTGCCTGTATAGCTCCATTGAGCTATCTGCAGGATGTCCCTCTTCTTGATTCTCAGAATAGTAACCGTTGACGCCCCAATGATCACTGTTGAAATTACACTTGGGGATCAGTGATTCTACTCAACGATCCCCAATGTAAAGGGTTGTTCTTCCCACAGACTATAACACCATACCACATTTATTCTTTTACGTATTATTTTATCTATAGATTACCAATTATGAAGTGAATATTTAATAAGCAATGGTTTATTTAATGGGTTTCTCCATGGTAAAAAGGTTCAGAAAGGCTGATCTACACAAGCAGAGCATTAGGACAGTTATAAGCACAATATGTCCCTAAGGATGACTTGTTCAGAGAATTGGAGTTGCTACATTGAGTACCAACACATGGATGGCAGGTAAGCTGCACCAAACCTGGCAGCTTTGCCACCTTGGCCAACAACCACTGACCCTGGTGCTTACATACATATTCAGCCCCAAAGTCTCACAAAAGTTGCACTAAAATGAAGGGCAGTTTTAATATGCAAAGCTTAACACCTCCTTGTGTCAGAGGTTGCCTGCATCATCCTGCCTCCAGAAAATTATTATTGGCCAATGAGGTCAACCATTTTAGGGCCAATTGGCCTGTGTGGGGAACAGAGAACTTAAACACTACTAGGAAGTGTCAAAGATTTGCCTGTCTGTATGTTGCAGCATTCGAGCATTAATGGCCACCTACATTTTATGCTTGAAAGCAGCTCCAATGAAAGAGTCAATTTAACCTCTTTTGCTCTGTAAATAGAGTAAGTAGAGAGATTTATTAAAAACTGTGAAGGATAGCCTGACAAGAAAGCTGGAGAGCCAACTGCTGCCTGGAATTGTAAACATGAACTTGCAATATTTTATATTTATCTATTTTTAGTCATTACTCTTATAAATAAAAAAAACACGTACGGTATATTCAAAATATATACTATTTGTTGCCTTGGTGATTATTTCAAGCAATAATCATGGAAAACACAGTTTCCCGATGTGCCCTGCCCTGAGGCTCCTATTATTACCCTCATAACTTTTACATAATCATTTTTTTTAAAGATGAATTTACAGTCATAATATAACCATTAAAATAATGAAACCTATCAATACCTAGTCATCCTCATATTCCTCTTAATGGCTCAAGAGATGATGGAGTTAAGAGATCACCTATTATATATTGATAATGTATAACCTTTTCTTTGCAATATTTCAGCTCATGAATTGTAAAGTAATGATTCTTTTGTCACAATAAATATATCACTAGCATGTGAAAGCAATTGAATATTTTATGGTAAAGAACCTAATCATGACAGCCAACTTAACATCTTATCTATTCCCTGAAATATTGATTTAATGGATCCATATATACCCTGGTGTGTTACAGTGATTTCTGTCTTGAAGTGAAACATCAAAGTTATAAATCTGCTACCAAGTAATTTTGGTTTTAGATTTACAGAATTTCAATGTCTTAAAGAAGGTTTGATAAACAGATTTTGTACCAGAATACATGTGTTTGCTGCATCCAAACCATCATTTCCTAGGCATACCTGTTTTAGACTTTATTGCAGTGGCAGCTGGTGATAATGTTTCTTTTTTTGGGGGGGCTTCAAACAGTGCACCCACAGTCACCCCCCCCCACCCTGGTCCGGTCAGTCTTACCCCATCTATGGCAGGCATCATAAGCGGCAGGCATCATGGGCAGCAGGCATCAAGGGCAGCGGGCATCGCTGGCGGCGGGCATCATGGGCAGCTTCTCCTTCCCGGCAGCTTATGGTGGTTTCCGTCTCCTCCCTCCTCCTACCTCCTCTTCAGAAGCCAATCGGAATGCTTCTCCTCTCAGTCAATCGGCAAACGGGTGCCAGACCCGCTTCTTGATTGGCAGGGAGGAGATTCAGTGTGAAAATAGTGAATATTAATTCGCTATTGTCACACAACTGGGTGGGCTCAATTCGCAGTGCTCATTTTGAAGCCTATTAGAGCCTCTGGCTCTAATCACGTGCTTAAAAAAAACACCCCCTCCATTGGAATTCATGCATCCGGTGCCCTGCATAATAGTATTTGTAATAGAGCGTGTACTGAACACTTCATTGTTAACCACTTAAGGACCGCTTCATGCCGATATACGTCGACAAGGCGGCACGGGCAGGCAAAATCACGTAGATCTACGTGATCTGCCTCCCGCGGGTGGGGGAGTCCGATTGGACCCCCCGGTGCCCGAGGCAGTCCTCTTTTGTCCCCCGGCGATCGGAGGTAAGGGGGAGGCCATCCATTTGTGGCCCCCCCCTCGCGATCGCTGCCAACCAATCAGAATCTTCCTTTACTGCTGTATGCTAAACAGCAGCAGAGGAAATGATGTCATCTCTCCTCGGCTCGGTATTTTCCGTTCCGGCGCCGAGGAGAGAAGACATCTATGTGAGTGCACAAACACTACACACACAGTAGAACATGCCAGGCACACAAAACACCCCCCCCCCCCGATCGCCCCCCGATCACCCCCCAATCACCCCCCCCCTCCCTGTCACACTGACACCAAGCAGGTTTTTTTTTTTTTCTGATTACTGCATGGTGTCAGTTTGTGACAGTTACTGTGTTAGGATAGTTAGGGTTAGCCCCTTTAGGTCTAGGGTACCCCCCTAACCCCCCCTAATAAAGTTTTAACCCCTTGATCACCCCCTGTCACCAGTGTCGCTAAGCGATCATTTTTCTGATCGCGGTATTAGTGTCGCTGCTGACGCTAGTTAGGGACGTAAAAATTTAGGTTCGCCGTCAGTGTTTTATAGCGACAGGGACCCCCATATACTATCTAATAAATGTTTTAACCCCTTGATTGCCCCCTAGTTAACCCTTTCACCACTGATCACCGTATAACCGTTACGGGTGACGCTGGTTAGTTTGTTTATTTTTTATAGTGTCAGGGCACCCGCCGTTTATTACTGAATAAAAGTTTAGCCCCCTGATCGCCCAGCGGTGATATGAGTCACCCCAGGCAGCGTCAGATTAGCGCCAGTACTGCTAACACCCACGCACACAGCATACGCCTCCCTTAGTGGTATAGTATCTGTACTGATCAATATCTGATCAGATCTATACTAGCGTCCCCAGCAGTTTAGGGTTCCCAAAAACGCAGTGTTAGTGGGATCAGCCCAGATACCTGCTAGCACCTGCGTTTTGCCCCTCCGCCCAGCCCAGCCCAGCCCACCCAAGTGCAGTATCGATCGATCACTGTCACTTACAAAACACTAAACACATAACTGCAGCGTTCGCAAAGTCAGGCCTGATCCCTGCGATCGCTAACAGTTTTTTTGGTAGCGTTTTGGTGAACTGGCAAGCACCAGCCCCAGGCAGCGTCAGGTTAGCGCCAGTAGCGCTAACACCTACGCACGCACTGTACACCTCCCTTAGTGGTATAGTATCTGAACGGATCAATATCTGATCCGATCAGATCTATACTAGTGTCCCCAGCATTTTAGGGTTCCCAAAAACGCAGTGTTAGCGGGATCAGCCCAGATACCTGCTAGCACCTGCGTTTTGCCCCTCCGCCCCGCCCAGCCCAGCCCACCCAAATTCAGTATCGATCGATCACTGTCACTTACAAAACACTAAACGCATAACTGCAGCATTCGCAGAGTCAGGCCTGATCCCTGCGATCGCTAACACTTTTTTTGGTAGCGTTTTGCTGAACTAGCAAGCGCCAGCAGCCTAGTACACACCGGTCGTAGTCAAACCAGCACTGCAGTAACACTTGGTGACGTGGCGAGTCCCATAAGTGCAGTTCAAGCTGGTGAGATGGCAAGCACAAGTAGTGTCCCGCTGCCACCAAGAAGAAGACAAACACAGGCCCGTCGTGCACATAGTGCCCTTCCTGCTGCATTCGCCAATCCTAATAATCGGGAACCCACCACTTCTGCAGCGCCTGTACTTCCCCCATTCACATCCCCAACCAAATGCAGTCGGCTGCATGAGAGGCATTTTCTTTATGTCCTCCCGAGTACCCCTACCCAACGAACCCCCCCAAAAAAGATGTTGTGTCTGCAGCAAGCGCGGATATAGGTGTGACACCCGCTATTATTGTCCCTCCTGTCCTGACAATCCTGGTCTTTGCATTGGTGAATGTTTTGAACGCTACCATTCACTAGTTGAGTATTAGCGTAGGGTACAGCATTGCACAGAATAGGCACACTTTCACAGGGTCTCCCAAGATGCCATCGCATTTTGAGAGACCCGAACCTGGAACCGGTTACAGTTATAAAAGTTAGTTACAAAAAAAGTGTAAAAAATATATATATATATATATATATATATATATATATATATATATATATATATATATATATATATATATATATATATATATATATATAAAATAAAAAAAAATAGTTGTCGTTTTATTGTTCTCTCTCTCTCTATTCTCTCTCTCTATTCTCTCTCTCTCTATTGTTCTGCTCTTTTTTTACTGTATTCTATTCTGCAATGTTTTA
Source organism: Lithobates clamitans (assembly GCA_037952925.1). Taxonomy (NCBI): domain Eukaryota; kingdom Metazoa; phylum Chordata; class Amphibia; order Anura; family Ranidae; genus Lithobates; species Lithobates clamitans. The sequence continues at coordinate 6,587,663 of JBBGZY010000787.1, read as the reverse complement.
TTGTTATTATGTTTTATCATGTTTGTTTTTCAGGTATGCAATTTTTTATACTTTACCGTTTACTGTGTTTTATTGTTAACCATTTTTTTGTCTTCAGGTACGCCATTCACGACTTTGAGTGGTTATACCAGAATGATGGCTGCAGGTTTAGGTATCATCTTGGTATCATTCTTTTCAGCCAGCGGTCGACTTTCATGTAAAAGCAATCCTAGCGGCTAATTAGTCTCTAGACTGCTTTTACAAGCCGTGGGAGGGAATGCCCCCCACCATCTTCCGTGTTTTTCTCTGGCTCTCCTGTCTCAACAGGGAACCTGAGAATGCAGCCGGTGATTCAGCCAGCTGACCATAGAGCTGATCAGAGACCAGAGTGGCTCCAAACATCTCTATGGCCCAAGAAACCGTAAGCTACGAGCATTTCATGACTTAGATTTCGCCGGATGTAAACAGTGCCATTGGGAAATTGGGAAAGCATTTTATCACACCGATCTTGGTGTGGTCAGATGCTTTGAGGGCAGAGGAGAGATCTAGGGTCTAATAGACCCCAATTTTTTCAAAAAAGAGTACCTGTCATTACCTATTGCTATCATAGAGAATATTTACATTCCCTGAGATAACAATAAAAATTATTAAAAAAGAAAATGAAAGGAACAGTTTAAAAATAAGATAAAAAAGCAAAAAAATAATAATAAAAACAAAAAAAAAAAAAAAGCACCCCTGTCGCCCCCTGCTCTCACGCTAAGGCGAACACAAGCGGCGGTCTGTCATCAAACATAAACAGCAATTGCACCATGCATGTGAGGTATCACCGCAAAGGTCAGATCGAGGGCAGTAATTTTAGCAGTAGGCTTCCTCTGTAAATCTAAAGTGGTAACCTGTAAAGGCTTTTAAAGGCTTTTAAAAATGTATTTATTTTGTTGCCACTGCACGTTTGTGCGCAATTGTAAAGCATGTCATGTTTGGTATCCATGTACTCGGCCTAAGATCATCTTTTTTATTTCATCAAACATTTGGGCAATATAGTGTGTTTTAGTGCATTAAAATTTAAAAAAGTGTGTTTTTTCCCTAAAAAAATGCGTTTGAAAAATCGCTGCGCAAATACTGTGTGAAAAAAAAAATGAAACACCCACCATTTTAATCTGTAGGGCATTTGCTTTAAAAAAATATATAATGTTTGGGGGTTCAAAGTAATTTTCTTGCAAAAAAAATAATTTTTTCATGTAAACAAAAAGTGTCAGAAAGGGCTTTGTCTTCAAGTGGTTAGAAGAGTAGGTGATGTGTGACATAAGCTTCTAAATGTTGTCATGTCGAGTCCATGGAATATTTTATATTATGACACAAGTGCGGGAAAGAGACAAATTTTTTTTTTTTGCACAAAGTTGTCACTAAATGATATATTGCTCAAACATGCCATGGGAATATGTAAAATTACACCCCAAAATACATTCTGCTGCTTCTCCTGAGTACGGGGATACCACATGTGTAAGACTTTTTGGGAGCCTAGCCGCGTATGGGACCCCGAAAACCAGGCACCACCTTCAGGCTTTCTAAGGGCATAAATTTTTGATTTCACTCTTCACTGCCTATCACGGTTTCGGAGGCCATGGAATGCCCAGGTGGCACAAAAGCCCCTCAAATGACCCCATTTTGGAAAGTAAACACCCCAAGCTATTTGCTGAGAGGTATAGTGAGTATTTTGCAGACCTCACTTTTTGTCACAAAGTTTTGAAAATTGAAAAAAGAAAAAAAAAAGTTTTTTCTTGTCTTTCTTCATTTTCAAAAACAAATGAGAGCTGCAAAATACTCACCATGCCTCTCAGCAAATAGCTTGGGGTGTCTACTTTCCAAAATTGGGTCATTTGGGGGGGTTTTGTGCCACCTGGGCATTCCATGGCCTCCGAAACTGTGATAGGCAGTGAAGAGTGAAATCAAAAATTTACACCCTTAGAAATCCTGAAGGCGGTGATTGGTTTTCGGGGCCCCGTACGCGGCTAGGCTCCCAAAAAGTCCCACACATGTGGTATTCCCATACTCAGGAGTAGCAGCTAAATGTATTTTGGGGTGCAATTCCACATATGCCCATGGCCTGTGTGAGCAATATATCATTTAGTGACAACTTTGTGCAAAAAAAAAATGTGTCACTTTCCCGCAACTTGTGTCAAAATATAAAATATTCCATGGACTCAGCATGCCTCTCAGCAAATAGCTTGGGGTGTCTACTTTCCAAAATGGGGTCATTTGGGGGGGGGGGTTTGTGCCATCTGGGCATTTTATGGCCTTCAAAACTGTGATAGGTAGTGAGGAGTGAAATCAAAAATTTACGCCCTTAGAAATCCTGAAGGCGGTGATTGGTTTTCGCGGCTAGGCTCCCAAAAAGTCCCACACATGTGGTATCCCCGTACTCAGGAGAAGCAGCTGAATGTATTTTGGGGTGCAATTCCACATAGGCCCATGGCCTGTGTGAGCAATATATCATTTAGTGACAACTTTTTGTAAATATTTTTTTTTTTTTTTGTCATTATTCAAACACTTGGGACAAAAAAATAAATATTCAATGGGTTCAACATGCCTCTCAGCAATTTCCTTGGGGTGTCTACTTTCCAAAATGGGGTCATTTGGGGGGGGGGGTTGTACTGCCCTGCCATTTTAGCACCTCAAGAAATGACATAGGCAGTCATAAACTAAAAGCTGTGTAAATTCCAGAAAATGTACTCTAGTTTGTAGACGCTATAACTTTTGCGCAAACCAATAAATATAGGCTTATTGACATTTTTTTTACCAAAGACATGTGGCAGAATACATTTTGGTCTAAATGTATGACTAAAATTGAGTTTATTGGATTTTTTTTATAACAAAAATGAGAAAATATCATTTGTTTTATGCACTATTTAGTGTGGTGCACTATAGAATGAACGTGGTTTTCCAGCGCATTTAGAATTAAGCCTAGTTTTTTATTCTATAAGCACAGCTAGCACCACAAATTGTTTTACTACTTGATGGTGAAAATGGCCAAACACCTTGTAGCCATAAATATACTTGAGGCTACATACAGAAAGGCAGTTTCTTTTTAGTTATTTCTACAACAATAATCATGTGATGTATTGCAACAAAAGCATTGCACTTGTAATAAAGTACACATATCATCATTCACACGCCCCCAAAAAAGCATCATCAAACATGGCCTGCAAATTGAACTAAATGCATTTCAAAAGACAAAGGTCATTTCTACCATGACAATTTTGTCTCAGGTGGCACCCTCTGGGCATGTCATGGGCAAGTTTATTTTCTGCCTATCTATGTAGCTGTTTCCTGCTGTTGCAGTGTCTAACAAGAAAATGAAGTATAGGCCAAGACTATGAATGAGATATGTGGCCTGGAGAGTCAGTGTAGAGCACTAAATTGATTTTCACTTTTATGACTGGCTAGTTATTTTTTGACATGCTATAGAGAAAAACTGTGTTGTTGAAAAAAAATATCTTGCAGTAATTAGTTACATTCAACATGCACTTGTTCTGTAATGTTGAAGACATTTTATAGCTTACCAAGGTACTTCTTCAGTTCCTAAAGTGTCAGAAAGAGAACCCAACACTCATAATCACACCTTGGTATACCTTAATTCAGTCACCATGGGGTGTGTAAATCATGACTGTCCAAGATCAGGATTGGAGGTGTAAAAGTTGTAGGGTTATCCAATGGAAGACACAGATGATCCCATAGCACAGACATGTTTCTTACCATAGAAGTTACTCGTGTATTTGATGTTTATGACGTCCTTGGTCCATCAAGGAAAAAAAATGGTCTGGATTGAGTTTTGTTTAACTGGCAAGTTTTCTAACAATCTTAATAGCCTCTGCAGTTTGTATACAAGTGAAAGGAGATGTGACATCTTAGAACACTATTGTTTCTTTTGGCTCTAATTACATCCCTCGTTGACAAATTCTGTTATGAATATATTGTACTTTGTTGCCAACTAAGTGTGGTAGCCAGATACCTAGCAATGGTATGCGTGAGTTGATGCTGCTGGCAGTTGGTCTTAAAGCATCACCTTGTGCATTTTAGAAAGTCTGTAGATGTATGGGGTCCCCTGGATAGTTAGTGCAAAGTCCAATCAATTGCTTTTACCTTTTTTTGTTGTTGTAAACAGTCTATTAACTTTTTTTTTCTGTAACATCTAATGTGGTCACTCTTTAGTGTCTTATAATTGTTGGCCCAAGGAGAATAATGGTCATCTTAGAATGATAGTTGGGTTTATTTATAGCCACAGTGCATCTCTCCTTGTCTGCTAGCAGAATGGTAATGCTTGGATCCGTATTAAGCGGCGTAAGAGCCCTTCTTTTGAGTGTCGTCAATTTGGAAGGAGTTGCTTTGCCACTGGACAGGACTGGTGAGACTATGGGACAAGTTGGGGTGCCTCAGCATAGTTCAGTCTTTTGGATAAGACTTTCTTCTCCAGCTGGGGAATCTCTCTGTCTAAAATGTTCTATAACTAAGTGTCATTATTGTTTTGTTCTGCTATCATCCCTTTTTCTCCAAGTTAACTCATGTTATCTTTTATAGTGGTGCTACCTCTCAAAAAATAGCCACAACATATAAAGTATATTAGTTAAAAGCAAATACTTCGTTGACCAGGTCTAAAAAAGTGATACCCATTTTGCTAACACACTGTTCGACTTATGAATAGAGAACCTTAATGGGATATGTGCAACTGAGGATATGTACCTGTATTGACCCTTGATTACCTGAGTGATCATAGTGTATACCTTTTGAAAAATTCATTGAACTGTCATTACATAGGTTACATAGGTTACATAGTAGATGAAGTTGAATAAAGATACAAGTTCATCAAGTCCAACCTATGCGTGTGATTATATGTCAGCATTACATTGTAGCAGCACAGTGGTGTAATGGTTAGCACTTTCACTTAGCAGCAATAGGGTCGCTGGTTCAAATCCCGACCACGACACCATCTGCCTGGAGTTTGCATGTTCTCCCTGTGCCTGCATGGGTTTCCTTTGGGTACTCTGCTTTCCTCCCGCATTCCAAAGACATGCTAGTAGGTTAATCAGATCCTGTCTATAAAATTGGCCCTAGTATGCATTTGTAACACTTTGGGACCCTGCAGGGTAAACAACTGAGCTATATCAACATCTGCTCAGAAGGAAACCATCTGGCCTACGGGAAGAAGCTCAAGACCCAGATGGACACCGATGGCACAAAAGCGCCTTGAGGCAATTAAGTTTGCATATGTAGCACTATACAAGTTATTCATTCATACATCCCTGTATGTTTCGGTCATTCAGGTGCTTGTCTAAAAGTTTTTTGAAATTATTGATGCTCCACGCTGATACCACTGCATGTTTAATGAGTGGCCACGTGTCTTGTTAAACTCCCTTCCGCTAAAACGTTTTATCCTTATTGAGAGATCACCAGTACGGTATTTGTAAATTGAAATCATATCCCCTCTCAAGCGTCTCTTCTCCAGAGAGAATAAGTTCAGTGCTCGCAACCTTTCCCCATAACTAATATCCTCCATACCCTTTATCAGATTTGTTGCCCTTCTTTGTACTCGCTCCATTTCCAGTACATCCTTCCTGAGGACTGGTGCCCAGAACTGGACAGCATATTCTACCAGAGCCGAGCCAGAGTCTTGTAAAGCGGAAGAATAATCGTTTTATCTCTGGAGTTGATCCCCTTTTTGATGCATGCCAATATTCTGTTTGCTTTGTTAGCAGCAGCTTGGCATTGCATGCCATTGCTGAGCCTATCATCTACTAGGACCTCTAGGTCCTTTTCCATCCTAGATTCTCCCAGAGGTTCTCCCTCCAGTGTATAGATTGCATTCATATTTTTGACACCCAAATGCATTATTTTACATTTTTCTACATTAATCCTCATTTGCCATGTAGTTACCCACCCCATTGATTTGTTCAGATGTTTTTGCAAGATGTTTCCACATCCTGTGGAGAAGTTATTGCCCTGATTAGCTTAGTATTGTCCGCAAATACAGGGATTGAACTGTTTACCCCATCCTCCAGGTTGTTTATGAACAATTATTAAATATAAGAATTAAATAGGATTGGTCCCAGCACAGAACCCTTGGGGACCCCACTACCCACCCCTGACCATTCCGAGTACTCCCCATTTATCACCACCCTCTGAACTCACCCTTGTAGCCAGTTTTTAATCCATATACTCACCTTATGTCCATGCCAATGGACCTTTTTTATGCAGTAAACGTTTATGGGGAACTGTGTCAAATGCTTTTGCAAAATCCAGATACACCATGTCTATGGGCCTTCCTTCATCTAGATGGCAACTCACCTCCTCATAGAAGGTTAATAGATTGGTTTGGCAAGAACGATTCTTCATCAATCCATGCTGATTACTGCTAACAATACCGTTGTCATTACTAAAATCTTGAATATAGTCCCTTATCATCCTCTCCAAGAGCTTGCATACTATTGATGTTAGGCTAACTGGTCTGTAATCCCCAGTGGTGTATTTTGGGCCATTTTTAAATATTGGTGCTACATTGGCTATTCTCCAATAAGCTGTCAGTAAAAATTAGGAACAATGGTCTGGCAATTGCTTGACTGAGTTCCCTAAGTACCCTACCCTAAGTAGGTGCAGGCCATCTGATCCTGCTGATTTATTAATGTTAAGTTTCCCAAGTCTAATATTTTAATTCTGTCCTCTGTTAACCATGGAGGTGCTTCCTGCGATGTGTCATGAGGATAAACACTGCAGTTTTGGTTACTGAAGCCCTCGATTCCCACCTAAAGACTGAGGAGAAGAATAAATTCAATACCTTCGCCATCTCCCCATCCTTTGTAGCCAGATGTCCTTCCTCATTCTTTATGGGGCCAACATGGTCTGTGCTCCATTTTTTACTGTTTACATACAATTCCCAACCGCCAAACGCCAATGTACATCAGCAGAATGGCATGGGTGGGCAAATGGGCGTACCTGTACTTCCCTCCCCCCCGTGCCCGCAGCGGTCTGATTTGTTAGAGGACCGATCGGTCCCCAGGGCCAGACCAATGATTTATGGTCTGGACCTGGTGATCGCTCCTAACGAATGGAAACCTTCCCCTGTCTGTGTAAGTGTAAACACAGACAAGGGGAAGTGATGTCATCTCTCCTCGTGGAGTCTTTTAGATTCCAGTGAGAGGAGAGATAACATCTAACCATAAGTTGCACCAACACTACACTAACACCAGTACATATACATATATATATATATATATATATATATATATATATATATATATAGTCCAGGAGGTTGCTGCACTTAAAAACTTCTTTGCTTTATTTCACAATATCTTCAGGAGAGATTTACAAAGTAAGCATAATACTTTCAAGCAATATCAAAGGCAACAATTGCCTACACAGTTTCAGACATGAGTAGGGTTCAATATTGAGTTGGCCCACCCTTTGCAGCTATAACAGCTTCAACTTTTCTGGGAAGGTTGTCCACAAGGTTTAAGTGTGGTGTGGTTAGGTGTGTGTCTATGGGAATGTTTGACCATTCTTCCAAAAGCACATTTGTGAGGTCAGTCATTGATAATAAACCCTACAGACTAAGACTGGGATACCATTAAAGTTCATGTGCTGAGGGCGCATGCGCGAGGGACTCCAAGATGGCTGCGTAAGCCGGGAGCTCCTCACTACCCCAGCCAGCCAGCTGCCCTAGCGCCGTATCAAAGGCAGCCGCTCACCCGTGCATAGCGGGATCTGTATGGGGAACACAGCGGCTCCCCTCCCATGTCTGCCACAGCTGCTAAAAAGGACCTGGGACCCCGTTTTGAGGCAGAAAGATCACAGGCCGAATCCAAGATGGTGGCCGCGCCTCAGACACGAGATGCAGCATCAGGGGGAATACAAGAAGCCAGGAAAGTGATCGCTCCTGCTACTCTCCCATATCATCCTCCAGCAATCTCCTCATCCCACCCCACCACATCCCCCTCAGGCTACAACTCAGCCACTCTGGATGAGCAACCCCTGGCAACCCCATTGCTATCTCCTATGGGACAATCTCCTATTCTCCAGCACATTAACAGTACTATGGGAGGCTCAGACACAGATATGCCCCAGAATGCAGGGGATCTCTTTCTCAAACTATCCGACCTGTTGGAAAGGGGCTTAGCTAATACAGCCCACAAAATCACAAATGACATTCGATCTGATTTCCAGAACCTGGGCACCAGAATAGAAGCGATCGAACAAAAGCTTGATTACACAGTTGCAAGAACCAATCAAAACTCTGATCACATTCAGATTGTGCAGGAACAGTTGGATGCAGCCTTAAATAGGATCGATGATTTGGAAAACCAATCGAGAAGGGAGAACTTCAGGGTCAGAGGCATCCCAGAATCTTGCACGGATGTCCCTGCAGCAGTGCAAGATTTGATAAAGTCCCTTATTCCTGACATCTCTACACACAAGCTGGAGTTAGACAGAGCCCACAGATCGCTGGGACCCCCCAGGAAGGATGGGTCTCCCAGGGATATAGTGGTGAAGCCGCACCACTACGGAGTGAAAGAGAACATCATGAAGCTCTCCCGCCAGAAGCCACACATCTCCTTCCAAGGCCACGATGTTCAAATTTTTGCGGACATTTCACCTATGACGATTCAAAAACACAGAGCCCTCAAACCACTATTATTAATCCTGACACAAAAGGAAATAAGATACTGGTGGGCTTTCCCCTTCGCATTAAAATTTACCTACAAAGGCAAGACCCACTCTTTCACTAATCTGCCTGAAGGAGAGCGGATCCTTCTTTCACTGAAGCTTATTTCTCAGGACTCAGATATGGACACATCAAATGCGCAACCTGGATCCTACAAGAGACAGACCCCGACCAGCCCCGTTTCTCCTTTATGGAAAACTACCAAAAGCAGACGAGTGAGGGAACCGATGCCCTCCTGATTCAGTTGTATGCCACCAGATCTTACCCAGACATATGCTTCGGGATCTAACCCACTTCGTTAATAACCCTGAACGACCCTCTTTCTGAGATGGGGACCCCTTAGATCCCCCCTTAGGATTAGGATGTGCGAACTCTGAACCCATCAGGGTTACCGGACTTCCACCTCCATATGTACATCTCCTGACTCCGACACCTCTGACCTGATAGGTCACTCCGCTCCATAAAAATGCATAAATTTGCCTTGCGAAATCTTTCTTTGGATCTTCAGCTCCTACTAAAGCGGATCGCGAATTCGTCACCCCCTCCTTTTTCCAAAGAACTCATCCAGATCTCACACAATCAACTCGACAACGACCAACAAAGTTCGAGCTCTGGGGCCTTCCCCCTTTGGGACTTCCTCAACACCGGCTGGTAGATGGGAAGACCAGGAGCTGGACAAGCTAGAACACTGCGCGACCATTTTCCCCAAACTAGTTAGGGGGTATTGCAGAGGACTCTTTAGAGGTTCTCAACCTCATAGCTTGTCCACCTGAATGTTAGGAAAAACTCGCACCTAATAAATTGAGATACAGCTCTTATAATGCTCCTCCCTCTCTTCCCTCCCGCTCTTCCCTATTCCCCTTCATTACCGCCCCCCGCACCCCACCCTCCCCCCCTCACCCCTTCCCATACCTCCCCAAAGCGTAATAGGCCTACTGCATGAATAATTTTGACGGCTGGCTTTGATACACACAGTTTATAATGTTATAGTGTTTAATTGGTTTTCTTCATGAGGTTAAGTGAAGTATTTTATACAGGTTAACCAATTGGGCAGGCACTGACTGGGGTAGCAGTCATGCGCCTCCATCCATCTCGCGACAATGGGATCCCCATGGTCGGGAGATGGACTGTTAGCCCCATTGGAGGGCTACTATTGTCTAATGTTGGGCGTCATTGGGAGGATCTTTTCACCCTCTCGATGCCGCAGGTTCCTTTTGGGACACTTGACACGACAATACTCGCATTTATTTTTTCTCTTCTTTTCTTTTCATCCTGTCTTCATCTCTAACCCTGTTTTCTTTTGTGCCAGTCCACAGATTCTCCAGGTAAACCTCTCTCCTCCAGGCTCCAGGTCCTGCCTCACGATCCGAATAATAACTCTCCACCATACTTCAGAGGAGGTAAGAAATGCTGTCTTACACAAGCACTCCCCATGCATCCAATATGTCAAGTGATACCATGCCCCTGACGTCCTTTAAATTAGCATCCCATAATGCCCAAGGGTTAAATTCAGCGGTAAAGCGGCGTAAATTATTTCAGTCCTATCATGCACAAAAAATGGCGGTAGTCTTGATCCAGGAAACACATTTCCCTTCAAGATATAACCCGTCATTTCTACATGCTCAATTTCCCACATTCTTCTTAGCGAATGCGGACGATAAGAACCAGAGGGGTAGCAATACTATTTGCGAAAAATTGTAAATTCAAGCCCAATTTGGTACATAGAACCAGAAGGTAGATTTTTATTGGTAAAAGGTAAAATAGACGAAAGCCTATATTGGTTCATTTCTTATTATTCCCCCAACAAGGGTCAGACAAAATTCTTCCAAGCAATGCTTCAAACTCTAAGCCCACTATTAGAAGGAACGGTAATTTTCGGAGGTGATACTAATGTAGCCTTCGACCCAAGTCTAGATAAAACCAAACCTTTAAAAGCACAATCAATCCACCCCACAAAAACTAGCTCCAAGATAGCGAAACTCCTCGATACGATACCTAGGGATAAACCTTACCCCCAAGTTTGAGCGACTTTTCCAAGCTAATTTCCCTCCTATGTTCCGCACACTAGAATCTGACATTCTAACATGGTCCAAATACAATATATCATGGATAGGTAGAATTCATTCTATCAAAATGACGTTATTGCCCAAACTCCTCTATTTGTTTAGGTCACTTAACTAGACATTAGAAAGCATCATCTTAAATCCCTCCAAGGGAAAATAATAAAATTCGTATGGGGTAAAAAAGGCTATAGGCTATCCCGCAAGGTGCTTTTTAGTCCCAAAACCAAGGGGGGACTGGGTCTCCCTGATCTGTTTAGCTACTACCAAGCTGCAAGACTAGCCCAACTCTCAATGGTATACTTCAAAGTTAAGAAACCCGATTGGATAGATATAGAGAGACAAGCTATCCCGACACACACCATAGACTACCTCCTCTGGTGCCCCATGAAATCAAGGCCTTCCATATTAGCCCCAGCATTGTCCCAATCCTTTAAATTATGGGACTCCGTGAAATGCTTACCAGCCCTGACCTCACCATCCCACCCTCTTGACCACATTTTTCATAACCCCCGTTTTGCGCCAGGCATGGATACCAAGTCCTTTAAATGGTGGTTGGACAAGGGGATGTACCGTATTGGCGACTTTCTTTCTCCCTCGGGTCCGATTACGCTAAAGCACTGTACAGATAAGCTTGAACTCCCAGGTTCAGAGAGATTTAGATATGTTCAGATATCAAGGAAATCATAAAAAATTACCGCGCTTCCCTACACCCCCCAAGCTGCAGTCCTAATCCTCAGGTACAAAGAATCAAAATAGATAAAGCAATAAAAAAACTGCGCTATAAAAATAAAATTAAAAAGACTGTGCTAAAAAAATAAATGAATATATGAAATGACACAGAAATTGTGTTGCATTCACCTATTAATTACATATGTGAACCCAAATAGCAACATAATAACAATCAGATGACCTGATACAACCGAAATAATCGTGAAACACTAAATGCAAATTAGGCAAGTGACAGAAACCAAAAAGTCTGTAAAATTGGAAATGGCACAGAAAATCGACAGTCCTTAGTGTAGAACAAATCCACCAATAGTGATTGAAGACTTGTAGTGAAAAGGTATCACGTGAACAGAAATCCACCACCTATAACAATATGTGCTTACCAGAGGTAAGCTATATTTAAGCTTATATTCGAAATCCACTCCTCGGGGACACCAACAGCGATCTCAGCATGGAGGAGGATCGTCCGGAATCCACCAATAGAAAGGTCGAATATTCAACATTGGACACCCAGGGAAATAAGAAGTATATTCTCCATAGTGTGAATCCGTATAAAGCAGTTTATTTGAGAATAAAAATAGCGCACTTACTACAAATAGCGAGTAACAGCATATAAAAATCAGCCGGCCGGCCTGCATACACCCGTTCACTGTAAGGTGGAAACGATGACGTCAGCGCGTCTGCCTTCCGACGTACGTTTCGTCCTATTGGACGTTGTCATAGGAACGGGCGACGCACTGACTCATCGCTCATCGCTTGTTCAGATATCCCACTTTCTTTCCTCACTAACGAAGGGACAGGCGCTCCCTCTGGAATTTACTTCTTATGAGCGTTGGTGCGGCCAAGCATTAGACATAAAGGGGGGCATATCTCTCATTTACGCATCTCTTGTGGAACCCACCACAAAATTTACATACATGGAATTGTGGGAGAGGGATCTGCAGGAGACCTGGAGCCTGGAGGAATGGCATCGAAGAGGATCCACAGCCTATAAAGGTATTTTAAATACCTCATTGATAGAAGCTAATCTGAAAGTGTTTTTGAGATGGTACCTAGTACCCACCAGACTTGCAACTATGTTTACCTCCGCCTCCCCATTATGCTTCAGAGGGTGTCAAGCTCAGGGCTCCATGATTCACATCTGGTGGGAATGTCCGAAACTAAGAGGTTTTTGGAACAAAACATTCGCTATGATCCGAAAAGTTTAGGGTCTTCCTATAACTAAATCTGCCCAAGTGGCATTACTTAACGCACCAATCCCTAAGACGACGAAACACTCTCAAAAGTTGATATCCTTCATGTTGTTAGGAGCTAAAACCACCATAGCTAAGGCTTGGAAGCAACCCACAGTGTCTTTCCAGGCAGCCAAAAGAAAGATCTCGTGGATTATGTCCCAAGAAAAAACGGTTAGCTCTCTGATGGACACCACTAAGTCATTCGAGGCAACATGGGAGCCCTGGGCAGGACATTTAGGCATTTCCCTTATCCCAGGTATTCAAATGACACAGTCAAGATGATTTCAAACTAAATTATTAAAAAAAAAAAAAAAAAAAACACCTTGGACCGGGCACAACTATATACATTCATGTTAGCATTCTATTTCTTTTTCTTTTCTTCTTCTCTATCCTATCTTCCTATTATTACAACGTACTGATATCACATTAGCAGTGTACCAGTTTTGTTTAACTTTCTGATTTACAATATGATTGAATGTCTTATATTACCATCAGACTTTGAAGAGTGAGTTCGAGTTATGGACTCATAACGGATTTTTGCCAGATGGATGGGAACCACTGAAGGGGTCTAATGGCTTCTCTAGTAGTCCCTATCTCTACCCCAGGGGTGGTGGCAGCTCCTTGGGAGTGGGGACAGTAGGGGTACCAGATTATCCTTTACACTTTCCCTGGAGATGGGGGGACTCCTGACACAGTGTGATCCTGTTAGGGGTGTTGGGAAGGTCAACCCACACAGGGAACATAAGTCACAGCCTTCCTTACTGTTTCAATGGCAAATGTAAGTTTCTTTGAATCTCTGCTTAATATCTTTGTACTTTTCTAATATTAATCCCATATTTGCATGGGATCTGTCAGTATACATTTGGATTTTTTCTTTAATGTACTGCACTGCTCTTTAATAAAGCTTTATTTTAAAACGAAAAAAAAAAAAAAAAAAAAAGTTCATGTGCATGTAAAGGCAGATGTCCCAATACTTTTGGCAATATAGTGTATATGTGTGTTTTGTGGCTATTTTTGAGAGGTAGCTCCACTATCCTAACAGTCCAATCTTCTTTCTTTTTGCTTGTGTATAGTTTACAAGGGATGTGGTGCCTAAATGATCTACCAAAGTACCTGTCTAAATCCTCTGTTCTATTGTTATTGCTAGTCTGTAGTAACAAGCAGATGAATTTGTTGATCTGTCTTCCCTTGCTCTTAGCATGTTAGGCCAGTTGAGCTCATTCTGTAAATTTAACCACCAATTATTGGGTCTCGGCAGGTAGTTTTGATGCCAGCCTCTTTATAATTCTATCAGTTTTATGTATCAAAGTATCAATTGTAATTGTGAAACACAGTATGTCTGTCTCACCCATTAATTTAGCAGTTGTTTTTGAGCCCTTTGTAAAATTGCATTGGCCCTGTGACCTCTCACTGTGGAATCCAAGAGCAGACTAATATAATACCTATAGGAGTTACTACATGCTCTGTTGTGCATGTAGCAAGCCCTAAGACCCAGAAGCAGAGAGGATTTTGTGAGGGGGTGGCGTTTCATCCCCCTAATACTGCCACACTTTGACGCCAATCAGTGACAGGTGATACATTTAATTTCTTTATTGGGGAATCTTAATTAATGGCCCGGATATTGCCGCCCCATATTGGGGGGTATATATAGCAGCTTCTTTTTTTAGTGAACATTCATAAGACTGGGATACCACTGAAAGGCTGGCAGATTGGGGACATACATTTGGGCAATATGATATAAATAAACTATTTGTGTGGGACAATGAGTCTATTCAGGGTATACAAGTGTTAGTGATAGTCATAATTTCTTTTTGATATAGAATCTAACCAGTGGCAGCACCTAGCAACCCTTGTGATAACCATCCAGGGTCCAGTAAATAGGTGTAATCCAATAAAGGTTATGAAGGCACCAGTTCACATTTTTAAATTTACATGACTAATATAACCACACTAATATAACCACACCGACCAGGCCATAGCTGAAAGACGGCTGCAGTGCGGTTGGCTTATTCTGGGAGGGTGTCCGTGAACGTCCTCCCAGAATGTTGCTCCCACACGCCCCCTGGGGCACGCACCCGGGAATATCCATGACCGCTGGGTCCTCTGCATCACGGATCACGGTAAATGGCCGCTGACAGCGGCCATTTACCATGTGATTGCTCCGTCAAATGAAGGAGTGATTGCTTGTAAACGATCGGTACAGTGTGAGGGGAGAGAGGAGAGATTGGGCGCAGCAGCACTGTGAGCTGGATGTGTACTGCCCATAGCGCTGATCTGTGCCCATTCCTGCCTCACCCAGCCATCAATCCATCCATGCTCAGCCATGCTCAGCAATACTCATCCATCCATCCATACTTATCCATCCATACTCATCCATACTCAGCAATACTCATCCATCCATCCATACTCAACAAAACTCATCCATCCATCCATCCTCAGCAATACTCATCCATCCATCCATGCTTAGCCATCCATACTGATCCATGCTGAGCAATACTCATCCATCCATCCATGCTCAGGCATCCATACTCATCTATGCTCAGCAATACTCATCCATCCATCCATGCTCCACCATCCATACTCATCAATACTCATCCATCCATCTATCCATCCTCAGCAATACTAATCCATCCATCCATACTTAGCAATACTCATCCATCCATACTCAGCAATACTCATCCATCCATCCATACTCAGCAATACTCATTCATTCATCCATGCTCAGCAATACTCATCCATCCATACTCAGCAATGCTCATCCATCCATGCTCAGCAATACTCATCCATCCATGCTCAGCAATACTCATCCATCCATCCTCAGCCATACCCGACCCAGCCATCCCATCCATACTCAGCCAAACCCAGCCATATTCAGCCATACCCGACCCAGCCATCCCATCCATACCCAGCCATACTCAGCCATACTCAGCCATCCCATCCATACCTAGTCATACCCAGCCATCCCCATCCATGGCTCATCCATGCCACTACAGTGCCTCAAAGTGTAATAGGTAGTCAAATTAGATTTGACATTTATGCCCCTAGAATGCCTGATGGTGCTCCCTGCATGTTGGGCCTCTGTATGTGGCCACGCTGTGTAAAAGTCTCACACATGTGGTATCGCCATACTCAGGAGGAGGATTAGAATGTATTTTGGGGTGTAATTTGTGGTATGCATATGCTGTGTGTGAGAAATAACCTGCTAATATAACAATTTTGTGAGAAAAAAAATTTTGATTTTGCAAAGAATTGTGGGTAAAAATTACAACTTAAAAAAACTCACCACACTGCTTTATAAATACATTTGAATGTCTAGTTTCCAAAAAGGGGTAATTTGGGGGGTATTTGTACTGTCCTGGCTTGTTAGGGTCTCAAGAAATGAGGCCGTCAGTACTTCAGGTGTGATCAATTTTCAGAGATTGGCACCATAGCTTGTGGACTTTATAACTTTCACACAGACCAAATAATATACACCGATTTGGATTATTTTTTACCAAAGATATGTAGCAGTATAAAAATTGGCCAACATTTATGAAGAAAAATTACTAATTTGCAGCAAAGAAAAATGTATTTTGTTGGTTAAGGAACATGTATCCTAAAACTGTACACTTTATTCTAGATAATATACCATACCATATGTAGAACTGAAGAAAACAAGTGTTTAACACATTGGGTCTCTCCATATGGATTTGGTAATTTTGAAGCAAGAAAATTTGTGACCTACCTAATATGTGGAATTGAAGCCAGGGTCAGATTGGAAGCCCTGAAACCTGCAAGTCTAATGCCCTGTACACACGGTCGGACATTGATCGGACATTCCGACAACAAAATCCATGGATTTTTTCCGACGAATGTTGGCTCAAACTTGTCTTGCATACACAGTCGCACAAAGTTGTCGGAATTTCCGAACGCCAAGAACGCGGTGACGTACACCACATACTACTAGGCTATAAAAGGGCAGTTCAGTACCAAGCGTGGCACCCTTTGGGCTCCTTTTGCTAATCTCGTGTTAGTAAAAGTTTGGTGAGAGACGATTCACGCTCTTTCAGACTTGTGGTTTTCAGATCGTATTTCTGCTGTTCAGTTTGTGCTTGTGGGTTTGTATCTGGTCTTCAGTGCATGCAGCGAGTTACCATTGACTTGTCATTGTGTTCTTGTCATTACTGATTTTCAGGTCGCTCTTCACAGGCCTTACTGTTCTGCAGTGCGTTCTGTTACTTCGTTCTGAGCAGCCGTCCGTTTTCTAGCCATGTTGCGTGTATGTACTCATCGTAGAGTTCTTGCTGTGCGGGGGCTTGGTGTTGGGGTCCTTACTTTGACACAAGCCCAGTCCATGAACCGGCGAAGACAAGTTCATGGATCAAGAATTGGTTGCTCCAGCATGACCAATTCTGTCCCATGCCTTTGCTCCGTGAGATCCGTGAGAATAATCCTGACGATTTCTCCGGATGACGGACCCCGTTTTTCACCACTTGTTGGCTTTGCTGACCCCTTATATCAGCAGGCAGGATACCTGCATGAGGCAAGCCATCACTACGGAGCAGAGGTTATTCGCCACCTTGAGGTACTTGGCGATGGGGAGAAGCCTGCAGGACCTCAAGTTCTAGACAGGCATCTCCCCCCAGGCTCTGGAGATCATTATCCCGGAGACCTGTTCTGCCATCATCCATGTCCTGCAGAAGGAGTATATTAAGGTAAGATGTATCCTTTTACATCACATTTTATTTTATTTAATGTTTCTTTCCTCATTCCCTAATTATCATGATTGTAATATGCTGTGAATGTCCCCTTTGTCCTCATGCATGATGGATTTTTTTTTTGTCCTTCATACATATTTGCCTTCACTAACCTCCCCAGCATGCTCTCCTGGGCCTATATCCACCTTGTCTACTCAATTAACAATGTATTTTGTCAGCTCCATAGCAGTGCTTTACCCTAAATACCCCCTAAAATGTGTAAAATTATGATTTGTGCTTTAAATTCTGGCAGAGTGCCAGAGGTTTTTTTTTTGAGGTCCCCAAATCATTTGGAACCCTCCCTCTCCCCAACTGCTAACTCAACTGATACCAATCCTCTATCTATCCTCAATCCTCTATCTGCTGACTTTGCCAAACCCATACACACTATACCCACCTCTTTTGTGGTCATATTTATGGATGAATTCTTCAACGCATGTAGTGCAAGGGCCTGCCTGAATACTTTTAAATGGTAATGTTAAAAGTTTTTGCATCCTATTATTATCTTGATAGGTAATAGCAGAATGTAAAAATGTTCTAAAATGTGTACAGTGTGTATTTATCTCTTTGTATTATGACACTTCTTACCTGTCCAGTGGGCTGCCAATAGTGTAAGTAAGGAGGGGCTGGCCTAAGTAATACACATTATTTAGGCATTCATCTCTCAATGAAGTGGAGAGGGTTACCTGGCTAAAACATCTCCCCCCTAAAATTTTTAATTTTTTGATTAATTTATTTTCTTGTTTGACTCCACAGCTTCCTTGCAACCCACAGGAATGGCAGACTGTGGCCTCCCACTTTGCCCAGCGGTGGGACTTTCCTAACTGTGTTGGGGCAATTAATAGGAAACATGTCCACATCGTCCCACTACCCAACTCGGGGTCATACTAGTACAACTACAAGGGGTTCAATAGTATTGTGATGTTGGCGGTGGTGTCGGCTACTTACGACTTCCTCTATGTGGACGTGGGGCCGAGTCATCGTACACACGGAGATCTACAGACGTCTCCAGAATGGCAGCTTGGGCTTTCCACCTCCAGAAGACAATGCGGAAGGACTCCCATTCGTCTTCGTTGCGGATGAAGTTTTTGCGCTGGGGGACCATCTTATGCGGCCATTCCCTATGAGGACCCTCACCCCAGACCAGACGGTTTTTAATTACCGGCTGGCCAGAGCCAGAAAAGTGGTGGAGAACACGTTTGGAATAGTGGCCAGCCGGTTCCGCCTATTTCTTATACCGATACACATGGTGGAATATAAACTCAATCACATCATCCTGGCTTGCTGTGTTCTCCACAACTTTTTAAGGAGAAATTCTTGGAACTATGCTGGCTCAGTTGGGCCTGAAGCCGTAATTAATATGAATGAACCAAACCTGACAGCGCTTGAAGCTGGCCCTCCTGGCTTGCCCCTCCAGAGTGCCCGCGAAGTCTGTCTAAGATACATGGAATACTTTGCGGGTAGGGGGGCCATCGATATGCCAGACAATGTCTGAGACATTTTTTAAATAAAAATATATTTTAAACTGAACAAATATTTGCTTAGATTTACTGCTTGGCTTTCTTTTAGCTGACCATGACTGAAATTTGGGGAGTCCTGAAAATGGCGTGATTGTGTAAAATTAAAAAGCACTGTTGGGTGTTATTTACTAAAGGAAAATGCACTTTGCACTACAAGTGCACTTGAGACTGCACTGAAACTGCACTTGTAGTGCAAAGTGGATTTGCCTTTAGTAAATAACCCCCATTGTCATTGAAAACACCAACTTTACAACAAAAAATGCTTTTGAGCATTAAAAGAAGAAGCCACACATTGTTGATTATCAATCTTTTTTATCAAAGCACAATCACATGTGCATTTATAAAAGGTTTTTTAAAACAAACCAACATGTTTGTTGTATAACAATTTTTTAGGTCACATTAAAAAGTAGAAATTGCCGTTTAAGGTAAAATAGGCATGTTTAAAAGCAAAAAGAAATACACAACTCTGGTACTTACAAAGTTCAACTTTTATAGAAAGTGAAGGCAATATCAGACATGAGTATTTATAAACTGTGTTTGATATTGCATTCAGCAGATGGGGTGAAGTCACCCCTGGAAAAGCCAAATTTTGAAGATGCACACAAATTGCCGAATGTCAACATGTGCTAGGTGCCATCATGAGGGATCAAGGTACATGTTTTGTGGGTGCAACCCCTTCATCTCAGCTACTTTATTATTGAAGAAGGGGTTGCACCCAAAAAACGCATACATTGATCTCCCGTGATGGCAGATAGCACATGTTGACACACTGAGTGCATCTTCAAAATTTGGCTTTTCTATAATATGTCACTAAATTTTCACAAAATTGTCAGAAAAACAAAAACACAAAGCACAAATAAGTTAGGGATTTCTAGGGGTTTTAAATTCTCCCTAAAACATCAATGATGTTCTTCATTTTGTTTTGAACATCATTGATGTTTTGCTTGATGTTTTCCAAGTCCCTATTACACCTCATGATCTCCCCGATCAGGATCTTGGTACTTTCACTAGTGAAATGACCTTCTTCCACAACATCACGATCACCTAAAAATATATATATAAAAAAAACCATGTATTATAAATATGCAGGCATCCATCTCTTACCTGAGCCTGTGGTTGCAGACACTCACCTGTTGTGGTGACAATTTCCACTATGTCTCCTTCCTCCTCCTCTGGTTGGGTTTGGGGGGTTTCCACTTCTTCATGAGGTGGGGGGTCTGTTGTCTCCTCTGATGAGTGGTGTCCTCCGAGTCTTTTCTCCCCTATGTAAAAAAAATAGGTATATTTAGCACACAGATATTTGATGGCAGAAATAGGAATATGAAACATTGCTTGGAAGTGGGGTACAATTATCTGTTTTGGCAGAGTTGCAAGATGAAGAAATATTTTTATCCTTTGTAAAGCTTGAATACTTATCTGTTTTGTACAAGCTTCACAGATGGAGTCACCCCTATAGTATTCATTGGAGCACCTGTGTGAGCCCCCTAATAAAAAGGGTGTTCTGGTGTCCCACACTAGTGCTCTACCGTCCAGATGTGTAAACAGCTGCTGAGGGTCCTCTCCTTACACAGAATCTTTGCATTTCATTCTAGTTGCAAACCCATCCAGACAAACTTATATTAAGAGAAGTAGGCCAGAAAAAATGTATTGAAATGCATCTGGACAAAACATGGTGTTTTATTGGCCGAACGAACAATGTTTCCTACGAATGAATAATGTGTCCATGAACATGAAAGTTGCCATTTTAAACTGTACAACAGTAAATAAAAGCACATGGAGCAGCATGAACATTCTAAAAATAACGACTAGGAACACAGCACAACTACTTACTTTTTTGCAGCACTCTCCTGATGCTTCTATACTGATCGTGCTCCCTGATTTTGAGGTCAGACCACCGCTTCCTCAGTTGATCCTTGGATCGCCGTACCCCCAAAATTACGGTGCAGGCTCTTTACAGCTTTAGTCATGATCTTCGCCTTTCTGACATTGAGGTTGGGGTAAGCCCATACTTCCCATTATAGTCGTCCCTCTTCAGTATGTCAACCATCTCCACCATCTCTACAAAGGCCATATTTGAGGCCTTAAATCGTCTCCTCCGGGATCGTGATGTTTCTGTCTCCAGGCTTTCCTCCTCCTCCTCGTTGCTGTAATTAGCATGCACCTGCTCTGTCTCCACCATGTGCTCTTCCCCACTGCGCCGAACGAGAAGGGGCGAGGAATAGACTAGAAAGAATGTCAGGGGTGGGCGGAGTTTCATGCATGCGCAGTGTATATATTGCGTAACACGCATGCATCGTACGTACGATCTGTGAACGGAGGAAGGAGTATAGGAAGCACCGATCGTGATAACGAAGGTAACATTTAAAACTTGGGCCTATACTGCTTAGAGATTGAGGCCTATATTGGGGCAAGATTAGGAGACTTCAGCCTGACATTAGGTTTGTCTTGTGTTGTGTATTGCAGATAAAATGGATGGCTTCAATGACCACAACTTCGTCCCCCTGTTCATAGACAAATACAGGGAGCTGCCCTGTCTGTGGCAGGTGAAACACCCGCAATATAATCATAAACAAAAGAGGCAGGCAGCGCTTGAGAAACTGCTGGTGTTGGTGAAGCCGGAGGTCCCCACAGCAACCATCCCCTATTTAAAAGCCAAAATTGGTGGCCTGAGGAGCACTTATCTTAGGGAGCGCAAGAAGGTCCAGGATCCCCAGAGATCAGGAGCTGCAGCAGATGACATTTATGTCCCCAGGCTCTGGTACTATGAGAGACTGTGATTTCTGTCAAACCAGACTGAAGTCAGGGAATCCCTCTCAACCCTTCCTTCCACTCTACCTTCCACCCTATCTTCCACCCCAGCTGAGGCTTCCGATGTCCAATCTGGGACTTCCAGCCAGGAAGAAGTGGAGGAGCCCAGCGTTGTTCTACAGATTTCTGGTCAATAAATAAATTATGTTTACTAGATGTTATTATTGATCACTAATTGCTGATTTAATGAAGTGTTTTACATATCAATAGACAGTAGTGGGCAAAAATAATTGGGACAAGAATGAAAAATGTTGGGCTCAGAATGATAATCTTTTATATTTCTTAAAATTCAATTTGCAACAATCATGAGATGAAAATTGTGTGTGATTGATGAAGAAAAAAATAAAACTATGTCCCTTTTTCATACACAGGAAGACCTCAGCCAGGAGGAGACTGTGGAATATGGCAGCCAGGAGGAGGCTGGGGAATGTGGCACACAGGAGGAGGCGGGGGTTAGTGGCAGCCAGGAGGAAGCTGGGGTAAGTGGCAGCCAGGAGGTGGCCGGGCCCAGTAGGATCACAGAATCGCAGGTTCCTCCCCTCCACCTTCCAAACAAAAGACCCAGGAAGGGGAGTAACGTGGAGGATTCAGCACTCTGGCTGATTCAGGAGGCTTCTGCGTCCCTCAGAGCCACCCCCACTTGTGAAGAGGCCTTTGCCTCTATGGCTGCCACAAAACTGCAGGACATGCAGGAGGGCCAACGCCTCATGTGTGAGGAAATAATTTATAAAACATTAAATAAGGGGTTAAGGGGCGAAATCACACCCAATACCCACCTGAGTGAGTTGCACCATCCTCCTCCTCCTCCTGCCACAACTCCACCACCACAGACACAGCGTGGAAGGAAGAGTGGAAGAAAGACAAGAAAGTGTGGCCTGGGTTCAGTCTGGTCTGACAAAAGATGCAGGCTCTTGTATGACCACAGCCTGGGGACATGTATGTCATCTGCTGCTGTTCATGATCTCTTGGACTTCTGGACCAGATTGTACTCCCTTACATATGGACTCCTCAGGCCACCAATTTTGCAGTAAAATAATTGATGTGTGCCCTGGGGGCCAAAGGCTTCACCAATTTCTGCAGTTTCTCCAGCGTTGCCTCCCTCTTTCTTTGGTTAGGACCCCTTAATAAATGTTTGGTTTGTTTTATTATACCCACCTATGTGTGTTTTCCTTCAAAAAGGACAGTTTGTTTGTGAGGAGGTAGGTACATTTCAAAACTACAATGTGAAATTAACAAGAGACACCAACCAATCTCCTTGAGATTAAATAATACAAGATAATAATGGTGTTGTGGTAACTTGACACACAAAACACACCCAAAACTATTCTGGAGTTAAAAAAAAAAATAAAATAATCTAATAACATCAAAAAAATTATTTTTTTTCAGTAGATGTGACAAATAAAAATATTATATTGATGAAATCACGATAAATAATAAAGAAAGAAGTTTGTAAGAAGTCCTTGTGAATATGAGCAGCAAAACTTCTTCATTCTTCTAGCATTATAAAGAAGAAGAGAGTGTGCTACATTAAACAATTTAAAACATTGCAGCATGATGAAAGTGCTATATTCATTATGAACGCTAATTTTACCAGACCGAGCAGTTCCGTCTCAGGGCATGCATGGCACTTTGTGAGTCGGAATTCTCCACACATGGTCAGAATTGGCGCAAACGGATTTTGTTGTCGGAAAATTTTATAGCCTGCTCTCAAACTTTGTGTCTCGGAAATTCCGATGGAAAAAGTCAGATGGAGCCCACACACGGTCGGAATTTCCGACAACAAGCTCCGATCGCACATTTTCCGTCATAAAATCCTACCGTGTGTACAGGGCATTAGTCCACGAATGAATGTCCTCAGAGGGTCCCTTGGGAATGTGATGTAGTTATAGCACTGTGACTTTCATTGTTCTGACTGCTCTAAACTTTAATTAAGTCTGATTGATTGATGTTATACAGTATATAAGCTACAAGCAACCCCAATATGTTGTGATAACTATATGAAGGCACCTGTGAACAATCTGTTTTCTATCACTGTAAGAAGAAACCTTTAGACAATTTCCACTCTTCCCTATGACTATACTAATGGTCCTCTGAACAATGTCCTTCTTTACTTTGACTATAACCATGGGCTGCTGAACAATATGTGCTCTTCACTATGACTATCAGAATGCAACTGTGAACGAAGTGTGCTCTTCTCTAGACTATATAAAAGGAACTTGTGGACAATGTGTGCTTGTCACTATGGTTACAAGAAGTAACTTTTAGACAGGTTGTGCTTATTACTATGACTGTGGGCAATGTTTTCTCTTCATTATGACTGTATGAAGGAACCATGTTTTCCAGCTTTTACCCACTTGCTGTCCAGCATTTTTCTTAATTTTTCACACACAGTAAAATCAGCATTTGTTTGATAGAAAATTATTTAGAACCCCCAAACAATTTTATGTTTTCCCAGAAATAGAGGCCCTGGAGAATAAAATGGTGATTGTTGCAATTTTTTATGTTACAGGATGTTTGTACAGTCGTTTATTAAACACAAATTATCAGGACAAATACCCTAAAATACCCTAAAATTAACTATAGTGCACGCAAACACAATATAATACCAAAATGTTGGTAAACTTTAAAAAAATATAGTAGTTTTGAGTAAATACATACCAAACATATAAAGACTCAAAATCACATCCACTCGAGAAATGGTGACAAACTTTAGTACCTAAAATTTCTCATAGGTGACACTTTAAAAGCTTTTACGGGTCATCAGTGTGGAGTTATTTGTGAATGATGCCCATAGAATCATTGTTTTTCTGACGTTTAAAGCAATACCCCACAAGTGTGGTGCAGTCACTGTTTACATACGCGCATGTTTGCATTTGGGTGCATGCACGGAGGAACAGGAGTGCTTTTTACATTTTTTTTTATAATTGTTTTTAATTATTTTATTAAAATGCATTGTTTTTCATGTTTTTATTTTTTTTTCTTTAATTTTATTAATGGTATTGCTGTCACCAGGGGTCTTACATGCTTCCTATATGATGGCTTTGGGTAGGTGACAGGTATTCCTAATGGAGACATGGCAGCTGCAGCCATGAGCTTGGTATAACCACTTGCTGACGGAAGGCCCCGTAACTGTTTACAATGTTTTTACTGAAAGAATACTGAATGCATTTTGTCACCTTTGATATTTATTATATCTTTATCCATGAAATGTAACTGCTTCACAGCCTCAAAATCACCATGTTGTAATACTTATACTGCAGTATGTTTACCCTGGGAGACTACTTAAATTCCATTAGAATAAAATTGCTGCTACACAAACACATGATTGGTGTTGCACTTTGCATTTTTCCTCTTAATCAAGTGAACAGCTTTTTCTTATCAGTAAACCCCATACTTTCACTGAAAGCATTCAATATTATTTACATCTTACTCATTTCTCAAGGCCTTTTAAATAATAAAAATAATAATAAAAAAAAAATCAGTCTCCCAAACTTTGTTAGGCATTCTAATGTTTTCTAGTTCTACTCTATTGCAATAAATGTCAATCAATGTCACCCATATCTCTTAACAGCTCTCTGAAAGTTTAATAATGACTAGCTTGACAGACAATGCTGTTAGTTTACAGGCTATGTGCTATATTAGAACTATTTAAACTGGTTGCCACATATTGTTTTTGTTTTCACCGTCAAAGAAATTAGCACTCATACTATATTATAAATAAGGTGTACAAGGTTGGGAATGAGGCTTCTTAACAGAATTGATCAGAATTGAGTGTTTGTCCATGTGAATTTTCAGCTGTACATCTGGTAGAAAACTTTTGTTGAGATGACTAAGTGAATTTTGTGTGTATAGTGCCTAAAGTGCATACAGGATATTGATAAATTAATTGCATGAGTTTAATGGATCTATTTATATAAAAAAAATGCTTTGTGAATGTCTCAACATGCATGCAAGTGTAACAAATGCTTGTATATCCTGTAGTGTTTGTATTATGTGTGTAAGGCCCCTTTCACATGAGGCAAATTCCATTACAATCAGTAGGGGATCTGTGAGCTGATCCTCTGCTGATCAGAGCAGGGTGGATGACATATCTGTGTCTGCTTAGTTACCTACAGAGCAGACACGGACAAAGTCTGCTCTGCGCTATGGGCAGCCAAAAGTATATGGACTCCACTGTCCATTTACACCCTACTACCTCTGATCCACTTCTTCTAAATGAAAGAGGGTATAAATGGACACAAGTCCCCCTTCAAAATCTTTATGTAGCACCCTCTACCAATAGGTAGGTGCTAGTAATGGGTTTTTACTAGGAACTGTCAGCACGGGCAAATTTAGGCGGGCCTCCTATATAAGCTGAGGTGATATGCCATTGTGGGGGAGAGGTCAGCTGACTGAAGTGAGGAATGGAATGCTAGGCAGCCACAGGAGGACACCCCCATCTGGGGGGAGTGTACCGATTGCAGGAGGAGGCCCAGGGAGAGCTGTGAGGGAACTTTGCCTCTACACGGTCATTGGCAATGTCTTTGCCAAGACACGGTCGGTGGTAGAGAACTCCAGAAGCAGAGGGGCAGGTGAAGCTGTCGGAACGCATGGTCCGGTCAAATTCCTCATCAAGGACTTAGGGCAGTGGAAGGTCGGTGAGTGTTACCACAGTGGAGGGCTGGATGTGCCAGGAAGTCTGTGAGGGAACTCTGCTTCTACACAGTCATTAGCAGAGTCTTCATCATACACACTGTGAATGATGGGGAGTCCTGGATCAGAAAAGAGACTGTGGGGATCTGTGTTAAGTCGATGTGGCCTGAGGGCACAGGATTTGCAAGTTGGGCTGGCTGAGAACAGTAGTCCACCATCAGAAGAAATGCTTTTAAAATATTAGGCCTCTGGGAGGTACTGCAGGCCTCAGGCCTAGTAGTGGCGAGTATCAATGAGCTTCGAGTTTGAGTTGAACCCATGTTCGACTCGAACATTGCCTGTTCGACTGTTCGACTGTTTGACGAATTGCCAATGTTATGGGCCGTTCACGCCAAATTTGAGTGGCACGTCATGGCCCATAATTCACTGTGGCATCGCAGTGCATTGCTGGCTGATGATTGGCCAAGCATGCACCATGATTCGCATGCTTGGCCAATCACAGCGCCATCTGTACAGAGAGCCATAATTGGCCAAAGACAGGGTGGCTTTGGCAAATTATGGCTCAGGGGGTTTAGTACACGCCCCACATTATATAAGGCCGCCTGCGTGGTAGCCTTGTGTAGTGTGTTGCGGCAGAGAGAAATAGACAGAGAGACAGTATCATTTGATTTAAGTTAGATAGAGTAGGCAGGCGAGGTAGTTAGCTGCACTTACAGTGTATTGTGTATATATATGCATCCTAGGTGTTGTATATATATATATATATATATATATATATATATATATATATATATATATATATATATATACTGTATTCAGTTTAGCTAGATCCGTTCCTGTTATTCATTTCCTACTGACAGGCAGGCATGTGTTTTTACAGTATTTACAGCATTTACAGTTAGTGTATTGTGTCCTTTGCACAGTGTGCACCTACACCTACCTGAAGAAAATTGCTGGTGTTCTTCTGATCCTATTAGTACCACAGGCAGGCAGCTACAGTATTTACAGTTAGTGTACTGTGTCCTCTGCACAGTGTGCACCTAAAGCTACCTGAAGACAATTGCTGTTGTTCTGATCCTATTAATACCACAGGCAGGCAGCTGCAGTATTTACAGTTAGTGTACTGTGTCCTCTTCACAGTGTGCACCTAAAGCTACCTGAAGAAAATTGCTGGTGTTCTTCTGATCCTATTAGTACCAGAGGCAGGCAGCTGCAGTATTTACAGTTAGTGTACTGTGTCCTCTGCACAGTGTGCACCTAAAGCTACATGAAGAAAATTGGTGGTGTTCTTCTGATCCTATTAGAACCACGGGCAGGCAGCTGCGGTGTTTACAATTAGTGTACTGTGTCCTCTGCACAGTGTGCACTTAAAGCTACCTGAAGACAATTGCTGTTGTTCTGATCCTATTAATACCACAGGCAGGCAGCTACAGTATTTACAGTTAGTGTACTGTGTCCTCTGCACAGTGTGCACCTAAAGCTACATGAAGAAAATTGTTGGTGGTGTTCTTCTGATCCTATTAGTACCACGGACAGGCAGCTGCAGTATTTACAGTTAGTGTACTGTGTCCTCTGCCCAGTGTGCACCTAAAGCTACCTGGAAACAATTGCTGTTGTTCTGATCCTATTAATACCACAGGCAGACAGCTGCAGTATTTACAGTTAGTGTACTGTGTCCTCTGCACAGTGTGCACCTAAAGCTACATGAAGAAAATTGGTGGTGTTCTTCTGATCCTATTAGTACCACGGGCAGGCAGCTGCAGTGTTTACAGTTAGTGTACTGTGTCCTCTGCACAGTGTGCACTTAAAGCTACCTGAAGACAATTGCTGTTGTTCTGATCCTATTAATACCACAGGCAGGCAGCTGCAGTATTTACAGTTAGTGTACTGTGTCCTCTGCACAGTGTGCACCTAAAGCTACCTGAAGAAAATTGGTGGTGTTCTTCTGGTCCTATTAGTACCACAGGCAGGCAGCTGCAGTATTTACAGTTAATGTATTGTGTTCTCTGCACAGTGTGCACCTAAAGCTACCTGAAGACAATTTCTGGTGTTCTCATACTAATAATACTACAGGCAGGCAGTTGATTCTGCTAGCTGAAGTATTAGTATATATTTATATACATCCCAGCTTTGTGCAGCCACATCTCACTGCAGGCCATTAGTATGTCTGGAAGGCCAACAAGGAGAGGCAGACAGTCACAAGCCAATAAAAGAGGGCAGACAGTGCATCCTCATCAGCACGTGGCGTGGGACACGCTTGTCCTTTTTTTCGGCAGCTGGCCATGTTGAGCCACAACATGCGGAAGACTTGGTAGAGTGGATGACCAAGCCATCCTCATCCTCCTCATCCTCTCTCACCCAGGCTCAGGGTACTTTGTCTGGCAAAGCAGCTGCCACTGTGGCCTCTTCCCTCGGCTCAATAGCATCAGTCACTCCTTCCCTAGCCCCACCATGTCCTCCTGAAGAGTCCCCCGAACTGTTTGACCACAGTGTTGGGTACATGCTCCTGGAGGATGCCCAGCGTTTTGAAGGCTCCGATGATGGTACCCAGCTAGAGGAAGGCAGTAACGTGAGCCCAGAGAGAGGAGGTGCCCAAGAAGGACAGCAATCTGGCAGTCACGTTCCCCCAGCTGCAGCATACTGCCAGCTTTGCTCCAGTGATGAGGAGCGAGGGGATGATGAGGTCACTGACTCAACGTGGGTGCCTGATAGGAGAGAGGAGGGGGTGGAAGCACATCTCCAATGAGGCAGGATGCCCTCCAGGGGCCAGCTTAAGGGCAGCACACCGACTGCATCACACTGCAGAGCTCCGCATGTGCAGGGCGCTGCTGTTTCTGTGCGTTATACCAAAAGTTCTTTGGTGTGGGCCTTTTTTGAGACGAGTGCATCAGATCCCACTACTGCTATTTGCAACATATGTCTCAAGTGTATCTCGCGTGGCTAAAACATCACCAGCTTGGGCACCACATGCTTGACCAGATATATGTCAATGCAGTTTGTTGGCAAGCATACCTAAAATAACCTCACCAAAGAACAAAGCAGACCTCTCCTTGCTCCTCATCAGCTGGGATCTCCAACCCCACTATACCTTCAGTCCTCTCTGAAACCTGCACTGAGAGGAATGAAGGTGTAGAATTAGGTGTGCCACAGTCAAGTACTTGCGGGCAATCTGCTACAGTACACCGACGTCAGATTGTACCAGGCAAATTTCCCTGACCCAGCTGATGCACCGCCGAAAGAAGTTCGCTCCCAGCCATCCACATGCCCAGCGGTTGAATGCTAGCTTGGCTAAATTGCTAGCACTTCAACTGCTGCCTTTTCAGTTGGTAGACTCTGCCCCCTTCCGTGAATTTGTGGAATGTGTGGTTCCTCAGTGGCAGGTTCCCAAATGCCACTTTTTCTCAGGGAAGGCGATTCCGGCTCTCTACCGGCATGTGGAAGGCAACCACCACGCCTCCAAAATTCTACTAGTGGTGATTCTGCCACACCTCTCTCCTCCACCCCCTCCTCTTCTTCTTCCTCCATGGCCTCTTCCTGTGCTGATTTGTCCTCGGAACAAGCGGTGCTTCATAGGCATTCAAGGGGCTACGCAAGCACGCAGGCAAAAAGATGCCATGCAGTGCTTGAGCTGGTGTGCTTGGGGGACAGGAGCCACACTGGGGCAGAGATTCTGTCAGCTCTGCAGGGGCAGGTTCAGAGGTGGTTGAAGCCACGCCAGCTTAAGGCAGGTATGGTGGTTTGCGACAATGGCACCAACCTCCTCTCTGCCTTCCAACAGGGACAATTGACCCATGTGCCCTGTTTGGCTCACGTCCTTAACTTGGTGGTGCAGCAGTTCTTGGGCAGGTACCCGGGCTTACAGGATGTTCGGAGGCAGGCATAAAAGACTGTGTGCATTTCCACAGGTCATATAATGCCAGTGCTCAGCTGGTTGACCTCCAAAAAGAATTTACCTGCCCAAGAACCACCTAATCTGTGACATGCCCACCAGGTGGAACTCAACGTTGGCCATGCTGCAGTGGCTGCACATGCAGCAGAGGGCCATCAATGAGTACCTATGTGACTATGGCACCAGGACAGTGTCAGGGGAGCTTGTTTTTTTTCCCCCATGCCAGTGGGCTATGATCAGGGATGCATGCTCTGTCCTGTCACCATTTGAGGGTGCCACAAGGATGGTGAGCAGTGACAGTGCATTCATCAGTGACACTGTCCCTCCTGTCCACCTGTTGGAGCACACGCTGCGTGGAATAATGGACAGGGCACTTGAGGCAGAACAGAGGGAGGAAGAGGAGGACTTCCTTACCTCTTAAGGCCCCCTTTATGCAGACAGTGTTCCTGCGTGCCCGACGATCACACAGGAAGAGGACGAGGAGGAGAAGGAGGAGGAGGATTTTGTCAGCATGGAGGTGGAGCCTGGCACTCAGCATCAGCAGAAATCTTCAAGTGATCATTTACAGTCCGAAGAAACCCATGGACTTGTACGTGGCTGGGAGGAGGTGGCTGCGGATGATGTCGTCCTTAGAGATCCAGAGGACTCTGGACCGAATGCCCCAGCAAACCTACGCTGCATGGCCTCCCTGATCCTGCAAAGCCTGTGGAAGGATCCTCATATTCATGGTATCAAGGGGAGGGATCATTACTGGCTGGTAACCCTCCTTGATCCACATTACAAGGGTAAGGTTGTGGACCTTATCTTGCCATCGCAGAGGGAGCAGAGGATGAAACATCTTCGGGAGGCCTTGCAGAAAGGTTTGTGCAAAACGTTTCCAGAGCCTGGGAGGTTACAATTTCCTGGCCCTCCTGGACAACATGTTGCTAAAGGCTTCGGTCAGTCAAAGAAGGAGCGGTGGAGAAGGTGGCCGTCTGACCGATGTGTTCAGACAATTTTTTAGTCCGCAGCCCCAAGATCGATTCCAGCAACCATCGCCAGCGTCTGATTCACATGATGCAGGATTACCTAGGGGCAAGGTCAGACTTGGACACCTTTTTCAATGAAAATCCTCTGGGTTACTGGGTCTTGAGGATGGATCACTGGCCAGAGCTTGCACAGTATGCAATTGAGCTACTGGCCTGTCCTGCATTCATCTTTCTTTCGGAACGCACATTCAGTGCTGCTGGAAGCTTTGTAACCGATCACAGTGTGCCCCTTTCCACCGAATCACTCGATCAGCTGACTTTCATAAAAATGAATCAGTCTTGGATCTCCAGCTACCAAGCACCTGATGCTGATATAACCAATTGATTTTTTTTTAATGTGAGATCCCTTCAAGATTGCCTATGCTGATGCTGAGTGGCTATCCTGTTATGCTGAGTGACCGTCCTCTTCCTCCTCAATTTTCATGCTGATAGCTTGTAAGGACATTTTTGGTTCTGGGCACCGCCACTAGTGGCCAAGGCCCAATTTTTCTGCCCCTGTTTACCAGGGGGCTTATAATTACAATTTTTGCTGCAATACTTTGCAGCAGGGCTCATTCCTGCTCTCCAACTATAGCATCTGTGAGGGGTTGCAGTGTTGTGGCAGCAGTGGCTAAGTCCCAATTTTTCTACCCCTGTTTAACAGGGGCGTGTAATTACAATTTTTGATGCAATACTTTGCAGCAGGGCTCATTCCTACACTCCAACTAGAGTATCTGTGAGGGGTTTGCAGTGTTGTGGAATCAGCACCAGTGCCCAAGGCCCAATTTTTCAGCCCCTGTTTAACAGGGGCGTGTAATTACAATTTTTGCTGCAATACTTTGCAGCAGGGCTCATTCCTGCACTCCAACTATGGTATCTGTGATGGGTTGCGGTGTTGTGGCACCAACACCAGTGCCCAAGTCCCAATTTTTCAGCCCCTGTTTAACAGGGGCGTAAAATTACAATTTTTGCTGCAATACTTTGCAGCAGGGCTCATTCCTGCGCTCCAACTAGAGTATCTGTGAGGGGTTGCAGTGTTGTGGCACCAGCACCAGTGCCCAAGGCCCAAATTTTCAGCCCCTGTTTAACAGGGGCCTATAATTACAATTTTTGATGCAATACTTTGCAGCAGGGCACATTCCTGCGCTCCAACTATAGCATCTGTGAGGGGTTGCAGTGTTGTGGCACCAGTGCCTAAGGCCCAATTTTTCTGCCCCTGTTCGACAGGGACATGTAATTACAATTCTTGATCTAATACCTCACAGCAGGGCCCATTCCTGCACCCACCAAGAGTAACTGTGAGGGCTTACAGTGTTGTGGCAACACCACCACCACCAAAGGTCCTATTTTTCTGCCCCTGTTCAACAGGTGCATGTAATTACAATTCTTAATATAATATTTCACAGCAGGGCCCATTCCAGCTACCACCAAGAGTAACTGTGAGGACTTACAGTGTCGTGGCACCAGCACCACCACCACCACCACCAAAGGCCCAATTTTTCTACCACTGTTCAACAATGGCATGTAATTACAATTCTTGATCTAATATTTCACAGCAGGGCCCTGTGAGGGCTTACAGTGTTGTGGCCACAACAACACCTAAGGCCCAAATTTCTGCTGAGTATATAGGGCAGGCCCCTACTTTCAAACATCCAACTTACAAACGACTCCTACTTGCAAATGGAAGGAGACAACAGGAAGTGAGATGAAATCTACCCCTAGGAAGGGAAATTCTCTCCTGTAAGAGTTAATATGGGAAAAATGTGTCTCCTCTTCACTGATGCTTTATCACCAATCCTTGTTTCACTAAAACCCCCAAATTTTCAAAAAACATTTGTCATTGGGACAGAAAGTGAGGTGAAATCTTCTGAAGAGGTGCACAGACAGCAAAACAAATGTTACAGGGGTGATAACCCTTCCTTATGTTTTCCAAAAAGCTTAAAAATAGATTTTTTTGGCTGGAGCTAAACTTTAAAAATGCACCAGTTCAAAATTACAAACAGATTCTACTTTTAAAACAAACCTACAGTCCCTGTCTTGTTTGCACCGCCTGCATACTGCTGTTCAGAGTATAGGGCCTGGGGGCCCCACACTTTTCCTTTTTTTAATTTGGGTGCGGGGTTCCCCTTAATATCCATACAAGACCCAAAGGGCCTGGTAATGGACTGGGGGGGTACCCATGTCGTTTGTCTCCATATTGCCGGGACCCGACATTACATTAAAGGGGTTGTAAAGGTAAAAGTTTTTTCACCTTAATGCATTCTATGCATTAAGGTGAAAAAACTTCTGACAGAACCGCCGCCCCCAGCCCCCCCGTTTTACTTACCTGACGCCTCGAAAGTCAGCTTCGCGTTCCCGACATCTGTTCCTCCGCTCACCCTGGCCGCTGATTGGCTGCAGTGGATGGATTGAAAGCAGCGCAGCCATTGGCTCGCGTTGCTGTCAATCACATCCGATGACGCGGCGCGCCGGGGGGCGGGGCCGAGTGATACAGCGAGCGGCTATAGCCGCCGGCTGTATCACGGGAGCGCGCCCGCAAGCACTCACCACCGTGCGAGAGAGCTCGCATGAAGGTGGTAAATGCTTGCGGGGAGGAGCTGAGACAGCCGCCGAGGGACCCCAGAAGACCAGGTTCGGGGCCACTCTGTGCAGAACGAGCTGCACAGTGAAGGTAAGTATGACATGTTTGTTATTTAAAAAAAAAAAAAAAAACACCTTTACAACCCCTTTAAAGCCGCAAGCAGTTTTAAATGACTTTAAAAATGTCATTTTGTGCAGGGACTGTTCTAAGCACGGGAAACACATGCCACTTTATAGGCATACTATAGACACCCCCCTGGTATGATATTTAAAGGAATATTTCATTTTTTTTCCCTTTAAGTATCATTAAAATCACTGCTCCTGAAAAAACTGTCGTTTTTAAAACTTTTTTTGCATTGATACATGACCCCTGGGGCAGGACCCGGGTCCCCAAACCCTTTTTAGGACAATAACTTGCATATTAGCCTTTAAAATTAGCACTTTTGATGTTGAACGTTCGAGTCCCATAGACTTTAATGGGGTTCTAAAGTTCGCACAAACTTTCAGTCCGTTTGCAGGTTCTGGTGCGAACCGAACCAGGGGGGTGTTTGGTTCATCCCTAGTGGTGAGCAACCAGAGCCTCTCTAGGGGCTTATTCAGAGTGGGTCCCTATTACACCATAGAAGATGTGACATGACTCTAACTCAGTAATTACAGGAGGTAACTGTGAAGGAGGAAACAAGTTCAGGCTGGAGGAAAAAGTATTCTAAGACCATCACTTTTACAAAAAAATCACTTACAAAAGTGATGTCTTCATTCATCACATGGTGATGCGTGGGGAACCCTTAGAAGGAATAATCTGCGGGAGTTGTGCAGAGGACGAGCAACAGTCTGCAGGTAAATGCAGGAGGAGATTCACACTCAGTTTAAATGCACATCTAATCTTCTGCCTCTAACTTTGTGCTGTTGTGCTTAAATCTTAAATATGATGGCAATGATAGATTCTATGGGCATCCCATATTCCTTTCCCCTATCCAAGTTGTACCCCCCAATAAAACAACAAAAACAAAACCAGCAAAAGACTGTTCATTGTCTCTGAAAGTGATGTATGAAGTCTGGCAGTGGGGTGAATTGGTGGATTGTTTGTTACTAGCGGCAACTACATTGCTCCATATATAAGACCCTTATCTGAGCATGCAGCCTGGGTGGCTAAGAAGTAAAAAGTGAGAGTGCGGCCCCCACAAAAATGTCAGTAAAAATACACTAAAGTTAATTTTAGCACACACAAACACAATGAATTACCCATTTTGTTGGTAACATATAAAAGAAGAGGCTATAGTAAATAAATGCCCAACATGCGGAACTTTAAAATTCCACGTGCCTGTGAAAGAGCAACAAACTTCAGTATCCTATATTTTCCTTTTGCAACACTTTAAAAAGAATCTACAAGTCATCAGTTTAAAGTTAAGCATGAATAAAGTTAAACAATAATTTTGCCTTCCTCTGGATCAACTGTGAGTAGAGGATTGTATATTTTTTTCCCTAATATTGGTTGGAATGCAAGAACTAACTATGTAACTATGTAATGAGCCTGCAGCATGTGCGGTGATATGTAACATGTATAGTGCAATCAACATTTTTGTGCATAGGCTACCCCCAAACGCGTGCATATGTGTTCATATGTGTGTGTATGCAAAGGGGAGGTGGGGCAAAACAAATTTTGGGGGGAGATGGTAAGTGCTTTGGTGTAACTAAAATTTTTTACACTTTTCTACATTTCTTCTAAACACATAATTTTTTTATTCACATGGGGACAAAAAGTCCTCTCTGTGATGATTTTGTTGGTGACAGGTTCTCTCTAATAAAACACCCCTGTCCTCCTGCCCCCAATGAATTCCACTCTATTAGATTCTTCCTCAGCCCTGATCATTGAGGACAGTGAAACCAGGATCAGTTTTACATGTTGCTTCCTGGTCTGTAACAGGAAGGGGAGATAAATGAATGGATGTTCCCTCATCTCCCTCCCCTTTATGTAAAGGTATCCACTATGCTGGTCTGGAGTTCGCTGATGAGCGTGCAGAGCTGGGAAACATGGTGGGGGTGCGTGAATGTCGGAGGGGGGGGCAGACTGTGAGAAACACAGGTGTGATGGAAGCTTCCATCTGACAGCTAGGAGAGAATAGCAGTGCTATCTAAATTTGGCAATAAAAACACTTTTATTCTTATAAAGGAGAGACACTCACAGCATACTACTGTAAATAACACTTTGTGTAGCTAATAGTCCCTCCACTCTGCTCCAGGATTGATGGTGCTGGGGGAGTGATGCTAATTGCTCCAGTGGCTCTAGAGACTCCCAGCACTTCCTGGGGTTTTGGGTACACTCGGAAGGCGAAGATGACATAACTACCAATGAGCAGGCCTCGCGCACGTTAGGTTAGGTTAGACCTGAAGAAAAAGAACGCATGCTCCCAATGTGCGCCAGCCCGCTCACCTGGTACCCGGTAGTGATGTCATCTTTGCCTTCCGAGTATACCTGAGCCACCAGGAGGCGCTGGGAGCCACCAGTGCCACCAGAGCCATTGGCATTACTCCCCCAGCGGCACTGATCCCAGAGCAGAGCGGAGGACTATCAGCTATACAAAGTGCTGTTTCCACTAGACATGTGCAGAAAGGAAAAACTTGTTTAGTTTTGGATAGATTTGGTATGCTACTAATTTCATTTCTTTATGGAATTAATTTGGTTTTGAAATCCATATTGTTTCATTTCATTTTTGTTAAATTTTGTATTATTTTTGTAAAAATTTGTTTCATTTATTAATTTACGAACAAATTCAAATTTTTCAGAACCCCCTCCTGAACTATACTAGGCCACATGCCCCAAACATGGGGGGGGGTGCTTTGGGGCAAGGGGGGCTCTACGCCCCCTACCACAAAGCCCCTTGTCCCCATGTTGATGTTGATGTTTTCATATCGGTATATGCATATACAGTTGAAGGACATCTGGTTTTTGATGTTCGATTTATGATTATCATATTTCAACAATTCTGCAATATGGTCATATTTCATGTATATGGTTAGTGATTTTGTTATCACATTTTTTTTAGTCTAATAATTTTACCTTAGTTTTACATATATTTGTATTTGAATTTGTGAAAGGATGTTCATGCTGCTCTTATATTAAAAGAGGAGATATTGTTTGTTCGTTCTCAACCGGTAAACTTTTTAAAAGCTCATCTTTTACTAACTGCAACACCAGGTATCTTGTATATGACATTACCTGTGTGTAATGTCTAATCCAGTATGTGGATCGGCTCCATGACCACTTGTATGACAAAGAAAAAGATCATTCCACGAATGTGGCAAAGCATTGGAATGAACATCACAATAAAAATACATCTAGTTTGGTTAAACAAGGTGTTTAAAGATTTTGTTACCAGTTAGAGGTGAAGACAGGTTTAGGATGCTATGCAAGAAAGAAGTATTTTGGATTTTTAGCTAAAATACCAGAAAGCCAGCAGGTCTTAACTTTGAATGGGGCGTTTCCCACTATTATGAGTGAGGTTTATATCGCCTTTAAACTTTTTTCTCTCATGCATATATTTGTAAACTATATGTATATGTACAACAGTTAAAATATGGAAACATATGGCCAGATGTTTGGCACTATGAGATTTATTAGTTGGATTTTTACGATTGCATTATGTGATCTGTATATTTCAATGCTATATCTGGCTTAGGCTGACATATTTGGTCACTTATTCTATATATATCCATGTGTAAGTATGTTATTTTAGCTATGACTAAGCACCAGTGAGGGTGTGAAACGCGTTAGTTAAGATGTCGCTTGTGCTTCTTATGCTATATGGACTGTCTTTATACCTATAAAGGTGATTGCATTGGAGTGCGGCTATCTGGAATTTCTTCACTACATTGGTATTGTATGCGGAGCCAGCACCCTTTCTATGTACAGGGGATGTCATAAGCGGGATTGCCATTTAGAGTGGTATATTACCTGTGTCCTGTGAATGTCTCTCCTTTATAAGAATAAAAGTGTTTTTATTGCTACACATAGATGGCACTGCTTTTCTCTCCTATTTATTCCCCAGAGGTTCTTTCAGCTTTTTTTAGAGCTGGCATCTACTAAGACAAGCAGTTTCTAGGAATTGGAAGGACTCACAGCCATCCACTGAACTGTGTGAACTTTCCTTATAACATACTACTATACTTAAATGTCGAATGTTTTACCTTATCCAGCCTCAGCCCTAGTGCACCAATATTGTTTGTTTGTGTTTTCTTCCATCTGACAGCTGACAGTTGGCTTGTCAGATTTACATACACTCTCTGCAGCTGTGTGAGGGAGCGTAAAACCCCCTGAAGCCAGACCCATAGATTCTGTGGTGGTGGCAGTAAAAGGGTTTAAAGGGGCTTCTAGATTCTGATAAGCTCCCTAAACACAGATCCCTCCAACCACCATGAATTTAGCATAAGCCATATAGTTTGATGCATTTCAGCTACATACCATATCCTTTTTCAGAAAAAACAGGGGTCTATGTCTCCCTTCTTCCTCTTTCTGAGGAAGTATGCAATATGTGTCTGAAACATGTCAAAATATATGACATATGCTTAATTCATTGGACTTCTTATATCTCTAAGTGTTTATACCTTTTAATATTTTTACCAAATATTTTTGGGACTGTGGTTGCCCGTGCCAACAATGTGAGCTGCCGGCACTGAACACATAGGAAGTAGTCCTTTCTAGGAAGAATTGCTATGGTATTATGTTGTATTCTATGCTTGACTTCAAGTTTTGCTATTGTGAGTGTGATTTTAATACAATTTTATTGCATATACTATTCAAGGAGAATGATGTCTTTTTTTTTTACTGACAGTGTGGATGTCAGTAGGAGAAGATTGCACAGGACACTGAACAAGTGAAGACTGAACTTTGGAACCAGAAAGTAGTTGATATCTACAAGTCAGTAGGAGATAGTAGAGAATCAGTCAGGGAGGCCATGTGTAATTCATACTGTGAAAAACTGTGCTACCATGTACAGTATCTCACAAACGTGAGTACACCCCTCACATTTTTGTATATATTTTATTATATCTTTTCATGTGACAACACTGAAGAAATTACACTTTACTACATTTAGTGTAGTAAGTAGTGAGAGTACAGCTTGTATAACAGTGTAAATTTGCTGTCCCCTCAAAATAACTCAACACACAGCCATTAATGTCAAAACTGCTGGCAACAAAATTGAGTACACCCCTAAGTGAAAATGTCCAATTTGTGCCCAAAGTCTCAATATTTTGTGTGGCCACCATCATTTTTCAGCACTGCCTTAACCCTCTTGGGCATGGAGTTCACCAGAGCTTCACAGGTTGCCGCTGGAGTCCTCTTCCACTCCTCCATGATGACATCATGGAGGAGGGGAAGAGGAGCTGATGGAGCTGATGGATGTTAGAGACCTTGCGTTTCTCCACTTTCCATTTGATGATGCCCCACAGATGCTCAATAGGGTTTAGGTCTGGAGACATGCTTGGCCAGTCCATCACCTTTACCCTCAGCACTTAGCAAGCCAGTGGTCATCTTGGAGGTGTGTTTGTGGTTGTTATCATGTTGGAATGCTGCCCTGCGGCCAAGTCTCTGAAGTAAGGGGATCATGCTCTGCTTTAGTTTGTCACAGTACATGTTGGCATTCATGGTTCCCTCAGTGAACTGTAGCTCCCTGTCAGACTTACACGTACCTGACTGACGAACCCGGTATAGCAGGGGAGGCCTCCCGTACGTATCTGGTTCCCAGCCCCTGGTAGTGTAAACAGAGGGCACAGAAGCGCAGAGTGGTAAGAGAGCCTGGCAGGTGACTTGCGGAGGTAAGGCCCAGGATCCTGATGCGTATGGTCTGGAAGTCCTAGAAAGTAAGGGTCTAGGCAGCTGGTGCAGAGCAGGAGCAAAGTGGGCTGGTCCGGTCACAGGCAGGGTTGGCAACAAACGGTAAGCGAGGTACAGGGGACCAGGCAGGCTCAAAGTCCGGGTCACAGGCAGGGTTGGCAGCAGGCGGGCAGCGTGGTACAAAGGAGTAGGCAGAGTCGTAGTCAAGGAAAGCCATGGTCAGGTGCAGGCGGATAACAAGAGAAGTTCAAAGGCAGGCCGGGGTCACTTAGGTGATCAAACAGGCAAACAGGAGGCAAACAGGAAGCAAACAGGAAACAGGAAGTCAGGAACTGGGAGCTGCAGATTGGACAGCACCGAGCAGAAGATTCCAGCAGACTAAATAGGGCGGCTGGCACCAAGCGCCGTGCGAATTGGATTATCTCATGGTGAAGAGCCCCTACCACCATGGACAATGGAACCGTCTCATGAGTCACATGGGCAGGCTGTAGGGGTCTCCTGTCAAGAGCCTCAATGGCAAGTGGAGTGTCACGCAGCTGCTGTGGAAACGAGTGCTTTGATGCAAAGGCAGTATCAATAAACAAGCCTGCAGCCCCAGAGTCGATTAGAGCCTGTATTTCGTCGGACGACTCAGCCCAGGAAAGTGTGACCAAAACCAGGGGCT
Source organism: Lithobates clamitans (assembly GCA_037952925.1). Lineage (NCBI taxonomy): Eukaryota > Metazoa > Chordata > Amphibia > Anura > Ranidae > Lithobates > Lithobates clamitans. The sequence goes on along the minus strand of JBBGZY010000787.1, from coordinate 6,547,281 downwards.
TATCCCAAAACCCTCTGCATTTAACTGGATCGCACCCAAAACGCTGGGGAAGCATAGCGGAACCAGACATACCTCTTATAGAGGTAACACTTGGGGCGGGTGCATGTACAGAGACTGGCACAGCAGCAGGGACAGCCTGCAACTCAGGTTGTACCGGAGCAGTCACACTGGGAGATTCCAGGTGAGCCATGCGACTCAGGAGCGTTTGTAACACCATGGAAAACTGATCCATGCGGTGATCTTGCTTATCCAATATGGAAAAAATATTACCAGCAAGTGGATTGAGTGTATCTTCCGAATTCATGGCCTAAGCCTACTATCAGAAACCATGAAATAAGACTGAGACAGAGGTACACACTTGTTTAATAATAAAAGTAAATAGAACAAATGTAGTCCAAACATAGCCAGAGTTCAGGAACCAGAATGGATAGTCAGACAAGCCAAACATCAAGGAGCTGAGCGTATGAAAACAGAAAGCAGGATCTGGAGCCAGAAGGTATGTCAGCCAAGCAAGTCTTTTAACAGGAATGCACAGGAATGTCTCTATGAAGTTGACTAAGGCGAAGGCAGAGATCCTCTGGGCAGAATTGCTTAAGTAGGCAGGACTGATGAGCAGGATATCATCAACAGCTGAGTACCTGTGGAGAGATAGGAGCTGGCAATTAGCCGACAGCTGAGCGACCAACTCAGAGAAGCAGGGGCTGAGCCTGCTAAGGACCAGGCAAGACTAGCCCAGTTACAAAACTGCAACATGGAATAATTTATTGGACAAACTCACACAAACATATACACCAGGAGGACATTTCCCCGCCCTCCCCTTATGATCATATTACCCTAGCAAACTGTAACAAGAAACATTATTTACATAGCTAATTAATCATTTAAACAGCCTAGGTGACTCAGAGGTATGAGCTCTCAGGGCAGACTTGCCGTCTTTTAGCTCAGTAGACACAACACACATTATCATAAACATAAACACAGGATACCTTCACATAATAGCAGGAGCCCCTAGTAGCAGACGGACCGTCTCCTACATTGTACAGACAGAGGCCAATGTGATCAGCTCTTTCAATTAACACATACAGTATATTTCACAATCAAATAAACCAGTGTTAGGCCCCTTTCACACGGTCGGACCATTCAGGTCCGCCAGTCAGTTTTGACGGCGGACCTGAACGGGCACTCCATGTTAGCCTATGGAGCGACGGATGTCAGCGGAGACATTTCCACTGACATCTGACCCGGTCCGATCCGCCAAAAGCAGACGGATGGCCCTACGTTCAGATCTGTCGCTGGCGGGTCGGATCGGGTGAGATCTGATGAAAATGGAAATGCTGTCCGTTTTCGTCCAATCTCTCCATAGGCAGCAGCGGCGCTGGACAAGCCCCTCCCCGCTCAGTGAGCAGAGAGGGACCTGTCATCCGCCGGCTCAGCAACGATCAATGGAGAGATCTCCCGCTGAGCCGACGGTTTGAGGCCGCCTCGTGTGAAAGGGGCCTTAGTCTTTGTATATTTCCTGGGAGATATGGTGGATAAATATTACTGTTTCATTTTAAGTAATCCAAGCCACATTTTCTTGGTCACCCTGTGCCCCTAATAGACACAGGGTGACTTAGACATAAGAGGTGCATGGGGAGCTGAAGCAAGGGTTTCCCAACCTCTCCAAGGGATTCTGGGTTCCAGCAGCCCCCCTGCCCAAAGTGACTTCTATCACATACAGTATGTACTTAAAATGACCCTGCAACCTCAAATGTTCTGGGTGTGCATATACTGCTCTTCCTACCACACATCATGTTTTCTCTTGCCAACTCATATGTCACTGCAGGATTTATGAGCCAGTTGGAGGAACCACAGTATGCAGCAGGTAAAGCAGAAAAAAACAATACCTGCAGAGGCCGGGGAGCAGTTAAGTAACAGGATCTGAAGTCAGGGTCTTCTAGAAAGATAAGTATTGGTTGTTTTTTTTTTTAGGCTTTGCTGAATTTACAAGTGACCTCATCAACACAGGTTTGATTATAAAACATTTTTTTTCACTAACGTATACCTTACTGTTACAACTTATGAAGAACTGCTCTATGAACATACAACATTGTAGATTTTCTACTTCTTAACAAGTGGGTAGCAGCAAAATGTTACTTCTGAAAGATTTTTTCCTCCCTGCCTCCTCTCCCTCTTGTTCTCGCTCTTTCTCTCTACAGCATCACAGTTTTTTTGTGTGTTCAAAATACATACTGTATGAATAAATAAATCTATGCATGCTGTTAGAGTTCTTACATCAAAATAAATGCAGCGACCTTTGCTCTACTACTTTGTAAACCTGCTTTCTGATAGATGGTACTTGTACTATTAAATACCACTGCCTGTAACTTTCACCTGACATTGAATTATGTGACATTCTACTATTTGTGACACAAATCTTTTGTGGCATGATTTATAATTGGACCCAAGAGAGCAGAAATCTAAGTCAAAGGCCTAAAACTCAGTAAGACATATTTTAAAAGAGATTCCCTTGATTCCCCCAGATTTTGATAATGAATTTTCTATGTTTTTTGTCTAGCCTAATTTCACCATTTGGGATTGATCAAGATATTTTAATATATGAAACTGCTAAAGGGGTTTGCCTTGCTCATTTATGTAATCTATGAGATTAAATAAAATACTAAAATACAGAAAAAAAATGATAATTTAATAACACCATTAAAGTGAACTCCAAGCAAACAGCTACAGTAAATACACAGTTATGTGCATATTAACACAGAGCATTTAGCATTTGGAAAGTGTAAAATAAAACCTTACTTGCTTATATCTATAAGCCATAGCTGAAAATAATTGCAATATTTAATTCTGATTTCATAAGGTGGTATATAAGGTCATACTAAACAGCAATATACAGTAGATAACTAAACAGCAACATAAATAAATATTTTTTTTAAACAATGTGGCTTAGCTGTTGGTAATTGTAATGATTAATAGTCAAATGCTGAATAAAAATGTTAATAATTTAATACATAAGCTAAATCCTTCCTAATTCCCCCTTTCTTGTAACTTGATAATCTCCCCACATTTCTATGCCATGTTGCTGACAACATCAGTATTTTAGATGTATGTGTGTTCACGTGATCCTTCTAACCCCTCTAATACTGTGTGAGCAGTGTGGGGGAGTATAGTAATAGGTCAGCCATTATATCATAGGAGCTAAAATGATTTAGTTAGATAAATAATGATTAGAAAGCATTTATAAACATACTGTATATATATATAGATATATATATATATATATATCTATATATATATAGATATATATATATATATATACATATACAGTGGGGACGGAAAGTAATCAGATCCCCTTACATTTTTCACTCTTTGTTATATTGCAGCCATTTGCTAAAATCATTTAGGTTCATTTTTTTTCCTCATTAATGTACACACAGCACCCCATATTGACAGAAAAACACATAATTGTTTACATTTTTGCAGATTTATTAAAAAAGAAAAACTGAAGTATCACATGGTCCTAAGTATTCAGACCCTTTGCTGTAACACTCATATATTTAACTCAGGTGCTGTTCATTTCTTCTGATCATCCTTGAGATGGTTCTACACCTTCATTTGAGTCCAGCTGTGTTTGATTATACTGATTGGACTTGATTAAGAAAGCCACACACCTGTTTATATAAGACCTCACAGCTCACAGTGCATGTCAGAGCAAATGAGAATCATGAGGTCAAAGGAACTGCCTGAAGAGCTCAGAGACCGAATTGTGGCAAGGAGCAGATCTGGCCAAGGTTACAAAAAATTTCTGCTGCACTTAAGGTTTCTAAGAGCACAGTGGCCTCCATAATCCTTAAATGGAAGACGTTTGGGACGACCAGAACCCTTCCTAGAGCTGGCCGTCCAGCCAAACTGAGCTATCGGGGGAGAAGAGCCTTGGTGAGAGAGGTAAAGAAGAACCCAAAGATCACTGTGGCTGAGCTTCAGAGATGTCCTCAGTGCAAGACACATGAAAGCCTGCATGGAGTTTGCTATAAAACACCTGAAGGACTCCAAGATGGTGAGAAATAAGATTCTCTGGTCTGATGAGACCAAGATAGAACTTTTTGGCCTTAATTCTAAGCGGTATGTGTGGAGAAAACCAGACACTGCTCATCACCTGTCCAATACAGTCCCAACAGTGAAGCATGGTGGTGGCAGCATCATGCTGTGGGGGTGTTTTTCAGTTGCAGGGACAGGATGACTGGTTGCAATCGAGGAAAAGATTAATGCGGCCAAGTAGAGGGATATCATGAAAGAAAACCTTCTCCAGAGTGCTCAGGACCTCTGACTGGGCCGAAGATTTACCTTCCAACAAGACAATGACCCTAAGCACACAGCTAAAATAATGAAGGAGTGGCTTCACAACAACCCCGTGACTGTTCTTGAATTACCCTGACTTAAACCCAATTAAGCATCTCTGGAGAGACCTAAAAATGGCTGAAACAAATCATCTCCCAGCTTGGCTCAAGATTCCATGAGTTCAGGACATGTAAATAATAAGTATAGAGACCATAGTGTTTTCCGTATACAAATGTATTCAAAGCCCCCAAAAAGACAAGTTGCACTTACAAGATAAAAACTTTTAAAATCACATGTGAACCTCCAGGGTAGCACCGCTGTGTCCACATACACAGTGCCTAGCTGAACGTCACTATCTGCTCCTCCCTCCTAGATGCATATCAGCCAATCACAGGCCTTCCTCAGTAGATGGGTGGGCTGATGCCTCTAAGCTAATTTGTAGTGTATTGTTGCTATAGCAACCCTCCAGGCATTGCCATCGCTCAGTCTGCGGCGCAGAAAGAACCTCCCACTGTCCGTGTCTCCAGGACACACAAATAACAAGACCAGGGAGCGTGTCTCTCCTACTGCTATCTAGCAACTCGCAATTAGGATATTTAACTTTCTAAGCACCCGCAGACCTACATGACAATCTCCGATTACAATTTATCACATGCTAAGCATTAATAGATACAAATCCACTACCTATACTAACCTTCTAAAATTACATAATTATGTTTTAAAACATTACATGTTTATTACAAACCAACAAATCAATATATATGTTATGGGACTAAATTCAATTAAAATTATTATTCAAATTTTAAATATAATCAGCGTACTTCATATACATATAGGGTCACCAATCCCAAAATAAACACATAGACATATGTGAATTAAAAAATATATATAAATAAAATAAAAACTTTCCTATGTTTCCTACTAGGCTTTATACATTTCATGAAGGGTTACCTAAAATCACCCATTATAGATGAAACAGTTTAGATCGAAATCTATATTGAGGCCCCTGGGCGTTAAAACCTGGGTCTCATTTATCCAAGCATATATCCAAGGTGATTCACGTTGGCTTAATTGTCTTATGAAATTACCCCCCTCCAGTGATGTTTTACCTTTTCTATAGGCCAAAACTTTAACTGACTAGAATTTCTATAATGGACATCCCTAAAATGTTTAGAAACACAATATTCTTTTTTTCCTTTTTTGATCGTGTTGATGTGCTCATGCACCTTAACCAGCAGTGGTCTAGATGTTCGACCTACTTACTGGAGTTTGCATGAACACTCCAACATGTATACAACCCCTTCTGTAGAACAAGTAATGAAATCTTTAATCGTGTGTACTTTACCCGTGGCCGTGGCCACAAATTCACATTTCTTTTTGACATTACTTCCTTTTGTTGTTTAGCAGGCCAAACACTTCCCACAGGCATAAAAGCCGGAGAGGAAGGGAGTTAAAGTCCCTACAGTATTATTATGTTTATTAGGGGTGACTAGGGCTCCCGGGGCTAAAATATCTCTTAGGTTGGGTGCTCTTCTGTGCACAAATGAGGGGTGCTCAGGCAGAACACCACCCAATATTTTATCTCATAGTAACACACTCCAGTGTCTCCTAATGATCACGTATACTGTATATCTGACTCTTTTGAGTAGGGGCACACCACCGGCCGCTTGCTCCCACTGTGTTTACACACAGTGGTAATTGATCGGCGGGCGCCGCAGACTCGATGTCTGCCGGCACCTGCTAATCATCAGGTAGAGAGACAGAACGGTGATCTACATATGTAAACAAGGCAGATTTCCATTCTGACAGGAGGGAAGGGATTACATTTGTGTCCCTGCAAAGCAGGGAATAAATTCCATATCTATCTCATGTAAAAGCACCTCCCACACTACACATAAACACTGGTTAGGCACACAGATAACCCTTTAATCGCTGCTGATGTTAACCCCTTCCCAGCCAGTTTCATTAGTACAGTGACAGTGCATAGTTTGAGCACTGATCACTGTATTAGGGTCACTGGTTCCCAAAAACTCAAAAGTGTCAGTTAGTGTCAGAATGTTTGCTGTAATATCGGAGTCCTGTTATAAGTCACTGATCGCCGCCATTACTAGTAAAAAATAAATAAATAAATAAAAATATCCCATAGTTTGTAGATGCTATAACTTTTGCGCAAACTAATCAATACGCTTATTGGGATTTTTTTTACCAAAAATATGTAGCAGAATACATATTGGCCTAAATTTATGAAGAAATGACATTTTCCCAATATTTTTATTGGATGTGTTTTATAGCAGAAAGTAAAAAATATTATTTATTTTTCAAAATTGTCAGTCTTTTTTTGTTTATTTATTGTTTATATATATAATGCCCATGGTGTTCCTGCTAATCAGGCCAGGCACCCGATCCACTGTGCGGTTTGTGTGTGCTTCGCCATCTACTCTGGACTTTATTTATTTATTTATTTTCAGGTACTTACATAGCGCCATCAATTTACGCAGCGCTTTACATATATATATTATACATTCACATCAGTCCCTATACCCTCAAGGAGCTTACAATCTAAGGTCCCTAACGCACATTCATACCTATACTAGGGCCAATTTAGACAGGAACCAATTAACCTACCAACATGTCTTTGGAGTGTGGGGGGAAACCAGAGTACCCGGAGGAAACCCACGCAGGCACAGGGAGAACATGCAAACTCTAGGCAGGTAGTGTCGTGGTCGGGATTCGAACCAGCGACCCTTCTTACTGCTAGGCGAGAGTGCTACCCACTGCACCACTGTGCCGCCCACATGGCTTTTGACAAGTGAGATCTTCCCTCCTATCCACCAGAGGGAGCTCTGGTTCCATTATTCCGACTGAGCCTTAGGACCCGGCAGGAATGGGCGAGGTTCGCGCATGCACCGCACGATTATTACGTTCACATCTGGAATTCATACCGGATGGATGGTATATAAAGCTGCTACATGCAGCATTGAGACGCTGCGGGAACACAAGCACGCTACTATCTCCTATCCAGGTAACCTTTAAGTAGTCTAAATTTTGAAAAATGGCTCCTTTTTCTATCTCTACAGTTGCGATCGTGATTTTCAAGTTTTTGTTTTAAGATTATTATCTTTTCTTGCTGGCATTGTACTGCAGGTTATAACTGCTGTTCTAATTGTGTTTATCAGATAGCCTTAGAGTGACTAAAGTTTCCGGAGGTGTGTGGCCCTTGGCATTAAGCCAGCTGCAGAACCTATTCCTGTAAGTTGACCTTATCTTAGCTTTCTGCCCTTTCATGTCAGGAAGGATATTCCATCATTCCTTCAGACTTTACAGGGCATCCAATGTTTTTCCTTCTTTTAGTTGATCCTTGTCTGCCATCTATGGTCACCTGTAACGCATGGTTCCTCTGATGCAGCTAAACATCTAGCCATCCCAGCAGTTTTTGGTCCCTTTTTTCTAGGAGATATAGGTAAGCAGTGGTACCCTGACAGAGGAGACGCATATGTATAATAATAATATTAGATGTAAATGTCTGTATGAATTTTGAATCAATCTAATATGCTCAATTGTTTGTGTTTTTTGATAAAAGGCACTGTACATTGTAAACGGACAGCATCCCCTGAGGAAGCCCGACATATGGGCGAAACATGTTGGGAAGTTCACCATATATTGATGCGTTGTTGAAATTGTAACCAATTGTACTAGCCATCTGTGTATCTCCCCCTCTTCCCTTCTTTTAATGAATTAATTCTTATTTTGCTTCTCAAAATAAAATAATTTTTATATACTCTATTTGATATTTTGACAATTTATTCTGCACCAATAAAGTCCCAATTCTCCTGTTTTTTCATATTTTTTTGTTTATAGCGCATAAAATAAAAAAACCCGAAGGTGATCAAATACCACCAATAGAAAGCTCTATTTGTGGAAAAAAAAGGACTTATATTTTATTTGGGTACAGCGTTGCACAATCGTGCAATTGTCAGTAAAAGTAAAGCAGTGCCTTATCGCAAAAATGGCCTGGTCATGCAGGGGGTAAATCTTCTGGAGGTCAAGTGGTTAACAGGCCAAAAGGGAGCAAATAGGAAAAGTTCTTTGTTAAAGTGTTTCTAAAGGATAGCATTTTTTTACTTTAATTCATTCCCTGCATTAAGATAAAAAATTGTCCCAGTAGTTTTATCACCCCACCCCCACCTCCTTTTATACTTACCTGAGCCCTCTCTCGATCCAGCGCTGCACACGTCTGCAGCAGCACTGGTCTGTCTTCTTTGATTCACAGGAGAGATTAAGAACAACAGAAGCCATTGGCTCCTGCTGCAGTGCATGAAATCCTGTGAGAAGGGATCAGGGGGTGGTGCTGAGCCACACTATGTGTGTCTATGGATGCACATAGCCCTGCTCATGGGCAGTGTTGCAAACAATTCATAAATTTACCAACAGTTTGTAAAAGAGAGCCTGATTTTTCCTTTCCACAAATGTCCGTAGGACAGGAGAAGCTGTCCGTAATTTAGGGGTGGCTGGCTGCACGTGTCACGGTTCAGTGTGTCTCTTATACCTTGTACACACGGTCGGATTTTTCGATGGAAAAAGTGCGATCGGATTGTGTTGTCGGAAATTCCGATCGTTTGTGGGCTCCATCTGACTTTTTCCGTCAGAATTTCCAACACACAAAGTTTGAGAGCAGGATATAACATTTTCCGATGACAAAATCTGATCGTTTAAATTCCGATCGTGTGTACACAAATCCGACGCACAAAGTGCCACGCATGCTCAGAATAAATTAAGAGATGAAAGCTGTTGGCTACTGCCCCGCTTATAGTCCCGATGTACGTGTTTTACGTCACCGCGTTCATAACGATCGGATTTTCCGACAACTTTGTGCGACTGTGTGTATGCAAGACAAGTTTGGCCCAAAATTCGTCGGAAAAAATCCGATGGATTTTGTTGTCGGAATGTCCGATCAATGTCCGATCATGTGTACAGGACATTACAGCAGTCTGACAGTGCACAGCCCTCCTTCAGCACAATTTGGAGAGGAGAGAGGCTGGATCTGCTCTGCCTCTTTCCGCCTCTCTTCCCCTGTGACCACCCACACTCCAGTCCGTGCAGCTCGTGCTGTGTCTTTGAAGGAGTTTTGGGGGCTGGAAATTTTAAACAGAGCTGCTGGCAGCTATATGGTGAGCACATGAAGCCTTTGACTGACTGAGCCTCTTCAATTAGCCTTGTGAGTGAGCACTGTGATTGCCCCTCCCCCTTCCTTCTATTTCCCAAATCTCTCCCCATTTTCTTACTTTGTCCTCCATTAGTACCCATCATAACTGCAGTCAAAGAGTTTAGTTTTGTTTCATCAGCCATAGCACTTGTTCCTTTGTGCTTGTAAGTGAGTTCACACTGGTGTGCTGCAGTTTGGCTGCAGTGCTAGTGTATCTGCAGTGTTAGCTATGGTCCCATAGATTTCTATTAGGTTGCACATATTTCCTGCATGCTGCATCTTCTTGCACTTTCAGAAAACACAGTAAAAACACAGTTAACCTGTGATGTTACTACACCCACCAGGTGAACGCAGATGAGGCACTGCTATTTTTAATACATGCTGTATCTGCTTTTACCTTTGTTAGGCCCGGTTCACACTGATGCGCTGTGATTTTGTTCAGTTTTTTGTCCTTTGTAAGGTGCGAATTTACCTCAATTTTACCGCGAATTTCAGGAGTTGGACATAGCTGCGATTGATATTCTAGCCAATGGAATCATAATGTAAAAAAAAAAAAAAAAAAAGGTGTTAACTTCCTGTGTACTTCCTGGTTTTTGTGGAGAGTAGTGTGGTGGAATTCGCACATATGTGAACCCTCAATGCGATTCAAGAACGATTTACATTGATGTCTATGGAGACTAAATTTGCAACACAATGCAGTAAACTTGCACAAGGCCCTTTTTTTAATCGCATCGCATTCGTAGAGGAATCGCAACGCATGTATGTGAAGGACCGTCATTGAAAACAATGACTTTAGGGATGACATGCTAATTTAAAGTGTTTTTGACGCATCACATTCGTCATGAACTTGCATCAGTGTGAACCACGCCACCGTGTACCAGTGTCCCAGTGTCCCAGTGAATGGGTGTCCATGTACAGCTGGCCGGCTATTTGCTGCTATTCATTCTTAACACTGTAAGTGTAATTTTAATCTTTTAATAGATATGTTCAGATGGAATTATGCTATGGTGAGTCTTTCTTTTTTGGGTTTCGTATGACCACCTATTGGAGCTTCCTGGATTAGGAGAGCCCATTGAGCATCCACTAGAGTGTGGATCCCTCCAAGGTATCTGGCCTGTTTCCAGGATATGAGACCAGATTTGAGATACCTGGTTCACTTTGGGAAAAAAGCCCTGACCAGGTATAGGTCACAAGCTTGGCTAGCTTGCTATTTGGTAAGCTTGCATTTCACACGGTGGTCACAATTTTGTTCCGGTGGTGGATTTGTCACAAAATTGGTTATAATTTTATGAACACTTGGTTTATGAATTTGGACTGTCGTTACGGTGGGAGAATTCATTATACACCCTCTGATTCAAGATTCCTATCTACACGATTTTACATTCACATTATTATATTTTTATGTATTTATCTTTAATATTTATTTTAATACTTATTCACCATAGTCTTTTTCAATATTTGGTTTGATATATTGTTTTTGGTGATTTTTTATTTTATTATTTATCATTTGGTTATATGTCAATTATTTAGCACAAGTGTTGTCCATTCACTCCTCACCGCTGATATATTCTTTGTATTTACTTTTTGTGTTTATCCCACTTCTAGCAGCTGCTTTTTTTATTTTTATTTTATTGTTTGTCATAGCGCGGTATTCCACTTTTTTATTTATATGTCTTTTTTATAATAAATTATTTGGCAGTTTTACATTATGTGCAACCTCTTTTCCCCTCTATAAGTATGAAATGAATGCTGTCTGGCCCAATCTTGGAGTCTGAGGCTGGCGGAGTCCTTTCACCATGGATGGATGCCTGGATGGTCATTGATGACATGTGTGTTTGATCTCTGTTATGGGGATCCAGTTCATTTGGTAAGGGGCCATTATTGTCTGTGGTGGAGGACACAAAGTGTTTGATCGGCTTTCAAGATACCTACACTGGATTGGTGGATGGCTGATTGTTTCACTGACTCTTTGAATTTTATTTTTTGAACTCTGTTGTTTTATGAACTGTGCTGAAGAGTATCACATCACAAATCTGAATATCTTTTCACATAAACTGTTTCTTTGGACTTTATTTGGGCTGATACTCACCTATCATATGTGTATGTATTTATATATAACATCCAGTATATTTTATGTTTACAAACGTTTTTATTGTAGAAAAATATAACATCTGGGTGTACAGGCACGGTAGTGACAAGAATCATGGTGGCTAGAAAGCCCAAAACAGTTAAATGATATATCACACATAATGCAAATAATAATTCTCATAACCGTACAAAATAAGCCCATAAAAAAGAAGTAATAAAACAAAAAGGAAATGAAAAGACAATCAAATAAAGAAAAAAAAGAAAAAAGGGAGCTTACAGTTGTGATAAATGTGCACTTCTAGTAAATTGAGCTTACTGTCAGGCAACAAAAATGTTGTTTCCATTAATATAAGGATCAGATATGTTATGGAGGTCTGGAGGTATCCTAGCGGTATGTTCTAACAAATCGGATTATGATTTGCTTTATTGGGAGTCAGCTGCGGGTACTGAGGGATCCTCCAGTCTGTTACTAAGCAGATGGGCTGTCCAGATGTTCCACTTTCGGTCAAATATGTGCATGGAGTCTAGGAGAGTATGATGTATTCTCTCCATAGACCTGATGGACTCCATACGAGAAATCACCTGTGACCAGGAAACGTGGGGGCGCTTCCAGTTCAATGCTATTGCCCACTGAATTGCACTAAAAAGTGTGTGGATTAATTTTTGTATGGGGAGGGGAACATCTGGAAGCTCTGCAAACAGCAAACACATTTGACATGTCAATGTAAGCGATACTCCGGAAAGAAGCCTTATGAGAGATGTAGTCCTGTGCCAAACAGCGTCTAAGGCTTTACAACTCCAGAACGTGTGTAGCAACGTACCCCTGTCCTGGCATCCTCTAAAACATGTGCCAGAGACCAGGGGATACATTCTATGAAGGCGCTCTGGAGTGTAGTACCACCCAGTGTGAAGTTTGAGTACCGTTTCCTTAATTGACACAGAACGTGTGCATTTGTGCATGTTGTCTATCATGTCCTGCCAATCCCCAGCAGGGACCTCTTGGGCCCTCTCTGCCTCCCATGCTGCCATTGCTATGGAGTTTTGAGGGGAGTTATAATCATTGAGGTATCGATAAAGTACGGAGATGGTCCATTTATCCCTCGCCGCTTCTCCACATAACATCCAGTATATTTTATAGGTGCAGCTCTGCACACATATTGTTGCACTAAGCACAAAATATTTTTTCTTTAAAAAGAAGGAAAATTGCAGGACTTGTTTTTCACCTGCCAGGTTTCCCTATGTCCTTCATAATCCTAGTCACCATGGGCGTAGCATGGGTCACAATTGCAACCCCACCCATGTTCCAGGTGGCCCGTGTGGCCTCCCTATCACATTAGCATACCCCAACTACACAAAATCTTGGACTCAGGCTCCAATCTTCGTTGTGTCCTGCAGCCTAGTGGTGGAATGGTTGAGTTCCTGGTCTTCCACTTTGCATTCCAAACCACACCCCTCTGCTCCTGTTGGCTGGGAGAAGCTCTGAATTTCTAGCGCCATTTGTAAGTCTTGAGCTAGCGAGGGAGGATGGAAAATGGTGGTGCTGACAGCTTGCGTGGATCAGACATTGAGATGCGACAGGGCTGAGTGAGGGAGGGGAAGGAGAGCGCCCCCCTGGCAGCCAGGATAGTGTCATTCGTGAGGTAAGACACCCCATCAATCTGCGTAGGGCTGGGAGGGCACCGGGTTGTGAACATGCAGAGGAGTCTGCCCACCACCCTATGCCCAACCTCTGCTCCGTTGCTGCTAAAGCCTCTCAATAATGGAGCTCAAGCAGCACCTGCACCCTGCCTGTAAAAGGAGAAATGCAATCTCTCCCAGGCTTGGGTAATGGTTCCTTTCAGCCTCCCCTTCCCCCTTCCCCCTCAGGTCTAACACAGTGAGAGCAGCAGCAGTATGAGGGGGAGGGGAAAGACAAGGAAGGCAACATTGCACTTCAGTCCTGATCACAGCTCCTCATCCAGCAGTCACCAGAGCTCTCCCCTAGACAGTCAGGCTACATTCTTTACATGTGAGTCCTGGCTGTTCTGCTTTCCACTCTGTACTTAGCTGTGTTGTGAACCTGCACATCAGCATGACAGGTATAGGGAAAGTGTAAGTCAGATTCTTGATTATGTTAGGAATATACTGGGACTTTTCAGGTGCTTTAGTACATAGATGTATTCCACATACACATTTTATCTTATATCTTATTAAAAATTATATCTTATATCTTATTAAAAAGAATGTGTATGTGGAATACATCTATTTACTGTAGTACCTGAAAAGTCCCAGTATATTCCTAACATACTCAAGAATTTGAGCATCAACAGAAAGTGAAGTGGTGCCCTAATACAGCCCAACTCCAGCAAACAAAAAAAAGTCCACAGTGCAGTGCATGTGTGTGTGTATGGGGAAGGGGTAGGGGGTGGGAGACTAGCCTATTTCACATCCATGTTTCCATGCTCCAGCCAGCTGCAGAGTTCCCTTCTTCCACCTAAAACCTCAGCATCATCACATACCATACAGGAACATTAACCCTGTATAGTACGATGAGGGGGGCTGGAGTGTGATTGTAGCCAGTCATAATGTTCACAGAAACTGTGGGGAACCAGTCGCAGCACCGGAGGATGCCTGCTTAAAGAGGAGCACCAGTCTCCCCCCAAAAAATTTAAGGTTAGCAGCAACAATTCCTGTAGCTGCTGACTTTTAATATAAGGACACTTAACTGTCCAGGGATCCAGCGATGTCCTTACCCAACCTCAGGCTTTGGGCAAGGACATCTGGGCTTTGTGAACAGGCTGCAGTCTTCTGAGACTTGTTAAGGGTCCCAGAGGGCTGCAGAGGAAGGGGGGGTAAACTGGCTCAGATCGCTGTGGCACACCTGACCTGGTCAAAACCAGGTACCAAAAAAGTGGACACTGTCATTACCAACATTCCTGTTCATTCATGCAGCTGAGGCTGCAGAGATGGAAACTGTGTCCTCAATGACCTTTCTCTGTCTTAAAAGTGAAATAAGAGGGATTTAGACCCCTAATATTTCACCAAAGCCCTCCAGCAGTGTTAAAAATTTGTAAAAATAATAAAATAATAAAATGAAATAGTAAAAAAATTTTAAAAAATACTAGCGAAAATTAGAAACTACTGACCCCATCCTCTGCCCTACTGACAAAGCCCACTGCCCCTAAGATCTGATGGGCAGTGTCAAATGTGTTTGTGGTTTGGTGGAGGGATGTAGGCTGAGGCCGCTCTTTATCGTTTTTTCACCTGGGCTGGTCAGGAGTAGGGATGAGCCAAGCACCCCCCTGTTCGGTTCACACCAGAACATGCCAACAGGAAAAAAGTTTGTTCGAACACGCAAATACCATTAAAGTCTATGGGATACGAACATGAATAATTAAAAGTGCTAATTTTAAAGGCTTATATGCAAGTTATTGTCATAAAAAGTGTTTGGGGACCTGGGTCCTGCCCCAGGGGACATGGATCAATGCAAAAAAAGTTTTAAAAACGGCCGTTTTTTCAGGAGCAGTGATTTTAATAATGCTTAAAGTCAAACAATAAAAGTGTAATATCCCTTTAAATTTCATAGCTGGGGGGTGTCTATAGTATGCCTGTAAAGGGGCGCATGTTTCCCGTGTTTAGAACAGTCTGACAGCAAAATGACATTTGGAAGGAAAAAACCCATTTAAAACTACTCGCGGCTATTGCATTGCCGACAATACACATAGAAGTTCATTGATAAAAACGGCATGGGAATTCCCCACAGGGGAACCCCAAACCAAAATTAAAAAAAAAATGATGTGGGAGTCCCCCTAAATTCCATACCAGGCCCTTCAGGTCTGGTATGGATATTAAGGGGAACCCCAGCCAAAATTTAAAAAAAATGATGTGGGGTCCCCCTAAATTCCATACCAGACCCTTCAGGTCTGGTATAGATTTTAAGGCGAACCCCGCGCCAAAAAAAAAAAAAAACAGCGTGGGGTCCCCCCAAAAATCCATACCAGACCCTTATCCGAGCGCGCAACCTGGCAGGCCGCAGGAAAAGAGGGGGGACGAGAGTGCGCCCCCCCCTCCTGAACCATACCAGGCCACATGCCCTCAACATTGGGAAAGTGCTTTGGGGTAGCCCCCCAAAACACCTTGTCCCCATGTTGATGAGGACAAGGGCCTCATCCCCACAACCCTGGCCGGTGGTTGTGGGGGTCTGCGGGCGGGGGGCTTATTGGAATCTGGAAGCCCCCTTTAACAAGTGGACCCCCAGATCCCGGCCCCCCCCTGGTGAAATGGTAAAGGGGTACTAACCCCTACCATTTCACTAAAAAACTGTCAAAAATGTTAAAAATGACAAGAGACAGTTTTTGACAATTCCTTTATTTAAATGCTTCTTTTTTCTTCTATCTTCCTTCATCTTCTTCTTCTGGTTCTTCTGGCTCTTCTGGCTCTTCTGGTTCTTCCTCCGGCGTTCTCGTCCAGCATCTCCTCCACGGCGTCTTCTATCTTCTTCTCCTCGGGCTGCTCCGCACCCATGGCATGGGGGGAGGCTCCCGCTCTTCTCTTCATCTTCTTCTGTTCTTCTTTTCTTCTCTTCTTCATTTTCTTCTCCGGGCCGCTCCGCACCCATGCTGGCATGGAGGGAGGCTCCCGCTGTGTGACGGCGTCTCCTCGTCTGACGGTTCTTAAATAACGGGGGGCAGGGCCACCTGGTGACCCCGCCCCCCTCTGACGCACGGTGACTTGATGGGACTTCCCTGACGTCAGACGAGGAGACGCCGTCATACAGCGGGAGCCTCCCTCCATGCCGGAGAAGAAAATGAAGAAGAGAAGAAGAGAAGAAGAGAAGAAGGAAGAAGAGAAGAAGATGAAGAAGAAGATGAAGAGAAGAGCGGGAGCCTCCCCCCATGCAATGGGTGCGGAGCGGCCCGAGGAGAAGAAGATAGAAGACGCCGCGGAGGAGATGCTGGAAGAGAACGCCAGAGGAAGAACCAGAAGAACCAGAAGAAGAAGAAGATGAAGGAAGAAAGAAGAAAGAAGAAGAATTTAAATAAGGGAATTGTCAAAAACTGTCTCTTGTCATTTTTAACATTTTTGACAGTTTTTTAGTGAAATGGTAGGGGTAAGTACCCCCTTACCATTTCACACAGGTGGGGGCCGGGATCTGGGGGTCCCCTTGTTAAAGGGGGCTTCCAGATTCCAATAAGCCCCCCGCCCACAGACCCCCACAACCACCGGCCAGGGTTGTGGGGATGAGGCCCTTGTCCTCATCAACATGGGGACAAGGTGTTTTGGGGGGCTACCCCAAAGCACCCTCCCAATGTTGAGGGCATGTGGCCTGGTACGGTTCAGGAGGGGGGGGCCGCACTCTCGTCCCCTCCTCTTTTCCTGCGGCCTGCCAGGTTGCGTTCTCGGATAAGGGTCATTTTTTTTTTTTTTGGCCGGGGTTCCCCTTAATATTCATACCAGACCTGAAGGGCCTGGTATGGAAGTAGGGGGACTCCCACGTCATTTTTTTTTTTTAAATTTTGGTTCGGGGTTTCCCTGTGGGGAATTCCCATGCCGTTTTTATCAATGAACTTCTATGTGTATTGTCGGCAATGCAATAGCCGCGAGTAGTTTTAAATGGGTTTTTTCCTTCGAAATGTCATTTTGCTGTCAGACTGTTCTAAACACAGGAAACATGCGCCCCTTTACAGGCATACTATAAACACCCCCCAGCTACGAAATTTAAAGGGATATTACACTTTTATTGTTTGACTTTAAGCATTATTAAAATCACTGCTCCTCAAAAAAAAGTCAGTTTTTAAAACTTTTTTTTGCATTGTTCCATGTCCCCTGGGGCAGGACCCGGGTCCCCAAACACTTTTTATGACAATAACTTGCATATAAGCCTTCAAAATTAGCACTTTTGATGTCTCCCATAGACTTTTAAAGGGTGTTCCGCAGCATTCGAATTTGCCGCGAACACCCCAAATTGTTCGCTGTTCGGCGAACTTGCGAACAGCCACTGTTCGAGTCGAACATGAGTTTGACTCGAACTCGAAGCTCATCCCTAGTCAGGAGTAGCGATAATACTTTCCTCTTTACATTTACTAGCCATTATATATAAAGTTGACCCTGGTGGTGTGGATGTGTCATTGTCATCATCCCATAACATTAATGAAAAAACTGCATAAACCTCTAAAGGGATTTTTAAGGCAATGAAAACTAAAAAATATTATAATAAATGTTTATTGTAGATATATATAAATAGGTTGCATAATTACAAAGGTCAATATAATAATTGAAGATAACACATAGCAGAATATTAAAAAAGTGCATTCATATAGAAACCAAAGAACAAGAATCGGAGAAGGTGATACATAACACTACCCGATACAATCACCACAGACGAGAAACCGTGGTGTCGAGTAGTGAAATTCCAACGCGTTTCAACATGCTCAATTCAGAGAAAAAGTCTTCTTCAGGGAAATGTATCATAATCTAAATGAAATCAAAAACAGCAATATTATGGGCTGTGTAAAATTATGTATATATCTCACATCTACTCACATCCTCCCAATGCACTTCAAGGGTTAATTGAATCTCCCGTGTCAGGGCGAGAGGTCCTGCTTCTCCATGAGTTAACAGTGTCTAGAATCCTCTACAGGACGGCTGGATATATAATTGCAATCCAAATGTTGGCGTTCCAGCATCAAATATTAGAAGTCTGTATACAACAGGGTAAAAGGCTAAAAAAGTAAGGACAAAGACCTGGTAGAGAAGCAAGGGGGGGTAAAAAGGGCCCCCTTTCCTCTATGCTAGTGTTAAGGTGTAAGATAAGTAACTCACTTTTAACAGGAAGTATAGGTCTAATACGTCCGGAGCAATCCGCATACCCTGGTGTCCCTCGGGAGTAACCGAGGGAAGGAGTGACGCTGTGTGCCTTCCCTGGCATCCTTATATCTGGTGTGGGCAGGGATGGGCTGCCGCATCAGCCAATGGCGTGGCACGCCTACAATCAATGCTGACAGGGAAGTCCAACGTGGTCACACCGCGTGTTCCCATAGCAACGGACGCCGCTGCTGGTATTGCGCATGCGTGCCGCTGCGGCGTGCATCACAAGGATACAAAGCAGACTGAATGCGCCGGCCGCCATGATGGAAAGGGGCCGTGCCCATAGTTGGAAAGCCGTGAGGTATCACCGAGTCAGCCAAACACTACGGCGTAGCTGGTACGGTGTCCACACTACAGGGAGGAAAAAACACCCCCACCCCAAGGTGGAAATTGTGCCCATGGAGCCGCCAACCGGGATGGTGAATCCCGGTCAGCGGAACGGCATGGAGGGGGTGGATGTTGGGATATCGGGGTTTCCTCCAAGGGCCTGTGACACCTAGAGGGCCATCCCCTGATCCACCCAGGATATCCAAAGGGGGGAGAAATGAAAAAATGAGTCACCGCGGTCCCCCTGTGCAGGGTAAGGACAGGACAAAGAGGGTAGATACCCTTCCCAATGGGAAAACCCCCAGGGAGATGACACTCCACCCCCACATCGGGCAACCCAGAAATACATGAGGGATGAAGTAGATGCAAGATCAAAACAAACTACTGCTTGGTGGCCCTAATCGACACCAAGAGATATAATGTAGCAATAAAGTCATTCAATGAAATAAAATACAGTCAATTGAAGAACAGTAGTGAATCTCATAACACCATCCCGAGTTGGCCCAGGCAGCATAGGCCACATCAGGTGGCGACGAGACAGCAAAAAACCACATCCATGTGTAAGTATAACAAATATCTAAATATATATGAGAATATATGTATGAAAACCCTTTGGGTGATAGATCTCATATCTTCACTCCAATGAACGAACCAGGGGTTTGCATGGGATACCCCATGAGGAGAAAGGTCAGAGCAATAGGGGGGGGGTTTTTGAAACTAAGGACATGGAAAAAGACAAGGGGGGCAAACAATGACCTTTAGTCGGTTTTGCCCGAACTAAAGCCATCCAAGAAGGGCCTGAAGCTCTCTGTTTCATTTAGGCCAGGGGGGGTGGTGACCCTAAGACACCTGATCCAGCGCATTTCTTGCTGGAGCAGGATCTTGTTCCAGTCACCCTCCCTAATTGGTATGTGGAGTCTATCCAGTACTGTAAAATTGACTTTGGGCATCCTATAGTTGTGTTGTCTGGCTACATGTCTTCCTAGCGGAAGGTAGAGATTACCAATGCCCATACTGTGCATGTGTTTTTCAACTCTTTTGCCAAATTCTTGTCGGATTTTTCTGACATAGAAGGCCCCACATTGGCATTGCATCAAGTACGCGATAGCAGCGGCGGCGGCCGTTGCCATGGGAACACGCGGCGTGACCATGTTGGACTTCCCTGTCGGCTGTGATTTCAGGCGCACTCACTATTGGCTGACGCGGCGGCCCATCCCCGCCCACACCAGATATAAGGACACCAGGGAGGGCACATGGCGTCACTCCTTCCCTCGGTTACTGCCGAGGGACACCAGGGTTGCTCCGGATGTATTAGACCTATACTTCCTGTTAAAAGTGAGTTACTTATATTGCACCTTAACACTAGCATAGAGGAAGGGGGGCCCTTTTTACCCCCCTGCTTCTCTACCAGGTATTTGTCCTTACTTTTTACCCTGTTATATACAGACATCTAATATTTGATGCTGGAACGCCAACATTTGGATTGCAATTATATATCCAGCCGTCTTGTAGAGGATTCTGGACACTGTTAACTCATGGAGAACCAGGACCTCTCGCCCTGACACGGGAGATTCAATTAACCCTTGAAGTGCATTGGGAGGATGTGAGGATGTGAGTAGATTGTGAGCTGCAATATGTGAGATATATATAAACAATTTTACACAGCCCATAATATTGCTGTTTTTGATTTCATTTAGATTGTGATACATTTTCCTGAAGAAGACTTTTTCTCTGAATTGAGCATGTTGAAACGCGTTGGAATTTCACTACTCGACATCACGGTTTCTCGTCTGTGGTGATTGTATCGGGTAGTGTTATGTATCACCTTCTTCAATTCTTGTTCTTTGGTTTCTATATGAATGCATTTTTTTAATATTCTGCTATCTGTTATCTTCAATTATTCTATTGACTTTTGTAATTATGCAACCTATCTATATATATCTACAATAAACATTTATTTTAATATTTTTTCGTTTTAATTGCCTTAAAAATCCCTTTAGAGGTTTATGCAGGTTTTTACATTTACTAGCCTTCTGGATTGATATCCAAGCCTGCCCCCCATGCTCAGGAACACAGGGATATATTTTCATATTCCTTTAAATAGCATGCCTGAGGGTCCCCTTAGTCTGCCTGTAAGGTAGCGTGTTTTTCCTATGTTTAAAACAGTACTGCAGCAAAATGACATTTTTAAGGAAAAAATATCATTTAAAATTGCTTATGGCTTTAATGTATTGCCAGATCTCGGCAATATACATAGAAAAATCATTGAGAAAAACAGCGTGGGTTCCCCCCCAGTCCATACCAGGCCGTTCAGGTCTGGTACGGATAATAAGGGGGACTCCATGCCAAAATCTTTTTTTTAAATGTCGTGGGGGTGTCCCCCAAAATCCATAGCAAAACCAAAGGACCTGGTATGGACGGGGGACCCCATGCCCATATCCATTTTTCTTAATTCTGTCATAGGGCTCCCCTTAACCACTTCAATACACTATATTATACATTGTACACTGCACTATGTACCCTGCACTCTATTATATTATAGTATATTATATATACTACACTGACTGCACTAACTACTCTGAATTACAGTATATATACTATACGGACTGCATTATATACTCTGAACTGCAGTATATATACTATACGGACTGTACTATATACTCTGCTGAAAAATTGGGCCTTAGGTGTTGGTGGTGGCAGAACATGGTAACCCCTCACAGTTACTCTTGTTGGGCACAGGAACGGGCCCTGCTGTTAAATATTATTTCAAAAATTGTAATCACATGCCCTTGTTAAACAGGGGCAGAAACATTTGGCCTTAGGTATTGGTGGTGCCAGAACAGAGTAACCCTTCACAGTTACTCTTGTTGGATGCAGGAATGGTCCCAGCTGTTAAATATTATTTTAAAAATTGTAATTATATGCTCCTGTTAAACAGGCATTCATCTCCCAATGAAGTGGAGAGGGTTACCTGGCCAAAACATCTCCCCCCATACATTTTTTTAAATAGCCCATGGGGGGGGGGACTGATAGGTGAACCTTATGCCTTTGTCTTTAAATAATCCTTAAAAAAAGTTATACTGATGTTGGCCAAGAATGTTTTTGTCTAATCTGCTTTCCATGTTTATGTGCAAAATAAAATATTTTTTTTTTCTTGTTTGACTCCACAGTTTCCTTCCAACCCACAGGAACGGCAGACTGTGGCTTCCCACTTTGCCCAGCGGTGGGACTTTCCTAACTGCGGAGGGGCAATTGATGGGAAACACGTCCACATCGTCCCACCACCCAACTCAGGGTCATACTATTACAACTACAAGGGGTTCAATAGTATTGTGATGTTGGCGGTGGTGTCAGCTACTTACAAGTTCCTGTATGTAGACTTGGGGAAGAATGGCCGGATGTCAGATGGAGTCATCGCACACACGGAGTTCTACAGGCATCTCCAGAATGGCAGCTTGGACTTGCCACCTCCAGAAGACAATGCGGAAGGACTCCCATTCGTCATCGTTGTGGATGAAGCGTTTGCGCTGGGGGACCACTTATGCGGCCAATCCCTATGAGGACCCTCACCCCGGACCAGAGGGTTTTAATTACTGGCTGGCCAGAGCCAGAAGCATGGTGGAGAACGTGTTTGGAATAATGGCCACCTGTTTCCGCCTATTTCTTACACCGATACACACGGTGGAGTATAAACTCAATCACATCATCCTGGCTTGCTGTGTTTTCTACAACTTTTTAAGGAGAAATTCTGTGAATTATGCTGGCTCAGTTGGGCCTGAAGCCAGAATTATTAATCTCAATTAACCAACCCTGACGGCGTTTAAAGCTGGCCGTCCTGGCTTGCCCCCCCCTGAGTGCCCGCGAGGTCCGTATAAGATACATGGAATACTTTGCGGGTAGGGGGGCCATCGATATGCCAGACAATGTCTGAGACATTTTTTAGATAAAATTTTTTTTTGAAAATGAACAAATATTTGCTTACATTTATTGCTTGTCTTTCTTTTAGCTGACCATGACAGAAATTTGGGGAGTCCTGAAAATGGCGTGATTAGGTAAAATTAAAAAGCACTGTTGGGTGTTATTTACTAAAGGCAAAGTCACTTTGCACTACAAGTGCACATGAGACTGCACTGAAACTGCACTTGTAGTGCAAAGTGGATTTGCCCTTAGGAAATAACCCCCATTGTCACTGAAAACACCAATTTTACTACAATAAAAGTTTATGAGCATTGAAAGAAGAAGCCACACATTGTTGATTCAGACAAATCGAGGAAAGCTGGAAGCCGCACACCGGTATAGTGATGAATGCTTTATTTAAAAAGCTGGATCATGAAGACACACAAAACTTGACAGCAGAAGCGTACAAAAGCAGCTAACGCGTTTCACACTACAATGAGTGCTTATTCATAACTAAGCTTATTCATGAATAAGCACTCATTGTAGTGTAAAACGCGTTAGCTGCTTTTGTACGCTTCTGCTGTCAAGTTTTGTGTGTCTTCATGATCCAGCTTTTTAAATAAAGCATTCATCACTATACCGGTGTGCGGCTTCCAGCTTTCCTCGATTTGTCTGCCTCATCTTGCATCAGCCAGCACCTGGGACTCTTCCCTTTTGAAGGATAATACTACACTGGCGTTCATCTCCCCTGGTCTGCGCCTACCTGAGCGGTGGGACCCCTCTCTGCTTATCTTGCTTTTCTGGATTTACACATTGTTGATTATCAATAGGGATGAGCTTCGAGTTCGAGTCGAACTCATGTTCTACTCGAACATTGGCTGTTCGCAAGTTCGCCGAACAGCGAACAATTTGGGGTGTTCGCGGCAAATTCGAATGCCGCGGAACACCCTTTAAAAGTCTATGGGAGAAATCAAAAGTGCTAATTTTAAAGGCTTATATGCAAGTTATTGTCATAAAAAGTGTTTGGGGACCCGGGTCCTGCCCCAGGGGACATGGATCAATGCAAAAAAAAGTTTTAAAAACGGACGTTTTTTCAGGAGCAGTGATTTTATTAATGCTTAAAGTCAAACAATAAAAGTGTAATATCCCTTTAAATTTCGTACCTGGGGGGTGTCTATAGTATGCCTGTAAAGGGGCGCATGTTTCCCGTGTTTAGAACAGTCTGACAGCAAAATGACATTTGGAAGGAAAAAACTCATTTAAAACTACCCGCGGCTATTGCATTGCCGACAATACACATAGAAGTTCATTGATAAAAACGGCATGGGAATTCCCCACAGGGGAACCCCGAACCAAAAAAAAAAAAAAAAAAATGATGTGGGGGTCCCCCTAAATTCCATACAAGGCCCTTCAGGTCTGGTATGGATATTAAGGGGAACCCCAGCCAAAATTTAAAAAAAAAATTGACGTGGGGTTCCCCCTAAATTCCATACCAGACCCTTCAGGTCTGGTATGGATTTTAAGGGGAACCCCGCGCCAAAAAAAAAAAAAAAAACGGCGTGGGGTCCCCCTAAAAATCCATACCAGACCCTTATCCGAGCACGCAACCTGGCAGGCCGCAGGAAAAGAGGGGGGGACGAGAGTGCGGCCCCCCCCCCCTCCTGAACCGTACCAGGCCACATGCCCTCAACATTGGGAGGGTGCTTTGGGGTAGCCCCCCAAAACACCTTGTCCCCATGTTGATGAGGACAAGGGCCTCATCCTCACAACCGTGGCCGGTGGTTGTGAGGGTCTGCGGGCGGGGGGCTTATCGGAATCTGGAAGCCCCCTTTAACAAGGGGACCCCCAGATCCCGGCCCCCCCCCTGTGTGAAATGGTAAGGGGGTACTTACCCCTACCATTTCACTAAAAAACTGTCAAAAATGTTAAAAATGACAAGAGACAGTTTTTGACAATTCCTTTATTTAAATGCTTCTTCTTTCTTCTTTCTTCCTTCATCTTCTTCTTCTTCTGGTTCTTCTGGCTCTTCTGGTTCTTCCTCCGGCGTTCTCGTCCAGCATCTTCTCCGCGGCGTCTTCTATCTTCTTCTCCTCGGGCCGCTCCGCACCCATGGCATGAGGGGAGGCTCCCGCTCTTCTCTTCATCTTCTTCTCTTCTTCATCTTCTTCTTCATCTTCTTCTTCATCTTCTTCTTCTTCTTCCTTCTTCTCTTCTTCCTGTCTTCTCCGGGCCGCTCCGCAATCCATGCTGTGGCATGGAGGGAGGCTCCCGCTGTGTGACGGCGTCTCTTCGTCTGACGGTTCTTAAATAACGGGGGGCGGGGCCATCCGGTGACCCCGCCCCCCTCTGACGCACGGTGACTTGAGGGACTTCCCTGTGACGTCACGGGGAATGCCACAGGGAAGTCCCGTCATGTCACCGTGCGTCAGAGGGGGGCGGGGTCACCGGGTGGCCCCGCCCCCCGTTATTTAAGAACCGTCAGACGAAGAGACGCCGTCACACAGCGGGAGCCTCCCTCCATGCCACAGCATGGATTGCGGAGCGGCCCGGAGAAGACAGGAAGAAGAGAAGAAGGAAGAAGAAGAAGAAGAAGAAGAAGATGAAGAAGAAGATGAAGAAGAAGATGAAGAAGAGAAGAAGATGAAGAGAAGAGCGGGAGCCTCCCCTCATGCCATGGGTGCGGAGCGGCCCGAGGAGAAGAAGATAGAAGACGCCGCGGAGAAGATGCTGGACGAGAACGCCGGAGGAAGAACCAGAAGAGCCAGAAGAACCAGAAGAAGAAGAAGATGAAGGAAGAAAGAAGAAAGAAGAAGCATTTAAATAAAGGAATTGTCAAAAACTGTCTCTTGTCATTTTTAACATTTTTGACAGTTTTTTAGTGAAATGGTAGGGGTAAGTACCCCCTTACCATTTCACACAGGGGGGGGGCCGGGATCTGGGGGTCCCCTTGTTAAAGGGGGCTTCCAGATTCCGATAAGCCCCCCGCCCGCAGACCCTCACAACCACCGGCCACGGTTGTGAGGATGAGGCCCTTGTCCTCATCAACATGGGGACAAGGTGTTTTGGGGGGCTACCCCAAAGCACCCTCCCAATGTTGAGGGCATGTGGCCTGGTACGGTTCAGGAGGGGGGGGGGGCCGCACTCTCGTCCCCCCCTCTTTTCCTGCGGCCTGCCAGGTTGCGTGCTCGGATAAGGGTCTGGTATGGATTTTTAGGGGGACCCCACGCCGTTTTTTTTTTTTTTTTTTGGCGCGGGGTTCCCCTTAAAATCCATACCAGACCTGAAGGGTCTGGTATGGAATTTAGGGGGAACCCCACGTCAATTTTTTTTTTAAATTTTGGCTGGGGTTCCCCTTAATATCCATACCAGACCTGAAGGGCCTTGTATGGAATTTAGGGGGACTCCCACATGATTTTTTTTTTTTTTATTTTGGTTCGGGGTTCCCCTGTGGGGAATTCCCATGCCGTTTTTATCAATGAACTTCTATGTGTATTGTCGGCAATGCAATAGCCGCGGTAGTTTTAAATGTGTTTTTTCCTTCAAAATGTCACTTTGCTGTCAGACTGTTCTAAACACGGGAAACATGCGCCCCTTTACAGGCATACTATAGACACCCCCCAGGTATGAAATTTAAAGGGATATTACACTTTTATTGTTTGACTTTAAGCATTATTAAAATCACTGCTCCTGAAAAAACGGCCGTTTTTAAAACTTTTTTTTGCATTGATTCATGTCCCCTGGGGGAGGACCCGGGTCCCCAAACACTTTTTATGACAATAACTTGCATATTAGCCTTTAAAATTAGCACTTTTGATTATTCATGTTCGTGTCCCATAGACTTTAACGGCGTTCGCGTGTTCGAACGAATTTTTTTCCTGTTCGCATGTTCTGGTGCGAACCGAACAGGGGGGTGTTCGGCTCATCCCTAATTATCAATCTTTTTAACCACTTGAGCCCCGGACCATTATGCTGCCTAAGGACCAGAGGTCTTTTTCCAATTTGGCACTGCGTCGCTTTAACTGCTAATTGCGCGGTCATGCAATGCTGTACCCAAACGAAATTTGTGTCCTTTTCTTCCCACAAATAGAGCTTTCTTTTGATGGTATTTGATCACCTCTGCCGTTTTTATTTTTTGCGCTATAAACGGAAAAAGACCGAAAATTTTGAAAAAAAATGATATTTTCTACTTTTTGTTATAAAAAAAATCCAATAAACTCAATTTTAGTCATACATTTAGGCCAAAATTTATTCGGCCACATGTCTTTGGTAAAAAAAAAGTTAATAAGCGTATATTTATTGGTTTGCGCAAAAGTTATAGCGTCTACAAACTAGGGTACATTTTCTGGAATTTACACAGCTTTTAGTTTATGACTGCCTATGTCATTTCATGAGGTGCTAAAATGGCAGGGCAGTACAAAACCCCCCCAAATGACCCCATTTTGGAAAGTAGACACCCCAAGGAAATTGCTGAGAGGCATGTAGAACCCATTGAATATTTATTTTTTTTGTCCCAAGTGATTGAATAATGACAAAAAAAAAAAAAAAAAAAATATTTACAAAAAGTTGTCACTAAATGATATATTGCTCACACAGGCCATGGGCCTATGTGGAATTGCACCCCAAAATACATTCAGCTGCTTCTCCTGAGTATGGGGATACTACATGTGTGGGACTTTTTGGGAGCCTAGCCACGTACGGGGCCCCGAAAACCAATCACCGCCTTCAGGATTTCTAAGGGCATAAATTTTTGATTTCATTCCTCACTACCTATCACAGTTTTGAAGGCCATAAAATGCCCAGATGGCACAAAACCCCCCCAAATGACCCCATTTTGGAAAGTAGACACTCCAAGCTATTTGCTGAGAGGCATGTTGAGTCCATGGAATACTTTCTTTTTTGACACAAGTTGCGGGAAAGTGACGTTTTTTTTTTTTTTGCACAAAGTTGTCACTAAATGATATATTTCTCACACAGGCCATGGGCATATGTGGAATTGCACCCCAAAATACATTTAGCTGCTTCTCCTGAGTATGGGGATACCACATGTGTGGGACTTTTTGGGAGCCTAGCCGCATACGGGGCCCCGAAAACCAAGCACCGCCTTCAGAATTTCTAAGGGCATAATGTTGTGATTTGACTCCTCACTACCTATCACAGTTTTGAAGGGCATAAAATGCCAAGATGGCACAAAACCCCCCCAAATGACCCCATTTTGGAAAGTAGACACCCCAAACTATTTGCTGAGAGGCATGTTGAGTCCATGGAATATTTTATATTTTGACACAAGTTGCGGGAAAGTAACACTTTTTTTTTTTTTTTTTTTGCACAAAGTTGTCACTAAATGATATATTGCTCAAACATGCCATGGGCATATGTGGAATTACACCCCAAAATACATTCTGCTGCTTCTCCTGAGTATGGGGATACCACATGTTTAGGACTTTTTGGGAGCCTAGCCGCGTACGGGGCCCCGAAAACCAATCACCGCCTTCAGGATTTCTAAGGGCATAAATTTTTGATTTCATTCCTCACTACCTATCACAGTTTTGAAGGCCATAAAATGCCCAGATGGCACAAAACCCCCCCAAATGACCCCATTTTGGAAAGTAGACACTCCAAGCTATTTGCTGAGAGGCATGTTGAGTCCATGGAATACTTTCTTTTTTGACACAAGTTGCGGGAAAGTGACAATTTTTTTTTTTTTTGCACAAAGTTGTCACTAAATGATATATTTCTCACACAGGCCATGGGCATATGTGGAATTGCACCCCAAAATACATTTAGCTGCTTCTCCTGAGTATGGGGATACCACATGTGTGGGACTTTTTGGGAGCCTAGCCGCATACGGGGCCCCGAAAACCAAGCACCGCCTTCAGGATTTCCAAGGGCATAATGTTGTGATTTGACTCCTCACTACCTATCACAGTTTTGAAGGCCATAAAATGCCAAGATGGCACAAAACCCCCCCAAATGACCCCATTTTGGAAAGTAGACACCCCAAGCTATTTGCTGAGAGGCATGGTGAGTATTTTGCAGCTCTCATTTGTTTTTGAAAATGAAGAAAGACAAGAAAAATGTATTTTTTTTTTCTTTTTTCAATTTTCGAAAGTTTGTGACAAAAAGTGAGGTCTGCAAAATACTCACTATACCTCTCAGCAAATAGCTTGGGGTGTCTATTTTCCAAAATGGGGTCATTTGGGGGGGGGTTGTGCCATCTGGGCATTCCATGGCCTCCGAAACTGTGCTAGGCAGTGAAGAGTGAAATCAAAAATTTACGCCCTTAGAAAGCCTGAAGGCGGGGCTTGTTTTTCGGGGTCCCGTGCGCGCCTAGGCTCCCATAAAGTCCCACACATGTGGTATCCCCATACTCAGGAGAAGCAACAGAATGTATTTTGGGGTATAATTTCACATATTCCCATGGCATGTTTGAGCAATATATCATTTAGTGACATCTTTGTGCAAAAAAAAAAAAAAAAAAAAAAAGATTTGTCTCTTTCCCGCAACTTGTGTCACAATATAAAATATTCCATGGACTCGACATGCCTCTCAGCTTGGGGTGTCTACTTTCCAAAATGGGGTCATTTGGGGGGGTTTTGAACTGTCCTGGCATTTTATGCACAACATCTAGAAGCTTATGTCACACATCACCCACTCTTCTAACCACTTGAAGACAAAGCCCTTTCTGACACTTATTGTTTACATAAAAAAATAATTTTTTTTTGCAAGAAAATTACTTTGAACCCCCAAACATTATATATTTTTTTAAAGCAAATGCCCTACAGATTAAAATGGTGGGTGTTTCATATTTTTTTTTCACACAGTATTTGCGCAGCGATTTTTCAAACGCATTTTTGGGGGAAAAAACACACTTTTTAAAATTTTAATGCACTAAAACACACTATATTGCCCAAATGTTTGATGAAATAAAAAAGATGATCTTAGGCCGAGTACATGGATACCAAACATGACATGCTTTAAAATTGCGCACAAACGCGCAGCGGCGACAAAATAAATACATTTTTAAAAGCCTTTAAAAGCCTTTACAGGTTACCACTTTAGATTTACAGAGGAGGTCTACTGCCAAAATTACTGCTCTCGATCTGACCTTCGCGGTGATACCTCACATGCATGGTGCAATTGCTGTTTACATTTGACGCCAGACCGACGCTTGCGTTCGCCTTTGCGCGAGAGCAGGGGGGGACAGGGGTGCTTTTTTTTTTTTTTTTTTTTTTCTTTATTATTTTTTTGCTTTTTTATCTTATTTTTAAACTGTTCCTTTCATTTTTATTTTTTTTTAATTAATTTTATTGTTATCTCAGGGAATGTAAATATCCCCTATGATAGCAATAGGTAGTGACAGGTACTCTTTTTTTAAAAAATTGGGCTCTATTAGACCCTAGATCTCTCCTCTGCCCTCAAAGCATCTGACCACACCAAGATCGGTGTGATAAAATGCTTTCCCAATTTCCCAATGGCGCTGTTTACATTCGGCGAAATCTAAGTCATGAAATGCTCGTAGCTTCCGGTTTCTTAGGCCATAGAGATGTTTGGAGCCATTCTGGTCTCCGATCAGCTCTGTGGCCAGCTGGCTGAATCACCGGCTGCATTCTCAGGTTCCCTGTTGGGACAGGAAAGCCAGAGAAAAACACGGAAGACGGTGGGGGAGGGGGGGCATTCCCTCCCACTGCTTGCAAAAGCAGTCTAGAGGCTAATTAGCCGCTAGGATTGCTTTTACATGAAAGCCGACCGCTGGCTGAAAAGAATGATACCAAGATGATACCTAAACCTGCAGGCATCATTCTGGTATAACCACTCAAAGTCCAGCAACATACCAGTACGTTGCTGGTCCTTGTTAGGCATATATTGTAAACTTTTTTTTCATGCAGCCTGTGGGCTGAACGAAAAAAAGATATTGATCGGTGGGTATGCCCACCATTAGAATACCTCCCTTCATCCACCCACTTCTAATGATGGGCATACATGCACCATTTATATATGCCGAAGCATGGGGGCATCCTCCCGCAAAAGGCAGGAGCAAATCGCTCCTCCACCCACTACTGCCCCCACGCTTCGGCATATATGCTGAAGTATGTAACTGTGGTGGTGAAATCACCTCCGACAGCGTTGGAGTCACGGCTTTATATATCGTGGGAGCAAACGCTGTTGCTGTCAAGATAAATAAATCCGCGCTGCAACTGAATGGCGTACCTGCTAAGCAAATGATGGTTAACAATAAAACAAAGCAACATTACAGTATAACAGTAAGACTTACCATACCTGCAAAGCAAATACAAAAAAAAAAATAGTAAAAAATAAAACATTTAACGCAACCTGTGCCTAAAATATATATATGCCGAAGCATGGGGGCATCCTCCCGCAAAAGGCAGGAGCAAATCGCTCCTCCACCCACTTCTGCCCCCACGCTTCGGCATATATGCTGAAGTATGTAACTGTGGTGGTGAAATCACCTCCGACAGCGTTGGAGTCACGGCTTTATATATCGTGGGAGCAAACGCTGTTGCTGTCAAGATAAATAAATCCGCGCTGCAACTGAATGGCGTACCTGCTAAGCAAATGATGGTTAACAATAAAACAAAGCAACATTACAGTATAACAGTAAGACTTACCATACCTGCAAAGCAAATACAAAAAAAAAAATAGTAAAAAATAAAACATTTAACGCAACCTGTGCCTAAAATATATATATGCCGAAGCATGGGGGCATCCTCCCGCAAAAGGCAGGAGCAAATCGCTCCTCCACCCACTTCTGCCCCCACGCTTCGGCATATATGCTGAAGTATGTAACTGTGGTGGTGAAATCACCTCCGACAGCGTTGGAGTCACGGCTTTATATATCGTGGGAGCAAACGCTGTTGCTGTCAAGATAAATAAATCCGCGCTGCAACTGAATGGCGTACCTGAAAACAATAAAATGGTTACCAACAAAACACAGTAAACGGTAAAGTATGAAAAATCTGAAAAGGAAACATGGTAAAACATAATAACAATAAAACATTGCAGAATAGAATAGAGTAAAAAAGAGAAGAACAATAGAGAGAGAATAGAGAGAGAGAGAACAATAAAACAACAACTATTTTTGGTTTTTTTTATTTTATATTTTTTTTTGTGTTTTTATTTTTTTTAATTTTTTTTAATTTTATTTTTTTACACTTTTTTTTAGTAACTTTTAACTTTTGTAACTTTTGTTCCAGGTTTGGGTCTCTCAAAATGCAATGGCATCTTGGGAGACCCTGTGTTAGTGTGCCTAGTCTGTGCAGTGCTGAACCCTACGCTAATACTCAACTAATGTATGGTAGCGTTCAAAGCATTCACCCATGCAAAGACCAGGATTGCCAGGACAGGAGGGACAATAAGTCCGGGTGTCACGCCTAAATCCGCGCTTGCTGCAGACACGACATCTTTTTTGGGGGGCTCGTTGGGTAGGGGTACTCGGGATGGCATAAATAAAATGCCGCTCATGCAGCCGGCTTACTGCATTTGGTTGGGGATGGTGAGGTAGAGCACCGTCTGGAAACAGAAGGGCTCTGACGATCTCTTCCTGGAATTTAAGGAAGGATCCAGTCCGTCCTGAAGCTCTGTATAGCACATGAGCATTCAGCAAAGCCAATTGAAATAAGTATACAGACACTTTTTTGTACCAGCGTCTGGCCTTACGGGCAACTAAGTACGGCGCCAACAACTGGTCGTTGAGGTCCACCCCTCCCATATTAAGGTTGTATTCGTGGACACAGAGGGGTTTCTCCACAACACCAGTCGCCGTAGAAATTTGGGTCGTCGTGTCTGCATGAAGGGAGGTGAGAACGAAAACATTCTTCTTATCCCTCCACTTCATAGCGAGCAAATTATTATACTTCAAGCAGGCTCTCTCCCCCAGCCTAAGACGGGAATCTGCAAGCCGCTGGGGAAAGCCCCGGCGATTAGGTCGCACGGTGCCACATGCTCCAATCTGCTGATCAAACAAGTGACTAAAAAGTGGCACGCTCGTATAATAATTGTCCACGTACAAGTGGTACCCCTTTCCGAATAAGGGTGACACCAAGTCCCACACTATCTTGCCAGCGCTTCCTATGTAGTCAGGGCAGTTTGTCGGCTCTACGTGACTATCTTTGCCCTCGTAAACCATAAATCTATATGTATAGCCTGTGGCCCTGTCACAGAGCTTATACATCTTGACCCCGTATCTGGCACGCTTGCTGGGAAGGTACTGTTTGAAGGACAAGCGGCCAGAAAACTTAATCAGGGACTCATCAACGCAGACAACTTGATGGGGGGTAAACAAGTCTGCAAAACGTTGGTTGAAGTGGTTTACGAGGGGCCGAATTTTGTAGAGCCGATCATATGCAGGGTCTCCACGAGGACGACAGAGTTCATTGTCGTTGAAGTGCATGAACCGCAAAATCTGCTCGTATCGTGCCCTGGCCATGGAAGCAGAGAACAAGGATGAATGGTAAATTGGGTCAGTGGACCAATATGACCGCAACTTACTCTTTTTATTCAACCCCATGAGGAGGGAAAGGCCCAGAAAGGTCTTAAATTCGGAGACCGTAATTGGTCTCCAATCTCTGGCAAGGGTGGACTGGGGCATAGTGGCGATGTGTTGACCAGCGTACAAATTGCTTTGGTCCACAATAGATCTATAGAGATCTTCGGTGAAAAACAGTGAATAAAAATCCAGTGGCATAAAGTCAACTGTTTCCACCTGAATTCCGGGTTGGCCAGTGAAAGGGGGAAGTACGGGTGCTGCAGAAGTGGAAGGTTCCCAATTCGGATTGGCCAATGCAGCAGGAAGGGCACTATGGGCACGACGGGCCTGTCTTTGTCTTCTTGGTGGCAGCGGGACACTACTACTGCTTGCCACCTCGCCAGCTTGAACTGCACTTATGGGACTCGCCACGTCACCACGTGATACTGCAGTGCTGGATGTACGACCAGGGTGTACTAGGCCGCTGGTGCTTGCCAGTTCACCAGAAGGAGTAGCGGCGCTAGTACTGCTCTGCTCCATACGAGAGTCCTGCGGTTCTTGCACTTCAAGGACAGCATAAGTTCGGGGTCTGGTACGCCTGACCCTAGCAGGGACCACAACTCTGTCGTCAGAGCTATCTGTCATGGAGCCGCTGTCCTCTACAGGTTCGTATTCTGAGCCTGAACTTGACAGATGAGTGACTTCCTCTTCACTATCTGTCATACTCAGAATCCTGTAGGCCTCTTCACTAGTGTACCTTGGATTTGCCATTTTGGCCTCTAAATTTAGGGGTACACTAGTGAGACTCACAGGCAAAAAAGCTCCTGACTGTTGGCGACTGTATCAAAACGCTACCAAAAAACTGTTAGCGATCGCAGGGATCAGGCCTGACTCTGCGACCGCTGCAGTTATGTGTGCTTAGTGTTTTGTAAGTGTCAGTAATCGATCGATACTGCACTTGGGTGGGCTGGGCAGGGCTGGGCCGAGGAGCAAAACGCAGGTGCTAGCAGGTATCTGGGCTGATCCCGCTAACACTGCGTTTCAGGGAACCCTAAACTGCTGGGGAGTATAGATCTGATCGGATCAGATATCGATCCGTTCAGATACTATAGCACTAAGGGAGGTGTATGCTGCGTGCGTGGGTTTTAGCTGTACTGGCGCTAACCTGACGCTGCCTGGGGCGACGCAGACCTTATCAGATCCTAAAAACTATAAATCTATCACCGCCGGGCAATTAGGGGGTTAAACCTTTATAGGGTAATAAACGGCGGGTGCCCTAAAACTATAATAAACTGTAATAAACTGTAATAAACTACAAAAAACAAACTATCTAACCAGCGTCACCCGTAACACTTATACGGTGATCGCTGGTGAAAGGGTTAACTAGGGGGCAATCAGGGGGTTAAAACCTTTAGCAGGTAGTATATGGGGGTCCCTGTCGCTATAAAACACTGACAGCGAACCTATATACTTACCTCCCTAAACTAGCGTCACCTGTGTCACTAATACAGCGATCAGAAAAACGATCGCTTAGCGACACTGGTGACGGGGGGTAATCAAGGGGTTAACTTTTATTAGGGGGGGTTAGGGGGGTACCCTGGACCTAAGGGGGGGTACCCTAGACCTAAAGGGGGCTAACCTAACTGCCCTAAAACTTTTAACTGACACAAACTGACACCAATGCAAAAAAAAAAAAATGCTATTGGTGTCAGAGTGACAGGGGGTACAGGGGGGTGATCAGGGGGTGATCGGGGGGTGATGGGGGGTGACAAGTGTGCCTGGCGTGTTCTACTGTTAGTGTAGTGTTGTGCAGACTTACTTGATGTCTTCTCTCCTCGGCGCGGCGACGAAAAGACCGGCTCAAGGAGAGATGACATCACTTCCTTTCCCTCTGTTTACATTACAGAGGGAAGGAAGCATTTTCATTCGCCGGGAGCGATCGGGAGGGGGTGGCCAACAATGGATGGCCTCCCCCTGACCTTTGATCGCCCGGGAAGAAATGGCGACCGCCTCGGGCACCGGGGGGGGGACCGATCGGTCCCCCCACCCGCGGAAGGCAAATCACGTACCCTGTACGTGATTTTGCCTGTCCGTGCCACCTTGCCGACGTACATCGGCGTGAGGCGGTCGTCAAGTGGTTAATCAAAGCACAATCACATGTGCATTTGTAAAAGGTTTTTAAAACAAACCAACATGTTTGTTGTATAACACATTTTTTGGTCACATTAATAAAAGTAGAAATGTCCTTTTAAGGTAAAACAGGCATGTTTCAAACCAACAAGAAATACACAAATCTGGAACTTACAAAGTTCAACTTTTGAAGAAATTGAAGGCAATATCAGACATGAGTATTTATAAACTGTGTTTGATATTGCGTTCAGCAGATGGGGTGAAGTCACCTCTGGAAAAGCCAAATTTTGAGGATGCACACAAATTGCAAAAGTCAACATGCACTAGCTGCCATCATGGGGGATCAATGGACGTGTTTTGTGGGTGCAACCCCTTCCTCTCAGCTACTTTATTATTGAGGAATGGGTGGCACCCCCAAAACGCATACATTGATTTCCCGTGATGGCAGATAGCACATGTTGACACACTGTGTGCATCTTCAAAATTTTGCTTTTCCAGAATGTCAAAAAATGTGAAAGATATTTGCTTGAAAAAAAGCAGAAAAAATTAGGGATTTCAAGGGGTTTTAAACTCTCCCTAAAACATAAATGATGTTCTTCATTTTGGTTTGAACTTCATTGATGTTTTGCTTGATGTTTTCCAAGTCCCTATTACACCCCATGATCTCCCTGATCATTATCTGGGCACTTTCACTGGTGAAATGACCTTCCTCCACAACATCACGGTCACATAAAAATATAGTAAAAAAAACACACCATGTATTATAAATATGCCAGCATCCATCTCTTACCTGAGCCTTTGGTCACAGACACTCATCTGTTGTGGTGACAATTTCCACCACGTCTCCCTCCTCCTCCTCCTTTTGGCTTTGGGAGATTTCCACTTCCTCATGAGGTGGAGGGGTCTGTTGTCTCATCTGATGAGTGGTGTCCTCCGAGTCTTTTCTCCCCTATGTCAAAAAAATAGGTATACTTAGCACACAGATATTTGATGGCAGAAATAGGAATATGAAACTTTGCTTGGAAGAGGGGTACAATTGACTGTTTTTACAGAGTTCCAAGAGTTCCTAATAAAAAGGGTGTTCTGGTGTCCCACACTAATGCTCCAGCGTCCATATGTGTAAACAGCTGCTGAGTGTCCTCTACTTACACAGAATCTAGTTTACATTTCATTCTAGTTACTAACCCATCTAGACAACAAAATTATTTTAAGAGAAGTAGGCCAGAAAAAATGTATTGAACTGCATCTGGACAAAACATGGTGTTTTATAGGCCGAACGAACGAATAATGTGTCCATGAACATGAAAGTTGCCATTTTAAACTGTACAACAGTAATAAAGAAAAGCACATGGAGCAGCACGAACGTTATAAAAAGAAAGAATAGGAACAACTACAACTACTACCAGGACAACTACTCACTTTTTTGCAGCACTCTCCTGATCCTTCTATACTGATCGTGCTCCCTGATTTTGAGGTCCGACCACTGCTTCCTCAGTTGATCCTTGGATCGTCGTACCCCAAAATTCTGGTGCAGACTCTTCATAACTTTCGCCATGATCTTGGCTTTTCTGACATTGGGTTTGGGGTAAGGTCCATACTCCCCCTCATAGTAGGCCCTCTTCATTATGTCGAACATCTCCACTATCTCCACAAAGGACATATTCGATGCCTTTCACGCATGCGCAGTGTATATAAAGCGTAACACGCGTGCGTCGTACGTACGATCTGTGAGCGGAGGAAGGAGTATCGGAAGCGCCGATCGTGATAACGAAGGTAACATTTAAACTTGGGCCTATACTACTTAGAAATTGAGGCCTATATTGGGACAAGATTGGGAGACTTTAGCCTGACATTAGGGTTTGTCTTGTGTTGTGTCTTGCAGAGAAAATGGATATATTAAAGGATCAGGACTTTATTACCATATTCATTGATATGTTCAGGGAGCTGTCCTGTCTGTGGCAGGTAAACCACCCACATTATAAGAACCAAACAAAGAGGAAGGCAGCGCTGGATCAATTGCTGGAATTTGTGAAGCCGGTGATCCCCACGGCAGACATCACCTATTTGAAGATCCTAATTGGTGGCATGAGGAGCACTTATCTAAGGGAGTACAAGAAGGTCCAGGATTCCCAGAGATCAGGAGCAGCAGATGACGTTACTGTCCCCAGGCTGTGGTACTATGACAGGCTGCATTTTCTGGCAGGCCAGACTGAACCAAGGCCAGCACTCTTCACTCTTCCTTCCACTCTTCCTTCACCCCCAGCTGAGGCTTCTGACGTCCAACCTGGGCCTTCCAGACAGCAACATGTGGAGGAGCCCAGCTTGAGCCAGGTATAGCATTCTTCAAAATATTTCTGGTTGTCAAATTGATGATGTTAAATATATGTTAGTTTGGATTACTAATTTCTGATTGTGATTGATGAACCAAAAACTAAAACGATGTCCCTTTTTCATACACAGGAAAGTCTCAGCCAAGTAGGCTGCCCGATACCCAGGTCCCTCCCCTCCGCCTTCAACGAAAAAGTGGCAGGAAGAGGAGTAACCTGGAGGAGGCTGCAATTGGCCTATTTTGGAAAGCTACTGAGGCCTTCAGAACACCCCACAGTGTTGAAGAGGATTTTGCTGACCTAACAGCATGCAAAATGCAGCAAGTGGAGGAGGACCAACGCCTCTTATGTGAGTTTCTCATTTTAGAAGCACTAAATAAGGGGTTGAGGGACCAACTCACATGCCAAAGCCACATTTGTGAGCTCACCCATGGTCCTCCTCCTCCAGGTCCTCCTCCTCCTCCAGGTCCTACACCTCCTCCTGCCACACCTCCAACACCAGAGCCACAGCCAGGAAGGAAGCTTGTAAGGAAGACCAGAGAGTGATGGCCCTGGGTTCAGTCTGGTCTGGCAAAAGATGCAGGCTCTTGTATGACCATAGCCTGGGGACATAGATGTCACCTG
The DNA here is from genome assembly GCA_037952925.1 of Lithobates clamitans. Taxonomy (NCBI): domain Eukaryota; kingdom Metazoa; phylum Chordata; class Amphibia; order Anura; family Ranidae; genus Lithobates; species Lithobates clamitans. The sequence goes on along the minus strand of JBBGZY010000787.1, from coordinate 6,509,021 downwards.
CTGCTTTCATGATCTCTTGGACTTCTGGACCAGATTGAACTCCCTTAGATATGGACTCCTCAGGCCACCAATTTTGCTGTAAAATAATTGATGTGTGCCTGGGGCCAAAGGCTTCGCCAATTTCTGCTGTTTATCCAGCGTTGCCTCCCTCTTTGTTTGGTTATGAGGCCTTAATAAAGGAATTTTTTTTTCAATTATACTCGCCTATGTGTGTTTTCATTCAAAAAGGACAGTTTGTTTGTGAGGAGGCAGGTACATTTCTAAAATACAATGTGAAATTAACAAGAGTCACCAACACCAAGCAATCTCCTTGAGATTAATAAATAATACAAGACAACTAGAAAAGGTACAATTTCTGGGGAAATTGTGAAAAGTGTTCTTGCCTCTACAACTGGAGTGGGCGGAGTAACTGGGTGGAGTGGCTTGAGTAACTGTTGTGTGGTTGGAGTGGCTGGAGTAACTGTGAAAAGTGTTAAAAAGCTTAATATTTTAAAAAGTATAAATAGTAGTAAAAAAGTTGAAGTCTCATCATTAGCTGAAAGAGCTGAACATTTTTTTCAAAAATTATGATTTTTTTTTCAAAAATTATAAAAAAAATTTTCAAAAAAGATTTTTTTTTTCAAAAATGATTTTTTTTTCAAAAATATTTTTTTTTTCACAAATATTTTTTTTTTTCAAAAATGATTTTATTTTTATTTTTTTCAAAAATTATTATTTTTTTTTCAAAAATTATTATTATTTTTTTTTCAAAAATTATTATTTTTTTTTCAAAAATATTTTTTTTTTTACATGGGGCGGTCATAATGTTTTGGCTGATCATGGGGTGGTCATAATGTTTTGGCTGATCATGGGGTTGTCAGCTTTTGTCACCTTCCACTCTAGTTTTGAACATTTCGCCATTCATTCCTATGGGACCAATTTCGCCGCAAAAACGTAATTTCGTGGACCATTCGGCGAAACATTCCACAAAGTAATAACACACCAATCGGGAACAATCCACTCATTTCGGTATATTACTTGTCTCTGTAGTGTAAAAACTGTGGGAGGAGTCTACAAGCATTATCAAGTCTAGCAGATGAAGTCACATGCATTTGGGGTGTCTCAGCATCTTGTGTTTACAACCACTGTTTCCTAGCAACGCTCATGCCCTGTTTATGCTTCCCAAATACTACTTCATCAAAACTGACCCATCAGAATTACCCCATCAAAACTGCCCCATCATATTCCTCTATTATAAATCAGTACATGGTGTGTCTGTCCCCTCCCCCGGGCTCTGTAATCAGAGCTGAGATGCTCCAGCCACCTCCCCCCTGTGTATAACAGAAGCTTTGGTAACCATGGCAACAAAACAAACACAGTACACGCTGATTAATGGCTAAAATTTCCTGAAATGACCTCTAAACAAATGGCCGTATTTTAACTATACATCCTACAGCGAAGATCTTTATATTGTGAGAATCACAAGACCCAGACCTAGATTTTGATATATAGTATGTCTCTGAAATATTAAAATTGAAGGCACGGTCGCAGTTTAGAAATTGCCCTTCAAATTTGAAGGGGCTAGAGTGTAGTTTCAATGAATGTCAATGGACGGCGTGAGTTGCAAACAAATGGTCATATTGTGAAAACTATCAGGACTATGGCTTAGCCGTGGACATGTTTAGTGGCAGCAGGGATAACTGAACGTTTTGATATAAGATTTGTGTAGGTGGGCTTGAAAATGAGGGAGTGGTGGCAGTTTAGAAATCATGTTCTGATTTTTCAGCTTTTGTCACCTCCCACTCTAGCTTCCCCATTCATTCCTATGGGACCAATTTCGCCGCAAAAACAACGATATTTCGTGAACCATTCGGCGAAACGTTCCACAAAATAATAGCACACCATTCGGGAACAATCCGCACGTTTCGGTATATTACTTGTCTATGTAGTGTAAAAACTGTGGGAGGATTAGGGTGGTAAATTTGGCTATAATAATAATAATATATATGTGAGATAACAGTAAGTGGTCTTGCTATGCAAGAACACTTAATAATGGTGTTGTGGTAACTTGACACACAAAACACACCCAAAAATATTCTGGAGTAAAAAAAAAAAAAAAAAGAAAGAAAACACAAGATCAGGCTTTAACAAAATCCAAAAAAAAAGATTTAATCTAAAAACATCGAAAATATATTTTTTTTTCGGGAGATGTGACAAATAAAATTATATTGATAAAATCACGAGAAATAATAAAAAAAGAAGTTTGTGAGTAGTCTGTGTGAATATGAGCAGCAAAACTGCTTCATTCTTCTAGCATTATAAAGAAGAAGAGAGTGCACTGTATTAAACAATTTAAAACATTGCAGCATAACGAAAGTACTATATCCATTCCGAACGCTAATTTTACCAGACCGAGCAGTTCCGTCTCAGAATTTATTCTGAGCATGCGTGGCACTTTGTGCGTCAGAATTGTCCACACACGGTCGGAATTGATCCGATTGGATTTTGTTGTCGGAAAATTTTATAGCCTGCTCTCAAACTTTGTGTGTCGGAAATTCCGATGCAAAAAGTCCGATGGAGCCCACACGCGGTCGGAATTTCTGACAACAAGCCCTGATCGCACATTTTCTGTCGGAAAATCGTACAGGTCATTATTGAAAGTGCAAGAGCACTGAAAGCTGAAAATTGGCCAAGGAAGGGGGTGAAAGTGCCCAGTATTGAAGTGGATATATATTCATATATATATATGAATACACCACCTGAATATATAGTATACACTGAATATGTAGTCTACGCTAAATGCAGAGTGTGTGTGTATATATATATATATATATATATACATATAAACAAGAGAGAGGTTCCCCCAAAATGGGGTTTTTAGGCAGCACAGTGATAAAGAAAATCAAATTCAGTATCAAAAATATAACAAATTTATTAAAGTATACCATAAAAGTTAAAACAGTGAGCTCCAGTGGGGGGCATTTAAGATAAAATTACATTACATATTAATAGGCTGAACATATATTGGCAGACATATATTCACAACAACATTCAGTAGCATGAATATTTGAACCTGACGCGTTTCAACCCCTGTACTTGGGGTTTTCTTCAGAGGATTGGTCTGCTGAGAAATATACATAGATGAAATTGATACATGTACATAAATTACATTAGTATAATGGTAATTACATTCACCATGTAGAATATGGATACAATAGTAATAATTTACCCAATAATATATGTTCGGCAAAGAAGAGAACGAGGCCTCCCATATGGAGATCCCTTGGAACGACTATCCTCCTGTCCCCCCCAGGAGAAGGACACCGGGCACCCCTACCGCCACCGCGGTTCAGGCCGGGGTAGTGAAAGCAGCGACGTGGCTTGCGAGAGGTCACACTCTTAGGTACCACCCACCAGACTAGCAAGAACAACCAGGGAGCACAGAGGGTTACACCTGTGAGAGTAATCAAAAAGTTCCTCATAATAAACTCAGTCATTTACATGGTGCTGATTATATGTCCAAGAAGGGACAGGAAAACAGAAATTATATATATATATGAAATTTTCCAGAGGCAGTATAGGGTATGGGCAGTACCTCAGTATATGCTCAATGTGATGACGATCCATGTGGAAACGTGATATATAAGAAAACCACAGTGGAGTGAAAAGATGAAAAATAGGTAATGGCTAGTGAGGACTGAGTGTAGGAATATGGTGAAAGGAAGTGAATGCACCGAAATTGCTGGGAGAAAAGATATGGAAAAAGAGAGGAGAAAAGAGGAGAGAAATTGGGGAGGGGAGGGAGGAAAAAAGGGAGGGGAAGGGGAGGGGGGGAAAAAGGGAAGGGAAAGGAGGGAGGGGAAGGGGGGGGGGTTAGGGTAAAAGAGGAAGAAAAAAAAAAAAAAAAAGGATTAAAAGGATTGCACAGAAAGTTAAAAATGAATTAATTACCTCAAGGGGTACTAAAGGACACGTGTTTAGGCACTGTGTTGCCCCATATATAAGACTGGTGCCTGTTAACCAAACCCGGGATTGGTCATAGGATATAGCGGACTCGGTGGATTGGTATCCCACACTGAGTCCACCAGTCTGAAAAATAGGTAAACATCAAAGTGTAAATTGTAGAAAACGAATGGTGGCCAGGTCATTGTACAACAAGGCCACTATGAATAAACGGGGGTCAATGCAGAATCAAATAATGTTCGCATGAGCCCCCATTGTATAGGACAAAAAGTAGTGCCTAGACAAGGACCAAATACAGAGTAATAGAAGTGATACTTACTTGGTATAAATTGAAAAGTGCCTGCTGTTCACCAGGAAGGAAAAGAGACTGAGGGTGTGTTGCGAGTATACCTCTTATATACTGCCTATTGGGGGTGTGTACTCACTTATGATCAATCCAGGTGTGTGCGCCATCCCTGATTGCTCTGCGGTGGGCGGCGTGACCGCCAAATAGGCAGTCGAGCGTGGCTTCCCCGGCGTTCCGGAAGAGCATAGCTCCGACTCAGCGTCACTCTCGTCGAAATCTCGCGATGCCGATGACGTCACGCCGCACGCGCGGGGCCCCGCGCATGCGCAGTGGCGAGCGGCATCCGAGAGTGTTCCGGAATGCCGCCGGCAAGGAGGAAGTGATCCCCAATGTAGCGCCCGGTGGCCATCCGGGCATCCAATGGGGAAACATGGGGGGGAGGAGCCACCTATAGGGGCCGGCTCGTTCCCCCCCCCACCTTGCCGGGAAGCCAGATCGCGGATCACCCCCGATCCTGAGATGGGGGCGGAGACAGCACCGCAGGACTCCCTCAATCAGGAGGGGAGGGGGGGGGGGGGGGCAGTTCCAAGTGGAAAAGAGTGTACAAAAAACGATTGAAACATTGTACATAACATATATCTGTTGATTCAAAGCAATGTCATTCATACTAACATTGGCATGTATATCTATATGTAAGGAGCATCAGTACAGGAGGAAAACTTCAAATGCATATGTTGGCATCTACATAGCATCCCGATAAGGGAAAAAGTGATAGTGAATTAGTAGGGTATATGAATTAATAACACATACTAATATAATAAAATATCCAATTATTGAGAGAGATAACCAGGGAATAGGAAGCATAAGAAAAAAGAACCAATCAGAATGAAGTAAAAGTAAAATGAAATAAAATAAAATGAAATAAACTAAAATAAAGCAGAATAATAAAGGGTAGGGCTTATTGTCACCAATTTTTGTGAGCTATATATAGTTTCATTGGAAACTAACTATTGTGTTTTTCCAGAAACGAAACCCTTTAAAAAGGGGGCAAATGAGATAGCCTCATTAAGTCCTGGGAACGAGGTGGAATTGAGCATAAAGAGCATAAAGATCCACCTCTGTTCGCTGTTATATATATATATACATATATACTAGACTGACTGTATATATATCAAATACACTGCAACTAACTAACTAACCTGCCTGCCTAATCTAGCTCAATCTATCTCCGTCCACAGCCACACACTTTACACGGCCACTATGTAAGCAGCCTTATATAGTGTTGGGCGTGGACTTAGTCACCCTGAGCCATGATTGACCAAAGGCAACCTCCCTTCGGCCAATTAGGGCTCTCTCTGCAGAGTGCACTGTGATTGGTCAAAGCATGCAGGTCAGGTGCATGCTTTGGCCAATCATCAGACACTAATGCACTGCGTTCTCGCAGTGCATTATGGGGTGTTCCGAGGCACTCGAATTTCCCGCGAACGCCTCATATTTTTTGCTGTTCGGCAAACAGGTGAACACTCGATGTTAGAATCGAACTTATGTTCGACTCGAACATCGAGCTCATCCCTATTCACCAGGTGTGGATTGTCTTAGCTTCAGAAGGAGAGAAGTTTAGAAACGTATCTTTCCTGGATATGTGCAGAAACAGAGTTATGCGAACATGAGTTAAAGCTGAGATTTAAAAATATGTATAGCAGGATATCTGAAACCCAATAAACAAACAAAACAGTGCATATACAGTATATATAAAAGTATATATCAAATATATGTATAAAAAGAACGGTGCTGCATCTAAAAAACCTAAAAATTCAGTCCATAAACGTGTACAACGACTACAAATGCACAATCCAAAAAATCAAATGAAGAGGCAAGTATAAATGCCTGCATGTGCTATATTGAATTAATGTGCTATAAAAGGTGCTCTGATGTGAATACAAATATATAGAAAAACATTAAAACTGTGTAGTCCAAAAAAGTGCTTGACCCAATCTGGACAACCAGGACAAACTTCTCAGAAGAACAAACGATTTTTCTGTTCATCAAATAAAGTAAGTAAAACAGCGCCACTTACCAGATGTGATGGATCTCAACTTATAGAGATCGGATAGGCACACACAGGAAGGATCACTTGGCAAAAGGAGTTGTATCCACTGATTTCTCCAATAATGGGATCCCTCCTCCTGTAGCAGCTTTTCCTTGCTGAAATACTCCTCTCAGAACCTTGTAGTAGTATAGATTCCTCCAAGAGATGTATTTATGAAATGGAAAGAAGAGGTTTCATGGTGTAGTACTCGAATTTATTCTTAAAACATCAGATGCTGTTTTGTTTGGATGTCAGTGCCTACGATGTTTTATGTGCACTAATTGGCCGGGGTATGCCCCTATGGCCCTGTTTTGTACCTTCACAGTGAAAATTTCTAATAAAAAGAATTTGCAAAAAAAAAGGGTCCTGTGGGTGTATGCTTCCGATTCAGGTGTGAATTTAGGCAAAAATTCTGACCTGATTCGCACCTGAATCTGTGAACAGGGATGCATCGGACCCCATGCTGTGAGCCACAGCCACAGCATATGTGAACCCAGCCTTGGTGATTTAAAACAAAAAAACAGCACCAGGGACAATACTTAATAGGAATGAAGAGTATCCCATGTGCTGGTTCAGTGAAATCCTCTGTTCTCTGCCCTGGTCACCCCCCCATTGATGATCTTCCTGGTGGGGGTTACTTTGGGAGCCTTTTAATACCCATTCATTTTTCTTTAGTGCTTGTTATTTACTTCCCATGTTTAGGATTGGTGCTGTTTAATCTTCAACTGTGGTGCAAAGGTTCTATTGGTGATCTTTTTTTTTCTTTTACAAAATTCTGCATACATATGTTTGGGTATGCTTTGTATAGCCTGCAGTGATAAGCATCTTTTAAGAACTCTTCACTCTGGAAATTGTTCTTTATTTTGACCCATTGTTTCCCATGCAAAAATCTCAATATATTAAAAGATTAATATTTTCTATTCAATTTATCAACATAGGTGGGAACGTGATACTCCATTGTTGCACTGGAAGTAAGAATCTGTCAGTACCTGTTAAGCTAAACCCTCCTCACATTGAATTCAGTTCATTACATAGTTACATAGTTACATAGTTGGTAAGGTTGAATAAAGACACCAGTCCATCCAGTTCAACCTGAGTGAGTGTCTACAATTGTCCCTATCCCTGTACATTGTGTCTCATTAAGATGCTCATCTATTATATCATTATTTATTTAAAGTACCCATATAGCGCCATCAATTTATGCAGCGCTCCACACATACATCACACCCTACCTTCAAGGAGCCCACAATCCAGGGACCCCAACTCACATTCATACTGTATATTAGAGCCAATTTTGGACCGAAGCCAATTAACCTACCAGCATGTCTTTGGAGTGCGGGAGGAAACCAGAGTACCCGGAGGAAACCCACACAGGCACAGAGAGAACATGCAAACTCCAGGCAGGTAGTGTCGTGGTTGGGATTTGAACCAGCGACGCTTTTTACTGCTAGGTGAGAGTGCTACCCACTACACCACTGTGTCATGAATTTGGTATTTTTAACTTTATTCAGCAAATGCAGTCTATTTCTTAAATATTAGAGTCACATGTCTCTGCCCATGTTTATTGTACCCAGACTTTATTCATTTATGTATTTGTTTATTGTACCAAGACTTTCATTCATGTACTGTATTTATGAAGTGCCAATGTAATATGCAGTGTATAAGAAACCCTTAACATCTATACCTGTCTGTGAGGGAGTATAACTAGAGGCCCGACCCTATTCATAGCTATCTTACCAATATATTTATGGGTTCGGAAACCAGAGCACTCAGAGAGCAAAGTAAGAGGTTGGGCCAGCTTGGGCTGTACTACCTATTAACCTGCAATCCCAGAATCTCACTCCTACTTGCATATCAGCACTCAGTTCCCAGTAGCTTCTGGCTTGTTTGAGTCTGCAATCTGGGAGCTGTTTGTAGAAAAAACTATTTCTACCTTCAGTAACGCTAGTAAAGATGGCTCTTTACACTCTTTACCTTGGCCCTTTTAAAGTGCTCTAACCTTTGCTATACGTGCAGGCGCATTGTGCTCCCCCATCAGTGCAAATAGCTATATGTGTCTCATCTGTGGCAAACACCACTGTCTAGCTTCAGGTACAAAGACTATATTCTGGTTAGCCAGTCTGCCCCCCTAGTGGGAATAGACTCCCAGGACACTCATGGCAGTTTGCTTGAACTATGCTGCTGAAGGCTCCACAGCAATCCATAGATCTAAAAGAGTATCTTTTTCAAACATTTTCTCCCTATAAGGCCAACTCAATTGAGATGATGTAGCACTCTGTCACCAATTGCCTGGATCAAATTCAAGTCTCTCTTGTTGCAACACCTGAACAGCTGGTTTTGCCACTGCCACCTCCTACCTAGCAGCCAGTGCCCCTAGTGGCATCTTCTTTTTACCTGCTGCCACCTGATCCCTTTTACAAGGATCCAAATGTATGCCAAGGCTTTGTGAACCAATGTAACATTCACTTTGAACTACACTCACAACTCTTCTCTTCTGACCGTGCTAAGGTGGTTTATGTTGTGTTCTTCCACTGTGGAGACTAGGGATGAGCTTCGAGTTCGAGTCGAACTCATGTTCGACTCGAACATTGGCTGTTCGCAAGTTCGCCGAACAGCGAACATTTTGGGGTGTTCGCGGCAAATTCGAATGCCGTGGAACACCCTTTAAAAGTCTCAAAAGTGCTAATTTTAAAGGCTTATATGCAAGTTATTGTCATTAAAAAGGTGTTTGGGGACCTGGGTCCTGCCCCAGGGGACATGGATCAATGCAAAAAAAAGTTTTAAAAACGGCTGTTTTTTCAGGAGCAGTGATTTTAATAATGCTTAAAGTCAAACAATAAAAGTGTAATATTCCTTAAATTTCATAGCTGGGGGGGTGTCTATAGTATGCCTGTAAAGGGGCACATGTTTCCTGTGTTTAGAACAGTCTGACAGCAAAATGACATTTCAAAGGAAGAAAAGTCATTTAAAACTACTCGCGGCTATTGCATTGCCGTTCCGACAATACACATAAAAGTTCATTGATAAAAACGGCATGGGAGGGGGCGGAGCTGGCGTGCAGCATGTGAGGACGTCTTGAGAGGAGCTCTCCCTGTAGATTTCACATCCTGACCTAATCCTGTGAGCTAAAGTCGGCGTTTTTGTCCTGGACTGCTGGGGTATGAGTTGTGGACCCTCCGGAGAGCATCAGGGGATGGTGAAATACGGGCCTCCGTGGCCAAAAACACCGGGGGAGAGGCTGGCACGCTATGCCTGGGGCTCTCAAGATGGCGCCGCGGCACCGGACAGAGAGGAGGAGGAGGAATGGCCGCCGCTTCAGCAGCAGCATGAGGACTCTGAAAGACCGCAGCCTGCTTCATCTGGTCGGGTGAGTCCCAGAATACAGAGGGACCGCACTGTGCGCAGGGGGAGATCCCTGGACAGGGATAGGGGACCCACACATGATACAGACAGGGCCCTGGAGGAGGAAGGAGAACCGTCTCTTAAGCAAATAATGGCTGCCATACAGGGATGTCAGACTAAGCTGCTAGATCACTTTGGGGAACTGCAAATGGAATTCTCCTATATGAAACATGATATGCAGAAGCTTAGAGAAAAGGCACAGGCTGCTGACCACCGCATTGCTGCTCTAGAGGACACTGTCAGGCCTATGACCACTGATAACCAAATCATAAAAAAGACCCTCTCTGAGCATACTCTTAAAATGGCCGACATGGAGGACCGCATGAGAAGAAATAATATAAGGCTGGTGGGATTCCCTGAAGGAGTGGAAGGTAATCATCCGGAGGAATTCCTGGAGGAATGGCTGAAGGTGAATATGGCCCCTGGAACTTTCACTGCTATGTTTGCTATAGAGAGGGCACACCGTGTACCAGGTAAACCACCACCTAAGGGAGCAATCCCCAGACCCATGATAGCAAAGATTCTGCACTTCAGAGACAGAGAAAATATCCTAAAAGGAGCCAGGACAGGCCCTGAGCTGAAGTGCCATAACTATCGGATATCTATTTATCCTGATTTTTCTGCCACCACGCAAAAGCAAAGAGCTTCCTTCTATCCGATAAAGAAACGGCTCAGAGAATTGAATCTGATGTACAGTATGCTATACCCAGCAAAACTACGCATTGTGGATAATGGAAAAACACATTTTTTTACCACCCCCACCGAAGCTGCTGATTGGCTGGATGCGAGAGGACGACCGAGAAGAGGAGGCTCTCCAAGATCTCCTTAACCTGCTACATAACAGATGAAGATGTTGGGAGATAGGAGATGTCAGAGGAAAGTAATGCGGCGGACGTTGAGCTGTTTTTTTACCGCCCTTTTGCATCACAACCCCTATTTATAAGATGTAGAAAAGCATTGAATGGGGCCCTTGGATGGGTCTCTATACACCCAGCAATCCGGAAGGCTACAGAAGGTATATGTCTGCGACTTTCAAATGCTCAAGAACACTTTTGACGCTGAAGGAATCTACAGGGATCTTTTTCTCCTTTTGGAAACAAAGTTTTTTTTTCTATAGTTATCTCTATTTTCACTGGAGACTTGAGGAGTGGAACAAGAAGTTTCCTCTTCCCCTTATCTACTTATATTTTCTTCTATTTTTTTGTGTTCCAGAGTTTTTTGTTTTTTTTTTTTTTTTTTTTTAATTTTTGTGGGAGGTTTTTTCTCTCTCCCACAACTGAACTTACTCCTCACAATACTGGAGCCTGTGTGTGTTTTTTTTGAATACACACATCCGTTATAACCTCTTTTAGGTTAAAGGTTTTGGGAATGAAGTGCCTTGCAAGTTGGGGGCGGGTACAGGGTGGGGGGTGGGGAACAAGGAGGGAGGAGGGGGGAAGTATTGGGGAAAAACATTATTATGCTTTATGTATGCTCATGATTTTAAGTGCACTTTTGCTGTCTACTGTCTGCCTTCTATGCTGCTGCTCACCAGGATGGGGAGGGGGGGTGCTGGAGCCCTGGGGGGTGCCATACCTGACAGATGGGAGTGGGAAGGAAGGGGAGGGGGGGAGACTCTTGCTTTATCCACTATGGCTGTGAACCTTAGGGTGATCTCCTGGAACGTTAGAGGTCTCAACTCCAAATTTAAAAGATCACTGGTCTTTGATTATCTAAAAAAATATAAACCGCATTTGATACTGTTGCAGGAGACGCATCTGCAGGGCTCCAGGACTCTCTCCTTAAAAAGGGCGCATATTGCTGGGGCTTATCATGCAAGTTACTCTTCATTTGCTAGGGGAGTGTCCACGCTGGTGGCTAAATCTCTACCTATATGTATTCATGCAATAAAAACGGATATCAAGGGTAGATATGTTGTTACCGTGATAAAGGTGCATAACAGGTTCATGACCTTTGTGAACTTATATGTCCCACCTCCCTTCTCCCTGTCTCATTTGGATGATGTGCTTCAAGCGACTTTTGAGATAGCGGAAGGGAGGATTTTTATCTTGGGGGATTTGAATGCGGTGGTGGATCCGGCAATGGACAGGTTGGATGCACCGCCGAGAACCCCAACACCGCTTGCAAAGTGGATGTCAACACATGGCTTCTATGATGCATGGCGAGCGAGACACCCAGAGATCAGGGAATACTCTTGCTATTCTGAGACACATAAAACACTATCTAGGATAGATATGGCATTAGTTGAGTCTGAGGGACTGCAATTGGTGGCTGGGGCGAGGTACTTACCTAGAGTGCACTCGGACCATTCACCCCTACTAGTTGATATTATATTGGGTCAGAGGCAAGGTATCAGACATTGGAGGATGGAGGCTAGCTGGTTGCAGGAGGAATATATTAAAATTAAATGTAATGAGACTATTCAGCGATTCTGGAAGGAGAATAAGGAAGTTGGCTCTGAACTAATAAAGTGGGAGGCATTCAAAGCTACTCTAAGAGGGGTGTTCATGACGGAGGTGGCTAGCTTCAAGAAGCAACTGGCATCTTCAATAATGGACAGGGAACGGGAGGTATCTCTAGCTGAGGCAGAATACGTTAGGAGACCAACTAGAGAGGGTTTGTGCACTCTCCAGGATAAGACACGGGCATACAAGGAAATACTGACTGACCAGACTACCAAACTTGGACTTGCGCAACGTAGACGTATCTTTGAATTTGGGGATAAGAATAGTAGACTATTGGCATATCTGGCGCGACCAGAATACACACCCATCTGTATAACGAGTATTTATGGTAAGGGTGGGGTGGAGGTGAGTGACTCCGAGGGTATACTGCAGGTCTTTGTTCAATTTTATAACGAACTCTATAAGTCATGTATCCCACCGGGCGGGGACACCTTAAAAACTTATCTAAGCGATATTGATCTCCCTAAGTTAACAAGTTTAGATCGTGCAGAGCTGGAGGCTGACATATCTGTGGAAGAGGTGGCGGGGGCGATAGCTTCTTTTGCCCCTAGGAAATCTCCAGGACTAGATGGTATACCCTCGGAGTGCTATAAAACTTTTAGGGGTGGGTTGGCGCCCCGATTATTGCAAGTGTTCCTGAATGCACGGCGGGAGGGGAAACTTCCCCCCTCCATGAGAGAGGCCTTGGTAGTTCTGATACATAAAGGGGGTAAAGATCCTAAAGAATGTGAATCCTATAGACCCATCTCATTGATGAATGTCGACACCAAGATACTAGCAAAAGTATTGGCGGGGAGACTGCAGTCGGTGGTGTTAAAATTAGTCAACCCGGATCAGACAGGCTTTATACAAGGGCGTTGTGCACAAATGAATGTTAGAAGGTTATTTATTAACCTACAGACGGATCATGAAAATTCCGGGGAGAGGGTAGTGGCCTCCTTGGACACCAAGAAGGCCTTTGATTCGGTCGAGTGGGCCTATCTGTTTGGTCTTCTGGAGATATTGGGATTCGGGCCTATATTTATATCCTGGGTGAGGCTGTTGTACGCTGACCCACTGATCAGGGTGAGGGTGAATGGTATCATATCCGGGCCCTTCTCTGTTTTCCGGGGGACCAGACAGGGGTGCCCACTGTCCCCCCTTCTGTTTGCTTTGGCCATAGAGCCACTCGCGGCAAAGATAAGGGATACTCCCCATCTGAATGGACTTCGGGTGGGGGGGATTGAGGAGCGAGTCTCCCTTTATGCGGATGACATGCTTTTGTATCTCCAAGACCCGGGCCCTTCATTATCCACGGCCTTCCGGCTGATACAGGAATTCGGAGACTACTCTGGGTTCCGTATCAACTGGAGCAAATCATCCCTGTTTGCTATAGATGACACAGTGAGGGTCCCGGCGGAATCCCCCATTCAATTATCCCAGTCCTTTAAATATCTGGGAGTGGTGATTCAATTTCCCATTGCAGGATATTTAGATTTTAACTTGAGACCGGTAGTGGAGGTTCTTCGTGAGAAGGTACAACGGTGGAGGAATATGCCATTGACAGTGATGGGTCGTATAAACCTATTTAAAATGATTGTCCTGCCAAAGCTGTTGTACGTTCTATCGAACTCACCTGTATATGTCTCGGTGAAAACTTTTAAACGCATAGACTCCATTGTGATTGATTTCTTGTGGGGAACCAAGGCACCCAGGTTATCCCTAGCAATCCTGAAACTACCAACAACCCGGGGGGGACTGGCTATGCCGGACATGAGATCCTATTTCTTTGCATCCCAAATGACATTTTTGCACTGGCGATGTTTTCCACAGATACCTAATGCCACTACTCTACTAGAGGCGGCTGTTGCCACATCTCAGGAGACATTGCTGAACATCTTGTTTAGAAAAGAGATACCAGGGAGAGGGATGGGATCAGTTATGGCACTACCTGGTAAGGTGTTCCATCTCTGTGCGCAGAAAATAATGGATGACCCGCTATGGTTATCACCTAATTGTCCCCTCTGGTACAATAAATCTCTACAAGAGTTCTGCAAATTGGAAGATGGACATGGATGGGCCAAATTTGGGATAAAATATTTACATCACATTTATCAGGATGGTAGACTATTAACCTTCACACAACTGAGGGAGCAGTTTGGTGTACCTAGGACATGGCAGTTCAGATATACCCAATTGCAACATGCAGCGACAGCCCAGTTCGGGAGAGGGGAGGTAAAGGTACAAAACACAACCCTGGAAAAAGTCCTGATAGATCCCGAGCCGACCAAGCGTATATCTAGATACTATAAGGAGATTAGATTGGGGGGACCTGACTTGACCGCTAGGACCAGAAGTAGGTGGACGACTTTCATTCCGGAACTGACTGAGGAACTGTGGCAGGAGGTACTCGATACATATCTTGTGTCGGTGATTTCCTCCACGGATAGAATGATACAGCTTAGATATCTACACCAAATGTACTACACTCCGACTAGACTATTTAAAATGCACAAAAAAGATAATCCGGAATGTCATAAATGTAAGGGAGAGGAGGGAACTTTCCTTCATATGGTATGGGATTGCCCTAAGATAAGACCTCTGTGGTCTCAGGTGACTGAGTTCATATCTGACCACTTTGGTCTTCCTAACATATGCTCTCCCATGAGGTGCCTGTTGGGAATTTTTGATCAGGAAGAGATAAATACAAATACTAAATTATTCCTTAGACTTCTCTACTTTGGGGTGAGAAAACTGATCGCTCGACGATGGATTCATGGTGAACAACTCAACCTAGGAATGTGGATAAAAATAATAAATGATGATGTACTTATGTATAAAATGACATATGAAGCGAGAGAAGCCCCCAAAAAATTTAGGAAAGTGTGGTGGAGGTGGACTGAATCCAAAAATACCTTATCGGTAGGAGAGGAGAAGAGCGATGGCGCAGAAAATCTTTAGGTGATGAGGAGGGTGGACAGTGGAGTATTAAAAGAATGGATGCATACAACATTAGAGGTAGAAAAATAATGAGGGGGGATGGGAAGGGAGGGGAGGGAGTTTGTACATGGAAGAGGGCTTTTGAGAGTCTGTTTTCTCTCTGGTTGAAGCCAAAGTTTCAATATTTATGTTGATTGCCCAGGTGCTCTTCTTCTGAGCGGTTTTCTAGTAAAATATGATATGCATATAAATAAAGAGCTGTTTATTATAATTAAAAAAAAAAAAAAAAAAAAAAAAGAGCAAAATAATTAAGCTGACTGAGGTAAAAGATGGTCTTCATATTGAAAGCAATAACTACAAAGCATGTGTAACTGGATGAGCCATATGTGTAGAGATAACATGTTATCGTTTAATGAGATGTACAATGACCCATTGTTTACAAATGTGATGTAACATGTTAATATGCTCAATAAAAATCTTGTTTAAAAAAAAAAAAAAAAACGGCATGGGAATTCCCCACAGGGGAACCCCGAACCAAAATTTAAAAAAAAATGATGTGGGGGTCCCCTTAAATTCCATACCAGACCCTTCAGGTCTGGTATGGATTTTAAGGGGAACCCCACACCAAAATAAAAAAAAAACGGCGTGGGGTCCCCCCAAAAATCCATACCAGACCCTTATCCGAGCACGCAACCTGGCAGGCCGCAGGAAAAGAGGGGGAGAGGGAGCACCCCCCCCTCCTGAACCATACCAGGCCACATGCCCTCAACATTGGAAGGGTACTTTGGGGTAGCCCCCAAAACACCTTGTCCCCATGTTGATGAGGACAAGGGCCTCATCCCCACAACCCTGGCCGGTGGTTGTGGGGATCTGCGGGTGGGGGGATTATTGGAATCTGGGAGCCCCCTTTAACAAGGGGACCCCCAGATCCCGGCCCCCCTGTGTGAAATGATAAGGGGGTACTTGTACCCCTACCATTTCACTAAAAAACTGTCAAAAATGTTAAAAATGACAAGAGACAGTTTTTGACAATTCCTTTATTTAAATGCTTCTTCTTTCTTCTATCTTCTATCTTCCTTCATCTTCTTCTTCTTCTTCTTGTTCTTCTGGCTCTTCTGGTTCTTCCTCCGGTGTTCCCGTGCAGAATCTCCTATCTTCTTCTCCTCAGGCCGCTCCACACTCATGGCATGGAGGGAGGCTCCCGCTCTTCTCTTCATCATCTTCTTCTCTTCTTCATCTTCTTCTCTTCTTCTCTTCTTCATCTTCTTCTCCGGGCCGCTCCGCATCCATGCTGGCGTGGTGGGAGGCTCCCGCTGTGTGACGCGTCTCCTCTTCTGACGGTTCTTAAATAACAGGGGCTGGGCCGCCGCCCCCCTCTGATGCACGGGACATGATGGGACTTCCCTGTGGCATGCCCCGTGACATCACAGGGAAGTCCTGTCAAGTCACCATGCTTTAGAGGGGGGTGGGGTCACCAGGTGGCCCCACCCCCCCGTTATTTAAGAACCGTTAGAAGAGGAGATGCGTCACACAGCGGGAGCCTCCCTCCATGCCAGCATGGGTGCGGAGTGGCCCGGAGAAGAAGATGAAGAAGAGAAGATGAAGAAGAGAAGAAGATGAAGAGAAGAGCGGGAGCCTCCCCCCATGCCATGGGTGTGGAACGGCCCAAGGAGAAGAAGATAGAAGACGCCGCGGAGGAGATGCTGGACGAGAACACCAGAGGAAGAACCAGAAGAGCCAGAAGAACCAGAAGAAGATGAAGGTAGATAGAAGAAAGAAGAAGCATTTAAATAAAGAAATTGTCAAAAACTGTCTCTTATCATTTTTGACATTTTTGACAGTTTTCTAGTGAAATGGTAGGGGTACAACCCTTACCATTTCACAAAGGGGGGGCGGGATCTGGGGGTCCCCTTGTTAAAGGAGGCTTCCAGATTCCGATAAGCCCCCCACCTGCAGACCCCCACAACCACCGGCCAGGGTTGTGGGGATGAGGCCCTTGTCCTCATCAACATGGGAGCAAGGTGTTTTGGGGGGCTACCCCAAAGCACCCTCCCAATGTTGAGGGCATGTGGCCTGGTACAGGTTCAGGAGGGGGGCCTCCCTTGTCCCCCTCTTTTCCTGCGGGCTGCCAGGTTGCGTGCTCGGATAAGGATCTGGTATGGATTTTTGGGGGGACCCCACACCGCTTTTCTTTTAAATTTTAGCGCGGTGTTCCCCTTAAAATCCATACCAAAACTGAAGGGTCTGGTATGGAATTTAAGGGGACCCCCACGTCATTTTTTTTTTATTTTGGCTGGGGTTCCCCTTAATATCCATACCAGACCTGAAGGGCCTGGTATAGAATTTAGGAGGGCCCCCACATCATTTATTTTTTTAAATTTTGGTTCGGGGTTCCCCTGTGGGGAATTCCCATGCCGTTTTTATCAATGAACTTCTATGTCAATGATATCAATGCAATAGCCGCGAGAAGTTTTAAATGACTTTTTTTCTTTGAAATGTCATTTTGCTGTCAGACTGATCTAAACACGGGAAAAATGTGCCCCTTTACAGGCATACTATAGACACCCCCCAGCTACACAATTTACAGGGATATTACACTTTTATTGTTTGACTTTAAGCATGATTAAAATCACTGCTCCCGAAAAAACGGCTGTTTTTAAAACTTTTTTTTGCATTAATCCATGTCCCCTGGGGCAGCACCTGGGTCCCCAAACACTTTTTATGACAATAACTTGCATATAAGCCTTTAAAATTAGCACTTTTGATTATTCATGTTCGTGTCCCATAGACTTTAACGGTGTTCGCGTGTTCGAACAAACTTTTTTCCTGTTCGCATGTTCTGGTGCGAACCGAACAGGGGGGTGTTCGGCTCATCCCTAGTGGAGACACTTTGGCCTGGCTTCACTTTGGAAAAGAAGTGATTCTGTTATCAACAACATATCATCATTCCCTTTTCTTCTCAGAAAAGTCTTTAACAAACCCGCCCAAACCTCCTCAACAGCAAGTGATCTTCTTCAGCGGTGCAAAGGATCACTTACAATTTCAATTCCACACACTTGCGGTGGAGCTTTCCTAGAACAACATAGCTCTCACAGCTACTGTCTAGCAGGGCATAGCAGAATGTATAGAAGATAAACTGGCAGGTTATGAAATTTCTACCAATATGAATTATTGTATCCCTCCGGCCATCCACACTGACATCTGCACCCCACGAGTGCAAGACATTTATGCCTTGTTTGGCAGCAAACTTTCAAACCCTTAGAACCACCTCAGCCCACAACATTGCCTTCCCACAAGGAGCTTATGCAACTGAGCTGCTCACACATTCCCTAAGAGGAAAGAATAAGATGCTTGTATGAGGGCCTCAGTATTTTCTATAGTCAAAGGGACATTTCTTTGTCTTGGGAGGAGCATATTAGATCCCTAGGTTCACTCTTTATCTCAGCATCCTTCAACCCTGGTGCACCTGTAGAATGTTTACTGATCCTGGGGTAGCTGGCATCATTCTCTTAGACTGCCTTGTAATCAAACTTGCCTGGATGACAGAACATCTTCCGCAGATTGTACGAGTTTCTGCCATCGATGGAACCATTCTACTTCCTGGACTAATTAGATCCCATAACTCCCCCATCAAGATGACAGTTGGAGTACTTCACTTTTTTCTAATATGACTCCAAGCCTTCTCTAAACTTATCCTAAGATTCCATGGTTGCAGCAACATTCTCCAGTGTTCGGTTGGTCCACTTCTCATCCACTTGCCTGGGACCCAGACTATCATTCTAGATGCCTCGCAAGGTGACCCCCCTGAAACTGCTTTTTTCACAAGCATAAAGTGGATGAGCTTACTTCCCACAGGCCCTTTGATATAATCCCAGATGCAAGGATCCCCAGAGGTCAAGTTGGTAGTCTGTGTGAGAACAAGACAATGACAGAGTTATCTTTGCTTGACACCTACAATCTAATATGCATCAAGGAAGGTAACAAGTATAAAACATAATTTAACACCTGGCACAGTCACTTGTAATGCCCTATGGCCTCTGTAATGACCCAGCTGTTCATACTTTGTGAACTTGATTTTACAGTATCTTATGTATGGCTGTATTTAGATTTTGTATTCCTCTTCTCTCCAGACCTTCCCATGCATAGACTACATGTCTGCACATTTCTCCAGCATCTTCAGAAAAATAGCAATTATGATAAAATTATAAAGTGTATGCCACAACATTAAGACGGGGAGATTGTATCATTTGTGGGTACCATCATCCTTCGAGAGTTATTTATAAAGGGGAATTGGGGAGGACATAACCAGGACTTCTCCAATTAAGTCCTACCTCACCATAGAGAGCAACGTGGACTATTGCGGTACCTCATAGAAATATACAATATAGGTAAAATATCAATTTATTCAAAAGTATACATTAAAAAATCTACATATACAAAGAGTAGATTCACACAAGTATAATTAAGACATGTTGCAATATAGTATTTGTTAAAATCACAACTTTAAGCGCCCGCATAGGTGGATGAAGGCAGGTTTGGAATAATAAAGGACATGAGCCTTGACAGTTTTGCGGTCAAGCCCCTTCCTCAGGAGGCGTCCAAGTAAACTATCTACAAAGTAAAACAGTTAAAGTTACATATACATAGTGATGAAAAACAATAATACAAGGTAAGTAGCATGATATTGGAGTAGTTACTCAATTTTTGAAAGTACACTCACCAATCATTGCCCCTTCGGGCTTAGATGGCATTTGTGAGACACCCACTTTGGGCATTCCCCCAGGGGGTTTTTTTTTTGGCAGAGTAAGCTATTGTGTGAAAAACATAGAATATAATGAGTGTTGGTGTGGGGTATCAACCAATGATAATGTGAATGCCACCTGAGTGAATAGGATGAAAAGACAGTGGGGAGGGAGGGGGAAAAGAGGAAGGGGAAAAGGGGGGAGGGAGGGAGGATGGGGGGGAAAGGAGGGGGAGGAAAAGGGGGGGGAAAGGGGGAAGGGGGAGAAAGAGGGAGAAAGGAGGGAGGGGTGTGGGGGGGGGGAAGGGAGGGAGGGGGGAGAGGGAAAGGGGGGAAGGGGGGGAAAGGGGAGTAAAGGAACGGGGGGAAGGGGGAAAAGAGGGGGGAGGGGAAGGCGGGGAGGAAGGAAAGAGGGATAGCGACCAGGAGGGAAGAGGGAAAAGGGATAGAGGTATCCCACCACACTTAGTGAACCTAGCAATTACTTAAATATGAGAGAAACATAACCCACCAACACTGGAATGAGGAAGATAAAAAACTGTTATTACTAGCACCCGGGGATAGAAGTTGATTCCCAGCGACCACTTGGAAAGGCACTTCTGCATAGATGGGCAGGAGAAGTCCTTAAAATAAAAGTGTGGTATTAAAGACAGTTTGTTGCTGGAGGGTGATGTACCCACAGGGTCCTCCAAAAGAGGGATCCATCACGGTCACTACCAGGGGCGGATCCAGGGGGGGGCAACGGGGCAATTGCCCCCTCCGAGAATTCGGGTGAGTGAGTGGGCCGGCAGGCATCGCCCGGGTGAGAGAGCCGGCGGACTGCAACTCCACGGCTGAGAGCACGGGCGGCTCTGTTGCTGAGAGACAGCAACAGACAGGTGAACAGCTGTGTGGCTCGTGACAGTGTTTGACTGTGGAGCAAAATATTACAGCGCACACATGCAAAAAAGACATTTACCTCCAGCAGGGCTAGTTTAAGACACCTAGACAATCTAAAAAATATTAGCAAGAAATATGGGGATTTGGTCACACCATATTGCTATATGG
This sequence comes from Lithobates clamitans, assembly GCA_037952925.1. Lineage (NCBI taxonomy): Eukaryota > Metazoa > Chordata > Amphibia > Anura > Ranidae > Lithobates > Lithobates clamitans. The sequence continues at coordinate 6,488,130 of JBBGZY010000787.1, read as the reverse complement.
TGCTAAGCCCACTTACTGCGACAAAGTACCCCATAATTAGTGGGTCCTACACTATCCATGGATTGGGAGATCCTGCTTCTCTGAACCATGAGAGCAAACACTCTTCTATATGGGAGAACTTTGAGGTCTCCACCCATGACACAAGTGGACACTAATGAGAGGCACTTCATGAATTAGAGTGGGGTGCTCCGCACCCAAAGGGATTTGGTCAGAATCCATACAATAAACAAACAAGATATTTGGGGGGGCACACCCTAAAAGATGCATTAAAGCTGGTGCAGCCATAAGACCATACAGCAGAGCAAAATATTACAGCGCACACATGCAAAAAAGACATTTACCTCCAGCAGGGCTAGTTTAAGACACCTAGACAATCTAAAAAATATTAGCAAGAAATATGGGGATTTGGTCACACCATATTGCTATATGGTGCTAAGCCCACTTACTGCGACAAAGTACTCCATAATTAGTGGGTCCTACACTATCCATGGATTGAAAGATCCTGCTTCTCTGAACCATGAGAGCAAACACTCTTCTATATGGGAGAACTTTGAGGTCTCCACCCATGACACAAGTGGACACCAATGAGAGGCACTTAATGAATTAGAGTGGGGTGCTCCGCACCCAAAGGGATTTGGTCAGAATCCATACAATAAACAGACAAGATATTTGGGGGGCACACCCTAAAAGATGCATTAAAGCTGGTGCAGCCATAAGACCATACAGCAGAGCAAAATATTACAGCGCACACATGCAAAAAAGACATTTACCTCCAGCAGGGCTAGTTTAAGACACCTAGACAATCTAAAAAATATTAGCAAGAAATATGGGGATTTGGTCACACCATATTGCTATATGGTGCTAAGCCCACTTACTGCGACAAAGTACCCCATAATTAGTGGGTCCTACACTATCCATGGATTGGGAGATCCTGCTTCTCTGAACCATGAGAGTAAACACTCTTCTATATGGGAGAACTTTGAGGTCTCCACCCATGACACAAGTGGACACTAATGAGAGGCACTTCACGAATTAGAGTGGGGTGCTCCGCACCCAAAGGTATTTGATCAGAATCCATACAATAAACAAACAAGATATTTGGGGGGCACACCCTAAAAGATGCATCAAAGCTGGTGCAGCCATAAGACCATACAGCAGAGCAAAATATTACAGCGCACACATGCAAAAAAGACATTTACCTCCAGCAGGGCTAGTTTAAGACACCCAGAGGTCTGGTGAGGCCTATCCTCACAGGTTACATCACGATCTACCAACCCACGTGCACAGAGTATTCCCCGGAAAAGATTCCTCACTGGCGAAAATCACCTCACTAAGAACCCCAAAAAAGGAAAACAGCACGGTAAAACACTTAAAACACAACAAACTTCTAGGGCTGGCTCGCAGACTCCCCAAGAGGGGACTCTGCAACCCACCCTTCATATTATTATTCCCAAATTGTTACAACCCAATATACGGACACTTTTGTCCCAACCCGGTTTTTTAGTGCAGGCAACTCCAGAGTCCAACAGACAAGGGAACCTGGACGCGTTTGTACAAAGGGCCCCTATTCCAGGCACTTCTCACAACCCGTCACAGCAGATGTAACCAAAAACGTTCACACACTCAATATTATTACCTGACACCATATCCATTGTCCCCAGAAGAGGAACAGGTCCTCCAATTGGGGCTTGGCTTTTGTCCCTCAGAACCTATTGATATTTATGAGACAATTAAAGAACTTTACCTCTTTGCTAGGAACCTAACTTTCAGCTATATCTTTGACCAAGACCGCAAACAGTTGAATTTGGAGAAAGAATTAGCAGAGAAAACTAAAAACTTTACAATGGCCGAATTTCAAGCGTTGCGTGACCTAATGCTCCTTTATGACGAAGGAGCAGTGGAGTCACAAGACCCCGATACCAATAATGACTACTCTGAAACAAACCATTGTAGCATTAATTCCACCCCACCACAGAATAACCCCACCAAGAACCTAAAATTGAAATCCCGATCCTTTTCTGATTTAATGACATGCCCATCTGTTTGGGCTTTCCTACATGAATGCATCTCATTGCTTAAAAAAGAGCGATGGTCAGCATTACCATCTAATTTACCCAGAAACAAAACAGGGCGGTAAACAAACTTCAGAAAAACCCAGATTTAATCATTAAACAGTCAGACAAAGGTGGCAACTTGGTGCTCATGACGCACCAACAGTATCAAACCATGTGCCTTAAGATATTATCAAACCCCAACTGGTATTCTCCAATTAATTTTTCCTTCATTCAAACAACTATTGATGAATTTAGAAAACTTGTGGTTGGGGCCTTCTGGGAAAGCCTCATCGACGGGGATACTCTTAAATTCATCAATACCCAGATGCCATGAACACCAACGTTCTATGCATTACCAAAAACTCACAAAAACCTTATATCACCACACGGTCGACCCATTGTTTCGGGCAAGGGATCCTTAACAGAGAATGCGACTAAACTAGTAGATACATTTTTGATGCCACATGTACTAAGCTTACCTTCCTACATTCGGTACACTACTGATCTATTGAAACATATCGAGGGAGTCCAGGTCCCTCCGGATGCCCTCCTCGTGGCTATCAATGTCGAGGCTCTTTACTCGAGCATCCCCCACGAGCAGGGCGTCCGGATGGAACAAGACCATAAGACCTGGCCGGTTAACAACTTCATTTTGAAGCTTTTGGAGTTCATCCTCACTAAAAACTATTTTGTTTTTATGGATCAACTTTACCTCCAAACCCAAGGCATTGCAATGGGCACTTTGTGTGCCCCTTCCTACGCCAACTTATACCTTGGAGGCTGGGAGCGGACCATTTTTGGTGATGAATTATTAGAACCGTTTCTCGACCACATCCTTTGTTGGCATAGGTTTATAGATGACCTACTGGTCATCTGGACAGGTACTGAACAACTTTTAAATGCCCTTGTAGAAAGGCTAAACATCAATCAATTCAACCTTCATTTCACTTTTTCCTACGATACTCAGAGTATTTCTTTCCTAGATGTTCAGATCATCAAGAATTCCTCTGGGAAATTAATCACAGATTTATTTCGTAAGCCCACAGCGGGCAACACGCTACTGCGTGCGTCTAGCTCCCATCCCCGTCCTCTAGTTCGCAGTATTCCCTATGCGCAATATTTGAGACTGAGAAGAAACCGCACAGAGGATGAGGATTTTCGCCGACAGGCTGACGATTTGCGCACACGCCTGTTGTCCCGGGGCTATAGCCGTACTAACCTGAAAAAAGCTTTTAATAGAGCCTTTGCCCAGGACCGACAAACGCTTTTATGTGGCCCTCCTCGCACGAAGCGACCTTCCAATGCTAAAATTATTACCAAATACTCCATCCACCATAATCAGTTGCGTAATATACTATCCCGACATTGGCATATACTGACTGACCACCATATCCTGAAGAAATATATTAGATCTACCCCAGAGTTGGTTTTCAGAAGAGCTACCTTTTTGAGGGATAAGCTCACTCATAGTCATTATAAAACCCCTGCACTCCGCCCAAGTGAGCCCCGAGGCACGTTCAAGTGCGGTAATTGTCCACATTGTCCCTGGATTCAAGAAGTACATCAATTTGTCCTTCCAAATGAAGAGCTATACTGTTCAGGACATTTTGCCAACTGTGGCACGAGAGGCGTTATCTATCTGATGATTTGTGCCTGTAAGGCCTTTTATGTAGGCAAAACCATTAGGGAGCTACGGCAAAGACTAGGAGACCACCTCTATGCCTCTACTAACGGCACGCTCACCACAGTGGGCCACCATATTGGGATTCACCACAGATTCGATCCCGATTATAATAAGTTTTTTGTATTGGATGTTATTCCAGAAGATCCCAGAGGAGGCGACTGGGATCGCCAAATTCTCAAACGTGAATCGTTTTGGATTGAACGATTGAATGCTCTTACCCTCCCTGGCCTCAATGAGGCACATACTTACAAACATTTCCTGTAGTGTACCAGTGGTACCCCAGGTTATCCTACTTTGTCTTAGCTCTCTTTTGGTTTCCTACATGTTGTTCATTTTAAACACTATCAAATTTGTCATTAATCAACCCCCTGATTCCCTTCCCCTTTCCCTTCCCCTGGGAATCAACTTCTATCCCCGGGCGCTAGTAATAACAGTTCTTTATCTTCCTCATTCCAGTGTTGGTGGATTATGTTTCTCTCATATTTGAGTAATTGCTAGGTTAACTAAGTGTGGTGGGATACCTCTATCCCTTTCCCTCTTCCCTCCTGGTCGCTATTCCTCTTTCCTCCCTCCCCCTTCCCCTCCTTTCCCCCTCTTTTCCCCCTTTCCCCTCCCCCCGTTCCTTTCCTCCCCCCTTTCCCCCCCATTCCCCCCTCTCCCCCCTCCCTCCCTTTCCCCCCACACCCTCCCTTTCCCCCCACACCCCTCCCTCCTGTCTCCCTCTCCCTCTCCCCTCCCCCCTCCCCTTATCTTCCCCTCCTTTCCCTCCCCCTCCTTCCCCCCATCCTCCCTCCCCCCTTTTCCCCTTCCTCTTTTCCCCCTCTCCCCTCCCCTTCCTCCCCCCCACTGTCTTTTCATCCTATTCACTCAGGTGACATTCACATTATCATTGGTTGATACCCCACACCAACACTCATTATATTCTATGTTTTTCACACAATAGCTTACTTTGCCAAAAAAAAAAACCTTGCTCGCCCCCGGGGGAACGCCCAAAGTGGGCGTCTCACAAGTGCCGTCTAAGCCCGAAGGGGCAGTGGTTGGTGAGTGTACTTTCAAAAATTGAGCAACTACTCCAATATCATGCTACTTAGCTTGTATTATTATTTTTCATCACTATGTATATGTAACTTTAACTGTTTTACTTTGTAGATAGTTTACTTGGACGCGTCCTGGGGAAGCGGCTTGACCGCGAAACTGTCGAGGCTCATGTCCTTTAGTATTCCAAACCTGCCTTCATCCACCTATGCGGGAGCTTAAAGTTGTGATTTCAACAAATACTATATTGCAACATATCTTAATTATACTTGTGTGAATCTACTCTTTGTATATGTAGATTTTTTAATGTATACTTTTGAATAAATTGATATTTTACCTATATTGTATATTTCTATGAGGTACCACGATAGTCCATGTTGCTCTCTATGGTGAGGTAGGTCTTAGTTGGAGAAGTCCTGGTTATTTCCTCCCCAATTCCCCTTTATAAGCAATTATGATAAGGTGGAGAAGTGTCTATTTGAAGCTACCCTTCCTGGGCTACATTCTCTCTATACATCCAGAAAAGATATCCACGATCACTAACTGACTTTTTACCCAATAGTATTAAATCTACCCAATGCTGTCTTAGTTTCACCAAATAATATTGGTAGTTCATTAACAATTTTATTGTGCTTGTTGCTCCTATGTTGCTCCTATTACAGCCCTGATCACGAAGATGATAATCCCATGAACTGGACTCCTGAAGCAGTGTAAGTCTTTCATGTCCTAAAACAAGTTTTCCTTTCTAGCCCTGCTCTCATAAGGCAGACTTGTCCAAGCCATTTTCCAGTAAAGTGGACGCCTCTTCAATAGGTACAGTATATACTGTAAGCAGTCATTTTTCTGTCCTCAAGTGGATCCATCCTTGCCTCTTTTTCTTAAAAAAAAATAAAAAAATTCTCTGTCAAGAGAAACTATTTAGTTGGAGAATTACCTGCTGCTAAGCTGGCCTGGATGAGTGGCAGTACCGCTTAGAAGGGTCGCCTCACCAGATTACAATCTTTACATTTCACAAGAATGTGCTGTATCTGAAAGCAGCTTGTTGCCTAAATCTCAGACGGGCTCACCGGTTGCTGCTTTTCCTCTCAGTTCGATTTTCACCATTACTTTCAAACTGGTAATGACCAATTCTCAAGTGGATGCCCTTTTCCCATTCCTTTTTAATGAGAGTTTCTCATCCTTCCTACTCAATTTCAGTCTTTGACTACCCTTCAAGATTCTGACCTCTATCCAAGTAAGACATGCATGCCCTCAGACTTATGTACCAAGTAACTCCAGTGGGCTCATGGCTCCAAGTTTTCCAAACACCCCAGGGTCCACAGAATTTTTGTTTTCATCTCTCACCAGTAGCGGTGGCTGGACCTCTGAAAGATTGTGGAAGAGTATGTAAAAGTATGTAAAAGTAAACCCCTAAATTAAGCTCTTCAGGAATTCCTTTTCCATTCCTATACCCAAGGATTCCATATTGCCATGGACTTTATTACTGAATTGCCACCCTCCGAGGACAATACTGTTGTCTGGGTGGTAATAGACTATTTTTACAAACAGCACATTCGGTATCAGTTCAGCTGCAGTAGCCTTGGCACTGATCTTCATTGGGGAGATTTTCAGACTCCATGGTGTTCCCAGTTCTGTCAGATCTGGTTGTGGGTACAGTTTACCTCACAATTCTGAAGGGGCCACTGCAAATCTATTGTATTCTTCAGCTCACCATCCACAGTCCAACTGGCAATTGGGGCCCACATACTTTTGACATTTATATTGTTATGACATGTTATCTCATGACACTATTTGCATTGTATTTACTTGGTGGTCTGTTATGGCTGCCCATTTTTTCAGATCATTTCTTGTTTCATGCACGGGAGCTGCAATGCAGTCTGGGTGCTTTCCCCTTCCCTCTCCTTCTGCCCCTTTGTGGGCCGTATGGCTTGGGGGGTTGGGCGGGTTCCCGCAGCACATCTGTGCCACGCACCGTGTCTCCGCTGTGACGTCACTTCTAGGTGTCGCGGCAGCAACAAAATTTCTTTCACTATAGCTGGCACAGCTAGGACTTGGTTATGGCGGTGACTACTATGACTACCACCTGGATCGATGGTCCCTCCCCGTACATGCCATGACAACGTGACACTGGTGGTGGTCCATGTACGTGTGGGGCATGTATATCGAGCACTTCCCCAGACACAGTTCTTCTTACCACATATTTGGATAGGTTGCCCTTCACAGGAACTCCCTGCTCTTATGCACACACTCTAGGTAATTACCATGCTATCCTTTCACAATGCCTCTTTCAATGATGAGTCACTTTTTCTTTACTGCATTTTGATGCCTTGGTAATTGGTCATGGTGTTCTCTGCACACTCTTCTTTCATTCCTGTCTCCCTGGTTTGCGACTCACTACTATAACTTCACCTGCATATGGTTTCATTATCACCACGGTCTTATCTGACTATCTATCTTCAATGCACCCCATTTAAATACTATATCATTCATGAATATTATTTTTATTGAACATAGATCTGTTGAATATTACCACCTTGCTCACTTGCATACACCATGAAGACTGGTGATCTGTGTTCTGGGGACCCTGTGTGTGCGCCCTACTGGTGCACAGTGTTAGACTACCTCAGCTCCCGGGAGAGACAAATCTTTCTGGCCTTGGCTCCATACTCACCTTACAACAATGTACTTTATCTCATGTAAGTACCCAGGATTGGCAACTTTTCCTGTTCCTGTTACTCCTAGTGCTATATTATACTAATTATATTCTATATTTTGTAGATACTTTTGAGCATCCGCCCCTGAGGAAGTGTGTCATACACGAAACGCGTTGGTAATTTAGGTATCCAGTCACATGCCTGCCAATAGGAATCTATCTAGACCCACTATCTACAACCAATGATTTTTACAATGTATACATATCTTTTATAACATTGCAATATGCTGCTCAGATGACATGTCTGCATATATGTATGAATTTACAACAAACATTTACAACAATTCATTTTATATATATTCTATACCGTGAAGCCAATATGTATGCAATCATGATATTTTTTTGATGTCCATGCCCTGAATGCATGTGTGTATATAAATGAAATTAACAGTTTTAACTTGTCTGTTCATAATTGTAATGTATTTAAACCAACCATCTATGCCAATTAAATGCTTTTACAATCTATACCTCCACTAGTCAATGGCCTTATCTAAAGTCCCAACCTCCCTTTTCTTGTGGGTTTAACCATATTAATCATCTTGATGCTAGCTCTCATCATTCATCTTTTTTTATTGTATATGGCAAACACATATGCATTATATTGCAGAAGCTTTCTGCTGCAGAAATCCCCACCCTGGATGCCTTACAAAGGGACGCAAAGCAGATCTGATCCCAAATACAAGGTCAACTTTGGCAATCTGCCACCAGACACAAGCCTGGATGTATAAATGCCATCTATAATATAATTTACTCTCTAGTAGTTATGTTTCTTTTCAAGTTATTATAAATGTTTCATCCCTTTCTAGCATTTTCACCTTTAACTCATGTACCAAAGTTAATGTAAGTACAAACATTGGACACATTTATATAATATCAATTTATCTTTGCAGATCCCTTGCACAACAGTTGTAACCCTACATGTTCTTAACAGCAGTATGTCACAAAAGTAACTGAATACACTGTATGTGGTACTATTCATAAATCACACCCATACAGTAAGTGGACAAGAAAACAAGTTTCAAAAAGCAAATTAAAGCATTGAAGAGTTTATTGTTTCTATTTTACTTGACTTTGAGAGTGTAAAGGCCAAATTTGACTAAATTATGATTTATTTTAAATATGTAACAACATTCCTATTAAAAATGAAATCTTACAGCCCTAAAGGTATGTTAAGGAATTGTAAATACTGATGAGAATAAGTCTTCTGATCTAAATCACTTTCTTCTAAATAGTTCTTACATTCCCTTCAGAGGTAGCCTGTGGGAATTTTGATATTTAATGCTATTTGATGTTCACTTTTAAAAGGTAATGAAGAGTTTCGCTTCTTTTCAACACAATTTGTTTATAGCTGTTTCTTACTTGTATTAAATATTATGAGATCAAATATATGAAATGTGTATGCACTTGATGGAAAGCTAACCCAGACTTAAAAAGAAGGAAAATATGTTTTCATAAAATAAACTGTTTTAGATATGTCATGTCCTTCCAAAGGGTTATGTCTAAGAAAAATGAACTATGGTGATATTTATTTAAATATATATTTAACTATGCAAAAAAGTAGATCTCTTTGAATTTTATAAAAAGGTTTTTTTTACATTTCAGTAACATTTATCTCAGATACAACACTATTGGTCTCTATTACTCGCACCTTTTACAAGAACTTTAAATAGATATAATTGCTCACATACATTCTATATATGCTTTTGCATTTAAGCAGAATATTTATCCTTTCAATATTCACATTCTTATTTGCTTAGGCACATTCAATAAACAGACGATTTATGATGCACAATGCTACCCATTCTCTTTGATCCAAATCTGGATATTTACTGTAGATATTAACACGAATACACAGACAAGGCTTTGATCCACATCATATTTGCAATCCCATTTACTTCCAATCTGGTACACAATAATTTCTGGTGCAATTTATAATCCAAAGGTATTCACTAGGGAAGCCTAATGTTTGTTGACAATTCAAGCATACATTTGTATGTGCAATAAGGGACATCAGATTATGTACAAATATATCATATTTAGTTGCCTTCAAAATCTGTATCCTAGAATAACACTTTAACACTAAAAACTGGTCTCAGATGTTATTGTTATCACAAATTAACATAAACATAAGCTTGATCAAATGTCAATATGCCTGCAGTGATTCCCTTTAAGGGGGGAAATCCAACTTTGTATCTGTCTGTATCTGTATTTGTATTTTTTTTTGTTCCTGTCTCTGTATTTTCTTTACATTTTTTTTTAAACCTGTACTACCCCTTTTACAAAAGGGGGATGGTGTGGCCTGATAAGTAGAGCTTTTGAATAAAAGACAACAACAAAGAACCTGCTCATCTATGTATGATTTACTGAACAATAGCAGTGTACACTGGATCATAAGGGATAATAGGTGACAAGTTCCAAGAATAAGCACACAGTTTTTATATGGTATCAGTTACATATTCTCTACACTATTCCATTGCCCCGTACACACGATCGGACATTGATCGGACATTCAGACAACAAAATCCATGGATTTTTTCTGACGGATGTTGGCTCAAACTTGTTTTGCATACACACGGTCACACAAAGTTGTCGGAATTTCCGATTGACAAGAACGCGGTCACTTACACCACGTACGAGACTATAAAAGGGCAGTTCAGAACCAAGCGTGGCACCCTTCGGGCTCCTTTTGCTAATCTCATGTTAGTAAAAGTTTGGTGAGAGACGATTCGCGCTTTTTCAGACTCGTGGCTTTCAGATCGTTTTCTGCTGTTCAGTGTGCTTGTGGGTTTGTATCTGGTCTTCAGTGCGTGCAGCGAGTACAATTGACTTGTCATTGTGTTCTTGTTCGTTCGTTACTGATTTTCAGGTTGCTCTTCACAGGCCTTGCTGTTCTTCAGTGCATTCTGTTACTTCGTTCTGAGCAGCCGACCGTTTTCTAGCCATGTTGCGTATATATGTACTCCTCGTAGAGTTTGTGCTGTGCGGGGGCTTGGTGTTGAGGTCATTTACCTTGATACAAGCCCAGTCCATGAACAGGGTGGGGAGGAGTTCATGGACCAAGAATTGGTTGCTCCAGCGTGACCAGTTCTGTCACATGCCTTTGCTCCGTGAGATCCGTGAGAATAATCCTGATGATTTCAGGAACTTTCCCTGGATGACGGACCCCGTATTTCACCTTATTTCCAACATTTGTTGGCTTTGCTGACCCCCTATATCAGCACGCAGGATACCTGAATGAGGCAAGCCATCACTCCGGAGCAGAGGTTAGTCATCACCCTGCGGTACTTGGCGATGGGGAGAAGCCTGCAGGACCTCAAGCTCTTGACAGGCATCTGCCCCCAGGCTCTGGGGATCATTATCCCAGAGACCTGTTCTGCCATCATCCAGGTCCTGCAGAAGGACTTTATTAAGGTAAGATTTTTATCCTTTAACATCACATTTTATTGTCTTTAATGTTTACTAATGTATTGTATTTCTTTCCTCATTCCCTAATTACCATGAATGTAACATGCTGTGAATGTCCCTTTTGTCCTCATGCATGCTGGATTTTTATGTAATTTTTTTTTGCCCTTCATGCATATTTGCCTACACTTACCTCCCCAGCATGCTCTCCTGGGCCTATATTCACCTCATGTAGTCACTTAACAATGTATTTTGTCGGCTTCATAGTAGTGCTTTACCCTAAAACCCCCCTAAATGTTGTAAATTGTGATGTGTGCTTGAAATTCAGGCTGAGTGCCAGAGGTTTTCATTTGGAACCCTCCCTCCCCCTGCTAACTGAGCTGATACCAATCCTCTATATGCTGACTTTGCCAAACCCATACACACTATACCCACCTCTTTTGTGGTCAGATTTATGGATGAATTCCCCAAAGCATGTAGTGCAAGGGTCTGCCTGAATACTTTCAAATGGTACTGTTTTTTTTTATCCTATTATTATCTTGATAGGTAATATCAGAATGTAAAAATGTGCTTAAATGTGTACAGTGTGTATTTATATCTTTGTATTATGACACTTCTTACCTGTCCAGTGGGCTGCCAATAGTATAAGTAAGGAGGGGCTGGCCAAAGTAATCCACATTATTTAGGCATTCATCTCTCAATGAAGTGTAGAGGGTGACCTGTCCAAAACATCTCCCCCCACTCATAAAATTCACAAAATGGCCCATGAGAGGGAGGGAGGAAACTGATAAATGTAATACTGATGTTGGCCAAGAATGTTTGTGTCTAATCTGCTTTCCATGTTTATGTGCAAAATGATTAGATTTGTTTTCTTGTTTGACTCCACAGTTTCCTTCCAACCCACAGGAATGGCAGACTGTGGCCTCCCACTTTGCCCAGCAGTGGGACTTTCCTAACTGCGGAGGGGCAATTGATTGGAAACACGTCCACATCGTCCCACCACCCAACTCGGGGTCATACTATTACAACTACAAGGGGTTCAATAGTATTGTGATGTTGGCAGTGGTGTTGGCTACTTATGAGTTCCTGTATGTGGACGTGGGGAAGAATGGCCGGATGTCAGATGGTGGAGTCATCAACCACACAGAGTTCTACAGGCATCTCCAGAATGGCAGCTTGGACTTGCCACCTCCAGAAGACAATGTAGAAGGACTCCCATTCGTCTTCATTGCGGATGAAGCGTTTGCGCTGGGGGACCATCTTATGCGGCCATTCCCTATGAGAACCCTAATCCCGGACCAGAGGGTTTTTAATTACCGGCTGGCCAGAGCCAGAAGAGTGGTGGAGAACACGTTTGGAGTCATGGCCAGCCGGTTCAACCTATTTCTTACACCCATACATATGGCGGAGTATAAACTCAATCATATCATCCTGGCGTGCTGTGTTCTCCACAACTTTTTAAGGAGAAATTCTGTGAACTTTGCTGGCTCAGTTGGGCCTGAATCCGGAATTCATGTAAATGAACCAACCCAGATGGCGCTTGAAGCTGGCCGTCCTGGCTTGTCTCCCCTGAGTGCCCGCGAAGTCCGTATAAGATACATAGTACTTTGCGGGTAGGGGGGCCATAGATATGCCAGACAATGTCTGATAAATTTTTTAAATAAAAAACAAATTTTAACTACTAAAATATTTGCTGACATTTACTGCTTGTCTTTCTTTTAGCTGACCCTGACTTAAATTTGGGGAGTCCTGAAAATGGCGCGATTGTGTAATATTAGAAAGCATTGTTGTGTGTTATTTACTAAAGGCAAAGACACTTTGCACTACAAGTGCACTTGAGACTGCACTGAAACTGCACTTGTAGTGCAAAGTGGATTTGCACTTAGTAAATAACCCCCATTGTCACAGAAACCACCAATTTTACTACAAAAAAAATGTTTCTAGCATTGAAAGAAGAATCCACACATTCTTGATTAACAATCTTTTTAATACAAGCACAATCACATGTGCATTTATATAAGGTTTTTAAAACAAACCAACATGTTTGTTGTATAACAATTTTTGGGGTCACATTATTAAAAGTAAAAATGTCCATTTAAGGTAAAACAGGCATGTTTAAAACCAACAAGAAATACACAAATCTGGAACTTACAAAGTTCAACTTTGTTAGAAATAGAAGGCAATATCAGACATGAGTATTTATAAACTGTGTTTGATATTGCATTCAGCAGATGGGGTGAAGTCACCCCTGGAAAAGGCAAATTTTGAAGATGCACACAAATTGACGAATGTCAACATGTGCTAGCTGCCATCATGGGGGATCAAGGGATGTGTTTTGTGGGTGCAACCCCTTCCTCTTAGCTACTTTATTATTGAGGAAGGGGTTGCACCCACAAATTGCAAACATTGATCTCCCGTGATGGCAGATAGCACATGTTGACACACTGTGTGCATCTTCAAAATTTGGCTTTTCGACACTATGTAAAAAATGGTGCAACAATTTTTTGTGGAAAAAATGCAAACTACATTAGGGATTTCAAGGGGTTTTAAACTCTCCCTAAAACATCAATGATGTTCTTCATTTTGTTTTTAACATCATTGATGTTTTTCTGGATGTTTTCCAAGTCCCTATTACACCCCATGATCTCCCCAATCAGGATCTGGCCACTCTCACTGGTGAAAAGTCCTTCATCCACAAAATCACGATCACTTAAAAATATACAAAAAAAACCACACCATGTATTATAAATATGCCGGCATCCATCTCTTACCTGAGCCTGTGGTCGCAGACATTAACCTGTTGTGGTGAAAATTTTCACCACGTCTTCCTCCTCCTCCTCCTCCTCCTCCTGTTGACTTTGGGGGATTTCCACTTCCTCATGAGGGGGGGGGGGGTCTGTGGTCTCCTCGGATGAGTGGTATCCTCTGAGTCTTTTCTCCCCTATGTAAAAACAATAGGTATTCTTAGCACACAGATATTTTATGACAGAAATAGGAATATGAAACATTGCTTGGAAGTGGGGTACAATTGTCTATTTTGGCAGAGTTACAAGATGAAGAAATATTTTTCTCCTTTGTCAAGCTTGAATACTTACCTGTTTTGTACAAGCTTCACAGATGGAGACACCCCTATAGTATACACTGGAGCACCTGTGTGGGACCCCCCAATAAAAAGGGTGTTCTCGTGTCCCACACTAGTGTTCCAGTGTCCAGATGTGTAAACAGCTGCTGAGTGTCCTCTCCTTACACAGAATCTAGTTTGCATTTCATTCTAGTTACCAACCCATCTAGACACAAAAATTATTTGATGAGAAGTAGGCTAACAAAAATGTATTAAATTGCATATGTCCAAAACATTGTGTTTTCTATGCCGAACAAACATTGTTTCATACGATTGAATATTGTGCCCATGAACATGAAAGTAGCCATTTTAAAATGTACAACAGTTAATCAAAACACATGGAGCAGCACGAACGTTAGAAAAAAGAATAGGAACACAGCACAACTACTTACTTTTTTGCAGCACTCTCCTGATCCTTCTGTACTGCTCGTACTCCCTTAATTTGAGGTCCAACTACCGCTTCCTGAGTTGATCATTCGATCGTCGTACCCCAAAATTCTTCTGCAGACTCTTGACAACTTTCACCATGATCTTGCCCTTTCTAACATTGGGGTTGGGGTAAGGTCAATACTTCCCATCATAGTCGGTCCTCTTCAGGATGTTGACCATCTCCAACATCTCCCCAAAGGACATATTTGAGGCCTTAAATCGTCTCCTCTGGAATCGGGACATTTCTGGCTCCGGCTTTCCTCCTCCTGCTCCTCCTCCTTGTTGCTGTATCTAGCACGCACCTGCTGTATCTCCGATATGTGCTCTTCCCCCACTGCACCGAACGATAAGGGGAGGGGAATAGACTAGAAAGAACGTCAGGGGCGGGCAGAGTTACACGCATGCGCAGTGTATATAAAGCATAACACGCGTGCGCGTAGTACGTACGATCTGTGAGCAAAGGAAGGAGTATCGGAGGCGCCGATCATGATAACGAAGGTAAGATTTAAAATTGGTCCTATACTGCTTCAAGATTGAGGCCTCTATTGGGACAAGATTAGGAGACTTTAGCCTGACATTATGGATATCTTGAAGGATCAGGAGTTTCTCAGCATATTCATAGATATGTTCAGGGAGCTGCCCTGTCTGTGGCAGGTAAACCACCCTGATTATAAGAACCAAACAAAGAGGAAGGCAGCGCTGGATAATTTGCTGGAAATTGTGAAGCCGGTGATTCCCACAGCAGACATCACCTATTTGAAAATCCTAATTGGTGGCATGAGGAGCACTTACCTAAGGGAGCACAGGAAGGTCCAGGATTCCCAGAGATCAGGAGCTGCAGATGACATTTATGTCCCCAGGCTGTGGTACTATGACAGGCTGCATTTTCTGGTAGGTCAGACTGAACCCAGGCCAGCACTCTCCAATCTTCCTTCCACGCTTCCTTCCCCCCCGCTGAGGCTTCTGACGCCCAACCTGGGCCTTCCAGGCAGCAACATGTGGAGGAGCCCAGCTTGAGCCAGGTATAGCATTCTTCAAAATATTTCTGGTTGTCAAATTAATGATGTTAAATCTATGTTAGTTTGGAGTACTCATTTCTGATTGTGATTGATGAACCACAAACTAAAACCATGTCCCTTTTCATACACAGGGAAGTCTCAGCCAGGAGGTGGCCGGGCCAAGTAGGCTGCCCGATACCCAGGTCTCTCCCCTCCGCCTTCAAAGAAAAAGTGGCAGGAAGAGGAGTAACCTGGAGGAGGCTGCAATAGGCCTATTTTGGAAGGCTACTGAGGCCCTCAGAACACCCCACAGTGTGGAAGAGGACTTTGCTGCCATAACATCATTCAAAATGATGGAAATGGAGGAGGGCTAACGCCTCTTATGTGAGTGTGTCATTTTAAAAGCTCTACAGAAGGGGTAGAGGGGCCAACTCACATGTGAAAGCCACATTTGTGAGCTCACCCATGGTCCTCCTCCTCCTCCTCCAGGTCCTCCTCCTCCTCCAGGTCCTACTCCTCCTCCTGCCACACCTCCAACACCAGAGCCACAGCTGGGAAGGAAGCGTGTAAGGAAGACCAGAGAGTGATGGCCCTGGGTTCAGTCTGGTCTGACAAAAGATGCAGGCGCTTGTATGACCACAGCCTGGGGACATAGATGTCATCTGCAGCTGTTCATGATTCTCTTGGACTTCTGGACCAGACTGTACTCCCTTATATATGGACTCCTCAGGTTGCCAATTTTGCAGTAAAATAATTGATGTCTGCCCTGGGGGGCCAAAGGCTTTGCCAACTTCTGCTGTTTATCCAGCGTTGCCTTCACCTTTGTTTGGTTATGAGCCCTTAATAAAGGAATTTTTGTTTCAATTATACTCGCCTATGTGTGTTTTCCTTCAAAATAATACAAGATAATAATGGTGTTGTGGTAACTTGACACACAAAACACAACCAAAACTATTCTGGAGAAATAAAAAAAAAAAAGATCAGGCTTGAAAAAATACAAACTAAAAAAAAAGATCAGGCTTGAAAAAAATACAAACAAAAAAAAAAAAGATAATTTTTTAGTCAGATGTGACAAATCAAAATATATTGATGAAATCACGATAAATAATAAAGAAAGAAGTTTGTGAGAAGTCTGTGTGACTATGAGCAGCAAAACAACTTCATTCTTCTCGCATTATAAAGAAGAAGAGAGTGCGCTGCATGAAACAATTTCAAACATTGCACCGTGACGAAAGTGCTATATCCATTCCGAACGCTAATTTTACCAGACCGAGCAGTTTCGTCCCGGAATTTCTTCTGAGCATGCGTGGCACTTTGTGCATCGGAATTGTCCACACACGTTTGGAATTGACGCGATCGGAGTTTGTTGTCGGAAAATTTTATAGCCTGCTCTCAAACTTTGTGTGTCGGAAAATCCGATGGAAAAAGTCTGATGGAGACCACACACGGTTGGAATTTCCGACAGCAAGCTCCGATCGCACATTTTCCGTCGGAAAATCTGACCGTGTGTATAGGGCATATATCTCAAGCACATATCCACCAGAAAGGGGAAATTCTCATTATCTGAGGTAACATTGTAAGTCACAAAACAATGATAAATTATGTTTACATATTAATTAAAGCTTTGTATATCGGCCAAAAAGCCATTAAATAACATACAAGAAAACCCATAATATAAAAGAAAAACCATAACCAAAGGTACAAGGAAACACAATAGCAAAATATTATACTGCATTAACCTGTTTGTTCACCAATGCTGGGAGTCTGCCAAGCAAAATAGGTGAGTTGGAATCTTTGCTGCATAAAGAGAAGTATGATTTAATCAGTATTATGAAATCTTGGCTTCATTCTTTACATAACTGGGCTATTATTATTCCTGGATTTGCACTCTTTCGGAGAGACAGGGTAAAAGGGAGTGTCTGTCTCTATGTGTCTGTCTCTATGTGAGAAGTGATCTCAAAGGGAGTGTGAAAGAGATTGATGGAGAGTGTGATGAGGCTGAAGCATTATGGGTGGAACTGCATATAGATGTGCGGAGTTCGAAGTTAATCATTGGAGTTTGTTATAAGCCACGCAGTGTTAATTAGGAGGTGGAGATTCAGCTACTTGCACAGATAAAAAGGGCTGCAAGGGCTGGGACAGTGATAATAATGGGGGATTTTAACTACCCTGATATTGACTGGAGTAATGGCACTGCAGGAAAAGTTAAAGGGCAAAAATGTATAAACATGTTACAAGACAATTTTATGGTACAGTTCATAGAGGCTCAAACTAGGAATGATGCTCTGTTGGACCTGGTCATCTCAAACCATGCAGAGCTCATTACTAATGTTCATATAAAAGAACATCTGGGTATCAGTGACCATAACATGATTTCGTTTAATGTTAGCTGTAAGCAGCAAACACATACGGGAAGGATAAAAACACTTAACTTTAAGAGAGAAATTTTTCCTGAATGATGGCTGCTCTCCAAGACTTATGCCGCGTACACACGGTCGGACTTTTCACCTGCAAAAGTCCGATGGACACCGCCCGACCAAATCCGGCGGACAATCCGACCGTGTGTGGTCTCCATCGGACTTCCGACGGACCGTTTCGGCCGGAAATCCGACGTACTTTAGATTTGAAACTTGCTTCAAATCTTACGTCGTTACTCCGCCGGACTCAGTTCCTGACGGAAAGCCTGTTCGTCTGTATGCTGGTCCGACGGACCAGATACGACGGAGGAGCAGGTTACTGCATCTCACGCTCGCCGCAATAGGAAAAACAAATTTTCCTATTGCGGCGAGCGCGGGGGGGCATCCTAAGCCCTTAGGTCTGGTATGGAACTTTAAGGGGAACGTTAAGGGGACCACGCCCCCTAAAACGTCACAGTCCCAGCATGCCCAGGGACTGTGACATCATATGGGGGCGGGGTCTCCGCCTATATAAGTCACAACGGAGCCCTCAGAGACCAGTCCAGCCGGAGAGAGCGTCGTGTCAACATCTGGGGAAGAGAAGAGAAGACAAGAAGCCCAGAACTCTGGACCTCCGCTGGCAAGAGAGCTACCTGAAGACAGCGGAGGGGCCGGCCGAAGAACTGGAACACTGGTAGAAGAGGCCGGAGAGAGCGGAGAAGAACCAACCGGACGCCGGGAGAAGATGAACCGGAGGGACCCCTGAAGCCGGAAGAAGACCCCCGAAGCCAGAGGAAGACCCCCCGGAGCTGTTTAATAAATTATTTTAAAAACCTGTGTAGTGTGTTTTATTATTGACACTTTTTCCCTAGGTGAATGGGTAGGGGTACCATGTACCCCATACTCATTCACATAGGGTGGGGGGGCCGGGATCTGGGGCCCTCTTATTATAGGGGGCTCCCGGAATCCGATAAGCCCCCCGCCCGCAGACCCCGACAACCAACGGCCAGGGTTGTTGGGAAGAGGCCCTTGTCCTCATCAACATGGGGACAAGGTGCTTTGTGGTGGAAGGGGCACCGCAGGGCGCCCCCTCCCCCAAAGCACCCCCCCATGTTGAGGGCATGCGGCCTGGTACGTTCAGGAGGGGGGCGCTCGCTCATCCCCACCCCCTTTCCTGACCGGCCGGGCTGCGTGCTCGGATCGGGGTCTGGTATGGATTTTGGGGGGACCCCCACGCCAGTTTTTTGGCATAGGGGGTTCCCCTTAAAGTTCCATACCAGACTTAAGGGCCTGGGATGCCTGCAACGGGGCTCGCAAGGTTTCAATCTCGCCAAAAAAAGCGGCGAGATTGAATTCCTTTTCTAGTCCCGTCGTACCCGAGTCACGTTAGAAATGAACGGACTTGTCCATGTGTGGGAAAGTCCGTTCATTCTGAAAGTCCGGCGGAAGTCCGGCGGGAAGACCGGATTCCGGAAAGTCCGGCCGTGTTTAGGCAAGTCCGGCCGTTTAGAAAGTCCGGCGGTAGTCCGCTGGAAGTCTGGCGGCAAGTACGTCGGACCTAGCTTTCCAGAAAGTCCGACCGTGTGTACGCGGCATTAGACTGGGAGGGAATATTTGCATCAAAGAACACAGAACAGCATTGGGTATTCTTCAAAGCAACTGTATGGGATTAGACCAGTGTTTCTCAACTCCAGTCCTCAAGGTGCCCCAACAGGTCATGTTTTCAGGCTTCCCATTATTTTGCACAGGTGATTTGATCAGTTTCACCACCTTAGTAATTACCATAGCCGTTTCATCTGAGGGAAATCTTGAAAACAGGATCTGTTGGGGCACCATGAGGACTGAAGTTGAGAAACACTGGATTAGACTGCAGAGTATATTCCCATGGGAAATACGTTTAAAAGGCTAAAAATAAAACCTACGTGGCTCACATCCAAAGTTGAAAAGTTATAAAAAATAAGAAAAGAGCTAAAAAAATTAAGGAACATAGTTACATAGTAGGTGAGGTTGAAAAAAGACACAAGTCCATCAAGGCCAACCTATATGTGTGATTATATGTCAGTATAGCATTGTATATCCCTGTATGTTGTGGTCATTCAGGTACTTATCTAACAGTTTTTTGAAACTATTGATGCTCCCCGCTGAAACCACCACCTGTGGAAGTGAGTTCCACATCCTTGCCGCTCTAATGCCGCGTACAGATGATCGGACATTCCGAAAACAAGATCCTGGATTTATTTCTGATGGATGTTGGCTCAAACTTGTCTTGCATACACACAGTCACACAAATGTTGTCGGAAATGCCGAACGTCAAGAACGCAGTGACGTACAACATGTATGACCAGCCGAGAAAAATGAAGTTCATTAGTCAGTGCGGCTCTTCTACTTGATTCCAAGCATGCATGGAATTTTGTGCATCGGAATTGTGTACACACATTATTTTGCATGTTTCCACATTAAACCTCATTTGCTATGTAGTTGCCCACCCCATTAATTTGTTGAGATCTTCTTGCAAGGTTTCCACATCTTGAGGAGAAGTTATTGCCCTGCCCACAAATACAGAGATTGAACTGTTTACCCCATCCTCCAAGTCATTTATGAACAAATTAAACAGGTTTAGTCCCAGCACAGAACCCTGGGGGACCCCACCTTCCACCCCTGACCATTCCGAGTACTCCCCATTTATCACCACCCTCTGAACTCACCCTTGTAGCCAGTTTTCAATCCATGTACTCACCCTATGGTCAATGCCAACGGACCTTACTTTGTACAGTAAACGTTTATAGGGAAATTTGTCAAATGCTTTTGCAAAATCCAGATACACCATGTCTACAGGCTTTCCTTTCTTTAGATGGCAGCTCACCTCCTCATAGAATGTTAATAGATTGGTTTGGCAAGAACGAATCTTCATGAATCCATGCTGATTACTGCTAATGATACCGTCTTGTATATAGTCCCTTATTATCCCCTCCAAGAGCTTGCATAATATTGATGTTAGGCTAACTGGTCTGTAATTCCCAGGGATGTATTTTGGCCCTTTTTTTAAATATTAGCGCTACATTGGCTATTCTCCAATCAGCTGGTACCATTCCAGTCAGTAGACAGTCAGTAAAAATTAGGAACAATGGTCTGGCAATTACTTGACTGAGTGCCAGGACTCTTAGGTGCAAGCTATCTGGTCCTGGTGACTTATTGATGTTAAGTTTTCCAAGTCTAATTCTAATTCTGTCCTCTGCTAGCCATTAGGGTGCTTCCTGTAATGTGTCATGAGGATAAACACTGCAGTTTTGGTTAATGAAGCCACCCGATTCGCACGTGAAGACTGAGGAGAAGAATAAATTCAATACCTTCATCATCTCCCCATACTTTGTAACCAGATTTCCTTCCTCATTCTTTATGGAGCCAATATGGTCTGTCCTCCCTTTTTTACTGTTTATATACTTAAAGAATTTCTTGGGATTTTTTTTGCTCTCTTCTGCTATGTATCTTTCGTGTTCTTAGGCACCCAAATTGCACCAATACATTCCTTTTTGCATTCTTTGTAAGGTCTAAATGCTGATGATGGTCCCTCAGCCTTGTATTTTTTGTTTGAAGGCCTTCTCCTTTGTTTTTTTATGCATTTTTGCATTGGAGTTAAGCCATCCAGGACTTTTGTTCGCTCTTTTAAATTAATTTCGCAATGGGATGCACTGGCTAATGCCCTTTTTTTAATATGCTCTTAAAGCAAACCCATTTTTCCTCCATGTTCTTTGTTCCTAAGATTTTATCCCAATTTATACCTTCTAGCAAGGTTTGTAGTTTGGGGAAGTTTGCTCTTTTGAAATTCAATGTCTTTGTATTCCCCTTTATGTTTCCTATTTGTGTGATTTATACTGAAGCTAATTTACCTGTGATCACTGTTTTATAAATTGCCCCTTATGTCCACATCCGTGATCAGTTCTTACAAAGAATATAACAGAATATGTAAAAAGGAAATAAAGGAAGCAAACATTCAAAACGAATGACAGATTACAAAAGATAGTAGGACAAACCCCAAAAAATTCTTTAAATATTTTAATAGTAAAAAGGTCAGGTCTGAGCATGTAAGCACTTTACAAAATAATTTGGAGTGGGTGACTGGAGACAAAGAGAAGGCATATTTATGAAATACATTCTTCAGCTCTGTGTATACAAAGGAGCATGGGGGAGCTCTTATCCACAATGGGGGTGGTATTGATACAGGCCCAAATGAACCACTATGGCTCAAAATTGATATGGTCCAGAAATATTTGGGCAGAATAAAGGTGGATAAAGCACCAGGACCAGGTGGCATACACCTATGGATCCTAAAAAAATTGACCACTGTCATTTCAAGTTTTTAATTTTTAGGGACTCTTTAATGACTGGAATAGTACCACTGGATTGGCGTAAGGCCAATGTGGTGCCTACAGTGCCTTGCAAAAATATTCACCCCCTTGGCATTTTTTGTGTTTTGTTGCCTCACAACCTGGAATAAACATGAATTGTTTAAAGATTTGCATCATTTAATTTACAGAACATGCCCACAACTTTGAAGATGTTTTATTTTTATTGTGAAGCAGACAACAAATAGGACAAAATAACAGAAAAAGTCAATGTGCATAACTATTCACCCCCCTAAAGTCAATACTTTGTAGAGCCACCTTTTGCGGCTATCACAGCTCCAAGCCGCTTTGGATAAGTCTCTATGAGCTTGCCACATCTTACCACTGTGATTTTTGCCCATTTGCAAAACTGCTCCAGCTCCTTCAAGTTGGATGGTTTGCACTTGTGAACAGCAATCTTTAAGTCTGACCACAAATTTTTAATTGGATTGAGGTCTGGGTTTTGACTTGGCCATTCCAACACATATACATATTTCCCCTTGGGGTCATTGTCCTACAGGAAGGTGAACCTCCATCCTAGCCTCAAATCACACACGGAGTGGTACATGTTTTGCTCAAGAATATCCCTGTATTTAGCACCATCCATCTTTCCCTCAACTCTGACCAGTTTCCCAGTCCTGACTGCTGAAAAACATCCCCACAGCATGATGCTGCCACCACCACGTTTCACTGTGGGGATAGTGTTCTGATGTGATGTGTTGGGTTTGCGCCAGACATAGCGTTTTCTTTGATAGCAAAAAAGTTCCATCTAAGTCTCATAAGACCAGAGCACCTTCCTCCATACAATTTGGGAGTCTCCCACATGCCTTTTCGCAAACTCAAAATGTGCCATTTTGTTTTTTGTTGAAAGTAATGGCTTTCTTGTGGCCACTCTGCCATAAAGCCCAACTCTATGAAGCATACAGCTTATTGTCATCCTATGTACAGATACTCCAGTCTCTGCTGTGGAACTCTGCAGCTCCTCCAGGGTTACCTTAGATCTCTGTGCTGCCTCTCTGATTAATGCCCTCCTTGCCCATTAAGTGAGTTTTGGTGTGTGGCAACAGGTTTGCTGTTGTGCCATGTTCTTTCCATTTGGTTATGATAGATTTTATGGTGCTCCTAGGGATCATCAAAGATTTGGATTTTTTTTATAACCTGACCCAGACTTGTACTTCTCAACAACATTGTCCCTTACTTGTTTGGAGAGTTCCTTGGTCTTCATGGCAATGTTTGATTAGTGGTGCCTCTTGCTTAGGTGTTGCAGCCTCTGGGGTCTTTCAAAAAGGTGTGTATATGTAATGACAGATCATATGCCACTTAGATTGCACACAGGTGGACATCATTACACTAATTATGTAAACTAATTATGTAAACTAATTATGTAAACGGGTGACCCCACCCCCCTCTGACAACACAAGGAAAGCCATAGGGAAGTCCCTGTGCGTCAGAAGGGGGCGGGGTCACTGGATGGCTCCACCCTCCGTTATATAAGAGCTGTCACCTGAACAGAAGCATCACACAGTGGGAGACTCCCATTGAGGTGGATTGGAGGACGAAGTGGAGAAGAAGATGCCGAACGAGAAGACCGGAGACAGAAGAAGACATTAATAAAGGAATTGTCAAAAACCGTCTATTGTCTTTTTTTAACATTTTTGATACTTTTTTGTGAAACGGTAGGAGTACATTTGTACCCCATTACCAATTCACACAGGGGGGCCGGGACCTGGGGGTCCCCTTGTTAAAGGGGGCTTCCAGATTCCGATAATCCCCCCATCCGCAGACCCCCACAACCATTGGGCAAGGGTTGTGGGGATGAGGCCGTTCTCCCCATCAACATGGGGACAAGGTGCTTTGGGGGGCTACCCCAAAGCACCCTCCCAATGTTGAGGGCATGTGGCCTGGTACGGTTCAGGAGGGGGGGCGCTCTCTCGTCCCCCCCTCTTTTCTTGTCTTTTCCTGTGGCCTGCCAGGTTGCGTGCTTGGATAAGGGTCTTGTATGGATTTTTGGGGGACCCCACCCCATTTTTTTTATTTTGGCGCGGGGTTCCCCTTAAAATCATTACCAGACCTGAAGGGTCTGGTATGGATTTTAAGGGGGGCCCCCATGCCATTTTTTTATTTTGGCGTGGGGCTCCCCTTAATATTCATACCAGACCTTCAGGTCTGGTATGAGCTTTGAGGGGGGCCCCACGCCATTTTTTAAAAAATTTTGGCGTGGGGTTCCCCTTAATATCCATACCAGACCTGATGGGCCTGGTATGGAATTTGGGGGGAAGCCCACGCATTTTTTTTCTTTTGGTTCGGGGTTCCCCTGTGGGGGAATCCCATGCCGTTTTTATCAATGAACTTTATGTGTATTGCCGGACCGACAATTCATTATAGCTGCGAGTAGTTTTAAATGACTTTTTTCCTTTAGAAATGTCATTTTGCTGTCATACTATTCTAAAAACGGGAAACATGCGCCACTTTACAGGCATAATATAGACACCCTCATGTATGAAATTTAAAGGAATATTACACTTTTATTGTTTCACTTTAAGCTTTATTAAAATCACTGCTCCCAAAAAAACGGACATTTTTAAACCTTTTTTTTGCATTGATACATGTCCCCTGGGGCAGGACCCAGGTCCCAAAACACTTTTTAAGACAATAACTTACATATAAGCCTTTAAAATTAGCACTTTTGATTTTTCGTGTTTGTGTCCCATAGAGTTTACTGGTGTTCGCGTGTTCGAACAAATTTTTTGCCTGTTCCCATGTTCTGGTGCGACCAAACGGGGGGGGTGTTTGGCCCATCCCTAGTAGTTGCCACTGGCCAAGATTCAGAAAACATGTCCACACATGACATGTACATACTAATAAAATCCTCTTGATATATCAATTTCGAATCTATGAAAGGACTACTGAGTTTTTTGGTAACATCGTTGGTAACAGATAAAACAAGAAGCTACAATGTGAACCCAGGCACTATCCAATGTTAATATACTAGGGTAGCCATGACTGCTTTTGGCTAATGACAGGTCCACATGTCAGGCTGGCCATCATAGGAAAAGGGTGGCTGGCAGACACAAAAGCCCACAGTTTCTCCAAAATTTAGTTCCATCAGTAAATGACCCCACTGGGAACCATTTGTTCTTTTCATTTTAGCGTACTCAGAATCTAATTTTTAATCCCAGCTCTATTGGGTCAGAACTAGGGGTGGAATCTGTGAGTTTCAGAGGCACTGTAAGTGTGTGGGGCTGCAATGCAGCATTCCTAGCCACCTGGTCTGCTTTACAATTTCCATGTGCCTCTGATGTATTCCTTTTTTGCTCTTTAACCATCATTATGGCTACCACAACAAGAAGGCTTGACCTAGCCAACCAACTAACTTAGCATGCTTAATGCTTCTAGCCCTTTAAAAGAAACCAAAGTCATGCAACACCCCAAAATCCCATTTGCTCTTTATGTGAATGTTTATTTTTTTGACAGCTCACTGCCATCTTTGTAGTCAGATAAGCCATACTGGTTAATACATACAAGTAGATATTTGAGCCTTCCACAGAGTGGCATCTCTGAAAAATCTATGTGTACAATTTGCTTTAAAGGTGTAGGCACTGTTTTGCCACCATCGTGTTCTTGACATATCACACATTTTTTACCTGTTTTTGTGCAAATTCATGAAACTCTGAAGCCGACCAATGCTGTTTAACCATCCCAGTCATCCCTTCTGTTGAGACCTGGCAAGGCCCATGACTCAAGGAAAAGAGAAAGGGAACACTGTAGGAGGAGCAATACATTTATTATTCACTTTCCATAGCCCCTTAGGTGTACAAGTAGTACCTTTAGCAATACATTCTGCTTTTTTGAGGAGCAATAGCCTATTAGTGAGCCCCATGGTTTCAACCAAGAAAATCACACCATCTATGGCCTACCTAAGTCTTTGAAATCTTCCTATTCCAAAGAACATACAGCTGATCAAGTACTCACCAGATGCTATTGCATGAGCTCACCCAGATATATACTTTTATCTCACAAATATGCAATCATCAAAAAAACATTCATGCAATCCAGAAACATGGTACCTATTGAGCCAATCCCTTTCTCAAACCAAGCATAGTATCATCACATATAAAAACTGAATCCACCCTCCAATGGTGCAGATGTTGAGTTGGGGGTGTGCTGTATCTCAAAGGTGATAGATGATAAATTGGCAATCACTCTTATAGCACATAAAATATGTGCTATAAGAGTGATTGCCACCATGGAGTGAGTGATAAAATATGTGCTATAAGAGTGATTGCCAATTTATCATCTATCACCTTTGAGATGCAGCACACCCCCAACTCACTCCATGGTAGTAAGAACGGTGGGGTTGTAACCTGTTTTTTTCACCATTGTTAAAGTTAGCGCCGCTATCCATCTGCACCATTGGAGGGTGGATTCACTTTTTATATGTTTTGATATTTAAGTGGCAGCGTCATTTGTGCTCTTCATTATATCCAGCATGGAGGTGGTAGTGCAGGTTTAGGCGGACTCTCCTGGTTACCTTTCAGTTTACATAGTATCATCACAAACAACAGGAAAACTCCCAGCACACTTACCAGCTTCAAAACTAGAGAAAGACACACCGCTCCAGTCTGACTGTGGGTGCAATCAAATACCAGGTGCAGACCTCAGCTCACCACCGTGCACAATAAGTAAGAAAGCCAATAGTCGCACACCGGAATTGCAGATATTGCTTGATGATAGTCTTTATTGTCAAATGCCAGACAAATACAGGAATTGCAGTTGACGCGTTTCACAAGTATGTAGCTTGCTTGTTAACAACATCGATATACTCTCCTGGCAGGCTATTTTAGGGGATCACCTGAATCAGGCTACACCCAGAACCATCTGTCTTGGATAAATACATCATGCAAATATAGAACATCTCAACTGACATGTTTAAAAAAATTTAATGGATTAAAACCAACTACCGGTAATAATAAACAACAAAAATAGATACAAACGAAAAACAATTGATTGAAAGATAAAAAGAGAAAAAACTGAAAAAAAGAGTTTTTAAACTCAAAAACCTTTCTACCTAATAGACAAACACACATATGTGTATAATAGATATATGAAAGATTAACGAGCACATCAAGAGAGGTAATTGACTAACAGACCGCAACAATAGTAAAGAGCAATGGAATAAATACCCAAAAATGCTCCAAAAGTATATCAAAAACAGTCTGAAAAACTAAATGCTAGACACACACAAATAACGAACATACATAGATGTATGAATATATATATATATATATATATATATATATATATACATATATATATATACATATACCCAAAAGAATATCTGTGAATAAGCCACAAAACACATAAAGACATAGTTCTCAATAAAGAAAACACATAATATATTATATTATATGACTATCTTCATATAAATGCAGATGTTCTAGAGCATCATGATATATGTCAAGACATAAACACTAAAAAATTAATAGATTATATCTTAACCACAATGAAATATATAATTTAACATGTGGATGCTCAAAAATACCATATCACAAAACGGTGAAAAAGGTATATGGTATAACAATACATGGAACAATGACTGATGAAAGAGATGAAACTAAAAACAAATGGGAAAGAAATTAATTGTGAAAATGTGTAATATCCCATTCATATTTCATTCCAAATGGTATACGTGTCTTAAAATGGAATATCCCAAAAACTCTCTCTTGCAGAGGAGTGTGAATACATCCCCTCCTCTTTTTGGCACCTGAACTTTTTCTAGAACCTGTAAACCCACTGTTGTGTTACTGCCATTATGTTACTGATTGAAATGTTGGGTGACATTAGTTGACAGACTCTTTTCAATACTATATAAGTGTTCTTGGAACCTGCCCCTAAGTCGCCTAGTGGTACGTCCTATGTATTGCACAATGCAAGATCTGCACGTGACAAAATATATGACGTACCAAGTGTTGCAATTAAAAAAAGACTTAATCTCATGTGTCTTTTCATTTGAAAATTAATGTACTAAATCGCCTTTGAAAATATGTTTGCAACATGAACATCCCGTGGCCCCACATCCAATGTTGGAAATGCAACCAGGTAGTGGACCTAATAGTGGGAGGATCAAAAAAGCTGGGAGATAAAGGGTTACCTAGTGTTGGAGCATGTCTGGAAATTAATTCCATCTTTGGAGGTTCGCACATATCCGGTCCTCAAAAAGGATAAGTGGATATCGATGTACAATATTCCTAATATCATGAAATGCTGGTTATTAAAAGATTGTTTATTTTTATTCTTATTTCTAATACTCGCCTTACATCCTGACCCTTCTAGGAGATCTGACCTGCTTTTGGAGTTAGCAATGGCACAGGCTCTATCCAGCATAAATCTGGGGTACCCCCGTTGCAGAAATCGAGAGTATAAAGCACAAACCTCCCTATCACAGGATAATTGATCACTACAAATTCTATGTATCCTCAAAAATTGACCAACGGGGATAACCCTGACAGTATGTTAAGGATGGCCTGATTGAGCCATGAGCAAAGTGTTCCCAGACATGGGTTTCCTAAACAGACTGGTGTGAATGTCCATTCCAGAACCACATAAGTGTACATCTAAAAAGTCAATCTCCTTTTTTTCACATTGTCCTGTACAATGCAAATTTTTGTCATTCTGTACCGATGGGACATTTTGATCGATGACCTAAAAAGATTATTGACACCATATATGTGATGTCCCCATATATGTTAGCTAGTGATGTTAAAAAATTGGCTCCCATAGCTGCTCCACACTTTTGGAGAAACCAGTCCTCATTAAAGGTAAGGAAATTGTGTGTCAACAGGTATTGAAGATCATCCAAGACAGATAATCTATACTTGATACTGTAATCAGTGTCACGTTCCAAATAGAAAGCAACTGCCTCTAAAGCCTTCTCATGAGGAATACAGGAGTATAGACTTGAGACATTGCAGGTGATCCACGAGGAATCAGCGTCCCATCTTGTGCCACCTGCGATACTCAATAAATGATTTGAGTCTTTTGGGTAACTGGGGAGACCACACACCAAAGGCTGCAATACATTTTT
Organism: Lithobates clamitans; assembly: GCA_037952925.1. Taxonomy (NCBI): domain Eukaryota; kingdom Metazoa; phylum Chordata; class Amphibia; order Anura; family Ranidae; genus Lithobates; species Lithobates clamitans. The sequence continues at coordinate 6,458,832 of JBBGZY010000787.1, read as the reverse complement.
CAACCACTCACCCATTTTCTCATTAAGGGAGCCAATACCAGCAATAATTGGTCTCCCATACAGAGGATTAAACCCCTTATGGGTTTTCAGAAGATGGTGGAAGATATTCAGGGATCAAACCTAGAAGCATTTTTTTATCAAAAATGCCCAAATTTACCCCTTCATCGACTAAACTGGTTAGCAACATCTTATATTTTTTGGTGGGGTCCCCACTTAGTCTGGAATATGTGTCCCAATCAGATAACTGTCTCTCTGCTTCACATCTATATTGTTCCACCCCCATGACAACCACCAAACCTTACTTATCTGAATTTTTAATAATTGTTGTTGTATCATTTTCAAGGGTTTTGAGGGCTTTTCTTTCCTGAAATGAAAGATTGTCCTGTCTCATGCGAGTGCCAATGTGGATTGTATAAATAAAGTAGTGAGATCCCTCAACAATCTTCTGAAACGTATCCATCTCAGGGCAACGTATATTGACAGGATAAAAATCTAAGCATTTTGTAATTAAAACAGAAAATTGAAATATGGACTCACTATCCTTGGAAAGCCCAACTGCTTCCTTCACATGACAAATCCTTCAAATCTCCCAGTGCACGCTTTCTCTAAACAACAACAGTGTGTCCTCCTTCAAAGCACCACAAACAGATGGAGACATATCAGAAACAAATTGATCATCAATAGCATTATAATAATGTTTCCTAAGAGCTATATTTCTGATAAATTTATTAATGCCAAGAATCATATCAAATACATTAAAATGTCTCTGAGGACAAAAATTGAGACCTTTCAATAAAAGAGATATCTCTTCAGGAGAAAGTGTCCTATCTGAAAGATTGAGGACATTACTTACACCTGTTAAGTCCTGCTGGAGCTCCGGACTGGATACCGATTGCCACCTCCCTCTTCGTCCTCCTTTCTGCCTCCTTCTTGTTTTTTGGTGCCTTTTTTGTGTTGTTTCCTGTGGGATTTTCATTTTTGTACCCCATGTTTTGAAGAGGTAGGTGTATTATAAACATCAGCCCATCCAGTGCCTGATGCCTGTGCAATGGAATGATCTGAATCAGAGGAGACGTAATCTACTTCTGTGTCAGAAAAACTGACATGTTTGCCCGGTGTACGTCCCCAATTACGTCATTGTTTCCACACATACACTGCATTTGTATCATAGTCCAGTTTGTCTTGCAACATTTTCTCTTTCTTTGTTTCTATTATTAATTTCATTTTAAAACTTCTTTATTTCTTTGCTTTTAGACAAGATAATAATCTTCATAAGAGCAATGGAACAATCAGGTAGAGTGTCAGTCCATTTCTTTTTATGCTCTTCATCGTGAAGCTCAAAGGTAGGACATTTTTTAATACGAAGATCCCTCGGGATCCTTTCTAAGGCCACATATTCAGACAAGGTACTCGTATCCCAAAACGCCCTTATCTCCTTGTTCATTGCTTTTTCAAGCTGACGGAACAGGGGTTTGGCGGAACCTTTGGCTTTGGAACATATCTCGGGCATTGGTTCTGAGGGGTTATCCGTAGTATGTCTGAAGGTCCGGCTCGCATCCTGTGCAGTCTGGCTGACTGACTTTTTAAAGATATGTATATATGACAAGTCCCGTGCCAAGCTGGTGCTACACTTACAAGCTTACCAACAGCTTGCCTGCAAGAAAACCAAATTGACCTTGTCTAATAATTGACTTTAAAAACAGAGGGTTTAGTTGCTCACATATGCAAATATATGTGAAAGAGGCAGTGCTCTGCCAAGACTCCTTTGTATACTGTGGTCCTTACTCAAATTTTTTGAGATCCTCAAAGTTAGGGGACATAGAGCAGTGCATAAATTAAGGACAGGTATGCCTGGAGGGAGCCCACTCTTCCTTAAAGGCACAGGGACCCACTGGACACCCAGCAAGAGCACAATGACAGCTGAAGGCATCCAATGTGCCCCCACGCCAAACCCAGCCAACAAGCTGTATAGATAAGTGGCAATCACCCCAATATTTGCACATCACAAACAACAGAAAATTTCCCAGCACTCTCATGAAACATAATATCATCTTTCAAAGTAAGAAAGTAAGAAAACAGAAATTATTTGTGCAAAATCAAAATAGCATAAATATTTTCAAATCAATAATCCAAACACATACACAATGCATAATAAATAAATAAATAAGGCAGTGTTACCTCCCATGCCTCAAATCTGTCAAGTGACCCAAACCCACACAGCAGAAGAGAGAAATAATGGGGAAAAGTTCCCATCTTAATTACTGCAGAATTACCACTTGCTGGGGGGTGGGCGTAAGACAGACAGAGGACAGAGAGACACTCCTCAGGTCACTACTAATAAGTAGATCTCTTGAATAAAAAACATCAATAAAGAATCTTCTCGTCTGTATATGGTTTACTGAACAATAGCTGCGTATGCTAGATCACAAAACATAAAAGGCAGAGGGACAAGTTTAAAAAATAAACACAGGGTTTTTGTATGGTATTAGTTATATATCTTTTACACTATTCTATATCTTGGACAATCAGCACATATCCAGTCAAATTCGAATTATCTGAGATAACATTGTACGTGTAGTATAACAATTATAATTGGTGTTTACATATTAATTACAGTTTCATGTATCAGCAAAAAAGGCATAAAAAAAACCCATATTATAAATGAAAAACTGTTACCAAAAGGTACAAGCCACAAGACAAGAAGAAGAAAGAACTCAGAACACAGCAAGATGTAAGACATAGTTCTCTTGTAATACACATTTAATTTCCGTCAAGAATAGACTCCATTTTAAAACCTCAACTTCATGTTGTATATCAAAATAACAGGGGTTTCCCTAAAATTCAAACCAGACCAGTGTGCGTGGCCAGGAATGGGAGGGCAGTCAGCATGCACCGCCACACTTCCTGTATCATACCAGGCCATGTGCCTGTAGACATTGGGAGGGTACCTTGGAAAGTGGGAATGGTAAAGCAGCCCCCTTGCAAGGCACCTTGCCCCCCATGTTGAGGAGATGAGGACTTCTTTCCCATATCCAGGTCCCAAAGAGGAAATAGGGGTTTGTGGGAAGAGACCTAAAGGAATCTAGGCAATCCCGTTAAAATAAAGGGGCCCCCAGATATCTGCCTACTCCCCAGGTGAAGGAATACAGGAGCACATTAGTACTTATTATTATTAAATATTCACAGTTTGATAAAGTCTTTAATAAAAATACTGCCTCCAGGAAAAATGAAAACAATGTCCCCTAATGTAAATCTTGTAAAATGTTGTCAAGTAAATCCTGCATATCGTGGATACCCTAAAAATGTTGGATTATAAGTTACAGCAGAAATTGTTGTGTGCCACAAATGGATTTGTTGATGCACCAGAAATTACCAGAAATGCAGTGGAAATTACTTTTTGCTTATTTCTCCATCAAGAGTGGAAAAAAATGGGATTGCAAATAGGATTTGGCTATTTGTGCTATTATCTAGATGCCCAGACAAGGATCATAGATAATTGCAACATACATTAACCCATTTTTTTTATGTGCCTAAGCAGGTCTCACATAAAAATGTGAATATTGAAAGGATCAACAATCTGTCTAGATTCCTTTGTTATTACTGAAATGCCGAATTGGAATAAAATGTATTTGTAAGTAATACATGGACTACAATTCATGTGTGTGGCTTTAGTTCCATCCTGGAGTGAAAAGTCTGTAACAGTTTTAGATTGACCATGGACCATAGGGTGAGTACATGGATTGAAAACTGGCTACAAGGGCAAGTCCAGAGGGTGGTGATAAATGGGGAATACTCGGAATGGTCAGAAGTGGGTAGTGGGGTCCCCCAGGGTTCTGTGCTGGGACCAATCCTATTTATTTTGTTCATAAACGACCTGGAGGATGGGGTAAACAGTTCAATCCCTGTATTTGCAGACGATACTAAGCTAAGCAGGGCAATAACTTCTCTGCAGGATGTGGAAACCTTGCAAAAAGATCTGAACAAATTAATGGGGTGGGCAACTACATGGCAAATGAGGTTTAACGAGGTTTAATGTAGAAAAATGTAAAAAAAAATGCATTTGGGTGGCAAAAATATGCAATCTATACATTAGGGGGAGAACCTCTGGGCGAATCTAGGATGGAAATAGACCTGGAAGTCCTAGTAGATGATAGGCTCAGCAATGGCATGCAATGCTAAGCTGCTGCTAACAAAGCAAACAGAATATTGGCATGCATTAAAAAGGGAATCAACTCCAGAGATAAAATTATAATTCTCCCACTCTACAAGACTCTGGTCCAGCCGCACCTAGAGTATGCTGTCCAGTTCTGGGCACCAGTCCTCAGGAAGGATGTACTGGAAATGGAGCGAGTACAAAGAAGGGCAACAAATCTAATAAAGGGTCTGGAGGATATTAATTTTGAGGAAAGGTTGCGAGCACTGAACTTATTCTCTCTGGAGACGCTTGAGAGGGGATATGATTTCAGTTTATAAATACCGTACTGGTGACCCCACAATAGGGATAAAACATTTTTTGCAGAAGGGAGTTTAACAAGACAGGTGGCCACTCATTAAAATTAGAAGAAAAGAGGTTTAACCTTAAACTACGTAGAGGGTTCTTTACTGTAATAGCGACAAGGATGTGGAATTCCATTCCACAGGCGGTGGTCTCAGCAGGGAGCATCAATAGTTTAAAAAAACTATTAGATAAGCACCTGAACGACCACAACATTCCAGGTATTTACAATGTAATACTGACATATAATCACACACATAGGTTGGACTTGACCCACTTTCAACTTCACCTACTATGTAACTATGTACTTGCCTTTAGCTATTGTGCTTTATGAGAAATAGTCTATTTGTTTTTAGAAATATTAAAGTAATTTGAATAATTATATATTTTTAAACTCATGTGGGAAGTGAGAGTAATAGAGACCAATGTTGTGAATATTTGTAATTGGATGTACCCTACATTAGCAATATGTACAAATTGATGAGTAGAGTTTGTTTTTAGCTGTGGGAAAGATCTTGCTTAATTAATCAACATTTATCTCTGGATTTACCACCTCATCAAACTTATTTTCCTGTTACTAGTCATTTATCTCAGTGTGAACATTAAAAAATGAAAATAAATTATTCCTCACTGATTTGACACAGTGGGAAGTACAACTCATTGGGTGTTTCTTTCTAGAATCCTTAGCAGTAATTTGATTTACAATATCCTATCCTATGTGAATAGACAGAATTTTTGTTCACTGATTATGTAGTAATAAAGTAATGTAATTGATAACTGAATAGTTCAGATTTGTCAGCTGTTTTTTTTTTTTAAGTATTTGTTTTCTGATGTCTGCGTCATATATATATTTTACAACTATAATACTAGGCATTTTGATCCCCAAAGGTGTGCGTGGGGGGTGCTCTCAAGGAAAACATCACTTACACAATAGACCTATTAAACTAAGTATATACAAAGAGAGTGTGTAGTCTTTCTATTAAATACTGTATATTAAAAGAGTCATTAAGTTTATCACTAAAAGTTTTCTGTTTAAAAAAAAAAATGTCTCTGCATAATTTAAAATTATATAAGAACATGCGGACAGCCATGTATGCTTAATTCCACATACAAGCTTTGTTTGCAGATTTTCAATTCTACAATCAAAGAAAAAAATAAGATGGAGAAAAAGTAAAAAAAGGGACTTTTAGAGTGCCCATGGAATACACATATGCTTATGTTATACCTGTATTCAAGTACAATATCAAATCATTTGTCAGGAAAATTTAAAATAAAGATTTTGTTTTCTTTATATGATTGTATGATTAAAGTGATTGCAGCTTTATTCAGCCAATCATTCAATAAATGGTGTGGTGATAATGAGGGACAGTAAAAGGGCAAAAACATATAAACTTATTACAAGTCAATTTTATTGCACAGTTTATAGAAGCCTCGACTAGAAATTATGCTCTGCTGAATCTGGTAATCTTAAACCACGCAGAGCTTATTACTACTGTTCATATAAAAGAACATTTTAGGTAGCAGTGACCATAAAATTATTTTTTTTTTGTAATCACCAAACAACAAGCACATGCTGGGAAGATAACGACACTTTTAAAGAGAACACATTTACCAAAGTTGAGGGCTGGAAAGGAATAATTACATTCAAAAACACAGAGCAGAAATGGGAATGAGATGGTATGTTAACACACTGCAAAATATATTCCTGTGGGCAACAAGTATAAAAGGCTCACGTCCAAAGTAAAATACTATAAAGAATGAAAAAAGGGCATTTATTGTGCAAAAATATAAAAATGAAGTAACACTATCATTATTTTAAAGTTACAAATAATGTAACAAATAATGTAAAAAGGAAATCAAAGCTGGAAAAATTCAAAACAAATGGCAGGTTGTGAAAGAGAGTACAAAAAAACTTGAAAAAATTATTCAATTATATTAATAGTAAAAAGATCAGGTATGAGCATGTAGGCCCTTTACAAGAAAATGTAGGGTTGGTGACTGGGGAAAAAAAGAGAAGCTACATTTATTAAATACCTTCTTCAGCTTTATGTTTAACAAAGGAAAATTGGGGAGCTGAAGTCCCTAATGAGGATGGCACAACATAACCCAAAAAGAACCCCAATGGCTCTAAAAATTGATATGGTCCAGAAAAAGACTAAATAGTAAAGAATAAAGGCAAATAAAGCACCTTGGCCAGATGGCTTACATGTCTTCAAAAAGTTATGCTCTGTTGTTTCAAAGCCAATGTTTTTAAATTTTAGAGACTTTTTAACTGGTTTGTTACCACTAGATTGGCAAAAGGTCAATGTGTCCCCTATAATAAAAAAGGGATCAAAGTCTTTACCTAAAAAAACACATCCTGATTATGCATAAGCCTAAAATGTTGTGAGACGGTACGTTTGGCATAGCCTTTTCTGATATTATTCATATGTTTCCTGTGTGTTTACTGCGGCTAGACTTCTAGACATTCAACCTACATATTGTAGGCCACATGGACATTAGACCATGTAGCTTACTCCTTTTGAATTACATCAGATACAATCATTAATCATAATTCTTTGACCTGTGGCTGTGACTACAAATTTCTTCCTTGGGTTCACTTTTTGATGTCCTACACGCTAAACATTTCCTACATGTAAATCCATCTGCACCTGGAAACTCGAAAGTGATAGTTTTTGGAGGATCTATCCCTGACTTAACCAATTTTTCATGTAAAGAGGGGGCTCTTCTGTAAATAATTTTTGGAGAATCAAGAAGGATATCTGTAAAAATGTGATCCTTCTTGAGGATCATCTTTCTGATGAATTTTTTAATTCTTCTATATTGAACATTGTAACCTAGGGCAATCATTGTCCCCCACTTTGAATCTGTTTAATTAACTTTCACTCTATTCTGAATCAGTGTTTCCCTCTGCAAGTTCTGAACTCTACACATTTTGCCTTTTGTAAAAGTTTTATGTTCCTTACCAGTAAAAATCTTACCGATAAATTCCTCTTGCTCACAAAAGTCCTTTTCCTCAGTGCAATTTCTCTTGAGCCGGATGAATTGTCCCCTTGGTATACTTAACAACCATGTTTGATGGTCTCGGAATATACCCATTCCTGCTTAAAATAAGTTTTTTTGTGAAGAAACAGTCATCTATTTTATCTGTCCAGAGATCCAGGATTTCAATATGTTTCTTCCATGTCAAAATTATATTTTTCTCATTATCAATAAAAATTGATTTACAATCTTCCAAACCATTGGTGTTCCCTTTCCATATTAGTATAATATTGTCAATAAAACACCAGTGGTATTTTAATTCAGATGGATGATTGCTAAAAATATTTTCAACTTCCCATATTGACATAAAGATATTGGCCACATTGGGAGCAAACGTGGCTCCCATTGAAATACCAATCATTTTCTGGTAATATTTAGAATTATACCGAAATTAGTTGTGCAATAGGCTAGACTAAACACTCAAAAATAAATGTGTTATGTTTTCTTCCCAAATTGCAAAACACGTTCAAAGCCCTTTTCACAGCCTCCACTGCCTCTTTGTGGTTGATACTAGTGTAGAGAGAATTGACATTAGCTGTTACTAGCTTACATTCATTTTTAATTCACAGTTCAGTTACTGTAAAATTTGAATAATTTGTTTAGAGTGTTTAAAGAAGGCATCAGTTTTCTCCACTAAAGGCTGAATGTAAAAATAAATATACTTTCCAAGACGTGCACAGAGACCATCTATTCTATCAACAATTGGTCTCTCGGGTGTGTAGTTCTTATTTTTATGGGGAGAAAATAGATGACTGGTATTCTACAATTGGATGGGAGTAGATATTCAGCTTCGTTGTTGTTAAAAGCTTTCCATTTTTCCCTTTCCTAATCAGTTCTTTCAATTCCTTCCTGTACTGTACTACCAGGTCTTTAATGTTTTATTATTAATATTATCATTCAGAATTCTTTCCATTTGTTATAATTTTCCTCCTTCATTATAACAAAACCTCTGCCGACCTGCAGCAGTATAGTGACGGCGGCTGGTTAGCAAGCAGTTAAATAGCACACAGACCCCCCAGCAAGAATGAAAAACAATGCATAGAGTTCCCCTCCCCAAAAAAAATTAATACCAAGCCCATTGAGCCTGGTATGGATTTTAAGGAGGTAGCTCACAGAAAAAAATGTGTGAGGTCCCGCAGGAAATCCATTCCAGCTTCTTCAGGTCGCTATGGATTTTAAGGGGGGCTCCACACAAAAAAATATATATATATATGAATTCCCCCTTAAAATCCATACCAGATGCTTATTCTGTGCATGCAGCCTGACTGGCCATGAAAGAGGGTGAGTGTATGGCCTCCTTCTCTCAAACCATACCAGGCCCCATGCCCTCAACATGGGGGGTGCCTTATCCCCCTGGCAAAGCACCTTGTCCACATATTGATGAGTTCAAGGGCCTCATCACCAGAACTCTTCTACGATGGTTGTGGGGGTCTGTGGGCAGGGCATTATTGGAATCTGGAAGCCCCCTCTGATAATAGCGGGTGCCCTGCATTAATGAATATGGATTACATACCAGTGGTTTAGACATTAATGGCTGTGTGTTAAGTTGCTTTGAGGGGACAGCAAATTTACACTATTACACAAGCTGTACACTCATTGCTTTACATTGTAGCAAAGTGACATTTCTTCAGTGTTGTCACATGAATAGATATAATAAAATGTTTACAAAAATGGGAGGGGGTGTACTCACTTTTATTATATACTGTATAAATTGACTTTTAGATCAGTTTATGCAGTGTATACCATGGGTTTCCTATTTTTGCAGAAAATACAGCATAAACTGCTAACAAATTGAGATTTTTAATAGTGCATGTGATATTTGGTTCAAATGAGTCATGTGATCCAAATATCGCATGCAATATTTCTTGGTAAATTGTGCCCAGTGAAAATTGTGAAATGTGGAATAGTCTCCCTAAGGAAAAAGTTCTGACCAGATCAGTAGGTTGTTTAAAATCGAGCAAAATATAACATGATATTTACATTTATACGTAATAACTGCAAGAATTATTGTTTTTTTTTTTTTTTGCTTTCCTTTTTTTTTGGAAAAGGTGAACTCACACTTTCCTGACATCAACATGGTAGCATACATATGATATAGTTCCGCCCCTATATCCAACCACCGGACCTGTTTAAATCTGTCTGACTGAGAGCAACCTCCCCTATTCTCCTTTTTGTCCTCGAGATCTACACCTGCAAGACTGTGATGTTGCGATAAGTCCCTACTTGCTGACTGTGTCACTGTACATCTGGGTTCAGCCTCTCCTAGGTGCAGTTCCATATCTTAGGTTGCTAAATGCACCAACAAGGGGGGGAACCCCTTCTTGGGGTCTTTTTGGGCTGAGAAGCTCTCTAACTAGAGACATCAGAACCTCAGGTGTTACACCTGAATTGGTGTTTGCTGGAGCTCATGATGCATGTGTTTCTTTGCACACTTAAGCTGGTGTTTGGGTGCTGCAGTCCATGATGAATGTATTTCTCTGCACATCCGAGCTGGTGTTTGGTTGCTGCAGTCCATGATGCATGTGTTTCTCTGCACACCTGAGCTGAATCCTGGTGCTGGAGTTAGGGTTGCCTTTTCTTTTCTCCCACAGATATGTGTTATCCCTTTTTTTTGCAACCCGGAGGTTGCCAGATTGCTATCATTTACTCACATGGATCTGGATTTGGGGCTCAGCCTAGTTCCGTAAGTGCTTAAATTTCAGCCATTTCAGCTTTTATCAGGGAAAATGGGCATGTGAGCTGCCTGCCAGGGGAATGCTTCACGAGGTCGGTCCTGAGACATTGCCCTGAGGAATAACGTTCTCCAGTAGGTTTTTTTTCTGGTACTGGATTTCCTTGCCAGGACTCTGTTTGCATCATCAGAAAGCAGTCCTCAGTAGGACATCACTTGAGATGCAGTGTCTCTTGATAACTTCAGGTGATAGCTTCAAGGAGCAGAGTATCGGATCTGCAAGCACATGGAGCTACAGGGTCCTACATCTTATTCAAGTTGGGGCCTATGCCCTTCAAGCACCTTTGTTCCCAGGGTGGCATCTGTTTTCATCTTACAAACAAAGTGACGGATTCCTCCTTTCCGGCAGAGATAGTACCTAACCTACGCTGGATGTATCAAGTGTCTAAAATGCATACCTTCAAGCAGCTTCCTAGTTTAAATCCTCTGGAAGGCTGTTTGTGTTTCCATCAGGCAAATACGGAGGAGGAACCTACAGGAAAACTTTGTCATCTTGGAGAGTCAAAGTCATCCAAAAAACTTCCAGGCAAGAGCATCCAAAAGTGATACAGGCTCATTCAGCTAGGTCCATTTTTACATCTTTAAATTCAGGCATTTGCCTATGGAGACATCTGCAAAGCAGCACGCTGGTTGGTGCAGTGCACCTGCCTCAGGCACTACATTGAAGATCCAGAGGCTCGTACATCAATGGACTTTAACGGAATGATGGTCCAGGCTTCCATGTCCATTGTAATAAAGTTTGATTATACAATTTAGCCCTCCCTGCTTAGCTCATTATTTATCATATGTATGCTGCCATGTTGGCATCAGGAAAATGGAAAATTGCACCAACTACTTACCGTAATTTTCCTCTCCTGACACCAATCCATGGTAGCATACGAACTCTCCCTTTTTGATCTTTTATTTTTACAGATTTTAAACAGGTCCTGTGGGTGGATATAGGGGTGGAGCTATATCGTGTATGTACTCTATATATGTATGTATATATGTATGCTGCCATGGATTGGTGTCAGGAAAGGAAAATTATGGTAAGTATTTGATACAATATTCTATTTTTATTTATTTAGTAAAGGTTCTCAAATGCTTTTGTAAATAAGCCTTGGTATCTCATTGGTTATTAAAACTACATTAGAACACTAGGAGTTCTCCCTAGTGGCTAATGTACAAATCCAAAATTTTAATTTCATAAATTAACATGGAATAACAAGCTTTCCAATACTTGATAATCACAATATATTTTCATATATAAACTGCAATAGTTTCCTTTTCTAGCTCACACTAATGCTCACTAAAATTAAACTCTGCATATCCTTTATGAGAAAATGTAAAAAAAAAACATTTATGGGCAATACCATTAAAAATGTGATGTCAAATATCTAAACTACGCAGACCGTCTTGCTATCCTGCAAAGTTTTCAGAAAGCCCGTTCCGTGGAATTCGAAGGACACAAGCTTCTAATATTTGCTTATTACTCGTCAGAGGTATCCCGCAAATGAAAGGAATTCCAAATGGTCTGCTCAGAGCTTTTTAACCACTTGAGATCCGTGCTATAGCCAAATGACGGCTACAGCATGGACCTGCTTTGCCGGTACTACGTCCATTGACGTTGTCCTGTGCATGAGCAGCCTGCGCGTCCCCTGCAGGGCATGTGCGGCGCGCTCTGTGATCACAGATTGGAGTAAGGGGTCGATCCCGACCCCTTAACATGTGATCAGCTGTCAGCCAATGACAGCTGATCATGTGATGTCAACAGAGCCAGTAATCGGCTATTTTTTCTCCTCGCACTGACAGTGTGAGGAGGAAAAAAAGCAGATCACTAGCGGCCATGAGAGGGACATCAGTCCGGATCACGGCGGGCTGATGCATATACTCAGTGCTCACCTGTGCCCCCTGCCAGTGCCACCTAGCAATAGGCAGCAGTGCCACCTACCAGTGCCCACCAGCGCCACCCATCAGTGCCCACAGTGCCACCCATCATTGCCCACAATGCCACCTATCAGTGCCCACAATCAGTGCTTCAACAACAGTGCTGCACATCAGTGCCACCTATCAGTGCCTATCAGTGTCACCTACCAGTGCCCATAAGTGCCCATCAGTGCCCATTGGTGCCACCCATCAGTGCCAACTATCAGTGGTACCTATCAGTGCCCATCAGTGCCACTCATCCGTGCCACCCATCCGTGCCATCCATCAGTGCCACCCATCAGGGCCCATCAGTGGCCATCAGTGCCACCTTGTCTGTGCCCATCAGTCCTGCCTTATCTGTCCCCATCAGTGCCGCCTTATCTGTGCCTATCAGTGCCACCTTAACTGTCCCTATCCGTGCCCATCAGTGCAGCCCATCAGTTCCCACCAGTGCTGCCTCATCAGCACATATCAATGAGGGAGAAAAATTACCTGTTTGCAAAATTTTATAACAAACTATGAAACATGATTTTTTTTCCAAGTTTTCCATCATTTTTTGTTTGTTTAGGAAGAAATAAAAATCCCAGCTGTGATTAAATACCACCAAAAGAAAGCTCTATTTGTGGGAAAAAAATTATAAAAATTTAGTTTGGCTACAGTGTTGTATGACCACGCAATTGTCATTCAAAGTGCATCAGCGCTGAAAGCTGAAAATTGGTCTGGGCAGGAGGGGGGTTTAAGTGCCCAGTAAACAAGTGGTTAAGAAAGGCATCTGCTTCACATTTCCATATCCAGCTTATCTCCTCCTGCCATCTCCTGATGGGAAACAGCTCACGTTCCACACTACTGAAAAAGCATAATCATTCCTTCGCTCCCTAACACCCAGACTAGTGGCAGCTGATACATTCACTGATAACTTCAAACAGGGACAAAGGGAACAGAGAAGCCCCAGAAAGGATCCTCCTTATTATCTAAAACCAACCTCAACACCGGATCCAAATTATCAACACCACTGAACAGTTTTCTAACCCAGATCTGCCTTCAGGTTTCTGATATTATATACATCCTTCTACCCCAGGGGACTAAAACAAAGAGGATGCCTGTATACACCTAAAAAACTGACTTCCCTTGCTAAAAGTCTAAAGGATCTTTATATAGATGTGAATATTAAAATATTATAAAGTGATTAATCTGCAAATCCTGGCTCAAATTCCACTACCAGCATATTCCTCTAGGGGGAGCTACCTACTGTGGTATCCTATAACTCATACCCCAAACATGTATGCACATAAGAGAGTTGTAACCGGGGTTCCTCATTTCTTTTTCTTTGTGCCTGTGGGCTATTGGTATTACTGGTAGTGGAAAACACATGCGGAAAAAAGTAAAGTCATTTATTTTCATGGTTTACTATTTTAGTTTTATTCTCACTCTATTTTCACTAATTTCTCTCTCTTTCTCTCTATTTCTGTATGGGAAATAACCCTCACACCATTTGCCTAATCTGTACTTCTGTAACCTATGAGCAGAACATCTGATTCCTCTTTCCAAGTAGCAAGTATAGACACCAAGGGATCTCCCCTTTCCATGTCCCACTATACAAGACATGAGAGTAGTTTCCTGGAATGTTAAGGGATTACCTTCCCCGACCAAGAGAATGAAAATCTTCAGGCACTTAAAAAGGCTCAAAACAGACGTAGCTTTGCTACAGGAGACCCATCTATCTGAAGATGACTTCTCCCGTATGCAAAAACTTGGGGTATGCAAAGTCATTGGTTCAGCCACCCAGGGAAGGAAAGCGATGGTGTTGATCCTTTTCCACAAATCTCTGTCCTATGACTTGCTATCAGTACATAAAGATGAAGAGGGCCAATTGATTTCAGCTCACCCTAAACTCCCATCCAAAGAACTTTTGATTACTAATACAGTATCTATGCCCCAAACTCACTGGTTAAAATATACTTCAGTAAACTATCAGAACAGCTTCTGAGTACTCCCCAGACTCCACAATAGGAGGGAATTTCAATATGACCATGTCTAATAGTGAGGTCCCCAAAATGCACCAGGGCATCCTACACAATTCAAAGCCATGACACTCAATTTCAGATGACCACTGCTCTGAAGTTAGTCGACCCATGGTGTATATCACACCCATCTGACAGAGCGTACACTTATTATTCTCCTGTTCAAGAACCGTTTGCCAGGCTAGACTACCTCTTCTGCACTACCTCCCTTCTGCCTGGCATTAGAGAATCTACAATCCATGATCTGGTAATTTCAGACCATAGCCCTATATCAATAACGCTTACACATTCTTTACCTAGTGATAATACCAGACAATGGCACTTTTCATCCTATCTCTAACAAAATGAATCATTCAAACGTATATTCAGTCAGAGTAGGCGGAAACAAATGCCCCTCACAGGGTAAACTCCAATCTTTATTGGGAAGCGGGCAAAGCAATCTTGTGAGGTAGGATCATATCATATGTAGCTACTCACAAGAATAACACCTCAAAAAACTATGTAGAAACTAGTGATAGATTACGTTTAGCTTTAACCCGGTTAAATAAAAAACACACTTCAGACAACTTAAAACTTTGGCACGAAGCCAAGTGACTTTTTGATGTCCGGGCTGATAACATAGAAAACATCAAGTCATCACACACTCAGCTGCAATTTCATAAACATGGGAACAAAGCTGGGAAGCTACTAGCTAGACTATGCAGGTGACCATATCACCCAACCCACATCATGGGCACCTTCTCCTTATCGCCTAAAGACATCAATAAGGGGGGCGTGGCCAAGATGGCGAAGTGAGCGGCTGCTTTTCAGAGAGCTCCGCAAATCGCTGCTTTAATCCGGATCCATCTGCCTCATAAAAATCACCAAATACATCCCCGCTGTCTCTGGGGGGCTCACAGACCCTCTGCCTCTTGAGGGGGGAGGACAGTTTAGATCCGGGACCGCGATCGCGACCGCCGGACGTTCCGGCCTACCTCGGGACGCTAGGCCGAAGCCGCGGCCTCGCCTGGCGGGCCGCGCCGCGATCCTGATGACCCCTGGCGCGGTAGGCACCTCCGGACGCATTACAACCCATCACGGACCCCGGGTGGGGGCTCGGGCCTAGTCACGGCCGCGGAGTCGGCTCGGACTGCATCCACAGGCCCCACGAACGGCTAGGCCGCATCCGCGGCCTCTCCTGAAGACCTAAGGCCGCCGAGGCAGCTGAGGGTGAGACTGACCCCGGGGAACTGGAGGAGGGGAGCCTGGGACTGCTGGAGGTCTCTATCCGGACTGAGGAGCAGGCCTTGGATCATCTCTTCCCCTGACACCCTTGGAGAGCCACACTAAAGATCCCTGTAGGCCTCTGGAGGTCTAGGGACAGCCCTGATCCTGTGGAGACCTGAGGACAGCCCTGATCTTACCTAACCTGCAGGTGAGGGGGTAGACTCTCTGGGAAGCACGTACAGATCTCAATATACTGACTGCACACCCCTGAACCCCCCCCCGATAGACTCCCACAGCCAGCCAATAATTATTGCCCAGATCGGGGCCTTGACAATCTGAATGAGGCGCAGGTCTTCTAATACAAAATACAGCAAAGGGGGCAAAAGGTTGGCCTTTCCGCCACAGTCGGACTTCCCTCAGACGCCCACCTGTCCCACTCCGGAGCCCCATATCACACGCAGCGCACATAGAGCCTCACAGATAAACATCATGGAGCCAGATGACTCTCGTCCCCCCTGGCTGGCGGACGTCATGGCGGCCATCGCAACATGCCAATCTACACTAACAACAAAAATAGAGGCTGTTCAGCTGGATATGGGTCTAATCCGTCAAGATATAGACAAAATTAGGTCGCGAGTTACCGAGACGGAACAAAGATTGAGCAACACTGAAGACACTGTGGCGGAACATGGAGCAACACTCCGTACGCTCCAGACCAAAGTAAAGGCCTTAGAATACAGAGCTGAAGATGCGGAGAACAGGAACCGACGCAATAATCTTCGTATTGTCGGTTTACCGGAGGGGGCGGAGGGGAACAACCCTACCTCCTTCGTGGAGGGTCTGCTGCGTGACCTCCTACCGGAAGCCCGATGGTCACCCTACTATACAGTCGAGAGGGCACACCGTATACCACCTAAGCCGGGGCCTCCTGGATCCCCTCCTCGCACCTTCATATTCCGTCTCCTTAATTTCAGAGACAGGGATGAAGTTCTTCGTGCCTCCAGAAATGTTGGAGACCTAAGATTTCAAAACACTAAATTGATGATCTTCCCTGACTATTCGGTAGAGACCCAAAAACTCAGGAAATCGTTTGACCAGGTTAAGGCGGCACTAAGAGCACGAAACATTCGCTATAGTGTACTCTTCCCTGCTCGATTGAGGGTCCAGGATGGCGAGACGACTCGATTTTTCACCACACCAAGGGAGGCCTCTGCGTGGCTGGATTCCCTACCACAGATCCGTTGACCGACCAATCGGTACCCACCGAATCTCCTCTTTATTGTTTACTTGTAACAACCTGGGCCTGAAGTCTGAATTCACATACAAACTGCCCCACGGATGACTTAGTTTTGTTGCACAGGTTGTGCCCAGTTCATCCCCATGATGTGTTCAGATTTGAGGGGGGTAACTGACTATCCCCTATCAGGAAAACTCTAAGTTAATGCCCCTGCCAAAGCATTTGGTTAGGAGACTGTTGAGTTATGAGGCTTCATGTTACCTGCATACCTGTATTCTCTTAGTGATGGATCGACTTCACTGTGGGGTCACAATACGATTTACTTCTCCTCTGTTTGATTTTCAATACCCCACAGCCTGTTACACTCTACTTGCGGAGTTCTCACACTTGAAGGGCCGCTTGAACTGCTGCTTGCCCCCCCGTCTGCAATCTAGGGGGGGTTGGGCTCGCCTCTTCCACGGACCCCTTGCTGCAGCCGGCGAGCTGAATTGGTTTGGGATGGAAACCCGCCTCAGTTTGGGGGGGTCGGGTGGGGTGGGGGGTGGGGATAGTTCCCCTAATGGGGCTGTTTTAATTTACATTAGAAGTTGGACTGTTTTCAGTTTGGTTTTGTTTTTGTTTTACAATTGTTTTCCTTTTTTAAAAAAAATTGACTCATCAGCATTGCAATGTTTTCAGGTATGTCCGTTATGGGTCCGGGGGTCCAGTCCGGGAGCCATGACCTACATTGACCCTAACATTATTATCATTCTGAGTAACCATGTCCTCCCTTAATATTGTTTCCTGGAACACCAGGGGACTGAACTCCCCGGTTAAGCGCTCCCTGGTGTTCCAATTCCTTAAAGCTTACAACCCACATATATGTGTGCTCCAGGAAACGCATTTAATAGGAAGTAGAGTTCTGGCCCTCAAAAAACCGTGGGTGGGTTATCACTACCACTCCACGCACTCCAGTTTCTCCAGGGGTGTCACTATTCTGATATTGAAATCCCTTCCTTTCCGGCTCCTGGATTTGGCCCTGGACCCTGATGGTCGTTATGTCATCATACATGCTAAAATATACTCTCTAACGTGGACCATTGTGGGTTTATATTTGCCTCCTCCGGCTTCACTGCTGGTGCTCAACCAGATCACCGGCAAGATAGCTGAATTTGCATCTGATAACAATATAATATTGGGTGATTTCAATCTAGTCCCTGATCCGGATCTTGATAGACTGGCGTCTGCGGGATATCACCATCCTGGATTGACTGAGTGGGCGGACACGTATGGCCTGACTGATGTGTGGAGGTGGAGACACCCCCAGACCAGGGCATACACATGCCATTCGGCCTCTCACAGGACGTTCTCCCGTATAGACTTAGTCTTTGCGGGAAGTCCGGTCCTCCCACGAGTTACAGATATACGAATACTCCCTAGGGGAATCTCTGACCACGCGCCCCTGTTGTTGTCATTGGACCTTTCACTAGGCCCGGTAGACAGGATATGGAGGCTCTCGAGGTTTTGGATTTCAGACACGGCCGTAGACTCTCAATTCAGAACGGAGCTGCTTGACTTCTGGGTGGTAAATGTGGGCTCGGCTGACCCCACAGTTGTCTGGGACGCATTCAAGGCCACGACGAGGGGACATTACCAGACCATTATAGCCAGAGTTCGCGGGGAGCGCAGGGCGGAGTTGGTAAGGGCTGAGAGAGAAGCGAGTACTGCAGAGGTCCTCTTTGTTCGTACCCGGGACCCTATACACTACTCACATCTACAATTTATGACGTCGGAGGTGGTTCGTCTTCGTACCTCTCTTACCCAGAAAAAAATGTTGGCTCAATCCCAACGGATTTTTGAGCAGGGGGAGCGAGCGGGCCGTTTGTTGGCCTGGCTCTCCAGGGAACAAGCGGGGGGGATGAGCATTTCCCACATCAGAGACCCTTCGGGACAGACAGTCCACACACCGGAAGAGATCAATAGCTGTTTCGCGGAATTCTACAAATCCCTCTACATGTCCAGGGCAGACTATAGGGAGGAGGACCTGGTGGCATACCTGGACAGTATTGATGTCCCATCCCTTACGGTAACATATCGTGATAAGCTTGATGCCCCAATTACATCCTTGGAAATACTCCGGGCACTCAAATCAATGCAGATGGGGAAAACACCGGGACCCGATGGTATCCCTGTAGAATTTTACAAACAATACGCTGCGGAACTAGTAGACAAGCTTCAGGACCTCTTCTCTGCGTCGACGCGCCTCGAGAAACTCCCGGATACAATGAGTGAAGCGATCATAGTGGTGATCCCCAAGCCCGGGAAGGACCCTACTTTATGCTCCTCGTATCGCCCCATATCCCTCCTGAATGTGGACGCAAAGGTCCTGGCAAAAGTACTGGCCAATAGGCTTAACCTTGTCATCACTGCCCTGATCCACAGAGATCAGACAGGCTTCATGCCCGGGAGAGGTACTGACATCAACATTAGGCGTCTTTATACTCATATAGACAGGGCGGATGGGGAGTCCGGAGGAGTGGTGGCCTCACTCGACGCGGAGAAGGCTTTCGACTCCGTCGAGTGGGGCTACTTATGGGAGGTGCTCTCGCGTTTTGGGTTTGGCCCGGGTTTCACAAAATGGCTCCGCATGCTATATCATAGTCCTTCAGCCAGAATACGCACCAATGGATGTTTATCAGAGAAGTTTAAATTGTTTCGGGGTACGAGACAGGGGTGTCCCCTCTCCCCGGGCTTATTTGCCTTGGCGATGGAGCCCCTGGCTATACTGCTGCGGGCTGACCCCGGGGTGAGGGGGCTTCAGGTGGGCCCAATCGAGGAGAAGATTTCGCTGTATGCGGATGACGCTTTGCTCTATTTGGCGGACGCGTCGTCCTCCCTGCAGACTGCACTAGGTCTGATCAACCAATTCGGTGGGTATTCGGGGATCCGTATTAATTGGGATAAGTCCATACTGTTCCCGCTCCACCAGTCGACCCCTAGGATCCCACACGTGCAGCTTAAATGGGTAGAGGACTTCAAGTACTTAGGGATTAGGATCAGTGGTAAAGTCCAGAACTATATGGACGATAATCTGCGACCACTTATGACACAGCTAACGGCTAGGTGTGCTTCTTGGCGTTCCCTCCCACTGACCCCGGTTGGCAGAGTAAATCTGCTAAAAATGATTTACCTTCCCAAATACTTATACTTTTTCCGCAACACACCCATACATATCCCTAGGGCCTTTTTCCAAAGATTGGAGAGTTTGCTGATACACTTTGTGTGGGCTGGGAGGCCACCCAGAGTGGCCAAGCAGATCCTATACCTCCCATTATCCGGAGGGGGACTGGCACTACCGAACTTTCAAATTTATTACTGGGCAGCTGTTCTTGTTACGATTCGGTGGTGGTTCTCCCAGCCCGCACAGAACCCTGCTGTTACTCTCGAAGCAGCCATTTTGGGTTCCTTTGCAGCCCTGAGCAACCTTCCGTTTCGTGGACTTCGGGCTACTCAGTCCATGACAACTCTGATGCGAACCACTGTAAGGGTCTGGCAGGAGGCCAGGAGGATATATGGGAAACCCAATCATATCTCACCTCATATGCCCTTATGGGGCAATCCCATGCTTCCTCACCTTCATAGTATACCAGACCCCTCTATCTGGGCAAAAAAGGGCATTCTCACACTAAAGCATATAGTTCAGGATGGTAAGCTTAAGACTTTCCAGGCCCTGAGGCAATCATTTGCTATCCCATCCTCCTTCCAATTTAGATACTGGCAGCTAAAGCACGCTTTTGAAGCTCAGTTCCCTGCCCCCCTTATTTTGGAACCAGACTCCATTGAACGGCTTCTGATTTCTAGCGTGATGGGGAAGCCACTTTCGACGTTATATCTATACCTCACAGTAGAGTATGACACCAAACTAACCAAGACATGGGAAAAGTGGAGGGTTGATATCCCTTCCCTGGATGAAGAGGAATGGAAGGAGTGTTTAATTTCCTACATTCCTTCCATGATAGCGGCGAAAGATAGGTTCATACAATTTAAGTTCCTACACAGAGCGTACTTCACCCCACAGAGACTGGCGCGCATTTATGATCAAAGGGACCCCAATTGTCAGAGATGTAGACAGGAAGTGGGCACCTTTTGGCACATGGTCTGGTCCTGTCCCAAACTTAAACCCTTTTGGTCAGCAGTGGCCTCCACTCTGAGCGATGTCACAAGTTTGAATGTACCGGTCGAACCTCAGATACTATTGCTTAGCCACTTGGAGGATATTGAGGGAGACAGATATAGTAAACTGTGTCTTACCTTTGCATTATATTATGCTAGGCGTGAAATACTAATGGTATGGAAAAAGGTAGAGCCTCCTACTTTGGCATCATGGAAAAGGTCAGTGAATATGGTACTTCCCCTGTATAGATTGACATATGAAAGTAGGCAATGTCCAGGAAAGTTTGATAAGATTTGGTCCTCTTGGGTCGATGCCTCTGGGGCCCCGGATCCCCCTCCCCCATAATTATTAGGCTATGAAACTGGTTGGAGAAAATCCTGTGTCTCTTGGACTACTCTCCTGCTGCCTGTTCCCTCCTGCCCCCTCCTTGCCTTTCCTTTGCTCCCCCTTCCCCTCTTCCCCCCCCCTCCCTTCCCTCTTCCCCTTCCCCCTCCCCTCCACCCCCCTTCCCCCCTCCTTGTCAGGTTGGATTGAAAACGGTTACTTATGTAAGTTTATCTACAATGCTATAATACTATAAAGTATTAGGGTGTACTGTTAAATGATACTTCTGATATTTGCACAATTGGTATATCTGATAGGCAATGACTACAGGTTGAAGGTTGATTCTACTGTCATTTTCTTCTGTACTTTGATTGTTTTAAATCATTCTGTAATGTAATGCTGATTTGTTTAATAAAAACTTTCTGTTAAAAAAAAAAAAGACATCAATAAAATCTTAGAATCATATTATACCAAACTTTATGCAGAGGAAGCTATAAACACGGATGAAGGGGACAGATGGCTAGAATCAGTAGTCCTCCCAAAAATAGACTCAGAACACTTGACATTATTAAACTCCCCAATAACCCATTAGGAAATATCTGAGACTATTAAAAAAATGGCAAATGGTAAAGCCCCAGGCCCAGATGGGTACACTCCTGAATTGTTTAAGCTGGCCAAAGATATGCTGGCCAATACACTACTGGAAGTCTACAATGGCATTTGGGAAGGAGGCCTATATCTACCTTCAGGGCATCAGGCAAACATAAAATTGTTAGCAAAAAAGGGCAAAGACCCTACGGACCCTGGCTCTTATCACCCGATCTCCCTGTAGTGGCATCTCAATTAGCAAACATTTTGCCTTCCCAGATATGTGTTCTGCTGCTACTACCCTGGCTGTAGGTGCTGAATATAGACTGTGGATAAAATGACAAAAGGGACCCGAGAGGCCAAATCTTTGCATGGTCAAAGAAAGCCACTGATTAGATGCTTTCTCTGCATCTAATGTGGTGATTGCTATATCTTCTAGGGGGTGTGCTTTCGCATATTTCAGAACTGCTAGGACCTTACGTATATTGGAAGAGGCTGACCTTCCTTTGGTGAAGCAAGCTTGTGCCGGGTGTATCAGGGAAGGCAAAATGTTTGCTAATTGAGATGCCACTACAGGGAGATCGGGTGATAAGAGCCAGGGTCCGTAGGGTCTTTGCCCTTTTTTGCTAACAATTTTATGTTTGCCTGATATCCTGAAGGTAGATATAGGCCTCCTTCCCAAATGCCATTGTAGACTTCCAGTAGTGTATTGGCCAGCATATCTTTGGCCAGCTTAAAAAATTCAGGAGTGTACCCATCTGGGCCTGGGGCTTTACCATTTGCCATTTTTTTGATAGT
Organism: Lithobates clamitans; assembly: GCA_037952925.1. Taxonomy (NCBI): domain Eukaryota; kingdom Metazoa; phylum Chordata; class Amphibia; order Anura; family Ranidae; genus Lithobates; species Lithobates clamitans. Next base: position 6,436,332 of record JBBGZY010000787.1, on the reverse strand, counting down.
CTCAGATATTTCCTAATGGGTTATTGGGGAGTTTAATAATGTCAAGTGTTCTGAGTCTATTTTTGGCAGGACTACTGATTCTAGCCATCTGGTGAAGCAAGCACAAGCTTGCTTCACCAAAGGAAGGTCAGCCTCTTCCAATATACGTAAGGTCCTAGCAGTTCTGAAATATGCGAAAGCACACCCCCTAGAAGATATAGCAATCATCACATTAGATGCAGAGAAAGCATCTAATCAGTGGCTTTCTTTGGCCATGCAAAGATTTGGCCTCTCGGGTCCCTTTTGTCATTTTATCCACAGTCTATATTCAGCACCTACAGCCAGGGTAGTAGCAGCAGAACACATATCTGACCCAATTAAACTACACAAAGGAACAAGACAGGGATGCCCCCTCTCACTACTACTATTCACTCTAGCAATAGAACCCCTCTCCTGCTACCTCAACGACAAGGCCCCACTACATGGAATCCCTATAGGAAGCAAAGAACTTTGAGTCGCCCTATTCGCAGATGACATTCTAATTTTTTCAGCAGCACCATCTACAGATATATCCAATATACAACAGATTTTTAAATCATACCATCTATGTTCAGGCCTAAAAATAAACTTTAGCTAAAGCGGAGTACTCCCTCTTAATGCACAGACATCACGCAAATGGGCACTATCATCCCCCTTCCCCACAAATAACATATTACCTACCTAGGCATAAAAATAGGTAGGGAACCTTCCTCCCTTTACTCTTACAACTATCCCATTTGATCTCTAAAATTTTGGGTAAATTGGAAACCTGGATGGAGCTTCCTCTATTGTTCTTTGGGAGATGCTTCCTGTTCAAGATGGTTTGTTTTGCACTCCTCTTATACCCCCTCCAAACCATACATCTGCTCATGAAACACAAAGCTATCCAAAGAATAAATAAGGCAGTATCAGCCTTCATATGGCGCAACAAAAAACCTAGGATAGCCGTGAGCAAATTATATTTCCAAAGGAGCAAAGGGGGGCAAACTTTCCTAACATTAGAGTTTATAACTTATCTTGTTTGCTGAGAGTGATTGGATTCTCCAAGCCTCAAAATATACAAACTATAATGTAGAATCAGATATGGTCCAACCTATCCGCACTATTACATAGCTCACTAAGATCGATTCACAAACATATTAAACAAAATGTACTAATCTGAGACACTATAATAGCATGGAGGGAGACAAGGTAAAAGCTGAGACTCTCTCTAAATATCTCCAATTACTTACCTATCCAAGGGAACCCAATGTTTCCACCAGGCCAACAATATGAACCTTTCTCAAAATGGAAAGATAAGGGTTTAATAAATGTAGGCTCTATGTACGATGAAGACACAGGATCTCTCAAGCCATTCATCTCTCTGGCCGAGGAATTCCACCTTCCAAAACATCACTTCCTTTAGGTTTCACAAATTTCAACCTTTACACATAAGACCTGTCCAAAAAAAAAAAAAATCAGGTTTCGGTCATCCCTGCTAGACAAACTACTGGAGAATCAACAATACTCAGTCACTGACAAATACAAACCACTAAACTCAATCTTTACAAAATCGCTACACCACACCTCATCGGAATCTTGGAGCAAGGATATAATGGGAGAAGATATCGTTGACAGGATTCTAGAAGGATATGCCCATTGAAAATGTTAGTTATAATGAAACGCGTCTGAGGAGGTACGTGCTGACGTCACCACGCCGTCTCATTGAGGAGGACAGGAGCTTTTGTATTGTAGCCTGCCGGCTTCATATTTCTATGCAGGATTTTAACGTTTGCTTGTAAGTGCAAACATTTTTTTCTATCATAATAAAACAAGTGTTGACGTTATTACGCTATGGTGTATTGTATCCTCTCTTGGGGTATTACCAACTAACACCCATACGGAATACTTAGTTCTCTGCTGAGAGTTGTCTTTCCATCCATCAATCAAGCTGCTTGTCTGTTTCCAGCTGAGGATTTATTTTTTTAAATTGACATCTGCTTTTTTGGTTTGGCATCTGGTAAGGAGGCCATCTATGTGGTGGCGGTACACTTAATCGTGTTTTATTCACTGGGTGGTTTTCTGTATGTGCAATCTTTTGTTTTTACACTGTGAGTGCAATTGCATATACTGTACATTTATTTCTTTTTGACAATATTACGCTATGGTATATCTTTTTGTTTTTTTGGTTGACACAAAATTATGATTTGTGGAATCAACTCCAATTTATGCTAAGAGGCTCACAACTATACATCGCAATAATGCAGTAGTGTTCCTTTTTGCAAAATCAATAGCCCGGGCTGGGTGAAAGCCACCTGCGCATTTGGCTTACAATCTGGTAAGCATGTTTTCCACAAGGTGATGGTACACTTTTTGTGATTTAGTCACTGGGTGAACATTGAACATATCTCCAGTTGGTCAAGCATTTGGAACACCATATATCAATTTAATTTGTTTTACTTTATTAGCGCGATTTTCTCTTTTTCATTTTACATTTGTGCTTATCTCACATTAATTGCTGCTTTGGGATTGGTTCACCCAAATTAGTTTTATTTATTTGATCAGCACAGTTTTTTCACCCTTTAAGGATATGCAACTACCTTAAAATTGGTAACAAATGAACCCTGGAGGGAAACAGTTCAAACTGCTTCATAGAGCCTATATCTCTGTATATCTCCAGTTGGTCAAGCATTTGGAACACCATATATCAATTTAATTTGTTGGACTTTATTAGCGCAATTTTCTCTTTTTCATTTTACATTTGTGCTTATCTCGCATTAATTACTGCTTTGGGATTGGTTCACCCAAATTAGTTTTATTTGTTTGATTAGAGCACTTTTTTCACCCTTTAAGGATATGCAACTACCTTAAAATTGGTAACAAATTAACCCTGGAGGGAAACACAGTTCAAACTGCTTCCTAGATCCTATATCCCCTCTCCACCAATCATCCAACACCAAATAAGGCCACATGTCATTGGTGCTCACTCTCGAGACTGACGTCATTCCACTGTATTTGGTCATGTCTGGCCATTTCAGAATACTGGGATTGAATCCTATCATTTATCCAGGGAATAACTGACTGCCAGATATCAAAGGATCCCATGCTCCTCCTGTTTGGATGCCCTAAAATTGGGAACCTCTCAGGGGTCTCACTTACATCGATGCTACAAAGAAACTACCAATGAACACTCATAAGCTTACTCATTGCTCGTAGGAATATATTCAAGCACTGGATTTCTCCACTACGACCCACCTTACCCAAAACCAAAAGAGATCTCAAGACCCTGCTATTCAGAGAAAAGCTTGACACCATACTACAAAATGACTGCCAAAATAAACACTTTGAATCCAGGTGGCGCTCTTTCAGAGACAAATGTCTAACACCGCCTGAGAAATCCTCTCTACAGGCTCCTTTTATATTCAGTTTTAGGGATGTTATGACCCATACAGTAGATTTTACATAACAAACAAATATGTATTCTATTTTTTAGAAATGTCACACAACCTAGATTTCTGTCTCTATTATTGAGACCTAGGGCCTCTGCCCAACCGAGGAAGACGGGTAGGAATAATCAGAAGGTGTCCCTTCTCCTCTTCTTCTTAATCCTCATTTCTCTCTTTCCTTTTCTTTTCACTTCTTTCTTTTCAGCGGGTTCTCCCCACCCACGCTAAGAGTTGAAATGTGTTATTCGTTATTGGAAAATTCAGATTCATACGATCACAACTGCCATGTTTGGCAGCGACTAAAGGCCTATGACCTATGTTTTTGCTTAAATCTAAGACCATATGTAGTTATACACGGTCTATGTAACATGTACCTAACATGGGATGGGCCGAACACCCCCCCGGTGTTCGCACCAGAACATATTGAACAGGCAAAAAATTCGGCAGAACACACGAACACCGTTAAAGTCTATGGGACACGAACATGAATAAACAAAAGTGCTCATTTTAAAGGCTTATATGCAAGTTATTGTCATAAAAAGTGTTTGGGGACCCGGGTCCTGCCCCAGGGGACATGCATCAATGCAAAAAAAAGTTTTAAAAACTGAAGTTTTTTCGGGAGCAGTGATTTTAATAATGCTTAAAGTGAAACAAAAGTGAAATATTCCTTTAAATTTCTTACCTGGGGGTGTCTATAGTATGCCTATAAAGTGGCACATTTTTCCCGTGTTTAGAACAGTCCCTGCACAAAATGACATTTCTAAAGGAAAAAAGTAATTTAAAAGTACTAGTGGCTATAATGAATTGTCGGGTCCCGGCAATACAGATAAAAGTCATTGAAAAAAAATTGCATGGGATCCCCCACAGTCCATTACCAGGCCCTTTGGGTCTGGTATGAATATTAAGGGGAACCCTGAACCAAAATTAAAAAAAAAAAATTGCATGGGGCCCCCTAAATTCCATACCAGGCCCTTCAGGTCTGGTATGGATATTAAGGGGAACCCTGCAACAAATTTTTTGTAACAAATGGCATGGGGTCCCCCCAAAAATCCATACCAGACTCTTATCCGAGCACGCAACCTGGCAGGCCACAGAAAAAGAGGGGGGATGAGAGAGCGCCCCCCGAACCGTACCAGGCCACATGCCCTCAACATGGGCAGGGTGCTTTGGGGTAGCCCTCCAAAGCACCTTGTCCCCATGTTGATCGGGACAAGAGCCTCATCCCCATGACCCTTGCCCAGTGGTTGTGGGGGTCTGCTGGTGGGGGGCTTATCGGAATCTGAAAGCCCCCTTTAACAAGGGGACCCCCAGATCCCGCCCCCCCCCATTTGAAATGGTAATGGGCACATTGTACCCGTACTATTTCACAAAAAAAAGTCAAAATTTTAAAAAACTACAAGACACACTTTGAGACAAGTCCTTTATTAAAAAATAAAAAAATAAAAATGTCCCGCAAAGTCCATTCATCAATAAAAACAAAAACCCTGCAGGCCACCACCGCTCTGCCTCCATGGGAGGCTCCCGCCATATGACGCGTCTTCGCAGGTGACAGTTCTGTTATAACTGAGGGTGGGGGCCACACAGTGATGTACCCAGGTGACCCCACCCCCCCTCTGATGCACGGGGACTTCCCCATGGCTTTACATAAACAGGTGGCCCCGCCCCCCTCTGACGACATGGGGAAGCCATTGGGAACTCCCCGTGCATCATAGGGGGACAGGGTCACCCAGGTACTTCACCGTGTGGCCCCACCCTCAGTTATATAAGAACTGTCACCTGCGAGGACACGTCATATGGCAGGTGCCTCCCATGGAAGCTGGGATTGGTGGCGGCCTGCAGGGGTTTTTTTCAGTCTGTCAGCGGAGCGAGAGAAGAAGATGAATGGACTTCATGGGACAAATTTTTTTTTTTTAATAAAGGACTTGTCCCAAAGTGTGTCTTGTGGTTTTTTTAAAATGTTGACACTTTTTGACACTTTTTTTCACACTTTTTTTGTGAAATGGTATGGGTACAATGTACCTGTTACCATTTCAAACAGGGGGGCCGGGATCTGGGTTTTTTTTCCTTTAGAAATGTCATTTTGTGCAGGGACTGTTCTAAACATGGGAAAAATGTGCCAATTTACAGGCATACTATAGACACCCCCCAGGTATGAAATTTAAAGCAATATTTCACTTTTTTTGTTTCACTTTAAGCATTATTAAAATCACTGCTCCCGAAAAAATGGCCATTTTTAAATAAAGATTTTCATTGATACATGTCCCCTGGGGCAGGACTCGGGTCCCCAAACACTTTTTATGACAATAACTTGCATATAAGCCTTTAAAATTAACACTTTTGATTTTTCATGTTAATGTCCCATAGACTTTAACGGTGTTCTGAATTTTCCCCAAACACTGCATATTGTTCGGTGTTCACAGAACAATCGAACAACCAAAGTTCAGCCCGAACTTATGCTCGGGCCGAACCATTCTTCGACCATCCCTACTTTGTATTGTGAAACAGTCTACCTAGTAATTTTGGAAAAACCCAATAAAATATATTATAAAAAAAATTATTAGAATTGTTAAAACAATGAAAGAAGGATGGTAATTGGATGTAACAGTTGATTGAATTTCACACATTTTTTCTTGCTTTAGCAAACTCACAAATGCATATACAAGCAAAACCACTGATAGCATACATTTATGCAATCATATGTTAAATTGTTTTTGCAAAAAATTGGCATGATATCTGGCTACAGTGAAATACACAATTTTCAATAACTCTGCAGGTACCTAAATAAGTATTTTCTATAAAGCTCACATTTTCTCTTGAAGTCTTGTTTTACTTGTTCTCTGAATGTGTGACAATGACTGGACACATTAAAGGAATTTTGCAATTATAAAGTATGCAGATATGATATTCATGCCTATTGGTTTTACATTACTTTATTACAGGGTTTTCCAGCTTAAAATCATAGGGCACTTGTCAAAATACATTTTTGTGAGGTGTGTTTTTACACTTCTCAGATCCCACCACACTAATGCCCCGTACACACGGTCGGATTTTCCGACGGAAAATGTGCGATCGAGGCTTGTTGTCGGAAATTCCGACCGTGTGTGGGCTCCATCGGACATTTTCCATCGGATTTTCCGTCACACAAAGTTTGAGAGCAGGCTATAAAATTTTCCAACAACAAAATCCGATCGTGTCAATTCCGACCGTGTGTGGCCAATTCCGACGCACAAAGTGCCACGCATGCTCAGAAGAAATTCCGAGACGGAACAGCTCGGTCTGGTAAAATTAGCATTTGGAATGGATACAGCACTTTCGTCATGCTGCAGTGTTTTAAATTGTTTAATACAGCGCACTCTCTTCTTCTTTATAATGTGAGAAGAATTGAGTAGTTTTGCTGCTCATATTCACACAGACTTCTCACAAACTTCTTTCTTTATTATTTATCGTGATTCCCTCAATATATTTTGATTTGTCACATCTGACCAAATTTCTTTTTTGTTGTTTTATTTTTGTTTTGTATTTTTTTCAAGGCTGATGTTTTTTTTTAGTTTTTTGGGGTTTTACTCCATAATATTTTTGTTTGTGTTTTGTGTGTCAAGTTACCACAACACCATTGATATCTTGTATTATTTAATCTCAAGGAGGTTATTTGGTGTTGGTGTCCCTTGTTAATTTCACATTGTAGTTTTGAAATGTACCTGCCTCCTCACAAACAAACTGTCCTTTTTGAAGGAAAACACACATAGGCGAGTATACTTGAACTAAAAATTCCTTTATTAAGGGCTCACAACCAAACAAAGAGGGAGGCAACGCTGGAGAAACAGCAGAAATTGGCGAAGCCTTTGGCCCCCAGGGCACACATCAATTATTTTACTGCTAAATTGGTGACCTGAGGAGTCCATATCTAAGGGAGTGCAGTCTGGTCTAGAAGTCCCAGAGATCATGAAAGCAGCAGATGACATGTATGTCCCTAGGCTGTGGTCATACAAGAGACTGCATCTTTTGTCAGACCAGACTAAACCCAGGGCCATCACTCTCTGGTCTTCCTTTCACGCTTCCTTTCATGCTGTGGTTGTGGTGGTGTAGTTGTGGCAGGAGGAGGAGGATGGTCCAACTCACTCAGGTGGGTATTGGGTGTAATTTCGCCACTCACCCCCTTAGTTAGGACTTCATAAAGAAAGTTCTCACACAGCTGGCATTGACCCTCCTGCATGCCCTTCAGTTTGGTGGCAGCCATGCAGGCAAAGGCCTCTTCAGGAGTGGGGGTGGCTCTGAGGGATGCAGAAGCCTCCTGAATGTGCCTGAGCGCTGAATCCTGCACGTGACTCCCCTTCCTGTGTCTTTTGTTTGGAAGGCGGGGGGGAGGAACTTTTGTTTATGATTATAATGTGGATGTTTCACCTGCCACAGACAGGGCAGCTCCCTGTACTTGTCTATTAACAGGGGGAGGAAGTTGTGATCATTGAAGCCATCCATTTTCTCTGCAAGACACAACACAAGACAAACCTTAATGCCAGGCAAAACTCTCCTAATCTTGTTACAATATAGGCCTCAATCTAGAAGCAGTATAGGCCCAAGTTTTGCTCTTACCTTCATTATCCCGATCGGCGCCTCAGATACTCCTTCCTCCGCTCACAGATCGTACGTACTATGCACGCGTATTACACTTTATAGACACTGTGCATGCGTGTAACTTCGCCCGCCCCTGGCGTTCTTTCTAGTTTATTCCCGGCCCCTTCTCATTCGGCGCAGTGGGGGAAGAGCACATGGCGGAGACACAACAGATGCGTGCTAATTACAGCAACGAGTAGGAGGAAAGCCCGGAGACTGAAACGTCACGATCCAGAAGGAGAAGATTTAAGGCATCAAATATGTCCTTTGGGGAGATGTTGGAGATGGTGGATATCCTGAAGAAGGCCGACTATGATGGGAATTATGGACCTTACCCCAACCCCAATGTCAGAAAGGCCAAGATCATGGCGAAAGTGGTCAAGAGTCTGCACCGGAATTTCTGCAAATTAAGAGAGCACGAGCAGTACCGAAAGATCCGGAGAGTGCTGAAAAAAAGTAAGTAGTTGTCCTGTGTTCCTATTCTTTATGTTTATTACGTTCGTGCTGCTCCATGTGTTTTTCTTAACTGTTATCTAGTTTCAAAAGGCAACTTTCATGTTCATAGGCACATTATTCGTTCATATAAAACATTGTTCGTTTGGCCTATAAAAAAACATTGTTTTGGCCATATGCATTTGCCCACATTTTTTAGGGCCTACTTGTCTGAAACTAATTTGGTTGTGTAGATGGCTTTGTATCTAGAATGAAATGCAAACTAGATTCTGTGTAAGGAGAGGACACTCAGCAGCTGTTTACACATCTGGACGCTGGAGCACTAGTGTGGGACACAAGAACACCCTTTTTATTAGGGGGCCCACACAGGTGCTCCAGTGTATACTATAGGGGTGTCTCCATCTGTGAAGCTTGTACAAAACAGGTAAGTAGGGATGAGCTTCGAGTTCGAGTCGAACTCATGTTCGACTCGAACATTGGCTATTCGCAAGTTCGCCGAACAGCGAACAATTTGGGGTGTTCACGGCAAATTCGAATGCCGCGGAACACCCTTTAAAAGTCTATGGGAGAAATCAAAAGTGCTAATTTTAAAGGCTTATATGCAAGTTATTGTCATAAAAAGTGTTTGGGGACCCGGGTCCTGCCCCAGGGGACATGGATCAATGCAAAAAAAGTTTCAAAAACGGCCGTTTTTTCAGGAGCAGTGATTTTAATAATGCTTAAAGTCAAACAATAAAAGAGTAATATCCCTTTATATTTCATAGCTGGGGGGTGTCTATAGTATGCCTGTAAAGGGGCGCATGTTTCCCGTGTTTAGAACAGTCTGACAGCAAAATGACATTTCGAAGGAAAAAACCCATTTAAAACTACTCGCGGCTATTGCATTGCCGACAATACACATAGAAGTTCATTGATATAAACGGCATGGGAATTCCCCACAGAGGAACCCCGAACTAAAATTTAAAAAAAAAATGACGTGGGAGTCCCCCTAAATTCCATACCAGGCCCTTGAGGTCTGGTATGGATATTAAGGGGAACCCCGGCCAAAATTTTTTTAAAAAATGACGTGGGGTTCCCCCTAAATTCCATACCAGACCCTTCAGGTCTGGTATGGATTTTAAGGGGAACCCCGCGCCAAAAAAAAAAACAAAAACAGCGTGGGGTCCCCCTAAAAATCCATACCAGACCCTTATCCGAGCACGCAATCTGGCAGGCCGCAGAAAAAGAGGGGGGATGAGAGTGCGGCCCCCTCCCTCCTGAACCGTACCAGGCCACATGCCCTCAACATTGGGAGGGTGCTTTGGGGTAGCCCCCCAAAACACCTTGTCCCCAAAACACCCTGGCTGGTGGTTGTGGGGGTCTGCGGGCGGGGGCTTATCGGAATCTGGAAGCCCCCTTTAACCAGGTGGACCCCCAGATCCCGGCCCCCCCCCCTGTGTGAAATGGTAAGGGGGTACTTACCCCTACCATTTCACTAAAAAACTGTCAAAAATGTTAAAAATGACAAGAGACAGTTTTTGACAATTCCTTTATTTAAATGCTTCTTCTTTCTTCTATCTTCCTTCATCTTCTTCTTCTTCTGGTTCTTCTGGTTCTTCCTCCAGCGGCATCTTCTATCTTCTTCTCCTCGGGCCGCTCCGCACCCATGGCATGGGGGGAGGCTCCCGCTCTTCTCTTCATCTTCTTCTTCATCTTCTTCTCTTCTTCCTTCTTCTCTTCTTCTCTTCTTCTCTTCTTCATTTTCTTCTCCGGGCCACTCAGCATCCATGCTGGCATGGAGGGAGGCTCCTGCTGTGTGACGGCGTCTTCCTCGTCTGACGGTTCTTAAATAACGGGGGGCGGGGCCACCCGGTGACCCCGTCCCCTCTGACGCAGGGGACATGACGGGACTTCCCTGTGGCATTCCCCGTGATGTCACAGGGAAGTCCCGTCAAGTCACCGTGCGTCAGAGGGGGGCGGGGTTACCGGGTGGCCCCACCCCCCGTTATTTAAGAACCGTCAGACGAGGAGACGCCGTCACACAGCGGGAGCCTCCCTCCATGCCAGCATGGATGTGGAGTGGCCCGGAGAAGAAAATGAAGAAGAGAAGAAAAGAAGAAGAGAAGAAGATGAAGAAGATGAAGAGAAGAACGGGAGCCTCCCCCCATGCCATGGGTGCGGAGCGGCCCGAGGAGAAGAAGATAGAAGACGCTGCGGAGGAGATGCTGGACGAGAACGCCGGAGGAAGAACCAGAAGAGCCAGAAAAACCAGAAGAAGAAGATGAAGGGAGTTAGAAGAAAGAAGAAGCATTTAAATAAAGGAATTGTCAAAAACCGCCCGCAGACCCCCACAACCACCGGCCAGGGTTGTGGGGATGAGGCCCTTGTCCTCATCAACATGGGGACAAGGTGTTTTGGGGGGCTATCCCAAAGCACCCTCCCAATGTTGAGGGCGTGTGGCCTGGTACGGTTCAGGAGGGGGGCCACACTCTCATCCCCCCCTCTTTTCCTGTGGCCTGCCAGGTTGCGTGCTCAGATAAGGGTCTGGTATGGATTTTTGGGGGAACCCCACGCCGTTTTTTTTTTTTTTTGGCACGGGGTTCCCCTTAAAATCCATACCAGACCTGAAGGGCCTGGTATGGAATTTAGGGGGACTCCCACGTCATTTTTTTTTTTAAATTTTGGTTCGTGGTTCCCCTGTGGGGAATTCCCATGCCGTTTTTATCAATGAACTTCTATGTGTATTGTCAGCAATGCAATAGCCGCGAGTAGTTTTAAATAGGTTTTTTCCTTCGAAATGTCATTTTGCTGTCAGACTGTTCTAAACACGGGAAACATGCGCCCCTTTACAGGCATACTATAGACACCCCCCAGCTACGAAATTTAAAGGGATATTACACTTTTATTGTTTGACTTTAAGCATTATTAAAATCACTGCTCCTGAAAAAACGGCTGTTTTTAAAACTTTTTTTGCATTGATCCATGTCCCCTGGGGCAGGACCCAGGTCCCCAAACACTTTTTATGACAATAACTTGCATATAAGCCTTTAAAATTAGCACTTTTGATTATTCATGTTCGTATCCCGTAGACTTTAACGGTGTTCGCGTGTTTGAACAAACTTTTTTCCTGTTGGCATGTTCTGGTGCGAACCGAACAGGGGGGTGTTTGGCTCATCCCTACAGGTAAGTATTGAAGCTTGACAAAGGACAAGAAAAATGCAACATCTTGGAACACTGCCAAAACAGACAATTGTACCCCACTTCCAAGCAATGTTTCATATTTATAGTTCTACCATCAAATATCTGTGTGCTAAGTATACCTATTTTTTTTACATAGGGCATAAAAGACTAGGAGGACACCCCTCATCCGAGGAGACCACAGACCCCCACCTCTGGAAGAAGGGGAGATCCCACAAAGACAACAGGAGGAGGAGGAGGAAGGAGATGTGGTGGAAATAGTCACTACAACAGGTGAGTGTCTGAGACTACAGGCTCAGGTAAGAGATGGATGCCGGCATATTTAGAATACATGGTGTTTTTTTGTTTCTATCTTTTTAGGTGATCGTGATGTTGTGGATCCAGATCCTTTCACCTCGGAAAGTGCACAGATCCTGATCAGGGAGATTATGGGGTGTAATAGGGACTTGGAAAACATCCTTAAAAACATCAATGATGTTCAACAAAAAAATGAAGAACATCATTGATGTTTTAGGGAGAGTTTAAAACCCCTCAAAATCCTATTTTTTTTTTTGCACTTTTTGTAAGCTAAAAATTTTTACAATTTTTTGACATATTTGCGAAAAGCCAAATTTTGAAGAGGCACACAGTGTGTCAACATGTGCTATTTGCCATCACGGGAGATAAATGGACGCGTTTTGGGGGTGCAACCCCTTCCTCAATAATAAAGTAGCTGTGAGGAAGGGGTTGCACCCCAAAAACACGTCCCTTGATCCCCCATGATGGCAGCTAGCACATGTTGACATTTGGCAATTGGTGTGCATCTTCAAAATTTGGCTTTTCTAGGGGTGACTTCACCCCATCTGAACGCAATATCAAACACAGTTTGTAAATACTCATGTCTGATATTGCCTTCAAGTTCTACCAAATGTGAACTTTGTAAGTTCAAGATTTGTGTCTTTCTTGTTGGTTTTAAACATGCCTGTTTTATCTTAAATGGACATTTTGTCAGGGTACTCACCAGGGCCGAGATGCTGAGAGCGGCTCCCCTTGCAGCTGAGTGCGCTATACCCCTGGAGGTGGCACAGAGGGTATCGGGCACAGAGAGGCACGGGTCGCCAGGCACTAGTAGGAGCCTGCGTGTTGAACTTCTGTCTGGTAGTAGTCCGTGCAGGGTACACCCGGACGGTGATCAGCAGAGGAATCAGACTGGGGCTCCAACACCTTGGACCTGAAGTAGATAACTGGAACAAGTATGTAGAGAAGCCAGGGGGTCAAACACAGCAAGCCGGTAGGAAGGAAGTCCGTTTAAACAAGCCAAGGTCATACACAGGAATCAATCAATAGGAGAGTCCAAGACAGGCCAGGGGTCAAACACTGGAGCAGGCAGTAGCGAAGTCTTTAAAGAGAAGCCGGGGGTCAAACACTGGAGCAGACTGAAGAGGAATCCGTTTAAGCAAGCCGAGGTCAAGGTGCAGGAGAAGTTCAGGGATGGTCAAGGAAACAGGCAGGAGTCAATAGCAGAACAAGGAACAGGAACACAGAAGCTGAAATGACAAACCAGCAATAAGCCAGAGAGCTGGGCTGCCTTTTATAGGGCTAATAGGGGAACCCACGTGTGCGGCTAAGATGCGTACGTGCGTACGTGCTTACGCCGTTTCGCCGTTTCACCGTCCGCTAACTTGCACATCTATGTGCGCCGTTACGCCGTGACGCGGTCTGCTGAATTGCGTACCCGCGTACGCCTATTAGCCATTCTGCCACGCAGGCGTACAGGGAAATGCCGGTACTGGCAAACAAAGTTTCTATTATTCCTCTGACACATTTCTAGATTTTCTAATGTGACCCCAAAAATTGTTATACAACAAACATGTTGGTTTGTTTTAAAAACCTTTTCTAAATGCACATGTGATTGTGCTGGTATTAAAAAGATTGTTAATCAATGTGTGCATTATTGTTTCAATGTTCCAACACTTTTGTGGTGCTCTAATTGGTGTTTTCTGTGACAATGGGTGGTATTTCCTAAGGGCAAATCCACTTTGCACTACAAGTGCAGTTTGAAGTGCACTTGTAGTGCAAAGTGTCTTTGCCTTTAGTAAATAAGACCCAACAGTGCTTTGTAATGTTACACAATCACGCCATTTTCAGGACATATCACATTTCTGTCAGGGTCAGCTAAAAGAAACACAAGCAGTAAATGTCACCAAAGATTTGAGTAGTTATTTGTTTTTTTATATTTGAAAAAGGTTTCAGACATTGTCTGGCACATTGATGGCCGCCCTACTCGCAAAGAATTCAAGGTATCTTAGCCGGACATCATAGGCACTCAGGGGGGGCAAGCCAGGATGGCCACTTTCAAGCGCCGTCAGGGTTGTTTCATTTTGAATTCCAGCCTCAGGCCCAACTGAGCCAGCATAGTTGGCAGAATGTTGCCGTAAAAAGTTGTGTAGAACACAGCACGCCAGGATAATATGATTCAGTTTATACTCCGCCATATGTATGGGTGTAAGAAATAGGCGGAACCTCTGTTCCGGGGTGAGGGTCCTCATCGGGAATGGCTGCATAAGATGGTCCCCCAGCGCAAACGCTTCATCTGCAACGAAGACGAATGGGAGTCCTTCCACATTGTCTTCTGGAGGTGGCAAGTCCAAGCTGCCATTCTGGAGACGCCTGTAGAACTCCGTCTGGGCGATGACTCCACCATCGGACATCCGGCCATTCTTCCCCACGTCCACATACAGGAACGCGTAAGTAGCCGACACCACCGCCAACATCACAATACTATTGAACCCCTTATAATTATAATAGTACGACCCCGAGTTGGGTGGTGGGACGATGTGGATGTGTTTCCCATCATTTGCCCCTCCGCAGTTAGGAAAGTTCCACCGCTGGGCAAAGTGGGAGGCCACAGTCTGCCATTCCTGTGGCGTGGAAGGAAACTGTGGAGTCAAACAAAAAAAAATTTTGCACATAAACAGGGAAAGCAGATTAGACACAAACATTCTTGGCCAACATCAACATAACATTTATTTGAGGTAGTTTTTAAAGACCAAAGTATAAGGTACACCTATCAGATCCCCCCCCCTCATGGGCCATTTCTAACATTATAGGGGGGGAACTCTTGGACAGGTAATGAATGCCTAAATAATGGGTATTACTTTAGCCAGCCCCTCCTTAGTTACACTATTGACAGCCCACTGGACAGATAAGAAGTGTCATAATACAAAGATATAAATACACATTGTACACATTTGGGCACATTTGGACATTCTGCTATTACCTATCAAGATAATAATAGTATACAGAAACTTGAAACAGTATCATTTGAAAGTATACAGGCAGGCCCTTGCACTACATGCTTTTGGGATTTCATCCATACATCTGACCACAAAAGAGGTGGGTATAGTGTGTATGGGTTTGGCAAAGTCAGCAGATAGATGATTGAGAATAGATAGAGAATTGGTATCAGCTGACTTAGCAGTTGGGGGAAGGGAGGGTAAAAAATGATTTGGGGACCCCCAATAAAAGCCTCTGGCACTCTGCCTGAATTTAAAGCACAAATCACATTTAAAAACATTTTAGGGGGTGTTTGGGGTAAAGCACTACTATGGAGCTGATAAAAAACATTGTTAAGTGACTACACGAGGTGAATATATTGCCAGGAGACCATGCTTGGGAGGTAAGTGAAGGCAAATATGTATGAAGGACAACAAAAATAATTACCTAAAAATCCAGCATGCATGAGGACAAAGGGGACATTCACAGCATATTACAATCATGGTAAATAGGGAATGAGGAAAGAAATACAATATATTAGCAAACATTAAATACAATAAAATGTGATATTAAAGGATACAAATCTTACCTTCATATACTCCTTCTGCAGGACCTGAATGATGGCAGAACAGGTCTCTGGGATAATGATCCCCAGAGCCTGGGGGGAGATGCCTGTCAAGAACTTGACGTCCTGCAGGCTTCTCCCCGTCGCCAAGTACCGCAGGGACTAGCCTCTGCTCCGGAGTGATGGCTTGCCTCATGCAGGTATCCTGCCTGCTGATATAGGGGGTCAGCAAAGCCAACAAATGGTGAAATACGGGGTCCGTCATCCGGAGAAAGTTCCTGAAATCATCAGAATTATTCTCACGGATCTCACGGAGCAAAGGCATATAACAGAACTGGCCACGCTGAAGCAACCAATTCTTGGTTCATGAACTCCTCCCCACCCTGTTCATGGACTGGACTTGTGTCAAGGTAAGGGCCCCAACACCAAGCCCCCGCACAGGACGAACTCTATGAGGAGTACGTATATGCAACATGGCTAGAAAACAGTCGGCTGCTCAGAACGAAGTAACAGAACGCACTGAAGAACAGCAAGGCCTGTGAAGAGCGACCTGAAAAACAGTAACGAGTGGACAAGATCGCATTGAATAGTAAAATACGAACTGACTGCACGCACTGAAGAGCAGATACAAACCCACAAGCACAAACTGAACAGCAGAAAACGATCTGAAAGCCACGAGTTTAAAAAAGCGTGAATCGTCTCTTACCAAACTTTTACTAATACGAGATTAGCAAAAGGAGTCCAAAGGGTGCCGCACTTGGTTCTGAACTGGCCTTTTCTAGTCTCATCGTACGTGGTGTACGTCACCGCGTTCTTGGCAATTGGAAATTCTGACAACTTTGTGCGACCCTGTGTACGCAAAACAACTTTGAGCCAACATCCGTCAGAAAAAATCCATGGATTTTGTTGTCGGAATGTCCGATCAATGTCCGATTGTGTGTACGGGGCATAAGAAAGCAGTGAAAGATGTATCTTCTCTAGCTAGTAAAAAGCATTTTGGGTCCTGCAGACCTATTAAAAAAAGAAGGCCAAACAAGTCATTTCCAGGGAAACTTTAAGTGTATTCAACTCTGCCATCATTAACTACTTCAATACAGGGCACTTTCACCCCCTTTCTGCCCAGGCCATTTTTAAGCTTTCAGCACTTTTGCAGTTTGAATGATAATTGCACAATCATGCAACACTGAACCCAAATTATTTTTAATCATTTTCTTCACACAAATAGAGCTTTCTTTTGGTGGTATTTAATCACTGCTGGGTTTTTTATTTTTTACAAAAAAAATAAAAAAGACCACAAATTTTGAAAAAAAAGTTTCAGTTTCTGACAGTTAATTTTGTAAATAAGTAATTTTTCTCCATCACTGATGTTCGCTGATAAGGCTGCACTAATGGGCACTGATAGGCTGTACTGATGGGCACTGATGAGGCAGCACTTATGGGCACTGCTTTGGTGGCACTGATGAAGAGGCACTAATATGCCGCACCGATGAGCACTGATAGGCAGCACTAATTGGCACTGATAGGTGGCACTGGTGGGCACTGATAGGTGGCACTGGTGGTGGGCACTGATAGGCGGCACTGGTGGACACTGATGGGCAGCACTGATAGGTGGGCTGGATAGGCAGCACTGATGGGCACTTATGGGAGGACTGATGGGTGTTGATGGGCAGCACTGATTAACAGGCACTGATGGGCACTGATTGGTGGCACTGATGGGCACTGATTGGTGGCACTGATGGGCACTGCTGAGGCTTTACTGTAATCAGGGCACTGATGATCAGTGCCTTGATTACCTGCCCTAGTCTCCCCTGCGTGGAGATACCGCTGATCGTCACTCCTCGCCACACATTCTGTCAGTGTGAGGCGATGAGAGACGATTACCGGCACTTCCACATTTACATGTGACCAGCTGTGATTGGTGACAGTTTTTGAAAAAACTTTAGGAACATGTCTGTAAATATAGCATGATGCCTATTATCACCACAGTGGATCTTTACTCACAGTTGTATGTTTGCCTATTTAAAGCTGAACTTCAAACTTATATTAAAATATAACATTTACCAAGTTGTATATTAATTCAAGTATCCTTAAATGTATTTTGGCATAGAACTAATATAAGTACCTTAATATATCTTGTAATCAGTGCAGTAGCACTCAGATTAGAAAATAAAGAGTTAACCCTTTGACCCCATCAGGAACTTATGGCCTTGTGCAGTGCTGTTAGTGAAAAAAGCAGGGATGACCTCATAAAGGTGCTGGTGCTCCTTAATTTTTCAATAACAGGGAAAGTACTTTTTTACTTACATGCAGTGTAGTCTGTATGTAGGCCCAGATCCTCGTTATATAGAGATAAAAAGGTGCGCCAATCTAAGTGCAGTATCCAAAAAAAATATATAAAAATGAACGGCAAAATGGCTACTCACAAAGGTTTAGTAGGGATAAGGCATGTAATAACATAGAGATGGCCTATAGGCAAAACCGCAGCAGCTCTCAGTGCAGGGTCCCAAGATGGTGTGAGACGCTGTGGGGAGATGTAGGCAGGCTGTCTGTGATGTGTAGTCCTCTGCTGGTGGGGGCTTTGGCATGGGGGGAGCGGGATAGCCACGGTGTCAGCAAGGTCGGACCGGCATAAAGGTAGGCTGGCCCTCAAAAAACTTAGATTGGCACACCTTTTTATCTCTATATTGCCCTCCAGAGTTTTCGCTTCTACTCTCAAGGGAGCTGCCGCTGGTGCCCAGTATCATTTTTTTTTTGAACTTTCCATTATCTTGGGACTGTGGGAACTATGGTTTTAGACATCACCATCTATCTTTCATATATGCTTACATTACGGTCCTATACCGTTTTTTGGGACACTATTAATATTTCATATTTTTTTATCCTGATTGTTTTTTCATGTTTGGCTGGTATTTTGCGCCATTTTTCCTTTGTTGTTACCAGATCCTCGTTATAGTGTTGGGCAGGAGTGTCTTGCTCACATGACTTATCAAATAGAGTTATAATTCCTTTGTTGGTAAAATCATATGCCTACCAAATGTTGCTGACAGCTAGTTCACATTTTTTTACTTACATGGAGACTATGCTGTTTCCCACCAAGCATGTAGTTTAAATTGCTATAGTTACAGTCAGAATTTATTGTTGTCGATTTTATGCTTGCCTGTTATATTTAGAAAACTACTATTGACCTTTACTGTCCCCCAGCTAAAAAACCTGCTGAAAACAATAAACATTGGAATTCACATGATTCAAGCAGCCTCCATCCTAGATTAAAATATAAGGGTCTGGACATTACCTGGTTTAGGGAAAAAAGTATGTAAAAAACATCTATTGTCCTGAGCTGTGAAGGATTCTTTTATCTAAAATGTCATATGGGTGATTTTATTATTAATATTAATTTTATTAATAATAATCATTGTAATATTGTTTCTATATGTGTATATCATATTCACCTTAGTATTAAACTATATGTCCAAATTTTCATTATATCTCATTTTCATTACATGAAAAAATAGATCAATTTGTATATTTCAGTAAAGTCTTTACACAAATATCAATTCACTTTCACTGTATGAACAAAAAACATAAAATTGTATACTCACCTTTCCGTAACTTCCTTTTTCTGATACATCTTCATGGCAGCACACACTGGGTTGTGACTCCGCCCCCACAACCTAACAGATTTGGTTAGCTATAAATGTGAAAGAGAGACACCGCGCTTCATACTCTGTAACTATCAACTAATAAAGAAAGGGTGGGATGCTGTGTGCTGCCACGAAGATACGTCAGGAAGGGATAATTACGGAAAGGGGAAATAACTCACCAGTCGGGCGGGTGCAAAATAAAAAGTAGTATCTATTTAACTTTTAGCTGCAGAATTGACTAACGGTTCTTCCGAACTCCACCGTTGTTGATTGAGCAAAGTCCACCCTATAGTGGGACATGAATGTATGTCTGGATGACCAGGTAGCTGCTCTGCATATTGTCTCCGGCAAAACCTTGCAATACGCTGCCCATGAAGTTGCCACTGCCCTAGTTGAACGAGCTTTAATGACCTCGGGTCCCGGAAGCTGTTGAATGGCATAAGCTTTCCTGATAGACTTGACTAGCCATGACCAAGAGGTTGTCCTACTTTCTAAAGGAGGCTGTAGCCACCATATAAGAGCTAATAGCGGATTTTACATCCAAGGCATGTGGTTCACCTTGATCGTTGCTAAAAGTCGGGAGACTGATGTCTTGGTTGTAATGGAATGCCGTTGCCACCTTTGGAATAAAACGGTCTGAAGGTCTTACCACCACTCTGTCAGGATAAAAAAACATGTAGGGTTCAGTTATTATCAATGCTTGCATTTCTTAAACTCTTTTAGCTGAGGTAATGGCGACGAGAAAGATTAGCTTTAGTGTTAGGTTCCACAATGAGATAGAATTGTTCAGGTGAAAAAGGGGAACTTGACAGTGCGTTTAACACTACTGAGAGATCCCATGCTGGAAATGTTGGCCTTCTTGGAGGTCTGATTTTTAGGCACGCTTTCATGAACTGAACCACTAGAGGGTGTAATGCCCATCTGGAACCTTCGCAGATAAGGCTGAAGGGTACCTTGAGGGTACTTGAGCTTAGTCCTTTACCTAGGCCTGCTTGGAGAAATTCTAAAATCGGCGGAGCCTCTGGTGATAGTGGATTCCATTTCTTCTGCTGCGCCATCGATGCAAATCTTTCCCATATGCTCCCATAGGTGGTGTTAGTGGTACTCTTCCTAGCTTGAAGTAGCTTTGATACTACCTCCTGGAAGCAACCTTGCTCTAGCAGCCTATTCCTCTCAACCCCCATGCTGTCATGCATAGTTTCTCTGGAGGCAGATGAAGGAATTGGCCTTGGTAAAGTAGGTCCTGAGTCACAGGCAGAGGTAGCGGGTCTTCTAGACTGAGTTGTAGCAAGGTTGTGAACCAAGGTCTCCTTGGCAAGAAAGGGGTTACTGCTATCACTGTGGCTGATGACTTCTTGAGCCTGGAGAGGAATCTGGCGATTAGTGGTGTTGGAGGAAATATGTATCCTAGTTGGAAGTTCCAAGGATGGAGAAGACAGTCTATTCCCTCGGCTAAAAGTGTGTATAAGGGCACTCTGAGTAACAGACCAAGCAGATATCAGTCTATGTAGAAATAGAAGAGGGTCTTCATGCACTTCCGGCAGCACTTGAAGAGAGAAGCAAACTCTGGAAGTAAAATGAAAAGAAAAAAAAAGACGCCTCTAAGTGCAGAAGTAAAGCTTTATATTTCCCAAAAGGGTTAAACACACTTACAAAAGGGTGGATGGGTAGGAGCACATCATATTAGTAATATGCAGGTGGTCCACATTCTGGTAATCCTAAGGAGTCTCAGGGATATCTGGAGGTGTAATTCTATGGTAGCATATTCTGGAGTAGCCAGCAGATGGAAGCCGCAACTCTCCTGGATACTGGGAAAACAGCTAGGCTGTCTGAGACAGCATGGACGCTGAATCCAGGAAGTGACGTCAGTGGGAAGGGACCAACAACCAGCGTGGACAGCAAACCATAAGTAATGTCATCAACATGCAACTCATTTTGGAACAGTTAATTGGTTCCTTCTTCAAGCAATGACTAAAGGTGACTATAAGCAGAGCTTATTATGGTCTGTGGGTGGGCTTTGGGCGGGACTATGGGCGGACATAAGCAGGTCAAAGGGAAGCACTGAGCTTATAAAATGACATAATGAATATAAAAACAGTGTACTGGAGACACAAAAAAGAAAAAACAGAAGACTGACATACAGGGCAAACTTATGCAAAGACATGATGCAAAAACAACAAGAGTGATGCACAACGCAATTAGTTAATATCACTGCATGTAGATGGAGCATAGCAGCTTGAAAGTGCGTCACTTCCTGTGTATGTATATATCAAAAATAAACACTAAAATGGTGAACAACATGGTGAACAGGGGTGACTCGAACATCGGGTGTTCCCCTGTTCATCGAACAGCGAACAATATGCGGTGTTCATGGCAAATTCGAAAGCCGACAGAACACCGTTAAAGTCTATGGGACACTAACATAAAAAATCAAAAGTGCTCATTTTAAAGGCTTATATGCAAGTTATTGTCATAAAAAGTGTTTGGGGACCTGGGTCCTGCCCAAGGGGACATGTAACAATGCAAAAAAGTTTTTTTAAACGGCCGTTTTTTCGGGAGCAGTGATTTTTGTAATGCTTAAAGTGAAGCAATAAAAATGAAATATTCCTTTAAATATCGTGCCTGGGGTGTGTCTATAGTATGCCTGCAAAGTGGCACATTTTTCCTGTGTTTAGAACAGTACCACAGCAAAATGACATTTCTAAAGGAAAAAAAAAGTAATTTAAAACTGATCGTAGCTGTAATGAAATGTCGGGTCTCGGCAATATAGCTCAAACTCATTGAAAAAAAGTATATGGGTCCCCCTCAGTCCATTACCAGGCCCTTTGGGTCTGGTATGAATATTAAGAGAAACCCCAACCAAAATCTTTTTAAAAATTGCATGGGGGTCCCCCTAAAATCCATACCAGGCCCTTCAGGTCTGGAATGGAAATTAAGGGGAACCCTGTGCCAAAATTTTAAAAAAATGGCATAGGGGTCCCCCCAAAATCCATACCAGACCCTTCAGGTCTGGTATGGATTTTAATGGGGAGCCCTGCGCCAAAATAAAAAATTACATAGGGCCCCCCAAAATCCATACCAGACCCTTATCTGAGGATGCAACCTGGCAGGCCGCAGGAAAAGAGGGGGAGATGAGAGAGCACCCCCCTCCTGAACTGTACCAGGCCACATGCCCTCAACATGGGGAGGGTGGTTTGGAGTGTGACCCCAAAGCACCTTGTCCCCATGTTGATGGGGACAAGGGCCTCATTCCCACAACCCCTTCCCAGTGGTTGTGGGAGTACGTGGGTGGGGGGATTATCAGAATCTAGAAGCCCCCTTTAACAAGGGCACCCTCAGATGCCTGCCTCCCCCATGAGAATTGGTAATGGGGTACACTGTACTCCTACTATTTCACAAAAAAAATGTCAAAAATGGTAAAAAAGACAAGAGACAGCTTGAGAAGCTTGACAAGTCCTTTAGTAAAAAAATAAAAAATAAAAATGTCCCTCGATGTAAGTTCACACTGCCCGATGGACTGAAAAAGCAAAAAAAAAAGCTGCAACTGGACTGCCTACATGGGAGGCTCCCACCAAATGACGCGTCTTCTGCTGTGACAGTTCTTATATAACTGAGGGTGGGCCACCCAGTGACATAAACGGGTGACCCCGCCCCCTCTGATGCCACAGGGGCTTCCCCTGTGGCATCAGAGGCCACAGGGCATGTGGCCTGGTATGGTTCAGGAGGGGGGTGCTCTCTCACCCCCCTCTTTTCCTGCGGCCTGCCAGGTTGTGTGCTCGGATATATATGGTTCTCTCCATTCACAGCTTTTTAATATACTCCTTTGAATATATATTTGAATATATATATATATATATATATATATATATATATATATATATATGTATATACAGTGGGGATGGAAAGTATTCAGACCCCCTTAAATTTTTCACTCTTTGTTTTATTGCAGCCTTTTGCTAAAATCATTTAAGTTCATTTTATTTCTCATTAATGCACACACGGCACCCCATATTGTCAGAAAAACACAGAAATGTTGACATTTTTGCAGATTTATTAAAAAAGAAAAACTGAAATATCACATGGTCCTAAGTATTCAGACCCTTTGCTCAGTATTTAGTAGAAGCACCCTTTTGATCTAATACAGCCATGAGTCTTTTTGGGAAAGATGCAACAAGTTTTTCACACCTGGATTTGGGGATCCTCTGCCATTCCTCCTTGCAGATCCTCTCCAGTTCGGTCAGGTTAGATGGTAAACGTTGATGGACAGCCATTTTTAGGTCTCTTCAGAGATGCTCAATTGGGTTTAAGTCAGGGCTCTGGGTGGGCCATTTAAGAACAGTAACGGAGTTGTTGTGAAGCCACTCCTTTGTTATTTTAGCTGTGTGCTTAGGGTCATTGTCTTGTTGTAAAGTAAACCTTCGGCCCAGTCTGAGGTCCTGAGCACTCTGGGGAAGGTTTTCGTCCAGGATATCCCTGCACTTGGCCGCATTCATCTTTCCCTCGATTGCAACCAGTCCTCCTCTCCCTGCAGCTGAAAAACACCCCCACAGCATGATGCTGCCACCACCATGCTTCACTGTTGGGACTGTATTGGACAGGTGATGAGCAGTGCCTGGTTTTCTCCACACATACCACTGTGCTCTTAGGAACCTTAAGTGCAGCAGAAATTTTTTTGTAACCTTGGCCAGATCTGTGCCTTGCCACAATTCTGTCTCTGAGCTCTTCAGGCAGTTCATTTGACCTCATGATTCTCATTTGCTCTGACATGCAATGTGAGCTGTAAGGTCTTATATAGACAGGTGTGTGGCTTTCCTAATCAAGTCCAATCAGTATAATCAAACACAGCTGGACTCAAATGAAGGTGTAGAACCATCTCAGGCTGGGTTCACACTGGTGCGACATGACAGCCGTCCTACTTTGGATCCGACTTTGCCCTGCGACATGAAGCCGGCATGTGTCCGACTTTCAATGAACGGGGATCCGACTTGGATCCCCGCCAATGGCCGGCACTGTGTTTGGTATGAATCTAGGGGGAACTCTGCGCCAAATTTTAAATAAAAAACCGGCATGGGTTCCCCCTTCTGGGGCATACCAGGCCCTTGGGTCTGGTATGGACCTTGAGGGGAACCCCTTACACCGAAAAAACGGCGTGGGGGGGTCCCCCCAATCCATACCAGACCCTTATCCGAGCACGCAGCCCGGCCGGACAGGAATGGGGGTGGGGACGAGCGAGCGCCCCCCTCCTGAACCGTACCAGGCCGCATGCCCTCAACATGGGGGGTTGTTGCCTTGGGGGAGGGGGGCGCGCTGCGGCCCCCCACCCCAAAGCACCTTGTCCCCATGTTGATGAGGACAAGGGCCTCTTCCCGACAACCCTGGCCGTTGGTTGTCGGGGTCTGCAGGCTGGGGGCTTATCGGAATCCGGGAGCCCCCTTTAATAAGGGGGCCCCCAGATCCCGGCCCCCCACCCTATGTGAATGAGTATGGGGTACAGCGTACCCCTACCCATTTACCTAGGGAAAAAGTGTCAATTTAAAAAAAAACACTACACAGATTTTTAAAGTATTTTATTAGACAGCTCCGGGGGTCTTCTTCCGACTTCGGGGGTCTCTCCGGTTCTTCTCCACGCTCTCCGGATCTTCTGCCGGGCTCCTCCGCTCTCTTCTGCTCTTTTGCCGCTCTTTTTGCTAAAGCGGAGGAGCCCGGTCTTCGGTCTTCTGCCCTCTTCTCTTCTTCTGATGTTGACACGACGCTCTCTCCGGCTAGAATGCTCTCTGTGCGCTCTGCTCTGACTTATATAGGCGGTGACCCCGCCCCCTTATGCCGTCACAGTCCCTGGGCATGCTGGGACTATGACGGCATAAGGGGGGCGTGGTCATCGGGTGATGACCACGCCCCCTAAAACGTCACAGTCCCAGCATGCCCAGGGAATGTGATGGCATAAGGGGGCGTGGTCACCACCTATATAAGTCAGAGCGGAGCGCTCAGAGTGCATTCCAGCCCCAGAGAGCATCGTGTCAACATCAGGAGAAGAGGGCAGAAGGCAGAAGATTGAAGACCGGGCTCCTTCGCTATAGCAAAAGAGCAGAAAATAGCGGAGGAGCCCGGCAGAAGATCCGGAGAGCGCGGAGAAGAACCGGAGAGACCCCTGAAGAGAAGAAGGCAGCAGACCGGGCTCCTCCGCTATAGCAAAAGAGCGGCAAAAGAGCAGAAAATAGCGGAGGAGCCCGGCAGAAGACCCGGAGAGCGCGGAGAAGAACCGGAGAGACCCCCGAAGTCGGAAGAAGACCCCCGGAGCTATCTAATAAATTACTTTAAAAATCTGTGTAGTGTTTTTTTTAAATTGACACTTTCCCAAGGTGAATGGGTAGGGGTTCGATGTACCCCATACTCATTCACATAGGGTGGGGGGCCGGGATCTGGGGGCCCCCTTATTAAAGGGGGCTCCCGGATTCCAATAAGCCCCCCCGCCCGCAGACCCTGACAACCAATGGCCAGGGTTATCGGGAAGAGGCCCTTGTCCTCATCAACATGGGGACAAGGTGCTTTGGGGTGGGGGGCCGCAGCGTGCCCCCTCCCCCAAGGCAACAACCCCCCATGTTGAGGGCATGCGGCCTGATACGGTTCAGGAGGGGGGGCGCTCGCTCGTCCCCACCCCCATTCCTGTCCGGCCGGGCTGCGTGCTCAGATAAGGGTCTGGTATGGATTGGGGGGACCCCCCACGCCGTTTTTTCAGGGTAGGGGGTTCCCCTCAAGGTCCATACCAGACCCAAGGGCCTGGTATGCTCTTGGAGGGGGAACCCATGCCGGATTTTTATTTAAAATTTGGCGCGGAGTTCCCCCTCAAGATCATCTGAGCACAAGTCGCGTGCCGAAATCGGATCATGCGAGACGGCGATCCGACTTTGATCCGAATTCAATGATAGTCAATAGGCTGAAGTAGGATCAAAGTCGGACCAAAGTAGTACAGGGAGCATTTCTAAAGTCGGAACGACTTGTGTCGGACCAGTTAAGACGGCTCCCATAGGGAAACATTAAATTTCACACGTCATGCGACATGAGCTCCCAATGTCGGAGCGTTTGTCGGACCAGTGTGAACCCAGCCTCAGGGATGATCAGAAGAAATGGACATAGTTAAATATATGAGTGTCACAGCAAAGGGTCTGAATACTTAGGACCATGTGATATTTCAGTTTTTCTTTTTTAATAAATCTTCAAAAATGTCAACAATTTCTGTCAATATGGGGTGCTGTGTGTACATTCATGAGGAAAAACTTGAACTTGATTTTGGCAAATGGCTGCAATTTAACAAAGAGTGAAAAATTTAAGGGGGTCTGAATACTTTCCATCCCCACTGTGTATATATATATATATTATATATATATATATATATATATATATATATATATATATATATATATATATATACAGCAGCCTAGCTGTCTTCCCAGTATCCAGGAGAGTTTTGGCTTCCATCTGCTGGCCACTACAGAATATGCTAGCATAGAATTACACCTCCGGATATCCCTGAGACTCCTTGGGACTACCAGAACGCCAGACCACCTGCCATATTACTAATATGATGTGCACCTACCCATCCACCCTTACTTCTGCACTTAGAGGCACCTTTTTTTCTTTTCATTTTTTTCCCTCGGCTGCTGGGTAAGGCTCTCTCGACAGGAATCTCTGACACTTGGCATTCGCCAGTGTTGCTGCCAGATCGATATCCGTCATGCCCCAAGTTTTGGTCAGGAGAGTGAATGCTTAATGGCTCAGAGACCATCTGAGCCTGGAACTGCCATAGTCCTTGCGCTGCTTGATCTTGGTAATGAGCTCCCCGATCCTCCTGGCTGGCGTCCGATGTGATCACCTCTGGCTCTGAGGAGACTATGGGTCTTTGCCTCCTGAGGTTGTAAGTATGCGTCCATCACCACACTGACTGTTTCACTGTCATATCTTCTGCATTTTCTGAACTAAGGGAACTATCTTCTCCCGAGAAAGCTGCACTTTGTTTGCCTTGGTGTTTAGTTTTGCCCCCAGAAAGATCAAATTCTGTGTGCGCTGAAGGTTGCTTTTTTCCCAGTTGATTAACCAGCGAAGTTTTGAAGTGTTGTGAGCAGCATCTTGTGATGATGGAGCAAGGTTTCTCAGCTGTCGCTAAAAGCAGGGTGTCGTCTAGGTAATGATGTAACCTTAATCCCCTTCTCCTGAGATATGCGATTATGGTTAGTAGAATTTTGG
This sequence comes from Lithobates clamitans, assembly GCA_037952925.1. Classification (NCBI taxonomy): domain Eukaryota; kingdom Metazoa; phylum Chordata; class Amphibia; order Anura; family Ranidae; genus Lithobates; species Lithobates clamitans. The sequence continues at coordinate 6,408,946 of JBBGZY010000787.1, read as the reverse complement.
TCAAGGTCCTTGGAGCAGAAGAAATGCCGAATGGCAGGCATTGAAACTGGAAGTGCTGGTGGTTGACTGAGAAACGGAGGAACTTCTGAAAGGTAGGGTTTATAGGTACATGTAGGTAGGTGTCCAAGAAATCTACGGACAGTGTCCATTCTTCTACGTTTATTGCCAATAGTATTGACTAGAGGCTTTCCATCTTGAAGGCTTTGATCTGGATCCTTTTGTTGAGATTCTTTAAATCCAATACTGGGCGCAGATCCCCGTCTTCTTTTTTACTAGGAATAATGGGGAGTAAACCCTCTTTGAGATAATGGGACTTCCTTCTGCTTTAGCTCCATTACATACTTGAATAGTAACTTCCTCTTCTCTGGTGATGATGGGAGTCTGGTTGGCTGAAAGTGATTTCTGGGTAGTCTGCCTATGATTTTCCATTTGTGACAGAACTTGATTGTGGAAAGTGTCCAGGCATATTCTATATGTTCCATCCAAATCTGTATGAACTGTTCAACTGCACACCTTCAAAAATATTTTTGTGGCTCCCCCGTCAGGGTGGTCTTGGACTTTTGGAGTCTCAAAAAGTATGACTGTGTATTCTTTCAGCTTCTTTTAAACTCTTTTCCTGGTCTATATGTCTTTGCCTCCCTGTACCTTAAGACCCTTTCTGTGGCTTTGGTCTCCTGTCGGAGGGGATCAGGCCTGACTTTCCTCCTGTTACCTTTGTAATGCACCAATTAGTTTTTGATGCAGTGTCTGCTACCCATGGCTTTAGCCACAAGGCTCTTCTTGCCATGACCAATGCCAACATTGCTCTAGCAGAGGATCTGATGATGTCCACTGATGCTTCTGCAACAAAGTCACTTGCTAGTTTCAGTTCCTGTAGGGAGGTAATTATTTTCTCCTGGTCAGCTCCCTCGCGTAGAGATTTTTCTATATTGGCAGTCCACCTGGAAATGGCCCTACCAACTGCCGCTGTGGCAACGGCTGGTCTACATACACCACCCACATCTCGGAAGGTTACCGCATCTTCGATTGCTAGGGTGACATGTCTCGCAAGTCGCATTAAAGAGACATTGACAAATGGTGCATAAATTAGAGGATTAACATTCCTTTAAAGGATAAAGCTTTGCTAGCCTATTATTAAGGCTGGATTTTTTATCTGCTCTCTCCCACTCATCTTTAATGAGATCTTCCAATTCCACTAGGAAAGGAATGCGGTTCTTTCTTCAAGTTGGGGAAGTATTTTTGGACCTTCCGGGATACCTCTTTATCTTCTTCCCAACCTATGGCCTCTTTTACTGATCTACCAAAAGGTTCAACCAGGGTGAAGTCGAATCCTGCTGACAACTCTGGATCCTCATTTTCTGATGATAACTCTGTGTCTGCAGTATGAAGAGGAGCTGCAGATGATGTGCTCGTAACCGCCTTGTCTCCTCCAGGTGCTGATGACTCAAGGATAGATTCCCGCACTGACTCTCTGATGAGGTCTGTTACCTCTCTAGCGCCTGCTTCTTTTTCTTTGGTTGTTTCACTGAAGCAAGTTTGACAAGCTAATTTTTTTTGGCAAAATGAATGAATCATCGGACATTTCCGTCGAAAATTCAGATGGACTTAGATAGAGAACATGTTCTATATTTTTCCGATGGAACAAATTACTGTCAGAAAAACTGCTCGTCTGTATGCTGTTCCGACGCAACAAAAATGACGCATGCTCTGAAGCAAGAACGAGACGGAAGCTATTGGCTACTGGCTATTGAACTTCTGTTTTTTAGTCCTGTCATACGTGTTGTACGTCACCGCGTTCCGGACGGTCGGAATTTGGTGTGACCGTGTGTATGCAAGACAGTTTGAGCCGAATTCCGTTGGAACTCCATCTAAAAAACCTTCAGAGTTTATTCCGACGGCAAAACCAGTCGTGTGTACAGGGCATTAGTGCCATTCCTTATTATATAATGAAATCGTGACATATCCCATCCCTTTTTATTGATTTATGGAGAGGAAAGGTTCTCAACTTTTAACCCCCTGTTAGAAATTCCTCCTTACAAGTGCCTATTTCCGTGAGGGAGAAAAAAAAAATTCCTAGTGTGATCGTATGAAGGCGACTTTCTATGGCAAACGGCTATGATGTGACTGGCTATGATGTGACTGGCGATGACGGGATGATGATCTTGATCTGCTTCTCCTAGTTCTTCTGTGACTTAAAGCATGGCTTTAGTGGTCTTTATGTCTTGATGTTGCGGATCTTGACCTGGTAGAGCTGCCAGAAATCGCAGCGTTAGTGGTTATGCTCTCTTTTTCCCTCTTCAATACTTACCATCAAAAAAGACCAGCCTCTTACCTTTCATGCTGAGGGTGGTCTACCTGGGCAGTGGTCTCCATAAGCAGTGCAACAGCCGACAGGCAGGCTGAAACAGGATAGTAGAAAGTTAAAACAAATACGTAAATACTCTTATATACAGGGAGAGGTCACAGAAGGTGCAAGATACCTTCCTAGAGAAAAAGGGAAACAAAAGAAAAAAGCAGAAGGAGACAACATTGTACAGAAACGAGGTAGGAGACCACTGCAAAATATGAAGCTAATTTAAAGCTTACTAATGCCAGAAAAATGTAAATACCCCAGAGACCACCAGATTTGGACTCGCTCCATAAAACTCCTTTAGAGATGGTACAGGAGCGACTTCCACCCAGGAGAGTCTTGAACCTGGCTGGGGCGAATGTAAGGGTAAGAGGCGTACGATATCCATCCAATCTTGTCAGGTGAGGATAAAAAAGAGAATGAAGTGGGGCATTTCTCTTTCAAATTTATAGCTAACCAATCCTGTCAGGTTGTGGGGGCGGAATCACAACCCAGTGTGTGCTGCCATGATGCGTCAGGAAACTATTTCTGGCTAGAGGTGTTGAATATGATAAATCATTTGTATAAACAGAGCAACAGTAATCTGCTGGCTAACTCTGATCAGAGTGTGTGGATCACTCAGTATCGCATGAGATGTTAAATCCAACAGTGTCTATGCCCATAAATATCCAGCATAACCTGAATAATGCATTTTGAAAGACTGCATCAATTTGTATATCTCAGTAAAGTCTTCAAACAAATGACAAGTCACTTTTCATGTGTAAGCAGCCACTTAATTGACTAAAAGTGTAATCAAGTGTAAAGAATGTATCCATATAAATGAACAACAAGTCTGCTTGCCATGTCTATGTAATATTTATAAATATATATAATGTATATATATATATATAGTTTATCCCAGTGTCTCCTGGAATATTGAATCCAAAAGTGTCTGAATCATAGGTGTCCAACATTAACTGTAATGATTTGCATGTACATTATGTAATGCAATACTATGCAAATACATCTGACCTAAGCAGCTTAGTGACTGAAATTAAGAGTTTCTTAACCACTTGACCTCTGGAAGATTTACCCCCCTTCATGACCAGGCCATTTTCCGAGATACGGCACTGCGTTACTTTAACTGACAATTGCGCGGCCGTGTGACGCTGTACCCAAATACAATTTATGTCCTTTCCCCCCACAAATAAAGCTTTCTTTTGGTGGTATTTGATCACTGGTATTTGCACTATAAACAAAAAAAGACTGACAATTTTTGAAAAAAATATTTCTTTTACTTTCTATTATAAAACATTTGACCACTTGACCACTGGGAACTTAAACCCCCTTCCTATCCAGACCAATTTTCAGCTTTCAGTGCTCTCACACTGTGAATGACAATTCTCAGTCATGCAACACTGTACCTATATGAAATGTTTGCCCTTTTTTTCTTTTGGTGGTATTTAATCACCGCTGTTTTTTTTTATTTTTTGCGCTATAAAAGAAAAAAGACTGAAAATTCTGCAAAAAAATGCATTTTCTTTGTTTCTGTTATGAAATTTTGCAAATTAGTATTTTTTCTTCATAAATTTTGACCAAAATTTATACTGCAACATATCTTTAGTAAAAATAACCCAAATCGGTGTATATTATTTGATCTTTGTGAAAGTTATAGAGTCCACAACCTATGGTGCCAATCTCTGAAAATTGATCACACCTGATCGTACAAATAGTAACCCCCAAATGAACCCTTTTTGTAAGGTAGACATTCCAATGTATTTAGTAAGAGGCATAGTGAGTTTTTTTGAAGTTGTACTTTTTTCCCACAATTCTTTGCAAAATCAAGATTTTTTTTCTTTTTTTTTTCACAAAATTGTTATATTAGCAGGTTATTTCTCACACACAGCATATGCATAGCACAAATTACACCCCAAAACACATTCTACCACTCCTCCTGGGTATGGCAATACCACATGTGTGAGGCTTTTACACATCCTGGCCACATACAGTGGCGCAACATGCAGGGATCACCATCAGGCATTCTTGGAGCATAAATTACACATATAATTTCTTGACTACTTCTTACACTTTTGAAGGCTCTGGAGCACCAGGACAATGGAAACACCCCAACAATGACCCCATTTTGGAAAGAAAACCACCCAATGTATAATCTATGAGGCATAATGAGTCTTTTGAACATTTTTTTCTACAAGTTTTTGAAAAATGTGTGAAGAAAATGAAAACGCATTTTTGTTTACACAAAGTTGTCCATTTATACAATAGTTCTAACACATAGCATGTATACACCAAAAATGACACCCCAAATTAGATTCTCCTACTCCTCCTGAGTATGGCGACTGTGGGAGACTTTTACACAGCCTAGCCACATAGAGAGGCCCAACATGCAAGGAGAACCAGCGGCACAGTGGTGTAGTGGATAGCACTTTCGCCTAACAGTAAGAAGGGTCGCTGGTTCGAATCCCAACCACGACACTACCTGCCTGGAGTCTGCGTGGGTTTCCTCCGGGTACTCCGGTTTCCTCCTACACTCCAAACACATGCTGGTAGGTTAATTGGATCCTGTCTAAATTGTCCCTAGTATGTATGAATGTGAGTTAGGAACCTTAGATTGTAAGCTCCTTGAGGGTAGGGACTGATGTGAATGCACAATGTATATGTAAAGCGCTGCGTAAATTGATGACACTATATAATTACCTGAAATAAATAAATAAATAATAAACCATCAGGTATTCTAGAGGTATAAGTTTCCAATCTAATTTGACTACCTATTACACTTTTGTGAAGCACTCTAGTGGCATGGATGTGGCATGGATGAGCATGAATGGGGATGGATGAGCCATGGATGGTGATGGCTGAGTATGGATGGGATGACTGAGCATGAATGAGTACTGCTGGGTACGACTGAGTACGGCTGAGTATGGATGGGATGGCTGGGTACGGCTGGGTATTTCTGGATATGGCTGGGTATAGCTGGGTATGGCTAAGTATTAATGGGTATGGCTGAGTATTGCTGGGTATGGCTGGGTATGGCTGAGTATGGCTGGGAATGGCTGAGTATAGCTGGGTATGGCTGAGTATGGCTGGGTATGGCTGAGTATGGCTGAGTATGGCTGAGTATGGATGGGGGTGGATGGGATGGCTGAGCATAAATGGATGGATGAGTATTGCTGTTTAGGGATGGATGGCTGAGCATGGATGAGTATTGCTGTTTAGGGATGGATGGCTGAGGATGGATGAGTATTGCTGAGTATGGATGGATGGATGAGTATTGATGAGTATGGATGGATGGATGAGTATTGCTGAGTATGGATGGATGGATGAGCATGGATGAGTATTGCTGATTAGGGATGGATGGATGAGCATGGATGAGTATTGCTGAGCATGGATGGATGGATGAACATGGATGAGTATTGCTCATTAGGGATGGATGAGCATGGATGAGTATTGCTGATTAGGAATGGGATGGCTGAGCATAAATGGATGGATGAGGCTGGAATTGTCACATATCAGCGCTGTGGGCACTACAGATCCAGCCCATAGCGCTGCAGCACCTGATCTCTCCTGTCTCCGCTCACATTGTAACGATCGGTACAGAGAGGGAAGAAAGGAACCGGACATGATGCCAGTTTGTTTACAAACCGGCATCAGTGGCCATTTACCGTGATCCGTGGTGTACGCCCTCCCAGAGTTATCGAGCCATGCTGTAGCCGTCATTCGGTTATGGCGCAGTCATTAAGTGGTTAAAATTCTGCTACATATTTTTGGTAAAAAAAAAAAGTCCCAATAAGTGTATATTAACAAAAGTTATAGTGTCTACATACTATGGAAAATATTTATGGATTTTTTATTTATTTTTTGCTAGTAAAGGCAGCGATCAGCGACTTATAGCGGGACTACTAAATTGCAGTGGACAAATTGGGACTAACTGACACTTTTGACACTTTTTGGAGACCAGTGACACAAATAAAGTGATCAGTGCTAAAAATATGCACTGTCACTGTACTAATGACACTGGCAGGGAAGGGGTAAACTACAAAGGGTTAAATGTGTTTCTAACACTTGCTTTCTGTGCTTTCTCACTGTGTGGGAGATGCTTTTACTATAGGAAGGCAAAGATATGTGTTCCTGCTTTGCATATCCTGCTTTGCAGGAACACAGGGTCAAAGCCTTACCTACTGACAGAACAACAATCTGCCTAGCGATTGGCGGGTACCAGTGGACATTGAGTCCGCCACACCCACAGATTAGCTCCCGCTGTGTATGCACGCCATATATTTACAGGTTACGGTCAGCAAGTGGTTAATTTGACAGTGTAATTAATTATTTCTTGACAAAATCAATTTCACCAAAATCACTCCATGCATTCTTATTCTGTAGCTGTTTACATGTTGCTTTCTATGGACTATCTCTAAGGCTCACATGTTACAAAGATTGCATTAACTATTTAGATAACAGGCCATTATTGCAGTCAGACAGTACTATTTCACTGCAGCTGATGGTATAATAGAGTAGATTCTACCACTGGACTTATGAGTATGCAGATATATGGTGGACTATTCATATTTTGGAACACTGTACAATTATTTGTACAGTGTTCAGAGGACAGAGGAGCACGGGACGCTGCCACACACTAGCTGAATGTGACAAGCTCGGCGCTCATGGATGTATTACCCCCCAGCTGTTTTTAAATGTAAGTGCATGATATTTTTGCCTATTCAATAAATTATATGTTATACGGGATCACGCTATGTGTGGTTTTTGTTTCCTATACCGCACATTCTAATTCTGCATGACGGGCGGTGAGGAGCAGGAAGCGGGGACAGTTTGGAGGATTCAGAGCCAGCATTTGGGATCATACGAGCTCGGCACTCGTGGGTTGAGGCCTGCGCTCATTGCTCACAAGTGGGTGCAACCCCCCCACTCCTCCTCCCCCCTGCTGTGTCCTTCACACCAAACTCAAACTGAATTATACTATATGCTGTTCGTTTTGTCTCTGCATATGTCATACCGCATCCTCAACCAACGCCATCCGCTGTACCTTTGGATTTCCCTATTTGCTGGGCTTCCACTACATATGCCGTATACCTTACAGCTGTAAGGTAAGGGGCCTGTGAACACGGAGGTGCCCCCACTGAAGAACACTCCCCCCCTTTTTCCACCATTGGCATTTGGTCTGCATTTAGAAGTGTCACATTTGGTGGTGGGACTGTTGTCACATTTTTTTCATTTTTGGATTATATTTGCAAGTCGCCAAGTGTTGGCGCGCTACTAACATCTACCACTGGGACTATTTAATATACTTTTATAAATATATTTTTCATTTATCTATTTATTTTGTTGATACTAATTACCTACTCGTTTCTCATGCCATCAGTCGACCATAATGTCAGCATATTTATACACGTCTAAAGGGATTTTTATTTGATATTTTTTGGGTTTATGCACTTTTGAAGCTGATTCACATACCCATGTGCACTGCTTGCTGGTATTTATTTTTATTTTTATGTTTGATGTTAGCACTTTTGGTATGCACTACTAAGTGTAAATTTTTGTGTTTGTATTTATATTTTTTTTATATATATATTTGCATCCGTGAGTCCTTCTTCACATATTTGACTCATGTATTCAGGTCATCTGATATTTTTGTTGTATGCACTATAGTATAGTCCCCCCTTCCCTTTTCCTTTTCCCCATTCCCCTCTTATCACAGCGCAACTACCACCCCCCCCCCCCCCCCCCCTATTTATACTCTTATTCTGTAGCTGTTTACATGTTGCTTTCTATGGACTATCTCTAAGGCTCACATGTTACAAAGATTGCATGAACTATTTAGATAACAGGCCATTATTGCAGTCAGACAGTACTATTTCACTGCAGCTGATGGTATAATAGAGTAGATTCTACCACTGGACTTATGAGTATGCAGATATATGGTGGACTATTCATATTTTGGAACACTGTACAATTATTTGTGTGAATTTTTATGTTAATTTTTCATATACATAATAGTAAAACACTGTTTTCCTAATGTTCATAATATGTGTAGGTTCTTTATAGATTTGAGTATTGAAGTGATATTGCTGTATAAGTGCACTTGCAACAATAATTGCTCTTGATCCTTTTTATTTACACTAACATTCTAATTTTCAAGACAAGTTTTTGGGGTGTACACCCTAATTATAGGGTCCAAGAGGTACTAATACACAAACTTATAGCAAAATGTTAAGTAAGACAATCTCTGAGAAAAAAAAACACAAACAAACACAGCAATGGTAATTACATTTGGATTTTTGGTGAGATAAGTAATGGAATGGCCTCTGGAATGGGAGTGGGTGTAAAGTCACAGAGGTGAAGGTGGTCATAAAATGGTTTAAGAGTGATTTATAAACTTGAGGTCTACATTCAGTCCATTATCTTTTATTTCAAATAGAATTATCATTCTTAGTTCAAATTTTTCTTCTTGGGTATTTTTAAAGTTGCCTTTAAGAACTAAAACATTCATGTTTTCTATAAAATGGTCTGGTTGTGAGAAATGATGTCATGTCCCACAGGTCAGCAGTAACCATCTTCTTTATGTTCTTTTATGGTGTGCCTGTGTAAATGTTTTATTTATTTTTTGTTTCTGTCCTGTTTTACCAATGTAAGATCCTTGGTTGCACTTTTTGCAATGAATGAGGTACATAATATTATTCGAGGTGAATCTGTATGAACCTGTAATACTGAAAGTAATTTTTGTGTGTGTGATGCTTTTTAATGGATTGATTTGACTGCACAGTTTTCAGTTGTTGTTGTCGTAAGTCCTGGTTCCTTTATTTGCATCTCTGTGATCAGAATGAAGTAACCTGCTGATTAGTTTATGTCTGGGGTGTTTACCCAAAGGCCAGCATTGGGGGGTTGTTGGAATATTTCTTTCAGAGGTGCAGCCTCTGTTATGAATCCTTAATTATCTTTCTTATCCCTTCTAATGCTGGATTGTATGTGGTTACTAGAGGAGCACAACTCTTTTTTTTTGTATTTTTTCTTTTTGTATTGTAAAGGCCCGTACACAGGATCTGACTTTTTGACAACAAACATGCAAATTAGCTGTTTTGGAGCAACATCCGACCGTGTGTACGCTCCATCGGACAAACTTTTTCTGTTTCCATCGGACTTTTGTTAGCTGTGCGAACGGACAAACTTTCCGGCAACAAAAGTCCGATGGAGCAAAGTCTGATCGTGTGTACACAAAAGCATCAGACTTTTGTACAAACTACAGTACGCCGCCGCGAGAATGTTTCCAGTGATAACCCATCACGCTGGTTCTCGGCGACTGGGTACTGTACATCTCGCGCTGGCTGCAATAGGAAAAACACATTTTCCTACTGCGGCGAGCGTGAGGGGGAATTCCCCTCTGGGGGCATACCAAGCCCTTAGGTCTGGCATGGATTTTAAGGGGAACCCCCTATGCCGAAAAAACGGTGTGTGGGTCCCCCCCTAAATTCATACCAGACCCTTATCCGAGCACGCAGCACGGCCGGTCAGGAAAGGGGGTGGGGACGAGCGAGCGGGCGGGGGGCTTATCGGAATCCGGGAGCCCCCTTTAATAAGGGGGCCCCCAGATCCCTGTCCCCCACCCTAGGAGGACATGGCCACACCCCCTTATGACCTCACAGTCCCAGCATGCCCCAAGACTGTGAGGTCATAGGGGGCGGGGTCACCGCCTATATAAGTCATAGCAGAGCGCACAGACAGCATTACAGCCAGAGAGAGCGTCGTGTCAACATCTCTGGAAGAGAAGAGGGAAGAAGACAAGCCAGATGTCTGGGCTCCTCTGCTAGAAAAAGAGCGGCAAAAGAGCAGAAGATAGCGGAGGAGCCTGGCAGAAGAAAGAAGCCACCGGAGAAGAACCGGAGAAGGGGGGAGACGCCGGAGAGACCCCCGAAGTCGGAAGAAGACCCGAAGTCGGAAGAAGACCCTCGAAGTCAGAAGAAGACCCCCGAAGTCAGAAGAAGACCTTGGAGCTGCCTAATAAATTGATTTTAAAATCTGTGTAGTGTGTTTTATTTATTGACACTTTTTTTCCCTAGGTGAATGGAAAGGGGTACGCTGTACCCCATACTCATTCACATAGGGTGGGGGGCCGGGATCTGGGGGCCCCCTTATTAAAGGGGGCTCCCGGATTCCGATAAGCCCCCCGCCCGCAGACCCCGACAACCAACGGCAAGGGTTGTCGGGAATAGGCCCTTGTCTTAATCAACATGGGGGCAAGGTGCTTTGGGGTGGGAGGGGCAGCAGGGCGCCCCCTCCCCCAAAGCACCCAAACCCCATGTTGAGGGCATGCTGCCTGGTATGGCTCAGAAGGGAGGGCACTCACTCGTCCCCACCCCCTTTCCTGAACGGCTGCATGCTCGGATAAGGGTCTGGTATGAATTTTGGGGGGACCCCCATGCCGTTTTTTCAGCGTAGGGGGTTCCCCTTAAAATCCATACCAGACCTAAGGGCATGGTATGCCCCTGGAGGGGAACCTATCCCAGTTTTTTTTTTTTTTAATTTGATGTGGAGTTCCCCCACAAGATTCATACCAAACACAGTGCCTGGCATTGGCGGGGATCCAAGTCGGAAACCCCGCACCAGTGCGAACCCGGCTCACAAGGTGTCAATCTCGCCAATAAAAGTGGCGAGATTGACACAATATCAGACAACAATACAGAAGTTGACCAAAGGGTGGTGGTAAAGAGCTGAAAAACCACGTGATTTGGTGAAAGTTGGCTGGAAAAGTCTTGTCGTCTGTATGCAAGACAAACTTCTTGCCAACTCCCTTTGTACAAAAATCCAAGGGAAAGTTTGTACAAGGTCCGATCGTGTGTATGGGGCTTAAGAGATTTTCTGTTTGGGTTTGCAAGGCAAAGTTATTGCTTGCATTGGTGGTTTTATTCTTGTAAATTTTCTTAGAGCAGGATTCTGGTAGAATTGTGAGATGTTTATTTCTGTCTTCTGGGTCGGAGAGTATGTGGTGGTATCTGGTGGCTGTGTATGATGATATGATATGTTGGGGTTGGAAGCTGGAGATCGTTTCATCAGTCAGTGGATTTCTTGTATATTGAGATGTGTAGTTTATCCTTAGTAGGAATTTTGCAGAAATAGTATAAGGTATGTTGTGTTTATGTGCGCTAATAAACATTTTAATGTATTTTTAGTAAAAATAGCACTTTGATAAACATTTGTGCAACTATTGCAGGGCTTAGAAAAATCAGTAACACATTTTTTTTATTCTACGGGTCATATGCTTTCAGAAAAGTAATGGAGTCTTTTACAAACTCTGAAAGTTGTAAGTGAAAAATGATAACTTCCAGGTTTTTTTAAATACATTGGGTACCTTCAGTTTTCACCATTACATAAAAAGACAATTTAAAATGTATGAATATTTGTTATTTATTAACTCAATACAGTTTTAGCTTTCATATCTAGTAGGAATTTTGCAGGAATTTTGTAAATTTTGCTATGTATGTATCATTAATAATGATTTTAGTGTAGTAGTGATACAGGAAATTATATTATTGATACACTAAATGTATTGGTAAATAAATTGATACACTAAACGATACAGTGTAATATTGATCAAATATTGATTTGATAAACATTTGCTCATTATATCACAGGGCCTAAAAATCATTAGCACTTCCCTTTTATTCTACCGGTCCTATGCTTTCAGAAAAAGTATGGTTTGGGGGGTCTTTTCACCAACTCTGGAAGTTGTAAGAGAAAAATAAAAAAAAAGCAATGGAAAAATTTCAAAAATAGTCTGGTCACATGAGTTTAAAAGTGAAGAGCAAGGCCTGGCAGCAAAAGGGTCAAGTAGAAACTCAGCATATTTTTCATACACACATTCATATGTAGGTGCTTGGTCTATTTTGAGTGATATCTTTAGGGCTAGTATTAGTTTGCTGTATATACTGTATATTTCAGTATGTTGGTAAGACATACATTTACTAGTGTCCCAGCTGCATCCCTTGACTGGGTCTATGTATGAGTAGTCAGTGCATTTAAGACAAAAAATGAAAAGGGCATAGCTTAGCAAAGAAGGAGTGAACCAATACAAATTCAGAGCTGTGTCCCATAGGGCTACCATTCAGGTCATAGATTAGTTGTGTCATTGGCAGTGGCGGCTGGTGCTAAAATTTTTTTGGAGGGTGCAAACAAACCCCTCTAGGTCTACACTCACTATATACATACACACGCACACACACACACGAGGGGTCTTCAAATACTTTCAGCACTTTTATACATTTAATAGAGTTTTAAAAGGTGTGGAAACTTTTTGAAGACCCCTCGTATACACACACATACACACCAAGACTTATAGCACTAACATATTCCATTGCACCTTACGAAGAACCATTTCAACCAATCACTACTAAAGTGTCACTTTCAATCTAACATCCCCGTCACAATCACAGACACCGAGGCCAATTGGGGTCACAGGTTAACCTTGCCAGTTGCAGGTGGAAAGCAAAGCACCTAAAGCATGCCTAAAACACACGCAACCTACAAACTCCATGCAGTCAGGAATCAAACCCAGTACCCCACAGCTCACACACAAGCAACCTACAAACTCCATGCAGACAGGAATCAAACCAAGTATCCCGCAACTCACATATACGCAACTTTCAAACTCAATGCAGACAAGAATCAATCCTAGTACCCTGCAACTCAAACACAAACAACCTACAAACTCCATGCAGACAAGAATCAATCCTAGTACCCTGCATCTTAAACACAAGCAACCTACAAACTCGATGCAGGAAGCTATCAAACCCAGTACCCCACAGCTCAAACACAACAACCTACAAACTCTGTGCAGAGGGGAATCAATCTTAGCACCCCACAGCTCAAACTCATGACCCACCAATGAGCTGAAAGCCCCCCTAGTACATCAAACCCAACACAACTGCTAAAGAACCACAAGTCCCAGCAGAGCCACCATACCAAATCTGCAGCAGCCAAAGACTACATCATTATAAAAGAGAACCTGTCTCCGTCCATGAAACCCAGCATGCCATGCCCCTAAAACTCAACAGCACCAACTTTACAGGAGAGCTGTTGTAGCCTTGACTGACAGAGCAAGCTTGCACTTGTAGTTCACCAGCAGCAGGTGACTGTACTTGTCCTAATCAGAGCCATGCTGGGGTAACAGAGAGAGCTCACATCAACTGGCAGCAAAGGGCACTACTGGGCTAAACAACCACCCCCCAGGTCTTCACTCACCGCTCCAAGATGCCTGGCCACACTCATCACTCCACGGCTGACACAAGGCTGGCCTGATCCATTCCATGCAGTCCAGAGGGGGGAAGGAGGGGGTACCGGCACCCACAGTACCCACAAGGCAGACAGACGACCTGCAGATCAGAGAACAGGGGGACTGCTCCCTTCCTCCCTTCCATTCATCCATCACACTGATCCTCTCTGCAGTACTGGCTCTGAGGAAATCCAGAGGTGTGTATGGCTGCCTGCATCCCATACCAATGGCGGCTGGTGGTTCCCCCAGATCTCCCCGTACATCCTCCCCCCTGCTCGGTTAATACTGTCGCTCCTCCTCACGGCCAATCGCGCTCCTCCCACTTCCTGATTGGTTGGGAGGAGAAGCAGGAAGACAATAGCGAATTTTAATTTGCTGTTGTCACACAACTGGGTGGGCTCTGAGCGCAATACCCGGAGTGCCCGGAGCCCACTCTTTTTTGAAGCCTATTAGAGCCTCAGGCTCCAATCACATGCTTCAAAAAAATACAGCCCTGTTGGAATCCATGGTCCAGCATAAGGGTTCAGGACGTGAGAACATCTGTAGGATAGTACTTAGTGATTCTTAGAGAAGACAGCAGATTGTCTCTAACATTTCTTCAGGATTGATGAATGACACATCTCTCAACCCATATATTTAAATAGATTGGATGCTTGGTCCCCAGCCAAGCCTCTCAAAGGGACAGGGGCAATGGGACTATCTAGGTGCAATATAGGAAAAGGGAGGGGGAAAGTAGGAGAAAGGAAAGGAAAATGTGTCATTGTTTTTAGCGTAGAGTGATGGAAATTATAAATATTATATTATATTCATATTATATAAATTATAATATTTTGGTACACAAAAAGTTGGCTAGCATTCTTTGGGACAAACAAGCCAGATTTGAAAAGACCACAACTATCACCTTAATGTATCAATTTTTCTCAACCCTAAATATAAGTTACCCCTATGTAATTAAAAAAAGGAGTGAGAATGGAACACAAACACACACTCAGAAAGTTAATCTCCTCCAATTATCTAACTTCCCCATTTAGATACAATATGTCCCAGAAGTAGAGACAGTAGCAGACTGAGAAGTCAGCCTAGTTCTCTGTGAACCCAAACCCCTCTTTTTTATACCAGTTTCTCAGTCATTATGTTCAATTCACTTAGTTCTTGCTGTCCACCGCTCCCCATACTACAATGCTCATGCAGAGCCTCAGTACCTCCACAGTATCCCTGTATCCCCACAGTATCACAGTTCCCTTGCAATATCAGTGTTCCCCTGTAATATCACAAAATTACTTTCCTGACTCTTCACTCCACCACTTCCACAACTCATTGAAGTAACAACAGCATCTGCTTGGTATCTCCCTTTTCAGCCACTTCTGGTCCTTACCTTGCTCACTCACTCCTGTGTTGCTAGCTTTCCTGCAGTACTTCTTGGCCACTGTTGTCAGCCAGCCAAGACCTAAAGCAGGGACTCATGGCATCCACTCACAGTTTCCTCTCTTCCCCACACAGCTTCACACAGCATGCCACACCTGGCTTCCTTCCTTTGATGGAATCCAGCTACGCTCTCTACTTGCTGCTTCAGCTTCCTGGGTGTGCAGTCCAGGATAATCTCATGAGGCATCAAATTCCTCTAAATATATATATATATAAATATATATTATATCTCATGCTAAATCTCAAAAAAAGAGAGGGCTGCTGCACTTTTTACCAATTCCTGAATACAGGAAAAAAACTATATGTCCCAAAATGGTAATCAAAATATCAGTTCCATTTTTCAAAACAAAATTAAATGCACCGCTCCAAGTGACAAATAAGTATAAATCCGTGCTCCATCAGTGTAACCTCTTACCAGATCCTCATGATCTCTAAATTATAGGAGATCATGGTGAGACTGAAATAAGAAGATATCATGTGTGTAGCCCAGCCTGGTTAATACACCGACGCTCTTGGGAGATAGGTCATAAGCCAGATGATAAGCGTCTCAGTCTCACTATACCAAGGCTTCCTATGCACCTCGCACTCGGTCCGTGATTTAAGTGTAGAAGAAAGGAAGGCTCATCGCGCAATAGGCAAACTCTGTAATATATTATACTTAAAAACATTGCACTTACAAAATAATTGAGGCAATCAAGCAGTAGAGAGAGGTAGATCTGACCGTGGGATCACCGTGGGATCACCAGCGGGTCTGGACAATAGTGACGTTACAGCTCCCGTCTCCTTCCGACGCATTTCCCCATAAAAGACTATGTCTGGGAATGGATGAGGAAAAGAAAAAACAATTTATTAAGCAGACTATAGGTAAACATTATGCTGTGATGGTGGAGAACATTAATAGGAATCATTAAAAGATTATGAAGATAAACTATTTTGTCATACACATTTAACCTCTAAGCTGTCAATTAAGGCCTGAGAGGACAGAAACTATCATCTACTGTATCCCAACAATCATCCAACTATAATGTCGCGTACACACGAGCGGATTTTCCGTCAGAAAAAACTTGGATGGTTTTTCAGACGGAATTCCGCTCAAGCTTGCCTTGCATACACACGGTCACACAAAAGTTCTCCGAACTTTCGACCATCAAGAACGCGGTGACGTACAACACTACAACAAGCCTAGAAAATGAAGTTCAATGCTTCCAAGCATGCGTTGAATTGTTTCCGAATATGCGTAGGAATTTTGCGCATTGGAATTTGTACAGACGCTCGAATTCCGCCAGCAAAAGTCCGATGGAGCATACACACGGTTGCATTTTCCAAGGTACAATATGTTGCCCACAAGCAAACTAAACTGAAGCATTTCCCTGCAGTTCCCCCTAGTGGAAGATTTGCATATTTCTCTTGTTTGAGAACTGCATCAAGAACTACAGTGATACTTGAAATGTGTTCAGGGATTTGCTTGTCTTCAGCTGAAAGAACTTATAATAATTTAAGATATTACATAAAATCTCAGAAATATTTCATTAAGGTATTCATGTTATATAGTTTGAATATCATGCCATAGATATATTATTTATGATTGTAAAAGTATACATTCCACGCTTCTTTCTTTCTTCTTTTCTCCTTTTCCAGGCCTTCCCATCTCTAATTAATTCAGACCCTGTCATAAATAAATGTCTGCTTTCAATGTTTTTTGTGTTTTATCAAGCTCATCATGTAAACAGAATGTTTTTAGTCATCTTCTTGTCTCGATTGCTATGTACTTCCAGGAGTCATGGTCTTGACACATGTTGTCACATGCTTTTTTGCCTTCTGGTTATGCAGTTCTTGGCCCTTTTCTGTGAGAACTCTTTCAGGGGAACTGGATCTGACTTGTGCCAACTTTACATACTTTCCTGTTTCCTCTGGAGCACACAATATTTGATTATTTTTTTGTGCTGCTGAATGCAGGTTATTGCTGGACTACAAATCTATGATGTCACGTCCAGTTTTGAAGCAGTCCTTGGTACTTATCAATATGCAGAGACTCTAACAGGCATCTTTTTAAATGGTGTTATTAAAAATTCGAGCACCACGAAAACTATAAACAAGTAAAACATAAAGCCAAACAATACAACAAGTATTAGGGAGTTTAAAAAGACACGTGGCTATTCACAAAAATTGGAAGATAATCGGTTTAACCGTAAACTGCGTAGGTAGTTCTTTACTGTCAGAGCAGTAAGGATGCAGAATTCTCTTCCACAAGCAGTGGCATTAGCAGGGAGCGTTGATAGTTTAAAAAAAAATGATTGGATGGGCATCTTAATGATCACAACATACAGAGATATATGATGTACTATTGACATAAACACACGCACACACACACCACAGGTTGAACTGGATGGACTGGTGTCTTTTTTCAACCTTAATGACTATGTAACTATGCACAAAAAGAACATATCAAAAAGACAACAAGTATATTTTAAAGGATGCAAATCACAATTGTAATATATAGCACTCTGCTTAACCTCCCTGGCGGTATGATTATTTCTGATTTTAGGTGCTGAAAGCGGTACAATTATTTTGCACAGAAATTTGGCGTTTTATATTGTAGGCCTGTAATTCTTAGGAATAGTTCACTTAAATCTGTCCAAACAAGAGTCTAGTAGACATCCCGGGTATGATAAAGTTTGAAAAACGAAATAAAAAATTATAATATAATAAATAACTATAAATAATTATAACAAATAATAATATAATAATAATACAAATTATATAATAATGTAATCAAATCAAAAACACTGAAATTTGCTCAGTTGCAGAATTGTCGCTTTTGTTACTTTTAGTGTTTGGTGACGGATTTCCCCACAAATCACTATCGATCAATTCTGCGAGTGATTCTAATTTATTATCGCTTTTTTCTAGCAGGTCTAAAAGCACTTTTGATGTAAAGAGACAGTTTTGGTTGCTATGGACAATCTCCAGTTTCCTGGCAGAAAGAACAGTTTTATATATATAAAACTGCATGCAGGACACTGGGCAGACCACTAGGGACCAAGGGGGATGTGTAGTTATTTGATACAGTACTGTAATCTGTAAGATTACAGTATGCTGTATCTATACTATGTGTTTCACTTTTGATATTACCGCCGAACTCCGTCCCCGTGCGTCGCAACGCTCGCAGGGAACGGAGCTCGGCACTGTGAATCGAGCGAGACAAAGCGGCTCGCCAATCACAGCGGGGGGACATCGCAGGATCCAGGGGACAAGGTAAGTATGCTCTTCCTGGATCCTGCGATGCAAGCCCGAGTCTGGCTCGGGGTTACCGCTTTTGGTATGAAAAATCCAACCCGAGCCAGACTCGGGAATACCGCCAGGGGGGTTAAAGAGTGACTCCATTTTCAGTAAAAAAAATAATAAACAAAAAAATAATATAGCATATACATTTGTTGCACAAGCCATATTGTAATCTAATGTTATTAAAAATGACTTTTCCTTTTAAATCTGCAGCCCCTGTCATTTTATGGAATATTCAATGCAATATGGCAACCTGGAAGCCTTTTGTACACAGTTTGTGTGCATAACTTCACCAGAAATGTAATTTCCTTCTTTTGTGATTGACTTACTGGTTACACTAAGATATAAACAATTTAGGTATTCTCTGCCATAAGAGTAATATTTTTGATAAGATACTTCCTAAGGCTGCATTCACACCTGAGCGTATCATTATCAGGCGTTTTTTTTTTTTTTTTCGGGCATTTTTTAAGCTTTTTTTGCAGCTTTTTACAAGCTTTTTTAAAGCATTTTAGAAGTGTATTACAAGCGTTTTACAGCTTCAGGCATTTTTGTTCAGCCAATAGAAATCACTAGGGGGAGGAGAGGGACAGAAAATTAGGGGTGGAGAGCTGCTATTTGAGCATTTAATGGGCGTTTACAAGCTTTAGCAAGCGTTTTTCTGCTCAAGTCAGGCGTTTCTTTTGAAGTCTATGGGACCAAAAACACTTGTAATCTGCCAAAAAGAAGCTTGTGTACTTTTTTGAGCTTCAGGCATTTTGCTTCAGGTAATAAAACCCTCATATGTGAACAGGGGCCATTGAAATGAATGGGATTTGTTGGGCGTTTTGGAACTTTAGAGATGAGCGTTTTACGAGCTGAAAAATGCTCAGGTGTGAATGGGGCCTAAGCGTTAATGACTTATAAAGGGATGCAGCCACTGCAACTTTTCTCATTAGAACTGCAAGTGTATCAGTTGATTATATTGAGCACAAAAACTCCCATTCAGGAATCAGTATTCCAAAGACATAGTGTAACATACAGCTTTTTCTTAAGAACAGGAACAGGTAAGACTCTGCTGTAAAGTTTGATAAACTCCTTGCAAAGTATGTAGATCACCTTGAGAGGATTGTTTTTTTTCTCAACAAAGTGGAGTTACAGTTTTAGCAATCTGACTGTTTGTGGACTAGCATTTGCTTTAGCCAGCCATAGATGGTTAAAATCTTGACTGATTCAGTAGGGACCAGCCACGAATAAATCCATCTATGGGCAGTCTGATCATACCCTAGTTGATCCAATAAACGACATGGGTACAACAAGCATGTCGGATTTCTAGCATACGATTATTGCTATAGCTGCTTGCAATAATCATTGTGTTCTCCCGGCAGCGATGGCTCCCGTGACCACCCCACCCCACCAGCCAGCAGAGCACAATAGCTCCACGGGATGGATTGAGTGATTTTCTTTGTTCATATTTATTATTTTTTTCTATTGGTTGGATTCAATTGTCCTGTCTTTTTTCACCTAAGTTTCTTTGTAACTATTATGCCCTGTACACACGGTCGGATTTTCCGATGGAAAATGTCCGATCGAAGCGTGTTGTCGGAAATTCCGACCGCGTGTGGGCTCCATCGGACATTCTCCATCGGATTTTCCGACACACAAAGTTTGAGAGCAGGCTATAAAATTTTCCGACAACAAAATCCGATCGCGTCAATTCCGAACGTGTGTGGCCTGTTCCGACGCACAAAGTGCCACGCATGCTCAGAAGAAATTCAGAGACGGAACAGCTCGGTCTGGTAAACTTAGCGTTCGCAATGGATACAACACTTTCGTCACGGTGCAATGTTAAATATGGTTTAATACAGCGCACTCTCTTCTTCTTTATAATGTGAGAAGAATGAGGTAGTTTTGCTGCTCATATTCACACAGACTTCTCACAAACTTCTTTCTTATTTATTATTTTTCGGGATTCCCTTAATATATTTTGATTTGTCACATCTGACAAAAATATTTTTTTTTTTTTTTTTTAAAAGGCAGATTTTTTTTTATTTTAGGTTTGTATTTTTTCCAAGGCTGATCTTTGTTTTATTTTATTTTTAGTTTTACTCCAGAATATTTTTGTGTGTGTTTTGTGTGTCAAGTTACCACAACACCATTGATATCTTATATTATTTAATCTCAAGGAGATTGTTTGGTGTTGGTGTCCCTTGTTAATTTCACATTGTATTTTTGAAATATACCTGAATCCTCACAAACAAACTGTCCTTTTTGAAGGAAAACACACATAGGCAAGTATAATTGAAACCAAAAATCCTTTATTAAAGGCTCTCAGAACCAAAGAAAGAGGGAGGCAACGCTAGATCAACATCAGAAATTAGCGAAGCCTGGGACCACCAGGGCAGACAACAATTCTTGAACATCAAAATTGGGGGCCTGAGGAGTCCATATGTAAGGGAGTGCAGTCTGATCCAGAAGTCCCAGAGATCCGGAAAGCAGCAGATGACATCTGTGTCCCCAGGCTGTGGTACCACAAGAGGCTGCATCTTTTGCCAGACCAGACTGGATCCAGGGCCATCACTTTCTGGTCTTCCTTCCACGCTTCCTTCCTGGCTGTGGCTCCGCTGTTGGAGATGTGGCAAGAGGAGGAGTAGAACCTGGAGGAGGACTAGTAGGACCTGGAGGAGGAGGAGGATGAGGAGGAGGAGTAGTAAGACCTGGAGGAGGAGGAGGAGGAGGAGGACCATGTGTGAGGTCACAAATGTGGGTCTCTGATGTTATTTGGGCTGTCAACCCCTTATTGAGAGCATCCTACATTAATGACTCACACATGAGTTGTTGGCCCTCCTCCATCCGCTGCATTTTACAGGCAATTATGGCAGCAAAATCCTCCTTCACGGTGTGTGGTGCTCCCAGGGCCTCTGTAGCCTTCCAAAAGAGGCCTATGGCAGCCTCCTCTAGGGTACTCCTCTTCCTGCCACTTTCTCTTTGCGGGTGCAGGGGAGGGACCTGCATATCAGTCAGCCTGCTTGGCCCGGCCACCTCCTGGCTGAGACTTCCCTGTGTATGAAAAAGGGACATGGTTGTAATGTTTTGCATCATCAATCACAATCATAAATTAGTACTCCAAACTAACATCTAGTTAACATCATTGATTGGACAACCTGAAATATTTAGAGGAATGCTATACCTGGCTCAATCTGGGCTCCTCCACATGTTGCTGCCTGGAAGGCCCAGGTTGGGCGTCAGAAGCCTCAGCTGGGGGTGAAGGAAGCGTGGAAGGAAAACTGGAGAGTGATGGCCTGGGTTCAGTCTGGCCTGCAAGAAAATGCAGCCTGTCATAGTGCCACATCCTGGGGACATAGATGTCATCTGCTGCTCCGGATCTCTGTGAATCCTGGACTTTCTTGCGCTCCCTTACATATGTGCTCCTCAGACCACCAATTAGGATCTTCAAATATGTGATGTCTGCCGTGGGGATCACCTGCTTCACAATTTCCAACAATTGATCCAGCACCGCCTTCCTCTTTGTTTGGTTCTTATAATGTGGGTGGTTGATCTCCCACAGACAAGGCAGCTCCCTGAACATGTCAATGAATATTGCCATGAAGTCGGTATCGTTCAAGATATCCATTTTCACTGCAAGACACAACACAAGACAAATCCTAATGTCAGCCAAATCTTGTTACAATATAGGCCTCAATCTAGAAGCAGTATAGGCCCAAGTTTGTCTCTTACCTTCGTTCTTACGATTGGCGCCTCAGATGCCCCTTCTCCGCTCACAGATCGTACATAATACACACGCGTGTTACGCTTTATACACACTGCGCATTCCTGTAACTCCCGCCTGCCCCTGACGTTCTTTCTAGTCTATTCCCTGCCCCTTTTCGTTCGCACTCTGCTTAACCTCCCTGGCGGTATGATTATTTCTGATTTTAGGTGCTGAAAGCGGTACAATTATTTTGCACAGAAATTTGGCGTTTTATATTGTAGGCCTGTAATTCTTAGGAATAGTTCACTTAAATCTGTCCAAACAAGAGTCTAGTAGACATCCCGGGTATGATAAAGTTTGAAAAACGAAATAAAAAATTATAATATAATAAATAACTATAAATAATTATAACAAATAATAATATAATAATAATACAAATTATATAATAATGTAATCAAATCAAAAACACTGAAATTTGCTCAGTTGCAGAATTGTCGCTTTTGTTACTTTTAGTGTTTGGTGACGGATTTCCCCACAAATCACTATCGATCAATTCTGCGAGTGATTCTAATTTATTATCGCTTTTTTCTAGCAGGTCTAAAAGCACTTTTGATGTAAAGAGACAGTTTTGGTTGCTATGGACAATCTCCAGTTTCCTGGCAGAAAGAACAGTTTTATATATATAAAACTGCATGCAGGACACTGGGCAGACCACTAGGGACAAAGGGGATGTGTAGTTATTTGATACAGTACTGTAATCTGTAAGATTACAGTATGCTGTATCTATACTATGTGTTTCACTTTTGATATTACCGCCGAACTCCGTCCCCGTGCGTCGCAACGCTCGCAGGGAACGGAGCTCGGCACTGTGAATCGAGCGAGACAAAGCGGCTCGCCAATCACAGCGGGGGGACATTGCAGGATCCAGGGGACAAGGTAAGTATGCTCTTCCTGGATCCTGCGATGCAAGCCCGAGTCTGGCTCGGGGTTACCGCTTTTGGTATGAAAAATCCAACCCGAGCCAGACTCGGGAATACCGCCAGGGGGGTTAAAGAGTGACTCCATTTTCAGTAAAAAAAATAATAAACAAAAAAATAATATAGCATATACATTTGTTGCACAAGCCATATTGTAATCTAATGTTATTAAAAATGACTTTTCCTTTTAAATCTGCAGCCCCTGTCATTTTATGGAATATTCAATGCAATATGGCAACCTGGAAGCCTTTTGTACACAGTTTGTGTGCATAACTTCACCAGAAATGTAATTTCCTTCTTTTGTGATTGACTTACTGGTTACACTAAGATATAAACAATTTAGGTATTCTCTGCCATAGGAGTAATATTTTTGATAAGATACTTCCTAAGGCTGCATTCACACCTAAGCGTATCATTATCAGGCGTTTTTTTTTTTTTTTTCGGGCATTTTTTAAGCTTTTTTTGCAGCTTTTTACAAGCTTTTTTAAAGCATTTTAGAAGTGTATTACAAGCGTTTTACAGCTTCAGGCATTTTTGTTCAGCCAATAGAAATCACTAGGGGGAGGAGAGGGACAGAAAATTAGGGGTGGAGAGCTGCTATTTGAGCATTTAATGGGCGTTTACAAGCTTTAGCAAGCGTTTTTCTGCTCAAGTCAGGCGTTTCTTTTGAAGTCTATGGGACCAAAAACACTTGTAATCTGCCAAAAAGAAGCTTGTGTACTTTTTTGAGCTTCAGGCATTTTGCTTCAGGTAATAAAACCCTCATATGTGAACAGGGGCCATTGAAATGAATGGGATTTGTTGGGCGTTTTGGAACTTTAGAGATGAGCGTTTTACGAGCTGAAAAATGCTCAGGTGTGAATGGGGCCTAAGCGTTAATGACTTATAAAGGGATGCAGCCACTGCAACTTTTCTCATTAGAACTGCAAGTGTATCAGTTGATTATATTGAGCACAAAAACTCCCATTCAGGAATCAGTATTCCAAAGACATAGTGTAACATACAGCTTTTTCTTAAGAACAGGAACAGGTAAGACTCTGCTGTAAAGTTTGATAAACTCCTTGCAAAGTATGTAGATCACCTTGAGAGGATTGTTTTTTTTCTCAACAAAGTGGAGTTACAGTTTTAGCAATCTGACTGTTTGTGGACTAGCATTTGCTTTAGCCAGCCATAGATGGTTAAAATCTTGACTGATTCAGTAGGGACCAGCCACGAATAAATCCATCTATGGGCAGTCTGATCATACCCTAGTTGATCCAATAAACGACTTGGGTACAACCAGCATGTCGGATTTCTAGCATACGATTATTGCTATAGCTGCTTGCAATAATCATTGTGTTCTCCCGGCAGCGATGGCTCCCGTGACCACCCCACCCCACCAGCCAGCAGAGCACAATAGCTCCACGGGATGGATTGAGTGATTTTCTTTGTTCATATTTATTATTTTTTTCTATTGGTTGGATTCAATTGTCCTGTCTTTTTTCACCTAAGTTTCTTTGTAACTATTATGCCCTGTACACACGGTCGGATTTTCCGATGGAAAATGTCCGATCGAAGCGTGTTGTCGGAAATTCCGACCGCGTGTGGGCTCCATCGGACATTCTCCATCGGATTTTCCGACACACAAAGTTTGAGAGCAGGCTATAAAATTTTCCGACAACAAAATCCGATCGCGTCAATTCCGAACGTGTGTGGCCTGTTCCGACGCACAAAGTGCCACGCATGCTCAGAAGAAATTCAGAGACGGAACAGCTCGGTCTGGTAAACTTAGCGTTCGCAATGGATACAACACTTTCGTCACGGTGCAATGTTAAATATGGTTTAATACAGCGCACTCTCTTCTTCTTTATAATGTGAGAAGAATGAAGTAGTTTTGCTGCTCATATTCACACAGACTTCTCACAAACTTCTTTCTTATTTATTATTTTTCGGGATTCCCTTAATATATTTTGATTTGTCACATCTGACAAAAATATTTTTTTTTTTTTTTTTTAAAAGGCAGATTTTTTTTTATTTTAGGTTTGTATTTTTTCCAAGGCTGATCTTTGTTTTATTTTATTTTTAGTTTTACTCCAGAATATTTTTGTGTGTGTTTTGTGTGTCAAGTTACCACAACACCATTGATATCTTATATTATTTAATCTCAAGGAGATTGTTTGGTGTTGGTGTCCCTTGTTAATTTCACATTGTATTTTTGAAATATACCTGAATCCTCACAAACAAACTGTCCTTTTTGAAGGAAAACACACATAGGCAAGTATAATTGAAACCAAAAATCCTTTATTAAAGGCTCTCAGAACCAAAGAAAGAGGGAGGCAACGCTAGATCAACATCAGAAATTAGCGAAGCCTGGGACCACCAGGGCAGACAACAATTCTTGAACATCAAAATTGGGGGCCTGAGGAGTCCATATGTAAGGGAGTGCAGTCTGATCCAGAAGTCCCAGAGATCCGGAAAGCAGCAGATGACATCTGTGTCCCCAGGCTGTGGTACCACAAGAGGCTGCATCTTTTGCCAGACCAGACTGGATCCAGGGCCATCACTTTCTGGTCTTCCTTCCACGCTTCCTTCCTGGCTGTGGCTCCGCTGTTGGAGATGTGGCAAGAGGAGGAGTAGAACCTGGAGGAGGACTAGTAGGACCTGGAGGAGGAGGAGGATGAGGAGGAGGAGTAGTAAGACCTGGAGGAGGAGGAGGAGGAGGAGGACCATGTGTGAGGTCACAAATGTGGGTCTCTGATGTTATTTGGGCTGTCAACCCCTTATTGAGAGCATCCTACATTAATGACTCACACATGAGTTGTTGGCCCTCCTCCATCCGCTGCATTTTACAGGCAATTATGGCAGCAAAATCCTCCTTCACGGTGTGTGGTACTCCCAGGGCCTCTGTAGCCTTCCAAAAGAGGCCTATGGCAGCCTCCTCTAGGGTACTCCTCTTCCTGCCACTTTCTCTTTGCGGGTGCAGGGGAGGGACCTGCATATCAGTCAGCCTGCTTGGCCCGGCCACCTCCTGGCTGAGACTTCCCTGTGTATGAAAAAGGGACATGGTTGTAATGTTTTGCATCATCAATCACAATCATAAATTAGTACTCCAAACTAACATCTAGTTAACATCATTGATTGGACAACCTGAAATATTTAGAGGAATGCTATACCTGGCTCAATCTGGGCTCCTCCACATGTTGCTGCCTGGAAGGCCCAGGTTGGGCGTCAGAAGCCTCAGCTGGGGGTGAAGGAAGCGTGGAAGGAAAACTGGAGAGTGATGGCCTGGGTTCAGTCTGGCCTGCAAGAAAATGCAGCCTGTCATAGTGCCACATCCTGGGGACATAGATGTCATCTGCTGCTCCGGATCTCTGTGAATCCTGGACTTTCTTGCGCTCCCTTACATATGTGCTCCTCAGACCACCAATTAGGATCTTCAAATATGTGATGTCTGCCGTGGGGATCACCTGCTTCACAATTTCCAACAATTGATCCAGCACCGCCTTCCTCTTTGTTTGGTTCTTATAATGTGGGTGGTTGATCTCCCACAGACAAGGCAGCTCCCTGAACATGTCAATGAATATTGCCATGAAGTCGGTATCGTTCAAGATATCCATTTTCACTGCAAGACACAACACAAGACAAATCCTAATGTCAGCCAAATCTTGTTACAATATAGGCCTCAATCTAGAAGCAGTATAGGCCCAAGTTTGTCTCTTACCTTCGTTCTTACGATTGGCGCCTCAGATGCCCCTTCTCCGCTCACAGATCGTACATAATACACACGCGTGTTACGCTTTATACACACTGCGCATTCCTGTAACTCCCGCCTGCCCCTGACGTTCTTTCTAGTCTATTCCCTGCCCCTTTTCGTTCAGCGCAGTGGGGGAAGAGCACAAGGCGAATACACAGCAGGGGCGTGCTAATTACAGGAACGAGGAGGAGGAGGAAAGCCTGGATCTGGACACGTCCTGATCCAGAAGGAGATTTAAGGCATCAAATATGTCCTTTGGGGAGATGTTGGAGATGGTGGACATCCTGAAGAAGGCTGACTATGACGGGAAGTATGGACCTTACCCCAACCCCAAAGTGGTCAAAAGTCTGCACCGGAATTTCAGGGTACGACGATCGAAAGATCAGCTCAGGAAATGGTGGTCGGACCTCAAATTACAAGAACATGAGCACTACAGAAAGATCCGGAGAGTGCTGCAAAAAAGTAAGTAGTTGTGCTGTGTTCCTATTCTTTATGTTTATTACATTCATGCTGCTCCATGTGCTTTTCTTAAAAGTGTACATTTTAAAATGGCAACTTTCATGTTCATGGGCACATTATTCGTTCGTATCAAACATTTTTCTTTTGGCCTATAAAACACCATTGTTTTGGCCATATGCATTTGGCCACATTTTTTACGCCCTACTTGTATGAAACTAATTTGGTTGTGTAGATGGCTTTGTTACTAGAATGAAATGCAAACTAGATTCTGTGTAAGGAGAGGACACTCAGCAGCTGTTTTCACATCTGGACACTGGAGCACTAGTATGGGACACAAGAACACCATTTTTATTAGGGGGGCCACACAGGTGCTCCAGTGTATACTATAGGGGGGTCTCCATCTGTGAAGCTAGTACCAAACAGGTAAAGTATTGCAGCTTGACAAAGGACACTGAAAATGCTACATTTTGGAACTCTGCCAAAATAGACAATTGTACCCCACTTCCAAGCAATGTTTCCTACTTATAGTTCTGCCATCAAATATCTGTGTGTTAAGTATAGCATTTTTGTTTTACATAGGGGAGAAATGACTCAGAGGACACCCCTTATCCGAGGAGACCACAGACCCCCCACCTCTGGAAGAAGGGGAAATACCCCCAACCCAAGAAGAGCAGGAGGAAGATGTGGTGGAACTAGTCACCACAACAGGTGAGTGTCTGCGACCACAGGCTCAGGTAAGAGATGTATGCCGGCATATTTTTGATACCTGTTTTTGTTTGGTTTCTCTCTTTTAAGGTGATCGTAATGTTGTGGATCCAGATCCTTTCACATCAGAAAGTGCCCAGATCCTGATCGGGGAGATCATGGGGTGTAATTTACAACTGGAAAACCTCAAGAAAAACATCAATGATGTTATTAAAAAAAATAAGAACATCATTGATGTTTTGGGGCGAGTTTAAAACCCCTCCAAATCCCATTGTTAAAAATGTTTTAGCGATTTTTAGAAAAGCCAAATTTGGAGGATGCACAATGAATATTGCCATGAAGTCGGTATCGTTCAAGATATCCATTTTCACTGCAAGACACAACACAAGACAAATCCTAATTTGAATAATTGAATAATTATTTGAATAATTTTCCAACTTCCAAAGAGAATAAAATAGAATAGAAAATAAAGGAATTGAATAGAAAAAAATTGAATAGCATAGAAAAGAATAAAACAGAAAATAAAAGAATATAATATAATAGAGTGAAACAGAACACAATAGTATATAACATAAAATAATAAAATAGAATGGAATAGAATAGAATAGAAAGGAATGAAATAAAATAACAAAAATAGAAAGATTATAACCATCTTCTGCAATTTGAATAGAATAGAAAAGAAAGGAACAATAGAATATAAAAAATATAACCATGTTCCAAAATTCAAATAGAATCAATTTGCATTTGAAAAGAATAGAATAGAAAAGAATAGAATAGAGCAGAATAGAAAAGAATAGAAAATAACACAATAGTATAGAAAAAAACAACAGAATAGAATAGAATAGAATATAACCAACTTCCTATTCTAATCTATTTTTTTCTATTCTATTCAAATTCAAATTGATTCTATTTGAGATTTGGGAAATGGTTATATTCATTCTATTCTAATCTATTCTATTCAGTTTTTTTTATTATATTCTTTTTTTATTTGTTTATTTATTCTATTCTATTCTATCTATACTATTTTATTATTTTCTATTCAAATTCAAGTCTATTCTATTTGAAATTCGAATTTCGGAAGATGGTTATATTCCTTCTATTCTATTCTGTTGTTTTTTTATATACTATTCTGTTATTTTCTATTCTAATATATTATTTTATATTGTATTCAAATATGGTTATATTCTTTGTATTCTATTCTATTCTATTGTTTTTTTTTAATTCTATTATTTTCTATTCTATTATAGTCTATTCTATTCATTTTTTTTTCTATTCTATTATTTTCTTATATATTCAAATTCAAATTGTGTTTTACTTTTACGGGCTTCACTATTGTTGCTTTTTTCCTTACTGGGTTTATATCCTGTTGGTGATCGCACAATATATCCATCTCCTTGTTTGAGTCCTGATGTCTTTTTGATATTGATGAACCTGGATATTTCTATGACCTGCCTGTCAAGTATGGAGTGTGCCATTCGGATCCACTATTAACCTCTTGCATGATATGATTACATTGCTTGTTTTTATATCTTTCTGGTAAGCAGATTGATAGCACGTGGGTGTGGCTTTTGCACATTGAAGTTTGGTGGAGGCTCTACGTCACCTCTATCTTATATTGATTTTCACAAGGACCATTACATATATTTTTATATAATTTGCTTCACTTAAGCGCTGCATTTGGATCTTCAAATATATTCTTATTGAATTTCAAATTTCAGAAGATGATTATATTCTTTCTATGTTATTCTATTCTGTTTTGCTTCTCTTATCTATTCTGTTCTTTTGTTTTATTTTTTTATTTTGTTCTCTAGTCTATTATATTCTTTTATTTTCTGTTATATTCTTTTCTAGTCTATTTTTTGTTCTATTCTATTCCTTTATTTTCTATTTTATTCTCTTCTCTTCTAAACTATTTAAATTCAAAAACTTTTTGAATTAGTAATTTGAAAACTATTCAAATTCAAAAAGTACTGTATATACTCGAGTAAGAGTCGAGATTGTCAGCCCTTTTTTTTAGGCTGAAAGTGCCCCCTTGACTTATACTCAAGTCACCGCCATCTGCCTACATGATCAGCGTGTCATGCAGACAGACGGCGGGCAGCGTGTGATACATTACATTCGGCGACCTTTCCACTATTCAAAAGCCACGCCTCCTCCTCGTCTGTGATAGACAGAACACTCAATTTACCAGCAGTCAGTGTACAGCCTATCACGACATTCTCTCATCCTCGTCCATGGTATGGGGATGAGAGAATGTCCGTGATAGGCTGACCGCTGACTGCTGGAAAATGGAGTGTTCTGCCTATCACAGACGAGGAGGAGGCACGGCTTTTGAATAGTAGTTTGTCTGCCGAATGTTAATTTTGACACGCAGATCGGTGGATGCAGAGTGGCACACGGAGGATGGATATCGCCATATGGAGGCTGCAGATCGTCACACAGAGGCATGCACAGGACACAGGTAGGTTGCACAGGACACAGGGACACATGCACAGGACACAGGGACACATGCACAGGACACAGGGACACATGCACAGGTAGACTGCACAGGACACATGCACAGGACACAGGGACACATGCACAGGACACAGGTAGGCTGCACAGGACACATGCACAGGACACAGGGACACATGCACAGGACACAGGTAGGCTGCACAGGACACATGCACAGGACACATGCAGGCTGCACAGGACACAGGGAGGCATGCAGCTGCAGATGGGCATTGTTGACCCTCTTTTTCCACTTACAGTAGCTGCTGCATTTCTCACCCTCGGCTTATACTCGGGTCAATAGGTTTTTCCCAGTTTCTTGTGGTAAATTAGGGGCCTCGGCTTATATTCGGAACGACCTATACTCGAGTATATACGGTATTCAAAAATTATTTGAAAACCATTTGAATTTTGTCCAAATTTTTTTTGTTATTTCGGATTCATTTAAATTTGGTACAATTTTAATTTAGAAATTTGAATACATCCGAATTTCCAAAAAACGAAAATTCGTCCGAATTTTAATTCGGAATGAAGCGAACCGCACATGTCTAGCAAACTGCTCTCATGTGGAGCTCTTGGTTTTAATAGCATCCCTCACCAGCAACAAGTATGCATATAACAAATTATAAATTCAATCTGGCTTTACTGGTTACATTCTTGTTCCAGATAAGTGACTCAAAGTATCAAAACCAGAGACAAACAAGCAATAAGCATTTTCAGGCAGAGGTCATTAATGTCAGCCTATGTATTTTTCACAGCACCTGGTTCCTTTAAGGGAAGAAATATGTGAGCTGACCTCTTCTTTTGAAAATACTAGTTGTCTGTGAGCCCCGATGATCTAGGACAGGGGTCTCAAACTGGCGTCCCTCCAGCTGTTGTGAAACGACAAGTCCCATGAGGCATTGCAAGGCTGATAGTTACAAGCATGACTCCCTCAGGCAGAGGCATGATGGGACTTGTAGTTCCGTAACAGCTGGAGGGCCACAAGTTTGAGACCCCTGATCTAGGGGCTTCAAAAGTCATTAAACGGGAACAGGTAAGGAGATCAGCAGTTGTGATTTCACTCTGACACTTGTCAGATAGTTGTTTAAGGTCAAATGGTATGTTTTAAATCTTTAGTTTTTATTAGGGATGTAGGCAGAAAAGATCGACAGGTGTCAATGGAGTTGGTAATTACAGAGCAGAATAATATGGTACATATGGAAATGAGAGGTTAAGGAGTATAGGAGTGGGGAACTTATGAGTGAGGATTTGATTTGGTAGTATACAATAGACAAAATCTGTAGAAGGCCTCTACGGGATACCTAGGGTAAGCTATTTCCTGCCTTAAAAGGCCAGGTTAAAACTATTAGATACTTGCTGTGCAGTCCGAATGACTCAGCCACTTATGCCACTGCTTTCAGAAGAGTGTACGTCTGCCATTTTTAACAGCAAACATCAGTTCAAATTGTGTGCTAGTGTTTAAGTATGGAAGAAAGAAAGAACGATCCGGAGGATCAGTTCATTTCTACTGTCTGCTATTATTATTATACAGGATTTATATAGCGCCAACAGTTTGTGCAGCGCTTAACAAAATGAAGGCAGACAATACAGTTACATTACAATTTGGTACAAGAGGAATCAGAGGGTCCTGTTATCTAGAGCTTACAATCTAGAAATGGTGCCATGTACAAGAAAAGGGGTTTGTGTTGAGTCCCAGGATTACCTTCCATTAGGGACTGTTGATCAGAGGACAGAAAGGTGACCACAGGGCGTTCCCACCACATGTGTAGCAGGGATCCGTGGTTTCCGAATTCCCTCCAGCACAATGGTGACTGGGATGGGAAGATTTTAGACAATTTAGTAGGGTAGTAGTAACATCTGTGAAGAAGCTTCAGAACTAATTTAATCGACATTTCAAATCAGATTAATCAATTTATATGCAAGTAAAGATATATTTGGATTAGTCAATTATCTTTTTGTTTCAATTTAATTTTTTTTATGTACTTTTGCTCTTCAGCAATTTTATTATAAATTTAACAAAGGTATATAAAATATTGCTTTTCTATTTCCTGGAGTTAGCAAAACTGTAATCATGTACTGGAATTTGTGCAAACAATCTCACAGAATTATACCTTTTCCCACCCCATTTTCTTGTCAAACTGATTTATTTATATTTAAACCCTACACAGGTAATACGTGGATTTTTAATTACACAGTGCATTGATTTGATTATTGGACTGAAGTACAAATATGTCTGAGAGAAGAAAAACAATGACAAACTCATTCTTCTGCAATCTAGAATACGTTTTGTTTAAATGTACACTTTATAATGCATATGCATTGATGTGCTACTCATGCATTAAAACGTTAATCCTGGTCAGGTATAAGTTTTTTCACTTCAGCTTTTAAAGGCAATTGAACTATTTAAAAAAATAATGACCTTAAAAATCAAGTCAAATTCATACATTTTCTTATGAGGATAGACGGGTAAATATTAGAGGTAATAAAAGAGAAATTTAAGAATAAATTGAAAGTAAAATGAATACCCTCTGCTAAATGGTAATCTGAGAAACTTCTAATTTGTTACTGAAGGTAATCTTTAAGTAGTCTAGAGAAAGTATAGAAATGTATCAAAGTTTACAATATTAGCACTTTAACCGCTTCAGCCCCGGAAGATTTTACCCCCTTCCTGACCAGAGCACTTTTTGTGATTCGGCACTGCGTCATTTTAACTGACAATTGTGCGGGCGTGCGACGTTGCACCCAAACAAAATTTACATTCTTTTTTTCCACAAATAGAGCTTTCTTTTGGTGGTATTTGATCACCTCTGAGATTTTTATTTTTTGAGCTATAAACAAAAAAAGAGCGACAATTTCGAAAAAAACGCAATATTTTTTACTTTTTGCAATAATAAATTTTTCCCTCAGTTTAGTTTCAGTTTTTTTCCCTCAGTTTAGGAGGATATGTATTCTTCTACATATTTTTGGTAAAAAATTGCAATAAGCATATATTGATTGGTTTGCGCAAAAAAGTTATAGTGTCTACAAAATAGGGGATAGTTTTATGGCATTTTTCTTTTTCTTTTTTTTTATTAGTAATGGCGGCAATCTGCAATTTTTATCATGAATGCAACATTATGGCAGACACATCGGACACTTTTGACACATTTTTGGGACCATTGTCATTTATACAGCAATCAGTGCTATAAAAATGCACTGATTACTGTGTAAATGACATTGGCAGGGAAGGGGTTAAACACTAGGGGGCGATGAAGGGGTTAAGTGTGTCCTAGGGAGTGATTCCAACTGGGGGAGGTGGGCTACAACTCACATGACAGCGATCACTGCTCCCGATGACAGGGAGCAGTGATCTTTGTCATGACACAAGGCAGAACGGGGAAATGCCTTGTTTACATAGGCACTTCCCTGTTCTGTGGCTCTGTGACACGATCGCCAGGAGACCGGTGGACATCTAGGCCGCCAGCCCCATGGGCACGGTCACGCTGCCGTGGCAGGCATGCGTGCCCGCTAACCCCACCAGTTAAAGGGGACGTACAGGTACGCCCATTTGCGCACCGCTGCCATTGTTCCAACGTATATCGGCGTGCAGCGGTCGGCAAGTGGTTAAAAAAAAGTTCAGGGTGCCTCCTGGCAAAGCACCTTATCCCCATGTTAATGAGGACAAGGGCCTTTCCACCATAACTCTGGCCCCCTACTCATTCATAAAAAACTGTCAATAAACACACACTTTTTAACACATTCTTTAAAAAAATAAAAACTCTAAAAATGTTGTACAATGTAAATTCATTGCCAATCACATCATTAGGCAATGTAGATCCCTAACAATCACAATGAACAATGCACGCTGACCTGACAAAAGAAAAAAAAGCTAACCTGAGCCATATATGTAAAATTAAAAATGTCAGTTTTCTGAACTAACAGGCAAGGAAGGTATAAAAAAAAATAACATATTAGGAGTTGCACTGTTCCAGGGAACATGCCAGTGAAGGATCACATCTCCGTATTTTAAAGAAAGTGCTGCATTAGCACTGACATTTACAAAGGCAAATTACTTTGACAGCTGTCAAAGGAAGCTTCTTTGTTTTAAAAAAAAATCAGTATACAGACCCACCAAAAAGTATTTTGAGGGACCTTTGGAGAGGTTTGTGTGCTGTTTTTTATTTTTAAAAAGTTGGCAAAAAATGCCATTTTCCAGCAACTGTTTCATTTTTTCTGGTGGGGTTTTTAAGGGGGTACTTCACATGTGTTTAAATGTGAGGTCACCCTAAAAATCCATATCAGAGCCTTAATCTAAACCTGCAGCCTGGTTGGCAAGGAAAGGGGAGGGATAAGTATGCGCACCCCCCTCCTGAACCATACCAGGCCACATGCCCTCAACATAACAAAGCATCTTCCATCAGCCCTAACTCCTCCTGGCTATGCTCCTCTGACATGTTCTGCCCCACCTATGGGGCTTAATCATATAGATGTCAGAGGAGCATAACCAGGTTCAGGTTGAAGCCTAATTTTTATCTTTCTATACTGTATAGTGGTTTGGTTCTACTTTCTGTCTTTCAGTCTATTTTAGCTAGCCTGGATGAGCTTGTTTGAATGTAAGAACTCAATCTGTGCTTTGGAAAGCAGGGGGAAGTTTTGCAGTGCTTTGAGTGGCGCTCCAAATTTCTGCATATTTGTCCCCATTCATGTTGATGAGGACTAGGGCCTCTTCTCTACAGGCGTTGCCAAGTGGTTGTAGGGGTCTGTTGACAGGGGGGCTTATCAGGATCTGTGTCCCTGTGTGTCCCTATGCAAATGAGTATAGACTTGCTCCCTCAGACAGGTGTAGATAAAAAAAGGCAAAAGGTGATATGTAACTTATTGCCAGCCATATTCAATAAACATTTGAAAAATGTTAATCTGGTCTCATTTTCTCAAAAGGTTTGCATGTATTTTTTTTATTAATGCCAAAGGAAAGCCTGATTACACTTTCATTTCAATATGGAAACACAAAGAGAACTCATATTTCATTGATCTGACCATAGTAAAAGGAAGCTTTCATTAGTCAGTATGGGGCACTGCACTTAGCCAAAAATTACTGATTCTTATACAGTCTTACTGTTAGGGAAAAAGCACTATTTTAAAATTTTGCATTAGGTGCAGAAGTAAAGTTTAGAGTATATGTTGTTTAATTACCTTATGTTTCTTATATCCTTTGTGCATGGTTGTAATAATAATAGTTTCTATAGCGCAAAGGCTGGCTTGTTAGGCTAATTGCTTTTGTGCTTGTTAAGTTTTGGCTTTCAATTCTAATGTCTCCAAACTCATTTCCTCCATCAAAGAAATGACTGCCTGCAAACTAAATCTTAAACTCTATCATCTTTTTAATAGATTTACTTGGCAAAGTCTGGGCATTAGCAATAGAGGACACAATCATCAATCTATGCTAAAATAAACTGGTTTGTTCTTTGCAGTATTGAGCACAAGTGAAATGCTTTGGAAGTGGCATGACTGTATATCATCAACTGTTTATATAGGGGATAAAAGTCTGTATTCTGGAAACTCTCTCTCATCTAGAAATACGGGCAGATTTATTAACATATCTAAAGAAATTGTCCTAGAGAAGTACTTTATTGGTTGCTGTAACCCATAAAAAGCTATGTTGTTGGTACAATGTTGAAAGAGATTTACCAAGCTATAGTTTATATGTACCCGTATATTAAAAAATATAGTGCCAGTGAATCCTAAAGGGTCCTACCATGTCAAAGCATTAAAGCAACCATGCAGACATCTATCTCTTGGGCAAATGTCCTAATCTGATGATAGGATATTTATTTCAACTGTGGCGACTCTTCACATCAGACAGTGTGGTTTTACAGTCAGTAATTTTCTTTACCCCAAAATTAAAGATAAAAGGAGTGCATATTTGTTAATTCAGTTTTGCTGTATTGTGATTTTAATTATTGATCAGATATTATAGCCTTGTTTTCAGTATATGCTTTTGAGGTTGCTACCATGGAAAAGCTCAACAATTCAACTTGACTTCTTGTTATGCTCACAGTTGTCCCTCTAACAAAAATAACCCCCCCCCCCCCATTTCATTGTCTGTCAAATAATGCTCAAGCTTATTCCCAGTTATCTGTTTATATATAAACCTAGTACAAAATTGTAATTATCATTGTAGATATCTATTAATGCAATGTACACTGCAAGTGTTGGTCCACTTCTGCTGTGGGGGCAAGTTTCTATATTCATAGTTACATAGCTGGTAAGGGTGCATAAAAACACAAGTCTATCTTGTTCAACCTAAGTGTGTGTTGGTGTATGTGTTTTTGCACACATATGTGTGTGACTACATCTTCTCATATCTCCTGTACATTGCACTCACTAAGAAACACTTCTAAAAGTTTTTTTGAATTTGCCCTCACACCCCGCTGACACCACCAACCGTGGAAGGTATTTCCACAGCCTTAACACTCTAATGCCCCGTACACACGGTCGGACATTGATCGGACATTCCGACAACAAAATCCTCGGATTTTTTCCTACGGATGTTGGCTCAAACTTGTTTTGCCTACACACGGTCGCACAAAGTTGTCGGAATTTCCGATCGCCAAGAACGCGGTGACGTCAAGCACGTACGACGAGACTAGAAAAGGCCGGTTCAGAACCAAGCGCAGCATCCTTTGGGCTCCTTTTGCTAATCTCGTGTTAGTAAAAGTTTGGTGAGAGACGATTCGCGCTTTTTCAGACTCGTGGCTTTCAGATCGTTTTCTGCCGTTCAGTTTGTGCTTGGGGGTTTGTATCTGCTCTTCAGTGCGTGCAAGCAAGTTCCGCGTGACTTTAGTCACTGTATTCTTGTTCGTTCGTTACTGGTTTTCAGGTCGCTCTTCACAGGCCTTGCTGTTCTTCAGTGCGTTCGGTTACTTCGTTCTGAGCAGCCGACCGTTTTATAGCCATGTTTCGTATGCGTACTCCTCGTAGAGTTCGTGCTGTGCGGGGGCTTGGTGTTGGGGTCCTGACCTTGACACAAGTCCAGTCCATGAACAGGGTGGGGAGGAGTTCATGGACCAAGAATTGGTTGCTTCAGCGTGACCAGTTCTGTCATATGCCTTTGCTCCGTGAGATCCGTGAGAATAATCCTGATGATTTCAGGAACTTTCTCTGGATGACGGACCCCGTGTTTCACCGTTTGTTGGCTTCGCTGACCCCCTATATCAGCAGGCAGGATACCTGCATGAGGCAAGCCATCACTCCGGAGCAGAGGTTGGTCGCTACCTTGCGGTATTTGGCCACAGGGAGAAGCCTGCAGGACCTCAAGTTCTCGACAGGCATCTCCCCCCAGGCCCTGGGGATCATTATCCCAGAGACCTGTTCTGCCATCATCCAGGTCCTACAGAAGGAGTATATGAAGGTAAGATTTTTATCCTTTTATATCACATTTTATTGTATTGAATGTTTGATAATATATTGTATTTCTTTCCTCATTCCCTAATTACCATGATTGTATTATGCTGTGAATGTCCCCTTTGTCCTCATGCATGCTGGATTTTTATGTAATTATTATTTTATGTCCTTCATACATATTTGCCCTTCAATAACCTCTCCAGCATGGTGTCTCCTGCCCTATATTCACCTCATGTAGTCACTTAACAATGTATTTTATCAGCTCCATAGTAGTGCTTTACCCCAAACACCCCCTAAAATGTTTGGAAATGTTATTTTGGATTTAAATTCAGGCAGAGGGCCAGAGGCTTTTTTTTGTGGTGTCCCCAAATTTTTGGTAACCCTCCCCCCCCAACTGCTAAGTCAGCTGATCCCAATTCTCTATCCTCAATCATCTATCTGTTGACTTTGCCAAACCCATACACACTATACCCACCTCTATAGTGCTCAGATTTATGGATGAATTCCCCAAAGCATGTAGTGCAAGGGCCTGCCTGTATACTTTCCAATGGTACTGTTTAAAGTTTTTGTATCCTATTATTATCTTGATAGGTAATAGCAGAATGTCCAAATGTGCTCAAATGTGTACAGTGTGTATTTATATCTTTGTATTATGACACTTCTTACCTGTCCAGTGGGCTGCCAATAGTGTAACTAAGGAGGGGCTGTTCCAAGTAATACCCTGTATTTAGGCATTCATCTCTCAATGAAGTGAAGAGGGTTACCTGTCCAAGAGTCCCCCCCCCCCTATAATGTTAGAAATGTCCCATGAGAGGGGGGGAGGGGGAATATGATAGGTGTACCTTATACTTTGTTGTTGTTAAATTCCCCTTAATAAATGCTATCTGGAGGTTGACCCATAATGTTTGTGTCTAATCTGCTTGCCAGGTTTCTGTGAAAAAATAGTAATGTTTTTTTTTCCTCAACAGTTTCCTTCCACGCCACAGGAATGGCAGACTGTGGCCTCCCACTTTGCCCAGCGGTGGGACTTTCCTAACTGCGAAGGGGCAATTGATGGGAAACACGTCCACATCGTCCCACCACCCAGCTCGGGGTCGTACTATTATAACTACAAGGGGTTTAATAGTATAGTGATGTTGGCGGTGGTGTCGGCTAATTACGAGTTCTTGTATGTGGACGTGGGGAAGAATGGCCGGATGTCCGATGGTGGAGTCATCGCCCAGACGGAGTTCTACAGGCGTCTCCAGAATGGCAGTTTGGACTTGCCACCTCCAGAGGACAATGTTGAAGGTCTCCCATTTGTGTTCGTTGCTGATGAAGCATTTGCGCTGGGGGACCACCTGATGCGGCCATTCCCGATGAGGACCCTCACCCCGGAACAGAGGGTTTTTAATTACCGGCTGGCCAGAGCCCGAAGAGTGGTGGAGAACACATTTGGAATCCTGGCCAGCCGGTTCCGACTATTTCTGACACCCATCCATATGGCGGAGTATAAACTGAACCATATTATACTGGCGTGCTGTGTTCTCCATAATTTTTTAAGAAAACATTCAGCCAACTATGCTGGCTCAGTTGGGCCTGAGGCCGGAATCCCAAATACTTCCACAATGACGGCACTTGAAAGTGGCTGTCCTGGCTTGCCCTCCCTGAATGCCCGTGATGTCCGGTTACGATACCTGGAGTTCTTTGCCGGTAGGGGGGCTATCAATATGCCAGACAATATGTGACACCTTTTTCAAATAAAAAACAACCAAAAGCAATTCTTGGTGGACATTTACTGCTTGTGTTTGTTTTAGCTGACCCTGACAGAAATGTGTTTGTCGTGATTGTGTAACCTTATAAAAAACAGTGTTGGCTGGTACTTCCTAAATGCAAAAACACATTTCACTTCAAGTGCACTTGCAACTGCACTGAACCTGCACTTGTAGTGCAAAGTGTATTTGCCCTTAGGAAATAACCCCCATTTGTGCATAAAACAACAATTACATCACCCCAAAAGTGTTGTAGTGTTGAGACAATAATCCACACATTCTTGAGTAAGGCACTTTTTTATACCTGCACAATCACATGTGCATTTACCAAAGGTTTTTAAAACAAACCAACATGTTTGTTGTATAAAATGTTTGCAGTAGCATTATGAATAATCAAAATATCCATTTCAGATAAAACAGGCCTGTGTAAAACCAACAAGAAAGCCAAAAACTAGAACTTACAAAGTTCACATTAGGTAAAACCTGAAGGCTATATCAGACATCAGTATTTAGGAACTGGGTTTGATATAGCGTTCAGATGGGGGGAACTCACCCCTGGAAAAGCCAAATTTGGAAGATGCACACCAATTTACGAATGTCAACATGTGCTATCTGCCATCAGGGGGGATCAAGGGACGTGTTTTGGGGGAGCAAGCCCTTCCTCAACGCTACTTTATAATTGAGGAAGGGGTTGCACCACCAAAACGCGTCCATTGATCTCCCGTGATGGCAGATAGCACATGTTGGCACACTGTGTGCATCCTCCAAATTTGGCTTTTCAAAACATTGTAAAAATTGAAATTACAGAAAACCGGTCATTTTGTGGGGTTTAAATTCGCCCCAAAACATCAATGATGTTATTATTTTTTGTAATAACATCACGTATTTGTTGCTGGATGTTTTGCAATTGGAGATTACATCCCATGATCTCCCCTATCAGTATCTGGGCACTTTCTGATGTAAATCGTTCTCTCTCCCTCACATCACGATCACCTAAAAAGAGATAAAGAACAAAAAAAAAGGTCTCAAAAATCTGCCACCAGCCATCTCTTTTACCTGAGTCTGTGGTCGCAGACACTCACCTCTTGTGGTGCCAATCTCCACCACGTCTTCTTCTTCCTCCTGCTCAGCATCTTGTGTTTGGGGTAGTTCCCCTTCTTCCAGAGGGGGGGGGTCTGTGTTCTCCTGGGATGAGGAGTGTCCGAGTCTTTTCTCCCCTATGTAAAACAAAAATGGTATACTTAGCACACAGATATTTGATGGCAGAACTATAGAAATAGGAAACATTGCTTGGAGGTGGGGTACAATTGTCTATTTTAGCCGAGTTCAAAGATGTATATTTTTTATTGCCCTTTGTCAAGCTGCAATACTTTACCTGTTTGGTACAAGCTTCACACATGTAACCCCCCCTATAGTATACACTGGAGCACCTGTGTGCCCCCCCTAATAAAAATGGTGTTCTTGTGTCCCACACTAGTGCTCCAGTGTCCAGATGTGAAAACAGCTGCTCAGTGTCCTCTCCTTACACACAATCTAGTTTGCATTTCATTCTAGTAACAAACCCATCTACCTAAACAAATATTTGGCATCCAAGTAGGCCCCAAAAAAATGTTGGAAAATGCATATGGCCTAAACAATGGTGTTCTAGAGGCCGAACGAAAAATGTTTGATACGAACGAATAATGGGCCCATGAACATTAAAGTTGACCTTTTTAAACGTTACAATTAATAAAAGCATATGGAGCAGAACGAACGGAATAAAGCCAGAAAGAATAGAAACACAGCACAACTACTTACTTTTTTGCAGCACTCTCCGGATCTTTCGGTACTGCTCCGGCTCTCTCAACTTCAGGTCCGACCACCGCTTCCTGAGCTGATCTTTGGACCTTAGTACCCCGAAATTCCGCTCGAGACTCCTGACCACTTTCGCCATGATCTTGGCCTTTCGGATGTTCGGGTTGGGGTAAGGCCCATATTTTCCATCATAGTCGGACTTCTTCATGATGTCGACCATCTCCAACATCTCCCCAAACGACATATTTGTGGCCTTAAAACGTCTCCTTCTGGATCGGGACGTGCCTGGATCCGGGCTTTCCTCCTCCTCCTCGTTGCTACAATTAGCACGCACCTGGTGTGACTCCGCCATCATGCTCTTCCCCCACTGCGCCGAACGAAAAGGGGCGGGGAATAGAATAGAAAGAACGTCAAGGGCAGGCGGAGTTACACACATGCGCAGTGTCTATAAAGCGTAACACGCGTGCGTATTACGTACGATCTGTGAGCGGAGGAAGGAGCATTGGACGCGCCGATCGTAAGAACAAAGGTAAGAGACAAACTTAGGCCTATACTGCTTCTAGATTGAGGCCTGATGTTAGTTGGGAGTACTAATTTATGATTGTGATTGATGATGCAATGTGGTGGGTGGGACTTCTTCAGCGGTCTTGTGGTCGCCGCTGAAGAAGTCCCGCCCACCACAAGGGACGTAACGCATACGGATCATCACCACGTGACTCGTGACGTCACCCGCGTCTTGCTCATTCATTTTCGTGGAGTATCCTATATGCCTGCATCCTTCGCACTGGGGTACAGTGCCAGCTTTGTAAGTTATTCTACGTTTTTAATAAATACATTTTAGCTTGAGACAGAGAGCACTAGATTTTATTCATTCTATTACATGTGATCGTTCCTTGAGACTGCAAGCTACCTGGTTCCAGTTACCTGCCCCTACACATCTCCCACTGCGGGAAAGGCTGTTTTAAGACCTCATTGAGGTGAGAGGCTAGCGATACTGGTGGTGGATCGTTATCACTTTATCAGTCACTTATTATTATTGGATATCACTTGCACATTGGGATCTTCATTTGGAATTCCCCCTTTTTTCTTTATGGACATTTATTTATGGACATTTATGTTTATTGATTATCCTTAGGGAAAATGTCAGCGCTGTACTGCTTTTTTCATTTCTCCCTTATATATGGACTCCTCAGGCCACCAATTTTGAGGTTTAAGAATTGATGTCTGCCGTGGGGGTCCCAGGCTTCACTAATTTCTGCTGTTAATCCAGTGTTGCCTTCCTCTTTGTTTGGTTCTGAGCCCTTAATAAAGGATTTTTGTTTTGAATTATACTCTCCTATGTGTTTTACTTCAAAAATGATGGTTTGTTTGTGAGGATTCAAGTACATTTCAAATATACAATGTGAAATGAACAAGGGACACCAACAACAAAAATCTCATGGAGATTAAATAATAAAAGATATCAATGGTGTTGTGGTAACTTGCCACACAAAACACACACAAAAATATTCTGGAGTAAAAATAAAAATAACATTGAACAAAGATCAGCCTTGGAAAAAATCCAAACATTAAAGAAAAAAAAAGGCTTAAAAACCAAAAAAAAAATCTAAAAAAATATAAAACTGTCAGATGTGACAACTAATAACAATATATTGAGGGAATCCCACTAAAAAAACACAAATCAAACTTTGTGAGAAGTGTGTGTGAATATGAGCAGCAAAACGACTTAATTCTTGTCACATTATAAAGAAGAAGAGAGTGCGCTGTATTAAACCATTTTTAACATTGCAGCGTGACGAAAGTGCTGTATCTATTGCGAACGCTAAGTTTACCAGAACGAGCTGTCCCGTGTCGGAATTTCTTCTGAGCATGCGTGGCACTTTGTGCGTCGGAACAGGCCACACACGGTCGGAATTGACGCGATCGGATTTTGTTGTCGGAAAATTTTATCTCCTGCTGTCCAACTTTGTGTGTCGGAAAATCCGATGGAAAATGTCCGATGGCGCCCACACACGGTCGGAATTTCTGACAACACGCTCCGATCGGACATTGTCCATCGGAAAATCCGACCGTGTGTACGGGGCATAACAGTAAAAATCCCTTACGCAGTGTAAGATTGAACCACTTCTTGTCAAACTTCATTATGAGGCCACGTGTCTTATTTAGAGGCCTTAGGTTAAATAGTTTCCTCCCAATACTAGAGTCACCATTCAAAGATTTGTATGTTTCAGTCATACCCCCTCTTAAGAGTCACTTCTCCAGGGAGAATAATTTTAGTGTCTTTAGTCATTCCTCATAATTGAGGTCCTCCAGCACCTATTTTAATTTTGTTACCCTTCTCTTCACTCTCTTCAGTTCAAGCACAATCTTCCTAAGAATCATGACCTGAACTGGACTGCATACACAAGATATTGCTTAACCAGAGTTTTGTAAAGTGGTATAATTATAGTTTTTTCTCTTGAGTAAATACCCTTGTTAATGCATGCTAATAGTTTGCTAGACTTGCTTGCTGCTGCTTGGCATTGCAAGCTATTGCTGAGTCTGTGATCTACCAGGACCCCAAGATCAATGCCATCCTCTATTCCCCCAGAGGTTCTCTCCCTAGTGAGTAACTTGCATTCATATGTTTAGCTTTTAATCCATTGTCTTACATTTTCAACATTAAATCTCATCTGCCAAATAGCTGCTTACCCTCTAGTCTAAGTAGGTATTCTTGTAAAGTTACTATATCTGCTTGTGAA
This sequence comes from Lithobates clamitans, assembly GCA_037952925.1. Taxonomy (NCBI): domain Eukaryota; kingdom Metazoa; phylum Chordata; class Amphibia; order Anura; family Ranidae; genus Lithobates; species Lithobates clamitans. Next base: position 6,364,890 of record JBBGZY010000787.1, on the reverse strand, counting down.
GTTATTAGATTGGATGGAGAGGGTCTGTGAACATCAATTTTCAAGTCTTGCCACAGATTCTCAATTGCATTTAGGTCTGGACTTTGGGTGGGTCATTCTAACACATGAAAATGCTTTGATCTAAACCATTCCATTGTAGCTCTGGCTGTATGTTTAGGGTTGTAGCCCTGCTGGGAGGTAAAGCTCCAGCCTAGACTGAAGTCTTTTGCAGACTCTAACAAGTTTTTTTCCAAGATTGCCCTGCATTTGGCTCCATTCCCCTTCCCATCAACTCTGACCAGCTCCCTGTCCCTGCTGTATAAAAGCATCCCCACAACATGAAGCTGCCCGCACCATGCTTTTTGGTGGGGATGGTGTGTTCTGGGTGATGTGCAGTTTTAGTTTTCCACTACACATTTCGTTTTGCTTTTAGGCCAAATAGTTCAATTTTTTATCTTAACCAGAGTTTTGTAAAGTGGTATAATTATAGTTTTTTCTCTTGAGTAAATACCCTTGTTAATGCATGCTAATAGTTTACTAGACTTGCTTGCTGCTGCTTGGCATTGCAAGCTATTGCTGAGTCTGTGATGTACCAGGACCCCAAGATCAATGTCACCCTCTATTTCCCCAGAGGTTCTCCCCCTAGTGAGTAACTTGTATTCATGTGTTTAGCTTTTAATCCATTATCTAACATTTTTCAACATTAAATCTCATCTGCCGGGGGGCGTGACTTCCGCTGATACGACCGGATGTGAGCGGCGGAAGCTCTGAGTTCAGCCTGAGTCTCTGACAGTATCCTGATTAGCATCTACTACTACCGAGACCCAAGACCCTGAAAAACAAACAAGTCAGGCGGCGAGATGAGTACTGAACATTCGGCAGCAGATCGCCTTAAAGAGTATGCGAGGATGGAGAAAACTGATGGCGTGCGGAGCCCTCCGCAGACAAGAAGCAACGGACCATCGGCGCTGGACGCCCAGAAAACCAGCACACCTTAGTCCCAGGCTGAGAAGCCAGAGAAGCCAGAGAAAGCAGCTAAACTGACGCTGGAGCAGGTGAGCGGACAACTAATGGCGGCCATCCAAGCAAGCAGCGCGCGACAGGTAAAATGGACGAGATTAAAACAGACATTGGATTGATTAGGCAAGATATGCAAAGTATTAGAGACAGGATGGCCGAGGTTGAAAATAAGATATCTCAGTTGGAAGATACAGTAATTCATATACCCAAAAAGATAGCAACAGTAGAAAAGCAGATTGGCACATGGCAGCAGAAAACAGACGATTTTGAGAATCGGATGCGCCACAATAATATAAGAATAATAGGTCTTCCGGAAAAAGCGGAGGGGTGTAACCCGGGGGACTTTATTGAAAAATGGTTGATAAATACATTCCCTGATATGGAGGTATCAAAAGCATTTGCAGTGGAACGGGTGCATAGGGTCCCTGCAGCGGTACCAAGGCCTGGGCTTCCCCCCAGACTACTGCTGGCGCGACTTTTGAATTACAGAGATACAATTCTGCGGAATGCAAGACAAAAAAGAGAGATTCACTACGAGAACAGCAAAGTGTCAATATTCCCAGACTTTTCTCTAGAGTTACAAAAGCAGCGGGCAACCTTTTATGAGGTTAGAAAGAAATTGAGAGAAGCAGGAATAGAATATTCTATGGCATATCCAGCCCGGTTAAGAGTGGATGAAGGAGGAAGGACTTTGTTTTTCAATACACCGGAGCAAGTTAAAGAGTGGATTCGCACTATTAAAACTGTAGCTAAATAACATGAAATGGAAAATCGTGAGATAATCTAAGGAAAAAGATGCTGCCGGGACAAAACATTGGAAGGAAAGGGGGGGAGGACTATGTTTGATTGATGACGGGAGGGGGGTGGGGTAGGGAGAGGAGAAATGATGGGGTTTGTTTTTTTGTCTGTTGTTTTTTTTTTTTCTCTTTTTTTTATCTCTCTCCCTCCTCCCCCCTGTGGCTCCTACTGGAGGTTGAAGCAGGGGACATGGGAGAGATGCGGGAGAATATATTGAACCCCTCTCATCACAGAGTGGAAGTGTTGGTGTGCCCCTGAAGGGGGATGGATAAGGGTGATGTTTTGATTTTAATACTTTTGAGGTAAAAGTGGATTGCTGGTGGTTTTTTTTTTGTTTTTTTTGGAATACGAGTCACAAAACACTCGGGGGAAATATTAGAGGTGTTATAGTAAACTAAGGAATTAATAATGAAGTGAACACAATAGAGGGGATAGAAATAAAGAGGGGGGAGGGTGGGAGTAACAAAGGGTGTTATTAAAAAATAATAGGGATAAAAGGGATAAAGGGACAGGGGAACCAGTGGGGAGAATGAAATCTAGTTACACATATACACACATAAATAACTTAAACACGGAAACACAGAAACACAGAAAGGGGGGGAGGGGTGTGAGGGTTAAAATTGGGTGAGGTGAGGGGGGAATCGATATATGAAATGGGGTGTTTTTTGTTTTGTTTTTTTCTCCCCTTCTTTCTTCCCCCCCCCCTCCCGCCTTCCCTAGTGATAGGGAGGGGTATATTAATAAATGCACCCCTCTTTTCTTTTTTATGGAGGGGGGGTTGAGGAGTAGACAGGCTGAAACAAGATGAATTACCTATATAACAACAGATGCGATATGTCGGTAATGCCATAAAATTAAGGATTAGTTTGATGTATGAATGGATGAATGGAGGGAAAATGGAAATATGGTTACTAAGGGAAAAGAGGAGAAGTAGAGGTCAGGCTTCCTGGTAAAAGAAGGATTAAGAATGGGTAGAAATGACTAGTAATTTAACTTTTTTATTTTGGAATGTGAGGGGTATGGGTACGCGAGTAAAATGGGCACAGATATTTACAGAAGTTAGGAAAACTCAGGCTAAAATAATCTGTATTCAAGAAACACATATGGTCAACGAGAGACTTGATTACCTGAAAAAACCTTGGATACAATGGTCCTATCACTCATGCCATACAACTTTTTCAAGAGGGGTTTCTCTAATGGTGCATCGATCGGTGGCGTGGGAGTGCATCAGGGTAAGGAGGGATCCAGATGGGCGTTATGTTTTTGTCTTTGCCCTGGTGCGCTCACTTCCAGTGGTTATTATGGGGATATATAATCCACCTCCAGCCACATTGGGAGTACTGAAGGAAGCAATGTCATTTATGTCAGAATATCCAGAGGCATATGTTATATGTATGGGAGATTTTAATATGTGGCTGGACCCAAAGATGGATAGATTTGGAAAAAAATGTCTTGGGAGAGGTGAAGGGTCTAAAACATTGGAAAACTTCTTGGGGGAGGTGGGATGGTTTGATCTATGTAGGATCAGAAACCCAGGGGTCAGAGTCTATTCGTGGCATGCTCCAGGTAGAGGGAGCATGTCTAGGATAGACCTGGCACTGGGGAATGAGAAAATACTCCCAATGGTGCACTCGGTTGCATATATGCTTAAAGGGGTATCTGACCACTCTGGGCTTATCTTTGAGTTGAAGATAGGTCCCAGAGGAAGGCGGCCGGGATACAGAATACAGCCCTATTGGCTAGCCCAGATTGGGTCAAATTACCGTGTACCGGAGCAAATGGAAATGTTTCTGGAGGCCCATGGGGACAGTATAAAGGGAGGATGTAACATGGGATACCTTTAAGGCGTATTTAAGAGGGATAGTAAGATCTACAATATCATACATTAAACGTGCTAATAGACGAGAGGAAGAGGAAATGGAAGATGTATGTAAGAAGGCCGAAGCAGAGTTTATTAAGAACCCCTCAATTATGAATCAGATAAAATGGGTAGGAGCGGTGTGTCAATACAAGAATCAATTAATAGTCAAAAATAAACGCAAGAGGCTCCAGTCAAAGCAAAAAAACTTTGACCAAGGATACTACGCCAATAAAATAGTAAATTATCTGATAAAACAACAAGTATCTACACTAGCTATAACAGAGGTAAGGGAGGAGAAGGGGGAGATGGTTAATACAGTGAAGGACATTGGGAGAACCTTCTATAGGTACTATGAGAGAATGTATACATCAACACTGACATGCACAGGAGAGGAGATAGAGAAATACCTAGAGGATTTGGAGTTCCTGAAATTATCAGAAGAGCAAAAAGGGGAATTGGAGAAAGATATTGAAGTAGAGGAGGTAAAAGAAGCTATTGAGTCTATGGGAAAGGGCAAATCACCGGGACCTGATGGTATCCCATTGGAAATGTACCAGAGGTATGTGGAAGTTATTGCTCCGATACTGACTAAGATGTATAGGGGGGGTTTGATCAGGGAGATGCCTTTATCCATGTATGAGGCAACAGTAATATTGATACCAAAACCAGAAAAAGACAGAAAAGATTGTGCGTCCTATAGACCAATATCTTTGTTAAATATTGATTATAAGGTATTGGCAAAGATATTGGCTAAGAGGCTTAATGGGGTTATTTTATCCATTGTATCAGAAGATCAAACAGGATTTATGCCGGGAAAGTCCACTACAAATAATATTAGAAAAACTCAGCTGATGGTTCAGCTGAGGGAGCACTTCCCTGAGTCGAGTGCCTTGGCATCGTTGGATACGGCCAAGGCATTCGACTCCATAGAATGGGAGTTCCTACAGGCAGTGTTGAAAAAAAGTGGATTTGGGAAAGGATTTAGAAAATGGGTGAGAATACTGTATAAACAACCATGCTCTAACCTCTTGATAAATGGAATTCTGTCTCCCACAGTGAAATTGCAAAGGGGAACAAGACAGGGGTGCCCGCTGTCCCCCCAATTGTTCTCACTTGCGATAGAAGCACTAGCTAATAGATTTAGACAATCCAAAATATATAAAGGGATTAGGGTGGGGGAAAGGATTGAACACATAGGACTATATGCAGACAACATCATATTATATATGGAGGATGCACACAGTTCATTAGGGGAGGCAATGAAAATAATAGAAACATATAGGATACTATCAGGACTTAAAATAAACTGGCAGAAATCCGCATTGATGTTATTAGGGCCAGGAAAACAGAGGAATCCTCAGACCCCATTAAAAATAGTGGAAACTTTTAAATATTTAGGAATAAATATCACATTGGAACCAGAAGAAGCTCTTAAAAATATAGACCCCTTGGTAAAATATGTAAAGAATAAATTGGGAGTATGGAAAAAACTACCATTATCAATGGCAGGGAGAATACAGTTGATCAAATCTATTATACTACCGAAGTGTCTCTATGTGATGGCGCATTCAGAGGTAAAGATACCAAAATATATATTTAAAAAATTAAATTCCCAGCTAACTAGGTTCATTTGGGCAAATGGGCGATGTAAATTAAAGCTTTCCATGTTACAAAGACCTAACACTGCAGCAGGGTTGGCAATACCAGATCTATATTTATATTACCTGGCGGGGCAATTAAAACATTTAAGAACTTGGGTAGTTCAGGAACAAGAAACAAGGGTGGAGAAATATTTGCTAAATAAAATGCAGGTAGCAGATCTACTGGTAGGATTAGAAACAGCAGAATTAAGAAAGATCGGAGTAAAAATTCCTCTTCTAAAGCTGGCTAGGTCAGTGTGGAAGGAGGTTAAAAAATTGACGAGATTTAAGGACATTCCACCAGAAACGGCATTATGGAATAAGCCAACGTTTGAAAAATTAGAAATATTGAAGATAGTAGTTATTGGAAACAGAAAAAAGTAAAAACTATCGGCCAGATGTATAATAATAATGTAATATTGACATATGAGAATCTGTGTAAACAATATAACCTCCAGAGTAAACAATTTTATAAGTACTTACAGTTAAGACATTTACAACAGGAAAAGTTTGAAAGAAAAGAACCAAAAATCTCTAGATATCCCCTTATAGGCATATTAAAATCTCAAGGACCAAAGGGATTGATATCTAAGTTGTATTCACACCTATTACAGAGTAAAATAAGTGGGGACCCGGTGGGCGTGAGAGATAAATGGCAGGGGGTCATCCCGGGAATGAGTGATCAGGACTGGGATGAAATCTGCTCCTCGCATTTGAAAGTATCGCCGGCAATAAATAACAGGATAATTCAATTAAATATAATACATCAGACATACTTGGCACCAAACAGACTGTATAGGATGGGGAGGATGCAGGTGCCAGACTGTACAAGATGTGGGGAAGGAGGAGCGGATTTCATCCATGTGATGTGGCAGTGTGGATGTATAGGAAGGTATTGGCAACAGGTGGTCAAGAAATTAGGAAAAGTCATAAATATACCTTTAACGGCCACTGTCGAACTATGTGTGCTGGGAGTGGTAAAAGAAAGGGTGTGTGGATACACCAGGATATTTTTGCAAAAAGTATTATTCCTGGCCCGAAAACAAATAGTGGAAAAATGGATCCAGCCAAATCCATCTACAATAAATCAATGGGTGAGAGCAGTAAACAAAGTGGTACCACATGAGAAAATAATGTATGAACAAAGAGGAAATATGCAGAAATATGATAAGATTTGGGCAAAGTGGAATAAATCACACTTGACGACAGATACAGGGAGACCAGAAAATATAGTATAAAATGAGTAAAAGGGGAAAGAATTAGTGACCATAAGATGGACGAGAGGGAAGAATGGGTTGTAAGTGTGAATGGGTATGAAAATAGATATATATGTAAAAATTTGTGGAAGAAACGATATAGATATGATAATGTAAGCTATGTTAAATAATCTGTAAGTAAAAATTTTTGTAATAAAGAGTTAAAAAAAAAAAAAAAAATCTCATCTGCCAAATAGCTGCTTACCCTCTAGTCTAAGTAGGTATTCTTGTAAAGTTACTATATCTGCTTGTGAAGTTATTAGATTGGATGGAGAGGGTCTGTGAACATCAATTTTCAAGTCTTGCCACTGATACTCAATTGGAATTAGGTCTGGATTTGAGTGGGTCATTCTAACACATGAATATGCTTTGATCTAAACCATTCCATTGTAGCTCTGGCTGTATGTTTAGGGTTGTAGCCCTGCTGGGAGGTAAAGCTCCAGCCTAGTCTGAAGTCTTTTGCAGACTCTAACAGGTTTTCTTCCAAGATTGCCCTGCATTTGGCTCCATTCCCCTTCCCATCGAATCTGACCAGCTCCCTGTCCCTGATGTAGAAAAGCATCCCCACAACATGAGGCTGCCCGCACCATGCTTTTTGGTGGAGATGATGTGTTCTGGGTGATGTGCAGTTTTAGTTTTCCACCACACATTGCGTTTTGCTTTTAGGCCAAATAGTTAAATTTTTTATCTCATCTGATCAGAGCACCTTCTTCCACATGCTTGCTGTGTCCCCCCACATGGTTTCTCACAAACAGCAAATGGGACTTGTTATGACTTTCTTTCAACAATGGCTTTCTTCTTGCCATTCTTCCATAAAGGCCAGATTTGTGGTGTGTATGACTGTGGACAGATTCTCCCACCTGAGCTGTGGATGTTTGCAGCTCCTCCAGAGTTACCATGGGTATCTTGGCTGCTTCTCTTATTAATGCTCTCTTTGCCCGGCCTTTCAGTTTAGGTGGATGGCCATGTCTTGGTAGGTTTTCAGTTCCTCTTTCCTCTTTCGGATGATGGATTGAACAATGCTCTGTGGGATGTTCAAAGCTTGGGATATTTTTGTATAATCTAACCCTGCTCTAAACTTCTCCACAGCTTTATCCCTGACCTGTCTGGTTTGTTCCTTGGCCTTCATGATGCTGTTTGTTCACTAAGGTTCTCTAACAAACCTCTGAGGGCTTAACAGAACAGCTGTATTTATACTGAGATTAAATTACACACAGGTGGAATATTTACTAATTAGGTGACTTCTGAAGGCAATTGGTTCCCCTAGATTTCAGTTAGGGGTATCAGAGTAAAGGGGGCTGAATACCAATGCACGCCACTATTTTCAGATATTTATTTGTAAAAAATTTGGAAAACCATTTATTATTTTCCTTCCACTTCACAATTATGTGCCACTTTGTGTTGGTCAATCACATAAAATCCCAATAAAATATATTTACATTTTTGGTTGTAACATTACAAAATTTGAAAAATTTTAAGGGGTATAAATACTTTTTCAAGGCATTGTAGATCCTCTCGAGAGCTGGTACTGTCCAGCTCAGCCGATGTGCAATGTACATATTTTTAGCTGCTTCCATTGTTTTAGAGAGGTTCTAGTCAAACACTAGACCCAGACTACATCATTAGAAGATGACAATAGCTTGAACATTTGACATATTTGACATATGCCATATGTGATACAGCAGTGACATCTAGTGTTAGGAAATGTTTTACTCAAAGAAACCGATGCAGAAAAGGATTTGCTCATGTGGGAATCCCCACCCAAGCTTTTCAAATAAAAGGCCAGCAGCATAAGCTAAAAGGAAGGCTCCATTACAATACAAGAACTAAGAAGCAAAGTCTGTGCCAGAGGGGACATCACAAGACCAAAGGAGGAACTTCACCTGAGGATAATGCTAGCACCCAATTTTCTGCCATCACTCGAGTAGAGCCTGGGGCCATATTGTTACAGAACCCAAGCAAGTAATTTTTGTGTATTCCTATTGTACACAGACCATTGTCTATGCTCATTTACAAGAAGGGTTAGGTAGTGTGTGCATATGTTGTATGTATATAATACTTTGTATGTCTTGTATTGTTTTCCAACAATTGTAAGCAGTTTGTGTGTGTACAGCATTCTTGTTTAGTAAAAGCACATAATATACTACAAAAGATACAAAGCAAAACATCTAGCCTTTTTACTAGTAATATACATATTTTTTTTTTAATAGATTTTTTTACTCTACTCAGAATTGTTTTCTCGTAAACTATTTTAGTTGTCCTAATCATGCTCTTGCATTTCATATTACATTTTTCATAGTTTTGAAGTGCTGATAGTGACTGTTTGGCCTTATATTTATTAAAGACTGTTTTTTCTCATTAATGTTAATTTTAAGTTAATTTTCTAGTATTTAGCCACCCAGGTTTAACTTTTGTTCTTTTATATTTGTTGCCGAGTGTAATGCACTGAAGAATGCAAATGTTTAATATGTCCTTATTAAAGCATTCCTACTTTTGATCAGTGTTCTTTGTTGTAAGCATTTAATCTCATTTAGTGTCATGTGATATGTAGCTTAGTAAAGTTGGCTCTTTTAAAATTTAATATTCTTGTGTTACTCTCATGTCTCCTTTTCTTATAATTTATGGTAAATGTAACTTCTCTGTGATCACTGTTACCTAAATTATCCCTTACTTCCACCTCTGCAATTAGCTCTGTGTTGTTTGTAATTAGTAATTCCAGCAGAACATTATTTCTAGTTGGGGCTTCCACCATTTCATTAATGAGATTATCATGCATTACATTCACGAAGCAATGAACCTTAGCTGAGTGTGTAGTTTCCTCTGCCAAATCAATATCAAGAGCGCTGAAGTCCTTCAAGATTATAACATTGCCTTGCCTCCCCACCATCTTTGACTGTGAAAGTAGATGGGCCTCATCCTCCTCCCTAATATGGGGGGCATATAGCATACACCCACAAGAAACTTACTGCGTGTTTCCTCCTTTTATACCTCCGAACACAAAACTCCACCTTTCACACACATAGGATGGACTTGTGTCTTTTTTCAACCTCACCTACTATGTAAATATTTAATAGCTTCTTACACAATGGCATCTTTTTCACTATCAAATCTATCTTCACATACATAGAGGTTGATACATTAGATTTATTGAATTGAATTGTGGACCAGTTTAATGTTTATGCCAACCAATTCATTGCCAACAATCTAACTATATATTATGCCCAACCATTTCATTGACTTGGCCAAAAAATAAAAAAAACTGTAGTGATAAAATATCACCAAATGAAAGCTCTGTCTATCTAAAAAAATGTAAAAATTTCATTTGGATAGAGTGTAACTTTACTGTCTTTCAAATTGACAGCACTGAAATCTTAAAATTGGCCTGGACAGGTAGAGGGAGAAAGTATTGAAGTGGTTACATATGTTTATTGACTGTTAATCATTGACCATATTATCTCATGCTAAAAAGTGTCCTCTCCTTTCCATAGTGTTACTGTTCAATAAGTGTGTGTTTCAAAATTAGCTTGCTTATACAGCAGACTAAGATTGCAATAATTTCCAATGTTGAAACAAAGCAAACAATACTATCTCTGCAATGGAGGTGCCAGGGAACCCATTGCATTTCATATGAAAAACGAATATAATGATTGTATATTGTCCACCTGATAGAAAAGATCAAGTGAGGAAAAATGATTTAAAAAAAAATTACAAAAATAGAGTTGCATAAAATTAAATCTGGTTAGGCTCCCTGGAGGCTAAAAGTGAATTCATGGCTGAATCAAATCTGTGCAGCATGTCAATGGGGAGGCAACGTAATGACTAAGTGCTAATGTGTTGTTTAAATAGGAAATTAAGTGGTTGGATCCACCTATGTCCACCTGTGTCTCTTTTCCCTCTCTGGTTGTCACTAGCATTCTGGTCTCCCAAGCCGCACCGGAAGCCCGCCGACACACTACATTAGACCAAACATTGCCAGCAACGTGGTGCAAAACGAGGCCAAGCCGTCCTCAGTCCAGATAGGATTGAAATCGGAGCGGAAACTTGCTACATTCCAGGGTCAAATACCAAGGGGGCCACAGTTCTCCCCAGTAGGGAACAGGAAAAAGGAGCTTCCCTCCCCCCTACAAGGTCAGAAAAGCTGCCCATGCATGCCGGGTGCTATTCAACAGCCCCCCCTGGGAACCAAGGGCCCCTCTGAAACACAAGAACTATGGCAATGTATAGCACCATGTCAAATGTGACAAATTATGTCAAATGAGAATCATTACCAAATTTTTTAACCAGCTTAAGAAAGTACCCCCTACCCCTCTCATAACTTTCAGGAGAGCAACCTCTATTAGAGATGTCATTATTCATAGTAAATTTAAGGGAGACAAGCAGAGGGACCCATGCAAATATAAAGGCACCTTTATATGCAGGGCATGCCACTACTGTAGGTACATGTGAACAAATTCTTCTGTCCAATTACCCAATGGAAAAATCATTAAAGCACAACAATTTGCCAATTGTAAAACCTTTGGAGTAGTATATGTAATGTTATGCGACTGTGGTTCTTTTTAAGTGGGGAAGACTACGGTAAACTTTTGGAGGAGGGTATACAGACACATTCATAGCATGAAAACTTGCAATCCGGAGCTGCCCCTGGGTCGGCACATCAACCCCATCCATGGGGCCATTTTTTAAAAAATTATTTTTTTTGATTCTTGATCCATCCCAGCCAGGGACTGGAACAAGCTCCTCTTACAGAGGGAGCTAAAGTGGATTCACCATTTAAAAGCTACTACATTCTCAGGCCTCAGTGAGCTGGTTAATTTTTAACCTTTCCTTGATGGTTTCACATCAGGAGGGATGGAAAAATAAAACTTCTCCAGTGCTCCATACATTCCTGCCCACTTTTTTTTTTTATTTCTGTATAATTGTTATGTATGATTGTTACTTACTATGTATGCCCAAAGTGTGTAAAGGGTTTTTCCCTTTATTCATTTGTTTCGGAAATGTTTATTTATTGCACATACTTGTGGTGCATTGCCATCATTTTCATGTTTCAGTGGGGCCCTTATTTCCGAGGGCAGGAGTTAGGTGGCACTTTGCACGTGTGGGCAGGTTTTCTGTCCTTGTGTTCTTGTCCCCTTCTGGGCAGATCTGTGGCCCCATTGGTATTTGACCCTGGAGTGCAGCAGGTTTCCACTCCATTTCCGATCCTATCTGGACTGAGGATGGCTTGGCCTCGCTTTCCAGTTCGTTGCCCAGTAACATTTGGTCCAATATAGCATGTCGGAGGACTTCTGGTGGGACGTCGCCCCACCCACCGCCATGTGGAGACATCATGTGCTGCGTTCGGGAGACCAGCCTGCTGGCACCAACCAGAGAGGGGAAAAGAGACACAGGTAGACATGACACACCTAGGTCCATCCCCACCTGGGTGGATCCAAGCACTTAGTTTCCTATTTAAATGACACATTAGCAGTTCGTCATTATGCTCCATATAGCTTTAAAGCTACAGTCGTATGCAAATGTTTAGGAACCCCTTACAATTTCCACGATTGTCTTTTATAAATATTTGGGTGTTTGGATCAGTAATTTCATTTTGATCTATCAAATAACTGAAGGACACAGTAATATTTCAGTAGTGAAATGAGGTTTATTGGATTAACGGAAAATGCGCAATATGCATCAAAACATAATTAGACAGGTGCATAAATTTGGGCATCCCAACAGAAAAATCACATCAATATTTAGTAGAGCCTCCTTTAGCAGAAATAACAGCCTCTAGACGCTTCCTATAGCCTGTAATGAGTGTCTGGATTCTTGATGAATGTATTTTGGACCATTCCTCCTTACAAAACATCTTCAGTTCAGTTAGGTTTGATGGTTGCCGAGCATGGACAGCCCACTTCAAATCACCCCACAGATGTTCAATGATATTCAGGTCTGGGGACTGGGATGGCCATTCCAGAACATTGTACTTGTTCCTCTGCATAAATGCCAGAGTAGATTTTGAGCAGTGTTTTGGGTTGTTGTCTTGTTGAAATATCCAGCCCTGGCGTAACTTCAACTTTGTGACTGATTCCTCAACATTATTCTCAAGAATCTGCTGATATCAAGTGGAATCCATGGGACCCTTAACTTTAACCAGATTCCCAGTACCTGCACTGGCCACACAGCCCCACAGCATGATGGAATCTCCACCAAATTTTACTGTGGGTAGCAAGTGTTTTTCTTGGAATGCTGTGTTCTTTTGCCTCCATGCATAACGCCCCTTGTTATGACCAAATAACTCAATTTTTGTTTCATCAGTCCACAGCACCTTATTCTAAAATGAAGCTGGCTTGTCCAAATGTGCGCTTGCAGACCTCAAGAGACTCAGTTTGTGGCGTGTGTGCAGAAAAGGCTTCTTTCGTATCACTCTCCCATACAGCTTCTCCCTGTGCAAAGTGTGCTGAATTGTTGAAGGATGCACAGTGACACCATCTGCAGCAAGTTGATGTTGTAGGTCTTTGGAGGTGGTCCGTGGGCTGTTTCTGACCGTTCCCACCATCCTTCGCCTTTGCCTCTCCAATATTTTATGTGGCCTGCAACTTCTGGCCTTAACAAGAACTGTGCCTGTGGTCTTTCATTCCCTCACTTTGTTCATCACAGTGGACACTGACAGCTAATATCTCTGTGATAACTTTTTGTAGCCTTCTCCTAAACCATAAGGTAAAATAATCTTTGTTTTCAGGTCATTTGAGGGTTGTTTTGAGGCCCCCACGTTGACACTCTTCAGAGGAGAGTCAAAGAGAACAACAACTTGCAATTGGCCACCTTAAATACCTTTTCTCATGATTGGATGCACATGTCTATATAGTTCAAGGCTTAATGAGCTCACCAAACCAATTGTGTGTTCCAATTAATCAGTGCTAAGTAGTTACAGGTATTCAAATCAACAAAATGACAAGGGTGCCCAAATTTATGCACCTCACTAATTTTGTGTTGATGCATAGTGCGCATTTTCTGTTAAACCAATAAACCTCATTTCACTACTGAAATATTACTGTGTCCTTCAGTTATTTGATAAATCAAAATGAATTTGCTGGTCCAAACACCCAAATATTTATAAATGACAATCATGGAAATTGTCAGGGGTTCCTAAACTTCTGCATACGACTGTAATTTTGAAACACCCACCACTAAGCATATTTATTTTTTTCTCTATGTAATTCTATTTTTGTAACCTTTTTTTAAATTATTATATATATTTACCTTACTTAATCCTCTTAATCTAGTGGATAATATACATTCATACTGGTTCGTTATATGAAATGCAACAAGTTCTTTGCCATCCCCATTGCAGAGATAGCACTTTTTTATGCTCCTTGCCATCTGTATTGCAGTAATAGCTGCCTTCTTTCAATATTGGAAACTATTACAATCTCAGTTTGCTACAATATAATTATTCATTCATTTGTAGATACTTTTTCCGATGTACACATAAAATCTACCTACAAAAGCCCCTCTCCAAACAGCTTACTTGGGAGCTTTATGCTTCAACTTGAGGTATGTGATCCTCATAGATACACCTTTGTGATCTATTTGAGACACTTCATTAGTTTTCCCTAAATATTCCTAAATTATATTTCCTAAACCTTCTTTCTGTATGTCGGTGCTAGGCGGTCTCAGTTCACACCTGACTGGCCCTTTCTGGGGGAGGAAAGCCTATCCAATTCTCTTCCCCCGCCTCCGTATGTCCATACTGGCTCTGGGTGTTGCAGTAGTTCCATGAGGATGGTGGGAAATGTGTGGTCTTACCTGCTGTTTTTATATGATCGTTTCAATTTCCACCTATATATGCTAATATGCTGTGATTATTACCATAGATCACATCATACTATTTGCAGAGTTGTCCCTGAATAGGAGGCTAGTTGACTTTGAAACATGTTGGACATACTATGTGATCTCTGTAGAAAGATTAGGTCACATGTATTACATTATATGATTCTGTGTTCACCAAACAGTTTTTTTTTCCTTTTGGAATAAAGGCTTCACATAAACAAATAAAAAACAGAGCATTTTAAGCACTCCTTTGAGTGTTAAATGGTTTGTCTCAACCCTCTAACTGCTACTTTGTCTGGACAGCTTGGTCTGTTAAAATAAGTTGAAAAACAACAGACTGAATCACCAGGTGAAAATAGGAAAAGCATCTAGAAAAGAAAACAAATGCAGTCACCACTCCTTAAAATTGGTGAGCCACAATTTAATAAATGCTTGTTTTTGTGTTTCATACTACTTTAAATTGCTTACTGTATGACTCCCATTGTATTACAATCCACAAAATGAAAAAATAATTTGCTCATTTGAAATAAAACTAAAAGTGCCTGGTTTAATACTAATAATACTACTACTAATAAAAATGAATTACATTTTCCTACCAGCTTGTTTTTTTCTGTAAAATAGATACCAGATGATTGCAGCTCCCCTCCTGAACCAGCATGCTACTCCCCTCTCTCCTGAACCATAACAGGCCGCATGTCCTCAACATGGGGAGTGTATTTTATTAGTTGAAGGCTCCCTGACAAAAAAAAAAGCCTTGACATATTGATGAGGGTAATGACCTCTGGCCCACAATCCTTGCTCAGTGATTGTAGAGGTCTGCAGGTAGGGAGCTTATCAGAATTTAGAAAACATAAGGGGGTTCTTAGATACTAACTTCCTCCCTAAGTAAATGAGTAAGGACTACACAATACCCCCCTAATCATTCACTAAAAAATGTAAACCATAAACAGACACATCACACACTTTGACAAGTCCTATATTAAAAAAAAAAAAATAAAACCCCAAAAAGTCCCAAAATGTAAAATCCATTGTCAATCATATCATCCAGTGATGCAGGTCTCCGTCAGAGCCTGATGATCATCTCCCACTACTTGATGAATGACAGATTGCCAGTTGACAGGTGAATGTAAATAAAGGTGACTGATGTCACTGACCAAATATAGCCATGGACATATCTTGTTAGTGATGTCCACCACTAACCCTGCCCTTTTCTTTAAATTCAGCTGTCAGCTAGGATTCCGTCACTGGTTGTTGTCACATTTAGTAGTGGTAGTAATACCACTGTTATGTGTATTACTTCCTGTTGCAGCCAGAGCTTTGGCTTGATTGTTAGGCAAAAACCCCATTTGTTTCACCAAACAAGCAAAATTTGGACCAAATTCTAGTTTGGTATAAATTCAAAGTTCATCCCTATTTCTGGTATATATACTTTTTTATCACACCTGATATTTTTTACCGCTGAGTTATAACATAAAATACAGTCATATTTTGGCACCAGGGAGCCACAGGTGTTGCATGCAGCAGATATAAGCATCTCTGAGTGCAATGTCCTGGTGTCCAACCTGTGACCCTATGACCCTGGGGCTGCATGCAGACACTAATCTGTATTTCAATATTGCCCTGTTATAGTAGTGATTTCTATTAGTCCCATGTAATATGTCTCTAGTCTATGACCATCTCCAGAAACATGTCCGAGTCTCCAACAACTTCTATGGCATGTTCTCAGACTCTTGAACCATATTTGCAACGTACCATGTCTGCATCTCTGACCATCTCATGTACCGTGTTTGCAGTCTCTGACCATCTCACATACCATGTCTGCAATCTCTGGCCATCTCACGTACCATGTCTACAATCTCTGACCATCTCACGTACCGTGTTTGCAGTCTCTGACCATCTCACATACCATACCTGCAGTCTTTGACCATCTCACATACCATGTTTGCAGTCTCTGACCATCTAACGTGCTGTGCCATTGACTGGTTGCTATAGAAACATGTGGAGGCATTAGAAATATTGCTGCATACAGGCGTCTGTGACCCTAGGATCGGCCCTGCGCTTCCGCATATGTAAACAGTGTTCAAACCACACATGTGAGGTAGCCCCACTATCGCTAGAGTGAGAGTAATAATTCTAGGGCAGGGCCTCCTCTGTAACTCTAAACAGGTAACCTGTAAAATATGTTAAAGTGTCGCCAGTGGAGATTTTTAAGTACATTTTAAGCATTGTATGTTGCCATTCCATGAGTGTGCGCAATTTTAAAGCATGATATGTTAGGTATCTATTTACTCGGTGTAAACGTAAATGGTGTACACGCCACCATGTTATCCAAACTACAGTCTGGGGCTAACCCTACAAGGAAGAGTCTAGGACAAGGCCAGGTAGCGAAGGGGCTGAATGCCCCCACAGAAAGCTTGCTGGCTGAGGGGACGGAGGATGTTCAAGGTCGAGCAAATTCACCCCCTAATACGTCAGCGCTGGGGGAAGCAGAACCATCATTAACGGATATAGTGCATGCAATTAATTCCTGCAAAAGCTCTATAAATGAAATGTCAGTCCAGCTGAAAACTGTGCAGGAAGAATTGTAGCATAGTCTGACTGTATTATTCTAGAACTTCATTAACACTATGATTTAGTCCAATTCACATAATAAACACAATGTTCTATAATTAGGGGAGGCAGAGAGGGGGTAGGGGGTAGGTGGAAGGGAACAATGAGCATAGTACCCCCTGATATCAAGGGGTATGGCATAGAGTTTTCTTCATATGTGTTTTATGTTTTGTGTTTTTGTTTTGTTTGTTTTGTTTGTTTGCTTAGATGCGGGTTGTGTAGGGTTAAGGGGAGGGGAGGGGTGGGATAGGGAGGGCAGGGTGAAAGCACATAAGTTTAAATAAGCTAATAACACTTAAAACGATTGATATACAGTATGTAACGGTCATATTAGGATGCCCTCCAAGAGGCCTAGTGGCCACGTGGGTGGGATGCATGGGTGGATGAGATGGATCAAGAGGTGTGTTTGGTACACAAGATTGTTTGAAAGCAACTATAGCTATGAGGTTAAGCAAGATAGGGTCACAAAACTGACACTAGAAAATTATGAAATTCAAGAAAGTCACATTTATGGAAAACGGCACTGGTTATTTGATTTACACAAAACTATACTTTGATGGTTAAAAGCACTCAGTCTAAAAAATAAATTTTGTGTTCTTGGAATGTCCGGGGGATGGGAGACCCAGAGAAAAAAGCAGCAGTCCATCTGATTGTAAAAACATATGAGGCAGCTATCCTTTGCCTACAGGAGACACATCTTACTAAAACTTCTATTCCTCAACTGAGGTGGCGGGACTACTGAACACAATTCCACTCAGTTCACTCCTCTTATTCCAGAGGGGTGAGCATCTTTATTAGATCTGGAGTGGCTTTCTCTTGTATACAGTCTAAGATAGACGAACTAGGCCGATAGATCTTGCGTAGTGGCAAATGTATACATTCCTCCCCTTTTGACGTTTCGATCCTCTGTGGGCTGACTGAGTTTCTCCTGGATAAGCCAGGTGTGCGGGTAATAGTAACAGGGGATTTCAACATGGTAATGGACCAGAAATTAGACAGGTTCCCCACAGGGACATATACAGGTAATGCAGGGGATGGCCGGCTTTCCAATTTTTCGAAAGAAACCGGATTGAGAGACATCTGGAGAACACGGAATCCAAGGACCCGTCAGTGTTCGTGTTTTTTTAGGACACACTCAACTCTTTCCAGGATTGATTTAGTCTTGGGGAATGATGAGATGATGCCCCTGATAAAAAATGTGAATTATAAACCAAGAGGCCTGTCGGACCATTCCCCGGTGACAGTGTCATTAGAGTTGGGCGAACGTAATCATCCAGGGGGGTGGAGGTTAAGCCCCTTTTGGATCAAACTGATGGGAAACCCGATTGAGATATTGGTGTCCCTGGGAGTGTTTATTGACTCGAACTCGGCACTGCCCCAGAAGGAATAGTTTGGGACACTTTGAAGGCCATTTTATGAGGTATAATGATACAACAGATTTCCAAAATTAAAAAACAGACCAAGGATTGGGAGAGACTAATTGGGCAGAGGGTAACAATAGCAGAAGAACAATATATTAATAACCCGACACCAAACACACTCAGGAATTGGACAGAAGAGAAACACAACAATTGTCTAGTAACCCTCCGGAAGACAGAAAACAAATATCTTTTTCAGAGACAAGCTGCTTTCGGTGATGGGGAAAGTGTGGGCCGCATGCTGGCACAACTGGTCAGGGCAAACTCCCCCACTTCTGTGGTACCTACAATTATTACAGAGAATGGAATAGCGACTTCATATACTCCAGAAATAGTGGGTAAATTTAAAGATCATTACAAGGACCTGTATAGTTCTCGCCAGAACGAGATGAGGGAGGGAATGGACAGTTTTTTTAGGGACCTGAATCTCCCCTTTCTTACCGAGATGGATAGAGCAGAGTTGGACCGTCCCATAACGCTAAAGGAGATGCAGCGGATAACTAATGAGATGGCGAGGCAGAAATCCCAGGGCCCAGATTGCCTCCCAGCCGAGATTTACCAGCATTACGGGAAGGTATTGCTTCCTGAACTCCTGAGGGTATTGAATGGCTCGCTGCTAACGGGAGTGCTCCCCCTATCAATGATGGATTCCACTATAATTACCATACATAAGGAGGGCAAAGACCCTCTTGATGTTGCCTCATATAGGCCCATTGCTCTGCTGAACACAGATATGAAAATCCTTGCAAAGGTCTTGGCGGCCAGGTTTAACAAAGTCATAGCGAAACTCACCACCCTGACCAAACGAGTTTTAAACCTGGAAGAACATCAAGTACAAATAAAAGGCGGATATATTTGAATCTCCAGGTCACAATGGATGGGGTTGGAGATAGGGTCATTCTATCTCTGGAAGCCACCAAGGCCTTTGACAGCTTAGAGTGGCAGTATCTCTGGAAGGCAATGGAAGCAGTCCAACTTGGACCGGGTTTCATCAACTGGGTCAAGATGCTTTATAGAGCCCCAGAGGCCAGAGTAAAGGTAAACAATGAACATTCTGATACATTTGAATTGGGGAGGGAGACGAGACAGGGATGTCCCCTGTCACCCCTCCTCTTTGCCATTGCGATTGAGCCTCTGGCTATTGCCCTCAGATCCTCTGACAAGGTGAGGGGCTTTAGAAGAGGTGATCTAGAGGAAAAACTTGCATTATATGCAGACCACCTTCTGTTTGGTCAAATCTCTTGGTTAACGATAAATGGGGCAAAATCCAGCTTGCTACCCATAGACCCCTTGGGAGGCCCCTTGCCCAAGGAGGTGGCCCAGATCCAAGTGGTAAATAAATCTAAATACTTGGGTATAAATATTTCTAGGGACCCCCAACTTTATACCTCAGACAATATTGACCAGTTATTGGCCAAATTTAGGGGGAAAAAAGTGTGGAAATGCCTGCTGTTATCTGTGGCAGGTCATTGCAATCTAATTAAAATTATTTGGATGCCACAGCTCCTTTATGTACATCATAATTCCCCAATTTGGTTGCATAAAAAGTGGTTTCACAGGATGGACACTTTGTTTAGAGAAATTATCTAAGTAATTTTCTAGCAAGAAATACAGATTTTTACTTGCAAACAACAAATGTCAGAAAAAGGCCTGGTCTTTAGGTGGGTAATATCTTTAAATAATTGTCATACCAATATCCCATCCACATGTCCAGTCAGCTTTTCAGCCAGCTATTTTCTTCAACTGAGTTATTCCTAATCATCTATTAAACTAACCAAATATAGGGGGTGTAATTTATAAAGCAGTGAATGTGTCACCAAATATCCACTGCAGGTTTATTGATTATTGTCATTTTAAATATATGAACCATGAAGATACACTAATGCCCTGTACACACGATCGGACATTAATCAGACATTCTGACAACAAAATCCATGGATTTTTTCGAAGGATGTTGGCTCAAACTTGTCTTGCATACACACGGTCACACAAAGTTGTCGGAAAATCCGATTGTTCTGAATGCAGTGACGTAAAACACGTACGTCAGGACTATAAACGGGGCAGTAGCCAATAGCTTTCGTCTCTTAATTTATTCTGAGCATGCGTGGCACTTTGTGCGTCGGATTTGTGTACACACGATCGGAATTTAACGGATCGGATTTTGTTGTTGGAAAATTTTATAACCTGCTCTCAAACTTTGTGTGTTGGAAATTCCTATGGAAAATGTGTGATGGAGCCCACACATGGTTGGAATTTCCGACAACAAGGTCCTATCACACATTTTCCATCGGAAAATCCTATCGTGTGTACAGGGCATAACAGTGGTTGTTTAGTGAATGTCACATTAAATTCTAGTGTTACTGCTTATATACTTAAAACATAATTCCAGACACTATCAGTTGAACAGATTTACAATCTCTAGTAGCCCTTTAAATCTAAGGTGCCTTTATTTGCTAGACTTGCTCCAGGAAACATATTATCATACCCTCCCCAGTTAGTACAGATCCCACCTGCCTATAAGGCAATTGTCAAAATCAGCAAGGCTGGTATAATAGAAAACAATACTGGTGTTATGTCTCTGCTTTGCCATTCACAAAAGGCTATTAGGGACAGCTTTGCCATGGAAGTGGGAAGCAGAGAGGAGATGTCTCTGGGAGGACATAGAGGAAATCAGTGAAAACCTTCTAAAGATTGCAACAGCCTCCAGTAGTGAGATGGATGAATTGCGGGCTACAGCAGGCAATTTGTCAGAAAGAAACAGTGAGCTACAAGAACACTTTCAGAGGTGCAGCATGGACTGTGATATGAAGAGCAAACTTTTAGAATAATTGCGAATAAAGGTGTCAGAGATGGAAGAGAGAGGTGCGGAGGAAAGAGTTGCAGCGTATTGTGGACAGTCGTGATAATGGGATGAGTGATTTACAACGAATAAAATTTAGGAGAGGAGATGACCCAATATTGTTCTGCAGTGAGTATCTTGCATTGTATACGAAAGTGTTCAACTATCCTGACTTATTGGAGGATGATACAAGTTTCATATTCTCAATGGCCAATAAGTGTTAAGCTATCTCACTAGAATGGCTCTGAGGAATGCTAAAGCCTACCAAAATGTTGTCAATATCCTGCGAGACTTCTGTCAAGAGTCCAGTGATAGGGAATATGGGTCAACAGTAGGTGTATCTGTAATAAGCAGAGGTACAGGAAGGCAGAGAGAGTTCAGACGTTCTAAATGGAATAGACATGAACATAGATTTCGTAAAGCCCTTAACATTGCTAACATGGAGCAGGAAACCCCAGAAATACAGGTATCTGCAACGAAAACCCCCACCCAGGACAGGGACATCACAGCGCAAAGGCCTGATATGAAAGATAGCAGCCAGGACAGATCACACAGTTCTGAAAAAGAGATAAGAAATGACAGTCCACACCCTAAAAACAGCCAGCAACAAGATTGGAAGAACATTCCAATCTTTGCCCCCTGGGCTAATCTACCATTCTGGCTTGTATGTAGTTGGACACAAATTGCATTGCCATTTTTCCTGAGTAATATGGCAAAGTTTACCAATACTGATTGCTTACTATAGGAAAATATGGCAATTGTTCCCTAGCTTTGCAATTAATGTGAAAAGGCTTGGGGGACTCAAAAAGTCAATTGTCATGATAATTGTGTGTAATCACTGTCGTTGTGTTCCTTTTTCAGAGACCTTGGAAGAAGTTAAAACTGGTTTGGATACTAATTTCTGTGTTTTGTTTGCAGGTCCTTCAAAGTGAGAACAGTGGGCACATTTAGCAGAACAATGGGTTAGGTTATTGTAAATGCATAATCGATCACATGGTACCATGAGCTCATTAATTAATAATTGTTTGCAAACAATAAAAAAATAAGTTACACAATGGTCAGGCATTAATGGATTAAAGAATTATAAATGAAGTTACAAATATTGTGATGAGTTACAGATGTTTTGTTTTTTGTTTTTCCCATTAACTGTCTTAATTAATTGTCTTTCAGATGGAAATGAGCACTTACTCTTCTCAGGAGGAAAATCCATGGATGTCTTTAGTTAAAAGTTGAGTGTTTGTCATTGTTTTATGGTAGTTGTCTTGTCATGTTTTTTTCATGTGATCATAGCTAGAATTTTAATTTCTTTTTGTTATTAATTTTTAATTTTTTTTTATATTTTTGGTATTTGTTTAATCATCCATTTTATTTTTGTTTGTTCAGGTGGAAAAATTATTGTTTAGTCCACCTGAAAGGGGGGTAATTGGCTATTTCGTCAATTAGCAGCTGAATAGATGGTCATGGGAATATGTCCTCCAGCTGAATACATTTTGTTTTTTTAAGACAAGAGTTGTTGGTAGGAAGCCATTCTAGCCTCTGGAGTTTGTTTTTTTTTTCTCTTTGTTTTATGTTAATTCAGGTGGAAAGAGTTCCAAAAGGTTTAGCCTTTGTCCACCTGAAAGGGGAGTTAGTGCATAGATCTCAAAGATAGATAAATGCATTGTTTTCTTTTAGTGTTTAAATTGAGAATTTTTGAGAGTCAACATTGACGTTCGTTTTGTTTTTAAATTTTTGATCATACCATGGGGATCCATTTTAGAGTGGGTTCAGCCTAAAGAGGTCATGGTTGTTTTGATAGTTTGGTCAGAGTTGCAGAAGCCAGGAATACTAAGTTCCTGGGTACCAAGGAAGGAACTGTAAATAAACGTAGCAAGTGAGCAGATATTATGGATAAGAATTTGATTCTGCTCTTGTTTTTCACTTCCAGAGTCCTGGTGGGGTGAGATTGGAGAGGTCTCTGGAACATGGATGACAGATGTTCATCTGGTTGGCAATTTGTCTGTGCCATACCACACCGCAAATTTGTTCTGATAGACATCAGGAGAGAAGGGACGAACAAAAAGATTCAGTTTAATACTTGTTTTTGCTAATGGACAATTTAGGGCCAATGCTAAATCTGAAGGACTGTGCCCATCAACAAGACTTGTGAAACATTTTTGCCGGAGTCTCTCCTGATGCATGCAAACATGCTATTAACCACTTCAGCCCCGGAAGGATTTACCCCCTTCCTGACCAGAGCACTTTTTACAATTTGCACTGCGTCGCTTTAACTGCTAATTGCGCGGTCATGCAATGCAGTACCCAAATTAAATTTGCTTCCTTTTCTTCCCACAAATAGAGCTTTCTTTTGATGGTATTTGATCACCTCTGCCGTTTTTATTTTTTGCGCTATACACGGAAAAAGACCGAAAATTTTGAAAAAAAATGATATTTTCTACTTTTTGTTCTAAAAAAAATCCAATAAACTCAATTTTAGTCACACATTTAGGCCAAAATGTATTCGGCCACATGTCTTTGGTAAAAAAAATGTCAATAAGTGTATATTTATTGGTTTGCGCAAAAGTTATAGCGCCTACAAAGTAGGGTACATTTTCTGGAATTTACACAGCCTTTAATTTATGACTGCCTATGTCGTTTCTTGAGGTGCTAAAATGGCAGGGCAGTACAAAACCCCCACAAGTGACCCCATTTTGGAAAGTAGACACCCCAAGGAAATTGCTGAGAGGCATGTTGAGCCCATTGAATATTCATTTTTTTTGTCCCAAGTGATTGAATAATGACAAAAAAAAAAAATTACAAAAAGTTGTCACTAAATGATATATTGCTCACACAGGCCATGGGCCTATGTGGAATTGCACCCCAAAATACATTTAGCTGCTTCTCCTGAGTATGGGGATACCACATGTGTGGGACTTTTTGGGAGCCTAGCCACGTACGGGGCCCCGAAAACCAATAGCGAGCAGTGTTATATATTCCTCGGAAACACCTTTGGAAGGCTTTGTTCATCATTTATACCACTTGTTGCAAGTTGATGTCCAAGGTTTATGGCACATGATTCTTTACTGCTTGTGAGTAATTTCTTTTATCATTTTATTTAATAAATGTTTTACAAAAGATAATGCACATGGCTGGTGCGCCCTTCTCTCTTTTCATTTCTTTGTCTGCTAGGAATCCCCATCCTTGAGGGCAGCAAGACCAGTGTATCCCTTTTATATTGGGTCGACCACTTGTGCGCAGGAGTCATTATCTGTTTTTATATCCCCGAAAACCAATCACTGCCTTCAGGATTTCTAAGGGCGTAAATTTTTTGATTTCACTCCTCACTACCTATCACAGTTTTGAAAGCCATAAAATGCCCAGATGGCATAAACCCCCCCCAAATTACCCCATTTTGGAAAGTAGACACCCCAAGCTATTTGCTTTGAGGCATGTTGAGTCCATGGAATATTTTATATTTTGACACAAGTTGCAGGAAAATGACAATTTTTTTTTTTTTTTGCTCAAAGTTGTCACTAAATGATATATTGCTCAAACAGGCCATGGGCATATGTGGAATTGCACCCCAAAATACATTTAGCTGCTTCTCCTGAGTATGGGGATACCACATGTGTGGGACTTTTTAGGAGCCTAGCCGCGTACGGGGCCCCGAAAACCAATCACCGCCTTCAGGATTTCTAAGGGTGTAAATTTTTGATTTCACTCTTCACTGCCTATCACAGTTTCGGAGGCCATGGAATGCCCAGGTGGCACAACCCCCCCCCCCCAAATGACCCCATTTTGGAAAGTAGACACCCCAAGCTATTTGCTGAGAGGCATGGTGAGTATTTTGCAGCTCTCATTTGTTTTTGAAAATGAAGAAAGACAAGATTATATAATAATATTTTTTTTTCTTTTTTAAATTTTCAAAACTTTGTGACAAAAAGTGAGGTCTGCAAAATACTCACTATACCTCTCAGCAAATAGCTTGGTGTGTCTACTTTCCAAAATGGGGTCATTTGGGGTTTTTTTTGCCACCTGGGCATTCCATGACCTCCGAAACTGTGATAGACAGTGAAGAGTGAAATCAAAAATTTACCCCCTTAGAAAGCCTGAAGGCGGTGCTTGGTTTTCGGGGTCCCGTGCGCGGCTAGGTTTTCCAAAATGTCTCACACATGTGGTATCCCCGTACTCAGCAGAAGCAACAGAATGTATTTTGGGGTGTAATTTCACATATTCCCATGGCATGTTTGAGCAATATATCATTTAGTGGCAACTTTGTGCACAAAAAAAAAAAAAAAAGAAATTGTCTCTTTCCCACAACTTGTGTCACAATATAAAATATTCCATGGACTCGACATGCCTCTCAGCAAATAGCTTGGGGTGTCTACTTTCCAAAATGGGGTCATTTGGGGGGGGTTGAACTGTCCTTACATTTTATGCACAACATTTAGAAGCTTATGTCACACATCACCCACTCTTCTAACCACTTGAAGACAAAGCCCTTTCTGACACTTTTTGATTACGTGAAAAATTTTTTTTTTTTTGCAAGAAAATTACTTTGAACCCCCAAACATTATATATTTTTTTAAAGCAAATGCCCTACAGATTTAAATGGTGGGTGTTTCATTTTTTTTTTTCACACAGTATTTGCGCAGCGATTTTTCAAACGCATTTTTTGGGGAAAAAACACACTTTTTTAAATTTGAATGCACTAAAACACACTATATTGCCCAAATGTTTGATGAAATAAAAAAGATGATCTTAGGCCGAGTACATGGATACCAAACATGACATGCTTTAAAATTGCGCACAAACGTGCAGTAGCGACAAAATAAATACATTTTTAAAAGCCTTTAAAAGCCTTTACAGGTTACCACTTTAGATTTACAGAGGAGGTCTACTGCTAAAATTACTGCCCTCGATCTGACCTTCGTGGTGATACCTCACATGCATGGTGCAATTGCTGTCTACATTTGACGCCAGACCGACGCTTGCGTTCGCCTTAGCGCGAGAGCAGGGGGGACAGGGGTGCTTTTTTTTTTTTTTTTCTTTATTATTTTTTGCTTTTTTATCTTATTTTTAAACTGTTACTTTCATTTTTTTTTTAAATCATTTTTATTGTTATCTCAGGGAATGTAAATATCCCCTATGATAGCAATATGTAGTGACAGGTACTCTTTTTTGAAAAAATTGGGGTCTATTAGACCCTAGATTTCTCCTCTGCCCTCAAAGCATCTGACCACACCAAGATCGGTGTGATAAAATGCTTTCCCAATGGCACTGTTTACATCCGGCGAAATCTAAGTCATAAAATGCTCGTAGCTTCTGGTTTCTTAGGCCATAGAGATGTTTGGAGCCACTCTGGTCTCTGATCAGCTCTATGGTCAGCTGGCTGAATCACCAGCTGCATTCTCAGGTTCCCTGTTGAGACAGGAGAGCCAGAGAAAAACACGGAAGACGGTGGGGGGGGCATTCCCTCCCACTGCTTGCAAAAGCAGTCTAGAGGCTAATTAGCTGCTGGGATTGCTTTTACATAAAAGCCGACCGCTTGCTGAAAAGAATGATACCAAGATGATACCTAAACCTGCAGGCATCATTCTGGTATAACCACTCAAAGTCGTGAATGGTGTACCTGAAGACCAAAAAATGGTTAACAATAAAGCACAGTAAACGGTAAAGTATAAAAAATTGCATACCTGAAAAGCAAACATGATAAAACATAATAACAATAAAACATTGCAGAATAGAATACAGTAAAAAAGAGCAGAACAATAGAGAGAATAGAGAGAGAGAGAACAATAAAACGACAACTATTTTTTTCTATTTTATATTTTTGTTTGTGTTTTTTTTTTTTTTTACACTTTTTTTGTAACTGTAACCGGTTCCAGGTTCGGGTCTCTCAAAATGCGATGGCATCTTGGGAGACCCTGTGAAAGTGTGCCTAGTCTGTGCAGTGCTGTACCCTATGCTAATACTCAACTAGTGAATGGTAGCGTTCAAAACATTCACCAATGCAAAGACCAGGATTGTCAGGACAGGAGGAAAAATAATAACGGGTGTCACGCCTATATCCACGCTTGCTGCAGACACAACATCTTTTTTGGGGGGTTCGTTGGGTAGGTGTACTCGGGAGGACATAAAGAAAATGCCTCTCATGCAGCTGACTACATTTGGTTGGGGATGTGAATGGGGAAAGTACGGGCGCTGCAGAAGTGGTGGGTTCCCAATTAGGATTGGCGAATGCAGCAGGAAGGGCACTATGGGCACGACGGGCCTGTTTGTCTTCTTGGTGGCAGCGGGACACTACTTGTGCTTGCCACCTCACCAGCTTGAACTGCACTTATGGGACTCACCACGTCACCAAGTGTTACTGCAGTGCTGGTTTGACTATGACCGGGGTGTACTAGGCCACTGGCGCTTGCCAGTTCACCAAAACGCTACCAAAAAATCTGTTAGCGATCGCAGGGATCAGGCCTGACTCTGCAAACGCTGCAGTTATGTGTTTAGTGTTTTGTAAGTGTCAGTGATCGATCCATACTGCACTTGGGTGGGCTGGGCCGGGCCGGGCCAGGCGGAGGGGCAAAACGCAGGTGCTAGCAGGTATCTGGGCTGATCCCGCTAACACTGTGTTTTTGGGAACCCTAAACTGCTGGGGACGCCATTATAGATCTGATCGGATCAGATATTGATCCGTTCAGATACTATACCACTAAGGGAGGTGTATGCTGCGTGCGTGGGTGTTAGCGGTACTGGCGCTAATCTGACGCTGCCTGGGGCTGGTGCTTGCCAGTTCATCAAAACGCTACCAAAAAAACTGTTAGCGATCGCAGGGATCAGGCCTGACTCTGCGAACGCTGCAGTTATGCGTTTAGTGTTTTGTAAGTGACAGTGATCGATCGATACTGCACTTGGGTGGGCAGGGTTGGGCCGGGCGGAGGGGCAAAACGCAGGTGCTAGCAGGTATCTGGGCTGATCCCGCTAACACTGCGTTTTTGGGAACCCTAAACTGCTGGGGACGCTAGTATAGATCTGATTGGATCAGATATTGATCCGTTCAGATACTATACCACTAAGGGAGGCGTATGCTGCGTGCGTGGGTGTTAGCAGTACTGGCGCTAATCTGACGCTGCTTGGGGCGACGCATATCACCGCCGGGCGATCAGGGGGCTAAACCTTTATTCGGTAATAAACGGCGGGTGCCCTGACACTATAAAAAATAAACTAACTAACCAGCATCACCCGTAACGGTTATACGGTGATCAGTGGTGAAAGGGTTAACTAGGGGGCAATCAAGGGGTTAAAACCTTTATTAGATAGTATATGGGGATCCCTGTCGCTATAAAACGCTGATGGCGAACCTAAATATTTCCGTCCCTAACTAGCGTCACCAGTGACACTAATACAGCGATCAGAAAAATGATCGCTTAGCGACACTGGTGACGGGGGGTGATCAAGGGGTTAAAACTTTATTTGGGGGGTTAGGGGGGTATCCTAGACCTACAGGGGGCTAACCCTAACTGTCCTAACACTTCTAACTGTCACTAACTGACACCATGCAGTAATCAGAAAAAAAAAAAAAAAACACTGCTTGGTGTCAGTTTGACAGGGGGGGGTGATTGGGGGGGATCGGGGGGGGTGATCGGGGGGGGATCGGGGGTGTAAAGTATACCTGGCATGTTCTACTGTGTGTGTGTGTATGTTTTGTGCACTCACTTGTCTTCTCTCCTCGGCGCCGGAACGGAAACTGCTGAGCCGAGGAGAGATGACATCACATCCTCTGCCTCTGTGTACTATACAGAGGCAGAGGATGATTCTCATTGGCTGAGAGCAATCGCGAGGGGGGGGCCACGATCGGATGGCCTCCCCCTCATCTCTGATCGCTGCCAGACAAAAGCCGACCGCCGCTGGCACCGGGGGGGTCCGATCGGACCCCCCGCTCGCGGGAAGGCAATCACGTACCAGGTACGTGATTTTGCCTGCCCGTGCCGCTCTGTTCACGTATATATGCGTGAGGCGGTCGGCAAGTGGTTAATACATGTGCAATGGGTTGGAGGTTGGGGAAGGAATATACACATCCAATCCGACGGAACATGAAATGTGAAATATATGTTTTTTTTGTTGGAGGGAGGAATTGAAAGAAGAAAAGGTTTTTAATGTATGACATGTAGGGTTGTCCCGATACCAATATTAGTATCAGTATCGGCACCGATACTGAGCATTTGCCCAAGTACTTGTACTCGGCAAATGCTCCCGATGCTTTCCCCAATACCTGAAAGGCTTCTCCCCCCGCGGCTTTCAGCTGCTTAGTGACATACAGCGGTGATCGGTGCTTGTAACTCTCCCACACGCGATCACCGCTGACTGTCACTGCTGACTGTCACTGTGTGTCCTCCTCCATGCCCCTCCGTTCCTCTGTCCCCCTCCACTGTCCCCCTCTGCTGTCCCCCTCTGCTGTCCCCCTCTGCTGTCCCCCTCCATTCCGCCATTCCCCTCTCCTTCTCTGTCCCCTCCGTTCTGCTGTGCCTCTCCGCTGTCCCCTCCATTCCGCTGTCTCCCTCTCCTTCTCTGTCCCCTCCTTTCCACTGTCCCCCTCTCCTTCTCTGTCCCCTCCGTTCTGCTGTCCCCCTCTCCTTCTCTGTCCCCTCTGTTTCGTTGTCCCCCTCTCCTTCTCTGTCCCCTCCGTTCTGCGGTGCCTCTCCACTGTCCCCACTGTTCTGCTGTGCCTCTCCGCTGTGCTGTCCTCCTCCTCCTTCCTTTGTTAATGGACAAAAAAAAAAACACACAGACACCGTTCACCCCTCCCCCGAAAAAAAAGAAAGCATTGTTAAAAAAAAACAAAAAAAAACACTGTCACGTGACATTAAAAAAAAGTATTGGTAATCGGTATCGGTGAGTACTTGAAAAAAAGTATCGGTACTTGTACTCGGTCCTAAAAAAGTGGTATCAGGACAACCCTAATGACATGTATTGACGTAACAGAAGTAATATGGTGCAGGCACCCAGGAGACTGGTGCCTATACATGATAAGGTGTCGTTTGGCCAGACTAGAGGTTGGCCAGGTCACACATCAAGGGGGTGAAAATTTCCTTGTAGGGGGGGATACGCCTGGTTGATGTCTCACCTGAGAGGTTGAAACCCGCCACAGGAAAAGCCAGTGAATACACACAGGAGCGTGTTCCGCTAGATAAAGGGAACAAAACTCTGGCTACCAGGGTACAGTATGCCTTCACCACATGGTGCTGCAACATCCCACAGTGGTTGATAAAAACCTATTGCCCTACATGTGCTGAATATACACTGAATCAAGTGCGATCATTGTACCAGTGACTTACTCCCAGAGATGTGCAGGCACAGAATGAGGTTCATGCAGGATGCTTATTTCTGAGGAGTAACACGAAAGAGGAGCGATGTATTCAGCACTATATTGGGGGAATAGGTGCTGGGATGGGTGTTGTTAATGGAGTGGACATCGGCCTCCTGAGGAACAAACTCGCAGCCATAGCTTCAGACAGGGCTTTGTTACACAGAGAGATTAGTGGCATCCTTAATAACATTCAACAAAGTCACATAAATACCCAGGTTAAAGTGGCTCAAGATTTTGTCAACCATGTTGAGAGGTTGGTAGAGAATGTGATGGTATAGGACAGAAATCTGTCATTGGCTCTGGCGTTCACGCAGTGGCAGGTGGAAGTGTCAACCAACATTGAGCTGATTGTACAGTCTCTATATGAGGGACAGAGGCCTGATGAGTTAGCATCACCGCTCAGTAAGACTTTGCCAAAACACGTCGCTTACACTGATCCAAAGTGGTGGTCGAATGCCTGGATGGGCTGTACTAGTTTGGATTGTGGAAGGTGTTATGCTGTATGATCCCATACACAGAAGTGCAGACTTGATCTGTATATTTGGTGGCATCAATGGGCTTACTGGCTGGGGATTCTATCTTGTTGCATTTGAGGCTAGATTACCCACATGTGGTCAGAGAAGATGGAAGCTGGAGGCAGGTTGATACTTCCCTTGGTCGGAAGCATGACCATGATGTCTTTTGTATGCCAGGTCAACACATGGTGGTGAACGAAAAATGTTGGGAAGGTATTTCATTCTGTATTCGGGATGGAGGGATGATTGCTGGGAAGGAAGTATCTGGGTATTATTTGGGACATAGACGAGTTTGTTTCTTTGTCTTAAAGAATATTAGAATGTAAGAATGTAATGTTAGTAATGGAACTAGAGGGTTCCTTGAACCTAACCATAGGTAGAGGTGCATGGTATACCCTGGGCATGGTCTCTGAAATCCAGGCACAGGAATGGAATTGTGTGGGTTTTGTCATTGTTACAGATTTGTATGTGTTGTTAGACTTGATATTTATATAGAAGGGTCGCCCAGTTATCTATGCAAGCTGGTGGACAAAGTGACGGTAGGGTCTCTGCATACAAGTTAGAGACTTTGATGCCAAGTCAGAGCCCTGCAATACCACAGACATGCCAGAATTGCGG
This sequence comes from Lithobates clamitans, assembly GCA_037952925.1. NCBI lineage: Eukaryota > Metazoa > Chordata > Amphibia > Anura > Ranidae > Lithobates > Lithobates clamitans. The sequence continues at coordinate 6,333,181 of JBBGZY010000787.1, read as the reverse complement.
TAGGAAAGGCCATTGTAAGTGAACCTGCCTAATCCCAGCCCGTATCTACACTGAGGAGTTATAGGAGGTTGGGAGCGGGATGAGTAATCTGATGGGTCATAGGTATATATGTATATATTATGGTAATGGGTTGATTTATGTCATGGTATAGTGAGATAAAGGTATATTTTAAGCTAGTAATATGGGAAAAAGGCCGTCCTCGAGACTCTATATCTGAAAGCTGGTTGATATGTTGCTCTGAATGTGTGTTGGTGAATGGTGAGTGAATGGACACCCCAGGCCTGTACTGCACCCTGTCCTGAAGATATCGGAAAGAAGAAGATACAGGATGGTGACATGGAAGCTGTCGCTGAAGAATGCTGGTGGTGTGTCACTCAGTGGCAAAGCGGCACGTGTTGGGAAACACAGCACGTTAGGACCCTTATGGACTGTTCCACAGCAGCTGGTTCTGAGGCCTATGTTGAAAGGCGCAACACGCGTTAAGACATTTATGGACTGTTCCATAGGGGCTGTTTCTGCACATGTTGAAAAACACAACATGTTAGGACAGTTAAGGACTGTTCTATAGGTACTGGCTTAGAAACACATGTTGGGGAGAAAACAGTTATGGACTGTTCAATAGGAGCCGTGTCGGAAGAAGGGTGGTATGCGCCCTTTAGGCGCAAAGCGGCATATGTTGGCTAGCGACATGGTTTAATATCTTACTTCTGGTATTTCACTTCTTGGTTGACACAGCCAGGTAGGAATGAAACACATCAAAGTTTTGTGATCAGAAGAAGAATGGCTTGGCTCAAGCCCACCTGCTGTGACATGTGTGATTAAAGGCTTCAAAGAGAATCAGAGCTAGCTGAGAAGGCACAGGGCTAATGGAGCTGTCCCTAGTGGACAATACAACATGCTTCCTGGAGAATGGGCAGACATTTGGAGGAATACCTCTCGGCAATATCTATTGGATGAAAGGCAAATGGGGGTGGCTACGAGTGGGCATGTATGTTTGAATGAAAGAGCACACACACAGGCAATTCGGTCTCTCTGCCCCTTGCTCTCTCTCTGCTGAGGTTGCTCTGTGCAAGCCTCATGTGGTTCAGCCATCTTGAGGCCTTGCTCTGGGTGCTGGTTTCAGCCTAGACTCCATGCAGCATTGAGCTCCCTCCTTGCAACACCTGGAGACCAGCTGATAGGATGTGTTAAGTATAAGTCTTGTATTGTGTTCTGATTGTAAGCTTTGTAACATTGCAATTTCGTGTAATACCTTTATGTTAGGTTTTTCCTAATTCTGCTGTTTTAGTACATTCCTATTTTATTGGGAAATAAATGTAACTTGTTTACTAAGCAGAGGTGTTTGTTATATCATTGTGCTTATCAGACTCTTCCAGATTAGACAAATTCTAGGGATTAGACAAATTAATACACAGATATAATATTAATTATTATATTGATTACTTCAGAAAGAGATAGAAAAAAAAAACTGACATAGTGCCTACAAGATTATATCATTTGTGGATCTGTATCACTGTACCTTATATCTGCTGAAATATGACACAATCTTGGCCTGTTTGTCCACATTTGGTTGGTTGGAAGACTGACATATCTATTGCTTACAATAATCATAGGTACTGTATAACAAATGGCTAATTTTGCCTTAAAGACTATACTTACAATACACTTCTGTGTATACACACAAATAAACATTTTTATATGTATGTACCTTAATACTATGTAAAAAAGATATCTGGTACAAAACTTGTTATTTCAGGAGAAGTTCAAATTTTATATTTTACCATAGAACAGTAAGTCTGGCATATGAGTTTAAATTGTTTTAAAGAGAGGAAACGTACCTGAGAACAATCTAAAAAAATTGTCTTAAAAAAACAGATCAATTCTAAATAACATGCTTGTTTTCTGAGGAGGCAAATTATTCAGGTTTTTGCAGATGCCACTGATGTTCTATAAGGAAATGTTGCTAAAACACTTGATATTGTTCTTCATAATAGCCTGGTACAGAAGTTGTGAATGAAAATGCTAGTGATGACTGTTTGTACTAGGATAAAAAACTGGTTATACTTAAGGTGATTGAAGCCGTATTAGTGCAATTGTGCCAGAGAAAATTGAGTACTGTCCGTGATACTTTTTTTATTTGCACTAACATATCATTTTTCATGGACGAGCTTTCGGGTTGTGTCCCCTTCTTCAAGGTCCAAGCAGTACTGATTCACAAAAGTTTTAGCAGAAGGTAAAATGTTAAAAAAAAATCTCTGAGGGAAAGGAAAAAGAAAAACAAACACATACAAATCAATACTATGGCAATGGTAATAAAGCTATCAGCAAGTGAGATAAGACAGAGGGAAAGCTATAGACTGGAGGGGGGTGGGATGATAGTCACAGAAGGGGGTCATAAAACTGTAGTATAGTGGGTGAGGAAACCAATATCTAAATTTAGGCCATTGTTTTTTGTGTCAAAAAGAAGTATCATTCTTAGCTCAAACATTTTCCTTTCCTGGATAAGTTCTGAAATTCCCTTTAAGAACAAAAACATTGCAGTCTTCTATAATGTGGTCCGGTTGTAAGAAATTATGTCCCACAGGTGTGCAGAATCTGTCTTCCTTATGTTCCTTGATGGTATGTCTGTGCAAATTCATCCTCACTTGTAACTTCTGTCCTGTTTCACCAACATAAGATCCTTTCTTATGATCTGTATGATCCCGTGATATTGAAGGTCCCATTTGTGTGTGTGATACTTTTGGATAGCTTGATCTGGTTGCACAGTTTGCAGCGTTTTTTATTGCAGGGTTAAAAGACAAAAGGCAAAGAGTAGTTGTAAATGGATTCATTTGGAACTAAACTTTGTTGGGGGGGAAGGTGGAGTACTTTTAACAGTAGTTCATTCTCCTCCAGTGATAACAGCTCTTGTGCTCTCTGTTGATGCTCCATCATTTCTGCTGCCATTTTCTCCTTCTCTCCTTTCTGACTGGTATCTTCTTTCTTCAGCCATTGGGCATCCATTGATGATGTAATTCCTGTGCATGCGTGCTGCTGTTACCTTATCCCATCACCTAGCTGCTTTTGGCAGAGAGTATACACTGCACTGCAAATGTACAGCTGTAAATGTGAAAAAAATGCTACAAAATAGGTAAAGCTGTTATTTGGCAGAAGAGACTTACACAATTTGTTTTACCAAAAACTGTACCCCCTAGCAAAAATGTTTTCACGTTTAGCTCAACTTTATGTTTGAGCTAAAAAGTACCTGTGTACAAAAGGATCAGTATTAGTCAAATTCTTTTCAGTCTATTTATTAACCAACTGTTAGATGAAATAAAAAGTAGTATTGTGCCTTTCTGCTTATCACATAATATAATGCAGGTTTATTAAATTTCTGCAGGATGACGATGTATGGTAAAAGGATCTTACAAATTAAATTGTTGAAAAAAAATAAGGTTGCAGACTTAGGCCATAGAATTAATACTGCCCTCATACAAAATGGACCTGGAGAAGGATTAGGGAATATATTGGTTGAAGGAACCATCTGTTCACATCAAAAATATAGTTACTGTAGCTTCTAAACCAGCCACTATGTACTTTAAGATCATAGGAACTTATTTTTCCATTTCAGACTCGGCTATGATTTTATTTAAATTAAAATGTCCCAACTATGTCAATGCTACAGGCATTCTATGAAATCATTTTGACTAGAATACTGCCCTAAGTGTGTTTTGTTGGTTACGATTGCCTTACTTTTTTTTTTGTAGATTTCTTCTGAATAAAACGATGTGACTATTTGTGATTGTGTGATCATAGAATGCAAAGCCTCTGACTTATCACATAGGAAGGAGGGTAGGAGTGGAATGCATATGTTAGCCTAAAAAGGACAAAAGCAGTTAAGAGTTTAGTTTTTTAACCACTTCAATACCTTAGGGCTCCTTGACTTTGTGCAGGGATATCTGAATGATGCCTGCAGCTACAGGCATCATTCAGATATCATCCGACAATTCTAGCACTAGACCTCCTCTGTAACTCTAAACTGGTAACCTGTAAAAATTTTCAAAGCGTCGCCTTTGGAGATTTTTAAGTACCAAAGTTTGGCGCCATTCCATGAGTGTGCGCAATTTTAAAGCATGACATGTTGGGTATCTATTTACTCGGCGTAACATCATCTTTCACATTATACAAAAAAAAATGGGATACTTTACTGTTTTGTAATTTTTAATTCATGAAACCGTTTTTCTTCCAAAAAAAAGGCATTTGAAAAATTATTGCGCAAATACCGTGCAAGAAAAAAAGTTGCAATGACCGCCATTTTATTTCCTAGGGTGTCTGCTAAAAAAAATATATAATGTTTGGGGGTTCTGAGTAATTTTCTAGCAAAAAAATCATGAAGTGGTTAATCTTTGCAAAACCTTTTTTTTTGTTTTTTTTTTTGTTTTTTTTTCTTAACAAAAGGAGAACATGCGTTCAGTAACTTCAGTAATATTACTCAATGGAAAGTGGCAATTGCAAAAGCAAAACTTTTGGGGAGCACAAAATGGGTAGTAAAGACAAAAGGGGGTTGATTTACTAAAACTGGATAGTGCACAATCTGGTGCTGCTGTGCATGGTAGCCAACCAGCTTCTTGTTTTTTGTCAAAGCTTATTTGAACAAGCTGAAGTTGGAAGCTAATTGGCTACCATGCACAGCTGCACCAGATTTGGCACTCTCTAGCTTTAGTATATTATTGCCTTGGTTTATACTATTCCACTATTCCACACCAAGAAAATGGGGTCTAGATTTGGACACTACATTGTAAAAAAGAAAAAAAAAAGGAAAAAGGGCAATTTCAGATTTGGGTTACTAAACAAACCTGATAAAAAGTACAATTTTACAGGTTTTTAAAAAAAAAGTATATAAAAGAATCGCAAGAGAACATTTTGATTTTGGGAAATCTGACTGACTTAGAAGGTTCTGGAAGGATTTTGTTTTCTTTATACTGACAAAATTGGCAATTGCAAGCTCTAACTCAAAATTGTAGGAATTGAAGGAGGTTTATCCCAAGGAATTTTGCAATACCGTAAGTGAAAACTGTTAATATAGAAATAACCTTTCAAAGTGATTTTTTTTCCTATGAAATTTTCCTTAAGATGATATTTTACTTTCATTATTAAAAGCCAAGAAAAAAGGCAATTTTTAAACAAAATCCTTCTTGCCATTGCTGAATGTTTCTAGTTACAGCATGCTAGGCAGGCTGCTAGGGGGTATATTGTAAAATACATTTTGAATATGTCAAGGTGACTATTTGAACTGTGCTCTTTTACATCCATGTCTGATACTTTTACTTTTTGCTTATGTTCATTAAAATTATAAAACACACTCTCCTTTCATTGTTGAATATATTCTGTCAACCAGAGGTAAATGAAAAATGAAACTCCTATGTTACAAAAGATTCTTTGAAAAGGTGAATTCAAAACATGACCAATGCCCTGTCTTTACAATGTTTAATTTGATGTTTTTCTTTGTCCATTTAATGAAAGCCCATAAAGAGGGTAAGATAACAGCTTGACGTATGTACTTTTATGCTTGAGCTTCAGTTTCTTGGGTACAATGGAAAGGACTCAACTATGTATAAAATACCACATGCACTTAACCTTATTGTTCCTGCTAATCTATCCAAATGACCTAGAGATCCTAAGTTGCTGAGTACAGGGGGCATTTTAATCCTCTAATGTATTTTATTCTTTGTGTTTGTGCTATATCCAGTAAGAAGGTTCACTCATATACCTGCCTAATGCTAATTAACTGATATAAATTAACCATTCCAGGACCACAGACTTCTAAATCATAAGATATATATATATATTTTTTTTTTTTTTATTTTGGAGCCATGGTAGTTTAATCCATAATAGGTAATCCATTTGTAAAAGATCCCAGCATAGTATGTACTTTTTCCTCTGGACAGGTATTACTTTAATTTGGAAGAAGCTTTGAATGTATATGTTTCAATTGATAGGTCTTAATTAGCTTTAATTAAATTAGTTTCTTCCTTTTCAATTTTTCATCAAAATGCACACTGATAAAAAAAGACCAGCTTGCATAAATTGTTAGTGTTGTACTAAGGTACGAGTAATTCATTATTGAGTGTATAGGAATTGGTGTGACAGAACTGTAAGTGCACATAAATGCAAATGTGAGGGTTTATGCAAAGGAAATTATTTTATTTATTTGATGAAATTCTTTGAACGTTTTATTTACATTTAATTTTTTTCTGCATTGGAGACTGGGCTAGGTTGAAAGACCCTGATTCAACCTCCCTATGCATTTCTTCATTAGCAGATCGCGTATATTAGTGATCTGCTGCTCACTGCTATGCGGGAATAGGTAAATAGTGAGCGAATTGTTCCCCCAAGTTCAAGATTTAACTCAAATGGTTTGTGTTAATCAAGGTAAGTTAATGAAATCCTGATATTCCACTGGTTGCTCAAACAGATCAAGGTATACACCTTCCTTAAGGATTTTATATGGTACCAATCCACACATATATTGTACAAAATTATGCATAATCATATAGGATACATAACAATAATAAATATAAAGATAAACATTTGTCAACCCACCTCCTCACACGTACATCAACATACAGTATCTCACAAAAGTGAGTACACCCCTCACATTTTTGTAAATATTTTATTATATCTTTTCATGCGACAACACTGAAGAAATAACACTTTGTTACAATGTAAAGTAGTGAGTGTACAGCTTGTATTAAAGTGTACATTTGCTGTCCACTCAAAATAATTCAAACACACAGCAATTAATGTCTAAACCGCTGGCAACAAAAGTGAGTATACCCCTAAGTGAAAATGTCCAAATTAAGCCTAAAGTGTCAATATTTTGTGTGGCCACCATTATTTTCCAGGACTGCCTTAACCCTTTTGGGCATGGAGTTTACCAGACCTTCACAGTTTGCCACTGGAGTCCTCTTTCACTCCTCCATGACGGCATCACAGAGCTGGTGGATGTTAGAGACCTTGCGCTCCTCCACCTTCTGTTTGAGGATACCACACAGATGCTCAATAGAGTTTAGGTCTGGAGACATGCTTGGCCAGTCCATCACTTCTTTAGCAAGGCAGTGGCCATCTTGGAGGTATCATGTTGGAATACTGTACTGTAGCCCAGTCTCTGAAGGGAGGGGATCATGCTCTCCTTCAGTATGTCACAGTACATGTTGGCATTTATGGTTCCCTCAATGAACTGTAACTCCCCAGTGCTGGCAGCACTCATGCAGTCCCAGACCATGACACTGAGCACGTGCACTCAAATTCTTTGGTCGACCATGGCAAGGCCTATTCTGAATGGAACCTGTCCTGTTAAACCTCTGTATGGTCTTGGCCACCATGCTGCAGCTCAGTTTCAGGGTCTTGGAAATCTTCTTATAGCCTAGGCCAGTGATGGTGAACCTTGGCACCCCCGATGTTTTGGAACTACATTTCCCATGATGCTCAACTACACTGCAGAGTACATGAGCATCATGGGAAATGTAGTTCCAAAACATCTGGGGTGCCAAGGTTCACCATCACTGGCCTAGGCCATCTTCATGTAGAGCAACAATTCTTTTTTTCAGATCCTCAGAGAGTTTTTTGCCATGAGTTTCCATGTTAAACTTCCAGTGACCAGTATGAGAGAGTGAGAGCGATAACACCAAATGTAACACACCTGCTCCCTATTCACACCTGAAACCTTGTAACACTAACGAGTCACATGACACCAGGAAGGGAAAATGGCTAAATAGGTCCAATTTGGACATTTTCAATGTGTACTCACTTTTGTTGCCAGCGGTTTAGATAATAATGGCTGTGTGTTGAGTTATTCTGAGGGGACAGAAATGTACAATGTTTTACAAGCTGTACACTCAATACTTTACATTGTAGCAAAGTGTAATTTCTTCAGTGTTGTCACATGAAAAGATATAATAAAATTTTTACAAAAATGTGAGGGGTGTACTCACTTTTGTGAGATACTGTATATGATGACGTTATACTGCACTGGTCACAGTATGTAAAAAATAAAAAATAAATTGATATAATTTTTTTCAATTTCTTCATTTTCCAAAAAATTATGACAAAAAAATTACAACTTCAAAAAACTTGCCATGCCACTTACTAAATATTTGGACTGTTTACTTTCCAAAAAGGTATCATTTGGGGGATATTTGTACTGTCCTGACATTTTTGGGCCTCATGAAATAAGGCTGTCAGTGCATCAGGATTGATCAATTTTCAGATATATACCACAGTTTTTGGACTCTAGAATTTTGCTACAGACTAAATAATATACACTGATTTAGGTTAATTTTCACCAAAGAAATATAGCAGAATACATTTTGGCCATAATTTTCTGAAGAAATATTATTTATTTGCTACATGTTATAGCAGAAACAAAGAAAATGTTGTTTTTGTTTTGTTCGCAAATTTTCTGTCTTTTTTTGTTTATTTAGCGAACAATATTTAAATACCACCAAAAGAAAGCTCTAGTTGTGTTAACAAAATGATATGTGAAATTGAGTACAGTGTTGCATGACAGCGCAATTCAAAGTGCGACAGCGCTGAAAGCTCAAAATTGGCCTGGGCAGAAAGGGGGTAAAAATGCCCTGTATTGAAGTGGTTAAATCTAGCTAAGAGTTCAGTGTCATGTGTTGCTGGGGCTTGTTGTTCAGTCAAAGGTTTGGCACTGCTTTCTGTGTCCAATAATGTTTCCAGATCTCCTGCGATGTTCAGAGGGGAGAACCCTGTACACGGGGCCGGAGTATCCATTGCTTTATTTGAAGGATAGCTCCCATCCTGGCTCAGCCTGATGGTTCTGAAACTGGACCCCCAGGTTCAAAAAGCTCAGGTAGAGAGATGTAGTGAGATTAGGGATCTTCAAATAGTTTATTGTGTTGTTGATATACCTGGGGTTTGAGGAGTGAGTCAATGGACATTCTTCACTCTCCACTACTTTCAAGCACCTCCAGGTTAGGATCTTTTTAATCCAAAAAATAAATAAATACATTTATAATCATTATATACAGAAACCTATACCCACAGTTGATCAGGAGAAAGGCAAACAACACTTATAATAAATGGTTCAATTGGCTCCAACAGGGGAAAACCTTTTTGATCCACTAAAGCAATCAGATACTTAATGGATCAACAACTGTTGGAGTTATTACTTATACTGTATAGTGTATGTTAATAGCCATCTATATTCTATGAATTTAAGAATGCATACAGCTTTTTTTAAACACTCAACTGAGCTATCTAGCACTTATTCCTGAGGGCGTCTATTCCACATTTTTGGTGCTCTAGCTATGAAATCTTTTAGTATGTGGAGGTTAAACATCTTTTCTTTCAGAAGCAAAGAGTGCCCCCATGTCCTTTTCAGTGAATACATTTAGACCAAGTGCACTGTGTGGACCATGTACATTTAAACATGATGATCATATCTTTCCTTAACTTCCTCAGTTCAGGTAATTGTCATTTCTGAGCTACTCTATGCCTCTTATGAGTTTGGATGCCCCTATCTGCACTCTCTCTATTTCCCCGTATTCCTTTTTGTGAACTAATGCCCAAAATGGAACTGCATATTCCAGACGAGAGCTTACTAATGCCCTGTACAGGGGTGAGATTTTGTCTCTCTATCTGGAGTCAATGAGGTTGATTTACTACAGGTAAGCATGCTGTTAACTTTGCAAGACATTTTCTCTTTGCAAGCTTTTTGAATATGGTGACTACCATCATCCAATTAAATGCAAGCAAAAATAATGTTCTTTTTCTGCTCTCATGTAATTGGATATCTTTTGCAAAATTAAATGGTTGGATATTTTACATTCAGTATACCTCTTAATACATTAAATTATTTTGTTGCTTTAGAATCTGCAGCTTGAAATGATGTTCTGTTATTTAGTCTGATCTACCAGAATACCCAGATCCTTTCCAATATTGACTCCCCCAGTTGTTTCTCCCCTAAAATTGTGAACTAAAAAAAACACTATTAGATTAATATAAGGTTTACAAATGTAATTGTTTATTGGCATAATTTATCAATTGTATTGCGCAGTCATTTTTTTGTCATATTACAGAAATAAACATAAAGAAACATTTTTAAAAATAATTTCACAAAATCAGATTAGGCAGCACAGGTAAACTGTAAAATGCTTATGCTATATTTGGTGTCGTTGGCTATAATCCTCTTCAAAACACTGTGCTGCCTCCTGGTCCAAGTGCATGGTCCTTGTTTATTTTAAATTATTATATAAAAAATGTATATCCCAGAAAGGATAATAACCACATATTTTGTTATTAAAGTTCCTGCAATGAAAATAGATCTGTACAGCAACATCAAAAAAGGAGTATTTTCATTTGCGATAATGCAAAACTGCAGTTTAGCAGCATCATTTGTGAATACATTAATTGTTTCTGAAACTGCAGCTTATTACATTTTAATGAAACCTAATTGAATACATTAGTGTAAAGCATCTTGTGTCCAGATGTTGGGTTTAAACTGATAATGCTGGAAACAATGAACAGGTCTTATAGCTTTGAAAATAGAGCCCTCTGTACTTGTTGTGTTCCTCTGGACCTTTAAAAAAAGGAAAGAAATGGATTAAGACAAGGAATACATGTGTCGCATTCAGATAGCAGGAATACAAATGTCAACCACCAAAAATGTTATAATAAAGGCAATAACAAATTCATAACCAACAGTTCATGGAGCTGCTGCATTAACCCAGTTAAACGATTTTCTTTATCAGGATCATTTTTTTATGTTTTTCTTTCAAAATAAAGAAGACACACTGTGCAAGACACATATCTTATACTATAAAACTGATGGCAAATAAAGTCTTATGTTGACACTTGCTGGGCCATTAACTTAAAAGAAATAGAATTAGCCAATAACTTTATGCTCAAATGCACCTTTGCTTTGCATGTTTTACATATAGCCTGTGTTCTGAAAAAGGTACCTTTTCAAAAACTTTTTTCTGTTTGTTTTTACTATTTCTTCAGGGAAATCCCAGTGTCCACTTTCCTGAAACCATACTGGAGATCCAAACTGCTACAATCTGTGTGAAAGCGTTGTTTATCTCCAATGGTTCAACAGACTTTTGCACAGTTAGAACTAGTGTGTACCAATTAACACATCCTACTCAGAGGGCATTATTGTTGCTGAGTGAGCAGAGAAGATGATACTGCAAATGGGGATTCCTGCTTAGGGAGCAGGATAATTGATTGGTGCACAGTTTTTTTTTGACTTGCATGTGTGTGCATGGGGTGTTTCAGAAGGCTGGAGATAGACTGCTGCTCTAGTAGAGTGTGGAGCAATTCTGATCTCTAGCGCTGCTGGGGAAGATGGCACTGAAATGCTTTTATATGAAAACGTTAATGTTTAAAAAAAAAATATTTTTAAGCAATCTGACTGTAACTGAAACTTAAAAAAGGAAGTCACAAATAGGCTTTAAAGAGTATGTCACTCTTCCAGGCATCACTTGTTTTACAACTAGGTTAAACCTAGAGAAGAGCTACTCCTTTCTTTTTTGTCCACTGAGAAAGGTTCTAACTATCTCCACAAACTCTCTTGACAAATAAATGCTTTGAAAAGATAAGAAGGTCTTAAAGGCTAAGTTCACCTTTGTTTGCCTTCTTTTTTTTTTTTCTAAATTCCAGCTCCCTATGTACCAATATAGCATTAATGCACCAGCTTACCTAACTCTCTTCATAGCTGTTTAAACACAATGCTCGATTACTTCTGCCTTACTTCCTGGACAGACTTTGGATCATGACTAGGGATGAGCCAACCACCCCCTGGTTCGGTTCGCACCATAACATACTGAACCAGCAAAAAATTCGGCAGAACACACGAACACTGTTAAAGTTTATGGGACACAAACATGAATAATCAAAAGTGCTCATTTTAAAGGCTTATATGCAAGTTATTGTCATAAAAAGTGTTTGGGGACCTGGGTCCTGCCTCAGGGGACATGTATCAATGCAAATCAATGGCTGTTTTTTCAGGAGCAGTGATTTTTTTAATGCTTAAATTGAAACAATAAAAATGAAATACTGTATTCCTTTAAATATCGTGCCTGGGGGGTGTTTATAGTATGCCTGTAAATTGGCACATTTTTCCCATGTTTAGAATAGTACCACAGCAAAATGACATTTCTAAAGGAAAAAAAGTAATTCAAAACTGATCGCGGCTGTAATGAATTGTTGGGTCTCGACAATATAGATAAAACTCATTCCCAGTTCATTACCAGGCTCTTTGGGTCTGGTATGAATATTAAGGGGAACCTTGAACCAAAATGTTTTTAAAAATTGCGTGGAGGTCCCCCTAAAATCCATACCAGGCCCTGTGGGTCTGATAAGGATTTTAAGGGGAACCCTGCACCAGAATTTAAGAAAATGGCATATGGGTCCCCCCCAAAATCCATACCAGACCCTTATCCGAGCACGCAACCTGGCAGGCCTCCTGAACCGTACCAGGCCACATGCCCTCAACATGGGGAGGGTGCTTTGGGGTAGCCCCCCAAAGCACCTTGTCCCCATGTTGATGGGGACAAGGGGCTCATCCTCACAACCCTTGCCCAGTGGTTGTGGGGGTCTGCAGGCGGGGGGCTTATCTGAATCTGGAAGCCTTCTTTAACAAGGGGACCTCCAGATTCCGGCCCCCCTTGTGTGAAATGGTAACGGGGTACAAATGTACCCCTACCATTTTACAAAAAAAGTGTCAAAATGTTAAAAATGACAATACACAGCTTGGGAACATGTCCTTTATTAAAAAATAAAAAAATTAAAATGTCCCACGATGTCCATTCATCTTTTTCTTCATGCCACGACGGACCGAAAAAGAAAAAAAAATCCGCCACCGATCCTCCTCTATGGGAGGCTCCCGTTGTGTGACGCTTTTTTTTTTCTTTTTCGGTCCATCGGCGGAGCGATATAAGAAGATGAATGGACATCATGGGACATTTTTATTTTTTTATTTTTTAATAAAGGACTTGTCCCTAAGCTGTATCTTGTTGTTTTTAACATTTTGACACTTTTTCTGTGAAATGGTAGGGGTACATTTTTACCCCGTTACCATTTCACATGGGGGGAGGCTGGGATCTGGGGGTCCCCTTGTTAAAGGGGGCTTCCAGATTCTGACAAGCTCCCCACCCATAGACCCCCACAACCACCAGGCAAGGGTTGTGGGGATGAGGCCCTTGTCCCCATCAACATGGGGACAAGGTGCTTTGGGGGTGTACCCTAAAGCACCCTCCCCATGTTGAGGGCATGTGGCCTGGTCCAGTTGAGGAGGGGGGGCACTCTCTCATCCCCCCTCTTTTCCTGTGACCTGCCAGGCTGCGTGCTCGGATAAGGGTCTGGTATGGAGTTTAGGAGGACCCCTACGCCATTTTTTTTAAATTTTGTTACAGGGTTCCCCTTAATTTCCATATCAGACCCGAAGGGCCTGGTATAGATTTTGGGGGGACCCCCACGCAATTTTTTTTTTAAATTTTGGTTCAGGGTTCCCCTTAATATTCATACCAGACCCAAAGGGCCTGGTAATGGACTGGGGGATCCCATGCTCTTTTTTTCAATGAGTTTTATCTAAGTTTGCTGAGACTCGACAATTCATTACAGCCACGATCAGTTTTAAATGACAATTTTTCCTTTAGAAATGTCATTTTGCTGTGGTACTGTTCTAAACACGGGAAAAATGCGCCATTTTACAGGCAAACTATAGACACCCCCCAGGCACGATATGTAAAAGAATATTTCATTTTTATAGTTTCACTTTAAGAATTAAAAAAATCACTGTTCCCGAAAAAACGGCCATCTTTAAAAAAAAAATTTGCATTGATACATGTGCCCTGGGGCAGGAGCCAGGTCCACAAACACTTTTTATGACAATAACTTGCATATAAGCCTTAAAAATGAGCACTTTTGATTTTTCATGTTAGTGTCCCATAGAATTTAACGGTGTTCCGGCAGCTTTTGAATTTGCTCCGAACACCGCATTTTGTTCGGTGTTGGCAGAACATCCGAACAACCAGAGTTTGGCCCGAACTTATGCTCGGGCTGAACCGTTCGCCCATCCCTAGTCATGACACAGGAAGGAGTTGACAAGCTGAGGTTAGATGTGCACTAATGAGATCAGCTTGTCAACTCTGTGTAGAATTAATGGAAAGCTGTTTTGTTTTTGCAAAATAAGAACAATAATGCTATATTGGTACATAGGGTAGCTGGAATTTAGGAAAAAAAATTACTTAGCCTTTAAGGTGGCAAAATATATAGGTGCAAAGCACTGGCCTGCATATACCTATGCATGTGTGGTATGTTATCAAAGGACCCATCATTATAATCCTAGAAGTTGGTATGTTGACCTCCAATACTTATAGAGAGGTGGCTTAATATTCTGGTCAGAAACCATAATGAACACAGGATAATGAGAACATTGGTCACTTTCAATATAGTATCAAGTTATACATTTATAGAGACTAATGTAGTGAACAAAAACCAGTCTTGCGGAAACCAGAGAAACATTATATTTTCTGATTCTGTCATAGTTACTTGTCAAGAACAGTTACCTAATACAGCTATGATTAGCTAGATAATACATTTAAAAACATATGGATTTTATCATGCATTCAGCAGAAAAATGTATTCTACAGTTCAAAAAGACACATGTCAATAGAAAAGCATCTAATATTACATATGTGGGTCCACCATTAAAACATAATATTATGAGCTGTTGTTTATGGGTTGGTGTGTGATTTGCTGTCTCTTTCTCCCTTGAACGCAACAGAAATCCTAATTTATTTTAGAATCTTCGATATCTAAAGCAGTAGCTCACTGAATATGTTAAGGCTATCATTACAGCCTGTGCTTTAGATTATTAATATGCAGCCATTGTCAGTGAAGTGTTTGCAGTCAGATTCAGTCAGATTATTGCAAAGTGCCAGGACAAAGCAATACTGGCAATCACAAACAACAAAAGAAAAGCAGCAGCAAAAACTCTTACAACAGTGGATTATAGCAGCTGTCATATTCCCCAGAGCAAAGGGAAATGCATTTGTTTGTCACAGCTCGGGGGAATGGAAGTTTGGCTTTATCTGTATTCAGCATCGCTCACTGCTCTGCTACCTGACTTTTGCTTCCCTCTGATAGCAGTAATATTTTATGGAATATCACTACAATGAACTGTTGTGAAATATGTATATATTATCATCTCTAACTGCCATAATTTAGTACATTACCATACAAAAACAGTACACACAGAATAATGTGTGATTTTGTAACAATGCTAGGTAATAATTTGCCTTGTTCAATAGATTTCACTTAAATGCTAATCTTTAAGTGCAGTAAGCTGTAGCAGCCCATCATAACAGTACAGAATTGTTTCTGATTGGTTGCTAGGTGAAAGTGTACCTAAGATTTAGCACTTAGGAAAAAAAAGTATTCTTAATTAAATAAAGGCATGAGACATAAAGTGACACTGTCATCTTGTTCACTTATGGAAAAGTGATATTATCTGTGTAAATCCCCCCAATCTATTTAATTTCCTTTCTCTAGCACTTCCCTGCTGCCCCTTCCCCCATCACAGCAGCACAAAAAACATGTAGCCCCAGCTAGTGTAGAAGATCAGAGGGAGCAATGACCTCACCCTCTCTGTAAAAGTTAATGGGTCTAAAATGTGCCCACTAGGCTCAAGCCTGGCATCATGAGAGGAGGTTACATGCTTCTCATACCCAGAAGCACTAGTTAGTTGCAGTGGTGGTAACAGAAGAATAAATGATGGGGGACCACTGGAGAGGTGAGTATAAAGTGACACCTGAATGGGCAAGGTAACAGGATCTATTTATTAATAAAGACCCTGCTAAGGCTGGCCATAGAGGGTTCGAATCTCAGGCAGTTCAGCAGGAACCACCTGAAATGTAACCTTTGTCTGGGCATGCTGCGTTTACCAAGTTGACCGATCTATCAACTTCGGTACAGCCTGCCGGATTAACTTGTGATTATCGCTAGCAGATGCTATAGCCACTAGTATTAATCACTGTCTTCTTACAGCGGGGGCGGCTGGGAGCAGACAATGGCTCGGCAGGTGGGATTCCCCTGTCAGCATTGTCTATGTTGATGGGGGAACCATGCAAATTTCTTTCCTGCAATCTAGGGTTGCATAGTTTATGGCCTGCCTTAATGTCACTTTCTAGATATCATACAACTTGGACTATCTGTGCGTACACAGACTTGCTAACTAAATCAAAATGAATCTGGTACAATTAGAATCTACTGTAAAAAAGTGATGCTGAATGATCATGGATGTAGCAACAGTTTTACAATGGACTTGTAACATAACAGAACAATAAACCTGTGTCTGACCAGAAAATAAATATACATATATTATAAAAGAATAGAATATATAAAATATAATTATGTATTATAAAATAAAAATAAGGTCATTTTTAAATATATGGCAGCAACACATGCCAAACAAATAAAGGGCCATGTTTACCATGGTGTAGCATCCCCTCTTCTTTAACAACACTCTAGCATGAAACCATAAAGCTCCATGTTCACTTGCCATGTCACCGCATCATGGCTATTCATTTTATGTAGTACATCCACTTAAAGGGGTTGTAAACCGTTGTTTTTTTTTTTTTTTCTTTAAATAACAAACATATCATACTTACCTCCACTGTGCAGATCGTTTTGCACAGTGTGGCCCTGATCCTCGTCTTCTGGGGTCCCCCAAGGGTGCTCATTAAACTCCCTAGGAGAAGCACTCTCCCTGGGGGTTATCTTGCGGGCGTGCTCCAGAGTCCAGCATTTGCATCCATAGACACAGACACTTGGCCCCACCACTGCTATCCATCTATCCAATCAAGCCGAGAACTCTGGGCAGAGATGTACAGCGCGTCTCTGCCGAGGGAACGAATGGGCTCAGGTGAGTAAAACGGGGGGGGGCTAGGGAGACGGTCAGAAGTTTTTTTCACCTTAATGCATAGGATGCATTAAGGTAAAAAAACACGAGGGTTTACAACCCCTTTTACTAAACTAGTAGCTATTTACTTGTTGTGCAACAATGTAGACTTACTCACTGCCCAGGAAATCGCTAATCACTTCAAAAACAAGATTGATACAATCCGTGATGAAATCTCCACTCTACAGGTATCTCCCCCAGCTAAGACCCCATGTCAACAGGTACAACTGACACTCCCCCTATTCAAATCTGCTACTCCAGACGAAGTTGCTAAACTCCTTTCTATCGCCCACCTGACCACCTGTCCACTGGACCCTATTCCCTCTCAAATGCTACGGTCACCCTCTGACCCCATCCTACACTCTCTAACCCACATCTTCAATCTCTCCCTCACCTCTGGCGTCTTCCCCGATGCTCTAAAACATGCACTGGTCACTCCCATACTCAAAAAGCCGTCCTTGGACCCTACCAATCTTAACAACCTACGCCCTATCTCCTTGCTCCCCTTTTCCTCTAAACTCCTTGAACGCCTGGTTTACAACCAACTGAGTGACCACCTCATTAAAAACAACCTTCTTGATCCCCTTCAATCTGGATTTTGCCCTCAACACTCCACAGAAACTGCTCTTTTAAAACTCACAAATGACCTACTAACTGCAAAAACCAACGGACACTATTCTGTACTCCTACTTCTGGATCTTTCAGCTGCCTTTGACACGGTTGACCACCCCCTCCTCCTCAAAAAACTTTACTCCCTCGGTCTCCGTGACTGTGCTCTTCAGTGGCTCTCATCCTTCCTATCCCAACGCACCTTCGGTGTCACTTACAATTCTACTTCCTCCACTCCTCTTCCCTTCTCTGTCGGGGTCCCCCAAGGTTCTGTTCTTGGACCTCTTTTATTTTCAATCTACACCTCTTCCCTGGGTCAGCTGATAGCCTCTCACGCATCACTAACTTACTAACCGACATATCTGTATGGATGTCACACCACTTCCTCAAACTCAACTTGTCCAAAACCGAGCTAATAATATTTCCTCCCCCACGTGCCTCTTCCCCTGACTTCTCTGTGAAGAGCAATGGCAAAACCATCCACCCATCCCCACATGTCAGGGTGCTAGGTGTTATCCTAGATTCTGAACTCTCCTTTCAACCCCACATCCAATCACTTTCCAAAGCTTGCCGCCTCAACCTTCGCAACATCTCTAAACTACGTCCCTTTCTAACCAGTGAAACCACAAAGCTCCTGATTCACTCCCTGGTTATCTCTCGCCTTGACTACTGCAACTCACTCCTCATTGGCTTACAGTACCTGACCGCGAGATTGTGTTTCCAGCGCGATACCATCGCGCTGGTTCTCGGCGACAGGGTACTGTGAATGTCGCGCTGGCTCGCTCATCGGGAAAGGAAAACTTTGTTTTCCTTCCGCGATGAGTGACAGGCAGCGCTGACAGCTGTCTAGTATGAATCCTGAGGCGGGAACACCGCGCCAAATTTTCAATGAAAAAACCGGCGTGGGTTCCCCCCTCGGAGGCATACCAGGCCCTTAGGTCTGGCATGGATTGTAAGGGGAACCCCCTATGCCGAAAAATCGGCGTGGGGGTCCCCCCCCAAATCCATACCAGACCCTTATCCGAGCACGCAGCCCGGCCGGCCAGGAAAGGGGGTGGGGACGAGCGAGCGCCCCCCCCCCTCCTGAGCCGTACCAGGCCGCATGCCCTCAACATGGGGGGGGTGGGTGCCATGGGGGAGGGGGGCGCCCTGCGGCCCCTCCACCCCAAAGCACCTTGCCCCCATGTTGATGAGGACAAGGGCCTCTTCCCGACAACCCTGGCCGTTGGTTGTCGGGGTCTGCGGGCGGGGGGCTTATCGGAATTCGGGAGCCCCCCTTAATAAGGGGGCCCCCAGATACCGGCCCCCCACCCTGTGTGAATGAGTTTGGGGTATAGTACCCCTACCCATTCACCTAGGGAAAAGTGTCAATATAAAAAAAAACACACTACACAGGTTTTAAGAGTAATTTATTAGTCAGCTCCGGGGTCTTCTTCCGACTTCGGGGGGTCTCCTTCCACATTCTCCCGGTGTTCGGCCTCTTCTCCCGATGTTCGGCCTCTTCTCCCGGGCCCCGCCGCTATCTTCTTCCAGCTCTATTGCCAGCGAGGGGCCCGGTCTGCTGCCGCTGTCTCGCCGCCGCTGTCTCTCCGCTTCTTCTCTTCCTTTCTTCTTCCCCGATGTTGACACGACGCTCTCTCCGGCTCGAATGCTGTGTGCGAGCTGCGGAGCCATTTATATAGGCGGTAACCCCGCCCCCTTACGACGTCATGGTCCCAGCATGCGCAGGGACTCTGGCGTCATAAGGGGGCGTGGCCCCAGAGTCCCTGCGCATGCTGGGACCATGACGTCGTAAGGGGGCGGGGTTACCGCCTATATAAATGGCTCCGCAGCTCGCACACAGCATTCGAGCCGGAGAGAGCGTCGTGTCAACATCGGGGAAGAAGAAAGGAAGAGAAGAAAGGAAGAGAAGAAGCGGAGAGACAGCGGCGGCGAGACAGCGGCGACAAGACAGCGGCGACAAGACAGCGGCAGCAGACCGGGCCCCTCGCTGGCAATAGAGCTGGAAGAAGGTAGCGGCGGGGCCCGGGAGAAGAGGCCGAACACCGGGAGAAGAGGCCGAACACCGGGACAGCGGCAGCAGACCGGGCCCCTCGCTGGCAATAGAGCTGGAAGAAGATAGCGGCGGGGCCCGGGAGAAGAGGCCGAACATCGGGAGAAGAGGCCGAACACCGGGAGAATGTGGAAGGAGACCCCCCGAAGTCGGAAGAAGACCCCGGAGCTGACTAATAAACTACTCTTAAAACCTGTGTAGTGTGTTTTTTTTTATATTGACACTTTTCCCTAGGTGAATGGGTAGGGGTACTATACCCCAAACTCATTCACACAGGGTGGGGGGCCGGTATCTGGGGGCCCCCTTATTAAGGGGGGCTCCCGGATTCCGATAAGCCCCCCGCCCGCAGACCCCGACAACCAACGGCCAGGGTTGTCGGGAAGAGGCCCTTGTCCTCATCAACATGGGGGCAAGGTGCTTTGGGGTGGAGGGGCCGCAGGGCGCCCCCCTCCCCCATGGCACCCCCCCCCCATGTTGAGGGCATGCGGCCTGGTACGGCTCAGGAGGGGGGGGGGGCGCTCGCTCGTCCCCACCTCCTTTCCTGGCCGGCCGGGCTGCGTGCTCGGATAAGGGTCTGGTATGGATTTGGGGGGGGACCCCCACGCCGATTTTTCGGCATAGGGGGTTCCCCTTACAATCCATGCCAGACCTAAGGGCCTGGTATGCCTCCGAGGGGGGAACCCACGCCGGTTTTTTCATTGAAAATTTGGCGCGGTGTTCCCGCCTCAGGATTCATACTAGACAGCTGTCAGCGCTGCCTGTCACTCATCGCGGAAGGAAAACAAAGTTTTCCTTTCCCGATGAGCGAGCCATCTCGGCGCTGGCTTCTGCGACGGGGCTCGTAGGTGTCAAATCTCGCCGAGAAGTGCGGCGAGATTGACACAATATCGCGGTCACCTACTGTACCTTTAAATAGACTATCCCCCTTCAGTCCATCATGAATGCGACTGCCAGACTCATCCACCTTACAAACCGCTCAGTGTCTGCTACCCGTCTCTGCCAATCCCTCCATTGGCTACCACTCGCCCAACGAATTAAATTCAAAATACTAACAATAAGTTACAAAGCCATCCACAACTGTGCCCCCAGCTACATCACTAACCTAGTCTCAAAATACCAATCTAAACGCCATCTCCGTTCCTCCCAAGATCTCCTGCTCTCTAGCTCCCTCATCACCTCCTCCCATATCCGCCTCCAGGACTTCTCCCGAGCCTCGCCCATCCTCTGGAATTCCCTACCCCAATCTGTCAGACTGTCTCCAAATGTATCCACTTTTAGGCGATCCCTGAAAACTATCCTGCCTCCATCTAAAAACTGCACTATTTTCTCCATTAGCTCATCCCCCACAGCTATTACCCTTTTGTATAACTTGACCCTCCCTCCTAGATTGTAAGCTCTAACGAGCAGGGCCCTCTGATTCCTCCTGTATTGAATTGTATTGTACTTGTACTGTCTGCCCTAATGTTGTAAAGCGCTGCGTAAACTGTCGGCGCTAAATAAATCCTGTATAATAATAATAATAATAATAAAAATAATAATAATAATAATAATAATAATAATGTAGAGACAATGTATATGACTGATCCACTGCAGCATCAATGTAGCTATGTGTCATAGTCATAGTGAAGTGAAAACGTTACTGTAGTAAGTGCTGGTTTGCACTGAGCCATTCTTTCAGCCCCCAAATCAGGGATCCCTTTGGTTGTCTAGCTCAATGGGACCCAAATGTGCAAATAACAAACATGCTATATTTGGTTAACAGTTATCAGCAATGCCCCTGGTACTCCTGAACAACTATGTATTCCAAAATGTATAATTGTTCTGCAATTTGAAGTCATAACCATCAGTACAAGAATGGCCTCTAGGCATTCTAGGAATATATACTATACTGGGTTTTGCATTACATAGATATTAATATAAAGCTATATCTAATCATTCTTTAAGTAATTGGTTTCCACTCAAAATGTTGATGGCCTTTGTCAAAGGGTAAACCAATCAATGATGTTGCTGCAAGGCAAATGTTACAGCAGATATCATTTTAATTAAAATTTTCCTCCAAAAATATAAGCTATTGCAAGTGATTACCGTTGTATTACAAGGTTGTTTCAATAATATAGGAAAGCAATTTGAACAAATTTGCTTCAAATAAAGCTTGGTTGGCTCAATTACTCAAGGACTTGTAGTCACTTGGGTCTAATAAAATGGAAGAAATGCTATCTGAATATTAACTAAAAATGTAGTAAAAATGCTGTTTTTTAGTTAATAACGGGGACATTTAGTGACATTTTTGGTGTGTGTGTGTGTATGTGTGTTTACAATCTTGGGTGTCTGAGAATGATGTTTAGGCTCTGTATATCCCTAAGGATTTTCATCACAAATTCTGTGGTTTTTACAGAACAATTGCATAGAGTTTTTAATTTGCCTTAGTCTTTCTATGAGGAAATTCTTCACACTAGATTACCATCAGAAAAGTGTTCAATAAAACTATTTTAGTTATCTATATGATCCAAACTGGCTAAACAAGGGAATGTTTGCTGCAGATGACTGATGTCCTCAGACAAAGACTGATACTGGCTAGAGCAAATATGCAACAGTCTTCTCCCCATGGGCTTGGAGAACCTTGTTCAGAATCCGGTGAACCTGAACTTGGAGGAAAATCCTATTGAAGTAAAAAAAAGAATCAGACTCTGTGCTTTGCCATGGGAGAGAGATACCATTGCAAAGAAAATAAAAAATAAAAACTTCATGAGCAGGCCTTCTTTGGATATTTACAGATTTGTCACTATGCTCAAATCTTAATAGGTTTGCTGGAATCTCCTTCTTCACATATTTGTGAAAATAAGCCAAGCAAGGTGTTAATCTTAAAAATGTACAATGTATTGCTCTCCTTTCCGTTCCCCCTAAACATTTACACATGACCAAATGGAAGCAAATGTAGCGGGACACATATTTGATGTAACTTAATGTTAATGTATATCTTATCCTTTGGCGCCATCTAGCGACCAATGTGCAAAAGGACTGAATCTTTATTTTCTTTTCGCTTTTCAAGTTGACCTGGAAGTTTTTGTTTGTTTATATCTGGACATTAACTTGACCTGCCCACAATGCACAGTGACTCCCATGATCCTTGGGGAGCAGAACTGCATTGTGGGAAGCTTATAAAAAGGTTGGGAGCGGCCATCTTAAGTCTCTTGGAGACTTAAGTCTCTTGGAGCCTGGGAGGATCTGTGTGAGGTCCCCAGCCCAGTGTGGCCTACCCTGTGTGGAGCAGAACAGCAGCCAGCGATACTCCCTTAGATCACAGCGTGCTGAAGCAGCAGTGTGATCGATCCAGAGACACTTGAAGGAGGTAACCGAGGACTCCCGGTCGTCTGTGAGCAGTCTTTGATCCAGCCTTACATAACAGTGTGCTGGAGCAGCAGTGTGATCGTTCCAGAGACCCTTGAAGGAGGTAACCGAGGACTCCTGGTCGTCTGTGAGCAGTCTTTGATCCGGCCTTACATAACAGTGTGCCGGAGCAGCAGTGTGATCGTTCCAGAGACCCTTGAAGGAGGTAACCAAGGACTCCTGGTTGTGAAGTGGTACAGCGTGGTGGTGTGGCCACAGCGAACGAACTGAGATACTGCAGAGGAAGAACCTGGCACACCAGAGCGGAGTCTCCTGACAGCATTGTCCTGGTTGGGTGAGAGGGCTGAGGCCCACAAGTTTCTTGATGCACTTTCATACATCAGGTTACACAAGACAGAGTTGTTGGGACCTGTAGTCCCACAGGCAAAGTCAAGAGGATTCAACACTAAGTCACTGCATCAAAGTTAGTTATAGCTCTGCTGCATCAGGACTTTGCTTTATATATCAGGTTACTTTGTTAAGGAATCATTAACCCTTGGATTACAAAATTACCTTGTTGCTAGCAGAAGAGAAGAAGATGAAGAAGGACTGTTAAGTAACATATAAGGTCCTTGGGTTATTTTACTATATCAGGGTGGTGTGATATTACAGGAGGGAGCTCCCTAGTGTTGTATTATACTTAATCAAGTTGGTCATTTGATTTAGTATAGCTTTAAGCACGCAGGAAATAGGACAGTGCTTAGAGTGAGATACACTCACTCTGACGGTATCCTATTTACTTTGTTATACTTCTCATATATTACTTCAGACATTATACACCTGTATTGTACCTTTGTAAAGTTTAGTTGTCTGTCAGACTATGTTGGTCTGACAGTACAACCATTGTAGTTTAACCTTTCTAATACAACTACAGTAAATAAGGTTGTTATTCAAGTATAACTGTGTGAGTGTTGTTTTACTCTTCATCACCAGCCAAGAGGACGGTAAGGTAACTACAGGCAAGTATATAATATTGAGTATTGTGAACTTGCCTTTATGATTCCGCTTTGATTGCACACTATTACACCACAGCTGTGTCAGGGGGACTGAGAAATTCCGGGGGGACACAAAGCAGAGTACAGGCCCAAATATATCAGCAGCTCCTTCGGGGGTCAGTGTTACACAAATAATAAGTGAGGAATTGTCCTGGGAGACCTGGCAACTATTATAGTCCCCACTCCTCAGCTACTAAAAGCTCAATGTGCATGTTATACAAAGAGAATCAATATAAAATACTCCTTCATTGGTACTATAGTCCAGTTTAGCGGTGTGCCCCATACCCTTCTGTTGATGATAGGTGCTGGAGATGCAAGACGACTAATGGAACAATTCAACAAACACTATATATTGTTATTGCTCTCAAACCTAATTGGCAAGCTGTTCATTTTGCTGATCCACCGCTTTTTTAAAACCTGGATCCCTTTTACACCTAAAACATTCTTCAGGGTCTACCGCCTTCCAGTTTTTCAAAGACATCTAAACAACCACTGAAATATGTTCTTACGGCAGCTTGGTATTTAGTTACCCTCTATTGGAAAAATGTGAACCTCCTTCTCTGATGGAGCTTCACTCCAGGATTAGGGATGTCAAAATGATGGAAGACCTTACAGCCACCATCAATAAATTGGTTGACAAATACTATGAGGCAGGGCATGGCATACCTTGGAGGACACCCTTTAATCTATCCTAGCATAATTCCATCCAGATTTCTACTAACTTTGGATTCTGGGCAGGCGGTGCTCTGGCCCTGGTTGGTGTTCGAGAAGACAGTTTTTCTACGCCTCTACTCTACCCTTCCTAAATCCTAGACTTATGTTCTTTCCTTCTTTGCTTGTTTTTTAAAAAAAAATAATCAATTTTGTATACAGTTTTTGTTTTTTACCGCACAAAAGAAGTAAAGAAAAGAACATTACAGTACATTCCAGGTACAGACCATATGAGTGCAATACAGTAGTCTTTAGAATATACATTGCAGTTACGAAAGTCAACTGACATTAAAATAATGCATGTGTAACACCCTTTTGTAAGAAAGTAAGAGTAAGCCAATCTTACTAAATGCATATGATAACTTGGTATAGTAAATTATGGCAAGTTGGAACTAGAAGATGAATGATTTGCAGTAGAATGGGGGAGATAAGGAGACCAATTGATTGTGCAGATGCCATCATTGTTAATATTCTGAATTCTAAACAAAGCAGTAGTACAGGATTGCGTTTGTATGGCATGTTGAATTTCAAGATATTGAAAAAAAAATAATGTTTGTGCATGTGATATTTCTCAGCTAGAGATTGTAAGGATGATAGGATGTTATTATGGCAGTGTTTCTCAACTCCAGTCCTCAAGGCGCCCCAACAGGTCATGTTTTCAGGATTTCCCTCAGATGAAACAGCTGTGGGAATTACTAAGGCAGTGAAACTGATCAAATCACCTGTGCAAAATAATGGAGAGCCTGAAAACATGACCTGTTGGGACGCCTCGAGGACTGGAGTTGAGAAATGCTGTATTATGGTATAGTTGGTGAATGAACAGGATGCCAACTTGTTTCCAAGTATCAAACCCTGCTAATTTTGCCAGTTCAATAAAGACTGCATTGTTCTAAAGCAGAGCCTATTGAGTTGAACCCAGAGTACTCAGTAATTCACGGTAGCCTTCCAAATGTTGTGGATAAGAAAAAGCATGTGGATTGCTGTTGTGAGTGACATTGCCCAGCTTCAATATGGGATATAAGAGGGTATTGTGGGAGAACGGCGGCAGGTAATCAATAGGTAGGGGGTGCCACCCCCAAGATGTTGAAGTTGGGCTACTATGAAGTATAATCTGGCATTTGGGATCATCAGACTACCCCCATCCTTGGGTAGATGTAAGGTTTCCAGTCTGACTCTGGGTCATTTCTGCTTCCAAATGAGATCCCTGAAGAGGGAATGTGCTGTATTTTGGTAATTGTAGGATATCAAATTGGAGTGTTATGTAGAGCATATAACAAATGTGGCATCCAGACCATATTGACTAAATGTGCTCTGCCCACTACCGATAAGAGCAGTTTGCACCAAGTTTTACAAGTTTGTTTGAACTTCAGCAGAAGAGGGCTCTACATTTAATGCCAAAACATAATCTGCCAGGCTTGGACAAATCTGTACGCCAAGGTATTGTACCAAAACTATTTGGTCGGCCACTACTAGTAGTCATTCAGAGATGGGATCTAACAAAAGGAGCACAGATTTTTTTCCCGTTTATAGTAAAACTAGAAAAACAGCTAAAGTCAGTTATCAAGGACATAACAGAAGACAGACAGTTGAATTCATTACCCAAAAGAAATAGTGCACCATCTGGATAAAGTGCAAACTTTTCTTCACTTGAAGGATAACAAAAATCTATTATGTCTGGTGACTGTCTAATAATGCCAATGCAAACAGTAGGGGAGAGAGAGAGGGCACGTCATGTCCCTCTAAAAAGAGGGAAGGAGTCTGACACAAAGCCATTAAACTGAGTTTTAGCTACAGGGGCAGTGTACAATATTTGGAGTCATCTAAAAGAACACAGGCCAAAGCCAAACTTTGTAATTTCCACAGATACTTCCATTCTATACTTTCAAATGCTTTATCTGTGCCCCTGCTGTCTGTATTATCTGGTCTAAGCTGTAAATTAAGGAATAAACACCTAATGTTGATAACAGTGGATCACTCAGGTATAAAACCCAATTAATCAGGGTACACTAAAGTATCTATGATAGTAGATAATCTGGTTGCTAATACCTTGGCTAGAAGCTTAACATTTGAGGTTAAAAGAGAAATAGGCCAACATGAATTAGGCAACAGAGGGTCTTTTCCCGGTTTTAAGATGACAATTATGAGAGCCTCATTCATGGATTGTGGTAGTGCTTACTCATCCTTACTCATTGCTTACTCATCCCTCAGTGTTTACTCTCCAAAATGTTGTCATTTTGTAGGTGCTTTTATTGTCCTGGTGCTCCAGGGACTCCAGAAATGTGTAATTTATGCCATCAGAAAGCCTTAAAGTGGTCCTTGGATTTTGGAGCCCTCTATGTGGTCAGGCTTTGAAAAGGTCTCACACATGTGGTATCACCATACTTGGGAGGAGTAGTAGAATGTGTTTTAGGATGTAATTCTAAGTATGCCTATATTATGTGTGTGAAATATCCTAATAATTGAATCCTTTGTGTAAAAAATACATTTTTCTTTTCATGCTTTCAAAAAAAAAAAAAAAAACACCTTTAAAAGACTTATCATGCTTTTTAGAAAATACATTTGGGTGCTTGCTTTCTAAAATGGGGCCATTTTGTGGGTGTTTCTACTGTCTTGGTTCTTCAGGGCCTCCAAAAATGTGATAGGTAGTGAGGAAATTAGATGCCTAATTGATGTCCTTAGAACGCCTAAAGGTGCTCCTTGAATTTTGGGCATCTCTAAATAGCTAAGCTGTCAAAAAGTCTCACACATGTGGTGCTGCCATACTCAGGAGAAGTAGCAGAATGTGTTTAGGGGTGTAATTCTAAGTATGTCTATGATGTGTGTTAGAAATATCTTATTAATTGGCAACTTTCATATTCTTTCCTGCATTGGCAAAAAAAAAAGACATATTAAAAAAACTCATTATGCCTCTTAAAAATACCTTGGGGTGATGCTTTCAAAAAAGTGGTAATTTAGTGGGTGTTTCCACTGTCCTGGTGCTCCAGGCCCCACAAAAAATGTGAGAAGCGGTCAAGAAATTAGATGTGTAGTTTAAACTTTTAGAAAGCCCGAAGGTGCTCCTTAGATTCTGGGCTATTCTTTGCAGTTAGGCTGTGTAAAAGTCACACAAATGTGGTTTCCCAATACTCGGGGGAATAGCATAATGTTTTGTGGTGTATAATTAAAAATATGTCTATGTTGTCTGTCAGAAATAACTTGTTAAAATGATAACTTTGGGACAAAAAAAAAATTTAATTTAATTTGGCAAAAAAATGAAAACTTCAAAATTTCACAATGACTCTTACTACATACAGTAGGTGACCGTGATATTGTGTCAATCTCGCTGCTGTTATCGGCGAGATTTGACACCTGCGAGCCCCATCATGGGAGCCAGTGCCGAGCTGGCTCGCTCATCGGGAAAGGAAAACTTTTTTCCTTTCCCGATGAGCGACAGGCAGTGCTGACAGCTGTCTGGTATGAATCATGGGGGGGGAACGCCGCTCCAAATTTTAAATTAAAAAACCGGCATAGGTTCCCCCCAGGGGCATACCAGGCCCTTAGGTCTGGTATGGATTTTAAGGGGAACCCCCTACGCCAAAAAAACAGCATGGGGGTGCCCCCAGAGCCACACCAGACCCTTATCCGAGCAAGCAGCCCGGCTGGTCAGGAAAGGGGGCGGTGACGAATGAGTGCCCCCCTCCTGAACCATACCATGCCACATTCCCTCAACATGGGGAGTAGGTGACTTATATAGGCATGGGGCGTGGTCACCGGGTGATGTCACCCGGTGACCCTGCCCCCTTATGACTTCACAGTCCCAGGGCATGATAGGACTGTGATGTCATAAGGGGGCGGGGTCACCGGGTGACATCACCCGGTGACCACACCCCATGCCTATATAAGTCATGGTGCACCGCTCACATGGCATTACCGTGGAAGAGAGAGTCATGTCAACATCGGATGAAGAGAAGAAGGAACAAGACACCAGAGAAGACCGGGCCACTGCTAGCAAAAGAGCGGCAAAAGAGCAGAAGATAGCGGAGGAGCCTGGCAGAAGAACCGGACACCGGGAGAAGAGGCTGAAGAGCGGGGGAAGAGGCTGAAGAGAGCGGAGAAGTCGGAAGAAGACCCCTGAAGTCGTAAGAAAACCCTCGAAGCTGGAAGAAGACCCCCGGAGCTACCTAATAAATTACTTTAAAAAACTGTCTAGTGTGGTTTTTTATTGACACTTCACAATTTCCCCCAGGTGAATGGGTAGGGGTACGATGTACCCCATACTCATTCACATAGGGTGGGGGGCCGGGATCTGAGGGCCCCCTTATGAAAGGGGGCTCCCAGATTCTGATAAGCCCTCCGCCCACAGACCCCAACAACCAACGGTCAGGATTGTCGGGGAGAGGCCCTTGTCCCCATCAAAATGGGGACAAGGTGCTTTGGGGTGGGGGGCCACAGGGCGCCCCCCTGCCCCAAAGCACCCACCCCCCATGCTGAGGGCATGCGGCCTGGTACAGTTCAGGAGGGGGGGGCGCTCGCTCGTCCCCACCCCCTTTCCTGACCGGCCGGGCTGCGTGCTTGGATAAGGGTCTGGTATGGATTTTGGGGGGGACCCCCATGCTTTTTTTTGGCGTAGGGGGTTCCCCTTAAAATCCATACCAGAACTAAGGGCCTGGTATGCCCCTGGGGGGAACCCATGTCCCCTCATGATTCTTACCAGACAGCTGCCAGCACTGCCTGTCGATCATCGTGAAAGGAAAAAAAGTTTTCCTTTCCCGATGAGTGAGCCAGAAAACACATTCTCGTGGTCAGGTACTGTACCTTGGACTGTCTGCTTTTCAAAAAGAGGTTATTTGAACTGTTCTGATATTTAGGGGGCTCAAGAAATGAGATGGGCATTCAGAACATCAGGACTGATCAATTTTTAAATACTGGAGCTTTTAGAGAGAAATGTTATCCCATTCTTGTGTTATATACGATTCTAACTGTTCAACAGTCCTGGATTTTCTTTGTTCTATTTTTTCTTGCTGAAAAATGCAGCTCTAAAACCCGTATATATCTTTCAGCATTGATGGTGCCTTTTCAGATATACAAGTTGCTCATACAATATGTACTAATGCACCCCCATCAGAGATGCAGGCTTTTGAACTGAGTGCTGATAACAAGCCAGAAGGTCCCTCTCCTCTAGTCCAGGGGGCACATGGTTGCTAAAAAGAATGTCAAATTTCAATGCGACTGACCACAGAACACTTTTTCCACTATGAAACAGATAATTTAAAATGAGCTTTGGCTCAGAGAAGACGTCAGCATTTCTGGATAATGTTCTGTATATGGCTTCTTCTTTCCACGATAGAGCTTTAATTTGCATTTTTGGATGGCATGGTGAACTGTGTTCACAGACAGTGATTTTTGGGAGTATTCCTTGGCCCATAAGGTGAAATTCATCACAGAATCATTCCAGATTTTAATGCAGTGCAGTGTGAGGGATCGAAGATCACAGGCATCCAATATTGTGATTCGGCCTTGCCCCTTGCACACAAAGATTTCTCTAGATTCTCTGAATCTTTTGATGACAATATATACTGTAGATGATTATATATTTAAAGTCTTTACAATTTTACGTTGTGGAGCATTATTTTTAAATTGTTCAACAATTTTTGGATGCAACTTTATACAGAATGGTGAACCTCTGCCAAACTTTACTTCTGAGACACTGTGGGGGTTATTTACCAAAGGCAAATCCACTTTGCACTACAAGTGCAAACTACATGTGCAAAGTGCACTTGAAATTGCACTGAAAGTGCACTTGGAAGTGCAGTCACTGTAAATCTGAGGGGAAGATCTGAAATGGGAGGAAGCTCTGCTGATTTTATCATCCAATCATGTGCAAGCTAAAATGCTGTGTTTTATTTTCTTTGCTTGTCCCCCTCGGATCTTCCAAGTGCACTTTCAGTGCAATTTCAAGTCCACTTTTCACTTGTAGTTTGCACTTGTGGATCGTAAATAACCCCATGTGGCTCTCTAAGATGCTCTTCTTATACCCAATCATGTTACTGATCTGTTGCAAATTAACCTAGTTAGCAAAATGTTCTTCCAGCTACTTCTTGTTAGTACCACTTACGTTGCCAGCTCTTTGTCATCCTGTCCAACTTTTTTGAGACTTGGTGCTGCCATTAATTTAAAAATTACCTCAGTTATTTTCTGTTTAAACCTTTAATATGCTTTCTATTTTCTATTGTGAATAAAGCATGGGTTTGTGAGATTTGAATTTTTTTATGTAGATTTTACACAGCGTCCCACTGTTTTTGGCCTTGGGTTTGTACATATACCATAGTTTGTTGACTCCATGGAGGTTATTTACTAAAGAAAAATCCACTTTGCACTGCAAGTGCACTTGAAAGTCGCTGTAGATCCGAAGAGGACATGCAAGGAAAATAAAAAACAGCATTTTAGCTTGCACATGATTGGATGATAAAATCAGCAGAGCTTCCACTCATTTCAGAGCTACCCTTTAGACTTAGAGCGACTGCACTTTCAAGAGCACTTGCAGTGCAAAGTGGATTTGCCTTTCGTAAATAACCCTGTATGACTTTCCCACAGACCAAATAATATACACTGTTTTGGGTTTTACCAAAACAATGTAGCAGAATACATTTTGGCCTAAATTTATGAAGAAAGATTATTTATTTGCAAAATCTATAACAACCTAGAAAAACATTTTCATCATTTTTTCTTTATATAGCGAAAAATAAAAAAACCCAGTGGTAATAAATTACCAACAGAAGAAAGCTCTATTTGTCTAGAAAAAAATTAAACATGAAAATCATTTGAGTGCAGTGCTAAAACAAACCTGAGCAGGAACAGGGTGAAAGTGTTTGGTCTTGAAGTGGTTAGAAAAAGAAAAACAGCACACAGAACCCTCCAAATGCCCCCCAAATACATAACAGACCCTTTACAGAAATCATTGCTTCTGGCTAAATAGTCTTTTTTTTTGCTTTGCAGTGCCCACCTCCTATGCTATTTTTTTTTACACCCCTAACATGTTTCAGCACCCACTGATTTCAATAGGGTTCGGGTTCGCTGAACCTCTGCTGTATCAAATCCAGAGCAGTTTGGCTCATCACCACTCAATGATAGATAACACATCCCTGTAAGTGCTACCCCATACATATTACTAGCATATATGCAATTACAATAAAACCAATATATTTGATGCTAAGTCTTTTTTAAAGCACTGAAAAGTCATCTTGGGAGCAGTACACTTATACAGTATGTCATTATTTTAAGTGTTTCTTCTAAATAAGGTAATATTTTGCATTTATGGTCGCCTTTTTTAGGAAAGCATAGAAAATAGTCACAATGAACAAAGAGAAATACAAATATGCCACTCCAATCCAAACAATAAATGTCTTAGAATACATTAACATTTAACTTTAACTTGATAAAAGGAGAAAAAATAATTAAATGTAAACACGTTGATTCTGGGAGTAAAAGAAAGAATTACTAAACCAAAATGCAAGTAACTCTTGTCTACTAACAAGCATTTATTTCTAAAAGCGTCCAAAGAAGGGTTTTTCTGCCCTTAATGCATGCAGTTTTTATGGAATATGATCTAAAATTACTCTCAAATATACAGTATACAAATATAATTGCTATTGCTTTGATATTTAGCAATGGTATTATCTATAAATGAGCTCATACATATTACAATAAATGAAAAGAAAAGCCACACCATTTTTAGAGACATAAATTGCGTGCAACTATTGTAACATTATATACTGCATCGCACTGGTAAATACAAAATGATGGTGTATTTTTACTGGAGATATGAGTTCCACCTTTCACATTTTATCGTCTGGTTTCTCTACTGCTCTCTAGGCTGCATCAATTGTCTTGATCAATAGACCAGCTTCTGTCAAATGTTCCTGCTGAAAAACTAGCATGCAAACAGCAATCAGCAGCTGCAATCAATGGTTGCAGCGCTTATCAGTGTATTCTGACCGGAGGTGGAGTCCCTACTGTCAGAATACAGTAGCATAGTGGGAGAGATCCCTGCATCCACATTGGGAGATCCCTGCATCCACATCGCTAATGTAAATGCAGGAATATATGAGTTTTTTGGGCCTCATCTATTTATACCAATAATCTAGCCTCTCTTAATACACTAATGGCTCAGTCTCTATGTTTATGGTCTCTTTATAAGACTAAATTTGGCCTAGCATTGCCCATCTCACCTAGAACTTCCTTTTTGGGAGACCCTGCTTTGATTTGACTCTTCTCTTTGCCAGAAGTTTTCTCCTGATGACACACTCATAGTTGTGTCACCCTCTCTGCCTTGTAAAAGGGTGAGACATTTCTTTCCTTTGATTACTTATGTACATGTCGGAATGCCCGAGCTGTGAGTTCTATCACTATTTACAATTTTGGCATCTTTATTCCTCCCATTATGCTCTAACTCCTACTTTACCAATTACAATTTTTGAAAGACTATGCCATGACTCTCCCAGAGGGAAAGGGCTTATCTCAGACCTTTACTGGTATGATATTGGTACCCTTTTTTCTAACGCCCTTCTTTATATGTCTAAATGGGAGAATAATTGTGCCACTCAATTTTCTGCCAAATGGCAACATGCATCTCATTTAAAGTCCCAAAAACCCCATCTCCTGCCAAATACTGGAACACTATAATGGATAGCCTTCGCAAATGTACAAAGTTGTTCAGTTAGTGGATCTCTAAAACATATATTTTGGGACTGTGAGAAATCGTCACCTTTATAGTGTGAAGTCTCTGCTATAGCCTCTGCAATTTCAGCCAGACCCCTTAGTCTAATGATGCCTGTGAGCCTTCTTGGAGCAACAATTCTGGGGATTTTAGATAGGGAGGAGAGACTTATCCATACCATTTGCGTAGCATCAGTATGGGCCATTTCTTTGCAATGGAAATCTTCAGTTTTTCCATTGTTTTTAGTAATGCATCGGATTGATACTATTGTGTTGATGGAAAGGATTCTTTATACCTTATAAGATAAAATACACTTGTTTTCTGTTAAATTGGAAGTCTTCTGTTAAATGGGATTTATACCTTGGTTTGGGATGCCCTGTACATGTGCCTGATATTTTGGATTGATAGTTGTCAGTCTCTGTGGCTCTTCTCCCTGGGGTATTTTTTTGACTCTCTGATACCACCACTTATTTCAAGGGGTGTTAAAGTCAACCTGAGATTTTTGAGCTTATATAATAAAAGAACAAATTTCAAAGAGTGGAAACATATTTTTTATTCTATACTCCCTTGCTACATTTATACACTTATCCCAGTGTTAATGCCTGTAAAGCTTCTATAGAAAGATTTGTCAGTACACCTGAACCATCCTAGGACAGCCTGCTTCACTATGTCATCAGTGCTGAAATGCTGACCTCCGAGGAACTCTTTTAGGTGTTGGTACCCAAGGAATCAAAAAAGGAAAGCACAGTGCTAAAAAAATATTATATATATATATATATATATATATATATATATATATATATATATATATATATATAAAGTTTTGCACATAAAAACATGTGTATCAAACTAATGCTGAAAATGTAGTATTACATCTATACACAAGAAGATAAAAATCAAAAACATATAATGACTTAACATAGTGCTAATCCTTAACATAGTCGAAAATGTAATATCCAAAAAAGTACTTGATACTCACAGTTGTTAACCACAAAATTTATTGGTGCAGTATGAAAGAAGGGAAAAGTGCCCAGCAGCACAGCGGTGATCCAGGTCTGACTCTGCCAGTGTCAGGCCTTCCATTTCCAGGTGGTGAGCATTTCCTCAACAGGACAGATGTTTGGCAGCAATTTATATTTAGTAGAACAGACTTCACAGAGTCCCTGGGAAGGTGAATTATTACTACAGGCTAACAACTATTAGTCTTCTGGTGAGTGCAATGTAGTGGAGGATTTGCACCAGCGGATGAGTGGATGTAACACACAATTTTCCCTTCTTTCATATTGCACTGATGAATTTTGTGCTTAACAATTGGGATTATCAACTACTTTTTGGGATTACAGTAAAACCTTGGATTGCGAGCATAATTCGTTCTGGAACTATGCTTGTAATCCAAAGCACTTGTATATCAAAGCAAATTTCCCCATAAGAAATAATGTAAACTCAGATGATTGGTTCCACAACCATTTATTTGTAAGTCATTCAGTTTATAGTTCATATAAAAAGATTATAGCAATGTGATAGGTTGCGTAACCATAAAATGTCCATCCACAAATGTCAGCCTCCACAAGGGAATTAGAAGCAAAATCCAGCAAGAGCTACAGTGTATAAAAGAGAAGAGAGGCGCCTCTAAGTGTAGCAATATGGTTACATTTAATGAAGGTACAACATTTAGAAACTCACATGGTTGATGAAGAGATAAAAGAGGTACATCTAAGTATTCAAGCATCTGGGGTAAAGCTGTCCACATAGACCGTCCTCTGCAGCGCTGGCTTTTACCGCTGTCAGTCTGCAATCGTGACCGGGAAGACTACCCTGCAGTAGAGCGATTTGAAAGCAAAGCTTGAAGTGCTTGTGGAGCGCAGCGTGGAAGGGATGTCATTGATGGTGGTGTGGAGGATGTTCTATGTGGACAGCTTTACCCCAGATGCCTGCATACTTAGATGTGCCTGTTTTAATCAACCATGTGAATTGCTAAATGTTGTACCTTCATTAAATGTAACCATATTGCTATACTTAGAGACACCTCTATTCTGTTTTATACTCAGTTGTGATATGACGCTACTTGTATATCAAGACATCGCTTGTATATCAAGTCAAAATGTATTTTAAAATATTTGCTTGTCTTGCAAAACACTCTCAAACCAGGTTACTCTCAAACCAAGGTTTTATTGTATTAAATTTTGGACTATTTTAAGGACTATTACTTTTTATATGTTCTCTTGAGCATGTCCAATGCAAAGTTATTAAGTCATGATATGTTTTTGATTTATATCTTTGTGTGTATAGATGTGATACATTTTCAGCATTAGTTTGATACAAATGTTTTATGTGCAAACTTTTTAATGAAGTATATTATATGTTTTTTAGTGCTGCACTTCCTTCTTTAATTCATTGTTTGATAGGGTGGTCACCTATTTAGTGCTAACTGCTCTGTGTTTGTCTTTTGAGTGCTCACTGTTTCTTTCTTATCTACAAATAGTCTTGGTATCTAGCACGCACTTACGTTTCAAAAATGCGCTGAATGTTTACAGAAATGACTGCTGTGGGCTGGGAACCACCCCGGCCGGGATCATCACTGATGGACGTATGGCCATATTTGAAGCATTTACACCATTCAAATGTCTTACTGCGGCTGAGTGTCTTATCGCTGTACTGTGTTTGAAGTCTTCTGTAGATGTCCATGGGTTTTACGCCTTCGTCACAAGAAATGTCATCACCACACGCTGTTCCATGCACACACTAACACTATTGTCTGCCATCTTGATTTACAGTCTCTGGACGGGCCCGCAACATGTGTGCCATCTATTAGTAATAGGGCAGACTTGCCACTTACTAATGCATGTAGTACCACCACACTAGCATCCCTTTTTTTACCTGTAAAATTATAAGTCCCAGTTTGACTTGAATGCCCCTCATACATTGCAATTTGGCTCTCTCATTAAAAAAAAAAAAAAAAAAATTAACATTCAATTTGTAAAAAATAAAATCTATAAAAAATTTTTAAAAGAAGTTGCTACTTTAGGGTTGATAAAGGTTAAAGGTTAATAAGGAGTTTAATAAGACTAAAAATTACTAAATACAACAACTCAGCTTAATACTCTCTTAACCACTTGACAACTGGGCACTTAAACCCCCTTCCTAACCAGACCAATTTTCAGCTTTTGGTGGTCTCACATTTTGAATGACAATTACTCAGTCATGCAACACTGTATCTATATGAAATTTTTGTCCTTTTTTTCACACAAATGGAGCTTTCTTTTGGTGGTATTTAATCACCGCTGGGTTTTTTATTTTTTGCGCCGTAAAAGAAAAAAGACCGAAAAATCTGTTAAAAAATACATTTTTCTTCATTTCTGTTATAATATTTTGCAAATTAGTAATTTTTCTTCATATATTTTGGCCAAAATTTATACCGCTACATATCTTTGGTAAAATTAACCCAAATTGGTGGATATTATTTGGTCTTTGTGAAAGTTATAGAGTCCAAAAGCTATGGTGCGAATATCTGAAAATTGATCACACCTGAAGTACTGACGGCCTATCTAATTTCTTGAGACCCTAACATTCCAGAAAAGTACAAATACCCCCCAAATGAAAGGTATTTTGAAAGATGCATGGTGAGTTTTTTGAAGTTGTCATTTTTTCCCACAATTCTTTGCAAAATCAAGGGGTTTTTTTTACTTTTTTTTTCCCACAAAATTGTCATATTAACAGGTTATTTCTCACACACAGCACATGCATACCACAAATTACACCCCAAAACACATTCTGCTATTACTCCCGAGTACGGCGATACCACATGTGTGAGACTTTTACACAGCGTGGCCACATACAGAGGCCCAACATGCAGGGGAGCACCTTCAGGCGTTCTGGAGCACCCAGGCCAATTCTGACATTTCTCTCCTACATGTAAAAATCATCATTTATTAGCTAGAAAATTACATAGAACTCCAAAACATTATATATGTTTTTTTAGCAAAGACCCTAGAGAATACAATGGCGGTTGTTGCAACTTTTTATCTCGCACGGTATTTGCGCAGCAATTTTTTAACGCGTTTTTTTTGGAAAATAAACTGTTTTGTGCTTTACAAAAACCAAAACAGTAAAGTTAGCCTAATGTTTTTGCATAATGTGAAAGATGAAGTTACGCCGAGTAAATAGATACCCAACATGTCACCTTTCAAAATTGCACGCGTTTGTGGAATGGCGCCAAACTTTGCTACTCAAAAATCCCCATAGGCGACGCTTTAAAAATTTTTACTGGTTACATGTTTTGAGTTACAGAGGAGGTCTAGGGCCAAAATTATTACACTCGCTCTACCGATCGCAGCGATACCTCACATGTGTGGTTTGAACACCGTTTTCATATGTGGGCGGGACTTACGTATGCGTTCGCTTATGCATTCGAGCACACAGGGACAGGGGCGCTTTCAAAATTTTTTTTTTTTTTATTGTTCATTTTACTTTATTTATTTTAGTTTGATGCTTTTTTCCAAAAAAAAAATTTTTTTGACCACTTTTATTCCTATTACAAGGATTATAAACATCCTTGTAATAGGAATATGGCATGACAGGTCCTCTTTACAGTAAGATATGGGGGTCAATAAGACCCCACATCTCACCTCTAGGCTGGGAAGCCTGAAATTTAAAAAAAAAAAACAATCCTGGCTTCGATCGTAGTGGTGAGTCGGTAGAAGAGCGGGAGGGGGGACATCCCCTCTCGCCTCCCGTAAGAACGATCAAGCAGTGGAACAGCTGCTATGATCGTTCTCCTCATGGTGTAGGGAATCGCCGGCTGAAAAAGCTGATATCTGAATGCTGCCTGTAGCTGCAACCATCATTCAGATATCTCCGCACAAAGTCAAGGACGTTGTATGATGGCCGGCGGGTGGGAAGTGGTTAAAACGCTTTTTTTTTTTAACACAAAGTTGTCCATTTATACAATATTTCTACCACATAACATGTACATACCAAAAATGACACCCCAAAATAGATTCTCCTGCTCCTCCTGAGTACGGCGATACCACATGTGTGAGACTTCCACAGCCTGGCCACATACAGAGGGCGAGTACAGCTGAGCATGGCTCAGCATGGCAGGGTATGGCGGGGTATTGCGGAGTATGGCGGGGTATTGCGGAGTATGGCGGGGTATTGCGGGGTATGGCGGAGTATGGCTTGGTATAGCTGAGTATGGCGGAGTATGGCGGGGTATGGTGGGGTATTGCGGAGTATGGCGGGGTATTGCGGAGTATAGCGGGGTATTGCGGAGTATGGCGGGGTATGGCGGGGTATGGCGGGGTATGGCGGGGTATTGCGGAGTATGGTGGGGTATTGCGGAGCATGGCGGGGTATGGCGGGGGCATGGCGGAGTATGGCAAGGGCATGGCGGAGTATGGCGGGGCATGGCAGAGTATGGTGGGGGCATGGCAGAGTATGGCGGGGGCATGGCAGAGTATGGCGGGGGCATTGCAGAGTATGGCGGGGGCATCGCAGAGTATTGGGGGGCATTGCAGAGTATTGGGGGGTATTGCACAGCATTGAAGAGTATTGTGGGGGCATTGCAGAGTATTGTGGGGGCATTGCAGAGTATTGTGGGGGTATTGCAGAGTATTGCACAGCATTGCAGAGTATTGCACAGCATTGCAGAGTATTGCACAGCATTGCAGAGTATTGCACAGCATTGCAGAGTATTGTGGGGGTATTGCAGAGTATTGCACAGCATTGCAGAGTATTGCACAGCATTGCAGAGTATTGTGGGGGTATTGCAGAGTATTGCAGAGTATTGTGGGGGTATTGCAGAGTATTACACAGCATTGCAGAGTATTGTGGGGGTATTGCAGAGTATTGCACAGCATTGCAGAGTATTACACAGCATTGCAGAGTATTGTGGGGGTATTGCAGAGTATTGCACAGCATTGCAGAGTATTGTGGGGGTATTGCAGAGTATTGCACAGCATTGCAGAGTATTGTGGGGGTATTGCAGAGTATTGCACAGCATTGCAGAGTAGTGGGGATGGCTGAGCATGGATGGCTGGATGTCTCTGTGGAGCGCTGTGGGCACTACACATACAGCCCACAGCGCTGCAGACATCCATCCATCCCCCTCCCTGCTCACTGTGTACCAATCGGTACACAGGAGGGGAGGAGAAGAACCGGCGTCCTCAGATGACGCCGGTCTGTTTACATGTGATCGCACCGTCATTTGACGGCGCGATCACATGGTAAACGCCCGCGATCAGCGGCCATTTACCGGGATCCGTGATGCGCGAGAGGAGAATTCTGGGAGGACGTCATAGTACGCCCTCCCAGAGTTATCCAACCGCCCTGCAGCCGTCATTCGGCTATGTGCCGGTTGGTAAGTGGTTAAAGGGTAACTCCACTTTCGTAGGGAAAAAAAATAGCAAATAAAGAAAAAATAATATATTGCATATAATTGCGACACTAATCGTATTGTAATTGAATGTTATTAAAAATGACCTTTCCTTTTCAATCTGCAGCCAATGTAATTTTCTGAGAATGCATTGCAATATGGCTACCTGGAGTTGTTCTGTACACAGGGTGTGTACTGACCTCTCCCCAGAAACATAATTTCTTGCTTGTGTGAGTGGCACACCAATTTTCCCAGAAGTCTGCCTAGGATACAAATCAGATTTCAGGTATCCCCTGCAACCAAAATGGTATTTTTGGAGAGATACTTTCAATAGGAGCAGGTCTAAAGGGATGCAGGCCTAGCAGATTTCCTCATTAGTGCTTTCCAGCTGCACACCTGACAGTTAATTATGAAACCACCCCCATCAGACCCACTCAGTACAGAGGTACAGACAAACACACATGGATTTCTTCAGAATAATAAAAGGTGGAATCTGTAACAAAGTTTGTTATAATCCTTGCACTGTACAAAGATCACCCAGAATTTAGCATCTGTGACCATTCCTTTGGGCATGGAGTGTTTGGACTCATGCATGACGACCCGCAAACATAGCAATAATATTCCCTAAATGTTGTAAAATATTTTCCATACTATTGCATTTGTTAAGTTATATACAAAGTACCTGATTGTCACTTTTTCTACAGATTACAGAGTAGCACATTAGGTATACCATCTGTCCCTGAGGAAGCCGTTTTCCGGCGAAACATGTAGGACTCTTTCAATACCTATTCACGGGACGGGCCACTACACTCCCAGGCCGAATCTCGTTGAGAATTGCTACCAACGATTTTAAATGGTTTAATGCACACCTATCTTTTGTAACTTGTTTTTTTTTTTTTTTGTTAATAAAAATACATGCTTTTACTTTAATGAGGTTGTTGTCTTTGGCATTGCTAACATCCCTATATACCTCCCTCTACCCAGAAGGGAATGTTTTTTTTTTCTCAACAAAAGTGGAGTTACGCTTTAACTAAGTGCTGGGTTCACAGTATAGTAACAAAGCATAAAAAATTGTGTACTGATCTGACTTGATTTGTTGAATCACTGAACCATCCTCTTGGAGTTTTTCTCCACTACTGTTTTTAGAATATGTTTTTTTTTTCTTGTGCCCAACCTTGTATTGCCAAAGAACTTTTATCATTGGACTTTTGTTTGTGTCAAAACTGCCTCTGACATGATGGCAATGAAAACGCAGGAGCAGATCAAAGGCAACTCAGAAGAAGGTCAATACAAGTCAAAAGTAGTTCAACAAGAGATAAAATGCACCTGTCAATGAACTCTAAATCATCTCAAAAGCATCTGCAACTGATGTCAAAAGCAAAAAGAAAACACATTGAAGCAAGATGCATTTGCCCATCAACACAAGCACTTATGCTGATTGACAGCACAGATCACATGTAACAAAGCATTGAAGACTTCAGTTTTATCATGGGAGTTGAAGGTTTACTTTTTAGACTAAGTCAGCTTTGACATGCTGAGAAAGGCAAATGACGGGACCACAAATTCATATTTCTCAATGGCTTGAGAACACTGTAAAAAGTATGTTTCCTTATCAAAATGTGTTTATGTTGCCATTTTAAAAGCAATGGTGCTTACTTCTTTAGATGTCTGTTTTAGATAACTACAACGTATCATATACTGTTTGATAGTAGAAAAGGCTACTGTGTAAGAACAATACAAATGGCAATGTGAAAAAGGCATCTTGCAATCTGAGTGGTAAACAAGATTATTTACAGTTAAGCAACCATCAAATGTCACTAATACTGCAGAGTCCCATTTTAAGTGAAATAAATATAGGGTAAAAATTGTACTTGGATAGAACCAAGGTGCTAAATTAGGCAATTGTCAATTAAATAGATTGCAGAGGGAATATTAGTAACCTGACAGCAAATAGGCTGTCCCATTTATATCACCCGTAATGGAAAGACAAATTCTTAATAACTCCAGGCAAATGACTATTTTTCCTCTATGGGTTTGTATATGAGCTGTTAATTGAGCCAGACACTTTATTAGTATAACCCTAATTCTTCAGAGAAACTTTTTCCTTCTGAAGTCTTCATAGATGCTCCCTTGATCAGCGCTTTGCAATCAGCCTTCTCTGGATGTAATTGTTTCTGTATTTTGCCTCTTTGGTTTGCTATTCCTGGTAGAATAATTTATCAAGGGTCTGGACTTAATAAGTGTCCATGATGCCTAGATAGATCATGACTAAAAGCCAATAAAGTGTATAATTTTTTCCTTGGGATAAAGTAGAGGATGGTAAGACCTCTTTCTGCTTTAAAAAGCTAACAGAGGATCTAACCCTTCCACACTCTATCCAAACAAGAAACAAAGTTTAAGCTTTACATACAGCCACAGATAGACCTTTCAGTGAACCCAAAAGTAAGTAGACTAAGATTTTTTAATCCTCACACTATGTAGAAACTTGTTCTATAAGGAAGGTGGCTCAAAATGCAGATATGCTATATGACACACCCATGTGTAATACATTTTAAAATATTTAGTTAAACAGCACAATGACCTTTTGCTACTTTTAGATATAGATGTGTTTAAACAATTAATTATTCATTGTTGCATGATATTTAAGGGAACTTTTCTAAGAAGTAAGGCAAAAGAACCCTTACATAACCAAATAGACT
Organism: Lithobates clamitans; assembly: GCA_037952925.1. Classification (NCBI taxonomy): domain Eukaryota; kingdom Metazoa; phylum Chordata; class Amphibia; order Anura; family Ranidae; genus Lithobates; species Lithobates clamitans. The sequence continues at coordinate 6,290,690 of JBBGZY010000787.1, read as the reverse complement.
TATATGCACTTGAGCACTTTATGGATCATTTTTGTATCAATATTTATATTTTATGAAATGTGTGTATATTCACGCTATATGATGTTGTAAGCTGTATGACGACAACAGTCGCTTATATATATATTTTTTATTCTTGGGATTGAATTTATAGGCACATCACTTTTGTTAACAATTTTGTTTTTTAGGTTTTTTGCTGCAGGTTCAGCAGATCATTAAGGGGATAACGCAGCACATGATTATTTATTTATCTGTGATTCTCACACGTTAGTATAGGATGCGATTAGTGCTAGCAGCTGTCACATTATTATAAGATAGGGAACCTTGATTTGGTAGCTCGCAAAACCTTTACTACTATTTTGACATATACTTTAAAGTAAACAGTTTTTTTTTTTTTTTTTTACTGAAAATGGTAAGCTTATTACTGGTACATTATAATGGAGCAGTAATTTAATAGACAAAATTACTAACTTAGAAGTAAGCCATGAGTAAGAAATCTTAGCAATTGCAACCCTTTTAGGAGCATGTCATTTGTGTTATCAAAAAACAAATAATTTAATCAGAAATTTTCTCCCAGTCTATTCAGTTACTAGTTCCCTTTACTAAACTCATATCACAGGCTTCGGTCAAATAAATATTACAGCTGTCAGTTTTTTCCAACCTTCTCCCATTTTCTGGCTCTAGCTCACTGCCCACTCTTCAGAGACTATGAATACATTGTATATAATATATTATATTCCTATATATACCTTTAGAATTAGCTTTTTTAGATAGCAATAATTTGTGAAAATATTTTTGCTGGTAAAAGTACTCTTAGCTATATACATTTTTACACTTTTTAAAGTATTATTTGTAACCCAGATTATAGAACTACTATTGCAATTTAGAGAATTAGCCGGTTTTATTTTAACATCATCATAGGTTTTTCTATTTAAAACAAACTCGTTTGTAGAAAATTCTGATGAAACTGAGGCCAAAAATGGGTTTAATAAATACTTTGCACATAAAAAGAAGCTGTCAGTACAGCAAATCCAAGTGACAATGCATTAGACCTAACATTGCCTCTGTATACATCCTGAGAAGCTGTTGCTATGAAATTTATCACACATATAGAAATAAATGAACAGAATAGATTCAATAACACTGACTAGAGAGCAATCAAGTCAAAATTACATCCCACAGATATGCTCTCTTGATTATGTCAAGACATTTTATCATTCCTGGCCATATAAAGCTGTTGGATATTAAGAAATGTAAGTAACATTTGCCACTGAGAATTCCAAGACTCCTTTCAAAAGCACAGAAAAAAGACTGATGTATAGGGACCAACATCAATGTCAAAGAACAGGATGAAGCTTTCCTTCTTACATGTTACACACATTTAGACAAACAATATGTGCAAAACTTTCAAAAGCTCCAACAGACGCATTTAGCTCCTAACATTTAGATAGACTAGTCATCAGAAGTTTCCAAAATTGAGCATGCCGTCTATAAATCCATTATCATTAAAATCCCACTAACAAACAGAAAGGAAGGAGCTTTTATTTTAATTTTTTTAACACTGCAAGACATTGAAATGCAGAGATAAGTGGCACCTTTAAAAATATCTAAAGGAAAAATGGACACTCAATACTTGATGGGCACTCCACATTAATTCACATAGAGGCGTTTCCAACTCTCATAGTCCATTTAACTTGATGATGCTTTTATTACTCGACAAATCAAAGGCAGGGCTAAAAAAAAGTTATGATTGTAGTTATTACCTAAAGTGTATTTCCACTTAGAGAAAACCCCACTATATGTTTTCTATGTGTGTTGTCATTCACACAACATGCCTAAAAATAATGCTTCTCAGGAGGAGGTATCATGGCTGTCTTCAAAATTTTTTGAACAATGTTAAGAGTTAGCCTGTCCCGAATCTTTCCTCATTAACACATGAAGCAAGTATCCCAGCCTTTACACCTTTAACCCTTTGTTAGGGTAGTGTTTAAATCTAGTTATAATTGACAGTGAAGAACTGTCTGCTCAGTACACAGAGGGTTAAATATGGCAAACACAGTTGCCCAGACCCCTTATAAACAAAAATTAATATTCTTTAACCACTTGCCTACAAAGCACTTACACCCCCTTCCTGCCCAGGCAATTTTACAGCTTTCAGCACTGTCACACTTTGAATGACAATTGCACGGTCATGCTACACTGTACCCAGATGGAATTTTTTCATTTTCTTCACACAAATAGAGATTTATTTGGTGGTATTTAATCACTGCTGGGTTTTTTTATCCTTTACTAAAAAAATTTTAAAAAATTTGAAAAAAAAAACATTTTATACTTAGTTTCTATGAGTAAATTTTGTAACTAATTAATTTTTCTCCTTCACTGATGTGCGCTGATGAGGCAGCACTGATGGGCACTGATAGGCTGAACTGGTGGGCATTGATGAGGTGGCACTTATGGGCACTGATAGGTGGCACTGATATGTGGCACTGATGAGAACTGGCAGGTGGCACTGATGGGCACTGTTAGGTGGCACTGATAGGCACTAATAGGCGGCATTGGTGGGCACTGATAGGTGGCACGGATAGGCAGTACTGATGGGCACTGATAGGCATTGATGGGTGGCACTGATGGGCATTGATGGACAGCAGTTATGGGCATTGATGGGCAGCACTGATAGGTGGCACTGATATCCAACACTGACTGGCATCACTAATGGGCACTGATTGGTGGCACTTGTGGGCAGTAGTGGGCACTGACTGCTGGCACTGGTGGGCATTGATTGGTGACACTGTTGGCGCTATACTGTACTTAGGGCACTGATGATCAGTGCCCTGAATACATGTGTAGTTGTCCCCCTGCGTGGAGATGCCGCTGATCAGCTCTCCTCACCACACACTCTGTCAGTGTGAGGCAAAGAGCACCGATTACTGCCACCTCTGTGTATAAATATGACCAGCTGTTATTGAACACAGCCGATCACATAGTTAAAGAGCCGTGGACACGGCTCTTTACAGAGATTGGAGTTGCGTGGTGTCCTAACAACACGGCGTGGGCGCGCAAGAGCGGTCATTTTGGATGCCGTCATATGGCGGCGTCCCAGAATGAGAGCCGCGCCTCCCCGCCGTCATTTGACGGTGGGCGGGCGGCAACTGGTTAATATTCTTTTTCTTTGCTGTAGGGTCAAGAACAGAACATCTAAGGGCTTGTTCACACCAGGGCTCGCACAGTAACGTGCTTGTGTTTCTGTGTGATTCCTGCAATTCATTTGAATGGGCTGAAATTGCACTGCAGTGCACCAAAAGTAGTGCATGCACTACTTTAAAAAACGCACTGGACTGTATTTGTGACCTGAGTTTGGGGTGTCATTAGCATTGCATTGATATTTGCTGCAGATTACAAGGGCAGTGCATTTTGAATGTGGTTCGGGAAACGTGCACAGAAGGTGGGTTTCCCACACTGCATTTTGGTGTGAATGGGCCCTTAAAAGGTAAGCTGCAAATTTTTTTTAGCCTATGCTACATAAATGGGGACATGTACAATATAAAGTAGGTGCTATTTCAATCTGGCTGCAAAAATGCTAAACTTTGTCTATGCAACTGTAGATTTCTATTTCAAGAAAATAATATGCAGTATATCTCTGCAATCTATTAACATTTACCCATGTTTTATCCCTTTTAAAGTCTCTGAAAGTACAGCAAAATGCCCCTGGTTCTGTGAGAAATGCACTTAGCTCCTAATTTTCTCTTTTTTTAAAACAACACACAAATTTTGTTCACCAAAATCAAAAGAAATGAGGTCAACTCAGCCTAGTTATTATTTGCTTAACTATTGAATCCCTACACCTCTCCAGATCTCCACAGCATAAAAATTAATTGTTATTTAGTAAGAGATAAGAAGTAGGAGGGATAATTAGGCTTAATGAGATAACACTGGAAATGTGTACAGAGCCCATAACAGCTTTGAATTTCTGTCAAAATCCGGTAATTTTGCACGTATTAAACAGATATGAAAAATACACTTTTAATTGTACCACAATTCCTAAAAAAGTTGGGATGCTGTGTAAAATCTACATAAAAATAGAATTAAATGATTTGCAGATCTCATAAACCCATATTATACTCACAGTAGAAAAAAAAAATATATCAAATGTTTAAAATTACAAAATGTACAATTTAAAAAAAATAAATAAAGTAATTTGGAAATTGATGGCAGCAAAATGCCTCAAAAAATTTGGGACAGGGTAACAAAAAGCTGGCAAAGTAAATAATACTAGCAATAAAGTGCTGGAAGAATATTTTGCAACTTTAGGTTAATTTGCAAAGTGACATGATTCGGTTTAAAAAGAGCATCTTAGAGAGTCCCTAATCTGTAAAAAGCTGTGTCTAGACATTGTTGAACATTTTCAGATTAATGTTCCTCAAAATTGAAAATACTTTAAATATATCATCATCTAAAGTACATAAAATCATCAAATTATTCAAAGAATTTGTGCACAAGGGACAAGGCCAAAACACAATTTTGGACACCCATAATCTATATGTCCTCAGATAGCACTGCATTGAAAACAGGCATGCTTCAGTAATGTACATCACTGTATGGGCTCAGGAATGCTTCAAAAAATGTGTCTGTGAACACAGTTCGCAGTGCCATCCAAAAATCAAAGGTAAAGCTCTATCATGTGAAGGAGAAGCCTTATCTGAACATGATCCAGAAGCTCCATTGTCTTCTCTGGGCTAAAGTTTATTTAACCACTTGCGGACCAGCTGCCGCAGTTATACTGCGGCAGGTTGGCTCCGCTGCGCAAAATCACGTAGCTGTACATGCCCGCCCTGAGCTTCATGATTCTGACCGCGGGTCCCGCAGATTCGATGTCCGGGGGGATACCCGCGATTGTCTCATGGAGAGGAAGAATGGGGAAATGCTGTTGTAAACAAGCATTTCCCCGTTCTGCCTATTGACAGGACACTGATCACAGCTCCCTGTAATCGGGAGCGGTGATCAGTGTCATGTCACACATAGCCCATCCCCCCCACAGTTAGAACACATCCCTAGGACACACTTAACCCCTGCAGCGCCCCCTCTTGGTTAACCCCTTCACTGTCAGTCACATTTACACAATAATCAGTGTATTTTTAATCGCACTGATCGCTGTATAAATGTGAATGGTCCCAAAATAGCACCAAAAGTGTCTGATCTGTCCGGCATAATGTTGCAGTCACAATAAAAATCGTTGATTGCTGCCATTACTAGTAAAAAAAAAAAAATATTAATAAAAATGCCATAAAACTATCCCCTATTTTGTAGACGCTATAACTTTTTTGCAAACCAATCAATAAACGCTTATTGTGATTTTTTTTACCAAAAATATGTAGAAGAATACATATCGGCCTAAACTGAGGAAAAAAATGTTTTATTATATATTTTTGGGGGATATTTATTATAGCAAAAAGTAAAAAATATTGCTTTTTTTTCAAAATTGTCATTCCTTTTTTGTTTATAGCGCAAAAAATAAAAAACGCAGAGGTGATAAAATACCACCAAAAGAAAGCTCTATTTGTGGGGAAAAAAGGACATCAATTTTGTTTGGGAGCCATGTCACACCACCACGCAAATGGTAGTTAAGGCGACTCAGTGCTGAATCGCAAAAAGTGCTCTAGTCAGGAAGGGGGTAAATCCTTCCAGGGCTGAAGTGGTTAAAATAGTCTGTTCTGAAGTTCTTTGGTCAGATGAATTTTTGGCAACCTTTGGTGCTGTGTCCTCCGGACTGAAGAGGAGAGGAACCTTCCAGCCTGTTTTGACACTTCAATCTAAAGCTTGCATCTCTGATGGTATGGGGGGAGGGGGGGTTGGTAGGTATGGAATGGGCAGCTTGCACATCTGGAAAGGCACCATCAATGTTGAAAGATATATCCAGGTTTTAGAATAGCATATGCTCCTATCCAGATGACCACTTTTTCATGGAAGGCCTTCCTTTCAGCAGGGCAATGCTAAACCACACACTGCATCTATAAAAACAGCATGGCTTCATAGTAGAAGAGTTTGGGTGCTTGCAGTCCAGACTTTTCATCAATTGAAAAAATGTGGCACCTCTTAAAAAAAAAAAAATACGACAAAGACGACCCAGCGGTTAGAATCCTATACCAGACAAGAATGGGGCAACGTTCCTCTCCCAAAACTACTGCAATTGGTCTCCTCAGTTTCAGATGTTTACAGAGTGTTGTTAAAAGAAGTGGTAAACATGGCATTTTCATCCACTTCCGTCAACATCCCTTTTTTTGAACGAATGAAAGCCCTATATTTCATCCGTCAAAAAAACAGATTGGATAAAAAACGGATGTAAACTGACAAATGGTCAGTTTTTCATCCGCTTTTGCATTGGTAGTGGGTGTAAAAAAAGAAAACTGATGAAAACCAGATGAACTGAACTGATGAAAACCGGATGAACTGAACTGATGAAAACCGGATGAACTGAACTGATGAAAACCGGATGAACTGAACTGATAAAAAAACAGATGAACTGAACTGATGAAAAATGGATGAACTGAACTGATGAAATGAATGGTCCGTATGTGTGAAAGGGGCCTAACTTTCTAAAGATAAAAATACTATGCACTCCTCAAATGCAGTTGCACTCATTTTCCTTAGTAAATATAAATGTGGTAAAGTTTCACTTCGTAAAGAATACTCAATCAGGTGTTAAGTAAATGTAAAAAAAATAAAAATAAATAACATTTTTGCTTGCACATGATTGGATAATGGAAATCAGCAGAGGTTTACAATGGTTACCAAGCTCTGGGGAAAAATAGTGCAAATACACCTGAAAAGTGCACAGTCTTTTAAAAAGCCTTTAGTAAATCCACCCTTTTGTCTGCCAAAGTTCTAGTTGGCACAGAGCCTCTTTCTTCAACATAGTGTAGTAGAAATGCATGCACTTTCTTACACACTTTTCATGGTTATTAGTGATGGAAAAATCTGTCCAGGTGCAATTTGCAATTGGTTTAGCAAATCTTGTTCAAACTTGTGAACCTGAATCTAAAATACTGTACTTCTGGGATAGGGTCTTTTTGTGTGCCTTTAACCAGTTCCCATCCGCGCTATAGCCGAATGACAGCTACAGTGTGGACTTACATTACCAGGAGGGCTTTAATAGATGTCCTCCCCTTTCCTCACTCCCCGCGTCCCCGCAAGCGCACATGAGGAAAATCTGTGCTGGCCATGTCCCTTGGACACAGCCAATCACAGATCGCGGTAAACGGCCAATCACAGCGGCCATTTACCACGCGATCTGTGTGGCGAATGAGAGATGATCTCAAATGTAAACATATGAGATCATCTCTCATTGACAGCCCTCCCTCCTCACAGAGAGACCGTGTGTGAGGAGAGAGAGGCTGAATCATGAGTGATTCTTCTATTACGTGATCACATACAGTGCCAACACCAGTGCCCAAACAGTGCCCAATCAGTGCCAATCAGGGTCAGTGTCACAGTGCCCATCTGTGCCATCAATAATAAGTGCCCATCTGTGCCATCTGTGCCCATCAGTCCCCATTTGTGCCATCAGTGATCAGTGCCCATCTGTGCCGCCTCATCAGTGCACATCTGTGCAATCAATCAGTGCACACCTGTGCCACCTCATCAGTGCCCATCTGTGCCATCTCATCAGTGCCCATCTGTGCCGCCTCATGTGCACATCTGTGCCATCAATCAGTGCTCATCAGTGCCCCGTCCAGAATTGTTTTTCTGGATGAAGAAAACTATTTTTTTTTGTTTTCTCATTCCTAGATTAGGGTCTGGAGACTCAGAGGCTTCAAAGAGATTTGGGTGGGAGAAGCCTCTACCCCTGTCCCCATTCTGTCCTGAACCAGGCCCTAAGTCTGCCTGCTGCTGTAGGACTTACTGCCATCATGCCTCTGCCTGTCGCACTGACTACACCACATGGACCATGTTCCTGCCTACTACCAGGACCAATATTTTGGCACTGCTGACAATATCTCTGCCTGCACTGACCCTGGACTGTATATGGACAGTATCCCTACCTGTTGCCTGGACAATTGTGTTCGCTGTTGCTGACCAAGTCCCTGCCTGCTGCCTGGACCAGTGCTATCCTCCTGTGGAAAACCACAGGTAATCTTTTGTTTACCCTTTGCTCAGCATAATGTATTTTGGGGTGTAATTCTTGGTATGTGCATGCTATGTGTTCCTGGAACACCTAACGGTGTTCCTTGCATGTTGGGCCTCTGTATGTGGCCAGGCTGTGTAAAAGTCTCATTTACACTTGCTTTGGCTTCAACGCACATTAAAGCTCCTACTGCATCAATAAGCTTTTATGATGTGTTTATGATGCTTCGGTGGTGCTTCGATGAGGCTTCGGTGGTGCTTTTTTGAAGCTTTATTGAAACTTGGCAGATGCCCTGTGTGTGTGTGTTGATATCTAACACCTGCAATTTCTCCAAAACAAAGCAAAGCTAAAGCTGAATTAAAGCCTCTAAAAAGTTGCAGGTGCTTCAAGTGAGCTTCAAATGAGCTTTGTCATAAAGCTCTATGGAGGCTTTGAAGAAGCTGTGAAGCACCACTAAAGCTACATAGGGTGTAATTTTTGAAGAGAAGCCAAAGCAAAGCAAAGCAAACACAAGGTGTAAACAGGACTGTAAGCTAACCATTTTATTTAGTGACATGAGCTTTGACTGGTGTTAAGAGAGCTTTAACGAAGCGTGCCTGAAGCCTTGTTTTGAAGCAAATGTAAACTAGCCCTAAATGTGGCCAATATTCAATGTGTATTGTCACAGTGTCTTCCAGTGTTAGTTCTTCTGTAGCCAGCTCTAAAGAGTGAGCTGGGGCAGACTAACATCATTTGAGACTTGTTGGTCCTGTGGATGTGGAGAAGTGTTTGCAGAGTGGGGATATGTGAAGGGCCCCTGTGCAAAGAGCAGACGTTCCTCTGGGGGGATGTGTTCGGTTTGATATCTGCCTTTTATTGAGGGACACGCTCATGTCTCTCTGTGTGTCTGATCAGCACATAGAGGGACTATGACATGTCCCTGCAGATAGTCTCCCATCCACAGGAATGGTATTATAATCCGGGTATGCGTTGTTCTCTGAACAATGCAAAATAAGGATTTGCGCCAATGGTAAAAATGGTAGTGTATGCGTGCGTTTGTTGGACAGCGTTCATGATTTCTTAGTCCAAACATGTGGCTTTACTTGTCTAACTGAAGAGCACAGCTTAGAGGTACAAGGGGAGGGGAATTATGCACACTGCAAGCCGGCTGGCTATTGTTTTTATCCTTGATGCTTTTACTTGCATTCCGATGTAAATGCAATCTCTATTTTTAAATAAATTTGGCTATACTGATTTACACCATGGAAAGCCTCTTTTTCATCTCCCTGGGTCCCACCTGTTGATTGCTCCGTATGCCCACTGGATTGAGCTATCCTGTTTGCCTCTGGTTCTATACTGCGGAGGGGAGCCATGACTGCAATGCTGACCAGACATTGAGTTACCATACAAGCTTGTGCAAGCTTGCCCTCTGGTAAAGTTGCATTCTAGGCGGTGGTGGATCACATCACAGGGTGTTTTTTGTGTGATTAAGAAGTTCCTTTCACCTTCATTGATAAATCACTGGATTTGTACTCAGGGACTCTTTTCTATTTTTGGATGATTCACTATTTTTGGATGATTCACTGTTAATGTTTACATTTTGTTACCTTCACTGTTGTTTATTATATGTATTCTTTGGGTCTCTCACGGATTTTATCACTCACTCATTTTTGGTATTTGGTTCATTAAGCGCAGCTTTTTTTCTGCTACAATTACTTATTTGTGTATACCTCACATTTTTGAGCTGCAGCTATTATATTGATCCATGTTCATAATTAGGGTTCAGGTGTCCGTTTATGAAGCAGTGAAATCTATTCACTGCTTCATTCTCCGGCATTCACAGTGAAGATTTTTCTCCTCTGTGTGCCAGTTTATGAAGCTTTGTAGATCGCTTCACCTTTGGAGGAGTGAAGAGATCTACAAATGCTTTCAACAGTGGAGAAAGGCTCCTGATACTGGAATCTCGTGAGACTTTACGAGATTATAGCACCAGAAATACAGAGATGTCAGTTTATTAAGCAGTGATAAATTATCACAGCTCAATACACAGACAGATGGCGTGAATTACTGTTAATAAAATAATGAGTCCCCCTACATTATATACATATGTATACACACACACACATTATATATACATGTATATACACATACATTATATATATATACATATACACATTATATGTATATATGTATATATATGTATACACATAAATATGACAGGGGGACATGCTTACAGTGTTGGGGGGTCTGAACGAGGCATAAGGAAGTTAAAAATCTTCCTCCTTCCCCCTCAGATCCCCCCAGATTTCCTCTTCACTCCCAGATTCACCACCTCTGAGCTGGGGAACCTGGGAGTGTGAATTCTGACTCAGATCACCAGTGAAGCGGTGAGATCACCGCTTCATAAACTGGCCGTTACTGTGTCATTCAATGAGGATTCTCCGTGTGTAGAGATAATCGGAGGGAGAACAAGTTCAAACATGTTCTCCCCCGATTATCACTGTTTCATAAACTGTTTATGGACTGTGATCAGCGGTGATCCTCGGGATCACTGCTGATCACTGCTTCATAAACGGACACCTCAATAGGTAGCGCGTTATTTCTTTTGTTCTTTTTCAAATTATGCACACTGCCCTGAACAAATGCACCCATACACTTCCCTAGTCATTGTTCATTGGTTGGGATTTGTATAACTCTTCCTGTTTGAAGGAATGCCTAGGCTTAATTGGCTGATTGTGAAGCCACCAAGCTCTATTGTTATCGCTATTCAAAGTACTATAAATAAACAAAGCACGGGCTATTCAAACAAGACTGTCTGTGGAGCTTTCATTGTGAGAACAACGGCTATGTCTGTGTTACTCGGGAAGCATGGGTGGGCTCATGGATGCATTACACAAAAGAGCTGCAAAGTGGGCTTATTAACGCAAGAGACATTGATTACACATAGCGTATAGATGATTATCCACGTCAGCATGGTGAGCCAGGATTTTACAGAGCCAACAGAACCACCTACACAGCAGATCAGGAGACGGGAGAGCAAATCCATGGTCCGGGACAACAAAAACAGCAAAACCAATTTTATTTCAGTTTTTGAAATCCTTTGTTACCCTGAGGCCAAGGGGTTTGTTTTCTCTGTCTGCTGTGTTGGGTGAGTTCTACTTCGCAAAAGAATCAATTTTTTCTCTTTTAGTATAATGGCAAGATTTTAATTGTAGGTTAAAGAGGAGTTCCACCCAGGGGGGCCGTCCCAAAAAAAAAATAAATAAAAGTCAGCAGCTACAAATACTGCAGCTGCTGACTTTAATTGGACACTCACCTGTCCCTGGGTCCAGCGATGCGGGGGATCGAAGCCCCGCTCGTCTCCCCCCTCCGCTCGTCGGCGCCGGCATTTCAACTGTGGGCGCCGGGCTGTGGCTTCACAGCCTGGCACGTACTGCGCATGCGCGAGCGGCGCCGTGCGCCGTGATTGGCCGCTCAATCACCTGGGACCTGTAATGGGTCCCAGATGATTGACAGGAGGGAGGGAGCAGAGCGGAGCCCTTCCTGTGCCGAGGAGGAAGTGATGTCACCAGCCCAGGCTAAGGGACAGGCAGACTATGAGGGACCACCTAGCAACAGGCATTTAGAGGTAAGTGAAAAAAAAAAAATATCCAAATTTTTTTTGTTTTTTTTTTTTAGAATTTTTACAGGTAGTTTTGTTTTTTGGGTGGAACCCCACTTTAAGTAACTGTATGTTGTGTAATACGTTTGTGATGTATATGAGAAATAGAAATGTGATTATTATCTATGTATGGGACCAACAAGTAGATTGCATCAGTTGTTTATATTGTTTAACTGATTCATCACACATGTCCACATACATGTGTAATAATATCTTTCACCACAGATGGTTTAGAGAACACTGAAGTAGTTTTAAAATGGTTTGGTAAGTAATTTGAAAATGGCTGCCACAGTCAATTAACCATGTGGCTGTGGGGGGAAGGGCAGCCATGCATTGCTGAGACATCACTTATAAAAATGCCCTGTGAGTGGTGTCTGGGATGCAGGACTATAGAGTCAATAGAATGGGGGAGCTCTTTTGTTTTTAGCCATGTAAAGGCCAAGCATGCAACCATTGCTGTTTGTATTGCTGATTGCCCTATGTATCTATTGACCTTCAACTTTCAGAGCTATGTATGTTTTCTATTTTAAAACAAGAGTGTATGTTTAAGTCGTGTTATTTCATGTTTTATGTAAGTTTGTCATTTTTGGATATATTATATTGTTTACTTAAATAACCTATATTTTAGTCCTCCTATAGGCCCTAATTGATATAGCCTAAAGTGTTTTGTTTACGGTTAAGTGTTCATTTGGTTTTTCAATTGGGTAGTCAGTTTTTGTGGGGAGAAATTTTGGTTTTTTAGTGAAGGAATCTCGGTTCATACTGGTTTTGGCGGGATCAGCGACTGAATTTCAATTGTTAATGCTGTCATTTTGTTGTAGTATGGATTTCATCCACCATTTTGTCGTGGACCGATTTTCATCAGCCATTTTGTTGTAGTCTGGATTTCAACCACCATTTTGTTGTGGGTCGATTTTTGACAGCCATTTTGTTGTGGTCTGGATTTCATTGGCCATTTTGCCATGGACTGAGTTTCAATTGTTGCAACTGCCATTTCCTTTTTTGTTGAGTTTTGGTTCTGGGTGAAATTGCTCTGCTTTTGGGCCAGGTTTCAGCATTTAGTGAGGTTGAGCCATCTTTTTGCAGGAGTTTCAGTTTTTGGCATTGGTTGCATTGTTGTTGTATGCTCTGACTGCCCAGAGGATACAGAGGCCCTGAGAAGATGTGGGGGTCAATAGTGATTTCCTCCCATTTACAATATGGAGGGGTTTATTTCACCCTTTCCTGGACAGGCTTTTAGAGGATGTTGAAGTTTCCTATATAATGCTAAGTCAAGAGGTGGTATGTGTTGCCATAACAATTTTTGTAGTGTCTTTCTAAACATAATATGAAGTTAGATATATATTTTTTTGAGACCATATGTTTTCAGGGAAGCCAGGCTTCCATGCCCCCCTCCCCCTTCCTGTCCATTGATATTTAAATAAACCAGTTGGATAGGTTTTTAGAGTTGAGCAGAGAACAGAAAGTTCTCTGCAGGATGTGATGTATGCAACAGGAAGTTCTCTGCAGGATGTTTGATGTATACAGAAAGTTGGTGGGAGGGGCTTGGGGTATTTTGAAACAAACATGTGGACACAAAGTGAGTTGTGTTTTTCAAAGGACGATGGAAATCACTTTGGTTTTTAAACCTAATTCCAGTTGTTTTGTGGAGTTTAATACTGTAATTCAGTTTTGGATAGACAATCGACATTCTGAGAGTAAACGGGAGGCATCCCCATTGTTGTTGTAACATCTAGGTACAGATAGAAGGAAGCCATAATATTGTTTTGTGCAGCGGAGGATTTCATTGTGCTTTGTAGTTGTCTGACGAACAAGTTTATAGGGCTGTAAAATGTGAGACCGGTCAGGCCATGTATAATAGTTGGAATTATGGTGCGCGATTGTATTAGCCTAATGTAACATACAGGGGGCTGCACATACAGGGGTTCTTCCAAAGAAGTGGGTTCTTTAAATAAGTGGCACTTCTGCTCTTACGCCATCCATCTGAACATCTTCTTCTCTCTTCACAGGTAAACCTGTGTTTATATCTCCACATACCTTAAAACTGAATATTGCCAGACTGCACAAATGCTTATTTGGTAAACCTGCGTTTATATCTCCACATACCTTAAAACTGAATATTGCCAGACGGCACAAATGCTTATCTGGTAAACCTGCGTTTATATCTCCACATACCTTAAAACTGAATATTGCCAGACTGCACAAATGCTTATTTGGTAAACCTGTTTGTCACCACTGTTTCAACTCCATCTGTAGCCATGCTCACATAATTTCAATGTTTATTTAGCCATTAAGTCTTACCTAAATTATGGGTTTCCTTATCTTTACAATTTTGGCCTTTTAGTCCCCTTGCAGTTTGATTGTGGTGTGAAAGTTATGCCCTGCTAGCTATGTTCCTAATAAGCCCTCCTAATTGATTAATTGCAAGATTCAACCCACACCCAACACACAGTATAAAAACAAGGCCTTCCTTACGGGGGAACACATACAGGGGGCTGCACATACAGGGGTTCTTCCAAAGAAGTGGGTTCTTTAAATAAGTGGCACTTCTGCTCTTGCACTTCAGCGATTTGCACAAAGCAAACTATAAAAGACTGCAGGTGACCCCATTTCCAAATTTTACCATCTTCCTCTCTGAAACATGCACTCTTTACCTCTCCTCCTTTTCACAATTGCTGCCTCTCTCCTCAAACTCTCTTTTCTACATCCCTCTGCTCCACCCCACAATCTGTACATATCACCCTCACTTCTCCCCTCCCCCTATTACTGCACTCATCACCTCTTTCTAACTCTAAGCCCACTTGCTAACATACCCCCCAGGATACTGAAGCATGTTCCCTCATACAAATCATATTCTCATATTACCTCCCTCACTCTTCTGCTTCTCCTAATCGCTGGAGATATTTCTCCAAACCCTGGGCCCCCCTTATTTAACTGTGCCCAAAACACCCATCACCATCACCCTACACCCTCTGGCAGTAGTCACAATCTACACAATTTAGTCTCCATTCCTCTTGCCAACACCAGCCTCCCTCTCTCCTGCGCCCTCTGGAACGCACGTTCTGTCTGCAACAAACTCACTGCTGTTCATGACCTCTTTGTCACTAATTCCTTTAATCTACTTGCTCTCACAGAAACCTGGCTCCATGAATATGACACCCCTTCTCCTGCTTCCCTCTCCCAGGGTGGCCTTCACTGGACTCACTCCCCTAGGCCTAATGGACGCAAGGGAGGTGGAGTGGGATTCCTCCTATCCCCCCAGAGCACCTTCCAGGTTATTCACCCTCCTCCCTCTTTTTCACTCTCATCATTCGAAGCATAATGTATACGTCTATTCTCTCCTACTTCCCTAAGAATTGCTGTGATCTACCGGCCCCCTGGACCATTATCGACTTTCCTTGGTGAGTTCTCTGCCTGGCTACCCTACTTTCTCTCTTCGGATATTCCCACAATCCTTCTCGGTGATTTCAACATCCCTGCTAATACAAACACTCCTGCTACTTCTAAACTTCTTAGTCTAACCTCTTCATTTGACCTGAAGCAATGGGTACAAGCTTCTACTCACTCTGATGGCAACACCCTTGACCTCGTATTCTCTTAATAATGCACTCCATGCAACTTCTCAAACAATCCTTTTCCTTTCTCCGACCACCACCTTATTAGTTTCTCTCTCCCCCTGTCTTCCACCACCTTTCCCTCCAATCGCCTAGCCATCACCCATAGAAACTTTTGCAACTTCAACTCCTCTATCCTCT
Source organism: Lithobates clamitans (assembly GCA_037952925.1). Taxonomy (NCBI): domain Eukaryota; kingdom Metazoa; phylum Chordata; class Amphibia; order Anura; family Ranidae; genus Lithobates; species Lithobates clamitans. Next base: position 6,275,179 of record JBBGZY010000787.1, on the reverse strand, counting down.
ATTCTGCTACTGACCACCTCTATGACAAAATCTCTCCCCTGTCCTGCCCCAACCAAGCCATGTCCATCTACAATAAATCTCTGTCCTCCACCCTGGACAAGCTCGCTCCCCTCACTACACGTAGAATCAGGCCTCGACCCCTACAACCCTGGCAAACAGATGACACTAAAATTCTCAAAAAACGCAGTCGCGCTCTTGAGCGTCTGTGGCACAAGACTAAGTCTCTCAAAGACTTCAACAAATACAAATCTGCCCTCCAAAAATACTATTCTTTCCTCCACACTGCCAAGCAAACCTATTTTACAACTCTTATTAACACATTCTCATCCAGTCCCCGTAAACTCTTCTCTACCTTCAACTCTCTACTTTGTCCTCCACCGCCTCCCCCCACTGACTTACTCACTGCCCAGGAAATCGCTAATCACTTCAAAAACAAAATTGATACAATCCGTGATGAAATCTCCACTCTACAGGTATCTCCTCCAGCTAAGACCCCATGTCAACAGGTACAACTGACACTCCCCCTATTCAAATCTGCTACTCCAGACGAAGTTGCTAAACTCCTTTCTATCACCCACCTAACCACCTGTCCCCTGGACCCCATTCCCTCTCAAATGCTACGGTCACCCTCTGACCCCATCCTACACTCTCTAACCCACATCTTCAATCTCTCCCTCACCTCTGGCGTCTTCCCCGATGCTCTAAAACATGCACTGGTCACTCCCATACTCAAAAAGCCGTCCTTGGACCCTACCAATCTTAACAACCTACGCCCTATCTCCTTGCTCCCCTTTTCCTCTAAACTCCTTGAACGCCTGGTTTACAACCAACTGAGTGACCACCTCATTAAAAACAACCTTCTTGATCCCCTTCAATCTGGATTTTGCCCTCAACACTCCACAGAAACTGCTCTTTTAAAACTCACAAATGACCTACTAACTGCAAAAACCAACGGACACTATTCTGTACTCCTACTTCTGGATCTTTCAGCTGCCTTTGACACGGTTGACCACCCCCTCCTCCTCAAAAAACTTTACTCTCTCGGTCTCCGTGACTGTGCTCTTCAGTGGCTCTCATCCTTCCTATCCCAACGCACCTTCAGTGTCACTTACAATTCTACTTCCTCCACTCCTCTGTCGGGATCCCCCAAGGTTCTGTTCTTGGACCTCTTTTATTTTCAATCTACACCTCTTCCCTGGGTCAGCTGATAGCCTCTCACGCATCACTAACTTACTAACCGACATATCTGTATGGATGTCACACCACTTCCTCAAACTCAACTTGTCCAAAACCGAGCTAATAATATTTCCTCCCCCACGTGCCTCTTCCCCTGACTTCTCTGTGAAGAGCAATGGCAAAACCATCCACCCATCCCCACATGTCAGGGTGCTAGGTGTTATCCTAGATTCTGAACTCTCCTTTCAACCCCACATCCAATCACTTTCCAAAGCTTGCCGCCTCAACCTTCGCAACATCTCTAAACTACGTCCCTTTCTAACCAGTGAAACCACAAAGCTCCTGATTCACTCCCTGGTTATCTCTCGCCTTGACTACTGCAACTCACTCCTCATTGGCTTACCTTTAAATAGACTATCCCCCTTCAGTCCATCATGAATGCGGCTGCCAGACTCATCCACCTTACAAACCGCTCAGTGTCTGCTACCCATCTCTGCCAATCCCTCCATTGGCTACCACTCGCCCAACGAATTAAATTCAAAATACTAACAATAAGTTACAAAGCCATCCACAACTGTGTCCCCAGCTACATCACTAACCTAGTCTCAAAATACCAATCTAAACGCCATCTCCGTTCCTCCCAAGATCTCCTGCTCTCTAGCTCCCTCATCACCTCCTCCCATATCCGCCTCCAGGACTTCTCCCGAGCCTCGCCCATCCTCTGGAATTCCCTACCCCAATCTGTCAGACTGTCTCCAAATTTATCCACTTTTAGGCGATCCCTGAAAACTTTCCTCTTCAGAGAAGCCTATCCTGCCTCCATCTAACAACTGCACTATTTTCTCCATTAGCTCATCCCCCACAGCTATTACCCTTTTGTATAACTTGACCCTCCCTCCTAGATTGTAAGCTCTAACGAGCAGGGCCCTCTGATTCCTCCTGTATTGAATTGTATTGTACTAGTACTGTCTGCCCTAGTGTTGTAAAGCGCTGCGTAAACTGTCGGCGCTATATAAATCCTGTATAATAATAATAATAATGTGAGGAGCAGTTTCTAGCAGCCCGGTCAGGCCGTGTATAATAATCGGAATTCCAGGGGGTGCGGTTATAGTGATAAAGGCACAAACAATAACTGCTCCAAAGGTATAGCAGAGTACGCCAAAAAATCTATTTGAATCGTATGGTCAATGGGCTGTCCATGCAGGGGTGAGAACCAGGCACCCCAGTCAGACAGCTGCATAGTACATGAAATCTGGGTATGGGGCTAAGGCCATTAGACCCCTTAGAAGTTGGCATATATGGTCAGAGGGTACAGCAAGGTGTATTCCTTTGGAAGGTACTTTTGATGTCTGGAGGTACAAGACTCCAGAATAAAAATACCTTGGAAGTAGCTCAGCTGTGGCTTCAGAAACTTGTAATGATGAGTGGATTGGATCTGTAGTACATGCCTGTGTGGTTAAAATTTTCCCACCTGTTTTTCAACTTTGTGTGTCTGATCAGCACATAGAGGGACTATGGCATGTCCCCGCAGATAGTCTCCCATCCACAGGAATGGTAGTGTAATCCGGATATGCGTTGTTCTCTGAACAATGCAGAATAAGTATTTGCGCCAATGATAAAAATGGGAGTGTATGCATGCGTTTGTCGGACAGCGTTAATGATTTCTTAGGTCAAACATGTGGCTTTCTTTGTCTAACTGGCGAGCACAGCTTAGAGGTACAAGGTGCGGGGAATCATGCACACTGCCCTGCACAAACGCGCCCATACACTAGTCATTGTTCATTGGTTGAGATTTGTATAACTCCTCCTGTTTGAAGGAATGCCTGGGCTTAATTGGCTGATTGTGAAGCCACCAAGCTCTATTGTTATCGCTATTCAAAGTACGATAAATAAACAAAGCACGGGCTATCCAGACAAGACTGTCTGTGGAGCTTTCGATGTGAGAACAACGCTATGTCTGTGTTATTCGGGAAGCACGGATGGACTCAGATGCATTATACAAAAGAGCTGAAAAGTGCGCTCATTAGCGCAGGAGACATTGATTATGCATAGCGTATAGTGGATTATCCATGTCACTATTCATCACTGTACTACTTTAACTGGCAATTGCTCGGTCATGAAACACTGTATGCACATTACATTTATATAATTTTTTCACTTTTTTTGGTGGTATTTGATCACCAGTAGGCATTTTATTTTTTATGATATAAAGAAAAAAAGATAAAAAATTCTGAAAAAAACAATATTTTCTACTTTCTATTATAAAACATATTCAATAAATTAAAAAGAAAAATCTAATTTCTTCATAAATTTAGACCAAAATGAATTCTGCTACATGTCTTTGGTTAAAAAAAAATCCCAATAAAGCCGCGTACACACGAGCGGAATGTCCGACAGAAAAAGTTAGACGGAAGCTTTTCATCATATATTGGGATCGTGTGTGTGCCTCATCGGATTTTCTTTTTTTGAAAATACTGACGGACCTAGAAATAGAACATGTTCTAAATATTTCCGACGGAACCAAAACCGCTCGTCTGTATGCTGTTCCGACGGACCAAAAACAACGCATGCTCTGAAGCAAGTACGAGACGGAAGCTATTGGCCACTGGCTATAAAACTTCCTTTTTTCTAGTCCCGTCATACATGCTGTACATCACAGCGTTTTGGACAGTCGGACTTTGGTCAGACTTTGGTTTGACCGTGTGTAGGCAAGACCGCTTGAATAGAATTCCGCCAGAGTTCCGTCGGAGAAACCTTCGGAGTTTATTCCAACTGCAAAACCAGTCATGTGTACGCGGCATAAGTGTATATTAATTGGTCTGTGTGAAAGTTATAGTGTCTACAAACTATGGTATATATTGTACACTGGAATTTACACAACTATGATGCTATACTGGTAATGGTGGTGTTCAGTGACTTATAATAGGACTGTGATAGTGTGGCGGGCACTCTGTTGCTAACAGACCGTTACTGGGAGGTACACTAACTGACATCAATGGTGACACTAATACAGTGATCATATATAATACTGTACACTGCTCCTGTACTAATGACACTGGTTGGGAAGGAATTAACATCAAGGGGTGATAAAGGGGTTAACTGTGTGCTTAACAAGCGTAATGTGTGTATTATGTGCTGCTTATACTAAGAGATCTGTCTGCAGGGAGAAAAAACAGCCACATCTCTTAGTAAAAGCAGCAAATAATACACATATTACACTTGTAAAACACACAGTTAACCCCTTGATCACCCCTTGATGTTAACCCCTTCCCAGTGATCTGGCTGCAGGGAGAAGAAACAGCCAGATTGCTACTCTGTGTACAGAGTCCTGTGTGTGTGTAAACACACAGGACTCTGTGCTGTGATTGGACACAGACAATCAGCAGGTCTCAGCCAATGATTCCTGCTGACAAAATTGCACTGTGTCCAACCACAGAATGTATCAGCAGGGGGTGTGTGCATGCACGCCCTATATACAGAGGCAAGCCTGCAATGTTATATACGTTGCTGAGCCTGCAGCTGCCGTCCGGTCACAGTAAATCTACTGTGACCGAGCGGCAAGTAGTTTAATGGTAATTGACTGCTTTGGCTGACAGATAAAAACTTACTGTAATCTGCTGTGGCTGTCCTTGGTCTTGCTGATATAAAACTATCCTACCATTGCTCAATATTTATCAAGTGTATATGTGTAAAACTGGTCAGTAGCAGGGCACCTTTATTGAGGGAGAATAGTATGAAATATTCTGAAAAAAAAGGGAACAGTCAGGTGTTTTACCACCAGAATTAGGAGACTGCAGATGACACGGCAGTGTGAAATGTTCCAGAAGCGGGACAATTTCAAATAGCAAGGCTAGTCTCACATCTAAGAGCATAACTTGTGGCATTGCTACAAAAATGAAGATACTGCATAGAATACATCCATGTAAAAGTGGCCAGCAGCAGGACAGTTTAAAAGGGGTTGAATACCCAATTAGCTAGCTATCAGCCTTGCAGTGCAGTTTCCTAACTGCTTGAATCTCTCCCTTTGGCAGCTTTCCCTACAACAGCTTCCAATTCGCTGACAATATGGCTGGTGTTTTCCTTCCACCCCTTTTATAATAAGATATTTTGCTTATCCAAAGCCCCCCCCCCCCCCCATTTACCTTTCTAAGCATGCTGGCCATAGTTTAAAGCCATGCAGTGCATTACATACAATGCCTCTTACTAAATACCTTGGACTGTCTAATTTCCAAAAAAGGGTCAACTGGTGGATATTGGTTCTGCCCTGGCATTTTCAGGCCTCAAGAAATGAGATAGGGTAGCAGTAGCAGTATACATTTAGGCCTACATTTATGAAGAAAGATTATTTATTTGCAAAATCTTATAACAGAAACAAAAAAAGGGCTGTTTTCAAATTTTGCATCGTTTTTTCATTTATTTTGCAACAATAAAGAAACCTGTGGTGATTAAAAAACATTCAAAAGAAAGCTCTCTTTGTGTGAAAAAAATTACAATAGTTTCGTTAGGGTACAGTGTTATATGACCGCGCAATTGTCATTCAAAGTGCGACAGCACTGAAGCTGAAAATTGGCCTGGGCAGGAAGGGAGTAAAAGTGTCTGGTACTGATGTGGATAAGCACAGTGAGCATTTACTTTTCTACAAGATTAATTGCAACTCCTTTGGTAAAACAACCCCACTGAGTTAATTTTCCTCATCTTCTTTTGTCTTACTGGAAAATCAAATTTATGTTCTTGTCCATTGTTATTTTTGATTTTTTTTGTCCATTGTTATTTTTAAACTTTGTTTAGATGCTTTCAATTTTACTCATTTTAGGACATACATATATAATGGGCCGAGATGATGCTCTTGGCCCAGTACAGATGTATGTCCTAAAAAAAGTAAAATTGCAATGGCATGTTTACCTTTGAAGACTATTAATTTTTTTATTAGGGGAAATGCTATAACACATATTGTGTAGCAATTGGCTGTGATTCTTTGTTGGAAAATTACTCTTAATTCATAGGCAATTTGGAGAAATCTTTGTGTCAGGTACAAAATTTGACTTGTGGCCAAGTAAAGAATCCCTTGGGAATGTTCATCCTTTTATTTCAGGCAATAATTTGTGTGTTCCTCATTGATGCATACCATTAAATAGCACTACAAGATCCCTTTCCAACTTACAAATTTTAGAATACATGATAAGGGTTATAAAATGCTTTGTCTGTGGTGATTGCAAGTGTAATGCCTTCATTAAATTGTTAATGAGAGTGCAAATGATATTTAATTTTCAAATGGATTACATTTTAATAATATACAATCTCCGGCTATTTGAACTTTAACTAATCCATGATTACAAAGGAATGGTTTGTAAAACAAGCAATTAGCTTTAAACTGAGATCAATCTGATTGTGCGGCTGCAAATGACAAAGTGATGTTTTTCCTTGTGCAACTGATATGTTGGCAACTTTGACAGCCAGAATAGGCTCTTGGTCACCATGAACTGAAACAGCAAAAAATAAAGCAGTGCAATAATTCCCATTGTGTTACATTACAATTCTCACTGTGCACAATAGGTTTGGCACACACATTAAAGTGTATTTTAAAGAATTTTTTTTTTTTTTATTCAAATATTTAGTGCAAGCATAGGCAAATAACTGTTGTGGAGCCAGAAATATAGTATGCTGCTATCTTTCTCTTTTACATGACAACGCAGCTCTAAATTCCTAAGCACATGTTGCCAGCCTTGACTACTTTATTTCTGATGGATTACACGTCTCACCATGTCTACCCCTTCTCTACATAACCACTCCCTTGTGCACAGGCAGAGAGCACATGACGTTAACAGCTCTCGAGATTGCTGGCAAAATCAACAGATATTTTTTGTACATATTAAACAGATATAACATTCACTTTAACAAAGCATAAACTGTATTGTAAATTAATTAATTAATTAGATTAAAAAAATAATTTTACTAACAATTTACGTAAACCTAGCATGTATCTAGGGTAGACATTACTGGAATATTTTATAAATGGATTTATGCTAAATATTATGTTTTCTTCCCATTGCAAGTAGTTCTTATTATTTGCTATCAGCTTATAAAGTGGTTCTAAAGTTAAAAGTTTTCTTTTTAATTTTAATGCATTCTATGCATACAAATAAAAAGCCTTCCAGTTGCCCCCGAACATTTACTTGAGTCGTACATTAATCCAGCGCTGTGCCCATCTTCAGGTTTTCTCTCCTCTCTAACAGGCTCTCGCAAGCTTGATTGAGAGCAGCTGAAGTCAGTCAAATCCTGTGAAGAGGGAGCATGGGTGGGGCTGAGCCATGCTGTGTGTTCCATGGATGCACACACAGCCCAGCTCGGAAGCCTACTTACACATGTGCCTCCATAGAAAGTGGCTTACTATGGTGGCACATGGAGGAGAGACGGATCAGAGAGCGCCAGCGGGGAACCCCAGAAAAGGAGATGTTGGGCCTCTCTGTGCAGTACCCTTGCACAAACCATGTAAATATAAACTTTTGTAATGTGATGAAACAAAAAAGCCTTTGCAACCTATATAACCCCCCCCCTAGAAATAATAATTTACCATAGATTAGATAAGTCCGTAAATAGGAAGGCTGCATTAATTTTCCTTCTTTTCAGTCATTTTCCTTCTTTTTTCTCTTCTATAGGGGGGGACCATGGTCGTTATGCAGGGTGGGCTACAAATATGTCTGCATTTGTGCATCTCCATTAAATAGAGTGTTAGGGATTAGTAGTTTATAGAAGAAAGATTAGATTGCTTATGTTTTCTGTAAAGCTAACAGCAAATTACATAGACACTGTACTTTTTATCCACAGCAATTTTTTGTGTCTGCTGAAAATGTTCTTAGCCTGAAAAAAAAAAAAAAAAGAAAGAAAACAAACCAAGCCGCAACATCTAAGAGCCCATTCACACAGGGGCAACACAACTTCCAGCGTGACTTTGGGAGGCAACTTGGACACGAGTTGAGTATGAATCACAGCACGACTTGGGGCAACTTACAACACAACTTGAAGTCGCCTCCAGGACAGGGAACTTTACAAGTGGCCAATCAGAGCTTATCAGCTGTGTGTGAGAAGGAGGGGGCTGGCTGTTTAGTGGAGTCAATTACTTTCTGTTTCCTTTCTGCTTCCTGTAAAGTTGCCTCAGTATGAACAGTGATCAGACTTGGAGGCAACTTCCATTGAAATCAATGGATACAAGTCGCCTTCTAGTCGGATTGAAGTAGTACAGGAACCTTTTTTGAAGACGGAACGACTGCAGTAGTGTGCATTAAGACGGATCCATTCACTTACATTGATTTTTTCATGTAGCGTGACTTGAGGCGACTAGGGACTTGAAGTCGGATCCAAAGTTTCCCCTGTATGAATGGGCTCTAAGGACTGGAAAATTGCAACATACGGTTCTTTTTTTTTATTGGGTTTAGTCTCCAAACACATGGAAGATTGTCAGTCAGTTAGCAAAATACAATGGGGTGGATTTAGTAATACTGGATCTTGCAAAATCTGGAGCATAGAAACCAATCAGCTTACAGTTTTTTTTGTCAAAGCTTTATTGAAAAAGCTGAAGTTAGAAGCTGATTGGTTACCATGCACAGCTGCACTAGATTTTGGAATCTCAAGTAAGGATGAGCCAGATGTTCAAGTCGAATGTATGTTCAACTCGAACATTGGATGTTTGCAGAACATCATTAAAGTCTATGGGACACTAACATGAAAAACCAAAAGTACAAATTTTAAAGGCTTATATGTAAGTTATTGTCATAAAAAGTGTTTGGGGACCTGGGTCCTGCCCCAGGGGACATGTATCAATGCAAAAAAAGTTTTAAAAACAGCCATTTTTTTGGGAGCAGTGATTTTAACAATGCTTAAAGTGAAACAATAAAAATTAAATATTCCTTTAAATATTGTGCCTGGGGGGTATCTATAGTATGCCTGTAAAGTGCCGCAGTTTTCCCGTGTTATATAGCTGAGGGCGACCCTGCCTTCCTCTGACATCACGTGGCATCAGAGGGGTCATCCATTTACATCACCAGGTGGCCCCGCCCTCAGCTATATAACAGCTGTCACCGAGAAGAAGCATCACTTGGCGGGAGTCTCCTATGGAGGTGGAGCTGTTGTATTTTTTTTCTTTTTTCAGTCCATCGGACGGCGAGAGATGGATTTACATTGCGGGACATTTTAATTTTTTTTATAAAGGACTTGTCCCAAAGTGTCTCCTGTCTTTTTTACTATTTTTGACACTTTTTTGTGAAATGGTAGGGGTACAATGTACCAGTTACCAATTCACATAGGGAGGGGGCCGGGACCTGGGGGTCCCCTTGTTAAAGGGGGCTTCCAGATTCTGATAAGCCCCCCGCCCATAGGCTCCCACAACCACCGGTCAAGGGCTGCAGGGATGAGGCCCTTGTCCCATCAACATGGGGACAGGGTGCTTTGGGACCCCAAAACATCCTCCCCATGTTGAGGGCATGTGGCCTGGTACAGTTCAGGAGGGTGGGGCACCCTCTCATCCCCCCCTCTTTTCCTGTGGCCTGCCAGGTTGCATGCTCAGATAAGGGCATGATATGGATTTTGGAGTGACCCTATGCCATTTTTTTAATTTGGAGAGGGTTCCCCTTAATATCCATACCAGACCTGAAGGGCCTGGTATGGATTTTAGGGGGACCCCCACACAATTTTTTTTTAAATTTTGGTTTGGGGTTCCCCTTAATATTAATATCAGACCAAAAGAGCCTGGTAATGGACTGGGGGAGCCCATGCCATTTTTTTTTCAATGAGTTTTATCTATACTGCCGGGACCCAACAATTCATTACAGCTGCGAGCAGTTTTACATGACTTTTTTCCTTTAGAAGTGTAATTTTGCTGTGGTATTGTTCTAAACACGGGGAAACTGTGCCACTTTACAGGCATACTATAGACACCCCCAGGCACAATATTTAAAGGAATATTTCATTTTTATTTTTTCACTTTAAGCATTATTAAAATCACTGCTCCCGAAAAAACTGCAGTTTTTAAAACTTTTTTGCATTGATACATGCCCCCTGGGGCAGGACCCGGGTCCCCAAACACTTTTTATGGCAATAACTTGCATATAAGCCTTTAAAATTAGCACTTTTGATTTTTCATGTTCATGTCCCATAGACTTTAATGGTGTTTGCGTGTTCGTCCAAATTTTTTGCCTGTTTGCAAGTTCTGGTGTGAACTGAACCGGGGGGGTGTTCGGCTCATCCTTACTCTCAAGTTATAGCAAATCAACCCCAATGTTTTTTTTCCTCACCATTATAATTCAAGTACTGTATATGGCTTTCCATTGCAAGGAACCAACCCAAGATGAAAGATTAATGTAATAGCCAGATTAGAAGGGATAATCCTCCCACATTCCACTGTTGGTTACTGTGTAGCTAGAGATTCCCAATGCATATATAGGGAAAATATGCTGTTTAATAAATGCCAAAAGTAGCAATTGGGGGGAGGATTTCCTGAGGAATTTCCCAATGAAGAACTGTAATGGTGGCCACATGTGATTTACTAAAGAAGTTTAGATTCTTCAATTAACAATTGTGTGATTATTTACTGCAATTATCCATTTATGTGAAAATCAAATTCCTGTTCACTTTGAATACCCAGTCATGTTCAGATATTCATGACTGGATAACTGGAAATAATATTTACACAATTTTTTTGAATGACGAGTCTCAATTTTTTTAGTAAATCAGCCACATTACCTGTTGTATTGGTTGAAATTTTAATCAAAATGAATCACTTGTTTGCAGTCATTTATAGCTAAACATTTGGATTCCTTGCCTCCCCCCCTCCTCTACAAGAAACTTTAAATGGCTGTGCTTGTAAGATTCTTTAGAGCAGAAGCAGTACTAATACACAAAGCGTTAGCAAATGTTGTTTGACACAACTAACACAACACAACTAACTTACAGTTCACCTTTTCCAGAAATTAGCCTATGCAGTCACAGGGCCGCAGTAGGCATTAGAAAGCTATGAAGCTTTGTAAAATGTTTACTCATTTTATTGTCATACCTGTAGATCATTTAGACTCCCGTGGAATCCTGGCAGAAAACCTTCCAGCTAGCAACCCCTACATTTTGCCTTGCTGTTAGAATGTGATAACCATTGTTTTTTTTTTTTGCTCCTGTAATGCAAGAAGTGAGCATCCAACGGTTTTCATGTCCTACCAGCAAGGCAGGATGTGAGGATTGCTAACTTGGAGTTTGGCCAGGCTTCCAGGGAGGCCCAAATGGCCTGCAGGTATGATGATAAAATGAATTAACATTTTACAAAGCTGTAAAGTGTTTTTAATACCTGTTGGGGCCCCTTAACTGCATAGCTCTAAAACCACAGCCTATTTAATGTATTCAGTCACTTCTGAAAAACAGTGTTTTATTATATTATATTTTTTTAAAGTGATATAGTACAGATACATATTTGTAAAAGAGTGCATTACTTACATTGTTAATGACTTCATGGTTTAGTAATTCGGTCTGGGTATATTTATCTTGTTTGGAGACATTTACTGTTTGAGCAGCTTTCTGAAAAAAAAAATACATATTTATATATATATATATATATGGTCAGAAAGGATGTTGCATATATAAGTGTAGACCTGGCTGGGTATAGCATTGCTGTATGTATACCACATGCTGGAAAGGCTCATCTCTTGTTTTCACATTATTAAAACACAAAAAGAATAGGTATCTCTTTTTAGCTTCACACTTCTGTTCTCACTTGACTATGCATTGCCAGCTGTTACACTTTATAGTACTGTGATGGAATTATGAAAGCAAAGGGTGACTATTTCCATTGCATATTCATCGCCCAGCTTTTTCTCCACCTGTACCAATTCACAGTTTGTAGCAGTCAGTGGTCTTCATTGAGAAAAAATGTGTCAAAACTGTTCTTTTGTATTTATGCTACAACACACCTTTGAAGATCATTGCAAAATTTAAAAACAAAGCACAATGAAAGCTACACTTTACCTAAAGCTTTGACTTAATGGCCAAGAAATTATCTGTTTCAGCCAAGTACAAACTCTGCCTGCTGTTCAAAAGCAAATCTGTACAGTTTATTAATGCTATAGATATAAATAAATGAAAGCAGCTTTATGTTTCTTCAACAATTTAGAAATGTGACAGTCTGCAAAATTGAAATAAAGAATTGTCTAATCCATCTCTTTGGTCTTAACCTTATGCGGGAGTAAAGGCATTTTGGGGGTCACCCCCACACAACAGGGTGCAATTATTTCATGCCCCAATCTACACTGTGATGCAAAAAATGTGTGGTCATTGTTTTGACACATGTTACCGTTAATAAAATTATCTTAATTACTTTTTTCAAATCTTAAAGTGTTACATAACCCAGGACCCTGCATTCACTATATATGGTCTTCCACAGTACACAGAACATGAACAAGCAATAGTTTTAGTAAATATAAACTGCTAAATATCTTTTCTCATCAGCACGTAGGAGGAGTTTTTTGACTGTCCTATGTGACTGCAAGAACCCTGACTCTCTGTCTGGACAGTGCTAATTGGCCCTGTGCTGATCACATGCACTCTGCCAAGAAAAAAAAAAAAAAACTCTCTAGCAATACACACCAAACTGAGCATATGCAGCCGGACTCCATAGACTCTGTGTTATCAGGACATTATCAGGGGACAGTGGAAGGAGGGGGGGAACTGTGCATACAAGATCAACCCCTTGTATTAACTCCTTCCACAGTGAGTATAAAAAGCATGCTTTACTTTATATACAGACTGATTTTACTGTTGTGGGTTTAGCGACACTTTAATATTTCATTCATGGTGTACTGTACAGTTGAATAGTGTTCCCAGTGCATAGGATGTATATGATGGAGCACAAGGCTAGGTATTTTTAAAAAATTCCTATTGAAGCGGATTCTTTTGGTCTACACTCCAAGTATCTCTGTTTTTTTTCTACTGCCATATTACAAGACTTAGAATATTTTCTGTGAAATAATATGCTCACTCTGCAAGTACTTGGTCATCATAAGGAGAATGGAAACTTCAGCCAGCCATACATGGATTGCAATTTATTTGATTCAGCAGGGACCGGCTGAATTTCGATACATGTATGGACAAACTGGTTGAACAGAATTCAATCTACTGACTGACTTCTGTACTGCGAGCCTGTTGGATCTTTTCAAACTGATCAGTGTCAACCGCTATAGCCTGTAGCACTGATCAGTGTATTTTGTTGGAGGGGAAGTCTCCCCGCTGTCAGGATACAATAACAATAACTCAGCAGGAAGGAATCAGGCCATTTTTTTCATTCAACCGATTGTGCTTTCACAAATCCAACTGAATTTAAGATATTACACAAGATATTACACAATTTACTGACATGATTTAGTCACTAAAGTGCTAATACTTCTGTCGATTAGAGCTATTGGTCTTAAAGATCATTACAGTAATAAATACTTAGAGGATATTGATTATTGTGTACTGAGAATAATAATGTAACATCATCAATAAATGGGTTTTCATTTTACTTGGAGTGATTGTAGCCATGTTAGTGCACTTGCAACAGACAATTAGGCACTGTACATGAAGAAGGGGGTAGACCCGACAGCTTGTCCTGAAAATTTGTATTTTAGTGCAATAAAAAAAGTACCATGTCTTTTCTATACTCTCTTTTGGATACTGTTTCTGAACGGGAGTGAATTATTAATTTTAGTCTGCTGATGCACTTTTTGTATTTTCATGAGAAAAGTTGCAGTGTCTGCATCCCCGTAGAAGTGATTAACCCTTACAGAGTATTCCACCAAAAATTAAAAATTTGTTGCAGAGGATGCCTAAAACCTGACTTAGATCTTAGTGTTAAGTTCTTCACCCAAGCAGGAAATTACCTTTCTGGGGGTGTACCATACACCAACTGTGTACAGAATGCCACCAGGTTGTATTGAATTTCACAGAAAACTACAGCAGCTGCAGTTTGAAAAGGGAGGTTGTTTTTCATAACAGTGAATTACAATATGGCTTTTGTAGCAATTGTATAAGCTGTAATAATTTATTTTATTTGCAATTATTTTAAATGAAAGCTGAATTACCCTTTAAAGTAGATCTAAAGCCTCAAAAACATCTATTGGATTAACAAGCTTTTTTTGTATTTACAGTATTTTTTTTTTTAGAAAATGCTCAGGCCCCCCCCTCCACAATTTGCCTAAGCGAATGATGTTTTCTATACTCCCTTTGCCTCCTGGGATGCGCAAATCCCATATCCCAGGAGGCATAGTCTTTATTAGAGGAAAAGAGGAAGGGGGCGGGCGTATCAGTGCATCATCGGTAGACGCGTAGGCTGAACTCAAACTCAGAACATGGTGGCGCAGGATCAAGCACTTCCAAAAGAGAAGAGAATATCAACTGGACAATGCTGGATCTGCTGGGTGGCTAAAATGTGCTGATCTCACTACCAGGTAAGCAACAATTAAATATATATATATATATATATATATATATATATATATATATATATATATATATATATATATGGGAGGACGGAACTTAGCTTTACAGTGTTACTAAGCCCAAGACCCTGCATTCACTATATCTGGTCTCCCACAGTACACAGAACATTGAAATTAAATTATTTTAGTAAATATAAACTGTTAAATATCTTTTGTATTTAGCAGTCTATAGCAGTCTTATGACTTCTATCAGTGTCCAGCCTGGCTGTCCTATGAGACTGCAAGAGTCCTCTTCACTCACATGCACTCTCCCAAGTAAAAAAAACCTCTCTAGCAATACACACCAATCGGAGCATGTGCAACTTGACTATATAGGCTGTATATTATCAGGAAATTATTAGGGGACAGCGGAAGGAAGGGGAAATCTGTGCATACAGGATCAAACAGCCCTTTTTACACAATGCAGATGATTAACCCCTTAAGTTCCACAGTGAGTGTAACAAGCATTCTTTACTGTATTTACAGACTGATTTTAATGTTGTGGGTTTAGTAACACTTTAACAGTCCCAACCACTAAATATGTGTATGTTTGCGGTTTTGTCATATGACAGAAATATGTGCACTTGACACTTATTCACTCATGGCTCCAATCAAGTTACAGAACATGTTAGGGGTATTGAAAAACCTTACCTATTAATGCTTGCAACACAGGTTTTTATAATGAAATTCTAGAATGCCATACAACCAGTTTTGTACAATATGTATCCCACTAACTTGTTTTTTTTTTATATTATTAGTATACAGAACTATACCTGGTACATTTCTAACACTCAAGATAATATATGATTTCGATTACAGGTGCAGACTCCTACACATACATGTATACTCACTAAATCGATAAATATCATCATGTACCAAACAAAATGCATTTCTCCGTAGTTTTCTGTTTTCCTTGTCAAAAGAAGTTTATTGAGTATACAATATTATAAAGATACATAAAGTAAGTTTACAAGGATCTATAAAGTAAGCTCATTGTTTTACAGTAGGGTTTATATAGGTAAATATCATGAAAATTCAAATATTAAACCTTGGGTTCACGTAAACCTAAATTAAAGATATATATCATTTCCTTAGTTACTTTTGTAGGTATTTAAATGATTTATGCCTACTATACATATTGTTTACAGGTAGAGTGTATATAGGTCAAATACATTCTGATAATGAGCTTTAATCGTAAGGTGGAGAAAAGGAAAGAGAAAGAAGAAAAAGGGTAGAAAGGCAGAGGTATGGTCCACAAGGTTGTCCCGCTCGTCAGTTTATTATTCTTTTTAGTTCTCTTTGAAGCCTTAGAATGGGTGTCTCTGTAAGTCATTTAATCTGTTACCATGGCAACAGAACAGAGTCATTGAAATTTGACAGGAACTGTTGTTTTATCCAAGGATGCCAAAGTTTTTCAAATTTTGGAATTTGATTTTGATCGATGGCTACCATCTTAGCATGGGACATTGTATTATTCATTCTGTGAATTGTTTCTGCTAGTACCAATGTAGGAGATTTCCATGCCTTGGCCACTGTCTGTTTTGCAGCCGTTATTAGTTGGATCATAAGTTTGAATTGAGAGAGTGTTAACCATTCCGGTTTTTGATTAAGTAAAGTTATATATGGATCTGGTTGTATTATTTTTTTAAATAGTTTAGATGCAATCACGAAGACTTCCTTCCAGAAGGTTTGGATTACTGGGCACGTCCACCTTATGTGCAAATGTGTGCCTATTTCTGGGCATCCTCGAAAACAAAGAGCTGAGGTATTAGGTGAATATTTTGCCACTCTAGCAGGTACAAGGTACCAGCGAGTTAGGACTTTATAATTTGTCTCCAGTGCTAAGATGTTGGGTGAAGATGACTTAGATGTGAGCCATATGTTAGACCAGTCCGTGTCTTCTAAAGTTCGTCCCAGGTCCTCCTCCCACCTCTGAACGTAAGAGGGTCTATTAAGATTTACTACTCCATATAATTGATTATAAAGTGATGAAATTGTACCTTTAGCAAATGGATCTTTTGTACAGATTGATTCAAAAATGGATAATTGGGATAATGGTGTATCCCCCTTTAGGAATGGTGTATAGAAATGTTTGATTTGGATATCTCAGAGTTTGGTAGAACATATTTTTCTCTAAGCGATGGGAATGAAAGGAATGATTTAGATGCTATGAAGTCATTTAGTGTCTGAATGCCTGATGTTGTCCAAGCTTTAAAAGAATTTGGGTAGATCCATGCCAGATAAAAGGCCGGATTTCTGATAAAAGAAAGGAGAGGATTGTGTGGAGATTGTAACTGATATTTGGTTTTTAGTTTATCCCAGAGAGATAAGAAGTGTTTAGTTATGGGACTATGAATTTTAAAGCGGTCTTTAGGATCAAGCCATAACAAGTTTGATATTAATAGAGGATCATTTTCTGAAGCCTCTATAAATACCCATAATGGGATTTCCTGTTTTGCATGGTATTTGGACAGACTGGCCAAATGTGCTGCTCTGTAGTAGTTAGTAAAATTAGGGTATCCCAGGCCTCCTTTATTTTTGGGAAGATGTAGTGTGTGTATAGGTATACATGGTTTAGAAGAGCCCCATATAAAAGAAGTTGCTCTTTTTTGTACTATTCTCAAAAAATAGGAAGGAATTGGAATAGGGAGGACTCTGAATAGATAAAGCAATTTGGGTAGAATAGTCATTTTGATTGCATTAATCTTCCCTATCCAGGATAAAGGAAGTTGCGACCATTGTTTTATTAGATTTGTGATCTGTCTTAATACAGGAGGATAATTGGTTGAGAATAAGTCAGAATGAGATGCTGTTAAATGAATTCCAAGATATGGGATTGATTTTTCTGCCCATGTGAATGGGAGTGCAGCCCTAGCCGGGATCAATTCCATGTTTGTGAGCGAAATATTAAGCACTAGGCATTTCTTAGGATTAATCATAAGGCCGGATAGGGCTGCAAATCCATCAAGAGCTGGTATTAAGTTAGGACCAGAGACCTGTGGTGATGATAGAAAAAGTAATATATCGTCTGCAAATATACATAATTTGTGTGTAATACCTCCTACTTCAATGCCAGTTATAGTTTGGTTTGTTCTGATGTATTGGGCCATGGGTTCGAGTATAAGGGCAAATAATAAGGGAGATAATGGGCAACCCTGTCGGGTACCTCTTTCGATATTAAAGGCATCAGATTTGTATCCAGCATATTTTATATAGGCTTTGGGTTTATTATATAATGCTTTGATCCATGTTAAAAAGTGGGGTCCAAAACCCCATTTTTGTAATGAATATTGCATATATTGCCAGGATATTGTGTCAAATGCCCTCTTAATATCGAGAGATAGAAAACATAAAGGGATTTTCCGTTTTAGCAATATGTGCCAATAACACTGCCCTGCGTATATTATCGCCTGCCTGTCTATTTGGCATGAAACCTACTTGATCTCTATGTATTAATTTTCCTATAATGCTATTGAGGCGTTTTGCTATTATTTTTGCTAATAATTTAATATCAAGGTTTAACAGAGAGATAGGCCGATAATTCACACAGGAAGTATCATCAGAAAGGGGTTTTGGGATCATACAAACAATTGCCATTAGTGTTTCTTGCCGAAAAGAATGTCCTTCTAGATGTTTGTTAAAAGTTTCAGTGAGAATGGGAGAGAGTATTTCTGAGAATGTTTTATAGTATAAAGCCGAGTAGCCGCCTGGGCCTGGTCTTTTGTTAAGTTTTAGGTCTTTTAGGGCATTAGCAACTTCATCTATAGTTATAGGTTCATCCAAACTGCTTTTTTGATTCTGAGACAACTCAGGTAAGGTTATTTTTGAGAAGAAGGATTCAGCCTCTGTAGGATTAAATTCATTGTTTGTCTTGTATAAAGTTGCGAGATGTGAGTGAAATTTATGGACTATTTTAACTGGATTACAAGTATAAACATTTTTTGATAATTTCAAATGTATTGGTTTGAAAGATTTGTTAGTTGAATTTAATGCCCGAGCCAAATATGTACCTGGTTTGTTTGTATTCATGTAGAAATTGTGTTTGGAGCGTTTAAGGGATTTATCAACTGACTCAGTGAGAAATAGATCGTATTCCAATCTAGATTTTTCCAGATGAGATTTTGTACTCTGAGATGGATTATCTTGGAATGATATGTAGGCTGCATTAAAATTGAGTTCTAGTATTTTTGCTAGATTTTTGCGTTCCCGTTTAAATAGTGCCATTTGTCTTTGTATTGTACCACGCAAGACAGGCTTATGAGCTTCCCACAGTGTTATTGGGGAAATGTCTGTTGTATTATTAATTGATATGTATTCCTTTAAAGCTTGTTCAATGGCCATCTGATGTAGTGGGTGTTTGAGCATTATGTCCGGTAAGTACCACGTTGGGTCATGCGCTTTTGGTATGGCTGAGGCTAAAGTAGTGTATACTGCATTATGGTCAGACCACGGAATCGGAATTATATCTGATGCAATAATTTCTGGTATCATTCCTATTGTTAGAAAAATATGATCTATTCTAGTAAAGGGTTTGATGAGGGTGCGAGAAATAAGTGAATTTCTTTTTCATTGGGTTACTTTCTCTCCACGAATCTACCAGATTGTATTTGGAGAGAAGTTGAGAAAAAGGTAATCTAGAGGTTATTTTTAATGGTGTAAAATGTGATTTATCTAGAAATGGGAGGAGGACCTGGTTCGAATCCCCGCACATTATCACTGTTCCTATTTTGTGTGTATTAATCACTTGTAATATATGTGAGAGGAATGGTGTAGGTTGTTTGTTAGGAGCGTAGTAGGAAATCACCGTGATTGCTGTATCCATTATATAACCCATGAGTATCAGGTATCTACCTTCTGGGTCTTTAATTTCTGATGATAAGGTGAATGGTGTGGATCAGTGAAATGCAATTAGAGTTCCCCTTTGTTTGGTACAGGCAGAAGCCGTGTAAATTTGTTGATAAAAAGGAGAAATATATTTTGGAGTAGAATCTTTGGTGAAGTGTGTTTCTTGGAGGCATACTATGTGAGCCTTCTTGTTATGGAAAGTATGGAAGGCTTTGGTCCTTTTTTGAGGGACATTTATTCCCTGAACATTCAGGGAAAGTATATTCAGTGGTGCCATGGCAACAGATCAAATAGTTTTGACTTACTTTTTGTTATGCAGAGCTGACTGCGCAGATCAACCTGTGTGGACTGAAGAGATGAAAAGATAGAAAAGAAACCAGTGAATTCTGGAGTAAAGAGTAAACAAAAAACATATGAGATTAGATGATACATTGTATAAATTATTTTTTGCAAGTAATCACAATTTACCCGTGAAAGAGAATAAATATCTCTCTCAGGGGAATAAGTGCCTTCGTCACACTCCCACATAATATGGTTGGGAGAATGAGGAGGGCTAATGGGGGTACACGGATCTTCCGCTTACAGGAGAGAAGTGCTATGTCAAAAGACATCAAAATGATGATTCATTAATTGGAGTGCAGAATATAGTTTTTGTTGAAATTATTTATTCCAGGGTGGTTGTATATGGTTAGTCTTGCCCTAGGCTAAATAATTCAGTTAGAAAGGTACTGTTAATAACTTTGGTATTGATGAAGATAGTTTGAATTATTTTGGGATTTTAACCCTTTTAGAGTAAACAATTACATATTTTATTCATATGTAACTGTTTAGATATGTTAACTCATAAAATTGAGGTTGTATTGCTTCAGATTAGAATAAACAAAAACATAGTTCTAGGAACTAGTTAGGTAATAATATATTTGTTTTAAGAAAAGAAAGAAAAAGCTTCCATTACTTCTGGATTATTGAACATATTTGTCCTAAAAAGTAATAAATCTATTGTTATTACCTGAAAATTTATAACTGAACAAGAATTTCCTTATTTCACTTATATATTCTAAGGCTATATGAATCAGAAGTAATAAGAAATATAACTGGAATGTAACATGATCCCACACAGTGTGTGACTATCAGAATGCAGTTGCATTCAGTTATACATACAGGTTTTTTATAGAGAACCATCTCTTAGTATAATAAATGAAGAGATATCAGGAATTAGGATGTCAGTCCATTGAATCTTCTTGGTCCATGGATGATGTGGCATAACGGCCTCTTTTGTGAGAATGATGATTCCCATTTTGTTCTGAAATTTTCTGGGTGCTGCCTGAAGGTGAAGATGATGCCATTCTTCTGCGTGTGGGAGAGTTGCTGCTTGTGGGTTCTGTCAGATTTAATTTTAAAAGGGTTTGTTGTAGTTCATCTGCTGATCTGCTTCTGTAAATTGTACCTTGGTAGTTAAATCTGACTGAAAAGGGGAAGCCCCATTGATACATAATGTTGTGGCGTTGCAGTTCCATTAGTTGGGGTTTCATGGATCGTCTTTTAGTAATAGTAAGTTGGGATAGATCAGCAAAAATTTGAATTGTGTCCTAGAAAAATAAGTTCCTTTTTTTCTCTTGCAGCAATTAGTATTTGTTCTTTCGTTCTGTAATAATGAAATTTTGTGATTATATCACGTGGGGGTCCATCTTTCTTTTTGGCTGTGAGGGCTCTGTGTACTCTGTCCAGTTCTAAACGTTCAATAGGGATATCTGGCTTTAGTTCTTGTAATAGAGCAGTAATAGTAGATTGCAGGTCTGTCACAGTTTCAGGTATTCCCCTTATGCGCAAGTTTGAACGTCTGGCTCTATTTTCGTAATCTTCGAGCTTAGTTTGAAGTATTAAATTCTCTTCTTTTAATTGTTCCAATTCTGTTATATTTTCTTGGGTTGTAATTTCAATTTCATCCATTTTTATTTCTAAGGCTGCGGTGCGGTTTCCCAGCTCTCTTATTTCTTTGGTTAGGCTGTTTGTTATTTGGTCTGAGGTTTGTTTTAAAGCCTTATGAAGCATCTTTTCAAATTGTAATAATATTACTGGGGATGCTGAGGAGGCTTGTGGAGAAGTTTGTGAGAGGATTTGTTCTGTATCTGACTCAAATGGAGAGTCTTGCTGTGACATTTTCTGTCTGTGAGAGCGCCCTGATGCTGTATATTGTGAGGTGATTGGAGCTGCTTTAGTTGCAGTGAGTGCCTGTGAGCTCTTTGTGAGGTGATTTTTATTTCTGCCACGGTTTCCTCCCAGTACCATATTTCCTGGCCAAACTTTCACAGTTTGTTCCCTGGGGCAAAAAGGTTCAAATGGATACCTTTTGAGCCTGCAGGCTCCGCTTTGTCCTTCTCTTCTCTCCTCAGTGGTGCGGAGCTCTAACAATGCATGTCTGCTCCGCTAGACTCCGCCCATCTCCCCCTAGTTTTCTGTTTTCAATAGCCAACATTACTTTTATGACAACTTCTCATATTTGATCTGTTGTTAAATTCAAGCTTGTGTTTGTAGAAAAATATATTTTGCTTTAAATGGCTCGTATTAATGTCACTGCATTTCTAAATAACTTTGCAGTGCGATATAATAGATGTGTTTACTTCAGTGTAAAAAAGCAAAAACATATTTTTCTAGTTTGGGTACAGTAGGGTAGGGTTAAACCCATGTCTGTTTTTTGGGGGTCTGTGTCCGACTAAAGAGATTTTCCTTAACTTTTGTATAAGTTGTCACTGCAACAAGTGTCCCCATTGGAAAATATAGGATCTATTCCTGTATTGGTGACAGCTCCAAATGTTTAATTTCCCCTGACTTGTAGTCCCACTGACAATGGTCATTAGCACAAATAGAGAGGGTGAATCTCCCAAGGAGGGATGGTCATAGCAAAAACCCAACAGAATTGAAAATCCTTCACTGCTCTGTTGAAAAAAAAAAGTTTGAGCTTTAGATATGCTTTAAGATGTATTATTTCATGACTTTCACATAGGATTCTGCTTGTGTTTCTTTATTCAGCCTCTTGTTCGTTTTAATACTTCCCCCAACATTGAAATAGCATAACATGTTGTAATTTTATAAACATATGTATATATGTTATATATATTGAAGTGGGAAAACTTCAAGAAATTCAAGGACATGCATAAAAGATGAAGATAAGGTAAACAAAGAAAATAAATTGCAGTCAAACCTTCAGCTATCTGGCATGTTTCACAACCCCTCCTCATAGTCTATCTCTATGACAGCTCTACCAGCCTTATCCTGCACCTGTATACGCTGCATTTTGCCCAAAAGAAAAAGAAAAAAAAGGTTTGGGTTTGCCTCTACCCTGATTCATGGTAAATCCCTGAGATTCACCAAGTGATGTAAAACAACTTTTTACACAAAAAGTTTGCAGAAATGCCACTAGAAATAAGCAACAGTGCATAGACTTTTACCTGGTCAGCTGAGTCACAAGAACCAATAATCTGAAGGAATGGATAATCCAGCTTCCTTTCTATAAAACGTTGGCCTTACACTGGAACCATGTGCAGTTGTATTGCAGGCTTTTCAGGTTTAAAACAGGTGGTGAGGAGACAATATATTGCCTCCCAGCCATCTGTCAATCTCCCTCTAAAAAGCAATCCCCCACAGATTGCTTTTAGGAGGGGCTGCCACCAATGTGACCAAGATTATATTGCCAGTGTGCTTGGGAGCTGAAAGAGAGAGCTGACACTATATTGTTCTTCATTTTAGCAATGGTACATGTTCCCTTTGGTCATGCCTCACCTTCCCTGCTTATTAATTAGCCCTACAAATGAAGATCTATGAATGGACAATTTATGAATGGAGGATGGGTAAATGATTGACAGGTCCACCCCCTCCATTTATAGATCATTTTCCATTCATAGAAGCTGTAATACCAGCTTCTATTAGTGATGAAAGCCTGTGACATCTCCCACAGTTCTAATAACCCTGATGCATCGGAAGATTCAGGGGGTGGGGGCTGTTAGATGAGGAGGCATCCGTGGAGGAGGATTTCAGCCAACGGAGGTGGTATAAGCAAAGAGAACACATCTTACTGACTGTAAGTTAAGTTATGTCTGTTTCAGAGTGAAATAGAAACTGATGCAGGGTCTGCGCCAGATTAACCAATGGAGATTAGTAATTTTCCATATAGAAAACTGCTAAAGCTCCTTGCTACCTTGGAGCTGGAATACGGGATAAACTGTCAGTAGACAACTCACATCCCTCTCTTTGCACTAACCACATTACAAGAGCAGAGCCTTCAGCGTTTACACCCCTGCTCCTCCCTCCCAATATGAGCTAAGCGGGAGTGGGAACAGGCACAGAGATCAGAGAGATCAGGGCATGTAGCTGCAGCTCTCCTGTTCTCTGTGCTATGTCTGGTATAGTCACAGCAGAACAGAGAACTGACAGTTCCTGATGAACAAAGGAGTTTGTGCCTCTCTTGCTAATTAGGAGCAGCATCTGCTCTGTTTTAGAGTGGTACAACACTCTTTGTTAAATCCCCTCACTATATGTGCATCAACTGTAGCTGTCAGTATGTCTACTCTATTTATTTAAAGAACTCCTCAGGATCCCTATTTTTTGGTATTTCTCTATAATAAAATGGAATGGTCATTGTGTAGTCTGCCTCTCACTGTCTGCACCCTTCTATTGGCCAGCAAATGTAATAGGTTGGCTGTCACTGGTCACCAACAGAAAGGTATAAGCAAAATCAAGAGTCAGCTACTGGGTGACTATGCAGGCTGTGGTCACACATTCCACTAGAAAGCAGCGTACAATTTGAAACTCCTAAGGTACTAAGACATAACAATAACCTGGAGATTTCTTGCATCTAGATTGGCAAACAGTTTCCCATAGACAAAAAACCTACAGGCACTCTTTAAACTCCCAGTTAGTTGTACAAATTAAAGCATTTTAAAATTCACTCTTTTATTTTTGTCATAACACACACCTAAATATTTTTTCATATTTTTTGACTCTTTAACCACTTGCTTACTGGGCACTTAAACCCCCCTCCTGTCCAGACCAATTTTCAGCTTTCAGTGCTCTCACACTTTGAAAGACAATTACTCAGTCACGCAAAACTGTACCAAAATGATTTTGTTGTCCTTTTTTTCATACAAATAGAGCTTTCTTTTGGTGGTATGTGATCAGCTCTGGGCTTTTTATTTTTTGCGCTATAAATGAACAAAGACCAAAAATTTTGAAAAAAAAATTTTTTTTCTTAATTTCTGTGATAAAATTTTGCAAATAGTAATTTTTTTTCATAAATTTTGGGCACAATTTATACTGCTATATATTTTTGGTAAAAATAACCCAAAACTAGTGGAAATTATTTTGTCTGTGTGAAAGTTTTAGAGTCTACAAGCTATGGTGCAAATCATAAAAAATCTGATGTACTGGCGGCCTATCTCATTTCTTGAGACCCTAACAAGCCAGAAAAGTATAAATGCCCCCCAAATAACCCCTTTTTGGAAAGTAGACATTTCAAGGTATTTAGTAAGAGGCATGGTAAGTTATTTGAAGTTGTATTTTTTCCCACAATTCTTTGCAAAATTAAGATTTTTATTTTCTATTTTTTCACAAAATTGTCATTGTAATAGCTTATTTCTCTCACATGGCATGTGCATACCACAAATGACACCCCAAAATACATTCTGCGACTCCTCCTGAGTATAGCAATACCACATGTCTGGGACTTTTTCACTGCCTGGCCACATACAGAGGCGCAACACACAGGAAGCATCATCAGGTGTTCTAGGAGCATAAATTACACATCTCATTTCTCAACCACCTATTACACTTTTGAAGGCCCCGGAGCACCAGGACAATGGAAACACCCACAAAATGACCCCATTTTGGAAAGCTAACACCCCAACATATAATCTATGAGGCATAATGAGTCTTTTGAATGGTTCATTTTTTTCTAGAAGTTTTTGGAAAATGTGGAAAATAAATAAAACCGCATTTTTTTTTTTACACAAAGTTGTCCGTTTATAAGATATCTCAAACACATAGCATTTAGATAGCAAAAATGACACCCCAAAATACATTCTGCTACTCCTCCTGAGCATGGCAATACTGCATGCGTGAGACTTCTACACAGCCTGGCCACATACAGAGATCCAACATGCAAGGAACACCGTCAGGTGTTCCAGGGACACATAGCATGCATATACCAAGAATTATACCCCAAAATACATTATGCTGAGCAAAGTGTAAACAAAAGATTACCCGTGGTTGTAGTAGCGCAGTTAGGCAGGGACTTGGTCAGCAACGGCGAACATAATTGTCCAGGCAGCAGGCAGGGATACTGTCCATATACAGTCCAGGGTCAGTGCAGGCAGAGATATTGTCAGCAGTGCCAAAAATATTGGTCCTGGTAGTAGGCAGGAACATGTGGTGTGGTCAGTGCGACAGGCAGAGATGTAATGGCAGTAAGTCCTACAGGCAGCAGGCAGAAGTAGGGCCTAGTTCAGGACAGAATGGGGACAGGGGTAGAGGCTTCTCCCACCCAAATCTCTTAGAAACCTCAGAGTCCCCAGACCCTAATCTAGGAATGAGAAAACAAAAAAAATAGTTTTCTTCATCCAGAAAAACAATTCTGGAGCCCCTTACATATGTGAGACCCCTGTGTTTAATCCCACTAGTCCAGTAGCAGGGTACAAGATCAGTCCATGAGGCAGGCAAAAAACATGGTCAAACAGTCCAGGGTCAGTTCCAGATCAGGCAGAGGTATGTACAGAATCAGCAGACAGAAGCATGGTCAGTTACAGAGCAGGCAGTGGCATAAGGGGTGTGAAGGTGTGTGAAGGCAGGAACTGAGGATTACGTTTACCATACTTCACTAATAATTTATTGAAGTATGGTAAGGGCGAAAACAGTCACCTATGCAGAGGCCTGGTTGGGAAGGACATTGGGCACAATAATAAGATGTGTCTCTTCTGACTCCTCCAGACTGGAGTATCTGTACATAGGATGACAATAAGCCATACTGTACGCTCCATAGAATTGGGCTTTATGGCAGAGTGGCCAGAAGAAAGCAATTACTTTCAGCAAAAAACAAAATGGCACGTTTTGAGTATGCGAAAAGGCATGTGGGAGACTCCCAAAATGTATGGAGGAAGGTGCTCTGGTCTGATGAGACTAAAAATGAACTTTTTGGCCATCAAAGAAAATGCTATGTCTGGCGCAAACCCAACACATCACATCACCCAAAGAACACCATCCCCACAGTGAAACATAGTGGTAGCAGCATCATGCTGTGGGAATTTTCAGCAGTCAGTACTGGGAAACTGGTCAGAGTTGAGGGAAAGATGGATGGTGCTAAATACAGGGACATTCTTGAGCAAAACCTGCACCACTCTGTGTGTGATTTGAGGCTAGGACGGAGGTTTACCTTCCAGCAGGACAATGACCCCAAACACACTGCTAAAGCAACCCTTGAGTGGTTTAAGGGGAAATGTGTAAATGTGTTGGAATGGCCTAGTCAAAGCCCAGACCTCAATCCAATAGAAAATCTGTGGTCAGACTTAAAGATTGCTGTTCACAAGCGCAAACCATCCAACTTGAAGGAGCTGGAGCAGTTTTGCAAGGAGGAATGGACAAAAATCCGATTGGTAAGATGTGGCAAGCTCACAGAGACTTATCCAAAGCGACTTGGAGCTGTGATAGCCACAAAAGGTGGCTCTACAAAGTAACAACTTTAGGGGTGAATAGTTATGCACATTGACTTTTTCTGTTATTTTGTCCTATTTGTTGTTTGCTTCACAATTAAAAAAAAAAATCTTCCAAGTTGTGGACATGTTCTGTAAATTAAATGATGCAAATCCTCAAACAATCCATGTTAATTCCAGGTTGTGAGGCAACAAACACGAAAAATGCCAAGGGGGTGAATACTTTTGCAAGGCACTGTATGTGTTGGT
Organism: Lithobates clamitans; assembly: GCA_037952925.1. NCBI lineage: Eukaryota > Metazoa > Chordata > Amphibia > Anura > Ranidae > Lithobates > Lithobates clamitans. The sequence continues at coordinate 6,247,725 of JBBGZY010000787.1, read as the reverse complement.
CCAGGGTAAACAGCTGGGGGAATATTTCTGAAAAATAATTTAGTAGTAGCCGAATTTTGAAAAGCCTGTCATAATTTGGGTCATTTTGGGGAGGGCACTGCGTATTATCATTGAAATGAAGGAACCTCATGATCATGAGGTATCTGGTTCTGGGCATTACCTTGGAGAAGATTGGCATGTGGTGGATGGGGTGAATTGACCAATAGGAATTCAAAGTGTTTTTTTGGTGAGTCCCATACAAAATGTGAGGCCTAAAAAAACTCCTCCACAGTTAGGTCTCTCCACTCATAGGGACGGGCATAATAGGATGTTGGATTATTTAAAATAAATTGCTGTGCATACAGGTTGCACTGGGCCACAATTGTTGATAGCATGTCCTCTGTAAAAATGAAATAAAAAAAATTGATTGGGGAAAAATTTTCCGTGTCCACCTGGACTCCTGGCTGGGCAGTGAAAGGGGGAATGTTGGCTTCTCCTGAATTAGAAGGAAGCCACAAGGGGTTCTGAAGGGCATAGGGAAGGCTGGCATGGGTCCTTGGTCTTTCTTGCCAAGGTACTGCGGTGCTGGTGGATGGCACTGTGGTGCTGGTTGATGCCACTGCCTCCTCACCAGAACGCCTTCTTTTGGTGGACAGAATATCTTCCTTCTCTGAGTCACTCAGTGTTCCACTACTGAGGACTGACTCATAATTTACGTCTGACTCAGAATCCGAGTTTGAAAGGGAACCCAAAAAAGAGAGCTCCCCGTTGCTCTTGTCGGTCTGGGAAAGTATTTGGTACGCCTCCTCGGCGGAAAAGCATCTTTTGGACATGGTTGCTGGTGGTCATGCAACTACACAGGTGTGTGCTAAGCCTGCACTAATGGGCACTGATGAGGTGGCACTGATGAGCACAGATGGGCACTGAAGTGGCACAGAGGGGCACTGATGAGACAGCACAGATGTGCACTGATGAGGCGGCACAGATGTACACTGATGAGGTGGCACAGATGTGCACTGATGAGGTGGCACAGATGTGCACTGATTGATTACAAAGATGTGCACTGATGAGTCGGCACAGATGGGCACTGATGAGGTGGCACAGATGTGCACTAATGAGGCAGCACAGATAGGCACTGATTTATGGCACAGATGGGAACTGATGAGGTGGCACAGATGGGCACTGATGAGGAGGAACAGATGGGCACTGATGAGGCGGAACAGATGTGCACTGATGAGACAGCACAGATGTGCACTGATTGATTGCACAGATGTGCACTGATGAGGTGGCATGGATGGGCACTGATGAGGTGGCATACATGGGCACTGATGAGGTGGCACAGATGGGCACTGATGAGGCGGCACAGATGTGCACTGATTGCACAGATGGGCACTGATGAGGTGGCACAGATGGGCACTGATTGGCACAGGTGGGCACTGATGAGTTGGCACAGGTGGGCACTGATGAGGTGGCACAGATGGACACTGATCACTGATGGCACAGATTGGCACAGGTGGGCACAGATCGGCACATGTGGGCACAGATTTGCACAGGTGGGCACCGATTGGCACAGGTGGGAACAGATCTCAAATAGGCACTGTACTGTTTGGGCACTGTAATTTATGATGTTTTAACTCACTGAAGGCACAAATCGCTGTCAGATCCTCTCTCGCCTCACACGTTGTCTCTGTGTGAGGAGGGAGAGCCGGAAATGAGAGATGATCTCATATGTTTACATTTGAGATCATCTCTCATTGGCCACGCTGATTGCGTAGTAAATGGCCGCTGTGATTGGCCATTTACAGCGATCTGTGATTGGCTGTGTCCAAGGGACATGGCCAGCACAGAATTTTCCCGATGCACGCTCGTGAGCGAGCACGGGGAACGTGGAAAGGGGAGGACGTCATATGACGGCCTCCCGGAAATTCAGGTCCGCGCTGTAGCCGTCATTCGGCTATGGCCCGGACGTCAAGTGGTTAAAGGAATTGATATTGGCTACCAATGAAGTAATTACTTCAGCCAGAATACCTATTTGCTAAATACTGGAAGACAGCCTAAATTATGATAATGGCTACTAGGAATTACTAATTTTCTATTAGAAGAATTAACTTCTAAGGATAATTTGTCAAAAAATTAGCAGAATCATTAATTAGGGATATTGTTTTTCAGTAGCATGTCAGATTTAATGAATAAATTGTCGATTTTTTTACTGTGTTTTTTCTAAATGCTTAAGTTTACTGTTTGTGACATTTAAAGTTTGAAACGTTAATAAAGAATAATAAATAAGTATAAGCACTGCAATACCCTATTACTATTATTATTATTATTATCATGTGAGCAAAAAGAATTCTGGTTAGCCACAGGTCCAGTAAAATCACCTTTTATTTTGGCAGGTACTGGCTCCATCGATTACAGATTCCAATGAGCAAAAAGAATTCTAGTTAGCCTCATGTCCAGTAAAATCACCTTTATTTCAGCAAGTCCACAAAAACATATCTAAAAACACAAATAGAGGGGAACAGCATCACCAACTAACATGTTTCACGCTCTCTTAGTGCTTAGTCATAGCCCAGTGAGCTATGACTAAGTCCTAAGGGAGCGTGAAACACGTTAGATGGTGATGCTGTTCCCCTCTATTTGCTTTCTATATGTTTTTATAGACTTTTTTTAACATTCCTATACATAATGATATCATACCTACGAAGAAACCTTTTAAGGGCTCCTGTATTAAATTTATTGCAATAGCTAACAACATATTAACTTACTTAATTTATTATGTTTATACTAATGGTTAACATTGTATAAAATTATGTTGCTACATATACATGACCGGGACAAACTTATATCACGCATATGACATTTAACTTTTTTTTTTAATTCTAAGGGGTAGATTCATAAAAAAATGCATATACATTTGACCAGTGAAATGTAATGCACTTTCATCCTAGCTGTAGCTAGAGTATTATAGAAATTTCAAAGTGCAAAGGATATAGTAGTTTATTTTACAGTTTTTTGCTACATCTGCACTTTCACTGGGCAAATATCTATGCAAATTCTTTATAAATTACCGTATTTATCGGCGTATAACACGCGCCCTGCGTATAACACGCGCCGGCATATAACACGCACCCCAAGTTTAGGAGGGAATTTTAAGGAAAAAAACTTTTAGGAGGGAAGTTTAAGGAAAAATCTTACATTTAAATGCCCATCAATGCAGCTCTATCGAGTCCATCTGCAGCCTTGTCAGTGCAGCCTTGCCCCAGTGTCCAGTGCAGCCTTGTCAGTGCAGCTTTGCCCCAGTGCAGCCTTGTCAGTGCAGCTTTGCCCCAGTGCAGAATTGTCAGTGCAGCTTTGCCCCAGTGCAGCCTTGTCAGTGCAGCTTTGCCCCCGTGCAGAATTGTCAGTGCAGCTTTGCCCCAGTGCAGCCTTGCCCCAGTGCAGCCTTGCCCCAGTGCAGCCTTGCCCCAGTGGTCAGTGCAGCCTTGTCCCCAGTGTACATTACATGATCGCCACCGACATACACAAGTTTAGTGTGTAGTTTTAAATATGGTGCCACGGAGTTCGGAGGGACTCGGCGGAGCTGAACGAGTGCAGCCGAGAACACAGTGACTGGGCGGAGCCAAAATACACATAGCCGAGGGTTCTCGGCTCTTCTCGGCGCCATCCACAGTCACGCCCAGTCCCTATGATGGACATAACACAGGTCCATAACACAGGTCCACTGGCGGGACTGGGCGTGACTGTGAACGGCGCCGAGAAAAGCCGAGAACCCTCGGCTATGTGTATCTAGGCCCAGTCACTGTGTTCTCGGCGGCGCTCGTTCAGCGCCGCCGAGTCCCTCCGAACTCCGCGGCACCATATTTAAAACTACACGCTATGTGAATGTCGGCGGCGATCGTGGCGATCGCTCCGACAGATCACAAAATAGCGGGGATCGGCGTATAACATGCACCCACGATTTTCCCCTGATTTTAACCACTTCAGCCCCGGAAGGTTTTACCCCCTTCCTGACCAGAGCACTTTTTACAATTCGGCACTGCGTCGCTTTAACTGTTAATTGCGCAGTCATGCAATGGTGTACCCAAACGAAATTTGCGTCCTTTTCTTCCCACAAATAGAGCTTTCTTTTGATGGTATTTGATCACCTCTGCCGTTTTTATTTTTTGCGCTATAAACGGAAAAAGACCGAAAATTTTGAAAAAAAATGATATTTTCTACTTTTTGTTATAAAAAAAATCCAATAAATTCAATTTTAGTCATACATTTAGGCCAAAATGTATTCGGCCACATGTCTTTGGTAAAAAAAATGTCAATAAGCGTATATTTATTGGTTTGCGCAAAAGTTATAGCGCCTACAAACTAGGGTACATTTTCTGGAATTTACACAGCTTTTATTTTATGACTGCCTATGTCATTTCATGAGGTGCTAAAATGGCAGGGCAGTACAAAACCCCCACAAATGACCCCATTTTGGAAAGTAGACACCCCAAGGAAATTGCTGAGAGGCATGTTGAACCCATTGAATATTTTTTTTTTTTGTCCCAAGTGATTGAATAATGACAAAAAAAAAAAAAAAATTACAAAAAGTTGTCACTAAATGATATATTTCTCACACAGGCCATGCGCATATGTGGAATTGCACCCCAAAATACATTTAGCTGCTTCTCCTGAGTACGGGGATACCACATGTGTCGGACTTTTTGGGAGCCTAGCCGCATACGGGGCCCCGAAAACCAAGCACCGCCTTCAGGATTTCAAAGGGCATAAATTTTTGATTTCACACCTCACTACCTATCACAGTTTTGAAGGCCATAAAATGCCAAGATGGCACAAAACCCCCCCAAATGACCCCATTTTGGAAAGTAGACACCCCAAGCTATTTGCTGAGAGGCATGTCGAGTCCATGGAATATTTTATTTTTTGACACAAGTTGCGGGAATGTGACAATTTTTTTTTTTTTTGCACAAAGTTGTCACTAAATGATATATTGCTCACACAGGCCATGGGCATATGTGGAATTGCACCCCAAAATACATTTAGCTGCTTCTCCTGAGTACGGGGATACCACATGTGTGGGACTTTTTGGGAGCCTAGCCGCGTACGGGGCCCCGAAAACCAAGCACCACCTTCAGGATTTCAAAGGGCATAAATTTTTGATTTCACACCTCACTACCTATCACAGTTTTGAAGGCCATAAAATGCCAAGATGGCACAAAACCCCCCCAAATGACCCCATTTTGGAAAGTAGACACCCCAAGCTATTTGCTGAGAGGCATGTTGAGTCCATGGAATATTTTATATTTTGACACAAGTTGCGGGAAAGTGACCATTTTTTTTTTTTTTTTTTTTTTTTGCACAAAGTTGTCACTAAATGATATATTGCTCAAACATGCCATGGGCAAATGTGGAATTACACCCCAAAATACATTCTGCTGCTTCTCCTGAGTATGGGGATACCACATGTGTGGGACTTTTTGGGAGCCTAACTGCGTACGAGGCCCTGAAAACCAAGCACCGCCTTCAGGATTTCTAAGGGCATAAATTTTTGATTTCACTCCTCACTACCTATCACGGTTTTGAAGGCCATAAAATGCCAAGATGGCACAAAACCCCCCCAAATGACCCCATTTTGGAAAGTAGACACCCCAAGCTATTTGCTGAGAGGCATGTTGAGTCCATGGAATATTTTATTTTTTAACACAAGTTGCGGGAATGTGACAATTTTTTTTTTTTTTGCACAAAATTGTCACTAAATGATATATTGCTCACACAGGCCATGGGCATATGTGGAATTGCACCCCAAAATACATTTAGCTGCTTCTCCTGAGTACGGGGATACCACATGTGTGGGACTTTTTGGGAGCCTAGCCGCGTACGGGGCCCCGAAAACCAAGCACCACCTTCAGGATTTCAAAGGGCATAAATTTTTGATTTCACACCTCACTACCTATCACAGTTTTGAAGGCCATAAAATGCCAAGATGGCACAAAACCCCCCCAAATGACCCCATTTTGGAAAGTAGACACCCCAAGCTATTTGCTGAGAGGCATGTTGAGTCCATGGAATATTTTATATTTTGACACAAGTTGCGGGAAAGTGACCATTTTTTTTTTTTTTTTTTTTTTTTGCACAAAGTTGTCACTAAATGATATATTGCTCAAACATGCCATGGGCAAATGTGGAATTACACCCCAAAATACATTCTGCTGCTTCTCCTGAGTATGGGGATACCACATGTGTGGGACTTTTTGGGAGCCTAACTGCGTACGAGGCCCTGAAAACCAAGCACCGCCTTCAGGATTTCTAAGGGCATAAATTTTTGATTTCACTCCTCACTACCTATCACGGTTTTGAAGGCCATAAAATGCCAAGATGGCACAAAACCCCCCCAAATGACCCCATTTTGGAAAGTAGACACCCCAAGCTATTTGCTGAGAGGCATGTTGAGTCCATGGAATATTTTATTTTTTAACACAAGTTGCGGGAATGTGACAATTTTTTTTTTTTTTGCACAAAATTGTCACTAAATGATATATTGCTCACACAGGCCATGGGCATATGTGGAATTGCACCCCAAAATACATTTAGCTGCTTCTCCTGAGTACGGGGATACCACATGTGTGGGACTTTTTGGGAGCCTAGCCGCGTACGGGGCCCCGAAAACCAAGCACCGCCTTCAGGATTTCTAAGGGCATAAATTCTTGATTTCACTCCTTACTACCTATCACAGTTTTGAAGGCCATAAAATCCCAAGATGGCACAAAACCCCCCCAAATGACCCCATTTTGGAAAGTAGACACCCCAAGCTATTTGCTGAGAGGCATGTTGAGTCCATGGAATATTTTATATTTTGACACAAGTTGCGGGAAAGTGACAATTTTTTTTTTTTTTTTTTTTTTTTTGCACAAAGTTGTCACTAAATGATATATTGCTCAAACATGCCATGGGCATATGTGGAATTACACCCCAAAATACATTCTGCTACTTCTCCTGAGTATGGGGATACCACATGAGTGGCACTTTTTGGGAGCCTAGCTTCATACGGGCCCCAAAATCCAATCACCGCCTTCAGGATTTCTAAGAGCGTTAATTTTTGATTTTACTCCTCACTACCCATCACAGTTTTGAAGGCCATAAAATGCCAAGATAGCACAAAACCCCCCAAAATGACCCCATTTTGGAAAGTAGACACCCCAAGCTATTTGCTGAGAGGCATGGTGAGTATTTTGCAGCTCTCATTTGTTTTTGAAAATGAAGAAAGACAATAAAAACATATTTTTTTTTTCTTTTTTCAATTTTCAAAACTTTGTGACAAAAAGTGAGGTCTGCAAAATACTCACTATACCTCTCATCAAATAGCTTGGGGTGTCTACTCTCCAAAATGGGGTCATTTGGGGGGGGTTTTGTGCCACCTGGGCATTCCATGGCCTCCGAAACTGTGATAGGCAGTGAAGAGTGAAATCAAAAATTTACGCCCTTAGAAAGCCTGAAGGCGGTGCTTGGTTTTCGGGGTCCCGTGCGCGGCTAGGCTCCCAAAAAGTCTCACACATGTGGTATCCCCGTACTCAGGAGAAGCAGCAGAATGTATTTTGGGGTGTAATTTCACATATTCCCATGGCATGTTTGAGCAATATATCATTTAGTGACAACTTTGTGCAAAAAAAAAAAAAAAAAAAAAAAAATTGTCTTTTTCCCGCAACTTGTGTCACAATATAAAATATTCCATGGACTCAACATGCCTCTCAGCAAATAGCTTGGGGTGTCTACTTTCCAAAATGGGGTCATTTGGGGGGGTTTTGAACTGTCCTGGCATTTTATGCACAACATTTAGAAGCTTATGTCACACATCACCCACTCTTCTAAGCACTTGAAGACAAAGCCCTTTCTGACACTTGTTGTTTACATAAACAATAATTTTTTTTTGCAAGAAAATTACTTTGAACCCCCAAACATTATATATTTTTTTAAAGCAAATGCCCTACAGATTAAAATGGTGGGTGTTTCATTTTTTTTTTTCACACAGTATTTGCGCAGCGATTTTTCAAACGCATTTTTTGGGGAAAAAACACACTTTTTAAAATTTTAATGCACTAAAACACACTATATTGCCCAGATGTTTGATGAAATAAAAAAGATGATCTTAGGCCGAGTACATGGATACCAAACATGACATGCTTTTAAATTGCGCACAAACGTGCAGTGGCGAAAAACTAAATACATTTTAAAAAGCCTTTAAAAGCCTTTACAGGTTACCACTTTAGATTTACAGAGGAGGTCTACTGCTAAAATTACTGCCCTCGATCTGACCTTCGCGGTGATACCTCACATGCATGGGGCAATTGCTGTTTACATTTGACGCCAGACCGACGCTTGCGTTCGCCTTTGCGCGAGAGCAGGGGGGGACAGGGGTGCTTTTTTTTTTTTTTTTTTTTTTTTTTATTAATTTTTTGATTTTTTATCTTATTTTTAAACTGTTCCTTTCATTTTTTTTTTTTTTTTATCTTTTTTATTGTTATCTCAGGGAATGTAAATATCCCCTATGATAGCAATAGGTAGTGACAGGTACTCTTTTTTGAAAAAATTGGGGTCTATTAGACCCTAGATCTCTCCTCTGCCCTCAAAGTATCTGACCACACCAAGATCGGTGTGATAAAATACTTTCCCAATTTTCCAATGGCGCTGTTTACATCCGGCGAAATCTAAGTCATGAAATGCTCGTAGCTTCCGGTTTCTTAGGCCATAGAGATGATTGGAGCCATTCTGGTCTCTGATCAGCTCTATGGTCAGCTGGCCGAATCACCGGCTGCATTCTCAGGTTCCCTGTTGGGACAGGAGAGCCAGAGAAAAACATGGAAGACGGTGGGGGGGGGGGGGAATCCCTCCCACTGCTTGTAAAAGCAGTCTAGAGGCTAATTAGCCGCTAGGATTGCTTTTACATGAAAGCCGACCGCTGGCTGAAAAGAATGATACCAAGATGATACCTAAACCTGCAGGCATCATTCTGGTATAACCACTCAAAGTCCAGCAACATACCAGTACGTTGCTGGTCCTTGTATTGTAAACTTTTTTTTCATGCAGCCTGTGGGCTGAACGAAAAAAAGATATTGATCGGTGGGTATGCCCACCATTAGAATACCTCCCTTCATCCGCCCACTTCTAATGATGGGCATACATGCACCATTTATATATGCCGAAGCATGGGGGCATCCTCCCGCAAAAGGCAGGAGCAAATTGCTCCTCCACCCACTACTGCCCCCACGCTTCGGCATATATGCTGAAGTATGGAACTGTGGTGGTGAAATCACCTCCGACAGCGCTGGAGTCACGGCTTTATATATCGTGGGAGCAAACGCTTTTGCTGTCAAGATAAATAAATCCGCGCTGCAACTGAATGGCGTACCTGCTAAGCAAATGATGGTTAACAAAAAAACAAAGTAACATTACAGTATAACAGTATACCTTACCATACCTGCAAAGCAAATACAAAAAAAAACATAGTAAAAAATAAAACATTTAACGCAACCTGTGCCTACCTAAAATATATATATGCCGAAGCATGGGGGCATCCTCCCGCAAAAGGCAGGAGCAAATTGCTCCTCCACCCACTACTGCCCCCACGCTTCGGCATATATGCTGAAGTATGGAACTGTGGTGGTGAAATCACCTCCGACAGCGCTGGAGTCACGGCTTTATATATTGTGGGAGCAAACGCTTTTGCTGTCAAGATAAATAAATCCGCGCTGCAACTGAATGGCGTACCTGCTAAGCAAATGATGGTTAACAAAAAAACAAAGTAACATTACAGTATAACAGTATACCTTACCATACCTGCAAAGCAAATACAAAAAAAAACATAGTAAAAAATAAAACATTTAACGCAACCTGTGCCTACCTAAAATATATATATGCCGAAGCATGGGGGCATCCTCCCGCAAAAGGCAGGAGCAAATTGCTCCTCCACCCACTACTGCCCCCACGCTTCGGCATATATGCTGAAGTATGGAACTGTGGTGGTGAAATCACCTCCGACAGCGCTGGAGTCACGGCTTTATATATCGTGGGAGCAAACGCTTTTGCTGTCAAGATAAATAAATCCGCGCTGCAACTGAATGGCGTACCTGCTAAGCAAATGATGGTTAACAAAAAAACAAAGTAACATTACAGTATAACAGTATACCTTACCATACCTGCAAAGCAAATACAAAAAAAACATAGTAAAAAATAAAACATTTAACGCAACCTGTGCCTACCTAAAATATATATATGCCGAAGCATGGGGGCATCCTCCCGCAAAAGGCAGGAGCAAATTGCTCCTCCACCCACTACTGCCCCCACGCTTCGGCATATATGCTGAAGTATGGAACTGTGGTGGTGAAATCACCTCCGACAGCGCTGGAGTCACGGCTTTATATATCGTGGGAGCAAACGCTGTTGCTGTCAAGATAAATAAATCCGCTCTGCAGCTGAATGGCGTACCTGAAAACAAAAAAGTGGTTAACAATAAAAAAGTATAAAAAAATTGCATACCTATAAAGCAAACCTGATAAAAACATAACAATAAAACATTGCAGTATAGAATACAATAGAAAAGAGCAGAACAATAGAGAGAGAATAGAGAGAGAGAACAATAAAACGACAACTATTTTTGGTTTTTTTATTTTATATTTTTTTTGTATTTTTATTTTTTTATTTTTTTTGTATTTTTTTTTTTTTTTTAACACTTTTTTTAGTAACTTTAACTTTTAACTGTAACTGTACCAGGTTTGGGTCTCTCAAAATGCGATGGCATCTTGGGAGACCCTGTGTTAGTGTGCCTAGTCTGTGCCGTGCTGAACCCTACGCTAATACTCCACTAGTGTATGGTAGCGTTCAAAACATTCACCAATGCATAGACCAGGATTGTCAGGACAGGAGGGACAATAATAGCGGGTGTCACGCCTATATCCGCGCTTGCTGCAGACACGACATCTTTTTTGGGGGGCTCGTTGGGTAGGGGTACTCTGGAGGACATAAGGAAAATGCCTCCCATGCAGCCGGCTTACTGCATTTGGATTGGGAAGGTGAGGTGGAGCACCATCTGGATACAGAAGGGCTCTGACGATCTCTTCCTGGAATTTAAGGAAGGATCCAGTCCGTCCTGAAGCTCTGTATAGCACATGAGCATTCAGCAAAGCCAATTGAAATAAGTAAACAGACACTTTTTTGTACCAGCGTCTGGCCTTACGGGCAACTAAGTACGGCGCCAACAACTGGTCGTTGAGGTCCACCCCTCCCATATTAAGGTTGTATTCGTGGACACAGAGGGGTTTCTCCACAACACCAGTCGCCGTAGGAATTTGGGTCGTCGTGTCTGCATGAAGGGAGGTGAGAACGAAAACATTCTTCTTATCCCTCCACTTCATAGCGAGCAAATTATTATACTGCAAGCAGGCTCTCTCCCCCAGCCTAAGACGGGACTCTACAAGCCGCTGGGGAAAGCCCCGGCGATTAGGTCGCACGGTGCCACATGCTCCAATCTGATGATCAAACAAGTGACTAAAAAGTGGCACGCTCGTATAATAATTGTCCACGTACAAGTGGTACCCCTTTCCGAATAAGGGTGACACCAAGTCCCACACTATCTTGCCAGCGCTTCCTATGTAGTCAGGGCAGTTTATCGGCTCTACGTGACTATCTTTGCCCTCGTAAACCATAAATCTACATGTATAGCCTGTGGCCCTGTCACAGAGCTTATACATCTTGACCCCGTATCTGGCACGCTTGCTGGGAAGGTACTGTTTGAAGGACAAGCGGCCAGAAAACTTAATCAGGGACTCATCAACGCAGACAACTTGATGGGGGGTAAACAAGTCTGCAAAACGTTGGTTGAAGTGGTTTACGAGGGGCCGAATTTTGTAGAGCCGATCGTATGCAGGGTCTCCACGAGGACGACAGAGTTCATTGTTGTTGAAATGCATGAACCGCAAAATCTGCTCGTATCGTGCCCTGGCCATGGAGGCAGAGAACACGGGCATATGGTGAATTGGGTCAGTGGACCAATATGACCGCAACTCACTCTTTTTGGTTATGCCCATGAGGAGGGAAAGGCCCAGAAAGATCTTAAATTCGGAGACCGTAATTGGTCTCCAATCTCTGGCAAGGGTGGACTGGGGAATAGTGGCGATGTGTTGACCAGCGTACAAATTGCTTTGGTCCACAATAGATCTATAGAGATCTTCGGTGAAAAACAGCGAATAAAAATCGAGTGGCGTAAAGTCAACTGTTTCCACCTGAATTCCGGGTTGGCCAGTGAAAGGGGGAAGTACGGGTGCTGCAGAAGTGGAAGGTTCCCAATTCGGATTGGCCAATGCAGCAGGAAGGGCACTATGGGCACGACGGGCCTGTCTTTGTCTTCTTGGTGGCAGCGGGACACTACTACTGCTTGCCACCTCGCCAGCTTGAACTGCACTTATGGGACTCGCCACGTCACCACGTGATACTGCAGTGCTGGATGTACGACCAGGGTGTACTAGGCCGCTGGTGCTTGCCAGTTCACCAGAAGGAGTAGCGGCACTAGTACCTCTCTGCTCCCTACGAGAGCCCTGCGGTTCATGCACTTCAAGGACAGCATAAGTTCGGGGTCTGGTACGCCTGACCCTAGCAGGGACCACAACTCCGTCGTCAGAGCTATCTGTCATGGAGCCGCTGTCCTCTACAGGTTCGTATTCTGAGCCTGAACTTGACAGATGAGTGACTTCCTCTTCACTATCTGTCATACTCAGAATCCTGTAGGCCTCTTCACTAGTGTACCTTGGATTTGCCATTTTGGCCTCTAAATTTAGGGGTACACTAGTGAGACTCACAGGCAAAAAAGCTCCTGACTGTTAGCGACTATCAAAACGCTACCAAAAAACTGTTAGCGATCGCAGGGATCAGGCCTGACTCTGCGACCGCTGCAGTTGTGTGCTTAGTGTTTTGTAAGTGTCAGTTATCGATCGATACTGCACTTGGGTGGGCTGGGCTGGGCTGGGCGCAGAGGCAAAACGCAGGTGCTAGCAGGTATCTGGGCTGATCCCGCTAACACTGTGTTTCAGGGAACCCTAAACTGCTGGGGAGTATAGATCTGATCGGATCAGATATCGATCCGTTCAGATACTATAGCACTAAGGGAGGTGTATGCTGCGTGCGTGGGTTTTAGCGGTACTAGCGCTAACCTGACGCTGCCTGGGGTGACGCAGACCTTATCAGATCCTAAAAACTTAACTTCTATCACCGCCGGGCAATTAGGGGGTTAAACCTTTATAAGGTAATAAACGGCGGGTGCCCTAAAACTATAATAAACTATAATAAACTGTAATAAACTATAATAAACTACAAAAAACAAACTATCTAACCAGCGTCACCCGTAACACTTATACGGTGATCGCTGGTGAAAGGGTTAACTAGGGGGCAATCAGGGGGTTAAAACCTTTAGCAGGTAGTATATGGGGGTCCCTGTCGCTATAAAACACTGACAGCAAACCTATATACTCACCTCCCTAACTAGCGTCACCTGTGTCACTAATACAGCGATCAGAAAAACGATCGCTTAGCAACACTGGTGACGGGGGGTAATCAAGGGGTTAACTTTTATTAGGGGGGGGTTAGGGGGTACCCTGGACCTAAGGGGGGGTACCCTAGACCTAAAGGGGGCTAACCTAACTGCCCTAACACTTATAACTGACAAACTGACACCAATGCAAAAAAAAAAAAAACACTGCTATTGGTGTCAGAGTGACAGGGGGTACAGGGGGGTGATCAGGGGGTGATCGGGGGGTGACAGGGGGGTGAAAAGTGTGCCTGCGTGTTCTACTGTTAGTGTAGTGTTGGTGCACTTACTTGGATGTCTTCTCTCCTCTGCGCCGGACGAAAAGACCGACTCGAGGAGAGATGACATCACTTCCTTTCCCTCTGTTTACATTACAGAGGGAAAGGAAGCATTTTCATTCGCCGGGAGCGATCGGGAGGGGGTGGCCATCAATGGATGGCCTCCCCCTCACCTCCCATCGCCCGCGAACGAGAGCCGACCGTCTATGGCACCGGGGGGGGGTCCGATCGGACCCCCCACCCGCGGAAGGCAAATCACGTACAGGTACGTGATTTTGCCTGTCCGTGCCACTCTGCCGCAGTATATCTGCGTTAGGCGGTCGGCAAGTGGTTAAGGGGAAAAAAGTGTGTGTTATACGCCGATAAATACCGTAACTCTTTAGAGTAGTTTAAGGAATTTTTTGTTCAACATTTAGATCTGTGTTAAAATTAAATTGTTACTTTTTAATAACAAGAAACATTTTTTTTTTTGTGGCAGCCTCTTTTTTACAGTATTCTGGCACTTATTTCACTGTGACAAGTTTAGGAATAAAGATGAGCACCTGGTCACCTAGCTATTGGACATAGAGAAAGGCCTTGAAGGACACAGAGTCCAGAAGAAGACTAGACATACAAATAGAAACTACTACATATATACTGAAAATGACTTACATGCTTTAAACATTCATGTAATAGAGCACAAGTAATCACTATAATTGATACTTAAACATGCAATACTGTAAAAAAGGTATTGACCTATTTTAATGTTATCTTTTTTCTGTTTATTTATAGAAGGGTTACTGCAGCCTGAGAAAGAAATAGTGACAATGATATGCTTAAAGAAGAAGTGCAGGAAATGAAGAAACAAACAAACATGCATACTCACCTATATGGCTGCAGCTTTGGTCCAATGCTGCAGCTGTCCCCTAATGGCTCTAAGACTGAGAAATGAGTGATCGCTGATAACTTCGTTTTTGATTTTCACTGAGAAGAGAGCAGTGACTGTCAGTCAAAGATCTCTGCTCTGCCCCTCCAGTACTCATTGAAGAACCAGGCTGTGGAGGGAGCGGGAATGGCTGGCTCAGAATCTCAGTGGCATGTTGAGAAGCCAAGTCAGCTGGCAGTCAGGCATCTGGGTGAATACTGACCCTAAGGTCAGGATCTTTTCAGAGCCTGGCACTGGCTCTATAATGTCAGTCTTAGTCCCTGCTGCCAGCTATATCTGGGTCACAGGAGCGCACCTATTCCTAAAAAAGCTTTGGCCATACTTATCTTCTAATGCCACGTACACACGGGCGGACTTTTTCGACCAGACTGGTCCGACGGACTGAATCCGGCTGACAATCCGACCGTGTGTGGGCTCCATCGGACCTACAGCGGACTTTTTCAGTCAAAAATGTGACGGACTTTAGATTTGAAACATGTTTCAAATCTTTCCGATGGACTCGAGTCCGGTCAAAAAGTCAGCTCGTCTGTATGCTAGTCCGATGGACAAAAAACAACGCTAGGGCAGCTAATGGCTACTGGCTATCAACTTCCTTATTTTATTCCGGTCGTACGTCATCACGTACGAATCCGTCGGACTTTGGTGTGATCGTGTGTAGGCAAGTCCGTTCGTTGGGAAAGTCCGTCGGAAGTCCACCGAAAGTCGGTCGGATAGACCGTCGGACCAGTCTAGTCAAAAAGTCTGCCAGTGTGTACGCTGCATAAGGATATATGAATGTTCATTCAATAAGAGTGAAGATTAATTTTAGTTATCTAATCAACTGAGGCCCTAATCTTACTTTATCATGCATTTTGCAGTCAAACTTCTATAAATTTTTCATGTGGCTTGTTCATATCTTTGGTTTGCAGTTATGTGTGAGAAGGAAACTATACAAGCCAATTCATATCTATGCCTGTGCATTGCCACATGCACTGCAATGTACACAAGGCTGTGTGAATCAAACCTGAGAAGCAAAATCTTGTTTATTTATTTCATCTGCACATGACTGGATAATTAAAGTGCATCTTCAGTCGTTTTTGAGGGAATATTCTCAGCTCCTCTTGTAAATCAGTCATAATGACAACAGTATTATGTAATGTAATTTGCGTGGAAGTTCATTTCTGAATCCTACAAAATGTGGTATGTGATTACAGCCTAAACAAAGAATACATTTGGAGAAAGGATTAAATGTTGCCATTTTTTCAGAATACATGGTTCTCTTAGCAAATAACTGTGGCAAAGCATACAAATTAAGTCACTTTACCCACCCTGGCAGTATAATTATATCAGATTGTTGTGTCTCAAAACGGTACATTGTTTTGCATAGAAATTTCCCGTTTTATATTGTAGACCTGTAATTCTTAGTAATAACACACTTGAATCTGCCCAAACAAGAGTCTAGTAGACATCCTGGGTATGATAAATTTTGAAACACAAAATCGTAAATTATAATATAATAAATAACTATAACTATTATAAAAAAGAATAATATATTTTTAATAAAATTAATTTCCCCACGATTCACTATCGCTCAATTCTGCAAGTGTTCTAATTTGCTGTTTTCTAGCTGTCTAAAACCACTTTTGGCGTAAAGGGACACTTTTTGGTTGCCATGGACAATCTCAAGTTTCCAGGCAGAAAGAATAGTATATATGATATAAAAGTGCATGCAGGTCAGTGGACAAAGCACTGGGGACAAAAGGGATGTGAAATGATTTGATACAGTAATGTAATCTGTAAGATTACAGTGTACATGTACATGTATGTGTTATGTTTCGTGTACTTTTTGAATTTGCCGTCGGGCTCCGCCCCCGTGCGTTGCGACGCTCGCAGGCAATGGAGCCTGGCACACAGAGCAACGAGCACAGAACACAGCCTGAAGACAAAGCAGGGGGACATCGCAGGATCCTGGTGACAAGGTAAGTAACCTGGACCAGGATTCTGCAATGCAATCCCGTGATTTAGGGTTACTGCTAATGGTACTGAAATTTAACCCAGAGCCACACTTACTGATTACTGCCAGGGAGGTTAAACAGCCTTCGTTAATGTCCATTTTCCCCCACTAACACTATTTGTGTCTTAATGGCTTGTGTTCACCAAACAGAAATGCATTCCAGGCAAACTAAATACACTACAGAGCTTGGATATGAGAAATGTATTCATTGAGCCACACAGTTCAATAAATACAGGGACTTACTGAAGCATTTAGTTTATTTCATGCCTCATCTGAAAATGAATGCTGGCTGTGTTATTACAGCCATCTTTCTTCCTTTCAAATGTTCCCCTAGGTAAGCCCCTCCCTCCCTAAGCAACAGAGCATTAAAGCTGAACTCTAGGCAAACAGCTAAATATACAGATGAAATACATGCAATAGGATTGTTTTTGTCCTTTTACTATTGAGATGTATACAGTCTTACCACACAGCACATGTAGGTGGGTGACTCCCAGTGGTGGCTGGTGCTCAAAATTTTTGGGGGGTGTAAACAAACTGAAAAATACTGAACCCCCCCATCAATTGCAGCCTCACTGTGCTCATCAAATGCAGCCACTGTACTCATCAATTGCAGCCATTGTGTTCATCAAACGTAGCCACTGTGCCCATCATATGCAGCTACTGTGCCCATCATATGCAGCTATTGTGCCCATCATATGCAGCCACGTGTGCCCATCATATGCAGCCATGTGTGCCCATCATATGCAGCCACTGTGCCCATCATATGCAGCCACTTGTGCCCATCATATGCAGCCACTTGTGCCCATCATATGCAGTCACCTGTGCCCATCATATGCAGCCACTTGTGCCCATCAAATGCAGCCACTTGTGCCCGTCAAATGCAGCCATTTGTGCCCAGTATATGCAGCCATTTGTGCCCATCATTTGCAGCCACTTGTGCCCATCAAATACAACCACCTGTGCCCATCAAATGCAGCCAATGTGCCCAATGTATACAGGCACTTGTGCCCATCATATGCAGCCACTGTGCCCACCGACCCCCCCCCACTCGCGGGGCTCACGGCTCTGGCAGCACCCCCAACCCCCCGTGTGCTCAGCTCTGACAGGGCAGACTCACCTCCTCTCCAATGCACCAGAGCGGCGGCGACCTCCACTCCAGCTGTGTGTGTCTCCTCTGCTCCTCTTCCTAAACACCAGGCATCCAACAGGGTGGCCTGGTGCTTTGGCCAATCAGAAAACAGGTCTGATGCCCTGCCTCCTGATTGGCAGGGAGGAAGGTTAGTGTGAAAATAGTGAAAATGTACTTACTATCGTCACACAATTGGGTGGGATCAGGGTGCACTCGCTGCACCCTGACCCCACCCTAATTTGAAGTAAATTAACCCCTTTTGCTCTAAGCAGGTGCTTCAAAAAGTACCACCCCCTCCCACCCCCGCCATACAAATCCATGCGTCCAGCATTCTGAAAGGGGCCGGGCGCATGGACGGGTGGGCGGCGCCCATGCGCCCACAATGCACAGGCCACCACTGGACTGAATCAATTTACAGGTTAACAATCTGGTGTTGTCCCCTCTCCACCCCCAAACTGCTAACTAGACAGTGAAAGAGCAGACAGATGAAGTCAGCCTTATACTCACTGTGCTCCTCTTATCATCATTTTCTTTTCTGTACACTGCAAAGAAGATTGCAACAGTCTGATAAAATTAGGTAATTATACTGGTTGTAATAAAACTCATTTAGTGATTTATTAATACATACATATATGCATTATTGTATCCTTTATATCTACCTAGAAGTTATGTTTAACAGGAAATTATTTTTTAGTAAATTAATCTTATGTTTAAAGCCCTATTTTGTTTTTTTAAATGACCCTTGCCTCCCTATACTGCAAGCGTTAAATGCTCTCTAAATATGGCAATAGAGGAATGAGCTTTAATATTTATCTCATTCATGGTTCCACCACACTGCAATGATCCACCAAAGCAACTCTGCACGCTCTGCTTCCCGTGTGGCCGTTGCACTCTGACATCATCACATACAATGCAGGACAAGCAGTCGTACATTGTAAGTGACAGAAAGTCCAGGCTACAACCAGAAGCATCACAGAGAAAAGGAGAATACTGGATGCCTGCTGGAGCAAGGAATAGGGTAGGTATTTCTCTACTAGAGATGGGCCGAACACCCCCCTGTTTAGTTCGCAACAGAACTCCCGAACAGGGGAAAAGTTCTGACCCAAACAGCAAACCCCACTGAAGTGTATGGGAGCTGAACAGGAAAAATCAAAAGTTCCCATTTTGAAGGCTTATATGCAAGTAATTGTTCATAAAAGGGTTATGGGGGTCTGGGTACAGCCCCGGGGGACATGTATCAATGCAAGTTTTTTTTAAAAACGATAATTTTTTCAGGAGCAGTGATTTTAATGATGCTTAAAGTACAACAATAAAAACAAAAAAATCCTTTAAATGTAGTGCCTAGGGCAGTGATGGTGAACCTTGGCACTCCAGATGTTTTGGAACTACATTTCCCATGATGCTCATGCACTCTGCAGTGTAGTTGAGCATCATGGGAAATGTAGTTCCAAAACATCTGGGGTGCCAAGGTTCGCCATCACTGGCCTAGGGGGTACCCTTAGTCTGCCTGTAAAGTGGCGCATCTGTAGTATGTATAGAACATGCTACAGCAAAAATGACATATCTAAAGAAAAAAATGAGTCAAATCACATTTAACCGCTAGCCGACCAGCCGCCGCAGTTATACTGCGGCAGGTTGGCATGGCTGTGCAAATTGCCGTAGGTATACGTCACTCCTTTAAGAGGATCTAGCAGGTGTGCGCGCATGCCTGCCACATGTCCGCCGGGCACCCGTGATTACTCGTGACAGAGCAGGAGCGTGAATCTGTGTGTGTAAACACACAGATCCACGTCCTGTCAGGGGAGTAGAGACGGACCGTGTGTTCCTAGTATATAGGAACACCGATCAGTCTCCTCCCGTAGTCAGTTTCATCCCCCTCACAGTTAAAACACACCTTGGAAACACAGGTAATCCCTTGATTGCCCCCTAGTGTTAACCCCTTCCCTGCCAGTGACATTTATACAGTAATCAGTGGCTATTTTTAGCTCTGATCGCTGTATACATGTCAATGGTCCCAAGAAAGTGTCAAAAGTGTCCTATCTGTAAGCCCCAATGTCGCAGTCCTGATAAGAATCACAGATCACAACCATTACTAGTAAAAATAAATAAAATAAAAATGCCATAAATCCCCTATTTTGTAGACACTATAACTAATCAATATACGCTTATTGCGATTTTTTTTACCATAAATATGTAGAAGAATATATTGGCTTAAACTGATGAAGAATTTTTTTTTATTTTTATTTTTTGGATATTTATTATAGCAAAAAGTACAAAATATTGTGTTTTTTTTTTTCAAAATTGGTGCTCTTTTTTTGTTTATAGCGCAAAAAATAAAAACCGAAGAGGTGATCAAATACCATCAAAAGAAAGCTCTATTTGTGGGGAAAAAAGACATAAATGCTGTTTGGGTACAACTTCGCACGACAGTGCATTTGTCAGTTATTTTAAGGGGATCCCCATTCCAAAAAAATAAAAAACGGTGTGGGGTCTCCCCCAGAATCCATACCAGACCCTTATCTGTGCATGCAGCCTGGCAGGTCGGGAAAAGGGGGGGGGCGAGCGAGCACCCCCCTGAACCATACCAGGCCACATGCCTTCAACATGGGGTGGTGGGTGCTCTTCCCCTCTACCCCAAAGCACCTATCTTTCCCACAACCCTGGGTTGTGAATATGGGGGTATGCAGGCAGGGGGATTATCAGAATCTGGAAGCCCCCTTTAACAAGGGGGTCCCCAGGTCTGGCCCCCCATGTGAATGGGTAGAGGTACATAGTGCATTGCAGGGCGTTCGGCGGGGTGAACATCCGCCGAACACCCTGCAAATTTGGGTGTTCCGTGAACGGGGCAAACAGCCAATGTTTGGCCCAAACTCATGCTCTGGACGAACCATTCACCCAACTCTATTCTCTACCCCTAAAATTAATGGGCATTTAACCATTGCAGCATTTTTTTTCAATTGTGGACTTCAGCTTTAAGTCATTATTGCAATGTTTTCCTTACAGCGATGGGACTTTCATATATTCGACATATTCTACATTCTACATCTCTTTTCTTTGTTATTCTAAAAAGAATAATCGAGATGTGTACAGTAGTCACTGCAAGTAACCGAGGAGCTCAATGGAATCTTTATGGGGTTGATTTACTAAAGCTGGAGAGCGCAAAATCTGGTGCAGCTGTGCATGGTAGCCAATCACCTTCTAACTTCAACTTGTTCAATTAAACTTTACAAAAAACATATAAAAACCTGGAAGCTGATTAGTTTCTATGCAAAGCTGCACTAGAATTTGGACTCTCCGGCTTTAGAAAAATCAACCCATATGTTTCTGTTTTACAGCTGCTGAAATAAGACATCAGACAGATAAAGAGATCTCTGCTTTTAGGCTTGGTTCACACTGGATGCCGATGCGGCTCACAGCAGGGGTCCTGTGCGTCCTGGTTCACCATTTCAGGTCTGATAGCCTGAATTTTGGGCTGAGTTCAGATCTGAAATAGACCGAAAGACGCACAGGGCTCCTGTGAAAATTTGCACCAGAGCCGCATTGGAGATATGTGAACCGGCTCCATAGAGAGCTGGTCACATTCTCCTGCTATTGCAAATTGGATGCGGGGATCCGGCATACAATTCTCCATAGTGTGAATCCGGCCTTAATCAATTGGCCAACTTACAGACCTAAGTCCAGTACATATGTACCAAAAACTGCCAGGCTCAGCAGTAACCAGATGACTTTTAACATGTATGTCCCGCTGTCTGTACAACAGAAGCTTGTCTTGCTGCAAAACCAACAATCGATCAGCACTAGCAGACAATGGCTGCAAGCACTGATCAGTGTATTCCGGTAGGGGGTGGTGTCTGTGGATTTTACATATTGCATATATTGTGCAACAAACATATTAAGTCTCTCTGCTTGCTGCCTAATGGAACACATGTACAGTGACTGTCTTCTCTTTTCTGGTTGGTGTATTGAGCCACAAAAAATCCTATAAACTCTTTTAAAAGAAAATACATTTTGCAAAGAATACCAAAGGACATGCAAGGAAAAAAAAACCTCTATTTTTACTTGCACATGATAGGATAATGGAACTCAACAGCACTTCAAATCTCTTGCAACACGAACAGCCTATTTGCCTTTAGTAAATCAACCGCAATGTGTCAAGTCAGTAAAATGTAAGGAAACCACAAAAAAGAGTCACACTAGCAATCCTTTTGCTTGTAGCAACTTGCCAGCAGCAGGAGCACTGACAGCAGTGAGTACACTCCCCTGCTGCTATAGCACTGCTCTCTCCCTGGAAAACCATCAAAGTTTTGATCTAACACAGCTCCCTTGCTGGAAACACCATAGGTGTAGGTGTGCTTTGTTTAGCAATCCTGTTGGTGGAATGTTGCCACCAGTGACAGGACAGTTAGCGTGACATGGCCCTAACTGCACCTTTATTGTACTTACTTATATATTAAAAAATATTTTTTTACAGGATTAGAAACTGATGTAGCCCTTGTGCTTCCTTCCAAACTCGACTTAATGTCAATTTAAAAAAATCACTCCCACCACCACCGCTCACCCAACTCTGTTCACTACCCCTAAAATTAATGGGCATGTAACCCTCGCAGCATTTTATTTAAATTGCAGACTTCAGCTTTAAAGCGGAGTTCCACTGAAAATTTTCTTTTTAATAATCAGACACTCACCTGTCCCACGGTCCAGAGATCCAGGCGTACATAGCCCTGTTATGAATGGCTGGACAATCTTCTGGGACCTGTAACGTGTCCCAGAAGATTGCATGGAGGGAGGGGGGAGAGGTGATCTTCCTTCTGGCGCCGCAGAGCCCTGGGAGGAAGTGGGAGCTGGATGCCTCTAAAAAAGAGGATAAAAAAAGACATGCAAGATGTGGCATGTCAGGGTGACCATCACCTAAAGCTGATGTTTCATTTTTGGGTGGAACTGCGCTTTAAGTCATCCTAGTATAACTAGAACAATTTGACTGTCCCTTATAAATGGCTTAAAGAAGTACTCCAGGATGCCAACAAAAATCTATTATCAGTACACCTACCTATACAAAGCAATAAACAGTTAGCTTTATAATTATATATTACTTTCACTTTTATGAAAAAAGTCCAATACAATGTTTACGTCGTCATCACTGTATATAAAAAAATACCAGCTTCTGCCGGCCCTAGGAG
This sequence comes from Lithobates clamitans, assembly GCA_037952925.1. Lineage (NCBI taxonomy): Eukaryota > Metazoa > Chordata > Amphibia > Anura > Ranidae > Lithobates > Lithobates clamitans. The sequence goes on along the minus strand of JBBGZY010000787.1, from coordinate 6,224,677 downwards.
GAGATGGAAATGCAGGCATCACATCAGATCCTGCCCTCTTATGCTCCAGTATTTAGAAACTACAGTTTCTATCATACAAAGGGAAACTGTAGTGAATGTGGGTGAGGGCAATGAAAGCATTTGACTATGAGGAGAGGCACACTGACACTGAACATAGTGTTCATTCCCATTACCTGCATAAGGTCCTGGTCCTGCTCCCTTGACCTCATAGGAGGCAGGACAGACCATAGGTCCTCTAGTCTATCATTGTAATAATGCTGCATCTGTAAGAGGTTCAGACAGGGAGCCTCAGATTCCTGGGTCCACCCACTACAATGAGCAGAGCCAGACCCAGATAGCAAGGATAACTTGCAAAGCACTTAAAGCACAAGTTCTAGTTGGCACTTTTCCAATTTCAAGCAAATGTGCGTGGCAAGTCTCTAGTTGCAGTGGTGAGTCCAGCAAGAGCTCTGCAAGTCACAGTGACCCCTATGGTGGGATGACTATTGTGCAACATAACTGAACCAGAACTTGCAGCAGACTTGCAGAATGTTTGCAAAGAAAGTTGATCTGGAGTCATGCAATGCAGACTTTGCTGCAGTTGTGCAACAAACGTATTAGGCCTAAAAAGTCTAGCAATAGCTTATCGAGTCATTTTCAAACTTGCAGCTCAATTGCTTGTCTGGGGAATTTTGGCACTGCTACTACAGCAAAGCAGAGACAAGACTGGTGGCCAGGGGCATACACATGTCATAGCGACCACTGGTCTTATAAAACAGATATCATAGTCAAGGAAGCCTGTGATTTAAATAATACACATCTATTTTCTCAGAGAAAAAGGACTGGGGAAACAACTGGAGAACATATTGGCTGCAGGTATGAAGCCACTAGCAATTATACAGATTACAATACAATTATACAGAAAAAAAAAGTTTCTGCCCAGAGTTCAGCTTTTACATTGATCCTATTTCAAATTGTAAGGTTTTATCTTGAAAAAAACTGTGATCCCCAAGTTATCAACTAAAATTAACACAACTCTTTTCTTTGACCTGTAAACAGTCCAGTTGTAATAGAAATGTGTATAAAGAAGACACACTTTGCTTGTCTGTTAATTAAGCCAGAAAAAAAAACATTCATGCTGAACAAATGGCATTAAACTATAATGTTTTATTGCTTATTAACAAAAGTAATGTTGAAAAATAATGCACTTTAAAAGTAAATACATTTAACAGCTTAAGCTTTAATAGATTAGTAAATCATTGAGAACCTTTGGGCAATGACTGTAAATTCACATAAATACAATTAGTTGTAAAACAATTATATGCAGTCATCATTAGTAATTTAATATGCATTAAACTCTATTTAGGTCAAATTTTGTTTGGCATCATAATTTAGCTCTTAATTTGTCTACTGTTACTCATGTTTTAGCGTGCATCATCTTTGATGCGTTGTAAAGCTTTAACCAAATTGTATTTACTACATTACCATTCTGGCATGTTATTATTATAAATATGCTAAGTTAGAGAGAATAATTTGTCATCTCAAACATTACAACTGGAAATTCTATGCAATATTTACAATAAGTTGCAGAGTGAAAAAAAAGTCATCTATTTACTTTAGTAAGAGGTTTAGGATATTACTCTTGCTTTCAGCTTACTGTCTGAAAAAGTTACTGGTATTTTTAACATGACTTTTGACTTCTCCCCAGGCTATCAGCTGAGACAGCCACCGCATAACAGAAAGTAAAGGAAGTGTTCTGTGTAATACACAATGAAGACAGTGTTAAAAAGATGTATTTCATCAGGTTTAATAGTCAGAGGGACATAATAGAGGAACAATGTTCTAATTTCCCCTTAACCTATTCAAACAAATGCTGTGGAGGTTAAAAGGAAAGGTAGGTTCTGCATTTGGCTCTTCCACGATAAGGGGTCTATATTTTTTGAAAGAATCATACAAATGACCTAAATCTGGTCCTCATGCCGGACTGGTACTTTTGCTACATAGCAAGGATCAACTGTGAATAGGGCTGGTGTGACAGACTCACCTGCTATTTAGCTTGTCAAAGCATCCCATCAAATCAAACTTTTCTACAACCTAAAAGTTTCACAGTGAAAAATAGGTCTGCAGCTGAACAAATAAAATAAATAAACTTATGAAACAACATAGCAAGAGGGCCATAAGTATATAGGTTTCCTGCTATGCAACTACTAATCCATAAACCCTTTAGAATCAGGCAAGTGCTCCAAGATAGTCCACCTGTCTCAAAACACAAACCTAGTGCAGAATGGCACCAAGTTCTTCAGCACCACCAGTGTGCCTTAAAATATTGGTGTGGGAAATGAGAGTGGGTAACAAGGCTCTTGTGATGTTTCCTATTAAATGAATTAAATAATTGGCTAACTCACATAATTCCTGTACCACCTTGCTCTTATAGTTCTAAGAGAATACTGAACATTTCATATGGCATACCAGACTGGTAGTGTTGGTGAGATGCTCATAATGTGTTTTTTTTTTGAAAGCTAAAAACGTACTGAGAAACACAACTTAGGATTGGTAGGTTAGCTGTAAAAAACAAAGGTGGATGAGGCAAGTGAATTGTCAAACTATCTCTAAAATAAATAAATAAATAAATAAATACATATACCGTGTTTATTCATGGTTCCCTCAATGAACTATAATCATTTAAGTTTTTTTCCTCATTAATGTACATACAGCACCCCATATTGACAGAAAAACACAGAATTTTTGACATTTTTGCAGATTTATTAAAAAGGAAAAACTGAAATATCACATGGTCCTAAGTAGTCAGACCCTTTGCTGTGACACTCATATATTTAACTCAGGTGCTGTCCATTTCTTCTGATCATCCTGGAGATGGTTCTAAACCTTCATTTGAGTCCAGCTGTGTTTGATTATACTGATTGGACTTGAATAGGAAAGCCACACACCTGTCTATATAAGACCTTACAGCTCACAGTGCATGTCAGAGCAAATGAGAATCATGAGGTCAAAGGAACTGCCTGAAGAGCTTAGAGACAGAATTGTGGCAAGGCACAGATCTGGCCAAGGTTACAAAAAAATTCTGCTGCACGTAAGGTTCCTAAGAGCACAGTGGCCTTCATAATCCTTAAATGGAAGACATTTGGGGTGACCAGAACCCTTCCTAGAGCTGGCCGTCCGGCCAAACTGAGCTATTGGGGAGAAGAGCCTTGGTGAGAGAGGTAAAGAAGAACTCAAAGATCACTGTGGCTGAGCTCCAGAGATGCAGTCGGGAGATGGGAGAAAGTTGTAGAAAGTCAACCATCACTGCAGCCCTCCACCAGTTGGAGCTTTATGGCAGAGTGGCCCAACGGAAGCCTCTCCTCAGTGCAAGACGCATGAAAGCCTGCATGGAATTTGCTAAAAAACACCTGAAGGACTCCAAGATGGTGAGAAATAACATTCTCTGGTTTGATGAGACCAAGATAGAACTTTCTGGCCTTAATTCTAAGCAGTATGTGTGGAGAAAACAAGGCACTGCTCATCACCTGTCCAATACATTCCCAACAGTGAAGCATGGTGGTGGCAGCATCATGCTGTGGGGGTGTTTTTCTGCTTCAGGGACAGGACGACTGGTTGCAATCAAGGGAAAGATGAATGCGGCCAAGTACAGGGATATCCTGGATGAAAACCTTCTCCAGAGTGCTCAGAACCTCAGACTAGGCTAAGGTTTACCTTCCAACAAGACAATGACCCTAAGCATGCAGCTAAAATAACGAAGGAGTGGCTTCACAACAACCCTGTGACTGTTCTTGAATGGCCCAGCCAGAGCCCTGACTTAAACCCAATTGAGCATCTCTGGAGAGACCTAAAAATGGCTGTCCACCAATGTTTACCATCCAACCTGACAGAACTGGAGAGGATCTGCAAGGAGGAATGGCAGAGGATCCTCAAATCCAGGTGTGAAAAACTTGTTGCATCTTTCCCAAAACACTCATGGCTGTATTAGATCAAAAGGGTGCTTCTACTAAATACTGAGCAAAGGGTCTGAATACTTAGGACCATGTGATATTTCAGTTTTTCTTTTTTAATAAATCTGCAAAAATGTCAACAATTCTGTGTTTTTCTGTCAATATGGGGTGCTGTGTGTACATTAATGAGGTAAAAAATGAACGTAAATGATTTTAGCAAATGGCTGCAATATAACAAAGAGTGAAAAATGTAAGGGGATCTGAATACTTTCCGTCCCCCCTCCATTTTGCAAAGTGCTACAACCTGTTGGTGCTATATACAGTAAATCCTGAAAAATAATAACAATTAGTGTGTGAATGTCTGTGTTTTTCTTTCCAAAAGATTAGGTTATAAAAGACAGCTTTCAGTGACTTACAAAAGGAAAAAAAGCTTTACCAGCACTGTATTTCATCTTTTTTCATTACTTCTCAGCAATATTACACTCTGCACATTGACATGTAACATATATGTAATATAGCACTATGGTGCCATGGGAGCTAGGGATTCATTGCAGGCTTCACCTGTGTGGATAATTAAAAAAAAAATCTGCAATGATAACAGAACTGACCTGTTATAGATATAGATAGATATAGATATAGATATCTTCCTATTTTCTATCATATATGCTCAGAATGATCGATATATATATATATATACACACACAAGTGAGTACACCCCTCACATTTTGTAAATATTTTATTATATCTTTTCATGTGACAACACTGAAGAAATTACACTTTGCTACAATGTAAAGTAGTGAGTGTACAGCTTGTATAACAATGTAAATTTGCTGTCCCCTCAACATAACTCAACACACACCCATTTGAGTCTAAACCTCTGGCAAAAAAAGTGAGTACACCCCTAAGTGAAAATGTCCAAACTGGGCCCAATTAGCCATGTGACTCGTTAGTGTTACAAGGTCGCAGGTGTGAATGGGGAGCAGGTGTATAAAATTTGGTTCATCAAGATAAATTTATTTGGTTCATATGGTGTCAAGCGTGTGTGGCAGCAACCAGATGAGGAGTACAAAGACAAGAGTGTCTTGCCTACAGTCAAGTATAGTGGTGGGAGTGTCATTGTCTGGGGCTGCATGAGTGCTGCTGGCACTGAGGAGCTATAGTTCATTGAGGGAACCATGAATGCCAATATGTACTGTGACATACTGAAGCAGAGCATGATCCCCTCCCTTCAGAGACTGGGCCGCAGGGCAGTATTCCAACATGAGAAGAACCCGAAACACACCTCCAAGACGACCACTGCCTTGCTAAAGAGGCTGAGGGTAAAGGTGATGGACTGACCAAGCATGTCTCCAGACCTAAATCCTTATGAGCATCTATGGGGCATTCTCAAACGGAAGGTGGAGGAGCGCAAAGTCTCTAACATCCACCATCTCCATGATGTCATTATAGAGCAGTGTAAGAGGACTCCGGTTGAGATACTGCATATATATATATATATATATATATATATATATATATATATATATATATATATATATATATTTATTTAATAATAGTTATTACATTTATTGATTGAGGATGTCATGTATAATGTTTGACTTACCTGTGATGATGCCCTAAAATGAAAACTCTGCCATGTTATTGCCTTGTAAAATTCTGTCTACTTTACCATTTGGGTGAAAAGTGACAGCAATAGTGAGAGATAGTGATTCTGTCTACTTTACCATATATTGCATGAAAGTGTAAGTCACTGGTGACACAGTCCCATTGGGTTACATTTTATGTATTATGTAGTGTACCTCCAGGAAAAAAAGCTAAATACACAGTTGAAATGCGTATATGTTTATTGTTTTACCTACATTGTCTAAAATAAGTATTCTTATCCTTGGAATTTTTCATAATTTATTATCATAAAACATTGAATCTTAGTAGCTTTTGTTTACAATGACCTACAGAAATAATATATTCTCTAAAGTCAAAGGGAAATGCATCTTTGCAAAGTGGTTTCAGTTAATTACAGTGATCAGATATGTAATATCTCACTGCATAATTAAACTGCTTTTATGAGGCACCTAAATCAGGGCAAAGCAACGTGTTCCCCAGCGCCCCGTAATACATACTTACCTTCCTATTGCTACTTGCCTCTTTGTTAGCCTTTAGGATAAAAAGAAAGTCCTGTGTCTTAGCTCTATGTCACAGTTAAAGTGGAACTAAACCTTCAGTGACAAAAAATGCAAGCAGGCATCTTTTTATGTCTCTTTTGCAATAAAACAAACTATCCTGCCTGTTTGCAATTTTCTTTTGAATGCACACTGAGATGTTCATGCCCATGGGCATCCAGAGGGATATTTACTAAAACTGGAGAGTGCAAAATCTGGTGCAACTGTGCATAGACACCAATCAGCTTCCAGATTTTATTGTTAAAGCTTAATTGAACGAGCGGAAGTTAGAAGCTAATTGGTTACTATGCAGAGCTGCACCAGATCCTGAGTGCTCCAGTTTTAGTAAGTCTCCCCCAATGTGTCACTGTGCCCAGATAAGTGACTCCCATGTGCAAAAAACTAGACCATGTGCCCTTGGACACAGCTGATCACAGATTTGGGAAAAGGGCCAATCCAATCACAGCTGATCACATGTAAATACACTTACTTGGTGGTTATCGGGATTCCTTCTTTACACACTGTCACAGCACGAGGAGAGTTGAGCCAGGGGACTTTTACACTGATAATCAGGGCTCTGATCATCAGTTTCTTGATTATCAGTGCAGACCCAACAGTGCCCATGAGTGCTGCCTATCAGTACCCATCAGTACCACCTATCAGTGCTGCCTAGCAGATCCTGTCGAAAAAAATTGGCCAAATATGTGTATGTGTTTGTAAGCATGTTGGGACCCCATGGGGTAAAGGACCGTGCTATACCGCAGATGGACACCGGCGGCAAAAAGCACTCTGAGGCGATTCAGTTCGCATAGGTAGCGCTATACAAGTCACTCATTCATTCACTCATTCAGTGTCTATCAGTGCCACTTTCAGAAAACCAGCAGACGGCTGACTCCTGATCAGCGCTGATAGCGCTGACCGGAATGTTCTGGCAGGGGAGCCATCCCCCTATCAGAACACAACAGCTCAGCGGGGGAGAACACTGTACTAACGTCGGATCATTAGTACAGTGGCTCCAATCAGGGCTGACAGTTTTTTTCTTGCTCAAACTCGTAGTGTGTACCAGGCTTTAGTCTTAGACCGACTGATTGGTCAGTATAGAATTAACATGTACAACTAGTTATTCAGCAACAGTGTAAGGAGTTGAGACAAACTATGTAAGTGTTCGACTGGTTGCAACAACAGGATTAAACCATGTGAATCAAAGGCAATTATTAGAAGTATACCTGGCAGCGTTATAGTTTGTCTCAGTCCCTGTCACTGGTAATAAAATAGAATAATGTACATTTGTACATTGTACATAAAATGTGATAATTGCACATTTGTGATGATCTGACGAAGTTGTCGCAAATGTGGCAGTAAATGTACAATCACATGCCACATATATCTAACTTAACATAAATAGTTTTATAAAATGAAATAAGTCATTCTTTTTTAGTGTACAAAAATTGATTATAACAATACATTAGTGTTTTTTTTTCTTTGTCAGTAATATTGGATCTGCTAGAAACTTGACCTTTAAAGAGGACTAATTCCTCTTCACTCCATGTAAGATGAAGAAAATTGCCTTTGATTATATATTAAATACATGCAATGCATTCAGATATTTATTATCTCTCTCAGAGATAACAGTATACCCTAATCTGGACTTTGTGCAGTCTGCTGCAGTCTCTCACCATGTGACTTAAAAAGTTACAGATTTGCAGTCTGACCACTGGGAAAGAGGAGATAGAAAATCTTTCTATTTGCCCGCAGCATACCAATGACATCATCATCATCAGCAGCAGCAATTTTTTAATGCAAAAGTGTGAAGCATTTTTGGAAAAGATTATGTTTTTATGACATGTCACAGAACTTGTAGAGTAACTAAATAGCCCACTTTAAAGGATAAGTTCACCTTTGTAAAATAAAGGGAGCCTAATGCAGTGTACACACGACCGGACTTTCCAGCAGAAAAGGTCCGACGGAATAATTCCATCGGATATTCCGATCGTGTATGGGCTTCATCTGACTTTTCCTTTCGAAAATTTTGACAAACCTAGAAATAGAACATGTTTTAAATCTTTCCGACGGAATGAATTCCTATCGGGAAAACCGTTTGTCTGTATGCTATTCCGACGGACCAAAAACGACGCAAGGGCAGCTATTGGCTACTGGCCCATGAACTTCCTTTTTCTAGTCCCATCGTACGTCAGCGCGTTCTAAACGATCAGACTTTGGTGTGATCGTGTGTAGGCAAGTCCGTTTCAGCAGAACTCCGTTGAAAAAACCATCAGAGTTTATTCTGACGGAAAAAACGGCCGTGTGTACGTGGCATAACATGTTACACAGCCGTTTTCAAGGTGAAATATGTTACTGTTGCAGCAGCTCCTGCACCCCAGATTCCCCGTTGAGCCGGGGATCTTCTCTCCGCACCCACCAGATCATGGGTCACGGGTGCAAACCAGCTTGTTCCTCAGGCTCTAGCAGATCATGGGTGCAATCTCAGTGTAAATGTCTGCCTGTAGCTCTTATGGGCAGGCAGTTCCTGAATGACAGGAAGGATCAATGGAGTACCTAGAGCGCTAATCAGCTCCTTGATAGTTCATTGAGAGTTACTTTATCAGCCACAAATGCTGATGGTAGTTATAGTTCCCTATTAACAAAACTTTGTGAATGAATGATGCGACTGAGTGGGCGGAGCCCAGCACAGACACATTTTTAAAATTGCGTCAGTGGGTGGCGGGAGAAGATCCCAGCTGTCACAACGGGGAATCAGCAGCTGCTGCACCAATATCATGTTTCACCTTGAATATGGGTGTAACATGTTAGGAAAGGTGAATCTATCCTTTAAACAAACTCTAAGTGACATCTTACAAAAGCAAGATATAAATGTCTCACCGTGCTGGCATCTTTTAGACCAACACTAATACATTTAGAGGAAGGAGGCCTTAGTCGAGGCATACACATACTGAATGCAGAATGCCAAAGATAAGTGCGTAAGTACACTGCAGTAATTCTGCCCTGATGCTCAACCTGAACATATTCTATGCATTTCATATTCTTATCTTTATTATCTGACATGAATGAAACATGGTTGGCAAATGATTGATTCCCAGCACTATAACATCTTGACCTAGAATTTGATTTTCACATAATTCAATCAAAGGCATTACAGGTTTCATCAGTCACACAGATAAGAAATGCTAAAAAATGGCAAATAAAACCACATAAAGCATAGGGGAATTAAATGGTATCAATATATAAGTACACTTTACAAAATCTGGGCAATTATTAATGATATTAAGCAATTATAGTGAAACAATAAATGTTTCAAAATGGATTCCTAAAGCATCAAAATATAATAAGCACTTCAGCTAACTTGCCTATAATCTCCAATTTCCTACAAACCAGGTGCTCATATAGTTTGCTAATGGAAGTTGGATAATAATCAGGAAGTCTTTTTAATACATACTTGAAATGAAAGGTCCCAGTGCGCCTCTGGTATTTCTGTATTCTACAACCTAGTGGTTGGAAAATCTATCAGGTTTAAAACTCATGTAGAATATTAAACTATCCACCAGGGACAAGGCTGCAAGCTGAGTACTATAGCAAACAAATCCTTCTAATCTGTTATAATAAAATGACATAACCTTTTCAGCAAGACTAACATATATGATGCATACAATCTTATATTAGTTTTATTAATTTTATTGATTTATTGTTCACTGTGATCAGAGGTGTTTATGAAAAAGATAATATTTGGACTGAACCTCTTGTGTGTTACAAAGCATGATATTGGAATGGAATTTATGGGGTTGAGTTACTAAAAGCAAATAGGCTGTTCACTTTGCAAGAAGATTTAGCTTACCTTAGCTTAGTGAACGGGGTGAAGCTCTTCTGACTTCCATCAACCAATCATGCGCAAGCAAAATGAAGTTTTTTTTTATTATTATTTTATTTTATTTGCACATGTTTGGGTATTTTTTGTGAATTTATCCGCACATTCATGAAGTTCCCTTGCAAAGTGAACAGCCTTTTTACTCTTACAACCGCTTTGGATACAATTAGAAAACTGTGCAGATCCTGAAGTTGTGTGAAAGCATTTATAAGTACAACTCTATCTTACAGCATGTCATAATTACAGACACACATCTGTTTGCATCTGCTGCAATTCTTCTTTCTGTCCCTTCCAATGGTGCATTAAAGTGGGCTTGATTTACTAAAACGGGAGAGTGCAAACTCTGGTGCAGCTCTGCATAGAAACCAATTAGCATCAAGTTTTTTGGTGTTTTTTTTTTTTTTGTCAAAGCTTAATTGAACAATCTAAAATCTGATTGGCTACCATACACAGCTGAACCAGATTTTGCACTCTCCTGTTTTAGTAAATCAACTCCAGTCAGTCTATGTCCATCTGTTCTGTATTAGCTCTTATCATCTATTAGGATCTTCACTGCCTTATCTCAACAGTCCAAAAGCGTATCTACCCCCCAAGTACAAGTTGCAAGTAAGGCAAAATATATGCTGATCATGAAACCCAGTAAGATTCTAATTTCTTGTAGTGAGCAGAAAACACAGTGCCTCTGCTGCACTAAAATCCCAAGTGGTGTTGTTAGCTCTTCTTGACTTCTACCCTGCTGCAATACAGAACAAATCCCTTATTTTAAAGGGATGATGAGAGGGAAGGTAATCTGCAGTCCAACATATACTTAGGCAGGGTTCACAAAATTTCTTGGGATTTCAGTGTTGCAGAGGCAGCAATGTCAGCTACAGTTATGCCTCGTATACACGATCAGATTTTACACAGACAAAACCTCAGACTTTTGTCTTATGTGTGCCTGGATTTTGTCTTGCATACAAATGGCAAGGAACTGTCGGGCAACAAACACGTATGTAGTGACGTACTACGTGGTTTTTCAGCTCTTTAGCGCCACCCTTTGGGCTCCTTCTGCTAATTTCATGTTAGTAGAAGTTTGTTAAGTGTTGATTCGCGCTTTTCCTTTCACACTTTTCATATAGCGCTTTTCAGTTTGCGCTTTTCAGTTCATTACTGAACAGCCGCTCGTCAACCAGACATGTTGTGGAAGCAGAGGATATAATGCAGTGGTTCTCAACTCCAGTCCTCGGGACCCACCAACAGGCCAGATTTTAAGTATTACCTTGGGGAGTTGCAGACTAGAATACTGCAATCACTGAGCAGCAAGTGATATCACCTGTGATGTATTTCAGCTATCTTGCAAACCTGGCCTGTTGGTGAGTCCTGAGGACTGGAGTTGAGAACCACTGAGATAATGTGTTATTTATTATTGGCTTTGGAGTTATTGCTTTGACCCAAGTCCAGTCCAGGAACAGGAGGAGGAGGAGTTCTTGGACCAAAATTGGTTGCTTTATTAATCGTGACCAATTATGTCATATGCCTTTGCTGCGGGAGCTCCAGGAGAATAATCCAGATGATTTTCGGAATTATCTCTGGATGACAGACCCCTGCTTTCACCAACTCTTGGTATTGTTGACCCCTATATTAAGAAGCAGGACACATGCATGAGGCTTTTATTTCATTTTTTGGTTGAATAATAATGATTTTATTTGTTATATTTTCTATATCTTTGGATGCACTTTTTGGTTAAGTTCTATTGGCAGATAGCATGTCTAATTGTACTTGTTTTATTTTTTTAATGCACAATAAAAAAAATTGTCGAGAATAATACTTGGCTATGTGTTTTACTTCAAATGACAGTTTGGGAGTAGGCAGTTACATTTAAAAAAATACAATGTAAAATTAACAAGGGACACCAACATAGTTATATCTTTGATCTTTGATCTTGAACTACAGGAGAATGGTGTTGTGGTAACTTGCCCAAAAAAAAAAAAAGAATAATAATATTATTCTTGATATCACTATAAAAAAAAGGCTTTGAAAATTAGTTTCCAAAAACTTCATCAGTATCACCAAAGCAACTTCATTATTATCCCATTAAAGAAGTAGACAAGGAGCGCTGCATTTCGAGATTTCATAATTTGCCGCTTCACGAATGTTAATTCTCCATTATGAACGCTAGTTTACAAGACCGACCGCTTCTGGATTGTCCTTGCTTCCGAGCATGCATGTTTGAACTTTGGACTTTTGTCCGAAGGACTTGTGTACACACGCTTGGAAAATCCAACAACAGACATTTGTCAGAGGAAAATTTTAAAACCCGCCATCCAACATTTGTCCACAGACAATCTGACAACAATTGTCCGATGGAGCATACCACTGGTCGGATTTTCCCCCAACAGCCTGTCATCACACATTTCCCGTCGGAAAATCTGATCATGTGTACGCGGCTTAAGTTTGGAGCTTAGTTAATTTCTGACATTTCTGTTGCCCATGTACTGCTCAAATGCCCTGCAGTCTTCATTATTGTTAGGCAGACACATATTGGCAATTGAATATAATATAAAACAATATATTGAGTATATCAATCTTAGACCTCACCTCAAAACATAGCCCTGCCATAGACCTGCCTTCCATTCTCTTAAGAGGTCTATGGCAGAGCTATGCCTATAGCTGTCTATGCCTATTTCTGTCTATTACTGGACTCATTTTTCCAAACGTGCTTAAAGCGGAGTTCTGCTTAAAAAAAAAAAAAAAGTCAGCAGCTACAAATACTGCAGCTGCTGACTTTTAATAATTGGACACTTACCTGTCCCAGGGTCCAGCGATGCAGACGTACGAAGCCCTGCTCGTCTCCCCACTCCTCTCTGCGGCGCTGGCATTGTAACTGTGGGCGCCCGGCTGTGGCCCACAGGCCGGGCAATCATCTTGGACCTGTGACATGTCCCAGATGATTGCCGAGAGGGAGGGGGAGAGGTGATCTCCCTTCCGGTGCCAGTCTTCACAAAGGAAAAGGGGGAATATAGTAACTAAGACTGAAATTTTAATAACGCATCACAGAATGTGCCCTCATGGCTAACAGAAGCCAGTGTCAGAAATACATATGCATTAGCCAGTGCCCAATTCTTGCGAGCATGAAAGGAAACATGTTTTAGCCTAGGCACAGAAGTCCATCCAGAGGCTGGCAAGATTTACTTACAGCCAAGCTGTTTCAAGCAAAGCCAGCAGAATATTAGCATGCATTAAAAAGGGGATTTACTCCAGAGATAAAATAATAATTCTGCCACTCTACAAGACTCTGGTCCAGCCACATCTTGAGTATGCCGTCCATTTCTGTGCACCAGTCCTTAAGAAGGATGTGGTGGAACTGGCTAATAAAGTCTAGAGTAGACTAGAGGACTTCAGCTATGAGGAAAGACTACAAGCATTAAACATATTTTCTTTGGAGAAGAGACGCTTGAGAGGATATATGATAGCGATATACAAATACCTTACTGGTGACCCTAACCTGGGGAAAAAACTTTTCAGTGGGAGGGAGTTTAAAAGACACCTGGAGGAGAAGCGGTTTAACCTTAGACTGTGTAGAGGGTTCTTTACTGTCAGAGCAATAGGTATGTGGAATTCCCTTCCACAAGCAGTGTTATCAGCAGGGAGTGAATCGAAAAAAAAAACGATTAGGCTGGGTTCACATCTATGCGAATTGAATGCAGATTTACCCGCATCCAATTTGCATGACAGGAGATTGTGACCAGCTCTCTATGGAGCCAGTTCACATATCTCTGTTGCGGCTGCGGAGCGGCTTGCACAGGAATGCTGTGCGTCTTTGGCTCCATTTCAGGGCCAACTTCAGGAAAAAATATTTGGCCCTAATTCGTCCCTGAAACAGAGAACAGGGACGCACTGGACCCCTGCTGCAAGCCGCATGCATCGGAAGTGTGAACCCAATGAAGTTTTAGTATGGAAAGACTGGCATCTGGTTGAATATGAATAAAAAAAATCCTATCAGCTGCAATCCTATGCATGCGAAAACCCCTATAGTTTTGTTTAACATTGTTATTGTACCAACTAGTCCTACTTCACTAGCCTTTAAACTGGATTGTGTTAGATTCTCACTGTTTGCATTGGTTTAAATAATGAAAACCTGATGTTTTAACATCATAATGTGCGTCTGAACAAGAGGACCCCATTTGTACACAACAGGGATGGTGTGCTCTGTGAATGAATATAGAAATGACTTATTACTAGACCCTATGCTATACTTTGCACCTTAACACTTACTGTTAATCACTACCTGGATTTATGTATGGATTCAAAGTGATTGTATTGGCAATATGGCCTGGGATCCCCCCTCCCCTGCTACATAGCAGTGACAAACTTGTCATAGAGGCAGAAAGTTAGATAGAATTGCCCAATCAAGACCACAGAAAGCAAAAAATAAATAAAAAATGACAACCTTTTTTATAGCATTGAAAATTTAAAAAAGTATAAAAACAATGTTTGGTAAAAATAGACTTTACAATGATTATGGAACACCAATCCACAAAGAAAGATCGTTGAGAAAAAAATCATCTAGCTTTCAGACTTAATTAAAGCAAAACATTTAATATATTGCAGCCAGCCAGCCTTTAAATGTGATAATTGTATACATTTCTATACTAAGGCTTTTTCCTTTATTTCCACCTGGTGATTTGGCCAGTAACACACTTCTTGTCTTAGGGTGGCTCCACTCTATAAAGGAGCACCCAATTCACCCCTAGGCAGCAGCATAGTCAACTTGTGGAGAGGTTTGTTAGATGTGCTAGCTAATTTAGAAGGACTTGGGGCGTGGCCTGACCTGGCATTGAGATGGAAGCCTAATTCCCGAGCTCCTGCCACCACAGGGATATCCTGACTAACTTTGGAGGATTGCTAACCCCGTTCCTCTCACAAACGATGGGGACTGCCTCCCGAAACTCCTCTGCCTCCAGATCCCGGTCTCCCCGGGAACTAAACGGGGAGTTAAACCGCAATATCCCGGAGATGTTCCGCTCCCAGAGAGGGAACATGGCGGCTTCCCGCCACGGACCGACCCACACACAGTCTCTGACTTCCTCACCTACGGACCAAACGAGGTCCCCTCCGTCACAGCCCCGAACCACCGGAGAAGACATCGAGCTCACCCCACACCCTCCTCTCAATATGCAAGATTTACGGGCGATTGCAGACGACATAAAGGACACCCTTTCTGCCGCCATCTCAGAACTTAGACTGGACATACGCTCCCTGAACGACCGTGTCCACATCACTGAAAAAGCACTAGACCGCCACGAGACAATACTATGCAAAGCTGCCACTCAGGTTGACTCACATACACTACAGATGAGGGACATGCAGCGTCATTTAGAAGACCTCGATAACAGAGGCCGAAGACACAATCTCCGGATACGGGGTCTGCCAGAATCGTTCGAGGGAGACAACATGCCCGCTGCAGTGACCAGCCTCTTCAACAACCTGCTAGGCAGACCGCCGCAGACAGCGATTGCCATGGAGAGAATCCATAGGGCCTTGAGACCCAAGGGGAGAGATACGGATCCGCCGCGCGACATCATATGCTGCCTTGTCAATTATGCCATCAAGGAAGAGATTCTCCGACAGGCAAGGGGTAGATCGCAGATTCTTCATGAAGGGCATACAATACAGATATTTCAAGATCTATCAGGTATCACCCTGCAACACCGTCGTGACCTGAAACCCCTCCTGGATACCCTCCGCTCAAAAGGCATCCCGTACAAATGGAAATATCCATTCTGCCTATCGGCCACCACGATGGGCCGCACAGCCCTCTTGAAAGTGCCTGAAGATCTGCTATATGTTTCGAGTGCAACAGGTCTTTACCTCTTCTGTCCACCTCTTCCCCCCCCCCTTCCCCGGGAATAACGAATGACGAATGTCCCGGGACAGGGGCCTGAATCTCTAGAATGTCCCCTCCCACAGGCTCAGATGGACACTCTTCACTTGCTTTTCTTCTCTACAGGCCCATGCAGCTCTCATGTCCATAGGCTTCCGCACGCCCCACCCTAATCCTAACTCATTGCTCCACCAAAATGTTCCCCTGTTAGGACAGTTTTTGGTCCCCTCCGGACATTACATAACTAACACCTCCTACTTAACCTCGACGCGCCTCCCTGTGGTCGCGGCTCACTTCACGTCCGCTGCTTATCACCCCTAGTTTTCTCCCTCTCAGC
Organism: Lithobates clamitans; assembly: GCA_037952925.1. NCBI lineage: Eukaryota > Metazoa > Chordata > Amphibia > Anura > Ranidae > Lithobates > Lithobates clamitans. The sequence goes on along the minus strand of JBBGZY010000787.1, from coordinate 6,208,509 downwards.
CAGGGCTTTTGGTCAACCCCCACGCGGGATCGAGCAGTGGTGCAGTCACCCCTGTTGGGGTCCCCTCACTGCTCGCGTCCCGTCCCACGCCGACTAAAGACACCCGAGGTCGTCGGACACATAGTCCCACACCTCGTCGGCCTTCCCCCAGATACATACACCCTTAAACCCCACCCTTCACCGGCCTACCGGACCCCCACCTCCCCTCCGCCCCGTGTCCCCCTTTGGCCTTTCCCCCCATATGCCAATGACAGGCCCGCAGAATTCCAGTGTCTCCGTGGATTTGTCCCAGACACAGCTACACTCCCTCAAATTGCTCTCCATAAACATACGAGGACTCAACGTGCCCGAAAAACGGTCCCAACTCCTTTACTCCCTAGAACGAGCCAAAACACATATAGCTCTTATACAGGAGACCCATTTCAGGACAGATTCTATCCCCAAACTGAAAAACCACTTCTTCCCCACAGCCTTTCACTCCTCCAACCCGGAGGCAAAATCAAAAGGTGTTTCCATACTCATTTCTAAACATTGTCCAATCCAAATTTCCGACGTACAAACTGACCCGCTAGGTCGATTTCTCTTCATCAAAGGCACCTTGCACCAATTACGCATCACAATCGCCAACATCTATGCTCCCAATACTGGCCAAGTCACCTTCTTCCGAAACACCCTTCAACAACTCTCTAGCTTCCAATCGGGGACCCTCATTTTGGGCGGTGACTTCAACATACCCTTAACCCCCTCCCTTGACACGTCCAATGGGGCCTCCTCTCTATCCTACCGAGCACTAAAGTCGATCAAGCAACAGTTACATAATCTACTTCTTCATGACACCTGGCGTACATTACATCCCAAAGAAAAAGACTTTACCTTCTACTCCATTCCACACAATAAGTACTCTAGACTTGACCACTTCTTTCTCTCACAAACTGACCTCTCATACCTATCTACAGCCACCATAGACCCGGCCATACTCTCAGACCACAACCCCATCTCCATGACCTTGCGTTGGGGCTCACCCAACATAAAGACACGCGTTTGGCGACTAGACAGCTCTTTACTGACAGACGAGATATACATTCAAAGACTGACCACCTGCCTCTCCAACTTCTTTCAAGAAAACGCTACTCCTGCCATAACACCTACAATCACATGGGCGGCTCACAAATGTGTCATCCGCGGAGAACTGATGGCCATAGCTGCGCACCGAAACAAACTTACAAACACACGCATTGAGGAGCTAACGGCTCGTATCCGCGCCCTAGAACAGACACATAAGGCCTCCCTATCTATCGCGTCGCTGGATGACCTCTCCCAGGCTAGAGAGGAACTCTTATGCCGCGTACACACGGTCGGACTTTTCAGCTACAAAAGTCCGACAGCCTGTCCGACAGACTTTCGACGGACTTTTGGCGAACTTTCGACGGACTTGCGGCGGACTTTCTAACGAACAGACTTGCCTACACACGATCACACAAAAGTCCGTCGAATTCTTACGTGATGACGTACACCGGACTAAAATAAGGAAGTTCATAGCCAGTAGCCAATAGCTGCCCTAGCGTGGGTTTTTGTCCGTCGGACTAGCATACAGACGAGCGGATTTTTCGACCGTACTCGAGTCCGTCGGAAAGATTTGAAGCATGTTTCAAATCTAAAGTACGTCGGATTTGAGGCAAAAAAAGTCAGTTGAAAGTCCGGAGAAGCCCACACACGATCGGATTACCAGCCAGCTTTAGTCCGTCAGCGTCCGTTGGACTTTTGTAGACGAAAAGTCCGACCGTGTGTACGCGGCTTTAGAAACACTGACGGCAACGGTTAAACGCAAGTTTGCACTGTCTCAAAAACTTTACTACGAATTCGGCAATAAAGCCGGTAAACTTCTGGCGAGGGCTCTCCAAACCAAGAAAGCCTCTCGTACAGTACACAAGCTCATCAACCCCAATGGAGAGGCAGTGGTCACCAATGAAGGTATTTTGGCGCAATTCGTCCAATATTGCACAAAATTGTATAACCTTTCTCCCACTCGGATGACAGGCACAGCGGAAGATCGCACGAAAACACTTACTGACTTTTTATCACAATTTGGCCCTACCCCGCTCTCCCCTGAGGACTCCCATACACTGGATCTCCCAATATCAACAAACGAAATCCTCGAGGCCTTAAAACAAATGAAGACAGGCAAAAGCCCAGGACCGGATGGCCTCACGACAGCCTACTACAGAACATTCCCGACTATTCTTGTACCACATTTAACAAAAGCACTTAATGACCTTACAACACCTTCCACCGCTCATAAAGATTTACTGAAAGCCCATATCACACTTATTCCAAAACTGGGCAAAGACCCTACATTAGTCTCCAGTTACCGCCCCATATCCCTTCTCAACGTGGATTTAAAGCTATACGCTAAAGTTCTTGCCAACCGCATTCTCCCCTTTATCCCATCCCTTATCTCTCTTGACCAAGTAGGTTTTGTCCCTGGCCGAGAGGCCAGAGACAACACCACAAAGGCACTCAACATTCACCATTGGCTTACTAAAACAACTACAAAAGGATTCTTTCTCTCCCTGGATGCAGAGAAGGCGTTCGACCGAGTCGCCTGGGACTACATGGAAGCCACCCTACGGGCAGCTGGCCTTCCCCCACGTATGCTACAAATGATCCTAGCACTATACGCCTCACCGACCGCTAGAATACGGACTAATGGTGGCTTGTCGGGCGCCTTCTCTGTGTCCAATGGGACCCGCCAGGGATGCCCCCTATCACCCCTAATTTTCATCATGACGATGGAACCCTTACTCCACAAATTGAGAAATAACCCTGCCATCAGAGGAATTGATATCCGACAAAAGCAATATAAACTAGCGGCTTACGCCGACGATATTTTACTCTTTCTGACGGACCCTATAACGACTATCCCTAACCTCCTGGTGGACTTTGCTCTTTTCAAAAACTTATCTAATCTTCAAATAAATTTTGAAAAATCCAAAGCCTTAAATATCACCTTATCTAAGGAAACGGTAGACCTTTGCCGGTAACTTTCCTTTCATCTGGGAAAGATCTGAAATCACATACCTGGGGATAAAAATTACCACCCATCTAACAGACCTGTACACCAAAAATTTCCCTCCGCTGATTAGATCCATCCAAGATGATCTAAAAAAATGGAATCTAGGCTCATTTTCCTGGATGGGCAGAATCGCAATATTAAAGATGAATATCCTTCCCAGACTTCTATATCTCCTCCAAGCCATCCCGATCGCATTACCACCTTCCTTCTTTGCCTCCTACAGACTTCTCTGCAGGACCTTTGTGTGGGCCTCCAAACATCCACGCCTTAGCTGGGATAGGTTGATTCTTCCCAAACAAAGGGGGGGTCTGGGTCTCCCAGACCTCCAAAAATATTACTGGGCCTGCCACCTGACCAGACTGGTGGATTGGCATGTCCACCGTCCCTCGAAGGACTGGATCTCCCTGGAGGCCTCGTTCGCAGACCTCCCCATCGCCAACGCACCTTGGATAAACCACTCAAATGTCCCCAGAGAACTCTCCTCACACCCTCTCATCGGTACCACACTCTCTCTTTTTAAAAGAACTTGCAAATTGCTCGCCCTTTCGACCACGCCAGGCCCTATGACCCCTTTGGACAATAACCCAGACTTCCCCCCTGGACTCGCCTTAAAAGACCCAACATTGGACTCCCTCATCTCGCAAGCTAGGGCGCAGAATTTCTATCACAATGGGATTCTCCTCCCTTTCCACACCCTCTCTGCCAAAATGCCCAACCATGACATACCCTTCTACAAATATTTACAAGTGAGACATTTCCTTCAATCATCCAGGCAATCCTCCCTTTGGTACAGGGATCTCACCCAGTTTGAATCTCTTTGCACCTCTACAGAACCTCAGGGTCATCTAATTTCTGTAAACTACTCCCTTCTATTCTCAGGTCATAAGGTCAAAGAGGACAAAATTATACAACAGTGGGAAAAAGAACTGACACTAGACCTCTCCCCCACGGAATGGGAGCACATATTCACCCTCATGCATAAAGGCTCCATCAACGTCACGACACAGGAAAATAGATACAAATTGTTCTCAAAGTGGTTTCGAACCCCCGACAAGATACACCACTTCCACCCCTCAGTCCCTCCGACATGCTGGAGGTGTAATGCCTCTCGTGGTACCCTGCTCCACATATGGTGGGAATGCCCCCTCATACAACCATTCTGGTCTGAAATCCATCAGCTAATCTCTCAAATCACTACTTACACCCCAGACTTCTCCCCTGCCCACTACTTGTTGCACCACACCCCAGGATCCCCTGGCTCCTACAAAAAATCTCTAACTTTACATCTGATCAACGCAGCCAACCTGTGTATCCCTGCACATTGGAGACATCCCGCCCCTCCCACGTTAGAGGAATGGATCAGCAGGGTGGACAGGATAGCAAATATGGAACAACTCATTGCACAAGCCAAAGACACACCCATGAAATTCCAGACCACCTGGGCATGTTGGCTCCACTACAGACAACCCCAACCACGCTCGACTTCATCATCTTAATCCCCTCCTCACCCCTGTGAGCTCTCTGCGGCCTGTCTCCTACCGACCCCCCCCCCCAACACCCCCTCTATCCCCTATTACCCTGCTCCCACCCCCTCAAACGACATTGATCTGACATACTCTGGCGCACCAGATCTGATCATAATATTTTCTTACACACTCACTACCCTTCCTTTTTCGTCACTAACGGATCTCCCCCACACAACTGACACTTCATAGGCCTGGCTTGAGCTTTGGATGTATTTAACCTCTTTCTGCATATCCATCCGTCACTCACCAGACCGTTATGATTAAACATATCTCATGTCTCTCCCTGTCCCTCCCTTTTCGTTCACAGCGAAGGTCCCATTTAGGGGTGAACGTAATCGGAGGTGATCACACAACGGTCTGAACCTTCTCCCCCGCACACTACATCCGATCTCATCGTGCCAACACCCATAGTTCATACATATATCAATATTTACTTTATTAACTATCAGGGCCATACGCCCGTATTCACTTTCTGTCAACTGCTCCTATGTTCCCTGTTTTTACCTACCAATGACTATTGAAAGAATGTGACCTGCTTCACTGAACTGTATGTCAAACTATACCTGTTATTCTGTAAAAATTTCAATAAAATCTTTTGAAAAAAAAAAAAAAAAAATTTAGAAGGACTTTTCTAACTAAACTACAGCTGAACCTCAGTTAACATTTTTTACGCAGTTACAGCAAATATTGTTTTTACCTTTTGGGATAAAAGTTTTATATAAATTTAAAAAAGCTAATCAATGCAAGCACCCTTGTCAACTCTCCAACTGCCACTCTTGCTGGACAGCTTGGTCTGTTAATGTACGTTGAAAAATATCAGACTTACTGGTAAGATCACCAGGTGAAAATAATGAAAAAAAAAACGCCTAAAAAATAATAAATAAATAAATAATAATAATAAATAAATAATAATAAATAATGTTGCTACCACATTTATGGATTGGTAGGTTGCTATATATAACATTTTTACATTTTAGTTTAGACATACTTTAACCCCCCTGAGGTATTCCCAAGTGTGGCTCGGGGTGGATTTTCAGCACCAAAAGTGGTAACCCCCGAGCCACACTCGGGATTGCATTGCAGGATCCAGGTACAACAAACCTACCTTGTCCCCAATATCCTGCGATGTCCTACCCGCTCTGTGTGCAAGCCATCCTCCGCTCGATTCAGCACAGCGCCGAGCTCCGTTCCCTGCAAGCGTTGCGACGCACGGGGATGGAGAACGGCGCCAAATTCAAAAAGTAAAAAACACAATACATATACAGTACAGTTTAATCTTATAGATTACATTACTGTATCAATTTATTTCACATCCCTTTTGTCCCTAGTGGTTTGTCCAGTGCCCTGCATGCAGTTTTATATTATAAATACTGTTCTTTCTGTCTGGAAACTGGAGATTGTCCATAGCAACCAAAACCGTTCCTTTACATCAAAAGTGGTTTAGACCAGCTAGAAAACAGCGATAATAAATTAGAATCACTTGCAGAATTGAACGATAGTGATTTGTGGGGAGATCCGTCTTCAAACACTGAAAGTAATGACAGTGACAATTCTGCAACTGAGCAAATTTCAGCATTTTTGATTTGATTACATTATGATAATTATTTATAGTTATTTATTATATTATGATTTTTGATTTCGTGTTTCAAACTTTATCATACCCGGGATGTCTACTAGACTCTTATTTGGTCAGATTTAAGTGTGTTATTACTAAGAATTACAGGCCTACAATATAAAACACCAAATATTCATGCAAAATATTTGTACCACTTTCAGCATCAAAAATCTGAAATAATCATACTGCCATGGAGGTTAAGTAACAATGCTCTATATTTCATTTTTGGAAAAGTGGAATGCATTTTCATAGTTTTAGCAAGGAGCCTCTGAATAAAGTTACGCTACAACAAATAGTTTTTCATATAGTGAATTAAAACTCTTGCTTTCTGTGTAAAATATTACAGTTAAAACAGTCAATTTATTTAAGCAACCAAACAAAATTGGACTAAACAAAGTATTTTCAAAAGATTTATAGATCATTTAATTAATATGGGTTGGTCAGAACTGGCAATTGAATATAGTCATTGATTAAACCGCTTGAATTTTATCAGATTTTGTCCCAGATAATTAAAAATGTAGTGCTTGCTAGCGGAACATTTACTTATGACAAATAAATTACTTTGAGTGGAATTAAAATCTTCTAATTGAAAATGATATTATAAATCTGTTTATTCAAAAATACTGAAAGCTGCAGTTTGTATCAGGCACAATGGAAAATGAATCCAAGCAGCAGGCTCCCTGGAAAGATTCTGATTAAGATCATATATTTAAACCTCTCTGAGTGTACCATTTAATCCACACTAATATTGGCTAGCATTTCATAGGTGACCTTGGAGAATAATTGATTATTTTTTTTTTTTTTATGATATTGCCATTTTTAAATTGCAAAGTACTTTTGTTATAGCTCTTTTTCCCCTAAGGTAGCCTCACTGCTCCTGTCTTTTGAAACCTGTAGATAGCCATATTCATTGAAACACAAGGTGAAATATCTTAGCTGAATCAGTGCTATGTATTAACATTTCGGTGAAGGTTTAGAAAAGGATATTTTTATTCACTTTTTGAAATAATCACATTTTTCTGGTTAGCTTTCACTGTGTGATTTTTGCTTCCCATTGAGTTAAAGTGTCCAGTCAAAACTTTCTTAGTATTGGAGAAAAGTTTGGAAGGACTGTAATTTTTGTTGAGTTTTACTGTTATCTGAGGCTTCATTAGAGAGACCTCCCTTCACTTAATGTCACTGTGACAATGGTTTGACCAGGCAGGAAATGGGGCAAAATATGTAACAGCAACAAAAACAAAAATAAAAAACACTTGACAGTAGTAGGAGTAGTAATAGTAGAAATATTGAATATCAAGCAATAAAAAGCTGACAGAGGTTATAGCCTTTCTCTACTCTACTAAATAAAGCATTTTTATTTTTGTCTGTGTTGTCTTACTGAGTATTTTCACGAGCACAGAAAGTAATAGGAAATCCAAAATGTTACAACTGTCACTGGAACAGCAGGTGAAGGTAAATCTTCTAATGTGGGCATCCGCTCTGGTGACAACTATTTAGGGATTTCCCCTCATTTTGGAAAGATTTTTCCTCACTCTCTGTTGTGTCTCTAGGAGAAGAAAGTGAAGGGTAATCTCCAAGTTGGACACAGACATTAATACAAGTTATTACAATTTTTAAATTGGCCCATAAATGTTCAATAGAGTTTAGTAAATAATAAACATTCAGAACTCAAAAATATCTTTTTTTCACCTACTGTTTACACATCACACATTACTGTAGCTCTCAGCTGCATGTAGGTTTTTGGAATAAGGCCCATTTCACATGAGGCGGACTCCGCTACCACGGAGTCTGCCTCTGTCCGCCGGCTCAGCGGGTGATCAGTCCGTTGATCTCCGCTGAGCCGGCGGATGACAGGTCCCTCTCTGCTCACTGAGCGGGGAGGGGCTTGTCAGACCCCGCTGCCGCCTAGGGAGGGATCGGATGAAAACGGACAGCATGTCCCAGATAAATATCTCTTCTACCTGAAACCTTTTTACTCTAGGGCAACTTGCTGGAAATTAGAAACACTGCCAACCTTTTTTTTTCAAACAAACATCTGAACAGCTCAATAAACCTACCACCCATGTTTTTAAACAGGCCTTGTTTATTTTTGTGTTGGCAGGTAAGATCAATGAGCAATCCTTCCAACATGCCAAAAACAGCCAACTTCTCAAGTTAGGGTAAGTAGATCTATTATTATATTTATGAAGTACATGAAGGTGACATTTATAATGCACATTTACTGATATTTGTATGGGATTATTTAATGAGATGATAAAGTGCAAAGTTGATGTGAAAAATGAATAACTCTACAAAACAATAAAAATAAATCAGAATTTGGAAAATATTCAGACCTGTGGAAAATGTGGCCAGTCCGTTGCAAAAAAAATTAAAGATATATAGACATTTTACAATATGACACCGATATTGTGCTTTTATTTTGCTATTTTTATAACAGATTTTATAAACCTTTTACCATTTAAAGGGTTCTGGGCAAACTGTAACTTACCTACCTGCCATGAATTATTATTTTATATAGTATGTGTGCATTGCATTTTATAATGTCACTATAATTTGCTAACCTTTTACAAATTTTGCTGAGAATCTGTTGTTATGTAGTAGCCAAATACACACATATCAACTCTATTAATGATATGCAAAAAATAACAAAGGCCTTTTTTACTGAGTCATCCTCTCTAATGAGGCTATTAAAGTTTTACATTTTTACAGAGGTGATTTGACCCACGATCTACAAGTCAAAAATATTTATAATTTGATAAGCTGATATCTGAATTTTTTGCTCCTAGTGAGCATACTTAATATTACTATGCAAAAAATATTATTTAGAAACCAGAAAAGGATCTACTGAAAAAACACCATAGGTAAAATGTACCAAATATGACTTCAGATGATTTACTGGCTCCTATTAGAGTAATTTGTTCTTTTTCGGCCCCAATGTAAAGCAAGACTGAAAAGAAACACAGTTCAGCAGCAGTCCAAAATGTTGCCTTGCATAACCAATTATGTGCCATAGCCCATGTCATAAATAGAACTGCAGTTATTTAGTGACAAATTCTTAGAGCCAGCTTACTAAAGGTGTTCACAGTAAGTCAGTTAGTGTGGAAATATGAGAGCCACAATTGTTGACTTTTTGGTTCCAGCTCTAGGGCTGCCAAACTTATCTTTGCTTCAATAGGGAGTCACAGGGAACTGTCACTGGCTCACAAAATAAACAAACAAGAATAGGTTTCCAGGGCTTCCGCCTTTAACCGTTTGCTAACCAGCCGCTGTCGTTATACGGCAGCAGGTCAGCTCTCCTGCACAAATCGCCGCAGCTGTCAGGAGGACTCGATGTCTGCTGGCGATACGTGATCGCCTATCACAGAGGCAGATGGGGGAATTGCCTTTGTAAGTAAGGCAATTCCCCATTCTGACAGGTGACTTGACAGGGATTTACTGTTCCTAGTGATCGGGAACAGTGATCTCTGTCATGTCCCTGGCAGCCCATCCCCCCTACAGTTAGATCACACATAGGGAACACATTTAACCCCTTTGATTGCCCGCTAGTGTTAACTCCTTCCCTTCCAGTGACATTTACACAGTAATCAGTGGCTATTTATAGCACTGATCGCTGTATAAATGACAATGGTCCCAAAAAAGTGTCAAAAGTGTCCGATCTCTCCACCACAATGTCGCAGCCCCACTAAAAAGTGCAGATTGCCGCCATTACTAGTACAAATAAAAATAATAAAAATAGGGGGGCGTGGCCGGGAGCCGACCAAGATGGCTGCTTGCTGAAACAGCTCTAAGGGACGGCCGATTTCTAGGGCTCTAAGAGACAGGTGATCACCCCAAACATACACAGCACACGGGTCAATCGAACCACCGGAATGCCAGGACCATGTCGAAATGGAGAAACGAAAGATCTGCTCCACGGAAACTCACAGAATTCTACCTGGGGAAAAACAGCTTCCAAAATGGCACCAGCGGCCATGCGGCTGCATCCCGCAGCGGCCGGACCTCCTCACAGGCACAGCCAAATGCTGCACACACAGCAATATCCTCTCCTCACCTGCATTGGAACGGTTCCCTCATCTCCACTCCATCCACGAACCCAGCCAAATCTAAATTGAAGCTCTCACAGGACACAGCACAGGACGCTGAGGTGAGTTCATTAGCTCCCCCTATGTGCCCCAGCTATAGATAATTCCATCGCTGCATATCCCACTACTAATCAGCCAGTGCTGGATACTACTTTGAGAAATATGTTTCTCAAACTTCAAACCTCCATCCACTCTGATATCTCCAAAATGATGCACCATTTTACCTCAGAAATAACGTGTATGGGAGAGAGAGTCACTATCATTGAAAACAAAATGGGGGAAGTGACCTCCTCCTTCATTGCCTTAGTGCATGATCAGAGTGAGGGGGCTGAGGATATGGAGTGGATGAAAGCCAATATTTCTGACTTAGAGGACCGTTCCAGAATAAACAACTTAAAAATATGAGGCATACCAGAGATAGTCCAACCTTCTGCACTGAAAGATTTTTTCACGCTGATTTCAGCTTTTCTCCCTGACGCCGCCCCAGGAGAATTAATAATTGACCGCATACAACGGTTGCCAAAACCATCCTATCTGCCAGATAATGTCCCAAGAGACACTATTGCCAGAATTAATTTTTTCCACGTCAAGGAAAATCTGATGCGTGCCGCACGCAACCATGCTGAATATCCCCAGCAGTATGCCAACCTGGCTTTCTACTCTGATCTATCTAAGTATACCATGCTGCAACGCAAATACCTAGCCACTATTACAAAACCCCTGTGAAACCACCAGATACCATACAAGTGGGGCCATCCAGTTAAGCTGATCATCACTAAAGACAACAAGACCCACTGTGTCCATACCCTGGATGAAGGACTTTCTCTGCTGTGACAATGGCACATCCTGGAACCATTGGAACAGAGGCAGCTGTGACTGGGATGATTTTGACTCACCGGACGACACGACCACCCAAGTCTCTAAATCTATTTCTGGCTTACGTATAAGCCCTAGATTGCTTGTCTGAGCCCAGCTCGTCAGCCTAAACCCCCAGTTTTAGTCGCGGCACAGACCGCTCAAGCAGAGTTCTGCTTTTTTTCTTTTTAGATTTCACTTGCCCCTCGGGAAGCATTGTACGAGTATTAATTGTTTAAGTTCTGATTTATTTTTTACAGTCTTCAGTCCAACACCCTATCTACCAGCCAAGTTTCTTCCTACAACATCTGACGACTTCCAGCTCTACAAGGTATCTATAAGAACTTCTCCACAAACAGTGAGTCCGCCATTTACCAGTACCTGCATACCCTTTTAATAAAAAGAAAAAACAATGCAGCGCTAAACATAAAATTCAGGGATGAGTGATCCACACAAATGTGCAACGTGATAGTGTATAGCTAAATACAGAAAACCAGATATAATATTATGGTGAGTCCATGATCATATCAGCGACCAATAACGTGGACCTTATGGTCATATGAATGTTTAATGAAGGTAAACAGTATGAATATTGGATGAGTGAGAGGTTTCTCAAAGGTGATACGTGGTTCACAGAGGTGGTGTTCCAGTACTCAGTATCCACAGCAAAAAATAAATGGAGCAAATACGCTTACCAGAACTGGTGGACACGTTTGCCGTACGGCTAGGTGTCATACAGGCTTGAGGATCGATCGATCCAAATGGGTGTAGAGGCGTATATGGCAGGTTCCACTGGTTCCTTAGTAGCACTGGTAAATGGCCTGGGTCCAGTTAAAAAAATCAATTGGGGTTGCAATTGATTTTTGTTCCTGGTACCACGCTATTCTCTATAGTGATCACGCAAAAAATAAAAACTGCAGAGGCGATCAAATACCACCAAAAGAAAGCTCTATTTGTGGGAAAAAAGGACGTCAATTCTGTTTGGGTACAACATTGCACGACTGCGCAATTGTCAGTTAAAGCAATGCAGTGCCGTATCGCAAAAAATGGCCTGGTCATTAAGGGGGCAAATGCTTCCGGACTGAAGTGGTTAAAAATAATCAATAATGGCAGCTGTCATTTTTGAGCTAACATGGGGGATAGTGGCGCTGTCACATAGTATGCACGATAACAAAAAGTCCATTGATTTAGTCCTTGTTATGTTCTTGATATAAATGGAGAGGGGCTAAGACTAAACCACGGGGAAGGGGGGATGGATGGAGAAAGGACCTGTATATATAGTTTGCAAAAAGTCCATAAACCAGGGCAAGCCTTCAGAGGAAAGTTGAGAGCAGACTCCAGGATATGCAAATAGAAGAGCACAGATGCCTCTAGGTTAGATATAGTAGCATTTAATGGGTTACAGGTGCAATTATCCACTTACTTACATCAAAGTTATGGAAATCCAGCACATGTCCTATCCACACTGATGTGGTGTCCGTCCGGCGCTTTGACGTTACTGCAGATTTTCCAGGAGAAGAGAATCCAGTCCAACAGAATTTCTGGGAGGCTGGAGAGGTGTGACCAAGGCTTGGCGGAAGCTGTGGACCGATCCAAGCTTTTAAGGACAGAGGAGAGATCAGGGGTCTAACTGACCCCAGATGTCGCAATAAATAGGATCTGTCACTGCCTAATGTAAGCATCCCTTGTGATAACAATAAAAGTGATATAAAAATGTAATAGTACAGTGTAAAGATTAAAAAAAAAAATTATGCTCCCCCTCCCCCTGTGCTCGCACACAAAGAGGAACACATGTGTCCGTCCCGCATCAGTACATGAACAGCAATTGCACCACACATGTGAGGTATCACCACCAACATCAGATCAAGAGCAATAATAAATAAGCTTTAACCATTGCTTTTCCCAAAAAAAGAAGTGGCTCAGCCCTCAGAAGAAAATAGGGATAAATTACTGCTTTCCCCTCAGGTGACAGAAACAATATATGTTAAGGCAAGACACACAGTTTGAAAAAAGGGTAGTCTTGTATAAACCATCCACATAGTTTGAAAGCATTAGCTGGCTACTTCTTCAGTGGAAAAAAGCATCAGCATTGCCATTTGTTACCACATTTGTTTCCAGGACAGTCCTAGTATGTACAGGATGTACCTGAAAAGAAAGGGGTAATCCTGTCATAGCATTATTACAATAAGCAAGATTTTCTTTTACTTTGCTTTTATGAAAAAAAAAATATTCAAAAGATGCCCAGACTTGTGTTAATAGCACTCTAGACAAACAACAAAATTAACACAGTTGTCCATCCAGTCTTGAGTTTGAAACAGCACTGCCAGGCATAGCAGCATACTAAGGAATTATATTTTCCCTCTCCCTGATTTTATGTTGCTTCTTATCAGGACATGCACTGATTGACCCAGAGTACTGATCCTCTCTCTTCTAATGTTCATGTAAATGTACAGGGGATAATACCAAGCTAAAGTCGTGTGGTATTTACACTAGTTGCATTTAAAAAGCTTTCAATGATTTTTATAATTATATAACTACATCAAAGTTTCTTTTATAGATCTACATAGAGTTCAGCATTAAAATATAATAAAAGCCGTATGCATTTATTACGAATGGGCAAATATACATGCAGGTAGATATAACACCCCATTATGTTGTTGAACCGTATTAATGCCTTTAATATTTTCAGATTTAAGCCTCGGAACACTCGCTTTTTGCTAGCTAACATATCATTTTTCCAAAAATGTAAAATCCATAGACCTGAATAGGCAACAAACATGGTGTTTCAGTAGTAACCCTAATAAACATTTTAATAAAAGTTGGCACTAGGATAAAATATATAAATGGCAATGATATTGTTATATTTTAGCTGATCTAGGGCATTCATAGATTCCTCTTTTCACAGCCACTAACAGGTCATCCAAGGCACCAGTAAGACAGAAGCATTCATTCTTGAAATTGAAAGCTTCAAACTAATTCAGTAGTTCAGTGAGTAGGACAAAAGCAGCTGGCTGTGTGGCTCACAAAGGATGTAAACACATGTGTAGTCAGTGCCATGTGCAATTTTGGAGATGAACTTGAATATAAATGGAAGAGCTGCCAAGGTAAACGGGATTATAACAAAGCACTTTCCCTACAGTGCTTATTTAGTTTTTTTTTAATAGTACTTCAACATATGCACGATTTGAGAGATTAAATACACAGTCCTTTTACTAAGCATATTTACTGGATGGTTATCAATTATTCCAGATCCTACCACTTAAAGCAATGGTGTTGTTATTAAAAAGGAGCAGAAAATGGCTCTTTGTACATAAAAGAGTTAATACTTATCCATACTGTGCAGCTGATCTTCACAGTCTTAGATAGACTAAAGATAAACTAAACCCAAGAACAAAAACATAATATATTGCAGCTTATTTGCCCTTAGATATAGTGGTTTCATTAGTTTTCAGCAAGTACAGAAAACACCTGTTAACCTTGCTAGAAATGCAATGTCCTTGTCACTTCCTGTGAGATGAACTGAAAGCAAAAGAAAGTATGCTTCTTCTATAAACTATGTATCCCTCCATCCTACATGTAATACAGATAAGCAAAGGCAGACATGTTTGTAATCCAGCGTTGGTGGCAACCATGTCTCCCTCTATATGTAAATGCAGTGGAGTAGTGAGCATAGCAAAAACAGAAAGTGTGTAATTTGCAGGATTATCAGGTGAAAATAAATGGAAAAGTCAGAAAAATGAATAAAGTCACCACATTTAAGAAAGATAATATATAAATGTTTTGGTTTTGGGTTTAGATATAAAAAGGCACAATGGCTGGAAAATCTTCAGCATCAAATAATCATTGAAGCATTAAATGCCTGGCTCTCCAATGCACAATTTGGTTCCCTTCAAGTACCTTACATCATTACAGGACACGGTAGTGATGTGTGAAACCATAACATGCAGTGGGAGTGCAGATATAACCATTGCACACAGTGGGGGAACCAGATATCCAATGCAAATGAAAAAGTATTGGATGCAGGTGAAGTTACAGTAGTGGTATCTTCTTTTACAAAATAAATGATTGGTGCAATGGCTAACTGGAAGGGAGTCCTATTTTTATACATGGTTGAAGGAAGAAAACATGCTGACATACAATAGCTGCCAGCAAAACCAGTCAGAAAAAAACTGTGCAATCAAAATAATAATAATAAATGCAGCACTAAAAGTAGGAACAAAAGCAAGGAAGATGATCCATAATAGTGATTCTAAACATATGTAAACGATATGATTTCACCATGTGATCCACCACCGCATAAAGTTGGACTCTTACCAGAATGCTAGGACTCTATTATGGATATTACTCCATGGATAGGCAAGAATGCATTCCCATCATGGATACTAAATGAAAAGGAGCATCCACATAGTGTAAATCAGTTTAAAACTTTATTCTTAAAAAAGGGGATTGAGGGTATTCACAATGTCATTGAATAAAACAGCCATACCAATATCCAAAGGCAGCAAGCAGCATGGAAGCAAAATCAGCTTGTGTACACAGCAAGATAGGCGTTGGCGTGGCACCAGCACGTACATAAACTCCGCCCTACATGTTTCATCACAACTGACGTCATCAGGGGGCATGACACTGACAGTGTCAACTGATGATGACGTCAGTTGTGACAAAACATGTAGAGCAGAGTTTACGTACATGCCGTTGCCACGCCAATGTCTATCCTGCTGTGTACAAAAGCTGATTTTGCTTCCATGCTGCTTGCTGCCTTTGGATTTTGATATGCTTGTTTTATCCAATGACATTGTGAGTACCCTTAATCCTCTTTTTTAAAAATAAAGTTTTAAATGGATTTACACTATGTGGATGCTCCTTTTCAATACATATCCATGATGGGAATGCATTCTTGTCTATCCACGGAGTTGCCATTTGCCTGCTACCTCTTATACACATTGGGTGTTTGTGACTCTGTAATAAAGTCCTAGCATTCTGTTAAGAGTCCAACTTTATGCGGTGGGTGATCACATGGTGAAATCATATCACCTATTATTTTGGATTACATGATCTTCAGGGACACTTCTTTTGGATTCTTTTCACTCAAACTTTTGTTTTACATGATTTTTTTGACACTGTGTTTACATATGTTTAGTATCACTGTTATGGATCATCTACCTTGAATTTGTTCCTACTTTTAGTGCTGCATTTATTATTACTATTTTTTTCAAACTCTTTAAATTAGTGATACACAAAAGTATAAAAATTGATTTACTGCTTGCTATGTGACTTAAAGCCCCTATAGACAGCTCAATGTTTGGATCATTCAGCAAGAATCAACTGAAATTCAAGCCATCTATGGGTACCTTAAAGTGGTTGTAAAGGCAGAAGTTTTTTTTATCTTAATGTATTCTATGCATTAAGATAAAAAGCCTTCTGTGTGCAGCAGCCCCAGCCCCCCTAATACTTACCTGAGCAACATCTCTATCCAGCAATGTTTATGAGTGCCTTGGCTGTCCTTCCTGATTAGCTGAGACACAGCAGCAGTGCTATTGGCTCCTGCTGCTGTCAATCAAACTCAGTTAGCCAATAAGGAGAGAGAGGAGGTGGGGTAGAACCGCGGTCCCATGTCGGAATAGATACACAAAGCTGCAGCTCGGCACGGGTGCCACCATAGCAAGCTGCTTGCTGTGGGGACACTTAACAGAAGGGAGGGGCCAGGAGCTTCAGTCAGGGACCAGAGAAGAGGAGGATCTGGGCTGCCCTGTGCAAAACCACTGCACAGAGGAGGTAAGTATAACATGTTTGTTGTTTTAATAGAAACAAAAAAACAAGTCTTTACAATCACTTTAACCTCCCTGGCGGTATGATTATTTCAGATTTTAGGTGCTGAAAGCGGTACCATTATTTTGCACAGAAATTTGGCGTTTTTTTATTGTAGGCCTGTAATTCTTAGGAATAACTCACTTAAATCTGTCCAAACAAGAGTCTAGTAGACATCCCGGGTATGATAAAGTTTGAAAAACGAAATAAAAAATTATAATATAATAAATAACTATAAATAATTATAACAAATAATAATATAATAATAATAAAAATTATAAATAATGTAATCAAATCAAAAACACTGAAATTTGCTCAGTTGCAGAATTGTAGCTTTTGTTACTTTTAGTGTTTGATGACGGATCTCCTCACAAATCACTATCGCTCAATTCTGCAAGTGATTATAATTTATTATCGCTTTTTTCTAGCTGGTCTAAAGCCACTTTTGATGTAAAGAGACAGTTTTGGTTGCTATGGACAATCTCCATTTTCCTGGCAGAAAGAACAGTTTTATATATATAAAACTGCATGCAGGACACTGGGCAGACCACTAGGGACAAAGGGGATGTGTAGTTATTTGATACAGTACTGTAATCTGTAAGATTACAGTATGCTGTATCTGTACTGTGTGTTTCACTTTTGAATTTACCGCCGAACTCCGTCCCCGTGCGTCGCAACGCTCGCAGGGAACGGAGCTCGGCACTGTGAATCGAGCGAGACACAGTGGCTCGCCGATCACAGCGGAGAGACATCGCAGGATCCAGGGGACAAGGTAAGTAAACTCTTCCTGGATCCTGCGATGCAAGCCCGAGTCTGGCTCGGGGATACCGCTTTTGGTATGAAAAATCCACCCCGAGCCAGACTCGGGAATACCGCCAGGGAGGTTAAATTTGAGCCACGAGTGGCCTTGCAAGCACCACATTGCTTGAAAAAAGTTAATTTAACAAGCCAGATGATAATTTATTGGCTGAACAGTGACTGCATGCCAGCAGTAGTGGGGCTTCCTGAATACATTGGAGATCCCCTCAATGTGTTCACAGAAATTGATAGCTGAAATTTGAGCTGTCTATCAGTGCCATTACTCTCCTAGTGCATAAGATTGAATTTATCTTTGTAATTTGAATTTTACTGGGTGTTTTTTTAAAAAGATATTTATTGTACTTTGCTCTTTTAAATCCCCAAACTTTTTTTTCTTATTTTCCCATTTTTCCACAATATTTTTTATATCTTCAGTAATCCTTTCAAAATATATCTTTTAATTTTGTTCATTTTTTTCTTTTGTTTCATTCCTTTTATCCTGTTTACATATTTTCTTTTTTTATTTATTTTCTCTTCCTTCTTCCTGTGTTTCCTTCAATATTTTCTGTTATTATTTTTGTCCCATTGACCAATCCCTTGCCAGATTTGAAGAACATAAAAAAAACTCTGCATTTAATCATATCTAAATTAAATGTAACACAAAAATTCCATGTGAAGTGAAAAGCTTTATCCATTTATGTAAACTTAAAGAATTCAATATTCTGATGCCATTCATCTGGAAAAGCCCTGTAGACAGCAATGGTGGTGGAAGACACCTCAAACAAATGACATAAATGAATTTTCATTTGAACAGTGCTATCTTCATTTCCAGGAACAGATTTCACAAGCAATATCATTTTGATTATATAACACTTTCTCTTATTTTCTACTGAAACCTATTAATAATTCTGGGAATGCTACAGGCACTTTCAAACACTGGGAAAGCTGTTGACACTGATTTAAAAAATGTAAAGACAAGATTATTTTTTCAGTAACAGCAGTAGAATAATGGTCAATAATTTGGTAAAACTGCAACAGAGTTGAACCCAATAGATAACAGTACACCCAGAATTAGTAATAAGCTGAGCCAAAAAAAAATACATGCCCATTCACAATTACACAGGCGAGCTTGGATAAATTTCCCATGTGCACAACATATAGCACTATTAAGAAAGTGTGGGGTATCCACCATCAACCACCCTCCCCAGTTGGATAGATCCATTGCAGGTACATCTTTAACAGAAATCTTCAAACTACCAGTTAAATACTGAAAGCATATCCTTGGGTTTTTTTAATGCTCATCCATGGGAGTGACATGTACTCAAATAATGACCCTAATTGCAGTGAAGAAACTGGAAGAGTTGGGACCTGATGCATTATTTGATCACAGATTTAGATAAATATTTTGAGCATTTAGATTAATTTCCAAAGCAAATATCAGTAAGTCTAGTGAAATTTTGTATGTGATTTTACATAGTCCAGTGCAGCTAATTTCTACAATTTTCAGGCTTTTTATGCCAGTAAGAATGACAAACTTTTGACAAACCTACCACCCGCATTTTTGCACGCTTAGATTCAAAGCCATTAAAAAATTAGCATACCAACAGTTACACCAAACAAACAAAATTATAAATATTAGTTACTACATAGGTATACTTTGTCCCCTGAGTGAGTTTAAATGCAAATTTCCATGTTTGTTTGGGGTACACATTAAATATAATAAGCCACTAAACACACCTCCAAATATTCAAAACAATCACATACAGTAAAATAAAAACAAAACTCATAATTGTATACCAAAGTTAATCATATGGAAACAACTCTATTAAAAGAAGGTAAACTATAATTACATACAGTGAATTTTTTTATACCCATCTCTAAGCAGATTAAATGCAATAAAATGTATGTAAAACAAGGTAGGATAGAACAAAACTGACATTGGATTTAACATTAGGTTCTGTAGACTTATGAACGTTGAATATGGTGATTTGATGAATTTGTCTTGTGAAAACAAATTAGATTGTCTTTAAAGATTAAATACAATGAATCTGGAAACTATTCACTCTTTCCACATTTTTTTTATGTTACATCCTTATTTCAAAATGGATTAAATTCACTATTTTCCTCTAAATTCTTCAAACAATAACCCATGATGACAACGTGAAAGAAGTTTGTTTGAAATCTTTGCAAATTTATTCAAAATAAAAAATGAAACAGTTACATGTACATACATATTCACAGCCTTTGCCATCACACTGAAAATTTAGCTCACTTGCATCCTATTTCCACAGATCATCAGTGAGATGTTTCCACAACTTGATTGGAGTCCACCTGTAGAAAATTCAGTTGATTGGACATGATTTGGTAGGGCACACACCTGTCAATATAAGTTAACAGTGCACGTCAGAGCACAAACCAAGCCATGAAGTCCAAGGAATTGTCTCTAGACCCCTGAGACAGGATTGTATCAAGGCACCGATCTGGGGAAGAGTACAGAAAAATGTCTGCAGCATTGAAGGTCCCAATGAGCACAGTGGCCTCCATCATTCGTAAATGGAAGAAGTTTGGAACCGCCAGGACTCTTCCTAGAATTGGTCGTCTGGCCAAACTGAGCAATTGGGGGAGAAGGGCCTTAGTCAGGGAGGCGACCAAGAACCCGATGGTCACTCTGACAGAGATCCAGCATTTCTCTGTGGAGAGAGGAAAACCTTTCAGAAGAACAAGCTTCTCTGCAGAACTCCACCAATCAGGCCTGTATGGTAGAGTGGCCAGACGGAAGCCACTCCTCAGTAAAAGGCACATAACAGCCCCCCTGGAATTTGCCAAAAGGCACTGGAAGGACTCACAGACCATGAGAAACAAAATTCTCTGGTGTGATGAAACGTGATGAAAGATTGAACTCTTCTGCCTGAAAGGCAAGCGTCATGTCTAGAGGAAACCAAGCACCAGACCAATACCATTGCAGTGAAGCATGGTGGTGGCAGCATTATGCTGTGGGGATATTTTTCAGAAGCAGGAACTGGGAGACTACTCAGGTTAAAGGGAAAGATGAATGCAGCAATGTACAGAGACATACTTGATGAAAACCTGCTCCAGAGCTCTCTGGACCTCAGAGTGAAGTGAAGGTTCATCTTCCAATAGGACAATGACCCTAAGCACACAGCCAAGATAACAAAGGAGTGGCTACGGGACAACTCTGTGAATGTCTTTGAGTGGCTCAGCCAAAGCCCAGACTTGAACCCAATTGAACGTCTCTGGAGAGATCTGAAAATGGCTGTGCACCGATGATCCTCATCCAACCTGATGGAGCTTGACATTTCCTGCAAAGAAAAATAGGAGAAACTGCCCAAAAATAGGTGTGCCAAGCTTGTAGCATCATACCCAAAAAAAAACTTGAGGCTGTAATTGGTGCCAAAGGTGCTTCAACAAAGTATTGAGCAAAGGCTGTGAATACTTATGTACATGTGATTTTTTACTTTTTATATTTAATACATTTGCAAAGATTTCAAACAAACTTCTTTCACAATCTTCTTTCTTCTTTTGATCCAAAATGTGGAAAAAGTGAAGCACTGTGAATACTTTCCAGATGCACTGTATCTACACAAGCCATGCAAGCATGTTGTTTTCAATGAACGCCTTTTAACCCCTTCCCGACCAGCCGCCACAGTTATACTGCGGCAGGTTGGCTCCCCTGGGCGAACCATCGTAGCTATACGTCGGCTCACCTTTTGACCACTATGGGGCACGCACGCCTCTGCCGCAGCCGATGCATGTGCCGTAGCTATACGTTGGCTCGCCTTTTGATCACTAGGTGGCGTGCACGCAGCCAGCGGAGCCATGCGCGCCCATGGTGCGATGTCAGAGCTGATGCACATGCCCAGCGGTCGCGATGACTGCTGAGCACTCGCGATCACTCCACACAGAGACAGGATGGAGACCTGTCAATGTAAACAGACAGATCTCCGTGCTGTCAGGGGTGAGGAGAGCAATCTGTTGTTCATACTAAGTACGGACAACGATTGGTCTCCTCACCCAGGCAGTCCTATCCCCTCACAGTTAGAATCTCTCCCTAGGTAACACAGTTAACCCCTTCATCGTCCCCTACTGTTAACCCCTTCCCTACCAGTGACATTTACACAGTAATTAGTGCATTTTTATAGCACTGATCGCTGTATAAATGCCAATGGTCCCAAAAATGTATAAAAAGTGTCCGATCTGTCCACCATAATGTTGCAGTCCCAATAAAAATCGCTGATCACCACCATTACAAGTAAAAAAATAAATAAAAACACCATAAATCTTTCCCTTATTTTGTAGATGCTATAACTTTTGCGTAAACCAATCAATATACGCTTATTGCGATTTTTATTACCAAAAATATGTAGCATACATGTCAGCTTAAACTGAGGAAAAAATTAGCTTTTTTTTTTTAATTGGGGATATTTATTATAGCAAAAAGTACAAAATATTGTGTTTTTTTTCAAAATTGTCGCTCTTTTTTTGTTTATAGCGAAAAAAATTAAAACTGCAGAGGTGATCAAATACCACAAAAAGAAAGCTCTATTTGTGGGAAAAAAAGTACGTCAATTTTATTTGGGTACAACGTCTCATGACCGCGCGATTGTCAGTTAAAGCGATGCAGTGCCATATCGCAAAAATGGCCTGGTCATTGAGCAGCCAAATCCTCAGGGGCTGGAGTGGTTAAAGGGGTTGTAAAGGTAATTTTTTTTTTTTTTTTTAAATAACAAACATGTTATACTTACCTTCACTGTGCAGCTCGTTCTGCACAGAGTGGCCCCGAACCTGGTCTTCTGGGGTCCCTCGGCGGCTGTTTCAGCTCCTCCCCGCAAGCATTAACCACCTTAATGCGAGCTCCCTCGCATGGTAGTTAGTGCTTGCGGGCGCGCTCCCGTGATACAGCCGGCGGCTATAGCCGCTCACTGTATCACTCGGCCCCGCCCCACAGCGAGCGGCGTCATTGGATGTGATTGACAGCAGCGCGAGCCAATGGCTGCGCTGCTTCCAATCCATCCACTGTAGCCAATCAGCGGCCAGAGTGAGCGGAGGAATAGATGTCGGGAACGCAAAGCTGACTTTTGAGGCATCAGGTAAGTAAAACGGGGGGCTGGGGGCGGCGGTATTGTCAGAAGTTTTTTCACCTTAATGCATAGAATGCATTAAGGTGAAAAAATTTTTACCTTTACAACCCCTTTAAAGTAAGTATTTGCATTGCATTTGCATTGCCCATTTTTGGTTATATTTGTGACTTAGTTTTAGTTTATTTTTTTATTTCCTGAAATAAAACAGAATACATACTACCTATTTAAAGAGTAAAGTTGGGTATACACATTTAGTAGTTTTAGTTCAACCAGCAAGTTGAACAAAAAAAAAAATCTGTCAGACCCACACATCTGTAGTAGGGATCTATCCTGCTGTGCTATTGTATTCTGATAGGGGTGAGGGGGGGGGGAATCCCATTTATATATTTACCTCTAAGCTGCACATTTTTATGTAAACCCACATAGCATAGAAAGTGCAAGCAGAATTATTTTCTATCACCACAATTTTGTGTGATTTGATTTTACAAAACATCAAAAGCAGCATTTTCCCTCTTTTGTGGCTGAAATTTTGGCCATTGGTTTCAGCAGTATTACAAGCAAAACACATGCACAATGTTATTTTGCATATGTTTACACCCGAATGCCCTGGTCTGTTGGCAAGAAAGTATACTGTATAATAAAAAGCACCTCAAAGCATGCAAAACTAACAAAAAATGCAAACACGTGTAATACTGTCATACATCAAGAATGGTAATATACCTGTGCTCTGCTTATAAATGTTTGCGCACAACTACTGCTTCTGAAATGTCTGTTTGTATTATATTTTGTCAAAAAACAGCAGTTATATATTGTTTTGACCATCCATTGCTCAGAATGTAATGACTACCAGGTTTCCAGATAAAAGATTTAGCATTTGTATTGTATTTTAAACTCAATAAATGTAAATATTCCAAGAAAATATTGCTAGTGAAGATGAAAACAACCATTTCTCAAATAAAAATTCTTTCCATAATCACTGTTGATGTATCAAGACACTGAGGAGCAAATCATCCCAAGTGGTTTTCTCCTGCACATCCTGCAAAACTAAAATATGTTTTCAATTTGTAGATCTGAAATCCCTACAACAGAAAGTGCACAGAACAGTTGCCAATTTGATTTAATAACTTGGATAAGAGAAGCCTAGAGGGCCTTCATAAAATGAAGAGGAGTAGAAAAGTATCAAGGCTTTAATATTCCATACTCCATGTACTGTTTTAAAGAAATTCAAATATTCTCAAAGTTAAAGTATAACTGCACATTTAGTCTGATTATACTTTTCTTTTTAGTGCTTCCAGTTCATACTTATGTCCAATGCCGCTCCTCTAAGACCTTTACTGTGTGACCTGCTGTACTGCACAGTCTCTGCCCTAAATCTTTTGATAATGTTATCTACTTCACAGCCTCTGTTTACTGTAATAGAATACCCATCAGCCTTCTGAAAGACTGAATACTTCTCTGAAAATTTCAGCAAGATGTTGTATGGTGCCACATTGGCCACACAGTGAAGAGATTGGAGGAGTTGTAGGGATGTATGACCTGTGATTAAGTGCTAGGGTAGGGGGTTATAAAAGGAGTAGTGTGTTTATAAAGGAATTATCATGGGAGGAGTCCATTCCCATTAGGCTAGATAACAATTTAATAATAGCAGCTGTGGCTTGGCAGTTGCATTGGCCACAGAGGGGGTACAAAGCACTTTGAAGATCCAGAAGAGGCAACAGTTCAAGAGAGGCAAGATACCCAGTGGCATTGAAGGAAAAGAACTCAGCGTGAAAAGTGAGATCCCTTAGAACAGTGGTTCTCAACTCCGGTCCTCAGGACCCACTAACAGGCCAGGTTTGCAAGATAACTGAAATACATCACAGGTGATATCATTTGCTGCTCAGTGATTGCAGTATTCTAGTCTGCATCTCCCCAAGGTAATACTTAAAATCTGGCCTGTTGGTGGGTCCTGAGGACTGGAGTTGAGAACCACTGCCTTAGAAGAAATGTGATGCAGGGCATAAGCAGCTGCCCGGTCTTCACCAAAGCACCCTACAAGGTTTTGCTGCTGAAGGCTCCCAGGTTAGAGCCCTCTAACTCATCCAAGCAGCCAGCTACCAAGGACTGAGTGCTGATACACAGGAAGATTCTCTTGCAGCACTGGGATGCTGGGATCATGGGAATGTTAAAGCACAGTCTGTGGCAGGCTTGAGTGCTGAAGGCTACAGAACATAAAGACAAGAGTCCTACTGCACAGGGGTGCTGGTGAGGACACACAGGGATACTGGAGTTGGGTACAGGGTCACTATAACAGGAAACAGGCTGGAGTACACAGGGTCACTGAAGCTAAAATAGAAGCTGGGGGTGCACAAGGTCACTAGAGATCACTGGAGGTTTATGAGGTACTGAGGAACACTGGGGAGCAGCAGACAGACGCTGGTTGTCTGGCTGCTAGTGTGCGGATGCATTGCTCAAACGTTGAGCCACACGCCAGCTAGCCCTTTATAAGATGGCACCTCCCTGTTATTGGCCAGTGCCAGTGGAACCCAAAGCCAGTGGCCACACAGAGGGAAAGACCCATCACTGGAGCATGGAACAGAAGAGTGTAAAAAGAGAGTTGCTCCAATTTATTTTGCGCCCTGTTCCTGGCTCAAATATAGACATTTATGAACTGAAAATAGAGAACTAATAATTAATTTAGCACAAACATATGTAAAATGCTACATATCTTTTCTGAAGTATTCAGAAACATTTAGCTCATAGGACAATGCAAATAAATCTAAGACATTATATAAACCAAGTAGCATATATTCAGATTACAGAAACCTATTTTACTACCAAGAAAGGCTCTATTTTACTATCAACTCATCAAGGATGGCCTAGATTTGCTATATGGCTAAATACAAAATTAAAATACATTTCTGTTTATTGGTTTACCCGCCAAATTATTTAAAACTATGTTCAGTCAATGTTGTGATTCAAGTCCCTCTGCCAAACTTATTTATTGCTGAACCAAGAAATTAGTGTACCAGACAGGTGACATACTGTACTCAATTCTTGGTTCTTAGTTCGACATTGCAACTTCCTTAATGAGACATGCAGCTCGCTATGTCACTTCTCATCCTTTAGCCTGCTCATTGGTCAATAAAACAGCAGCATCCCTGTGTCCAAATAAGGGGAGGCTAATGGAAAAGGCAGTAATTCTAAATAAGGAAGCAGTACATCACAACTTGCACATCAAAAGATGTCTGATCACAGTGCATTTAGCTGGTTGCCTTGAGTTTCACTTTAGAATACATTCGTTTTTTTAAATTTTTTAAATACAAAATACACTTACTAACTTGTGATCTGTAGAGTGGTTGAGGAATGTCATGGAAATATTTAACACTAACTTTAATTTAAACAATATAGTATACACGGTATGATGCTTATGTTATAAACAGCTATGTTAAAATGCAATTGCTTAATACAGATTTCAAGCAAATGAGTGTTACATTTTCCCCATTTTAACCTATTTTAACTTATTTTAGTCTACTGCATCTACCTAGGTCTACCTTCTTTCATGAATCACACTGGCTGTGTCACCCCACACACTTGGATTCAGTATATTGTGTTTCTCCATAATACTGATTTGTGGGTTTGTATTTATGCCAAATAGGTCTGTTCTTACCTCCAAGCTCATATTATGCATTAACCTCCCTGGCGGTATGATTATTTCAGAGTTTTGATGCTCAAAGGCCTGTAGGCCTGTAATTTTTAGGAATAACACACCTAAATCTGTCCAAACAAGAGGGTGCCTTTAAAGTCCCAAAGTTTTTAGTCTTTTGATATTTCAGTGTTTGATGACGGATTTCCCCGCGAATCACTATCGCACAATTCTGTAAGTGATTCTAATTTATCACTGTTTCCTAGCTGGTCTAAAAGCACTTTTGATGTGAAGGTACGCTTTTTGGTTGCTATGGACAATCTCCAGTTTCCAGGCAGAAAGAACAGTATTTATAATATAAAACTGCATGCAGGGCACTGGACAAACCACTAGGGACTAAAGGGATGTGAAATAGTTTTATACAGTAATGTAATCTGTAAGATTACAATGTACTGTATGTGTATTGTGTTTTTAACTTTTTGAATTTGGCGCCATGCTCTGTCCAGGGAACGGATCCCGGCATTGTAGAGACACGGCTCGCACACACAGCGGGGAGACATTGCAGGATTCTGGGGACAAGGTAAGTAACTTTGCCTGGATCCCGCGATGCGATCCCGAGTGTGGCTCTGGGTTATTGGTACTGAAAATTCACCCTGAGCCACACTTGGGAATACTGCCAGGGAGGTTAACTGATATTATGAATTTATTCAACACCACTGGCCAGTATCTCCTGGGCCATGTTCACTTGTTGTGGTGCTGTATTTACCGATGGCTCACACACAGGCTTGTAATGCTTCATGGGCTGATGTCATAACAGCATAACAGTGGGTCTGATGCATGACATCACCACATTGCATAATGTCATTGTGTTGCATGATGTTTAACCATGTCCATGCATACTGCTGTGCTACCCCGTTGTTACCTGCCACCAGTGTTTTTCCAAGGCCATAATCTGGGGTTGCTTTTGGTGGCTTAAGTAAGGTGCTGCTGTTTTGGTCATAACAGAAATGTGCAGCAATGTACATAATTGCATATAATGCATGCACAATTGCTTACATTATGCTTGGTAGGAGGTATGTTCCATTAGAGGGAGAGATTCTCAGAGGGTTTGGAGTTTTATATAGTATTTAAAACCATTTCCTTAGTTTTTCCTCAACACTGATGATGGAGAACTGCACCTCACCAAAAACTCAATCTTTTTTTTAACCACATAAATTTATGTTAGAACTCTGATTAAGACACAATTGTTAACAGGCAATGAGTAGAAGCACTATTTTAAATTTTTTCCCTACAGCATTCTGAAATTATATACATTTTCTTACATCTGCAATTTGTATGTCACAATGGTATAGAACACAGTTATTGAAAAAAGGGCTTCACACTGTCTTTACATTTCCCACTGTTAAGAGTATCAGTGACTGCAGTGACACATTTCTGGTGTTTCTTGCAATATTTATCATCACCTCCACAAAAGATATAGATCTATATTTAAAATGCATTTACAGGGTTCAGCAAATGTAATCAAGATGTCAGAACCTTTTGATGTTTCTTGAACATCAAGCAGTTTATTTAATGCTAATGTAAAACTGTATTCTACTATTTTATATGTGCTAACATTCAGTAATTTTATTTCCACTTACCTCTATGGTACATCAAATCTGACTAGAACTGGGGCCTGTAGCCCAGAAGAGCACGTTTGGCATTTTCATTGAGCAAAGGCTGTGTATTATTTTAAAACTCAGTTAGTGTGCCTTTGTTTACAGGCTGTATTTTATAAAAATGGCATCTGCCCAGAAGTATTGTTTCCTTTTGAGAGCATACAGTTCAGTACTGGACCTTTCATTCTATAAGTAGCGCATGGAGTGCTAAGCACAATTTTTATAAACCCCGCAGAAGGAAATCACCCTCTACATAAGTCTGACCATAACATGAATTCTCACATTGTTAGTATATTGAAGTAGATGTAAACCCTAACGAACTTGAAATTGAATATGCTAAAGCATTACACAAACAATTACCATGATTATTTTTAATTCAAGAATTGTCTTCTTTTTTTTTTTTCATCTCAGCATCGCTGATCATCTGCAGCATCTTTGCAGCCACTTCCTGTGTATACACATGCGCTCCAGGGATGGGTGCATGGCATTTCTCTGAGTGGATTTCCTGACAGAGATGACAGTGGACCATACCTGTATAATGTTTGTTGAGTGGGTCACCTATAGCCTCTATCAGAAGCTTGTGTGACAAGGTGACAACTCTGGAAAGCAATTGTGAGATAGGGAAAATGTGGTGTCACCCTGTAACATGAGGTTCCTAAAAAAGGAGCTTCAAGGATCATCAGGTATTATTTTAATGAACACTTCAGATTTAAAAATATTGACAATGACTTTTCAAATTACATTAATATGTTATAGCTCACTTGACAATTTAGTGATAGGGTTTACTTACTGTATACTTTAACCTCCCTGACGGTTTTCCCAAGTGTGGCTCGGGGTTAAATTTCTGCACCATTAGCGGTAACCCCGAGCCACACTCAGGATTACATCTCAGGATCCTGGTGCAGTGTACTTACCTTGTCCCCAGGTCCCCCGCTGTGTCTGCTGGCTCTGTCGCCTCCGAAGCCTCTCTGTGCCAGGCTCTGTTACCTGTGAGCTTCGTGACGCATGGGGGCGGAGCCTGCCGACAAATTTAAAAAAAGTGAAAATCATAACACATACAGTACTGTAATCATACAGATTACAGTACTGTATGAAATTATTTCACATCCCTTTTGTCCCCAGTGCTTTGTCCAATGCCCTGCATGCAGTTTTATATGATATATACTGTTCTTTCTGCCTGGAAACTGGAGATTGTCCATAGCAACCAAAAAGTGTCCCTTTACGTCAAAAGTGGTTTTAGACCAGCTAGAAAACAGTGTTAGTAAATTAGAACACTTGCAGAATTGAGCGATAGTGAAACGTGGGAAAATTCATTTTATTATTATTATATTATTATTTTTTATAATTATTTATATTTATTTATTATATTATAATTTATGATTTTGCGTTTCAAACATCATCATACCCAGGATATCTACTAGACTCTTGGTGGACAGATTTAAGTGTGTTATTGCTAAGAATTACAGGCCTACAATATAAAACGCCAAATTTCTATGCAAAATGGATGTACTGCTTTGAGACGTAAAAATCGGACATAATCATGCCGCCAGGGAGGCTACAATGAAAGATAAAATAGCTCAAAACTTTTCTGCAATTCCCCAAAAAATGCTACAAAAAAAAAGGCATGGGAAGTATTTATCTCATGAAACTATTTGGTATTTTAACTCATGACATGTCATATTCAGTGGGATGGATACAGCAGAGAGGGATTAGAACACCTGTCAGCTTTTACTGCTGTCTGTGTCCCCATTAGGGAGATTCACTTTCTCTATTTTCAGTTTCTCCTTATCACTGAAAGGAAAATAAATTCACATATTTTGGGTTGGTATCGAACAGTAGTAGCGGAGAAATCTCCCCCAATGGGTCAAAGATGGCAGAAAAAAAACTGACAGGGGGTCTAACTTTCCATTACTCTAACCAAAATTAAACAGAATGTTTTGTCTTTAGTTACATTCATTGCTATATCTTTTGAAATGTCTGTTTTGTCTTGTTAGAGAATAGCTATTGTCATTCTCTGATGTTCTTAAAAGTGTCACCCTGGCTGCCATCTACCAAACCTTCAAATTGATGACACCCCTCTGCCAACAGCTCAAGTTCCACATCTTTGTTACTTGTCTATCCCTAACCTGCTTCTGGCTTGCAAACATTTTTTTGCCAAAAATAATTTCAAAGATATTTGTGAAGAAGTAAAGTATTCCCACTACATATGACATATTTTCACTTTGGAGTGACTGGGAGATTTATGCAGCAAATGATATATATGCTTGTATGTGCACAAAAAAGTCTCTGAAAATCTGGCAGAATGACAGGAGAAAATACATATATTTCACTACATGTAAAGGGGTTGATTTACTAAAGGCAAAAAAAACTGTGCACTTTGCGGCAGAGCTTAGTAAATGAGGGGGAGCTCTGCCGACTTCTTTCATCCAATCATGTGCAAGCAAAAATGCTTTTTTTTCATTTTCCTTGCATGTGATTGGGTATTCTTTTTAAAGTGAAGCTTTACCTCAATTATTAAGCTCTGGAAGAACTGCACATGCAAAGTTCACCATCTATTTACCTTTAGTAAATCAACCCCATTGTGTCTGTGTTTTTATCCATATTTGGGTTTCTATGTATTACTGTTGAGAGATGACTGATCCCCAATGGTAGAGACTACTCTAAATGGGCTATTATATTTTTACATTCCTTAAATATCACATGCCTGGAGCACTACTACCACTACGTATTTACCACATGCATTTACTTATTTATTTCCTTTAGTCAATTTACTTTAATCCCGCTTCATTGATGTATTTAACAAGCGTTTTTGTTGTTTGAGATAAATACCGCATAAAGGAATAGTGAATTGACATTTTCAGCATTGCATGCGCATTTGAGAAAACTGTGTCAGATCACCTAAATACCACATGCAATCTGCTTTATTGTATGGAGCCCAGAGTATTATAAACAATTGCCATTTTTTCATAAAATACTGTTGTCGTTCTTTTTTACAGTTGTGTTTCTGATCCCCTTTAACTTTCTTTAGCCACTTCTTGTCTACATGCCTTTATTTCTGCATCAGCAACACACCATTGCTCTGGACTGCATTCATGATAGTGACTATCAGTTCCCACATTATAAAGTATTCCATGATTGAAAGACGGGGACTTTTCTTTTTTTTCTGTCCTCCATTTATAGAGTGTGTTTCATCATGGAAACTGATAGCACGGCTTCTATGAATGGAATATAGAAATGACAGGCATAATCAGCACCGGACAAGTGCCTGCCATAAGTGCAGCTGCTCATATTACCCCCACACCATGAGAAAATCACCACTTTGGGGGTATTTAGGGGAAGTGTGCTTAGAGTTTCAAGAAAACACAGCCACCAACACATGGCATACTATTAATTAATGTTAAGTACCATCGGTGGTGTTGATGTTTTAAAAAGAAAATCACTAAACTTAAATCAGATTTGGATTAAGATCTAGTAACTTAGTTTAGGACTTTTAATAAGCCTATATGTATTTACATATGCATTGGCTTTTGCATGCAAGCATGAGGGGATGGGGGCATTTTAAAAAAATGTTTTTGGTTTTTTTTATACCTTGGTTTAATTTTTTATTCTTTTAAACTCTAAACCGTAATCATCCTTTGTAACAGAAATAGGGCATGGCAGGTCTTCTTTACGGAGAGATCTGGGGTCTATAAGTCCCCATCTCTCCTCAATGCTGGAAAGCATGAGATTAAAAAAAAAAAAAAAAAAAAAGATCTTAGGTTTTCCAGCAAACAAATGGCAGTATTTACATCTGCCAGAGCTGGAAGTGACATCATGAGATGGCTGGGGACCATCTTGTTCATGGCCGATTGCATGGGAGAGACTGGGGGGGACGTCCCCTCTAGCTGCCTGTAAAGGCAATCAAGTGGCTATGATGGCTTTTACCTTGCAGGAAATCTCTGGCAAAAAATATCTGCAAAAAAAAGATATCTGAATGATGCCTGTAGCTGCAGGCATCAGTCAGATATCACCACTCAAGTCCAGGACATCATAGGATGGCCTACGGGCAGCAGGTGGTAAATACAAACTAGAAAATCAGTGTACAGTAGAAGTACTGTGTTGAATTGGAAAATGTAGATTTCATTTATTAATCATTACTATAGTCTTCAGACATCTTTAGAGGTCATTCTTTTGTTACTTAATTAATTCCACCTTCAGAAAAAGAATTTTTATACACAGAGATATAAATAATAATATAAAAAAATATTTGCTGCATATTGAAAAAATACCTCAGAGACATAAAACTATTCAGCCTTCAGCTAATTTCAGAAGTTTACATTCAAGCGTAAAAGGCAACATAAATAATGCCTGTTGGAAGAAGATGATGATATGAGTGTTTAAATGTATCACACTGGAACATTTACAGGGCAAGATCTCATATAATAGCTGCCTTAGTTCGGTGATTGCGTTGGAGGAGTATTACAAACTGAATAGTATGAAGCAGTCTTTTAATCTGTGCATATCAATGACCTTTGTAAATGAATCTTCATTAAAGCTGAACTGTAGCCCTTAAGAATTCCTAGTGAAAGGCAGCTGGAGTGGAATTTTATACTTAAACAATATTCCTAGGTTAAAAACTAATCTTGGAAAAAAGCCATACCATCGGACTGTCTGACAACAGAGTTGAAATAACTTTACTGGTTGGGGTAGGACTTAGTAAAGAATTACATCTCAGCATAATTATGCTTATCCTCTTCACAGAACTATATTTCACAGGATGCCTTGTGAAAACTGTAGAAGGGGACATAAATGAAGGGTGGAGATAGGTAGAATTAGTAAAGTCTGGGCACACAGCACTGATTTGCCAGGAGAGAGTTGCTTTAACCGCATGCCGACCAGCCGCCGCAGTTGTACTGCGACAACATGGCTCGGCTGCGAAAATCGCCGTCATGTTACGTCGGTAACATAGACAACCACTAGGGGGCGCGTGCGCGCTGCCCCCTGCTCGTCCCCTACTGGCCCCCCGCTGGCCCATGGAGCCGATGCGAGTGCCCGGTGGTCGTGATCACCGCCGGGCTCCTGCAATCGCTCGGGGCACACGGAGAACTGGGATCTGTGTGTGTAAACATGCAGTTTCCGGTTCTCTGAGGGGAGAACAGACAGATCGTCTAATCATACAGAGTATCAACAGCGATCTGTCATCTACCCTGCACAGTCCCACCCCCCCCTCAATTAGAACACACACTAGGACACACTTAACCCCTTCACTGTCCCCTAGTGGTTAACCCCTTCACTGCCAGTGACATTTTTACAGTAATCAATGCAATTTTATTGCATTGATCGCTGTAAAAAGGCCAATGGTCCCAAAAATGTGTCAAAATTGTCCGACGTGTCTGCCATAATGTCGCAGTCCCGATAAAAATTGCAGATTGCCGCCATTACAAGTAAAAAAAAATTAATAATAAAAAAGCCATAAAACTATACCCTATTTTGTAGATGCTATAACTTTTGTGCAAACCAATCCATATACACTTATTGCGATTTTTTTACCAAAAATATCTAGAAGAATACATATCGGCCTAAACTGTGGAAAAAAATTTAAACCGCAGAGGCGATCAAATATCATCAAAAGAAAGCTCTATTTGTGGGGGAAAAAAAAGACATCAATTTTGTTTAGATGCAACATTGCATGACCGCGCAATTGTCAGTTAAAATGACGCAGTGCCAAATCGCAAAAAGTGCTCTGGTCAGGAAGGGGGTAAAATCTTCCGGGGCTGAAGCTGTTAAATACAGAAATAAATTATTGTACAGTAAGTAGTTAATGTGCTTAGATATGACCCAGCAGATATGTCAATCTTTAAGGAATGCTTAGATGACCCTGCAATCTATTTTTTCATTAAATCATTATTTACTGTGTTTTTCTTCCTTCTTGCAATGTCCTCCATATGCTTTTGAACCACTCCTTTGCCCCCTTCACCTTTATTTGTTTGGAACGAGCAGTGCACATTAGTTGTGGTCATGTGAACTTCTTTATGCACACTACAAATCCCATAGTCCATAGTCTCCCGTCCCTAGTTCATCTTGGGAGTGAGCAAGAAAGAGTGGCTACATTCCTAAATACAGTGAAACCATGGAGAATAATCGTAGGCCACCCTCTAACAGGAAATGATATCTCAGAAACAAAAAAAATTGTTTTTACTTTTTGAGTTAGGAATACATACTTGAAAAAAAATATTTTTAAACCAGGGTTTAGTGTCACTTTAAAAGGGTTTTAAAAGGTGTAATGAGCTTTGAATGGCTTCTAAGTATTATAGAATCCAACTAATTTGAACAGGTCATTCGTTTAGCGTTAACCATGAGTAATGGCCCTGGAATTATTGCTCTCAGTCAAGTGTGCACGTCAATGTGTAGCATCTGTATCACATGCAATGTTTTCGTATGTACGCGGTCCCAACAAGCATGTTTTTGGGGGGTATTTAAGTGCTTGGGTGTAACTTTATTCTTTGAAATAAATTGTATACTTTCACTAAAACTTTACTTATGTCACAAAGGGGAAAGTTCCCTACGTAATATAACATTTTTAAAGGTTCTCTTTAATGAGACATCAGGGGTCTTTTTGCATTTCACTTGCAATCTGCTCTCCATTAGCTATTTCCATGGCCAAAAGGGTCAAGGTATGTGTCACTAGAAACCAGAAATGACATTTTACACATCGCATCTGAGTTCATTCTAGCAAGAGGAGATAAGCAAGTGGATGTTCGCTGGTCCCCCCCCTCCACCTGATGGTGCCGTGTGGGTCCCAGGGGCCAACAGGTGGGACAGTGGAGCTTAGGAAGCATGGTAGAGAGGGTTGTGACAGGAGAGCACAGTCCAGGGGTCACAGAAAGTGATGAAGGTGATGTTCTGTATAGCCGCTGGATCACTTATATTAAAAAAACAACAGTCGGCTTGTGAAGTGTACACACATTCCGGAACACATTGCCCCTGCCTCCACTGCCATAAGCCTTACAATGGTGGCAGTAAAAGGGCTGTATGTATTTTACAGAACACCAATATTTTCTTGCCCCCCCCCCCTCAGCAAACTCTGGCTGGCAAAATGCTTTGCCCTTCTTTTTTCAAAGTTTTTGCCTTTCTTTTTTCAAATAATGCAGCAGTGGACAAAAGTAATCAATAAGAAAAAAATAACAGTAACACGTGAATTTTGTTCCTTGAGCACCTCAAACCTAAAAAACAACAAACATAAAAAATACACATAGTAAAACCTTGCTGTAAAATAAGTTTGCTATGGGCAGGACAGCAGCTAAAAGTGACTCCCTTTGGGACCCATGGGTCAAGTACCTGTCTGGAGAACCTCCATCCATACCCGATTAAGGCAGTTACAGGATGGCGGGATTCCGTGTCCGAGGTCATACCCTACTTTTCCCCTCAACCCTTCCCCTCTTCTCTTTTTCTCTTCTCAATCTTTGCTATTATATCTCTTGGGTCTTCTGGCCTATTCCCTATAAACCTAGAACAGTGGCTACTTCCTCAGAGTGAAGACCGGTTTCTGGGAGACGAGGGATGCAGCTTCCTTTTTCTGAAGGTATAGATCCCCTTCCACAAATGTACACAGCCCCTGCTAGGTGCATCTCCAACCCACCAAGGTTTTACGAGCCGATCCTAAACTTGGAAATGCAATATGTAGCTGCTCTGTCATTTAATGTACAACGAGCCTGAGATGTGCCTTGTTAATGTAACATTTAGAGTTTTGAACGAGTTCTCGGGTTACCCCACATTGATAGTACAATCTATACTGACTGTGAAGATTTTTACCTGGAAGAACGCACATTTTATATGTTCTTTTATGTTTTAAACATGTTTGGTCTCTTACTCATGCAGTATGTATTTTACATTGCGGGAGATATGCGTTCTTTGTCATAACTTTTGTATTCCTTCTTATGAAATACTTCAATAAAAACATTGAAACAGAAAAGTGACTGATTCCCTCAAATCAACCACAAGCTAAAATTAAAGACAAAATATCCACAAATACTAATAGGAAAGAGGCAGCAAATGGGTTGAATGCCCAAAGAGCTGACAATCAGAAGTACAGCACAGCTTCCTAACTGACCATCATTTCTTTCTATGCAGGTTGTCAGCTTTCCCTATCAAAATAGCAGAGTTACAATACACTGACAATAAGACGCTCTGTGCCCCCATTTTTTAAGTGACAGGCTGGCATATTCAGAAGTACTCTTATTGGCCTTTCTAAGCCTGCTTGCCATTAAGGCCATGCAGTGCACTATGGTTGAAAAAATGTGGGTCAACAAATTTGTACAAAAATTGACTCAGAGACTGCAAATAACAAACCCACAGAATTTGTCACAAAACCAAACCTCATCCCTAGTGTGTGTATATACTGTATTACCCTTTATTTTTTTGATGCTTTCACTAAAACTGCTATTCAGAGTTCCTACTTTCAGTGACCATGTCACTGTCTCAGTGATGTTAACATATCTTATTGGCTGTCCAGCAGCAGGGTCCTGTCAAGCCCCAGGAGATAACATCATGATGAGCGGGGGGCAATAAGACCAGTGCCCAAAAAGGGTGACATGGCAAGTAGGCTCAGTAGAGTAGAAAAAGATGTCAGAGAATTTTTTTTTTTATTGTCACTGGGTGGGAGTAAAGGAGGGGCAACATTTTCCTGGAAATACATTGTTTAAAATGTTTTATATTTGTCTAGGGCCTTTTAATAAAATAAATGGTTTTTAAGTAAGAATAAAATACATCCTACATGAATATTGTTCTTCTGTATAGACACAGAAAGAAAAGCAATCATTCCACATAGGTGATTCTTCTAACTGCACAAAAATTACTTGTTGCTGTCATAGATACAAAGATCTACACTTTCCACTGCATTGAACATATTAAGAGCATACAACACCTGTGTTAATGCAAAACAAATTTATTTTCCACGGCACTTCTTGGGGTTACCAAAGATTTCAATTGAATGGCACAAAAAGGTAATTTACTACAAGGTGAAAAGGACTGATAGCCGTATATCTAGTTACTGTGAAGCACATTCAATTGGCCTAGGTCTTTATGCACTGTAAATTATCCTTCTGCCATTTCACTGTTTTATTTTGAAAAGTATCTATTGTATTATTATAATACAAATTTTGCAAAATGAGAATTAAAACAAAAAATACACTTTCAATTTTTAAAGTAACAACTGTCTGTTCAAATCAAGATAATAACTGACCAATGCCCTCCAATAATGGTCTCATTTTGTCTTAGAAATTAGTGTATGCTTATTATGACTTAAATATATGTATAATCTAGCACTAAAACTCCTAAATGGACATTATGATTGATTTACTAAATGCAAATAGACAGTGCAATTTGCAAGTGCATTTGCACTTGTTTTACCCAGAGCTTAGTGAATGTGGTGAAGCTCTACTTTTTAAAGAATACCAAATCAGGTTCAAGAGAAATTAAAAAAAAACAAATAAATAAAAATGTTTGCTTGCACATGATTGGATGATAAAAATCAGCACATTCACTGAACTCTAGGGCAGTAATGACGAACCTTGGCACCCCAGATGTTTTGTAACTACATTTCCCATGATGCTCAACTACACTGCAGAGTGTATGAGCATCATGGGAAATGTAGTTCCAAAACATCTGGGATGCCAAGGTTCGCCATCACTGCTCTAGGGAAAATAAGTGTAACTGTATTTACAAAGTGCACAATTTATTTGCCTTTAGTAAATTAACCCAACTGATTCCCAAATTGTAATCTAGAGGTTCTATATACACTTTTTTTTCATACAAGTTTCACCCAACTTTCACCCAGAATTTTTTCAACCCACTTTCTTTCAATGAATCCAATTAGAAAATGTGCAAATCTTGGATGAAAGTTGTGTAGAAACATGTATTGATTCCTGAATGTTAAAATGATTAAACATTATAATGTATAAATGTATTGAACATACCACCTTCTTAATATGTCACACTTTTTAGCCCTTTCTCCCAAAACCTCTACTTGCCTCCTCTTTCCGTTTTTATGTCAGCATAAGCTTCAAAAAATGAGACATTTTCATGATATCTAAATCTAAAAAAAAGTACACAAACATTTGACAATACGGTAAGGCCATTACAGTCCAGTCACAGCTTGAAAATAATCACTCTTGCTGCCAGAAACCTACAACACACAGTCCTTTCAACAACATGACCATTACATAGCCTCTGTTAAGGTAATATCGCTGCGGCGACCTGTGAGCATTTCTGGCCCTCCTCCTACCCCCGCTGCCTTCTGGGACACACATAGGTCCTAGGAGATAGCGGGGACCATTACTGCCGATCTCCTTTACTCACAATGCCAGCTCCTGCACCCGAAGCTGATTGCCAAATCGGCTCAGGGTGCCGACATCGCGGGATTCCTCGACAGGTAAGTGTTCTTGTATTAAAGACTTTTATTTAATAATTTTTTCCAAACTGGAGCTCCTCTTTGAATGACTAGAGCAAAATGAAAGGACACAATGGGGTGGATTTACTAAACACACATAGGGGTTAATTTACTAAAGGCAAATTGATTGTGCACTTAGTAAGCTTAGCTTAGCTTAGTAAATGAGGTAAAGCTGCACTTTGCAAAGAATACCCAATCACATGTAAGAAAAAAAAGAAAACCAGCATTTTTGCTTGCACATGATTGAATGAAGGAAGTCAGCAGAGCTGCCCCTCATTTACAAGCGTTGGAGCAACTGCACTTGCAGAGTGCAACTGCACTTTGCAAAGTGCACAGTCTATTTGCCTTTAGTAAATTAAAAACATAGACTGTACACTTTAACCTCCCAGGCGGTATGATTATTTCAGATTTTTGCATCTCAAAGCGATACAATTATTTTGCATAGAAATTTGGCGTTTTATATTGTAGGCCTGTAATTCTTAGCAATAACACACTTAAATCTGTCCACCAAGAGTCTAGTAGATATCCCGGGTATGATGAAGTTTGAAACACCAAATAATAAATTATAATATAATAAATAAATATAAATAATTATAAAAAATAATAATATAATAATAATAAAATAAATTTCCCCACGATTCACTATTGCAGGTGTTCTAATTTACTATCGCTGTTTTCTAGCTGGTCTAAAACCACTTTTGACGTAAAGGGACAATTTTTGGTTGCTATGGACAATCTCCAGTTTCCAGGCAGAAAGAACAGTATATATCATATAAATCTGCATGCAGGACACAGGACAAAGCACTGGGGACAAAAGGGATGTGAAATGATTTGATACAGTAATGTAATCTGTAAGATTACAGTGTACTGTATGTGTTATGAATTTTCACTTCTTTGAATTTGCCGCCAGGCTCCGCCCCTGTGCGACGCGACGCTCGCAGGGAACGGAGCCTACCACACAGGACATCGGGGCAGAGGACAGAACCCGCAGACACAGCGGGGGGACGTTGCAGGATCCTGGGGACAAGGTAAATACACCGCACCAGGATCCTGAGATGTAATACCAAGTGTGGCTCGGGGTTACCGCTAATGGTAAAAACAGAATCTGTTGCGCTTAGTAAAACATATAGTAGAAGCTGCTGACACAAAAATTGCTGGATACAATTGAAGAGATATCAATAGGAAAGGTGCAGCGCTAAAAAATATTAATGTAAAAATGTCCCAATAAGAACCAAAATAAATGTGGTCAAACAATAGTCCTCTTCGTCAGGAAGAAATAATACTCTAATCAGTGAGATCCATATTAAAAGGAGACGCAGAAGAGAGATGAAAACACTGTCACCAACACTCAAACAAACTGACCCTTAGCATCAGTTTATGGGTTATACACGTGTGTAGAAAAAAGGCAATCTTCATAGAAGAAACCAACAATTTTCTAATGGAATAGCACCAACATATTCCCCTCTGAACTAAATGGAAGGCTTTAGATCTCCTTTTGGTACCTTTCCTATTGTTACCGCTAATGGTGCTTTTCCCGAGTGGAGCCACACTGGGGAAAACCGCCAGAGAGGTTAAAGTTCAGTTGCACTAATTTTCCCCACAGCTTAGTAAATGTCATAAAGGTTCACTTTGTAAAAAAAAAAAACAATCAGATGCAAGGAATTTTTTTTTTTTAAACAGCATTTTTAATTGCACATTATTGGATGATGCAAATCAGCAGAACTTTACCACTTTTTCTTTGGGTAAAATGAGGGAAACTGCACTTGCAAGTTGCACAGTCTTATTGCCTTTAATAAATCCACCTCAATGTAGCGACTGCATATATAAACTGCATATATAAAAATAATTGTAATGTATTTAATATTAAAACTGAAAAAGGATTTAAGGTTCAATTATGGTGAAAACTTTTTTTTTTTTTTGGGCAAAAGTAAGAACTGTAAACGTTTTATTGCTGCTTTTATCCTCATTGGGTAGATAAACTCTTACTTCCTGTCTTAGTTACCCAGGGACAAGAGAGGGTGCAGATGTCACTGGGGCTGGAAGACATCAAAAATGATAAAGAGCCGTTCTTATCCCTTCTACGTCTACTAAATTTAGATTTGTCCTGTTGGCATGAGATTAAAAAATAGTGGAGGTCTGATAAAGAAGCAGCAGAAGAGGTGGAGGAGGCACAGGTTACCAAAAAAAGTAAGAGCAGGGAGATCTTTAGATTTCAAGTCCCCAGGTACAGATTCCTATCCAGCAGTGCCTCAGGTAAACAATGAGCAGCACAAGGGTGACATCAGTAGCCTATTAACGCTTCTTCATTTTCTAATAAGTAAGCCAATTTTACCTTTTTGAACATAGGTCAACTTTAGGGGTGAAAATGTTCTTTTATTGCCTTTGATATTTAGCAATTAATGGTAGCACATTAACAGTGCTTTAGAGCACTGTCCCTAATTGGTCTCCTTGCCTTGAACACTTGCATCTTGAAATCTAAATAAGATCATATTTAATGAGGATTTTCTAAATTGTATTTCATCCTCAAACCCAGTAAAAGAAATGCATTTGGTCTTTTAAGAGCCCTACATGCGTTGTGTTTATTCAGTTTCAAGCATGTGGTGCACAGCATGTAATTTGAAATGACATTAAATGTATAACACTTTGTTGCCTAACCTGTTACATTGAATTTCACAGGAAATAAGACTTATGTAGCGTTTCTCTACCAGTGTCAGAGAAGGTAAGGGCTTATTTCAATTTACATTGACAAACAGGGAAAAAGTAACAAATATGAATACAATGAAAAGAATGATATATTATAATTTATAATATATTCAGAGAAAATAGTAATATTTTTTCTCTTTCCTATAAGAAGCATTTAGTAACAACAAAGATCTTTTGAGAAGTATGAAGGCAGCTTTTTCTGTCAAGAAGTTAATGTTTGCATACTTTATAATACAAAATAATATATGAAATATTAAAAATAAAGCAAACCAAGATGAACTACTTCATAAATCCAACTTTAAATTTACTATTAATAGGTTTGAATCAGGGATAGGTAATATACAAACATGAATAATGCTGTGATAGACTTCATACATGACGGGTTAATAAGAGCATGTAAATATAAACTGCAAGGAAACACAAGAAACTTTTCCTCTGTATGGGTAATATATTTAGGTGCAGTGGCGGCTGGTAGTAATTTTGTTGGGGGGGGCGGCAAACAGTGCATCCTCCACCCCCACGGGTGGCTTCCCTGGCTCTCCTTCAAAAGCATCACAAGTAGCTTCTCCTTCCCCTGCTCGGCGGCTCCTGTCTCCTCCCTCCTCCTCGGCGGCCAATCAGAGCACTTCTCCTTTCAGCCAGTCGGGAAACGGGTCTCACACCCGTGCTTCCTGATTGGCGGAGAGGTGATTCAGTATGAGAATAGGGAATATTCATTCCCTATTCTCACACACCTGGGTGGGCTCCGAGTGCATTCTCAGCACCCCAAGCCCACCCTATTTTGAAGCCTATTAGAGCCTCTGGCTCTAATCGGTGCTTCAAAAAACCACTCACCCCTCATTGGAATCCATGCGCCCGGCGTCCTGAAAGGGGCCGGATGCATGGATGGGGGGTGGCGGTGATGGGGAGGCAGTGCCCCATACATACCATACATAAACTATGGTACATGGGCAATATAGAAGATAATAATAAAAAAAGACAAAGATGTACCACAGTAAAACAAATAAAGTAAAAAGGTAACCAATATACAAAAATGTCAGCTGACAAGTGATTGGCAAGGAGACACATTTATTTGAGATAAAGAAGAAGTTGTGGTGAAGATATTGATTTTCTGTCAATTCATTTCATAGTAGACTGCTGTGAACAATTCTCCTTTAGTCCAAAAATTTATCCCTTATATCAGATAAATGTTTCAGTCAAAATGTTTATTCACTGAGCAAAATTATAAACACAACACTTTTGTGTTTGCCCCTATTTAAATATTGTTCACAAATCTGTCTAAATCTGTGTTAGTGAGCACTTCTCCTTTGCCAAGGTAATCCATCCACCTCACAGGTGTGGCATATCAAGATGCTGATTAGACAGAATGATTATTGCACAGGTGTGTCTTAGGCTGGCCACAATAATAGGCCACTCTAAAATGTGCAGTTTTACTGTATTTGGGGGATCAAGGGGGGGTCCAAAAACCAGTCAGTATCTGGTGTGACCACCATTTGTCTCCCCCCCCCTTCATCCCCCATATACAGTAAAACTGCACATTTTAGAGTGGCCCATTATTGTGGCCAGCCTAAGGCACACCCGTGCAATAATCATGCTGTCTAATCAGCATCTTGATATGCCACACCTGTGAGGTGGATGGAGTATCTCGGCAAAGGAAAAGTGCTCACTAACACAGATTTAAACAGATTTGTGAACAATATCTGAGAGAAATAGGCCTTTTGTGTATATAGAAAAAGTCGTAGATCTTTAAGTTCAGCTCATGATAAGTGGGGGCAAAAACAAATGTGTTGCATTTATAACTTTGCTCAGTGAACATTTGTGAATGTTTTTAGCCTTTTTTTACATTAAAATGCAGGTGTATTTGCCCTAATGAATGGGAAAACATCACATACAATGTACATTAATAATACTACTAATTATTTAGGGAAAACTCTATACTTTTGAGAACTGAAAAATGTATGGTAACCACTGAGAAGCAGATATTAAAGTACTATTGGAGAGACATCTCCCTGTTCTTACAAATCTGTATGGTTCATGGGTCTGCTGCAAGGTTTTTCATAATTTAGCCAGGATATCACAGCAATAAACAGAAAGTGATTAGTTTCAATGATGTAATAATATGCAAATTCCATATTTTTTATTGTTCAGCTCCTGACCCCTAAACAGCTTGATAGTTGCAAGCAATGCTCAAATTAGTTGCAAAAACTGAGATGTGTATGGTTGTTGCTGTTGGACACCTGCAGAGAGACTATTAAAAGCATATTTGGAGGGGACAGAATATGTTACCATCACTCTTGGCTGCAAATGGTCAGCTATGCCTATCTCAAATTTCTATGAATTTCCCTTTTCAGCTGTACCTCACATCACATCTTGGATAAAAACAGGGTGGCTTTATTCTAAACTATTCTTGAGCAAGCCTGTTCTTATCTAACAAATACAGCATGTGTGCATTATGTTTAACCTCCCTGGCGGTATGATTATTTCAGATTTTTGGTGCTAAAAGCGGTACAATTATTTTGCATGGAAATTTGGCGTTTTATATTGTAGGCCTGTAATTCTTAGGAACAACTCACTTAAATCTGTCCAAACAAGAGTCTAGGCACAGGCACACTATGGACACCCCCCAGCTACGAAATTTAAAGAGATATTACACTTTTATTGTTTGACTTTAAGCATTATTAAATTCACTGCTCCTGAAAAAATGGCCATTTTTAAAACTTTTTTTTTGCATTGATCCATATCCCCTGGGGCAGGACCCTGGTCCCCAAACACTTTTTATGACAATAACTTGCATATAAGCCTTTAAAATTAGCACTTTTGATTATTCATGTTCGTGTCCCATAGACTTTAACGGTGTTCGCGTGTTCGAACAAACTTTTTTCCTGTTCGCATGTTCTGGTGCGAACCGAACAGGGGGGTGTTCTGCTCATCCCTACAAACCAACATGAGTACTTATTCCAATCTTTTTGTTGTCTGTAGCATATAACACGTCACACCAGAATCTCCTGAAGAAGCTTTGTTTTAAAGCAAAACATTTTGAGTGGTAGTGTCTGTACATGTGCCTTTCCATAGAACAATTGATTTTGGATATGGATGAAATATTGTTCTCATGTTTTTTATCTTTGTAATAAATATTACATTTTATCTATTTTGTAATTGTTTAGTACATTTTTCATGTCCAGCACCTTAAAAGTCCCGAGGTTTGTTATCTCTATTTCCCCCTCTTCTTTACTAGTTTATTGGGATGTGGTGTTTAATTTGATTCCTCTGTCTCACTCTGTACATAAAAATATTGCACTCACATGTATTTCTGCTGATCACAGCAATAATATCTACAGTAAAAAAACACATCCACCTGCTGCTGACTTATTCTACTCCCCAGAGCCGCTAAGCTTCTTTCACTCACCTAAGAGCTGAGCCGGTGTCTCCCAACCATACTCTACAGCAGTAATCTGGGCCAAGTGGATGGTTGGTGAGTACCAAAGCTCTCTCTGACATGTTTTGTCCAAAGGACTTTGTCAAAGGATTTTTAACCAAAGTCCTTTAGACAAAATGTGAAGTTGTCAGGAGGCTGAGATCGGTCAAACACTACTTACTC
Source organism: Lithobates clamitans (assembly GCA_037952925.1). Classification (NCBI taxonomy): domain Eukaryota; kingdom Metazoa; phylum Chordata; class Amphibia; order Anura; family Ranidae; genus Lithobates; species Lithobates clamitans. Next base: position 6,163,643 of record JBBGZY010000787.1, on the reverse strand, counting down.
CCCTCATATACATACTGCCCATTGTCATATCCACTGCATCTCCTGCACACACTTACCTTTCTCATACTCTCCAGACCTTTTTTCTGCACATACTACCTAGCATCATACCATTTGCACCCCTCTCCTACAGACATCCCTAATCTTTCCCCTTCTGTAACAGGCTCACTTTTGCCAGTTTAAGGTAAAATTTTAAAACAATAAATTTAATAGATAAGAAAAATAACTCATGCAAAAACAAATTGTATTTACATGTAAAAAATGAAGGTAAAATCTTTTAAAAGAGATATTCTACGCCATGTGCTTACAGTGGCACGAACAGTTATAGCTCAAAATTGGCTAAAAACGTCTGGGCCTTCAATAGTGGGATGGGTGTGTGAAATGAATGAGATGCAATCTTTGGAAAAATTGATCTTAATAGAAGAAAAAGTTATAAAACAAACCACAAAAATATGGCAGCAATGGGAAGAATTTCAAACCTCTGCAATAATCACACAATATTTATGAATATAATCATATTGGAATCCCTCCCTAAATCCCTTTTCCCCCTCTCCTTTCTTTCTTTTATTTTTTTTTCTGTTGTGATGAATGTATGAGTATATGTTAGTTAGTTGAACTCCTCAAGTTAGAATTTGACTAACGGTTAAGAGAGAATGGAATGGAGATTATCCTATACCTAAGATATAGCTGAGGCTAAGGATAGAAACTCGTATTAATGCAAATGTAGATACAAAGTAATGGATCTAGAAATATATTATTTCACAGGGGTGAAATATATGAGAAACACCTACAATATACTATGCTTTAAATCTTAAAAAGATGTAATTGAAGCAATGTAGACTGGATAAAATATAGGAAGGTGGAGAAGTATTCTTGGCATAATGAATATTTCTTATTCTAAATGTTCACAATATTCAATCGAAGTGTTGAATGTATTTTTGTATATCTTGTCAAAAATGAAAAATAATAAGATAAATTGTAAACAAAAATGAAGGTGTTACATGCAGAATAAATGAATGCAGTGTTGTTTTTTCATAAGGTTGGAATATATAATCATACTTTTAATGCCAAATTTTATTGTCTGTTGTGTACTTCATGCTATAGTCACATGTGCCAAAACAGAGTGTTTTGAATGTCATATTTTTTTTTAATCTGTGCTGAAGGGGAGTCCACAAATAGCATTCCATTAAGCCCCCATTGTTAGGTCATTAACATCTAAGCTTGTATTAGGCCATGTTCACACATAACCTAAGGGAGGCTAGAATTAATTAAGCTCCCTATAGGAATAATTTTAATTTTCCTGTCATCGTATTGTTGAAATGAGATGACCCACCAACACATATAAAGATTTTTACTTTATAGATTGGAACTAGTTTTAAAATACCTCCTTTAAAAATAACATTGTATATTACAGTTTGCAGTTTGTATAAACAAGAGAAACATAAAAAGACTAAATTAATGCTGAACTTCAGGCTAGCAACTAAACAGACAAATGAAAAAGTATGGAACTGTCTATTTAGCTGTCACACTAGCCAAAAAAAAAGCTTTATCCGGCTCAGCTCTTACCTCAATGAAGGAACAGCAGCATCACTCTGCCCTCTCTGCTTCCCCTTCCTGTCAGCATGTTCCCTGTGTTAGAGCGATGGCTAGATACACTACAGAAGAGTGTATCTGCCCCCTCGTACTTGCCCTCCTTTATCCTAGTCTGTCCTGATGTGCAGGGAATTACAAAAAGCTGATTTAAAGACTAATTCAGTTACTTTTGTCAGAAAAAAAATGTTTAATGATTTTTATTCAATACATAGCTGCATTCATTTGTGTTTTTGATACATGTACCAAAAGTTCAGCTTTAATAATACCTGAATTCCTCTGCAATCTATTTACAGCATAGCAATTTAATGTGTGATTTTTATTCATAAGTGTAACATATAATTATTATTAGGTCAAACATTCAAAGCTGCAAGCCAACTTTAAAAATCAGAGTAAAGAAATTGCCTTGCTACTAGAAGTTAGTGGCAAACAGCTAACATTTCAAACACACTGAAGGGAATTTCATTGAAAAAGTCACATACTAATTTAGTTCAGTCAACAGCTATAAATATCAAGGAATGCGGCTTATCCCCACCCAGCAATTGGTCTGCATACTGATTCATTGACATTTAAATTATATGCCAAACTCAGAACACTTTATGGAAATAAATGTGGTATTACCTTACAGAGAAAGTTGCTTTCTGCAGCTGATGCTGATGTTTTCCTTTTGCAAGTGTGGTATTGTGCATGTGTCTGAATCTTTATCAATGCTAGGAATATTTTTTTATATAATATATATGCAAATGGCGGAAACAATAAACCTTGCTATATACATTTTTCCTGACGCATCATGGCGGCACACACACTGGGTTGTGACTACGCCCCCACAACCTGACAGGATAGGTTAACTATAAAAGTTGAAGGAGAGGCACACCACCTCATTCTCTTTTTTTATCCTCACCTGACAAGATGGAGGATGGATTCAGCACCTTTACTGCATTTGCCCCACCGGGTTAAGCCTCTCCTGGCTGGAAGTCTCTCCTGTACAGCCTCTAAAGGAGCCTCTATGGAGAGAACCCCAATCTGGTGGTCTCGGGGGAATATTCTGGAATATTACAAGCTTTAAAGAAACTTAAAGTTACTGCAGTGACCTCCTACCTTTTCTCTATTCCAAGGTATTGTTTTTGACTTTGTTTTATCCTCTATTTTTGTTTACAAGGGCTTGGCTGAGCTACGTAGTTCCACAGCTCGGCGTTCGTTCCATTATGGCTATTTTATCCTTCTCTGGGCTCTACACAGGGCTGGAGAAAGTGAGGTAGAGCAGCAGGCCATTCTGCACTTTTCCAATATGGCGCGAGTGGCGGCGGAGCGCTTCTGCACATGTGCAGGGATGTCATTTTCATTTTAAAGGCCCACAGCTTGTTTGAATTTTACTGATGGCTGCAGACTGCTCAGAAGGATAGCTTATTTTGTTTATTTCTGCCCTCAGTCTCTGATAGGCTGATTTCTTGTTTTTACCTGGTTATTTGCAACTCTGTATGTTTTTCTTGCATTGCATTTGCTTTACTGTGGTTTCTCATCAGGTATTACCTTTTCTGTGCACTATTTACATGGAGGTCACTGCCCAAGCAGACCACCCTCAACAATATAAGGTAAGAGGTGCTCAGCATGTTTGGTAAGTATGGAAGAGAAAAAAGAGTGTGTGACCTTTCTAATGTTGCGATTTCTGGCAGCCCTTCCAGGTCAAGTTCTTCAATCTCCAGGCATCAAAGTCATTCAAGACATACCTCAAGCCATAGGAGATCTGGGAGAAGTCGCTCAAAATCTTCATCTCGCCATTGCCACCCTGGTCACGGCCATTCTTGCCATAGCCATTTGCGGCATAGCCGATCACGCAGGGGGTCTCCTTCTCCCTGAAAAGACCTATCACGCCCACTCTGCAGCAAACGCTTGCTGGGTGTGCGGAGCTCCAGCTTTGCCAGACAAGTTAGTGTGCCGTGCATGCTTTAATGAAGCAACCAGGGAGTAGTCGGACACAAGAGAGGTATCTGACCTCATCAGAGTCTGTGCGGGAATCTATTCTGGAATCATCAGCTCCTGAACCAGACAAGGTGGGCCCAAGCACATCTACTGTAACTCATAATACTCCCATTCATTTGGATGCAGCTTCTAACAATGATGAATCAGAGATGCCCACAGGATTTGATTTCACCTTAGTGGAACCCTTTATAAGGTCAGTTAAGTAGGCCATAGCATGGGAATAAGTGGAAGTGGCTCCTCCTAAAATACAGAAGTACTTCCCTAATTTGAAAAGAGAGCTGGAATCTTTTCCTTTTATAGAAGAGCTGGAAGACCTCATTAAGGATGAATGGGAAAGATTAGATAAGAGATCTAACTTGAATAATAGGTTAGCCAAGCTATATGCACTGGAGAAGCTGAAGGTAAATTCACTAATTCATCCACCGGTGGTAGACGCTTACCTAATGTGACTTGCAAGACATGTAACCCTCCCAATAGAGGCTGCAGTCGGAAAAGCGATCTCTGGATGGTCTGCCAATATAGGAGGGAGCTGATCAAGAGAAAATAATTAGTTCTTTTCAAGAACTGAAACTAGCAGGCGATTTTGTAGCGGAAACGTCAGTAGATGTCATTCGTTCCTATGCGAGGGCTATGCTGGCTTCAGTCATGGCCAGAAGAGCTCTTTGGCTAAAGCCATGGGTGTCGGATCCAGCATCAAGGGCCAATTGGTGCAAGATTCCTTACAATAGAGTTAATCTTTTTGGTTCAAAACTGGACTCAGCGATTTTCAAAGTGACAGGGGGGATTCCCTCTGATAGAAGGCCTAAACCTCAGAAGGGTCCTGCTTTCAAATGTAACCTTCCGGAAAGGTATAGGGAAGAAAGATCGTATAGGCCAGGGAAAGAGTTCGAGAGAACCTGGAAGAATCCAAAATCCTCTTTTTGAGGCTTCAAAAACCCAAGACCACCCTATCAGGGGATGACCATAAGTCTTTTAGAGGGTTCGCCCATCCTGCCTGGGAAGTGGGAGCAAGGCTCAAAAAATTCGAACAGAACAGATCACATAAAGGATGCTTGGACACTGTCCACAATATAACATGGGCACAAATGGAGGTTCTTAGACGGGGTGCCCGAGGGCCATTTCCAGCCAACCAGAATTCCTTCTTCGCCAGTCAAGAGGAAGCTACTTCTCAAGTATGTGGCGGATCTGGAAAGCAAGAGGGCAATTCTGGAAGTTCCAACCTCTCAAAGAGGAAGGGGTACTACTCTCCTCTATTCTTAATAAAGAAGAAAACAGGAGATTTACGCCCTGTGATGGACTTAAAAAGGATTAACAAAGGATTTCAGATTGAAGCCTTCAAAATGGAGAGCCTCCAGTCAATCCTATTAGCCATAAATTTAGGAGACTGGATGCTGTCAGTAGATTGGACTCCTATATACATGTGCCTATACACCATGCATTTCAAAAATATCTGCGATTTTCAGTCAATCGTCGACATTTTATTTGGATGACATTTTACTTCCAGCAGACAGTCAAGATATGCTGATTCATCACCAGAAGATACTGGTCAACACACTTCAGAGTTTCGGGTGGCTGATCAACTGGGAAAAAAGAAATTTTCAACCTACACAGAACATGATCTTTCTAGGGGCAGAAATGAACACTCTGTCAAGCAAAGTCAGTCTACCTCGAGAAAAGATAAATCCGTTGATTCGGAAGTTAAAAAGATTAATGACAACAACATTTCTTCCAGCAAGAGTCTGTCTGAGCACATTAGGCTCGACGCCTGCCACTTTCCTCATGATCCAGTTGGCACAGTGGCACATGAGGGAGATGCAATCCTCAATCAACTACCTCACAGCTATTGTTTCTTTCAGTAAGCCTGAAAATCTATTGGTGATTCCTAACGAAGTAAGAAGAGGTCAAATGGCATCATCTCGAACCATTGCATCTTGGTTGGTTAAGGTCATCAAGAAAGTCTACGACATTCAGAATCTGCTGATACCTGGAGACATTAGGGCTTATTCAACAAGGGCAGTGGCAGGGTGTCACCAGAGACAATCTGCAGGGCAGCAACCTGGTCCTCCAGGCATACATTCGTGTCCCACTACAGGGTAGATTCAGCTCAGTTATCAACAGTAGAGTTTGGTAGCTTAGTTATTCGGGTCAATTCTACTGCCATATGATGAATAAATTCTGTTACTTTACTTGCACCCTCCCGAATGGCGAGTTATTTCCCAGTGTGTGTGCTGCCGTGATGCGTCAGGAAAACGGAAAATTTTATACTTACCTTTCCGTAATTTTCCTTTCCTGACGCATCTCCATGGCAGCACACAACATCCCACCCTTCATTAGGTGATAGTTATGCCGCATACACACGGTCGGACTTTTCGTCTACAAAAGTCAGACGGACGCCGACGGACTAAAGCTGGCTGACAATCCGATCGTGTGTGGGCTTCCCCGGACTTTCAGCGGACTTTCAGCGGACTTTTGCAGCCTCAAATCTGACGGACTTTAGATTTGAAACATGCTTCAAATCTTTACGTCGTGACTGCGCCGGACCCAGAAATCCGCTCGTCTGTGTGCTAGTCCGACGGACAAAAACCCATGCTAGGACAGCTATTGGCTACTGGCTATCAACTTCCTTATTTTAGTCCGGTGTACGTTATCACGTACGAATCCATCGGACTTTTGTGTGATCGTATGTAGGCAAGTCCATTCGTAAAAAAGTCTGCCGCAAGTCCGCCAAAAGTCTGCCAAAAGTCCGTTGAAAGTCTGTCGGACAGGCTGTCGGACTTTTGTAGCCGAATAGTCCGACCGTGTGTACGCGGCATAACAGAGAATGAGGTGGGGTGCCTCTCCTTCAACTTTTCTAGTTAACCTATCCTGTCAGGTTGTGAGGGCGGAGTCACAACCCAGTGTGTGTGCTGCCATGGAGATGCGTCAGGAATGGAAAATTACGGAAAGGTGAGTATACAATTTTCCGTTTTCAGTGCTTTAAAAATCACCATCTTCTCACACCCAGCACAATTTTTCACCATGTTTGGACACACTGTTTCCAGATTGAATCAGCTCCCAATCTAAATAAACAACAAATAGGCTTTGAGCTAGGTCCTTACTGATACCTTCTGTAGTTACAGGTACCGTGGGACATTTAATGAACAAAGTGCATGCCCAGCTAAACCATTTTTCCTTAATTTTGGGTAGAGTAGGGAAAAATTAGAACTTCAGACAGGTTTTAAAGCTATCCACGTCTAAGGCAGAGACATTTCTCCTCTTTTTTTTTAAATTGAAATTTTTTCGTCACAATTTTTTGGAAAATGAAGAAATTAAATGAAATTAGTTTTTTTTAAAACATTTTTACAAATTGTCACCAGTGCAGTACAGCATCATTATATCACTGGTGTGGCGGTGATTGTGGACACTAACTTGTGACAGTATTTAAACAAAGAAAAAAAAATTGCTGTTGCAATAATAAACATTGTAAATTTTGTGTACTGTCATGAATGGGTTTCATAACAGCTGTTAATACTAGTTATCTGTGATTGGCTACAGTTAATCACATGGTCATATAGTGATCACAAGAACCCCTGGCCAATCTAAGTGGTCGGGTACTGGCAACCGCAATCCACTGTGTCCTGATGTGTGCACATGCTATGTGCACGTCACTAAGCCTGTCACTGCTGCCCGCCTACATGCAGTATATGTACTGTGGACAGTCAGCAACTGGTGAAAATAAGCGGCATGTACTAGGAAAATAGCTGTAGCTGCATGTACTAGGAAATAAACCTTAAAGATCATGACAGATATTCTGATGTTGCTATTTAGTTGGTTTCAAGCAGCCTACAAGTGCCTGGTGTTTGTCTGCATGAGAAGCCTGGCAGGCTGCCAGGTGAAAAAAAAAAGAGGACAGGACTTTATAATAAAAAGTTTAGGCCAGTATGTAAACCACTGAAATTACCCCTTTTAAGAAAGTAAACACCCCATGCTGGTACTGAGGTGGTTAAAGATGAAGTAAACCCTGGTGATAAAGGTAAAGCATAATGGGCTACTATGCATCTATGAAACCGAAGCCCGCAATGTCTCTGTTGTCCCCACTAGCAGGGAGCGTCCATCTTCGCCCCTCTTCCTTCCGGGGTCGTGAACTCCGGCTCTGTGACTTCACTGTGACGTCACTCCTGCACATGAACGCATGAGCCGCCAGTCACGGCATGACCCCTATTAGAAACGTGCCCTTTCTAAAGGGTGCATGCGCTGTAGTCATCGGCGCTCAGCTTTTTAGTAAATATCTCTTAAACCGTGAAGGTTTAGGAGATATTTCAAGCACCTACAGGTAAGCCTTAATATAGGCTTACCAGTAGGTAAAAGTGGTTGTACATGGTGTACAACCACTTTAAAACATGGTGCTTGGTGATGATGCACTAGATACATTAAATGTAAAGGGAGGGAGGTGTGAAGGAGTTTATGTACAGGTCACATACAGTGGGAAGATGAAAGGGTTAATGTACAGATGTGCCATGCCATGATATAGGTATTCATGTTAATGACAATATCCACTCAAACTAGATTCATGTATTTCAGATCATTGTTTCAGATTCCAGAAATTACTTTCTAAAGCATGTTACTGTATGCAACATACAACTGAACATACTGTATATTTCCTTTAAATAGGCAACTGAGTTTATGTTGTAAAGCGCTGCGTAAACTGTTGGTGCTATATAAATCCTGTATAATAATAAAGCTGAGTTCCATCCTCATTTTATGTGCTGTTGTCCCTCGCGCTGTATTGAGTACAAGGAATGTGATGCAAACCAAAAATAAATATTAAGAATAGTGCCAACGTGAATAAATAGTGATGATGTCTCTAAGGACTGCAGCGAAATCAAAAAGTGTACACATAACACCCAACAGAACTATAACAATAAAAAAATTCCGCGCTTCAAATCTATCACATAATGAATGTGTGGGCTAACATATAAGTGAATGTGTATAGCAATAATAGCTGTGAAAATGTGAATATACACTTGTGAATAAACGATATGAACAAACAGTCTATGATGCAATAGTCCAAAATGTGAATATTATCTTCTCATCTTAAAGTGAAAAAGTTCTTGATGACTGTGACACATCAGCTGGGATTAGACAATGGGAAAGATAATGATGGTGATCCTTCTATGGGGAGATCCGGTTCAACCGGGCTCTCAAAACTCTCACCTTAAAAAAATGGATACAGGCATCAAAAGGTATCTTTAGTTGATGCTGTATGATGTTGTTAGTTGATTGTCCGGGTGGGCCTCTCTATTGGATAAATTATCCTCTTGATGTATAAAGACCTATTAAAATAAGAGGGGGGTTGCCCACCTGGGCTCCACCGGTCCGGTGGAATAAACAAGGGAAGGGAGAGAGAAAGGCCTCCAATGGTGTAGTATTAAATAGAACTAAATTTATTAAGTAGTACGAGTAGTACAAGAGGATAATTTATCCAATAGAGACGCCCACCCGGACAATCAACTAACAACATCATACAGCATCCACTAAAGATACCTTTTGATGCCTGTATCCATTTTTTTAAGGTGAGAGTTTTGAGAGCCCGGTTGAACCGGATCTCCCCATAGAAGGATCACCATCATTATCTTTCCCCATGTCTAATCCCAGCTGATGTGTCACAGTTATCAAGAACTTTTTCACTTTATGATGAGAAGATAATATCCACTCTCATTTTACACTTCTCACCATCCAGCACTAGTGTGTACCCTTAAAACAAATTGGCATTTATTTTTATTTTTTTGGGATCACTTACTTTATTTCAGCATTTGTCTGTTTTTACTTCCTCCTGTGTGGCTACGGTGCACTACGTAATTTCCAGTTTTGCATTGGCTCCTGGGAGATGTGTGTCATCAATCCCAGGAGGCAATGGGTATCGCCAGCTCTTAGCAAAGGGATGGCAACTTCCTCTGACGCCGCCGTCGCTATGGAAACCCGACCTACAAGCTATTATACTGCTCGTGCCACACTGCACTTGTGCGAGATCGGCAGGTGCATGCTGGGTAGCCAGCATGCATGGAATCCAGGAAGAAATACACTGCAGCTTCAGATGCCAACACAGGAGATGGCTGCAGTGTGCTGGGACTTTCTAAAGTGAGAAAACAATGCTGCACAAATACAAAAAGGGCCTTAGTTTACAGCATACCTTTAGTAGACTACACTAAGCATGAGTATTATAGGGGTATTTTTTTCTAAAAAGTAAAATTTCAGCCGGAACACTGCTTTAAGAAATGTTTAAATGCACATTCACATTCTCTTTATCCTGAAGGAAGGATTGACATTGTGCAAATACATAACAAAATAACATAGCAAAAATATAACTAAATGTGGTAAATTATAGCGTTGATATTCTGAATTTCTTTTAAGTTTCTTCAGCATGAATAAGAGGGCTGTTTCTTTCCTAAATACTGTAAAATATATGTTAGATATAATATATATGATGGATGGCTTTGACAGACATATATAACTGAATGTTTCTTTTCTGTACCGTAAATAAATGCAAATATGTGACAATAATTATAACTTCTGAAGCAAATCATATTTTTAACCAACAACTGTGAGACATGTGGCCTTAATTTGTTATTTACTTTAGGAAAGGGGAAACAAGCAAATGACAATGCAATTTATTTTTAAGGGTAGGAAAATAATCCATTAGATCATGCTGAGTTTAATGTTAACCCACATACAGCTGTAGAGGTAATTGCTTGTCACCACTTTACAGTGACATTATCATGATTTGAATGTATTCAAATTTCTACAGTAAAATAAGTAACCTTGAATGGCAAAACACATACTGCGGATAACACTTAAACTTACTTAGGCAAATGATTCAATAATAATCTGATGTCATGATAATTCTGCATATTAATTTAGAAAGTGCAAAAAAAGACAGCTGATAATAATTCACATTCATGTATAGGTCAAGTTTTGGGTACTCATATCCAGAGTTCATGCTCCCCCAGACTATCCTTTAGAAAATATCGAGTAGATATACACAACCCTTTTATGGGCTGCTGGAAGCCAACCTTTTAATATGAAGGTCATTCATATCAATCAAACAATAATTAAATGCAGCAGACTCAAAGCTTAACGATGCAATAATCTATATGTACAAAGATTGTTCACAACACCACCCACCTAAACAAACAAACACATGATCACGTTGGCTTTTTCCACCACACAGATAACTGCGGTACTGGTCTTTCACATAAATGAGCAATGGATAGCAAAATTATGTGAAACCTGAGACTCAAAATGATTGTTCTCTAGCTAATAATGAAGAACAAAATCATTATAACCTCGCCATAAAGGTAAATTCATAATGCCAAGGTTTTGTATATGAATAACACTAGTCAGGACACTAGTGGATGAAGATATATTTTTGTGTAGATTTCACTGTTTTTGTTAGCAACTGCTTCCAACTATGTTATTTTCCTATTGCATAAAAAAAACTATGAAAAGTGCTAGTGCATCTGCAGTGCAGGTGATCTGCTTATTCAGCTGTATTGTTGCTTAAAGCTGGATTTACTATTAGGCACCCTAAGATTTTGCCTAGAAGCAGCAGAAGTAAAAAAGGAGGCAGATTTTCCCTGTTCTGTTATGGACCACATATTTTTTTCCAATCATCATTAGAAATACATCAACTCTTATAAGCTTACTTCAACAGTTATAATATTTTAAGTTGATTAACCACCTGACTGGCCTATTGTAATAATATGGCAGGGCAGGAGCACTACTGTCCCAGGTGGACCATCATATGATGTCTTCCCATTCGCGTGCATTTTGCGCGCTTTAGGGGCACGCAGCAGTGAGATCTGTGACCCATTGTGTCCACCGGAAACAGCGGAACACAGATCATTGTACTGGACCACTGTGCATGGCCCCTGTACCATGTGATCGCTGTGACCAATCACAGCAATCACATGACTTTCATTCATAGTCATTATGTTTTATCTTGATGATCTTTGTGATTGGTCACAGTAATCACATGGCACAGGGCCAACCACAGCGGATTTGTACCATGTGGTGGCCAAACACAGCTATCACAATTGTACACAATGGCACATGTATGGATGTCATTCACAGTTTCACAGTGTAAAAATGGCTGTGAGTACATCAGGATTGATCAATTTTCAAATAATTATACCATAGTTTTTAGACTATATAACTTTTACACAGAGTAAATAATATACACTGATGTGGGTTATTTTTTACCAAATAAATGTAGTGAAATACATTTTGGCCTAAAATAATTAATATTTTTTTTTCTATTTGCAAACTGTTATAACAGAAGCATGCACACACATGCATGTGTGTACTTTGCATGCACTTTTCTATGTAAACAAGGCATTTCCCCGTTCTGCTTTTTGACATGACAGAGATCACTGCTCCCTGTCATTGTGAGAAGTGATCGCTGTCATGTGAGTTGAAGCCCATCCCCCCCACAGTTAGAATCACTCCCTAGGACACGCGTAACCCCTTCATCGCCCACTAGTGTTTAACCCCTTCCCTGCCAGTGTCATTTACGCAGTAATCAGTGCATTTTTATATACACTTTTTTTATACACTGATGTATAAATGACAATGGTCCCAAAATAGTGTCAAAAGTGTCCGAAGTGTCCGCCATAATGTCGCAGTCATGATAAAAATCGCATTTCGCCACCATTACTAATAAAAAAAAAAAAATGCCATAAAACTATCCCCTATTTTGTAGACGCTATAACTTTTGTGCAAGCCAATCAATTTACACTTTACCAAAAATATGTAGAAGATTACATATCAGCCTAAACTGAGGAAAAAAAATGGTTTTCTATATATTTTTGGGGGATATTTATTATAGCAAAAAGTAAAAAATATTGCTTTTTTTCAAAATTGACGCTCTTTTTGTTTATAGCACAAAAAATAAAAACCACAGAGGTGATCAAATACCACCAAAAGAAAGCTCTATTTGTGAGAAAAAAAGGATGTCAATTTTGTTTGGGTGCAATGTCATACGACCGCGCAATTGTCAGTTAAAGCGGCGCAGTACCGAAAGTGCTCTGGTCAGGAAGGGGGTAAATTCTTCTGGGTCTGAAGCTGTTAAAAATTAAAAAATTCTAAAATCTAAAATCAAAACAAAAAGATTCAAATAAAATATTAAAATTTTTTATAAGATTTCAAGCACATCATCCATTTAATACAAAGCAGATAAACCTCTCACATCCACCTTCCATTCCCAAATAATTTTTGTACACGTCATTCTGAATTGAGAAAGCTTGTTGGCTGACCAACAAAACGTCTTCAAGAAAAATACAGCAAGTCCAGTTACCTTGATTTATTGACTGACCTGGATGAATGAGAACCTTTACAGACATCCATCTCCACAGCCCAAGAATCTTGTCCGCTTACAGGGTACCGAGAGAAAAGCCACACTCTGGATATAATCTTCAATGTTCTGTTTAATCCGTGAATCAGTAGTTAAACTATTATTACCAAACTCGCTCATCCATGTCGTTATGGACCTTGCTTTGTGCACTGGTGTGCAGTCATGTTGGAACAGGAAAGGGCCATCCCCAAACTGTTCCCACAAAGTTGGGAGCATGAAATTGTCCAAAATGTCTTGGTATGCTGACGCCTTAAGAGTTCCCTTCACTGGAACTAAGGGGCCAAGCCCAACCCCTTAAAAACAACCCCACACCATAATCCCCTCTTCACCAAATTATTTGGACCAGTGCACAAATCAAGGCCCATAAAGACATGGATGTACGAGTTTGGGGTGGAGGAACTTGACTGGCATGCACAGAGTCCTGACCTCAACCTGAACACCTTTGGGATGAATAAGAGGCTATATGTTTTTCAATGGCATAGTTCACACTAGTGCTTTCAGTTCCAGTTCCAGAACAAAAAGTAGAACATGCTGCATTTTTCCTTCACTGGACTGTACTGGAACACTGTAAAACATATCAAAAACACACTAGAACGCACCTGAATGCACCTAAATGCACTGGAACAGACATGTCCTTATTTAAGGTTAAGAAAAAAGAGGGGGAAAATGCACTGGAATGCATCAAAAACACACATGCAGAAAAGCATCTGGAACACATCCAGCCTGCATGTCTATGGTGTGAACTGGCCCTAAGGGAAACTGGCAGTGTCTTCACAGCCTGTTCCCTACTGTGCATGCCGAAGTGTGCTGCGCTTTCTGAATGGGGGAAGGAGGAGGGGGGCTGAACTTCCGAGTGATCTTGCCGCTGTGAGATCTCTCGGAAGTGGGGACAGGTACCTGTCAAAAACAGGAACCTGGTCCCCTCCCCCGAAAGGCGCCAAATGTGGCAATGGAGGGGGGAAGAGGCAGATAAGTGGAGCTTCCACTTTTGGGTGTAACCCTGCTTTAGGTGTCATATCCCTGCCCAAGCTGCACTGCTGCCATGTGTCAATACTAGGCTGGGCTGGAAGGTAAATATGTAAGTGATGAGAGCTGCATTCTTGTGTGTGTGTGTGCGCGCGCGCGCGCGCGCGCGTGTGTGTATATATACAGTGTATATATATATATATATATATATATATATATATATATACATATATACACGCACAGCCATAATATTATGACCAATGACAGGCAAAGGGAATATCTCGTTACAATGACATCTGAAAATTGGTGGGATATATTAGGCAGTAAGTGAACATGTTGTCCATGAAGTTGATGTGGTGAAAGCAGAAAAAAAATGGGCATCAAAGTTTGTAGTGTACGGGACTCTGAAGCCCATGGTGACCCATCTCCACAGCCAAAAGCTTCTACAATGGTCACATGAACATCAGAACTGGACTATGGAGCAATGGAAGAAGGTGGCCTAGTCTGATAAATCACATTTTCTTTTACATCATGTGGATGGCCGGGTGCGTGTGCGTCACTTATCTGGGGAAGAGATATCACCAGGATGCGTTATAAGAAGGCAAGTCGGCAGGGGCAGTGTGATGCTTTGGGCAGCATTCTGCTGGGAAACCTTGGGTCCTGCCATTCACGTGGAGGTTACTTTGGTGTCCATGCCTCAATGGGTTGGACTGTTTTAGCAAAAGGGGGCCATACTTAATATTAAGTGAGTGGGCATAATGTTATGGCTGATTGGTGTGTATATGTATATATATATATATATATATATATATATATATATACACACAGTATATATAATTTATATATGTATATATATATATATATATATATATATATATATATATATATACACACATTATATATAATTTATATATGTACATATATATATATATATATATATATATATATACATATATATATATATATATATATATATATATATATATATATATATATATATATATATATATATATATATATATATATATACACAGATATACCAGAATGAAGATATAGTATATATCTCAAGAATGCATCTCCCATCAGTGTATACACAGCTCCCGCACCACCCTTGCCTATTGAAATGAATGGCTAGCAACACGGGCATTATTAACCCTTTCTTCAGCAACTAGCAGTGGTTAAAAGTGCCCTGCTAGCGTCCGAAATGCGCAGCTATAACAGTGGTAAAGCTCCGCTATAAATAGCAGCGCTTTACTGCTAATGCCCACACTGGCCCAGTGTGAGAGTGGTCTAATAGTACTAAAATTGATTTGCTTATAAAACAAAAAAACTCCTGAGCACCAAAATGATAGCTTGTAAGATTATTTTTATGTATTGACAAAAATGTAACTACAATTTTTACTTAACAACTATTCTTTTTGTCACCTACATTGTGTTTGCTTTACAGTGCAACACAGTTTTTAAGTTAATTGTGGCTGTTGCTGCAATTCTCTCTGAAATGCTGTTATTAGAATGCTTCACTACACTTGGAATGTTTGGATGATGGAAACTATATTGCTAAAAAATTATTTGGAGAAAAGCCCAAGCACTGTCTTGGTCTGTCTTACTATATGAGTAATCTTCTTTAAAGAATCCCAGAGCACCAACCTCAGTGCAGCACAATAAAGTTACAACTATATAAAACTGAACCCTCTACTGGAAAAACAAAAATAAATTGTCCAGACAGTACATATAATTTTATATAAAACAATTTTACACACATCTTTAGATATATAGCATTTTTTGAGATATATGTTAAAACTAAAACTCAAAATGTAATGTATTGGTAGTTCAAATTTTTATTGATCTAGTTAATAAAAAGCTCAAAGAATCTTGCCAAAGAGCTCATGTTAGAAAAAACATATCTGGGCTATGGGCCCATGGTACTCTCTGATTATAAGGTCCTTAGCTTCTTGAGTTGCACAAATTAACAATACAATTTATTTATACATTTTCTAAAAATAACACAAACAGCACTAGTCAGGGAAAACATTTTAAAGTGTCATTCTATGTTGTAAGTAAAAGTATTCAGAAATCAGATCTTACTAAGTGCCAGAATTGCTGGTCTTTAAGAGACATTGCTGGAACATGATCTGAAAGATGATCAGTTGTTAGGTAGCATCTAGAGCAGGGGTCTCCAAACTATGGCCCTCCAGTTGTTCAGGAACTACAATTTCCATCATGCCCAGTCAGGTCTGTGAATGTCAGAGTTTTACAATGCCTCATGGGATGTGTATTTTCGCAACAGCTGGAGGGTCGTAGTTTGGAGATCCCTGATCTAGAGAATGCATTTGCCAAAAGGTGGCATGTTCATGAAAAAGACACTAAGATGGCTTTAGGTAATTTTATTTATTTTAGTGCACTTGTACCCTCACATTAAATGATTTACATATTCTTAACAAACAGTAAATAACTAAAATTGCAGCGCATTCCACCTTTTTTTTATCTTGACATGGCAGCTTGCCAGCCTTCTAATGTAAACAAACAGCAGGTACTGGAGGTAATAGAAACTGAAACTAAATTTAGTGATGTTTGAGGATGATTTACTCCACAGTTCCTGCAGTTACAGAGGTCAGTGAGGTTTCATTTTAAAACTCTTTAATACTTGTTAAGAGTATGTAAAAATTGAAAGTCCTTAGTCGGGGGGCATACATTTATTTTAACCACTTGCCACCCACCCACAGTACATTTGCTGCAGACAAGCAAGGTACCTGTACATCACAACTTAGCTCTGGCTTTCAAGCGCATGTGCGCATGACCCCTTCTATCCTGTGCTGCGATTGGCCAGGGCCAATCCTCCCCTGATGAAGTCACGTGATGTGACAATACGGGTCAGGATTGGGCAACAGGCATATGTGACGCAGTGATGCAGGAGAACGAGCTTGGCACTCGTGGAGTACTGTTTTGTTGTCACTGTGTAAATGTGAGTAATACTTTTAGTTGTTTTAAATAAATCCATTGTTTTTTAAAACACACTACACCATTGGAGATTTCTTCTTGTATTCCACTATTGAGGAGATACTGAGAAGAACACTGGGTAGGAGCCCCAGGAGTCCCAGAGAGAGGAGGTTTCCCTGATCCTAAGATCCCTAGGCTGACATTACCTACGGAGGCTGGTGGAGACATATGGATCCCTAGAGCCAGTGTATTTTATCTAAATGCTGTTATCCTACAGCAGTGAGGTGAGCTGCTAGAGAGCACTGAGGTGTCACAAATCACCACAAGGATTCAGACATCAGTCACTTATTTCTGGAAAGTTCACTCATTCTTTGTCACCGGCTTTGACACTGTTGTGTCTTTATTTTTGGACTATTGTATTTTAATCTTTATTTCACCACTGCACATTTTCTACTGGACACGAGTGGGATCACCCTGCACTGGTTAATTGTTTTATATACATGATATGAGTATATGTTTATTGGATTGTCACTCATAAGTTTACATTTATACATTTTACTTGCTTTAATTGATACTTTGTTATTTAACAGCGCAGCATCATCACTCTATCACTCAGTTTACTTTCTTAGTCAAGTATTATCTAAATTGGTGCTTGCAGAAGTTAAGATACATTATTTAAAGTGATAGCGTGAGAGCCACATTCACATTTATTTTTCACCAAACTGGGTTACAGTGGGAAGGCGATACCGACACCCAAAGACCAATTTTTCTGCACCTGTTTGACAGGTGCATATCATTGCAATTTTTTACAGCAATGCCAATTCTTGCTTTCATCAAGAGTACCTCTACAGGGTCACGGTGGGAAGGAGCCACCAAAACCCAAAGACCAATTTTTACGCACCCGTTACTTCTATCCAAAATCAAAGTGACAGCAGAATGTATCCAAAAAATCTCTAATCTTGTTCCCAGTGCACTACATTGTGGCCTAATCATTCACACTGTCCCCCCAGCTGTTGCTGAGCAAAATAAAGGCAGCTTGCAGGGAAAATGTCATTTTTTTGGGCTTTATAAATGCAATTATTGCTGCAGCAGATTCTAGACATGGTACAGATCTGCCACTTTACAGGTAGACTAGGGGGACCCCCAGGCACTATATTGGAAGGAATTTTTCATTTTTAGGCTTCCACTTTAAAAATCAAAAAATCATTGCTTAAATTATGCTTTTCACTAACTTTTTTTTTTATTAATACATGTCCCCCAGTGCAGGACCCGGACCCCTATAACCATTGTATGCCCAATTACTTGCATATAATCCTTCAAAATGGGCACTTTTGATTTTTGACATTCGGGTGCCATTGACTTTATTGGGGTTCGTTATTTGGGTCCGAACATTCGCGGTGATCGAAACTTCTGGTGCAAACCGAATAGGGGTCCATTCAGCTCATCCTTAATTGTAAATATTTATTTCACAGCAATGATTTGCAGTCACGTGTCATTCCTCGGCTCTCCTTCCCCAATGTAAGGAATGTGGAGGGAGGGGCTTAGATAACCCTCTGACATAAGCCAGCCAGCAGAGGAATGTCACGTGACCGCTGAGAGAGAAGGTATTTACGATTAGAGTTTTAAAAAAACAGACACCTAGTAGTTTCTGATCTTGATTTAAACTGTATATAAAGTGACAGGGAAGACCAGTACTAGGGAAGGGGTGGGAAGGAGATGGCTCTCACACACAGGCATTGGACCTGACAGGCAGGGAAGGAGGGGGAGAAGGAGAGACAGCGAAATGACAGAGGCACATAAACTGACCATGCTATTCTGGATCAGCAGCCATGATTACCATGGTCAGCAGAGAGGGGGGTTACAGGAACAGGCATTTTTAGGGTTACAAACGCTTTAAGTGGCATAGATGTCAGTTTACATACCTTAAAGTGACAGTAAACAAAAATATGTTTTTTTTTCTAAATAACAAACATGTCATACATACCTGCTCTGTGCAATGGTTTTGCACAAAGCAGCCCTGATCCTCCTCTCTTGGGGTCCCCCACCAGTGCTCCTGGTACCCCCCTCATTTGTGCAGTCTCGATCCCAAGACACAAAAACACACAGCACTGCTTGCTATCCATAGACACACACACAGCGTGGCTCAGCCCTGCCTTCCACTCCCTCCTCACAGGCTTTAACTGACAGAAGCTGTAGCCTATTGCCCTGTACACATGATCGCACATTCCAACAACAAAATACATCAGATTTTTTCTGAAGGATTGTTGGCTCAAACTTGTCTTGCATACACACGGTCACACAAAGTTGGTCGGAAATTCTGAACTTTAAGAACGCGGTGACGTATAACACGTATGACGAGCCGAGAAAAATTAAGTTCTATAGCCAGTGCGGCTATTCTGCTTGATTCTGAGCATGCATGGCACTTTGTGCGTCGGGATTGTCTACACACAATCGGAATTTACATGAACGGATTTTATTGTCGGAAAATTTGAGAGCCAGCTCTCAAACTTTGTGTGTCGGAAATTCCGATGGAAAAAGTGTGATGGAGCCTACACACGGTTGGAATTTCCTACAACAAGCTTCGATTGCACATTTTCCATCGGAAAGTCCGACCGTGTGTACAGGGCATATGGTTCCCGCTGCTCTCAGTAAAGCCTGAGAATGCAAGAAGAGAGGAAAGCAGGAATGTCAGCGGGGACAGCAAGATTGGTGTCAGGTAGGCGTTTGGGAGCGGGGGGAGGCACAGACTCACAAAGGTTTTTTACCTTAATGCAGAGAATGCATTAAGGTAAAAAAAAAATCTGCATTTAGTTTAGTGCAGTATGTGCCCAGGGATGAATGCCCCAAACAGAATGCTTGCACTCTGAAAACTTGTACCTGGGTGCACACTGCTCTAAACCTAAATAGTGAGAAGTACACTATACAGGTTCATGCAGCCACAGCAGCAGTCAGCCTCTCATAGAGTTTGACAATCTGTTAGCAGCAGGGCTGGATGGTGCACCTGTGCCCCTTGCCCACACCTAAATGCCAGAGCATTATGCATCGGGTGCATGGGGCAAAATAAACAAGGGATTTTAGTAGTTATTAATCTTATAACTAATCATCACCTGCATGTTATATTTAGGATTTAGTTCGATTTATAAGGCAAAATTAAAAAAAAAAACACTTTAAGCTAACTCTTGCATCTTAGCGAATTTACCCTTGTGTCACATTTTTCCCTTTTTTAAAGCATTCGTTTTCCTAATACTGTATAGCAGTGCTGTATTATCATCCATTTTTGGCTAAAAAAAGTAGTATTGTTCACTCAAGGCATGCAAAACGCTTTAGCAGCCAACTTGAAAGAGATCATTATTTTGAACACATACATACAAGTATACCTGCTGTAGGTTTTATACAGGGTAGCTAATCTCACAGTTAATGGAATTTAGGCCCTTCTGTAGGACACTACATACCTGAGAGTGTGAAGCAGCTAAGAGACATTCTTACACTAGCCAATGTGATGAATTTATATAAGGAACTGTTATCTAAAAGTAAGCTTCTAAAATGTCAAGGGACACTTCAAACCTGAATTATTATTGCAGATTTGTTCATTTCTTCAATATTATTTTTATGTAAATGTACTTTAGAGCATTGGAGAGAGAACAGCATACACGTTTTACTTTAGTAACATAACTATCATTTATCTATATCCACTCCAAACACTGAAATATGACAATGTTTTGTGATGGAAGCTTAAACTAATATGCAGAATCACCTCTGCAAGTTCTGGGGAATATTAAAGATTTTATCAGGCCAACAGCTTTTCATCACAGTTCTGAAGCACAGTACGAATGGGAGGCTAATCCCCATGGTGTATCATGGGATATTGTCATCGCCATACTCAACATCTGTCTCACTGAGCTGAGCTCACTGAGAGTAATTACTGCTAGAATAAAGTCAGTTTTGGGATCCGTGCAATTAATTCAACTTATAAAAAGGAGTAGAGTGTGACACTTTAATTCTGCTTAAGTATATATAATCTGCTTCAATTCAATGTTTTCCAAGTGTTTAAGAGAATGGGTTTAAAAATATATATATATTTTTTATTTAGATCATAAAAACAGGGGGCAGGTGTACAATTTTTGTAATGCATAGCACAACAGGCAATATTAGTTTATTAGTTACACCTACTGTATTCACTTGTCTACAATAAAAATATTGAATGTGTATATTCAGGAAGTTTGCATTTCCATGCCAGCCCAGGGCAGTGATTGGTATGCTCCACCCCCTACTAAGCCCCACCCCTGCAGAGCTGCTCTTATCTGCTGTACACACTGGGGAAAAAGGTAGGGTGTGATTACAGGCCCTGTATCCCTGTATCCCTGTTGTCTCCCCTGTTGTGCTGATCTTTTCACCTTTTGGTAGGAGCATCCCTCTCTATATTATTCATTTAGATATTTTTCAAACAGATTAACCACATTAAATATATAAAAGGACAGCAGCTAAAAAGTATGCTAATTCTAGAAAGTTAAACAGTACCAGTGTAAGATCATATGGACAGAAACCAGGTACATTATGTCATATCAATGCCACAGATTATAAATGTATCCATTATCACTGGTATTGCTCCATTAGGGTTTATTTTGATAGGAAGCTGCAAGTATCAGCAACTTCTAAAAGCTGAGAGGATTTTAATGCCCTATTAAATGTTTTGAGACATGTTTTCAGGCTGGTTAAAGCTATAAATTGTTGCATTATCTGAAGCATTAGAGTCACTCTGGAAACCTAATGAATTATACTGCCAAAGTGACTCACTGTTAGCATTTGAAATTATGCCAGGCCTTTTATAATTGATGTGCCCACTGTAGTTTCTATTAGGCAGGTTTGTGAAATTTCAAGAATTGGTTAAAGAACATCAGCGTAACAACCTTTTGACTATGAAACAATCATATACCATATAAGGTAATGATTGGTATAAGACCAGCAGATGTAAAACATCTGCAAGCACTCAGTAGATCCCAGAGGCTTAAAGTGGTTGTAAACCCTCACCTATACCCAGTGAAGCGAACAGCCCCAGATGATACACAGAGATTAAACAAATCTTCATACATAGGTTTTACTTGTTTATCTGCAGTCTGCTCCTCTCTACACCCCTTCAAAAGGGCAGATTGTGTTAAAAATCTTTTGTAAGCAGCACAGAGGAGGGGATAAAGAGATTGCAGTAACAGTGTGCGAGAGCTGATTGGAGAAAAGGAACACCCCCTTTCACACCCTCCCCTATTCAGCAGTGTTCAGCAGTGTTCATGTGTCGGGAAAACTTCTCAGAAGTGACTCATGCTGATAACAGAGAAATGAAACACCAGAGAGAAACAACACTTCAGGAGAACTTCAGGAAAGCAGCTAATCCATAGAAATACCATGCATAAAATAATTGTTACAGCTGCCAGAAGATCTGTCATTTAGTTAAGAAACTGTGAATTATGAAATTATTATTATTATTATTATTATTATTATTATTATTATTATTATTATTATTCAGGATTTATATAGCGCCAACAGTTTACGCAGCGCTTTACAATATAAAAGGGAGACAATACAGTTATAATACAATACAATACAATAGGATTAAGAGGGCCCTGCTCAGAAGAGCTTACAATCTAATAGGGTGGGGCAGGTGGTACAAAAGGTTGTAACTGTGGGGAATGAGCTGGTGGAAGTGGTAGGAGATTAGTTGGAGACGTGATAGGCTTTCCTGAAGAGATGAGTTTTCAGGGATTGCCTGAAGGTAGCAAGAGTAGGGGATAGCCGGATAGATGGAGGTAGCGAGTTCCAGAGGATGGGAGAGCCTCTGGAGAAATCCTGGAGACGAGCATGGGAGGAGGAGATGAGAGAGCTTGAAAGCAGGAGGTCTTGAGAAGAGCGGAGAGGTCGATTTGGGTGATATTTGGAGACAAGATTAGTGATGTAGCTTGGGGCAGAGTTGTGAATGGCTTTGTATGTTGTGGTTAGAATTTTGAATTTAATTCGCTGGGTGATTGGGAGCCAGTGTAGGGATTGAAGTAGAGGGTTGGCAGACACTGAGTGGTTGGTAAGGTGGATAAGTCTGGCAGCAGCATTCATGATAGACTGAAGAGGGGATAGCCTATGGAGAGGTAAGCCAATGAGAAGAGAGTTGCAATAGTCAAGGCGAGAGATAACAAGGGAGTGAATAAGGAGCTTGGTGGTTTCATTTGTTAAAAAAGGGTGAATTTTAGAGATGTTACGGAGGTGAATTCTACAAACTTTTGACAGCGATTGGATTTGAGGCTGAAATGACAAGTCAGAGTCTAGGATTACACCTAGTACCCTGGTGTGAGGGGAGGGACTGATGGTTGCATTGTTGATTTTGATGGAAAAGTCATGGAGGGGAGCATGGGCGGGGGGGAATATTAATAGCTCAGTTTTAGAGAGATTTAGTTTAAGGAAGTGGTGCAACATCCTTGCTGATATGTCAGTTAGTAAGTTAGTAATGCAAGAGGAGACTGAAGGAGTGAGGTGAGGAGTAGACAGATAGATTTGGGTGTCATCAGCGTATAAGTGGTATTGGAAGCCGTGGGCAGTTATTAAGTGACCAAGGGAGGAGGTGTAGATAGAGAAGAGAAGGGGTCCAAGAACCGAGCCTTGGGGGACCCCCACAGAAAGGGGCAATGGAGAGGAGGAGACAGAGTTGTAGGTGACACTGAAGGAGCGCTGTGATAAATAGCCAGAGAACCAGGATAGAGCAGAATCTCGGAGGCCAAGGGAATGTAGTTTATTGAGAAGGAGCGGGTGGTCAACAGTATTAAATGCCGCAGAGAAGTCAAGTAGTAGGAGTATGGAGTACTGGCTGTTGGTTTTAGCAGTTAGTAAATCGTTAGTGAGTTTTAGTAAGGTAGTTTCCGTGGAGTGCTGCGAGCGAAAGCCAGACTGTAAGGGGTCAAGAAGGTTATTTTCATTGAGGTAGGAGCTAAGACGGTTGTAGACTAAGCGTTCTAGAAGTTTAGAGGTGAATGGGAGTAATGAGATGGGTCTTAAGTTGTTCAGGTCGGTAGGGTCCAGTGAGGGCTTTTTAAGAATGGGAGTGATCTGCGCATGTTTTACAGGGGAGGGGAAAATGCCACTAGAGAGGGAGAGATTGAAGATATGGGTGAGGGAGCATAGGATAGAAGAAGAGGGTGACCGTAGTAGTTGTGAGGGAACAGGATCCAAGGGACAATTGGTTAGGTGGGCATCCGAGAAAATTTTTGTAACCTCTTCCGTAGTAGCTAATTCAAAAGAGGAGAGTGTTGAATGTGCTGCTAGGCAAGGTATGATGGGTGGGGAAGACGTACACACAGTGGAGATGTCCTCACGAATTGCATCGATCTTGTCTTTGAAGTGATTGGCAATCTCTTGGGCAGTGAGTGAGTTAGTGGGTAGAGGGGGTGGTGGGCGAAGCAGAGAGTTAAAGGCTGAGAAGAGCCGACGGGGACTGGATGACAAGGAATTAATAAGAGAGACAAAGTAGGCTTGTTTGGCAGCATGGAGGCATGAATTGTAACTGAAGGTTTTTCTAAGCAATTATGGAGAGGTCATTCAAAGCATAACTAAGCCCAAGAACAAAATATTTACTTTTTGTATTTATATCAATTTATGTCAATTTACGTAGTGCTTTACACATATATATTGTACATTTACATCAGTCCTCAATCTAAGGTCCCTAACTCATATTCGGGCCAATTTAGCCAGGAGAACATGCAAACTCCAGGCAGGTAGTCCCATGGTTGGGATTTGAACCAATAACCCCAGTGCTGATAGACAAATGTGCTAACCACTTAGCCACTGTGCTGCTCATATTGCTGCTTACCAGTCCTGAAAGTGGAACTAAACTCTCAACATGAACACTTTTTAATCCTTATGCTGTTAGCATCAATAATTAGATAGGAAGGTATGGTAAATTTCCTTGTTTTAAACATTTTTTTACAAGTCTTCAGTTGCTTACTGGTTTGTAGCCTAGGCCAAAATGATAAAAATATTTTTATTACAAATTGATTAAAACAAGCACAATCAGACAAGCACTAGTTTAAAAAAAAACTTTTCAAAGTAAGGAGTGCCTACATGCTTTTACAACACATAACCCAAACACCAGGAAGTATACTCCTGAATGATCATGACGGTGTCCTTGTTGAAACAACAGTTAATTAGTTAATGTTCTATCAGGCTTGGTGCAAGTTGATCATAGTGTGCAGTAGCTTGTTCTCTTCATGTTACGTGCATAAGCGCATAAACGCTTCTTCACATCAACATGAAGTAGGTAACAAATTAAGTAAGTATCCAAGATACGACAGATGTTGCAGGCAAGTGTCATCACATGTATGACTGGTCCATATTAGTGGAAACAGTGTTGAACCCCCGATTCAGCAGTGGTTACAAAAATAACACAGTATAGCATACTGGGTAGAGGAGAGGCATAAAACAAGCCTATAAACCCTACACGGCAGGCAGAGCTTCAAAACATCTAGAGAGAATAATTTCTCAATAGCTGCAGCAAAGTGGTAGTAATGTATCCTGATCATGTATGTAGAACTGCATTAAAGCATCCACCGCTCCAGGGATCCTCATCACCATCTTGTTGAAAGATCCCTGGAGCGGTGGATGCTTTAATGCAGTTCTAGATACATGATCAGGATACATTACTACCCCTTAGCTGCAGCTATTGAGAAAGACGATGCGTGTGGCCAGCAGCCGCGATGTCTGTCTGCAACCCGGGATTGCTCCTGAGATAGACAGAATGGGGATCTGTCAATGTAAACAGACAGATCCCTGCTTTTTCGGGGAAGTAGAGAGAGATCTGCTGTTCCTAGTAATCAGGAACAGCGATATCTCTCCTCCTACAGTCAGTACACTTCCTAGGGAACACTTAACCCCTTGATCGCCCCCTGGTGTCAACCCCTTCCCTGCCATTGACATATATACAGTAATCAGTGGCTATTTTAGCTCTGATCACTGTACAAATGTCAATGGTCCCAAAAAATTGCCAAAAGTGTCCGATCTGTCTGCCGCAATGTCGCAGTCCTGCTAAAAATTGCAGATCACCGCCATTACTAGTAAAAAAAAAAAATATATAATAAAAATGCCATAAATCTATTGCCTATTTTTAGACTCTATAACTTTTGCGCAAACCAATCAATATGCTCTTATTGCAATTTTTTTTATTACCGAAAATATGTAGCCTAAACTGATGAAGAATTTGATTTTTTTATTTTTTTTTAGATATTTAATATAGCAAAAAGTAAAAAAATATAGGTTTTTTTTCTAAATTGTAGGTCGTTTTTTGTTTATAGCGCAAAAAATAAAAACCGCAGAGGTGATCAAATACCACTAAAAGAAAGCTCTATTTGTGGGGAAAAAAGGACATCAATTTTGTTTGGGTACAACGTCGCATGACCACACAATTGACAGTTAAAGTGGCGCAGTGCCTCATCACAAAAAAATGGCCTGGACATTAAGGGGGCAAATCTTCTGGTCCTTAAGTGGTTAAAGATGCTGTATCATTACAGTAATGTCATAACAATGCTTTACAAACTTGCCAAAAAGTATACAAATTAGATACAGTATTTTCTACTAGGTTTTCATATTTTTCAGCCTTCAATGGCAGTCTGTTAATTTGTTCTTAAAACCTATCATTCATAAAGGGATCTGATTATTTGGAAAGTAACAAGACAACCCTCAGCAGTTCTTCCTTCACATAGAAAATATATATTATTCAGTGCATGTCAGGTGTCACTGCAGTCTCACAGTCCAGCAGTGCAACCAATAACACCCTACAGGCAGTAAGACAGTTCCATTGCTCTATCAAAAACATTTGGATGACATATTGATCTTGTTCCATGTGTGTCCATCTTTATGTTTGTTGATAAGCACATCAGCTATGATATGACACTTAATATAGTTTACATTAGCTCTACTTTTATCACTGGTTTACATTGTCACAGTCAGCTTTCCAGGAGGGTGACCCCATTACAATATGACACCACGTCTACTGCTGCTGATGATCCTACAAGCAAAGCATTTGATTATTCTTCCTCAGACCACGCTCCTGGCATCTATTTAATGAAAATACACAAGAGCCAGGACACAAAAGAGATGCAAACAATAAAATATTTATCTTTGTTCTAGAGGGACAAACAAACATTTGTACATATCAATCCATTACAATGTATCCATTTCAATCTCTGGACACCTGTCAGATATTATCTCATCTTGATAAATTTGTGAGAGCTGACCCTATGATCCTGTCCTCGTCTGTCTTGGCCTAAATGATCCTATTTAACCTGAAACTCATCAGTTTTTTTCCCTTGGAGTATTACTTTCTGTTTCTAGACAACAAAGACATAAGGGTAGCGACAGAAAAATGAAAAAAAAAATGAAATATATTTTACTCTGTGTTTGTTTTATGGTCACCAAAGCAGTTTCTGAGGCAATGAGAGATAAGATGGAAAACACGATGCCTTCAGATAAAGCAGCAGAGGCTATTACAAAGAAGTAAGAAATAAATAACACTATAATGTCTGCATAATATGTGTAAAATAGTCAACAGAAATCCTTTTTATCTGTTCAACAAATATATTATATATATAAAAAAAATAGCTTTTAGAAAACTTACGCAGGAGCAGAGCTCATATATAAAATCTAGAGCAAAGGAAAGCTCGATGCCGGTACATGTGAACATGGGAAGAGCTTATGTTATTTTGGGCTGAACAATCAAGATGGCTAAAGATCTTGAACCTGGAAGAATACTGGGTCGTGATATTGGTACCAAAAAGGGAGCAAAGAGAGGTACGTTTAGCTCCATTTTAAAGGGAAAGTGTCATAAACAAAATAGTTCCTATATGTATCAGTTTGCTAATTAGATAAAGTAGAATTTCTTTCAAATCAGTCAGTGTGCCATTACAATGCAATACAAATGTAACTTTGACTGCAGCCAAGTTGAATAATTATTTGCAGTATCTGGGTACAAAGCAACATTGACAGTTCCACTCTATGTGTTTTTTATGCAGCTTTCTGGTACAGTGTTGGAGGCTTAAAGCGGATCTGCGCTTTAAAAGTGAAGATTCACAATCCTATAGAGAAACATTTAGAATTGTACCTAAGCAGTGCTCTGAAAAGTTTAACCTTTTTCTTGAATTCTTCCTAAAACATAGTATTCCTCTTCCTAAATGTGACTGCAGCTAATCAGTCCGGTTCTGAAGACTCATTCTGTAGCTGTAACTCTGCAGTGTTGAATTATCTAAGGCACTGCTGCCTCTGCCTGGAAAATGTATGTATGCCGCTCAGGCTCGATAGGGATGGGGTGTATGGGTAGTGCATCTGGAGCTGCTGCTAGAGTGCTGACAGAGGATGGAGCCTGTCCTGGCTCCTGCAAGAGTTGCAGGAAAGAGGAGAAACACCTGGACATCGCACATCTATGTTGTGCTACAGAGATGGGTGGAGTGGCAACCTCAGCCTGGACTCCAACCAGGCCATGCCCCAATGCGTTTCACTCCGCCCCCCAGAGCTTAGTTATGACTCTGTAGGACAACATAGATGTGCGACTTCCAGGATTTTTTTCTGTTTCCTTCAACTGCTGCCTCTGCCTGCTAGTCTCAAAAGATTTGGAGTGAGATTTTGGAGTGAGATTTTGTGATGTCACTACAGTGCTACTCAGTGTTCTCATTGCTGGAGCGCAAGAATCTCCCTGCTTCTGCTTCATTCATTCTGTTGAACTGTGCTTTCTGTAGCTTTCTTGCTGCGACTGGAATACTCACCCACCAGTCATCAGATCACGAATCACAAGAGGCAGCTTTAACATGGGAAAGCAAAGCCCCGCATCTACCAATATGATGATTCCAGTTCCACACAGAGACAGGGTGCAGAATGAAGTATAATAAATCCTTCAGTAATGGGAAAGAGATCAGTTGCAGGGACTCTGCAGGCAATACGTATGATTTGTCCTTTCTGGGCACAACATTAACACTACAGTTATCTTAGTGTCCAAAAACCACCAATTTTTAAATTGTGATTTTATAGGTAAAAATGAATGCTATATTATTTTTTCCTGGACTTCAACACTGGGGTCTTGCTTGTAACACATTTCAATCAAAAGCAGGAAAGGGTTAGAAATGTGTACGTTTTTTATTGTCATACTGTATGTGTCCCAGTTGGGTAGGATTTCTCTTATTTTCTGTCCCAGTGTCAGTGGAACTTCTCTTTGATGGGGAGGCATGCAGTAATGTGGGAAATTTACATTGCTTATTGTGTCTCAGTTGGGAAGATTCTCATTTTTGTCCTGTTCTATATGAACAGAATTGAAGGGAATCAGACAGCAATAAAACCCTTCCCAAAGTTCTATACCTTCCTTACTTTATCTAAAACTCAAAGAAAGGTTTAGCCAGGGTTAAACTTTAAGTAATATGAAGCCATTTTTGCATTTATATGCCTCTTTCTATGCATATAAAACACATTGCATGCTATTTTCAAATGTGCCCACATTTGATTACTGTAAAAATATATAGCACATGAACTAATATTGGTATTTCAATAACTGAATTGGATATGTAAGGTATTATTACTGAGTTACCTTGGGTAGTCCTTCTCTAGTACATCGAGGATTTCAGACATTTGTAGCATAACCCTTATGAGCTGTCTTTATGTATACTATTTTAGCATGTAATCATCCTTTAATAGGCAAGTATTCTTTTTGGGCATGTTTGCATCTGGATCCGTTCAAAGCCCATTTCCAAGCAGTTTTTTTCTCAGTTTTCTATGGTGTGACTAGGAGTCAGAACTACTGTCAAGGCTTTATTTCTGTTTTCCAGTAAGACCTAGACATGAAATAAAGCGCAGGCCTGAAAGTGGTCAGCACAGCGGTGTAGTTATTAGCACTTTCGCCTAGCAGCAAAAGGGTCGTTGGTTCAAATCAAAACCACAACAATATCTGCCTGAAGCTTGCATGTTCTTCTCTGGTTTCCTCACACACTCCAAAAACATGCTGGTAGTTTAATTGGTTCCTGTCTAAATTGGCCCTAGTATGTATGCATGAATGTGAGTTAAGGACCTTAGATTGTAAGCTCCTTGAGGGCAGGGACTGATGTGAATGTACAATGTATATGTAAAGTTCTGTGTAAATTGACAGTGCTATATAAGTACCTGAAATAAATAAAATGAAGAGACAGGAAGGATACAGAAAACAATAACAAAACAGAGAGATGTCCTAACCTTCCCATTAAAGAAATATTCCATTACTTTCTGCTCTAGTGACATGCCAGTTATACCAGACAAAGATAGAACATGAGGCTAAAGGACAGACAGTCAAACCCTTTCTTTGTGCAAAACTAGAACCAAAAAAAAGTTTAAGTTGAGCGTTAAATCTACCGACAAAAGTACAGCCACATGATGTCTCTAGAAGACTTTTCTGTTTTGCTCTACCATCTGATTTATGACTTTGTACATTTGTCTTAGCAGTTTCCAAACAAAAAAACATTAATTTTTATTATTTTTTTATCTTCGTCCTTATGGAGATGAATGAGAACAAAACCACTTGCAATAGCGTAAAACAATAAAGGACACTTCTGTGTACTTACTGTGGAAGCCATAAGTCTTACTAAGCACTTGATCAAAGCTTAAATTACGTTAGTCTTCAATGACCATTTTTCAGTGGTTCTTGTATAACTTACCAGCTCTTCTTGCAGTTGGTGAATAAGTTCATCCCGCTCCTTAAGCTGCAGCATCAGCATTGAGCATTCGTCTTTCATTATATCCTATGACAACATGAAATCAGATGTTATAATAGGACTAGCATTTTCTCTTTGTTCTTAACAAGGAAAAGCTGTTTCACACAGTAGGATATAATTGGATCCAAGTAATAAACCTCAATTTTCCTGTGTCATGTGTGATATTTTTTATAGCATCTTCTGAAGTGCAGTATAAACAACTTAATGTGTCTATGATGAAAAATATAAACGTCTTTCACTGCACAAGATGGCTTTGCTAGTGTTTGAATCCCATAAGCTTTGTGACAGGAGCTCCTGCTGTATCTCATTTTGGGAACAGATGGTTATACAACTTAAAGTTAGAAGATGATATTGAAAGAAGATGTATTCATTGTTGACTGTTGACGTAATGGATATGAATATAATATTTTTCTATTGAATTCTAGCAAGATGTGTTTCATATTTATTTTTATTTTTTAGGAATGGATCATTTGTACATAATCTACTAAATTACACTCATTTTAATGGCATGGTAACAATCTATGCAAGAGTGTATTACCCAGTCCACTAAGGGCCCTTTCAGACCTTTAAATCCTGGTGCGTTGTGCTAATGGGCTGGTGCATTGGAGCTCCATTACCTTAGTGGCAACCCAACATAACACACATAACTGAACCAAAATGCACAGAACTGCAAGGTATAAATGAGTTCTGAGTGCTATATACAAAATGAATACATTTTAATTTTACACAGCAATAACATTTTCTTTGAAAAAAAAAATAGGATGCTTTTATTCCTCTAGTTGCAATATACAGTACTTGAGCACAAATTCAACCCATTGGACCCTGTGTGCTTTTTCCCCTTAACATGTCACAGCTAAGTATATCTAAACAAGGTTTGTGTTTCTGTTGAGCTCTGCCAGCAATAATCATTTCGTATTGCACAGAAATGTCGTTTATGAGATTTGCAGCTATTGAAGGGTCCCTAATCTGCATGTTAAATACTCTCTAATTTCAAGGGAAATAAACACAAGTTTTGAATGGGTATATTTAGTGATTTTACAGGCTCCTCATTTAAAAATCCTATCTTTTAATTAATTTTCACCCTTTCATTACCAGAGGTTATTGATGCCAAGCCCAAATTTAGCAGTGTCATTATACAGTATATCCGGTAACCTGGCAAAACCATTATGACTGATTTGCATGTCTGCTCTGCTTTTGTATTATACCCTGACAGATACCTGACTGCAAATACCTCTGTACTCACTGTGATCGTAAAGGTTCATTTTTTTTTTTTGTGAAAATAACAAACATGTCATACTTACCTGCTCTGTGCAAGGGTTTTGCACAGAGCGGCCCCGATCCTCCTTTTCTGGGGTGCCCAGCGGTGCTCCTGGCTCCTCCTCTTTATCGGGTGCCCCCTCGGAAAGACAAGGGTACTCGTGTGAGCGTGCTACCAAGTCTTGCTGCTGCGTCCATTAACATGGACAGCAGGACGCTGTCCCACCCCCAGCTCCCGTGTCACTGGATTGGATTGACAGCAGTGGGAGCCAATGGCTCCTGCTGCTATCGATCTATCCAATGAGGACCCGAGACAGCGGCTGGGGCTGCTGAACTCGTGCTTGTCGCTGTAATGAGTTCAGGTAAGAAAAAGGGTGGCTCTAGGGGGCACCTGCAGCGCAGAAGGTTTTTCACCTTAATGCATAGAATGTAATAGGGTGAAAATCCTTGAGGGTTTACAACTCCTTTACGTTTGCATTGTTTGTTTGCAGGCTGAATGCTTTTATTTTCCTAATGAAGCCTCCAGCCTGCCATGTCATAGCTGACATAGTAATCACATGATTGAGAACATAAGTAAGGATACAAGCTGTCAGTGACAAGCAGGGGTTGAGAGCAACCAGCAGTGAAAAGTGTCAAGCTGCTTGCTCTCCTTGATGGAAAATGTTTAAATACAAACTGTGAATGGCAATTAATGGTTAATTGAGTTAAAGGAATGCAGTCACAAGATGATACTGGGTGTCCAATAAGTTTTTACCCATATGTTAGGTGGGTATCAAAATGTGATCTCAAGTATCAACATAGTATTTCAACACACTCATGTAGAAAGTATAAATGTCCCCTTGGGGACCATATACTTGATGTCTGGCTTAATGTAAATATCACACCAGAAAAAATACATAAATTCATGAAAGTGTATGAATAAACACCCAAAATGCAAATGAAGATATTCCTGTCAATGTTGTAGAAATCATAAACACCCAGTGACTAATCCTAAATGAGAGCAGCTCACTGTCACAATGGACTCCCAAGATTACTGGAATGTCTGAAAGTGTTTTTGTATAATCCACTTTGGACTCCATATATATGGATCTGGATTGCATATTAATACATCAAGATTGAAATTTCATATGCATGGAAAGAGGCTAACAATAGTGCAGTACCAATTAAACATGTTTTAGTAAAACATAAAGTGTTACCCTCACATAGGCAAAAGTTGTGTCGGCGTTGCATAAATCCCACAGAACACTACCAACTCCCTCTCCAGTATCACAAACCAATCACTCCCCTAAGAAAGCCAGTTACATCAAACTCGTAAATGTAGGGTGGTTCCTACATGAAGGGCCTCATCATGCTTGGATGCTTATGAGCTATGAGTGTGCTTTACAAATGTACTTAGCATTGTGCTTGCTTTGGGAATCCAAAACAAGTGCAGCACTATTCAAATATATGAGAAAAACAGTAAGCTGGTCTGTGCTCCAATTGCATTCTGCAGAATAAAGCAGATACAACTCTGTGGGACACATTGAGTCTTAATGAGTCTTTTGAACAGTTGATTTTTTCCAGAAGTTTTGGAAAATGTGGGAAAAAATGAAAATGCATTTTTTTTTATTTACACAAAGTTGTAAATTTCTAAGATATTTCTAACACCTAGCATGTATATAGCAAAAATTACACACCAAAATACATTCTGCTACTCTTCCCGAGTATGGCGATACCACAAGTATGAGACTTTTACACAGCCTGGCCACATACAGAGGTCCAACATTGAAGTAGTGCCTTCAGGAGTTCTAGGAGCATAAATTACACATCTCATTTCATTCCTACCTATCACACTTTTGAAGGTCTTGGAGCACCAGGACAGTGGAATTACCCACAAAATGACCCTATTTTGGAAAGCAAACACCCCAACGTATTTTCTATGAGGCATGGGCTGCAAATAGGTACTCAGGTACTCTGATGGGCTGCAGATAGGTACTCGGGTACTCCGATGGGCTGGAGACAGGTACTCGGGTACTCTGATGGGCTGGTGACAGGTACTCGGGTACTCTGATGGCCTGTTGACAGGTACTCGGGTACTCTGATGGGCTGGTGACTGGTATTCGGGTACTCTGAAGGGCAGTGACAGGTACTCAGGTACTCGATACTCATATGGACTGTGACAGGTACTCAGATGAACTGTGACAGGTACTCAGGTACTCATATGGGCTGTGACATACTCAGGTACTCGGGTACTCAGATGAACTGTGACAGGTACTCATATGGACTGTGACAGGTACTTGGGCACTCAGATGAACTGTGACAGGTACTCGGGTACTCTGATGGACTGTGACAGGTACTCGGGTACTCAGATGGACTGTGACAGGTATTCGGGTACTCTGATGGACTGTGACAGGTACTCATATGGACTGACAGGTACTCATATGGACTGACAGGTACTCAGATGAACTGTGACAGGTACTATGATGGGGGATGACGGGTCCTCTTTATTGGGGGGGCAATCAGTGTGATTGGTGTACACTGTAAGCGGTAACGAGATGTTACCACAATCTCCTCCTCACACACGATCGGTATGTGAGGAGGAGGACCCAGTAACATCTGGTTACCGCAGTTTGTTGACATTTAGTGATCGGCTGTGAAAGGATCGCCTTTTCACGACCGATCACATGGTAAACAGCCATGACCAATGGCTGTTCACCCCCCTCGGTGGCCAGCGGTGTCTTCATGACACGCCGCCACCGAAGGAACAGGATGCGTGCGCACGATCGCGCGCATTCCCTGTTTAAAAGGAGGGCCGTCATATGATGCCCTCCCAGAACGAGAGCCGCGCCGCCGCAGTAAGCGGTTAAATGAAAGCTGCAGATTAAAACCAAATTTAGGATATCACAGGCATACATCAAACATTATCTCCAAGGATGGCAATATTATCACTAGAAATACATTCTATACCTCCACCCTTTAGAACTGTGATAGCCCATATTTTACTAGCCACCAGGTTATCAATTCTCCGACATTGGAGAGGAATAACAGTCCCACCGATCTCAGAAGTAATACAAACTATCCACACCCATGGCATATATGAAGTTCTACACTCATCAACCACAGAGAATTATGAGTTAGTGTACAAAGAATGGGCTCCATGGCGAGAATGGTATTAGCAGAGAGCACAAGACAGATGGAATGTTGGAAAGAAATAACTACCCTAGTTAACAAAAGGAATGAATAAACATCACTATGACTGTTTCTATGTTTTATGCTTTATATTTTCAGTTGCTTACCATAAAATGTGTATTAAAGGGGTCGCTGTACTCCAGATAACAGACATGTTGATAGATAAACAGCAATGGTAGATAGATGGCAGATATGAGAAAGTGATCTGGAGATATGAACAGCATTGAAATAGGAGAACATACTCCAGGTGTCAATATTAAATCAGATAAAAAAATCCTCCTGGGATTCCTATTTTTAATAACAAAATGTTTTCTCCAATTTAAACTTCGACAGGTTATGGACAGTATTTAAATAATTAGATCAAGCAGTAGAATAGCTTTAACGCTTCTGTTGCCACCAACATAACTGTTAAAGTGGTTGTAAAACTCTGCAATGAAACATGAACAAAGTATATCCTTATGTAACGCGTACTTGCCTTGATCCAAAGCACCTAGTAGTGTGATTTCTTTCTGCCCACTCATTCCTCTGTTATCTACATGAGTCACCTCTAACAGTCTATCCTGACACCATGTAATCCTGAGATGGCCTGCCCTCCCTCCAGCCCATAGCAAGTGACTGACAGCTTCAACTGTGCATGTTTCCCTATGAGATTGTGTACAGTGGGTGTGTCCATTTTCCCCATTCAGGTATCAGATTACACTCAGCTCCCTGCTCCATGCTGTGCAGTGTGTGACATTAAATCCTCAGCCCTTGCCTTCTGAAGTTCAGAAATGTTGTGTAAAATGTGTGCTTTAGAAGGTTGTAGTGGAGAGAGGGTGCAGATGTACAATGTATGTAAGAGGATCTGTTTCATTTCTGTGTAACACCTGAGGTCACTTCAGTGGGTATACATATGGGTTTATAACCACTTTAAGTCAGCAACAGCAGCACTAGAATGTACACAAACTTCTGGCAGCTACAGCATCCAGAAGTTTGATAATATTTTTACATCTGCCTTCCACATACAAGGTTTACAGCCACCTGATCACTTCTATACATTAGTAATCGAGTAGCCACCAAGCCATGTATCCTTCCTGGATGCCCTGGAGCTTCATGATGGTTGTCAGCACAGAGAATGGTGGGGAACATCTGAGAACTGCTCTCCCCTATCGGTTTTAAAAACATACTGTATGTGCTAAAGTGTCATCCATGGCCAATTCGGGGTACTTTTGGGTATTTTGCTATTATACAGGTGTGCACAATCTTGAGGCTTGACATATTTGGTATGAATTTACTTTATGAATCCTCATCATTTTTGTTTATCCAAGAAATTCTATTTTTTACTGAAAAATTGATTTGATTAACAGTATGATAATTATCATATGCTATTAAAAAAACAACCACTAACAACATTTTATTCTACAGATGTTCTGCTCTCAGCAAATATATAATGTTTGCATTTTAACATGTGTGCAACAATGAAAAAAATGGCTATGATAGATAGCAAAAGGGCTAAAGCAAGCCTTACATCTGTGGGCACAGGCACTTAGAAGAGCATGCACATATGTGGTCTGAAGTGGGGCTTCTTCCATGGGACCACATATGTGCATACCCGTGTTTGTGCTGGGAGTGTGCTGAATAATGTTACCAACAGCTCAGGGCCTTATAAAAGGAGTTAGGAGCTAGAAGGACTGGCTCTCAATCACATGATTGGTGTGATAGCCTGTGATTGGCTCACCCTTGCTCTCATTCTCTTCTCCACTTGAATAGAGAAAAAGACACACTATCTTTTTGTCCCTGCAAGAGGAGAAAAAATAAAAGATCTGTGTAAAATTAATAGCTAGATCAGGGTTTGAATTAGGTCAGTGTGTAGGTCAAAGGTCAGGGGCAGAGTCAAGGGTCAAGGCCAGGGTCAGTGTCTTTTAGGTAGGATTAAAAAAAGCTTATTTTATTTAATGCCATTTAGTGAGCTTTTGATAGGAGAACAAAAGCAAAATACACACCCTTGTTTCTGTTTCTGGGTACAAACAACAAATAATATACACAAATGTAGTATTACTGTGGTCATGAGGAATATAAGAATGTATTTTGGGTTGGTGGGTTATGGTAATTACAAGAAATATATAAGCACATTTAAAAAAATATTTTTTCTTACTATTTTGAGTCAGTTTTTATTTAATAATAAAAAAATGAGGAGACATCCATTACCATTCACAACCAAATGAAGGCCCACGTTGTCCTTAAAAATAGGCACAATTCACCTGGCATTTGTTTGGACCTTTATCCTTAAAGTGGTCCTATAGGCTGAAACCTTATATATACAGTTCCCGCTTCCCCCGTCCACCCAATCCTTACCTAAACCTCCCTCTGATCCAGTGATGTTCACGATAGCCTCAGCTGTATCGGGACTCTCCCAGTGAGCCAATGAGGATAGAGCAGGGGCAGGGGTGAGACCTGGCTCTACGTGTCTTATGGATGCAAAGAGCAGCAGATCGGGAGAACGCACGCAGCAGTGCCCCCATGACAAGTGGCTTTCTCTGGGGGGACTTCCGGAGGGGGATGAGTCAGGAGCACTGGCGGGGGACCCAAAAAGAAGAGGATCAGGGCTTCTGTGTGCAAAACCACTGTACAGCGCAGGTAAGTTCATTATTTTAACTCGCATCTCCCCCAGCTATAACTTAAAGATGGCTACAGCGCGGACCTTTGATGCCAGGAGGGCATCCATGTACCTCCTCCCGTGCATGAGCTGCCTGCGCACTCCCTGCGGGGCACGCATGGTACGCTCTGTGATCAGCGAGTCTACGTGACTCAGCTGACCATAGATTGGAGTAAGGGGCCGATTCCGAGCCATTACCATGTGTTCAGCTGTCGGCCAAAGACAGCTGATCACGTGATGTAAACAGAGCCGGTAATCAGCTTATTTTTTCTTCATGCTGGCAGCCTATCAGTGCCCACCAGTGCCACATATCAATGCCCACCAGTGCCACTTATCAGTGCCACCTATCAGTACCGATCACTGCTGCCAATCAGTGCCTCGTCATCAGTGTTGCCTATCAGTGTCACCTACCAGTGCCCATCAGTGCCACCTTTCAGTGCTACCTATCAGTACCACCTATCAGTGCCTTTCAGTGCTGCCCATCAGTGCCACCCATTAGTGCCACCCATCAGTGTCCACCAATGCCGCCTCATCAGTGCCCATTAATGCTGCCTTATCAGTGCCCTTTAGTGCCACCTTATCAGTGCCTATCAGTACCACCTTATCAGTGCCTATCAGTGCAGCCTATCAATGACCATCAGTGTCGCCTATCAGTGCCTATCATCAGTGCCTATCAGTGCTCATCAGTGCAGCATCATCAGCACACATGAATGAAGGAGAAAATTTACCTGTTTGCAAAATTTTATAACAACTACGAAAACATTTTTTTTTGTTTGTTCAGCAAAAAATAAAAACCCTAGTAGTGATTAAATACAACCAAAAGAAAGCTCTATTTGTGTAAAAAAATGATAAAAATTTATATGTGTACAGCATTGCATGACTGCACAATTGTTATTCACAGTGCAACAGTGCTGAAAGCTGTAAATTGGCCTGGGCAGGAAGGGGGTTTAAGTGCCCAGTGGGCAAGTGGTTAAAAAAAAAAAACAAGAAAAAAACAAAGCTTTAATATCCCTTTAAATGATTAGATATGCATTTCTTAACAGTGCATGCAGCTACAGAGGTCAGTGAGAGCTTGTTAAACAGTTTAATATCCAAAGTCTGGGCACAGCGGAACTTTAGGCCAGGCATCGACAGGTATGGGTCATTTCAATTTGCTACATTAGTTTGTTGAAATGATTCTGCAGAGATTTCAGTGTTTCTAATACAGATTTAAAATGTTATTGTGAAGTAAATATTAGACAAAATACTCAGCCAGATTCTGAAGCATGGAGATCAACAGAGCATTTACTGAAGCCTTAATGAAAGCTTATTTTTGTTTAGTACTTCACAAGGAAAGGACAGATTAGACAGGTCACCATCAGAAATGGTGGTGCAAGAAAACAGACATCCACTGGCTAATCTACCATGTGAACATCATGTACAGGTTTGTTCCTGCTCTAGTTAAAGTTAGCACATTAAAAAACGTTAATAAAGTTTACTAAATAACTAGGCAACAATTTAAGGAATTGTGCACAACTGTCCCTTGCCTAATGTTTCTATATCATGTTAAAAAAGAGTAAATTGGAAAGATGCAAGTTTTAACGTGTTTATTCCATACCCAACCATAGGTCCCCTTGCTTACTCCAGCAGTTCATTGGTTTGATTGAACTGGTGAAATTTGGCAGGTCACTATGTCTATTAGTTGTTGTGCAATATAACAAATTCTTTAATACTAATAACAATATTCAGCTTACAAGGTGGGGGAAATGAACTGCTACATACAGTAAATAGACTAGATGTAGGAATGTTGGTTAAAGTATTGTGTTCAGCAACTTATTTATTAAATCATGATAACCACTGCAGTGATGTATTTGGTGTTTTTGCACAATGGTTTTATACATATTACCAAATGCATTACCATATTAACCAAAAAAAAATGGTAACATTTTCCCATCAGTTAGACACTTTTAACAAGCCCAACATACAGTAAACAAACAGCATGAAAGCAAAAAAAGTGATTACACATGAATGTTGTGCATAAAAGCCATCTTACATGTAGATATCCTTATTTGGATTTGCAGTGAAAGTCATGGCTTGATGGCTGAAGCCAAAAATATATTTCTCTACACTGATTAAATTGTCACTGATCTGTGAAATACGAACATGACAAATTAATGTTTTCTATTACATTTTAGTTAGGTCCCCTACCTGAAACTGTGATAGAAAACAGCATGTAGTATAAGAAAATGTAATTTGCATTATCAGTACACAAACAAATGAAATAAAATACCAATCCACTTTACTTAGAATAATCACAATAAACACAACTTACGTAGTTTGTGTCATTGCATGTTATATAATATTGTTTAGTGGCCTCTAGGGCACATGGGTCTTGAGCCTGCAACCAACCCTAAGATAAGCATCTTTGTGATTATAGACCATTACAAGGTAATGCAAAGAACTGCATACTAATCAGCCCTGCCAGCCCAGACTGCCCTATGTTATTCTCTTGATGAGAAGTAATTTAAATGGAAAACATGCCGATCAACCCCCCATACCCCTAACCCATGCATATATCAAGCTAT
The DNA here is from genome assembly GCA_037952925.1 of Lithobates clamitans. NCBI lineage: Eukaryota > Metazoa > Chordata > Amphibia > Anura > Ranidae > Lithobates > Lithobates clamitans. The sequence continues at coordinate 6,123,413 of JBBGZY010000787.1, read as the reverse complement.
AGCAGACTAACATCTAGGTATGAGCATACAATGCATAAGTAGCTCAGTAAGGTAATACATGCACAGTCAATGATGCAGTAAAAAATCAATCTCAGGAATCACAGTTTACCATTCTCTGCAACCACTGCTGAATAAGATGTGTGTTTTTCACTTGTTACTTTTGAAAATGCTATTGTGAATACAATTGAGGATGTGGTCAGAGGAGAAGGCTAAGGTTCTTGGCCATACTGTACCATTCCTCTAAAGCAACATAATACATTGTATATTTCACTGCACGTTGCTACTGAGCCCTTTTTGTAACATAGTATCCGTTTTCGGTTACATGGCCCCTCTTTGTATCCAGCCAACTGTATAGAATTATTACTCATTATAAGAGAAAATACTAGACTTTACTATACTATACAGACATTAGAGCAAATATATGCCAGTTGTAGATAACATTTTAACATGGCCACCCAGCTCTGCTTATGCAAATACTACTATATCAATAATGATGATAAATTGTCATGGGAGGTAATTAAATTATGTTGATGAATATGTAACACAACTAGTTGATAACTAATTTAGTACAGCCCCCTTAATCCATGCATACACGGCCATGTGCCCAATTGCCTCCTTCATTTGACTTCAAGACACAAATATTTGTCATTAACTGATAATCAAAACCTTCAGTCAATGCAAGATTCACTCTTTATACCCTCAAGAGTACAAGTGCTCATGTGCTAACAAAGAACATGCTTTTAGGAGGGACACAGAGATGAGCTCATCTTTCTGCTGATCACAGGAATGAACAGTAAAAAACTGAAAACCATTTGGCAGGTAAAACATCTCTCACTATAATTTATGTGTATTTTGTAATTTTCCTGGAGTTCATCTTTATCATGTGGAAGTTAAGGAAAATGTTTATTATTACAGAATATACTCTGTATGTACACAAACTCAGGATGACAAAAATGCTGGGGAAAAAATGTCTGGGATGCCCTTGTGCCAGCAAATTAAGGCCAAATGAGAGGCAACTAAACCCATTTGATGTCAGGGAGCAAAAGACAGAATTAAACAACATCTTTCCATTGCTGTATACACCATAAAGGACCATATCAGATGATCAGCAAATGTCATATACTGATTAGCCAGTTTTTTGGTATGCAACATTGCTCTAAATCGGTGTTATTTTTATCGACTAAATTAACACTATTTTAGTTGACTAAAATACGACTAAAATGGCACTTTAGTCAAAAGACTATGGCTAAAACTAAATCTAAATTTGGCATCAAAAGTAACACTGCACTACCACATAAGAATAACAAGGGTCATTAAATTATTATTATATTAAAGGATTTATATAGCACCAACAGTTTATGCAGTGCTTTACAACATGTGGGCAGACAGTACAGTTACAATACAGTTTAATACAATAGGAATCAGAGGACCCTGCTCGTTAGAGCTTACAATCTAAGAGGGAGGGTCAATATATACAAAAAGGTAATAACTGTGGGGGATTGGCTGATGGAGAAAATAAATGTACAGTTGGTAGATGGGACCGGTTAGGCCTCTCTAAAAAAATATGTCTACAGGGATCATCTGAAAGTGGACAGAGTAGATTTATGCCGCGTACACATGGGTGGAATTTCCATCAGAAAGAGTCCGATGGGAGCTTTTCATCGTATATTCTGACTGTGTGTATGCCCCATCGCACTTCTTCTGTCGAAAATTCAGACGGACTTAGATAGAGAACATGTTCTATATTTTTCCGACTGAACAAATTACTAAAAAAACGCTTGTCTGTATGCTGTTCGCACCAAAAACGCATACTCTGAAGCAAGTATGCGACGGAAGCTATTGGCTACTGGCTATTGAACTTCCGTTTTCTAGTCCCATCATATGTGTGGTACGTCACCGCGTTCTGGATGGTCGGAATTTGATGTGATCGTGTGTATGCAAGACAGCTTGAGCGGAATTCCGTCGGAACTCCGTTTTAAAAACCGTCAGAGTTTATTCAGACGGCAAAACCAGTCGTGTGTACAGGGCATAAGGCTTTTCTTATTTCTTTCTTAATATTTAATGTTGGTAACATATTCAGGTAATATGTGCAATGGCATTACAGCCAACAGAGTTTCAAGTTTTTGTGTTCATTTTTATATTTCAAAGTTGCACTTCTGTTTGGCAAAAAGCAATATTTTCATTGGTTTATGAAACTTGGCTTTATTATTAAAGACATTACATCACTAAATTTGTGTCTGTAGGGCATGTTCAATCCTTAACCTCCCTGGCGGTATGATTATGTCGGATTTTAGGTGCTGAAAGCGGTACAATTATTTAACGCACTTATGTCTGTCCAAACCAGAGTCTAGTAGACATCTCGGGTGTGATAAAGTTTGAAACACAAAATCATAAATTATAATATAATAAATAACTCTAAATAATTATACCAAATAATAATATAATGATAATAAAAAATATTCAATAATGTAATCAAATTAAAAACACTGAAATTTGCTCAAATGCAGAATTGTCGCTGTCTTTACTTTTCAGTATTTAATGACGGATCTCCCCACAAATCACTATCGCTCAATTCTGCAAGTGATTCTAATTTATTATCGCTGTTTTCTAGCTGCTCTAAAATCACTTTTGATGTAAAGGGACAGTTTTGGTTGCTATGGACAATCTCCAGTTTCCAGGCAGAAAGAACAGTTTTTATAATATAAAACTGCATGCAGGACACTGGAGAAACCACTAGGGACAAAAGAGAGGTGAAATAATTGCATACAGTAATGTAATCTGTAAGATTACAGTGTACTGTATGTATAGTGTGTGTTTCACTTTGAATTTGGCGCCGTTCTCCGTCCCCGTGCCTCGCAACGCTCGCAGGGAACGGAGCCTGGCTCTATAATAGATTGAGCGGAGGACGAGCCGCTCACACTGCGGGGAGACATCGCAGGATCCAGGGGACAAGGTAAGTAACCTCTTCCTGGTGCCTGCAATGCGATCCCGTGTCGGGCTCGGGGTTACCACTCTTGGTACTGAAATTCCACCCCGAGCCAGACTCGGGAATACCGTCAGGGGGGTTAATACCATAAATAATGACATGTTATTAGATTTTTACTACAGGAGTATATCATGAGTTTGGCAATTTTAGAGAAATGCTTAAATAATGCATTTCAATTTAACTAAACCCATTAGATTTTAGTTGACTAAAATGTACTGGAGAATTCAGTTGACTAAAATACAACTAAAATTAAAAAAATTCAGATAACTAAAATATGACTAAAACTAAAATGACATTTAAGTCAAGAGACTAAAAACTATATTGAAATTTGACGTCAAAATTAACACTGCTCTAAATCAGGTTGTGCTGAAAATATTATTTTCTTTTCTTTTGAGAGTACTAAGCTGTTGCTTATGGCTAAAAGCTGCATGGTGAATGTTGCTTTCAAAAACTTTGCCATTCTCTTAAAGTGGTTGTAAAGTGACTGGTCTCAGATAATACACAGACATTAAACAAATCCCCCTACATAAGCTTTACCTGTCTATCTGCAGCCATTTCTTCTCTACATCAGTTCAAAGTGTAGAATTTATAAAGCTTGTCTAAGAGTTCAGAAAAAAATGGGCTGGAGAGCTGAAGTTACACTGCAGAGGTCCGTGAGGAGAGCTCTGACAGCTGATTGGAGGGAAGGACACATCCCCGTCCCCACATAGGGACAGAGCTGATACTGTTAATCAGCTGGAGATCCCTTCCCTGTCATCATTTTCTCTTGGTGTCAGGAAAACTTGTCAGATGTGATTCAGGCAGATAGCAGAGGAATGAAGCAGCAAATAAAAGTGACACTTGGTGCTCTTAATTGAGACAAGTACACACTATAGAGGGACATGCTTTGTTCCTATTTTGTGTCTGAGGTTTACAACCACTTTAATATGTGGTGTGTTCTGTTCCTTTTGCATTAACATCTAATGCTGGTCATTAAAATGCTACCCCCAGCATGCTTTTGTTGCCAAATCTCACAACATCATGAGACACAATTCAGGACTAGTGGATACTGCTGGTCCTGCATTGTACATGATGATTTAGCAGTACCCAACCACATCCAAGCACATTCCCTATAGGACCTGGGGTTAAAGTATTACTTTGTTATATCGTCCCCTAGAAAAAACATAAATGATTACTTGAGTGAAAATTTAGTTGGAAATTACTGCTCTAAACTGATAAATAGTGAAAAAGCAGCTAACACTCAAACAAAGTCCAAACAGAATATAAAAATACAGTGTAGTGCTGAAAGCATTAAGGTTATAGTGTACTGAAACCATAACAAATGTGTAAATTATGTAACAATATTTACTGTGATAAACTAGTGAAGGAAAGAAATGTGAAAACCAACTTAAATGTCCATAGAAATACAGTTATGATTCTTCACTCAAAAGTGACGGTGGACAACATGCGATTAGTATTAAAGCCATGTGGATGAAAGAAACGATCCTCTGTCATAAGGCAATAGATGGATACTCTTACCAGATGTGGTGGACCCACTTACTAGCGGTAGTGGGTCTATCAATCTTGTGTGGGCCGAATGTCTCACAATGTAGATCTAGATGGAAAAGGGATCACCCCCAGCACACCCGGACTTCAGTGATAATAATCCTGGCACGATACCTAGATCCTTGTGATGCACCAGTAGTGACACCGAATCTCCACTTGGAGATTTGGTGTCACTACTGGAGCATCACAAGGATCCAGGTATCGTGCCAGGATTGTTCTCACTAATTACTTGAGTACCAGGTGCCAATTTAAAACAGTACTGGGACAGCATCTCTTTGTCTCTTCTCTATTTTAAAACACCAGTGGGACCCCCGGTGGCTCCTGTGGATTCCAGCTAAGGTTCAGGTTAGAACCACTGTCTGTCAGTGACAGTTGACATTCAGCACCAAGCCCAGGAGTTACAGCACTGTTCAGAGTCCAATTTTTGCAACAGATCACTGCTATAGTGATCTATTGCTGGCTGATTGCAGGCATCAGTAGATCACTATTGGAAGATCTAATAGATGACATTAGCTGAGTGATGGAAAAAGACTGAGGGAGAAGGAATACTAGTCAGTACCAGTGTGAAAATTTGCTTTGTAAGAATAAATTGCATTTATTGTTGAGTGTGCTCCATGTGTAGTAAAATATTAGTTTTGTTTTCTACATTTTAGAATTGGGTGCCTCGAGATTGTTCAGAATTTTAGAGGGTGCCTTGACTGAAAAAAGGTTGAGAAACACTGCACTAGATGACACTAGCATTTACCGCGTAAGTGTTCATGCAAGTGGAGCCATGTCATTTGGATTTTTACCTGTGAAAATGTGCTTGTTATGCACATTTTTGCCTTTTCCAACCTAACTTGATCTTATCTTAATGTTATGCAACCAATTTAAACAACATTTTTTACTTGTACGCATCACAATGGAATAAAGCACTCCTAAAATAAAGTTCATATGTTTACTTTGAGCTTCACTCTTCCTCCATGTTACAAAAATGACACTAATGTCATATTATTTTAATCAGCAGACATTTTTAATTTTATTCTTGGGTATATATGGGAGGGGCAAATTCTGTAAACATTGGGTTGAGAAAAATGACAGGAAATTTAATTTGTTTTTTTTTTTTTTGTTTTTTTACTAATTATTCCCATTAAAAGTCAAGGAAAAAAGATGTATCCAAACCTGCTACCAAATAAAATCCTACATACATTTAATATCCTCCATTCACCGTATCCTCCATGAGTCGACACCTTTTACCGAGACCACACATCACTACATGAGGAGATGGTCCCATTTAATAGGCAGACCTATTTTGGTCCAGGTATGGGATATGATTTGGTCCTCTACTTCCAAGTCTTCCAAATGTGTAACCCAAAGGGAGACGTCCATGAAGATCCTCATGTTTTGGTATAAAACCTGATGTAATTCATAAATACGATCCCTCAGTCTCGTTGCATTGTTGGCGTTGTGGGACGCTCCTAATACAGAAAGTGATGGATGTGTCCCTTCCGCTTGATCCCTTGAATTATTTGGTGGGTTTCCCTTTCTCTGGCATAACCAGAAGAGTCAATCGGCTTCTTTCTCATATTTTGTTGGCTGCCAAAAGGCTTATTCCTCTATGCTGGCTGTCCAACGCACCTCCTCCTTGGTCCAAATTTCTACATCTAGTGGCTGAAATTCGGAGGATGGAATAACGGCCTCAGTACATGACACTATTCCCCAATTTGATAAAGTGTGGGAACCTTGGGTTTGATCGGAATTTGGGATCCCTATGCCAACTGGCACATCTTAAATCATGCTGGCATTTTATTACTTGTGATCATGGTGCCTCCCCCACTCCCTTATTTCTATGTATGCCATTTGATGCCCCTTTGAATTTCTTACTTCGCGTCATATATCCTTCATAAAACTTGTGTCTTTTCTTTTATATGATTGTTCTCTGGTTTTGAACCTATATTACCTACTTTTTAAAAAAAAAAATTTCTTGCCACTTCAGCAGACATTACTGGGAGACTTAAATCAACTTTGCAGTTCATCTTTTCCGTCCCACTTTTTGTCTCATCATAGTAGCTCATATCATATCAAAAGATTATATAAATCAATACACCTCATGCAATAAAGGATACGGGCTACTCTTAACACAGTTATTTAGCTAAATAACTATATTACCTACTTATGAGCTGTTTACCTTGTATATCCTTGACGTGCTGTGCAGACCACCCCTGTGCTCTGCACTCGCGGACCCTCTTTATTTGTACCTTCTTTTGGATTGTTTTTTCTCTGATATCACTATGTTTTCGATATCTATGTATTCTACATTATGCAACAATTCTGTATTTCTTTGCTCAAAAAATATAAAAGCTTAATAAAAATACAAATTTTGCAAAAAAAAAATAAAATCCTACATGTCTCCCAAAAAACAATGTATATTACATTACATTAGGGTGGACTACAAATGTTAATAATGTTCAGAACTTAGACATCACAGAAAAAAGAATATGTGATTCAAAGGATTTCAAAGGGATTACAGTAGAAAAAACTTTTGGATTCAAGTAATTAAATCCTTTATCAGCTTGGGGATGGAGGAGGGGGGCAGCATTTTATTAATTTTGTAAATTTGCCTATTTTCAATAGGTTGCTCTGGACTGTACAGTGCAACACATATTTGCTTTTTAACTGTATTGGTTGTCCTCATCCTTTCTTTTTTAAATTTAAAGTGTCACTAAAGGCATCTGTGCCCCATTACAGGGATTTCCCTTCACTTCCTGTCCCATAGCCAAAACAGGAAGTGAGAGGAAATCCCTCTAAAGTGTCATCGGGGTCACCATAACTAGTGTCCCCATTGGAAGATTTCTCCTCCTAACCTTATTCCGATGTCAACCCAAAACTTGGGATTTTCTTTCACGTAAGATGATAACAGTAAACAGGACAAATAGAGAGGGTGAAGGGGACACAGACAGCAATAAAAACTGACAGGGCTTCTAATCTCTCTCCACTCTATCCAAAACTAAAAAGCAAAAGAAAAAATGCCTGTAGTGACACTTTAAATGAGTAACCCACACCCCATAAATATGGAAGATAAGATCAGTGTTTTTTTTTCTCCTGTGGGCTTTCTATGACTCTATAGCTTTCGCCTATTATAGTCCCAACTCCACACTCATTACAGTTCCACACACCTCTGGCCTTTTTTTTTGTAAATTACACCACTGCAACATCGTTATCTATGAACATTAATATATTACTTGCAGGTTGTTGCACTGTCAACTGCTACAAATAAAGAAAATACATTGTATTTATGTCAATTAAGTGGTTTATTGCTAATAAGTAACTAATGATCATATCACTTGTACACAATTTTTATTTAATTTTGAAGTGAAGCTTTAAAAGCCTGAAGTGCAAACTGATCACAGATGAATTCGCTTTGAGACCGACCACCTCATTTTGCACTTGCTTAGTCGTCTGCCTTAACTAATTAAGTCTTAGGAGTAAAATTAGGAACACTTTAATGGATTTAGATCGTTTATGGCACCATTAAGCCCTGTCCCACTCTTGTTTTTTGGCCCTGTTGTTCCATTTAATTATTTGCATTTTCGATTTAATTGGCAGGAGGAAAAAAGCACTGTGGAAGGAGTTGCCTTAGAGTTCAGTATAATACCAGCAAGAGCTACAGCCCAAACATCCGGGACTTTGTTCATCTCAACTTAACACTTCTCTTGTTTAATTCATACTGTACCAAGAATATTGACTAACAAATGCAGGCAGCTACAGTTTTTAATAATTGCCCGATTCTAAAGGGCAAAAGTGGAGTGCTGACAAGTCATTGCAGACACCCAGCCAATAGACTCAGTGCAAGAAAGTGACTAGATTAATGATCTCATTATAATTCATTAAAGAGTAGTGAAAGGATGGATGCCTGCTTTAATTAGTTTTATTACTGCAGGAAAATGTTTCATAAACCAGGCTCATCATTATGCACACTTGGAAAACAGAAGAGTGGTAATCAAACTTGATGAGGAGGCTTTCATTAGGAAGCATGGCTAAGGGCAATGATCATGGGTAAGAGGATATTCAGAAGATGGACATGGCAGTGCATCACACACAAAGTTGTCATCTCAAGTACTGTAATTTCATTATGAAAAATTGCAGAGATGGTTACAGTGGTTATTTCAACAGAAGAGCTGACAGAGCACAAACTGTGCAATCTCTGCAATAACAGCCTGGGTGAGCTATACATATACTGGAACACAGTCTGCTAATAAGACAAACTTTAAAATAGATATATTTCACTCTGCAATACACCAAGCAAATGATGTACTCCTATAGTTAATGTTAAAGAGATCTGCTCTACTAATTATACTCAAACACATTTTACGTTGTCTCTATTGTTTTCACAATGGAAATCTCGGAAATGTCAGGTTTGGTCACTATCACTCATTCTGACAGACCTCAAAGTTTATGTGTGGTACTGTGTGGGCAGCCTTAACCTGACATCTAAGACATTATGGTCCTTTAAAATGACCCTGTCAGGGGGTCAACAAATTTAGCGGTTATAAGTATACCTGTCTTGTTTGACTCCTCAGGCTGCTTGAATAGTGTGTCCCCCATTGACTGATGTGGTTCCTCCTAATGACCAGTGCAGGACACACTAGCGATATAGGGTTTGGGAAGCAGAACCACAGCAGCTATCAGGGGACATGCTATACCATACAACTGAAAATGTGGAAGCAGAGTGGTGGTGGTGGTGGGGGGCTCTGCTACAGCAGGACATTTTAGCAAATGGGGCCAATGGAGAAATATGTTTTTCCATTGCAGGACACACTAGCGATATAGGATTTAGGAAGTAGAACCACAGCAGCTATCAGGTGACATGCTATACCATACAACTGGAAATGTCGATGCAAAATGGTGGGGGGGAGCTCTGCTACAGCATGACATTTTAGTAAATGGGCCAATGGAAAAATATGTTTTTCCATTGCAGGACACACTAGTGATATAGGGTTTGGAAAGCAGAACCACAGCAGGTAGCAGGGGACATACAATACCATACAACTGGAAATGTGGAAGCAGAGGGGGAGCTATGCTACAGTGGGGCATTTTTGCAAACGGGGAAATGGAAAAAATATGTTTGAAGCTTCTTTCTTTCTGAGTTGTGCCTGTGTTGGCATGTTTTACCTGTTCTTGTGTGGGTTTCCTAAAAGCAGAGTGATAGGGATTTTAGTTTGTAAGCTCCTTTGCTGTAAATATACATGTTTAAAGCTCTGTAATAAACTTCTAGTGCTATGTAAATTGCAGTAGTAGTAATATATTTGCTATACATTCCATAATGTGAATAAAATCAACTAAGTTCATCAGAAGCCATCTGATTTTCTAAAACTGCTTCCTAGTAATCATGGCAACATTAAATAAATTCAATAGTGGTGGAGGGCAAGGGGAGTGGTTTAAAGTCGAGAAATGTAATTTCCTGCTCATGTACAGTAATTAGCTCACTGCTTTTCACAGCAGTCTTTGTATTATTATAATTTTGAGAATGATCAAGCAAACACAGCCCTCAGGAAATAATAAGAGAGTGAAATTCATATAAGTCATATGCAAGGAAAAATCCTTGCAATGTATAGAACTGCCATGAAGATGATTAATTAGTATTAGTTATTTGGTTATTTGGGGGACACAGAATTCAGACATATTTGAGTTATACTGACTCCTAGAGGAGTATTGTAATATTGGCAAAAAAAACAAAACAAAAAAAAAACAGTGACCAACCTGGTATAAACCCTCCCACATACCTCATCCCTCAGTTTTATCATATGGGTTTCCTATCAGTGAACATATTAAGAACTCTATGGCTGAAATGTCAGGGCTTGTATAATGTCTGTATGGAGGATTTTTGGACACAACCATTAGGTGTACTCATATACCCCGACAAAAGAAGCCTAGGCCTTAAACATAATCTCCTCCCTGAAGCAAAGAAGTGTTTCCTTTTGTTACACCCAGGCATCAACTTATAGGGCTAAACCTAAGCCAGTAGTCCAATTTTGCCAAAAACCCTGGACCTCTAAATCCTCCAAACCTGCCAACAAGTTTTCTTCAGAATTAGATAGCTTTTCAAAGTGGGGGATGTTTGTTAACTTATGTGGATATTTGAACAGACAGAATCTCAGATGTCTGGGTGCAGGAGGCCATAAGATGGAGTTCAAATCTCAACTATACCATCCAGCTTTGTGGTTATTGGCTTTAATGACATGGCTGACATGGCTTTAATGACATGGCCCAGGTCTTGGGGAAACAGGGGTCTCTCTGACTCGGTGAACCCAACAATGTTAAATATCAGGAAGTACTATTCTCACAAGATCTATTTGAACAGCCAGCATCTCAGACGCCTAGTCGCAAGAGGCTACAAGCTGGAGTTTCACTCTCAACTCACCCTTTATTTCATGTCAGATCTTCCAGTGTCAATTCCCAGATTAGCAGGCCTCTATGCAGCCCTTGCAAGTCTTGTTACTTCTGTTATTTTATACAGTCTGATTTATAACCTTAGTCAGTCAGTGCTCTGCTTACCTTTTTCCTGGCAGGACAGTAGGTGGGTTGACATGACCAGGCTGTCAGCGTGAACTTCCAAGTGGCAGCTGAAAACATGCCAATTGCAGCACACTTACTACCTCCAGGTAGTTAATGTTACATCTGCACCCATCCTCAGAATTACACCAGTACCAGTACATTACAGTGAAAGGGAGGATGGTGCATTGGGCTTTTGCGAGTGAGAGGTACAGCTGCAGCTCAGATTTAGAACAGGTTTCCTCACATATCATGTTGCAGGTGCACTGCCCCAAGAACCTGTTTACCGTCCTTTAATGACATGGCTGTTGAAGTTCAAATCTTGAGGGACAGGGGTCTTTCTGACTCAGTGATCCCCACAATCTTAAATGCCAGGAAGTTTTATTCTCACAAGGTCTACAATCCTGCATGGATGCAAAGAAAAAAAAATGTCCCAGAAAATGTTCTGTGGGACAAATCTTGACTTTTCTACAATCAGACCCATTAAAGGTCAGATCTTAGTGCTTACAGGTTTGTTCCAAAGACTAATGCCCCGTACACACGGTCGGACATTGATCGGACATTCCAACAACAAAGTCCTAGGATTTTTTCCAACAGATGTTGGCTCAAACTTGTCTTGCTTACACACGGTCACACAAAGTTATCGGAAAATCCGATCATTCTGAACGCGGTGACGTAAAACACGTACATCGGGAATATAAACAGGGCAGTAGCCAATAGCTTTCATCTCTTTATTTATTCTGAGCATGCGTGGCACTTTGTGCGTCGGATTTGTGTACACACGATCGGAAATTCCGACAACAGATTTTGTTGTCGGAAAATTTTATAGCCTGCTCTCAAACTTTGTGTGTCGGAAAATCCAATGGAAAATGTGTGATGGAGCCTACACACGGTCGGAATTTCCGACAACAAGGTCCTATCACACATTTTCCGTCGGAAAATCCGACCGTGTGTACGGGGCATAAGTCATTCATGATTGAATTAACATTTTCATACAGGGTGTTTCGCAAGTAGTTGAGTCTGTGTGCCCAACTGTGTCTCTGTGGAATTTGACTTTGGTTCTCAAGGTGCTTCAAACCCCTCAAGAATCTTCTCCTTTTCTGCCTCACTCACAAAGGTGTTTTCTTTACAGAACTCACCTTGGCAAGGTGTGTATCTGAACTAGTGTCTTTGTCCTGTAAAGAAAACTCTACTAGACTTACAAAAGTACAGGATAATTGTGTGGAAGTGGAATTAAACTCTGCAGCCCTTTTTTTTCTAAATAAGCCCCCAGCAGCCATAATGTAGTTGTTTGCACAATAATCCTTTCCACTGCTACGCTGTTAGTGCTCCCACTGGTTATGGACAGCTACAAGTCTTCCTTTCTGTGTCCAGACTGTTTGGTCACTTGACTGGCTGGGCCATGATGATGTCACTCTTTTACATGAGGACAACTATCACATCATCATGGCACAGAGCAGTTCCTCAAATGTACGCTGAACTTCCCATGTGTGACTCATTGTACATTATTGCTGTTAGGAACAGAGAAGCAGATATAACAGAAGAAACCAATATGACCTGTTTTGTCAAGCATTGTGCCTGTCAGCTGTTTTTTTGTGTTTAAGGCCACACTTGTTGCAACATGGGATCCCACTTGTGAGTCGCATGACATGTCAAATTGAACATTTCCCTATGAGAGCCATCTTAACTAATCCAACACGCTCGCTCAGATTTTAGAAAAGGTTCCTGCACTAATTTGTTCTGACTTGGATTCGACTTCAATGCCACAGAGTGTAAAAAGTCCCCAAATTACCACTTTTTTGAAAGTAGACATTCCAAGGTATTAAGTAAGATGCATGGTGAGGTTTTTGATGTTGTCATTTTTTCCCACAATTCTTTGCAAAATTAAGATTTTTTTTTCCCACAAAATTGTCAATGTAATAGGTTATTTGTCTCACATGGCATGTGTATACCACAAATGATGCCCAAAATACATTCTGCTACTCCTCCTGAGTATGGCGATACCACATGTGTGAGACTTTTTCACAGCCTAGCCACATAGAGAGGTCCAACATGCAGGGAGCACCATCAGGTGTTCTAGGAGCATAAATTACACATCTAACTTGTTGACTACCTATTACACTTTTGAAGGCCCTGGAGCACCAGGACAATGAAACATGACACTGATAACAGATGGCACTGATACGTGGCACTGATGACACGTGACACTGATGTGGCACTGATGACAGATGGCTCTGATACTTGGCAATGATGTCACGTGACACTGCTGTGGCACTGATGACAGATGGCACTAATACGTGGCACTGATGGCACATGACACTGATGACAGGTGGCACTAATAATGACACTGATGGCACGTGCCACTGATGTGGCACTAATGACAGATGGCACTAATATGTGGCAGTGAAGACACATGACACTGATGTGACACTGATGACAGATGGCACTAATATGTGGCACTGATGACAGATGGCATTAATACGTTGCACTGATGGCACGTGACACTGATGACAGGTGGCACTAATAATGACACTGATGGCACGTGCCACTGATGTGGCACTAATGACAGATGGCACTAAAATGTGGCAGTGAAGACACATGACACTGATGTGACACTGATGACAGATGGCACTAATACGTGGCACTGATGACAGATGGCACTAATACGTGGCACTGATGGCACGTGACCCTGATGTGGCCCTGATGACAGGTGGCACTAATACGTGGCACTGATGGCACATGACACTGATTTGGCACTGATGACAGATGGCACTAATATGTGGCAGTGATGACACGTGACACTGATGTGGCACTGATGACAGATGGCACTAATACATGGCACTGATGACAGATGGCACTAATACGTGGCACTGATGACATATGACACTGATGTGGCACTGATAAAAGATGGCACTGATACGTAGCACTGATGATACGTGACACTGATAACAGATGGCACTTGACACTGACAGGTGGAACTGGGGACAGATGGCACTGACAGGTGGCACTGGAGACAGATGGCACTGGGGACAGATGGCACTGATAGGTGGTACTGGGGACAGATGGCACTGATAGGTGGCACTGGGGACAGGTGGCACTGATAGGTACTGTGGGCATTTTTTTATGTATTTATTGTGTTTTTTATGTAGTTTTCACTCACTCTGCAGCACAGGTCGCTCTCCCTCCTCACACGCGGTCTCTGTGTGAGGAGGGGAGAGCCAGCAATGAGAGATGATCTTATATGTTTACATTTGAGATCATCACCCATTGGACACGCCAATTGAGTGCTAAATGGCCGCTGTGATTGGCCATTTAGCATGATCTGTGATTGACTGTGTCCAAGGGACACGGCCAACACAGATGTTCCCTGATGCACGCCCGCGGCAGCACGTGGGGAAGGAGTAAACAGGAGGATGTCGCCGTCTTTCTGCTATAGCGTGGGCGCCTAGTGGTTAATATGAACCTTTGACTAGGCCATTGACATTAACACATTTATATTGGCTTACCAAGCAGTAAATTAGCTTTATAACAAGCCCTCATTGACCTCTCTAGGCTGCAGTTCTTCTGGAGCAATTCATTCTGAAAGTTTACAGAACAGTGGAACAGTGAAATCCTTTAAACTGGCTCTTAAGTCAAATAATTTTGTAAATGTACCTTAATGTACCTTCTATGCACTTATCTATCTAGTACTTTTACAATCCAGTGCTGTCCCATCTACAGTAGTACTGCTTTCTCTTCCTCTTCTCATGGGAGCCTCTCAGAGCAGTCAATCAAATCCTGTGAGGAGGGAGAATTGGACATGTGTGTCTATGAATGGACCACAGTCCAGCTGAGGAGTGCGCTGGCACAGGTGTTCCCTCAGCACATGGCTTGCTGAAGTGGCATCCGCAGGAAAGGAGAAAGGAGAAGTGGGCATTGGCAGCGTGGGACTCGAGAAGAGGAGGTAAGAGAACACTCTGTGCAATAGTAAGTATAGCATCCTTTTTATTTCATTTTTAAAAAATGTGCCTCTATAACCACCTTAAAACATTTTCTCAGGCAGCGCAGCTATCCCCCCTCCTAGCAGTGCCTTTTGCTTCTGCTGTGAACTTTAAAGATTCACTTTAACAGAACCTGTACTGAAAGAAAAATGGAGCCTAACATTGCTGACATCTTGAAAATACTAGTTTCCCGGCTCTGTCTCTATGCTGCAACAAACATTCAGATCAGTAAAGGTCAGAGTGGGCGAGAACTGTACTAATGTTCACACTTGGCCTGGGTTAGAAACACAGTGCAGAAAGTACAAAAGACATTTATTTAGCATGACCACCAAGCAACTCCCATTTTTAAGGGAAGGCCTGCAATGGCAGCCTCCATAATTGCTCATATTACCTTTCTATCTCCAATTCCATTTGTAACATCCATAATCCTAATATCATTTAAATTATGGCTGCTGCTCCAGTAAATGGGATACTTTGTAAACTACATTTTTGTTCATTCATTTGTTGAGCAGGGTATGTATGAATTCCCCCACATACATCATTTTACACACATGATAGGCAGGTTTGCATGTACACTGAACACTGAACTGTTGTTTTATGAATATGGAATTAGTACCCTGTTGGTATAGGGTCCCAACTGGATGTATCACAATGAGTAAGTTATATTGGATGGATGCCAATTTAACAAGAAGAAGCATTTTCAGGAATGTATTCCTATTCCAGATAGGAGTCGAAAGTGACAACTATGAGAGGAACATTTTTTTAGTCTGTTTATATTTTAACGGTTGGTGCTTGTGATGTTGATTCTTTCCATGATCTGAACATCAGACATTGGGCATTGAGCTGTATCCTTGTTCTACCTCATTTCCTGAGGTAATGAAAGTGAATGTTTCTCTTTGTAACATCAGGACAGCTCTGGCAAAAGTCATGGTTTGACAGTGGATGATGGATGCTCTCAAGTGTCTGGGATATAAGCTGATATTCTTGATGTACTGTATATGGGTTCGTTTGTACCTCTTTCCATTATTGCATATTGTAGTATCTAGAAAATGTATTTTTTTGTGGCTTACAGTGTATTTCAAGCCACACACTTTATTTTTAGCCTGTGATAGAGTGAGAAGTATTCAGTCTCCTATTGAATTTTTATGGCTATTCAAAGCTTTTAGGGTTCATGCCTATGGCCATAGAGGGGCCGAACAACATGCAAAGCCTGTGTAATGATGATTCTGGTTCCCGCTGCCATAGCATACAGCTGTCCATTGATATGCAGTAGGAGAGGTGGCTGTACGTGTGTATGTTGTGTGCCTAGGGTTGTGTATTGCACCTGCATGCACACTGATATATGCCCTGAATGCGAACCATCATCGGTCGGACTTTGTTCGGACTTTGATTTGACCGTGTGTAGGCAAGACTGCTTGAATGGAATTCTGCGGAGAAACTTTAAATGAATTCCGTCGGAGAAACCTTTGGAGTTTATTCCGACAGCAAAACCGGTCGTGTGTACAGGGCATAAGGGAAACTTATGCCGCGTACACACGGACGGACTTTGAGACAGACTAGGTCTGGCAGACTTTTAGACGGACTTTCCGACGGACTTTCCGAATGAACGGACTTGCCTACACACGATCAACCAAAGTCCGACGAATTCGTACGTGATGACGTACGACCGGACTAAAACAAGGAAGTTGATAGCCAGTAGCCAATAGCTGCCCTAGTGTCGTTTTTTGTCTGTCGGACTAGCATACAGAGGAGTGGACTTTTCGACCGGACTCGAGTCCGTCGGAAAGATTTGAAACATGTTTCATTTCTAGGTCCGTCAAACTTTTGGGAAAAAAGTCTGCTGGAACCCACACACGATCGAATTATCCGACGGACTCCGGTCCTCCGGACCAAGTCTGCCGTAAAGTCCGCTCGTGTGTACGCGGCATTATGCTCACTTCTTGTCCTTCAAACAACAATTTTATCAAACAGTAAGTGAGGGAAATCCTGAAACAGGGACAGAGATGAAAATAAAAAATCTGACAGGAGTTCAAGACTTCCCCCATTCTACAAAAGAAAACAATTTTTATTTTAATCTGTGTTGCTGCTAGTGAGTTCCCCTCACTTTCTCTCTTCTAAAACAGATTATAATCCTTCCCTATTCTATACAAAATACAAAACAAAAAGTCTGAGTGCTGTGAAAGCTGTTATAATTTCTATGAAATGGAAAGGTTTCCTCCACAATCAAGATGTCATTGATATAGTGGAAGGATCCCATGGGTTTTGGGGCACATGTCAGCAGTTGTACCTTTACTAATGCTTTCTTTAATAGCTATGCTTAGTGGGACACAATTATGGTCCCACTGCCACTCACATCTGCTTCAAGGGCAGGTTCACACTGGAAAGCATGCATTCCCATGTGGTCTCTCACATTCCAGTTTTGTCAAGTGCACGGAAACACAGAAAAAGTAGTGCAAGCACTAGTTTTGCACATCGCATAGCACTAAACTGCACTGTAGTGCGGTACTATGCAGTTTTCATGGCCACAAATGCAGCAAGTTTGTGAGATGCGTTTGTAGTGTCATCAACAACTAATGGCACCATGCTTGTCTTGCAAGGGCAGCGCGCTCATGTGCAGCGTGGTAAATGCGCACAAAATGCACCTTTTCCGCACCGTGTTCTAGTTTGAACTGGCCCCAAGACCAAAGTGGAGTACTTGAGGGTTAGCCTAGTAACTAATTCTGAAAGCAGTTATGATTCCTGCAGATATCGCACTTTACATTTATGGTGAATGGGGTCATTCTCTCAGATATAGGGCCAATGGCAGCAGCTTTGTTGAAGAGATGTTTTGTATTTTTCATAGAACTTAACATCTTCTAGATCAGAAGTTTCAAGGACCTATAATATCCATTTTGCAGAAATTGGGCACTATAGATCCATATCTGTGGATCCAAAAATAGGTAGCTTGTATGTTCTATTATTTTTTTCACTTGCATTGCTAGCTAACACCGTTCAATAGTCTAATGTACTGTAATTAGAGAACAAAGAGAGAGGGTGCCCCAGGGTTTTAATGTGTGAGGATTGAGGCCACCTTGAGACGCAGACCAGTGATCCAAGCAGGACTTTGATGTGTACTATATTTCATCACAGTTGGTTATTTCATAAGTACCACCAATTCTCATAAAATGCTTGTCCCATCTTTATTCCCCCATGCCTTTCTCCCAATTATATGTTTACATACATGTGTCACGTACATATACGATTGACTTGGCTGACTTTTATATTTTTTTTTTCTTGCCATTGTATCATTAGACAATACAGCTTGATGCAAATCAGCCCCTGAAGAAGGAATTTAACAATTCAAATATTCTGAAACATGTTGGGAGCTCTGAACTCATGTATATTGATTGGCCTCTTACAATGAGACCCATTTCATGACTCAGATTTTTTTGTTGTAAATTACCATACATTAACCACTGGTCTTGTGATTTTAATAACTTTATATGCAATTTTGTATGTCTTATAAAAGAATAAATTTTGTAATACTCTTTTATATATGCCTTCTACTTCTCTGTCTGGCTTCAACCCTCGCCCATAAAATCCCTAGGGCACCCTCTCTCTTTGTTCTCTCGTTTGATATGGGATGCGGATTGGGTTCCAGGCCCCAATCTAATAGGTAGTCTTCAACTATTTTTTTCTTCTATGTACTGTAATTAGGTAAATTAAAAGTGAAAGATTATGTAATCATGCAACTGAGCCAATTTTTCCAAATTGTGTGAAGAATGGAAGTGGATGTGATCATTTTGTGACCAGAGTTTTTGCTGGGTCTCTTTTTGATGTGAAAAGAAATAACCTTCCTATTATCAGCACATTGGGATTAAAACAATCTAATCTATCAGGTGATCAAATGAATTATAAATAAGGTATTATACTTACCTCTCCAGTGGCCATTGTTTTCTGTCTTCCCTTTTTTAACACCAGGCATTCAGACTCTTCACCATTCAACACTTCCAAGTGTGTTGGATACCATCCTTCAGTTCCCACATAGGGGTTAGTTAAGTACTGCATCTAATACTTCTTTCATTACAAGGAACTATTGCTATAAAGATATTTTTTTCGTCAACCATATCGTCGCTTTAAACATGTTTCTTAGTATACACAGTCTATTTTCCAACATTATACATTTTAAATGCAATATAGTTATGAACTATTACTGCTATTTCTGGAGTGTTGTCGTAATGAACATACTAACCTAAAGAAGAATAGGGATACAACAGAGGCTAAAATAACTCCTGTACTGGTAAAATGCCATTTTAAGAATATGGTTTATCAGACCAGAACAGACTACAGCTATGTCACTGAAGTGCTAGCACTTCAACAGTGACCTCTAGAGGAGTACATTTTAGATTCAGCACTGAAACACTGGGAATAAAATATTCGTCTGCTTTAGATTTTCAGGTCAGTTAAAGCCATAAAATGTGATGCAGAAAACCAAGCAAAGACCACTGCTCAAAGGCATGGCAAATGCTATGTAAATAAGTACATATTTCTGCTTTGCAAACATATTTCTGTTTTACAAAAAATGCCAGTAATTAACCTTCTGCATATCATGCAACACCTCTCAGAGCACATGCTTTATAAATCTTGCTTAAAAAAGGCAATACAAATTGTATTGCATCAAAGTACCAATAATTACGACAGTGTACAAAATGTACAAATGTAATAAAACAATAGCTTGTTTATTATAGTAATGAACAGACAGTAAGCAACACCAACCTCTCCGCAATCACATACAATTTTTTTTGACTTCTCTAAACCTATGAATAATGAAATCTGATTGCTTATTATAGCTGACAGCGCTTGCATATCATCATTGCAATTTGCACTGGCCTATTAAAGAGGTACCCTACCTATTTATATAAACAGGAGAAAATGCAAAATAAAATAATTACATATATGATAAAGTCTGTTACTGGAATTAAAGTGAAACTGAATTTAAAATATGAAGATTTGCTATTTTATCAGTAATATCTGGAAATGGCAATTGTGCCTATGCAGTACACTGAAAAAATGTACCTTTTGTCTTGACTTTCTCCTGAAAAATAGTAGTGCAATTTCTCTGCCTAGGCACTCCTCCGCCTTAAAGCCTGGTACACACTACAGGTTTTTTTTGTGCAACCCCATCTAACCAGGCAAAGTTAGTCCAGTGATCTCTCCGGCTGAGCTGTTGTGTTCTGACAGGGGGACGGCCCCCCTGCCAGAACACTCCAATCCAATCTGCCATTGGCTGAGAGTACTGATCGGGAGGCGGTCGGTTGCTGGATTTCCAGCATGCACGTCCGATTGAACCTGGCTTTTATCAGACAGACCAACATACGCACAGGCAGAATGTCGGCCAGTATTTTTTGCACCGGCAAATGTCTCCCGACATTCTGCCTGTGTATATGGGTCTTAAGTCTTATAGTTGCATTTGTGTAATGTGAGATCATCTAAGGCACTACTGCCTCTACTGTACGTCTATGCCCTGGGGGGATTTGGAGTGAGATTTGGAGATGTCACTACTGTGCTGCTCACTGTTCTCTATGCTAGAGAGAAAGTTGTATCTTGGGACCTGCAGAACAAGCATTTGCTCAATTGCTTTATTCATTCTATGTACAGTATTTCACAAAAATGAGTACACCCCTCACATTTTTGTAAAAATGTTATTATATCTTGTCACATCTACTTCAATGCAGGTGGTCAGACACTATAGCTAGCTACTGTGTGCTTCACCTATAGCAGCCCCTTTTCCCTTAAGGCAAGCAGACCTACCGGTACGTGGTTGCCCCCAGGACTTATACAAAATACTATAGTGCCTGGCCACCACACCAGGGCAGATGTGAACAGAGCAAACAACAGACTACTTACAGTTTAGCAGACAGATAGCGTGGTTCTATGACAGTCCAGGTAAAAGGCATGCTGAGTTCAGGGAATAGTCCAATATCAGATCTAGGTCATACACAGGGAAATGCAACAGCAAAGCAGGACAAACAAACGGGAGGCTTGTTTAGAAACAATGCAGGTAACTCTGTCTCTATCACAAGCAAGGGATAGATTGTTCAGTTTGCTTATATCAGGTGACTGACCAGATCAATCACCTTGCAGGCCATCCTTCGTAACGGACAGGGAAAAAGGAAAACCCATCTGTAAGTTAGCTTGGCATCTTGCAAGGCCTCTAGTAGTGGCCTGAGAGCTCAACATTGCATCAGGGTTCATCTGGAAAGATTTGGAAAAAAGGACAATTTAGCTCCATCAAAGTCCACATGGCGAACACCTCTGACATGGAGCATGATCCGTTCCTTCAGATAGTATTTGTGAAGTTTGCAAATAATGTCTCTCGGTTTATATGGGTCTTCGGATGGTGGGCGCAGTGCTCTATGAGCACGGTCAATTTCAATATGGTCAGGCACCTCACAACCCAGAATTTGCTTAAAGATCCCTTGCAGGGTGGGAACCATGTCCCTGGCCGCCATGGCTTCTGGCAGTCCAAGAATGCAGATATTAACTCTGTGGCTCCTGTTTTCAAAATCTTCCATTTGATCTAGTAGGGAATTGAGCCTTTGGTCTTGCATTGTACACCTCTCAGTAAGGGCTTGCAGGGTGGGTGAAACATCCTCCCACTGTGTCTCTATGGTCTCCACTCTACCCCCAATATGTGCTGTGTCAGCTTGCAGGGCCTCTATATCCTGTGTCAGGGCCTTCTTCACTTTGTGAGCAAACAGCAAATCAGCCTTGGTGGGGAGGGAGAGGATATGGGACCACAGATTTCGGTCTCCTAGAGCTTTTCTGAGCCTGATTGCCTGTCATGGCTTTCTGAGCCAGAGGGTGAGGAAGGGGGAGGGAGCAACATCTCAAGGGGTAGCGGTGAGGGAATCAGAGACGCCGCACTTGCAGTATGTGTCTGCTCACCCAGCGTCATCTTGGAAATTACCGTGAAATAAGCATCCAGCGATTCCAAGTGGATCCATGGGGTTTGCAGGTGCTGGGGGGACTGTTGCCAATTAGGGGGCATCTTTATGTGCTTTTGTCCTCCCAGTAAGACTGTTGTGGATGCGGGGAAGAGAGCGGGTCTCACGGAGCTCTGCTGCGGCTTGTCCTTACACGCTCATGCCATGGCCACACACCCCACTTTAAACTATAATTACTAAAATAACCTTTTATATGCAACCCTTGCAATGTTTTATGGTTTGTCACAAACCCTGTAACTGCCTCTTTCATTGTACAGCTTGATCTGCATGTATATGAGAAAAATATAAAGACCTAAATAATGTAAGGCATTCATATACTAAATATTATTATCGTAGGAATTAACCAAATACAGTCACTTGAATACAATATTTTTTATTATAGGTCCTAAACCACTTCAATACAGGGTACTTATACATCCTTCCTGCCCAGACCATTTTCTTCACACAAATAGAGCTTTCTTTTGGTGGTATTTATTCACCATTGGGTTTTTTTATTTTTTGCGACATAAGTAAAAAAAGAGCGAACATTTTGAAAGAAAAACACTTTTTTTTTTTTAGTTTCTATGATAACATAATGAGTGATCTGCGTTTGTAAATTTGGGTCAAAATGTACACTGCTACATATCTTTGGTAAAAATAACCCAAATAAGTCTATATTATTTGGTCTGCGTGAAAGTTATAGAGTCTACAAGCTATGGTGCCAATCATTGAACATTGATCACACCTGATGCACTGACAGCCTATCTCACTTCTTGAGGCCCTGAAATGTCAGGAAAGTACAAATACCCCCCAAATGACCCCTTTTTGAAAAGTAGACAGTCCAAGGTATTTAGTAAGAGACATGGCAAGTTTTTTGAACTTGTAATTTCTTTTCCCCACAATTCTTGAGAAATTAAGAAGACTTTTTTTTTTTTTTTACACAAAATTGACATAATAAGTCATTTCTCACACACAGCATGTGCATTTTTCCAACTACACCCCAAAATGCATTCTGCTACTCCTCCTGAGTATGCCGATACCACATGTGTGAGACCTTTTCACAGCCTGGCCACATAGAGAGGTCCAACATGCAGGGAGCATTATCATGCGTTCTAGGAGCATAAATTACACATAAAATTTCATAACGACCTATTACAATTTTGAAGGTCCTGGAGCACAGTACAATGGAATAACTCACAAAATTACCTGGTTTTTGGAAAGCAAAACATATATTCTTTGAGGCATTATGAGTCTTTTGAACATGTCATTCTTTTCCAAAAGTTTTTGGAAAACGTGGAAAGAAAATGAAAACTTTTTTTTTTTTTACACAGTTGTAGATTCCTAAGATTTTTCTAACACATAGCATGTACATAGCAAAAAGTACCCCCCAAAATACATTCTGCTACTCCTTCTGAGTATGGCGATACCACATATGTGAGACTTTTACACATCCTGGCCACATACAGAGGCCCAACATGCAGGGAGCACTATCAGGTGTTCTAGGAGCATAAATTACACATTTAGTTTTCTGACAACCTATCACACTTTTAAAGGTCCTGGAGCACCAGGACAGTGGAATTACCCAGTGACAGGTACTCGGGTACTCTGATGGGCTGGTGACAGGTACTCTGATGCCGTTGACAGGTGCTCTGATGGGCTGTGACAGGTACTCAAGTGGGCTGTGACAGGTACTCTGATGAGCTGTGACAGGTACTCTGATGGGCTGTGACAGGTCTTCTTTAAATGGGGGGAGATAGGGCAGTGCACTGTGCATTTTTCTCCAGATCTCCTCCTCACACACTGAGCAGTAGAACCCGGAAACAGCGCTACAGCCGTTTGTTGACATCTGTGACCGGCTGTGATTGGACACAGCCAGTCATGTGGTAAAGAGCCAATTTCATTTTGTTCTTTACCCTGATCGGGGATGGGCTGTGTCCGAGAGACACGCCTCATCCCCAATCGCCATGCTGCGCACCCCCGGGGTACACACGAGCGGCATGCACGCAGATCTCCAAAGTGACCGGCTGTGACTGGACACATCTGGTCACATCACCCTGATCGGGGAAAGGCTGTGTCCCGAGGGACACGCCTGATCCCCGATCGCCACGCTACGGGCCCCCAGGGGCTCGCAGTAGCAGCGAGAAGCAGAGCACGTCATATGACGCCCGCCCAGGATGGGAGATGTTCCTGAGGGCATCATGACTATACGCCAGTATGGAAGTGGTTAATCTTTATTTTTAAAAAAAATAACTTTTAAAGAAATAAGGTAAAAATATGTACAATTTATAAAGACAGTATGTTTATGTTTATATATTTATGGGAGAAGCCATGTTACTCTCATTTACATATATAAGTACCTACCTATTACAAATAACTTTAGTCAGATCTCTTTTAGATATGAAAAACATATTAAAAAACATACATTATACAGAGTAAAGTTACATAGTTACAAAGTAGGTGCGGTTGAAAAAAGACACAAGTCCATCAAGTCCAACTTATGTGTGTGATTATATGTCAGTATTACATTGTATATCCCTGTATGTTGTGGTTGTTCAGGTGCTTATCTAATAGTTTTTTGAAACATTGATGCTCTCCACTGAGACCGCCGCCTGTGGAAGGGAATTCCACATCCTTGCTGCTCTTACAATAAAGAACCCTCTACGTAGTTTAAGGTTAAACCTCGTTTCTTCTAATTTTAATGAGTGGCCACGTGTCTTGTTAAACTCCCTTCTGGGAAAAAGTTTTATCCCAATTGTGGGGTAACCAATACGGTATTTATAAATTGAAATCATATCCCCTTTCAAGCGTCTCTACTCCAGAGAAAAAAGGGTTTAGTGCTCACAACTTTTCCTCAGAACTAATATCCTCTTGACCTTTTATTAGCTTTGTTGCCCTTCTCTGTACTCACTCCATTTCCAGTATATCCTTCCTGAGGACTGGTGCCCAGAACTGGACAGCATACTCTAGGTGCGGCCGGACCAGAGTCTTGTAGAGCGGGAGAATTATCGTTTTATCTCTGGAGTTGATCCTCTTTTTAATGCATGCCAACATTCTGTTTGCTTTGTTAGCAGCAGTTTGGCATTGCATGCCATTGCTGAGCCTATCACCTACTAGGACTCCCAGGTCCTTTTCCATCCTAGATTCCCCCAGAGGTTCTCCCCCCCCGGTATATAGATTGCATTCATATTTTTGCCACCCAAATGCATTATTTTACATTTTTCTACATTGAACCTCATTTGCCATGTAGTTGCCCACCCCATTCATTTGTTCAACTCTTTTTGCAAGGTTTCCACATCCTGCGGAGAATTTATTGCCCTGCTTAGCTTAGTATCATCCGCAAATACAGAGATTGAACTGTTTACCCCATCCTCCATGTAGTTTATGAACAATATAAATAGGATTGGTCCCCGCACAGAACCCTGGGGGACCCCACTACTCACCTCTGACCATTCCGAGTACTCCCCATTTATCAGCACCCTCTGAACTCGCCCTTGTAGCCAGTTTTCAATCCATGTACTCACCCATGTCCATGACAACGGACCTTATTTTGTACAGTAAACGTTTATGGGGAACTGTGTCAAATGCTTTTGCAAAATCCAGATACACCACATCTACGGGCCTTCCTTTATCTAGCTGACAACTCACCTGCTCATAGAAGGTTAATAGATTGGTTTGGCAAGAAGATTCTTCATGAATCCATGCCGATTACTGCTAATGATACCGATCTCGTTACTAAAATGTTGTATATAGTCCCTTATCATTCCCTCCAAGAGCTTGCATACTATTGATGTTAGGCTAACTGGTCAGTAACTGCCAGGGATGTATTTTGGGCCCTTTTTAAATATTGGTGCTACATTGGCTTTTCTCCAATCATCTGGTACCATTCCAGTCAGTAGACTGTCAGTAAAAATTAGGAACAATGGTCTAGCAATTACTTGACTGAGTTCCCTAAGTACCCTCGGATGCAAGCCATCTGGTCCGGGTGATTTATTAATGTTACGTTTCCCAAGTCTAAATTTAATTCTGTCCTCTGTTAACCATGGAGGTGCTTCCTGTGATGAGTCATAAGAATAAACACTGCAGTTTTGGGTACTGAACCCCCCGATTCCCTTGTAAAGACTGAGGAGAAGAATAAATTCAATACCTTCGCCATCTCCCCATCCTTTGTAACCAGATGTCCTTCATCATTCTTTATGGGGCCAATATGGTCTGTCCTCCCTTTTTTATTGTTTACATACTTAAAGAATTTCTTGGGATTTTTTTTGCTCTCCTCCGCTATGTGTCTTTCATGTTCTATCTTAGCTGCTCTAACTTCACCCTTACATTTCTTGTTGCATTCTTTATAAAGTCTGAATGCTGATGATGATCCCTCAACCTTGTATTTTTTAAGGCCTTCTCCTTTGCTTTTACAATGTTTTGAACCTTCAGTTTGCTGTGTGTTTTTGATTTTCTTTGTGTTATTTAACCCTTTTATGACAGCTACATGCATACTTGTGAAGGCAGGGCAGGTGGGCCAGACACCGCATATTTGTGTTGCTGTCTTGTTCTGGGTCGGATTTAATTGGCACCCCAGCTGTGACTGATTCATCACAGACATCTCACAGTCAAATACCAATGATCAGGAGCTGATAAGATGGGTTCCCAGTGTAAAGTCAACCACAGTTCTACACAATCTGGAGCCACTCCTACTAGCCCAGGCATCACAGGCCATGTAAAGCACAAGTTCCTGTCAGAGTAAAGGGATTAAAGTTAAGCTCCTGGAATATAAATTAAGCAGCTACCATGGCTGACTTATTTTTGAAGGTGCATACCGCAGAGCAACCATTCTAATATACTATATAGCCAAAAATTTGTTGGCACCTGACCAATACACTTTGGACAGTTACTTTCAACACCACCTGGGTTGGCCCATGCTTTGCAGCTATAACAGTCTTCACTCCCCTAGCAAGGCTTTCCACAAGATTTTGGAGTATGTCAAAGAGAATGTGTACCCATCCAGCCAATAGACTACTATTAGATCAGGTACTGATGTTGGATAAGAAGACTTCACTCACAACTGGCTTTCCAATTCATTAAGGTGTTCAAAACAGCTGAAGTCAGGGCTCTGTCACGTTCCATGTCTTTATGGAGCTGGCTTTCACACAGGGTTACAGGGTTACAGTCATAATGGAACAGAAAAAGGCTTTTCCCAAGTTATTGCCACAAGTTTGGATGCACTGGTCTCTAATATATCTATGGAAATTAGCAATAGGCTTTAGTAAGAACACCTGCATTAGACAATATGGAGGATTATATACATACTTTTAGTCATCTGTATATTCTTTACTACTTAAATCTGAATTCCAGGAAAATTATTGTTGGACTGGATACATTTTGACCAGTGTATGGCCAGCTTTAGACTAACTGACTGACTCATCAAGATTGCTGTGTGACCACTGATTGATGTAGAGATGTAGAATGAAGCACGCTAACAATAATGGAGCTCTGTGACTGATGCGTTGCCCCTTCTGTAACTGATACCATTAAGTTAACTTCAAGTATTCTGTACTTGTATTTGTGAATTTATGTTATTCACTAGCAGCAACCCAGAGGGATTAAACTGAACTTGCAAAAGTTAAAATCAAGTGGATGATTGTTGTAAATGAATAGCAACCCTTTCCTTACAGGTGGCTGATTGGCAAACATATGTACTACATTGTAAGCTAGCTTACATTTATATCAAATAAACTAAAGATTTCATTTTCAGAAATGAAACCTTTCTAAATACTTATGTTGACTTACTAATGCCTACACAAATATTCCCTGCTGTACAAACACCTGAATAGACATGACCCAGCAGAGAGAATTCTCCAGAATGTGTTTTATTCTTGCGTGAAAGTCATAGCAGGATGTGGTACATGAGTAAAGAAATGACTACTTTTACCTATTGTTTATACTGTATGTTAGGTTATCTTGTTTTCAACAGTGTAGTGCTTATTGCTATATATTTTATTTTATTATAAGAGATAAACAGAAAAATCTGATATTTTACAGTACATTCAGTCTACTGTATTGCGATTGCAAACATGTTCTTTTAAACACATGTATGAAGAATGCTATACTGTAATATGGTGAAATATCCTATTGTGACCAAGAAGACAAAGTGTGGTCAGATTCTAAGCCTTATTATACTGAATATCAAGCATAATAGTGTCTGAGTAGTTTATGTTGTCCAAAACAGCCAATGACATTCTTCTTTTTCCAATGCATGCAATGGCAGATTTTTTGAAGCACAAGCAGTGATAGTTCAGCCATTACATGCTATAATTTTACAATATAGAAAGAAATCAAAGCAAAATATCAGTGATATACTACAGTTCCAAGAACAGAATGCTCGAAAATGTCTGTTTACTGAATTTAGGCCACTGAAATTGTGTAAAGGGCCACAATCTGAACACCTTAAACACCTCCCTGAGTAGGCATGTAGTAGTGAACAACTGATAGGTGAAGATAAAGCTATACATAGATGATCCCAAGCCTATGGGCGGCCCCCAACCCAATGGCCAGCTGCTGTCTAGAGGGAAAAGCTCTCCAACAGCATTTACCAGCATTGCTCACATTTTCACTGCCCCTCTGACATAAGCACAAATATGTGGTCAAACTGAAACTTTCTCATGTAGCTACCTTCAGAAGTCTATGGGCAATAAAGCCTAAAATGTGTATAAAACCATTGATCAAAAGTCTATGACATTGGAATAAAGGCATCACCTCTTTATGGTGTTTGATAGTGGTTTGGGCAATGAGCAAGTATCAGTTCCCATCGTATGAGGTATAAGTTATCTTATGTGAATTACTACTACCATAATGAATGCACTTGGTCCTGCCCAAGATATTGCAAATAGAGTAAGGCGGATGGAATACCATTAGGAATTATTTGAGTAAGTCAAAACTTGCAGGCATCTGGAAATAGCAGAGGTAAATTATATTTTTTTGAATTATTTCATCATAACTACCATCATGACATCATCACACTGCAGTTGTAATGATGTCAGATGCTGCATTGATGAACATGTAAGCAATTGCATCCTCCTTGTCTAATTGTCTCCAAGATTCCAAATCCAAAGTTCTGGTGCAGAATCCCTGTGCATTACAGTCCATTAGGTCTGTTGATGTATGTGCATATGCCACTGTTTATGGTTGCAACACAAGATTGCCTAGCATTAAAGTGTTGCTGTTTGTGATCATCTGAAATATTGTGAGACATGTCATCTCAGTTAAATGTAATTACGCATTCTACCAGAGGTAATAAACATGATGTTCCACAGCTGCTGTTGAGCATAGTCACATTTTTTTATGGTGACAGTTAAATGATGGTTAGCTGGGACATATAAGATAATTGCTGCTATATTTACTAATGCTACTGATGACTGATCATTATCGGTAAATGGAAAGTAAGGGATACATAAAATGAAAAGGTGGTAGCACTAAAGTCACTGTACAGAAATATTTGATAACACAGTGCAAAAGAAGTTGCTAAAGACGAAGAATGTATGTATAAGAGCTAAAAAAATAAAATAATGGTGCTTAATGGTGGCAGTGCAGATCATGTGACCCCTTGTGTTCAGTGCACAGCGAAAAAGCAGCTAAAGCAGGACCCAGAAGATTCCGGCTATCACTGTATGTAGTACAGGCTACTACAGTGGTCTTCAGCATCCTCAAAAGCCCTCTAGATATAAGATACGGATAATTAAATCATGTCAAGGTATACCAAAGCTGATAATGAAGATAATTTCTGGAGTTCAGCTTAAACAAGATAAAAATAGCCTAATAAAAGATAAAATAAAAAAGCAGCTTTTTTTTGCAATATTTACCTTTTTATCCAGTTCTGACACATGGACCCACCCCTGCCTGTAACTGGACAGTAAAAGGAAAACCAAACTATTGATGAGCTCATATCAGTCAGCTTGGCTTTCTCCTCCTATCAGCATGCTTCTTGTCAGCACATGAACTGATTGGCTCCTTTTGCTGCTTCTTCCTCTCACACCCCAGCCCTTTTGTACAGGGAATGCAAGAGGTTGATACTAGGTCAAATTCAGTTACTTACATTGCTTGCATTAAAAAAAATACATTTAATGATTTATTAATGTTTAGAGAGCTGCATACATTTGTGTTATTTGGACATAATTTTAAGGAAGAACAGAGCACAAGGATCACCTTATCAGCAAGCTGCTTCTCATTCAACATACCATTAACAGGCTGAATCCTTGATCAATCTATTCTGTTTAACTACAGTACAGTGAGTTCATAGTTCAAGCCATGTTTGGCAGTGGCGGCTTGATCAAAAGACTGGCTGAAGAGAATTACACATTTTTGGATGGCAAAAAGGTTAACATATACAGTGCTTTGAAAAAATATTCATACCCCTTAAAATTGAGCACATTTTGTCATGTTACAACTAAAATGTAAATGTATTTTATTGGGATTTTTTGTGATAGACCAACACAAAGT
The DNA here is from genome assembly GCA_037952925.1 of Lithobates clamitans. NCBI lineage: Eukaryota > Metazoa > Chordata > Amphibia > Anura > Ranidae > Lithobates > Lithobates clamitans. The sequence goes on along the minus strand of JBBGZY010000787.1, from coordinate 6,092,919 downwards.
GGCACATAAGTATGAAGTGGATGGAAAATTACATTTTTTTTTTTTTTTTACAAATAAGCATGTGAAAAGTGTGGTGTGCATATGTATTCAGTCCCCCTGAGTCAACACTTTGTAGAACCACCTTTCGATGCAATTACAGCTGCAAGTCTTTTTGGGGATGTCTCTACCAGCTTTGCACATCTTGAGAGTGAAATATTTGCCCATCCTTCTTTGCAAAATAGCTCAAGCTCTGTCAGATTGGATGTAGAGCATCTATGAACAGCAATTTTCAAGTCTTGCCACAGATTCTCAATTGGATTTAGGTCTGGACCTTGACTGGGCCAGTCTAACACATGCTTTGATCTAAACCATTCCATTGTAGTTCTGGCTGTACGTTTAGGGTTGTTGTCCCACTAGAAGGTGAACCTCTGCCCCAGTCTCAAATCTTTTGCAGACTCTAACAGGTTTTCTTCTAAAGCCCCATACACACGATAGGACTTTCCTGTGAATTTTTGTACAAAGGGCGTTGGCCATAAGTTTATATTGCATACAGACGGCAGGACTTTTCCAGCCAACTTTCACCAAATCACTTGGTTTTTCAGCTCTTTACCACCACCCTTTGGTCAACTTCTGTATTGTTGTCTGATATTGTGTCAATCTCTTTAAATAAAAAAACAGCATGGGTTCCCCTCCAAGGGCATACCAGGACCTTAGGTCTGGTATGGATTTTAAGGAGAACCCCCTACGCCGAAAAAACGGCGTGGGGTTCCCCCCAAATCCATACCAGACCCTTATCTGAGCACGCAGCCCGGCCGATCAGAAAAGGGGGTGGGGACAAGCGAGCGCCCCCCCTCCTGAGCTGTACCAGGCCGCATGCCCTCAACATGGGGGGGTGGGTGCTGTGGGGGAGGGGGGTGCCCTGCGGCCCCCCACCCCAAAGCACCTTGTCCCCAAGTTGATGAGGACAAGGGCCTCTTCCCGACAACCCTGGCCCTTGGTTGTCGGGGTCTGCGGCTTATCAGAATCCGGGAGCCCCCTTTAATAGGGGGCCCCCAGATCCTGCCCCACACCCTTTGTGAATGAGTATGGGGTACATCGTACCCCTACCCATTCACCTGGGGAAAAAAGTGTCAATAAAAAAAACACTACACAGGTTTTAAAAGTAATTTATTAGGCAGCTCCGGGGGTCTTCTTCCGACTTCGGGGGTCTTCTTCCGACTTTGGGGGTCTTCTTCTGACTTTGGGGGTCTTCTTCTGACTTTGGAGGACTTTAGGACCCCCATATGACCTCACAGTCCCAGCATGCCTCGGGACTGTGATGTCATAGGGGGGGCGGATCACCGTCTATATAAGTCATAGCGGAGCGCTCAGACAGCATTACAGCTGGAGAGAGCATTGTGTCAACTGTAAGAGAAGAGGGAAGAAGACATCTCTGAAGACTGGGCTCCTCCGCTAGCAAAAGAGCGGCAAAAGAGCAGAAGATAGCGGAGAAGCCCGGCAGAAGGAAGAAAGCACCGGAGAAGAACCAGAGAGCATGGAGACGACACCGGAGAGAGGGAGAAGAGGCCTGAGAGACCCCTGAAGTCGGCAGAAGACCCCCGAAGTTGGAAGAAGACCCCCGGAGCTGCCTAATAAATTACTTTTAAAACCTGTGTAGTGTGTTTTTTTTTATTGACACCTTTTTCCCCAGATGAATGGGTAGGGGTACGATGTACTACATACTCATTCACAAAGGGTGGGGGGCCGGGATTTGGGGGCCCCCTTATTAAAGGGGGCTCCTGGATTCCGATAAGCCCCCCACCCACAGACCCCGACAACCAACGGCCAGGGTTGTCGGGAAGAGGCCCTTGTCCTCATCAACATGGGGACAAGGTGCTTTGGGGTGTGGGGGGCCGCAGGGCGCCCCCTCCCCCACAGCACCCACCCCCCCATGTTGAGGGCATGCGGCCTGGTAACGGTTCAGGAGGGGGGCGCTCACTCGTCCCCACCCCCTTTCCTTACTGGCTGGGCTGCGTGCTCGGATAAGGGTGTGGTATGGATTTGGGGGGAACCCCACGCTTTTTCGGCGTAGGGGGTTCCCCTTAAAATCCATTCCAGACCTAGGAGCCTGGTATGCCCCCAGAGGGGAATTCCCTCTCGCGCTCGCTGCAATAGGAAAATGTGTTTTTCCTATTGCAGCCAGCACGATATGTACAGTACCCTGACGGCGAGAACCAGCGCTGGAATCATTTTTCGCGGCTGCGTACTGTAGGTTTTGCAAAAGTCTGATGCTTTTGTATAAACACGAGCAGACTTTGCTCCATCTGACTTTTGTTGCCGGAAAGTTTGTGCATTCGCACAGCCAACAAAAGAACGATGGAAACAGAAAGAGTTTGTCCAATGGAGCGTACACACGGTCGGATGTTGCTCCAAAACAGCTAATTTGCATGTTTGTTGTCAAAAAGTCCAATCATGTGTATGGGCCTTTAGATTGTCCTGTATTTGGCTACATCAATCTTCCCATCAACTCTGACCAGCTTCCCTGTACTTGCTGAAAAACATCCCCACAACATGATGCTACCAACACAATGTTTCAAAGTGGGGATGGTGTGTGCAGGGTGATGTGCAATGTTAGTTTTCCACCACACACATAGTGTTTGGCTTTTAGGCCAAAAAGGTAAATTTTGGTCTTATGTGACCAGAGCACCTTCTTCCACATGTTTGCTGTGTCCCCCACATGGCTTCTCACAAATTTCAAATGGGACTTAATATGGCTTTCTTTCAATGATGGCTTTCTTCTTGACACTCTTCCATAAAGGCAAGATTTGTGGCGTGCACAACTAATAGTTGTCCTGTGGACAGATTCTCCCACCTGAGCTGTGGATCTCTGCAGCTTCTCCATTACCATGGGCATCTTGGCTGCTTCTCTAAATAATGCTCTCCTTGCCTGGCCTGTCAGTTTAGGTGGACACTCATGTCTTGTTAGGTTTTCAGTTGTGCCATACTCTTTCCATTTTTGGACGAAGAATTAAACAGTGCTCTGTGAGATGTTCAAAGCTTGAGATATTCTTTTATAATTTAACCTTGCTTTAAACCTCTCCCCAACTTTATCCCTGATCTGTCTAGTGTGCTACTTGGCCTTTGTGATGCTGTTTGCTCACTAAGGTTCGCTAACAAACCTCTGAGGGCTTCGCAGATCAGCTATATTTATACTGAGATTAAATTACACACAGGTGGACTCTATTTACTATTTTAGTTAGGGGTATCGGAGTAAAGGGGGCTGAATACAAATGCACGCCACACTTTGCACATATTTATTTGTAAAAAAAATGTTGAAAACCATTTAACATTTTCCTTCTACTTCACATTTATGTGCCACTTTGTGTTGGTCTATGACATAAAATGCCAATAAAATACAATAACGTTTTTGGTTGTAACATGACAAAATGTGGAAAATTTCAAAGGGTGTGAATACTTTTTCATGGCACTGTACAGTACATATTGTGAGTTAAAATGCAACTGTTTGACTGAAGTTCAGCTTTAAAAAGCTATATTGATATTTCTTAATATATAGGCATTCTGCATACATTCTAAAATGTATTGCCTCTGAAGTTAATCATTTAATGACAGAAACAAAACTAATTGAAATGACTAATTGGAAAAGCTATATAAAAAAAACAACTGCTTTATCATCTGATTATGCACAAATTGTTAAATAACCTAATTTTCTTTCCCTATGACAGTAAACATGTGGACTGCAGGATGTAATAAACTGTCTAGGGTCAGTTAAGGTAACTAAAAACACCTGTTGCCTCACTATTAAGTAGGAAAAATATAAGCTGCTTATAGATATTCAGCACTAAGAAAAAAAAAAAATAGATTCCTCCATCCACACAAACAAGGTGGATGAAGGAATTCTCCCCACCGGGAAATGTATTCTGTCAGCAGCACCCACCACTGTCAGAATAGACTGATCAGAGGCTACAGCCATTGATTAAGGAAAAATTCTCAACAAGTCCCTTCAACAGAAGTCAACGAAATGATCGACTACTGTTGTGCGGGAACAACCACGCATGAAATGAACTGGGGAATGTGTCTCCTCAGCCCCTTTCTCTGACTCAAAAGTGAGACTTTAGGGATCTGTTTAGCCCCCCGATATCTCACCAAAGAATCCCAAACAGTGGCACTTTGCCCAGGGACCTATTATCCTGTTAAGGTGGCACTGACTGATGTCTTTCATTTTTATTACAACCAGATAAGACATTTTACTGCATAGGAATCAAGGCCACTAATTGATGTCGCAATCATAGATCCTGGCTTCTTACACAATCTCTACCTGTGACCACATCCATCTCATGTGTTTCACCCCTATTGGGCCTCATCCCTTTAAAACAGAACACATATTAATTACACAGGTTATGTGGTGGATTAAGGTTGTAATTAAACTTACTTAGTGCCTTACCTGCATTAATTTAGCTTCAGAACCTGTGTAATTAATATGTGTTCAGTTTTAAAGGGATGAGGTGGCAAAGTAGGGATGGCCAGGATAGAGGGATTTTAATATGTGCAGGTAACTTAATCAATTAAAAACACTTATCAACTAATTTTACCTAATAGGCATAGGGAGAAAAAGGATCAGAAGTAGTGGGCACATCATTCATAAGTTTATACAAGCGTGAGAGATATTTGTCTACCAGTGTGTATAGATGGAGGTCTAGACACAATCTAGTTAGACACTCTAGCATGGCTAATACTATAAGCATAAATGATGTGTATGTATGCTTACACATATGAATGACTGGATTATCCACATACGTAGTTAGTATAACTAACTAACCGTCCAAATTGGTGCTGTATCAACTTTGCGGCACCGCACTTATTTCCAAAAAATAGTTCCTACACTATTTTTGGCGACTTCGGGGGTGATTTCAATAGACATCTGTGCATGAACCCGCAGAGATGTCTTTCAAATCACCCCCAAACTCGCACTGAAATGTGGGTTTGAAATCATGCGTAGTTCAGCTGAAGATTTACTTTACAGACAATTGCGCGGCCATGCAACGCTGTACCCAAATAAAATTTGTGTAATTTTTTCACACAAATAGAGTGTTCTTTTTGTGGTATTTGATCACCACTGAGTTTTGTTTAGTTTTTTTTGCACTATAAACAAAAAAAGACTGACAATTTTGAAAAAAAAACAAAAAACATTTTTTTACTTTCCGCTATAAAACACATCCAGTAAAAATGTTTTAAAAAAACAAGTTTCTTCATAAATTTAGGCCAATATGTATTCTGATACATGTTTTTGGTATCAAAAATCCCAATACGCGTATATTGATTGGTTTACACAAACGTTATAATGTCTACAAACTATGGTACAGTATAGATTTATCGATTTTTTTACTAGTAATGGCGGCGATCAGTGACTTATAGCGGGACTGCAATATTGCTGCAGACAATCGGAGGCTAACTGACACTTCTGACAATTTGTGGGATCAGTTAACACTAATACAGTAATAAGTACAAAAAATATTCAATGTCCCTGTATGAATGACACTGGCTGGGGTTAAACATCTAGGGCAATCAAAGGTTTAACTATGTGCCTAGCCAGTGTTTTTTGTGACATGTGTGTGCTGCTTTTACTAGGGAAAGAGAGGGGTTTTATACCCTGCTTTGTAGAGACACAATATATATCCCCTCCCCCCATGTCAGAACAGAGATTTTCCTTGTTTACATAAGCAGTTCTCCATTCTGTGTGTTTTACCGGCAATCATTGGGTGACGGCGGACATCCAGTGCCTGGAACCAACAGATCGCTTCTGCTGTGATTAATTACAGCAGAAGCAGCCTGCAGGTGGTGCGCACATGCCCCTACCAGCAGAAGTGCAGAATCACATATATATATCTATATATCTATCTCTATATATATGTATATATATATATATATATATATATTGTTGATTCAATATAGGCTTACTGCATGCTTTACATCTTCTCCTCTGCTATTTACTTTAAATTTCGAAGAACTATATGGTACTTCGCTGCCTGCAAGATATGATTCCTGTGCTGACTTCTAATCCTGAACTCCTCCTCTCAGCACCTCTGTAGTTCGGAAAGTAGGCTCTGTGAAATGTGTGACACAGCAGTATCTACTTAGGGCACTTAGGGCATAGTGAATACTTCAAAGAAGTAAATGTGGGGATCTTCACAAAGTTGGTTTACAAACTTCAAAATTGTTTCGTTTAATCGCAGTAGACTACAAACAATTGAAATACAGTACATTGTGGAAATGAATCTATGATTTTACATGCAGCACTGCCCCCTTGGGGGTTGTTTAGAATTGCATGTTAATCTGCGCCACCTTGACCCTGTGAACTTTCCAGCCCTCCAAACACTCTAGGTTCAGGCATGTTGTGTGTATCTTTAAATAACACGCTGACACAATGCAGATTGATTAGCTCTCTCTGGTTTTACTTATTCAAGAGAAGAGTCTTGTAACAGAGTATAAGTCAGCTAGGTCCTGGATAAACAGCCAAGATTCCATTGAAAAGGTCCCCTAAGGCAATGAAATGACAGTCTGAAATCACAGATATAGAATATCAATGTACACAGAAACAGACAATAAATGAATGAATGAATCTCTAAGAAAGGCTACTGGTTGCTGTCTATAATACCACTGCTAAAGGGGAACCCCAGGCGGGCCTATTATACCTTTAATCCTGATGAGAGATGTGGTAATATAGGTATTAGTGGTGGCATGTTCCTTTAAATAGCAATAGAATAGCAGCGTCCAGGATGCCAGTTGGAGCTCAAGGAACAAGAATTGCCAAGAGTGTGGCACAGTGATATGTAGTCAAGGCAAAGCAGCTGAGCCTGGTCAGCAGTAATCCTTAAAGTAATTCCAGGTGTAAGGTGTCTGTATACAGTGTCCTGTGAAATATGATAAGGCAATACCAGGTGTGAGGTGTCTATATACAGTGTCGTGTGAAATACAGTACCTGACCACGAGATTGTGTTTCCAGCGCGATAAAATCGCGCTGGTTCTCAGCGATAGGCTCTCATCGGGGAAAGGAAAAATGTGTTTTTTCCTTTACCGATGAGCGACACGCATTGCTGACAGGTGTCTGGTATGAATCATGAGGGGGAACGCCACGCCAAATTTTAAATAAAAAAACGGCATGGGTTCCCCTCCAGGAGCATACCAGGCCCTTCGGTCTGGTATGGATTTTAAGGGGAACCCCTATGCCAAAAAATGGGCCCCCCACCCCAAAGCACCTTGTCCCCATGTTGATGAGGACAAGGGCCTCTTCCCGACAACCCTGGCCGTTGGTTGTCAGGGTCTGCGGGCGTGGAACTTATTGGAATCTGGGAGCCCCCTTTAAAAAGGGGGCCCCAAGATCCCGGCCCCCCACCCTATGTGAATGGGTATGGGGTACATCGTACCCCTACCCATTCAACTAGGGAAAAAAGTGTCAATAAATAAAACACACTACACAGGTTTTTAAAGTAATTTATTAAGCAGCTCCGGGGGTCTTCTTCCGACTTTGGGGGCCTTCTTCCAACTTCTCCGCACTCTCCAGCCTCTTCTCCCGGTGTCCGGTTCTTCTCCCAGACACCAGCGAGATTGACACAATATCGCGGTCACCTACTGTATGATGGTGGCAGGGATTAAATTGGTGGGCAGATGCCCTCTCACCAAACTGGAGAACAGTGTAAGAACCTCCTGAAGAGTGATCCAAGTCAATTCTTCCTTCTGCAGAATGGGTGGAGATGACAGTCTGGCTGCTGGGACCGTAAGTCGTCTGATCCTGCTATATACAGCGATGCTGCGGTGAAGCCCCTTGTGTAGCAAGCGGCGTTGGACCCGCCTGGGTCGGAGTTGGGATCGTCGCCATGTTGCTGCATGGTAGGCCGCAGTCCTCTCACATAGCAGCAGATGGGTGTCTACTTGATGAGATCTGGGAAGCAAGAGAGCTTGGGCCTGGTCTGCTGACCCTTTTATAGCCTCTCCCAGAGTTCTTTTCCTGGAGCAGATGGCCTGCTGGGAGATGTAGTCCAGGGACAGTTCTGCTGATCAAGGATGTCTGTTCAGGAGACAACAGTTCCCACAATGTGCTCTGTTTGGCTCAGGAAAATGATGCACGTATTTCCGAGCCCAGCAATAGAGGAACACAGAGACAGTCCAAAAAAGGAGAGGGTAAATCTGCAGTGCCAGATAACTGTAGTCTACTGTCGGCTATATACATTTTGACCATAAATATGCTTTAAATGGGCTCCATATGTGCACCTTAAATTACTGTCTAGTAAAAATGGCATCTCTTAGGGCCAAAGACCCGCATTATCAACTCCAACATCATAAATGCTTGGATGTTTTCTAGATTCTAATTGACACACCCTAACTGAGGTTGTTCAGGAGAATGTTGATGGAGCATAATACATTTTCACAGTTGATTTCTACTGTTTTCCCCATGATAGCCAACACAAACGATGTTTCTTTTCCCTCCTTTAAAGGCACAACATGCAAGTTTAGTAAATGTGCATATTTGTAGAAGGATCTTCAGCATACGGGTTATACATGTGCAGTCAGATACATTTTATTGTCTGTAAGCATCTATCACCCTCACAAGTAAATATAATAAACTTCATTTAGATCATAAAGTGGTGGCCCACAGGGTGGGTTATGAGAGAACACAGTGTAATATATGACTCCATAGGAATAAAATGTGCACTGTAACAGAGAAACACATACATCACAAGGGAGCAGGCCAAGTATGTCTTCTATCTCAGTATGATTGTTTATCAGGCAGTAAGTTTAGTCTCAACCACCCTACCCCTTGAGCCACCAGGTAATGATTTATCTAATCTACCAGTCCAATGTCTGATGAATTCAAAACTTAAGAACATAATAAATGCATACCACAAAGTCTTCATAAAAGTTATCCTCATATCATTTTAAATATTTACAGATGTGGTTATACTTTAAATTACAAATCTTGAAATATACTTTCACAGCCAATAAGTTCTATTCCTATGAATACATAATTTATTGTAATGGCAGTTTGCCAAAGCACACCTACTATTTCTAGGTTCTGGGTAACTCTTTAAAATACAATTTTGTTCATCAGATTCACTTGTAATTTTATCTGGTCCAAGGAATAACATCGACTCGCTAATGTGCTACTGTAGTAACTATATATATTTCAAGCCATATGGTCTATTTTTAGAAAGCTCTAAAAATTACCAGTTTACTTTAGGATGTAAAAATTCACAGTTTTTTCCCAAGTTTTTAACACCACCAAAGTGTGATATTTCAGTTATAAAACAGATACTGATAGACTAAATAACCTTTTCTTATATATCTTGGTTACTCTAGTATTAAGATACATGCTAAAGTTCTCAGTTCAACTCCCACTTTGGAGTGCTATGTCTTCTACAATATGGTTGCTTAAAAGTGGTAGTAAATCGAAATGCTTTTTTTTTTTTTTTTAAACCTGTAAGGTAAAGCGCATCGCTATTCATTGCCATTCACGGCGAAGGACTCTGAAGGAATGGCACAGGCATGCCGTTCCTTCAGAGTGCATGTCCCAGTGACATCGCCGGCCCATTCACAAGTAAATACATCCTAAACTGTGCACATTTAGGAGATGTAACGGAACGTCCCACACTTCACTTGAGTGCTTCTGTCATATGCCACTTCCTCCCAGTCTTGATACAGATATCAGATATTCCAACCGCTCATAAGCACAAAACAAGGCGACGCTTGTTTCACTGCTAACATGGACTATTTTTATTTGAGATCTCACACAAATATATACAGCAGGATAACTAAAACCTAACCTAATTAACATGATCTAATTATCTAATCTTCAGCCTAGTCATCAAACTATGTAGGAGTAGACTGTTCGTCTCCTAGCCATTGACTATTCAATACACATTACCATAAACATCAACACAGGGTTAATTAGAACAAACAACAATACGTGGAATACCCTTAGAACCGGTGGTGAGCCAGACTAGACTCATTTACATTAAGCATGTTATTGCAGACATCAGACAGGTGAGTGGAGTTGATATTAGCATCTCCTCACAGTATGTGTCCCAACAGTATGACTCAGTCACTATTGCTAATATGGCAAATACAGGGTCCCCAGAGTCTGTGTGTCCTGGGGGACAAGGACCCGAAGCCAAAGTAACAACACCTCAAGGGTACCCCAAATGCCAGGGCCCATAATCTGTAGGCAAGAGGCTCACATTCAGTCCCCTCCAACAGCCTCTGTGCCGGGTGAGTCTGTCACAGGAGATATTTACTGTACCTATAGGTAAGCCTTATTATAGGCTTACCTGTCGGTAGATATCAACCATGGGAGTTTACTCCCACTTTAAGGTGTTCTTAGTCCTGCTAATGCACGCCCCATAGCATGAAACATCATAACACATATGCCATGTATCCCCTACACCAAGTCAGGAGTGTAGATCTTGGAATAAAAGAGCAGAAATCTCACCACTGGTGTCCATTAAAAACATAAACTGGGATTTAAGGCATCATTACCCACCGAAGACAGCAAAAATACTTCTGAGTAAACTGATCCTATGAAGTCTATTTGGACTCACAGAAGTGAATACTTGATGGAGCTTTAGCACTGACAATACCTGTGGTCAAATGATCAGGAAGTCTGTCCTTCCACCATTTAAAGCGGGGGTCCACCTACATCAACCTAAAAAAAAAATATTAAAAGCCAGCAGCTACAAATACTGCAGCTGCTGACTTTTAATACATGGCCACTTACCTGTCCCAGGGTCCAGCGATGTGGGCAGCCGACGCCAATAAACCGCTTGATTCTCGGCAGCTGCCGCCGTCATCCTAGGTGAGGGAATCAGGAAGTGAAGCGTTGCTGCTTCGCTTCTCAGTTCCCTACTGCGCATGCGCGAGTCACGCTGCGCACAGTAACTGGCCCCCGCTCTCTCCTGGGAGCTGTGTGTTTCCCAGGAGACAGCGCGGAGAGACAGGAAGAGGCATAGACTCCCGTGGGAGTCTATGCCGGAAGTGGATGCAAATACCCGTCTTAGACAGGTATCTGCACCCCCCTAAAAAGTGCCAAATGTGACACCGGAGGGGAGGAGGGTTCCAAAAAGCGGAAGTTCCATTTTTGTGTGGAACTCCGCTTTAAGAATGAGTTAAAGGTCCTGACAGACAGGAAGGGGTTCATGTTCCTTTTATTGATTATCATCAGAATAGAAAGTAGGGGGATACCCACAAAGGTATAAACCTTACCACTGTCCAGAAAAAGATTTTTGGACATGTAGCAAATGAAAACAGCATGCCCTGTTACAGTATCTCACTAAACAGGAAAACAAGGAAATAGATAACAATCCTAGAGCCTGTGCCTTTAGAAACAGTTTACCATTGACAGCTGCCTGCTGCTTTCTTTTTAAAACTCACAATACTTATGTGCAATGATTTTTTTACCCAAATATATTTCTGTTTCCACATCCAAATACCTTAATATCCAGTTCAGTCATTTAAGATGAAATGTCAATTATAGCAGAACCTCTAATCTTCACTGAAACTGTCATCCAATCACACAACATCATATCCATTAGACAAGGCTAAACATACTTAAAACAAATTAGTTGCAACATGTTTCCAGTAATGCAACATGTCACTTGCTAAAGGACAAATATCTTCATAAGCCTTATAGCCTAATTAACACCCATCTGTACATAACTAGACAGACATCATTCTTATACCAGCCAAATCAATTAAGCTATTTATATGTAACAAAAGCTGACTTTTACCAGATTTACCAAAACCATATAATATGAGGTTAAACCTTAAGAGTTTCAATTTGTATGCAATCAGGCCTTGGCAAGTCCTTGCACTACATGGTTTTGGTAAATCTGAAGACAAAAATCTGCAAAAAATCTAATAGTGTGTATGGGGTCTAAAAATATATAAAAAATAGTTTATATATATATATATATATATTTTTTGGGGAAATTTATTAGAAGCAAAAAGTAAAAAATTGCGTTTTTTTCAAAATTGTCGCTCTTTTTTTGTTTATAGCGCAAAAAATAAAAACCGCAGAGGTGATCACATACCACCAAATGAAAGCTCTATTTGTGGGAAAAAAGGATGTTAATTTTCTTTGGGTGCAACGTCGCATGACCGCGCAATTGTCAGTTAAAGCGATGCAGTGCCGAATCGCAAAAAGTGCTCTGGTCAGGAAGGAGGTAAAATCTTCCAGGGCTGAAGCTGTTAATAGCTCTTCTATACCTATGATTCAATATGTAATAGAATCACAGGATTAGAAAAGGTAGACCATATACAGTATAAGCAATAGGCATGTTCTACTGACAAATGAGTGAGTAACATAGAGGTCAGCCAATAGTGAAGAATGCTCTTGTCTCAAGCTATGTGCTTTCCTGTTCAGATTTCTTATCATTCAAATGAGTATAATAACATATAGAAAACAAAAATAAAAATGTGTCCCTTTCTCTCTCTCTTCTACAGATATCCTACTAAGGCTACATTCACATGGCCACATACGTGTGGATAGTTTGTTGCATTATGAGGTGGCTAAACCCAACCACCTGGATGCACCAACGCTCTGTGCTATGGCTGCATACAAACTGTCTGATTAGCTGCAGCCAGTTTGTTTGTGGGCAGAATTTGTACAGACACCAACCCTGGATGCACATTATAACAAGTTCAACTCTTCTGGGAAGGCTGTCCATAAGGTTTAGGAGTGTTTCTATGGGAATGTTTGACCATTCTTCCACAATCGTAATTGTGAGGTCAGGCACTGATGAAGGCCTGGCTCACAGTTTCCGCTCTAATTCATCCCAAAGGTGTTCTATCAGTGCCTGGCAACACCTTTCTATTGCCATTGCAACACCTTTCCATTGCCGGTTACTATATAAGGGTTGAGTGCGTGACACCGCCTCATTGCCACTCCCCTTGAGGATGTCCGCTGTGTGATGGAATGCATTAGGTAGGGCCAGCATAGATGATGCGGTCACAGAAGCCAGGACCCAGAAGTGGGCAAGTGTGCAGCACGAGGAGGAAGTTCAAATGCTCATTTTTTGAATTACCTGATTATGCTTGTTTTATTAACTTATGGCTCTGTGAATATTTTTTTAAACCTTTTCATTAAACCGGTTTATTTATTTAATACACTATGAGAGTCTTTTTCCATTATCTTTGACTTTTTGAGTGATACATGGAAGGTCCTTTGGAAATCCAGTGATCCCTCTGCTGCAGTGATTATACACAGAGCGTGCCTTGACTATCCGTTATAGGTGGTCTCGCCATCTGGTAAGGTGGATCTATATACACAAGTGGTTCTTGGGTGGAGGCCTTTTTGCCACTTCTCATTGAAAAGGAGAAACCGTTTTCTTCAGAGGATTTATCACTTATAATATTTTGGGACTTTTTTTATATATTTATACATATCTGTTGAGGTGGATTGCTGTAGACACTTTTTCATAATTTTTTTACACAGTATACAGACTTTTTCATTTGATGGTCATTCTTTTGTTTTTTTTCACTATATATTTGTTCACATGTAAATGTATGTAACACTGATTGTTTCTAAGCGCTGCACTTGTTTATAAATTTTTTAAAGTTAGGTCATAATTGCTAATATAGAACAGTATGTAAACCTTAAAAATAAACTCCCCTTACTTGGCCCCATTTTGGCGTGTTAAATATACTACTGAAAATATTTTCATCTATATTTATGATAGCTGCAAGAAAAAAAAACAGATGATCCTGGCAAAACTCAGTACTATTCTGTGCTCTTTGTCATATCTTAAGCAATGTCATCAGCCACCCCAATTCACCCCTGTGAACTCCAGAATACCCCCACCATATTTATAAAGATAATGAAAAGAGGAGGTAATCTGTATTCCCAGCACCCTTCTTGTCCTAGGGTGACAATTTTGCTCCTCTATAGGTACAGGGCAGTGAGGGAGCATTGTCACCTTAGGACAGATATTATGTTACTGTTAGAATCACTAGGTAAAAATCAAGAGCAAAAAAGCCAGAAATAAAGAAAAGTAATGCAGCCACCACATCTAAGGACTGGTAAGCTGCAATATATTCCATTTTTGTTTTTGTTTGTAGAATTTAATATATCATGGTACACTCTGCAGTGGGGATCCCAGGCCACATAGCTAGTGTTACAATAACAATGGAAACATCTTGTATGCGGTATGTTGCAGAAGACACTCTACATGCACTTCAGTTTAAAATGAATTTTGGCAGTATGTCAACCAATCAACTTACATAGATACACATGGCCATCATGGTTTTTAGTATCTCAAGGCCAAACTTTCAAGTTAATAATAATTTATACATCCCTTATAATTGCACACTAATGCCCTGTACACATGATTGGACATTGATCCGACAGTCAGACAACAAAATCCATGGATTTTTTCCGACGGATGTTGGCACAAACTTGTCTTGCATACACAAGGTCGCACAAAGTTGTCTGAAAATCCGATAGTTCTGAACGCGGTGACGTAAAACACATACGTCAGGACTATAAACGGGGCAGGAGTCAATAGCTTTGGTCTCTTAATTTATTCTGAGCATGCGTGGCACTTTGCGCATCAGATTTGTGTACACACGATCGGAATTTAACCAATCGGATTTTGTTGTTGGAAAATTTATAGCCTCCTCTAAAACTTTGTGTCGGAAATTCCGACGGAAAAAGTCCGATGGAGCCCACACACGATCGGAATTTCCAACAACACAATCTGATTGCACTTTTTCCATCGGAAAATCCGACCGTGTGTACAGGGCATTAAGGTTTTTTGCTAATTTCAAACCCCAATGTAAACCTGTTTTTTTTCTGACAAATAAACCTTTTATTAAATTTATAGAGAATTTTATAAAATGATACAAACTGTCCATATGTCCAACAACTGCACAACAAACAAATCACCTAGTGGTAAATGAAACAACGAGCAAGCAACCCTGGGGTTCTAGATGGTATACGAATTAAAGTCTCTGTAGGGAAGAATTAGTTGATAACACTTAGCGTATTACATATCTGATAACAACAAAGACAACAAATAATAGATTTCACTGGGAAACTAGTCATCAGGTTCAGCAAGCTGAAATCATACAACTATCCCCTCAATCAATATGTACCGACAGTGACAGTAAACAAGTCACTAGAGAGAAAAAGATCATTTAGCTGTATGTATAAAATGAGTCTGTATTGTGTTATACTAAGAAGAACTATGTCTGCATAGCATCACATTTCTGGTATATTGTGTTAGTATGTTTATTTTCCTTGCACCGTGCTTGTACAACAAGGTAGTTAACACTTTTGCCATTTAAATATCGGGGACAGTCCCTCCAAATGAGGGAAAGTTGAAACCTATGGTTTACTGTTTTACTTGAACTCATTTTGATGATTCTGGACACCACTTTCCTGTATTGAAAAGCTTTTTTCAAAATTATTAAAGATGGGAGTTTTAGGGTGTCAGTCCTTACTATATACAGTATGTATCCTGTATCTCTTTATAAAAGCTGATATGATGTACTGTATAATTCCTTCGTACAATTTTGAACCTACGTTGTTTCTTTTGAGGGTGAATCTGGGCCTTCCCTCCTTTGGCTAGCACAATCGGATTCCCTCCTGGGATATGAAACGACAATACTTACCTCCTGTAGCTCACTTTGAGGTTGCCTACTATATATTGCTGTCCATAATGACCCAGTGCAGCTAATCTTCACCTTGTGAGTTTGTCACCCCTACCCCCTTTGTAATGAGCTCTGAAATCACTTGAAACACCCCCCCCCCCCCCCCAGGACTCACCCTGTCTTCCTCTGGTACCGCATATTTTATGATTAAAGTATTACATTTACATACAGTTAGGTCCATATATTTTTGGACACAGGCACAATTTTCATACTTTTGGGTCTAGATGCCACCACAATAAAATTAAAATGAAGCAATCCAAATTAATTTGACGTGCAGACAATCAGCTTTAATTCAAGGGGTTGAACATAAATATCAAGTACAAATTTTAGGAACTGCAACCATTTTTATATACAGTCCCCCATTTTCAGGGGCTCAAATGTAATTGGACAAATGAATATAATCATAAATAAAATGTTCATTTTGAGTATTTTGTTGAAAATCCTTTACTGGTAATGACTGCCTGAAGTCTGGATCTGATGCTTTGCCAGGCTCTGACTGCAGCTGTCTTCAGTTGTTCTTTGTTTGTGGGTCTTTCTGCCTTTAGTTTTGCCTTTAGCAAGTGAAATGCATGCTCAATTGGGTTGAGATCAGGTGATTGACTTGGCCATTACAGAATATTCCACTTATTTTCCTTTAAAAGCTCCTGGGTTGCTTTTGCAGTGTGTTTTGGATCATTGCCCATCTGTACTGTGAAGCCCCGCCCAATCAACTTTACTGCATTTGGCTGAATCTGGGCTGACAGTATATCTCTAAACACTGCAGAATTCATCCGGCTGCTTCTGTCTTCTGTCACATCATCAATAAACACCAATGACCCAGTGCCACTGGAAGCCATGCATGCCCATGCCATCACACTGCCTCCACCATGTTTTAAAGATGATGTTGTGTGATTTGGATCATGAGCTGTTTCAAGCCTTCTCCACGCTTTTTTTCTTCCTGTCATTCTGGTAAAGATTATTCTTAGTTTCATCCATCCAAAGAATGCTTTTCCAGAACTGGTCTGGATTTTTTTAGATTTTTTTGGCAAAGTCTAATCTGGCTTTTCCTTTCTTCAGGCTTATGAATGGTTTGCACCTTCTGGTAAACCCTCTGTATTTGCTCTTGTGAAGTCTTCTCTTGATTGTAGACTTTGACAATGATACGCCCACCTCCTGGAAAATGTTCTTCACTTGTCTGGATGTTGTGAATGGGTTATTCTTTACCATGGAGAGGATCCTGCGATCATCCACCACTGTTGTCTTCTGTGGACGTCCAGGCCTTTTTATGTTGCTGAGCTCACCAGTGTGTTATTCTTTCCTCAGAATGTACCAATGTACCAATGTTGATTTGGCCACTCCTAATGTTGCTGTTATCCCTCTAATGGATTTGTTTCATTTTTGAAGCCTTACAATGGCCTGTTTCACTTGCATGGACAGCTCCTTTGAACGCATGATGTAGGTTCACAGAAATATATTCAAAACGCAAATACCACACTTAGAATCGACTTCAGACCTTTTACCTGCTTCATTGATGAAGAAATAACGAAGGAGTAGTCCACACCTGGCCATAAAATAGCTTTTGATTAAATTGTCAAATTACTTTTAGTCCCTTGAAAAAGGGGGGGGGGGTGGCTATTCTTAAAGGGGTTGTAAAGGTAATTTTATTTATTTTTAAAAATAACTAACATGTCATACTTACCTTCACTGTGCAGCTCGTTCTGCACAGAGTGGCCCCGAACCTGCTCTTCTGGGGTCCCTCGGCGGCTGTTTCAGCTCCTCCCCGCAAGAACTATCCACCTTAATGCGAGCTCCCTCGCATGGTGGTTAGTTCTTGCGGGCGCGCTCCCGTGATACAGCCGGCGGCTATAGCCGCTCACTGTATCACTCGGCCCCGCCCCCCGGCGCGCCGCGTCATTGGATGTGATTGACAGCAGCGCGAGCCAATGGCTGCGCTGCTTTCAATCCATCCACTGCAGCCAATCAGCGACCAGGCTGAGCTGCAATAGAGATGACGGGAACGAGCAGCGGAGATTCGAGGTGTCAGGTAAGTAAAACGGGGGGGCTGGGGGCGGCAGTATTGTCAAAAGTTTTTTCACCTTAATGCATATAATGCATTAAGGTGAAAAAATTTTTACCTTTACAACCCCTTTAAGAGCTGTAATTCCTAAACCCTTCCTCCAATTTGGATGCACATACCCTAAAATTAAATCCGCGAGTGTGCACTTTCAGCCCATATCCACTATATAACTATAGCTTGAATACATTTTTGTAAATACATAAAAAATCTAAAATTGTGCCTGTGTCCAAATATATATGGACCTGTAACTGGAACTGTATACTGTAGTCACTTTGTCACTAGAACCTTGATACATCCTGCGGAACAAAAACTACCTGACCTCAGAATAGATTTTTAGCATTATGCTGTATTGGAAAATAGGAATAACTGCTTGCTGATTGACGGCGGCACAATGGCACTCCTGCGCGAATCACCGTAGGTGTACGGCGGGCACTTTAAGGAGTATAGAGGGCATGCACACATGCCTGCCGCGTGATGTAGAAACCAATGCACGCAGCCGGAAGCTGCGATAGCCACCTGCTACCCAGGATTGCTCCTGAGAAGGACAGAACGAATATCTGTCAATGTAAACAGACAGATCTCTGTTCTGTCAGGGGTGAAGGGAGCCGACTGTTGTTCCTAATGCTTAGGGTCCATGATCTGTCTCCTCCCCCAAGCAGTCCCATCCCCCCACAGTTAGAATCTAGTGTTAACTACTTCCCTGACAGTGATATAATTATACAGTACATTTATACAGTAATCAATGGCTATTTATAGTACGGATCGCTGTATGTCAATGTCAATGTCAATGTCAATGGTCCCAAAATAGTGTCAAAAGTGTCCGATTTGTTCACCGCAATGTCGCAGTCTCGATAAAAATCGCAGACCACTGCCATTATTAGTAAAAAAAAGTTTTAATAAAAATGCCATAAATATATCCCTTATTTTGTAGACACTATAACTTTTGTGCAAACCAATCAATATACGCTTATTGCAATTTTTTTTACCAAAAATATATAGAAGAATACATATCGGCCTAAACTGAGAAATTTTTTTTTTTATATATATATTTTTTGGGGATGTTTATTATAGCAAAATGTAAAAAATATTGCTTTTTTTTCAAAATTGTAGGCATTTTTTTTATAGCGCAAAAAATGAAAACCGCAGAGGTGATCAAATACCACCAAAAGAAAGCACTATTTGTGGGTGAAAAATAAAGTCAATTTTGTTTGGGTACGGTGTTACACGGCCGTGCAATTGCCAGTTAAAGCGACTCAGCGCCCTATTGCAAAAAAATGGCCTAGTCAGTGGTTAATGTATGGTCATTAGGGATGAGCCGAACACCCCCCGGTTCGGTTCGCACCAGAACCCGCGAACGGACCGCAAGTTCGCACGAACGTTAGAACCCCATTGACGTCTATGGGACTCGAACGTTCGAAATCAAAAGTGCTCATTTTAAAGGCTAATTTGCATGGTATTGTCCTAAAAAGGGTGTGGGGACCCGGGTCCTACCCCAGGGGACATGTATCAATGCAAAAAAAACTTTTAAAAACGGCCGTTTTTTCGGGAGCAGTGATTTTAATGATGCTTAAAGTAAAAAAAAAGAAAGTGAAATATTCCTTTAAATATCGTACCTGGGGGGTGTCTATAGTATGCCTGTAAAGTGACGCGTGTTTCCCATTTTTAGAACAGTCCCTGCACCAAATGTCATTTTTAAAGGAAAAAATCTCATTTAAAACTGCTTGCGGGTTTAATGTCATGTCGGGTCATGGCAATATGGATGAAAATCAGTGAGACAAACGGCATGGGTACCCCCCAGTCCATTACCAGGCCCTTTGGGTCTTGTATGGATATTAAGGGGAACCCCGCACCCAAATTAAAATAAGGAAAGGTCCCTATATACTCTGAAGAGCAGTATACAGGCGGTGCAAACAAGACAGGGACTGTAGGTTTGTTGTTAAGTAGAATCTGTTTGTAATTTTGAACATTTTTAACGTGTTTAGCTCCAGCCAAAAAATCTTTTCTAAGCTTTTTGGAAAACATAGGGAAGGGTTATCACCCCTGTGACATTTGTTTTGCGTCTTTCCTCCTCTTCAGAAGATTTCACCTCACTTTTTTGTCCCAATGAAAAATGTTTTTTGAAAATTTGGGTTTTTTTGTGGAACAAGGATTGGAAAGCACCAGTGGAAAGGAGAAATTGTTTTCCCATATTAACTCTTACATGAGAGAATTTCCCTTCCTAGGGGTAGATTTCATCTCACTTCCTGTTGTCTCCTTCCGTTTGCAAGTAGGAGTCGTTTGTAAGTTAGATGTTTGAAAGTAGGGTCCTGCCCTATATACTCAGCAGAAATTTGGGCCTTAGGTGTTGCTGTGGCCAAAACACTGTAAGCCCTCACAGGGCCCTGCTGTGAAATATTAGATCAAGAATTGTAATTACATGCCCCTGTTGAACAGGAGCTGAAAAATTA
Organism: Lithobates clamitans; assembly: GCA_037952925.1. Lineage (NCBI taxonomy): Eukaryota > Metazoa > Chordata > Amphibia > Anura > Ranidae > Lithobates > Lithobates clamitans. The sequence continues at coordinate 6,072,741 of JBBGZY010000787.1, read as the reverse complement.
GGCCTTAGGCACTGGTGCTGGTGCCACAACACTGCAACCCCTCACAGACACTCTAGTTGGAACGCAGGAACGAGCCCTGCTGTAAAGTATTGCATCAAAAATTGTAATTACATGCCCCTGTTAGACAGGGGCAGAAAAATTGGGCCTTAGGCACTGGTGCTGGTGCCACAACACTGCAACCCCTCACAGACACTCTAGTTGGAACGCAGGAACGAGCCCTGCTGCAAAGTATTGCATCAAAAATTGTAATTACACGCCCCTGTTAGACAGGGGCAGAAAAATTGGGCCTTAGGCACTGGTGCTGGTGCCACAACACTGCAACCCCTCACAGACACTCTAGTTCGAATGCAGGAACGAGCCCTGCTGCAAAGTATTGCATCAAAAATTGTAATTACACGCCCCTGTTAGACAGGGGCAGAAAAATTGGGCCTTAGGCACTGGTGCTGGTGCCACAACACTGCAACCCCTCACAGACACTCTAGTTGGAACGCAGGAACGAGCCCTGCTGCAAAGTATTGCATCAAAAATTGTAATTACATGCCCCTGTTGGACAGGGGCAGAAAAATTGGGCCTTAGGCACTGGTGCTGGTGCCACAACACTGCAACCCCTCACAGACACTCTAGTTGGAATGCAGGAACGAGCCCTGCTGCAAAGTATTACATCAAAAATTGTAATTACACGCCCCTGTTAAACAGGGGCTGAAAAATTGTGCCTTAGGCACTGGTGGTGGCGCCCAGAACCAAAAATGTTCTTACAAGCTATCAGCGTGATGATTGAGGAGGAAGAGGATAATTACTCAGGGATAGTCACTCAGCATCAGCATAGGCAGTCTTTGAAGGGATCTGAAAAAAATTATTCAGTTACATCAGCATCAGGTGCTTGGTAGCTGGTGGTGATCCAAGACTGATTCATTTTTATGAAGGTCGGCCGATCGACCGAGTCAGTGGACAGACGCACCCTGTGATCGGTTACCACGCCTCCAGCAGCACTGAATGTGCGTTCCGAAAGAACGCTGGATGCAAGACAGGCCAGTAGCTCAATTGCATACTGTTCAAGCTCTGGCCAGTGATCCATCCTCAAGACCCAGTAACCCAGAGGATTTTCGGTGGGAAAGGTGTCCAAGTCTGATCTTGCCCCTAGGTATTCCTGCACCATGTAAAACAGACGCTGGCGATGGTTGCTGGAACCGATCATACCTTGGGGCTGCGGACCAAAAAATTGTCTGAACGCATCGGTCAGACGGCCACCTTCTCCACCGCTCCTTCTTTGACTGACCGAAGCCTCAGCAACACGTTGTCCAGAAACAGGAGTTTGTAACCTCCCAGTCTCTGGGAACGCGTTGCACAGACCTTTCTGCAAGGCCTCCCGAAGATGTTTCATCCTCTGCTCCCTCTGCGATGGCAAGATAAGGTCCGCAACCTTACCCTTGTAACGTGGATCAAGGAGGGTTGCCAGCCAGTATTGGTCCTTCTCCTTGATACCACGAATACGAGGATCCTTACGCAGGCTTTGCAGGATCAGGGAGGCCATGCAGCGTAGGTTTGCTGAGGCATTCGGTCCGGAGTCCTCTGGGTCACTAAGGACAACAACGTCCGCAGCCACCTCCTCCCAGCCACGTACAAGTCCATGTGTTCCTTGGGACTGATCCCTTAAAGACTGCTGATGCTGAGTGCCAGGCTCCACCTCCATACTGACACAATCTTCCTCCTCCTCCTCCTCCTCCTCCTCGTCCTCTTCCTGTGTGATCGGCGGGCACGCAGGAACACTGTCTGGATAAAGGGGGCCTTGAGAGCTAAGGAAGTCCTCCTCTTCCTGCCTCTGTTCTGCCTCAAGTGCCCTGTCCATTATTCCACGCAGCGTGTGCTCCAACAGGTGGACAAGGGGGACAGTGTCACTGATGCATGCACTGTCAGTGCTCACCATCCTCGTGGCCTCCTCGAATGGTGACAGGACAGTGCATGCATCCCTGATCATGGCCCACTGGCGTGGGGAAAAAAAACCAAGGTCCCCTGACCCTGTCCTGGTGCCATAGTCGCACAGGTACTCATTGATGGCCCTCTGCTGCGTGTGCAGCCACTGCAGCATGGCCAATGTCGAGTTCCACCTGGTGGGCATGTCACAGATTAGGCGGTTCTTGGGCAGGTTAAACTCCTTTTGGAGGTCCGTCAGCCGAGCACTGGTATTATATGACCGGCGGAAATGCACACAGACTTTCCTGGCCTGCCTCAGGACATCCTGTAAGCCCGGGTACCTGCCCAAGAACCGCTGCACCACCAAGTTAAGGACGTGAGCCAAACAGGGCACATGGGTCAGTTGTCCCTGTCGGAGGGCAGAGAGGAGGTTGGTGCCATTGTCGCAAACCACCATTCCTGCCTTAAGTTGGCGTGGCGTCAACCACCTCTGAACCTGCCCCTGCAGAGCTGACAGAACCTCTGCCCCAGTGTGGCTCCTGTCCCCCAAGCACACCAGCTCAAGCACCGCATGGCATCTTTTGGCCTGCGTACTTGCGTAGCCCCTTGAACGCCTACGGAGCACCGCTGGTTCCGAGGAAGAGGCCATGGAGGAAGAAGAAGAGGAGGGGGTGGAGGAGGGAGGTGTGTCACAATCAGCATTTTGGAGGCGTGGTGGCGGAACAACCTCCAACACTACTGCACCTTGTCCTGCATCCTTCCCAGCTGCCAGCAGAGTCACCCAATGCGCCGTGAAACTTAAGTAACGTCCCTGTCCATGCCTGCTGGACCATGAGTCAGCGGTAATATGCACCTTACCGCTGACCGCCCTGTCCAGCGAGGCATGGACATTGCCTTCCACATGCCGGTAGAGAGCCGGAATCGCCTTCCGTGAGAAAAAGTGGCGTTTGGGTACCTGCCACTGAGGAACCGCACATTCCACAAACTCACGGAAGGGGGCAGAGTCTACCAACTGAAAAGGCAGCAGTTGAAGTGCTAGCAATTTTGCCAAGCTAGCATTCAACCGCTGGGCATGTGGATGGCTGGGAGCAAACTTCTTTCGGCGGTGCAGCAGCTGGGGCAGGGAAATTTGCCTGGTACAATCTGACGTCGGTGTACCAAAAGCAGATTGCCCACAAGTACTTGGCTGTGACACACCTAATTCTACACCTTCATTCCTCTCACTGCAGGTCTCAGAGAGGACTGAAGGTCTAGTGGGGTTGGAAATCTCAGCTGATGAGGAGCAAGGAGAGATCCTCTTTGTTCTTTGGTGTGGGTCTTTTAGATATGCTTGCCAACGAACTGCATGGCAGGTCAACATATGTCTGGTCAAGCATGTGGTACCCAAGCGGGAGATGTTTTGGCCACGCGAGATACGCTTGAGACATATGTTGCAAATAGCAGCGGTGCGATCTGATGCACTCGTCTCAAAAAAGGCCCACACCAAAGAACTTTTTGAATAACGCGCAGAGACTGCAGCGCCCTGCACATGTGGAGCTTTGGGGTGTGATGCAGTCAATGTGCTGCCCTTAGGCTGGCCCCTGGAGGGCATCCTGCCTCATTGGTGATGTGCCGCCTCCTCCTCCTCCTCCTCCTCCTCTCTCCTATCAGGCACCCACGTTGAGTCAGTGACCTCATCATCCCCTCCCTCCTCATCACTGGAGCAAACCTGGCAGTATGCTGCAGCAGGGGGAGCATGACTGCCAGATTGCTGTCCTTCTTGGGCACCCCCTCTGTCCGTGCTCATGTTACTGCCTTCATCGAGCTCAGTATCATCATCAGAGCCTTCCAAACGCTGGGCATCCTCCTGGAGCATGTACCCAACACTGTGGTCAAACAGTTCGAGGGAATCCTCAGGAGGACATGGTGGAGCTAGGGAAGGAGTCACTGATGACATTGAGCTGAGGGAAGAGGCCGCTGCTTTGCCAGACAAAGCACCCTGGGCATGGGTGAGAGAGGATGAGGAGGATGAGGACGGCTTGGTCATCCACTCGACCAAGTTTTCTGCATGTTGCGGCTCAACACGGCCAGCTGCCGAAAAAAAGGCCAAGCGTGTCCCATGCCCACGGGCTGATGAGGATGCACCGTCTCCACGACCAGCACTAGACACAGAGCCTGCTTGCCCTCTCTTATTGGCTTGTGACTGTCTGCCTCTCCTTCTTGGCCTTCCAGACATACTAATGGCCTGTAGCTGCACTAAGCTGGGATAGAACACCTGTAATTTTCTTCAGGTAGCTTTATATACTGTAACCAGACAAGCCTGCCTGTCAGTAGGAAGATAACAGGAACGGATCTAGCTGAACACTGTGAGCAGGACGCACTGCACTAAATGTAAATAGCAGGAACGGATCTTGCTGAACACTGTGAGCAGGACGCACTGACTGCACTAAATGTAAATAGCAGGAACGGATCTAGCTGAACACTGTGAGCAGGACGCACTGCACTAAATGTAAATAGCAGGAACGGATCTAGCTGAACACTGTGAGCAGGACGCACTGCACTAAATGTAAATAGCAGGAACAGATCTAGCTGAACACTGTGAGCAGGACGCACTGCACTAAATGTAAATAGCAGGAACAGATCTAGCTGAACACTGTGAGCAGGACGCACTGACTGCACTAAATGTAAATAGCAGGAACAGATCTAGCTGAACACTGTGAGCAGGACGCACTGACTGCACTAAATGTAAATAGCAGGAACGGATCTAGCTGAACACTGTGAGCAGGACGCACTGACTGCACTAAATGTAAATAGCAGGAACGGATCTAGCTGAACACTGTGAGCAGGACGCACTGCACTAAATGTAAATAGCAGGAACAGATCTAGCTGAACACTGTGAGCAGGACGCACTGCACTAAATGTAAATAGCAGGAACGGATCTAGCTGAACACTGTGAGCAGGACGCACTGACTGCACTAAATGTAAATAGCAGGAACGGATCTAGCTGAACACTGTGAGCAGGACGCACTGACTGCACTAAATGTAAATAGCAGGAACGGATCTAGCTGAACACTGTGAGCAGGACGCACTGACTGCACTAAATGTAAATAGCAGGAACGGATCTAGCTGAACACTGTGAGCAGGACGCACTGCACTAAATGTAAATAGCAGGAACAGATATAGCTGAACACTGTGAGCAGGACGCACTGCACTAAATGTAAATAGCAGGAACAGATCTAGCTGAACACTGTGAGCAGGACGCACTGCACTAAATGTAAATAGCAGGAACAGATCTAGCTGAACACTGTGAGCAGGACGCACTGCACTAAATGTAAATAGCAGGAACGGATCTAGCTGAACACTGTGAGCTGGACGCACTGACTGCACTAAATGTAAATAGCAGGAACAGATCTAGCTGAACACTGTGAGCAGGACGCACTGACTGCACTAAATGTAAATAGCAGGAACGGATCTAGCTGAACACTGTGAGCAGGACGCACTGACTGCACTAAATGTAAATAGCAGGAACGGATCTAGCTGAACACTGTGAGCAGGACGCACTGCACTAAATGTAAATAGCAGGAACAGATCTAGCTGAACACTGTGAGCAGGACGCACTGCACTAAATGTAAATAGCAGGAACGGATCTAGCTGAACACTGTGAGCAGGACGCACTGACTGCACTAAATGTAAATAGCAGGAACAGATCTAGCTGAACACTGTGAGCAGGACGCACTGACTGCACTAAATGTAAATAGCAGGAACGGATCTAGCTGAACACTGTGAGCAGGACGCACTGACTGCACTAAATGTAAATAGCAGGAACGGATCTAGCTAAACACTGTGAGCAGGACGCACTGCACTAAATGTAAATAGCAGGAACAGATCTAGCTGAACACTGTGAGCAGGACGCACTGCACTAAATGTAAATAGCAGGAACAGATCTAGCTGAACACTGTGAGCAGGACGCACTGCACTAAATGTAAATAGCAGGAACAGATCTAGCTGAACACTGTGAGCAGGACGCACTGCACTAAATGTAAATAGCAGGAACGGATCTAGCTGAACACTGTGAGCAGGACGCACTGACTGCACTAAATGTAAATAGCAGGAACAGATCTAGCTGAACACTGTGAGCAGGACGCACTGCACTAAATGTAAATAGCAGGAACGGATCTAGCTGAACACTGTGAGCAGGACGAACTGCACTAAATGTAAATAGCAGGAACAGATCTAGCTGAACACTGTGAGCAGGACGCACTGCACTAAATGTAAATAGCAGGAACGGATCTAGCTGAACACTGTGAGCAGGACGCACTGACTGCACTAAATGTAAATAGCAGGAACGGATCTAGCTGAACACTGTGAGCAGGACGCACTGCACTAAATGTAAATAGCAGGAACAGATCTAGCCTAATCTAGCTAACTCAAATCAAATGACACTGTCTGTCTCTCTCTCTATCAGCACACCGGAACACACTACACAGGGCCGCCGTGCAGGCGGCCTTATATAGTGTGGGGCGTGTACTAAATCCCCTGAGCCATAATTGGCCAAAGCCACCCTGGCTTTGGCCAATTACAGCTCTCTCTACTGACGGCGCTGTGATTGGCCAAGCATGCGGGTCATAGTGCATGCTTGGCCAATCATCAGCCAGCAATGCACTGCGATGCCGCAGTGAATTATGGGCCGTGACGCGCCACACGAATTTGGCGCGAACGGCCCATAACGTTCGCAATTCGACGGACGGTCGAACAGCCGATGTTCGAGTTGAACATGGGTTCGACTCGAACACGAAGCTCATCCCTAATGGTCATCTATCAGATAATAGTACTATCAGTGACAAATGTGTTTTATGTATTTTATAAAGTGTTATTTTTTATATAATAGTAAATCAAGGTTTTTACAAGGAGATGCTGTGTATAAGTAGAGTAAATGGGATGACACCTTGAAAATCCCATCTTTATTTATTTTTTGATTGCTGTTTCACCTGTTAAAGGATTTGCAATCTTGACCAGCCATTCTAGTGATAAACATACCCTGCTACTCAGTAGCATCATGCTTCATAATTTCTGCTTTCTGTGTCAGCTCCTTGTTCACTGGACTTGATATTGATTCCCTGTCCAATAAGGAGGCTGGAGGCAGCATGGTAATATTGTAAGGTGAATTGCTAAATAAGGAAGTTTACTTTTTAATTAGCACCACAGAAATTGGCTGTAAATTGAAAGATTGTACAGAATCATTTGGCAGTAGGTATGAGCATATCTGTTTGGGTTCAGTTCACAAACCGTTTTGCGAATAGTGCAAAAGTTAACAAACTTTGCCGTGAACATCATTGAAGTTACAAGGGCAAATCTTGCCATTCAACCTTTTGTAGGGCTATTAAGCAAACTATTGTCAAACAAAAGTCAAGGGAATCTGGGCACTACCTTTGGGGAGATGTACCAATTAGAAAAAAAAAAGTATTATTATTATCTCGGCATACGCAGAATTGTCAGCTCTCCCTGATAGGTCCACACAGACCATTTAGCTGCTTCCTTTTACAGGAAGGGGCCTAGGTTTATCATGGCTTAAATGTATTGGCTCTTGTGACTTGGAAGACCAGGTGCAATTCCTCTGCACTGCATTACAGGTTGTTTCCTATTTTCTACTGGCAAACCTAGGGACCTAAGGAGATTCACCTTCAGTATTGGTTCTGGTGGCCATTGTCTTTAATTCAGAAATTGATGTGAAATCAAATTGTTTTGAGTTGTCAGACAAACAGAAGGTGACAGAAACCTTCAAATCTGTTCTATTCACAGCTGGTTAATTTAATTTCTTATATTTATTCAAATATGCTTAGCTTTAACAAATGTATGTTCACTCTAGAAAATTATTTCTGTATGTAAACGGCCACATTTGTTGAACCCCTAGCCATAGTGGAAGTTGTATTTATTATTAGATTTAAGTTGACACAGTTCATATAAATGCATGGTAGTTGTTTTATTTGGTTACTGAATGGAATGAAAACACTTTTGTTTTTCCGAGTACAAGTTAAATAAAATATGCCTTAAAGTTGAACTTTAGGGATGATATAGTTTGCACACCTTTATTGGTATATATAAGCAATCAGTGCATTTTTTTTAAAGTGTAAATGTGACCAAACATACCTATGTTAGGCCAGTTTGGCTGTAAATACCTGTATTAGACCTAGCTACTACATTGATGACCCAGGTCCTGTAGCTTCTGTGCCATGCGGCTATGCTTCTGCAAGGTTATCACAGAGGGTTGCTCGCATGGTACAGCCACCATTCAGAGAACAAGGTGGAGAGGAGGGGTGGTGATGATCTCCACCATGTCCAATCAGAGAATGCTTTGCATTCACTGAGAAAAATTCAAGGAGTTTTCTGAATGGTGGCCGTGCCAAGCATGACCCTTGTGGTTTCAATACAGAAGGGCGTCACCTGGAATATTTTGGCCATCACTCCTGTATATTAGCTCAGGCTACTTTCATGATTTAAATCTTTCACGAAATATATAATCTCCAGAGTTTAACTTTAAGGTGCCTGCAGGGGAAAAAATGGCTTGCAATTTGAAATGCTTGTGATTTTCTGTTTTTGAATTGTTTATGAGGGGGAAAAAACTATTTAGACTGAGCCGATAAGCACAAGCTCAGTTTGCAGTAATTAATGCAAGTGAACACTGCTCCATAATATCAAAACCATAGTTCAAATGAGAACATTATTGGGTGAGGCAGAGAGGAGTGAAGAATTACATCACTATCTCCACCCCATCCAATGAGAGAATGCATGGTATTCATTAAAAAAATACCCAGAGGAGATCAGTAATGACCGTATGTAGCACAAACTAGTGCAGTGAATTTCTGCACCTCCAACCGCCATCCAGATGTGAGATCTAAAGGATTAGATGTAACTAAGCTGGACCAACTTAAGTTACAAAAAAATATAATTACTGGAATTCAGTTTTAAAGAGAAAATAAACTGTGGAGAATATGGCCAAAAAAGGCAGGCAGATCTCTGTAGTCTTTTAGCAACTGATCTTTTTTTCCAGATCTCTAAAATCAGAGAATAGGAGTCAGAGATTGCAGTGACTTAGAGTTTGCCCTACATGTATATAGCTTTGAGGCTGTAGGCACAGGTCTAGGCACCCACACAAACCAGAGATGTTCCTAAACCAGAAGCAAATTTTCACTTTTTGCGTTCTGTGCAAATTTAAAGTACAAAAAGCACTTTAAGTTAGGCAAAGATCCTTTTTTTAGGCTTGTGGCCCTAACTGACTCTTTATTAATGTTTAAGGCTTTACAAGTTATGCTAAACCTGATTACAAAATGTAATCAGCCTGAAGAAAATCTAAATAAATGTAGAAGTTTTCAACATATATTTGTCCTTTCCTTATTAAAAAAAACAAAAACATTTAAATATATTCATCTGTTTTTTTACTTTTTTTTTTGTTTAATATCTGTTTTTTTAAGAAAAAAAAGCAGATATAACATACAGGAATTTTCAAAATAGATATTGATACAGTTTACATGAGCTAACATGCATATAATATCAAGCAGATAAACAGTTCACATGCGTAGGCCTCTGGGGACGAGGGGATTCAATGAAAAGATCTACAACAAGTGACCCAAGTAGAGGCCTGGGTCTAGGCGGGCATTAGAGCAAACAAAATTATAAGTAATCAATTGATATGGTAGTGGTTTTAAGAGGAAAGAGTGACAGACAAAGAACATAAGGAAAAGAAAAAGAAGAGGGGGGAGAGGGGGAGGGTAAGGGGTGGGGGGGTAGATTTCTGGTAGTCATGTTAACTTCTAGTGCTATATAAACAGATTTTTGCATTGGTTAAGATGGTGAAGTAGTCGTTTTCGATTGAGTGTCTTGCAGGGATGTATATATGATATCTTTGTAACAAGGGGTGGATGTGAATTCGATCCATAAGGGCCAAATTAGGGAATGGCGTTTAGTATTTCCTTTGGCAATGTGGGTGAGGTCTTCCATGAGACAGACCTCTCTGACCTTTTGTAGCCAGTTCTTCGTGGATGGTATTATATGCCATTATAGATAATGGCCCCAGAGAGCAGGTATGAGGGCCTTAGCTGTGTTTAGCAAGTGAGGGATGAGGGAGCCAATTGGCTCAAGAGTGGCATGGATGAGTATTGTGCATGGATGAGTATTGTGCATGGATCACGAGGAAGGTGGATGTCGGTTATCTGGTGTATCAATTTGAAAATGTCGGTCCAAAAAGAGCGGATTAGAGGGCTGGTCCACCAAATGTGAGCATGAGTAGCGTTGTTCCCACAGTTCCTCCAACACAATGGGGAGCTGGAAGGGAACATTCAGTGCAGTTTGGATGGGGTGTAGTGCCACCTGGTGAGTAATTTGTAGTTGGTTTCTGCCATTCTCAAAGCTAGTGAGGAGACCTGCAATTTGTAAGATTTTATCTCTTTGCTTGTTTGTAAATGGAGATTCAAGGTCGGTTTGCCATTTAGCAAGAAAATCTGGGTATGAAGGGCTTTGTAGTTCAATGAGGGCCTTGTAAAACTGCGAAATACAGTGTAATGGAGGGCCCTTGTAGTTGAACAGGGATTCAATTCCAGTTAGATCCTGTATGCCTCGTAGTGGCTGGGGGAAGGTCAGGAGGAAGTGTTGTACTTGGTTGTGCCTCCATTTGTCCATAAATGTGATGGGTTTTGGGCCCAAAATCTCTGACAATGGCTTGAGGGTGCTTGAATGGAGGATATAATAAAGCAGAAGAGGTTCCCCTGATGACCAAGTTTTAAATCCCGGATCCATGGAGTTGGGTAGAAAGTGGTTGTGGTGTAGGAGCAGCATCAAGGGGGAGTCGTAGGACCAAGAACATTTTTTGTGTAGCACATTCCATACATCAAGGGAAGATGGGGTGAGGGGTGAGGTATATGGAGAGAGGGCTCTGGTGGAGCAAGGTATCCAGGGCATAGTGGATAAGTTTGAACCATATAGAGCATATTCCAATTGAACCCAAAATTTGGAGGTGACAGCGTATTTCCAATCTGCTATACGTGATAGTACTACGGCATGATAATACGCTTTAAAGTTTGGTAGCGCTAACCCCCCAGAGCACTTGGAGCAATAAAGTATCACTATTCTGGATATTCTGGGGTGCCTGTCCCTCCAAATGAATCGAGAAATCATGGCCTGGAGTAAGGAGAAGAATCCTATAGGAACACCCAATGGCAGCATTTTGCCTCGAGTATACAGTGTAAAATGTTCATTTTGATGATACTTACTTTACCTAACCAGGAATAGGATAGGGAAGACCATTTCTGGAGGCCCGCTCTGATATTATTCAATAGGGGGATATAATTATGTTTGAAAAGAGAATGGAGACTGGAGGTGAGATAGATGCCCAGCAGAAGGGAAAGAGAGGTTTCAATTGGTCAGCTTCTGAGGGAGGGATATTAATGTTTAGGATCTCGGATTTAGATACATTTATTTTGAAGTTGGATATTGTTTGGAAGGTAGAAAAGGCTGACATAAAATTTGGGAGTGAAATGGCTGTTGGATAAAAAATAAAATATTGTCGGCATATGCTGCATATTTATGGGTTCTATTTCCTACCTGAATACCTTGGATGCTTTTCTTGTGTCTAATTGTGGCCAAAAAAAGGTTCTAACATGTTGGCAAAAAGAAGAGGGGCTAGGGGGCAACCCTGTCTGGTGCCATTGTGTACTATAAAGGGGTGACTTAAAGATCCATTAAAACAAATTTCTACAGATGGGTGAGAGTAAAGGGAGGAAATGTGGTGGTACATCTTGGGCCTTAGTCCAAAATAATGTAAGGTCGTCTTAAGATAATCCCAGTCCACCCTATCAAATGCTTTTTCAGCATCAGTAGAAAGTAGATGAGTATGCTGGGCGTATCTACGAACGTAGTGGATCAGTGATAGAGAACGTACAGAGTTATAAGTACTTAACAGACCCCCAGGCTTTTATTCTGTATGTTGTCATGCTGGTATGTTGGTTCTCCTAAGGTCTTTTTTTATGTCAATATCTTTTGTTTTGCGCATCAAGGCCTTCAGGTAAGACTGCGTAGGTTAAGCATTTTAATAAATAAATAAATAAATCTCTGGCCTCTCTGTTGGGTAAAAAAGCTGATTGGTCTGCTGTAATCAATCGGGGAAATAAGGGGAGTAATCTATTGGCCATGACTTTGGCATAAAGTTTAGTGTCTATGTTTAATAACGAAATGGGTCTGTAGCTACTACAAATGGTAGGATTTTTGCTGGGTTTAGGGATAACTGTTATATGGGCAGAGAGGGATTCCGGACATAATCCTGAGGTGTTAGTGATTGAGTTGGCATAAGCTGTGAGACGGGGGAGTAAGATATATCTAAATGTTTTGTAATAGAGGACTGTAAATCCATCTGGTCCAGGGGCTTTACCTGTGGGCAAAGATTTTAATGCGTTTTGGAATTCCTCAATGGAGAAGTCAGTTTCCATATTTCTAAGGGCCGTTTGTGAGAGTTTGGGAAGTTTTGCTGACTTTAAGTAGGAGAGTATTCATTAAAACTAAATTAAATTAATTTATAAACTAAATTAAATTAAAAATGGGAGTATTCATTAAACACTAAATGTTTTGTAATAGAGGACTGTAAATCCATCTGGTCCAGGGGCTTTACCTGTGGGCGAAGATTTTAATGCGTTTTGGAATTCCACAATGGAGAAGTCAGTTTCCATATTTGTAAGGGCCGTTTGTGAGAGTTTGGGAAGTTTTGCTGACTTTAAGTAGGAGAGTATTCATTTGCGTTTCACTTCCTGAGAAAGGGAAGCTAAGTCACCTTTAATGTTATTCAGGTCAGCATAGAATTCCCTGAAGGCCTTGGTAATTTTAGGGGTAGCATGTTCTATTTCACCTGTTTGGAGTTTGATTTTAGGGATAAAGGACAGTGCTTTCTTTGCTCGAAGGGATCTAGCCAATTGTTTACCGGGTTTGTCCCATCATTCGCAGATTTTTTGCAAAATGAAATGGAATTTCTTTTTAGTTTCTAAGTCCAGGAGAGCTTTGAGCTCTTCTCTTTTGAGTGTAAGAGCTTCAAGGTGTGAGGCGTGTAAGGATAACTTGTGTTGTTTATCTAATTCTGCCACCTGTTGTAGTACTATTTTAAGCTCATGGCCATGCGCTCTTTTTTTCCTCACACCGAGTTCAATAAGTCTAACCCTCATCGTAGCTTTATGAGCCTCCCACAGTATTGAGGGGGCAGTTTTGGGAGATGTATTCTTCGTGAAGTATTGAGTCAGGGACAAAGATAAAATGGAGACTTTAGTAGGATTGGAGAGGAGAGTAATTGAGTTTCCAATTATTGGTGCGATGTGTCAAAGTGGGCATGGTTAGACGCATACAGACAGGTGCATGATCTGATATAGATGCAGTACCTATAGAGGCCGAAAGTAGAAGAGGGAGGTGGAAATGATCTATGAAAATATTGTCTGTTCTGGAGTAGGAGTGGTGTGTTTTGGAAAAATGGGAATAATCTTTATTTTTGGCGTGGAGTAAACGCCACACATCTAATAATTGGAGATCAAGAAGCCTTTTTTAACATAAGCTAGGTGTTTAAATGGGATACTAGAGCGACCCTGTGAATAATGGGATCCGGTGGCATGTTTATGTCACCTGCAAGAATGACCCCCTTAGCAAATTGTGATAGTTTAGTGAGGATTTGGGAAATAAAAGCGGGTTGGTTGTGATTTGGGCAATAGACATTCGCTAGGGTGCATTGGGTGTTGCACAGAAAGCCCTTGAGGAAAAGAAAGCGACTATGATCATCCACTAGCATGTCAGTGAGTCGAAAGGATACACTTTGGCTGAACCCAATGGCCATAGTACCATTGCGGGAAATAAGGCGAACATAGTTTAACAGAAGTTGAGTCTGTTAAATGTGTCTCTTGAAGAAAGGCAATGGAACAGGAAGATTTTTTCAGTTCTCATAGTACAGTACTTGATGACGTTTCAAGGCCACATTTAAGCAGCCCCTAAGGTTATATGAGATAACCGTTAGAGTAGCCATTGTGTCAGCGGTGTATAAGCTCTTAGTCCATAAAGCCTTCTATACCAGCAAGGAAGGGGGGAAGTGGGGAGAAGGTGAAGGTTGAGAGGAAAAAGTAAGGTGAAAAGAAAATGTAAGAGAGAGAGCATGTACAGAGTAGACATTTACAATCTGTAAAGCTAATGGGGTTTAGAGGATAAACACACAGAAAACTGCTGTGGTCCCTGAGGGAAAGGGGAGAGTGAACAGCCATCAAGACCCCTAGAAAGAGTCCGACAGGTATTATATACGGGCTGCCCACACTCACCAACCCCAAAAGGAGGGGGGCAAGGAACATACAAAAAGATAAGGGCATTGACTGGAAGCGGTGGGCCCCGTCAGCATATGGCCGATGTGTTACTTATGAACAAAAAATAAACTTTAGCAATGCTAAAACTATAATACAGGAGTAGCAGACCATAGTAAGTAATAGTCCAGCAGTATAGTAAGGAACAGAGCAGAACCTGGATTGGTGTCAAATAATCAGTAGGTCTCTGGTCACAGAAATAAAAAATAAAAAAGAGAACCGTGATGGAGAAGCGTCACAAAAACAAAAAACCTGTAACAGCCACAGTGATTGTGGGTATATGTGAATGCAAAGGGAATGCACAGAGTGCGTCTCACCCATTTTTCTGAGAGGAGCCCAGAGTCGCTGTGCGCCTCTTTTTTGAGGGGGTTTTCCAACACAGGAGCTCCAGCAGAGGCATATTGAGGTCATGGAGGAAAGTGGAAGATCTTCAGGGAACTGAAGCGTAAAAGAGCGCCCATTTTTGGTGGCAATCAAGCATGAGGGGAAGCCCCATCTGTAGGTGACACCATCCATTTTCAGTTGGTCAAGAAGGGGTTTTAGAGCTCTGCAGCGGTCTAGGGTCTCCTTGGAGAGGTCAGGAGAAATGTAAATGACGGCTCCATCAAAGTCAGTTTGGGGTGCTTGACCATAATGGCATTCTTGTCTTCAAAGTAATGAAGGTGGTAGATAACATCCCTGGGTTGGTCAGTTCCATCACAGTGGACATGGTCAAATTTCAGCGGGTCAGTGACAGGGTTGCCAAGAATTGTATTCAGGATACCCCGGATCGAGGGTTTGAGATCATTATCTCTGGTTGCCTCTAGCAACCCCCGGATACGCAAGTTATTCCTGTGATTGCGGTTTTCCAAGTCCTCAAGTTTGTAGAGTGAGGAGTTGGATCTCTCTACAACCAAGTACTGCTTAATGGAGCCTACGGAGGATAGCTGGGCAGCAAACCTTTCCTGAATCTCTTGCCAAGTGTTGAGCGGGGTCCTGAGGCTTTAGAGCAGGGGTCTCAAACTGGTGGCCCTCCAGCTGTTGCAAAACTACAAGTCCCATGAGGCATTGCAAGGCTGACAGTTACAAGCATGACTCCCTCAGGCAGAGGCATGATGGGACTTGTAGTTCCGCAACAGCTGGAGGGCTACCAGTTCGAGACCCCTGCTTTAGAGGGTTTAAGGCCAATGGCTGGATGGAGCTCTACTCAGACACGTCCGCTCGGTGCCACGCCCCCATCTGTTTTTTTTACTTAAGTCAATATGAAATACTGCAAATAAATATAATTAATTATTCTTTCCATCTGACAGGTGGAGTCTTTTCATGTATTTTACTCTCTCTTCTTACCACCTCCTGCAAAACTCACACTGTTGAAACAGCTCAATAGCTTTAGGTTAAATTTACACACATAAGTGACTGATTAAAAGGAGTGTCACGTCCCTTACTGGACGTTGTCATCTGAGATTTCAGCAGGACCAACCAAAGATAACCTATTATACAATCTATCCACATATGGGACTTTTGAGGCACATTTACCAAACAGAATTAAAAAGGTGTATATAAAAGCAATATTTTTTTAAAACATTGATGATAAAATAGTTTTGACATAAAAATATTGGCTGAACATTTTTTGTACAATCACCAAGTCCATATCTCATATACATATTCTCACATTTTAGAGTTAAATCTGTTGCATTGCTTCCATCCGTAGAAATAAAAGGCTAACACATTTCAGAAATTTCTACATCAGAGGCTTGTGTGATATCATGTCTACAAAAGATATATATACTGTATTATAAATACCAAAGAACCATGTTATGATAATATCCCAAACTTGTAGGACAATCATACACTTACATATATGTTGTGAGTAAATACTTATCAGCCAAGTCCCAGCTGTAGACCCAAAGTTGATTGGATAATGGTGGGGAAAGGAGCAGAGCACTCACAAGGACCCAGGAGGCTCAAGCCAATAATGACTCGTAGACATGTGCACACTGAAATATTTTGTTTCGGAATTTCGTTTTCATCCAAAAAAATAAATTTATTTAGTTACTCCTGAAATTCGTTTTTATTTATTTCGTTTTTCGTAAAAATTAGCATTCGCCCGAAAATCCAAATTAATTAAGGTCAAATCTGTCATTGAAGGCTTATGGTGTCTGTCGAATGTTCAAAGAAGATTCGACGGAGCAGCTAAACTGTAGGACGCCGCAATCATACATTTACGGTTGAATTTTCCACCTACAAGTTAGCTGTAGTAGAATTCTAATGTTGTATGACTAGTAATAATCATATTTATGAATTATTTTACTAGTCAACCAACATTAGAATTTTTCTATAGCCTATGGGCAGATGCATTTGACCGGAAATGTACGAGTGCAGCGTTGTAAGTTTAGCTGCTCCGTCGAATCTTCTTAGAACTTTCAACAGACACCATAAGCCAAAGATTCAACGTTTGTATGTTTTTCATTGCTTTGTCAAATCTTTGTCGTTCATGTTGAATGGTCTACTCTACCCCAACAGTCAGCCAACTTTCACATTCGTTTCTCAATCTCCAAGTGCAATGGCGGGCGCGGCATCCGACGTTGTGTCAGATATTGATATGGCATTATAATCTAGAATCTATAATAATAAATTCCCCCCCACAACACAGCCTCTGAGGCTATCACAACACTAGCAACACTAGTATCACTATCAAGTTCACAACACTAACACAATAGCAGCAGATTATTATGAAAAAGTTAGGTTGAACTGTAGCTTGCTTCACTATTGTTCTGCTGCTGTGCTTATGCTTAATTGCTAAATAATTCAGGTTCTCTGACAAACGGACCAGCTAAGATTGACTGTCTTCTGAAATGATTCAGTGTGTGTGTGTGCGTGTCTCTCTCTGCTAGCAAATCGTAAGTGAAAGTAAGTTGGCTGTACGTGTGTACTTAGTTCTAGCTATTTTACTGCCCCTCCTCTTTAGTTACAATCGGCCAATAACATTCATCATCATCATTTTTATTTTACTTCCCCCACCTAACTCCAGCAGCGATCTTTTCTCTCTCTGTCGAATCTTTTCTCTCTATGTAGAATAATCTTGGACTAATAGAGTTAAGGTTTAGGCACATTCGACCACAGGTTCGATAGACACAGATTGTTATTGTCAGCGTCATGTCGAATCTCCTATCTATATCGAACTGTTGTTCGATAAAGCATTTATGTCGGATCTTTCGGTTTCCGTATTATGCGCTTTCGTTATCGTTTGTTAAAACGATAACGAAAATACCTGAAATTCAGATGAAAACGAATGCACATGTCTAATAATGAGCAAGGTTCAATATAGACCAAACACTGTATTAGAATCTCCAGTGGTACCCCAGGATATATAGTGGAGAAAAGTTATATATGAAAACTGTATAACTATGTCCAACTAAAAAGGCAAGCATAGAGTTCAACATTGTAACATACAAACTCTGTATAATGGTAGTCATAAATAAACTTAAAGCTATAATGCATAGTATCAATATAGTGTGGCAAGGGAAACACTAGAACCCACACAACACATGCCTGTTTTACTGGCCAACCCCCATGCACACCGAATTGCCCCTGGTAGTGCCAGCTTGCACTGACCCAATGGGGGACCATCAAACAAGATGCCTCCTCTTTCCCACTGCAATATGCAGGCCAGCCTTGTGTGTGATATGATGATGTCACAGCAGCACATTTTTAACAACACCCAGGCTGCCCTAAGCCATGAGGAGAGGTATATTTAATCAATGGTGACACTGCCTCCAGACACCTTACTGCTTCCGGTAAGTCCAAAAGGCAGAATAGGATTCCTGGGTTCATACCTTACTGATTTACATCTTGATAAGCAGTTTTATTTGTAACCATCTATATGGTTATTATTAGACAGCATCATATCATTTTATAAATACACAGTTTTGACTCTCTAATGAGTTTTGGGCATTTGTTTGTTTATATATTGGTTGTAGTATTTGACTTTCCACACTATAGTTATACTATACATGATAGCTTTATGATGCAATACAGTATTATCAATATTACATGCTTCTCTATTATTTACATTATATAAATCTTTTGTAGACATGATCTCATCCAAGCTTCTGATGAAGAGATTTTTTTAAATACATTGAGCTTCTGTTTACATAGATGCAAGCAATGCAACAGGTTTAACCCTAAAAATCTGGGAATATGGATATAACCAAAAATTGTATAAGCCAATATTTTAATACCAAAACTGTTATTGTTTAAAAAATATATTGGCTTTATATCATTCTGTTTGGTAAATGTGCCTCAAATGTGGATATATTGTATTGAAGGGATCTTTAAGGGATGTTGGTGAGTATTAGAAGTTATTATTCCCTTCTTGTTTAGTAATAATTAAAGATAACCCACTGTGCTCTGGGAATACTTTGTAAACCTAAATGTGTATTGCAAAAAATAGAATAGATGTTTATACATGCATACATACATAGAAAAAAAAGATATAAAACATAATCTTAAAGATGCAAACATAAAAATAAAAATAAACTTTATTTTAAAGCCTGCCTAGGCAAAAGCAGCCAGAATTTTTTAGAATTGTTCTTGTTATTAAAGTAAGTAAAGAGGTTTAGTGTATTTGTTTGGTTGTGTTTATACATAAGCTTTACAGCGTGTGGAAGCGAGAAAAAAAATCAATAACAATCCAATAGAGAAAAGAATGAGATGGCACCATTATCAAGTTGTGGAGTGCTGAAGGCCAATCTGATCAAAATGATCACTTTTATATTTCTATCCTTCAAAATTTACAATACAATAACTGATTTACAACACTACAAATTCCTATAAACAAGTAAGCAGCATATAAGAGCAGTAACATCACTACAAAATCAAGGTCTTATTCTTTTGTTGCATATATTTTCCATTCTTTGGCCTTGATTCACCAAAGATCAGTATCCTGAGCAATAGTACAAGTGTAATTATTGCTCAATTTTGCACGCTAATTGATTCATTAAAAATGGATAAAAATTGCATGCAACACTGAACAATAATTTCAAGAGGTACAAGCAATCCAGCCATGTTTTCTGTTCATTTTAAGCATGAACTATACAGCAGATGAACAAGGAGCTGCATTTCATGTGTGTCTACTAAAAATCAAGTTTTGTGACAAAAGCCGGAGACTTCTTTTTAGTTTTTTAAATGTATTTTGTTAAAGAAAAAAAAAAGAAAAAAATACACTTAAACATTTTGATTGTCTTCTCATTTTGTTTGGTCAGGACACTCGCAAATGGACTATTATTCCTACAGGTATTCCCTTTTCAAGCTAGTGTGCATTGCAGATGCAAGCCAGTGAACTCTTTATCACAACATGCTTTTTTAAATAATTAAAAGTCAGAAAAAACATCCTGGACATATGACATTTAAAGCCTAACTCCAGCCAAACCTATTTTATTTTGGATAAAGCAGTAAAAGGTTCAATCTTCTGTCTTCTATGGGGAGTCCACGATACTTACATCTCCTTGGTCTGACATCCCTGTCCAGTGCCAGAATCTGGCTTCTTCCAGGTGCTGTGTCCGTCTTCATGCATGCACAGGAGTTCAGTCATCCTGGCACACAGGATCCGTACCCGAATATAAAATGAACTGGGTTTGCACGGCTTAGTGTATGCTTCCAAAGCTACAAGCAGGGCGGTAGGTTTATTTTACTGCAGAAGAGACTTTGCATGTCACTTCTGCAAAAAAGAGCCTGCCTGCTAATAGTTCTTTAAAATTAAACTTTAGTTCGCTTTAAGGGAACCTCTCCGGTGGGGATGCAGAGAGAATCAAAACATATTTTTAGTAGAATGGGGATCGGTGGAAACTTCTGAGAATTGTATTATTTCTGTACCTTCCTATCACAATGACAACAGCTCCCTCATTTATTTTTTTGGTTGCATAGGGACAGAAAGTAAGTGAAAAGGTGCCCAATGAAAACCTCAAAATAATTGTAATTTTTTTGCACTCTTAACAGAACTAAACCAGGTTACAGCAGTTAATTTTTCAGGCAAAACTCTTCTTCCAGTCAAACTCCAGGCAAACTCTTCTTCTAGTCCAAACAGTGCACACATTTGTGGAGAAAGCTTTGGTAAAATTGAAAAGAAAGGTTTGAAGGTTTGAAGAA
The DNA here is from genome assembly GCA_037952925.1 of Lithobates clamitans. Classification (NCBI taxonomy): domain Eukaryota; kingdom Metazoa; phylum Chordata; class Amphibia; order Anura; family Ranidae; genus Lithobates; species Lithobates clamitans. The sequence continues at coordinate 6,052,360 of JBBGZY010000787.1, read as the reverse complement.
CTTGGCCCAGAATATTTCCAGTTTGTGAAAACCAATGCTGGTAAGGTGAACAAAGGAGAGAAGGCATTGCAAACACTTAGCCAAGCTACTCCCTGTGCTCATTTCACATTTCAGAAATCCACTTTAGGTATAACAAAAGTTTACCTGAATATACATACTATTATTTCCACTAAGTACAAAGGGGTTAATTTGATTTAAAAAGCGTGACTAGGCACATTCAAGACAACCTTATAATAATTGGACCAGCTCTTGATGAATATAGTTCAATTTTAATGGTACAGTACTTTGTAATGCTGAAGTTAATTTTATCAAAGCAACTACTGTGACATACATTTTTCAGTACAAATAAAGCATGTATTTCTTTGTACAGAGAACTTTTGTTTTTTTGATCCCTAATGGGAACATTCCTATTGATTGCTCTACGATCCATACAATGCAATAGAACAGTCCAACCCACTGGCCAAATTATGATGAAAAAATGGTTGCTTGTCATCGACCGAAAAAGCTTTTCAATGAAGCATCTCTAAGACAAGGGCTTTCTTTGTTTAATTCCTTTTGAACAGCAACACATGCATGATATACAAAAGTATGACTTCTTTAAATTACTACCCTTCCTTTTTGGCCCTGCAAAATGAGAGGAAATAAAAAAAACCCAGCTGTTTCACCATACTTAACCACATGCCGACCAGCCGCCGCAGTTGTACTGTGGCAGAATGGCACGGCTGGGCGAAACGACATTATGTAACGTCGCTTCGCCCTGTGGCCACTAGGGGGCGCGCGCGTGCCCCCCAAGCCAATGCGAGTGCCGCGATCGTCGCTGAGACACGGAGAACCGGAAACTGTGTGTGTAAACACACAGTTTCTGGTTCTCTGAGGGGAGAAGTGACAGATCATCTGTTCATACAGAGTATGAACAGCGATCTGTTATCTTCCCTGCACAGTCCCCATCCCCCTTCAGTTAGAACACACACTAGGACACACTTAACCCCTTCACTGCCCCTAGTGTTAACCCCTTCACTGCCAGTGACATTTTTACAGTAATCAATGCATGTTTAATCGCACTGATCGGTGTATTAATGCCAATGGTGTCAAAATTGTCCGATGTGTCTGCCATAATGTCGCAGTCACGATAGAAATTGCAGATCGACGCCATTACTAGTAAAACAAAAAATTAATAATAAAAATGCTATAAATCTATCCCCTATTTTGTAGGCACTAAATATATAATATAGCAAAAAGTAAAAAAATAATGCGTTTTTTTTAAATTGTCGCTTTTTTTGTTTATAGCGCAAAAAAGAAAAACCATAGAGCTGATCAAAAACCACCAAAAGAAAGCTCTATTTGTGGGAAAAAAAGGACGTCAATTTTGTTTTGGTACAATGTCGCACGACCGCGCAGTTGTCAAATAAAGCATCGCAGTGCCGAATCGCAAAAAGTGCTCTAGTCAGGAGGGGGGTAGAATTTTCCGGGGCTGAAGTGGTTAAAGTGTTACTAAACCCAGATCTTTTATTCGCTATATCTGGTCTCCCACAGTACACAGAACATGGAAATGCAATAGTAAATATAAACTGATAAATGCCTTTTTTCATCAGCTGTATATAGCGGTTAGAGCAATCTTGTGACTTGTATCAGTGTGTGCTGATAGCTTGTAGGAGGAGTTTTAATTTCTCCCATGATTGTTCTATCAGGCTTTAAAACCCCCGACCCTCTATCTGGACATGTCTGGGCAGTGCTGATTGGCCCTGTGCTGATCACATGCACCCTCCAAAGAACAAAAAAAAAAACTCTCTAGCAATATACACCAAACTGTACAGCCTGACTCTATAGACTGTAAATATCAGGTTATTTTTTTGGAGTCTGTGGAAGAAGGAAATGATCATAGCTGACAGGATTGAACAGCCTTTTTAAACAATGCAGAGGATTAACCCCTTAGGTTCCACACTAAGGGGTATAACAAGCATGCTTTACTGCATATACAGACTAATTTTACTGTTGTGGGTTTAGTAACACTTTAATCATTCACCTCGGGTGGCATCTTTATTTGGTAACACAGTGTTCTATATTTCAATAAGCCCCCGTCCAAAGAGCACGTTACCCACCACCACACATTTGTGAGAAAGAGACCCTTGTCCTTTCAACATTGAAATAAGCTGCTTTGTCAATGCAGGTATTTGGAAGCTGGCAGTGGGTTATAGGGGGGATAAGGATGATGGGGGTAGGGTGTTAGCAAGGTTGCAGTGGGTTGCCAGGTGTGATGAGGATGACAGGGGGTGGGGTGTTAGCCAGGTATCAGTGGGGTGCCACGTGTGATGAGGATGAGGATGGCAGGGGGTAGAGTGTTAGCAAGGTTGTAATGGGGTGCCAGGTGTGATGAAGATGAGGATGAAAGGGGGTGGGGTGTTAGCAAGGTATCAGTGGGGTGCCAGGTGTGATGAACATGAGGATGACAGGGGGTGGGGTGTTAGCAAGGTTGCAGTGGGGTGCCAGGTGCGAGGAGGATAAGGATGACACGGGGTAGTGTGTTAGCAAGGTGGCAGTAGTGTGCCAAGTGGGATGAGGATGACAGGGGAGGGAGAGAGAGAGAGAGAAAAAGAGGAAAGGCACAGAAAGAGAGTAAGAAGGAGTTTAGAAATATCTATTACCTCAATATGCACATTTGCAGGCTGTAACTGATTCTGTTGAGAGGTCAAAAAAGAACACTGCAAAAACATGTACATCGGTGTTATCTCATTTATGGTAAACTCTGCCTCTTGTAATCCACTACAGCCTGTGTCCTCATGCTTTTATGGGAGGCAGATCATCCATCAATCAAGATGTGACATCCCACCCACTGTGTTCTTTTTTAGTTACTGGGCATGGAGGAGGAGGGAGGGACTGAGCTATCATTAAGACCCCTTTCACACTGAGCCGCCCCAGGCGTCAGCAGTAAAGCGGCACTGTTTTGAGCGCCGCTTTACAGTCGTTTTAGCGGCGCTATTCGGGCGCTAGCGGGGCGGTTTTGACCCCTGCTAGCAGCCGAAAAGGGGTTAAATCAGCCCGCAAAATGCCGCTGCAGCAGGGCTTTGCCGATGGTATAACAGCGCTGCCCCATTGTTTTAAATGGGGGGGAGCGGTGGAGGAGCGGTGTATTCAGCGCTCCTCCCCTGCTGCAAAGAAGCTGTGGGCAGGACTTTTTGTGACACCCTGCCAGCGCAGCACCACAGTGTGAAAGCACTCTGGCTTTCACACTGGGTTTGCAGCTGAGATTTTTGAAAAACGCCTCAGTGTGAAAGGGGTCTTAGGATCTGTATACACGCCCAAATGTGTGATTTCATACCATATGACCTGAAAAGCTCAACTCAAATAGGAAATGTTCTCTCCAGCAATAGAGACCAAACTGAGCATGTGCAGCAGGACTACTCTGACTGTGTCTTATCTGGACTTGTTCAGAGTGACCCTGCAGGAGAGGGAGGATCTGTGCATACAGAATCAAACAGCCTTTTTACACAAATAAAAAGGATTAATCACTTAAGTTCCACAGTGAGTATAACAAGCATGCTATTCTGCATAAAGACAGGTTTTACTGTTGTGGATTTAGTAACACTTTACCTTAATGTGGCAATAAGGTTAATCTAATGACTAAGATGGCAGGATTCTGACAATGGTAATCCTACCAGGCTATCCAACATTGAACAATTGCTTTATGAAATAATTTGTAACTATCGCATATATTTATTGCACTGTTACGATCACAGCACTTTTTATAAAAAAATAATTATAATAATATTTAGTATGCATTGTTATAATAAGGCCCAGTGGCTTTGGGCCTTTTTTTTTTAGATGATGAGTTTTTTATTGTAAATAGAAAATTAACCTAGGTACTCACATCTCTGGTGGCTCAGTATAAAGTGGGTTAATAACCAAAGCTTGGATTTATTTGTTTGCCTAAGTTGTAAATGAGAGATTGAAAGGCAACAGAATAGGGTTTTAAATTCATTTCTCTAAAATCCAAGTCGCATTGCCTTTCTCTCTGACTTTTCAATTTACAGTATCTCACAAAAGTGAGTACACCCCTCACATTTTTGTAAATACTTTATTATATCTTTTCACGTGACAACACTGAAAAAATTACACTTTGCTACAATGTAAAGTAGCAAGTGTACAGCTTGTGTAACAGTGTAAACTTGCTGTCCCCTCAAAATTACTCAACACACAGTGATTAACCGCTTGCCGCCCACCATCAATCCAATGACGGCCAGGCAGCGCGGCTCTCGTTTTGGGCGGGCGTCATATGATGTCCGTCCATTTAAACAGGGAATGCGCGCGCATCCCTGTACCTTTCGGTGGCGGCGTGTCACGGAGACAGCGCTTGCCACCGGGGGTTGAACAGCCATTGGGCATAGCTGTTTACCACGTGATCGTCCGCCATGAAGTCACGGCGATCACAGGTGGTATACCGCCCTACACGGCCATGCACGGTGTTCCCGGGAACACTGCTCATCACAGACGCTGGTAAACAGCCATTGGCCGGCAGCTGTTTACCACGTGATTGGCTTTGATCCTTTCACAGCCGATCACTAAATGTCAACAAACCGCGGTAACGATATGTTACCGGGTTCTCCTCCTCACACACTGATCGTGTGTGAGGAGAAGGAGATTGCGGTAACATCTCGTTACCGCTTACAGTGTACACCAATCACACTTATTGCCCCCCCAATAAAGAGGACCTATCACCATCCATCAAAGTACCTGTCACAGTTCATCTGAGTACCTGTCAGTCCATACGAGTACCTGTCACAGTCCATCAGAGTACCCGAGTACCTGTCACAGTCCATCAGAGTACCCGAGTACCTGTCACAGTCCATCTGAGTATCCGAATACCTGTCACAGTCCATCTGAGTACCCGAGTACCTGTCACAGTCCATCTGAGTACCCGAGTACCTGTCACAGTTCATCTGAGTACCCAAATACCTGAGTACCTGTCACAGTCCATATGATTACCCGAGTACCTGTCACAGTCCATCCGAGTATCCGAATACCTGTCACAGTCCATCTGAGTACCTGAGTACCTGTCACAGTCCATCTGAGTACCCGAGTACCTGTCACAGTTCATCTGAGTACCTGAGTACCTGTCACAGTCCATATGAGTACCCAAGTACCTGTCACAGTCCATATGTGTACCTGTCACAGTTCATATGAGTACCAAGTACCTGGGTACCTGAATACCAGTCACCAGCCTATCAGAGTACCCGAGTACCTATCTGTAGCCCATCAGAGTACCCAAGTACCTGTCACCAGGCCATTAGAGTACCCGAGTACCTGTCACCAGGCCATCAGAGTACCCAAGTACCTGTCACCAGCCCATCAGAGTAACCAAGTACCTGTCACCAGCCCATCAGAGTAACCGAGTACCTGTCACCAGCCCATCAGAGTAACTGAGTACCTGTCTGCAGCTCATCAAGTTACCCGAGTACCTGTCTCCAGCCCATCAGAGTACCCGAGTACCTATCTGCAGCCCATCAGAGTACCCGAGTACCTATTTGCAGCCCATGCCTCATAGAATATACGTTGGGGTGTTTGCTTTCCAAAATGGGGTCATTTTGTGGGTAATTCCACTGGGCTGGGTAAAAGTCTCACACATGTGGTATCGCCATACTCGGGAAGAGTAGCAGAATGTATTTTGGGGTGTAATTTTTGCTATATACATGCTTTGTGTTCGAAATATCTTTTAAATTGACAACTTTGTATAAAACAAAAATGCGTTTTAATTTTTTTTCCACATTTTCCAAAAACTTCTGGAAAAAAATGAAACATTCAAAAGACTCATTATGCCTCATAGATTATACATTGGGGTGTTTGCTTTCCAAAATGGGGTCATTTTGTGGGCAATTCCATTGTCCTGGTGCTCCAGGGCCTTCAAAATTGTAACAGGTGGTTGAGAAATGAGATGTGTCATTTATGCTCGTAGAACGCCTGAAGGTGATACTTCAATGTTGGGCCTTTGTATGTGGCCAGACTGTGTAAAAGTCTCACACATGTGGTATCGCCATACTCAGGAAGAGTAGCAGAATGTATTTTGGGGTGTAATTTGTTGTATACATATGCTGTGTGTGAGAAATAACCTGATAATATGACAATTTTGTACAAAAAAAAAAAAATCTTAAAAAACTTACTATGCTACTTAATACCTTGGAATGTCTACTTTCTAAAAAGGGGTCATTTGGGGGTATTTGTACTATCCTGACTTGTTAGTGTCTCAAGAAATGAGATTCACCTGATGTACTGAAGGCCTGATCAGATGTGATCAATTTTCAGTGATTGGCACCATAGTTTGTAGACTCTATAACTTTCACAAAGACCAAATAATATACACTAGATTGGGTTACTTTTACCAAACATATGTAGCAGCATAAATTTTGGCCAAAATGTATGAAGAAAAATTACTAATTAGCAAAATTTTATGACATAAACAAAGAAAAAGGCATTTTTTTCACAAAATTTACGTTTTTTTTATTTATAGCACAAAAAATAAAAAAAACACTAGTGATTAAATACCACCAAAAGAAAGCTCTATTTGTGTGAAAAAAAAGGATGCAAGTTTCTAATGGGTAGAGTGTTGCATGACTGAGTAATTGTCATTCAAACTGTGAGAGTGCTGAAAGCTGAAAATTGGTCTGGGCAGGAAGGGGGTGTAAGTGCATTGTATTGAGGTGGTTAATGTCTAAACCGCTGGCAACAAAAGTGAGAACACCCCTAAGTGAAAATGTCCAAATTAGACCCAAAGTGTCAATATTTTGTGTGGCCACAATTATTTTCCAGCACTACCTTAACCCTCTTGGGCATGGAGTTCACCAGAGCTTCACAGGTTGCCACTGAAGTCCTCTTCCACGCCTCCATGATGATCTTGCGCTCCTCCACCTTCCGTTTGAGGATGCCCCACAGATGCTCAAAAGGTTTAGGTCTGGAGATATGCTTGGCCAGTCCATCACCTTTACCCTCAGCTTCTTTAGCAGGGCAGTGGTCATTTTGGAGGTGTGTTTGGGGCCATTATCATGTTGGAATACTGCCCCGCAACCCAGTCTCCGAACGGAGGGGATCGTGCTCTGCTTCAGTATGTCACAGTACATGTTGGCATTCATGGGTCCCTCAATAAACTGTAGCTCCCCAGTGCCGGCAGCACTCATGCAGCCCCAGACCATGACACTCCCACCACCATGCTTGACTGTAGGCAAGACACACTTGTCCTCCTCACCTGGTTGCTGCCACACATGCTTGACACCATCTGAACCAAATAAATTTATCTTGGTCTCATGAGATCACAGGACATGGTTTCAGTAATCCATGTCCTTAGTCTGCTTGTCTTCAGCAAACTGTTTGCGGGCTTTCTTGTGCATCATCTTTAGAAGGGACTTCCTTTAAGGATGACAGCCATGCAGACCAATTTGATGCAATGTGCGGCGTATGGTCTGAATACTGACAGGCTGACTCCGGCTGACTCCCCCACCCCTTCAACCTCTAGCAATGCAGGCAGCACTAATATGTCTATTTTCCAAAGACAACCTCTTTATATGACGCTGAGCATGTGCACTCAACTTCTTTGGTTGACCATGACGAGACCTGTTCTGAGTGGAACCTGTCCTGTTAAACCGCCGTATGGTCTTGGCCACGTGCTGCAGCTCAGTTACAGGGTCTTGGCAATCTTTTTATAGCCTGGGGCATCTTTATGTAGAGCAACAATTCTTTTTTTCAGATCCTCAGAGAGTTCTTTGCCATGAGATGACATGTTGAACTTCCAGTGACCAGTATGAGAGAGTGAGAGCGATAACACCAAATTTAACACACCTGCTTCCCATTCAAACCTGAGACCTTGTAACATTAATGAGTCACGACACCAGGGAGGGAAAATGGCTAATTGGGCCCAATTTGGACATTTTCATTTAGGGCTGTACTCACTTTTGTTGCCAGCGGTTTAGACATTTATGGCTGTGTGTTGAGTTATTTTGAGGGGATAGCAAATTTACACTGTTATACAATCTGTACACTTACTACTTTACATTGTAGCAAAGTGTAATTTCTTCAGTGTTGCCACATGAAAAGATATAATAAAATATTTACAAAAATGTGAGGGGTGTACTCACTTTTGTGAGATACATACTGCATGTACTATTTTGCAGGTTACTGTCCCTTAGATAGGGTGGCTCATGTGCTTTCTGCACCCTCCACGGCCTGCCTCTAATGTTCTGGTGGCGGTGATCAAGGGGTCAGACCCACACCGATTAATTTCTGATTTTTATAGTATGCTCCTCACTCCATCGGCTACTGTATTAGCATACAACCTCAAACCAAGATGGGATAGGGATGTGGGACTGATGGAAGACGAGGAGTGGAACGAGGCGCTTGATGCCTACAAGATGGTTTCCCCTAGACTATCTGATTTTTTCAGCTATCGCAAATATATATCCTGCATCGAGCGTATCTTACCCCTCTTAGGGTCGTTCGTTTTAGACCTGAAACCACTACAGCTTGCTCAATGTGTACTCAGGAGACCGGTACATTTTTTCATCTACTCTGGCAGTGTCCCATACTTCAGGGTCTATGGAAAGAGATTGTAGATTTCCTCCAGGACGATATGGGCTCTCCCCTGTCCCTAGATCCTAAACAATGCCTATTAGGCATTTTTCCTGACTCGGACCTTGACAAATATACCAAACTGTTCCTCCATGAATAGGGATGAGCTTCGTGTTCGAGTCGAACCCATGTTCGACTCGAACATCGGCTGTTCGGTCGTTCGCCGAATTGCGAACGATATGGGCCGTTCGCGCCAAATTCGTGTGGCGCGTCACGGCCCATAATTCACTGCGGCATCGCAGTGCATTGCTTACTGATGATTGGCCAAGCATGCACTATGACCCGCATGCTTGGCCAATCACAGCGCCGCCTGAACAGAGAGCCGTAATTGGCCAAAGCCAAGGAGGCTTTGGCCAATTATGGCTCAGGGGATTTAGTACACGCCCCACACTATATAAGGCCGCCTGCACGGCGGCCCTGTGCAGTGTGTTCCGGTGTGCTTAGAGAGAGAGAGAGACAGTGTCATTTTATTTGAGTTAGCTAGATAAGACAGGACAGTCAGTCAGTTAGCTGCACTTAAAGTGTATTGTGTATATATATGCATCCCAGGTGTTGCATATATATATATACACTGTATTCAGTTTAGCTAGATCCGTTCCTGTTATCTTCTAGACTATTTACATTTAGTGCAGTGCGTCCTGCTCACAGTGTTCAGCTAGATCCGTTCCTGTTATCTTCCTACTGACAGGCAGGCTTGTCTTGTTACAGTATTTACAGCTACCTAAAGAAAATTACTGGTGTTCTTTTGATCCTATTAGTACCACGGTCAGGCAGCTAGACTATTTACATTTAGTGCAGTGCGTCTTGCTCACAGTGTTCAGCTAGATCCATTCCTGTTATCTTCCTACTGACAGGCAGGCTTGTCTTGTTACAGTATATAAAGCTACCTGAAGAAAATTACTGGTGTTCTTTTGATCCTATTAGTACCACGGTCAGACAGCTAGACTATTTACATTTAGTACAGTGCGTCTTGCTCACAGTGTTCAGCTAGATCCGTTCCTGTTATCTTCCTACTGACAGGCAGGCTTGTCTTGTTACAGTATATAAAGCTACCTGAAGAAAATTACTGGTGTTCTTTTGATCCTATTAGTACCACGGTCAGGCAGCTAGACTATTTACATTTAGTGCAGTGCGTCCTGCTCACAGTGTTCAGCTAGATCCGTTCCTGTTATCTTCCTACTGACAGGCAGGCTTGTCTTGTTACAGTATTTACAGCTACCTAAAGAAAATTACTGGTGTTCTTTTGATCCTATTAGTACCACGGTCAGGCAGCTAGACTATTTACATTTAGTACAGTGCGTCCTGCTCACAGTGTTCAGCTAGATCCGTTCCTGTTACCTTCCTACTGACAGGCAGGCTTGTCTTGTTAAAGTATTTACAGCTACCTAAAGAAAATTACTGGTGTTCTTTTGATCCTATTAGTACCACGGTCAGGCAGCTAGACTATTTACATTTAGTGCAGTGCGTCCTGCTCACAGTGTTCAGCTAGATCCGTTCCTGTTATCTTCCTACTGACAGGCAGGCTTGTCTTGTTACAGTATTTACAGCTACCTAAAGAAAATTACTGGTGTTCTTTTGATCCTATTAGTACCACGGTCAGGCAGCTAGACTATTTACATTTAGTACAGTGCGTCTTGCTCACAGTGTTCAGCTAGATCCGTTCCTGTTATCTTCCTACTGACAGGTAGGCTTGTTTTGTTACAGTATATAAAGTTACCTGAAGAAAATTACTGGTGTTCTTTTGATCCTATTAGTACCACGGCCAGGCAGCTAGACTATTTACATTTAGTGCAGTGCGTCCTGCTCACAGTGTTCAGCTAGATCCGTTCCTGTTATCTTCCTACTGACAGGCAGGCTTGTCTTGTTACAGTATATAAAGCTACCTGAAGAAAATTACTGGTGTTCTTTTGATCCTATTAGTACCACGGTCAGGCAGCTAGACTATTTACATTTAGTGCAGTGCGTCCTGCTCACAGTGTTCAGCTAGATCCGTTCCTGTTACCTTCCTACTGACAGCAGGCTTGTCTTGTTAAAGTATTTACAGCTACCTAAAGAAAATTACTGGTGTTCTTTTGATCCTATTAGTACCACGGTCAGGCAGCTAGACTATTTACATTTAGTGCAGTGCATCCTGCTCACAGTGTTCAGCTAGATCCGTTCCTGTTATCTTCCTACTGACAGGCAGGCTTGTCTTGTTACAGTATTTACAGCTACCTAAAGAAAATTACTGGTGTTCTTTTGATCCTATTAGTACCACGGTCAGGCAGCTAGACTATTTACATTTAGTGCAGTGCGTCCTGCTCACAGTGTTCAGCTAGATCCGTTCCTGTTATCTTCCTACTGACAGGCAGGCTTGTCTTGTTACAGTATATAAAGCTACCTGAAGAAAATTACTGGTGTTCTTTTGATCCTATTAGTACCACGGTCAGGCAGCTAGACTATTTACATTTAGTGCAGTGCGTCCTGCTCACAGTGTTCAGCTAGATCCGTTCCTGTTACCTTCCTACTGACAGCAGGCTTGTCTTGTTAAAGTATTTACAGCTACCTAAAGAAAATTACTGGTGTTCTTTTGATCCTATTAGTACCACGGTCAGGCAGCTAGACTATTTACATTTAGTGCAGTGCATCCTGCTCACAGTGTTCAGCTAGATCCGTTCCTGTTATCTTCCTACTGACAGGCAGGCTTGTCTTGTTACAGTATTTACAGCTACCTAAAGAAAATTACTGGTGTTCTTTTGATCCTATTAGTACCACGGTCAGGCAGCTAGACTATTTACATTTAGTACAGTGCGTCTTGCTCACAGTGTTCAGCTAGATCCGTTCCTGTTATCTTCCTACTGACAGGTAGGCTTGTCTTGTTACAGTATATAAAGTTACCTGAAGAAAATTACTGGTGTTCTTTTGATCCTATTAGTACCACGGTCAGGCAGCTAGACTATTTACATTTAGTGCAGTGCGTCCTGCTCACAGTGTTCAGCTAGATCCGTTCCTGTTATCTTCCTACTGACAGGCAGGCTTGTTTTGTTACAGTATATAAAGCTACCTGAAGAAAATTACTGGTGTTCTTTTGATCCTATTAGTACCACGGTCAGGCAGCTAGACTATTTACATTTAGTGCAGTGCGTCCTGCTCACAGTGTTCAGCTAGATCCGTTCCTGTTACCTTCCTACTGACAGGCAGGCTTGTCTTGTTAAAGTATTTACAGCTACCTAAAGAAAATTATTGGTGTTCTTTTGATCCTATTAGTACCACGGTCAGGCAGCTAGACTATTTACAGTTAGTGCAGTGCGTCCTGCTCACAGTGTTCAGCTAAACCTACCTGTAGAAGGTTGGTGGTGTTCTCATACTACAGGCAGGCAGTTGATTTTGCTAGCTGCAGTATATATATATATATATATATATATATATATATATATATATATCCCAGCTTAGTGCAGCTACAGGCCATTAGTATGTCTGGAAGGCCAAGAAGGAGAGGCAGACAGTCACAAGCCAATAAGAGAGGGCAAGCAGGCTCTGTGTCTAGTGCTGGTCGTGGAGACGGTGCCTCCTCATCAGCACGTGGCCATGGGACACGCTTGGCCTTTTTTTCGGCAGCTGGCCGTGTTGAGCCGCAACATGCGGAAGACTTGGTCGAGTGGACGACCAAGCCGTCCTCATCCTCTCTCACCCATGCCCAGGGTGCTTTGTCTGGCAAAGCAGCGGCCTCTTCCCTCGGCTCAATGTCATCAGTGACTCCTTCCCTAGCTCCACCATGTCCTCCTGAGGAGTCCCTCGAACTGTTTGACCACAGTGTTGGGTACATGCTCCAGGAGGATGACCAGCGTTTGGAAGGCTCTGATGATGATACTGAGCTCGATGAAGGCAGTAACATGAGCACGGACAGAGGGGGTGCCCAAGAAGGACAGCAATCTGGCAGTCATGCTCCCCCTGCTGCAGCATACTGCCAGGTTTGCTCCAGTGATGAGGAGGGAGGGGATGATGAGGTCACTGACTCAACGTGGGTGCTTGATAGGAGAGAGGAGGAGGAGGAGGAGGCGGCACATCACCAACGATGCAGGATGCCCTCCAGGGGCCAGCCTAAGGGCAGCACATTGACTGCATCACATGTGCAGGGCGCTGCAGTCTCTGCGCGTTATTCAAAAAGTTCTTTGGTGTGGGCCTTTTTTGAGACGAGTGCATCAGATCGCACCGCTGCTATTTGCAACATATGTCTCAAGCGTATCTCACGTGGCCAAAACATCTCCCGCTTGGGTACCACATGCTTGACCAGACATATGTTGACCTGCCATGCAGTTCGTTGGCAAGCGCATCTAAAAGACCCACACCAAAGAACAAAGAGGACCTCTCCTTGCTCCTCATCAGCTGAGATTTCCAACCCCACTAGACCTTCAGTCCTCTCTGAGACCTGCACTGAGAGGAATGAAGGTGTAGAATTAGGTGTGTCACAGCCAAGTACTTGTGCGCAATCTGCTTTTGGTACACCGACGTCAGATTGTACCAGGCAAATTTCCCTGCCCCAGCTGCTGCACCGCCGAAAGAAGTTTGCTCCCAGCCATCCACATGCCCAGCGGTTGAATGCTAGCTTGGCAAAATTGCTAGCACTTCAACTGCTGCCTTTTCAGTTGGTAGACTCTGCCCCCTTCCGTGAGTTTGTGGAATGTGCGGTTCCTCAGTGGCAGGTACCCAAACGCCACTTTTTCTCACGGAAGGCGATTCCGGCTCTCTACCGGCATGTGGAAGGCAATGTCCATGCCTCGCTGGACAGGGCGGTCAGCGGTAAGGTGCATATTACCGCTGACTCATGGTCCAGCAGGCATGGACAGGGACGTTACCTAAGTTTCACGGCGCATTGGGTGACTCTGCTGGCAGCTGGGAAGGATGCAGGACAAGGTGCAGTAGTGTTGGAGGTTGTTCCGCCACCACGCCTCCAAAATGATAATGATTGTGACACACCTCTCTCCTCCACCCCCTCCTCTTCTTCTTCCTCCATGGCCTCTTCCTCGGAACCAGCGGTGCTCCGTAGTCGTTCAAGGGGCTACGCAAGTACGCAGGCCAAAAGATGCCATGCGGTGCTTGAGCTGGTGTGCTTGGGGGACAGGAGCCACACTGGGGCAGAGGTTCTGTCAGCTCTGCAGGGGCAGGTTCAGAGGTGGTTGACGCCACGCCAACTTAAGGCAGGAATGGTGGTTTGTGACAATGGCACCAACCTCCTCTCTGCCCTCCGACAGGGACAAATGACCCATGTGCCCTGTTTGGCTCACGTCCTTAACTTGGTGGTGCAGCGGTTCTTGGGCAGGTACCCGGGCTTACAGGATGTCCTGAGGCAGGCCAGGAAAGTCTGTGTGCATTTCCGCCGGTCATATAATGCCAGTGCTCGGCTGACGGACCTCCAAAAGGAGTTTAACCTGCCCAAGAACCGCCTAATCTGTGACATGCCCACCAGGTGGAACTCAACGTTGGCCATGCTGCAGCGGCTGCACACGCAGCAGAGGGCCATCAATGAGTACCTGTGCGACTATGGCACCAGGACAGGGTCAGGGGAGCTTGGTTTTTTTTCCCCACGCCAGTGGGCCATGATCAGGGATGCATGCACTGTCCTGTCACCATTTGAGGAGGCCACGAGGATGGTGAGCAGTGACAGTGCATGCATCAATGACACTGTCCCCCTTGTCCACCTGTTGGAGCACACGCTGCGTGGAATAATGGACAGGGCACTTGAGGCAGAACAGAGGCAGGAAGAGGAGGACTTCCTTAGCTCTCAAGGCCCCCTTTATCCAGACAGTGTTCCTGCGTGCCCGCCGATCACACAGGAAGAGGACGAGGAGGAGGAGGAGGAGGAGGAGGAGGAGGAGGAGGAGGAAGATTGTGTCAGTATGGAGGTGGAGCCTGGCACTCAGCATCAGCAGCAGTCTTTAAGGGATCAGTCCCAAGAAACACATGGACTTGTACGTGGCTGGGAGGAGGTGGCTGCAGACCATGTCGTCCTTAGTGACCCAGAGGACTCCAGACCGAATGCCTCAGCAAACCTACGCTGCATGGCCTCCCTGATCCTGCAAAGCCTGCGTAAGGATCCTCATATTCGTGGTATCAAGGAGAAGGACCAATACTGGCTGGCAACCCTCCTTGATCCACGTTACAAGGGTAAGGTTGCAGACCTTATCTTGCCATCGCAGAGGGAGCAGAGGATGAAACATCTTCGGGAGGCCTTGCAGAAAGGTCTGTGCAACGCGTTCCCAGAGACTGGGACGTTACAAACTCCTGTTTCTGGACAACGTGTTGCTGAGGCTTCGGTCAGTCAAATAAGGAGCGGTGGAGAAGGTGGCCGTCTGACCGATGCGTTCAGACAATTTTTTGGTCCGCAGCCCCAAGGTATGATCGGTTCCAGCAACCATCACCAGCGTCTGTTTTACATGGTGCAGGAATACCTAGGGGCAAGATCAGACTTAGACACCTTTCCCACCGAAAATCCTCTGGGTTACTGGGTCTTGAGGATGGATCACTGGCCAGAGCTTGCACAGTATGCAATTGAGCTACTGGCCTGTCCTGCATCCAGCGTTCTTTCGGAACGCACATTCATTGCTGCTGGAGGCGTGGTAACCGATCACAGGGTGCGTCTGTCCACCGACTCGGTCGATCGACTGACCTTCATAAAAATGAATCAGTCTTGGATCACCACCAGCTACCAAGCACCTGATGCTGATGTAACCGAATAATTTTTTTTGAAATCTCAGATTCCTTCAAAGACTGCCTATGCTGATGCTGAGTGACTATCCCTGAGTAATTATCCTCTTCCTCCTCAATCATCACGCTGATAGCTTGTAAGAACATTTTTGGTTCTGGGCGCCACCACCAGTGCCTAAGGCACAATTTTTCAGCCCCTGTTTAACAGGGGCGTGTAATTACAATTTTTGATGTAATACTTTGCAGCAGGGCTCGTTCCTGCATTCCAACTAGAGTGTCTGTGAGGGGTTGCAGTGTTGTGGCACCAGCACCAGTGCCTAAGGCCCAATTTTTCTGCCCCTGTCTAACAGGGGCGTGTAATTACAATTTTTGATGCAATACTTTGCAGCAGGGCTCGTTCCTGCGTTCCAACTAGAGTGTCTGTAAGGGGTTGCAGTGTTGTGGCACCAGCACCAGTGCCTAAGGCCTAATTTTTCAGCTCCTGTTCAACAGGGGCATGTAATTACAATTCTTGATCTAATATTTCACAGCAGGGCCCTGTGAGGGCTTACAGTGTTGTGGCCACAGCAACACCTAAGGCCCAAATTTCTGCTGAGTATATAGGGCAGGACCCTACTTTCAAACATCTAACTTACAAACGACTCCTACTTGCAAACGGAAGGAGACAACAGGAAGTGAGATGAAATCTACCCCTAGGAAGGGAAATTCTCTCCTGTAAGAGTTAATATGGGAAAAAAAATTCTCCTTTCCACTGATGCTTTCCAATCCTTGTTCCACAAAAAAACACAAATTTTCAAAAAACATTTTTCATTGGGACAAAAAGTGAGGTGAAATCTTCTGAAGAGGAGGAAAGACAGCAAAACAAATGTCACAGGGATGATAACCCTTCCCTATGTTTTCCAAAAAGCTTAAAAAAGATTTTTTGGCTGGAGCTAAACACGTTAAAAATGTACCCGTTCAAAATTACAAA
Organism: Lithobates clamitans; assembly: GCA_037952925.1. Classification (NCBI taxonomy): domain Eukaryota; kingdom Metazoa; phylum Chordata; class Amphibia; order Anura; family Ranidae; genus Lithobates; species Lithobates clamitans. The sequence goes on along the minus strand of JBBGZY010000787.1, from coordinate 6,036,099 downwards.
CAGATTCTACTTAACAACAAACCTACAGTCCCTGTCTTGTTTGCACCGCCTGTATACTGCTGTTCAGAGTATATAGGGCCTGGTGGCCCCACACCTTTCCTTATTTTAATTTGGGTGCGGGGTTCCCCTTAATATCCATACAAGACCCAAAGGGCCTGGTAATGGACTGGGGGGTACCCATGCCGTTTGTCTCACTGATTTTCATCCATATTGCCATGACCCGACATTACATTAAACCCGCAAGCAGTTTTAAATGAGATTTTTTCCTTTAAAAATGACATTTGGTGCAGGGACTGTTCTAAACACGGGAAATACGCGTCACTTTACAGGCATACTATAGACACCCCCCAGGTACGATATTTAAAGGAATATTTCACTTTTTTTTTTACTTTAAGCATCATTAAAATCACTGCTCCCGAAAAAACGGCCGTTTTTAAAAGTTTTTTTTTGCATTGATACATGCCCCCTGGGATAGGACCCGGGTCCCCAAACCCTTTTTAGGACAATACCATGCAAATTAGCCTTTAAAATGAGCACTTTTGATTTTGAACGTTCGAGTCCCATAGACGTCAATGGGGTTCTAACGTTCGTGCGAACTTTCGGTCCGTTCGCAGGTTCTGGTGCGAACCGAACCGGGGGGTGTTCGGCTCATCCCTATCCATGAAACACTCTTCTCAGCTAGGAAGGTTATTGCTAGTGGATAAGGTCTACTTCCCCAAGCTTCTCTGAGTGAAAAGCAGACGTGAATACTACCCTACCGTACAAAAGATTTATGTATCTTAATAGAGGCTGTCCTGATAAGTATAATAAAACCTGGGACAGGTGGCTTAAGTCCTCTACCACATGCACGGATCGACCCAAAGGATTACAGTTCATGGTATGCCTGGTGCCTGCTCTTAATTGGAGATTTACGAATGTTCTCATCCCGGTGCCCTCCCCCCACTCAGTAATACTTGTATGAAGTATTTAGAATGTACCTGCACCAATCCCATATGTATTAATGTATATATCTATTGTCTTTGCTGGATTTCTTTGCTATTACTATTGCCATGTACCTTGCAATGTTATGTTTTACTTGTACAGTGTTCAATAAAAAAAAAGAATATTTTCTGCAAGTACTTAAAAAAATGTGTATCTCGCTAGAATGCTATTGACCTTGTAGCTTGTGCACTTAACAGATTAAAGAATCTTCAGTTTTTCAGCTACCTTCAGCTACCTTCTGCACATTACAAAATTATTCCTTCGTATGTAACAGAGATAACAGGTGGAGGAAGTTATAGTAGTCCAAATCAGAAGAGCCTAGGGACAATCATAGCTCCCACTACATACGTACTGTAGAGTAAATGAATGGAAAAACAGACTGAAGGAAAAGAAAACTAATGCAACCACCACATGTAGGTACTAATAAGCTGGAATATATTACATTTTTAGACAAGCTTTAAGAATATCATGCTGCTTTTAAAGATAGTAGGAAGAGTAATGTTGAAAATTTGTATTGCGAATAAAGAGGATGACTTGTTAACCTCTGTTAACAAAAGCTCACATAGATTAGTCTAAAATTATAAAATCTAAAATTTTTGTTGTTTGTCTTTATGGTACTGGGGGAAAGATAAGAACCCCCCTTAGAGTTTTTAAAGTGCCACTAAAACTTGCCGTAGATGTTTTTTTTTTTTTCAGCCTACATCCACACAAACAAGGTGGATGAAGGGCCAGCCCACCAGGACATTGTATTCTGACAGTGGGACTCTGTCAGAATACACTGATCACCAGCTGCAGCTTATTGGTTGCAGCCAGTGTTCAACAAATGTCTTCTATCTTGTCCGTTTGACAGAAGTTGATCTAACAATTGACTTCTGTTGAACAAAAGGCCACACACAGATTGAAATTCTGCTGCTCCCGGCAGATGCGGCCAAATTTTGATCCATCTATGGCCAGCTTAAACAATATTCTTAACTATCTAAAAATAATCTATTCACATCCACTACTTAATGGCCATACAAACAAAATTGTTTCATATGTTTTTCTGCCTCCTTGTAATGTCCTACATAAGCCCAAGAAACTCCTTTTCACCCCTTACTTCCATTTGTTTGGAATGAGCAGTGAATATTAGTTGAAGTCATGTGCACTGCTGTATGCACGCTACAAATTCCATAATCCATAGTCACTAGTCTATTTTGGAAGTGAACAAGAGAGGGTGGCTATATTCCTATAAACGACAGAAGCATAGAGAATGAAGGTAGCCACCCTCTAACAGGAAATTGGATCACAGCATGAAAAAAAAGAGGAATTTGAGTTAATAATACATACTTTTAACTACTTTTTTTATTTTTAAACCAGAGTTTAGTGCCATTTTAACTGCTGCCTGGGGCTCTGTTAAAGAGATTTGCCTTTGATTACTCTATTGGTCTCACAAGACAGGAAGTGAGGGAAAAATCTCAAACAGAAACAGACAAAAATATATATATTTAATAGAATATGAGTGACTAAAACCTCCTGAATCTTTTTTTGTTAGATAAAGATTTTCCATCACTTCCTGTCTGGTCATTTGCTGCGTTGCTGTTGGAGAGTTTCCTTCACTTCCTGGCAATAAAAAAAGACTGTCCCTGTGACCAGAGGTGGGAGGAAAACTCTCCAGCAGAGCCATGGACAGTAATACCTGACAAGAGTTTAAAACCTTCTCCACTCTATCCAAAAATTATGTGGACGGGATGCTCAGGGAACTCTACGTGACAATGTCATTCCCTTGCTTTTAATTAATGTGTTTGTTCTGAGGCATATGCAAATGACTATGATGTAAGTTTTTAATACCCTCAATACTTTGTATATGTTTATATAGTAATACCTGTTATGGTTTAAACATTGCTGATCATTCTGCATTTGAATTTTATAGATATTATTTTTCCTGTGAAAACCCTAATGAAGGAGACAGCATTCATCTCCGAAACACATTGGGTTGAGGAAGCTATATCTTTTCTTTGCATAATTGTATATGTACATCCAGGTTTATGTGCAATATTTCATATGTGTTCTATAATAAATACTTTATATTTTTCTAACATTATTTGTTTATGTGGTAGTGCCTTCAAAGTCCCACCCCTAGGGGGTTTTCTATGTTTCTATCCAAAAATAGGGGGGAAAAAGTTGTGGCTTCAGATACACTAAAGTGAAGAAAAATTTCTTGCTCTAAATTAAATAATGAATTAGAGCCATTAAAAAAATACTGTGTAATAAAGAGAGGATCTTGGCAGAGTTGACAAATAAAAATCATAAGAAGACTAAACACAGCTTTATTTGTGTTAGGGCTTCTTTTCATTTCTACCTAGTGGGGCTCTGAATAATTATGTGAACAGTCTGTGAAATTACTATAGAGGTTAATGATGCCTTGTATGAGAGGATGAATTGTGGCTGGTCTCACTGAAGCACCCAAGATGCTTTATATAAAACATTTTTCATTCTAGTTATTTTATTTCTGCTATTTGCACTAACATTTTAAGAAGACGAGTAAAGAAAAAAAAAAAAATACAACAATTTAAAAAAAAGAATCAAGGGTAAAATTACCAACAACTGTGTTTTTTTTTCCTTTCTCTTCTGAATTTTTTTCACATACCTGGATTATTATTTTCATCTTTTTTATTTAATGTTTTTTTTAATTTTATGGTGTGCTTTCTTATGCATATGTCTATGCATGTATGAATGTATGCACGTGTGTGTGCGCATCAATGTGTGTACATAGATGTGCATATTATCACTACAAGGTGTGTGAAAATTAATGGCATACACATGGATCTCCCTATATGTATTGCAGCTGATTCTCTTTTTTGGATAATTGCCTGTGGTCAATTAAGACAATCAATGGGTGGAGCCTGTGATCTTTAGAGCTACTATTTATTTCAAAGGTTTATGTCTGTAATGTGGTTATGACTAAGGCCTTATAGGCTGAAACGCTTCAACTGACTTAATCTGCGTTTGTTCACTGTGGCTATTCAATAAAATGAAGACATTTTAAGAGCAACAACTGGAGTGCGGATCATTTTTTCTACATTACTCTACTCAGCCAGTGACTGTGGATTGAGCACCTAGGAGCTCTGCTATCTATGTGGTGTATGGGTAGTAGCACTGACTTTTCTGTTTATACTGTGTTGTGCAAAGGTTTTCCTGACTGGATATAAATTGCATTAATTGTTTAAATAAGGTTATTACATCTATAGCTGATTGAACGATCTCTGTAAAAAATTCAGGCTGAAAAGAATATACATTTTTTGTCCTGTCACGTACTCCTCACACTCCTTTTTTAAACTAGAGAAAGCTGTACAAATAGACTGTATCTTTTGGTTGAGGAGAAAGGAATGAGGGCTTCGGGGGAAGCTAAGTTGGGTTTATGATGAATTAGGGTGAATAACGTGAAAACCACCTCATTTGGGCCCATCTACTGTCATGCTATGGAGTAATCCATAATACTCATTAGAGTGAATGGTTTGACCTACAATTGTATCCATCTTATGTCAGGCTTGGGAAGTGGTATATAATAATGAATGTTTGGAACTCCAATTAGGCTCATCTGCTGTTAGGCTAGGACAATGAAAAACAAAAAAATAAAAAACAAAAGTGTGGCGCTAAGTGAGCAAGTGAATAGCATGTGAACCTGGAAGAGTAAAATAGGCAATGCAAAATTGAATGTGAACAAAACATAAAAGTCCAAAGTGAATAATAAACATCTATGGAAGGTCCATTAGAGTTCAGAATAAAGTGAAAGTGAAAGGTCTTTCTTGGATAATCCAAGTTGAATCTTGAAAATACAGTCAAAATGGTAAAAGATTCACGCTTACCAGATTCGATGGACTCACGTGTCGTATAGCACGTGGGTCAAACAGGCACTCTTGAGGGAATGACCTCAAACAGGAGCTCCCACCACTGGAAAAACGGTAATGCCCCGTACACACGGTCGGACATTGATCGGACATTCCGACAACAAAATTCTAGGATTTTTTCCGACGGATGTTGTCTTAAACTTGTCTTGCATGCACACGGTCACACAAAGTTGTCAGAAAATCCGATCATTCTGAACGTGGTGAAATAAAACACGTACGTCGGGACTATAAACGGGGCAGTAGCCAATAGCTTTCATCTCTTTATTTATTCTGAGCACGCGTGGCACTTTGTGCGTCGGATTTGTGTACACACGATCGGAAATTCCGACAACGGATTTTGTTGTTGGAAAGTTTTATAGCCTGCTCTCAAACTTTGTGTGTCGGAAAATTCGATGGAAAATGTGTGATGGAGCCTACACACAGTCAGAATTTCCAACAACAAGGTCCTATCACACATTTTCCGTCGGAAAATCCGACCGTGTGTACGGGGCATAAGAAGGGTTCCACCCAAAGTTGAATGAGGACTGTCAGATATCCATGATGGACTCCAAAACATGCGATGAATCACATCAAATGGTGTGCATGAAAAACAAATGATCTGCACATAGTGCATTATACTCCATTTTAATTACAAGCTTGTTTTATCGGATTTGCTGTACAGTAAGTGTAAACCCCCTTTTTTTACCAATAAATGTCAAACAGTATCACACTATGTGCGGATCATTTGTTTTTCATGCACACCATTTGATGTGATTCATCGCATGTTTTGGAGTCCATCATTGATATCTGACAGTCCTCATTCAACTCTGGGTGGAATACTTCTTACCGTTTTTCTAGTGGTGGGATCTCCAGTTTGAGGTCATTCCCTCAAGAGTGCCTGTTTGACCCATGTGCTATACTGTACGTGTGTCCATCGAACCTAGTAAGCATGAACACTTTACCATTTTGATTGTATTTTCAAGATTCATCCTGGATTATCCAAGAAAGACCTTTTCCTCTCATTTTATTCTGAACTCTAATGGACCTTCCATAGATGTTTATTATTCACTTTGGACTTTTTATGTTTTGGTTTTGTTCACATTCAATTTTGCATTGCCAATTTTTTTTCTTTTAGGCTAGGACAATGGTCTAAAATAATGAGCAAAGATGAACGTTTTTTACTACTGTTGGGTCCATTTGCAAGCAGGTCATGGATAGGCTCAATTCATCAACTGCCTTAGAGTAATAATACAGTAATCTGTTTGGAAGACCCAGTCTGCTGTTTTTCTGTGATAACGAAACTGACTGGGAAATACATGTTTTTTTTATATAATTCTGTTTATAAATGTTTTTAGGACACATTTTGGAACAGTGAATAGTGACATTTCTCATGAGAAGGATCATTTACATTTTAGTTTTAGGGCCATCATTTTCCAGTCCACAAAATAACATTTTGTGATCATTTATGCAGATCTTACCTGACTTTTCTAAATCACAGAGAAGAAATTAGTTTTTAATACATTGTTTAGTTAGAGGTGGGATGCACTCCCAAATATTTAAATATGTCTTTTTAATGTTTTCAAACTAGTTTCTCCAAGAAATACCACCGTGTGAGAAGCGGTTTCAATGCTTTTCTCAGGCTTCTGATTAATCCCAGAGCTCAGAATAAATGAGAAGTGTATTAATATCTTCTAGTAGAAACTCTTTTTAAGTTCAGGACAATTACTGCAATGTCATCTAAGTAAATCACAGTTTTTAGAAATGTGCTTCTTCAAAGTGACAGCACATCCTCAGGAGCATTTTGTCAAAGTCCTTTGGGGAACTGCAAAACTTTCTTATCAACTTTGTTGATAAAAACTTTTCCCTGGTGTTACATTATTTTGAACAGTGACTTACTGTCAATTGTTTAAATATAAATAGCTTATTTTTTATCTATTTAGGAAGTATAGTTAAATAAAAGGTCAACAATGTTTTCTGCTAATCTAATAATGGGATTTTATGTGGTGGACCGGGTTGATAAATTACTGGGAGGGGCTGGGCATGACTCAGCTATCTTGGTCCATGTTGGAAACAATGATAGAATACATGGAAGGTGGAGGCTCCTTAAGAATCAATTTAAAGAACTAGACTGCAAGTTGAAGGGAAGGACCTCCAAAGTGATATTCCCTGAAATATTGCCTGTGCCAGGCGCAACACAGGAAAGACAGGGGGGAGATTAGAGAACTGAATGCATGGCTTAAGATCTGGTGTAAGAAGGAAGGGTTTGGGTTTCTAGAGCACTGGGCTGACTTTTCATTGGGGTGCAACCTATATGCTAAAGATGGTTTGCACCTGAATGGAAGGGGGTCTGCTGTGCTGGGGAGAAATTTATGGGAAGGTTGGAGGAGTATTTAAACTAGGATTGAGGGGGGGTGAACTAGTATTTAATCAGGCAGACAGGTAAGTTAGGGTTCAGATATTAATGGGGGGGTGGAATGGGGATAGATGAGGGAGGGTTATGGAAGGTGACAAGAAGGTTCCCATGTTGCAAACAACCATTGAAAATTATAGAGCTATTTGTACTAGTAAAAAAGATATGCAAAACACCAGAGCAAAATGGTCCTCTGGTGCACAAGGAGAGCTATGATTTAACCGGTATTGCTGAATCTTGGCTTTATTCTTCCCAAGACTGGGCTATTAATATTCCTGGCTATGGACTCTTTCGGAGAGACAGGGTAAAAAGGAAAGATGGCAGTGTGTCTCTATGTGAGAAGTGATCTCAAAGCGAGTGTGAAAGAGGACCTAGTTGATGGAGAGTGTGATGTGGCTGATTATGGGAGGAACTGCATATAGATGTTTGTAGTTCAAAGTTAATCATTTGAGTTTGTTATAGGTCACCCAATGTTAATGAGGAGGTGGAGACTCAGCTCCTTGCACAGATGGAAAGGGCTGCAAGGGCTAGGACGGTGATAATAATGGGGGATTTTAACTACAATTGACTGGAGTAAATGGCAATGCTAGAACAGTTAACAGGCAAAAATGTATAAACCTATTACAGGACAATTTTATGGCACAATTCATAGAGGCCCTAACTAGGAATGAATCTCTGTTGGACCTGGTAATCTCAAACCATTCTGAGCTTATTACTAATGTTCAGATAAAGGAACATCTGGGTAGCAGTGACCATAATATGACTTAATTTAATGTTAGCTGTAAGCAACAAACACATATGGAAATATAAAAACACTTAATTTTAAGAGAGCAAATTTTTCAAGGTTGAGGGCTGCTCTCCTAGACTTATGCCCCGTACACACGGTCGGACTTTGTTCGGACATTCCGACAACTAAATCCATGGATTTTTTCCGACGGATGTTGGCTCAAACTTGTCTTGCATACACACGGTCACACAAAGTTGTCGGAAAATCCGATCATTCTGAACGCGGTGACGTAAAATACGTACGTCGGGACTATAAACGGGGCAGTGGCCAATAGCTTTCATCTCTTTATTTATTCTGAGCATGCGTGGCACTTTGTCCGTCGGATTTGTGTACACACGATCGGAATTTCCGACAACGGATTTTGTTGTCGGAAAATTTTATAGCCTGGTCCTATCACACATTTTACGTCGGAAAATCCGACCGTGTGTACGGGGCATTAGACTGGGAGGGAATATTGACATCGATGAACACAGAACAGAAATGGAAATTCTTCAAAGTGACTGTATGTGAACTCACTGCAAAGTATATTCCCATGGGCAATATGTTTAAAAGGTTAAACATAAAACCTATGTGGCTCACAGCCAAAGTTAAAAAAGCTATGAATAATTAGAAAAGAGCTTTTAAAAATATAAAAATGAAGGAAAACTATCATCGTTTAAATATTGCTAAGAATAACAGAATATGTAAAAAGGAAATCAAGGACGCAAACATTGACATTCAAAAAGAACAACAGATTGCAAAAGATAGTTGGACAAACCCCAAACAATTCTTCAAATATATTAATAGTATAAAGGTCAGGTCTGAGCATGTAGGCCCTTTACAAAATAATCTAAAGTGGGTGACTTATAAACCATGTACTATGAGGACCAACATAAACAATCCCTTTTTTTGTACAGACATACCCCACTTTTAAGTACACAATGGGGTTTATTTACTAAAGCTGGAAAGTGCAAAATCAGGCTCACTTCTGCATAGAAACCAATGAGCTTCTAACCCCAGCTTGTTAAATTAAGCTTTGATAATAAAACCTGGAATCTCATTGGTTTCTATGCAGAAGTGAGCCTGATTTTGCACTTTCCAGCTTTAGTAAATAAACCCCATTGAGGACTTAAAAGCGGGGTATGCCTGTATCTAATCAGATAGGCCCTTGCACTCCATATTTGGAGACATCCCATTTCTACTTATCGCTCTTTAGTGGATCAACTCTATGTATATCAAATAAAAATGTCTGTTATCAATCATCAATTGCCAAAAATCAGACCATACTGGTTCCACCAAGCATCAAAAGACACCAAAAATAATAAATATTACAATGTAAGTATAAAATACACGAAGCACTAATATCCTTAATGCACAGGACTAATGTCCTTAACCACTTGCTTACTGGCCACTTAAACCCCCCTCCTGTCCAGACCAATTTTCAGCTTTCAGCGCTGATGCACTTTGAATGACAATTGCGCGGCCATACAACACTGTACGCAAATTAAATATTTATCATTTTTTTCCCACAAATAGAGCTTTCTTTTGGTGGTATTTGATCACCTGTGCGGTTTTTATTTTTTGTTAAAAAAATGTAAAAAGGCCGAATTTAAATTTTTTTTAATATTTTGTTATAAAAATGTTAAAACAGGTAATTTTTCTCATTCATTGATGTACGCTGATGAGGCGCCACTGATGGGCACTGATGGGTGGCAGTGATGGGCACTGATGGGTGGCAATAATGGGCATTGATAGGTGGCACTGGTGGGCACTGTCAGGTGGCACTGGCAGGTGGCACAGATGAGGCATAATTGCCTCTTCCTTTTCGGGACCGATGTCCCTTGCACATAAGCCAGTGATCACTTTTTTTTCTCCAGCGTGAGAAGAAAAAGAAAAATGATTACCGAGCTTTTGTTTACATCATGTGATCAGCTGTCATTGGCCCTTACTCGGATCGATGATCATCCGAGTCCCAGTGACTCACAGGGAGCGTGCACAGGGGAGGGCGTCATATTCCCCGTGACGTCAGAGGGGGGAGGGGTCACCCATTATGTAACCCCGCCCCCTTCTGACATCACTGGGAATGCCACAGGGAAGTCCCCGTCAAGTCCCTGTGCGTCAGAGGGTGGCATTGGGTGGCCCCGCCCCCCATTATTTAAGAACCATCAGAAGAGGAGAATCATCACACAGCGGGAGCCTCCCTCCATGCCATCATGCATGCGGAGCGGCCCGAGGAGAAGAAGGGAGGAAGACGCCGGACGAGAACACCGGAGGAAGAACCAGAAGAAGAAGAAGATGGAGGAAGAAACCGAAGGAAGATGTCATGACCTTGCAGTAATAAATTCATGACCTGTCTGTCTCTTACCTGGTCTGTGTATCAGCCTTGAGGCTTGTACTGTCACACCTGCATGCTTAAGTAATCTTCCCTCTGTGTGGCTCCACCCTAGCCTCAACAGGAACCACTATTTAACACCGTATTCTCCAAGCCTGCCTTGCCGTGCAATATTGTGTGTTTGGCTTCCTGTTTGCCGTGTGCTCTAAGTTTGTCTCTGTCTCTGTTACCGATCTTGGCGTGTTCCCGACTATCCCTGTCTGCTTGTGACCCTGACCTTTGGCGCGTTCTCGACTATCCCTGTTTGCCTGTGACCCTGACTTTTGGCGTGTTCTCTGTTATCCTTGTCTGCTAGTCGCCCCGACATTTGGCTACCTCCTTACTATTCCTTGCTGTCCTGGGCTGCTGTTTCCACTCCATCCTCCTGTAGCCTACTGTGAGCATGGGCTGTGAGACCCTGGGGGCCGCGACCTGGAGCCAGTTGCAGCCCAGTCCATCCTCACCACTAGAGGCTCTGGTGAACATCTACTGGCTCTTAGATTCCGCGACCTGGGGAATCTATGCTCTACCTCCCTGTGGGATCCGTGTTGTGCTCCAGGGGACCTGCCTTCCTGAACCACCCCAAGTTTCATCTGCAGCACTCAGCCTTAGGGTCCACTATCATAGCAGTGCACTCCTGACCCCAACGGGGTGCATCTGTCATCTGGATACAAGTGACCTGACAGAAGATAGAAGATAGAAGAAAGACGATAGAAGAAAGAAGACGCATTTAAATAAAGGAATTGTCAAAAACTGTCTCTTGTCATTTTTAACATTTTTTACAGTTTTTTTGTGAAATGGTAGGGGTACTTTTGTACCCCCTTACCATTTCACACAGGGGGGTGGGCCGGGATCTGGGGGTCCCCTTGTTAAAGGGGGCTTCCAAATTCCGATAAGCCCCCCGCCCGCAGACCCCCACAACCACCGGGCAAGGGTTGTGGGGATGAGGCCCTTGTCCCCATCAATATGGGGACAAGGTGTTTTGGGGGGATACCCCAAAGCACCCTCCCAATGTTGAGGGCATTTGGCCTAGTACGGTTCAAGAGGGGGGGCAGGGCGCTCTCTCGTCCCCCCTCTTTTCCTGCGGCCTGCCAGGTTGCGTGCTCAGATAAGGGTCTGATATGGATTTTTGGGGGGACCCCACGGCATTTTTTTTTTAATTTTGGGGCGGGGTTCCACTTAAAATCCATACCAGACCTGTAGGGTCTGGTATAGATTTTGAGGGGGACCCCATGCCATTTTTTAAAAAATTTTTGGCCGGGGTTCCCCTTAATATCCATACCAGACCTGAAGGGCCTGGTATGGAATTTAGGGGGACCCCCACGTCATTTTTTTTTTAAATTTTGGTTCGGGGTTCCCCTGTGGGGAATTCCTATGCCGTTTTTATCAGTGAACTTTTATGTGTATTGTCGGACCGGCAATTCATTAATAGCCGCGAGTAGTTTTAAATGACTTTTTTTCCTTTGAAATGTAATTTTGCTGTCAGACTGTTCTAAACACGGGAAACATGCGCCCCTTTACAGACATACTATAGACACCCCCCAGGTATGAAATTTAAAGGAATATTACACTTTTATTGTTTCACTTTAAGCATTATTAAAATCACTGCTCCTGAAAAAACGGCCGTTTTTAAAACTTTTTTTTGCATTGATCCTTGTCCCCTGGGGCAGGACCCAGGTCCCCAAACACTTTGTATGACAATACCATGCATAAAAGCCTTTAAAATTAGCACTTTTAATTTCTCCCATAGACGTTTAAAGGGTGTTCCGTGGCTTTCGAATTTGCCGCGAACACCCCAAATTGTTCGCTGTTTGGCGAACTGGCGAACAGCCGATGTTCGAGTCGAACATAAGTTTGACTCGAACTCGAAGCTCATCCCTATCCAAGAGTGTTTCTGTTGCTCTTCCATAAATAGAGGCGCCACCCTAAGACAGGAAGTGTGTTACTGGTCAGATCACATGGTGAAAATAAGAAACAAAAAGCCTAAAAATAGAAACCTGAAGCAGCCACCAATAAAAATTGGTAAGCTGCAATGTATTCAATTTTACTTTTGGGTTTGGATATGTTTTAACCATTTCACGACTATGTAAAACATACAGTATCTTACAAAAGTGAGTACACCCCTCACATTTTTGTAAACATTTTACTCTATCTTTTCATGTGACAACACTGAAGAAATGACACTTTGCTATAATGTAAAATAGTGAGTGTACAGCTTGTATAACAGTGTAAATTTGCTGTCCCCTCAAAATAACTCAACACACAGCCATTAATGTCTGAACCGCTGGCAACAAAAGTGAATACACCCCGAAGTGGAAATGTCCAAATTGGACCCAAAGTGTCAATATTATGTGTGCCACCACTATTTACCAGCACTGCCTGTGAAGCTCTAGTGAACTCCATGCCCAAGAGGGTTAAGCAGCGTACACATGGGCAGACTTTCGGATCGGACTGGTCCGACGGACTTTCGACAGACTTCCGACTGACTTTTTTTATGAACGGACATGCCTACACACGACCGTACTATGGACGGACTTGCCTACACACGACCGGACTTTCCGGTGGACCTAGTTTCCGACGGAATTACGGCGGACTTTCCAAATGAACGGACTTGCCCATACACGAACAAGTCCATTCATTTTGAACATGACTCGGGTATGACGGGCCTAGAAAAAGAAATTAATCTTGACGCTTTTATCGGTGAGATTGACGCCTTGCGAGCCCCGTCGTGGAGCACACCAGGCCCTTAGGTCTGGTATAGATTTTAAGGGGAACCCCTACGCTGAAAAAACTGCGTGGTGTCCCCCCAAAATCCATACCAGACCCCTATCCAAGCACGCAGCCCGGCCGGTCAGGAAAGGGGGTGGGGATGAGCGAGCGCCCCCCCCATGAACCGTACCAGGCCACATGCCCTCATCATGGGGGGGTGGGTGCTTTAGGGGAAGGGGGCGCCCTGCGCCCCCCCACCCCAAAGCACCTTGTCCCCATGTTGAGGAGGACAAGGGCCTCTTCCCGACAATCCTGGCCATTGGTTGTGGGGGGGTTCTGTGGGCGGGGGGCTTATCGGAATCCGGGAGCCCCCAGATCCCAGCCCCCCCACCCTATGTGAATGAGTATGGGGTACATCGTACCCCTACCCATTCACCTAGGGAAAAAAGTGTCAATAAAAAAAAACACACTACACATGTTTTTTAAGTAATTTATTAGTCAGCTCCGGGGTCTTCTTCCGACTTTGGGGGTCTTCTTCTGACTTCGCCGCTGTCTCCGGCCTCTTCTCCCAGTGTTCGACCTCTTCTCCCGGTGTCCAGTTCTTCTGCCGGCTTCTCCGCTTTCTTCTGCCGCTCTTTTACTAGCGGTGGCACAGACTTCTGCATTGTCTTCTTCCCTCTTCTCTTCTTCCGATGTTGACACAACGCTCTCTCCCGCTGTAATGGTGTGTGATCGCTCCACGATGACTTATATAGGCGGTGACCCGGCCCCCCTATAACGTCACAGTCCCTGGGCATGCTGGGACTGTGACTTTTTCCCTAGGTGAATGGGTAGGGGTACGATGTACCCCATATTAATTCACATAGGGTGGGGGGCTGGGATCTGGGGGCCCCCTTATTAAAGGGGGCTCCCGGATTCCGATAAGCCCACCGTCTGCAGACCCCGACAACAAACGGCCAGGGTTGTCGTAAAGAGGCCCTTGTCCTCATCAACATGGGAACAAGGTGCTTTGGGGGAGGGGGGGCCGCAGGGCGCCCCCCTCCCCCAAAGCACCCACCCCCCATCTTGAGGGCATGCGGCCTGGTATGGTTCAGGAGGGGGGTGCTCGCTCGCCCCCACCCACTTTCCTGACCGGCCGGGCTGCGTGCTCAGATAGGGGTCATGTATGGATTTTGGGGGGACCCCACGCCGTTTTTTCGGCGTAGGGGGTTCCCCTTAAAATCCATACCAGACCTAAGGGAAATCGTCGCCTCTCGCTCGCCGCAATAGGAAAATGTGTTTTTCCTATTGCAGCGAGCGCGAGAGGCAGTACCCTGCCCTTGCGCCGTATCTGATCCGTCGGACCAGCATACAGACGAATGGGCTTTCTGTTAGGAACTGAGTCCGGCGGAGTTACGACGGAAAGATTTGAAGCAGGTTTCAAATCTAAAGTTCATCAGATTTCCGACTGAAACGGTCCGTCGGAAGTCCGATGCAGACCACACATGGTCGGATTGTCCACCGGATTCAGTCCGTCGGATCAGTCCAGTCGGAAAGTCCGCCCGTGTGTACACGGCATTACTCTTGGCCATGGAGTTCACCAGAGCTTCACAGGTTGCCACTGGAGTCCTCTTCCACTCCTCCATGACGACATCACGGAGCTGGTGGATGTTAGAGACCTTGCCCTCCTTCACCTTACATTTGAGGATGCCCCACAGATGCTCAATAGGGTTTAGATCTGAGGACATGCTTGGCCAGTCCATCGCCTTTTCCCTCATCTTCTTTAGCAAGGCAGTGATCGTCTTGGAGGTGTGTTTGGGGTCATGAATATATTGGAATACTGCCCTGTGGCCCAGTCTCCGAAGGGAGGGGGATCATGTTCTGCTTCAGTATGTCACAGTACATGTTGGCATTCATAGTTTGCTCAATGAACTGTAGCTTCCAAGTACTGGCACTGCTCATGCAGCTCCAGACCATGACACTCCCACCACCATGCTTGACTGTAGGCAAGATACACTTGTCTTTGTACTCCTCACCTGGTTGCCACCACACACGCTTGATACCATCTGAACCAAATAAGTTTATCTTGGTCTCATCAGACCACGGGACATGGTTCCAGGAATCCATGTTCTTAGTCTGCTTGTCTTCAGCAAACTGTTTGCAGGCTTTCTTGTGCATCATCTTTAGAAGAGCCTTCCTTCTGGGACGACAGCCATGCAGACCAATTTGATTCAGTGTGTGGCATATGATCTGAGCATTGACAGGCTGACCCCCACCCCTTCAACCTCTGCAGCAATGCTGGCAGCACTCATATGTCTATTTCCCAAAGACAACCTCTGGATATGATGCTGAGCAAGTGCACTCAACTTCTTTGGTCAACCATGGTGAGGCCTGTTCTGAGTGGAACCTGTCCTGTTAAACAGCTGTATGGTCTTGGCCACCATGCTGTAGTTTCAGGGTCTTGGCAGTCTTCTTATAGCCTAGGCCATATTTATGTAGAGCAACAATTCTTTTTTTCAGATCCTCAGAGAGTTCTTTGCCTTGAGGTGCCATGTTGAACTTGTTGCTATGGAGGTGCCATGTTGAAAGTGTGAGAGCGATAACACCAAATTTAACACACCTGCTCCCCATTTACACCTGAGACCTTGTAACACTAACGAGTCACATGACACCGGGGAGGGAAAATGACTAATTGGGCCTAATTTGGACATTTTCACTTAGGGCTGTACTCAGTTTGTTGCCAGCGGTTCAGACATTAATGGCTGTGTGTTGAGTTATTTTGAGGGGGCAGCACACTGCACTGTTATACAAGCTATACACTCACTACTTTACATTGTATCAAAGTCTCATTTCTTCAGTGTTGTCACATGAAAAGATATGATAAAATATTTACAAAAATGTGAGGGGCGTACTCACTTTTGTGAGATACTATATGTGTGCTGGCAAAGGGGTGGGCTTTAAGGGTTACATATTGGACAGCTGATGTTTCCGTGCACAGAGCGCCCTCACTGCATGCTCCCAGCACAGAGACCAAGCTGTGAAAGACAGCTCATGGTCCCCACTAATAACTGATAGCTGTTGGAACCAGTTCCTGATTATGCAACCACTGTGACAGCCAATCATACTGGTTATGTGATCGTGGATCTTTCCTTCTCCCCAGAGGGCACTTTTAAAAGGAACTCTGAGGCTGGTGGAAAAATGGTTAAAAGAGGTTGCACAAATCTGTAATCAAAACTGTAAAATATTAATTCAAATACATACATGGAACACAGGCCACCAGCTCGGGACTTCAATTTGTCTTTCAGGTACTGCTGTTGTGCAACAGTTTACCGCACTAACTTTTGTCTATAACATGCACCTGCTGTTGATGCTGGAACACCCTCCTTGCTGCCTCTCACACACAGAAAAGTCTGAAAGTTTAAATTGGATTGGTGATAAAAGCAGCAAAGAGAAGGGAAGCTTCACAGCTCAGGCCTCATGAAGTACATTACTTTTTTTCTGTACTGATTCCATATAAACCTGTTTTAGCTTATTTTGCAGGGGGTACCACATAACTCAGCTTAAAATATATTTATTGAATTTCCTGGCTTTAACACTGTTTTAGTTATTACTGGGTAGTAGTTTATTTAAAGTTTCCTGGATTGCTTTTAAAGTGACCCTGTGCTTTGGTCTTAAACTGTGCATGCACTACTGCACTGCAAAATGTAGAGTGAATGGGGCTTAACATAAGACTAAACTGGCAAATAGAAAATAACAGCTGACATTTTTCAAGAAAAAGCATTTTGTGGTTGCCACTCTGTCAATAACCAGGCAATCTAGACCTTCAAGTGCAAAAAGGTCTGCACCAACAGCAAACTGCTTTAAAGAACCCTTTTGCATCCAGCAAGCTGACATTACAAACCAACAATCACACATATGTACTCAAATGTACCATTGCACTAAGAAGGCACATTGCTGGGTAAAATAAATACTTCTTATAGCATCCTCCTTCTATTGTGAACACATTTCCACTTCATCTTTCTTTACTTGTCAATCGTAATATATTGCCAGACAACACACTGAGCAAGCTCTTTAAGTGTTACCAAACCCAGGACCCTGCATTCACTATATATGGTCTTCCACAGTACACAGAACATGGAAATGCAATTATTTTAGTAAATATAAACAAATAAATACATTTTCTCATCAGCAGTATATAGCAGTCTTGTGATTTCTATCAGTTCCTGGTGAGATTTGTAGGAGGAGCTTTCATACTACACTGAGCTGTCCTATGAGGCTGCAGGGCTCCTGACCCTCTGTCTGGACATGTCTGGACAGAGCTTATTGGCCCTGTGCTGATCACATGCACGAAGAAAAGAAAAAAATCTTCAGCAATACACACCAAACTGAGCATGTGCAGTCTGACTCCATAAACTCTGTCTTATCTGGACTTATCCAGGGGGACAATGCAGGGAGGGGAGGATTTGTGCATACAAGATCAAGCCGTCTTTTTACACAATGCAGAGGATTAACCTCTTAGGTTCCACGGTGAGTATAACAAACATGCTTTACTGCATATACAGACTGATTTTATTGTTGAGGGTTTAGTAACACTATAAATGCAGCTAATGAGGAATTAAAACTGAAGAGTACCCACCCATGCAGATTCCACCCACACACTAAAACTAAGCCCTGAGGAAAGGAAATTTGTGCATAATCCCTAAAACACACTGTATATTAACTCTTGAAAGGATCCATGTTATTGGAAAAATAAAAAATCATATCTAGATCAATCCCTACGGCATGGCACTCTCCCATACAAGATCATTTATGGTCAAGCAGAACGTGCATATCATAACAAGGAATAAAAGACAAAATTATTATTATATAATTATTATAAAATATTATTTTATTGCAGCAAGCACTTTAGAAGTTCAACTGTAGTGTAACAACATCACCTGGTTACCTTGTGTGATGTCACATATAACGTTCCTTGGGGCTTTAGATATTTTTTTTTTTTATAGTCGGCATATTATCAAGGAGTTACTTTAAAATTGTATTTTGGAGAGATAAAATACAGAGTTGAGAATTACTTGTACCTAGTACCTTCTAAAGCTTACCCTTTAGAAAAGCATTTTTTTTCTGAGCAGTTCATACAATTTAGTTGTATAAACAACTGGTATGTAGAAGCACTTTATTATTACCTTGCTAATGCGTGTAATAGTTTCATGCTCATTTATCTTAATATATGTCCCACAAGGTGACACTTAAATGTGTGAAATAAAACAATTAACTGCTTGAAGGATGAAAAATATAATGCCTATCCCTGTCACGGTCACTCTCCGAAAACTGCGGACCAAAGCATGAAAGATGATAATGAAAATCCAAAGTGCATTTAATCTCTCTTATTTAAAATGCTGTCATGGCTATGTTCACTCCTCTTTATTTGTTCTGCTCCCACTCACTGGAGCACAACATGATAATCAGTCATGTGCTACAATGTTAATCCTGACAGGCAAAATAGAGGAAGATACAGGGCCCAACACAAAAGACACAGTACATTCATTCACAGACCATCAGTGCCTGATTATTTACTAGAATAACCATACTTTTCAAGTGTATAGCTAGGAATACAAACTTTTTGTTATATGTCACACGTTCATGTCTGCATTGCAAGCAAATAAATATTATTACAGCACAGTACTGGTCAAAAGGGAAAATTTGTACAGCTGAAATTACATTTTAAAGTTGGTTAACCACTCCCCTATTTCATCTATGTTGACTACATATATTGCTTATTTTAATGTAGATTTGTATGGGTTTTTGATTTTCTAAGAAACAGAAGAATACATTTTTCTTTAGCAGAATGGATGTGGCCATAATTCCAGTGTCTTTGTCTATTATAGAAGACCTATATACATTAAATAATCAGTTCATCAGAACACCCTTGACACTTACAGGGCATCTAAAACTCCAGCTGAACATTGTTCATTAATTTTGAAAAGAGTGGGGAAGGATTAGAAACATTGTATAGGATATAGAGGCCCGAAAACATCAGTGGAGGGGTTCAAACTATCTAAGGGAGATCAGTAAGAGGGAATCATGGTGGATACACCAATTGGGTTCTCTGGCGCTGGGTGGGCTGAACAAAGAATTTGAACTAAAGTGTTTTTTGAGCAATTATTAGCCACCTTGATTCATAATAATAGCCTGTGGTTATTTTCCCCGTGTTAGTGACCATCCCCGATTGGTTTTGAGGCCTATAGTTCAATAGAGTATAGGGGTGGTTTCCTCATAGGGATGAAGTGAGCCCTATTTCTTCTACAGGTGTCCACCCACCTATGGGAGGTCTCACCCATCATATTTGTTATATAACAGGGGTTTTCCCATATATGATATAGATAAGGCCTACCCTATTTTCCAACTAACCAATGTATATGTGGTATGTGTGGTGCTTCTGTTATGAGGAACACATATGACCATTTCATTTAAATTAAATTTTTATTTAAATTTGTTTTTGCATTAAAATTCCCCCATAATATTAACATAAAGAGATTTTCCTAGCTCCGTGTCCTTGCATGTATGAGGTGGGATAATCATTTGGGGGACAGGAGAAGTATGGAATTGATCCCGTCCAATGATTAAATATCCTACACACCCCTTATTTGTATGGATTTTCAAAATAAAAATTATATATATATATACTTTATGTGTTTGTTGCACTGTTTGGTGTGATATTGTCAGGGAGGTCGTCTAGAATACAGCTGATGCTCGCAGGCACACCACTGTGCGCAGGTGCCAGCAAAGGATTCACAGAACAACCACGGGAGCATCAGTAAATGCGCGTGCACGAGCGCAATTGCGCGCTCGTATGCGCGCGCATACGCCTGTCATCAGAACTGGCGCCAGACGGCCTATTTAAACACAGACTTAGTACTGGCTGGTTACTGCTTGGTCTACAGCATGTACCTGAATTCTTGCTACCTGTGTTGATTTCCGATTACCGTTCCGGCCTGCTACCTGACTTCTCTCCTGCCTGCTGTTTGTACCTGATCTGCCTACCTGCTGCCGAACCTGCCTGTGACCTGACTTCTCTCCTGCCTGCTGTTTGTACCTGATCTGCCTACCTGCTGCCGAACCTGCCTGTAACCTGACCTCTCTCCTGCCTGCTGTTGTACCTGATCTGCCTAGCCGTTGCCAAATCTGCCTGTGACCTGACTACGTTCCTGCCAGCTGTGTCATCTGATCTGTCTCTCTGCTGTCGAGACCTGCCAGTGATCCAGCTACGCTCCTGTCTGCTTCCAGTCAAGTCCAGCCATCCACCTGTGTGTTTCCGGCAACTTCCTGCACAGACTTCGGGACTTCCATAGGCACTCTTTCTCCACCATGCTCCAGCACCAGCTGTTCCACTACCAGCGGCCCTTGAGCCGGAGTTGTACGGGAGGCCTTCCTCTACACGTCAGGCTCGCCATCAGGTACATGACAGATATATTACCGGGATATCACATATATGCACTACAGCACTTAATTTTTTCTATATGTCACTGTATTAATATTAATCAAATTGTGATTCTATCATATTAATTTGATACACGTGAATAGCACTTTTATTGCACTATTGTCACTTTATTCACATCAATGTATGGTAGACGTGATTTAATTATGCAAGTTTGATTCTAGTGATTACCACTTTATTTCACTATTGTCACTGTATTCAGTCATTTTCATATACGTTTGTTTTTATCTAAAGACAGAGCAGCGTTTTTTAAACATATACACTGCAGCTGTCCATACAATAGCTATTTTATAAGTAGTGGCTCGCAAGATTTCTTTATTTCAGAAGAATTAGAAACATGTCAGGGTTTAAATATTATTTTTCTATTAATTATATTTTCTGTCAAATTTTAACATTTTAAAGCCCATTAATGGATGAGTTAGACATTTCACCCAAACCCCACTCTCCCAGTCACACACTTGCTCCAATCGCTGGGAAATATTCTTTAAAGTGGTTAAAAACCCTCACATACTGTATACCTAGTGAAGTGAGTAGCATCAGACGATACACAGAGATAAAAAAAAAACTCTCCATCATATGTTGTACCTGTTTATTCCCTTTTTTTAGCTCTAGCAGGCAGGGGGTGAGGATCTAAAGTCTTACAGTGCAGATCTCAGTGAGTCCTGATTGGAGGGAAGGGCCACACCCCTTTCACACAGTACATGGAGAACATGCAGATTTAAGGACAGGAATCACAGTCTGTGTGCTGGAGCTTTCCTCCCCTCATCACCTGTTAAGCACCTGATGTTTGGAAAAACTTGTCAGAAGTGACTCATGCTGATAGAAGAGGAACGAGGCAGCAGAGAGAAATTGCACTTCGTGCTTTGGATAGAGACAAAGACACAGTATAGAAGGATGTGCTTAGTTCAAATTGCATGCCAGAGGTTTACAACTACTTTAACCACTTCCCACCCGGCCTATAGCAGAATGACGGTCGGGCGGTGGTTCGGTAATGCACTAATGCAGAACTTAAAGAATCCCTGTCTTTTTGAATTAATTAAAAATTAATTAATTAAAAGTTAATCCATTGATTAAAGGATTATTACTTGAATATTTATAGACTAAAATAGATTATAGAGAGCTCATTGGAAGGTGACTATGGTCACCTGTCCAGTACACACCATTCTCAATATAATGACATATACACATGTATATATAATTATGCACACACATATATACAAGCAGGATTGCATGTACATACATGTATGCATAACATACACAAGAATGTATCAAAGGCAAACCAGTCCAATTAACTGAATAAACAGTGTATTGCCCAGAGGAAGTGTTATCAAGTTATTATCATAGGGTTCTAAACTGTATGCATACATGAGGACTAAAAAGTTATGTTTATCATATTGGAAATATTTTTAACTGTGGGATGAATCCATAAGTGAGATGTCAGATTTAATGACTAGAAAGAGTACTTAGTTATTTGTTTAATTGAATATGCATGGGGGGGGGGGGGAAAGGAGGGTAAGCAAGCGGTGATCAGTGAGGACAAGCAAGGAACAGCAGCACTGAGCGCCCCGGCTTTGACAGTTCACCATCTCCACACCCTCCCCTGGATATCTGATGTCCCAGCAGGACTCCACTATACTAGTGAGAAGTGGACCTCAACAAAAACTGATCATCCACTCTGACCCTGCTCCTAGACAGTATCCAGCTTACCTATGTGCAACATTGCTTTCTCTCATGTGAGTTGATATTGTTTTTTTTTTAATTAAAGTGTTTACTATTTATTCTGAGGCGCCCCTCTCCTTGTTTTTCTCAACCATACTCAGTGAGAGTTGCTCTTAGTCGGCTGGCACTTATATTGTCGTACCGTATTCCGAAAAATCTTTGTGCAGGGTGAGGCTGAGAGCACCATTGTCATGTTTCAGTTACAGTGCGGTGTGAGTTTGACCTGCCATTTGTCACAAGTTGTTGAGGGTGGCTGGTATATGACATTGTGTCCATCACACAAATGCCTTTGCAAACCTTTAAATGTAGCCCTGGCATCATCACTGTGCTGCACATGTGCACAGAGCAGAGCTTTGGGGGTAAACTTGGTAGGTCCCCCCACTACCTGGTAGACCTGGTAGCAATGCCTGGTCTTTATTACATTTAACTCCTGCACGGAGACAAATTGCACACATTTTTTTCACATTGGATTACTGCACATATTTGACGGGAATCACAAAGGACACTAAGTTTTAAGTTATGTTATATACACATCATTTTGTATTCAGTCAATATTTGTTTAGCCAACATTTCAGCTTCAAACTTCTCCTAGCCCCATATCAAAAGATTTGTGGTAGGATGCCACATGACTGAGATACAAAAGCTATCTTGAGCATTTCAGTTGCTGGCTGGACTGTGCATGCTACATGATGGTACCGTGATATTAATTTTTTTTCTTAAGATGAGCAAACCAATCTGCCGGATAGTCTGATTCACAGCCAGCAGATATTCATAAATAATTTCCTGTAATTGAGGATCCAGGTTGCAAAGCTTTCTAAATATCTTTCCTTTTTTTTTTTTTATTTTTTTTTTGCACTTATGTCCCATACAGATGGTCTATAAAGTAAAAGAACACCTCAACTACCACTTTAAATGGACATTTTCCTTTCAATTGATTTTATTTAATATGAAAGCTAATGGTTACATTAAATTTAATAACATTTCAAAGAACACAACCATCATATGTAAGAAAGCTGAAGTGGTCCTTCATGTCAAGCGATAAACGTTCTTTAGAAGGCCACAGCTTTTCATGGTTTTCTTTTTTTCATGTGCTTATGGAATTCAGTGAATAAGATATGTGAAAAAACCTGCTTACCCAATGAGATAAAATCCAGGCAGACAAATAATTATTCTGAGCCTAGAAACACACTTATTTTCATAAAAAAACAGTAGAGTCTCTTAACAGCATTTGGATGGATTGAATCGACTCTGTATTGTTTGTTTACATTAATATTAAAAGCAAATACAATACTCAGTAATCAAGAAAACTGAAGAGAATAGTCATGACTCTCTTCCCCACAACACTATAGAAAAAGCTTTGGCTAGCCTTTGACCTTTAGCTGATGAAACTATAAATTCTTATTGCATCAAATTGAAAGTAAAATTGTGGATGATTATAACCCAACTCTGGGCAATTACATTTTTTTATAAATTGTGCCGCCCCCAAGCTGATATACTTCATTCCACAGTCTTGCATGCTGTTTGATCATTTTGCCAATCCCTCTTGCCAACCACATCACAAGCAATGTAGAGCCATCAGCTATGACTTGTCTTGTAGTGTACATGATCATGCATAGGTGCCTACCCACATTACAAACTTTAAGTGAAGATAACTGGAGCTTTGTCTGCACTATGGACTTAGGTAAGTGCTGTTATTTTAGATCATTCCCCTGACAATATTTTCTACAATCTGAAGGGGCACAATATTTCATAATTTTTAAGTGTGCAGAATTCCACTTTAATTACCTTTTTCTGCAGACGGTTTACATTTTATTGTAAACTTGTTTAGCGCTTTTGATCTACTATGTGAAGCAAGATACAGAACTGCATTCGAGTATGCCTGGGTCCTGAACTTCATGTCAATAATAACAGAGCATCCAATCATCCTTAGAACCATCTGGGAGAACTCACAGAGACCATTGCATTGACTCTAAAACTGTGCTGACACTTGATCCAGGTGTAATCTGGATCTTATGCTGAATTTGCCTTCACAGAGTGCTGCATGAGTATTCATGTCCTGACCTTAGGATTGAACTGCTCATCAATCCTCATGCTAGCCAGGATCAGATTTTCAGAGTTTGCTTATTTATATGAAGCAGAGGATGGATTTTTGTGATGTCGTCCATCACTTACAAGGGACCTGCATGCACCCAGCTGGATTCCAGTTCTTTTGATAATTGTCATTCACAGACTTTCTTCATATAGTTTCATCAGTCTTTACTTGCATGCATTCAGCTGGAGTCTTCCAATTATGGTCAATCATTGGGCCAATGCCGAGTTTTATTGCTGTGGGAGTATATTAGCCCACCCCGATGTTCACAGACACATTGAGTACTCCAGTAGCTCTCATTTTGCTTGGTGACCTGATGTACCATAGGAAAATTATGTATTGTGGTCAGTTGGTACTTACCCACCTCCTTTTCAGGTTCCTCACAGTTCTCTGGAGTTTCTGCAGTTCTCCATCAGGTGGGAGTCCTAGTCTCTTTGGGGGAGAGGGGTTTTAATGGGGTTGGTCAGGTGTCTGGTTTGGGGGGAGAGAGGGGTTTGTGGGGTCAGTCCTCTTTTGGGTGAGGGGTCAGTACATGAAGAGGGGAGGGGTTGGGGTGTTTGCGTGTTTTCAGGTTGCCATTTCCTTTCATACTTTTTTGTATGGTCACAAGTTTTGAAACAAATAATGCTTTGCGGTGGCTTTAAGCTGGTGCCAGATCCCTATTTTCTTGTTTTGTTTTGGTAGATTTAGTTTTAGGGGACACCCCCCACCATTTGGATAAGGCACCACATCACAAGGAGGCGAATCCCAGGACTATTTTCTCTTTAGGTGTACATCTATGACTTACCTGATGGATGTGCAGCACGGTACTTTCTTTATACTATTTACTAAAAAAAGAAAGTACTGTCTAGAATTGAGTATTAAAGAGTATTTCCAATCATAAGCACTAATTGGTGCCCACTAGCATAATGTTAAACAACCTGACGCTCACCCAAGCATTTTTTTGGGCACAGGATTGGAGGTAGGATTGATACTCTTGGCAGTATATCTTTGGGGGATAATAGCTCCACGGAACCAAGTGCATAAACCATTTAAACGTTAAACAAAAAGGCTTTTATTTGTAAGCAAATCAAAAATAAAGCTTCATTCAGCACACAGCACAAAGAAAAATTAAAGAAAAAGGCACATACAGTTTGTGGCCAGGTCTTCACCCCAGAGTTTTAAGAGTCCTTGTTGAACCTTTAGCAGCTTCCAAACAGGTACACAGCTCATCACGGCAGCTGCAATCACTTACTCCTCCTCCCCACCACCTCTTCACTACTTCCTGTCTTTTATGAGCTGTTTCCTGGAGGCCTTTAACCCCCTGTGTGCTGAATCCCTGTGGTCAGGGGTGGAGGCTCTTTCCCACCCCAATATCACTTCAGAGCCTCCCAAATTCCAGGTCCCAAATAACTCTCTTTTAAGAAAGAGAGGACTGTGAGTCAGTCTTCTCCTGATTGACTCTACTCCCGGAATTCCTCACCCATTCCCTGAACACTACCGCGACTCCCTTAAAGGGACCACAACCGAAATGCTGGTGCTATATAGCACCCGTCCAGGACCCAACCTTGGCGTCCTGTACTTATCCCCCCTCTGCCTCAACGTGGAGGTGTTGGGGGCACCACTCAACATCATACAATGGATACTGGAGAGGGCATCGGTGTTCTGATGTTGTCTCTTGGGTCTGTGCTCTACCACGAAATTGAACTCCTGGAGAGAAAGGAACCACCTTGTTACCTTGGCATTGGTGTGCTTTTTCTGCCTCATCCAGGTCGATCCCTGCATGGTCCCCTGACTGTACCGCTACCACCGCGGATACCTGTTCTCTGTCTCTCCAGGAGCGGACGACAGGCGGGCGGGGCACATGCGCAGTAGCCAGTGTCATTTGCCTACATATCCCATAAGTCCGAGCGTCGGTCCGGTCACAGAGAGGTCCCGTCTCCCCCTTCTTCCTCTGGAGCCTTCCGTTGCACTTTTCCATCTGTTCCATCTTTTCCATCTGTCAATCATGTCGCAGGCAGTAGCCGCCATGTGACCGGACCGACGCTCGGACTTATGGGATATGTAGGCAAATGACACTGGCTACTGCGCATGTGCCCCGCCCGCCTGTCGTCCGCTCCTGATCAGCTGATTTATATCATGCTGATCAGGTGGGGGTTTTAAAAGGCAGCCTTGCTCTCAGTGTGTTTTTTATCTCCTTGCTGTGGGACCATCCTGGGGAGCTGGCTACATATGTAAAAGGTAATCGATCCAACAAACTTTTTTTCATCACAGCAAGCATCTGTCACTATATTGCCACATATGGCTGTACTGGCTGAACTTTCTTGCTAACAGTCCCTTTGTTATATGCATTGACTTTCAGACCATCTACCATAACCGGTGTTACCAGAAAGACTCATTGTGGAGGTTCCAACGTTTAGCCAAGATATTGGCGGAACCTTATTCATAGGATGCATTTTTTCTAACTTAATGCATATTTGGTAAGCCCTACTCACTATATCCAACATATTTCACTATGTCCTTCAAATCTGAAATTCACTGATATATTTATGTGTATCAATATCATTTTTCCCCTACCTTTTTTTTCCCCTCTCTTGAATCTATTTTACAGTCCTTTTGATCGCATTCATGCGATTTTTTTACATGAACTGACTGCGCTGTGAATCTCCCTTGTGCAACATTGAGTTCCTTGGTTTTGCATATAATTAGGGTATGTAATTGAGGCTTAGGTCCCTTTTGTTTAATAAAATTAAAAGAATTTTCAATACTTATATGCTATACTTCTCTTTTTAGGCGCCCTTTAATTCCCCTGTAGCCAAATACTGGACTGAGTGCAACTTCCATTCTCAGTGTCTTGGTGGTGTCCCCCTTGCATTTTGGAGCCCGCATGGTATGTTTTAGGTGTGTGGGGGGTGGGAAGATCGTGGGATATGGGGGGGGCGGCAATTTGACCACTATGCAATGCGATTGGCTTGCCTCCAGCATTACAAGATTATGTTGATCCAATAATGCATTTTTTCTCTATTAGAGTGGTTTTACTCTCTGCAGTACATCTCTACATTCCCCTGATGAAGCCAATGTTTTGGCGAAACTAGTTGGGAACATAAGACTATGATCACCCCTCAACATCTTTGGTGACGGTCATTTATTTGAACTGTATTTCTGTTTTTGCTTTGTATATTTTTTGTACTCTTTCATGTAAACATTTTAGATGTTTTTGATATCAATAAAATAAATGATTTTATATAAAATATCATTCTAGTAATTTTGAATTTTGGTGGCACCCAATAATCCCATCATCCCCTTTTCCCCCATTTTTTGAGACCCCAGTGTGATGTCCTGTACCAGACTTCTTACCAACCCAACCTCTTGTGTCACTGAGGTACGGCCAAAAGCAACAGTCACCGGGACCAGGGGGTACTCCCTGGTGTCCCCATGAATACACACTATGCGTAGAGTCTTACTTACTGGGCCGAGGCTCCCAATCACCCTGGCATGTACAAGTGTTACCATGCTACCGGAGTCCAGTAGAGCCTTGGCAGGAAGGTGGTTCACCCACACTTCACACTCAAATCATCCTGTCACCAGACCAAGATGAGTGGCACACACTCTTTGCACATAGAAGGAGCTTCTCCGACCAGTCTCGCAATCCATGGGCTCCTCCTGAAGTGGGCATTGTGCCCGGGTATGCCCCCAGGACTATCATCGCCAACACTGTAGGTCTCCCATCCTTGGGACAGGAACCAACCTTTGAGGTTCTGCAGAAGATGATGCAGGTTTGTGGGTTCCAACGTCTGGCAGGGCTTCACTCCTAGGTGCTGTGGTCGGTCTGGTTGCCCTTGGTGTGGGTTCCCGATGCTTGGCAGGCCCAAGCAGGTCCACCACCACGGTGTACCTTTCGACCAACTCAGCCAGCTGATCAGCGGTTGCAGGGTCTCCATGGCTTACCCAACACTGTAGGTCATCTGGCAAGGACTGCAGGTACCAGTCCATCACCACCCTTTCCACCATTTGTGGGCCTGACAACTTTTCTGGCTGCAGCCATTTTTAACCAGCTGTACCAGTTTGTGCATTTGGGACCTGGGTGGTCAGTCAGGTTTTTACCGCCAGCGATGCACCCTCTGAGCCCGGACAGCTGTGGTCACTCCTAGGCGGGCCAGAATCTCTGCCTTCAGATGCTCATAATCGCTGATGTGCTCAGTTGGGAGGTCAAAATAGGCCTTTTGTGGATCACTGATGACGAAAAGAGGAGATAATGCCGGCTCATTGGTAACGGGGCCACCCCTCTCTCTCCGCTATCCTCTCAAAGGTAGTGAGAAAGGCCTCTACGTCATCACTGGGTGTCAATTTTTGTAAGAAATGGCTGGCCCTCACAGACACTTGGTTGCCAGCGGCGACGACTGCTTGTTCTCGTCCCTGAGCCAGCTGATGTACTGCCTCCTGCAAGGCAGCCACCTGTGCTTGAGTGGACTCCTGCTGCTCAATAAATTGGGTGGCTAGCAAGCGTGTGCTTTCCTGCTGTGCAGCTACAGCCTGTGCCAGGGCCCTCTGCTGCTGAGCCATCGCTTCCTCATGGCGACGGTTTGCATCTGCTGAAGATTGCTGCTGGGTCACGGTGACTTGTGCCAAAGCCCTGATGACCTCCTCCATGTCTTTACCTGCTGCTTGCAGCGTCTGAGCTGACTTCACCCAAGACATGCCATTTGTACACTGTCTCTTTAAATGTCAGTTTTTAGTTTTAAATGGTTTTTGCAGCTGCAAATGCACTTTTGCCAGCATCCAAGACATCAGTTGTAAAGTTTAGGGGATAATAGCTCCTCAGGACCAAGTGCATAAACCGTTTAAACGTTAAACAAAAAGGCTTTTATTTGTAAGCAAATCAAAAATAAAGCTTCATTCAGCATACAGCACAAAGAAAAATTAAAGAAAAAGGCACATACAGTTTGTGGCTGAGTCTTCACCCCAGAGTTTTAAGAGTCCTTGTTGAACCTTTAGCAGCTTCCAAACAGGTACACAGCTCATCACGACAGGTGCAATCACCTACTCCTCCTCACCACCACCTATTCACTAATTCCTGTCTTTTATGAGCTGTTTCCTGGAGGCCTTTAACCCTCTTGGTGCTGAATCCCTGTGGTCAAGGGTGGAGGCTCTTTCCCACCCGAAAATCACTTCAGAGCCTCCCAAATTCCGGGTCCCAAATAACTCTCTGTAAAGATAAAGAGGACTGTGAGTCAGTCTTCTCCTGATTGACTCTACTCCCGGAATTCTTCACCCATTCTGGGTGACCCCCCTGAACACCACCCTGACTCCAAATACTGTGCTTTATAGCGCCCGTCCAGGACCCAACCTTGGCATCCTGTTCACTTGGATCAAAGTTTTATGTCAATATTTCTAAAAGACTTCTGGTCTTTGGAACAAAAAAAAACTGACTCTGTACCAGTTACCACTACTACTTTTAAAGCCCCTAGTCAATAAGCACAGAAACATTTATTTTTGTTGGGGCCTTGCTAATTTTGGGCCCTATGGCAACTGCTTAATTGCCTTACCAGTGAGTAAGTCCTAATCTTTTAAAATATGGTAGGCGGGGACACAAATATATTGGTTAGTAAGTCTCTATTGACATGAGGACCAAAAACAACCTACTAATCTTCTGTGCTAGTAGTTAACCTACTCCTTCCTTCCTTAAAAAAAAATACTATATATTTTTTGGTATAATTTTATCCAACTGAGCTCATTCATATACATAAATTAACTTAAAGGTCAACTAAACCTATAACCACTGAGAGGGCTATCAATTCCGAAGACTACAGTGTCCTTCTTAATTACTGTATCTCAGACTGATGTAACACACTAAGCATACTGTATGTAGCTTGAAGTGGCTATATGAAACACAGGTAGACTATCAACTAACTTAACACAAGAAGGGGAAGCAGGTGTTTGTTCCTACAGTGTATCAAATTCTGCTCAGCCTTGAACAGAAAAAATATACTAAGCCATATGGCTGTATAAACTGAGAGCTTAGGGAAATGCTGGCTTTTACCGCACTAAAATAAGTCCAGACTGCAGTGTCAGTTCACATTAACTCTGTTGTCCCATTCACTCCAGTAGATTTCCTGGGCATCCACATAGTAGGTCTGCTGACATCTAGAGCAACTCTTCTTATTTTATAAAAGCATGAGAGGCAACTTAGATCCAATGCCATAGATTATGCATTGCTCTGTGTCATTGTGGAACAAGTATGATGCTCTATTAAGCAGAACTATAGTATATTGGGTAAAGAAAAGTATAATAAGATCTGGATACCAAAAGTCCTAAAATAAAGATCCTGTTGTCCCATTAATTAACAGAACAATTAGTCACACATGACAATACTTCCTGTAGTGACAAGCTAATGAAAAGGCTGTCATATGAGATATCTTATGTAACATTCTGATGGCATACATCAAAATAGAAAGCATAATAGTCCTTGCATATCTAGTAATCCATTAGATTTAATACTCATAAGCATACAGTATGTCACATAAGTAGATGCATGCATATGATTTGTTTAATAACAACAGCCTAAAAATTGAAACTCCCATGAAAACAGCAGCCCAGAGCACAAGTTTATTAAACCAGATCTGTTGCACTTTCCCTGTACGTGTGTCTGGTGGATGTTATGTCATAAGCAAGCTAGGCTCCACCTGACATGTTTTGTCACAGGGAATGTTGACAGGGGCCAAAAGTTCCCTGTGATGAAATGCATTGGGTGGAGCTTAGTTTGCTGATGTCATCTGATCTTCCAGACACATCGGAGAGGACTTTTCATGCCTGTTTTCCATTTCTTTTGTGAGTACCCTACTTATTAAAACAGAACAGTTTTAAATGATATTAAACCATTTGGCCTTCATTTTTTCCACATAATCCTTTTGCATATTCTGTCTATTAATCAACAATAATGGGAATTATTATTTAAGGTACTTATATAGCGCCGTCAATTTACTCAGCGCTTTTACATATACATTGTACATTCACATCGCTCCCTACACTCAAGGAGCTTACAATCTAAGGTCCCTAACTCACATTCATATACTAGGGCCAATTTAGACAGAAGCCAATTAACCTATCAGCATGTCTTTGGAGTTGTACTCATATGTTTTTACATCTTGTTTATATATTGTAGATCTCATTTATATACATTTTTTCAGCTTGCGTTTACACTTATTTATACTGGTCTATAGTTGAATGTCCACTATGAACTGATTTAAAGGAACAGTGCCCTTTATTATTTAGACTGAGTGTATAGTACTCACATATATATAAAGTGGAACATACAGAATTTACTTAGTGTGTTTGCCTTGTATTTGGATAAAAGGGAGTGTAGCTTTCCCCTTCCCCCTTTTGTAGGTTGATACACTGAGCACAGAAGTATATACTGGTTATATTTATATTTTTCAGAGCACAAGTTTGCAAACATTGGAGGGGAAAGCAGGTATCCAAACTTGTATTCCACTTCACTTTGTTCAGTATACAGTGTTTGTATTTTCCAACAAAAGTGCTGGACTGAAACATTTTGACCCCAACATTATTCAATGCAATAGATCTATTTCTGCACTATTTGTAATCATCAGGGTGAGTATGGAGAGTACACATATGTGCCTCCTGCATTTGAAAAAACTCCATAAATGCTGCGACATTTTGGCTGCAAAACCTGCAGATATTAGTACACGAGTGCCACACATCATACCTGACCCTGCCTGCAATAGTTATGCAATATAAATAATGAACATAAACGTCACCAGCACTATACCCGCAGTGTAGTAATGTCTGTCAGAGACATAATGCTTGACATGGATTATAGGCACTGAAAAAGTATAACACTAAATGGTGCATACTGTAAGTTCAGTAACTGATAACAGTGTACAGAAGATCACAAAGTTCTGCTCCGCAGCCAACGAAGTTCAGGACTTTTGTTAAACCTTTGACCCTGAGACTCTGGGCAACACAGTCAACTTAAAATACATAACTTTATAAAATACTGGAACAATCTCACGTGGCCTGATAATGATGGCTGAAGCATATATCCATAAGATGTCATGGCATCTGATAATGAGTCAGCAGGACAGGCTAATCACAGACATCTCATGATATAGAAGCCATGCCACCTCTTGGACATTGAAGTTCACCAAAAGAGCAACTGGGAAGTTATTATACAAAGGCAAAATTGTATTCCTAAATTTACCATATAATGTTCTTTTTTTACCCAGTAAAAACATGGTATATAAATCAGTGCAATAATATAAGTAATGCAATTCCTTCCCCAAACCTCCTGTAGTGCTAGTCCCAAACAAATGAATAAAGCTCACAGCAATGAAAAAACTCACAATCCATATATTTTCCCATCCGTGGGTGTTAACAGAGAGTGGGGTTGTTCCAAAAGAATGGTCTTGTTTTCTCTTATAAGGCCATAGGCCTCACCATACGTACCTCTCCAAAGAGGTCCGCACTCCTTGGCCATCCTATCCTCTACTCTTTTAGACCCAAAACCCCTCTTTTCTATTGTTCCCGCCACACTGTCCTTAGCTTCATGACAATGGATGGGTAAAACCTATTAAGGGCAGTAATCCCCTCTTACAAGTGCTGGGATCATTGATGGCAGAATGGAGAAGTGGCATACAGCTAAGGCCCCAATGTGCAGGCCACGTCTCCTGAAATGTTTTGGCATCCTTAAAGGGTGAATCTGCCATACTGTGTACACAGAAAATATAAAATTGCTTGGATCAGGAAATTTTTTTTGTTGGCCTCCAAGCAATTTTTAATCATTCGAATTTAGCTCTGCTATACATTTTAATGGGATTATGCAATCCATAGTGGAAAATATGTTTTCCGCTATAAAAAATAAATATCTCTATAATTGTTTTGTTTTGTAATTTTTAGTACAATTTCCAAAAATATAGTCTTCATTTAAGGTGGATAGCCAAAGATGTTTACTAAAAGCCAAGTATCATACCTTAAAAGGATGGTTCCTTTCGGCAATAGGGCTAATTGGAAGTGAAGCTGTGCTACTTGCTGGGCTCATCTCAGTGCTCTGTAAGCGAAATAGACAAAATAGGTGTTTACTCTTTCAATATAAACATCAAAGAGCATACAGAAGAGACAGAAGAGATAGATTGCTGTTCAAATGCTTTCACAAACAGCACCTTAGATCAAATTTATATCAGTATCTCGTGCTTTTACAGCTTATTTTGGTTGGTGTACATGTTATAGTGCTATTCAGTCAAACAAATGCTAAAGTCCTTTGACAGCTTGTCTACACGCTCCTAGGAGGATTGTGATAGCAGCAAAACCAAAAGATAAAGTTGTCTACAATGTACAAATGTGGTAATGTGACAGCAAGGGGACATGGTTAATGTGAAGAGTAAGAAACTTGATCCAAGGGAAAATCCACCAATACACAAATATGTGACATGCAACAGATTGGTGCAAACAAGTAAAAAGCATACATGATACTATCCAAATGTGAAAAGGGCACAAACTGCTGCTGTATAATAAAAAAAATGGTAAGAAATATTTGTGTAAACAATACAAACAAAACAATGAATGCAGTTCAATAAAATATTAGCTCACTGTACTTCTTTGTAGTCAAACCGCTAACATTTGCAATTCCGGATGGGCATAACCTTATAAGGCTTAAGAGATAGAAGGGGGTGGGGCAATGGAAGACTTTGAAATTCAGACTGAGCATATATCCATAAAAGGCGCAGCAAAGCAAAATGTTTACAGAAAGAGCTAACATTTGTATTTCATTTTAGCTGTATCTACCTTTGGATCTAGTGACTATTTTGATTTTCAGTTATCACTGAAGGTAACCTCTGCTTTTTTCAACATGTGCTCAAGGTTAGTTGCCCAAGTTTGTAACATTTGCTTTAATATTCATAAACAAGAACATGGAATATTAAAGCACCCACCATTAACCTAGATATATAATAACTATATTCTTTATTATGCACAATATATACAGTACCTACTAAAAAACATATACCCACAATTGATTACTATCACAGTAAAAGAGATCATATCTAAAATTACCTAGGAAATCCAAACCCCAAATTGTGTACATGATTGTATACTAATTTGATAAAATAATTATAGATAAATTATATATACTGTAAATGTTACTCAGTTCCCATCTTCATGTACAGAAGACCTTTGAAAGAAAATAATGGCCTAGCTTGCCTAAAATGTGCAACATTTTCTAAATAATTAAAGGAAGCAACTAAAACATATAAGCTTAAAAAAAAAAATTAAAGTTGCGTACACATGGACTTTTCGACCAGACTGGTCCGACGGACTTTCCGACGAACTTTCAACAGACTTTTGACGGACTTCCGACTGACTTTTTAATGAATGGACTTGCCTACACACGATCACACCAAAGTCCAACAGATTCGTACATGATGGCGTACACCGGACTAAAATAAGGAAGTTGATAGCCAGTAGCCAATAGCCTCCCTAGCGTCTTTTTTTGTCCGTCGGACTAGCATACAGACGAGCGGATTTCTGGGTCCGGCGGAGTTACGACCCAAGGAATTGAAGCATGTTCCAAATCTAAAGTCCATCAGATTTTCGACTGGAAAAGTCCGCTGAAGATCCGATGAAGCCCACACACGATCGGATTGTCCGCCGGACTTGGTCCGTCGGACCAGTCCAGTCACAAAGTCTGACCGTGTGTACGCTGCATTAGGAGAAATGAAGGAAAACCAAAAATTATGAACAAAAAAAAAATCTGAAAAAAATGGAAAAGGTAATGGAAGAGAGAATAAAGTTTATGGTTAATTTAGGGTAATACAAGTCTAAAAAAAAGGAACTTTTTAAAATAATAATAATTATAATAATAATAATATATACAATGTCTTTTTAACAATTACAGGTCTGCTGATACTGACGCTATGTGCAGGACAAGCCTTTGATCTGTACAAAACTAAAATACATTGTACCAACACTGCTACAATGAATTTAAAACTACTTCAGCTCTCTGAACATAAGTAATACATCTAGGGTCTGAAGAGTTTAAAGCCTAGTTTAGCTTAAAGAAAGAAGCTTAAAGAAAAAAACAGCACATAGGACATAACTTGCAGTCAGTAGGACATGTTCCTTGCACTGGTTCCTCTTCTTTAAGTAGAAATCCTCCTCTGACCCTGCTCTCTCCCACCCCTACCACCATAATCTTCCAGTACAGCAAGGGTTAATAGAACTTAGATATCATAGAAGCTGTAGTATGACTTCTATGAATAGAGCAACTAGGCAGAAAGGACATGCATAGGCTCTCTTAATGTACTATTAACCCCCCTCTGCACTGAACAAAGTGGTGGTGGGGCAGGGGGTCAGGGACAGAGGAAGATTTCATTTAAAGAAGAGGCATCAGCACATGGTCCATGTCCTACTGAATGTAAGTTATGCCTCCACTTCCACTGACCCCCCCCCCCCCCCCAGATTTCCTGAGCTCTGACATGATTTCTGAAACCTGGGACCACAAATAAAATGTGTCCAGAATGGTGAGCAGGAGAAGCCAATCTGCACTGTATAAAGCTCAAAGCATTCAGCTCTGAGCATTTTCAGCTTCAAAGCTGTCATTCCCCAGCTTTTGTGGCTGGGAAAGTAACTAATCAAGCGTGATCTGAGTTTGAATAGCTGGGGAGGCATTAGAGATCCAAAAGATCCCTGATGTCTCCTTAAAGAGTGCCTGTCACCTGTCACACATGCATGAACTTCATGTACATTTGCAATTGGGTATGTACCAAGGAAATGATGTACTGTTTAAGTTATAAATATACTTTATTATCTTTTTTTTTACTTTGTTGCTACTACAAGGGTGCTAACAAGCTTCCTATGTGATAGCATTGCAGAGTGACAGGTTCCTGTTATGAAGACATAAAGGGTCTATTATCTCTTCAATGTCTCCCTGACCTCCACTGCAGCTAATCAAGCACACATTGTGAGGGGGAGGGTGGCACCTTCAAAGAAAATCACTTGTATTTGAAAGTCAGATGAAAAAATGAATACCAAGCTGTGAGCTTGTTTTAAACTTTTGGACACCAGGATGTTTATACATTGCCTTGAAAAAAGTATTCACACCCCTTGAAATTTTCTACATGTTGTCATGTTACAACCAAAAATGTAAATTTATTTTTTGGGGGATTTTATGTGATAGACCAACACAAAGTGGCACATAATTGTGAAGTGGAAGGAAAATGATAAATGGTTTTCATTTTTTTTTTACAAATAAATATGTGAAAAGTGTGGTGTGCATTTGTATTCAGCCCCCTTTACTCTGATACCCCTAACAAAAATCTAGTGGGACCAATTGCTTTCAGAAGTCACCTAACTAGTAAATAGAGTCCACCTGTGTGTAATTTAATCTCAGTATAAATACAGCTGTTCTGTGAAGCCCCCAGAGGTTTGTTAGAGAACCTTTGTGAACAAACAGCATCATGAAGGCCAAGGAACACACCAGACAGGACAGGGATAAAGTTGTGGAGAAGTTTAAAGTAGGGTTGGGATATAAATACATATCAAAAGCTTTGAACATCTCATGATGCCCTGTTCAATCCATCATCCAAAATGGAAAGAGTATGGCACAACTGCAAACATGCCAAAACATGGCTGTCTATCTAAACTGACAGGCCGGGCAAGTAGAGCATTAAATCAGGAAAGCAGCCAAGAGGCCCATGTTAACTCTGGAGGAGTTGCAGAGATCCACAGCTCAGGTGGGAGAATCTGTCCACAGGACAACTATTAGTCGTGCACTCCACAAATTTGGCCTTTATGGAAAAGTGGCAAGAAGAAAGCCCTTGTTAAAATAAAGCCATAAGAAGTCAATTGGCAGTTTGCGAGAAGCCATGTGGGGGACACAGCAAACATGTGAACGAAGGTGATCTGATCAGATGAGACAAAAATTGAACTTTTTGGCCTAAAATCAAAATGCAATGTAAGGCGGAAAACTAATGCTGCACATCACCCTGAACACACCATCCCCACCGTGAAACATGGTGGTGGCTGCATCATGTTGTGGGGATGCTTTTCTTCAGCAGGGACAGGGAATCTGGTCAGAGTTGATGGGAAGATGGATGGAGCCAAATACAGGGCAATCTTAGACCAAAACCTGTTAGAGTCTGCAAAAGACTTGAAACTAGGGTGGAGGTTCACCTTCTAGCAGGATTTCGACCCTAAACATACAGCCAGGGCTACAATGGAATGGTTTAGATCAAAGCATATTCATGTGTTAGAATGGCCCAGTCAAAGTCCAGACCTAAATCCAATTGAGAATCTGTGGCAAGACTTGGAAATTGCTGTTCACGGATGCTCTCCATCCAATCTGACAGCTTGAGCTATTTTGAAAAGAAGAATGGGCAAACATTTTACTCTCTAGATGTGCAAAGCTAAGTAGGGACATATCCAAAAAGACTTGCAGCTGTAATTGTAGCAAAAGGTGGTTCTACAAAGTATTGACTCAGGGGGGCTGAATACAAATCCACAGCACACTTTTCAGATATTTATTTGTAAACAAAAATTAAAACCATTTGTCATTTTTCTTCCACTTCACAATTATGTGTCACTTTGTGTTGGTCTATCACATAAAATCCCAATAAAATACATTTACGTTTTTGGTTGTAACATGACAAAATGTGGAAAATTTTAAGGGGTATGAATAGTTTTTCAAGGCACTGTACTGTAAATGTGCAAAGGGTTCAAGTCCAACAGGTGACATCCTTATTTACTGCTTCCTGGGTCAGCCTTCCTTTCTGGACAGAGGTGATGATGTTGATTTACTGTCTGCCGAGTATGATAAAAGCTAAAAGATGACATCAGAAGCTGAATCATTGAAACAAAAAGATGAGTAATCGGGACCTATGTATGACACCTATCTGGCTGTGCAGCTTGCTAAATATATATAAATCACAAAATTGGTTGTAGAGAATTAAAAAACATTAAGCATACCGGTATATCAATTTCCATATAGTTTTTAGGTGTTTTTTGATATGGCAGAAAGATTATGACTACTGCGCCCCGTATATTCATAACCCAGATAGCTTGCCAACAAAATTTTGAACTGTAATGCCCCGTACACACGGTCGGACATTGATTGGACATTCCGACAACAAAATCCTAGGATTTTTTCCGACGGATGTTGGCTCAAACTTGTCTTGCATACACACGGTCACACAAAGTTGTAGGAAAATCCGATCGTTCTGAACGCGGTGACGTAAAACACGTACGTCGGGACTATAAATGGGGCAGTGGCCAATAGCTTTCATCTCTTTATTTATTCTGAGCATGCGTGGCACTTTGTCCGTCGGATTTGTGTACACACGATCGGAATTTCCGACAACGGATTTTGTTGTCGGAAAATTTTATCTCCTGCTTTCCAACTTTGTGTGTCGGAAAATCCGATGGAAAATGTCCGATGGAGCCCACACACGGTCGGAATATCTGACAACACGCTCAGATCGGACATTTTCCATCGGAAAATCCGACCGTGTGTACGGGGCATAAGTCTTGTTAACTTTCTGCACATTTTCACTGGCAAGTTGTACACTTGCAGAGCACTTTAAGCACTAGCTCTAGTTGACCCTTTTCCAATTTGTAGCAAATTTGCATGGCAAGTCTCTAGCAAGAGCAAAGTTGCAGTGGTGAAACTACAGCAAGAGCTCTGCAAGTCACAGTGAGCCCTGTGGTGAGATGACTATTGTACATCATAACTGAACCAGAACTTGCAACAGACTTGTATAATGTTTGCAAAGAAACTTTATCTGAAGTCATGCACTGCAGACCTAATTGCAATTGTACAAACTTGTGAAGCCTAGCAAGTATAGCAATAGCTTAGCAAGTCATTTTAAAAAGTGCAGCTCAATTGCTTGTTATCTGGGAAAGCATGCATGTTCTTCATGGCTGTGGCTAGTTTTACCAGGCTAGGCAACAAGTACGCTCTCTCCGGCATATTGGTCTATTGTGGTAATATGTATCCCTTTGTCCTACACACGTTACTGTGT
The DNA here is from genome assembly GCA_037952925.1 of Lithobates clamitans. Taxonomy (NCBI): domain Eukaryota; kingdom Metazoa; phylum Chordata; class Amphibia; order Anura; family Ranidae; genus Lithobates; species Lithobates clamitans. The sequence goes on along the minus strand of JBBGZY010000787.1, from coordinate 5,996,706 downwards.
GGCAAATCTTCAGAGCTTGCAACAAACTGAACTTCACAGAGATTACAATGATTAGAAATTAATTTAACATTTATTAGATACAGCCCTAGACATACAAGACCTTTTCAAAGTAAATCTTTCCTAGGAGACATTTGGGCACTGTCATACTGCTTAAAGTGATTGTAAAGTCTAGTTTTCCCTATAAAAATAACAAACATGTTATACTTACCTGCTCTGTTGCAGTGGATTTGCACAGAGCAGCCCAGATCCTCCTCTTCTCGGGTCCCTCTTCTGTGATCCTGGCCCCTCCCTCCTGTTCAGTGCCCCCACAGCAAGCAGCTTGCTATGAGGGCACCCGAGCCAAGTCACAGTTCCCTGTGTCCAATCAGACACGGAGCCCTGACCTGTTCCCACCCCCTTTCTCTCCTTATTGGCTTGTGGACTTTGATTGACAGCAGCGACAGCCAATGGCACCGCTGCTGTGTCTCAGCCAATCATGAGGGAGAATCTCGGGTGGCTGAAATACTTGTGGACATCGCTGGACAGAGGGAACTCAGGTAAATGTTAAGGGGTAGTGAGGGGGGCTGCTGCACACAGAAGGTTTTTTATCTTAATGCATAATATGCATTAAGATAAAAAACCTTCTGACTTTACAATCCCTTTAGGGGGGTTTGAAGCCTCTTGTTATATGATATGATGAGGTGCAATCATTTTTTTTCATATTCCAGTGTGTGATTGCAGCAATCTTATACAGCAGATGGTGCTTAGAACCAAAGCGGACACCAATCTACATTTTTTGCTGGCTGAGATTCTGAGTCATTCATCAAATAAGAAAACAGGAAATGGGCTAGCAGGACATTTATGATTGCAGGTTATTGCTGGTATTAACGTCAGAGAATATTGCGGCTGTGCACCCTGAATGAAAATAAATACAGCATTGTCATATTTGATTGAAATGTACCTTTAATACATTCGATTTAAAATCCCCAAAAATACAAACTGATGCCTTGCGTCAAAAGTCAAACAAATGAACTGTAAAAAATGTATTTTTTTTACATATCTGCTGTGATAGTTAGCGAGTATTTACATCTATAGGTTTCTTTAGCCTCTTATAGAAGCTTTTACAAATACAGGATGAAAGAAGCAACTCAGCAGGTAGTCTGTATCCCCTGAGTCACTTTTAAATGCAACATTGACTAAAGTGTGCTTTTAACTGATCTGTTGTCAAGTGATTTGGGTAACCGAGATGATGTCTTTTTTTTTCTGTTTTTTCTGTATTTATTATAACAATGATATAAACATCTACGCTATATTGTCAAAAGTATTGGGACACCTGCCTTTACACACACAGGAACTTTAATGTCATCCCAGTCTTATTCTGTAGAGTTCAATATTGAGCTGGCCAACCCCTTGCAGCTATAACAGCTTCAACTCTTCTGGGAAGGCTGTCCACAAGGTTTAGGAGTGTGTATATGGGAATGTTTGACCATTCTTCCAGAAGTGCATTTGTAAGGTCAGGCAGTGGATGTTGGAAGAGAAGGCCTGGCTCACAGTCTATGCTCTAATTCATTTCAAAGGTGTTCTGTTAGGTGGAGGTCAGGTCTCTGTGCAGACCAGTCAACTTCCTCCACCCCAAACTCGCTCATCCATGTCTTTATGGACCTTGCTTTGTGCACTGGTGCGCAGTCATGTTGGAACAGGAAGGTAAATCCCCAAACTGTTCCCACAAAATGTGTATGCATTACAAATATGTGAGATGTTTGGTATATAGGATCCCAAAAACAATCAATTAATCCATCATCTTATTTTTCTGCAACATTAAACAACTGATCAGAAATCAATCAGACCAACTTTAAAGTGCAATTCATAAAATTACCTAACTATAATAAGAAAAGATGAAAAAGAACATAACATAATCAGTGCAGGTCATCCATTAGTTTGATATACTGTATATTTAGTGCTTGCTAGAAGTAGTAGTCCAATAGCCTCTGAAGAGTTACAGGTTACTATTGTTTACTTACTAAGACTACTCCAAGGTTGCCCCTTTATTAAGTTCTATTAGTGTAATTGGTGATATTTCTACAACTACCACCGATGGTACCTTAATGCTTACATATACTGAAACTCTGTCAATTGCTTTGAATAAAATCACCTGAATGTGCCTGACAAAATGACTGTTGACAGCTGTCAACAATTTGATCTATTTCTCTGGAAATTTGCAAGTTAGTTACACATGAATATTTCCTAAAATGACATACACATCAAATTCAGAAAAAGGTTTACTACCTTGACTTTCAAAGGAGTCATTATTTTTATTTTGGATTTTGTGGGGTAAAAAAGGAGACACAACTAAAATAAAACTTAATTCCGGTACATAAAACAGTATTATTATTACTCTCCTTCTAAATATGCAAAACGTCCAAAGCACAGCATCCTTAATTATGCAGCACTGTGCAGCTGGGCAGACTACCTATTGTATCTCATTTAGAAACTTGTGCTAGTTTAATGAGCACCAGTAAAAATAATTTCAGTTCATGCTGTGCTAGTGCTATACTATGTTATCTCTTGTCCAATGCGGAATCTGCTTGCCTTGGTTTTCAATGAGAAATACATTTGATGGATGCCAGAACCATACTGCAGTAAAACTGGAATCCTTCATTTACCCTTGAGTTTGGACTACAATGTATCAAGCACAAATTAGCTACATCATCATCAGTATCATTAGCACCCTATGCTAGTGTAAAAAAAATAAAAGTTTGGTAAAACATGGCTACTCTGGTGTACTTTGTACATGGCTGGTCCGATGAACTCTAATGAAACTTGGGTATTCCAAAAAGTGAACCCACCTCTGAATGTTCTTAAACCATACCTTATTCAAACAGAACATGGTAGTATAGTGGTTCATTTCTAGCCCTCAATACACACCCACGAAGCATGTTTCCTCCACTGTTTGATGGAGGCAACACAGCATTTATTAGCAACCTATGAAAGAACATTAACTGCTTTGCCTGTGAGTCTGTGAAAGGAAATTAAAAACATTAGGAGACCTTAAGAGCTGTAAATGAGTACAGCTATGGTTCATACAATGCAATGAATGACTGGAAAACCCAGGAGGCAACCATGGTCTACTAACTACAGTTGATGCCTATATATACCTACAACTAGCAGAACCTGGGAATTTGGCCAACTGGGTTAGTTATCTGTAAAAATTATGAAGCAGAGAAGATAGTTCACAAGTTAAGGAAGCTACTGTGAGAAAAAAAAACACAAAACAATTTTACAAAATTTAAAATAACCTTGTGATACAAATTATTGTTTCATGACACAAACAGCTTAAAGGTCAATTAAGATTTTAAGTAATGATGAGTTGAATGTACCTGGGTTCACTTTGGGCTCTTGTCAAAGTTCCCTCCCCAGCATGTTAAGGATATGTGGCCTGGTATGATTCAGTTATAGAAAGGGTGTGTTCTTGTCACCCCCCCCCCCTTCCCAGTCTGCCAGGCTACATACCTGGATAAGAGTCTGGTGTTGACTTTTGCGGGGTCTTGAAGGGCCTGGTATTAATAATTGGCACTTTTTTAAAACTATCCCTGCCCCCTTTGCCCACATGGCCAATTTTCCAGCCATGTAGTGAATGGGGTTGTTGAGTGACATCACTGGTTAAGGACTCAGCAGTGCCTGCACCTGCCAACAACCTTGTAAACTTAACAATTGCTGACAACGAGAGACTGTCATGTATAATAGCAGCAGTAATACTGCTATTATATATGACGTTCGGCTCCTGCTGAATAGGTATTGTAAATGCACAGGCATTCGTTCAAACCACTGAACAGCTAGGATTTGGTTCTAACTTGTGTTTGAACTTAAAGCGGAAGCAAACCCATCTATAAAACAGTTTCATTTCCTGGCACATGCCGGAAATGTAACACTCCCATTGGTTGGGCTCTCAACCACACTGTCAAACCATCCAATGGCTGGTGTCAAAACTGATCACATGTGCAGCATCATGGCATTTGTAGATTAAACAGAGGCAAAGATGGCAGGTTCCTTGGCTGAAAACGATAGGGGGGTTTACTTACACTTTAACCTTAAGATAATCCCTAATCCTATTCTAGCGTTAGTCAGAATGGACACATTTATGTGTTAATTTAGTTAGGACCTAGTAATTTTTTCTTTTCATTAAAGTTTTTAGTTGGAAAAAGATATAGAAACATTTGTCTATCTAAGCAGTTTAATTCTACATCCATACATAAGCATCTTCTGGTTGATTTTGTCTGACAAGTGATTTTGTCTACCCCTGTGATCTCTGATTTCATTGCTGCAAGAAGGCATTAGTATATCCTATATCCTATATGCTGTTACATAAACAATAGATTGAGTAACAACATTGTTTGCCATTTTGAATGTTGCTGACTTTCTATTCTCATCTCTCTAATATTTTATTTACAGTACGAATAGACATATCTTCATGATTTATGTATAACCTGAGAAGGGAACTTATATGATGTAAACATGTTGATAGACTAAATGAGAACCAGTCTCCAACTGTCATCTGTAATAATCTGAATCTCCACTCTTGAAATCAAAACCGCACTTCTCTGGGGTTGCCTTTTATTTTATTACTTACTTATTTTCTCTACCTACCAGAGAAAAAGTGTCAAGTTGAATGACTTGCTATGAGGGAATCACATCTCCTTCCTGAGCTTGGTAATGAAAACAGATGCTAAAAAATCTGTCATATTCAGTAAAAAGGTTACTGTCAGAATTACATGAAAGAAGATAAAAAGCTTTGTTAATTTGCCGATCCTGCCCTCCTTTCACAGCTTGGTCAGAATGCTATTTATCAGTACAGAGCTTAGGTAGGACACAGGCCATCTTCAAGGAGCCTTACAACATGACACTGGGCTGATATTCCTGCTCTGACATGAAGAAAATACAAGTGAATAATAGCATACACACCTATGAACAGATTCCAGATTTTTACAAATGCCCATGCCCAAGTGGTTCTCTTTAAGAAGGTGCCCAGATGTGTATACTCTCCAACTATCCACAGGGCACAGAACTTTTACTTTTAATTAGAAAACACAGAATTCAACTTTTATCATCTGGAAAAAAAGTATTACATTTATTTATTTATTATTTTCTTTTATTGTTTTTTTTTGTTTTTTGTTTTTTTTGTTTTTTACTATTCTATGTATATTGCTAGACATTTTTAATATCTAATATAAATGCTCTGCCACTAACCATGAATGCAATCCTACTCCCTTATGATTGGCTATTCAGAAGAGAAAGACTACACAGCTATAACTGACAGCTAGCTGGGGGCCCCTGACAGTTCTCACATTACATTTACATAAATAAAACATTTGTTTTAGATGCATGGAACTTAGCAAAGCTGTGTATTGCTTGAAGGAGTTGCGAAAAAAAATCTAAAGAGCTTGAGGAAAGCACGTCCTTTTTTCAGACTGAACAGCAGCAAACGTAAAACTTAAATTAAAACAGAGAGAGTGACAAGTTACCTAGGGCAAATAAAAGAAATAGAGAAAAATGTAGCAATTAAAATCTAATCCTGACAAATATGTATTTGTAAATAAGGCTACTAGGTGGTCAAAGTTATCATTACTATCTGCCAATTTCTTCACTTTTCCATTCCCTACAGATGCAGAAAAGTAGCAGCTAGAAAAGCTTGAAACCAGGATTCAATAATCCATTAACAAAGAACTCCAACCAATCTGAGGAATTCATTTTAGGCATTTTTACAGAAATTATTTAGATGCATTAAAATAAAAATCTAAATTTTCAAGCCACCTAAATCTTTCAAATACATCTGGAATGGCAGATTTAGAATTTGGCAAACACATAAAATAGGTAACAACTTGTTCTACAATAGTATTATTAATAATAATCAATTATAACCATACTAGCATATTTAATAGAGATGAGTGAATTTTGATTAGTGGTGGTTAGGCCAAACTTTAAAAAAAATTGCTAACCTTAGAGATTCAGAATTTTAAAACTGTATGTTACAATAGGCAATAGGCAATATTAATCCAAACCAAAAGACTGAATTGCAGGGCAGCAAATAATGGTTCACTGTGAAGAATTTCTTTAACCGCTTCAATACAGGACACTTATACACCTTCCCAGACCAATTTTCAGCTTTCAGCACTATCACAATTTGAATGACAATTGCATGGTCATGCAACACTGTACCCAAACAAAATTTTTATTATTTTTTCCCCCACAAATAGAGCTTTCTTTTGGTGGTATTTAATCACCTCTGGGGTTTTTATTTTTTGCGCTACAAACAAAAAATGACGAAAATTTTGAAAAAAAAGTTTTTTCTTTGTTTCTGTTACAAAACTCTTTAAATAAGTAAGTTTTCTCCTTCACTGATGGGCACTGATGAGGCTGCACTGACGAGCACTGATGAGGCAGTACTGATTGGCACTGATGAGGTGGCACTGATTAGATCGCACTGATGATGAGGCACTTATATTCAGCACTGATAGGCACTGATATACAGCACTGATAGGTGGAACTGATGGGCACTCATAGGCGGCACTGAGTGGCATTGGAGGGCATGTATAGGTGGCACTGGTGGGCATTGATCACAGGGCGGCACTGGTAGTTGGCACTGATAAGCAGCATGGATCAGAGGCACTGGCAGGCATCATTGATGGGCACAGAGTGCCATCCCTAATGGGCAATGATTGCCATCCCTGGTGGGCTCTAGTGGGCTTACCTGGTGGTCATGGGTGGGCATCCCTCATGCCATGGGTGGGAACCCCTGCTGGCCATGGCTGGGCATCCTCGGGGGGCTGCACTGATAAGCAAGCAGTGCAGACCACCCGTCAGGAGAGCAGCCGATTGGCTCTTCTCTAGTCGCCTCTGTCAGCACGAGTGGAGGAAAAGCAGATACCTCGACCGGAGATGCGGTGTGTCTGACTGACACACCACACCACTGATCGCCACGCTGCGTGCTCTCACGGATGCGCAATTGTCGCTTTGCCTGTTGGACGTCATATGACACCCAGTCAGGATAATGGTACTTTCCGGCCGTCATTTTGCTATAGGCCGGGCGGGAATTGGTTAAGAAGCTCCTGTCAGCCCATCTTAGTCAATAGAGCCAAAAAAAGCCTGAACCACTTCCTTTTAAAATTTTACCACTGAGACCGACAGTCAAGCTAAGAGTTCCTAAGCAACAGTTGAAGCCAGAAGCAGCTTTTGTAACAGTTCTTCCTAGAAGCCTTTTAACCACATCAGCCCCGGAAGGTTTGCACAAAAGTTATAGCGCCTACAAAATAGAGATGTAGTAATGGCGGCGATCTGCGATTTTTATTGGGACTTTGACATTGTGGCGGACAGATCGGACACTTCTGACACTTTTTGGGGACCATTGACATTTATACAGCGATCAGTGCTATAAAAATGCACTGATTACTGTGTAAATGTCAATGGCAGGGAAGGGGTTAACACCAGGGGGCGATCAAGGGGTTAACTGTGTTCCCTAGGTGTGTTTCTAACTGTTAGGGGATAGGAATGACTAGAGGAGGAGCCAGATCATTGTTCCTACATAGTAAGAACAGACGATCTGTCTCTCCTCTCTTGTCAGACCCTGGATTTGTGTGTGTCAGAATCGGGATATGTGTCTGTCTCTCGTCCCCTGTCAGAACTGGGATTTTAAATTTCCCCAGCTGAATTTGAATTTGAATTTCTGTGTTATTTTTAGGAAAAAGGATTCTTAACCACATGCCGACCGGCTCACGCCGCTGTACATTGGCAGAATGGCACCGCTGGGTGAATCGCCATACCTTTAAAAGCTTGAGGCGCACGACCGCTGCACAGCGGGAGACCCGCTGCGCATGGCCGGCAGGCGCGATCGCCGTCGTCCACCTGCGATCAGGGGCATGAGAGTCAGATCCGGGATTTGTGTGAAATCCCGGTTCTGGCTCTCGTGCCCAGGATCACGGGTGACCGGCGGCATTTGTGCCCGCCGGCCATGCACAGTGGGTCTCTCACTGTGCAGTGGTCGTGCGCCTCCGGCTTTTAAAGGAGCCGCCATAAGGGTATGGCGGTTCGCCCAGCGGTGCCATTCTGTGGACAGATATAGGCGTGAGCCAATCGGCAAGTGGTTAAGAATCCTTTTTACAAAAAATAAAACAGAAATTCAGCTGGGGACATGCAAAATCATGAAACTCATTCATGAAAATGGAAGAATCTAACATTATCCAAATTTCAGGATCAGCAAAAATAAGTATATCAGATCACTCAGATTGTCTATATTTCTCTGTGTCAACATTTCCTTTCATCTATTATACCAACAGTTTATGTTTTGTGGATATCTTTACAGGTGGGTATGTCATATTGGTGACACGGTACTTACTACAGCTGTACATAATAATGGTACACCTCCACCTGTTTGTGTACCATTATTTTTATAATCAAACAAAGATGGACTGACGGACAGATTACAATTCATTTTAATCTACTGTGTTACTTTTCCCTTTGCTTTTTAGTAAAATTATTTAAGTCTTTCTAAACGTCATTGTACCATCATAGCATAAAATTATTTACTGCAGAACTAGAAGCACAGAACAGTTAATGCAAATCCTAATTAGGAAGAAAATAGAAATAAAAGAAAGCAAAAAGGTGAATCACAAGAAGCTGAACACAAACTAAAATAATGCTATATTTGAAATTTATTTTCAAACGTTATTCAATTTGTATGGACTAATACAGCACTAAAAATATGGAAATTAGAAAACTTACACTGCAAAAATAATACCATAATTACCTCTTCTTTTCTGCATGACTTTTTGTCAAGGACAAGAAACACCTTCTGCAGTCATCTCTGTAAGCTGCCTGACTGTAACTATAATTATTTGTCTTAAACACCATTATGATCAGTTACATGACTGAACAGTAAGCAGGTTGTTTGCAGAATATAAATGAACAAGATGCAGACAAGAGGATTCTATACTGCACTACACAGCAAACTGCATAACCTTGTAGCAGACCAGAAATAAACAGAGAAACTGCTAGCAAAAAGAAGGCCGACTTGTCTTTGACCTTTCAGCCTGTCTCCACTAGATTATCTTTATACATTTCTTATCTACAAACTGTCATTCAACTGTCTCAGTTTTTCACAAAAGCATGAAATAATAAAGTCTGTCAATTTGCCACCCATGGACAGCCAAAAGCAAAAACTGTTTGTCCTTCAGTGAGATGATCATAAATCTTGAGTTCCTAACACCCATTTTGTTTTTAACGTTTCCTCCAGGCAAATAATGTTATAAGTGCTAAAATAACTTGAACTCCCACAACCTCATACTTTTTCAAATGATCTAAGTGGCCAACTTCCATCACACAGAAGGATCATCTGGAACAGGAAGAAATACTTTCTTACATATGGGAAATGTGTTATTTGTTCCTTTCATACAGATCAGTAATAGATGAATTCTCTGTAGTAGTAGAAACTGTCTGTTATTTTTAGTGCAGTCCTAAAAATGAAATATATAATGTGATCGCCTGTACACATTCCACTTTTTCTTTGATCTAGTTTTAGAAAGTAATCACAATACCCATTCAGGGTGTCATCTAACAGTATGAGATGACAGTGTGACCATGGGGTACCTGGGATTTGAAATAAGGGTGGGCACCCACCTGCACTCAGCACTGCTGTGTGTTGATTGTTCGAAAAATATAGCACTGCAAAACAACTAAAGAGATAAATTGTTTATCTATGGACACCACTGTTCAGCAACTTGGCCATGGCAGGAGGACCCTAGTTTTCCAAGTAAAAACTGCAGGAGAAGGGTCCCACTACTAACTGTCTGGGGCTGTGGCAGGAGCACTCTAGTCTGCCAAACATTATAAAGAGCTGAAAAAGGAGTAGGGCTTCATTGCTGTGCATTTGGGGGTGTAGCAGGGGATACACTTAGCAGATAACAGCTAAGAAGAAAACATATAAAACCATTTTAAACAACAGATGTACCATCCTCCATGCAAACCTCGTCTTCTCCCTATTGGAAACTAAGTACAAGACTAACCATAACCAATTATTCACTTACGTAGGTGTTTAATGTTAAACACACTTTTAGCTGGAAATCACCCCAGCATCATAGATTGCTTTGTATAATTATTTCCTTTAAAATGTTTTGTGACTGTAAGCACATTTTTTGTGACTGTAAGGACATGATACAATTGTGGTGCCCAATAATTGTTAAGTGAATTCTCTAATAAAAATGAAAAAAAATAGATTTACTCTTCTAAAAGGCTCTTTGGATGCATTAAACTAAGCAAACCCATTCCTAAAGCCTGCCTCCATTAGCAATGTTTGTTGGTTCAACTCTAAGCCTAGGGAACCTTTTTACAGCATTACATTATGTTTCCTGCCACTGGGAGTAGTCTTCTCTCTTGGCCAGGTTCAAATACTGTGCCAGTGAAATAAGGCAGGATGGTGTAAAGAGCAGAGTTACAATGTGGCATGGTTGTGTAGGGGGTGGAGCATCTGTATAAGTGAGTGAGGTGCCTGTACCGAGAAACTCCACTGAGTGTGTTCTTAGTGTGCACCCTTCTCTTTTCTGCCCAATAGGCTGCTACTGGGAGGTGGAGAGAGCAGAATCTCTTGGTTCTGGCCTGAACTGGAGGGACATTAGTCTTTTCTGATAGGAGTAAGAGTGCCCATCACTCTGGTTAGTGAGGCAGGTGAAGAATGGAGCAGCTGCAAGCTAGCAGCTTGCCATCCCACATACATTGGGCCTATGGCATGTGCTCCCTGTGTACTCCAGCAACAAGATCCTTTCAAGATACCAATACCTCTATACCCCCTTAGGGGCTTCTCTAATAAAGACATTTCAAACAAAATCAAACTGGTGATTTATACAATTAAAAACTCAGTTTGTAGCAATCTCTGGTAAGAAAAATTTTTTTTTTGTTTGTGGTGTGCAGCCGTGTGGTATGTGTGGCTGTGTGAGTTGTGCTTCCTGGCCATAACATCTTTTGAGTAGGCTCTTCCTTTACTGTCAAAATACTACACGGCTGGTATATATATATATATATATATATATATATATATATATACATATATATATATATATGGAAATACTCAAGTAAAATGATTTCTGGGATACTATTAATGTAGTAAAATGTCTAAGTGTATTTATTGTGTGTGATTTGTTCTCACCATCTTACAATAATAAGAGTCCATAAAGTATTACTTTGTAAAGCTTTTAAACACCATGACAGTAAAAAATAACTGCTATAAAATAGTAGGATGTTGCTCACTTTTACACAGTATAAAAAGCTCAGTATTAGAATAAAATGATACTTTTTGCAAACAAATTACTATATATTGTAAGTGAATGTTTACAGGAAATGTAGAGTTTGGATAAATGGTTTTCCACATTTTTTACAAATAAATATCTGAAAAATGTGGCGTGCATTTGTATTTAGCTCCCTGAGTCAATACTTTGTAGAACCACCTTTCGCTGCAATTACAGCTGCAAGTCTTTTTGGGGATGTCTCTACCAGCTTTGCACATCTAGAGAGTGAAATGTTTGCCCATTCTTCTTTGCTAAATAGCTCAAGCTCTGTCAGATTTGATAGAGAGCATCTGTGAACAGCAGTTTTCAAGTCTTGCCACAGATTCTCAAATGGATTTAGGTCTGGATTTTGACTGGGCCATTCTAACATATGAATATGCTTTGAGCTAAACCATTCCATTGTAGCTCTGACTGTATGTTTAGGGTCGTTGACCCGGTTGGAAGGTGAACCTCCGCTCCAGTCTCAAGTCTTTTGCAGACTCTAATGCCCCGTGCACACGAGCGGAATTTCCTTCGGAAAAATCTCGGATGGTTTTTCCGACGGAATTCCGCTCAAGCTTGGCTTGCATACACACGGTCACACAAAAGTTCTCTGAACTTTCGACCGTCAAGAATGCGGTGACGTGCAACACTACAACGAGACGAGAAAATGAAGTTTAATGCTTCAGAGCATGCATCAAATTGTTTCCAAACATGCGTGTTTTTTTTGTGCGTCAGAATTGAATACAGACGAACGGAATTTCCGCCAAGAACTTTTTCCGTCGGAAAAATAGAGAACCAGCTCTCAATCTTTTGCTGTCGGAAATTCAGAAAGAAAAAGTTGGATGGAGGATACACACGGTCGGAATATCTGACCAAAAGCTCCCATCATACTTTTTTTGACGGAAATTCCGACCATGTGTATGCAGCATAACAAGTTTTCTTCTAAGATTACCCTGTATTTTGCCCCATCCTTCTTCCCATCAACTCTGACCAGCTTCTCTGTCCCTGCAGAAGAAAAGCATCCCCACAACATGATGCTGCCACTACCATGTTTCATGGTGGGGATGGTGTGCTCAGGGTGATGTGCAGTGTTATGCCTCGTACACACGGTCGGATTTTCCGATGGAAAATGTGTGATAGAACCTTGTTGTCGGAAATTCCTACCGTGTGTAGGCTCCATCACACATTTTCCCTCGGATTTTCCGACACACAAAGTTTGAGAGCAGGATACAAAATTTTCCGACAACAAAATCCGTTGTCGGAAATTCCGATCGTGTGTACACAACAATCCGACGGACAAAGTGCCAGGCATGCTCAGAATAAATAAAGAGATGAAAGCTATTGGCCACTGCCCCGTTTATAGTCCCGACGTACGTGTTTTACGTCACCGCGTTCAGAATGATCGGATTTTCCGACAACTTTGTGTGACCGTGTGTATGCAAGACAAGTTTGAGCCAACATCCGTCGGAAAAAATCCTAGGAACCTTTGTTGTCGGAATGTCCGAACAAAGTCCGACCGTGTGTACGGGGCGTTAGTTTTCCCCCACACATAGCGTTTTGCTTTTAGGCCAAAAAGTTAAATTTTAGTCTCAACTGACCAGAGCACCTTCTTCCACATGTTTGCTGTGTCCCCCACATGGCTTCTCGCAAACTGCAAACAGGACTTCTTATGGCTTTCTTTTAACAATGGCTCTCTAACAACCTCTGAGGGCTTTACAGAACAGCTGTATTTGTACTGAGATTAAATTACACCCAGGTGGACTCTATTTACTGATTAGGTGACTTCTGAAAGCAATTGGTTCCACTAGATTTTAGTTAGGGATATCAGAGTAAAGGGGGCTGAATAAAAATGCACACCACACTTTTCACATTTTATTTGTAAAAAACATTGAAAACCATTTATCATTTTCCTCCACTTCACAATTATGTGCCACTTTGTGTTGGTCTACCACATAAAATCCCAATAAAATACATTTACATTTTTGGTTGTAACATGACAAAATGTGGAAAATGTCAAGGGGTATGAATACTTTTTCAAGGCACTGTATATTTGGAAATCTTAATAAAAATCAGTAAAACAAAGAAGCAAACGAGATTGGGTAATAATTCCATTTTAAAAAGAGATCAAGCTGCTGAGCCGAAATCCTGAAATTTTCAAGCTATACTATCAGCAAGGATGCTTGCACTAAATAGTGTAACTGCACAGTGATTGGCAATGGAGCAAGCATAGCACATGTGGATAGAGAAGATTGAGCAATACTGATTAAGTTCATTAAAATATATTATTTAGATATTGTCTAGTGACAGAAGAGCACTGTGGACAGGGGCGAATCGTGCTAGTCTAAACAGAACAAGCACAGAACAGCTAATCTCTGCCTATGCAGACCATGCAAATTTAATGCAGTTGGACAAAACAGGTATTCATCAGAGGTGAATGCATACCTCCAAATTTCAACACTGAAGGATTCTGTATAAGTGCTACATTTTTGCATATAACTGAGGGTATTAGATGTAAACAAAAGGCTAGATCTGAATATATTGGTACCTCCTCCCTCAGGGTGGAACAAGTCCAGTGAGATATATGGAAGACCTTTGCTAATTTCTTTATTGTCTTCATAAGACTGCTTTTTTTTAATTACTTAACTACAAGAAAACTAACATTAATAACTTATATTTTGTTGAATGTAAGTCCTATGTCCCAGATGTAGTGAAACGTATGCTATTCTACATGACGTGTTCAGTGACCATGCAATGGTACGTAAAATCAAATTACTAAAATCAAGCTCTGGAATTTTACCCACAAGAATGTTTAACCTTCAGTAGTTTCAAAGCTTCAGCTTTGTCCTGTCTCTGAAAGAGGTTTGACTCTCTTAAAATGAACAAAGCTATTGGGTAATTTTAAAGCTATTGGGTAATTTTAAAAGGCATTCTTCTAAAATATAGGACTATCATTTATGGTGAAATGTATGAGTGTTCTGCCTGCAAATATTACATTGAAAATTGCTGTTCTTAGTGATATTAAATGCTTGTTGCACTTTTGTTTGGGTTAGAAGTCTGGTACAAGCATATCTTTTTAATCTGAACTCAGCTGAAACATTTATTTTTTTATTATTGATAGAGTGGGAAAAGGGTTAGAACATCTGTCAACTTTTAAATGCTGTCTGTGTACTCACTTTTGTCTATTTAACAAGTGTCAGATAGAATTGGAGGGGGGAGGAAATCCTCCTCATGGAGACACAGACAGCCGTGAAAGAAACAAATTTGCTGGTAAAATGAAGGTTTAAAATCTGTGTCAGGATTTTATTGTGGTCTGCGGCTCAATAAAATTGTATAGCGCAAGGATTTTCCAGCAGTTCTCTCAGCTGCTGTACAGGCATACTAGGAGGACCTAAAATTATCTATGGTCTCTTGGTTTCAGCTTTTTTGGCTGAACAAGGCAGAGGTCATAGGCAACACACTATTCTCCTATACTTGCATAAAGAGATAAGACCATTACTCTTACGCCTCCCTGTCCTGTATGGTGTTCTACCATTTCATTTAAAAAAAATTAATTTAGTTAAACAAGTAACAAACAAGTTAAACAAGTGGCTGATAAAGGAGCAGAAAAGATGTATTGTTACGAAGAGAGAGAACCTCCTTACTACATCATCTGATTTCTGGCACAGGATAATAATAATTTTTACGGAGAAGCTGCTGTAAGGCAATAATTACATCACTTCCCTCAGATGCTAGCACTACCTTCATCACCTCACTCTAATGCTAATAAAAAGACTAGGCAAGATAACATTTGGATAAGATATGAATAGGTATATACTTTAGTTCTACTTTAAACATTACAATAGTGCCAGCCCTATTTGCATACAAAACTTTAAAAGTTTTGAGTTTTGAAACTGTAGTTTGTAATCAAAGTGAAATAGGAAGGGTTCAAGTGGGAACAATGGTCTTTTGTAATTAGTACAGAATTAAAAAAAAACTACAATTCATTTTATCAGTTGATGTTATATGTGGACAATCTGGAATCCATATACAGTACCTTGAAACTACATAATTTAATCAATGAAAAACTGAAGTAGAACTTTGAACTTAATTTTGTACTAATTAGTATATTTATACATTTTGCAGGACTCAAGATATAACATTCTTCATTGTACGTATGATCCTGATTAGGACAATTTTACAAGGTGTTTTGGTGATTTGAGCATATCAATGCTGAACTAATTTTGACTTAAAAATGCACCTGCAGTGCATTTTACATAAGCTTTTGCTCACCTTCACATTTTGACATATAGCCCAATGCTAATTGATGCTAAAAATAAGCATATTTGAGGGTTTTTCACAAGATGGGAAGCTTTACTCTTTACACAGCACCTTTTCAAAAGTATAAGAGATATTAAGAAAGCTTTTTGAAGTAGCAGCACACCTGCAAAGATGGATGCTACATGCTGAGAATCCAAATTAAGGTTCTGTTTCAATAAAAAAATAACGTTAAAACTCACATTTTAGAAACATTGTTTTAATACTAAATAGTAGCAGTGATAAATGGCCTCATACATGTAATTTTCTCCAAGCAACAAGAAAATAAATCATAGGATTATTTAGCATTCAACTCCTTAACTTTTAAGTACTTTGAAAACTCTTACATTGTTACTATAACAGTGCAAAGAAACCAAAGCAGCAACTGCTAACCGTCCTGGATTTTAGTCTCAAGTGAGTTATGTTCCTGGAAAGGTTATTGATTTTAAGCATCAAACTTTATAGATTGAGATTATCTATCTATCTATCTATCTATCTATCTATCTATCTATCTATCTATCTATCTATCTATCTATCTATCTATCTATCTATCTATCTATCTATCTATCTACAGTGCCTTGAAAAAGTGTTCATACCCCTTGACATTTTCCACATTGTCATGTTACAACCAAAAACGTAAATTAATTTTATTGGGATTTTATGTGATTAGACCAACACAAGGCACGTAAAAATGTTAAATGGTTTTCAAAATTTTTTAACTATAAATATCTGAAAAGTGTGGCGTGCATTTGTATTAATCCCCCTTTACTCTGATATCCCTAACTAAAATCCTGTGGAACCAATTGCCTTCAGAAGTCACATAATTAGTAAATAGAGTCCACCTGTGTGTAATTTATTCTCAGTACAAATACAACTATTCTGTGAAGCCCTCAGAGGTTTGTTAGAGAACCTTAGTGAACAAACAGCATCATGACGGCCAAGGAACACACCAGACAGGTCAGGGATAAAGTTGTGGAGAAGTTTAAAGCAGGGTTAAGTTAAAAATAAAAATATATCCCAAGCTTTGAACATCTCATGGAGCACTGGTAAATCCAGCATCCAAAAATGGAAAGAGTATGGCACAACTGCAAACCTACCAAGACATGGCTGTCCATCTAAACTTACAGGCCTGGCAGGGAAAGCATTAATCCGAGAAGCAGCCAAGAGGCCCATGGTAACTCTGGAGGAGCTGCAGAGATCCACAGTTCAGGTGGGAGAATCTGTCCACAGGACAACTATTAGTCATGCACTCCACAAATCTGGCCTTTACAGAAGAGTGGCAAAGAAAGCCATTGTTAAAAGAAAGCCATAAGAAGTCCTGTTTGCAGTTTGCGAAAAGCCATGTGGGGGACAGAGCAAACATGTGGGAGAAGGTGCTCTGGTCAGATGAAACCAAAATTGAACTTTTTGGCCTAAAAGCAAATTGCTATGTGTGGCGGAAAACTAACACTGCACATCACCCTGAACACACCATCCCCACCGTGAAACATGGTGGTGGCAGAATCATGTTGTGGGGCTGCTTTTCTTCAGCAGGGACAGAGAAGCTGGTCAGAGTTGATGGGAAGATGGATTGAACCAAATACAGGGCAATTTTAAAAGAAAACCTTAGAGTCTGCAAAAGAAGTAAGACTGGGGCAGAGGTTCACTTTCCAGCAGGTCAACAACCCTAACCATACAGCCAGAACTACAATTGAATGGTTTAGATCAAAGCACATTCATGTGTTAGAATGGCCCAGTCAAAGTCCTCTATCTGAGGCAGAGAGACAGCTGCGGACACACTTGGCTGCAGTAACCTCTCAAGAGATCTTCATCCTCTTCAATACAGGACAGCACTCTCCCAGGAGGACGCAGACAGGCCAAAAAATCTCTCTTTCATCCAGCCCGTGACAGGTCCACACCACCCTACAATCCCTTCTCTACAAATTTAAAGGAGAACACACGCACCATCAACTATCACATAGAACGCTTGTACGTGGACTGGTATGGAACACAGAAAATCGCATTTCCCATTTCAGGCCATCTTTTCCAACTAGCCATTATGTTGATGTACATATTTTGGCCTACTGGCTCATAGAGACTGCGCCCTGGTTCTCAAAGGCTCTGATGAAGAGGTTATCCTTGAAACGCGTCAACCAATTCTAAACACCCGCCTCAATATGGGCTCATGATACTTTTAACCCATTTTTAATTCTAAATTTCCATGTTTTTTATATTTTGTTACCTGTTTGTATTGATACGTAGTATTGGCATTATTTAATTGCTTTTATTTGCTTTTATTTGCTTCTATTTTCATGTGAATAAATTTTATACGTTTTGATGTGAGCAATTGATCACGCGCCCTTCATCCATCACTCTCCATATAGCCATACCTGACCACCCCAGGGTCAATTTCTGGGCAGCAGGACATGCAACACCATCTCTTTTAGCTTTGCTATAGTTCACAATACTACTTTCTCAAACCCAAACAGACCCTCACAAGCGCAGGAGTAATCTTTCCTTGTCCACAATTGGCCCAGTCAAAGTCCAGACCTAGCTTCCAGTTCCGGCACCGCATGGAGAGGAGCTAGGTGATTACAGCTCCCGCCGTGCTCCCCCGAATGCTGCATACTGACCAGCCATTGGCCGAGGTATTCCTCCATCCTCCTCTCTCCTGTGAAGGGAAACTCCATGGATCGCTTTGTTGAGCGATCTGTGACTCGAGCGGCCCCCACTCCCCCCCGGACATAGGGGACACAGCACATTCTGCAGCCAATATGGCGCCTGCTCCCTCTACTGTGATGAATGCAGCTGAAACACCCACGATCATGCAGGCTCCCTCAATGCCTGCACAGATGGACCCAGCCTCCCCTGCTAGTATTGCCCAGGCTGTGGTGGCACTTTTGACCCCTATGGCCACTTAAGCAGTGGACCAAGCGGTCCTTATAGGGCTAGATTACCTCCATAATGAGCTTCAGCACCAAGCCCTGCGTATTGACCACACAGAGGAGCGAATCTCCTCTATAGAGGATGATGCTACTGCCATGTCTTCTGCTGTAGCCAGGCTCTCCACTGTTCAGAAGGATCTACAGGCATACTCCACTTTTAAGTACACAATGGGGTTTATTTACAAAGCTGGAAAGTGCAAAATCAGGCTCACTTCTGCATAGAAACCAATGAGCTTCCAGGTTTTATTACCAAAGCCTAATTGAACAAGCTGGGGTTAGAAGCTCATTGGTTTCTATGCAAAAGGGAGCCTGATTTTGCACTTTTCAGCTTTAGTAAATAAACCCCATTGTGTACTTAAAAGTGGGGTATGCCTGTACAGGAAAAAGTGGATGATTTAGAGAATCGCTCGAGACGCAACAACTTGCACATCATTGGGCTCCCTGAATCATATTCCTCTTCCAGGTTCACCACCATTTGTTCCTCCAACATCCATGGAATGTGCGCACCGCATCGGCCAGCCATCAGAAACTTGTTCCAAGCCCCGACCAGTGATTGTCAGATATCTCAACTACGCAGACAAACACGCCATACTTCAAAAAATTTGCAGAGTGCGCAATCTGTTGACGATCATCTATTACTACTCTTTGCAGACTACTCTATTGAAGTTATGCACCAGTGCAAGGTCTTCTCTACCGTCTGCTCCTCACTTTACAACCATCACATCAAATTTACCCTAGCGTACCCAGCAATTCTGCATATCCAACCAGACACGGGGTGAGCGCCTTTCTTTCACTTCACCATCTGAAGCGGAGCACTACCTTAACACTGCACAACCAGGAGATCTGCTACATCTTCCAGAAATCGCCATAGTTCTCAGAAACCTCCCTACAAGAGGGAGCGCTTCGGACCCACAGATGTTAAATCTGCGCATCGTTGACTGCCTGCTCCCACCATAACTGGTGATTGCTAGACTTTGATTCTTCTGTTTCCCAGCCCGCTATTTCTATTGTCCTCCACCCTGGGCTTCAAGTGCCCCTTGCCTCCCATGAGAGGGACCATGGCTCTTCATTTTTTTTTTCTCCACCCCTCCCAGAGGGCCCTACTAACTGTTTTCTGCTGCCTGCCTGGTCTATCCAACCTGTTGTCCCTTCCTAAACTTCGGATCCCCTTCTCTCCCCCTCCCCCTTTTTTTCTTCCCTATTTAACTTCACCACCCCTCATTCTCCCCTTCCTACCTCTCCTACCCCCCTCCTCACCCTCCTCTCCCTCCTCTCCCTCCTCCTCGGAGCTGGCTCTAATCTGCATACTCAGGGAGAGTGCTCTCTGGTGGGAGTGTTCTCCATAGGGAAAAAAGTGAAGTCATCCCACAGGTTTCTGGAGGCTTGCCCTCCCCTTTACTGATACGGGATCCGATGGGGAGATCTCTGCAGTGGTACTACCCCTATCCGGGCTAGCTCACGTTTACCTAATACAACAGCTATGGCTCCTTCAGATGCTGGGAATCACTTAAAGGTAATTTCATGGAATGTTAAGGGGCTTCATTCCCCCCAATAAACGCATGCAAATTCTGAGACACCTGAAGCGTCTGCGAGCAGATGTTGTGCTCCTGCATGAGACTCATCTTGCCCCAGAGAATTTTCTTGCCTTTCTAAATTATGGGTAGGTAAGGTCTATGGCTTTTCAGGGGTAGGATGTAAGGCTGGAGTTGCAATACTACTTCACAAAAATCTCCACCACATGTTACGCTCCATAGAGACGGACTCGGTCAGTCGCAGTTCACCTAACATTGCTATCTCCAATGTCTATGTACCTAACTCTCCCGGGCAAAAATTTTTCCAAGATTTCAACTCTTGGGTTCTTCAGATACCTGAACACTTTCATCTTATAGGGGGGATTTTAACTCATCAATGTCATTCACATGTCTGAGGCTCGCACACAGGGACCCACAAGACAAACCCCGTTGACTGACACTCCTACTATACTAGCTGAATTGGTCTCCTCGCTTCACCTTATGGATATCTGGTGCTTCACCCACCCCATAGATTGGGAATACACCTTCTTCTCCCTGCCCCATGGCTCGTTCTGCCATATTGATTACTTTTTTCTCCCCCGGGTGCACTCCCTCTAGTAACAATGTCGACAATTGAGGACTTGGTTATTTCTGACCACTCCCACATTAGTGTCCAGCTCTCCGGAATAGCATTACCTCACGCCGCTAACACCTTCCCCTCTTACTTGACTGACGGCGACAACTTTAAACACACCCTACGGAAATCATGGGTGGAATTTGCCAAAACCAATGGGGCTCATTTTTCTACCCCTAACCTCTTTTGGGAAACAAGTAAAGCTTTCATCGGGGGGGCACATTATTTCCTACACCTCACAATTTAAAAAATAAACTTGCATCCAATACCTCAAAGCTAGCTATTCTCTATGTATGGCCCATCGTGCCTTATCATCAAGCTGCTCACCAGCTAATAAATCTATCTGGCAAGAGGCTAAGCACACCTTTTACTGTACCATTGGTCCGCACACAGGAACTCACCAGGCAATCATACTCTACCCTACATTACCATAGATATGGTAACAAGGCTGGCAGGTTGTTGGCGAAACTATGTTCTGGTCGCCATTCACCAACTCATATTGGAGCTCTACGCTGCCCTCTGAAATAAGCACCCTCCTGACCAACTACTACACATCTCTCTACTCTGAAGATCCTATTGACACAGATGCGGTGGAAAAATTACTTGAAAAAAACAAACTACCTATATTAACCCCCGAAAAATAGAAGACTTTAAATGCCCCCATCTCCCGAGAGGACATTTTATGTACTATTAAATCCCTTCCTGTGGAGAAAGTCCATCCAGGCCAGGGGCTATCTGCCAAATTCTACAAACTGACCTCAGAGTTTATCCCTGATACCTTACACCATGTCTATAAATCCATGTGGACTGAGGGCCCCTACCTACACTCTGGCTCTCAAGCACACATCAAACTAATAGCCAAGAAGGGGAAGGATCCTCTTCTCCCTGGCACCTATAGACCGATCTCCCTAATCAATGTAGACGCCAAAATTCTCTCTAAAATCATTGCATCCCGTCTGGTACGCCTCCTTCCATTAATCCTCCACCAGGCCCAATCAGGATTTGTTCCCGGGGTGCTCCGTCACCCTTAAAACCTGCAAAGTCCTTCTGGCCCTTGAGTTTGCCAGGGCGCATTCTGACCATGATACCGCCATTATTTTGCTTGATGCCAAAAAAGCCCTTGACAACATTAGTTTCTCCTAGCTGTCCATGGTCATGAGGGCGTTCAGCATGTTGGGTCCCATCTTACAGTTTATTCAAAAGATCTATACTTCTCCAACTACCCATCTCGCCACCCTTGACTTTATGTCCCCGACATCCCCCTTACCAAAGGCACATGTCAAGGGTGCCCTCTCTCCCCTCTTCTCTTCAACATCGCCATTGAATCGATATCCAGAATTTTGAATTTCCCTTCAGGGGTCAGTGGTGTCATGATAGGCAACCAAGTTCTTCGTTCGGCTCTATTTGCAGATGACATTCTTTTCTTCTCAACTAACCCTTCATCTGACATATCTCTAATCTAAGAACTATTTGCAACCTTCCGAGCCTGTTCTGGACTAAGGATTAATTTTGATAAGAGTGTAATTTAGGCCCTTAACCCACATGTCTCCCAGCTGGATTGACTCATCCCCATTTATAGTGGCAAAGCATTTTATCACCTATTTAGGTATCCACATTGGTAGATTACCCTCCTCGTTCTATAGTCTAAATTATCCCCCTGTCATAGACAAGATTGTATGGAAACTGGAAGCATGGTCCGTCCTGCTCCTTTCAGTTTTTGGGAGATGCCTTCTCTTTAATATGGTCTCGTTCACAAGACTATTGTATCCAATGCAGACCCTTCCTATTCTGAAACATACAGATGTTCAAAGGTTACATACTGCCTTGCTTACGTTTCTCTGGCGCGGTAAGATACCTAGAATTTCTCTTCAAAAACCAAGTCTCCCAAAAAGTGCGGGTGGAGCAGGCCTGCCCAATATTATATTCTATAATCTTTCTTGCCTACTGTGATAGGGCATTGAATGGTTGTCTAAAAGGACTCGATATTCTATTTATATGCTGGAGGGTGCCCGGTGTCCCCGTTCAATCTTCAGGTGGTGCTTCATTCCAGGCTGCACGCTCTGCCCCTATCTTAAAATCTAATTTATTGATTAGAGACACCATTATAGCCTGGAGAGAGGTTCGGAAACTCCTGGGTCTACCTTACACCATCCATCTCATCCCACCTACCCATACTTGGCAACCCAATGTTCTCCGCTTCCAGGAAGCATAAAGCCTTTGCACAATGGTCTGCCTCCTACCTACATACTGTCTCCAACTTCTTCAATCCTACCCAAGGAAACGCTCAGACCTTTCTCAGAATTGAGCCAACAATACCCCTTACCACTGTCACAGGTGTTTCACTACCATCAACTATACAGCTACCTCAAATCCTGCTTCAGTCTACGACAAAACCCTTGCCAGCGCTTATTCGTTGATACAATGCTTAAACGGGATCAATACTCTATTTCCGAAATATACTCTAACCTTGTCACCCACCAGGCCTCTAAGTACCGCATCCTTCCTTTTAAATCCTGGGCATCCATCCTTGACATCCAAGACGCCCCAGAAAAGATTCTTGCAGCATACCAAAAAATACGCTCCGTAGTGGTCTGCGAAGAATGGCGAGAAACTCAATTCAAAATCGCTCATCGTGCATATATACCATTTCGGCATAGCAAAGTAGAAGGAAGCCTCTTCTAAAGTTGATGCACAAGAAAGCCCGCAAACAGTTTATTGAAGACAAGCAGACTAAGACATGGATTACTGGAACCATGTCCTGTGATCTATGAGACCAAGATGAACTTATTTGGTTCAGATGGTGTCAAGCGTGTGTGGCGGCAACCAGATGAGGAGTACAAAGACAAGTGTGTCTTGCCTACAGTCAAGCATGGTGGTGGGAGTGTCGTGGTCTGGGGCTGAATGAGTGCTACTGGCAATGAGGATCTACAATTCATTGAGGGAACCATGAATGCCAACATGTACTGTGACATACTGAAGCAAAGCATGATCCCCTCCCTACGGAGACTGGACCGCAGGGCAGTATTCCAAAATGATAATGACCGCAAACACACCTGCAAGACGACCCCTGCCTTGCTAAAGAAGCTGAGGGTAAAGGTGATAGACTGGCCAAGTATGTCTCCAGACCTAAACCCTATTGAGCATCTGTGAGGCATCCTCAAACTGAAGGTGAAGGAGTGCAAGGTCTCTACCATCCACCAGCTCTGTGATGTTGTCATGGAGGAGTGGAAGAGCACTCCAGTGGAAACCAGCAAAGCTCTGGTGAACTCCATGCCCAAGAGGGTTAAGGCAGTGCTGGAAAATAATGGTGGCCACAAAAAATATTGACACTTTGGGCCCAATTTTGACATTTTCACTTAGGAGTGTACTCACTTTTGTTATTATTAATATTATACAGGATTTATATAGCGCCGACAGTTTACGCAGCGCTTTACAACATTAGGGCAGACAATACAAGTACGGTACAACTCAATACAGGAGGAATCAGAGGGCCCTGCTCGTTAGAGCTTACAATCTAGGAGCAAGCGGTTTAGACATTAATGGCTGTGTGTTGAGTTATTTTGAGGGCACAGCAAATTTACACTGTTATACAAGCTGTACACTCACTACATTACATTGTAGCAAAGTGTCAGTTCTTCAGTGTTGTCACATGAAAAGATATAATAAAATATTTACCAAAATGTGAGGGGTGTACTCACTTTTGTGAGATACTGCACATATACAGTATATAGTCATATTTTTTCTTGGCTATAATTACTTACACTTATATTTCGTTGTCTTTCTTTCAGCTACTCACAAGTTGCACCAATATTAGCAATTATATAGGAATCACAATAGACACCAGACTCGTACTTGTACAATTTATCAAGCAGTTTTTTAGTGGGTATGAAGAAAATGATTTGTATTTTGCCTAAAGCGTACATTTTAGCTATTGTAGTCCTCATGTGCCCACAGGATCCACAATTAGACAATACAAAACAAATTAGCGAAGTAAGGGGGATGGGCGGCTTTTTGTAAAAGATAATGCTTTTCAGTAAAAAAAGAAATTAAAAATATTCTACAGAGTCATCTTTTGTCAAATAAATGGGCTGAAAAAAAGTATCACCTTTATTGCTAAATGCAGTCTGTGGGATTCATTATAATAAACTATAAAAGAGAAATGACAATAAAAATGACAAATAGCAATGAATATGAAACATAGCAAAATATTGAAGTAGCTTTTGCTATATACATTACAGTGGATATAAAAAAGTCTACACACCCCTGTTAAAATGTCAGGTTTCTGTAAAAAAATTAGACAAAGATAACTAATTTTCACCTTTAATATGACCTATAAATTGTACAACTCAGTTGAACAACAAACTGAAATATTTTAGGTGGAGGGAAGTAAAAATAAAAAAACTAAAATAATATGGTTACATAAGTGTGCACACCCTTAAACTAATACTTTGTTGAAGCACCTTTTGATTTGATTACAGCACTCAGTCTTTTTGGGTATGAGCCTATCAGCATGGCACTCTTCTTTGCAAAAACACTCCAAATCTGTCAGATTGCAAAGGCATCTCCTGTGCACAGCCCTCTTTAGATCACCCCACAGATTTTCAATGGGATTCAGGTCTGGGCTCTGGCTGGGCCATTCCAAAATGTTATTCTTCTTCTGGTGAAGCCATTCCTTTGTTGATTTAGATGTATGCTTCGGGTTGCTGTCATGCTGAAAGAAGAAGTTCCTCTTAATGTTCAGCTTTCTAGCAAAAGCCTGGAGGTTTTGTGCCAATATTGACTGGTATTTGGAACTGATCATAATTCCCTCTACCTTGACTAAGCCCCTAAACAGTCCCAAAGAATGATGCCACCACCACCATGCTTCACTGTGGGTACGGTGGGTATGGTGTTCTATTGGTGATGTGCAGTGTTGTTTTTGTGCCAAACATATCTTTTGGAATTATGGCCAAAAAGTTCAACTTTGGTTTCATCAGACCATAACACATTTTCTCACATGCTTTTGGGAGACTTCAGATGTGATTTTGCAAAATTTAGCCGGGCTTGGATGTTTTTTTTTTGTAAGAAAAGATCTCCGTCTTGCCATCTACCCCATATCCCAGACATATGAAGAATACGGGAGATTATTGTCACATGTACCACACAGCCAATACTTGCCAGATATTCCTGCAGCTCCTTTAATGTTGCTGTAGGCCTCTTGGCAGCCTCCCTGACCAGTTTTCGTCTCGTCTTTTCATCAATTTTGGAGGGATGTCCAGTTCTTGATCATGTAACTGCTGTGCCATGTTTTCTCCACTTGATGATGACTGTCTTCACTGTGTTCCATGGTATATCTAATGCCTTGGAAATTCTTTTGTACCCTTCTCCTGACTGATACCTTTTAACAATGATGGGATCCCTCTGATCCTTTGGAAGCTTTTGCTGTAGGATGCAACTTAGAAATTATCAGGAAAGATCTGCTAGATCAGCTGAACTTTATTTGGGGCTAATCAGAGGCACTTTAAATGATGGCAAGCGTGTACTGACTCCTATTTAACATGAGTTTGAATGTGATTGCTTAATTATGAACACAGCTACATCCCCAGTTATAAGAGGGTGTGCACGCTTATACAGCCACATTATTTTAGTTTTTTATTTTTACCCCCCCCCAAAAGATGTCAGTTTGTTTTTCAATTGAGTTGTACAGTTTATAGGTCACATTAAAGGATATACGTTCACCTTTTTTTTTTCTAAATTCCAGCTCCCCTGTGTACCAATATAGCATCCATGTACTTTTTTTTTGCAAAAATATCAAAGTTTTTCATAAAATCTTCAATCTCCTTTAGATGCTATCCATTTTGTAGTGCAGGGGTCTGCCTGATTGGACATAGAGTTGGCTAGATAGGTGTTTCCTCCTATTATATAAATTTGGTAAACCTAAAGAAGATTGTACAATCGGATTGTATAGTGTATGGCCATCTTTATACACCTAAAATTACTAGTTGCCCTTTCAGTGCCATTAATTGTTAACGGCACACTAAACACAGAAGCAAACACACAAATTGCCATGTGAAAAAACGAGGGGCAAATGCTGCAAAACGCACAGTAATAAACATAGGCGCGCGCAGAGGGTGTACCAGGTGTGCCTGGGCACACCCTAATTACTACATGCGGTGCCAATTCCCCCTACTGCCCGAGTTTCCCCCTGTGTTGGCCCCCCGCCCCACAGTACTGCAGGCTTCCCTCTCCTCCTCTCCTCTTCCCCAGCTGGGCATGTTTCAGGATAGAGAGCAGGGGAAGGGGCTAGTAAATATGTAATTTGCCAGCCCCTTCCATTTCTAAATGAACACACTAAACACCCTCGCTCACTGTGTTCATTCATAACTGAAGCATACTAAACTGGGTTTAGTATGCCTCAGTTTGTGAATGAACAGGAAGATGCTCAGCACAGACACTTCCCATTCATTCCCTGTCCCATGCAACTGAGGCTGCAGAGAAAGGCATGTGTGTTTTAGCTTTGGGGTACACACCTTAATGCAATTGGCTGCACACCCCTATGGTAATAAACATACAACCCACAAAACGCCAACATGTCCCATAAGCCACATATAGCACAGCCCATTTAAACCAACGGGCTGCCATATGCGTGTCACAGGAAAAACGAGCCACAAAACGTTCGCTTCCACTATGCTAGATGTGAATGGGACCTGAAAGTGAAACACATGAACAATGAGGCTCCATTCACATCTGTGCAATTCCTTGCATTTCAGAAATAGACTGCACCAAAAATCGCAGTAAAAACTCACCAAGCTACACTCTAAAAAAAATTTCTGAATGTTCTTTGGGGAGATTGCTGTGTGTAGGGCAGCCCATTCAGGTGGATGGGCTGCCCTATGTGTGATGAGTAAAAATGCTCCAAAACGCCTCCCTTCAAAAAAGACGCATGTGGGAATGAGTTCCCGATATGCAGAGATGTGAACGGGGCTTGACAGCTGAGTGTTTCTGTCCACTTCCTTCTATGTACTTGTATAAAGATGGCCATAAACTATGCAATCTGATTGTATTTTGTGTATTTAGTGAGAAGGGTGATCACTGATTTATTGCATCTCATTTAAAAAATGTGTAGCTGAGAGTGGGAGGGTGGATGATGCAGGGTGTGTGCTAATGTGGTCAGCTGGTCAACTCCTTCCTGTGTCATGACCTACAGTCTGTAAGGAAGACAGACAGAAGCGATAGATACGTTTGGAATCATGGATTAAGGACAGCAAGGTACCTGTCTGTTGTTATTTTTTGGAAAGCTTTGACATTTTTTGCAAAAAAAGTACATGAATGCCATATTGGTACATAGGGGAGCTGGAATTCAGCAGAAAAAAAAGGTGAACTTAACCTTTAGAGGTGGGAAAATTTCTGAAATTATTTTTATCTTTGTCTCATTCTTTTACATCACAGAAACCTGACATTTTAACAGGGGTGTGTAGACTTTTTATACCCATTGTATATATCTATATTGTTTACTTGCAAGTATTTTTGGAGAAAGTTACACTTTGCCAGAAAGGAGAAACAGCAACTTCTCGATTGGGTTGCCTGCTGCCACGCTGCAAAATGGTCTACACATAGGGCAAAACAGAAATTAGAACGAAAACATGTAGGCAAACTGCTAGTATCAAAATTAATCTGTATGAAATAACTCTACTGTCAAAATAAATAATCTTGCCTGCTTTTATTTCAGACATAAACAAATAGCTTGTTCAAAGTTATTATTAGACCGTGGGCAAAGGAGCAGCAGCTCACTGATAAGCTCACCTCTGTATTACTACCTCAAATGACCAAACTCCGTGAGTTTGATTAATACAGTACTGTACAATGTAGTAAAGCCTGACTGTCTAACATAACTGCTCCTTCCTTTTTCAGTTTGAATGCCCAGTCCATCGATCCAAAATGTATCCCTGTACCTGAGCACAAGACATTCTGGGCACCTGAGATGAACTGCAAAGTGAACTTCATGCAGGCAACTGCATGCAGGGAGGACTGCAGCAATGCAACTAGAATGCAATCCACTGTAAACATATTGAACTCCTCAGGGCATGTGATGTCTGATATACACATCTGATTGATTCAAGAAAATAAAAGGACTGACAGTTTTTCCAGTTACACGTTTACTTGGAACTTTCAGAGGAGATTAAGCTAAAATTCTATCTGGAGTAAATGTGTTTTCGGTGCCTGCAAATATGGTTATTGGGGTATAAGTAAAATAACTCTCAGTGAATAAACTGTAATAAGGAGGTCACTCCTGGGACAATAAGATAATTCGATTGAAAACTTGGAAATATTTTTTTCTAAATAAAAGCCATAGATTCCTTTTTCCCATAAAGTTTTGAAATACTAGATACTGGGTACTTGTTCAAAGATCTGTACTTTACCAATAAATAATATTAAAGTTGTTAATATACTGCATATACAGTATCTCACAAAAATGAATCCACACCTCACATTTTTGTAAATATTTTATTATATCTTTTCATGTGACAACACTGAAGAAATGACACTTTGCTACAATGTAAAGTAGTGAGTGTACAGCTTGTATAACAGAGTAAATTTGCTGTCCCCTTAAAATAACTCAACACACAGCCATTAATGTCTAAACCGCTGGCAACAAAAGTTAGTACACCCCTAAGTGAAAATGTCCAAAATTGGACCCAATTAGCCATTCCCCCCATCCCTCCGGTGTCATGTGACTCATTAGTGTTACAATGTCTCAAGTGTGAATGTCGAGCAGGTGTGTAACATTTGTTGTTTACCACTCTCACTCTCTCATACTGGTCACTGGAAGTTAAACATGGCACCTCATGGCAAAGAGCTTACCTGTGAGCTCCCGTGTGCTCACAGGTAAGTACTGTGAATTTCAGGTTTGCTTTAACCCTTCAAAAAAAGTAGAAAATAGAAAACAAATGTTAGTATTGTAATAGGACTTTTACGGATTACAATGAGTCGTTACAATGAGAAATGTGGTATAAATCTGAGAGTACATACACCAACACAAGTACAGTAACACAACCCTCCGTCAATACAACATGCTGCAGCCATAAATAGGCCAAAGGCCTTTGTGTGTACTTGTTTATCAGTTGCTGAGTTGCCCGAGGGAGGAATTGAAGCATTTCCCTTCTATATAGTTAGAGAAACATAAGTTAGTGTGACTTCTGACTTCACTAAGCCTTTGTAAGGACTGCAGCAATGCAACTAGAATGCAATCCACTGTAAACATATTGAACTCCTCAGGGCATGTGATGTCTGATATACACATCTGATTGATTCAAGAAAATAAAAGGACTGACAGTTTTTCCAGTTACACGTTTACTTGGAACTTTCAGAGGAGATTAAGCTAAAATTCTATCTGGAGTAAATGTGTTTTCGGTGCCTGCAAATATGGTTATTGGGGTATAAGTAAAATAACTCTCAGTGAATAAACTGTAATAAGGAGGTCACTCCTGGGACAATAAGATAATTCGATTGAAAACTTGGAAATATTTTTTTCTAAATAAAAGCCATAGATTCCTTTTTCCCATAAAGTTTTGAAATACTAGATACTGGGTACTTGTTCAAAGATCTGTATTTTACCAATAAATAATATTAAAGTTGTTAATATACTGCATATACGGTATCTCACAAAAATGAATCCACACCTCACATTTTTGTAAATATTTTATTATATCTTTTCATGTGACAACACTGAAGAAATGACACTTTGCTACAATGTAAAGTAGTGAGTGTACAGCTTGTATAACAGAGTAAATTTGCTGTCCCCTTAAAATAACTCAACACACAGCCATTAATGTCTAAACCGCTGGCAACAAAAGTGAGTACACCCCTAAGTGAAAATGTCCAAAATTGGACCCAATTAGCCATTCCCCCCATCCCTCCGGTGTTATGTGACTCATTAGTGTTACAATGTCTCAAGTGTGAATGTCGAGCAGGTGTGTAACATTTGTTGTTTACCACTCTCACTCTCTCATACTGGTCACTGGAAGTTAAACATGGCACCTCATGGCAAAGAGCTCTCTGAGGATCTGAAAAAAGGAATTGTTGCTCTACATAAGATGGCCAGTGATGGGGAACCTTGGCATCCCAGATGTTTTGGAACTACATTTCCCATGATGCTCATGCACTCTGCAGTGTAGTTGAGCATCATGGGAAATGTAGTTCCAAAACATCTGAAGTGCCAAGGTTCGCCATCACGGGCTATAAGAAGATTGCCAAGACCCTGAAACTGAGCTGCAGCATGGTGGCCAAGACCATACAGTGGTTTACCAGGACAGGTTTCACTCAGAACAGGCCTCGCCATGGTCGACCAAAGATGTTGAGTGCACATGCTCAGCATCATATCCAGAGGTTGTCTTTGGGAAATAGACGTATGAGTGATGCCAGCATTGCTGCAGAGGTTGAAGGGGTGGGGGATCAGCCTGGATACGCCACACACTGCAGCAAACAGAGCACTTTTGGAGCTTCAGGAGTGCCATGAATATAATGAAAGATCTATTCCCCCCTTTTTTAACACAGGATTCTCTGATTTGTCTTTAAGCAGAGGTTCCAACAGCAAAGACATGTAAAAAAGTGTTAACCTCTAAGCCCTGAATCTTACCTTAACCCTTTCCCTGACCTCAATCCTTAACACTAAATTTACTCATTGAAATTCAAACTTACTGTGCCAAATGTATTGGGAAACGCTGCTCCAGAAGCACACAGTCCTTGCTCCAAAGAAAAGGAATGACAGGTTTTCATTTTTAAAGCAAACTTATTTTATGAAAGGTACATGCAGGAAACTGAGGGTACCTTTTTTTTTTGGCTGCCTTTTAACAGGGATTTTTATCTTAAAAAGGAAATGTTTACTTTCCTTGTGACAAACAGAATGTAGCCTTATTCTGGAAGTGGGATTCTAAAAAGGTAATACGCACCAGCACATGCAGCTCCTACTGAGTAACATTCATTATTTTAGAAGATTCCCTATTTTATTGGGTAGTAAATTACAATCCCTCCAATCGGATTTAATCTCGGGTTATATAAGGCTTGAACTAAATAGTGCTGAATGAGCTTCCTGAAGACACACACTGCACAAAATGCATAGAGACGGAGCAGCATTCGCCATGTCCAGTTCTTTATCCACATCATATCCGGCTTCAAGCTGGGAGACATTGGAATCTCTATAGAGAAGATCTGAAAACACGGCTACAGGGTTTACCACACAAGGCGTGTAGGCTACTTTGTCAGCCGCATACATCTGGTGAGTGTACACTTCACCTGGGCACGTGGATAAGCACTTACTTATGTATAAAGAAGAAATAGTTAACACACTAGTCACCACAAGGGCACAGTGATTTGGGACTTTTTCATCATCTTATATGTGTTAGACTTTATATACTGTATATCTGTTATAATTTTTAAGTAAAATTTCTTTAGAATTATTTTTAATATTGCATAATAGGACACTGGTATTAACATATACTGAAGGACTAGCAACTGCTTTTGAATTTTTATCAGAATGTAGCTACTGGCTGGTCTGATCTTCTGACTGGAGATCTTTAGACATTTCCTCATAACATATGTAGCGCACTACCCCCATAGGAGCTGCTAAGTTGTTCATTTTCCCACTGGCCATCCCAGACCCTCGAGGCCACCCTCACCTCTGATACTTCGGGTTCTATTCTGTGTAACAGCACAGACTCAATCCCTTTAACACAGCTGTGGTGTGGTGTGCAGCTGACAACAAAGAAAAACCCCCACAATGTATACAATAACAATGATATACCTTTGTTGTTACCTGGGCATCCGATGCTCCACCTGCTGGAAAAGGAACAACACTCCACGCCAATTGTACTTAACCAGGAACGTATTTTTACTTGTAATTGGTAGAGAATGATAATTACAGGTTTTTTTTGCACTGTCACACAAACGTAATGTAACCGTGAGAGAAAAACTAAAGGGGTTCTTTATAACAAGTTGTACATAGAAAAAGGGTAGTAACTGATCCCTGGAAGAGCGCCTCTGAGTGGGACTAAGGTCAGAGTGAAATCACCTTCACTCTGAGAACCTTTACTCTCCGAGCCCGCTCTGAATACTATAACAGATCAAATGTTATGTTATAATGAACAACGCAATTCCTAGGGAGCTCCCCCTGCTTTGCAAAGCTGTCTCTCTGAAAGACAATAGAATGCAAGGCCTTGCAATAATAGAGGTAGTCCTTTTCTTTCGTTGTCTTCTGTCGTCTGCTAGCTATGTGTAAGGTAAATTGTAATCCAGTGGTTAATAAAACATGGGTCAGAGCAAACTGAATGTTGAACTATTGTTGTGGTGCGGCAGCACTGCAACTGTCCCCAGTGCAAATAACTTGGTATAACACAGTGTCAGAATTGTAGTGAAGTGCAGGCTTGAGGCCTATATTAAACTCAGTCTTTGTTTCTTGCAATCTCCCCTGTGGGACTACAAGTCCCAGCAGCACTGTGTTATAAATGCAGGTGTGTAAAAGTGGGTCAATGAAACTTTGGGCAGCAGCCCTCTCACCAAATCAGGTCTGCAATGTAGAACAGTTCTACTCCAGTGCACAGAGTCCTGTTTCCATCCGGCCAACACTGCTACGCCGCTACGCTCAGCGAGATGTCCTGGGACCCTCAGAAGGCTCTGACAGGCTTCACTGGATCCTTCCCAGTAACACTTTACCGTCTGTCCAGTTTACTGAAGTGCAGCAGGATCGCTGATCGGGTGGCTCTGCAATGGGTGTAGGCCGCGCTCCTCTGGAGACCTCCACACAGATCCTCACAGGCAGGCCACGCGTTCCCAAGAGCCCTAAGATGGCCGCGCCGAGTTCTTTTATAGCCTTCCCAGAATGCAGTTCAATCTCTTGATGCTCATGGGAGGTCACTAGGCATTGTGGGTAGGTCAAGAAAATGTGAAGTGTAAACAAACAGTCACTTCCTATCATCTTCTCACATTCTTCAGAAGATAAATAAAATAAAGTCCATTCACAATTTTGGCTGCTAGATGGCGCCAAATACAAACTTATAATACTGTTCATTAAATAACATAGCATTACATTAATAGACAACAATTTGCGGGCGCTACACATAATTTATCTGAGTATATAATATCACAGTGAAAGGACCTTGCATTCAGGCCCTGCCCCCTTTATATGTATCCATACTTATGATCTCAGGTTTTACTGCTTATTTGTAGGGATGAGCTGCCAGTTTGGTCCGACCCATATCCAGATGGGACTTTGCTTGTCTGAAGTATTGACAAATTTATTACTAATTTATCCAATCTAAATTATTGTTTAGCCAGGTTGAACCTCTGGCTGCAGGAAAAAGTGAAACAATTAGCAGCAGTATTACTACTTCTGATAGTATGTGATAGCTTTCTGCTCAGGCTTTTTGTTAGGAAGCCGATGGCTACTAATGTCCTAACAACTACGACCCATCTCCAAGTGGCCTATTCAGCTGTTAGCCAGGGATTTCTTAATGACAGGTGAATGTCAACAAAGGGTTGGGGATTGTGTAAAAAAATTGCATCTGGTAAGGATTTTAAGGGGGGGACACAATGCAAAAAAGAAGAAAAAATGTAGGATCCCCTCCAAACCCATACCACTCTATATTGCTCTATAGGATCCCCTCCAAACCCATACTGCTCTATGGTTTCCTGGGTCACCCTTTATTTGAGCATGCAGCCTGGCAGGACAGGAAATTGGGGAAATAGGAATGTGCCCCTCCATCCTGAACTATACGAGGCCACATACCCTCAACATGGGGACCTCCCTAGCAAAGTAGCTTGTTGACGATAAGGGGCTCCTTCCCACAGCCCTGGTACTGTGGTTTTGGGGGTCTGCTGGTGGGAAGCTTATTCGAATATGGAAAACTTTCTTTAAAAATAAGAGGGCCCCAGATCTGCCACCCCCATGTGAAGGAGTAAGGAGCATAAAGTACTCCTACTCATTCACAAAAAAATATGCCTATTAAATAAAGATACCACGGTTTTTGGCATCTCTTAATTAGGTCTTATTAAACACTTCCCCTCTGGAGCAATTTTTGCAGTTTTTTACATGCATTAAAAATTGCATTTTTGACTAGAAAATAATTTCAATATATATAACTACATTTTCAGTAAATTCACACTCAATTTAATTTTAATGCACAAAAACACAATAAAAAACATTTTTGCACAAAATAAAAGATGCGGTTGTGTTGAGTACATAGATATCAGATATGTTGGGCATCAACACTGTGTGTAAACACAAAATGGTAGATATACTGTTTACTAAGCTTTCTAGTAGGGATTCTGAAAACGCTTAACCAGAAGTGCTTAAAGCTGAGTGCTTGCGATTCACACTTCAACAGAGGGGATTGGGGAATAGGAGAGGTTGAGAATCGCTGAGGGGGGGGTTAATTTACTATTTATGTTTTTGTGAATGAGTAGGGGTACCTCTACTCCTACTGTGTACCCCTTACTCATTCACATGGGGAAGAACGGGATCTGTGTTCCCCTTATTTTTAAAGAGGGTTCTCAGATTTCAATAACCATGTTATTTGAAGGTGTTTAGCATGTTTAATATTTCACTTTAAGCATTAAAATCATTGTTTCGCACCAAACATAGTTCACATTTATTTATTTATTTATTTATTTGCATACATGTCCCTCACGGCTTTGCCCAACCTCCAGCTCCATTTGTTTGAAAATCTATTGCCTATTAGCTTAGAAAATGTCAGCTATTGACTTTTAACATTCACCTTTTATTGACTTAAATGGGGTTTAGATTCAGCACCTGAGCTTCAGTAATGTTAGGTGAACCCGCCCTGAACCAAAACCAGGTGCGTTCAGCTCATCCCTTCTTATTTGTACAAATATAGATATTTAAAGCACCACATAAAACAATCATTTGCAGGTGTTATAAATTTCAGTTTTTAAGAAATGTTGTAAATGAACATTTTCATAAATATAAATATATATACATTCTAGGCGTTTTTACTGATTGGATGAATGATTTTAACTGAAACTGTCCCTCTAGAATCATGCAAATAAAAGGAGATAACAGGAAAAGTGGTGAATTTTTTAAAGTAAATCTGGACCTTCTATTCATTTAGAGGTCCTTAACATTTTTTACTGCATATAGAGAATGATTTTACTGCTGTGGGTTTAGTAACACTTTAATGTTTTCATTTAACATTGTCACATGTGGTTGCCTCTCGATAATATTTAGCATTTAATCAAGAACCTTCCTTGGCTTCCACAACATATACATATGCACTTCCTTTACCTCTGATCTTGTTCCTTCATAACGGTAATAAGGCAGCTGCATAAATTGTATGGTGACAATAAGAAGCATGAAAAATATAATGATATGCAGCTCTATAAATGTAATGTTACAAATAAAAAGTCCATAGTGTTTGAAATAAAGTCCTTGTTCAGAAGAAAATGCTGGAATCACCCACAGTGTAGACAGAAATACAAATTAGGTGAATACGGGCTTATCCTCCACCGAACGTCAACACACCAGGCATCTTACCAAAAAGAACAGGCATGATAAATCCACAGAACCACAAAACCATTAATGGAGATCACAGATGGCTGGGTCTTGTAGCTCCACCAAAGAATCAGAGGTGCATGCATAAAATATAAAAGAAGGAACTCCTCTTGGTGTAGTATTATAAAACCAGGGTCATATTTATTCAAAGAAAAATCCAGGGTACTCACATTTCATCAGATAAAAACGAGCATGTAAAAAAACAACAGTCTGTATAAGCAGCATTTGTTTCCAACCACAAAGATGGCCGCAGTCGACACGTGACAGTATCGTGATGTCAGAACTCCTCCAAACACGGCGTTTCGTCCAATCGAACGTCATCAGGGGCGTGGTTAAATTTCACACTGACTTCTTTATATAGGAGGAAGGGCGGAAGTAGAAACGCCCATTCCCCTGTGTTCCAAGCCTCTCTCTCATCCACAGGAAGCGGAACCACAGACAACAGGATGTTTACATCCAGGTCTCAAAATACATGGCTAGAAACACCCACGGCGGCCATGTTTAGGGAGACTAGAAAGAAAACACTATGAGAGTATCCATATAATCTCTGAGAGGGGAAAGGAAAAGAAACCCGGCCAAATTGGAAACAAGAATAATAATAAATGGAAAAGATTAAGAATACTCCAAAAATGGAAATATTAAGAGTAATTAATAGAATTACAGTTTATTCAAAAAACTGTCTCTATAGTAGACATAATGCTGCCATCTTGTGGTTGAAAAACATAATACAAAATCTATAAAAAAGGAAGAACAGTCTGGGGGTTCAACTGTTGTTAATAAAGGCATTCACATCCCATTCTATGTTCAAACCAAATGGTCTGTAAGATTTTAACAGAAAATCCACCAGGTCTCCATCTTTGAAATCTCTCTCCTATGGCCATAGAAAAGTTTGGCCTATATAAAGAAGTCAGTATGAACTCTAACCACACCCCTGACGACATTCGATTGGACGAAACGCAGCGTTGGAAGGAGTTCTGACATCACAACACTGTCACGTGTCGACTGCGGCCATCTTTGTGGTTGGAAACAAATCTTTTATATTTTTGCATGTGCCTCTGATTCTTTGGTGGAACTACAAGACCCAGCCATCTGTGATCTCCATTAATGGTTTTGTGGTTCTGTGGATTTATCATGCCTGTTTGATCACCTGTGATTAAGTGGTCCATTCTTTTTGGTAAGGCCTGGTGTGTTGATGTTCAGTGGAGGATAAGTCCGTAGTCACCTAATTTGTATTTCTGTCTACACTGTGGGTGATACCAGCATTTTCTCCTGAACAAGGACTTTATTTCAAACACTATGGACTTTTTATTTGTAATACTACATTTATAATGCTGCATATGATTATATTTTTCACATTTATATATGATACATTTGTCCTCAAGCTTGTGCATTTAAATCATGTGCAAACAGTATCTGCATGAGTTTTATGAAATAAAGAATATACACCAGGTCAAATAAAAGGTTTTTATTGAAAAGGCTGCTTTTGTTCAGCTGTTTTTTTCCTGTTAAGATTTGCTATTATCAGTAAACTTTACTGCTATTCTATAGGTTGCAGGTTGGTTGGACTCTAACTTTATGGGAACAACTACACCAGGGCATTTGAGATGCAATAGAGCTTGGAACCCTTCAGTAATGTGTTAAAGTGTGTCATCTGTTTAAGCACTTCTTCCAAAGCACCTTTCTGGTGCTGAGCTTGTAGACAGGCCCAGTCTACTTTCTCCATTGCAGCTGGCACTCTTCCACAGTAGTTTTACAGTTGGAGAAGATGTCTAGAGGAACATGGTTCCTCTATGGCAGTGGTTCTCAACTCCTGTCCTCAGGACCCACTAACAGGCCAGGTTTGCAAGAGAACTGAAATACATCACAGGTGATATCATTTTTCTGCTCAGTGATTGCAGTATTCTAGTCTGCATATCCCCATGAAAATACTTAAAAGCTGGCCTGTTAGTGGGTCCTGCGGACAGGAGTTGAGAACCGCTGCTCTACAGTTTCCTGGGTCACTGGGGAAGCTATTCAATTAGATGCTGTCACCCCATGTGACTCTAGCAGCCATCTTGGGTCAGGCAGCGCCTGTTTTGGCCCTGGCTCCCAGGTTTGGCATGAATTTTGTGAGTGAGCAGAGTAGGGATAGGTACCCCGCCTGTTAGGGACAGAAATAGCGATAGGGAAAAGTTCCTGACAAGGAGGTAAAACATAGGGCAGGCTGTCTCTCTGGACAGCTTCCTGTTTGGGAACAAGGTGGACAGGTTGCACTCTGCCCCTCCAAACAGGCACTGTCAGTTCAGCTGAAACATGCTCTCTGTATGCTGTTAAACATGTGAGTGTTCCTGGCTGGGTTGCCTTCCCACTGGGTTTAATGTAAACTGTTGTTGCATTATTTCAATACAAGTCCTTTCATCATACTTGGACTGTGTGTGTGTTATTGCTGCCGCACCATGCTGCACCACACATACAACCTTTAAGCTATAAAGAGTGCCAGGCAGGGCTGGGACAAAGTGGGGGGGGCAGAAGAGGAAGGGTCTCTAGGTGCCATGTTGGGGGTGGGTCATGCTGGAGCACTGATCCCGCTACTTGTTAACAGGATTGACTGCAGTGTCACTCATGTCAGAAGGAGCAGCAGCCAATAGCAGCTGGAATGAGGATTCCTGCAGGCACTGTGTGATCTGTGAGTACAAGGAAGGAGGGGAATACTTAACCTCTTAGCCTCCCCTTTTAAATTGATTTCTTCTTCTCTTAGAAGAGAGGTTAAATATTTATCCCTTCTCTCAAACATCAAGGTCACTTTCCATATTGTATCTTCCAATTACCCGGCTATTTCTCAGCTGGACTGTTGTTCTTGGTTACTCACTATCCTTATGGCTAGTTGAGCATATAATTAATTGCAGCCTTATTAACGCTTGTCATTTGGTCCATTTAGGCCTTTCTTGACCGCTCCGTGTGCGCCCCTTGGGGTCTGCCGCTCTGGCGTTGGCCTGTGTCAGGAGTCTCTGGGAGCTAGAGTTGGGTAAGTGGTGGTCTGTTGAATTTGGTGGGCAAGGCTTTGAATTTAAGAATTATAAATTATTCAATGTCATTTGTTAACCACTTCAGCCCCGGAAGAATTTACCCCCTTCCTGACCAGAGCACTTTTTGCGATTCGGCACTGCATCGCTTTAACTGACAATTGCGCGGTCGTGTGACGTGGCTCCCAAACAAAATTGACGTCCTTTTTTTCCCACAAATAGAGCTTTCTTTTGATGGTATTTGATCACCTCTGCGGTTTTTATTTTTTGCGCTATAAACAAAAAATTAGCGACAATTTTGAAAAAAATGCATTATTTTTTACTTTTTGCTATAATACATATCCCCAAAAAATATTTAAAAAAACATTTCTTTCCTCAGTTTAGGCCGATACGTATTCTTCTACATATTTTTGTTAAAAAAAAAATCACAATAATTACCAATTATTGATTGGTTTGCGCAAAAGTTATAGCGTCTACAAAATAGGGGATAGTTTTATGGCATCTTTATTGATATTTTTTTTTTTTACTAGTGATGGCGGCGATCAGCAATTTTTATCATGACTGCGACGTTATAGCGGACACATCTGACAATTTTGACACATTTTTGGGACCATTGGCATTAATACAGCGATCAATGCTAAAAAATTGCATTGATTACTGTAAAAATGTCACTGGCAATGCAGGGGTTAACCACTAGGTGGCGTTGTAGGGGTTAAGTGTGTCCTAGGGAGTGATTATAACTGTGGGGGGAGAATCTGTGTGTGACAAGTCACTGATCAGTGCTCCTGATTACAGGGAGAGCTGATCAGTGACAGTGTCACTAGGCAGAACAGGGAGATGCTTGTTTACATTCTTCCTCACTATGAGACGATCGCTGGTATCCCTGCGGACATTGGGTCTGCGGGACCCGCGATCACGGTCACGGAGCTCCCGGTGGCGCGCGTGCCCGTGAGCCGCCTCTTAAAGGGCAACATACAGGTACGTTATTCTGCCTGTATGTGCCCTTCTGCCGCAGTATATCTGTGTGAGGCGGTCGGGAAGCGGTTAGTACTATGTCTTTAATGTGTTTTTTTTTTTTTGCTCTATATTTAGTGATGTATATCATGTTACAATATATATCCCCTGAGGAAGCCCATGGTGGCGAAAGATGTCGGGATAGCCTCAATATTGTCACCATCATTATGATAAGACACTCCCATATCATATTGCATCTTTCAAACAAGCTGTATTGATTTTAACGCTTGTTTATTAAGAACAAGCTCTTTATCCATGTCCTATGTGTATTAGTAAACATATTTACTTTTCAACAATCTGTGTTTTAAAAATCTCAGCATCTAAAAAGTCCCACCAAAAAAAATCCTTCTATATGTATTGTTTATTCAGGGATGTTGGTGCTTGTATTGATTTTGTCACCAACGCACACCACCACCGTCCCTTTCCATATATTTTTTTATTACATGGGAAAATTGATGCTCGACTCACATCAGCTTAATTCTCAAGCTCATCTTACCTATTAGATATTAAAATATAAACCTAATTTTACAGTATTAAAAACTTGTAATAGTTACATAGTAGCTAAGGTTGAAAAAAGATACAAGTCCATCAAGTCCAACCTACGTGTGTGACTATATGTCAGTATTACATTGTATATCCCTGTATGTTGCGGTCGTTGAGGTGCTTATCTAATAGTTTTTTTAAACTATCAATGCCCCCCCACTGAGACCAGTGGCTGTGGAAGGGAATTCCACATCCTTGCCGCTCTTACAGTAAAGAACCCACTTCATAGTCTATAAGGTTAAACCTCTTATCTTCTAATAAGGAGTGGCCACGTGTCTTGTTAAACTCCCTTCCCTGAAAAAGTTTTATCCCTATTGTGTGGTCGGACCAGAGTTTATCCCTATTGTGGGGCCGGACCAGAGTCTTGTAGAGTGAGAGAATTATCGCTTTATCCCTGGAGTTAATCCCTTTTTTAATAGATGCCAATTTCCTGTTTGCTTTGTTAGCAGCAGCTTGGCATTGCATGCCATTGCTGAGCCTATCATCTACTAGGACCCCCAGGTCATTTTCCATCCTAGATTCCCCCAGAGTTTCTTCCCTAGTGTATAGATTGCTTTCATATTTTTGCCACCCAAATGCATTATTTTACATTTTTCTTATTTATCTTATTTGCATTGTAGTTGCCCATCCCATTAATTTGTTCAGATCTTCTTGTAAGGTTTCCACATCCTGCAGATAAGTTATTGACCTGCTTAGCTTAGTATCGTCCGCAAACACAGGGATTGAACTGTTTACCCCATCCTCCAGGTCGTTTACGAACAAATTAAATAGGATTGGTCCCAGCACAGAACCCTGTGGGACCCCACTACCCACCCCTGAACATTCTGAGTATTCCCCATTTATCATTACCCTCTGAACTCACCCTTATAGCCAGTTTTCAATCCATGTACTCACCCTATGGTCCATGCCAACGGACCTTATTTTGTACAGTAAACGTTTATGGGGAACTGTGTCAAATGCTTTTGCAAAATCCAGATACACCATGTCTACGGGCCTTCCTTTATCTAGATGGCAACTCACCTCTTCATAGAAGGTTAAAAGATTGGTTTGGCAAGAACGATTCTTCATGTATCCA
The DNA here is from genome assembly GCA_037952925.1 of Lithobates clamitans. Lineage (NCBI taxonomy): Eukaryota > Metazoa > Chordata > Amphibia > Anura > Ranidae > Lithobates > Lithobates clamitans. The sequence goes on along the minus strand of JBBGZY010000787.1, from coordinate 5,954,881 downwards.
TGCTGATTACTGCTAATGATACCGTTTTCATTACTAAAATCTTGTGTATAGTCCCTTATCATCCCCTACAAGAGCTTGCATACTATTGATGTTAGGCTAAGTGGTCTGTATTTCCCAGGCATGTATTTTGGGCCCTTTTTTTTATTTGTTTGAAATATTGGAGCTACATTGGCTTTTCTCCAATCCGTTGGTACCATTCCAGTCAGTAGACTGTCTAATACTTTTTAATATTTTTTTTTCCACACCTGCACTGTACTTGGTTGTCCTCTCACCTATCTATATAGAGTTTTCTTTTCTTATCTGTTTTGCTGCCTACTATTGCTTCTTTTTATCGCTACCCTTTTCTGTCTATAAATTCAGCTGATTTGTTTCTCTTTCTATAGTTTTTAATCTATTGCTGCTCGTCTATTACTCTTAGCTCCTCATTTGATTATAAATTTACTAGCTGGCTCTTTCCTCTTTTTGTTAACTTGCTAACTTCTTTCAGGCCTTGTTCACATGGGCATACTTATGGGATTACCTGACCCCGTGAAGAAGCGACTATATCAAACACCCATGTACACCCACACAGGAATGCACAGGTGTTCCATGCATTCCTGTAAAGGCAGACCCATTTCTATCAATTTTAACACAATGGCTGTGTCCATGCAGCCACTGCATCGCAATTGACATGAATGGGACTGCCTGCACAGGAATGCCTGCACAGGAATGCATGGAAAACTTGTGCACCCCTGTGCAGGATTTAATTGTACAGTAAGCAGACTGGCAGAGTATCAAGCTGTATTTCCTAACTACATTAGAGAAAGTTAGGTTAACCACTTAAGGACCAGGCCTATTTTTCACACTTGGTGTTTAAAATCACTTTTTTTTTGCAAGAAAATTACTTACAACCCCCAAACATTATATATTAAAGTATATTTTTCAGACACCCTAGAGAATAAAATGGCGGTCATTGCAATACTTTATGTCACACCGTATTTGCGCAGCAGTCTTACAAACGCAATTTTTTGGGAAAAAATACACTTTTTTGAATGAAAAAGTAAGGAAACAGTAAAAGTTAGCCCATTTTCTCTTCTATATTGTAAAAGATGATATTACGCTGAGTAAATTGATACCCAACATGTCATGCTTCAAAATTACGCCCGCTCGTGGAATGGCAACAAACATTGGCACTTAAAAATCTCCATAGGCGACATTTAAAAATTTCTACAGGTTACCACTTTTGAGTTACAGAGGTCTAGTGCTAGAAATATTGCTCTCGCTCTAACAATTGAGGTAATACCTCACATGTGTGGCTTGAACACCGTTTTCATATGTGGGCGTGACTAATGAATGCATTCGCTTCTGCGCGCGAGCACGGAGGCCTTTACATTTTTTTTTATTATTTATTTTATTTCTTATTTTTTTTTTTTTATTATTTATTTTACAGTACTTCTTTTTTTTTTATTTTTTATTATTTATTTTACTTCTTATTTTTTATTTTTACACTGTTCTTTAAAAAAAAAATGCTGACTTTTATTCCTATTACAAGGAATGTAAACATCCCTAGTAATAGAAAAAAAGCTATCTGCTGCCATAACAAAGGTATTTAACGCCAAAGTAACTACGTATATCGAAGGTGGGTGGTCTGTAAGTGGAGACCCAACAGTTATGTCAAGCAGGGTTCCCTTGATGCATCAAAAGACTAGATAACCCATTGTGAAACGCATGTATGCAAAACCATGGAAGTGGACCTTCTTCCTAGTTGCTGTTTTTACGCACATTGGTGTTTGTGATGGAAGCATGCTCCATAATGCACTCCCAGCACAGGGATTGAGCTGTCACTAACAGCTCTAGGTCTCATGCTAATAATCGGGAGCTGGAAGGGCTGGCACGTGATTGCCGTCATTTTCTGGGATTATCACACCTTTTACTGTACCTTTCTTTTAATTGGATGCATTGGGATTCATGTACTAAAGGCAAATAGACTGTGCACTTTGCAAGTTCAGTCGCACTAGTTTTCCCCACAGCTTAGTAAATGTGGTGAAGTTATGCTGATTTCTATGATCCAGTCATATGCAAGCAAAAATGCTGATTTTTTACATTTTTACACCTTACACCTGCTTAGGTAATCTTGGGTAATCTTTATAGGGTGAAGCTTAATCACATTCACTAAGCCCTGGGAAAAATAAATGCAACTGCACTTGCAAAGTGCACAGTCTATTTGCCTTTAGAAAATCAACCCCATTGTGTTCTTTCCTCCAAGCTAGAGGAGATAAATAAAAGACCAAATAGATCAGGGCTTGATTTAGGTTAGGGTCAGCCAGTGCTGGTGTCAGAGCAAATAATATATGGTATCTCTATAAATATCAGTAGTAGGAGAATTTTTTTTTTCTTTTTGGTGACGGGTCATGGTAATGGCAAAAAATATACAGTTGGTGTTTAAAAAGTTTTTTTTTTTTTTTTTACTATTTTGGGCTAGAAAGGCTACAAGCGAAGGTGTTCAAACAGCACACAAAAAGTATAAAACTGAATTGCAGTTTCAAAGGATCAATCACACGTAATACAAAAACGTAGGATCGATAAACCAAATGCAACAAACTCCAAAAAACGCTACAATCAAAGGTGTTCAAACAGCACACACAAAGTTCAAACTGAATTGTAGTTTCAAAGGATCGATGCCAATTAATACAAAAGTGTAGGATTGGTAAATCAAATGCAAACCCCTCTTCCCCCCCCCCAAAAAAAAAGAGATGAAAAAAAAGATGAGGGTTGAACAAATACATGGGGTTTAGGTCTGTGCTACAAAGACTTATGCCCCGTACACACGGTCGGATTTTCCGATGGAAAATGTGTGATAGGACCTTGTTGTCGGAAATTCCGACCGTGTGTAGGCTCCATCACACATTTTCCATCAGGTTTTCCGACACACAAAGTTTGAGAGCTTGCTATAAAATTTTCCGACAACAAAATCCGTCGTCGGAATTTCCGATCGTGTGTACACAAATCCGACGCACAAAGTGCCACGCATGCTCAGAATAAATAAAGAGATGAAAGCTATTTTCTACTGCCCCGTTTATAGCCCTGACGTACGTGTTTTACGTCACCGCGTTCAGAATGATCGGATTTTCCGACAACTTTGTGTGACCGTGTGTATGCAAGACAAGTTTGAGCCAACATCCGTCGGAAAAAATCCTAGGAATTTGTTGTCGGAATGTCCAATCAATGTCCGACCATGTGTACAGGGGCATGATAATTACCACTGAGAAAAGTCGAGTCTGCAGATCCTGCTTCCTGGTTGATGTGAGTTGCTGTATTTTGTACAACTTCTCTGCACTGAGGTCAGAAATGAACGGATGATCGGCCCATGATCTAAATATACCTCATCTGCAAAATGGCTAAAATTTAAGAACATTGCTACTAAAAACACATGATTTTAAGTACTACTCATCAACATACAACATACATATCCAAGTTTTTTTAAATAAAAAAATGTACCCTTGTTATCACAAAGATTTTTTCATAAAAACAATCAAATTGTGATAAAATTGTAGACTGTGTTTGACAGGTTGCGACAAGTTTTTACACAAGCTGTTCCATGGACGCTGTCCTCAAACTACCCCAGAATTTTGCCAAGTAAATGCTTAATAGAGAGACAGTTTATTTAGTCCTGGAATGGCTGCCAGTTCCAGTCCTGTTGTGATTATATGTTAATTCTCATAGGTTTTCTCTCTTGCTTCATCATGAAGCTATGGAACATCATTAGTATATCTGTATAATTTTGAATGCACAGAGGGAATAATGCAAAAGGATAAACTTAGCGCCTACCACATAGGTCATAAAAGCAGCGAGAGATAAAACCCCCCCCAGACAAAAGGGGGAGAGAGGAAAGAACCAGGATCGCTATTGGGCTCCGATTGTCAATGATAGGTTACCAATCTGACATTTGACCACACATAACCAGTGTGAACAATGGAATAATTCTCTAAATTTAACTGGAAGATAAATCCTGGAGGTTTGTGTAGAATTGGGCCCTAGGTCTCCTTTACCTATATTAGACCCAACAAAATTTGCAGTATGTCCAAAAATGTTTCTTCCCTTTTGCTGGTAAGGGGGAGAAAGAAAGGCACCACTCTCAAGACACTGAGGCATCAGTATTAGAACACCGATCAATGCAGATTTGGGGACAAAACAACACAATTAACTTGTTAGATACACTTTTATTATATAACAAGAGATTTTTTTCATGTATATTTATGTACAGTACATATTGTGTACATAATCTTTACGTATATGTACATATTATGTATACAGAATATGCTAATTATTTGTTCCCATTGAGTTACTACTAAGTTTAATAAAATGTGAAACTAACCCCTTATGATAGCATTTAGTAATATTTGCTATTTGAGGTAAGTAAACAAAAAATCACTACAGAATGAACTAAAAGCAATATAAACACTTTGAGTTTGTTAACAGCACATTCTATACAGATCTATACATCAGATCTTAAATTAGGGCAATTTAGGGTAAAGGTGAACAGGGGGCTTTGGGCCTCAAACAGGGACAGAATAAACAGAATATCACTGGGAAGATAACATTCCCTATCATCTATATTACAATGAGCACACCAGCTAAAAACTGTATTTATATGAATTTAGAGAACAATTCTAAATGTATATGCATGCATGTGCTGCACCCTCTAGTGTGTGCTACTAGAAGTGAGTGTAGGTAAAAACATTTGTCTGGTCCAGGGATAAACCTGAGTCACTGAATCTGGGTCAGGGTTAGTAGAGTCCAGGGCTGGATGACACATCCTGGCAGCTCTCTGGTGCCCCCCCCCCCTCATTTCTAGAAAGTTGAAAAACATTCTAGAAAATAGTGGGAGGAGGTTAGGAGGGGCTGCCTTTAATATTTATGAGCCCTCAGCCAATCTCCAGGAGTCGGTCTGGCGGGGGACTGAGAAACCCATAAATAGACATGGGCCATGCCAGCGCAGGGGAGTCGGGTGGATGATAAAGAAGCAGTGCTGAGGGAGGTTGTTGGTGGCCCTTGAAGGGGGGAATCCTTCGGGCTGGAGCGCTCAGGAGACTGGCCTGGGAAGATCTCACCACAGGAGACAATTGGAGGGACTCAAGCTGGAGAGGCAGCTGAGAGAGCAAGGAGAGATAGTGAGTAGATAAGCATGGTGCAGGGACAGACAAGAGGAGAGTCTGCAAGCCATAGCAGTGTTCAGCGGTGTGCCAAGTCTTCATCAAAGCTTGCCCTGGGGAATCTCCATGCGTATGTCAGTCAGGAGGACTGGGTACAGGAAGACAGCCAGGTGCTGTTTCACTCCATATGCGCTACTTTTTAAGGGGCTGAGAGTTCCTGCCTGTAATCGGCCCTTGCTGAATTGACAAGAAGCCTGTCAGTTCCCTCAGGAGTCAACCAGCAGAAGAGGAACAAAGTTTGTGCAGGTGGAAGGCAGAAGAGGAGTCTGCAAATAGGGAGGAAGTGTCCCTGGAGTCTGATTATTGTCACACTAAGGATTCCATAACCCCTTACTTACTAGTGCTGCACGTGTAATGATTTTTCAATTGCACTATTCACACTGAGCATTTACCTGTGTCTAGGTGCAGTTGGCTTAGCTTTGTTTAAAAAACAAATTGAATGCTGTGCATCCAGGTCCAATAGGTACTCTAAACTAAGCTAAGCCCATGTAAACACATGTAGACATGCCTAAATGTGGCTAAAGCAGTAATATCTAAGCACAGGAAAAAGGGACCTGGAAAGCAAAAACACTGTTTATACTTTTCATAATTCTTCTCCTGAATTTAGAACATCTAAACGCAAGAATGCCAGTTTGCATGAGGCCTAAATGAGTTGCACCTTGTGCCGTTTTAGAACCCTTCTGTCAAAAAATAACGTCATTGAGAATTCTGTTAGAAGAGATGACATTTTCCTGAAAACTGAGAAAAGAGTGGTGTTCTTTACAACAACCCGAAGCAATCTGACAAACAGGAACTGGTATTTATATTCTGTGCATGCTTTTTATGAAGAATATATTGATAGTCATTTGTGAAAAGTATATTGCTAAAACACAATACTGGAAAACAAACACAACACAAACACAGAATGAGCAAAATTTCTCTTGACAGCACTTAATCAATATGAGAATCACAGTATGTGAGGCCTCTGAGAATGCAGACTACTTTCATACATCTAATTCTGTGCTGGGAAGTGTGCATTAATCAGAATACATTCATATTTTCACTGCAACTACTGCAATATCATTATAATATATGAAGGCAGCTTACATCTGAAAAATGGCACGGTAATATACCATATGTCACCATTCAGCTGGGTAGATGCTTACACATTAACTTAGATAAGGGGCTTAGAAAGATTCCATCCTAGCCTGCTCTGATTGGTATTTAATGTGTTATTCTGTGATTTTTAGGGCGCAATAATACAATCAAATTTCTTGGGGCACGATCCCACCAAGAAAAGCAAATTGATTACTGCCAAAATGAAACTGTCAGTCCTTGAAGGCTCCTTCAAACTGGTAGCCAGGGGGAAGTAAATGCAGGTTGTTTATTCACAGTTTTACTACCCCCTGACCACCCACTTGAAAAAGGATACTGAGCGGCTGTACACATTCCACAGGAGCGGCAAAAATTAAACAGTGTGTTAAACTTTGTGCGTGGTACCACCACCAAACGTTACCTATTTAAGTGTATTCAACTGCCCTGCAATGGAGTGTAATGCAGGTGGTTGCAGATTTGTGGTGCAGCATTTTACCTGTACAGGGTTAAAACATAAGGTGACATATCACCTCCTCGCTGCCTATGAAATGCATCTGAAAAGAGATTCACTGCAGTCTGTTTTTCAGAGGGGTGGCAATGGCTGCCATACTTATCAAATACCCTTATCCAGCTTGCAACCCCTCAACCTTCACTAGACCTATCCCCATGCAGGGAAAAGCATGGGAGGAAGGCAAGTGAGTCACATGCTTCCTAAACTCGGAAGTACCTTGTATTTCTCTTCGATTTGGCAGGCTGAGAAGAGCAGCTTGGCAGCAAAGGGAATGTGTGTATAAGCTGTGTAGGAGCCTGCTTTAAAGTGAAATTGGTACCTTACGTTGCATAGACAAACCATAAGTTATTCTATAACCAACTAAATTATTATATAACCATAAACTTGTGGTTTAAAAAGTGGTAGTAAGCTCTGCTTTGTGGCTTTTACATACAGATAAGCCAACAGTAAAACTTACTTGTAGGTAAAATTGATATTTCCTAAACTGCAACTGTTTAGAAGATATTGGCTTGTTTTGCAGCCGGTGATGTCACGGTGAATATGCCGTCAATCCAGAGCTTTGTGCCATGGCTGTGACTCCACACATGCACGGGAAGGATGTCATCGTGGCTCGGCCCACGAACCCAGAAGGAAGACCGGATAAAGATGGAAGCCCTGTTAGTGTGCCGCTGGAGGGGCTTTGTTTTTTAGGTAAGTCTGTCGTAATGTGCTAGTATACTAGCATATCATGGCATTAACTTGCAGGGGGACAGTTTTTTTTATTTTTTATTTTTTTAACTTTACAACCGTCTAAATACAAAATGTAATATGCCAAGGGAAGGAGAGAGAAAGAAAACATGGGAGAGGGAGAAAATGAAAGAGGAGAGAGAAAGAAAATGTGAGCAAGGGAAAAAAATGAGAGAGAATGAGGGAGAATTAGTGTTTGGATATGTACCATGTATATTTATTTACATAGGATTACTTACATTGAGATGGTTAAACCCATATGTTCAGTATGTCTAAATCAATGTATACCACGTGTGAGTTTTACGCCAATGCATTAAAGCATCAATGTTTACCTGAATACAGCTGTCAGAGGATAGTTCACAGAAGAACTAGCACATCTGCCAACACTCAACAGGGCCGAGGACGATGTTTGCGGGCATGCAAGCATGTGCAAGTGCAAATGTGCATGCGCACACGGCCACAACCAGCTGCAGATATTGATGCGCAATCTCACGTGCAATGCGTAAAAGATCCTGGTGCCCAGTGAAAGTCAGTCTGATCCACAAGTTGCTGGATGATCGCCAGCCCCCCATGTGTTTCTATGTTCCTGCTTATGCTGGTATTGGATTCCCTGCTATCAACACGGCTTGCCTTTGACCTGTCTTGACTCCATCCCTGGCTCTGACCCTTGGCTTGTTCTACTGACTCTGTTTTGCCTGATTGCCTATGTATGACCTTGGCCTGCTCTCCTGACTCCACTGCTGCCTGATTTCCTGTGTATGACCCCGGCTTGTTCTTCATTTTGCTACTTGCTTCTGCTCCTGGCTGAACTCCCATGTATGACTACTGGCCTGGATCCTGACCCTGCTCCTGGCTCTCCCTACTACCAAGTATCGTCAGGTACTTCTGAGGGACTGCTGCCTTGCAGTGCATCCTGCTCATCCAGCCTTCATCCGGTGAACATCTACTCAGCACTTCAGCCTAATGCTGCTGGCAACTTTTGCTTCTTTGGGCGTAGCATCTCCTGTTACCACATTCAGGGGTGCTCTGCACTCAACCACAAGGGGAGCCCTCTCAGCACTCCGGCCTCCAACCCATAGTTGCCAACTGTCCCGGATTTCCCGGGACTTACACTCCATTCCCGAATTTTTGGTGTCCCGGGAAATGTCCCGAGAAATCCAGTTCTCGATTTTCGCCGCCGCCACTCGCCGCCGCCGCTAGAGGTCTGAGGCCGGCGGAGACATTGTCTCCGCTGGCCGCCATCTTAAAGAAGCTCAGGAAGACAGCTGGGGGAGCTAGACGGAGCTCCTCCGTTGCCGCCCACCCTCCGCCCCACTCCGCCTCGCCCCACCTACCCCCGCCCTGCTGCCAGTCTGTTATGGAAAGGGGCGGGGGTTCTAGCCATGCGGTATTCGACAAGACACCGGCGGACACACTAGGACACCTCTGAGGTATGGAAGGGGGGGTGCACCGCACCGCTGTGGGAATTTGTAAGGGGGGATCCACTGGGGACACACCTGATGTAAGGGGGGGCTCCACTGGGGACACACCTGATGTAAGGGGAGCTCCACTGGGGACACACCTGATGTAAGGGGAGCTCCACTGGGGACACCTGATGTGAGGGGGGCTCCACTGGGGACACATCTGATGTAAGGGGGGCTCCACTGGGGACACCTGATGTGAGGGGGGCTCCACTGGGGACACCTCATGTAAGAGGGGGCTCCGCCGGGGACACCTGATGTGAGGGGGGGCTCCGCCGGGGACACCTGATGTGAGGAGGGGCTCCGCCGGGGACACCTGATGTGAGGGGGAGCTCCGACGGGGACACCTGATGTGAGGGGGAGCTCCACCGGGGACACCTGATGTGAGGGGGGGCTCTGCCGGGGACACCTGATGTAAGGGGGGCTCCGCTGGGGGCACCTAATGTGAGGGGGGGCTCCGCTGGGGACACCTGATGTAAGGGGGGGCTCCGCTGGGGGCACCTGATGTAAGGGGGGCTCCTCTGGGGGCACCTGATGTGAGGGGGGGCTCCGCTGGGGACACCTGATGTAAGGGGGGGCTCCGCTGGGGGCATCTGGTGTGAGGGGGAACTCCGCTGGGGACACCTGATGTGAGGGGGAGCTCCGCCGGGGACTCCTGATGTGAGGGGGATCTCCGCCGGGGACTCCTGATGTGAGGGGGAGCTCCGCCAGGGACACCTGATGTGAGGGGGGCCCTGCTGGGGACTCCTGGTGTGAGGGGGGGCTCCACTGGGAAATCCTGGTGTGAGGGGGGGCTCCGCTGGGGACATCTGATGTAAGGTGGGCTCCGCTGGGGACACCTGATGCAAGGACGGACTCTACTGGGGGCACCTGATGCAAGGACGGACGGCTGGTGGCAGGCGACGTGGCTAGTGACATGCTCAGGGATCCCACTGATTCAGCATCACGGTGAGTTGAATGATTTCATTTTATATTACAATGTAATAATAGAAATAATGCACTTCAGTCATCCTGACACCATAACAACCATGGTGCTGGGATGATTGAAGTGCTAACACCAGGTGTTTGGAGTATCTTTTTCTGCTAATTGTTAAACTTTCTAGAATACACATATTTTTATTGTGTAGGATCTGGGGCTGCAGTCCCGTCATTCCCCTCTCCCCCTCTCCCCCTTTTCTCCTTTCCCTCTCCATCCCTCATTCATCTCAGACTCTAACCACACCCTCTTGAGCCTCGCCCATTTATGCCACGCCCACTATGACGCATAAACCATGCCCATTTTTCGCCGCGCCGCACTTCGCGCGTCACATTTGTATATTTTCCCTAAGCAACGCCTACAAATGGATGCCCCGCCCCCTAATTATTGTACGGCTCCGCCTCTAGCCACAAAAGTGTCCCATATTTTTTTTTTTATAATGTTGGCAACTATGCCAACCAAGTATGTGACAACGGCCATGTACAGCCATTCACATCTTTGACCTTCTGTAGGAGACCCCTATTTCTCCCCAGGTACAAAAAAACACCAAAATTTTACCCTAGGCATATTTGATGCCTCAATGCATTCCTATGTATTTCACCTAAAGACTATTAAATTATCGAATGTCCGCATTAAAAATATATAATTTTGTAAGCATTTATCGGGACACTCTCTTCATACAAAAACACATAATGTATGGTGGTGAGTAAGGACATTTACTTTTGTTTTGTTTGCTGCTGGAGTGTACGTAAGCCAGTATACAACATGTAGTGACAGATGCGTGTCCTTGTGTTAAAATTGAGATTGTAGAAAAGTTTTTTGCATATTTCCTAATATATATTTTTGTATTAGACTCTTGTAATCCCATTGCAAATATGAAATTTACACATATATTAGAACAAATGCACAGATTTTCCTCCTGTTAGCTTTAGCATCTCCTTGTCACCAGGAAGAAGTGTCCTGAAGCTTTTCAATAAGATACGGCCCTGCTTCATTGCACACCACTGTTCAGCTAAGTGAAACAAATGTTTTGTCTTTGGAAAAGTAGGAGTGTGTTCTTGGTAGCATTTCTACTGACAGAGGTTTATTGACATTTCTGGAAACACCCCACACACTGTTATCAGGAAATGTAATTAAGGAGATAATTGTACATGGATTGCTTTACACCTCATCTGCTTTTAATCACATTCTGCAAGGGAACCTTCAAGTCCACCCAAAGGAAGTAGACAAAACACAACTGAGGCACCTGAGGTAAAAGTACAGCAGGCTACAGGAGTTGTTTATTAAAAGATACTTGTCCGTCATCAGGCAATGGTTTCATGGTTTTCTACCACCACGCTTTTCTAAAAGTTTGTTTGAAAATCTCTCTACATGTTGGCCTCATTTTTTATCTTTAAAAATGTTTAATCTTTAATGAAAAACAGAGGAAAATTTTGCCTGTGTACGGCTGCCACTATCTGATGTGAACCGTGTCAGCATCAATGTCTTAAAGTGGCTCTCTAGACAAAACTTTTATGTTCAGTTTTGGGTAGAGTGGGGAAACAATACAACCTCTGCCAAGTTTGTATTTCTGTTTGAGCCCCCACTGGGGAGATGCACCCTGTACTGGTGATCACTGTCACAGAAATTGAGGGAAAACCTAAAGTTTTTAGAGCTAATTTATTAACCACTTGCCGACCGGCTCACTCCGTTATACGTCGGCAAAGTGGCACAGGCACGCAAAACAACGTACCCGTACGTCACTGCGTCATCCGCGGCTAGCGCATTCCCGCGAGTCCTGCGGACTTGATGTCTGCCGGTGGCCCGCGATCATGGCACGGAGAGGCAGAACGGGGAGATGCCTATGTAAACAAGACATTTCCCTGTTCTGCCTAGCAACATGACAGGGATCTACTGCTCCCAGTGATCAGAAGCAGTGATCTCTGTCATGTTACAGTAAGCATATCCCCCCTACAGTTAGAACATGCTGAGGGAACACACTTAACCCCTTGATCGCCCCCTAGTGTTTAACCCCTTCCCTGCCAGCGACATTTACAAAGTAATCATTGCATGTTTATAGGACCGATCGCTGTATAAATGCCAATGGTCCCAAAATAGTCCCAAAATAGTGTCAAAAGTGTCTGATCTGTCCGCCGAAATGTTGCAGTCATGATAAAAATCGCAGATCGCCGTCATTACTAATAAAAAAAAATTATTAATAAAAATGCCATAAATCTATTCCCTATTTTGTGATAACTTTTGCGCAAACCAATCAATATACACTTATTGCGCTTTTTTTTTAAACCAAAAATATGTAGAAGAATATGTTTATAGCGCAAAAAATAAAAACAGCAAAGATGATCAAATACCACCAAAAGAAATTTGTGGGGAAAAAAAGACTGTGTCGCAAAAAAGGGCTTGGTCAGGAAGGGGGTAAATAAGTGGTTAGGTAATCCTGATTAATTGCATGGTAACACAAATTGCTAATCAGCCAATCACATGGCAGCAATTCAATGCATTTAGGCATGTAGACTATAGACATGGTGCAGACGACTTGCTAAAGTTCAAACTGAGCATCAGAATGGGGAAGAAAGGGAATTTAAAAGACTTTGTGGCATGTTTGTTAGTGCAAGACAGGCTGGTCTGAGAATTTCAAAAACGAGCGATCTACTGGGATTTTCACGCACAACCATCTCTAGGTTTGAAAAAGAGGAAATATCCAGTGAGCGACAGTTGTGTGGAGGGTAGAACCCGGTACCAGACAGGTGTACCTAATAAAGTGGCCGGTGAGTGTATCTTGCTGATCAGTAGCTGTCATTCCCTTGCGATGTACCCATACATCGCGGGGGGGAATTCCTGGTTTACAGGCGCCCGCGTGCTCATCCCCTGCTTCTCGTTCTGTGGTTGGACACAGCAGGAGTTTGTCAGCAGGCTTGCAGCCAATTATTTTGGTTGTGAACCTGCTGATGGCTGTGGCCAACCACAGCACAGAGATCGGTTTGTATTAGTAAACACACAAGCCAGATCTGGCTGGTTCTGCTTCCTAATCTCACATACGGTTCAGAGCTGAGATTAGGAAGCAAAGCCAGCCAGTCTGGGAGTAAAATAAGAACACATACACTAGTAAGGCACACAGTTAACCCTTTGAGTGCCTTCCAGATTACCCCCATCACCCAGCCAGTGCCATTAGTACAGTGACAGTGTATAGTGTTATCACTGATCACTGTATTAGTGTCACTGACAACATCAGCAAGTGTCAGTTAGCCTCTCACAGCTAGTGCCTGTTAGTGCCAGTCCCTGATTGCCTGCCACACTATCACAGTCACACTATAAGTCGCTGATCACCTCCATTACTAGTATAGTGTCTGTCCAGATCAGTATCCTGGTCACGGTTAGAACTATACTAGTAATTGTATAGTTTCCCCAAAAACGCAGATGTGGGATTCTTTTTACCAAAGACATGTAGCATAATACATTTTGGCCTAAATTTATGAAGACATGTGATTTTATTGGATATGTTTAATAACAGAAAGTAGAAAATGTTGTTTTTTTTAATTATTATCTTTTCTTGTTTATTTAATAAAAAATGAAAAAAACAAAACAAAAACAGTAGTGATTAAATACCACCAAAAGAAAGCTCTAATTGTGTGAAAAAAAATTATATCAATTTGATTTAAATACAGTGTTGCATGGCAGAGCAATTTCCAGTTAAAGTAGCACAGTGCTGAATAGCAAAAAATGATCTGGTCATGAAAGGGGTGAAAGGTCAAGTGGTTAAGTAAGGCAGATATCTCACTACCCACTATTGTTGTGAGTAGATATCTGCCTGTCTGTTGCCAGCTATAGATGATATATTATCTATACCAACCAGCACCATCTTTTAGTCATTGACTAAAGCCTTTTTTCAGCACTTTACTACAGGTTTAGCAGTATTAGTGGAGCATGTGGATTCTGGTCAACCAAAAAAGTTGTTGAAAAGACCTGTTCTGCATAAAGCTTAGCACAGAAATACAATAAACATGCTCACAAGACAGATATCAGTATGACAACAATGTTGCTTGCAGTTACACTGTGGCCTAGTGGTTCAAACATTCTCATAAAGTGGTATATGAGCTTTAAAATAAGTTATTACTGACCTCTGTAGTTGCAGGTAGATTGAAGCAATTCATACTCAAATTCACAGCAGAAGAACTGAAGTGATTAGGACGCCTCGGCAGCTCAGCTCATCCCTTTTCCCTACTTCTGGCAGTAACTCAGCAACTTTCCAGCCTTTCTTTAATTTAAAATACAGCCAAAGAGTGTGCTTTAGGATGGGGAGCAAAAGGAACTGACAGAAGACTTGAACAATTTTACTGCTTCTGCTGTAAATTAAAGATGAATTTTTCCACAGTGCCTGCAGCTACAGAGGTCAGCGAGGGATTGTTTATAAAAAATATTGTTACTGTTTGCTAAGAATATGTAAAGGTTTGAATGTCTATAGCTTGGTCACAAGTTTAGTTTAAAGAGAGTTGTTCCTAAATAAATGTAGCGCTGGTAGATTTGCAATCTACTGCAGGTTAGGCAAATTTAGTAATTTGTTTGTTAAGAAGGTTAAGTTTGCCTCTGTTCCAGCTTGGCTGACGTTGTGTGTGTTTCCATGCTGACCGGTGGGTGTCGCTGTTATCACTGGTTAGTGTTGGAAAGGCAACGTGTTGAAGCGTATGGATGCTCTTCTGTCCCGGAGCCAACTCGGTGGAGGTGGTCCTCCGAGTTGCATTCTGGGCGAGGGTATTTATGGGACAGACGCCATATTTTGGGGTTCGTTTTACAGCCACCTGCTGGCCCTCCTGGCCGACAGGTATGCGTTAGAGAGCTACCTCGTAGTCCTCCATTCTGGAGGCCCGCGGCGCAGGGGTGGGTCCAGAGGCTTGTCTGGGGCCTACCACCGCGGCCGAGGAATGGTCCTGAGCCTGTCGGTCCCATGTGACGAAGCTGGACAACCGAGGAGATCCCAGGGGTGGACCCGTCATGGAAGGATCACGCAACGTGCTGGTCTGGAGAGGGGCCTGGTGACTCGGTTGGAGGACGTTTTCTAAAGTAACCATACAGCATAGTGTTGCCGGGTTGGCTTAAAGTTTCAAGCACTGTGACTGATGATTATTGAAGAAAACCAATACATCCTGTGACAGAGGATCGTACGGATTTGTTCCCAAACAAGTCTGTGGCAGAGACTTTTGTTCGTGCTACGTATTGGCTGCTAGGCAAGTGAGAGAGGCCTATCCAGGCGAGCAAGGAGTGTGTCCCACGAGGGGAGTGCATTCTATATAATATCTGAATTCTACCAGGACATTTGTCAAAGAACCCTACAAGAAGATATTTGAGTTTCTTCTGCAGTTTCCTTTCCGCCTCTTTCCTGCTAATTCCTAAGTAAATTGTTTAATAAAGCATTGAAAACGTACTCAAGTGTTGGTGCGTGTGTCGTCCAGAGGTAAACTCAACGGAACCCTAGACCCGGTGTCGGTGAAACAGAGGGAAGGAGAGTGAAGGTAACAGACCCGCTTAAATTAGCAGCTCCACCGAGAGTTAGTGCTACATAAATATTACTAGGAAATGTGTGTGCATTTACAAGTGGGCTACATGTATACTAGAGGGGCAACCTCATTGCTGTCATGAACACTAGGAAGTGAAGTGTGTGTGCAGGGGGCGAGATAGATGGGGGAATTGTGTTGGACTTCAGATCTCACAAGGTAGAGTATGCTCTGCTCAGCTAACTTCTGTACCGTAATCTTCCAGTAAGAAACCAAAAGTGACAATTGTGCTTTAATGCTATAAAAAGAATACCGCAGGCTTGCTTAGGAAATGTTTCTATCTGTGCCCATTTTTAGCTTTAACAACCAGTTATCAGCATATATCTAAGTAGATACAGGATAACAAAAGTCAGAACTCAGATGACCTCTTACTCTCAGAACTAAAAGTTAGGCATTACAATTTTTAAATTTAAACCCGTAGAATGATAATAATACAAGTCTGAATGTTGTGTGGATTCTTGCATAAGCCCCTTCATAACTGATTCTCTTTAAAGGAGATGTATGTTTTGTTTTTTTTTGTATCATACTTACCTAGGTGGATACAGCATCGGTCCAATGCTGCATCTGTCCCCCGGCGCCTTCTCTAACATTGAGAACCGAGCGATCAAACACCACCGATTGCCCAGATCTCACAGCTCCGTGAGCAAAGAGTTGCTGACTGTCAGCTCTGCTCTGCCCCCCTCCACGCTCACTAAAGCGCTAGACTGTGGAGGGGGCAGGGGTGACCGGCTCAGGCTCTCAGAGGCTCGCTGAGAGGCTGAGCCAGGTGCTGGTCCAGGGATCTGGGGCGGATCATGACTTTATGGTCGTGATGATGCCCGAGCCTGGACCGAATCTGTGACATCAGCAGAGAGCAGACTTCAGCCCGCTCTCTGCTGAAAATGAGTCACAGGAGTGCAAAATGAACTGCACTCCTGTGATCCACAGGAGAAATATAGCCAAACGAGCTTTGGCTGGACTTGTCCTTTAAAGTAAAAGTGGAAATATACATAGCATCTATTAACCCCTTGCCGATCAGCGCACGGCTATATAAGTCGGCACAATGGCACAGCTGGGCAAATGAGCGTACAGGTACGTACCTTTTAAATCGCGCCATTGTAGGGAGAAAGGGGAGATGCCTATGTAAACAAGGCATTTCCCTGTTCTGCCTAGCAACATGACAGAGATCTACTGCTCCCTGTCATTGGAAGCAGTGATCTCTGTCATGTTCTAGTGAGACAATCCCCCCCACAGTTAGAATCACTCCCTAGGACAAACTTAACCCTTTGATGCCCCCTAGTGTTTAACCCCTTCCCTGCCAGTGTCATTTACACAGTAATCAGTGCATTATTATAGCACTGATCGCTGTATAAATGACAATGGTCCCAAAATAGTGTCAAAAGTGTCTGCTGTGTCTGCCATAATGTCGCAGTCGCCATAAAAATTGCAGATTGCCGCCATTACTAGTAAAAAAAAAAAATATTAAAAATGCCATAAAACTATCCCCTATTTTGGAGACGCTATAACTTTTGCGCAAACCAATCAATAAACACTTATTGCGATTTTGTTTACCAAAAATATGTAGAAGAATACATATTGGCCTAAACTGAGAAAGAAATTAGTTTTTTTTTTATATATATATTTTTGGGGATATTTATTATAGCAAAAAGTTAAAAATATTGCTTTTTTTTCAAAATTGTCGCTCTTTTTTTGTTTATAGCACAAAAAATAAAAACCTCAGAGGTGATCAAATACCACCAAAAGAAAGCTCTATTTGTGGGAAAAAAAGGACGTCAATTTTGTTTGGGTGCAACGTCGCATGACCGCGCAAAGTGGTAGGCTTAAAAATGTCAGCATGCTTTCTCTAATCTCAATCTAAACTTAAAGCCAGATAATGGTGCAAAGTTGTGCTAGCTTCAAAAAATCAGACACACTCAATTCTCCAAAGAAGATTTTCATAATTACTGACAAATTGTATTATTATCACATTACATTGTGTATCACATGACTTATTATCAGGCCCAGGAGCTTTCATGTGGACCAATGAAATTTGTATGCAAATACTGACTTTAACCATTTACCTACTAGACACTTTTACCCCCTTCCTGCCCAGGCCAAGTTTCAGCTTTCAGCGCTGTCACATTTTGAATGACAATTGCGCAGTCATGCAACAATGTACCCATATTAAATCTTTATAATTTTTTCACACAAATAGAGCTTTCTTTTGGTGGTATTTATTCACCACTGCGTTTTTTGCTAAACAAATGTAAAATTAAAAAAAAAAAAAAAACATTTTTCATAGTTTGTTCTAAAATATTGCAAACAGGTAATTTTTCTCCTTCACTGATGTGCGCTGATGAAGCTGCATTGATGGGCACTGATGTGGTGGCACTGATGAGCACTGACAGGTGGCACTGATAGGTGGCAGAGATGGGCACTGATGAGGTGACAATGGTGGGCACTGATTAGGAGGCACTGATAGGTGGCACTGATAGGTAGCACTGAAAGGCACTGATAGGTGACACTAAAGGCCACTGCTAGGTGGCACCAATAGGTGGCACTGATAGGAGCTACTGATGGGCACTGATAGGTGGCACTCATGGGTACTGATAGGCGGCACTGATGGGCACTGATGGATATTGATCGACGGCACTGATAGGTGACACTGATGAGGAGGCACTGATGGTCACTGATTGGCAGCACTGGTGGGCATGGATGGGATTGCACCAATAATTAGGATAATGATAGTGTGCTGATTATCCATGCAGATGTCCCTTTAACAGAAGGCAGTTATTGGCTCTCCTCACGCTGACAGCATGAGGAAAGGAGTGTTGATAACTGGCTTCTGTTTACATAGTGATCAGCTGTCATTGGACACAGCTGATCACGTGGTAAAGGGCCACTGTGATTGGTCCTTTACCCAGATCTGTGATCAGCTAAGTCCGCACCTGTGGTGCACGGGCAGCGTGATCACGGGAGGACATCATATGATGGCCTCCCGGCAAAGTAAGCCCGTGCTGTAGCCGTCATTCGGCTATAGCGTGGGCAAGAAGTGGTTAAGAAAGTCACTATTTACTTACCTGGCTTGGCAGAAGCTGGATGAACGATTATGTGGAGTTAGTAGGTGTATTCATGTCCATTATGACTACAATTACATTTTAGTTACTAAATAAGCACAGTTTACGGAGAACAATGAACAAATCACTTCGTACCTCCCAAGAGGAACACATAGACCAGCTGATAGCAATAACATTCTCACACACACAGAGTAAGTCCAGCCAGCGTGGATTAGGATTTATGTGACTGAGAACATGTTGATGACAAGTTGCTGTCTAGAACTTTAACCTGGTCCCCCAACAATGTAGACATGGTAAAACTTAACTTCACCTTTCCCTTTAGTTTTGCACAGTTGCACAGGCTCTTCTGTTGTACTGACAATGCTTACTCTGACTTCAATGGAAGCTATGAGCTTCTCACAATGTGCATTGTAAGCTGCAGCAAGTCAGATAAAACCCATCTCATTTCCTTGCTGGAGGACATTCCAGCCGCTTCCTCCCCAGATTTGCTGTTCCAAGCTCGCCCTTTTTCGTTAATTGGTTTTCAATTCTTTAAATTATGGAGGCTTTGCATCATATGTAGACATTACTAAGGTGGTCTTCATGCATATGCAGTCTGCTTAGGAATGCCCACTTCTCCAGTCCGACACCTACTCATGAAATCATTTTTATATTTGCACTCCTCCCAAGAGCCAACCCACTGCTTGTATCACTGCTTGACTCTTAAGAGAAGTACTGAAGCGGGATGCTGCAATGTTTTCTGTAAACTATGTACAGCACCCCACCAGCCCCTCAATTCAGCCATGACCTGCCAGCATCACAAAGACCCAGTGATGATGTCACTTAATCTAAGATAAGCTACGCAACGAAAACTGACATTTTGTTTAAAAAAGTAATTGGCATGTGGATAAAAGGGCAGGGAGGATCCAGTGAGGGCAAAATACATAAGCACATGCATATAAATTATTGCGGCGCTGAAAAGTTCAAAAATGAAATTGAAGAGTGGGAGGAATCCAATCACCAAATATATTGTGCAGATGTAGAAAGAGTCACTCGTCACCACGTGGTAATATAGTCTGCTTACCAGAAGGTATTAAGGATTAGGCATAGATGATAAATTCTCAAAAGCATCCAGCAAATCCAGCCCACTGGAACCCCTTGTCAGACCACAACGTCTTTGGGATTTCCTTCATGCATCAAGGATAGGCACAAACGGCTGCAGCAATCAGCGTACGGATGTCAGCCTGCCTGACATGCCTCTGAAGACATCTGTTATGATGAAACATGTCAGGCAGGCTGACATCCGTACGCTGATTGCTGCAGCCATTTGTGCCTATCCTTGATGCATGCTGTTTTAAGCTTCAACTTGACCATTGGGAGAAGTTTATATGTGAAGGAAATCCCACAGCCGTTGTGGTCTGACGAGGGGTTCCAGTGGGCTGGATTTGCTGGATGCTTTTGAGTATTTATCATCTATGCCTAATCCTTAACACCTTCTGGTAAGCAGACTACATTACCACGTGGTGACGAGTGACTCTTTCTACATCTGCACAATATATTTGGTGATTGGATTCCTCCCACTCTTCAATTTCATTTTTGAACTTTTCAGCGCCGCAATAATTTATATGCATGTGACTTTTTGTTTGTTATCTACGAACTTTGCTGGCCGCTTGCTTTTTTCAGTTCAGCGAGCATTTTTACTTGTTTTTTGCCAAAATACATGAGCAGACTACACTTCAGCTTTAACCATTATTCCACTGTGCTGTCTTATGCCGCGTACACCCGAGCAGACTTCTTGTCAGACTGAACTCCGAAGGACTTTTTGACGGAGTCCCGACGGAGTTCTGATGAAACGGACTTGCCTCCACACAATCCCACCAAATTCCGATAGTTTTGAACGTCATGACGTATGACCGGACTAGAAAAGGAAGTTCAATAGCCAGTAGCCAATAGCTGCGTCGTTTTCGGTCCGTCGGACTGGCATACAGACGAATGTTTTTTTTTTCAATAGGAATTGAGTCCGTCGGAAAGATTTGAAACACGTTCTATTTTTAAGGTCCGTCAGATTTTTCAAAAGAAAAGGTGCGATGAAGCCAACACACGATCGGAATGTCCGACGGATTTGTTCCGTTGGACCTTTGCTACCGGAAAGTCCGATCGTGTGTACGCGGCATTATACTTTCATGATGTGCAATTACTTAAGAAAACCAAAACCTTGTGATTTTAATGATAGTTACATATAGCTGCATTGCAATTTTGATATTTGTACACACATTTGGTGCTAACAATGTATTTATTATTTAAGGCATTCTTTGCAATATATATATTTAATGTTTCCTACAGAAAGCTGTGCAAAAATCACTGCGGCCCTCCAAAATTCAGAAAATCTGGCTATATTTTAAAGCACAGTGCAATCGAATGAAGAGGAACATCCTGATATGTATACTGCTGAGCGCTGACAAATTTGCAGTTTATAAACTCAGGGTGAAAAATCAATACACAAGGATGAAAAGAGTACAGAGCCACTGCTGTGGAGATCAGAGCCAGTGTACACACTGAATAAGGAAGGAGCTGAAATTAAAGGTCACATTTTCTGACCCTTCCTAATATACTCATCTAACCAGCATCAAACACATTTAGAACAAATACATAAAACGTGAATGCAGTCCTCTCTTTGAGATAATGACACAATAAAATACCAATGAAAAAGAAGTAGAATCAGAAGAAGCAAAGCTCTTGTGGCTCATAATGCTTAATGCATTAT
Organism: Lithobates clamitans; assembly: GCA_037952925.1. NCBI lineage: Eukaryota > Metazoa > Chordata > Amphibia > Anura > Ranidae > Lithobates > Lithobates clamitans. The sequence goes on along the minus strand of JBBGZY010000787.1, from coordinate 5,933,597 downwards.
GCACTTTTCAAATTATAAGTTCATATGTAAAACAGAAAAACGGGAAATGGAAATTGATCAAAAGCAAAAGTGAAGATGCAATGTTACCAGCAACTTTACTCATGAGTAGATATACAAAATAAACTCAGAACATTATATAACAGACAGAATATATAAAGTGCAAAATTGTTAACCGTAACCTAACCCATTCCCACTAGTATGCATCGGCTGGGAGCACACAGGGAGCGCACTCTCAGCACGCCAAGTGGTTTACACAGGGCCACATATATGCAGCTTCCCGGCGTGAAGGCCCACACACCGAGAGGCCGCACATACAGTGCCTTGAAAAAGTATTCATACCCCTTGACATTTTCCACATTTTGTCATGTTACAACCAAAAACATAAATGTATTTTATTGGGATTTTATGTGATAAACCAACACTAAGTGGCACATAATTGTGAAGTGGAAGGAAAATGACAAATGGTTTTTCAAAATTTTGTACAAATAAATATCTGAAAAGTGTGGCATGCATTTGTATTCAGCCCCCTTTACTCGGATTCCCCTAACTAAAATCTAGTGGAACCAATTGCCTTCAGAAGTCACCTAATTAGTAAATAGAGTTGTGTGCAATTTAATCTCAGTATAAATGCAGCTGTTCTGTGTAGCCTTCAGAGGTTTGTTAGAGAGCCTTAGTGAACAAACATTATGAAGGCCAAGGAACACACCAGACAGGTCAGGGATAAAGTTGTGGAGAAGTTTAAAGTAGGGTTAGCTTATAAAAAAATATCCCAAGCTTTGACTATCTCATGGAGTACTGAAAATAGAAAGAGTATGGCACAACTGCAAACCTACCAAGACATGGCCGTCCATCTAAACTTACAGGCCTGGCAGGGAAAGCATTAATCCGAGAAGCAACCAAGAGGCCCATGGCAACTCTGGAGGAGCTGCAGAGATTCACAGCTCAGGTGGGAGAATCTGTCCACATGACAACTATTAGTCATGCACTCCACAAATCTGGCCTTTATGGAAGAGTGGCAAGAAGAAAGGCATAAGAAGTCTTGTTTGCAGTTTGTGAGAAGCCATGTGGGGGACACAGCAAACATGTGGAAGAAGGGGGGCGTGGCCTGACCTGGAACGAAGATGGCTGCTTAGCTTGGAAGCTCCTGCCACCTCACGATCTAAACTCAATTTGCAGGAGGCCATAGCGAACCAAATCTGCCTAAACTCATGGGAACTGCCTCGAGGAACACATCGGCTTCTCGATCCCGTTCGCCCAGGGAGCAATCTGACACCACGGGACAGAACATACCGGAGATGTTCCGCTCCGGCAGGGGAAATATGGCGTCTTCCCGCTCAGGGAACTCACATACAGCATCTCTCTCACAAAGGAACTCACCTCAGCCTGTCATCCCCCCTACTATCCCACCGTCAGGGAATGGCTCGGAAACGCACTCTTCACCTCAATTAAACATCCATGACCTGAGAGCAATAGCAGCAGATATTAAAGATACGCTCTCAGCGGCCATTTCAGAGCTACGCCTGGAAATCCATTCACTCAACGACAGAGTGCAGGCAGTGGAAAACATGGCGGACCGTCAAGAGACACAGATTCGTAGAACCACACACCAGGTTGATACCCATACCCTACAAATGCGGGACATGCAGAGGCACCTCGAAGACCTCGATAACCGAGGCAGACGCCATAATTTAAGAATCAGAGGAATACCTGAAGCGATCGACGGCAATCAATTACAACCATCAATAACGGCTCTCTTCAATAGCCTGTTAAATAAGCCTCCGCAATCCCCTATAGAATTGGAACGGATCCATCGAGCCCTGAGACCAAAGGGAAGAGACACTGATCCCCCGCGAGACGTGATCTGCTGTCTTGTCAATTTCCAACTAAAGGAAGAAATTCTCAGGCAAGCCAGAGGCAAATCTCAAATCGTCCATGAAGGAAAAGCCATTCAGATATACCAAGACCTCTCCGGTATAACGCTCCAACACCGCAGGGACCTTAGACCCTTATTGGATGTCCTCCGCTCTAGAAACATACCTTACAAGTGGAAGTTCCCCTTCTGTCTCTCCGCATCCACACAGGGACGCACAGCTCTGCTGAAGGTGCCGGAAGATCTGCATCACTTCTGCGGAACCCTCGACATCCCGCTGGTTGAAGTGCCGAATTGGTACGCGGATTTTCGCCGATCGGCTATGAGAAGAGATCACACATCAGAGGAGCCCATGGAGACGCAAGGCACAAGATACCGAAGGAGACGCTCTCCATCTACACATCGTACTCCACACCGCGATTACAACGCCTCTGAATCCCCGAATGCGAGAAGAGCCCGGAGGGACCGATGAATCTCCTATCGCCATATCGGTTGTAGCAGCTGTTTTACCGCTCGCCGCTATGCCCAAGACGTACTGTTTACAGTTACTTTAATGTTTTTTTTTTTTTTTGGTTTTTTCTTTTTCTCTTTCACTTTTATTCAACCCCTGTTCCCCGGTTGGAATAAGTGATAAACTTTCGTTTATGTTCTCACCCTGGACGATCTGACAAGTCTAGGGGTCATGTGTCATTTCTAAAGCTCAAAATGCAGGGAAGCTTCCCCTCCCCTCGGCTCTACAACAGCGGACTTTACGTTTCACTAAAACTACACTCCCCAGAATGCACCCCGAGTAACTTCCGGACGAACGGACTGCCCAATGCTCACGAGTTCCGGATTACCCTCTACTGCCTGCTGAGCGCGGAATCTCGCGAAGGGATATGACTGGAGCGGCGCCTGACATCACATGTTTCCTCTCCCCAGCTGTTGAGATCAAAGAGGAACGCGCAAAGGATAATTACGCCCTCTTCACTTGAAAAAGATCTCTCAAGAACTGCGCCCTGGAGAATCCATGTTCATCCCATGCTACTACCAGTGAGCTGTATTCCGTACCAAACTGCTTCCCCCACAACAGGAACTGCTCCACATACAAGTACATTCTTCTACTCAGCGAGCACTGCTATATTTAAGCGTGCATAGAAGAACAGACTCATATATTAGGTATGATATTAACCCTACATACAGTTAACAAACTCATATTATTCTGTTTCTCTCTACATCCTACAACACCTACTCTATTCTATCCGAGCTTCCCTGCACCCTTACCTGCCATTTCATATACTTGCATATGACTTTACCTTATAATCGCTCTTTCACACTTCCAGTATCTTAATCCACCTGACTAACGGCCTCCGCCACACCCACTCTGGCCCTTCGTAACGTATATCAGGGAATTCTCTCTAACGAATGTTTTGACTCGTAACTGTTTAGGATTTTTTGTTTATAAGAGTTTGAAGCACCGTTCTGTGCCGATATGATTTATGCAAAGTATTGTTAATATACTCCTTTCTGCTGTGTTATACTTCCCATATGTCAGGATCAATATATATGGCGACGAAAAGACACAGCTTATTACTACTAATACAGGCTTTTACATTTCCTATCACATTCGCACAGCACCTCCTAGAACTCCCATGAATATCTCTCGCACCCTCCACAATACATTATATTAAAGGATCTGAGAATGGCAGGTGTCTCATGATACATAGTACTTTCAATCCTTTAAACAGTCTCAAGTGACAGTTCACTTTCACCCCCCAAACAGTGGTGGATTTCTGAGCAATTCCGCACATTTGCGGGGTGCTCGGTATCTCTACTCTGTACCTTACCGATTCTCGAAGATCATCGAAGCAGGAGATAAATATCCTCCTTGCTTCATCGGTTATTTATTAGGGTTGTAATATCCAAACTACAGCTCAATACATTGAGAGCGAATCCCCTTTCCCCATCTCACCTTCGCCCCATCTTACCCTTAACCCCTCCATCCGTGTTTGTTTCTAATAGAAACAGCGAATTTCACTAAACTGCTGCTATGGCAGACTCCACCGTGCAAATTAACTTATGTTCCATCAACATACGTGGACTCAATACTCCCGAAAAAAGGTCTCAACTACTCTCTTCCTTGCAAAAATCAAAAACTCATATCGCACTGATCCAGGAAACACACTTTCGCACGGACGCAATACCTAAACTTCTAGATAAAAACTTCCCGTCGGTTTATCATGCGTCTAATAACGAGGCGAAGACGAAAGGAGTGTCCATTCTTATCTCAAAGAATTGTCCACTCAATGTCGCAGACGTACAAAGAGACCCTCATGGGAGGTATATCTTTCTGAAGGGCACCCTGCACAATAAACCCATCACCGTCGCAAACCTTTACGCACCAAATGCGGCACAAGTTACATTTTTTCGTCAAGCTCTCCAACAATTATTGACTTTCCATTCAGGCACTCTAATAGTTGGGGGAGACTTTAATATAGCCCTAAATCCTTCCTTAGACACATCTAACGGAAGGTCTGCTCTGACTTACAAAGTCCTTCGTGCGATAAAGCTTCAATTTCAGGGGTTGTTACTCCATGACACCTGGCGGACTCTGCATCCAACGGAGAAGGACTTTACATTTTTCTCCACACCGCACTCCAAATACTCCAGATTAGACTACTTCTTCCTCTCACAAAATGATTTATCTCTTCTTTCCAAAGCGACTATTGAACCAATGGTCTTATCAGATCACAACCCCATCACGATTACCATACAGCTTCCCTCCACACAGACAGCACCCCGCATTTGGCGTCTTGACAGTTCGTTGCTCACAGACCCGGAAATAATGAGGTCCATATCACAAAATCTAACCCATTACTTTGCGGAAAACACGCAAGCTGACTCCTCACCCGAAGTAATTTGGGCTGCACATAAATGTGTAATAAGGGGTACTCTCATCTCCTTAGCGGCAAAAAGAAACAAACTTAAAAAAGAAAAAATAACGCAATTAACCAAACGTATTTATTCCCTAGAACAAAAACATAAAGCCTCTCTAGCCGAAGGGGTGTTAATAGAACTAACAGAGGCAAGAGAAGAGCTTTTGGCAGAACTACACAAAAATTTAAAGCGAAAATACGCACTATCCCAAAAGTGCTTCTACGAATTTGGAAACAAATCTGGCAAGCTTTTAGCTAGAGCCCTACAAGCAAAAAAGGCCGCACATACTATCCACATGATCAAAGACACATCCGGAAAAGCATTCGTAAAATCAGAAGATATAGCCAACCAATTTATCCATTATTTTTCTAAACTTTATAACTTGCCCACGTCTCACCTTTCTACCACCATGGAAAATCGCATGACAGCTATACAAGACTTCCTTCGACAATACTCCCCTACGCTTATCACAGCAGAGGATGCTGCCACTCTTGACTTACCAATATCACTAACAGAAACATTAACTGCACTGAAACAATTAAAAACGGGAAAAAGCCCCGGCCCGGACGGTCTAACGGTCAACTACTACAAATCCTTCACTGACATCCTTATTCCTCATCTAGTAAATGCCTTTAACAACCTTACACCATCCAGTATAGCAAACAAAGACATCCTTGAAGCACACGTCACCCTTATCCCCAAACCAGGTAAAGACGCGACCTCAGTTTCCAACTATCGCCCCATTTCCCTACTAAACGTAGACATCAAACTATACGCCAAAACCTTAGCCAATAGACTCTTACCTTTACTCCCAGGGCTGATATCCTTAGACCAAGTAGGTTTTGTCCCTGGACGGGAAGCCAGGGATAATACAATCAAAGCTTTAAATGTTCATCATTGGCTCTCTAGTTCCTCGACGCACGGTTTCTTTCTATCGTTGGACGCTGAGAAGGCGTTCGACAGGATAGCCTGGGATTTTATGGCCGCTGCCCTTCACGCTGTTGGTATACCTCCACATTTTCTGCAAATGATCTTAGCGCTATATTCTAGTCCCACGGCCAAGGTCAAGGTAAATGGCCTCCTGTCGGACGCCTTCTCGATGTCCAACGGTACCAGACAGGGTTGCCCTTTATCCCCTTTAATTTTCGTCCTCACCTTGGAACCCCTTTTACGTAAGCTCAGAGAAAACCCAGACATCAAAGGCCTAAACATACACCACAAACAATACAAGTTAGCTGCTTATGCAGATGACATTCTGCTCTTCCTCTCCGACCCAATTACGACTATCCCTAATCTGCTTAAAGAATTCGCTGTCTTTCAATCACTATCCAACTTAAAAATTAACTTCGCTAAATCCAAGGCCCTGAACATCTCCCTACCCGACACCTTGGTGGCACAATGCAAGCTCAATTTCCCCTTTAGCTGGGAAACACACAATATCACCTACTTAGGAATTAAAATTCCTAGAAAATTAACTGACCTTTACACAATGAACTTTCAACCACTATTACAGACATTACAGAGCGACTTACAAAAATGGCACGCAGGTCCATTTTCTTGGTTCGGGAGAACTGCGATTCTGAAAATGAACATTCTTCCTAGAATACTCTACCTGTTCCAGGCTATCCCCATAAAGATTCCACTTGCCTTTTTCTCTTCATATAAAAGGATGTGTAGAACGTTTATATGGTCTTCTAAACCACCCAGGATCGGTTGGACTAGGCTTACGTTGCCCAAATCCAGAGGTGGTTTGGGTGTACCAGACATTCAAAAATATCATTGGGCATGCCACCTGACTAGAATTGCAGACTGGCATCTCCATCAACAAAACAAAAGCTGGATACACCTGGAACAGGTATTCGTAAAAATCCCAATCCGTCACTTACCATGGATTAACCCTCAGAAAATACCGAAAGGGGTCCAATCACACCCTCTCATCGGAGCAACTCTATTGAACTTTAAGGCGGCGTGTAAACACATGCAACTATGCCCCTCACCTGGCCCCATGACACCTCTAGAAGACAACCCTGACTTTGAACCTGGTATCACTCTCCGCACACAAGCGGCAAACCTGCTAAGACCCCGACCCTTAATTCGGCAATTCTTTCTTGATGAACAATTTATGACACATCAAGCCATGTCCTCCAAATTCCCAGACCACCACATCCCTTTTTACAAATTCTTTCAAATTAGACACTTTATCCTAAACGGCTCCCCCACGGCAAACATACTCAGAGACCTATCTCCACTTGAACACTTATGTAATAGTGAGGGGCCTCAGCGCCACTTGATCTCCAGTATGTACACAATGCTCTTTTCAACACACCATATTAAGGAAGACAAACTGATTCGTGATTGGGAAACGGATCTACAGTTGGACCTGTCCTCTGAAGAATGGGAACACATATTCCAACACTTACACAAGGGATCGATTAACGTTTCCACGCAAGAAAACAAATACAAAATTTACACAAAATGGTACAGAACCCCAGATAAGATCCACAAGTTTTACCAAACCATTCCCCCAACATGTTGGAGATGTAATGAAGCCAATGGCACGTTTCTCCACATCTGGTGGTCATGCCCACTCATCCAACCCTTTTGGACTGCAATCCACAAACTTATTTCAAAGATCACGACTTATACACCTGATTTCACACCAGCTCAATTCCTTTTACACCATACCTCCATCCCTCAATCACATTATAAAAAATCTCTTGTGCTCCATCTTATTAATGCGGCGAACCAATGTATCCCAGTACATTGGAGACAAAGTTCTGTCCCCTCGATCACAGAATGGACACAAAGAGTTAACAAAATGGCCGAAATGGAACAACTCATACACCAAGCCCACGACAGCACAGCAAGTTACAACAAAATTTGGTCCTGTTGGTTACACTATGCTAATTCGCAAGCTATGCTCAATTCCCCCTCCACCTTGCTCATAGTGACCTAACTCTCCACACATCAACATCTCACATAACATTTCTGTCCCCCACCCTCTTTCCCTCCCGTCTCCCCTCTAATCTCCTCCCCGACAACTACACCTCACGTATAACACCTTTGGTCCCTAAAAACAAAATATACAACCTATATTGCTTGTCGACCTGAACACTCGACACACGAATAGTGCCACACTAAGTAAGAAATATACTGCGTAATGATTCCCTTTAGTAAGGGCTCTCTCTCTTCTCAGCTTCTCGCTCTTAGAAATCACATGGGCCCTCTTTTTCTTTCATTTCATGTCATTCCCTTCCCTCTCCACACTGATCTCTTTAGTTTCAACTTTCCCGCAAAATTGAACACTACAGCATCCCCCCCCCCCGGACACAGAAAGATCCCCTATGGGGTGTCCGGAGATAAGGAACTACTGAGTTTAACGAGATAGCCGCTAACGGCGATACTTTCACGTTTTTGTAACATATTTCATTATAAACCTATCCCAGAAGAACTGCCTGTTAACATTCTGGAGACAACATTCTGACCAAACATTCTTGCCATACTGTATTGTCAAGTGCTACGCAAATCATTTGTACCCTATGTAGCCCTCTCCAAAAAACTTCTTTGGACAAGAAGGGTATTGTTATTGTCATTGTTATTAGTACTTTACACCTGTTTTTGCTACCTACGTCATGGCAACAGTTTACTTATATATGGACTAGTTGTATTTGAGATGTATTTTGCTGCATTACCTGCTGTATTCCTGTCAAAATTCAATAAAATATCTTTGAAAAAAAAAAAAAAAAAAAAAAAAAGAAAAATAAAAAAAAAAAAAAAAAAAAAAAAAACATGTGGAAGAAGGTGCTCTGGTCAGACGAGACCGAAATTGAAATTTTTTGGTTTAAAAACAAAACGCTAAGTTTATTGGAAAACTAACACTGCACATCACCCTGGACACACCATCTTCACTGTGAAACATGGTGGTGGCAGCATCATGTTGTGGGGATGCTTTTCTTCAGCAGGGGCAGAGAAGCTGGTCAGAGATGATAGGTAGATGGATGGAGCCAAATACAGGGCAATCTTAATAGAAAAGAATCTGCAAAAGACTTGAGACTGGGGTGAAGGTTCACCTTCCAGCAGCACAACAACCCTAAACATACAGCCAGAGCTACAATGGAATGGTTTAAATCAAAGCATATTCATGTGTTTGAATGGCCCGGTCAAAGTCCAGACCTAAATCCAATTGAGAATCTGTGACAATTCTTGAAAATTGTTCACAGACGATCTCTCCATCCAATCTGACAGAGCTTGAGCTATTTTGCAAATAAGAATGGGCAAAAATGTCACTGTCTAGATCTGCAAAGCTGGTGGAGACATCCCCAAAAAGACTTGCAGCTGTAATTGCAGCTGTAATTGCAGCTGTAATTGCAGCAAAAGGTGGTTCTACAAAGTGTTGACTCAGGGGGGCTGAATAAAAATGCACGCCACACTTTTCACATATTTATTTGTAAAACATTTTGAAAACCATTTATCATTTTCCTTCCACTTCACAATTATGTGCCACTTTGTGTTGGTCTATCACATACAACCCCAATAAAATACATTCACGTTTTTGGTTGGAATATGACATAACGTGGAAAATTGATGCAGCATTTAATTGTAAGTGCATCTGCACTTACATGCTTCATGCAGCTTGATGGGGGTGACAATGATCCTGCTCTGTTCCTGAATTCAGAGCAGCATTGTTACCAATGCACAGGCTGTATCTGTTTACAGTACAGTACAATAAGAAGGTGTTGCAAGGAATGTGGCTGTCAGCATTGTTACTGCTGATTCATGGGCCTGTAGGTTGTGAACCAGCACCGGGCCCACTGCTTTCTGAACTGGCAGCACTACCTCCCTCTGTGAGCTGCTGTGTCTGGGAGAGGGACACAAATGAAGACGGATTTGTCGCACTCAGAAGAGTGAAAGTGTAAAAAGTGTAACTCCAGCCATTTTTTTTAACTCCACTGTTTGGTTTCTAATGCTGGCATGGGAGATTTATTTTCATCTCCTATCTCTCTAATGCCGGGTACACACGGCCAGAATATCGGCCGAAATCAACCCATACAGTAGAAACCAGCAAACATTCGGCCAGTGTGTACAGCTCCCTGCATGACAGAAGCTGGTCTCACAGTCCCCCTGTCAGAATACAATAGCACAGTGGGGGAGGTCACAGTACAAACATCACGTGTGTTAGTACAGAGATCTGTCAGTTTTTTTTTTCATTCAGCCTCTCTGGGGTGAACAGAAAAATGTATTGTGTGCACCAGGCTTAACACTCCAGAGCAGTGCTACAAGTTAACCTGTTTTCCTTATCTAGAGTACACATACACTATGCAGAGATGGGCCAAACACCCCCCCTGTTCGGTTCGCAGCAGAACCAGAACAGAGAAAAAGTTCTAACCCGAACGGCGAACCCCATTGAAGTCTATGGGACCCGAACAGGAAAAATCAAAAATACCCATTTTGACAGCTTATATTCAAGTAATTGACCATAAAAGTTGTATGGGGGTCCGGGTACTGCCCTGGGGCACATGTATCAATGCAATTTTTTTTTAAACAACAGTTTTTTTCAGGAGCAATGATTTTAATGATGCTTAAAGTGCAAACATAAAAATAAAAGATTCCTTTAAATTTAGTGCCTGGGGGGTCCCCTTAGTCTGCCTGTAAAGTGGCACATCTGTAGCATATATAGAACATGCTGCAGCAAAAATTACATCTCTAAAGAAAAAAAAATTGTCAAATCACATATAAAATGTGGTTGCAATTGCCGGGACCCAGGTATTGAAAAAAATTGGTGTGGGGTCCCCCCCCCATCCATACCAGACCCTTCAGGGTGGTATTGATGTAAAGAAGAACCCCACCCCAAAAGAAAAAAAAATGGCGTGGGGTCCCCCCTAAAATAGATACCAGACCCTTATCCAAGCAAGCAGCCTGGCAGGTCAGGAAAGGGAGAGGATGAGCGAGCTCCCCCCTCCTCAACTATACCAGGCAACATGCCCTCATCATTAAGGGGGTGGGTGCTTTGGGGCAGAGGGGGATCTGCCCCCCCCCCACTCCAAAGCACCTTGTCCCCATGTCGATGGGGACAAGGGCCTCACCCCCACAACCGTGGCTGGTGGTTGTGAGGGTCTGCGGGCAGGGGGCATATCAGATTCTGGAAGCCCTCTTTAACAAGGGGGCCCCCAGATCCCGCCCCCCATGTGAATGAGTACCCCTACCCATTCACCAAAAAAGTGTGAAAAAGTAATAAAAACACAGAGATAGTTTTTGACAATTCCTTTTTTAAAAAAAAAACAGTGTCCCCCGATGTAAATCCACTGTCAATTATGCCGCCTGCCATACCCAATAAATTAAAATAAATAAAATGCTCCCGCCATAATGAAGGCTGGATGCCTACTGCAAACTAAGCCGTTTGACAGTTCTCATATAGGTAAGGGCTGGGTCACTTGGCTACATCACCTGGTAGCACGCCCCCTTTTGAGATCACTGACCCAGCATACACTCGCCCATGCATGGACTGGGGGGGACCCCACAACTTTTTCTTTTCTACTTTTTTTTTTTACCGGCAATTTTAATTTTTTTATTTTTACTCAGCTGTCAGCAGGTAAGCCCATTGACAGCTGATAACTCATCGGTCGTTAAGGATGCCGCGGCCGGCTTCCCGGGCCCCGCTCCTCAACAGCCAGCTTATACTATGCTCTGTGAACTGCTGCTCAGCCTGAACCATTCGCCCAACTCTAGCAGTATGTGTCTCACTGGTCCAATAATTAGGCAGTATTTTTGTTACCAGCCACTAATACATTCTCCATAGAAGCGCAGCTTACAACAATGAACTTATTTATTACTGGCACAAGAAGCTAAAAAAAAAAAAACATGTTACCATAGAAAAAACAGCTAAATACACATTTAAAAAAATATATATAAGAGCTGTGCTAGCTGCCAAATGATTTATATTTCTGTCCATCCATTTCTGAGATTTACAAGCTCTATCATAGAACACAGTCCTGCCTGGCAGGGGAGAGGACCTTTCTTTGCAGCAGTTTCACTACTCTATCAGCATGCTCCTTGCTCTGCAGCATAACTGAATGGCTCCTTGTTCTGCTTCAAATCCCTCTTCTCTGAGCTCTGCTGTACAGGGATACTTACACTGCCTGCATTTAAATGTGTGTCTTTTACATCGGAGGCTAGCTTTAAGATAGTTCATATGAATGTGTCACTGCATCAGAAAATGTTGTTAGAACACATAGCTGATTTCATAATAACTAACTCATAAAAAAATCATAGCCCACTTCCCATGATAATCCCTCCTTACCTGAAAGTGACAGAAAACACAGACTATTCTTTAAAAAGCACAAGAAATATTTCAGCCAACCGTGCAGTATATATGTTCACATATATTAATTAAATCAATTGAATTAATATTCTGATGAGTGCATTGCATTAACTATGCGTTTCACCATATAGAGTATATGACTACTGTAAGCATTCTTCTAATGTCAACCTTCCTTTTTTTAACTAAAAACACGAAATAAGTGCAGCATGCCATGGCGGTAGTGGCTGTAGTACATTCCTTGAGTTGTTTTGAGAAAAAATACTGAAAACACATATTTCTGCTAAAAATGAAAGGATTTAGATTAAAACTGTATTTATATCCCACAGGCCAAAACATTTGCCAAGAGGCAAAAGGGAATTGTGATAGTCATATGTCTTACACCCACCAACTACTACAGACATGCTTAGCGAGATTAAAAAGAGTAGCAAAGTATTGCTTAATCCTGATGGAGAACTTTAATCTGCTAGATGTACTTCCCGGGTGAAGAAGGCAATGAGAGATATTTCTTTGCACTTGTTAATAATGCTTCGTTCCCAGATTGTATGAAAGCATCGAGAGAATGAAGAATATCATGAAATATGCTGTTGCACCAACTGGAAATAACAAGAGAAATATAGTTAACCCCCAAGGAAACACAGCTTTTACAGATGGAAAGTTGGGAGGAAGATTAGAAATCATATCTGCTGCATGCTGTAAATAAAAAAAAAGAACACGAAAAAGCAATAAAATAAGCTACGTTGGGAAGCATACCAACATTTTAATGCTATACTCGACCCTACTTTACATATCTTCTATTCTTATTGTTACCACTCCTATGCACCTTTCTTCCTTTTTTGTTCATGTTAAACTATCTTTAATAATTTCCCTTTGGAAATTTTAAAGTATGCTGCATCTGAAATTTTCTAGCCTTCATTACTATCTCTTTACACTTTGATCCCCTTGCTCTCTCTAAATCCATCTCGCTCAACCCACTCTCTCTTTTGTGTCCCCCACCCACCTACACTCTCTTACGCTCTCTTCCCAGATTTCGCCACTCTATTATCCGCTCCTTTCTTTTCCACCCACTCTCTTCTCCTCTCTTCCCTCTTACCTTCACACTTTCACTCTCTACCTGCTTCTACCCTCACTCTCTCACCTTCTCTTCATTGTCTCTTGCTCTCTATTTTCTTCCACTCCCATTTTCTCACCTCTCTTTATTGTACCCCCCACTCTTTCATATTCTCATTGCTGCTACTTGTCCTTTTGAATTTGTGCTTCCCTGTTAGGCAAATGATCCGGTTCCCCCATCCACACACTTGATGGGGGAGCCTGCCCATACATGGATCAAAATTTGGCCAGTTCACCATGTACGGCTTTCTGTCACTCACCCTTTTACCCCTCTCTCACCCTACCCTTCCTGTTACTCCCACTCTCTCTACTTTTTTCCCCTCTTAACCCCACTCTCTCACACTCTCTTCCCTACTACCCCTGCTTTATCACCCTCTTTTCCCTGGCAGTCCCACTCTTTTCTTCTCTTCCATTACCCCCATTATCTCACCCTCTCCTTCCAATTAATCACACGCCCAACCCTCTACTTCTCATTGCACCCACACTCTCACCCTCTATTCCCCTTACTCCCACTCTCTCATTACTTCCCACTCTTTTGTGCTCTAGTCTCTGTAATCCCCACTCTCTCACACTCTATTCCCTGATACCCCCACTTGCTTTCCCTCTATTCACTGTTACCCTCACACTCACCCTCTATTCCTTGTTAACTCCACTTTCTCACCTATTACCCCCACTCTCTCTTTATACTTAACTGCAATGCTATTTTGATTTTTTTGGTTTACTTAAAAGGGTTGTAAACCCTCGTGTTTTTTCACCTTAATGCATCCTATGCATTAAGGTGAAAAAACACCTGGCAGTGACCAGCCCCCCAACCCCCCCGTTTTACTTACCTGAGCCCTGGAACTTGACCTGGCGCGATGTGCTGTCTCTTTGGTGGGGGTTCTCGGCTCTTGATTGGATAGATCGATAGCAGCGCAGCTATTGGCTTCCGCTGCTGTCAATCAAATCCAATGATGCGGGCGCTTGGGGGCGGGAGTCATACATTCAGCGTCTATGGACGCCGAATGTTGGACTCAGGAGCGCACCAGCAAATTAACCCCCTGGGAGAGCGCTTCTCCTAGGGGGTTTTCTGATGTGGGGAGGAGCCGCAAGAGCAGTCGGGGGACCCCAGAAGACCAGGTTCGGCCAATCTGTGCAAAACGAGCTGCACAGTGAAGGTAAGTATGATATGTTTGTTATTTAAAAAAAAAAAAAACGATCCATTACAATGACTTTAACTATAACACTCTAGATACCCTTCCCCTTTTAGGACCTTTATGTTTTTTCTTTTATCACAGAATACCTTACATGACATAGGTTATTTTAATACTACATATATTACTACATTTAAACATTACTACTAAAACATGTTACTGGGAAGGATTTCATAAGTGGAAGCATATGGAGAAGGCATTTATATTTGTTCTAGATTCTAAAGTTTTCTCCCCAGCCACTGCGCACACAATACCTTTCGGTCCTTAGCGAACATTTTGCTAATGGTTTGAATTATGTAGAACACATGAATCACTAGTTCACCTCTAATTTCTCCATTAGAATTAATTTGTGACTTATTTGTGTACTATATTTATACAACATCAACAACAAATTCCTCAGTGTTTTGCAGAGAATATATTAACATATACAGCAATCTCTGTCCTTGAAAAACATAAAGACTAAGGTCTGCACCACAAACTCAATGCAGTAGTCAGGATACAGGTAGTGACTGCTTTATTCAATATTATTTCGGACTGTGGAATGGGTAATTGTTGGGCATGAAGAGATTCTGGTAGAAAATAGAAGTGCAGGAAGGGAAATAAAAAGAAAAGCAAATCATGCTTATAGCTACTTTGTTTTTGGAATCACAGAAAGCAAAGTGACTGTACAACACCTGTAAGGAACATACATTAGATGATCAAAGGTTTGTGGACACTTGGCCATCACAATTATCCCATATGGTCAAAAGTATGTGGACACCCTTTCAGATTATTCAGGTTCAGGTGTTCCCAGTGAGAGGTACTGTTAATTGTATAGCGTACAAAAATATTTTAGACAACTTTGCACTTTCTACCTTGTGGCAGCAATTTATAGAAGACACTTTTCCATTCCAGCATGACTGTGCCAAACGCTAGCCACCAAACAAGCTCTATAAAGACACGGTTTGACAAATATGGTGTACAGGGACTTATGTGGTCTTCACTGAGCCCTGACTCTAACCATACTGAACACCTTTGGGATGAATAGGAATGGCAAATGTAAACCAATTCTTCTTGTCCAACATACTGTATGTACTTGACCTCAAAAATGTTCTTTTAGCGTAGTGGGCAGAAATTCCCACATATACAGTGTAAAGGATTTCCAGATGAGCAGAGATTGGAATAACTGCAAAAGGAGTACCACATCCATATTGAAGCCCACTGTTTTGGAAGGGTATGTTTAACAAGTTCATAGAAGTGTGATGGTCAGGTATCCACAAACTTTTGGCCACATAGTGTATCTGGAAGAGAACAGGTGCAGCGTTTAGAGCAGTGGATCCCTAATGCAGGCTTGTAACGGAATGCACTACTAGGTGCTCAAGCTCAGATGTCCCAAACATCAAGGAACGAATACTGGTGCAGAAAGTATAGCCGGTAACTCCAGATAATCCTTACGAAGACTTTATTACAACATGATAGTGAGTAAAATACACAGAGGCTCAAGCGTTTCGGCTAGACACCTTGATCACAACACTTTGTGCTGTGATCAAGGCGTCTAGCTGAAACGTGTGAGCCTTTGTGTATTTTCCTTACTATCATGTTATAATAATCTTCATAAGGATTAACTGGAGTTGTCGGCTATACTTTCTGTTCCACCGTGTATCTACTGTATATAGCATAGCTACTGTATCTTTTTTACAAGGTAGAATAATACAATTCCCACTTCATATGAACTGGTTATAATGAGTAAAAAGTACATCTTTCTTATCATTAACCCACTTCCCCACTTCCTGACCAGGCCATTTTTTGCGATACGGCACTGCGCCACTTTAAATGACAATTGCGTACTCAAATAAAATCAGTGTCTTTTTTTTCCCACAAATAGAGCTTTATTTTGGTGGTATTTGATCATCTTTGCGGTTTTTATTTTTTGCGCTATAAACAAAAAAGGCCGTCAATTTAAAAAAAAATATATTGTATATATTATTTTAGTTTCTGCTATAATACAAATCCCCCCAAAAAATGTAAAAAAACAAATTTCTTCATCAATTTAGGCCAATATGTATTCTGCTACATATTTTTGGTAAAATAAATCCCAATAAGCGTATATTGATTGGTTTGCGCAAAAGTTATAGTGGCTACAAAATAGGGGATAGATTTAGGGACTTTTAATTTTTTTTTTATTGTTTTTACTGGTAATGGCGGCAATCTACGATTTTTAGCCGGACTGCGTCATTGCAGCGGACAAATCTGACCCTACAGTAAGTGACACTTTTTGGGAACCAGTGACACCAATACAGTGATCAGTGCTAAAAAAATCACTGATTCCTGTATAAATTACACTGGCAAGGAAGGGGCGATCAAGGGGTTAAATGTGTTCCCTGGGAGGTGTTTTCTAACTGTGGGGGAGTGGATTCACTGGAGGAAAAGAGAGATCGTGATTTAGCTTACCTGAAACACAATCTCTCTCTTTTTCTCCCTGACAGATCAGCCGTGTGCATCGGCACACTGCTGCTCCATCTCTCCTGTGAACGATCGTCGGGTCGCGGCGGCCATCGCAGCCGCCGGACCCGCTGTTTGGCTCCATCTATGTTCAACCACAGTGGGGGCAGCGTATGCAACCCCTAAACCGCATGCACAAAATCACTTACAGGTACATGATTTTGCACACCCAGGACGCCCTGCTGCAGTAAATGTATGTGGGGATTTCCGGAAGCAGATAATAATAACAAACTGCTTCCCCTAAATTCCATAATTTGTCAAAAAAGTCAAGCAAAGATTGAAGTCTCTGACCCCAAAGAGCAATATAGATGTTTCAAATCACTGGAGACTGAAGACAGTATATTATCTTCAATGAAATAGACCCTGTCTGATAGACATGCAAAAAAATATTGTAGTAGGGTGAGCAAAGTATGACGCTATGCAGAACTACCAAGAATAGGCTGCATGTTAGAAAAACATGTACTGTATATCTGCCCCTGTGTACACCAATATACTTAATAAACTCCACATAGAAGCAAAATGAATAAACTTTTACAACATAATAGAAAAGTTGATCTATTTTACATGTACTCCATATCTAAAAATGTAAAATGTACCCTACAGTGTATCTAAAAAAACACAAAAAGGTTATATTTTCCTTCACAAACATTTTTTGTGAGGATTCCACGACTTTACAAAAGAAATACATAATCTGCAAAGTGTCGAAAGCCACAAATATTAAAATCACTGTATAGACATAGTCAGCAAGCAGCATCTTTACAATTAGCTGTTTGCTATATGTTTTCCCCGGAGTTTGTATCACGCTGTTATTTTAGCAAACGAATCAATGATCACTAAGTCTTGATGTGTTTTCACTCCATTTATTATTGATTCCTAGACAAAAGCATAAATGTCTCTGTGTACAAGCAGTAATGCTTTAAATCAGGGTGCAGTACATTTACCATTAGAATCACTGGTACAGGGTTGTTTCAGAAAATGGGGGTTAATTACTGGTAAAAGTAAAATAGCATAAATATATAAACTAGTGCAGCACTATTCAATAAAAAATAAACAATCAAATGAACAAATGTTCATACGATTTTTTAACGTTTTTTTTTTTTGCATAACATCAAAATGTAAATAGCGATTTAAAAAAAAAATGAAAAACATCGGGGAAACCCACTTGTTTATAGGATGAGTATGAAGGACGTTGGGCCTCTGTAAATATATTAATATTGTGCTGTGTGATGTAACAACACTCGTCGTGCGAAAACTCAGTTGTGAGCTCAGATGTTGAATGCAGAGCCAACTGAACCACCACTAAAAAGACTAAAATTCCTAAAACTGGACTCCAGGAAAAGCAAATATTGTCTAAATGCAAGAGGCATGTGTATTTCTCCCAGATCTGTGCGGTAATCCAGTCTGAAACGTTGCCTCTGTTCCAAATCTTCTGTAATAAACACTGGTCACTGCTACACTCTCTGCTTGTGAAGAGTAACTGGTCTTGTCTCCGCCTCCTCCTGTAGTTTTCTGTAGACAGCCTGTGGTGGGTGAAACCCGCTTCGCTTCTCCCACAGCTCTGATTTTTGCACAGGCTGTGTACAGCACAGTGAAAGAAAAGAATATCTAATATACTGTGTGCTATATGTATGTTCTCATCCTTACATTAAAGTGTTACTAAACCCAGTAATATGAAAATAGTTCATCTGCCCCCCCACAGCTTATAAATCTTCTGTTTACCTTAAAATATTGCCACTATATACCTTTTTGGATGATCTGTATACCACGGTTAGATCATAAACTGCACAGTTTCTTCAGCGCTGAGAGTTCAGGAAGGTAGAGATTTTCACTGCCCACATGTGTGATGTCAATATCATGTGACCTGGCTAGCTCTGGGAACAAGAAACTGTTCTCTCCAGCATTAAAGACACAACTGACCATGTGCATGTTGGCTATTGCCTGTGTGTTAGCTGGCTTTCCCCAGATAGACATTGCAGGGAGGGGAGGATCTATGCATACATGATAAAACAGCCTTTTTACACAATGCAGATGATTAACCCCTTAAGTTCCACAGTGAGTATACCAAGCAAGCTATGCTGCATATACAGGGTTCAATTATTGTATAGATCCAATACACTCCACATGTAGGCTCAACGTGTTTCGATAGATAGATCTTCTTCAGGAATACATGTGAGCAATCAGCATGTTGAAACCCATAATTCTCCTTATAATAAAACCATATATTCACTGGAATTATAAAATGTGTTCTGTCAATTTCCCAAATGGGGAGAGAAAAAATCTAGGAGGCTCTAATAGGGTCAGTTATATGCCAAAGGTACAGGATGCCCTGTGATCATCTATAATCCAATTAAATGCACACATAAACTGAGAAAATAAAACACACCGTCATCCATGATTTAAGCAGAGCAAAAAGGGCTTTGGACTTGTCCAGGTCCCATAATCCAACCATTTTCAATGTCTGTGGGATGGTCACTCAAAAATGTGCAGAAACCAAATAGGAAAGGGCCCATTTTCAGGATATCTTTCCAGTCACATCCAAAGTTCCAGTGAGCAGTCACGTGACATAAAAAATTATAACTAACTAAACTAAATTATAATCTAAATCCAGTTGGTAAGTATGGGGAATCTGAGTTCGTGAAGCAGGTGTGCTCTTTGTAGGAAAATAAAGTGCTCTCGAAGGGGGATATTGTATTCTTCTCATAAGGCAGGAAAGGTTTTCAAATGTATGTCAGTGAATAGGTCAAAAAGTGTTGTGCGCCCTTGAGAAATCGAAGACTGAAGTATCAAGATGGGGGGCATCCAATTTTAGTGTTGCAATGGTTAGCAAAACAGAATGAGGGATTGAAGAGTCCTTAATGGAATTTCTTCTAAATTGTAAAACATGTTTCATGGCTTGGATCGTACGGTATGGGGAAAGGACCACGGGCTGGTCTGCAAGGATCACTAAGATTAGGGCTTTTGAATTACTCATAGAAAGGTGAAGATATTCAATATGGGCCCAAGTGTTATGCATCCATCAGAATTTTGGTTGGCCTAGTAAGTGCCTATTCACTTTCTGTTTCTCTTTATTGCATAGCATAGTGCCCACCATTCACAGTATATGGCCATATGAGATGGAAGGCATGGCAAGTCTTTCAATAATAGGGTTGATTGAGATTTAAATACCCATCCCTCGATTTGGCATTCAAATGGAGAATTAAAGTGGTATTAAACCAACATTATAATATACTGCAGCTTACCAATCATTAGATGGGGTGGCTGCATTTGATTTTTTTTTCTTTTAGGCATTTTTTCAATTGGTGATATGGCCGGTAATACACTTTCTGTATTAGAGTGCACCCACTCTGAAAGAAGGAGCAGAGGGAACAGATTTGGACAGAAGCATTGTCATTCTGGTGGGAGGGGATTTTCAAATGATTTTATCTGAATTTTCAAATGTCTGGTGATAAAAGAATTTCTATTTTACTGCACCTAGATGAAACACTAATTCAATGCTTCCATTAAAAGAGAAGTAGAGCCAAAACTCTTTTGGCCATGCATCTCCTGTAAGTCACAGGAGTTCACTTAGCTCTGCACTCCTGCGACTCATATTCAGGCAACAGCGGGCTAAAGCCTGCTGTCAGCTAACGTCCATCACACAGCTGGTTCAGGCTCTGCAGGTATCCCAACAATAATGACGGGATGGCGCCCAGTAGCCTGACTTGCAGCTAGCTCGGCCTCTCAGGGCACCGCTGAAAACCTGAACCAGATACTCCCACCCCCTCCATTGGCCAGCACCCCAGTGAGCACTGGAGGGCAAAGAAGATCAGACCCGATCTGTGCTCAGATCAGACCAGAGAACTGAGTGATCAGTGGTCTTTGATCACTCAATTCTCAGTATAGAGGCAGTGGGGGACAGCAGCAGCATCGGATCGATGCTGGATCTACATGTGTGAGCATTAATGTCTATTTTTTTTAAACCAACACTTCTCTTTTAAATGTTTGTCACTGCTAAGCCATTAAAACTAGTGCTTCCATTAGGTTATTGAGCAGTGGTTAAATGCCTCACTGAATGTCTCTAAATACCTTAGCGTTGAAGGTCCCTGACTAGCTTAGAATGCAATGTTCCTGCGTTTCTAATAGTTTACATGTTTCATTCAGAAATGCTTGAGCACGGTACACAGTGTACCCTATTATTCCTTCTATACTGTAAACATGTACAATATTATATTTTTTTCTTTTGCAATATAATTATAATGTCAATCACAATCACTATCACAATTTTTTCCTACTAAAGTTTTATTATCTTACTTTATATAATGAGTTTTTTGATTGATCCCTAAAACAATAAAACTCTATTTACATTTTAATAGGGTTAAATCCCTTATTACATATAACAGCAATATACACTATATTGCCAAAAGTATTGGGACACCTGCCTTTACACGCACATGAACTTTAATGGCATTACAGTCTTACTCCGTAGGATTCAATATTAAGTTGGCCCACCGTTTGCAGCTATAACAGCTTCAACTCCTCAGGGAAGGTTGTCCACAAGGTTTAGGAGTGTGTCTATGAGAATGTTTGACCATTCTTCCTGAAGTGCATTTTTGAGGTCAGGCACTGATGTTTGATAAGAAGGCCTGGCTCGCAGTCTCCACTCCACTTATTCATCCCAAAGGTGTTCTGTCAGGTTGAGGTCAGGACTCTGCGCAGGCCTGTCAAGTTCCTCCACCCCAAACTCACTCATCCATGTCTTTATGGACCTTGCTTCTTGCAGTGGTGCGCAGTCATGTTGGAACAGGAAGGGGCCACCCCCAAACTGTTCCCACAAAGTTGGAAGCATGAAATTGTCCAAAAGGTCTTGTCTTGGTATGCTGATGCCTTAAGAGTTCCCTTCACTGGAACTAAGGGGCCAAGCCCAACCCATGAAAAACAACCCCACACCATAATCCCCCTCCGCCAAATGATTAGGACCAGTGCACAAAACAAGGTTGATAAATACATGGATGATCGAGTTTGGGGTGGAGGAACTTGACTGGCCTGCACAGAGTCCTGACCTCAACCCGATAGAACAGCGGTCCCCAACCTTTTTGTCACTGGGGACCGGCTGCGTGGAGGACAATTGTGCCAAGGCCCGGGGGTGGGGGGCGCGCGGGGGTAAGCGATTTTTCGCAAGCAATTTGTCAGGGCAATGGCTGGTGTTAGCGCTTCAATCATCCCAGCACCATGGTTGATATGGTGTCAGGGTGATTAAAGCAAATCATTTCTATTGTTACATTGTAAAATGAAATAGTTCAACTCACCATAATGCAGAATCAGTGGGAGCCCTGTGCGTGTCACTTGCCACATCGCCTTTCACCAGATGCGGATTGTCACTTGCCACTTTGCCTGCTATCAGATGCGGATTGTCACTTGCCATGTCGCCTGCCACCAGATGTGGATTGTCACTTGCCACGTTGCCGGCCAGTGCCACCAGATGTGGATAATCATTGCACTGGTGGCAGCACTGGTCCATTTAGCACAGAGGCAGGCCTCTTTGCAGTGGTCAGTTCTTAGTGAGGGCAGGAGAGTGGTGATGCGGAGCGGGCAGTGAGAGATGATGTAATCTCTCTGCTCCCTGCTGCACCGCCGACATTGAAGAGGCCCACGTTGTGAGGGCGGAAGAGCGGTGATACGGGAAGAGGGAAATAATGGCATCTCTGCACGCCCGCCCGCTCGCTTCTTTCATCTGCCCACCCGCTTCGCTCATCCAACCGCCCACCTGGCTCTCTCATGCCGCCCGCCCGCCTGGATCTCTCATCCGCCTGCCTGGCTCTCCCACGCCGCCCGCCCCCCACTCCAGTAGTGGGCTGCAGCCTGGTGGTCGGGGACCCCTGCGATTGAACACCTTTGAGATGCATTAGAGTGGAGACTGCGTGCCAGGCCTTCTCGCCCCCACCAGTGCCTGACCTCACAAATGTGCTTCTGGAAGAATGGTCAAACATTCTCATAGACTCACACACTCCTATACCTTGTGGACAGCACAGATGAATTGAAGCTGTTATACCTGCAAAGGGTGGGCCAGCTCAATATTGAACCCTACAGACCAAGACTGGGATGCCATTAAAGTTCATGTGCGTGTAAAGGCAGGTGTCCCAATACTTTTGGTAATATAGTGTATGTTAAATATTACAGCCAAAAAAAAAAAAAAAAGAAATCTACCACAATCATATTGTAAAATTAAAAACATTGATTTGTTTCAGCCCAAAATAAATGTGAAATATGAACCCGAATGGATTTTAAAATCCTTCAGGATATATACAGTATGTGAAAGATAAATGAATGTGTACTAAAGCAATAACAATAAGAATAAAACATTTCAATTTTAAATTTATATTATGATATGATGCACTTTCAGAACATTAAATCACATAATACTACTTATTATTTAGTAGCCACAAAATATTCTATTAAAGCATCTTGGAACCATCCACTTCAAAAAAAAAAGTAAATATATTATCTACAATTTCAATATTATTTGAAATGCAATAATACACCATATATTTTCGTTTGGCTCTCCCATAAAACTACCCTGGAGGCGCCAAGTGTAGGCCCTCTATAAAAAGCCTAATATAAGCTGGTTATAGCAGTGGTATGTTAAACTTGCTTGTGTGACTTAGGGTAAACTCATACTGGAACAGACAGTTGCCCACTAGAACAAACAGTTGCCGGAGCATGTTACCTCTCCGGAAGCTGTCCATTTCACCTACAATAGGGGGCAGTGTGCTGCACGATTTAGCACATCAAACAGCCCCCTTTTTTTGCTTTTGTACAAACTTTATTTGAAGTACACAAAAGTACAGTTCATTCATGCTGAAGTACAGCATTGTGATGCACTGCACGGCTGTACAGTGCCATACAGTTCTATACAGTCCAATGCAATAAAATGAGGCATGTCTGCAATTTATCGCAGCATGCTGCAGCACAGCACTGGGCTGCATTGCAGTATAAACGGGACCCACAGGAAACAATTATTTTCTTTATGTCCTTATGGTGGCAAGCATTTTAAAGGGTAGTAAAGTGCCTATCATTACACAATGGCTTGGACTGCACACCAGTACATAACATTGGTACAGTAGTTCACAATAGCTCTGGTAATTTACATTAGGGGTGACTAGTGTGCAGTTCATGCATCCACAGGGGCACTTGTAAAGGTTTTAAGGGGTACTTCTAAAATGAAGCTTAGAAATCTATGATAACTGATTAGTTAAAAAGGAGGTCTGCCCCCCCACCAAAAAATTAAACGTCAGCAGCTACAAATACTGTACCTGCTGACTTTTAATATTAGGACACTTACCTGTCCAGGGATCCCGCAATGTCGGCACCCCAGCCGATTTTCTGATCAGCTCTTGGGTGTTGCTGCCGCTATTCATGGTAAGGGAAACCAGCAGTGAAGCCTTTCAGCTTCACAGCCAATTCCCTACTGCACATGCGTGAAGCACACTGTGCTTTCTAACTGGCCCGATGGCAGACGAAGGAGGGGGGGGAGGCAAACTTCTGAGGGATTTTGCTGCGGTGAGGTCTCCCAGAAATGGCGATGGGTATCTGTCAAAAACAGGTACCCATTCCTCCCTGCCCTGAAAGGTGCCAAATGTGGCACCGGATGGGGGGGGGGGGGGGGAAACAAGCAGAGATTCCCCTTTTGGGTGGAGATTTTTAAGGTGTTTGTATAGCCAGAATTTAGTTTCACAGCTTTGAATAGAATTAGCATAGAAAAAGGTTTTGTTTTGCTGTCTGTATTTCACTGGTGACACTTCCCCTTTACTTCCAATTCAGGAGAAACAACAGGAAGTGAAAGAAAATCACCTCATTGTAAGGGGAATTTCCGTCTTAGAAAGTTGTTGCTGAAACATATATCCATACTGAAAGATTTAGCCATACCTTATTCTGGTGACAAATGTAATGTTGTGTTTTACATCAATTTCTGTCTTAGGGACAATGGTCACAAGGACAAACAAATCCACATAGTGGGGGTACAGACACAATAAAAAAACCTGACAGGGATTCTAATCCTTCCTTACTCTAGCCAAAACGAAATACATTAAAGGGAATTTACTAAGGCTGGTGCAGCCAGACTCTGCAGCAGCTGTGCATTGCAACCAATCAGCTTCTAGCTTTTCTTTTGAAAGCGTAACTGAAAAAGGTGATGATAGAATTGAATTGGTTACTATGCTCCAGAGCCATACATTTCCCTTATACACTTCAATACTAAATCTCAAGCAGAACAAATTGTATTACTTTTTAAAAGGTTGATATTTTAAAAATACAAGAGTTTGCTCTAAATACAAAAATATACATTAAGCCCCCAGTCACACCAGTGTGACTAGTCATGCAATTTGATAGTTTAAAATCGCATGACAAGTTGCACCCTATTGTCCACAATGGAAGCGGTCAAATCAGTGCAACACTGACTCCTTCGGAGTCACTCCAATTTTGAAAGTAGTTCCTACACTACTTTTTGCAAGTTCAGGTGCGACTTGCATAGACATCTGTGCTTGAAGTCGCACAGACACAGATGTCTACCAAGTTGAACCTGAAGTTGCACGATTTCAAAGCCGCACTTGGTGTGACCCAACTGTAACATCATTTCCAAAGATAATGTAAATGTTTTAGGGGTTGCTTGAAATAAACTGAAACTTTCAGGGTGCACCGTTTTTCTATAGGAGTCCTAGAGAATTTGACCTGAGTATGTGTATATATATATATATATATATATATATATATACACTACCGTTCAAAAGTTTGGGGTCACATTGAAATGTCCTTATTTTTGAAGGAAAAGCACTGTACTTTTAAATGAAGCTAACTTTAAACTAGTCCTAACTTTAAACAAATATACTCTATACATTGCTAATGTGGTAAATGACTATTCTAACTGCAAATGTCTAGTTTTTGGTGCAATATCTACATAGGTGTATAGAGGCCCATTTCCAGCAACTATCACTCCAGTGTTCTAATGGTACAATGTGTTTGCTCATTGGCTCAGAAGGCTAATTGATGATTAGCGAACCCTTGTGCAATCATGTTCACACATCTAAAAACAGTCTAGCTCCTTCCAGAAGCTACAAAACTGACCATCCTGTGAGCAGATTGAGTTTCTGGAGCATCACATTTGTGGGGTCAATTAAACGCTCAAAATGGCCAGAAAAAGAGAACTTTCATCTGAAACTCGACAGTCTATTCTTGTTCTTAGAAATGAAGGCTATTCCATGCGAGAAATTGCAAAGAAATTGAAGATTTCCTACAACGGTGTGTACTACTCCCTTCAGAGGACAGCACAAACAGGCTCTAACCAGAGTAGAAAAAGAAGTGGGAGGCCGCGTTGCACAACTAAGCAAGAAGATAAGCACATTAGAGTCTCTAGTTTGAGAAACAGACGCCTCACAGGTCCCCAACTGGCATCTTCATTAAATAGTACCCGCAAACACCAGTGTCAACATCTACAGTGAAGAGGCGGCTGCGGGATTTTGGGCTTCAGGGCAGAGTGGCAAAGAAAAAGCCATATCTGAGACTGGCCAATAAAAGAAAAAGATTAAGATGGGCAAAAGAACACAGACATTGGACAGAGGAAGACTGGAAAAAAGTGTTGTGGACGGATGAATCCAAGTTTGAGGTGTTTGGATCACAAAGAAGAACGTTTGTGAGACGCAGAACAAATGAAAAGATGCTGGAAGAATGCCTGACGCCATCTGTTAAGCATGGTGGAGGTAATGTGATGGTCTGGGGTTGCTTTGGTGCTGGTAAGGTGGGAGCTTTGTACAGGGTAAAAGGGATTCTGAATAAGGAAGCCTATCACTCCATTTTGCAACGCCATGCCATACCCAGTGGACAGCGCTTGATTGGAGCCAATTTCATCCTACAACAGGACAATGACCCTAAACACACCTCCAAATTGTGCAAGAACTATTTACAGCAGAAGCAGGCAGCTGGTATTCTATCGGTAATGGAGTGGCCAGCACAGTCACCAGATCTGAACCCCATTGAGCTGTTGTGGGAGCAGCTTGACCGTATGATACGCCAGAAGTGCCCATCCAACCAATCCAACTTGTGGGAGCTGCTTCTAGAAGCGTGGGGTGCAATTTCTCCAGCTTACCTCAATAAATTAACAGCTAGAATGCCAAAGGTGTGCAATGCTGTAATTGCTGCAAAAGGAGGATTCTTTGATGAAAGCAAAGTTTGATGTAAAAACAATGTTATTTCAAATACAAATCATTATTTCTAACCTTGTCAATGTCTTGACTCTATTTTCTATTCATTTCACAACGTATGGTGGTGAATAAGTGTGACTTTTCATGGAAAACACAAAATTGTTTGGGTGACCCCAAACTTTTGAACGGTAGTGTATATATATATATATATATATATATATATATATACACACACACATATATGTTTACAATTACATTGGCTACTAAAAAGATAGGGCTAAAAGATACAGTGTGCACTAAAATAGTAAGAACCTTCCTTCCCATATACAGTAGTATGTGCCAACACTAGCCCCCCACCCCCATATGCAGCAGTAACATACATTCATCTTTTTTTCTTTCATTACATTGCAGAGTGTGACCATTTCACATTGTCAAAAACAAATGGTAAAGTAAAAAGCAAAGGTGAGGCAATTTTACATTTCAAAAGCGATGAACTATGGTATACCCATGTCCCTTTCCCAGCCTTCCATTTGGAACTTTTGAAATTTGTGCTAGAAAAATACTGCCTTTAATGATAACTGCCTGATTCTATTACTCACGTTCCACCACCAGAGTTCAAATCTCAGATCACAGCTAAATGCACACAGCTAGACTGTTTGAAATAAAACATAAAATTGAATGCCCTGGCTATGGACAAATACGTAGAAATATCTGGTTATGATAGTCAGAACAAAGGGTATCTCTAACTGGATATATAAATATTTTATATATTATGGAAATATAAATTTAGACTATGGTAACAAATGTCGATGATCCATAATCGCAAGAGATGTATTAATTTTAATATACACTCACCAGTCACTTTATTAGGTATACCTGTTCAATTGCTTGGTAAAACAAATTGCTAATCAGCCAATCACATGGCAGCAACTCAATGCTTTTAGGCATCTAGATGTGGTGAAGACGATTTGCTGAAGTTCAAACCGAGCATCAGAATGGGGAAGAAAGGGGATTTAAGTGACTTTGAACATGGCATGGTTGTTGGTGCCAGACGGGCTGGTCTGAGTATTTAAAAAAACGCTGATCTCATGGGATTTTCGCGCACAACTTTCTCTAGGGTTTATAGAGATCGGTCTGAAAAAAAGAAAATATCCAGTGAGCAGCAGGTGTGTGGACAAAAATGCCTTGTTGATGTCAGAGATCAAAGAAGAATGGGCAGACTGGCTCGAGATGATAGACAGGCAACAGTAACTCAAATAACCACTTGTTACAACCAATACCATCTCTGAACGCACAACACGTAGAACCTTGAAGTAGATGGGCTGCAGCAGCAGAAGACCACACCAGATGCAACTCTGTCATCTAAGAACAGAAAACTGAGGCTACAATTTGCACAGCCCCAGCAAAATTGGACAATAGAAAATTGGAAAAACGTTGCCCGGGCTGATGAGACCTAATTATAGCTGCAACATTCAGATGCTAGGGTCAGAATTTGGCATAAACAACATTAAATCATGGATCCATCCTGCCTTGTCTGGCTTAGGCTGGTGGTGGTGGTGTAATGGTGTGGGGGATATTTTCCTGACACACTTTGGACCCCTTAGTACCAATTGAGCATTGTTTAACGTCCTACCTGAGTATTGTTGCTGACCATGTCCATCCCTTTATGACTACAGTGTACCCATCTTCTGATGGCCCCTTCAGCTGGATAATGCACCAAAGCTCAATTTTCCTCACCACTGGTTTCTTGAACATGACAATGAGTTCACTGTATTCCAATGGCCTCACAGTCACCATATCTCAATCCAATAGAGCACATTTGGGGTGTGGTGGAACGGGACATTTACATCATGGATGTGCAGCCGACAAATCTGCAGCAGCTGCATGATGCTATCATGTCAATATGCATTAATTAAATATACAATAAGTCCCCTACATATAAACATTCAACTTGCAAACTTTCAAATATGTGAACATGTGTTTGCATGTCCAGTCATGTAAAGCTCAGATTTTTTTCCTACAACCCAGTGGGCTGACCAAAAAAAACTGACAGATCGCCGTACCAACATAAGTAATGCTGGTGCAGCGATCTCCCCAGCTGTGCTATTGTGTTCTTACACACACCAGACCCTCCAGAACACAATGATTAGCGCTCATAGCCATCATCTTCCAGTGCTGATCTTTGTTGGACTTACAAACAGGTTGGACTTACGAACGAGTTCCCAAAACTGAACTAATACGTAAGTAGGGGACTTACTGTATTTTAAAATGCAAGCAGTGTACTATGTGAATTTGACCAAGTATCAACCCCTTGCAATACACTGCATAGCAGAGTTCAAAATGGGGGTGGGAGAAGAAGCACAAGAAACCAATCATGTACTAATTAAAGATATTACGATAGGAGGAGAGACCAGAGTGACACAGAAATGAGCTCATTAGCCTGTTGCTTCGCCTTTCACTGTGCAGTCACAGCCTGGGGGATTGACATGACCTGTAAGTGTTTTTGAACTATAGCAGAGAAAAATCTTATCCCCTGCCAAACAGGGCTATGCTGTGTGTCAGTGTGTGAGTTGTGTAATATCAGGGCTACATGGTCATAAATACAAATCCTTTTGCAAGTAAAACAACCCTCATATCCAGTATGTACTGTAGCTGTGTATTTAGCGGTTTAGAAAAATTTGATTATCAACTTTCTTGTAATAATTTTAACTTTTTACTCACGTGCCGCCCACCCACCATTAAATGACAGCTGGGTGGTGCGGCCCTTGTTCTGGGTGGACGTCACATGATGGCCTCCCAGAACGACCGCTCTTGCACACCCCCGGGGGCGCGCAGTGCGGCAATCGCAGCCGCGCCGTGTTGAGTTCAGTGCCATCCATCAGTGCTCATCAGTGCCACCTATCAGTGCCCATAAGTGCGGCATATTCATGCCTCCTCATCAGTGCCACCTAATCAGCTCATCAGTGCCCATAAGTGCCACCTCATCAGTGCCCATCAGTGCAGCCTATCAGTGGCACCTCATCAGCGCCCATCAGTGAAGGAGAAAAATTACCGTATTTATCGGCGTATAACACGCACTTTTTTCCCCTTAAAATCAGGGGAAAATCGTGGGTGCGTGTTATACGCCGATCCCCGCTATTTTTGTGATATATCGGAGTGATCGCTGCGATCGCCGCCGACATTCACATAGCGTGTATTTTTAAATATGGCGCCGCGGAGTTCGGAGGGACTCGGCAGCGCTCGTTCAGCTGAACGAGCGCCGCCGAGAACACAGTGACTGGGCGGAGCCGAGATACACATAGCCGAGGGTTCTTGGCTCTTCTCGGCGCCGTTCACAGTCCCGCCCAGTCCCGCCATTGGACCTCTGTTATGTCCATCATAGGGACTGGGCGTGACTGTGAACGGCGCCGAGAAAAGCCGAGAACCCTCGTCTATGTGTATCTCAGCTCCGCCCAGTCACTGTGTTCTCGGCGGCGCTCGTTCAGCTGAACGAGCGCCGCCGAGTCCCTCCGAACTCCGCGGCGCCATATTTAAAAATACACACTAAACTTGTGTATGTCGGCGGCACTGGGGACAAGGCTGCACTGACCACTGGGGACAAGGCTGCACTGACCACTGGGGACAAGGCTGCACTGACCACTGGGGACAAGGCTGCACTGACCACCGGGGACAAGGCTGCACTGACCACCGGGGACAAGGCTGCACTGGGGCAAAGCTGCACTGACAATTCTGCACTGGGGCAAAGCTGCACTGACAGGGCTGCACTGGGGCAAAGCTGCACTGACAATTCTGCACTGGGGCAAAGCTGCATTGACAATTCTGCACTGGGGCAAAGCTGCACTGACAATTCTGCACTGGGGCAAAGCTGCACTGACAAGGCTGCACTGGACACTGGGGCAAGGCTGCACTAACAAGGCTGCAGATGAACACTGATGAGGCTGCATTGATGGGCATTTAAATGTAAGTTTTTTTTCCTTAAACTTCCCTCCTAAAAGTTTTTTTCCTTAAAATTCCCTCCTAAACTTGGGGTGCGTGTTATACGCCGGCGCTTGTTATACGCCAATAAATACAGTACTTATTTACAACATTTACTGACAGAAACGTTTTTTTTTTTTCAAAATTTTGGGTCTTTTTTTGTTTTTTTTTTAGGAAAAAATAAAAAACCCAGGAGTGATTAAATACCACCAAAAGAATGCTCTATTTGTGTGAAGAAAATGATAACAATTTCACATGGTTACAGTGTAGCATGACCGCGCAATTGTCATTCAAAGTGTGACAGCGCTGAAAGCTGAAAAATGGACTGGGCAGGAAGGGGGCGTAAGTGCCCTGTATTGAGGTGGTTAATCACCCTAAAAAAAGAAAGATTATAGAGAGTGCATTCACACAAAGGCCTAGACAGAAGTAATATTATTGTCTGACCCCATTATTCATCATAATCGGTATTAATGATCCATAATATACTATATATATTTTTTTAACATCTCTTTAGAGAGTCAATGGGGTCTGATGCATTAATGAACAAATTCAAGCAACAAGTTCAACCAATCATTGTGCTAATAATGTTGTCTAGTAAACACTCCAGATGACTTAAATAAGAAAATGTACATCATTTTCTTAATCGGATCTTTAACAATCTTCTGAAAATTATGTTCAAAGAGTAGCTTACATGATGATTGGGACTGCAATGGGTATGTTTGGAAATTTATCTCAAGCATCACAAGCTGGGATATTTAGATAAACATGTTACCAAAAAAATAGGGTGAACTGGTGCACTACTTAATTAAAAACTAGTGCCACGAATTAGTAGACTGTGCTCCATGTACTGTATGCAGCCAATTTTGACTAGTGTACCTCTAAAGTATCAGGAACGTCATTCTTTCCAGTTAGAACATCTCTATTCATGAAGCACTTCATGAAGCACTTCTGACACGAAGAAGTCATTGCTGTTATCTTTTGGGGAGCCTCAGTCTACAGAGCCTGGTCCTTGCCAGCTTGTGATGCTGAAATATTTCACTTTTACCTATAATTTGAATAGAGGCATATCAACCTTTGGTATGGCCCCTTTCCTAAACACTCTAAAAAAAGTTTTGTTTAAATGTATAGCTAAAGATTTTGTTGATAAAGTCCTGTAGACGGGGGTTCTGAAATGTTATCACAGAAGGTTTAGTAGGCATAGTATGTCTTTGCTGTTGGCATAAAGGTATGCAATAGGGTGCATATGCCTGGAGAGGTTTGTAACATGGAACATGATTTGGCAAAATAATGCATTTGGGAAGAAAATATTATTTTGATAGAGTACAATATTGGGTGTACAGTATTGGCCAAAACTACAGAGGAAAAAGATTTTGCCTATTTCTGAAGATTGCAAAATTAGCAAACAGTGCGACCTGGTAGAGGAGAAAACAAATTGAATTCTGAGGTGCATCACTAGAGGGATCACAAGCAGGAGGAAGGAGACTTGAATTCATCCATAGTATATAGATCTTTAGTTAGACATCATTTAGAATACTGTGTCCATTTCCAAAACATATTAGGATAGAACAAATTCTGGGACGCATAACAGAACTGGTGAAAGGTCTGAGAGGTAAAACATACCAGGGGAGACTGAAGGAACCTAATATGTACAGCATTCTTAAGGAAACAAGGGAAAGGTGGGACACGACTGAAACCTTTCAAAAATATTAAGGGTCCATGTATACTGGGCATAAAAAAGCTGCTTATACAGGCGTTTTGTGTTTTTCTTTTCTTCAGCCTGTAATAGCAGCTCTATGTTAGCCTATGTGTCCATGCACATTAGGGAGTTTACAGGCATATTTTCAGAGGAATGTTTAGAGGCCCGAAAAAAAACCCCTTCATAGTTGCATTTTTGAGAGAAGCGTTTTGGCAGAAAAAAGTGCTTAATGTGCACACATGTGCCTAGACGCAGAGTTTAGGAGCATTTGGTGTTTTCAAGTGTACATTTAAATGCCCATAAACTCTCCTAAACTCATGTGCAATATTAGCCACTCTGAGCATTTTAACGACTTCCCGCCTGGCCTATAGGAAAATGACAGCCGATTATTATTCTGACTAGGCATCATATGACGTCCAGCAGGATAACAGCCGCCGCGCACCAGCCGTGGGGCCGCGCATCGCGGCGATTGGTGGTGCGGTGTGTCAGTCTGACACACTGCTACACTGATCTCGGTAAAGAGCCTCCTACAGAGGCTCTTTACCACGTGATCAGCCGTGTCCAATCATGGCTGATCACGATGTAAACAGGAAGAGCCGTTAATCGGCTTTTCCTCACTCGCGTCTGACAGACGCGAGTAGAGGAGAGCCGATCGGTGGCTCTCCTGACAGGGGGGGTCTGCGCTGATTGTTTATCAGTGCAGCCCCCCGCGGATGCCACCCATAAGTACCCATCAGTGCCACCAATGAGTGTCCATCAGTGCTGCCTATGAATGCCCATCAGTGCCGCATACCAGTGCCACCTATCAATGCCCATCAGTGCCACCTATCAGTGCCCATAAGTGCCGCCTATCAGTGCCCATCATCAGTGCCCATCAGTGCCACCTCATCAGTGCCACCTAATTGGTGCCACCTCATCAGTGCCCATCGGTGCCACCTTATCAGTGCCTGTCAGTGCAGCCATATCAGTGCCCATCATTGAAGAAGAAAACGTACTTATTTGCAAAAAATTTTAACAGACACAAAGAAAAACTTTTTTCCTAAATTTTCGGTCTTTTTTTATTTGTTGCGCAAAAAAATAAAAATCGCAGAGGTGATCAAATACCACCAAAAGAAAGCTCTATTTGTGGGAACAAAATGATAAAAAAATTTGTTTGGGTACAGTGTAGCATAACCGCCCAATTGTCATTCAAATTGCGACAGCGCTGAAAGCTGAAAATTGACTTGTGCAGGAAGGTGTATAAGTGCCCTGTATTGAAGTGGTCAATGCAGCTTTTTCTGCCATTCTGCCTGAGGTTCTGGCAATTTTTCTGCTCTTAGTGTGCATGAACCTCAAGGGTTTTTTTGTTCAGTTTGAAGCTAAAATCAAGAACATGTGGACATGACCCTAAACTAGCAAGGGTAATTCAAATATAACTTTACAAAGTATTATTTTACCAAAAGAGCAGTTGATGCTTGTAACATACTTTCAGGTGAGTTAATGAGCCAGTCAACAGTAAATGAATATACATAGTTGTGGGACCAATATAGATTTATGTTCACATGAAAGGTTAAACAAAACAACA
Source organism: Lithobates clamitans (assembly GCA_037952925.1). Classification (NCBI taxonomy): domain Eukaryota; kingdom Metazoa; phylum Chordata; class Amphibia; order Anura; family Ranidae; genus Lithobates; species Lithobates clamitans. Next base: position 5,899,308 of record JBBGZY010000787.1, on the reverse strand, counting down.
AAAAGGAATCAGAAAAGGGGCAGACTAGATGGACTTTTTGCAAAATACAATAATGTGATTCAATCTGTGCAATCTCTATACAATATAAACTATGTGAATTCTACTAAAATCCAATATGTGCCTTTTCTTCTAAACACAAAATTGCCACTCACACTTCCTAGTGTTTCCACTGTACCACCATAGTTAATATATAATTAAACTCAATATAGTGCAACGCAAATTCTTATATAAATACGCAAATCAAAATATACCAGTATGTGTCTTCCATAGTCTCTCATATATAATGTATATCCTATGATATATAAGAGACTATGAAAGACACATACTGGTATATTATGATTTGCGTATGGTTTGTTTTATATAAGGACTAAGGATTAAGTTTAATTATAGATGGACTATTTGGTCTTGTTCTGTCACCATTTCGCTATGTTTTTACTTAGGCCTGGTGGATTTTGCATCTGTCTTATAATTTCCACTTCAAATTTTACAGACTACAATAACACAAGTACATTATTCTTCTATGAATATAAAATTGGCCAATGAAATGAGCACATGCCTGATCAGCTTTAATTGTTAAGAGATAACAGATGCATCAAGACTTGTTAGACAATTATTGGACATGAAGCTAATTAGATGAATGAATGCATAGTCTAAACCCTCCTATACTCACATGCTCTATCACTTGAGTCTATCTGCAAAAGCCAGTACAATGCATAAAAAAGGCTTTGAGATATCAAACTATTCCAAAATGGTAAACTATTCATGGGTTCAAAGGGACAAAGCATCTGTTCAATTAGATTCATTTCTACTTTGAATGTAATGCACAGATGCTCATCTCAGTACTCAAATCTGGTCTGCTCTGCTATCCTGATCGATTTAATTGCTCACAGCAGTAAGTCAATCAGTGGTTAATCGGAGCTTCAGTCATTATGATTGACTGCTGTACATTTTAATACTAAGAGTTTACAACGTAATATTCACACTCTGCTAATAATATATAAAAAGGAATTCTCGCCAAATGAATCTTCTTTAGGCAACTTGCAAAGCTTAAAGGCACTTAAAGGGATTGTAAACCCTTGTTTTTTTGTTTTGTTTTTTAAATAACAAACATGTTATACTTACCTCCACTGTGCAGTTCACTTTGCACAGAGTGACCCCGAACCTCCTTTTCTGGGGTCCCACAGCGACACTGGTAGCTCCTCCCTGCATCCAGTGCCCATGTTGGAGAAGCGCTCTCCTTGGTGGACACCCATGCGGGCACGCTTCCGAGTCCCGCATCTGTGTCCATTCACACAGTATGCAGGACTCGGCCCCGTCCCCCGGTGCTGCGTAATTGAATTTGATTGACAGCAGCGGAAGCCAATGGCCGCACTGCTATCAATCTATCCAATGGGGACACAAGACACCAGCTACAGATGGTGTGCTCGTTCCCGGACAGACAATGATAGCGTCCAGGTAAGTAAATCGGAGGGGCTGGGGGTCTGCAGCACTAAAAAAAGGTTTTTCACCTTAATGCATAGAATGCATTAAGGTGAAAACCATGAGGGTTTACAACCCCTTTAAAGTTAAACTCCAGACAAGCAGCTATCTAAACAGCTGAATGTATACAAAGATGAACTTTCTTATCTGCCAAAGGATTTGTAATTTTGTTCAACTGGTCCTGGCAAAGAGCAAAGTGATAACCCATATGTTTTTCTGCAGTTAAGCAGTGCAGCTCAGTGAGACCATGTTCACACTGATCCGACACAAAAGTCACACAACTTCTGATCTGACTTTGCCCTGAGACTTTGGATCTGATTTCCATGCAACTTCAATGAACAGGATCCGATTTTGGTCCAACTTTGAGTGCAACTTGTCCTTTGATCAATCAAAACAATTTCTTTGGCTCTGGAATGGATGAAACCTCACGCCTGGTATGGATCTTGAGGGGGAACCCCACACCAAAATTTGAAAAAAATAGGCATGGTGTCCCCCCAAGACCATACCAGACCCTTCGGACTGGTATGGATTTAAAAGGGCAAACCCCACGCCAAAATAAAAAGAAAATGGCATGTGCCCCCCCCAAATCCATACCAGTTCCTCATCCGTGCATGCAGCCTGGCAGTTTAGGAAAGGGGGGTGCGAGCAACCAGGCCACATGCCCTCAACATGGGGGCGTGGGTGCTTCAGGGCAGTGTAGTGTAATAAAAACATCATACCATTTTTGACAAGTTCTTTATCAAAAATGACAAATGTCTCCCGTGGTAGCTCCAACATCATTCACGATGTCTTCCTCCGCTGCCGCGGTCGTCGACCCACTAAAAAAAAAAATACACTGCTCCTCTGACGCTGGCTCCCACCATTCTGTCAGCTCTGGTGTCTGCCAGTTCTTATATAACTTTGAGGCACGGCCATGCAGTGACATAACTCAAAGACCCCGCCCCTTGTGACATCACTGATCCATCATACCGGGGGGGTCTCCAGGTTACGTCACCTCATAGCCACCCCATAGCTATATAAGAACTGTCAGACAAGGGAGCTGCCAGAACAGTGGGAGCATTCGTAGGGGGAGGAACATTTTTTTGTTTATCGGGGCAGTGGCGGAGGTGGAAGATATCATGATTGATGTTGGATCTACACGGGGGACATTATTAATTTTTTAATAAAGAACTTGTCAAAAACTGCCTTATATTTTTTGTTACACTACACTGTTTTTTTTGGGTGAATGGGTAGGGGTATTATGTTCCCCATACTCATTCACATGGGGGACAGGATCTAGGGGCCCTAGGGGCTTCCAGATTTTGATAAGCCCCCTGCCCACAGACCCCTACACCCACAGCCCAGAGTTGTGGGGAAGAAACCCATGTGCCCATCAACATGCCCTCCTCCCCAAAGCACCCAGTCAAGGAAATGGTCAGAACTGGCAATCTTGTCATTGGCCGTCATGGCTCCATTAGGCGCACTCCCAGGCACATTGGCACACGCAGATGCGCAATGGCGTGAATGGGCGCGTGACAACGCGCGTAGATGTGCACTGGTGCGAACGAGAGCATGCAGGCATAATGGCGCGCGCACAACATGACCTGGCCTATATAACCCTTCTGCTGAGATGATGAGACCTGTGCATTTCTGGATTATCGTCAGCTCCCCTGTGTTCCTGTGCTCCTGTTTTCCTGACTCTTAAAACCCCGATACTGACTCGGCCTGCTCTGACCTGTGATCCTGACCTCCCAGTTTGACTTTGGCTTGTACTATTGACTTCGCTCCTGTCTGCCCCCTGTGTTTGATCTTGGCTTGGCTTACTGACTCTGCTGAAAATCTGTCTCAACGTATATGACCCTGGCTTTTTCCAGTCTTGCTACCTGAAATGATCTTACTGTGTATGACCCCTGGCCTGTCTCCTGGTTCTGTCTCCGGTTTGCTCCAAGTACCTCTGGTACCTCTCAAGCACGCCTGCTCTACTATCCACCTTGCTTGTTTCAAATACCTTTCAGTGACCAGCTCCTCAAACAACCATACCTGGAAAACCATGCTTCTTTGGGCACTGCTCTCCCTGTCCCACTTCCAGGGAAGCACTGCACTTAGCCGCAAGGGGAGCCCTCTCTGCAACTTGGCCTCGCACCTGGTACATGACAGCATAATCCAGCCATCATGTCAGAGGCTGACGGAGGTGCTTCCCCACTGGAGGTTCTGTCCCAACAGGTCACTGCTCTCACTCATGCAGTACAAAGACCTGTTATAGCTTAAAATTTCAAATTAGTAAATTTTAGAAAGAGTGCTAAAATTATCCCCCATGAGATGGAGAAAGTAGCGTGAAATAAAGACAGTACAGTCATGTGGACTGTTCTACACCTGACAGTACAACAGGTATACTCCTAGCCTCCTGGGAGTATAAAGCAGCATGGGACTATGTGATCAGGAGGTAAGGCATTTACATTCACTGCCACTACATCAATCACAAATGCTGGAGCGGATTTCAGTTTACTGCCAATGCACAGACTTCCAGTGTCAGGGGGTTAAATTTCACTGCCACTGCACTTATTACCTATGCTGTGGGGGAGTTAACATTTAGTGCTACTAACCTAACCACCAATAATGTGGCGGGGGGGGGGGGTGTTAAAAAATACTGTCAATGACCACCAATAGGGTTAACTTACATCAATGCTGGGAGTTATTGTTGTAGTCACTGACACCAATGCTGGGAATTACTGTAGTCACCGAGACCGGTGCAGGGAAAGATTTATTGCTGTTACTGGGGTTTTATTGCGGTCCCTGACACCGATGCTGGGGATGATTAATTAGGTCACTAAAGCCAATGCGGGGGGTTATTTTTGTGTCCTTTAAGTGTCAGGGTCTGCAAGTGAGGCCCACTTATTTTCAAGTGGACCACCACTGATGTAGAGCCATTTTTCAATAGAAAAAAATACAGAAAATGTAGCCAGATATAGCTTCAAGGTAGATAGAAGACAGTTATGGGACAGTTTCAAGCACAGCAGTAAAGGCCTGTGTTTTGAGCTTGTGTGAATGGGAAAATTCTACTTGATTTCAAATAAATTCTGCTTGCATTTAAGATTTGAGTCAAGTTTGAGATGTTTCTGAGATCATTTAGAACTCACTGACAGTTGCATTTGACATGCAGTTCATCATCTGTCCTGCCTTTGACTTCTTCTAAGCTGCATCAAGCCTGCTTTAAGCTGCTTTTGTGTTGTTATTGATTTGTATGGAAAGAGAAGTTCTTATGTGAACAAAAGCCTGTCAAGACAGACTCTTATAGAGGTGGAGCTCAGCATTACAGCAAAACAAATCATATGTACTACTACCATCATATACCTGTATGTATTCCCTGCAGTAGCTGTTGCAGCCCTGAAATTAAATAAACAAAAAAGCAATGCACAACTCCACAAAACTGTACATATATGCAAATAAGCTGAATTTGTTTAAAAAATAAGTAGTGCACTGATTACTGTCCTAGCAGTTTAATAGAAAAAAACAAAACAAAACAAAAAATTCATTTTTAGCAGGATGCAGAATTTTGCATTGGTAACCTTGGGGAACAATAAGAAAATTAGATCTGTGCCCATACGGGCTGGTGTTTCAGGCTGTGTTCTTTCTGTCTAGATGAAAAGCAAATATATTGCTTAATGCCAATAAATAATGAGACATGAGTCAACACACTTTTTCAGCAGCCAGAGTTTTTAACTACTCTAAGAGCTACAGGAATGCAAATCTAACACTGTTCTCTGGCATCTGGTTTTAAAGGCCCTAAGATTATAATCAGTGATGTGGTACATTCTCATGAATATTATTTGTATCGGTTTTAATGAATTAGCCTTGATTGTGTACCCTTGTGAAGATTTGTAGCTTGATTTGACAAGCATCAGGAAAAGAAAATGTCTTATTTTGTCAGCTGCACCATAGCTCACAGCAGTACATCTGCACATCCAAACTAATAACTCTGTCCAAGACCTATAAGTAGCCCATCCTGCTGAAAAATGAGAATGTGTATCTATCTATATAATTTTAAACTTCAGCAGAGCTTTTTTGAACAGCCACACGTCATGCTCCTTTGTCCATATTAATTGCAATTCATCAGTAATATTACTTGCTCATGGCATATTATTATTTTTCTTAGCAGTTGAAAAAAAACATCTGTGTTCTTGCTGTATTTTAAATACTGGGCTAATCATCAGCAAACAATGGGCATAAATGAATTTGCTTCAGAAAGTTTAGTTCTATAAAAACAATGCAATGATGCACATTTTGCAAGGCAGCAGAAAAGTACAAAGCTTTTTCAATTAATTTTCTTTTTTTTTTTCACAATGATTGTACTAGCCATACACTTTAGTCTTCTTTGTTACAGTTTCCAAGTAAACTAGCTTTATAAGGAGTCTAAAAAAAATATATATATATATATATATATATATATATATATATATATATATATATATATATGTACAGTATAGAACTTGTAAGGGTTTATAACAGAGGTGGTCAAACTTGAAACAGAAGGCCTCAAGTGCAGTCCCTCCACTTCCAGGGGGCTGCACTATAGAAACATATTTTCGTACATTTAAGTGTATTGTGTTTAGCCCCCCACACACACACACACCCCACTGGTGGTCAGGGGAGTAGCAGTGAAATGTATCCCCTAGCATTGGCAGTCAGTGCAGAGGCATTTCAATTTGAACCCATTCCTCCCACATTGGTGGTAATGCATGGGCAGTGGAACTTAACCCTCCACCCCACCCAAGTGGCAGTCAGGGGTGTGGCAGTGGAATGTACCCCCTAGAATTGGCAATCAGTACAGTGGCAATAACATTTAAAACCACCCCCCCCCCCCACACACACATTAGTGGCCTGTGCAGTAGCAGAAAAATTCAACTCCTTACCGGATCACACTCCTGCACTCCTCTCTTACTCCCCAAGTAGGCTGTCTTATGAAGCATCAAGCAATGGTGTTGTAGGTAAAAAGGCTACAGGTCTGAGCATTCCTGACTTATCGGAAGGGTCAGAGGAGAAAGTTTTTCACCCTTACCTTCTGTTTCTGGTTGGTGTTAACTGGGCTAACTGAAAATAATGGGGTTCAGCTTGTCAGCGCATTGAGCCTGTGATCAGCAACACAGCCCAACTCAGTCCAACAGACATTGTATGAATAGGCCCTAAATTTTCAGATTTACAGTAACTTTGTTTAGTAAACTTAGGCAGTAAACAATGCTGGCTGGGACCCTGAACCATGGACTTAGGTGAGTATATCTTTCTTCACAAGGCAACACAGAAATATAGCTTTACATAATTGGGTTAGAGGAGGGTGGGAGAGAAGGATGGGAATGTTTTCAGTTTTGCCTGGCATTACGCTCTAAATGTACAATTAACCATTTCACGCCCTCGGGACATATTGTACCTGTAGGTTTTGAGGTTGAAGTGGTTATACCATGATCCCAGTACCAACATTTTCAGGCAGCAATGGGCTTTAATGTAGAAGTGATCTGTGTGGCTCTACAACCGCCCAATCACTTCTACAGGGCATGGAAGGGGGCCCTCCTTCCACCACCAGTCCTGGGCTCTACAGTGTGATTGCGTGCCCGGGACAGTAAACGCATAGGGGAGGAAGGTATGTCTCTCCGTGACGTAAGAAACCAGAAGTGACAAGGATTTCAGCGCTTACAGTTTTGGCTTCTTGTTTACAAGCCATTACTGAGTTATAAAGCATCTGGATAAACCAAACTTGTTTTCATCACATGCTTTAGAGAGCAAAGGAGAGATCTGGGGTCTAACAGGCCCCAAATCTCTCAGCAAAGAGATAGCAATATTGTGATAGCAATAAAGTTGACCCCCCAAAAAATGTAATGAGACAGTGTGAAAAAAAGTAAATAAATAATTAGTAAAAAATAAAAAAAAGTAAAGCCCCCTGTCCCCCAAACCCAACCCACCCAGGCTCATACACGTATGTAGATCTTTTTCTTTAAGTAGCTTTTTTCTTGAATGAATACACAACTGCATGCACTGGTATTGAAGAAATGTTTTCTGTCTTCTGGCTGGGAATATTTTTACTTTGTTAGTGACAGTTGACTTTTTTTTAGCTGTGTTCATGTTTCTAAGGGGCATGATGAAAAGCATAATACTAATTTATGCAGGTAAACCATCTGTCAAAGACATAATAAAGGTTTTCACCTTGGAATGATTATGCTAGTTGACAATATAATTGAAATCATATTCAAATTGCTTAGCATTTCTGAGAATTCTGCTTAATCCAAGCATATGTTTAATGTATAATATATGAATTTTGCTTAGGAAGTTCAGGAAATTAATAGAAAAACATTGCTGTATAATGACTTTTTGGGCTGTTCTGTAAAACAGGAGCAAAACATGAGTGCAAAGTCCAGCATGTATGTTGCATCTATTCTACTTCCAGTATTGTTGATGTAGAATAAGATAATACAAAAGTCAAGCAAGGCGGTTGCAAAACTCGCCGGGGGGGAAAATTTCTTTTGTATCATACACATGGCAGAGAGAACATGAGTGTTAAACGTTTTGGGTCTACTGCTATGTGCATGAAGAACTGTTTCAGCATCCAGAGTTAAATATAATACTATTCAATAGGTGTGCACTGTAATTGATGTTCTACTAACAGTCATTCAACAAAGATGGTTACTGCAGAAATATGCATCCCATAGTGCCGGCATTTATGTAAAACATTAAAAAAAAGCACAGCGGACTAGCAATGATTGTTCTATCAATTTATTCCACACGTTCAAGCCTTGGCTAGATTATCAGGAATAAGGTTTTCCTATATAACATCTATGACTTCCAGTAGGCAAGTATGGTTGCTCCCATGCATGTTGCTTTGAGAATTTAAGGTACAGTCTCACAAAGCATGTCATAAAGCCACTGCTACATCTTTGACTGTAACATCAAAGGTATACTACATTTACTAATTTTCCCATTCAACTAAATCATATCAAAACTAAGCAATCTATTAACAGAAGCACTATTTCATTTTTTTCAACTTTTACAGTTTTAGAATACCGGTATATAAAATGTAAACCAAAATCAATGTATAAAAAAGTATAAAGTATTAACAGTTGACAGAGGTGTAAAAGTTTGAGGTGAGTTTCAGAAATGTGTTATAATGACAGATATTGTAATAAGGACCCATGGTGGGAGGACTGTCTGTCTAGATATCTGGGCTATAATTCTATTGAAGAACGCAGCAGAGAGCCTCTCAGAGTCTACTGTTGAAAATTACAGAGGACAATAGCTTGGAAACAGCTGGATATCATGAATACATGCAATTTCAAAGACCTTGAGCTTTATCATGATAGGCTGATATTTTTTTACTTATATATTTACAAATGTTAAAGGATGTCTTTTTGTGTTGAAGTTTTGATTTAATTGGACAGTAGCATGACATAAAATCATTGAAAATGTCTGAATCCAAATAAATCATAAAGGCACAGCTCTTTGTGGAGCAAAATTATGTGGGAAATCATTTCCTGTGAATTTTCTGAATATTCCCCATAATAGTTTTTTTATGCTTTTGATAAGTTAACCCTGTAAGGTCTAACGGCTAAGTCTTACTTATATAGTGATAAAGCATTACGAGAAAAACATAGAAAGAATAGGATGATCAAAGCATAGTTTAGGAAATTAGAAAATCCATACTGCGTGCACTACCATATTAACCTTATATTACTGTTCTTTGGGAGTAGGGATGAGCCGAACACCCCCCTGTTCGGTTCGCACCAGAACATGCGAACAGGAAAAAAATTCGTTCGAACACGCGAACGCCGTTAAAGTCTATGGGACACGAACATGAATAATCAAAAGTGCTAATTTTAAAGGCTAATATGCAAGTTATTGTCATAAAAAGTGTTTGGGGACCCGGGTCCTCCCCCAGGGGACATGAATCAATGCAAAAAAAAGTTTTAAAAACGGCCGTTTTTTCAGGAGCAGTGATTTTAATAATGCTTAAAGTCAAACAATAAAAGTGTAATATCCCTTTAAATTTCATACCTGGGGGGTGTCTATAGTATGCCTGTAAAGGGGCGCATGTTTCCCGTGTTTAGAACAGTCTGACAGCAAAGTGACATTTTGAAGGAAAAAACACATTTAAAACTACCGCGGCTATTGCATTGCCGACAATACACATAGAAGTTCATTGATAAAAACGGCATGGGAATTCCCCACAGGGGAACCCCGAACCAAAATTTAAAAAAAAAAATGATGTGGGAGTCCCCCTAAATTCCATACAAGGCCCTTCAGGTCTGGTATGGATATTAAGGGGAACCCCAGCCAAAATTAAAAAAAAAAATTGACGTGGGGTTCCCCCTAAATTCCATACCAGACCCTTCAGGTCTGGTATGGATTTTAAGGGGAACCCCGCGCCAAAAAAAAAAAAAAAAACGGCGTGGGGTCCCCCTAAAAATCCATACCAGACCCTTATCCGAGCACGCAACCTGGCAGGCCGCAGGAAAAGAGGGGGGGACGAGAGTGCGGCCCCCCCCCCCTCCTGAACCGTACCAGGCCACATGCCCTCAACATTGGGAGGGTGCTTTGGGGTAGCCCCCCAAAACACCTTGTCCCCATGTTGATGAGGACAAGGGCCTCATCCTCACAACCCTGGCCGGTGGTTGTGAGGGTCTGCGGGCGGGGGGCTTATCGGAATCTGGAAGCCCCCTTTAACAAGGGGACCCCCAGATCCCGGCCCCCCCCCTGTGTGAAATGGTAAGGGGGTACTTACCCCTACCATTTCACTAAAAAACTGTCAAAAATGTTAAAAATGACAAGAGACAGTTTTTGACAATTCCTTTATTTAAATGCTTCTTCTTTCTTCTTTCTTCCTTCATCTTCTTCTGGTTCTTCTGGCTCTTCTGGTTCTTCCTCCGGCGTTCTCGTCCAGCATCTTCTCCGCGGCGTCTTCTATCTTCTTCTCCTCGGGCCGCTCCGCACCCATGGCATGGGGGGGAGGCTCCCGCTCTTCTCTTCATCTTCTTCTCTTCTTCATCTTCTTCTTCATCTTCTTCTTCTTCTTCTTTCTTCTCTTCTTCTCTTCTTCCTGTCTTCTGCGGGCCGCTCCGCAGCCATGCTGTGGCATGGTGGGAGGCTCCCGCTGTGTGACGGCGTCTCTTCGTCTGACGGTTCTTAAATAACGGGGGGCGGGGCCATCCGGTGACCCCGCCCCCCTCTGACGCACGGTGACTTGAGGGACTTCCCTGTGACGTCACGGGGAATGCCACAGGGAAGTCCCGTCATGTCACCGTGCGTCAGAGGGGGGCGGGGCCACTGGGTGGCCCCGCCCCCCGTTATTTAAGAACCGTCAGACGAAGAGACGCCGTCACACAGCGGGAGCCTCCCTCCATGCCACAGCATGGCTGCGGAGCGGCCCGCAGAAGACAGGAAGAAGAGAAGAAGAGAAGAAGGAAGAAGAAGAAGAAGATGAAGAAGAAGATGAAGAAGAGAAGAAGATGAAGAGAAGAGCGGGAGCCTCCCCCTCATGCCATGGGTGCGGAGCGGCCCGAGGAGAAGAAGATAGAAGACGCCGCGGAGAAGATGCTGGACGAGAACGCCGGAGGAAGAACCAGAAGAGCCAGAAGAACCAGAAGAAGATGAAGGAAGAAAGAAGAAAGAAGAAGCATTTAAATAAAGGAATTGTCAAAAACTGTCTCTTGTCATTTTTAACATTTTTGACAGTTTTTTAGTGAAATGGTAGGGGTAAGTACCCCCTTACCATTTCACACAGGGGGGGGGCCGGGATCTGGGGGTCCCCTTGTTAAAGGGGGCTTCCAGATTCCGATAAGCCCCCCGCCCGCAGACCCTCACAACCACCGGCCAGGGTTGTGAGGATGAGGCCCTTGTCCTCATCAACATGGGGACAAGGTGTTTTGGGGGGCTACCCCAAAGCACCCTCCCAATGTTGAGGGCATGTGGCCTGGTACGGTTCATGAGGGGGGGGGGGCCGCACTCTCGTCCCCCCCTCTTTTCCTGCGGCCTGCCAGGTTGCGTGCTCGGATAAGGGTCTGGTATGGATTTTTAGGGGGACCCCACGCCGTTTTTTTTTTTTTTTTTTGGCGCGGGGTTCCCCTTAAAATCCATACCAGACCTGAAGGGTCTGGTATGGAATTTAGGGGGAACCCCACGTCAATTTTTTTTTTCAATTTTGGCTGGGGTTCCCCTTAATATCCATACCAGACCTGAAGGGCCTTGTATGGAATTTAGGGGGACCCCCACATCATTTTTTTTTTTTTATTTTGGTTCGGGGTTCCCCTGTGGGGAATTCCCATGCCGTTTTTATCAATGAACTTCTATGTGTATTGTCGGCAATGCAATAGCCGCGGCTAGTTTTAAATGAGTTTTTTCCTTCCAAATGTCATTTTGCTGTCAGACTGTTCTAAACACAGGAAACATGCGCCCCTTTACAGGCATACTATAGACACCCCCCAGGTACGAAATTTAAAGGGATATTACACTTTTATTGTTTGACTTTAAGCATTAATAAAATCACTGCTCCTGAAAAAACGTCCGTTTTTAAAACTTTTTTTTGCATTGATCCATGTCCCCTGGGGCAGGACCCGGGTCCCCAAACATTTTTTATGACAATAACTTGCATATAAGCCTTTAAAATTAGCACTTTTGATTTCTCCCATAGACTTTTAAAGGGTGTTCCGCGGCATTCGAATTTGCCGCGAACACCCCAAATTGTTCGCTGTTCGGCGAACTTGCGAACAGCCAATGTTCGAGTAGAACATGAGTTCGACTCGAACTCGAAGCTCATCCCTATTTGGGAGTAATTGATCCATTTATACTAATGCTAACAGGGACACTATACTACTATTTTAGTGAGTAAAGTGAGTAAAGGTTTTAGAAATTACAGTAAGGCTTAGCTGCTGGAATTTCATATATATACATTTAAATTCTCTATCTTTTTGCTATCTGTAGAAAAGACAGTGTCATTTAATACTACTTAGAGAAATCCAAGAAGTGGAAAAGTGACCTAGAAATTGTATTGGATTTCATATTCTTTTGTAGACTTGCACTGCCAAAGAACAGTAATTGTAATCACTATGTTTGTTACTATATAGAATGCAGTGTGTACATGTACTTATGGTTACAGTATAAACATACATTAGATAACTATTTATTACGAAGACTATATAGTATATTCCCCAGATTTACCTAAAAACATCAAAACGACTCCAGACGGTTGGTTTACTAAAGCAAATGAGGCTGGGTTCACATTTATGAGAATTGAATGCGGAGACTATGCGAATTGGATGCGGGTTTCCCCACATTCAATTCTCATAGCAGGAGATTGTGACCAGCTCTCTATGGAGCCGGTTCACATATCTCCGCAGCGGCTCCGGTGCAAATTGCACAGGTGTCCTGTGTGTCTTTTGGTCCATTTCAGGTCCGAATTTAGCCCAAAATTCGGGCTGAAATCGGACCTGAAACGGTGAATGGAGACGCACCGGAGCCGCTGCGTTCTCAAGTGGGAGAAAACATCTCTAAAACAATTGCTCAAATTATTTTTACTTTTTACACCAGGCATCACTAAATGTCAGGCAGCGGTCTGGACACAGACCAAGTGATGGCCCTGTCCAGATCAGGGCCGCACTACTTAGCAGCCTGAGCGGACTCCTCTCCTGCCACCGCTACTTCTATTAAAACTCACAGCAAGGGAGAGGGTGGGAGGCACAGCAGGGTGGATTCCTCTTCTGTAAGTATGTTTTCTCCTGCCTGACACTTCCACTGTTAAACTCACAGCAGGGCAGTGGGTAGGATATAAAGTCTACACGGGGAACAGGAGCTGCCCAACTTTTCAAATAAACAAGTGGGCTGTGAATTTAGGACGAGGAGCTGTGAATTCAAGGGGGGCTGTGATGTGAGGAAGAGGGGGGATGTGATGTGAGGGGGGGCTATGATTGCAAAGGAGGTTGTGATGTGAGTAGAGGGATCTGTGATGTGAAAGGGGGTTGTGATGTAAGGAGGACTGTGATGTGTGGATAGGGGGTCAAAAGAGGGTTGTGATGTAACAGTGGCTGTGATGTGAGAAAGGGGGTTGTGATGCAAGGGGGGCTGTGATGTGAGGAGAGTGGGGTCTGTGATGTCAAAGAGAGGACTGAGGACACTGATGTAAAGGGGCTTTGATGTATGGGGGGTATCATAGAACTAAAATTAAATCTCTGTAGAAAGAAAATGCTACTGGCTGGACCTCCATGAATTTTAACTACCCCTGTTCTACACAATTTATTTTCATTCAAATGTCACCACCACAGTCTAAACTGCATAAACATGATCACGGATATTCAGAAAATACAACCTTTAAATGTATTACAATACATAAATATTGATACTGCTAAGATCCAGATGTACAGTATATTACAGGAGCTTATAGCACTCCAAGACCAACAGCAGGTAAAAACATTTTCCACAAAATTCTTGGGAGCAGATGCACCCCATGGCCCAGCATTCATTATACTACAAAAAATGATCCAATCCATGACTGCCTCCTATGATGGTTTATTCAAATAAATGATTCCAAAATCAGGGGATATTTTTACTTTGCATTTCACAGCATTGAGATGACATGGTAAGATAGGAATTGCACAATTAAATCAGTCTAAATATCTAATGTATGAGTCTTATGGTGATCTAATTGTTTAACCTTATGTTATCAACCAGAAATAACATTTGCACTCAGTTGCTTCACAGATGGGACAACATAACTGTTTTTTTCTTGGAAGGACACATTTGTTCCTAGTAGCCCAAGACTATACATAAGAAGTGTCTTAATGACATTTACACTGATTAACCATAACATTAGGACCACTGACAGGTAAAGTGAATAACATTGATTATCTCATTAAGATAGCATCTAAAAGTGGGTGGGATATATTATGCAGCAGATAAACATGTTGTCTCTGAAGTTGATGTGTTGAAAGCAAAAAAAAAGGGCACGCGTAAGGATTTCAGCTACTTTGACAAGGGCCAAATTGGCTAGTCAACTGAGTCAGGCAGCTCCAAAAGTGCAGCTCTTGTGAGACCAAAAGTAGTCCAAAGAAGTAAAACCGGCAAGGCTAATTTATGCACATGGGAACAAAGCAGCCCATGTAGTCCGAATAGAAGAGCTACTATAGCTCAAACTGCTGAAAAGATGATTGCTGATAGAAAGGTATCAGAACACACAGTACATTGTAGCTTCTTCAGTATGGGGTTACATAGCCACAGACTTGTCAGGGTGCCCATGTTGACCCAAGTCCACAGCCAAAAGAGCCTACAGTTATCACATGAGCAACAGTATGGACAGGAGCAATGGAAGCAGAAGGACTGGTCTGAATTCAAAAATGGTTTAAGGAATAAAATAACTTTGAGGTGTTAGCTTGGCCTCCCAATTCTCCAAATCTCAATACAATTGAGTATCTGTGGGATGTGCTGAAAACATAAGCCCAATCCATGGAAGTCCCACTTTGCAACTTACAGGAATGAAAGGATCTACTATTGATGGCCTGGTTCCAGATATCATAGCATGCCTTTAGAAGTCTAGTGGAGTCCGTGTCTTGACGAGTTATGGTGGATGATTATAATGTTATGGCTGATCGGTGTAAAGAAGGCCTGAATGTTTACAAATAGAATCTCACATGTTCAGGTGTATTTTACTGGGTATCTTCTCAATGCTTGGGTCACAGGATGCAAAATTCAAATAATAAATAATCTGTGTGAGTGTATTAAAAACAGGCAAACAATTCTTGCTTGAGATGACCTCTTCCTGGAATACCTAAGGTACATTTAGGGGTCTATTTATCAATGGTTCCACAAAAGGATCGCACAACTTTTGCACAAGATTTACACATTTTTCAATGGAATCGGAAATCTTTAATTGGAATCTTGTTTAAATAGACTCCTCAGCGTAACTTTTTTTAAAGCAGAGCTCTACTCAAAAGATGAAGCTCCACTTTTACGCACCCTCTGCCCCTCCACTGCCACATTTGGCACTCTTTTTGGGGGAGGGGTACCTGGTTTTGACAGGTACCTGCTCCCACTTCCAGGTAAGATCACTGCGCCGATCTACGAGTATGTCAGGCCCCTCCTCCTTCCCCCCCACAGCCTTCTCGGACAAACAACAGGTTCCAGAAGACGGCGAGACCATTCACAAAGTGCATGCACAGTAGGACACCAGCCGTGACAGCCGGTTTTCCTTAGTGAACATGCCGGGCATGCACCCAAAGCTGATTGAAGAATCGGCTCAGGTGCCAAGATCAGTGTATCCCTGGACAGGTAAGTGTCCTTACCTAAGTCAGCAGCTACAGTATTTGTAGCTGCTGACTTTTATAGTTTTAGGGGAAGACTTGAGCTCCTCTTTAAACTTAGTATGGGCTTCCTCCAGTGATGGATGCATGTCACTGTCTAGGGATGCCTTCCTTTCAAGTGACAACTATATTGCGAGGTAATTACATTACTGGAAGCTGTAGATTATCATAGATTAGAAAATACTTTC
Source organism: Lithobates clamitans (assembly GCA_037952925.1). Classification (NCBI taxonomy): domain Eukaryota; kingdom Metazoa; phylum Chordata; class Amphibia; order Anura; family Ranidae; genus Lithobates; species Lithobates clamitans. The sequence goes on along the minus strand of JBBGZY010000787.1, from coordinate 5,883,338 downwards.
CAAATTAAATGAACATGGATTATATGACATTTATGTGATTGTAGTTCCATCTGCAGCCATTGCAGATAACTAAAGATGTGCATTTTATGCAGACAGGGCTTGGGTAATACCAGTAGCCTCCCTGACGGTAATCCCGAGTGTGGCTCGGGGTTAAATTTCAGCACCATTAGCGGTAACCCCGAGCCACACTCGGGATTGCATTGCAGGATCCTGGTGCGGTGTACTTACCTTGTCCCCAGGATCCTGCGATGTCCCCCCGCGCTGTCTGCGGGCTTTGTCCTCCTCCGAAGCCTCTCAGTACCAGGCTCCATTCCCTGTGAGCGTCGCAACGCATGGGGCGGAGCCTGGCGGCAAATTCAAAAGAATGTAAAAATCATAACACATACAGGACTGTAATCTTGCAGATTACAGTCCTGTATGAAATCATTTCACTTCCCTTTTGTCCCCAGTGCTTTGGCCTATGCTCTGCATGCAGTTTTATATGATATATACTGTTCTTTCTGCCTGGAAACTTGAGATTGTCCATAGCAACCAAAAAGTGTCCCTTTACATCAAAAGTGGCTTTAGACCAGCTAGAAAACAGTGATAGTAAATTAGAACACTTGTAGAATTGAGCGATAGTGAATCGTGGGGAAAAGTATTTTATTATCATTATATTATTTATTTATTTTAATATTTATATTTATTTATCATATTATAATTTATGATTTTGTGTTTCAAACTTCATCATACCCGGGATATCTGCTAGACTCTTGGTGGACAGATTTAAGTGTGTTATTGTTAAGAATTACAGACCTACAATATAAAACACCAAATTTCCATGCAAAATAATTGTACCGCTTTCACCACCTAAAATCCGAAATAATCATACCGCCAGGGAGGTTAAAACTGTAACTGCTTGATCTTGAGTTTATGGCAATATTTGAATACCTGTTCATGACCAGTTCATGTTGAGCAAGAATGTTTGCTTTTGTTTTCATTTGTGATTACATGGGCTATTTTTTTGTTATTAATCGAACTTTTCAGACTAAACAGTTGTTTTTTTGTTTTTTTTTTACCTTTGTAATTTATTTGTCTCACTGTCTTTGTATTTTTTTTTCAATTCAATAAACATTTTGAACAAGAAAACTGTAACTGCTCACACTTCTTGTTAAAAACAGTGGAGTCGGGCAATGGGTAGATTTTTTTTGGATGGGATGGCCAGAGTACTAAAAGGAAAAATAGACCATTTTTTTTTGTTTAGATGAGACACACTTGACTTTGGATTGGTGGGTTCTAATTTTTGCCTATGCTTCATCTTTCTGTTTCAATATTTTTTCTAAGTTTCAAGAGGGTATGACAACCCATGGTTTGCACACCCAGGCACGACATTGAACAGGCACGTACAAAAAAAACAGCATATGTATGTATGATAAATAAGATAACTATAAACTGTTACCAGGACCAAAGAGGACTGTCCCCTAAGGGATATCAGTCTTCGTCTCTATGCTTCATCTTTAAAGCAACCTTAGCCTGGATACTATACGTAAAGGCCTTTAAACGATAGCAAATAGACTACAACAATTGCTACAAACTCTCAAGATAGCATAGCAATTACTGTGTAGGCCTAGATACTTGTCCTCATTATTATATTCTTCTCCACAGATTTGTAATAAAGTGTCAGTGTCATATTATACTAAGTTCCCACCAGCTATTAATCCTTATAGTCCTTACACAATTATGAAATAAAAAAATAAAAAATTCCAAAGCAGTATTCTGAAGTTGAGAAATCTTCAGACACGCATATGAGCTCAAGAGAGGCAACATGTTTGGCAATTATTTTTTCTCTATAGCTCTTTAACAACTTATAATGTGAAAAACAGAGTGCTGTTAACTGAACAACAAATGTGAGCTAATTTGCCATCATCAGACATTACATCTCTTGTAGAATGGTTATTCAGAGACGGATGTATGTATTAGCCTATGTTCTATGTATTGCTGTGGTTAAACATATTTGAAGAACAGAAAGTAAAGTAGGAATGTGGAAGCCATATTGGCATAAGGCTGGCTACACGTTATACAATTTTCTTCTACAATTTTCCTTTAGCTTTAACATAATCATATAATATGAGGTCAAACCAAAACAATTTCAAATTGTATGCAATCAGGCAGGCCCTTGCACTACATAGTTGAAGGCAAACCTAAAGGAAATTGAAAAAAAAAAAAAGTATAATGTGTAGCCAACTTAACAGTGTCCTCTGAAAAAGACTTGGCCATGAAGCAAAAAATACATATATGCTAATCTCTATACTGTTGCATTTAAAGTGACATGAGCACTACATAACTAATAACTGGACCTGAAGCCAGAGACTGGCAGCTCATTTTCTTTGCAATACATGCACTTTTAAAATATTGAGAGTCATTGAAATTTCTGCAGCAGTGTTGTGAAGAATTTTTTAAAGAATATATTTTTTCCATGTCAGAAAGAATGCCCTAAGTGTGCCATAAAATGCCATAAAAATATGTAGAAGAATACATATCGGCCTAAACTGAGGAAAAAAAATGTTTTTTTTTTAATCAAATGGGATATTTATTATAGCAAAAAGTAAAAGATATTGGGGGTTATTTACGAAAGGAAACTCCACTTTGCACTGCAAGTGCATTTGGAAGTAAAGTCGCTGTAGATCCAAGGGGGAACATGCAGGGAAAATAAAAAACAGCATTTTAGCTTGCACATGATTGGATGATAAAATCAGTAGAGCTTCCCCTCATTTCAGATCTACCCCTTAGATTTAGAACGACTGCACTTCCAAGTGCACTGCAAGTGCACTTTCAAGTGCACTTGCAGTGCAAAGTGGATTTGCCTTTCGTAAATAACCCCCATTGTGTTTTTTTCCAAATTGTCGGTCTTCTTTTGTTTATAGCGCAAAAAATAAAAAACACAGAGGTGATCAAATACCACCAAAAGAAAGCTCTACTTGTGGGAAAAAAGGACGTCAATTTTGTTTGGGTACAGCGTTGCACAACCGCGCAAGTGTCAGTTAAAGCAACGCAGTGCCGTATCGCAAAAAATGGCCTGGTCATTAAGCAGCCAAATCTTCTAAGGCTGAAGTGGTTAAACATACAGATTCCATGAATTAATTTTTCTCTCTAATTATTTATTTGCGCTATGCAATAATTTCAGCGTACAATGAGACATTAAGCTGTGTACATTTTATTAAAAACTGGCAAAATGTTCCAAACATTTTTGCCCAGTAGTATATTTCTATATACATATACAGTATATAAATATCTATATGCATATATTTGACTATAGACATATTATACATAGTACTGCAATACCTGCAATGAATACATTTTATGCACACAGCATTTTTTTACATTTTGAAAAAAGCACACCCAGAGATTTGCCAGTATTGAAGGAGTTATATGTCACTTGTCATTTCAGAAAATGGTTTTCCTTTGGACAGCTGTGAGCACCTCTTGAAATAGAAGTATGCCTGACAAGAATATGTAGAGGAAAAACTGTTTCCTTTAATTAAATCAGTACAGGTTCATTCAACACCAAATTAATTGGCAAAATTGGGAACAGAGCATTTTGTAGTGGAAGAAATGGGTCATGTTGGTAGGTCAGCTGAAGCTGGCCTCAGTTCCCGTAGCTTCTGTTACCTGTCTAAGAAGCCACAACCCCAGGAACTTAGAAATGCTGTGTTATGCTAGAAAAACGTATTTGCATTGGAGGAGTTTTAATGTTATGAGTTTCTGACCCTTAAAATTTCATAAAAGAAATCTGACACTTATATTTTAATACAGTAAAATCACTACTGGGATTTCTTGCAAAATGAAATGCTTGTTAAAATTAGGGATCCTTATGTAGACTTTAACGAATACTCATTAAAATGTTCTTAATTGCATTCAGTTTGGAGTGATTGCACTGTCAACTGTGTCAGATTCTTTAACAGCAATATGCTAACATCCTGTCCAGTTTGCATCCTCCAGCGGTAGCTGTTTAATGCTCTTAGAACTAAAAGAAAAGGATCACTGAATTCTGAAATATCATTACAGTTTCCATTCTGGGAAGTACTAAGAAGCATGATTTCTTTTCACTTACTGTTATGTCAAAATGATTTGCAATGTGCGCTAACAAAGATAAACAGGAGAACGGAACATATTATTGCATATCTATAAAATGACATTGCATTTTTGATAGCTGTATTACAGACTGGCTGGTAAACTATTTAAAATCCCAAGGGCCCATTCACACTATTGTGGTGCATTAGCGCACATGTTTTACCATGCACTGCATTAAAGCTGCCCGCTCATTTTAACCACATCAGCCCCAGAAGATTTTATCCCCTTCCTGAGCAGAACGCTTTTTGCGATTCGGCACTGCGTCGCTTTAACTGACAATTGCGCGGACGTGCGACGTTGCACCCAAACAAAATTGAGGTCCTTTTTTTCCCACAACTAGAGCTTTCTTTTGGTGGTATTTGATCACCTCTGCAGTTTTTATTTATTGTGCTATAAACAAAAAAAGAGCGTCAATTTTGAAAAATAAATATATTTTTTACTTTTTTTATATATATTTATATATATATTATATATATTTTTACTTTTTGCTATAATAAATAATATAAATAAAAATATATAAAAAACTATTTTTTCCTCAGTTTAGGCTAATATGTATTCTATATATTTTTGGTAAAAAAATCGCAATAAGCCTATATTGATTGGTTTGCGCAAAAGTTATAGCGTCTACAAAATAGGGAATAGTTTTATGGCATTTTTAATATTCATTTTTTTTACTAGTAATGGCGGCGATCTGCGATTTTTATTGGGATTGCGACATTATGGCAGACACATCGGACAATTTTGACACATTTTTGGGACCATTGGCATTTATACAGCCATCAGTGCTATAAAAATGCATTGATTACTGTAAAAATGTCACTGGCAGGGAAGGGGTTAACACTAGGGGGCGATCAAGGGGTTACTTGTGTTCCCTAGTGTGTGTTCTAACTTTGTATGGACAGACGATCTGTCTCTTTTCCCCTCAGAGAACCGGAAACTGTGTGTTTACACGAGTGACCGCCCATCGATGATCGTGACTGCCGGGCACTTGCGTCGGCTCTGTGGGCGAGGAGGGGGTGCGCGTGCGCCCCTAGTGGCCACAGGGTGAAGCAACGTTACATAAAGTCGTTTCACCCAGCCGTGCCATTCTGCTGCAGTAAAACTGCGGCGGCTGGTCGGCAAGTTGTTAATGGACACTCTAAAGCACCAGAATGCACCAAAAAGGCACATGTAGCATTTTTGGCAGTGCACCACAACACAAAGCATGTTACTGCAATGCTGAACATTGTGTTGTAATGCTGAACATTGCGTTGCAAGGCAAAGCATGTTCATTGGCAAGGTGTGAGTGGCCGTGCCATTCGGCTGCAGTAAAACTGCGGCGGCTGGTCGGTAAGTTGTTAATGGACACTCTAAAGCACCAGAATGCACCAAAAAGGCACATGTAGCATTTTTGGCAGTGCACCACAACACAAAGCATGTTACTGCAATGCTGAACATTGCGTTGCAAGGCAAAGCATGTTCATTGGCCAGGTGTGAGTGGACTTGTATCATATTGGTATCTGCAGTGTTGAAACGTTCTGAACTAGATTATACTGGGTTTTAACAAAAATACCAGGGGACAGAATACAATAGAGCAGCAGTGTGAGGATTCCTCTATGCACCTTGAATGTGTGGATGGGGAATCAGGAACCATGTATGCCCAAATTCATTCTTTAAGCCGCCAAACGTACCTATATGTGTGGCCTCTCTGCCAAATATGAACATTTATGTACTGAGAGTGTGTGACCTGCGTGCTCCCAGCACAGTTACCAGCGTGTACCAGGAAGCTCCTGATGCCTATTTGCGATAGGGAGCTTTCATATCATGTGACTACTGTGACAGCCAATCATGATTGGAATTTGCGATAGGGAGCCTATTTGCGATAGGGAGCTTTCGGATCATGTGACTACTGTGGCAGCGGTCACATGATTGGAATTCCTGCCTGTGCCTCCTGGCATTTAAAACCTCTTAAAGGACCAGTGGGAAGGGGTTAAGAATCTGTTGCTGCATTGCTACAGTTTGTAGGAGGTCATTAGAATTACCTAAATTTGGCACACGTGTTGATAATGTTACCAATTCTGGCATAAATGTAAGCCTGAATTAGGCACATGTACATCTAAGACAAACTACTACCAGAAAAGTGTCATCAGAGTTTTGTTTAAAGTGGTTGTAACCCTAAAAAAAAAAAACAAGAGCTCCTGTTCCCTTTTAGCAGGTTTAACAGCACAGTGCTTGTTCTGTCTAACCTGTCGCTCTCTTAGCTGTAAAAAACATAGTTGATCCTGCCTGTTCCAGTGTCCCCTTGATGTGTTGACCACAGTAATCATGGGTGCTGATCCGTGATTACTGTGATCAGTTTATGTGCCTCTGTCATTCGCTGATCTCCTCTCTCTCCCTCCCTCCCTACTTGTCAGCTCCTGTGTGTATGTGTGTGTGTATGTGTGTGAGCTGTCTCCACCCCCCCTCCTACCAATTATAGTAGCAAAGTAAACTTTAAAACATTTCACTGCCAGCCCTTCTCTTTATCCAGCCATAACACACTGTGTACTTGCTTGTTGAAAACAATGCCTCTAAATACCTTTTATAAGATCTCTTCTGGCCGGTCACGTGACTCCCAGCCGCTCTCCTCCCCATCTAAGGGCTACAGTGGGAGGGGCTGAGCGGCCAGCACAGCTGTCACGTGACCTCCCTGGCTGACATCAGAGGGAGATCTTGGCTTCTCCCGCTGTAGCCCGTAGATCAGAGTGGGAGAGCAGCTGGGAGTCAAGTGACCGACCAGAAGAAAAAAAAAAGTTATTTAGAGGCATTATTTACAACAAACATGTACACTGGGTGTTATGGCTGGATAAAAGAGAGGGGCTGGCAGTGAATTTTGTTTTAAGGTTACAGCCCCTTTAATTCCCCTGCGTTTGTAATTGCTTCACATTTAACAGACTAGCTTAGTCTAAAGAAAATTGGAAAGCTCTGAAAAAAAAAATACATGTCACAAGCTAAATATGTTGGATAGCATTTCTGACTTCTGTGTCAAAGCATCATCATGACATCCAAGAAACTCGATTTTTTTAAGCAATGATAGTCTTTGTATTTTCCTCATGACAGGTTTCCTTTAAGACATTCTTGTTTTCATGTAAGTGATAAGAAAGGCTATTTAGTTTTGTTCAGAATTACAAAGCATTCCATTTTCCTCTCAGAAAACAATACACTGAACTTCCTTAACATCTATATTTGATGACAGAGTTTCTTCCCTTCATTTTTTGCCAAACATCATTTTGTATCGGGAGAGAAAAAATGGCTCACATTGTTTCAACCTCGCTCTCTCCTTCAAATAGAACAGTTAGAGATTTCATTACAGTTAAATGGGCGTTTGATTTAGGCTGTAATAAAATATTTTGTCAGTAGAAATGTCTGAGCCATACAGCCCAAATTGCTGGCTATTGTAGCTTCTATTCACAAAGTATGGATCATCATTTTCGTATATTATTAGGAAATATTCATAGCGTGAATGCTACAATACATTGTGAAGACAAAATATGTGCAATGCCATCTTCATGGCAGAGAGGTAAAACTGTTTTGTGCTACCTGTAAAAAATGTCATCTCAATATATGGTAGATTTCGTAAACGGGAGATCATAAATGCTGTAAGCGAGAGGGATATTAGGATTCAATGAAGAGTTCTTTAACCATATAAATGTATGGGAATGTTGAGTTTTCATACAAAGGTCGCTGAATTCTGATGTCCTTTAGGTACGACTAAACGTTCCTGTATGAGTCTAAACCAATCCTAAGCTCAGTTACTATGTGATTGACAAGCCTTATAAAATAAACAAAAAATGTCCTTTAGACGTCCTCTTCATTTGTGTCTCACATGTTCCCCCTCCAAGACACTGCAGCTCATAGTGTGAGGGTTTAAGCAACAGAGGTAGTGCTGTCAATCTAGAAAGCAGTGGGCAGAACTAGGTGTAGCCAGGTGCTGAATAACAAGCTATTGGGTTGTTAAACAGCAGTGACAATAATGATAGCTCCACTCCGACAACATATTTTCATCATACCGTAATGCAAACAGGCACAGCCTACATGAGAGTGGCAAAACAGCTTTGAATTCAGAAACAATGCAGCATCGTTGCCACAACTCTACAAGAAGCAACATTAGGTTGACTTCACTGATAGGATCAACATATATTTGTTGAATTTTGCAGCGGGATTAAGCAGAGAAAACTATAAGCTTAAATGCACTTTTACTTAAAAGAAATGTATGGGGTTTTTTTAAGAATCATACTTACCTAGGTGGGTGTATTGTTGGTCGAGTGCTGAATTTGTCCCCTGGTGCCTCTAACACTGATGATCCCTCAGTTCTTAGAGTTCCCTGAGCAGAGAGCTGGTGACTGCCAGTCATGGCTCTCTGCTCTGCCCCCCCTGCACTCACTGGAGCGCTGGGCTGTGGAGGGGGTGGAAGCGGCTGGCTCAGGCCCTCAGCAGCTTGCTGAGGGGCTGAGCCATGCGCTGGTCCAGGCATGTGGGTGAATCCCGACTTCATTGTCGTGATCTTGCCCGAGCCTGGACCGGCTCCAGGACATCAGCTGCCAGTGGGCTTTAGCCCGCTGTCTGCTAAAAACGGGTCACAGGAGTAGAGAACAAACTGCACTCCTGTGAGCCACAGGAGAAGTACAGCCAAATGAGCTTTGGCTGTACTTCTCCTTTAAAGTGACACTAAACAATATACTTACCCTCCAAACATAATCCATACACATCCACAACTTAATGGCCCTGTAATCTGGTTTACATGAAACTGTTTCCTACTATGTTTTTCTGCCACCTTGTAACATCCTCTGTGATCTCTCAATCTTCTACTTTTCTTTTTCACTTCCCTTTGTTTGAAATGAACAGTGCATGCTAGTTGCAGTCATGTGCACTGTGCTATGCACACTACCATAGTCCCTAGTCTACTTCGAGAGTGAGAAAAAGATGGACATTAATACATATTGTGGGAATTATGGAGAATGAACATAGCTACCCTCTAACAGGAAGTCAGATCACAGAAAAAATTGAGATTTGGAGGAGGCAGAATGTAATAGAACAATGTTTCTCTGCTCCAGTCCTCAAGTACCCCTAACAGGTCATGTTTTTAGGCTTTCCATTATTTTGCACAGGTGATTTGATCAGTTTCACTGCCTTAGTAATTACCACAGCTGTTTCATCTGAGGGAAATCCTGAAAACATGACCTGTTGGGGGTACTTGAGGACTGGAGTTGAGAAACATTGCAATAGAAGGTACATTTTTGAGTTAAGAGTGCATATTGAATATACATTTTTTAACTGCTGAATGTAAACAAAGTGGCTGGGGATACTGATGGCGTCATTACCCAAATATGGCAATGCCCATATGAGGGAAATGATGAGGTCCCATTAGATCCACCTTGTTGTTGACTGACAGCAGATGGCAGTACACAGATTTAAAATCTGCTAAAGGACTAAATTGTGGCTATGAATCTGCTCACTGTTGTAAGCTGCCAATCAAAAGCAAGGCAGACCTGATGGGGAACTAGTTTACCAATCAGGCTCCACCCACCCCATTCCTCGGCCATACATCTGTTGGTGTGACAAGTGCAGTGGCCAAAGAGGGAGCATATTGAGGAAGGAGTGTGTAGCATGGCGCTGACCTCTGAACTATTCCAACAGGTGCAGAGGCTTGAGTGGCTACGAAACTGGTTATGAATTCCCCCCAACGTTTCCTACCAATATGCAAACTCCTGCATGTGCCACTACAGATGACTTTTTACATCTGAAAAACCATCATACATGGCTGGGCACAGTGCTTCTTGCTGCAGCACCTTGTTACACTGATTACTAATTTAAAAAATGCATCAGTTTAACTGCATACAAATTTGTTGCAGCTGGTCCTTCATGTCACTAGTATGTTCTGTAACCCAATGTTATCTCCAGCTGCAGTAAACCTTAAAAAAATGTCATACTTAACCATTGCTGCTTAATTCATACAAAAAGTGTAGCTGCTATCTTTTATTAAACATTGCTCACCCGAGCTATTGCTCATGCACGAGTCACGCTGCATGTCCTGAATGGTCCAGCAGTCATCTAGGACATGTGACAGATGACTACAGGGTGGAAGAGGGAGAGGAGAACTTCCAATCGGATCGCCTAGGTGATTTGAGTGGAAGTCGGAGTGGGTACCTGTCAAAACTAGATACCCGCTCCCCCCCCAAAAAAAACTACATGCCGAAAGTGGGAAGGGGGGTACTTAAAGCGGAACTTCCACTTTTGGGTGGAGTTCCGCTTTAACTTCTTCTCTTCTACTCTTTTTTCCTAAGCCAGAGTTTTTTGCAGATTTTATTACTTTTCATTTTTAAACATTTTTACATGCTCATTTGTAGTATTTTTTTATAAAATAGGCAGAAGTTTAAAAAAAAAACTACTTTACACTGGAAACCAAAATTTGAAAATCAAATCACAGGATAAAATGTGTAATTTTTATCTAAAATAATCACTTGTCAAAATAGAAATACTGTAATTATATCACTAAAAGAATTCCACAAAAATAGCATTGCTTATCCCAAATAGATATAGTTTATTTTTATCATTTTAGGTGGGTTAGTAAAACCATTCAGGTTATGGTGAGAAAGGATTAGAGCAATTAAAAGCCCACACTCTAATCATTGCGTAGCACAGTAAGTTTTTAAAAAATAAGGTATTCACATATCTCATTCCATCACATATCCAAAAAAGAGGATTATTCTTCATTTCAGTAACAGTCGTTCCTTGGTTCTTTAAAATACTTGCTAGTTTATTTTTTTGTTAGTATACCAGTTGCTTTTATTCATTAATAAAGGGTGTATTAAGGTATTGCACTAGGCTGATGTACCCTCTATGTGTTGTTTTGTATTGCCGCACCCAGAAGGATTCCAAAAGCCCTAGGATGGCAGCAAGGCCTGCTAGCACTACACCCATAAGCTGGACGAGTGGGTCAGACCCTTAGCACCACATTCGAGCACCAAAGATTGCTTTTGTAACACAGCTGTCATGGCCATGGTCAGCAGAAACAATGAGAGTAACAGAAAGGCAACAACAATGCAATGAACAGATTGTCTTCTTGCTGCCTGGTAACTCCATTTGCAAACTGAAGCATGCCAGTTCTACAAGTTCCCTTTTTTAGGCCATCATATGTATTGGAATCATGTCCAAGGGCCCATTAACGCTATTTAGGTGGATTAATGTATGTGAGGAGAACATATATCACAAAAAGGTATATAAAAACATCAACTCAAATGAGTGCAAAATGAAAAGGAAGTGTCCATATGCAATCAGAATTCACAAAGGTGCTTGGAATGAAAATGAAAATACATAAATGCCAATGGCCACCAGCGTGACAATCCCACCATTATGGATAATTATAGTGCGCTTACCAGAAAATGTGGACCCAAGTACCTTACGGCAATAAGTCGCACAAGCAGGGATGATTACACATCAAATCTGAATACCAATTCGCTCAGGTGTCTCCAGTATAGATGGTGTGGATGGATGGATCACACAAAGGCTCTGATAGTCCGGACGAGAGAGGATGGAGACACCACACGGGAGGGACTGGCCTACTCCTTATCACTCTACTCTCTAATCAGGATTAACAACAATGGGTGAAATTTCAACCACAGGGTCCATCTTCTGCCAAGGTCATTTTATACCGCAAGTGATCTTTGAACTGGGAGACACGGTCCATCTAAGCAGAGAGGTCCATTCCTACCAGAGCCAAGGGTGTTTGTGTGATCCATCCATCCATCCACACCACCTATACTGGAGACACTTGAGCTATTGGGCATCCAGATTCGATGTGTAATCATCCCTGCTTGTGTGACTTATTGCCGTAAGGTACTTGTGTCCACATTTTCTGGTAAGCGCAATATTACTATCCATGCTGGTGGGGTTATCAGGCTGATGGCCATCGGCATTTGTGGATTTTTATTTTCATTTCAAGGACGTTTGCGGATTCTGATAGCATATGGACACTTCCTGTTTTCATTATGAACTTTTAATTTTGCACTCATTTGATTTGATGTTTTTACATACCTTTTTGTGATACATTTTCTTGTATATAATCACTTTATATATCATTTAGAGCTGCACTGTATGGTTTCCTACTGTAGTTTATGCAATTTATGTCAATTGTGGTGCAAGCAGCTTCCTTTCTCTCTTTTTCTACTAGCGCAGTAATTTTCTCCCTTTTTTTATTAATGTATGTGCTACTACATGCATTACTGTAAAGCATGCTACTTGCATTGGTGAGATGCCATGCAATTCTTTCTGAATGGCACCCTAATGCAGCCTCTCAGCACACTGAGTTTGAGCAGAGTGCAGTCAGCTGTGCTGCCTAAAATGCTACGTGCTAAATTTTTGCTTATTGTGGTGGACTGGGCAAACGCATTCAGACTGATGGGCTGCCCTAACACAACGCGTGATAACACACATTTAATGTACTACAGTAGACTAGGCTGGTATGAACGTGCCCTAATAATAGTGCTCTTGGCTTAGAGGGAAACATTCTGAAAAAAGTGTGTTATAAAACTGGCAGATGCTCACAGGAGGTGATAGCTATTGGATACTTACAGTACTGTATACGTGTACTGTATATTTGGTATTATTAATAATACTGTCTTAGCTCTCAGATTGTACTGGGCCAAATAAAAAGTATGACCCTGTAATGAAGAAGAAAATTACAAATTTTCTTGGTTTTTACAGTAAAATATCCTCTTTTATTGCCGTAACATTCTTTTCTTTGAATACATGCCCTTGTATCTTTTGTTAATCTAACCAAATCAGGTCACAATTTTTATTGTCAACCAATAATATATTTAGGCATTTAGTCATGATGATATACCCTCTAAAGTGTCTTGACTTTATTGTAGGTAATCTACTAATGTCTTTTCTGCATTTTGTGTCCTTCGTCTGAACTTTTTTCCCAATCCAGTGTATTCATTTTATATATAGGAAACCAATCCTGAGCATATATTACAGATGGTGTTTCTCTAATACTTTGTAAAGAAGCTATATTCTTTTTTCTGAAATATATGCCCTTTTTATAGAGGACAGAGCTTGTACATATTTCTCTGCAATTTTAAACTTTGCTAGAACAATATCTACCAGAATGCCTAGTTTTGCCCAATGATATTCTAAATACATATAATATATTCCATCAAGCATTACAGATGCATTACAATACAAAATTTGCTGTTATAAAAATTGACTACGTATTTAATTGCTTGTTCATATTGTCTAGTGTCAAAGAAGGGTTTGAAGAGTAGGGCCTTACTAAAAACACATTTTGACACAAATCTATCTAATCTTTATGGTCCTTGAAATATACTTCACAAGAGTGAACCTTGACGGCCACTGCATTTTATTTGTCGACAGAGGACAGTGACAAATCCTTGGCTTTTCTTTCACCTGCCATTCTGAAACACTTACCTAGATGAGCACTTTTATGTGACCTACATTGTAGATTTTTCTTTTATATCCAAACAAAGTGTAACATCAAGAATGTATCAAAACATAGTGACATTTCTGCCAATACTAACAGGGAGTAAACATGCATTGTTTAAAATGGCATAAATCTATATCTGGAAAATTTAGAGCCAGAAAAATCTTCAAGTTTATATCCATCATAGCCATTTGGAATTGGAATAATGCCTATGCTGCTGTACAATACGAGGATGTTTTAGGTGATGGAAGAGTTCTTGATATATACTAGCTTAGGGCCACCAAAAACATATACAATTCAAAATAACCAGGTAGCTTATAAACAAATCAGTACTGTTGCTCATGATTTTATGTATACAGGCCCTTTGTAAGAGAGTTCCAGATTCCTTTTCTGATCAAACACTAAAGATATGTAAATTCCAGATCTTATTCTGATGTCATCCTATACTTATTATCCCCTATCCCAAAAAGGTCATGGCTGAAGACACATGGGGGTTAATTTACTAAAACTGGAGCGTGCAAAACCTGGTGCAGTTGTGTATGGTAATCATTCTAACTTCAGCTTGTTCCATTAAACCGATTGTAAAGTCCTGTTTTTTTCTCTATAAAAATAACAAACATGCTATACTTACCTGCTCTGTTGCAGGTGATTTGCACAGAGCACAGATTTGCACAGAGCCCTCTTCTGTGCTATGGGGGCACCCGAGCTGAGTCACATCTCCCTGTGTGCATTCAGACACTAAGCTGTGGCCTGGCCCCATCCCCTGTCTCTCCTGATTGGCTGACTGACTTTAATTGACAGCTGTGGGAGCCAATGCCGCCCTGTTGTTTCTCAGCCAAGGATGGAGATTCTCAGACGGCCGAGACACTCGTGGACATCGCTGTACAGAAATGTGGCTCAGGTAAGTATTAGGGGGGCCGAGGGGGGCTGCTGCACACAGAAGGATTTTTATTTTAATGCATAGAATGCATTAGATAAAAAAACCTTCTGATTTTACAACCCCTATAAACTTTCACAAAAACATGAAAGTTGATTGGTTTCTGCTCCACCAGATTTTGCACTTTCCAGTTTTAGTAAATCAACCCCAATGGTGATTTTGAATTGCTTACTCTAGTATATTACAATATATTACAACAAACTCTCTGTCCCCTCTGTACCTGATTCATAAAGCTGTATTGGCAATTAAGATGTGCAAAATAAAGCTCAAATGACCTACAATAATGTTGACTGAAGGCAATAAAGGCAACACTTTTTTTTCATTTTGGAGGGGGGGAGGGTTATAGGAGGGGAGGAGGGGAGGGTTATACCCCCTATAAGTTTTATTTTTGCCATCTTTGTCTTTATCTTGTTTGTGAGATTTCCTTCACTTCCTGTACCATAGCCAAAGCAGGAAGTGAGAGAAAATCCCTCTAAAGTAAGGGAAATACCTGTTTGTCACCAGGGTCACCGGACTATTGTCTCATTGGAAGATTTCTTCTCTATTCCTATTCTGGGGACAACCCATTATTTGGGATTTTCTTTCACTTTCAGTAATAACAGTAAACAGGACAATTAGAGATGATGAACTTTCCTAATTGGGGCACAGACAGTAATAATAAACTGACAGCTGTAATTCCTCTCCACTCTACCAAAAAATAAAAAAAGTTTTGTCTTTAGTTATATTTTATAGATTCGTTCACACTTGCTTAGGTCTCAAAAGAGTGACCAACATTCAGATCACTCTTCAGAAAGCATTTCACAGGTGGTGAGGAGACAATACATTGCTATAACCCCTAACCCCCCAAACTAGCACACATATGTATACATACCATGTATACATTGCATGTAGTTGTAGGGTGTCTGCGGTGTGGCCCCATTAACTTGAATGGGTCATGGCCTGCCAAAATTGTCAGGAAATATAATTCTTACAGCATCTAGGAAGCAAAGCATCACAGATCTGGGATGTGTACACCCCCAAATGCTGCCTCTACAGCTAGAGGGGGTGATGGTTTGGATGGAAGGGGGGGGCAGGGGTAAAAACACCACCTCTCCACTACTAGTGTCAATGAGTACTAAGTGTTACGTGAAGCTTTGTGAAGACCTTATATCCTATTCAGAATAGAATGGGCTTGAACACTATGCTTCCCAGCATCTTTATTTTCAATACATTGAAATTTCTGCAAAATAAACATTTCTTTCTTATAGAGCATACTGTGCTTAGTTAGCATTGCACAGATGCTGGAGGCTTCCTTCGCCTCATAATATGAACCAAATCCACCACCTATCGTGTTTTACCTGAGAAAAGAAATCAGTCTAGTTCCCACAACTAAACATTGGGGAAGTGTCAGAAGAAAGTAGATTACTTAAAAAGTTTAATTGTTCTGCCAGTATCATTTTATACTTTTTTATAATTATCAGTATAATAAGAACAGCAGTTCAAGAAAAGCAGTGTCACAGAGCTGCGAGTTATGTAAGTAAAACTCTCAGTTTTTGGAATATCAGAACATATCTTACATAAAGTTATATCTTTTAATGATCAAACCTAATTACTTTTATATGCAAAGGTTTTGAGGCTGATTTACTAAAAGGGTTTAGAATCTTTACTCAAAAAATGTGAACATTCAATTAAGTTATCAAATCATGTAAAAAAAACTATTAGGAAAAGAAGTATTGTAGAAGATGGGCTTTTAAATGGTAATCCCTGTGGTTCAGGTAAAACATATATATATACATCAGTCTCTATTAAAAAGATAAAAAAAAGTTTATTTATTATTACATATATTAATCATAAAACAAAGGTAAAGAGGGCAACTAAAGCCCAAAAATGTAAAAAGCACATTACATAAAATATCAAAAAACGAAAACACATGAATTGTATGGGATCTGCCAACATGTTTTGCGGTCATTCTTGAAGGCTTAATCATCTATGTGTACATAACAAAACATCTAGTATATATACAAAAGCGAGACATAGTTAGTCATTTCATATTAGCATACAGTCAAATATATATTTACAGTAAACTGTGTCCAAAGAAAAAAAAAACAAAACAAAAAAACACACACACCACGTCACAAAAAAGTACCTTAAAAGGTTTAAAGGTAAGTTTTTGATGTAGTGTGTGTGTGTGTGTTTTTTTTTTGCTTTCTACACTTTTGGGCTTTAGTTTCCCTCTTTACCTTTGTTTTATGATTAATATATATATTATTAAATAAACTTTTTTATCTTTCTAATAATGACTGATGTATATATATATGTTTTACCTGAACCACAGGGATTATTATTTAAAAGCCCATCTTCTACATTACTTCTTTTCCTCATGTCCCCTAGGTGTGGAGTGTGTGGAACATGGTTTTCCCTCTCTTTTAGGCCCTCACTTTAACATTTAAAAAAAAAAAAAGAAATTCCTGTTCAATTTGAATACCCCATTATGTGCATTTACTTTTATTTGGTATGAATTTTTGAACACTTTTTGAGTGAAGATTCTTAACTCCTAACAGGAATTATTTAATCTCCTCCTACATTAGGGGTGAGCAAAGTGGTTTTGTTGAGATGCGGAGAACACGTTGATGTGGGTTGATAGTGTAGGCCTGCAGGAGATTAAGTAATAATAATATGGTATTTTCAAGAAACAGTGCTTACTTCAGAATATGTAGGCAAAAACGCACACCAATGGGCAATCATTGCAATGTATGGGTACCATAGAATAATAGTCCCATATATGGGCTAGAAATGTGCAATTTTTTCAATATGCAGGCAACAAATGGGCAATATACAATACTGTATAAACTATGCAGTGAAACAAGTTGAACAAATTGTTGTTTGTTACAATAACTAACAGCATGTCCTCAACAAATGAAGGGTCTTTTTTTTCCTTTATGAGAACAGATCCAGGAGAGTTAAACATAGCTTCCCTAATGCTCAAGACCCATTACACCCTTAAAAACCACCAGGAAGCACTTTAAATTCTTTTTCCCTACTTCTTACAATGAATTCTAACAGAAATTACTATATTTTTAAACATTCATTTTCACCCATCCCTACTCTTCATATCTTTTTTTAGTGGGTATATTTAGACTTGGTTTACATTAGCATATTGGACATGGTAAAATGTATGGGTCATATTGTCTATGGCCTGGGGTATCAGAATTCTCATGGATGCCAGCCTGTCCCTGCAAGTGTGTGCACATTGCCCGCATGGTATGTTGGGAATGCTGCATAAAGATTTAATTAAAAATTGGAGCAGAGGTGAGCCTTAACTGAAGACACGGGTTAATATGTGTAAGTGCATGATAAAGTGAAGTAAATCTTGGCATACAAATGCCCACTATATAGTATTGCTTATACTGACTTAATATATATAACTGTGTCTGTGTAAGATGCAGAGAAGGAGGTGTAAACAGTATCTGTGTCATAATCCAAAGATGCATCTGAATTGCAGATAGGTTTATAGGGCATAGTGTAGCTGTATTTCATGCTCTTAAAGTTATCAGCCTATTCCTTGCATGTTGCTAGGACAGTTCAGGGACCACAGTTCTCCTTATTTCAAACTTGTCCTTCAGTTTTACAGATAACTAAAGTCGATGTGTGATGCAATTTGTGAGACATATAAACTGTATGTAAAAATGTTATTATTTACTCATGAAGTCAATATTATAAAGTATTTTGTAGATGTTTATCATACCAATACCCTACACTATTTTAGATTAAAAAGTTGTATATGACAGATAAATATTAAGCAGGGTATGCATGCATATTTTTTTTCTTTTTGTTCAACCAGCGGGTTGAACAAAAAAAATGTACAGATCCATGCATTGATGCAAGTGATGTGGATGAAGGAATCTCTGCCACAATGCTATTGTATTTTGACAGCAGAAAATCGTCTCCCATTAGAATACAAAGATCTGCACTGCAGCCATTGGCTGCAAGTGCTGATCGAATGCTAGTTTTCCAGCAGGACCCTTCAACAGAAGCCAGTAGACAGTGGTACATATGTACCTGCTGAATCGACCAAATTTTACTGTGTATACCCAGCTTTAGCTACTGAATACTGAATTGAAACAATTTTTCAGGTCCTACCACTGCATACATATTTTTGCCAGCTTTAGGTATGATAAAGCATGCCAGACTACCATAGACCTAAAGCCTAATGCAGCGTACACACGAGCGGACTTTTCGACCGGACTTTCGACCATGTGTGGGCTTCATCGGACCTGCAGCTGACTTTATCGGTCGAAAATCTGATGGACTTTAGATTTGGAACATGTTTCAAATCTTTACGTCGGAACTCCACCGGACCCAGTTCCTATCGAAAAGTCCGCTCGTCTGTATGCTAGTCTGACGGCCGAAAACCAACGCTAGGGCAGCTATTGGCTACTGGCTATCAACTTCCTTATTTTAGTCCAGTCGTACGTCATCACGTACAAATCTGTCGGACTTTGGTGTGGTCGTGTGTAGGCAAGTCTGTTCGTTGGGAAAGTCAGTTGGAAGTCAGCCGAAAGTCCGTTGGATAGTCCGTCGGACCAGTCCGGTCGAAAAGTCCGCTGATGTGTACGCGGCATTACACTAGCATATATCAAAAATAAATATAATTTCCCACCTTTCCCCATCTGATACAGAAAATAATATCCATCCTCTCTGCCACCTGCAAAGACCATCCCCAAATGCAGCTCTTCATGTCAGTCTCTGACCTTCCCTTTAGCTTCCCCTCTTACCAATGTCATCACAATTAGTTCTTCATTGACCACTTTCTAGCAATTGAGTTCAAAGAAAAGACCACTAGCTACTGCTGAACCATGGAGGTATTACACCATCCCCTAGCAAAACAAGCACCATTTTCTCCATCAGGTTTCCCTGTATAGTAATTTATTGCACATTCTATCCCCATCTTCATTAGAAATACAGGCATATCATATACAGAATGTTTTTTCACAATATTCTAAGCCAGGTTTGGACCAGCAAAATAAGAACATATTCTTGATGCTAGAAGATTGGTATTGACTAGGGCACCAAACATTGTGTACCTACAAGTTCCAGTGATGGAAATTTGGCTCTGGTGACAACAAAGGCACTTTGAAGATTCTTAAAATGGTCTGTAGGCATGCTGACTGCTAACAACACATGAAGTTAGGTCAATGTGTGCTTCATAAGTACAGGTATACTTGTAGATTCTGTGATTTTTTTTTTCTAGATAAAATGCTACTCTCTGTTGCCAATCAATGACCTCTTCAGATGCAACAGTTTACAGTTTAAAGTGTCATGTTTCCACCAAGTCAGTTTAATATTTCAGGATAATAGTAAACTCACTCTGCTAAACTTATAAAATGTAAATGCACTATTAGACAAACTGTAGCTCAGTCTCTCTACAATACTGTGATGTGTTGTCTCTTGTGGAAGATACATTCCATGCAGTTTAGTGGAGTAAATGGAGAGATTTAACTATGTATGGGCCTGTTTAAATGGACATTTGTTTGTTTTAGAACTGCCACCACAAGTCCAACTCATGGACCTTTTATACACACACACTAATTACAAGCAAACAGTTCACAGATGAGGATGGTTACCTTTAATAGCCATTCAAACCCCTTTGTGTCAACTTGTGTGCATGTTATCAGGCCAAAATCACCAGGGTAAGTAAACTTTTGATCAGGGTCATTTGGGTAGTTGCTGTTGCCATTATGATTTAAAAAGATTAAACACAGTTGATTGATAATAAATGGCTTCAGCCAAACACTAACCATGAGTGAAAGAAAAGTTTTTTGTGTTATCATTCATATTCTCTGAAAAATGGCCAAGAAATCATAAAGGGTATGTAAACTTATGAGCACAACTGTATGCATACTTTGTGATAAATTTATCATATCTTTCTTTTATTTCCATTTTTTTTCAATTTTTTTTTTTGGTGTCACTGCCTCGGCGGTAATGGATCCCCAATTCTTGGAAGATATGTTTAGCAAACACCAAAGTGAAGGAGGTGCTAAGGATGGCACACAGGAAAGGGAACAAAATAAATTACTTTTTAAACTCAAATATCTTTATGAAAAAAAATCCAGAATCTGGAGGAATATATATTTCTTTGGAAAATATATTCAAGGGAGTGTTTATCCGAAGGGACTGAGAATCCAGATATTCCCTAAAATAAGAGAGGTCAGTAATGACTTCAGAGTAAAATGGGAACATAATGTACAACAATTGCCTAGAAACATGATTGTTTTATTAGTGGACTTCTATAAACAAAACTTGCTCCAAATTAATAAAGAAATACAGAAAACTCTGGATTTGCTTACTCCCTTTAGACAAAGACCCACATGTGTACAGAAAGTAAAGGATATCTGTCTCTCTATTGAGAAAAGAAACAAAGAAATAGTAAGTAGTAAAAGTTTGAAATTGGATAGACAGATTTGCTTATACCACCAATAATGCATATCGATGGAATCTCTCTCACAACATTAACAGACAAGGGTACAATTGTAGAAATTACAACACTAATAAAGAATGTAGTCAATCAGAATCAGAACCCTCTTGTGGCGGTGGGCATGGCCTACCACCCCGGAGAGGTAGAGGAAGGGGCAGAGGCTAGGGTAGACCCAATAAGGATGTTAACACCCAGAATAGGTAGATAAAAGCATTAGAGGACCTAGACAACACTTACACATTACAGTCTGAGGATGGAGTGGAGAGGGGAAGCTCATTGGTGGATGCAAGTGTAGCAAAAACCGGTGGGGAGGAGCCGCTGGCACCGTAGGGGGAGGCGCAGACAGGGGACTTCCTCAGTCTACCATTTTAGTGGACGTACACAATCCCCCAACCCCCTACTCCACACCATCCGCTCCCCACCATACACGTCCCCTCAGTACCCCAATAATGAAAAAATTCAGGATAGACATGTATGTGACTCCAGGGGGGACAGGATCAATAGAAAAATTTGAATTTATCTACATATGAATTGACAGACACACAGACTACACTTTCGACCAGGGGCCTAACTTTCTGTCCCACTATGAAAGGCCACATATTTGACATAGTGAAAGATATCTACCTGTTTGCTAGAAAGTTGGTATTCCATGATAGAAAGAAGGCTGGTACTCCCTTATAACCCTTGGGTGACTGGTCGAGATTAACCAGGCGTGAATATCGAACTCTTAGAGATCTTCCTTATGGAAGGAGGGACTCATGGAACAACATGAGGAAACAGAGGTAGATTCTGCAGAACTATTGCTCAATTTGGCCATGAAAATTTGTGAGGATATGGAGGGAACCAGTATGGGCCCTGTTAAGGTCACTACATTGAAGGATGTGGGCTTATATAATAGATCTAGAGTTTGTCCCCCTTTGTCTGCACTCTCTGGGGTGGTCTGCTTTTGTGCGAGCAGTCTCCAAAGAAATTAGGAAACTCAGGTGGGATCACTGTTCTTCGGGCAATTTGTCTTCTGATGAGAGGACAGCACTTCAAACACTACGTTTGAATACAGATATGGTGATTAAGGCTGCTGACAAAGGCGGGAACATTGTTTTGTCGAATTGTACTAGGTATCCTAAAATGTGCCAACGTATACTGGGCAATAGGCAATGGTACACCCTAATCCCTGGCCTAATTTGAAAAGAGACAAAAGGAGATTATTTGCCATCTTGGACTGTGCCTTGGCGAGGAAGCTCATTGACAAGGAGACAGTTAGGTATCTTAAAGTTGATTTTCCCGAGGTAACAGTTTTCTATGCGTTACCAAAGGTCCACGAGTCATTGGACGATCCTTCTGGACATCCAATTATCTCGCGGGTGGGCTCACTCACTGAGAATATTAGTGAGTATGTGGATAGAATTTTACAGCCTTTTGTGAGGAATCAGTTTTCATATGTCAAGAACACGTCTCACCTGCTTACACTATTATATGATTTGACTTTACCGGAGGGTACCCTTTTAGTTACACTGGACATTGAGGCCCTATATTCCTCCATACCCCACAGCAAAGGTTTACAAACCATTAAGAAAATCTTGGATAGCAGACCATTGGACAAAAGAGCCCACAACAAGTTTATTGTGGAATTACTGGAGTTTTTGTTACAGAACAACAAATTTCAATTTGATGGCAAGTACTACCGTCAGGCCCAAGGCACGGCCATGGGCACTAAATTTCCCCCAGGCTATGCCAATATCGACTTGGGTAATTGGGAGCAATGGCTCTTTGATGGAGGGGGGGCATTGTCATTGTGCCTGTCCGGGATTATGTCCTGGTACAGGTACATCGACAACGTCCTCATGTTGTGGTCCAGCAATGAGGAGGAGTTGCAAATTTTTATGGACACCTTTTGTGTCAACCCCTACAATTTGAACTTCACATTTGAATTTCATAAGGAAAAAGTAACTTTTCTAAACTTGACGATTTTCCAGGACAAGGATGGTCACATTGGGGCCAAATTGTTTAGGAAACAAACTGCTGTTAATAGTTTGCTACACGCAGATAGTTTTCATCCAAAAATATTGATAAAAAATATACCAGTAGGGCAGTGTCTAAGAGCCCGCTGGAATTGCACAAATGAAGAGGACTATGAGCAGGAAGCTGTGGTCCTAAGAGAGAGATTTCACTCAAGGGGGTATAACCAAAAATGGCTTTGTAAGGCTTATCATAAAGAAAAGGACAGCAATAGAGAACCCCCTATCTTTCAATGCAGGGGGGAACTGGACCAGGGGCAGGGACCTACGAGATTGAGCATACAATATACTCAACAGGTAAGAAAAGTTAGGTATATTTGCTCAACACACTGGCATTTATTTAAGGAGGATAATTCAGTGGGCAAATTTGTTTCTCAGGATCCTCAGTTTTTATACAGGTGGGCCCATCCTCTTAAAAACCTCTTAGTACACAGTGACATTTTTGGACCCCCCACCTTATATGGTGCGTGGGGGTATGGCCCGCTGTGGTAGCTGCAATTTTTATCCCTATGTTATAGTGGGTGACTCATTGCGGTTACCAATGGGGAGACATCTTGTGTGCAGACAGAGGGCCAACTGTGACACCATGGGGGTCATTTATGTCATTGTGTGCTCCTGTGGCTCCTTTTACATAGGAAAGTCCATCAGATCCATACACAAGCAGTTTTTGGAACACATTTATGAAGTAGACACATACCATCTGAAGGCCCCTGTAGCCAGGCATGTATGACTCAAACATGATAGGGATCCCCGTTGCCTTAATTGTTGGGTCCTTGAAGTGGTCCCCCAGGACAGAAGGGGAAACAATTTTGATCAGATTGTTCTCCAACATGAGTCGTGTTGGATATGGGAGCTGGAGGCTACTAAGTCTCCTGGCTTGAATGATAGTTTATGCAGAGTAAATTGATACCCAACATGTCACGCTGTAAAATTGCACCCGCTCGTGGAATGGTGGCAAAATTTTACCCTTAAAAATCTCTATAGGCGATGTTTAAAAATTTCTACAGGTTACCAGTTTTGAACTATAGAGAGGGTCTAGGACTAAAATTTTTTCTCTCACTCTAACGATCGCGGCGATACCTCACATGTGTGGTTTGTTTTCATATGCGGGCGCTACTCACGTATGTGGTCACTTCTGCGCGCAATCTCGTCGGGACAGGGAGCTTTAAAACATTTGAACATTCTGTCCCCATCATCATTAGAAGCATTACAGCATATCATACAGTGCCTTGCAAAAGTATTCACCCCCTTGGCATTTTTCGTGTTTTGTTGCCTCACAACCTGGAATTAACATTTGAAGATTTGCTTCAATTAATTTACAGAACATGCCCACAACTTTGAAGATTTTTTTTATTGTGAAGCAAACAACAAATAGGACAAAATAACAGAAAAAGTCAATGTGCATAACTATTCACCTCCCTAAAGTCAGTACTTTGTAGAGCCACCTTTTGCGGCTATCGCAGCTCCAAGTCTCTTTGGATAAGTCTCTATGAGCTTGCCACATCTTACCACTGGGATTATTGCCCAATCCCTTCTTGCAAAACTGCTCCAGCTCCTTCAAGTTAGATGGTTTGCGCTTGTGAACAGTAATCTTTTAGTATGACCACAGATTTTCTATTGGGTTGAGGTCTGGGCTTTGACTAGGCCATTCCAACACATTTACATGTTTCCCCTTAAACCACTCAAGTGTTGCTTTAGCAGTGTTTTCGGGGTCATTGTCCTGCTGGAAGGTAAACCTCTGTCCTAGCCTCAAATCACACACAGAGTGGTACAGGTTTTGCTCAAGAATATCCCTGTATTTAGCACCATCCATCCTTCCCTCAACTCTGACTAGTTTCCAAGTCCCGACTGCTGAAAAACATCCCCACAGCATGATGCTGCCACCACCATGTTTCACTGTGGGGGTGGTGTTCTTTGGGTGATGTGATGTGTTGGGTTTGCGCCAGATATAGCGCTTTCTTTGATGGCCAAAAAGTTCAATTTTAGTCTCATCAGACCAGAGCACCTTCCTCCATACATTTTGGGAGTCTCCAACATGCCTTTTTGCAAACTCAAAACGTGCCATTTTGTAATGGCTTTCTTCTGGCCACTCTGACATAAAGCCTAATTCTATGGAGCGTATGGCTTATTGTCGTCCAGATGTACAGATACTCCAGTCTCTGCTGTGGAACTCTGCAGCTCCCCCAGGGTTACCTTCCGTCTCTGTGCTGCCTCTTTGATTAATGCCTTCCTTGCCCAGTCTGTGAGTTTTGGTGTGCCGCTGTCTCTTGGCAGCTTTGCTGTTGTGCCATGTTCTTTCCATTTGGTTATGATAGATTTGATGGTACTCCTAGGGATCATCAAGGATTTGGATATTTTTTTATAACCTAATCCTGACTTGTACGTCTCCACAACATTGTCCCTTACTTGATTGGAGAGTTTCTTGGTCTTCATGGCAGTGTTTGGTTAGTGGTGACTCTTGCTTAGGTGTTGCAGCCTCTGGGGCCTTTCAAAAAGGTGTGTATATGTAATGACAGATCATGTGACACTTAGATTGCACACAGGTGGACATCATTTCACTAATTATGTGACTTCTAAAGGTAATTGGTTGCACCAGAGCTTTTTATGGGCTTCATAACAAGGGGGGCGTGGCTTGACCTTCACCGAGATGGCGGTGTGATCCCGGAGCTCCGGCAATCGGTAGGTCTCCACAGCGGCTAACAGCAGCACAGGGCATCAGATCGTAGGAACTAAGCAGTGGATTGACTCCCCTACATCCCCACACCATGCCCAGAAGACGCCAGGCAGAATATTGTCCTAAAAAGCTAATGACATACTTTACACAGCCACCACAGCCTCGTGGGCAAGATGGTGCTGGCTCCTTATCCACTCCACGAACGGCTCCCTGATTTTCACAATGCCATGAGGACCTTGCATACAGGACTGCTCGGCGCACTGGGGAGACTTCACAGACTTCCTCACCTCTCAACAGGAGCCCTGCAAAAGAACTTTTCAGGATAGAAGACCCGGGGCTGCAGCAGTGTGAGGTAAGATCTAATGCTGTAGGGGACAGAGTCGATGGAGGAATATGCAGCCAACTAATGATCTGATAGATGCACATGATACGGCAGATGAGGAACAGATATGGATCAAAGCAAAGTTAGAAGATTTAGAGGACAGGTCTAGAAGGAACAATGTTAAGATAAGGGGCATATCAGAATCAGTACAACCATCTGAGCTACGTTCTTAGTTACATAGTTACATAGTAGGTGAGGTTGAAAAAAGACACAAGTCCATCAAGTCCAACCTATGTGTGTGATTATTTGTCAGTATTACATTATATATCCCTGTATGTTGCGGTCATTCGGGTGCTTATCTAATAGTTTCTTGAAGCTATCAATGCTCCCCGCTGAGACCACCGCCTGTGGAAGGGAATTCCACATCCTTGCCGCTCTTACAGTAAAGAACCCTCTACGTAGTTTAAGGTTAAACCTCTTTTCTTCTAATTTTAATGAGTGGCCATGAGTCTTGTTAAACTCTCTTCTGCGAAAAAGTTTTATCTCTATTGTGGGGTCACCAGTACGGTATTTGTAAATTGAAATCATATCCCCTCTCAAGCGTTCAGTGCTCGCAACCTTTCCTCATAACTAAGATCCTCCAGACGCTTTATTAGCTTTGTTGCCCTTCTTTGTACTCGCTCCATTTCCAGTACATCCTTCCTGAGGACTGGTGCCCAGAACTGGACAGCATACTCCAGGTGCGGCCGGACCAGAGCTTTGTAGAGTGGGAGAATTATCTTTTTATTTCTAGAGTTGATCCCCCTTTGAATGCATGCCAATATTCTGTTTGCTTTGTTAGCAGCAGCTTGGCATTGCATACCATTGCTGAGCCTATCATCTACTAGGACCCCCAGGTCCTTTTCCATCCTAGATTCCCCCAGAGGTTCTCCCTCCAGTGTATAGATTGCATTCATATTTTTGCCACCCAAATGCATTATTTTACATTTTTCTACATTGAACCTCATTTGCCATGTAGTCGCCCACCCCATTAATTTGGTCAGGTCTTTTTGCAAGGTTTCCACATCCTTCGGAGAAGTTATTGCCCTGCTTAGTATCATCTGCAAATACAGAGATTGAACTGTTTATCCCATCCTCCAGATCATTTATGAACAAATTAAATAGGATTGGTCCCAGCACAGAACCCTGGGGAACCCCACTACCCACCCCTGACCATTCTGAGTACTCCCCATTTATCACCACCCTCTGAACTCACCCTTGTAGCCA
The DNA here is from genome assembly GCA_037952925.1 of Lithobates clamitans. NCBI lineage: Eukaryota > Metazoa > Chordata > Amphibia > Anura > Ranidae > Lithobates > Lithobates clamitans. Next base: position 5,856,100 of record JBBGZY010000787.1, on the reverse strand, counting down.
GTTTTCAATCCATATACTCACCCTATGGTCCATGCCAACGGACCTTATTTTGTACAGTAAACGTTTATAGGGAACTGTGTCAAATGCTTTTACAAAATCCAGATACACCACGTCTACGGGCCTTCCTTTATCTAGATGGCAACTCACCTCCTCATAGAAGGTTAATAGATTGGTTTGGCAAGAACGATTCTTCATGAATCCATGCTGATTACTGCTAATGATACCGTTCTTATTACTAAAATCTTGTATATAGTCCCTTATCATCCCCTCCAAGAGTTTACATACTATTGATGTTAGGCTAACTGATCTGTAATTCCCAGGGATGTATTTTGGGCCCTTTTTAAATATTGGTGCTACATTGGCTTTTCTCCAATCAGCTGGTACCATTCCAGTCAGTAGACTATCTGTAAAAATTAGGAACAACAGTCTGGCAATCACTTGACTGAGTTCCCTAAGTATCCTCGGATTCAAGCCATCTGGTCCCGGTGATTTATTAATGTTAAGTTTCTCAAGTCTAATTTAAAATCTGTCCTCTGTTAACCATGGAGGTGCTTCCTGTGTTGTGTCATGAGGATAAACACTGCAGTTTTAGTTACTAAAGCCCCCGCTTATGCCACTGCAATGCTTTCAGCCTTAATACCAGGCCTTGGGCAGGACCCCACTGTCGCCATCTTGATATACAGCGCTGCTTTTAGCTATTTTTTATGTAAGTGTGTATTTTCACTTCAAATAAATTTTATCTATACGGATTCACACTATTTGGCCCATTTTTATTCCTTTCCATACGTTTCAACACGGATCTGAGCATCACGGTCTTGGCCCGGACCACCTACTAGGAGCACAGTCACGTGGAAGCCACCTCATCACCCCTGCTCTCCAGTATCCGCTCCAGCCCAGCACCACCTAAGCCTGTTTGACCCCACTTGGCGTACGCCCGGTCGGGTCCACCGAGTCTGGTAAGCCTCCCTGTTACTATTGGTGGTGTGTGGGCTTTCTTCATAGAGGATTTGCATCACGGGCTCATTATTCGGTCCAGTGGACTATACATTGTCTTTATAGACATTATTGTCAGCATTTGGACTCTGATTCATTTGTTTTTTATCATACACATTTTGTTCCCCCCCTTTTTTTAAATTGAGCGCTACACTGAAGTTGTTTTCTTGCTTCCTTCTATCGAGCTGTCCATAGACAGGATCCATCGCCTCCCAAAACCCTCAATTTTATGTGGACTTATCGCAATTTACATTACAACTCTGTAAAAACCTAAATAACATCACAAAAACTCTGAGGAATCACAACATTGGCTACAGGTGGGGATACCCAACAAAATTTATCGTCACAAAAGATGGGTCAACTCATGTCATTACCTCCCTCATCAAAGGTTTCCGGCTTCTTCAAAAATGGAAGATTATACCCGGTGAACCACCCACATCCCCAAATGCAAGTAGCCCCAGCAGAAACCCTTCAGAGTGGCAGCACGTTTCTGCCTCCTAAAGCCATAAGTAACACAGCTTAATGCCCTGTTGCCAACATAAGATGCCTTAACGCAGGGCCTAATCCTTTGGAGCTCTACCTCGCAATACAAGCTCCCACCCACCTGAGCAGAAATGTTCTGCACCTGGGTTTTGAATACCCTCCTTTTAAGTTTATGTCATTTATCTCTTTTTTACCCGTTACTTTTTCAGAAACTGTTCTTGTTACCATGCTCAGGACTCTCTTTTCATGAACCATCGGGTACACATATGTCTCAAGCTGTTTCCTGGGACAACATCGCCTTGGAACTATGGATACTCATCCTCCTCCAGACAACCGCCAACTGGCCTACTTGTAAGTACTTTCAACACTTGAAACCTATCATACCCGCCAAACTGTGTCATGCCGGTTAAGATACTTTCCATAAATGCACATGGACTAAACTATCCGGGTAAAAGGGCGTCCCTCTGGAGAGAAGCAGATTCTTCCCACTGTGACATTATATGTGTCCAAGAGACACAATTCCATCATAAGGCTCCACCTAGATGCACACATAAATGCTTCCAACATTATTTCTCTTCCAACATGACAGCAAAAAAAATAGGGGTCATGATTGACTCAGTCTCCTTCCAACTACACTCAGATACATCTGACCCCTCTGGTCGCTATCTCATCATAGTGTGTGATATCAACACTACCCGATATACATTAGTGAACGTTTATGTCTCTAATAAGCATCAAGTTAGATTCCTGAATGGGTTGATGAAAAAAGTAAAGCGAATACAACAAGGATCCCTTATAGTGTTCAATATCACACCAGACCCACAAATGGACTCCACGTCATCACCCTCTAAAAGGACACCATCTTTGGCACATCCTTCTTATGGTCACATAATTTGTATGATGGCGTTGTACCCATGCCAGCGAAAAGGACTCATAGACATTGTACGTACACAAGGATTGATCTGTTTCTGATGGACAAGTGGCTGCTACAAAAGGTAACTCAAACCAAAATTAACAACAGAACATGGTCGGACCATGCTTCTGTCCTCCTCACGTTAGGGGATACATATCCCAACAATGGTGCCTATGTGTGGCGCTTTAACTCTCAAGTAATACATAATAAAGGGGGTGAATACATATGCACATGTCAATTATCAGTTCTTTATTTCTGAAAAATTGTTTTATGTATATATTTTTCTAATTTTACTTCACCAACTTAGACTATTGTGTTCTGATCCATCACGTATAATTCAGATTAAAAAACATTGAACTAAAGGCTGTAATGTAACAAAATAGGTAATAAGCCAAGGGGGTGAATACATTTGCAAGGCACTGTATATGTTATACATATTGTCACAATATTATAAGCCAGGTTTGGACCAGAAAAACAAGAACCAATTTAGGATCCCAGAAGAGTGGTATTGCCTTGGGCACCAAACATTGTGTACCTACAAATTCCAGTGATGGAAATCTGGCCTTGGCCACAACAAAGTCACTTTGAAGATTTTTAAGATGGCCTGGAGGCATGCTGACTAAGTACAGGTATACATGTAGATTCTATAATTTATTTCTAGATAGAATGCTATGCTCTCTTACCAATCAATTATCTCTTTTAGATGCAACAGTTTGCTAATTATAGTGTCATGTTTCTGCCAAGACAGTCAGTTTAATAGTAAACTCCCTCTGCTAAACCTATAAAAAGTAAATGCAATATTAGCCATATGTCACTCTTTCTACAATACCGTGATGTGTTGTCGCCTGTGGCAGATAAGTTCAATGCAGTTTGCTGACGTAGAAGGAGATTACTATTATACAGGATTTATATAGTGCCAACAGTTTGCGCAGGACTTTACAATATAAAGGGAGACAATACAGCAACAATACAATTCAATACAAGAAGGTTAGGAGGGCCCAGCTCCTGTGATTACAATCTAACAGGAAGGGGCTGGTAAAAAAAAGGTAGTAACTGTGAGGGATGAACTGCTTTTCTTTCTATAAAAGTCAATGAAGGAACTGGAAACAAAGTGATGCAACTTAGAAGCAGCTGGTGAAAATAAAGTCAACTGCCACCTTTCATTGAACTCTAAATGGTCACAAAAATGTCCGAACTGTTTTCAGAGTTCAGAATTTCACAACGGAAACCCTTTTCATGAGAGATCTACTTTAAAATAATAATAATAATACCGCTTACAAAAAATCTATTTAGAGGGACACCATAAAATTGATATGAGTCATAATTATTTCAACAAATGTATTCTCTGTTATGTTTCTCTGTCTCAACAAATGAGCTCAGCTAATTAACATTTAGAAGTAGATTTTTGACATGAGGTCAAGAAATACTCAAATGTCAACAGAATGAGTGCCAAATTTAGACATGAGTGCAATTCAATTTTCTTCAGGCTGTGTGACTGATAAAGATTGATAGTATGTGAATATGGAAATGTGTGCTAACTCAAACTGAAATAAAGGTCTGCACACAGATACAGTATGTTGTAAAGTGTGTAATGCCACCATAAATGTGGTTGTGGGTTTCTGTTTTGGTAATATAATGAAGGATAATAAGTAAAGCTCTAAAGGAATATCCAAATTTGGGATCTTGGGTTGTGTGCTATAAATACCCAAGTTCATTCAACACTTTAAAGACATTATAATCCCTCCTAACTGCACCTTTTTTTCATCTGTATAAGATGATGTAGTCTCATGGTGTAATTTGTTGCCCTGTACGCACAGCCTGTAGTAGAGTAAATTGTCACATTCCCGTGTCAACAGTCTCTGTTTGTTGAGAAATATGAGGCATGCACTATGGCACTGGACAGGTTAATACATGATATCGGTCTGCAGTCTGAGAACCAACATTTCCTGTAAAGAAACTACATATCCCACAATCCCTAAGTCTCTTCATCTAGTGTTCTGCAGGCAAAAGCTAAGCAGTAATTAAATCTGACACAGACACACACAGGCAGAGCATTTACCAGAGAGCTCGCCAAGCTGTAAGGGATGTGTTTCTTCACATTAGCACTCCCACATTAGTTGCACAACACAGAGGAAATGGCAAGGCATGCACTAGATGCTGACCCAGAACAAGAAGTTGTGCAGAATATATATATATATGGACAAAGGCCAATCAATCAGCCATGAAGCCACAAACTACAACCACAACATGAGAACCCATCGTTACAAGGTAAAGCAGACAACAAAGGGAATATATCTACACTAATATCTAGAAATACATTTGAAAGTGCACAATGCCTGTTAAAAAGAACTAGCTGCCTAGACTGTGTATTGTGTTCTAGACCTCCAATATAAACACTTACCACTTTGTAATAGCTAATATTTGTTAACCACTTCCCACCCATGACGTCATATGACGTTGTCGACTTTGAGTGGGGATATCTGAATGATGCCTGCAGCTACAGGCATTATTCAGATATCGTCTTTTAGAGCCGGTGATTCCCTGCACCATAGGAACAATCATAGCAGCTGTTCAGCTGCTTGATCTTTCTTACAGGCAGTGGGAGGGGACGTCCCCCCTCCTGCCGCTCTCCAGTGCTTCTCCAGGCTCGCCCGTACGATCGTCGAGAGGGAGAAGGAATCGGTCCATGCCGGAAGTTTGCCATAGAGAATCCAGTGGGCCAGATAGCCCACTGACGTTTCTTTGATATTTCCAAGGCCGGGCGCGATGTTATGACGTCACGCCCAGCCTCCATTTGGAAAAATGCCGCCTCCTCGGCTGGGAAGCCAGGATCGTTCTTTTTGTTTGTTTTTTTTCTTCAGGCTTCCCAGCCTAGAGGCGAGGTGTGGAGACTTACTGATTTCATGCACTATTCCTATTACAAGGGATGTTTACATTACTTGTAATAGGAATAAAAGTGATAAAAAAATAAAAGTAAAATAAACAATAATTAATTAAAAAAAAAAATTCAATCGCCCCCATCCCCGCGTACTCACCTGCAGAAGTGAACGCATACGTAGGTCACGCCCACAAATGTAAACAACGTTCAAACCACACATGTGAGGTATCGCCGTGAACGTTAGAGTGAAAGAAATAATTATAGCACTAGACCTCCTCTGTAACTCTAAACAGGTAAGCTGTAAAAAAAATGTAAAGCGTGGCCTATGGGGATTTTTAAGTACTGAAGTTTGGCGCCATTCAATGAGTGCACGCAATTTCAAAGTGTGACATGTTAGGTATCCATTTACTTAGTGTAACATCATCTTTCACATTATGCAAAAAAATTGGGCTAACATTATTTTTTTTTTCTTCTTTATGCATGAAACCCCCAAAAAAACACGTTTGAAAAATTACTGCCCAAATACTGTGCACGATAAAAAGTTGCAACCACCATTTTATTCCCATGGGTCTCTGCTAAAAAAACATATATAATGTTTGGGGGTTCTGAGTAATTTTCTAGCAAAAAAATTATGATTTTTACATGTAGGAGCGAAGTGTCAGAATTGGCCTGGGTAGCAAGTGGTTAAGTATACCCCAATTTATATAACTGTGTTATCTAAATTTGAGTAGATTGTTTAGTTCTGTTTTCACATTACATAGTTGTGGTAAAGCTAAAAAAGACTGTACAGCGATTGTACAATCCAATTGTGTATGGCCAGCATCTGTCCAAACAGTTTTATGTTGATAAAAAACCAAAACATTTAGTAAAAATTGTTTTTAGGCTTCATGCACATGGGCCTATTAACCACTTCAGCTCCGGAAGATTTGGCTGCTCAGTGACCAGAGCACTTTTTACAATTTGGCACTGCGCTGCTTTAACTGGTAATTGCGTGGTCATGTAGTGCTGCACCCAAACAAAATTTGCATCCTTTTTTCCCACAAATGGAGCTTTCTTTTGATGGCATTTGATTGCAATTTTTATTCTTTGCAAAAAAAACAGAAAATTTTGAAAAAAAATTATATTTTCTACTTTTTGTTATAAAAAAAATCCAATAAACTCAATTTTAGTCATACATTTAGGCCAAAATGTATTCAGCCACATGTATTTGGTAAAAATAATTGTTAATAAGCGTATATTTATTGGTTTGCGCAAAAGTTATAGCGTCTACAAACTAGGGTACATTTTCATGGAATTTACGCAGCTTTTAGTTTACGACTGCCTATCTCATTTCTTGAGGTGCTAAAATGGCCGGGCAGTACAAACCCCTCCCACACTTCAAGGAAATTGCTGGGAGGCATGTTGAGCCGATTGAATATTATATTTTTTGTCACAAGTGATTGAAAAATGACAAAAAATAAATAAAATATTACACTAAATGATATGTTGCTCACACATGCAATGGTTATATGTGGGATTACACCCCAAAATACATTCTGCTGCTTCTCCTGAGTATGGAAATACCACATGTGCGAGACTTTTTGGGAGCCTAGCCACATACAGGACCTAGAAAACCAAGCACCGCCTTCAGGATTTCTAAGGGCGTAAATTTTTTATTTCACTCCTCACTACCTATCACAGTTTCGAAGGCTATAAAATGCCAAGATAGTACAAACCCCCCAAAAGACCATTTTGGAAAGTAGACACCCCAAGCTATTTGCTGAGGGGCATGTTGAGTATTTTGCAGATCTCGCTTTTTGTCACAAAGTTTTGAAAATTGAAAGAATAAAAAAAAAAAATTTTTCTTTTCTTTTTTAATTTTCAAAAACAAATGAGAGCTGCAAAATACTCACCATGCCTCTTAGCAAATACCTTGGGGTGTCTACTATCAAATATTGGGTCATTTAGGGGGGTTTTGTGCTATCTGGACATTTAACGGCCTCCGTAGCTGTGATAGGTAGTGAGGAGTAAAATCACAATTTTACTCCTTTAGAAAGGCTGAAGGTGGTGATTGGTTTTCTGGGTCCTGTACGTGGCTAGGCTCCCAAAAAGTCTCACACATGTGGTATCCCCATACTCAGAAGAAGCAGCAAAATGTATTTTGGGGTGTAATTCCATATATAACCATGCCGTGTTTGAACAATATATCATTTAGTGACAACTTTGTGTAAAAACAAAACAAAAAACAAAATGGTAATTTTCCCGAAACATGTGGCAAAATATAAAATATTCCATGGACACAACATGCCTCTCTGCAAATATCTTGAAGTGTCTACTTTCCAAAATGGGGTCATTTGGGGGGGGGGGGGGTTGTGCTATCTTGACATTTCATGGCCTCCGAAACTGTGATAGGTAGTGAGGAGTGAAATCACCATTTTACACCCTTAGAAAGCCTGACTGGTTTTCGGGGTCCTGTACAGGGCTAGGCTCCCAAAAAGTCTCACACATGTGGTATCCCCATACTCAGGAGAAGTAGCAGAATGTATTTTGGGGTGAAATTCCACATATGCCCATGGCATGTTTGAGCAATATATCATGTAGTGACAACTTTGTGCAAAAAAAATAAAAGTTTTTCATTTTCCCGAAACTTGTGCCAAAATATAAAATATTCCATGGACTCAACATGCCTATCAGCAAATAGCTTGGGGTGTCTAGTTTCCAAAAAGGGGTCATTTGTGGGGGGTTTTAACTGTCCTGGCATTTTATGCACAACATTAGAAGCTTATGTCACACATCACCCACTCTTCTAACCACTTGAAGACAAAGCCCTTTCTGACACTTTTTGTTTACATGAAAAAAAAAAAAATTTTGCTAGGAAATTACTTTGAACCCCCAAACATTATATTTTTTTTAAAGCAAATGCCCTACAGATTAAAATGGTGGGTGTTGCAAGTTTTTTTTTTTTTCACACAGTATTTGCGCAGAGATTTTTCAAATGCAATTTTTTTGGAAAAAAAAACAATTTTTAATTTTAACACACTAAAACACACTATATTGCCCAAATGTTTGATGAAATAAAAAAGATGGTACATGGATACCAAACACGACATGCTTTAAAATTGCGCACAAACGTGCAGCGGCAACAAACTACATACATTTTTAAAAGTCTTTAAAATCCTTTACAGGTTACCACTTTAGATTTACAGAGGAGGTCAACTGCTAAAATTGCTGCCCTCAATCTGACCTTTGCGGTGATATCTCACATGCATAGTGCAATTTACATATGACACCAGGCCAACGCTTGTGTTCGCCTTTGTGCATGAGCATGGGAGGACAGGGGTGCTTTTGTTTTTTTTATTACTTATTTTGCTTTTTTATTTTATTTTTAAACTGTTCCTTTCATTTTTTTGTAATCATTTTTATTGTTATCTCAGGAAATGTAAATACCCCCTATGCTAATAGTTAGTGACAGGTACTCTTTTTTAAAAAAAATCGAGGTCTATTTCTCCTCTGCCCTCAAAGCATCTGACCACACCAAGATCTGTGTGATAAAATGCTTTCCCAATTTCCCAATGACGCTGTTTATATCCGGTAAAACCTAAGTCATGACATGCTCATAGCTTCCGGTTTCTTAGGCCATGGAGATAATTGGAGCCATTTTGGTCTCCGATCAGCTCTATGGTCAGCTGGCGGTACATCTTGACCCCATATCTGGCATGCTTGCTGGGAGGATACTGTTTGATAGACAAGCAGCCAGAAAACTTAATCAGGGACTCATCAACGCAGACAATTTGATCAGGAGTAAACAAGGCTGCAAACTGTTGGTTGAAGTGGTTTACGAGGGGTCGAATCTTGTGGAGCAGATCGTATCCATGGTCACCCCGAGGACGACAGAGTTCATTGTCATTGAAATGCATGAACTACAAGATCTGCTCGTATCGTGTCCTGGTCATGGAGGCAGAGAACACGGGCATTTGGTAATTTGGGTCAGTGGACCAATATGACCGCAACTCACTTTTTTTAACTATGCCCATGAGGAGGGATAGGCCCAAGAAGGTCTTAAATTTAGAGACTGTAATAGGTTTGCAATCTCTGGCAAGGGTCAGCTGGGGATTAGCGGCGATGAATTGACCAGCATACAAATTGCTTTGGTCCACAACAGATCTACAGAAATCTTCCGTGAAAAACAGCAAATAGAAATCAAATGACATAAAATCAATTGTTTCCACCTGAATTCCGGGTTGGCCAGTGAATGAGGGAAGTATGGGTGCTGCAGAAGTGGTGGGCTCCAATTCGAATTGGCAAATGCAACAGGAAGGGCACTATGGGCTCAACTGGCCTGTGTTTGTTTTCTTGGTGGCTGCGAGACTCTACTTGTGCTAGCCACCTCATCAGCTTGAAATACACATATGGGACTCGACACGTCACCAAGTGTTACTTGCACCTCAACAACAGCAGAATAACGTGGTCGGGTACGCCTGACCTTGGCAGGGACCACTACTCCGTCGCCATAGCTATCTGTCAGGGTGCCGCTGCTGTCTACTGGTTCGTATTCTGAGCCTGAATCGGACAGATGGGTGACTTCCTCTTCACTCTCATCTTTTAGGCTAAGAAATGTGTAGGCCTCTTCACTAGTGTACCTTCGATTGGACATTTTGGCATCTAAATTTACTGGTACACTAGTGCGACTCACAGGAAAAAAGAGCACCTGACTGCTTCAAACACTACCAAAAAAACTTTTAGCATTCGCAGGGATCAGGCCTGACTCTCCAAATGCTGCAGTTATGTGTTTAGTGTTTTGTAAGTGACAGTGATCGATACTGCAATTGGGTTGGCTGGGCTGGGCTGGGCAGAGGGGCTAAACGCAGGTGCTAGCAGGTATCTGGGCTGATTCCGCTAAAGCTGCATTTTTGGGGACCCTAAACTATTGGGGATGCTAATATAGTTCTGATCAAATCAAAGATATTGATCCGTACAGACACTACACCACTAAGGGAGGTATATGGTGCGTGCGGGGTGTTAGCGCTACTGGCACTAATCTGACGCTGCCTGGTGCGACGCAGACCCTAACTGACGCTAAAATCTAACTGATATCACCCGCTGGTTGCAGAAAAGAAAACCGAATCATATATGGCTTGCCCTAGTCATTGTAACATGTGGAGTCAAATACAAGTAGTTGTTCAAGGATCACGTACCCATACCGATGCAGCAATTGTATGACTGCCTCAACCATCATTTTTTTTTATATTTTATTTTTTATCTGATTATATGACTATAATAATACATAGCCTTTTTTTGTATTATTTATTTATTTAATATATGCCAAGTATTAAAGGCATGAAACTGGTCACAAGGTAGACTGATTACAGATCACTTCATGATAAAAAAAAACAATTCAACAAACACAAGTGATCCTCCCCTGAAAAGGAGATACTAATATTTCTTCATAAACAAAGTGATAAAGAAGCAACTTCCCAGGTTATTTTAGCAGATATAGAATAAAAACCGCCAAACACAGACATGGTTATTAACTGTGTCATAACCCTATTGTGACCTCCATTAGGAGACATCAAACAATAGCATCACATATCAGAAGTCAGAAAATGTTTTCATTGTTTTTGTTCTGCCATGAAATGGCACCATGCACACTATCACATTTACTGTACAAGCTCGAAGTTTGAATATAGAAGTAACTGACATTTTTTTGTGCTCAGTTGCAGCAGATTTAGCAACTACAAATTTGTCAAAAATGTAACTCTTGAAAAACGACGGTGTGCATAAAAACAACAACTTTCACCTTGAATGAAAGAAAGTGCTGAAGCATTCCCATAAATGAAAACGAGTCTGATACAGAAGAGGAAAGCAGCAATTACCATTTTCCGGTGCTTTTCTGGTATAAAAGCTTATAGAAGATATAAGATGACAGACACAGTATTTTAGCAGCTACTTTGATCAGTCTTAAACATCCCAAAGATGCAGCTAAAATACATACCTAGTGAGTCTTAAAAGAATCCTCTCATTACAGAAGTATGATGACACGTTTGAGCTCTGCTCCTGAAAATGCTAGGTGCCTGGCTGTCATGCTGACCCACTTTTTCAATACTTCCAATCAAACACCAAAAAAGTATGCATATAGAGACTGCTAATGTTTCCCCAACATTGCTGCATTTGTGTTTCGAGGCAGGAGCACTTAAAGCCCAACTCTTGGAAACTGTGCTTGCACCGGGAGGGCTAATTGCTTGTTTAACTCTAGGGGACATAGAAAAGAAGATCTACTTACCAGTACCAGTCCAAGATCATACACTACAAGGTGCCAGATATTACGTTTTTAAGATCTTACAAATTTTTATTAAATGCATCCTTTACCAAATTTAATTAGGGTCCAGTTTTTAAGTTGTAGATAAATTCAAACAATTCACTACATGGGCAAACATATTTGAACACCCCTCCAAATTATTGAGTTCAGGTGTTCTTAGTAAAGAGGACTGTAAATAGAAAAGCACACAAAGACATTTAAGACAATTGTGTGCCCACAGTCTTGCAACAGTTTGAATAATGCCCTTTTTTATTTGAGCACAACTGTGCCCATGTGCAAAACCAAGTTCCATAGGGGAAATGGTTTAATGGGTTTGGTGTTGAAAGGAAGGAGTTGAAATAGCCTTCACAGAACCCTGGCCTTGAACACCTTTAGGGTGATTAGGAATGCCAACTGTGAGCCAGGAGTTCTACATCAGCACCTGACCGGACATATGCTCTTTTTGCTGAATAGGCACAGATTCCCACAGGAAACAAACTTCTGGCTAACAGCAATGAAAGCTCTTTTATAGAGTCTTAACCTGTGTCAGGCTTTTATTGAGAATTCCCCTCATATCCTGTATAGTTAACAGGACAGAAAGTTGGTGACATCTCCCCAATGTGAATTCATGGCAATAAATACCTGACAAAGATATGAAAAGATCACTTTTTTACCCAACTAAAAAATGTCTGGAATTCGATAAACACCAAGCTACATTTGAATTAACTTTATAAGTGGACATTTGACAGACATTTTTAGCATCTACCAAGTCCCTTCCCCCCAAGACACCAGGTAGGAATGGGTGTACTAAGCCACACTTCTACATTTGATGGGCTTTTCACTGCAGCATGATAATCTGAATGTCAATTGCAAAATTCAGAACATGCTAGGCATTTAGATTGGTGACTTACCTTATAGGACCTCCTGGGAATGATATAAGCTTTGGCCAAAATGCTGTTCTTCAGAACATGGGCTGTATGCATTTATATGCTTATAACCTTAAATAACAGCTTTGACTTTAACATAAAAGTGAACTCATGTGAAGATAGAAAACAGGTATACTTATATAATATTAGCCCAAGTATATTAAGTGTTTTTTCTAGTTCTGAGCTGCTTTTTCAATAGTTTTCATAGTTCCCGAGGGCAAGTATCGCCATGCATACTAAGTAATGCATAAGTGTAACAATTACAGGTATGTGTTGTCTCTCCAAGAGAACACAATCAGAGGAATTCATAAAGAGTACCAAGATACTCTTTAGAACTCTGAAGTGCCTACTCATGAAAATGTCAGTGCAGTAGACAAATTAATGTACCTGTTGTAAACAGATATGTGAATCTTCAGCACGCACTACATGTGGAGGCACACTGAGACTGGATTGTCCACACAGACATCTTCAGTGCAGCTCAACTTCCTTCTGCCTATGCACCTGTAACACAGACAGTGCAACAGTATTTTTTTTTTTTTTAAAGCTGACTGGGCTTCACAGACACTAATTCCCCATCAGGCCCCCCTCTTGTGATTAACAGCAGGCAGTGGGCAGATCCATAGTCAACAGATAGCCTGCTATAGGCTAGAGAACCCACCCACTGCCTGCCATCTATCACAGGGAGAGGGTGAACCTGATGGACAACTAGTGTCTCAGCTTCCCCATCAGGCATTGTCCACTGTCACCAGTTGCTTGAATGATGTCAGCACTGAAGCTAACGACCTCCTTCACAACAATAGAGAAATGAGGAGGGGAGAGAGGGGAGAAGGTAGCAGTGGAAAATTACAGAGCCAGGCATTCTGCCTGACAATGTATGCCAACTTAGAGTGTTACATTTTTTTATAAAATAACAAATATGTTACACACACCTGCTCTATGCAATAGTTTTGCACAGAGCAGCCCAATCCTCCTCTTCTTGGGTCCCCTCCCCCTTGCCAAGTGACTCCATAGCAAGCTGCTTGCTATAGGGGCACTCGTGCATGCTTGCTTCTGAGCTGGCTCTCTGGGTCCATAGTACACAAAGAGCGCAGCTTGGTCCCATCCTCTGCTCCCACACCCTGCTCCCACCTTACTGGCTGTGATTGAGAGCAGCGAGAGCCAATGACAATTTTGAAGGGCCATACGACAGGAAAACCTTTTAGGTCTTTATTGAATTGCCCTGAATGTTCCTCCTGATAACACATTCATCTTCCATTCTTTCGAGAAGTCCACCACCAATGAATGCTGTTGCTCATTCAAGCTCAGCATCTACATCAAGGCAAAAGATGTCACCCAGGGGATTGCGTTTTGATACCTTAGCATTAACTTTTATGCACTTAACTGTATATTCACATCAAACACAGATCTGCTCCCTTTTGCTGCTGCTCATCTTGAGAACTTCAAGAGCAAGGGCCTGTGTTGGTGAACAAGTGCATTCACCCTGTGTTTGAGATCAGTTTGAGATGTTTCTAAGATCATTCAGAATTCACTGACAAGTCCATATGTCCTGCAGCTGACCCACGTTACACCAACTTCTAAGTTCTATTAACCTGGTTTTGCATTCCATTGGTTTGACTGGGGACAGAAGTAGCTCCAACATGAACAAAAGCATTGAAAAAAAGGAGGGGTTTGACACTTTAAAAAAGATGTGTGGGATCACACATCTCCATCCCTAAATTTATATGCATGAAAGAGGGTTTGAGGGTTTGAGTGAGGTAGGTCTGGCATGACTAAAAGATGAATCAATGTAAGAAGACATGTTTTATTCAATACATTAAAAAACATGACATAGCAAAATGATTACATGCATGGTAAAACAAGCATATCAATCACATATTATTAACCAGTAATTCATGAAAGCAATCATAGCAACCTGGGAGTGGATAAAATAAAAACCATCTGAATAGAAAATGTTGCATCAAAATTAGCCCGACGCACATTTAATGGTTTCCTATCACATCATCAGGTGCGAGTGCACCTGTCTGTAAAAAAGCATAAATAAAACGATGTGGTCCTCAGCTCCCAGGATGAACATTTTAAGCAGCCACCAGTTTTCATGTTCACATGGTTTAGACTTAGTTGACATGTAAGTACTCAGTGGGATGAGTTCATTTCTCCCCTCCTTTACATACAGTATCTCATAAAATTGAGTACACTCACATTTTTGTAAATATTTTATTATATCGTTTCATGTGACAACACTGAAGAAATTACACTTTGCTATAATGTAAAGTAATGAGTGTACAGCTTGTATAACAGTGTAAATTTGCTGTCCACTCAAAAAACTCAACACACAGCCATTAATGTCTAAACCACTGGCAACAAAAGTGAGTACACCCCTAAGTGAAAATGTCCAAATTGGGACCAAAGTGTCAATATTTTGTGTGCCCACCATTATTTTCCAGCACTGCCTTAACCCTCTTGGGCATGGATTTCACCAGAGCTTCACAGGTTGCCACTGACGACATCACAGAGCTGGTGGATGTTAGAGACCTTGCGCTCCTCCACCTCCCGTGCTCAATAGGGTTTAAGTCTGGAGACATGCTCGGCCAGTCCATCACCTTTATCCTCAGCTTCTTTAGCAAGACAGTGGTCGTTTTAGAGGTGTGTTTGGGGTCATTATCATGTTGAAATACTGCCCTGCAGCCCAGTCTCTGAAGGCAGGGGATCACACATTCTATTCTGAACCAAATAAGTTTATCTTGGTCTCGTCAGACCACAGGATATGGTTCCAGTAATCCATGTCCTTAGTCTGCTTGTCTTCAGCAAACTATTTGCGGGCTTTCTTGTGCATCACCTTTAGAAGAAGCTTCCTTCTGGAATGACAGCCATGCAGACCACTTTGATGCAGTGTGCGGCGTATGGTCTGAGCACGGACAGACTGACCCCCCACCCTTTCAACCTCTGCAGCAATGCTGGCAGCACTCATACATCTATTTCCGAAAGACAACCGCTGGATATGACGCTGAGCATGTGCGCTCAACTTCTTTGGTCGACCATGGAGAGGCCTGTTCTGAGTGGAACCTGTGCTGTTAAACCGCTGTATGGTCTTGGCCACCATGCTGCAGCTCAATTTCAGGGTCTTGGCAATCTTCTTATAGCCTAGGCCATCTTTATGTAGAGCAAAAATTCTTTTTTTCAGCTCCTCAGGGAGTTCTTTGCCATGAGGTGCCATGCTGAACTTCCAGTGACCAGTATGAGAGAGTGAGAACGATAACACCAAATTTAACACACCTGCTCCCATTCACACCTGAGACCTTGTAACACAATAACGAGTCACATAACCCTGGAATTGGGAAAATGGCTAATTGGGCCCAATTTGGACATTTTCACTTAGGGGTGTACTCAGTTTTGTTGCCAGCGGTTTAGACATTATTGGCTGTGTGTTGAGTTGTTTTGAGAGGACCGCACATTTACACTGGTATACAAGCAGTACACTCACTATTTTACATTGTAGCAACGTTTCATTTCCTCAGTGTTGTCACATGAAAAGATATAATAAAATATTTTCAAAGGTGTGAGATACTGTATAAAGTCTCCCTCATGTATGGGTGTAACATTGGACCATATCGCTTTATTTATGCTTTTTTTTACAGACATTGGTGCACTCGCCCCTGATGATGTGATAGGAAACCGCGAAATGTGCGTCAGGCCAATTTTGATGCAACATTTTCTTTTTAGATGGTTTTTATTTCAACCACTTCCAAGTTACCCCACCATGTTGCTTTTCAAGCGATTCTATATGATGGACAACTGTCTTATACCTCAATGTGTCATATCTAAGTTGCTATGATTGCTTTCATGAATATCTGGTTAGTAATATGTGATTGATATGCTTGTTTTACCATGCATGTACTCATTTTGCTATGTCATGTTTTTTAATGTATTGAATAAAACATGTCTTCTTACATTGACTCATCTTTTAGCCATGCCAGAAATACTTCTTTCAAAGTCCCAAACCCTCTTTCTTGCATGAACAAAAGCATGTCAACAGAGTTCCTAATTTATTTATTTTTTTTACACTCACACAGATAAATTCCCCTGATGCCTCCCACCCTGTGACCAGCCAGTGTGAAAATTCAGTCTCACGCACAGTAGTCCTCCAGCTGCCACTGACACTGAACCCGTGGGACCATTATACAAATAGTAATGATAGCAGGAAATTCTTCCTACTGTGTGCAGGATACACAGATGTTATCATTCTCCCTGAAAGCTCCTCTTAGGCAAACTTTTTTTTAAATCATACTGGTAACGCATTTTGTGACCTGTCAGTAATTTAATAATGCAGACTTGTTAAGTTTTTAGGTCCACATTAACTGTATTCAAAATTGGTCATTACGAATTGATTCAAATGTTTTCTTTTACTCCCACAAGACAGGGTTTTCAAGAACATTAATATCTCCTTGTACTTTCACCAGGTTCACTTATATCCTGCTAACATCAGAGATGCATGATAAGCCATTTCACACACTGCTTTTAACGGAGCCATTCACACTTCTTCCAGAAAATCTACAAGTCGCTGCTTTGACAATGTGCTAGAACAACAGTTTGTTCAGTTATCATAAAACATTACTGGACTGTCAAACAACATTACAACAATGAAGACGATAGACTGCGAAATGTAGTTTTGGATTACAGCGGATGTAGACTTTAACTGAATGGCATTAAAGTGGACCTTTCATAAAAAAAAGCTTTTCTGGGAGGCAGCAGTGAAGCACTTTGACTTCACCTGTGGCAAAAGCTGGGACTGAGATGAGGTTTGTTTTTTTCAGAGGGATTTTTAGGCCATACAGCTGACTTTTTCATTTTATGCTAGGCCTGCTTAATAAAGTTTGCTGTATCAAAATAGGGACAGTGATCACCTGCATGTAGACTACATTGCTTTGTTAGTTTTGTCACGGGTTAAGGGCCAGTTTGCTCCAATCAGTGTGTGCCTTCTGGTGTGCGTTATGTACATGTGCTGCACTGTTACAGCACATTGCATTGTAAATACCTGTTTTCACTTCTTTGGAGTGATCATATGATCGTACAGGGAAGAAAGGATATGTGCACTGATTTATTGCAAACAATATGCAGCATGTTTATCAGCAGTGGGAAGGCTAGGCCTTAAACTTTGTTTAATTTAGCCTTTACTTCTATCTTAACAACAACAACAAAGAAAAAAAACACGTAATTAAACTCTATAGTGTGCGGTGTAATGCTTTGTTTTGTGCTTCATTGCATGATGTGAAATGGGACAATTGCTCTCTCACCTCCTGTGAACAAGCCCTAAGAGAAGCAACTGGAATTCAGAAAATGCAGATGAATTCCATCCCTGAGAAAAAAAAAATTTGGTCTAAATGTATGCACAAAGGCTATTTATTTGATGTTTTACAACAGAGAGGGAAACTGTTTTTTTTCTTTGAAATTGTTGCTTGTTGCTCTCTATTATATACTGTAGTTAAAAAAAAAAAAAAAAAAGACATTTTTTTACTACTAGAATAAAGCTGTATCTGACAGCCTGCTAGCGACTATGGAATCTGCCTACTGCAATCCACTGTCATTTACAAGGAAAGTGAACCTCATGGGGAATTAGTCTATCATTATCACCTATCAGACTTTGCCCACTGGCAATGTTCAACCCCCTGTGTCTTAGCAACCAATGACAGGTGGAGGGGGGGGACAAGTGCAATGTGCCTTACTCTTTACTTTACACAGTGACAGCACTCTGAGAACTTTGGCTTTTTTTCTATGTAAGCTAACCTAAAGTCAGTAATAATTATCCCCAGTTTTCTTATCTACAAACTGGCAGTAAATCTTTTTCAATTTGTTGCACCCATAGCAACATATTGTAAAAGTGGCACATAAAAGAACCACCTGGATCTATTGCATGGATCAGAACTGTTAATGGAACTGCCTGCATGACTTTCTAATGCGATAATAGTGTCAGAAAAGTGCCACAAATGGTTTATTGACTATAAAGAGACTATGATCTGTATTGAAACTACCGCCTGTTTAAATCTCAGCCTTAACACACACTGGCATATGTTGTAAATCCATTGGACTCCTTGTTCATATAAATCACTCCAAGCCCAAGCAAAGCCTCCATAGTATTCTGTTTTTCTGATTCTTTTGCCTCTAAGTTTTGAAGTTTTCGGAATCCCTAAGTGTTGGCTACTTGCTCCTTTAGTTTAATACTTGACTCATCTTTTGACTGCAGTTCAGCTCCTGTCTTTGTACCTTGCCTGATAGTTGTTCTAACAAGCTGGCTTGTTTCCTGATTCTGCATCTCATTTTGTCTAATTGTGTATGACCTTACCCTATGACCTTACTATTCAGCTTAGCTGCCAACACCTACTGTTCTTCACCAGTGGGTACATTTAGACAGCACAGCATTGGAGTGCTATGCATAATATCCATTTTCACCTGCAGGAGTTTTATAGTTACAGTAGGGGGTCACTTCCCATGCCCCATGTTTCCTTGCTATGACAGATGCAACCACTATAATTTCAAATCACTGGTCAACTTTTCCATATAACAATTTTCTGTAACAATTACATATCTAATTGTATTCTAACAAGAAAAAAATATACTTGATAACTAAGTGAATCTAAACTCATCTATTAAGGTATAAATTCAGCTAACTTCCAAATATTCTCTAAGGACTGATTAAATCACACCTAAAATGTTAATGCAATATGGAATATGCTGTAATACATTAATGCTTCTGTATAATTCTTTCCTTATATACGGCTTGTTTTCATCTTTTTCTGGTTTTGGAAGATTGCCTAAAGAACCAGAGTAACTTTTTGTTTGAAATTAAAATTGTAAAATTCCTTTGAGGCAGCATTCTTCAATTCAATAAAAATGTTATTGACCTTTTCTTTAATATGTGTTTCTCCACTTTTTATATATATATATATATATATATATATATATATATATATATATATATATATATATATATATATATATATATTGCCTGCTGTCTACGAGTTAAGTAACTTGTCTCATCCTCCAGGGCAAGGCATTCAAATATACTGTATGTCATTCTCTACTATTACAGATAATTTTATATTTATTATATGACAGATATATTCATTATATATTAATGTTGCATTGTATTAAACAGGAAACTAAATCAGTTCACAAATTAATCAAAGCTGTCATAATAAAATCATGCAATTACCTGTTAATAGGTCTATATCTATATAATAGCTTTCAGACAGTGATTTAATTTTTTCACATATTTGTTAATGTTTGAGGGTGACTGTCTCTGAATAGGTTATTAGAGACTTCAGTTCAAAGCACTAACCACATACAAGATACAAAAAAAAGAGTTTTATTTATCTATCCAATTCTAGTTTGTGAATACAGTATTGGCACTGTTTTAGCTATTTAATTACACTGCTGCTTGCACTACTGCTGCCTTCGTGAATTAGGCTTCAGACAGGAGATGGTTGGTGCTACCTTCTTTTTCTTACTTAGAGTACATTTCATTTGGGGGGGGGGGGGTAGGGTCTACCGGGAGAATCAATGATTGTGAATATCCAGTTGCTGCCTGAAATCTACAACTAAGGTTTAGGCTTCGACAACACAACACATCACCTGCTGACATTTTATATGTGTACTGAGCTATGTACTGGCCTTCACAGTGTTGGAAAACTTACATTAAAATTAGACAGCTAAATATTTTACACACAGCTATCTCCTATAACTCCACCCAAAACACAATAAGTTCTTTTGGGTGGATATAAACATTAAGGATGGCCATCCTAAAAAAACACCCCAGTATGCCTTTTATCCACCCTTAGTAAATGTTAAATCAAATGTACACATATTTGGGGCTCATCTTGTCTCACTTTCTGCTTCTTCGGTCTGCCAGGCCAGCACTGTTTACATGTTCTTTGTTGCTATTGATCTGAGCACTCTTGTGTATGCAAAGATACCTCCCCTAAGAATAAAAGCCCTGCCTGACTCCCTCACTGCTCAGTGCACATAGCATGATGGGGCATATCTAGGTTTATACAAAGTCTCAGAAAGTCTTATTTTCCCAGGACCGTTTGAATGGTGGATGGTGTTAATTAGAAAACATAACTAGTCTTCATTTCCTATGACCTAGATAGTTGCCTTCCCCTGGGGACAGAGATGTATTTACCATAAAGGCACTTGCATAGGGCACCAAGAGGGGCAGCACCAAGCCACAATATTTATAAACTATGATAGTGTGTTCCTCTTGTTGACTAATGTTGAGTTCAAAGGCTTTTTATGATTTAGAAGATATAAAACCATCTCTCCATTTTCTTTTTTGGTGGTTTGTAAAGTTAAAAAGAACCTCTGTACAGAAAGAAGACAGCCTGCTGATTCCAATAGCAAATAATCAACACAAAAGTGGTGGATGTATGTAGGTATCATGCTGCCTTAGGTGTTCTGTTATTCAGGTGTGCTTGACCACATAATGACATCTACATGTGATCTTGCCTGGGGGGGTCTATTAATAACTCAACTTTTAATCTTTGTAACTAGTTATAAAAAGAATTGTATTATATATTTAGAAGGCATAGTTATAATAAAGGTAGCCTGTACTAAGGAAGTATCTAGACTGCCATTGTTGACATATCCTTCTAAAAATGCAAGTTCTCTAGTTATACTGATTCAGTGGCTTCAGTAGTAAAAAGCATGCAGTTCAGGAGTTGCAGCTTCACTCTGACATTAAGCTGCTTATTTTGGTTTAGCGTTTCAGAAAGTATTGAAGTCTGATACAGCCAGAAAATTTTTGAGAAGGAACTCAGAATAAGTGCTGGGTATGCAGCATGCACTCCATGAACTTCAGGCCTATAGTGGACAATGGCAAATCTGGAGCCAGAAGTATTCTGTAAATACTGCTTCAATCTGAAAGAGAGATGATGTTTTAGGAAAAGAAAAGGATAAAAAAAAGATATGATGAGAAAAGAGCAGGCACTGGCATCCCAATTTATATCTTCAGGAAACTGGCAACACGTTTGCAGCATGAATCCATTGTCTAAGATAACACTGCATCATTCTGATAGCTAGTGTAATATAATGAGACCATGGAAAGTCAGCATGAAGTTCCATGCACAAGGCCACTTTCAATAATGCCAACTTCATTAAAAAAAAGTCTCAGTGTACACACATAACTGAAAACCAAGCCTTGCAATGTATACAAAAAGTATAACCAACCTGCTTCGTAAATTAGTTTATCATTTGGGCATTGCTGTGCGGCACCAATCCACCCCATTCCCTTAACCAGTTAATCTGATGATCTTAGAAAATGCTTGCTTGAGATGTTGGAACACACACTGCACGTTTCCTGTTTCCTATCACATACAAAATGCCCTATGCAAACAAAATGTTAGTTCTAAGAAATGTTTTACAGCCACCAATCAGATTCAGACATGCCATAGATGTTTGAATGTGATTGGGTAATGCAGGATTCAGAGGAGTTACACAGGGTCTAGGTAAAGCTTACTTTCCTCTTTCTAACCCTACTAGAGGATCTGTGAAAATCTGTGTGTAGAAGAAAGCTAGATTAAGGTAAACCGAGTGAACAGTTTTAGCAGAGTTGCAGCTTTGATGACAGCATTTGCTTACTGGCTGGCTAAAGGCACAGAGAGTTTTCTCTTGATAATTTGAAAATTCACTTCAATTATCCATTGACATGAAAAGTAGATTCCCGTTTATTCATTTCATTTACACATGACTGGGTATTCAAAGTGAACACAGCTACACTTTATTAAGTGTATTAACTAATTTAGTAAATCAGCCTCACCTTTGTTCACCTGTTATCTGGAATTTCTCTTTAAATTGAAACTAAGCAATATTCACTTTTCACTGGGTTGCCATACTGTATTTTGCACAGGGAGCCATATAACCTAAGGCTATTCCTGTTAACAAACATTATCTATGGCAAGATCTCTACAGCTATAATTATGTTACATAATTTATCACATTTTAGCTTTCACAAAGTGACAACTAAGATCTACACAATGTTTCCTAGTTGTCATTATGAATCGCCAGTGTCATTAATTTTACAGTACAGGATTTATTTATTCAAATTAAATCTAACTTGGATCCAACTTCAGAAACTTGTACTCTATATCTGGCATTACATTGCAATTAAATGGAAATGCATCCTTCTGTCTGGATTATTCATTCATTTGTTTATTTGCTGTTCCTGTTATCCAGATGAACCCTCATAAAACCAGCTCTCTTTTATATTCTATTTTGTCTGTTTAGTTTTTCTGTGTGTATGTATTGTATGGTTTAGGGCTACTACATATAATGCTATATAAAGTACAGTGTTTTTTTTATAACATCCATTCATTCACTCAGAAAGACGACAAGGCTACTGAATAAGTAATGTGCTTTGGTAGCAATGGAATATAATTTCCCAATAATACCCATAGAACTTACGGTTTTATGCAAATACTCAGTTATCGGTGTAATCAATCTAAAAATTATAGCTCTAAAGAGAAAGTTAGCTAGAACTTTTTCACGTACGCTTCAGAGCTGCATGCTCTGCTTTAGCAGCTCACGGTGTTTGTTCTCATCGGTGATATTAAATTCCCAACACCACACACAGGATATTAAATTCTCTTCACCTTCACTGTTTTTTCCATTTATTTTTCTATAATTCCATAAGCCAGCCCACTGACAGCGAGTGCTATAAATCTCTTAGATAATGAAGTCATTACCTCTTGCAGGATTCTCTTCATTTTGAGCAGTAATGTCTTTACAGATGTACAGTCTTGCATCATCAATCTGAAAGGCAATGATTCCAAGCCGTTGATGTCTTCCTGTGCAAAGGGCCATTCCACAGATGGGCTGGTGGGCACTTGGCAGACACGAGGGCACTTAGTATCCTCTTGATCGCTTTCTCTTGGCAAATGTAGATAGAGATTTCTAGAAAAGAAAATTGTTATATTTCATTTTGCGATATCTATCAACTTATATTAATGTACACTATATAATTATTAAAACAATTTAATGCTTATACAATAAAACACATTATTTTCAGTTATTTTAAAATGTATTTATTGTTTCATTTTGCTGCCTATTTATTTTTATTTCTTTCACATTTTGGCTTATGCTTCCATTATTTATTTTCCCGTGCCCCAACAATGCAACAATTTTCCCTGCCTTTTTAATCCAGAAATTTGATACAGGTGGATTACAAAAACTGATTACGTTGGTCACCTTTTCCATCACATGGAGCATGGCAAACAAAAAAGCTAAATCAAAAGTTTTACTCAGAGCGTTAGTTGAGGAAGAAAGCCAGATATCCCATAATTGCTGGACAGCTCTTAGTAATCCAAGTGTTTTACTTGCAAATAATTTTAGGTCTATGAACTTTCTCACTAAAAAATAGAGCTCTTGGGAAAAAAAATGCCTGACAGTATCAGTTCTTCTTTGGCTATTATAAGCCAAAAGTACAAACTTTAGGATATAGCCCCCAAAAAATAGAATCCAATTTGAAAACAGTTTGGAGGCTGAGTTTACCTTTTACAGCCCCTTTGCAGATAAGGGCCCCAGTAGGTTACACTACACTGTGCCATTTGTAAAAAATATTCTTAAAGGGGTTGTAAAGGAAAAAATATTATCTCCTAACTAGCTTCCTTTTACCTAATGCAGTGCTCGTTCACTAACCTCTTCCATTGATTTCCTTTGCAAATGTCCTTTTTTATTTATTAAAATCCCCACTTCCTGTTACTCTGTATGTAACTACACACCATCAGGCGAGCCGTTCTGCCTGGTGGTGAGTGTCGTGCTCACCCCCACCCTTGGACTACAGGAGTGCGTCAGGACGCTCTCTACATTGAACCTAGAGACACAAGGGCTGTGTGTTAGTGGGCGTGTATATCACACAGCAGCGCCACCTCCCTTGGCTTAGTTTCTATTCTTCACTGGCCCGCCTTGACTCCGCCCCCTTGCTGCCTAGATGAAATAGTCCTGCTGCGTAGGCTGGGGAGGCGGGAATGGGTGGATACTATGGGTGGTGTGTGGCCGAGAACTTTGCTCGTTCTCGTAAGGCGGAAAAAAAAGGCTCTGCGCATGCGCGATGACGCTAAGCATAATGGGAACTGTAGTTCCGTTATTGCCGTGACGTCGCTGTAGTGCACGCACACCGCAAACCAGGAAATACAGCATACTAACTACACAGGAAAGCCGGAGGATGATTTATAAGCGCTATTTAAACAGATATCTAAATTTTTTAAATGAAAATAATTACTTTTTTTGATATAAGCACCTGACAAGGAATAATTATAGGGGAAAACATTTTTTCCTTTACAACCCCTTTAAGTGCAAATGTCATACATCTAAGCCTTTTCTCTCATCTATGAAACCTGGCAACACTCCCAATGTTTACATTCCCATGCCCTGGCTTATTTCCAGTACACAGCAGTCATTAGGTGTTGCCCTCAAAATTGCAGGGTTGTATGTGCTTTCTAATTCAAAAGTTGCACATGTGCAGTGCAATCTCTCCTATAGCATCAAAGACTCTCCAGTCACAATCCCACCACAATTCTCACACTGCTATAGCCCCTTTAGGCCCCGTTCACACCTATGCGAATTGGATGAGACTTACACCGCATCCAATTTGCAGGACATTTTAAAATACCTTAATTTGAATGCATCTGGTTCACATATGTGCATTGCATTCACACTGCGCATTGCCCAAAAAAGTGTGCATTTTCTGGGCATTGCGGTGCGAATTACAAGCACATTATCTTCTATGGGAACGCATCTGATTTACAGATGCATTCCATTGTGAACAGGCATTCTCTCCTTCTCCTCACTACACCTCCCCCCTCTCCCCCCTCTCCCTGCTCAGCTGATGCGCAGATAGAACGGAGAGGCACCACTGAACAGCTGCTTTTTCTCTATGCAGAGAAAATGTAGCTGGAATTCGCACCAGACTGGTGTGAACCCGGCCTCACATCTCTGTGTTATTACAAAATGGTCACCAAACCTTCTTCTTTGAAGGCAACTAAAGAGATCATCACTTTAATTGTCCTCAAAGAAGAAGGCTCCACAGGCATGGTTTGTAGCCCATGTCCTAGAAAACAGGACAGGATATAGGTAATTAAACTTTGGAAGCATTTTGTTCAGGCTTCATGGGTGACAAAAAAGGTATGGCATTTGCATTAAACATTAAACTACTGGGACCCCTTTTCTACATGGGTTCGTTTATGTAAAAGATGATCATTTAATGGTATCATTCTAGAATTGTATTATATACTAGATTTAGGACCCATTTACACCATATACATTGGCCTGATTTGGTTAATGCAGGCCCAACACAAGAACAAGTGAAAATACAGGGCATTGAGGTGAGTTTAGTGAAAATGGAACATGTTGAAGTTAAGCGTAGAGCAATGCACTAAAACGTCTTGCAATGTACATTTAGGGGGGAAAAAAGTTTTTAGTCTCCTGCTGTATGAAAAATGAAAGCTAAACTAAAACTAAGCTAAACTAAGCTAAAATCAACACAATGTTAAAAAAAGCATGTCAATGCACATGCAACATGTGCTGCATATCCAGCCTCTTTATCAGAAATCAGTTGGTGGAAATAGTGGCAGCATTGTCCACTGGGCACTATTCATCCTAAGCAACCTAGCCAGAGAAAGCAGACCTGATGAATTAGAAAAAAATGTTTAGGTTATTGCTAGAAGACAGAAGAATCTCATTCTACTCTGTATCATGACAATCTAGAATTCATGGTTGCCACTCAGCGTTGTTTTTTTTATCCTGTTGAGCAGCCTTGACCAGAATAAGTGCAGCATAAATAGCTAAAATCATCCTCTCAAATCATGAATCTTAAGTATTCCTATAATGGAATGCTCAGAGAAGGCATAGGAATTTAAGACACCTGAAAAGTGCATTCAAAGCAGCTTATATAGCACTTTATGTTTAAACTGTATTTTCATTAAGGGCCAGATGTTGCCCCCAATGAATATGTGTTGAATGAGGGTGATGCCATATGGAGTCAAAATCTGAGACTCGGTATAGGCAACCAGTATGGCATGCACTGTACTTTAACAGTGTCTTTCTGGCTGTTACTTGAATCCAATGGTGGCATTTTTTGCTTCCATTTATTTCGTGAGATATAATTGTATTTTTGAGTACAAAAATTAGAGGAAATGCTATTTTTAGTGCTTAATTTTAAATCTAGCAGTATACTATGACTCTATTGTTATAAATATAATACTAATTCACCAGTGAAGTTATTGGGAACATGGTACACATTCATATGCATTGCATCATATAATAACAGCATACAGTGCTTTGAAAAAGTATTCATAGTCATACCCCTTGAAATTTTCCACATTTTGTTATGTTACAACCAAAAACGTAAATGTATTTTATTGGGATTATATGTGATAGACCAACGCAAAGTGGCACATAATTGTAAAGTGGAAGGAAAATGATAAATGGTTTTTTAAAAAAAAAAATCTGAAAAGTGTGGAGTACATTTGTATTCAGCCCCCCTGAGTCAATACTTTGTAGAACCACCTTTTGCTGCAATTACAGCTGTACGTCTTTTTGGGGATGTCTCTACCAGCTTTGAACATCTAGAGAGTGACGTTTTTGCCCACTCTTCTTTGCAAATAGCTCAAGCTCTGTCAGCTCTGTGGATAGAGAGCGTCTGTGAACAGCAATTTTCTAGTCTTGCTACAGATTTTCAATTGGATTTAGCTCTGGACTTTGACTGGGCCATTCTAACACATGAATATACTTTGATCTTAACCATTCCATTGTAGCTCTGGTTGTATGTTTAGGGTCCTTGTCCTGCTGTAAGGTGACTATCCGTCCCAGTCTCAAGTCATTTGCAGACTCTAACAGGTTTTCTTCTAAGATTGTCCTGCATATGGCTCCATCCATCTTCCCATCAATTCTGATCAGCTTCCCTTTCCCTGCTGAAGAAAAGCATCCCCACAACATGATGCTGTCACCACCATGTTTCATGGTGGGGATGGTGTGTTCAGGGTGATGTGTAGTATCAGTTTTCCACCACACATGTTTTGCTTTTAGACCAAAAAGTTCAATTTTGGACTAATCTGAGCAGAGCACCTTCTTCCACATGTTTGTTGTGTTCACCACAAGGCTTCTTACAAATTGCAAATTGGACTTCTTATGGCTTTCTTTCAACAATGGCTTTCTTCTTGCCACTCTTCCATAAAGGCCAGATTTGTGGAGAGCACGACTAATAGTTGTCCTGTGGACAGATTCTCCCACCTGAGCTGTGGATCTCTGCAGCTCCTCCAGAGTTACCATGGGCCTCTTGGCTGCTTCTCTGATTAATGCTCTTCTTGCCTGGCCTGTCAGTTTAGGTGGACAGCCATGTCTTGGTAGGTTTGCAGTTGTGTCATACTCTTTCCATTTTCGCATGATGGATTGAACAGTGCTCCGTGAGATGCTCAAATCTTGGGATATTTTATTAGAATCTAACCCTGCTTTAAACTTCTCCAAAACTTTATCCCTGACCTGTCTGGTGTGTTCCTTGGCCTTCATGATACTGTTTGCTCACCAAGGTTTTTTAACAAACCTCTGAGGACTTCACAGAACAGCTGTATTTATATTGAGAGTAAATTACACATAGGTGGACTCTATTTACTAATTTGTTGACTTCTGAAGGCCATTGGTTCCACTAGAATTTATTTAGGGGTATCAGAGTAAAGGGGGCTGAATACAAATGCAAACACCACACTTTTCACATATTTCTTTTCACAAAATGTTGAAAAGCATTTATTATTTCCCTTCCACTTCTCAATTATGTGGCACTTTGTGTTGGTCTATCACATAAAATCCCAAGAAAATAGATTTATGTTTTTGGTTGTAACATGACAAAATGTGGAAAATTTCAACAGGTATGAATACTTTTTCAAGGCACTGTATATCGATGTAAAAATAAAATGTACAGCCTCCCCCTATTAGATCTATTAGTATGGATTATAAAGGCTTCTGCCTAGATGACACAAGGTGGGGTGAGGCCTTTGATGAGAATTTGAGAGGAAATCATAATGTGCTGCTCTGATAATATTTCCACCCCTGGATAGCCTAGTATGTACACAAACTGGAGAGTAGTAAACAAATGCATTAGCTTTACTATCACATGTCTACCCCTTTATCAATCTCCTCACCCTTTGTGTGACTACTGACAGGTGAATACAGTAATCTTGGTGTAAAGAGGAAGGGCACATGTGTGTGTGGCTACAGCAATTATGCTGCCTAAACAAAAGGAACACAGACTATTTTGCACTCCATCATTTTTTAAAGAGAAAATGTCAACAGTGATGCAACAATATTGTGTTTATACTGGCAATACAAGATCCTAAAGGCAATGCTACAAATCATAGGCTTTTATTGGTATCCTGTGTCAACCAATAAATCATTTCCATAAAGCAGGAGGTGGATCACAGGACAGAGGGAAGAAGTGTGTTTTATATGTTTCAAATCCAAGATTTGTTGATAGCTTTGGCAGAATGGTACACAGACTGTTCTGGTTTACGCACTATAAATTTGTCAGCCATTATTATGCAGAGTCAAGCAGAGAGTTTGGCTGTAGGTTTATGTCAACAGCTCCTACAGCAGTGGTTCTCAACTCCGGTCCTCAGGACCCACTAACAGACCAGGTTTGCAAGATAACTGAAATACATCACAGGTGATATCATTTGCTGCTCAGTGATTGTAGTATTCTAGTCTGCATCTCCCCAAGGCAATACTTAAAATCTGGTCTGTTGGTGGGTCCTGAGGACTGGAGTTGAGAACCACTGTCCTACAGCAAGCAGATTGCATAAATGTTATTGCAGCCTAACAGTGGGCCTTTTCTGAACGTCTCGGTTAGAACTAATTTTTACTCTGTGAACAAGCAAGACAAGACACACAGGTCTGACCATTATTGGATCACAAGTGGGTCTGTGTGGTTCTACTGGGCAATTTTATTGAAGAAGCATTTAATGCATATGAAAAAAGACTATTTGTTGACACCAGAAGGCTTGTATAGAAGAAGATAATGGGATGCCTGCTGATACTAAAACATGGGTTTTATTTAAAAAAATGTACAAAGCAAGTATTAGAGAGCATGGGACAAAAGGTTTTTGTTGTCATTTTGACAGATTATCACAATATTAACATGTAGATACTATTACATGAATTTAGCATGATGAGCCATGATAAGACATAAAACCAAGTGGGAAATACTGTACATATGTATTGCTAAAGTAACTTGATAATAATAATAATTCTCTGCATGAAATAAATGTATATATTTAAATAATTTTATTCAAAAACACTCTGGTAAAACTTATGATTTATTCACAAGTAGAGGTAAGTGACCTTCTGAAAAGTTTGACCAGTGGTTGTTCAGCTGAACTTTTTATAAACTCCAAATCCCTGAATTTGAAAACCCTAAGTACCGTATATACTCGAGTATAAGTCAAATTTTTCAGCACATTTTTTTGTGCTGAAAGTGCCCCCCTCGACTTATACTTGAGTCAAGCACTTTTCTGCAGCAAAAAATTTAATTTTCTGAACCGACTTTGGGGCCCCGTATCTCAGGCTCACTTGGTGCTAGGAACCCCATTTGGTGTGCAAACCCAGTGGAACTGGTACCATAACATATTCAAAGCTGGGGTTCCTAGCACCAAATGGCCCTGAGATATGGGGCCCCAAAACCGGTTCAGAAAATGTCATTCTCTGCTGCAGAAAAGTGCTTGACATTTTCTGAACTGATATTTGGGACCCTGTATCTCGGGGCCACTTGGTGCTAGAAACCCCAGCTTTGGAAATTTTATAGTGCTAGTTTCACTGGGTTTGCACACCAAATTTGGGGTTCCTAGCACTAAGTGGCCCCGAGATACGGGGCCCCAAATTTGGTCAACTGTGTCCATCTGCAGCAATGTCATTTCGGGACCCTTTGGGTTCAGAGACCCCAAATTTTGGCTGCAGCTAGGGGGCATCTAGAAACCCTTAACTACCGAGTTTGAAGTTCAGGGGACCTATGGCTGCAAATGGGCACAGTGAGGGATGCAAATGGGCACAGTGAGGCTGCAAATGGGCATTGTTGACCATCTTTTCCACTTACAATAGCTGTGCATTTCTCACCCTCATCTTATACTCGGGTCAATAAGTTTTTCCCATTTTTTTTGTGGTAAATTAGGGCCTCGACTTATACTCGGAACGACTTATACTCGAGTATATACGGTACCAGTGAAATCAATGCCTGACTAATGATGGGCCTAAACATTGAAACATTGGAATGAGGTCAAGCTAAGGGTGCTCAGGTAACAGCAGCAGCAGATAAAAGACAAAAGTACCCTAAGTAATTTGGAAAATGTGTGATTTGTGAAAAATAATACTGAAGTTCAGATGTAGGACATCAGAATTCAAAAAAATTTAATTAAATCTAATGAATAGTTCTATTCATAACCATGATCATTTTTGTCATTATTTAAATAATGATTAAAAGGTAATTCAATTTTAGAAAGAGAACATGAAACCTTTTTAGTTGGAAATGTCCCCACTCTTGAACCCCACAGTTTCAGCAAGGCATTGAGACTGCATGTAGGTTGTGGGGCAAGGAAAGCCTGGGTGGGAGGCACCCGGAGGGAAGGCATGACACACACACAGTGGTTGAAAATGTGAAGTTATATTGTCAAAATGTTCCATATACAGTAACAGGGTCTTTCCAGCGGTAATAAGCAAACGGCCACATTCTCAGCAATATGCGGGAATTGCAGGGAGAGATTGCAATGTACATAGACTGGCAGCACCTGGTGCAGGGAGCGGCTGGAAGCAGATGCAGTAAGGACAAGTAGTGGAGAAGTTCCCCATGGAGGGGAACTCCTTCCTTGGGGAACTTTTCTCCTACTTGTCCTTACTGCACTAAACTAAATGTGTCCACTACACTAAATGTCAGGGGGTGTCGTCTGAGAAGTGGCTCTGACAATAGTCCCTATGCTGTCCCTCTTCCACTGGAACCTTTCCCTATGCTGTCCCTCTTCCACTGGAACCTTTCCCTATGCTAGGCATACTCTCTCTGACAGACGGGTTCCTGTCCCTAACCTATCCACATGTAGAATTTGCGCCAAATGCGGTGAGCCAAGATTATCTGTATGCTCTACCCTTCGTATAGATGGCAACAGAGGTCACCTGGTTGGCAGCATCCAAACGGACAGCAGTCCACCCAATGACATGTATGGAGGCCTGAGAGGAATGGGTATTCTTCATGTCCTCCACTCTCCCTGCAAGAAGGTTGAAGAATGCCACCTGTGTACAGCCTGCACCTGTCCAAATACAGAGCATTAAAAGTGAACTGCAGTTTTTCTGAGCTTCTAAAAACAAACAAGCTTTTTATGCAATACTCATCTTCAATCTAGACCTGTCCCCTTTAGTCATTTTGTTTTACCATTAGATGCTGCCAGTCTTCTGGGTTAAATTGCTGTTAGTCTTCCTTTGAGGAAGGCTGTCATAAGACTGCTTTCCTCCTCCCAACTCCTCCCCACCATATTTCTCTTCCTTCTACCATTCTACTAGGCAAATTTATGACACAACATTCATGCACATTAATTACACTAAGCTGAGCTACCGATGGACAGCCATGGTTCACAATCTCCATTTTCCAGACACAGCTTTCTTCTCCACTGTTGATTTCTACAACACCCCTTACATTTAAACAACAACACATCACAGATCCCTACATATTCACCTTTGTTCCCTGACCTTAGGTCGTAGGACTGAACGACTGTTCGCTTAGACATAGTTTACATGCATCTAGGTTTACGCATTATTCTTGCTTTGTTGCACTAATTCACCCACCTGCCTCCAGGACATGAGTATGCTCCGCAGTTCTAAGACTTTAAGACTCTCTGCCTCATTGTGTCCATGAGGCAGAGGTTAGGTAATTGCCAAACTATCTACTGTTACACAATTGTGCCTTATGATTCTTTTCCACTTTAAGCTACTTGCTTTTGCTCCAATTAATTTGACGGGAAAGATCCCTTACCTGTCTCACTGTCTGTTTACAATTTACATAATGACTGTGCTATTCTTTTGTTATTCTATGAAACCCAAATAAAAATATTTTTGAAAAAAAAAAAAAAGAATCAGGTGTGATGATTGGTCATGCTCCCACCCGGACACAGTTTGCTCCCATTGGGGTGTCCGGATGTAACGGTGGCATGACCGATATCACTAGTGTGTTGTGGACCTAGTGATACACACTGTTCATTCGATTTTGAAATGTCCCTTTTGTTGTTAAGCACATTGTGTATGCCAGGTTTGACATTCCTGTATGTATCTTGCTATTGACAGAGGCTTGAAAAAGCTATATGTGAATGCTTGTAACGTCTATTTTTTATCTTATTTTCAATAATAATATGGTAATAAAAAAGTGTATTGTAAGGGTTTTCAGATTTTTTAATGCTTTATTTATATCTATGCATCGACAATATAATCATAGAGTATAACAATCTGTATATACCTAATAATTAAAAAATATACAGTACCTTAAGTAAATGAGCCTTGAAAATTTAAAAATTGACCTCAATGATTAAGCCCCGATGGGTGGGATGAAACATGTTAGGGGTTGTGGTCTGGGGAGTGGCATTGACTGAGGCTTTCACATGTAACCATCCTAACTAGGCGTTTTCATGCTTTAATGCTCACTTTTCACTGAAAATATATTTTTAGATTTGGCTCACAGAATTTAAAACTGACTTTCAAAATAAAAGGGTTATTTAAGTACTCATCCATGTTTTTGGAGAAATATGGAACAAGGTCATTATTTTCTAAAAACACCATTTACATCCCAACTTCAACACTTTACCAAATCATCTACTTTAAATATGTTGAATTTTTTGTTGAAGGGAATCTTGTGAAGAAAAACACACAGATGTGTCAATAGATTTTTTTTAAGAATGTAATTCTTTGGGAGATTTTGCCAAATTCTACATTCTGAAAGCCATAGAGTCATCTGTGTAGCCAACTATTGCTTCTCAAAACAGTCATCTGTTCAAACCTAGATGGAGGAGACTGAGAGAATCTGGAATAAGGGTGGCTTTCTACGCAAAGCATGAGATGTCTTCACTGGGTAATTTAGCTATCACTTTTTACATACAGCATACAGCATACAGCAAACATGTTGCCTTCTTCTGCTCTCTTCTTCCCACACATGCAACCCCCTGAGGTCTTAATGGAAGAACAAAATATGACACAATGAGATAAATCTTCAAACATTATTGCCGAGTGAAAAATATTGCTGTGCCATTAAAGTCACTTCAGATGACATTTGTAAGATGTGGATGCAGTTTGTGAACAAAGCAAGTACTGAAAAGGCTTTTGTACACATTTATTTCAAGGACACTAATCAACACAACATCCTGAAGTTCTTTAAGCCTTATGACCAGAGAAATTCGACTCTGAAGACTTTATCTTTTTTTTAACAATTGTTTTCATTTACAATCTGTGACAAACAACAAAAGCAGCATGATTTTCTAACAATGTTGGCTATAATAAGCAATTAAAAGCAATATTTGTTGACAAAACTCAATCTGTAATATGGTTTTAAATATATTGATCTGGTCTATAGGCACACACAGTCTCTCTCAGGATCGAGTCTGCTCAAGTGTCCCCATAGTAATATATAGCAATATGGTTTTAAATATATTGATCTGGTCTATAGACACACACAGTCTCTCTCAGGATCGAGTCTGCTCAAGTGTCCCCATAGTAAGCAGCTTGCTATGGGGGTACTTGGAAGAGAAGAGAAGCTGAGAGCACCAGCGGGGGACCCCAGAAGAGGAGGAAAGGGAATGTTCTGTGCAATACTATTGCACAGAGCATGTAAGTATAACATGTTTACTACTTGAATTAAAAACAAAATGAACATTTGCAATCATTTTAACCATATTTAGGCCTAGCGTCAGTTATACAGTATATTTTCATGTTGCATGCATGTATGAATGTTAATCAATCTCCAAGTATTTATTGGCTCTCATAGAGATCACAGTACTCCACACCAAGTCTGCTTTTTCTGCAAAAGAACAGCATAGCTTTCTTCAGTAAATATCAATGGTCATCATATAATTTCTGGACTGAGATACTAGCTCAGAAATGTTGCAATCAAATATATCCTGGTGCCTGTGCAGTTCTTTCCTGAGATTATAAATGTCTGACACAGAGTAGTGGTTTGCAGCCTCTCTTCTTTTGACCAGCTACAAATTTACAATTTTGCAGTTTGATCAATGACGGAGAGCAGAAATGCTTGCTGATGACATAATCTCAGCTAAGCACGGTCAGTAAGGCAACATTTAGGCTGGGTTCACACTGGAGACCAGAGCGGCTTAAAGCAGGAGTCTGGTGTGTCTCCATTCACCGTTTTAGGTCCGATTTCAGCCTGAATTTTGGGCTGAATTTGGTCCTGAAATGGACCAAAAGATACACAGGGCTTCTGTGCTATTCCCACCAGAGCCGCTGTGGAGATGTGTGAACTGGCTCCATAGAGAGCCGGTCACAATCTCCTGCTATGCGAATTGGATGCGGGGAAACCAGCATCCAATTCGCATAGGTGTGAACCCAGCCTCACGCAGCCGCACAGGGGCTGCCGCCAATGAGAATCAGTCATTTCTGGGCAGCATTTCTAAATGCTGTGAAGAAATGTCTGAACACCATGGCTAGTTCCAAAAATCCTTTATTGGAATTCCCAGTGTGACACAACAGGACACTGACAGGCTGCACGGTTGATGCATTTCACGCACTAAAGATGTGCTTAATAATAACACAGGTATGCCCAACAGATCCATCTTAAATAGATCTACCCCCCACCCTATTTAAGATGGATCAGTTGGGCATACCTGTGTTATGATTAAGCATATTTTCAGTGTGTGAAACGCGTCAACAGTGCAGCCTGTCAGTGTCCTGTTGTGTCGCATTGGGAATTCCAATAATGGATTTTTGGAACTAGGTGTGGTGTTCAGCCATTTCTTCATTCATTGCTATATATGGAGGCGAGCCAGGGGGGGAACCCACATGCTGCATCCATCAGGTTTCCTTGTCTCACCTGAAGCATGTCATCTTCATTCATTTCTAAATGCTGCCTATAAACACTGTATGCGAACAGCAGACATTAGATTTGTACTCTCTACAAATAGATGGCCGGTGCTGCTGCTGTTTGCATGTAACTGCTCAATTGAGTGGTTACATATGAACAGAACCTCCAACTGACCCTGGATGCAGACAGAATGCAATCAGGATCAGCATTTCTGTGACTTTCTGGCTGCACAAAATTGTCCACTTTGTATGCAGCCATAGCACAGAGTGTTGCTGCAATAAGAGGCAGCATTTAGTCACCTCTGAACACAGCAATATATGTGCTTCTGCCCATCTGAGTGAATGTAGCCTAACTGGAGTGCAAAAACTACTTTTAATTATTAAAGTTAGAGATTGTTTTAAACACTGTACTGTCACTGTATAATGGTAGATGCCATTGGGTGGCCACTGATGATGTAACATGTACACACTACACAGACCTGTCCCTGGCACCCGGCTCCAGTTTCTTGCATCTTGAAGATGCCAGAAATTAACTAGGACTATACCCTTTACTGTATATACAATGTATACAGAAACTGCTAGGAGTCAGGCAGAAAAAAAATAATTTTTCTTTTTTTTTCTACAAAAGAGACTTTGCATGTCTCTACCTTTTAGCACTTAAAACGTTGTCTGATGGATCAATTCAACATCACTGGCTCAGCTAATCTTACTATAGATCCATTTTATTTCCATTTAAAAAGATTAAAATGGCAATACAGTGAATAGGATAATACTGGAAAAAGTAGAATAGGACATCTATGTGATCAGAATCAGCAAAGAAATATTTCAATAGTTTAGTTTCTAGCAATCTAATAGGAAACAGTAGCTTTATGTCCTTGTATAATATTAAAGTACACCATAACGAGTGTGACTTCTGCTTCTGAAAATGTTAATTACAGCGGAGTATAAAAGTGGTGAATACTAATCAGCTGATTTGCATACTTTACCACAACCTCATTACAGACAATAACAACTAATGTTTAGCACCAAATACTTTGTTTGCAATATTCAAGTGTTCTCTTTCTGTCCTAATCAATCTTGGGGCATCTGTACACTAACAAGAAAGGTCAAATAAAAATGAAGGTGTAATGGTTCATCTATAACAAGAAAAATAATACAGATATTCTATGTCATCTTAAATAAATGTGGTGTTTTTCACATTTTCATTCAGTTTCATTAAAGTGACCCTGTCACACTAAGAAATGCCTGGAAGAGACTGATGGAGGCTGCAGAGCTGGATTGGAGGGAAGCTAGGACACTGGAAGTGCCAAAGAGGTTAATATACAGTAAAATCTCTTCTGTTGTATTTGCCTTCCTATAGATTTTTTTTTCAGTCTGACAGGGTTGCTTTAAATATTTAAACATTTCATTTTATGCAATTAGGTGCCTGCAGAAATGTGGTCCCTGCCGGAAATGGTTACTAAGTGGTTATATGTACTGTCAATTGTTATGTGCTAAATTCTCTCTTTTCTAACTTTCCTCAAATATTATAATGCACGCTGTTTTCTGGGTGTAGAAGGTTTTTTTTATTAATTTGTTCATTGTGTATTGGAGACATCCTGCCATTTGATTTCTTTATGGCATTCCCCTGTCTGGCTGGGACCACAATCCCTCAAGAGATTTCCTGTACAATGGTTCAAGATGTGTTCTGCATCGAGAAGTTAATAATAAAAGGTCCTCATCATGAAGGGAAATAAATATGTAACTTGTATACAGCACTGTTAACAAAGAATCTGTCCTATGGGAAGTGAAGATGAAAAGTGGGCCTGTAGTAAGATGAACAGCAGCCATGCAAAAGTAGAAGCATCAAGAAAAATATTGTTGTTTTTTGTGTGTGAATGCGCTGCTCCCATCTATACACCCTTCTCAATATTCATATACCCTACCTATTATTTGAAAACCTCATCTTAAAAACAACACATTAGACCAAAATCATATAAGCAATCCGATGACATATATCACATATGTAACAGAGTCCCCAAAATCATATAAGCAATCCTGATGACATATATCACATATGTAACAGAGTCCCCAGATATATGCTTGCAAATCTTCTATCAATTGCCGTGATTGGCGTGCTCCTGTGTTTCTTCAATATACATAAAGTGACTGTGTGCTCCACCACCACCTGTGAGATTGGCCACTCACCAGATATTTCTTTGATAATGCACCATTGGTTCATTCATAGGGATAACCACTCCACTTAGGAAAAAAACCTCTTCAACGGCTATCATTGGACCTTATTGTTCCTCATATGAAATATGAATAAAACGATCATCGCACAATAACGTTTTAAAACTATTTATTGTGTAAAAACAAAGACAGACTGTGCACTCACATTTATAAGTGCCCTCGAGCCGGCACAGAGCTTATCCAGCAGTTAGGGACGGGTAGGAACTATAGCCTGGTTCGCCTATGTGTGCTGTGCGACCTCCGTGTTCCGCTTGTGTTCCACCCCTCGTATCCGTTCGCGTCCTCACCAACCACGTCCGTTCCCGATCACGTGGGTACAAAAAACTCCCAGCAGCCTCTACGCGTTTCACATCATAGTATGCGTCATCAGAGCTTCCTGATGACGCATACTATGATGCGAAACGCGTAGAGACTGCTGGGAGTTTTTTGTACCCACGTGATCGGGAACGGTCGTGGTTGGTGAGGACACGAACGGATACGAGGGGTGGAACACAAGCGGAACACGGAGGTCGCACAGCACACATAGGCGAACCAGGCTATAGTTCCTACCCGTCCCTAACTGCTGGATAAGCTCTGTGCCGGCTCGAGGGCACTTATAAATGTGAGTGCACAGTCTGTCTTTGTTTTTACACAATAAATAGTTTTAAAACGTTATTGTGCGATGATCGTTTTATCCATATTTCATATGAGGAACAATAAGGTCCAATGATAGCCGTTGAAGAGGTTTTTTTCCTAAGTGGAGTGGTTATCCCTATGAATGAACCAAAGGTGCATTATCAAAGAAATATCTGGTGAGTGGCCAATCTCACAGGTGGTGGTGGAGCACACAGTCACTTTATGTATATTGAAGAAACACAGGAGCACGCCAATCACGGCAATTGATAGAAGATTTGCAAGCATATATCTGGGGACTCTGTTACATATGTGATATATGTCATCAGGATTGCTTATATGATTTTGGGGACTCTGTTACATATGTGATATATGTCATCGGATTGCTTATATGATTTTGGTCTAATGTGTTGTTTTTAAGATGAGGTTTTCAAATAATAGGTAGGGTATATGAATATTGAGAAGGGTGTATAGATGGGAGCAGCGCATTCACACACAAAAAACAACACTTTTAATCCTTTTCTATGAAAGGTTTTCTGAATGCAGCAGCCAAAAAATCACTATTAAATTGATTGTAAATATTAGTTTTGCGCCGGTGACACACACATACCAGATCAAGAAAAATATGCCAAGTCTGATGTTCTGTGTGAAAAGTCACAATGGGGTGAAAAGGGAGTTAAGAGGCCTTGTGTGATGATCACTAGCACAATGGTTGAAAGTCTGCCCATACTTGTAGGAGGATGGGGCTGAGTTTCAGATATCCCTGCTCTGGTACCCCAATAAGTTCTGCCAGGCATAGCTTAAGACACTGTACACCTTGAGGCAGTGTCTTGGAAGATGTAACTGTGTATAAGTAAATAGTTATGGATTTCCCCCTCTGCTTTACGTACAGCCCTCAGGGTTTCACATGGAGGTCTCCCACTATCCAGGAAAGAGGCCTTATAAAAACAAGTGCACTTTACACTTTAGTAAACAAGGCCCTAAGAGTAAAGTAGTAACAAATGTTAAAGTATTGCTGAAGCACCCATAACATAAATCTGCAATTGCTGAAGGCAAACAACTGTTTTTAGCCATTGTGAACATGATTTTGCACTGTCATTTCTCATATGACAAGGTATGTGGTTAATTCTATTGTGACAAAGGATGATACCATGTTTCTGCATGTTTACACGATTACAAAGCATGTGTACTAAAATGACAGGTAAAGACAGGTAAAAATGATTTTCTAGCATCAAATGTTCAGGGAAATAACAGATGCCAGCTATAATAACCAGGAATTAGGAAGATATCATCCATTACAATTGTGCATAGCTTCAGGGATATTGAGCTGTAAAAACATCCTAGCTATTTAGAAAAGTCTGAACACATCATATAGCTCTCTGTTAGCGATAAATCTTAGTAAGACTCATTAAAAAATAAAAAAACAGGGCAAAGAAAAGAGTGCTTCTGGAAGCAATTATATTCCAACTTTCATTCTTTTAACACAGTCTTAAAATGGAAAGCTAGCATTTTTGGTTGACTGGTTGTTTTTTGGCCTGGAAAAGATTCATAGTCTGGTCCAAGTTGAAAGGACAATCCATAAATAAGTAATATTACGTTATATGTGAGGTCTGAAGGGCTAAGTCAGCTCTGGCTTCTTATATGCAGGCATGCAGACCAAGAAACTCAAGTGCTGATGTCTCACAAAGTCCAATGGACCAAAAGAGGTCCAGTGATTTAACTCTCTAGCATCTACTGAAATATTAGTATATAAATGCAAGTGGACTATCCCTTTAAGCAACCTGTATAAAGTAAGGCCTCATACACACGGACATTTTTTCAGCTGCGTTTTTTAGCTTCTTTTGCAGCTTAAAAACGCCACTCCATGTTATTCAATGGCCTCAAACACACCATGGTGTTTTTGAGCTGTAACAGGCATTGGTGTTTTTAAGCTGTTTTAAGCTGTTTTAAGCTGTAAAAATGTTTATTATGTGATTGGTCACTGTATGTAAGGAAAAACAGGAAATTCCTGTCTGTAATTACCCAAAAGTCCTTTGCACACCCGGGGGATTGTGGGAAAGAGAAAGAGAAGGAACAAAACATGGCCAGCTCTGTTTCACAGCCAGCTCTAATTTCAGCTATGGAGGCGCATCCTGAGCTTTGGGCCCTTGGGCACCCACAGCATAGGGACCACATATTGAAAGACAAAGTGTGGATAGAGATCCGCTCATCGATCACCCTGGAGTGGGAAGCTATGTCACATGGTCAACAAAAAGAAACAAGTAAGCTTATGTTCATGGAATGCATGATCTGTTTGTTCTCTAATGTAAATGTAAATGTAAATGCATAACCCTTATTAACCTCTTCCTTTTCACTTTCCTCTTCTTGTCCACTATTCTTTAGGCAAAGTCCTTCAGTGGCGGTGAATATCCCTCTGCGATCGCGTGAGGGGGGACTTCATGGAAGAGGAAAAGGATGCCTGGTCTGGAGCACCAGCGCCGAAAAAGAACCCGCACGTGTATCATCAGAACTTGGCCTTTGTAAGGCAAGCGACGATTAACAGCACCAAAGAGTATGTTTTTTATTGTCTTCTTTTTACATCATATAATTACCCCTGTTCATTTCTTTGCAGCCGATATGAATTTTCTATGTATGATGTCAACTATTTAAATTATATTCTTTGTAGGACGATATCCAATATTGCAGAGAGAAGAGAGGAGGCAGGGGAAGAGCCGGCGGTGGACAGACCCACCACCAGTGCCACGGACAGATCAGCCCACACATCTCCCTGTGACAGCACTGTTGGAAGCCACGCCGAGGAGACAACACATAAGGTAACTGTTCATCCGATATGTCTGCCTGTCTATCTCAATGTCTGTCTGTCTATCTACCTACATGCCAATCTATATATTTTTCTCTTTTGCAGGATTCCAGCATCAGCCAACAACACGGAGAGGTGCATGGTCGCGGAGATGTCCGTAGGCATGGGAGTAACCAGTGGCAGAGGGTGGGCAAGTTAATTTCAGAGACTGAGGACAGGGTGCTTGCATTGCTGTGTGAAGTGCAGCAGGAGAGCTGCAGCTTTGATGCTTTCCTTGACCCAAGCACCAAGCGCGCCTGCTTCTGCCGCCACATGTACAACATTCTGGAGGACATGGGGGGAGACCTGGAGATTCAGTGTATGGATCAATTGAACACCATCTGTATGCAATACAGACAGGTAAAATATAGTGGTGTGCCACCTCCACCTTCAATCGATCCATACACTGTTTCTCAAGGATCCCCTGATGGCCCCCGGGACCCCAGCAATGCAAGCACCCCCCTCTCTGTATCAGCCCCCTCTCCTCCACCAGCCGCCACCCACCATGACCCAGACCCCATTATACCCCCCACACTCCCATGAAGAATGTGCACCGTCATCTCCCCATCCTTATATGCATGGGCATCAGCCCCATTCCTTCCCCGTCCCCAATGTCCACATTCCCATGGTGACCAGGCACCCCTGCACACATATTACCAGTGATTTTATGTACAATAAACATGTCTTTGATTAACAAATTTCTTCTGATTGCTTTCATTTATTTATAGGATGCACAACAGCACTCATTTGCACTCTGCTTAAGACAAATGTATGCTAAGCCCGAAAAGGGCAAGCATGCGTTTGCCTCACACAGAATGAAAATACCACTTTTCACTCTGCTTGGGACAAACGCATGCTAAGCTCCAATAAGGCTAGCATTCATTTGACTCACGTAGAATGGAATGGACTCCTTTGCACTCTGTCTGAGACAAACACATGCTAAGCCTGAATAGGGCTAGCATGCGTTTGCCTCACACAGAATGGAATGGACTCCTTGCACTTTGTCTGAGACAAATGCATGCTAAGCCGAATAGGGCTAGCATGCGTTTGCCTCATGCAGAATGAAAAGACCACTTTTCACTCTGCTTGGGGCAAACGCATGCTAAGCCCGAATAAGGCTAGCATGCATTTGCCTCACGCAGAATGGAATGGACTCCTTTGCACTCTGTCTGAGACAAGCACATGCTAAGCCCGAATAGGGCTAGCATGCATCTGCCTCACGTAGAATGGAATGGACTCGTGGAATAAAAGAAGAAACATGGACACAAAAAGAAGTAATATGAATATGACGTGTTTTATTAAGCAAAAAAAACAAGCCCGAAATCTGATCTGATTTAGTCAATGTTGACATTGTTTTTTAAATATTGCTATGACACCTCTCCATCAGGTGATACAAAATATTGCTCAAATTGGTTGCGGCTTGTAATGACCCGTGCCGTTGAACGCAAGTCCATAAATTGAACACGCTGTGTTGGGTTGTTGGGCTCCGGTTCCACATTGCTCCTCTCATTGTCCCTCAGAAAATTGTGAAGGACGCAGCATGCCAGGACCACCTTGATTGCATTCTCCACATCCAGTTGCATGAAGGACAGCAAAACCCTCCATTTGTCCGTCAAGACATCAAACGTGCACTCGACCACACGCCATGCACTGCTGAGGTTATAATTAAAAATTATTTTGTCATGGTTGAGACCATAGCCACTATATGGCCTCATAAGGATTTCGGCCAATCCAAAAGCCTCATCCGCAACCATGAACAATGGCAGACTTGGGTCATCAGTGCAGGGTAGAGGATTGCTGGCTGGTATATTGAGGTGTTGTTCATGCAGACGACGTCTGAATGCTGACTCTCTGAATATGCGGGTGCCGCCTTGGCTGCTGTAAGCTCCTGCATCCACGGTAAGGAATTTTAGATGGGCATCAGTCAATGCTAGGAGGACCACGGAAAAATATTTTTTATAATTAAAATAAGATGATCAGGAGTGGAGAGGCTTGTTAACTCTGATGTGTTTCCCATCCAGGGC
Source organism: Lithobates clamitans (assembly GCA_037952925.1). Lineage (NCBI taxonomy): Eukaryota > Metazoa > Chordata > Amphibia > Anura > Ranidae > Lithobates > Lithobates clamitans. The sequence continues at coordinate 5,812,838 of JBBGZY010000787.1, read as the reverse complement.
ACCAATGCAATTAGGAAATTGTGTTTTTTCCCAGAATCCATAAACCAACAGATTCTCAGATTTCTTTGGTGGGCTCCGGCATGACTGACTCGTGTAGCTCCTCCCAAATTGCCACACATGTTGACCTGGTTACTGCACCGTTCCGACACCAAGGAGGAAATAATGGTGAAGGGACACAAAACTTTGTCCTGTGGCAAGGAACCTAACATAACAATTATAAAATATTTAATTAAAAACAGCGTACAAATAAAGTCATACCCCTAAGCCTAACACTATCCACTAACCCCTATTCCCTAAACTCTATCCTTATTCTTTAAACCCTACCCCTAATCCTAACCCCTACCCCCTACCCCTAAACCCTAACCCTAGGCCCAAACCCCTATTGCCTGTACTCTACACCTAACTACTACCCACTATTCCCTAAACCCTACCCCTAACCCCAAATCCTACCTCCTAACCCCTAAACCCTACCTCTATTCTCTAAACCCTATACCCTAACCCCTATCCCCTAACCCCTAGCCCTAACCCATATGTTAACTTATTTATAAAATTTCACTTACCTCAGTGTCACTAGCAGCCATTCCTCCGGTGACACAGAGCGCTGCATGACAGTGTCCATCCTGGTCAATGTTGGCCGGAGTCTCTCCAAGAGCTCATCAAAGAGCGTCACAGACATTCGGGTAAAGTTGTAATTTTTTCTGTATGCATGCGCAGTTCTGCATACATCTGGGAGACGTACCCCACTGACAGCCGCTGGGATACCAGTGGATGCGTCCAGAAGCGACGTCGTCTGCTGCTTCTCTCCTCTTCCAACTGTCTCCTTCTACGAATCCTCCGCAAGATAATAACCAGGATTGCTTCATCAATCTTCTGCACAACAGGATCCATAATAAAATCTGAAGAAAATTCAAAATAGCAGAAACTCCTCAAAAACTCAAACAAACTTGCACTGAATATCTCTCTCCTCTCTCTCTCCAACCAAAATGGCACCGTCACATGATATCAAACGTTTTTTATTTATTTTCCTTGGCATTGTGGGTAATTTGGGAGTGGAAAATAGCAGAGGGAAGTCTTTTTTTTTTAAAACGCGCCTTAGCGATAACGCTAAAAAACTCTGCTAAACGCGCATTGACGCCAATGTAAAACGTTGATAAAATCACGTTTTTAATGCCGCTTTTTTTTCCTGGTGTCGGTACTAGCTTTACAGCCCGTTTTTTAAAATATCCATGTGTATGAGGCCTAGCAGTTAATTCTGGCACCAATAGAACTGCTATATGGTGCTATGTACAAACCTAAGTTTGTTAAAACAAGAGTTGGTTTAATGGCATCTCCTCCATTGCCAGCATTCCCCTGGTTCTATCTAATTAACTGTTACAGAACACAGCACAGCCTGAATACCTTAAGACATACTTAAAAAAAAAATATATTTTGCAACCTTAAGACTTTCATTTAAGGAATGTAAATTCCCATGGTGCCCCACTATCCACAGTGTTCAAGGATGCCTTCAATTCTATAATGCTGAAATGCTAATAGCTTAAATAAATAAGGGATATCAGTCAAATTGGGATCACTCTCTTGGTTCACATGAACATTGAGTTGAAGTCGCCCTTTAATTTTAGTGAAAAACTGGTATCGCCAAACATTAGCAATGAAGGTGATCTTGCTCATTGCCCATGCAGCAGGCTCATATTAATGCCGCCTTCTCTCATCTTTCCTTTGCTCCTCCATCACCCATTCAGTTTCCACTTTATGTAAGCTATGAGTCATTCAAGCCATAAAATTATCACATGGAGCAAGCCATGCACCTTTATATGCACCTTTATATCTGGAAGTATTAGGTATTTTTCTCTCAACTCCTGATGGCTGTTTGGAAAGGCAGAGGAGTGAAGGAATGCAGATGACTGAGAATCAGTTTTGTTCAACATGTGTTAGAAAAAAGTATTAAAAGTCTCTCCTTCCAAAAAGATTTTTATGAGTGAGTGCTGACTTTATATTTACGAAATTGGTAAGACTAAATAATGTGTGTATATGTGTTTATGTCACTCCCATTTCCCATATCCCTTAATATTGTGTATATCCCTTAACATTGTATATTTACTAAGATGCTTATCTAAAGTGGTTTTTTTTTATATAAAATCTTTATTTATGTAGGCACACCAGAGGATGTAAATAAATTAAAAAAAAGGACAAATACATCAGTACCTGTAATAAGCATAGAAGCATAGCGTACCACAAGACATGACTTGAGAGCAAACTCTTTGGAGGGGTTAAAAGCAACTCTGATGACGTATGGATTGCCCCCCCCCCCCCCAGGGATATACCCATAAAGGTTGATATATCTATAATATTATTTGGCTATGAAGAAGTCCTGTCGGCTCTCAGCCAGAGAGGGGGGCCAAATGGCCTCCATCAGACCTCCACCAGCAAACCCCCACACCTAGGACCAAGCAAAGGGGGAACAATAGTCATATATCATATCTCCTATATGGGTAGCATTATGTCCTAAGCAAATAGTAGTCTAGTGGCAAATACCAGAAACAGTAAGAAGGAGTACCCTCTGCCAAATATTATCAGGTTAACTTTAACAATATTTGTAATGAGGATGGTGCGTGGTCAAATCGACCGAAAGTGTTTTTGAAATAGTTGACACCCACGCTCTACACCACCAACCGTGGAGTTCCACATCCTTAGCAGTAAAGAACCCCATCCGCAGTTTAAAGTTAAACCACTTCTCATCCAACTTCACTGAGTGTCTTTTTAAGAGACCAAAGATAAAATAAAAGTAATTTTTAACAATTTTTATAAAGTCTTCAAAAAAGCTCAAATAGGGAAAACCATTTTCCCCATCCTTATCTAGCACTTCTTTTAGCATACCTAGGTCTCAACTGAACCACTTAATTAACCCAAGTTACATCTTTCTGAGAGGGATTGCTTCTGGATACTGGGTGGCATAGTTCAGGACTACCAATATGTGTGTGTGCCCCCTGGCAGACATTGGCAGTGGGCCAACTAGATCCATAGCAACCCTCTCTAAAGGGGCCCCAATTATAGGCAAGGGTAGTAGCAGTCTTCAAAAATGTGGTTCAGGGTATTTTCATTTGAAATGCTGGGATAAATTTACAATGCTCCTCAAAAGTGTTGTAAATACTAGACTAGAAAAACTCTGCTCTGCTCTGCTTTTCTTTTTTTTTTCTACCCCTAAATTAACACCCACTACCTAATAATGAACCACCAGCTGCTCCACAACTTTCTCCCATTCTGTCTTTATATTATATAGTTGGGTTAATTTACTAAAGGCAATTAGGATGTGTCTTTTTTAAAAAAGAGACTCTTTTTGCAGTAGGAAGCTGTTCATATTTGGCATCTATGGGTGTCTCACCCCCCTCCTTAGGAGCATATCCCTTGGACAAAAGGAATAGCCTTGCCAGAGGTTGATATCTTCCTCTTCCAGGGGTTACTGGCTTGGAGGGCAAATTTTGGATTTTGGACAGTCCTTGATAGCCATACATTGCTTCACATGAGACATCGTTCTGGTAAACTGTATGCCTACTGTCGTGCTGTATCTCAACAAGCAAGACCCTGGTATAACTGTTTCAGATAATTTGCTCCACCATTCTGGCAGCCTTGATCACCTCTGTTCGCAACCACTTGTTTGTAAGGTAGATCAAATTATACACCTGAAACCTCAGGGGCATCTCAAGGTCATATTGCCTTGCAAACACATGCTGCGCTTAAAGACATGTTAACCCTGACCCTGGCTAGGATGTCCCCTTAAAGTTTAGGATACTCCTTGGTATCTTGAGATTCTAAGTCAAAGTAGACTTTTTGGGTCTCCCCCATTAAAAAGGGTGCTAGTAAATCCACCCACTGCTTCTTGGTAACCTCTCCTGTTCTGCAACTCTCTGCAAGGAGGAAGGATTTAATATTGTCCTCCAGGGACAATTTACCCAAACCACTGTGTACCAGCTTCTGAGGTGTAAACATTTGCCCCTGCTCACCAACTGCCTTTCTGATAGGGCCTGTATCTGCCACTGTAGAGATAGGTTCATCTATTGTTATCCTATTAGGAAGTCACCACTATCCAATTTGTCAGCTGTTGGGTACCATTGTGCTATTACTGGTTAGTGTTTGCCAATTTAAGCTGTTTTACAAGCTCTTCCAGTTTGTGATGACACCTAGGCTCTGGCCACAGATGCTTCAGGTGGAGAAGAGTGCTGGAGCTGGCCAGAGTGGGGCAAGGTAAGTAATATTACAGCTCTAAGGTAAGAGTCAGGTAAGTAATATTACCTGTTCTGAAATTTGTACTGCACTTTTTTTTAGCAAGGCAGTAAACATACAGAGTTCAATGCAGAAGGGCTTTGTACAGCAAATCCATAGCATAAAACAAACAAAAAAAACAACTTGTCCAAGTTAGTAGCTAACTTATGTCACTTCCTGACTAACTGCCATAATGAGTTTAAAAAAAAAAAAAAATCACATGTACCTTTTTAGCATTCTGTCAGCAGTCAGCCTTCCACCAAGCAGCAGGCTATCCCACAGCAGAGAGAGTGACTGAGCCTCAGTCAGCTCACAGGCCCCTTTCACTCTTGCACACTGTAGCTTAACAGTTGACATTCCAAATTGCTCAACCAGCAAAATCACATGTATTTCAATGGTGGCTGTCCACATTGCTCAGGCACATGTAGCTTGAAGCCTGACACTTCAAAAGCTACATGAGTTCCTTTTGGGCAGAATTGGGTGTTTTGGACCCTATAGACATGAATTAACATGCCCGAAAATGCACATATTAACCATAATTTTTTTTGCATGTTTTAAGCCTGTAACCGGTCTCCTCCCCCTAGTGCTATCCATTGGCTAAAATAAAAATGCCAAAAGCTTGAATACACATGTAAAGCACTTGAAATGTAAAAAAAAATGTTTGTAATTGCTCACAAAAGCACTCAAAAATATGCCTGGAAATCTCTCTGTTCGGGTGTGAATGCAGCCAGGCCTGTGCACAGATGACTAGTTAGTGAGGTCTGGTAAAATCTGAACCTAGGACGGGAGGTTTTATCCCACCCAATAAAGCTCAGAGGCCCAGACCAGAACTTATTAACATTTCCGAAAACAAAACATTTGTCGTATAAACTGTATATAGTAGATAAGATGGGATCCTGGACCCCATCCCATTAGATGGGATCCTGGACCCCATCAACATATGTAGGTGAGAAACTTAAGTAACACATATACAGTGTCCAAATTCTTGTCAGCCAATGCCTCACACTATGTTATGATTTACAATATCCAATATATAATGCTGACAAGCTCAACAGATATGTATCTCTGGAAATGTGCTATGTATTTTTATATTTATTAATTGGCTCGTGCTTGTTTTTCTTCACAGGTTTCAGTGGCAAGATTTCCTGTCTTCTCCATTATCCAGCCTATTTAATAAAGCCTACAGTTTCAACTCTATTTATCTTTTGCTACAGGACAAGCAATCAGCCCTGCGAAAAGTAAATAATGCGAGAACGGCATGTTTTTTTGAGCTTACCCCATTACTAATTTACCAGTCTGCAATACATCATTGTGAATTTCCAAAAAAGGTTAAGCATGGACATTTAAACAACTGTAGTCAATTGGTTTGTGCGTTTTTTTTATTTTTTACTTTGAAAGCTTATAATTAAATTATGAGTTTAGATCAAAGAGCAGCTACAGCTGAAATTACAGCAATTAGTATACTAAGAACTACAGATATATATTTTTATTTTGTTATACCAAATTGGCGTAAAGGAGACTATCAGATGTTGCTGACTTGATTTTGAAGGTACATGCTCCTCAACACTGCTAAGTAGGGATGAGCAGGGTGGATTTGACTAAATTGCAAATTTCACTATTAGCACATTTTTGGCTAAGCAGAATTTCCAAATCAAGTTAATTAAGGTCATTTATGGAGCTTTTTTTTTGGGGGGGGGGTGGTTACTTTAGTTTATTTAGTGTTCTTTGTATTTGACCATAGCTGTTTAAAACTTCCCAGATTCTCTGCATGCTTTGCAGATTCTTCTCTGCTCATTCCTTTGGTTTACTTTTGATTTCAACCTACATATCCCATAGTACTTTGCTGACTGCAAGTATAGATCCCTTTACTAACTTCACCTCCTGAAGCTTCTCCTCCAATCACTTCTCTAGTTCAGACAGCATTCTCTGTGAAATGTGTGACACAGCATTGCCTATTTATAGGGCATAGTGAATGTGTCACAGAATTCCAGCAAGTAAATGAAGGGGATTCTTCAAAACATATGTTTCCAAGAGTCAATACTGTTCACAGTAAAGGGAGTTGGATACACATAATTGAAATACAATGTTGAAATGAAAATATGATTTCAAATTTTGACCATAGGTACACTTTAAAAACCACCTCCATTACATCTGCTCTATTGATTACAGTGCATTTCACCAACTGAGTGATAGTTTGGTAAAATGCCCCAATTTTCCTCCAGATTTTATGGAAATTAAACTTCTTAATTTCAGTCAATCCTACTGCTTAGACCCTGAACAAGAATGTGCATATCAGGTGTCAAGACTTAGCATCCTCAAAAACGTGACAATGGCAGCACCCATATTTTGTTTATGACTGGTTCACTTAGAGGAAGTATGTAACATAGATTTTTGCTTCTACCCCAAAGAAGAGAAATTCATTATAGTGATGTGTTGTATGCTTTGGCAGGCAGGTTAATGTTTACTAAAAAGAAAAAATGATAAAAGGAACTAAAACACTCTGCTGACAAATATAATTAGCAGACTAAGGGCAGAATTAAGCCCTGTCTTAATGGATCTACAGACAATTGCTAACACCAAATATAATGGGTGTGTTCCTCTGAATTCATAGGACATATGACAGAAAAACAAAGAAAAAGGTGAATTCTTCAATGAGGAACATGCAGTAGTCAGATCATGAAAATATTATTTATTGAAAAAAACTCACTTTAAACACCAATCCAGAAAAAGATATCCTGAAAAAACAGGTACCATCACCAATTTAAAAATGACAAGTAGGTCATACACAGACGCAGATGGCCACCTAACCAAACCAACCAATCACACCACATATATAAACTCATGCAAAATAAAGTGATACAGATGATTGCAATTGGATATATTGATAGGCTAGAGTCCATAGATACCAGGAAACAGCAACAAGTAGCGTTGAGGGTTCTCTGGATAGTGCGTGTTAGGTAACTGACGTAGTCGGCCCAGCAGAGATCTTTAGGGAACGGGGAACCCAGAACAATTCACTGGGAGGGAAGAGGGGAGAGGGAGAGAGCGGCCATTCAGGTGGGAACCGGGGACAGAGGGACCAGGGGCTAACTCAGTAACGGCTGAGAGGATGTGCAAGGGTACACGACTGTGTAATGGAAGTCTCTCTGATTCAGTAGTGGTTCACAACACTGGAGGCCAGATCTAGTGAAAGGACGGAGGATGAAGATATAAGAGGTTGGGGAGTGGTGAAATTAGGGCCTGGGACAAGCTGGATGGCTTACTGGATGGACCGGATAGTATGTAGTGGACACCAGGTGATCATAGAGAATAACCGTCCCCAGCTGGGGATATAAACAGGTAAGGTCTCACCCGGAGCTGGCTGCGGTCCACGTCAGGAGCAGAAAGTTGAGCTCTCACCAACTCCCAGTTGCACAAAGTTCCGTCCCTTAGAAGATCATCCTCGGTAGGTATCCAGTGGCGGTGTCTTGAGAATGAGGTGGATGGGAAGGTGAATGCAGCAGACAACACCGACTCTCCTCACACAGTGAGCTCCCCTCGTACTGTTCCCGCGGGCTGATTCAAGCAGCCCATACGTTCCTGGGCCAATGGTGTCAGGGCTGGTAGGTGGGACTGCAAGTCTGAAGGAGCGCTATGGACAGCGTGATGGCGTCATGCTGACGCGTTTCATCCGTAACTTGGATTTCATCAGAGCATGCGCAGTAGCTAAATTCATCGTCTTATAAAGCATCAAGGCGGAACCACGTACGGGCTTCCAGGTTAATGTTTACTAGGGAACAAGGATATATGTGTGCTCATGTGAACCTATGACACAAGCGTACGTTCTCAGGTATTTCTAATTTCCTTTTTCGTAAATCAGTCACTGGGCATCAGGATCAGCACATCCCTTGTTGCCGCAGGCATAAAATATTATTGTTCCCCATGAAAAAAAAGTATGAATTTATATCTAGAAAAAAGAACAGAAACAACTTAACGAAAAAAAAAAAAAAGATAAATGTACCAAATTGAACTTCTGGAAAACTATAAACTATCTAAGCGACTGACTATAGATGAGGTTTCTTTTGTTTAACCACTTGACACCTGCCAAAGAAAGAGCAATAAAATCTACAAGAAGCCATGTTTTTGTATTGCATTACAACTAAGCCCATTGGCATAAACAAGAGTTTGATTGGCATTAATATATACTGGAAAATGAAACACATAGTTCAAATACTGCTCTCGTGTTCTGAAAATGAGTTATTAGCTCTCTATTGCATTTATTTTACAAGATTTCATCTCAAATGTTTTGTCAACATTTGTGCTGTTCTTTTGTGGTCATATATTCAAAAAAACATTCAGATATTCAAGAAAATAAACTATGTTATGTAAACATAGGAAATGCATAAGAAATGTATTAAACTGAAAACTTCTGCCAAGAACTGTGAACTTCTTCCAAGAGCCTTGAATACTCCAAAAGATGCCTTCTTTAGAAAGTTGGAACAAATAACAAATAGACTCCATACTGAATTTCTTCCCCTCACCTGCATTAGCTAGGCTATATTAAAGCTATACCATATACCTCCATGTACTCAAAAAACATACTTGGAGTCTCAGAATTGGCTCTGAAATGGGTTGTCATAGCTTACCGATCTCTGTCACTTTGTTTCTCTTGAAGGATTCCACTCTGAAGTCGGTCCAGTCAAGTACGATGTTCCTCAGGGCTCAACATTGAGCCCCTTACTTTTTAGCATTGACATGTTTCCACTTGGCCAATTGATTAGATTGCATGGGCTGAATTATCACTTCTTTGCTGATGACACTCAGATATACATCCACACTAAACCAGATTCTACTTTGGCTGCTTCACTCCTATCTAACTATATTTGTGATGACAAGACTGAAGTCTGGCTTATTGGCACCCCCATCAAATATGTAAGGCCAGTCCTGATAGCCTATCTATCAATGGCACTGTACTTGAGCTTCAGTCTAAGTTGAAAAATCTAGGGGTGATATTTGATTCTAATTTAAAATTTGATCCACATCCACATACACATTTCTTGAGAAACATTCCTAGGCTGTGTCCCATGTTTTCATACACTGTAGCTAAACGGCTGATCCATAAATTTGTGTCCTCCTGACTTGACTACTGCAATGCTCTACTCGCTGATGTACCTAAATATACTATTATTCGACTTCAATATGTTCAAAATTCTGCAGCCAGAATCCTGACTAGGTCTGGTACAAGTGATCGTATTACCCCAACCCTGGAGTCCTTGCACTGGCTTCTGGCTATAATGCTCTTCATGGCTTGGCACCCCAATATCTCTCTGAACATTTATCAACTTACTCCACCCCTCGTAATCTTCGCTCATCAAATTCAGGTCTTCTTTGCAACCCCTCTACTCACCTACACTTGATGGGAGACATAGTCTTCTCCTGCTATGCATCAAATCTCTGGAATTCACTTCCAAAGAACAGTCATCTTCTCTAAACTCATTTAAATCAAATCTAAAAACTTTTTTCTTTAGACAAGCTTTTACATAATTGCCCCTTTTTCCTTTATGTTATCCTGGTTATTTCTTGGGTTTTCCTTGTAAAGTGCTTTACCTATATACCCTAAGGCTGTATTCACACCTGAGCATTTTTGGCTCGTAAAGCGCTCATAAAATGCCTGAAAAACTCCCAACAAGCAAAATCCCATTCATTTCAATGGCACCTGTTCACATCTGAGCGTTTTGTCACCTGAAGAAAAATGCCTGAAGCTCAAAAAAGTACATGAGCTTCTTTTTGGGCAGATTACATGCATTTTTCTGCTTTTTTCATTGATGACCTTCTGACCTGTAAAAAATTGCGGCAAAAACGCAGCAAGAAAATGCTGCAAAACACGGTAAAAATGCGCAACTTTCTGCCTGACAACGAAACGCTCAGGTGGGAATGCAGCCTGAAACCCTTCCAATCATTACCATTCACGTGTGATAACATCAACAAGTGCAAATGTCAAAGTTCCAGCTAAAAACAATAATGAGCAAATGTCCACATTTGGGAGAACAGAAATACAACAACAAAAGTACATACATAAATAAAGGAAAAAGCCAAATCTAGGCACTAAAGACAGATGTCAGAGGAAAAAAAAAGGAAAAAAGTATTCTGGAAAAATATTTGTATGCTCTTTATCAACTTAATTTGTTTTTAATTATTTATGTGTGTGCTTCCTATTTATCATTTCAGTCATTGGTTGCACTTTTACTACTTTGCTTTCTCAATGGACAAAGCTTCACATGTAGCTTTTTCATTTAAATGTTTTTCTAACAGCCATCAGTGAAAATACTGATCACACTGTCTGACAGCCACTTAAAACACTTCAGATCTGCACACAATAACACAATAAACCCCCCTAAAACATTTTTAAAGCCCCATGCACATACATAAACATATTCATCAGATTTGCCTATGCAGAAAAATGAAAACTGCACTGCACTTTAGGTATCACGCCAGAGTAAGAGTAATCATTACAGGGCCCTCATTCCTAGTTAACTCAAAGCTGGTGACCTGTAATGCCCTGTACACACGGTCAGACATTGATCGGAAATTCCGACAACAAAATCCATGGACTTTTTCCGACGGATGTTGGCTCAAACTTGTCTTGCATACACACGGTCACACAAAGTTGTCGGAAAATCCGATCGTTTTGAACGCGGTGACGTAAAACACATACGCCAGGACTATAAACGGGGCAGTAGCCAATAGCTTTCATCTCTTAATTTATTCTGAGCATGCGTGGCACTTTGTGCTTCGGATTTGTGTACACACGATCGGAATTTCCGACAACGGTTTTGTTATCGGAAAATTTTATAGCAAGCTCTCAACCTTTGTGCGTCGGAAATTCCTATGGAAACTGTGTGATGGAGCCTACACACGGTCGGAATTTCCGACAACAAGGTCCTATCACACATTTTCCATTGGAAAATCCTATTGTGTGTACAGGGCATAAGAGCTTTTGAAGAATCACCAATTGTCAATTTTATGTACTGAAGTTTGTTGCTGTTTCATGGGCATGTTCATTTATGGCTTGGCATCTTTTATATTACTTTGCTCAACACAACCTCATTCTTTGTATTTGACCAAATACTGGGTAATATACTGCATTTGCGCGCACTAAAATTAACCTTAGTGTATTTTTTTACTGAAAATAAAGGTTTGATAAATGCGTGCTAATGTCATGTCAACACTTATTCTCCAGTGTCTCTGTTTTCAGGAAATAAATGTTTGAGGGTATAAACTTCATCAGGCCTAAAACGTGCATTTTAACGTGTGTAAAAATGGCTCTGAGATTGAAGTGGTCAGCGATTGCAGCATATATTTTAACTCAGTGTAAAGTAGTGCATAGTGCAAAGTCACTTATTTCAACCACACAAACCTAACTTGTGTGTATCCCCAGTGGTATTTTTTTTTTCTTTCATGCTTACTTTTTAGTCTTTAGGTATGTCGTGTTATTCACGGGGTCCTCTGATCTTCTCCCAGAATTGGGCTGTCCTAGATTATGCAGAGGGCATTGTTATCATGACCTCAGCACCGCTCTCTGCATTATTTTGTCAGAGTTGGGATTTGCATTTTGCAATATTAACTTAACCGGTTCCCGACCAGCCGCCGCAGTTATACTGCGGCAGGTTGGCTCCCCCATCGGCTCTTTAAGAAGCTGTAGGAGGAGCGCACGCATCCGCAGCGTGGACCCGGAGCCTATGCGAGTGCCCGACGGGCACGATGACTGCCGGGCACCTGTGACCGAGCGAGAACCGGGATCTGTGTGTGTAAACACATAAATCCTGGTTCTGTTAGGGAAGAGGAGACAGATTGTGTGTTCATACTAAGTATGTACACTGATTGGTCTCCTCCCCTAATCAGTCCCATTCCCCCCACAGTTAGAACACACATAGGCAACACAGTTAACCCCTTTCGCACCCCCTAGTGTTACCCCCTTCCCTGCCAGTGACATTTATACAGTAATCCATGCATTTTTATAGCACTGATTGCTGTATAAATGTCACTGGTCCCAAAAATGTGTCAAAAGTGTCCGATTTGTCCGCTGCAATATCGTAGTACTGCTAAAAACCACAGATCACCATCATAACTAGTAAAAAAATATATATATATAATAAAAATGCCATAAATCTATCCCCCATTTTATAAACGCTATAACTTTTGCGCAAACCAATCAATATATGCGTAATGCGTTTTTTTTTTACCAAAAATATGTAGAAGAATATATATCAGCCTAAACTGAAGAAAAAAAAATGTGTTTTTTTTTTAAACTGGCATATTTATTATAGCAAAAAGTAAAAGATAATGTATTTTTTTTTTCAAAATTTTTGCTCTTCTTTTGTTTACAGTGCAAAAAAATAAAAAACGCAGAGGTGATCAAATACTACCAAAAGAAAGCTCTATTTGTGGGAAAAAAGTATGTAAATTTTGTTTGGGTACAGCGTTGCACGACCACACAATTGTCAGTTAAAGCGACACAGTGCCGTATCACAAAAAATGGCCTGGTCAGGAAGGGGTAAATTCTTCCAGAGCTGAAGTGGTTAAAATGAGTACTCACTGAAAATATAATTAGCCTAATTTAAGTGCTAATATTTCAGTGAGATCAGAATTTACACTACTGAAATCAGACTACTAGAAGATGGGCTCTGATTGGCTCATGTACTTTAGAATAATAATTCGTTTATGAATAAGGCCAATAATTGTTTACATTTTAAATTAAACATTGCTGATTGCTATTTCTGAAATCAGACTACTACAAGATGGGCTCTGATTGGCTCATGCACTTTAGAATAATAATTCTTTATTGAACACGACCAATTCATGTTTACATTTCAAAATAAACATTGCTGATTGCTAGTTCTAGTTGTCGGAATAAATTGCACGTAGCAGTATTAAATTTAAAAAAGTGTAATATACTGTAGCTTACCAATCATTAGTTGTGGTAGCTGCACTGTATTCTTTAGAGTGCCCCCATTCTGAATGAAGGAGCACAGGGGCACCTTTGGGCAGCGGCATTCTGGAGGGGAGGGGAGTGTTAGATAGACTAGCAGATTAAGGTACAATAAGAAATTGAAGCCAAACTCTAGCTAACACTTTATAAGCAATTACAGCAACAGTTTTTTTTTCTTTTGGGATAAAGGTTTTAAATCAATAAATAGAATCTGTCCATTTTATGCACCCTATCAGTGGTAAATGGGTTTTCTCATCCTTCTAACTGCTACATCTGCAAGAGAGCGTGTCCTTTTGAAAAAACAGCAGAGTACTGGTCAGATCACCAGATGAAAATAAAGGAAAGAAAAAAAAACGAATGCAGCCATCACATCCAAGAATTAGTAAGTGGCAATATAATAAATGTTTGCTTTGGGGTTTAATACCACGTTATGCATCCCCCCAACATGTGAAATATTTAGAAGCTATACTAACTATTGTCATGCAAGGCAAAATAGAGATGTAAACACTGTATGCTGGAACAGCTCTGTTTAAGAGATGACTACGAATCCATTTAACGCACTAAAAAGAAATGTTTAGCATCACCTTTCCATGAAATTGTTTAACAGGAATACATTTTGCATGACAGAATTCAACACACACCTCAGGACACATTCGTTCCTGCCAGAATATTGTCCTTTTCCGTCTGCTGTTACAATTTGTTAACAAGACATTAAAGGACACTGAATATATTTTTCTTACCGAAGGTGAGGCACACTTATGTTACCTATACAATGCACTTACAGACACACATTTACTTAGATAAAATCTTGTTCTGCTCTGCAAAAGCAGATCACCAGTCTCTACTACAAGAAGAAGTGTCATATATTGATTCTGTTAAGTAAAAAATTGTCTTAGAGGTTTTTTTTTGTTTTTTTATGTTAGTGGGTATGGGCAGGTAGGATGGGTTGGATCGGAGGTTTGTCTTCCCTGAGGCTGGACTTTGAACAGCTAAACAAAAAGGTAAATGTTTTATTCTGCAAGCTAAGCTGTCATATTGGCAGAAGGCTTGGCTTAATTTAATATTTTTCTTCTATGAGACTGTTGATAGGCACATACTGTGTGGCTGATGTATGTCCTTTTGATAAAAATGACTTTCCAAAAGAACCATTGACAGCGAGCACATTATATAATAGAACTCATAGTAGCTTTAAGACAGGAGTGACAGTGATAGTGTCAAGGTAAAGCTTGAAAAGTCATTCAGACAAAAGAAGCTTTTGTGATTTACAATAAAAACACTTGTGATCCCCTCCGGCTGAAAATCACAGGTGGCATGTTTACAGTTTTTCAGATTGTTTTCTGTTGTTGTGCAAATATATTTCAAATTCAGCAGGTAGACATGTTATATTGATTGCTCTGCTTTCTCTATTTTATGCTGTTTCACCAAGGTTGGGCATTTTTTTAATTTTTTTTTTTTTTGCAAATTGTACAGTAAAGTAACGATTTTGAAAGTTATTGTTTAAGCTTTTAAGACCAAGGACAAAGAACAGAGATTGAAATACCTAATGCTAGCTCTTTTCTTTTCAGCCTTCTTTTCCCAAGGGAGGTCACTAGGACATTTTCTTACGGGCTTAAAACCTATTTGGCCTTATTTGTAAAATAACAATGAGCAATTTCTCCACTACCACGCAAGTGCATAAAAATAAACTACCATGGTGTGAAACAAAAAGGTCTTTCAGTATCAGATCTCAGAGATGGCACAGCAGCACTGGGGTGTTATTCAAAATGTGAAGGCTTACAGATGAGAATCAGCTGCTTCCCATGTTTCAAAAGATTTACTCCATAAAATATAACCTGCATAGACTGGAAACGTAATTCAGAACAGCTTTCTCACTTTCATTTACTTTGTTTATTAATTTAAGGACAATAAGGTTAATGGAAAATTCCAAAACCTAGTTTAAAGGGGACTTTTTATGTATCAACATGGAAGGATTCCCACGTCATAAACCCTGCCTCACTCTTGCTTATAATACTTCTTGGACTGAAATACAACCAGCGAAATACAGCAGAACTTGACATAACAATTATTATTTATGGTCATGTTACAATGACAAATTTCACTAGCAGGTAATACAAGTGCCATTTGTAATGGAAACACATTCTGTCAAGAAAAAAATGTAAGTTTAAATTGTTACTAAACCTATACTTAAATCATTCTGAACCTAAGGGGTTAACCTATACTAAACCTATATTAAAATCAGTCTGAACCTAAGGGGTTAATACTCTGCATTGTGAGAAAAAGCTGTTTGATCCTGGCTTCTCTGACCTTCACCTTCTTCCACTGACTCCTAATAATTTCCTGATAACACAGAGTCTATGCAGTCAGGCTGCACATGCTCAGTTTGGTGTGTATTGCTAGAGAGTATTTTTTTTTTCTTTGGGGGGTGCAGGGCCAATCAGTACTGTCCAGACAGAGAGAGGGTCAGGGGTCTTGCAGTCTCATAGGTTGGTCAGAAAACTCCTCCTATAAGCATTAACCAGTGCTTGGCTGGACACTGGTAGAAGACACAAGACTGCTTTAACTGCTGATGAGAAAAGGTTTTTAGCAGTTTATATTTACTAAAATAATTTAATTTCCATGTTCCCTGTACTGTGGGAGACCAGATATAGTGAATGCAGTGTCCTGGGTTTAGTAACACTTTAATGAGTAGGAATCTTTTATATTATTATAAAGAGAGGCTCTAAAAAAAAGTTTACAAAAATTAATCTGAATTTCTTCTTACTGTCAATCTCTATAGTTACCTTCCTCAGCACCACACCCTGTGCTATGAAAATGTTAACAAACTTCCTCACTTTGTTTGGATGCTAGTTTTCCAACCTGACTATCACTGAAAAACCAAGTGCCCACTAACAGTCTTCGCTAGGACACAGTAATCACATAAAGTCTGGGACCTCACTGACAACATATGTCTATGGCCTGCAGATGGCACTGCAGGTGCTACTGAAGCTCGAATGTTTGCATCTGTTTAATACTGTAATTGTCAAATACAAAAATATTAACTTAAAAAAATAGAAACAATTTTTATCTATTGTGAATATTATTATTATTATCATTTTTATCATTGCAATTGTTAGTCAATAAAAAAAACAGAAACAGAGTATGGCTTTTATAAAAATGATGTACCAAATAAAATTCTTTTATGACCTTTAAAAATATACATTTTGTTAGGCATGCAAACTAGCCAAAGAATGACAAATTTGGCCTGGATCTCTAGTCTAGAAGGATTTAAAGAATTATTCAGTGTATTATTATTATGTTTATACCGGATTTTTATAGCACCAACAGTTTATGCAGCACTTTACAACTTGAGGGTAGACAGTACAAATACAATACACTTTAGTACAGTAGGAATCAGTGGGCCCTGCTCCTTAGAGCTTACAATCTAAGAGGGAAGGTCAAGAGATACAAGAGGTAATAACTGTGGGGGATGTGCATGTGCAGTAAATGTACAGTTGTTAGGTGGGGGCCAGATAGGCTTCTCTGAAAAGATGAGTTTTCAGGGATCGTCTGAAAGTGGACAAAGTAGGAAAAAGTTGGACAGATTGGGGTAGAGCATTCTAGAGGATGGGAGATGCTCTGGCAAAATCCTGAAGGCAGGTATGGAATAAGGAGACAAGGGAGTTAGAGAGCAGAAGGTCTTAGGAGGAGCGAAGAGAATGATTAGGTTGGTATTTTGAGACTAGGTTAGTGATGTAGCTGGAGGCCAGGTTGTGGATGGCTTTGTAATTTATTGTTAGTATCTTGAATTTAATTCGTTGGTTGAGTGGCAGCCAATGGAGGGATTGACATAGGGGTATAGCAGACGCTGAGTGGTATGTGAGGTGGAAGAGCCTGGCAGCAGCTTTCATGATGGACTAAAGTGGGGATAGCCTATTTAGAGGTAAGTCAATGAGGAGGGAGTTGCAGTAGCCAAGGCAAGAGATGACCAGGGAGTGGATTAGAAGCTTTGTGGTGACATTGGTTAGTAAGGGGCGTATCTTGGAGATGTTCGAGAGGTTGAGGTGGCAAATTGTAGATAGTGACAGGATGTGGGGCCGAAAGGTTAGTTTGAAGTCCAGGACTACACCTAGGACCTTGGCGTGGGGGGACAAGTTGATAGTTGAGCCGTTGATATTGACAGAGAATTCAGGGGAAGTGGCACCTGGGGGGAGAAATACCATGAGCTCAGGTTTGGATTGGATGAGTTTGAGGAAGTTATGTAACATCCAGGCTGGTATGTCTGCTAGTATGTTGGTGATGCTTGAGGAAACAGATGGACAGAGCTGGGGGGTGGAGAGATAGATTTCGGTGTCATCAGCGTAGAGATGATATTGAAAGCCATGGGAGACAATCAACTGACCCAGGGAGGTGGTGTAGATTGAGAAAAGGAGAGGTCCAAGAGGAAAAGGAGAGGAGGAAGTAGAGTTGTAAGTGACACTGAAAAAGCGGTGGGATAGGTAGGATGAGAACCAGCGAAGAGTACAGTCATGGAGTGGAGTTTTTTGAGGAGGAGGGAGTGGTCCACTGTGTCAAAGGCAACAGAGAGGTCCAGAAGAAGTAGTACAGAATAGTGTCCATTGGTTTAGCTGTTAGTAGATAATTGTGAGTTCAAGGAGAGCAGTTTCCTCGAAATCCGGACTGAAGGGGATTAAGAAGTTTGTTCAGTCGGTTGTAGACCAGTCTCCAAAGAAGTTTGGAGGAGAGGGCGAGTAAGGATATGAGGCAAAGGTTGATAAGATTGGTGTACTACAACCATGGTGGTAGAATTAAAGTGGTTGTAAAGGTACAAGGTTTTTTTACATTTATGTAGTCTATGCATGAAGGTAAAAAACCTTATGTGTGCAGCAGCACCCCCAGCCCCTCCAATACTTACCTGAGCCCCCTCTCAAACCAGCTATGTCAACGAAAGCCTTGCCTCTCCGGGGACTCACACTCCTGATTGACTTTTGGCAGCAGCGGGAGCCACTGGGTTCAATCACAGCTAGTAAGCCAATCAGTAGATGGAGGGGCAGGGCCGAGCCACAGTTGCATGTGTGAATGGACACATAGAATCGTGGCTTGGGAGCACGCCTGTTTGGGTGCCCTCACAGCAAGCTGCTTACTGTGGGGGTCCCTTGCAGGAGGTAGAAGCCAGGAGCATCGGCATGGGACCCGAGAAGAGGATGATCGGGGCTGCTCTGTGCAAAACCATTGCACATAGCAGGTAAGTATAGCATGTTATTTAAAAAAAAAAACAAAGCTTTATTATCACTTTAAGAGTAAAGAGAATGTACATGAAGGTTTAAGAGGTCTTTTTTTTTTCTTACTCACTTTTACATAATAATACAGATATGCCTTGTGTGATTGTCTTTCTTAGTCCACAGAATTATCATTATTCGCCTGTACAACTCCTTTTCCTTTAAAAATATTAACTGATGTTTTTAGTTCAAAGGACTGAACAATTTCAGTAAATTAAACATACTTATATCACAATTAAAATACTACATTTATTCTTTCTCAGCTTTGGTACTGTAAATTTGCCTTTCAACTGAGAATTCCAGTTCTATTTACTTCTTTAAACACCCATGCGTTGCACTGATGATATCTAACAGCACTGAAATAGCCAGAGATAGCAGGCTGTCAAAGACTCTATAGCTTGCAATCCCTGGCTGTATGTATGGTACCAAATCAGAAACTCTATATGCTCATTTGAGCAACAGAAATAAATTATGATTACAGTAATTTGAAAAAAAAAAAACAAAACAAAATAAGGCCTTTGTCAACGTGCATTCTATTATATATATATATTAAATTCTACATTTTTTTGGTTTATATACATAATAAAAGCATGCTCTTATCGTAAGTGGCTCTATCAGCCTTTATTTTAAAACATTCCTAGCATGTTTGGAAGCATCATTCAGAAAAATAGGGTCTGCAGTGCAAGGCAACAGGCAGTGCAGACAATATTAATTTCAGTGTTATGCAGCACAAAACAAACCACTAGTTCTTGGAAAATCCATGATTTATGATTGTGTTTATATTAACAGAACTGGAAAGAGCTTAAAACTGCATTTCCCCCATAAAAGATAACCATTTCATAACTTTAGTTGTTTTTTTAGTTATCCCAGCAAAGCTGTTAACATAGCTTTGAAACTGAACACCAGGAAGATATAAAAATACAAAACAAAAGCAGCTTGGTAGTCATGAATACATATATTTATGGTATTTTTATGCAACAAGTGAAAGTATCTGACTTGCTGTCAGCCTCCTGCAAATTTTTATTCAGCAGAACCAGACTGTCACAGGGAGGGTCAATACTAGGAGTCACTCAATAGTGTTACATGAACACATACTAACAAGAAACATGCTGATAGTAACAGAGATACGAGTGAGCAGAGTGATGACTTTATCAGTCTGTTGCTGATGCTTTACTGTCTAGTCAGCAGGCTTTGAGTGAGAAATGACATCACTATTTACCTTCTACAGTCTAATAGAAAAAACTGTATCATCCACCTGACTGTACTGTGTAGATTTTGAGACAGGAACAGAAATACAAATATATTGGCAGGTAAAACTGCTCCCTTATATGCATTCAATCTGTGTATTAGGCTGTTTGCCTGGAAGTCCAGCTTTACCTATACCTGTCAGTAAGTATGCTTTATGTGAAGCATTAAAAATGCTAAATTTCTGTAACTAACATGCCTGGGGAATGCCTGAAGCTGCTTGTGAAGTTACGCATCTGTACAATGTATACAACCTACTAGAGCAAAACTGACATTTTTAAAGAAGAAAAATGATTTGTAAATTGTGCCCCCCCCCCCAGCTGCTTACATCTGCTTTTAGTGGATTATTTATTATCTATACCAGACCTTTAGCCTAGATGAGGGTCTGGTATACATGTTAATGGGGAACCCCACCAAAAAAATATATATATACTGCATAGTGTTTCCCCTTAAAATACATACCAGAACCTTATCCTCAATGAGGGTCTGGTATGAATTTTTTTATTTTTTTATTTAGAGGATTGCAACAGATAACAAGAGAAAATACTGACTTCATACATAATTTCAATATATAGTCCATTTCACTGCAAAGGTACATTTACAAAAGTATAAAAATATCCACAGAGGTGTACAGTATAACATATAATAACTCATTGATCAACCAGAATCTATGTGCGGAAATGTCAAAAGTCTTACTAAGCAAAAAGAAAGACATGTTATAATGGGTATAAAGAGACCTCTTGGATTCTGAAAATGGGTGCAGGAAAGGAACCTATGCCCACAAAACATCAAAGCATAGTGCACACAAATGTACAAAAGTCAAACATACCCAGGCTTGCCTGGATCGGTGCATATCCAACAGATTTTTCCATATATATTATAGAAAGAAGGTAGTAAGGAAAAAGATAGAAGGGAACAGAGAGAAGGCAAGAAAAGTACAAAAAGAGAGAGAGAAGGGCGGAAGAAAAAAAAGGGGGCAGATAGAATGGGGAGGGGAAAGGATGTCGTCACTGGGGGAGTCAGAAAGACAGGAATCAATACCACGACCCAATACAGGGCTGGTATAAAAGAACCGTGTGTGTTACACATATTGCAAGTATTCCTCAGAGACACAGAAACAATTCCAGTAGAACCATCTAGTTTTATATTCTTCTGCTTTGTCTTTTATGCCTGTACACACGATCTGAAAATCGGACGACAGATCGTCCAACTTTTTTCACTTACTAGTCGCAAGTAGAAATTGAATAGGTTACTTAAGTTACGAAAATTTTCGTACGACAAAAAAAAATCGGCATTGATGTCATGTGTTGTAGTGTATTTGTATTGTATTTTCGGATGACAACTGTACTGCTCTACCTTGCCGGACACCACCAGCCACATTTCTAGCCACATCATTTTGACTCCAACTTTAAGATCCATAAGGAACATCCAGATATCTGGCTGATGGATACAACCATCTTTAAACCTTGATGTTCTGGATGGCCTAATAACTTTTGATATACACTCGCTATCAACCGGACCTGCATCAATGGGAAAGTACTATTCTGCCTCTCCTCTATAGCTACGGTCTATATAGAGTTATACCACTAAATTATATAATAAGATCATTTCACAATATACGGACCCTTGGCTGATGTCATTCACGTTCTCTGTTGCTTGTGCGCTGCTCTGATGGACATAGCTTTCTTTTAATTTTTTGAGTTATGTTCTTTGTCTTTATGGGTGGAGCATCAACATTTGGGATATAAGCTACAGATTTGGAACCCGCAAGCCCTCTGTCCCTGAAGAAGATCTGCAAGTTGTTTTTCGAAACACGTTGGAGGTTCTGTCTGTCTGACAAAGCTCTGGGCTTTTCCTTGCAGCTGGTTTCCATTTCTGCTCCCAATATTTGTGTTTGTTGTGTATATCCCCATGTTCATGCTGTTATATATTATCAATGTGTAATACATTTTTAATATTTTTTCACCATCAAACTGTTTGTGGCCCGGTTTAATGTCCCAATCTGAGGAATTCATGTTTTGTCTCTTTAAACTGACTAAATGAAAATTGTACGATCTGGTATCGTACGAGGAAAATTTTTGTGCTTGTCCGATCGAATAATATCATATGAACTGTTGTGATCGGCGCTCGAAAGCTCTGTACTAATGATCCAATTATCATACGTTCGCGTCAAAAGCAGTATTTTCAGTACGATTTGCGGATCGTGTGTGTACAGGCCATAAGGGCTGAGGTCAGGTCCAATTGTTTGATATAATTCACCCTAGTAAGCCATTACGCAACCGTTGGAGAAGTTCTCTGTTTCTACATGCTAGGGATACAAGCTCGTGCAGCGTTTAATACGTGCTTAAGTAGAGATTTATGGTATTGCTTCTTTGATAGCAGAGTGAGATTAAGTAATATCACAGCTGGGTTGTCCTGCAAAGAAATGTCTGTAAATTTGTGGATCAGCTGAAGTACAGGTTGCCAAAAAGTGCGTAGTTCGGGGCACTCCCAAAAAATATGTAAGAAAGCGCCTTCACACAAACCACATTTCCAGCAGCGATCAGTCTGTTGAGGGACTAATTTGGCAAGGACTGACGGAGTCCTGTACCAACGAGTCACTATTTTAAGTGGTAAGTGGTCTCCTGGTACCTGCTACACAAGGAAGATCTGTGAGCAAAAAAAAAGTTTTTGAGGGTCTGAAAAAGTTACCTGTAAAACTCTTTCCCAATTAGCAAGGATGGGGGGATAGGACTGAGCATGAAGTTCCAGAAGAAACTTGTAAGAGGTGGAAAGGGATCTTCGAATTGGGCCCTCTTCGAATAAATGCAATCTCCGAGGAAAAAGTACATGTTTGGGCATCGAATGCAGGAAATGAGATGCTGAAGAGCCCTCCAAGGATCTAGAGAAAGGTTAGATGAACTAGGGAGCAAAGCGCCCATCGCAAGCCAGCCATTGGAATGCAAGCAATGAGAGGATGCAGTAAGCCTTGAGGTGACAAGGAATGTAGGTGCATGTCACTAAGTCCAGGTAAGAACTCTGGATGACCTATTATTGGCATCTGGAGGGAAGGGAAACTCCAAGGAAGCCATTTTTTTTTTACTTTAATATTCTTTATTGAATTTTTCAGAATATTAACATTCAAACATTTAGTTACACACAATACGCAGTGGTATTCTACGATATGTCAGCATGCGACTGTATAAGTATAACAGTAATGTTAGGTAAGGCATAAGTATTCAAGTAAAACAAGTTAGTTGACAAAGGGTATTATGAAATTTTGTATTTTTTGGTCCATATCTTGCACTTGCTATCAAATTTCTTACATGTTAAAGAGTTAATAGCCAGAAGGTGTTTGAAGGTGTGGTTCCTGTTGACTAGTTTTATTACTTCAGATGGATTGATAGATAGTGTATCTTTCCAATTCAGAGTATTAGAGTGCAAGTTGCCAGAAATATGTGGGTGAAGACTGGTCTATATTCTGGAGAGAAGTTTTCTATTCCTATATGAAGGATTGCCAGTGCTGGGTTTGGAGATCCCTGTGATTGATGATAACATCTAGAACGTTTTGTTCCAAAGCCTTGTTATGCTCGGGCATTCCCATATTGTGTGTAGCAGGTTTCCAATTTGTCCACATTTTCTCCAGCATAAGGGGGATGAGTCTGGGAAAAATGTTGCAAGTCTATATGGAGTGTAGTGCCATCTATTGGTTATTTTGAGCATCATTTCTGAGTGATTTACACAATGGGATGCTTTGTGAATTTCCCTGAATGTGTGTTGCCACTGCTCATCTGAGAATGTAGTAGCTAGATCAATTTCCCATTTCCTAATAGCAGCTGTCTTACTGAAAGTCTGTTTGTTGTGAATGAGGTTGTGGAATAGGGATATTCCTTTAGTGGTAGGCCTCGGAGTTGAGTAGAAGCGCCATGCTTTGGTTGGTATTTTTACTTTGGGCATGGGGTGTGCTCTTAGGAAATGGGAGATGCATACACAGGAAAACGGCATATTGTTTGGTAATTTGTATTCGGTCATTATTTGTTCTGCAGATTTTGGCTTATGTTCTCTGATTAGGTCTTGTATGTGCTTTATGCCTTGAATACGGAATGTTGTGATTGAAAGCATAGGAATTTTTGCTTCTAGGAGGCTGATCTGGAATTTGTAGTCTACCTCATGTGTATCAGTTTGGCTGTGTCTTAGGAGGAATCTCCACGCTTGTATGGACACTTGTATGGGAGGGGGTAAACCACCAGTTTCTCAGGGTTCCCATGTCACCCAGTAGAAATAATGTTTTTGGGTCGCTTATCAGGATCAGTGTTTTTTCTATTCTACCTATAGTGGGCTGTCTCATTGCCCATAGGTAGTCTTGGATGTCTACTAGACCTGCGCCCCTACTCTTTTATGTGAGATAAGGTTGTTTCGTGGACATCTAGCTTTTTTACCTTCCTATATGAATTTCCATATGATGCTGGACATGGTGCGGAGGTATTGAGGGGTTTTGGGAATTGGTAAGGAGCGGAAGATGTAAAGAATTTGTGGTAAGATGGACATTTTGAATGCCGCCATTTTGCCTAACCAGGATAGTTCTCTTCTTGAGATATAATTTAGTTGATGTTCTAGTTTGGCTATGAATGGCTTAAGATTGGCATCTGCTAAAGATGAGATTGTGTTAGTTAGGGTGATTCCTAGGTACGAGATACCCTTTTTACTCCACTTGTAAGGTAGAATATCTTGTAACAAGTTTTTTGTGGTTTGTGGGACTCCCATGTCCAGGATTACGGATTTGGTGAAATTGACTTTATAATAAGATACTTCTCCAAAGTTCGTCAGTATTTTGTGGGCTTGTACGAGAGAGGTAAGTGGGTTTGTTAATAGGAGGATTACATCATCCGCAAATAAATTTATGACATGCTTATTGGAACAGAACTGAAAACCCGTGATTGGGACGTGTGTTCTGATAGTTTAAGCTAAGGGTTCTATTGTTAAATTAAATGTTGTAGGGGACAGGGGACAACCTTGGCAAGTTCTATTGGATATGTTAAATGGTGTTGATAAGAGACCCGAGGTACACACTTGTGCTGATGGGCAGGAATATGAGCAAATATTGTAGTGAGTATTGGACCTTTGAAGCAGAATTTGGCTAGCACCATTTTAATGTATGTTCAGTAGACCCTGTCGAACGCCTTCTCTGCGTCTATAGATAGTAGCAGAGAAGGTGTTCGGGTTTTAACAGCATGGTGAATAACATTAATGATTCTTCTGGTAGCATCTGAGGTTTGTCTCTCCCTCACAAATCCCATTTGGTCGCGCTGTATGATATAAGGAATAATATCTGATAATTGTTTGGCTAGTAGTTTTGCGTATATTTTGATATCTGAGTTTAGAAGGCATATTGGCCTAAAGTTGGTTGGGGTGGTTGGGTCTTTCCGAGGTTTGTGTAAAGTGACTATGTGGGCTATCAGCATCTCCGGGGGGAAGGTAGAAGACTCTGCTGCTCTTGTGAAGCTCGATTGCATGTGTGGAGTGAGAATTTCTTTGAATGCTTTGTAGTATTAATTTGCGAAACCATCTGGTCCCGGTGATTTACCGTTTGGTAGTGTTGTTGTGATTGTTTTTTTATTTCTTGGATGGTGAATGGGGAATTAAATTCTTTGTGCTGATCTCCCGACAGTGATAGGAGTTTGATTCTCTGTAGGAATTTTTGTATGTTATCTATGGTTGGTTGTGGGGTTGAGGTGTCTGTGCGTAGGTTGTACAGTGCTCTGTAGTGTTTGGCAAATTGGTTTGCTATATCTGGCGGGTTATTGATTTTGTGGTGCAGGGTGGTGGTATCAGATGTGCTATTCTAGTTTTTGTGCGAGATGCCTTGATTCTGTTAGCTAGGTATTTCCCTGCCCTGTTGGCATTGGCATGGGATCCTAATTGAAGCGTCTAAGATGTTTGTCATATTGTTGTGTCAGTTATATTGTTGTGTGAAATTAGAAAGTGTATTTGCCAGCGCGGTTGTTGGAGATGCTTTGTTTTGGTTTTCTAGTGCATGTATATCAGATAGTAGATTGGTGGCCGAGCGGAGCTACTAGCTCAGGCGTCCATCTTGGAGCTTGGTCACCACGCCCCCTGCAAGGAAGCCATTTTGAAAAATCTGTCAATTTCGGCCATCACCGGACCCATTAATAAATGGGTTGCAAGGTGTGATATATATTGTTTACCTGCCCATGGCAACCCAGCAAGCGGTGCACCCACTGCATCTAGTTACAATGTGACCCACAGTTTGTGGTTCTTGTCACTACACCAGTCTACCACTCTGGTAATTTGGACTGCTGTGTAGTATAAGGCTGGGTCAGGAAAACCCAAACAGCCTGACAGTTTGGGCCTAAGTAACAGATTTCTGCTGAGGGGGGATACTTACCATGCCAAACAAATTTAGTGAAAGAAAGCACAAGACAACTTGACTGGTAGGGCCTGTAGTAAATATAATAACCTGGGCATAAAATTCATTTGCAGTACATTGCAACGGCGAAACCATGACAAGACAAGGGAGTCCCATTTTTTGAGGTTAGCAGTTGTTTCCAATCGAGCAGGTAGCATGGATGGCCAGGAATGAGAGGAAAAATGAGCATGCAACAACTTCTGAGCCTCATGCTCTCAACATGGGGTTGGGGGTATTATATCAGGGGGGGGGGGGGGGCACCCTCTAAATAAGCACCCTGTACCCATGTTGAAGAGAAAATGTCTCTTTCCTACAATCCACCCTGAATGGCTTCTCCCCAATCACTGCTAAAAGTAAACAAAGGGGTCCCTTTTGTTTTGTTTATATTCATCTATCAACTGGGATTCCCAGACTGACAGCTAAATATGGCAGGTGAAGATGGCAGCTGCCAGCGTCCTAACAACCAACCTGGTGTAAGGTGCTGTTTTCAGAGGTTCCATTCAGTTGAATGGCAATTTCATTTGGCCATTTGCCAGACTCAAAACAACAAAATTTGGACTGAACCAGGGACTCATCCCTTATGGGGATCAGATATATGTTTCAAGAAACCGATCCTCGTATCACTGAACCAATTAATGGGTGCTCACATGAAAAGAATGTTTAAAGCTGCAATACAACTTAGGTCTTGTCTTCTAAAATGTAGTAAAAACCACAAACAGAGATGTTGGCAAACATAGCACTTAAAGTGGTTGTAAACTCTCTACTTCAACTTTAGGTCATTGTAATCTACACTGATAATGCTGCTGATAGGTGCTTGTGAAACCTTACTTACTTGTAAAAGCTTCTCACAATCATTTCTGCAATTGTTTATGGTTTTACCGGCACATGTGCAGTCCATCGTTTGATGCACAGCACACTATGTGTGCCGTTTCCATGTCAACTGCGTTATTTCCCCTGTTAACGGCACAGTACAGGAGCCTCACGATAATGTGGCTTCCCCCATATGCTTCCTGGTTCTCCCCTTGTGACTGTGAGACGTCACACAGGGAGGAGTGAATCAGGGCATCTCAATAGTTACATAGTTACATAGTAGGTGAGGTCGAAAAAAGACACAAGTCCATCAAGTCCAACCTATGTGTGTGATTATATGTCAGTATTACCTTGTATATCCCTGTATGTTGTTGTCGTTAGATGGCCATACAACCAAGCAGCTCGAGATAGAGGCTTGGATAGCATGCGATCGTGGATGCATGAGATTTAGACAGGGGACCGAAGTAAGGGCAGAAATTACGTCAATGACAGACAGAAAAAAAAAGGAAAGATGGCGCTGCCGATTCCAGGAAGAGGATATAATTTACAAAACCAAGAAAAGATAATTGCAAAGCTCTTTTTAACTACCTATAAATGTGTAAGGCGTGCATATAACTAATTATTGGATAATATAAAAAAAAAAAGCAAATAAATCCTGGGTTTACTTCCTCTTTAATAGGAAATAAACCTGCTGTTCATGGTGCTGAAATCATGTTTATTAGTGGCTTTTACTACCTATGAAGCAATTCAATATGTTTAACGTATTACCTATACTGTTTATGTCACGTGATTCAGTAGTAACTCTTAATCTGTACAATATCACATAAGGGGCAAGGGAAAGGAGGAACCCAATAGAACGGGTTCAAGAAAAGGGGTTACTTCATGCAACAATTGAGTACAGAATGATGTAGTGATAAAATCAATTTTATTGGTCTTGCGCTTAAAAATGGTACACAAAAAACTAATTTGTGACTTGAAATGGGTACTGCAATTAGGCCTAGAAAACCAGACAGGACAGACTGGACAAACATTACATTAAGAAAACATTTAATGCTACCCGGTCAGGGCATATTGCAGTTTACCACTTGGCCTTATGGGGGAGTCAATCAGTCTAATTAAGTTGGTGACTTTCCACCCAAATGGGGGTTTCAATTTGGTGTTTAGGCTTAAAATGTAGGACCCTGTGGCAAAATGCAATGGGAGAGTGTTGGACACAGTGGGTAAGAAGGAAACCAGTAGTGTTTGAGGGGCAGGGTGGAATTCCTTCCGCAATGAATAACAGGAATAATTTCCTATAAATTGGATATAGGGCAGTATTATGCAACTGATCCTATTGCTGTATTAACCATATGGGTTAGTCCGGAAGTCCTTGATAACCTGTAGAGATGTTAAAGATACTGGTTCCAACTGATGTCAAATATGCTGTGGTATCATGAGCAGACAACGATCAATCAAAGTTTCAGGCAGTAGTGCAATCACTTTAAGCCGTAAATTTATGGTGTAGTCAACACACAAGTGCTATTAATATTGAACAGTGTTAGTTGTTGGCTGTACGTTACCACTGACTTCCACGCTGCTCCTACTCAGGGGTACTATAGACCGCTAGTCCTAGTGGCCAAGGCTGCTGATGCGTTCCTTTTGCAGAAGCGGGATATCCACTAAGTCCTGCTGTGTGTTGCGGTACTCTGCTGGTCCGTGTGGGTAAGGATTCCCGTCACTCGGAGTCGCTTGGCAAGCCTAATGTTTGCCCCTTTTGGTCAGCAGCTGTGTCCTTCTCGTATCAGCTCCTTTGCTGAGTGTCTCCCGTCACTGCCCTGAGCGCACGGACCGGGCGGCGCTGTGACGTCAACGCGTTTCGCCGTGATTCAATGACGTAGCTTCATCTTTGGACGTTCATTGGTCGGTTGCCTCACTCCCTTCTTATTGTGTTTTTCGCTGAGGATCGCCGCCAATGGAGGATTGTTAGGTGATTGAAGGGATTTTAAGCCAATCGAAAGTGGCTGATTATTCATAACGACCTATCTGCTGATGTAAACATTGTAGTTTGTTTTTAACGTAGCAAGTGATCGGTCATTTTTCTTAGGAAAATATCCTAGCGCATATTGAGAACCTCCCTGTCTTTTGGTGGAGGTAATAGGGAAGAAATGGTCTGATGTGGGTGAGAACAGAGGAATATACATAGGGCCGAGAGGGGGACCATCACCATAGTTATTTAAGTGGTACCAAGGCCAAGAAGGAATAAGAGGAGGAAAAACACCCAGGTGTCATGCTGACTGTTTACACGTACATACATAGACTCATCAGTTTTAGCACGACAATATGACAGCAATACAATAGATCTTATTTTGATTATTTCTAAAGGGAGTTAATCTCTATTTAATGTTTTGGTGGCACTGCCCTGGTAAAAGAATAAGATAGCCTATATTTTATCCATGGGATAAATAGTTTCACTATAAATGTAATAAGTAATTGAAAAATGAACAATGCAGTAATCCTGGCTCCCATCATATGGTGTATTAAGGAGGACACTCGCTATGGTATAATTTACCCTGTTTTCAGGGTTCCAGGAATACTTGTAGGTTCAGTTCGGTGTTTAACCCCACCGGCACCAGGGACTTTAACCTGTATACCCACCACTTTTCTTTTTGGAGGAGTACACGGTCAAAGTCTCCTCGTCTGGTGGGCAACTTTAAGGCGTATATACCTTTGATTGTTAGTCCCTCTGAGGAACCTCCATGGCACTGAGCAAAATGTTTAGCCAGGGGTTTTTCAGGTATCTTGCCTTTAGTGTTAATTTCCCTTAAGTGTTCACCGAATCGTACCCTCAGAGGTCTCTTAGTTTTGCCAATGTATATCTTAGGGCACGGGCATGTGATTAGATAAATCACTCTTGATGTTGAACAGTTAATGAGGTCGCGTATTTCATATGTCCTTTCATTGAGAGCATCTGAGAATATGGAGGTTCGGTGAACAAAGGGACACATTTGGCATTTATTACAGGGGAACATGCCCTTTGCACGTGGATATTTTGATAGCCAGGTAGGGTCTGGTTCTTTAACAAATTCGGATTGAATCAACATGTCACCCAAATTTGGGGCTCGACGTGCTACCATCTTGGGAGAGGTGCTGACAATCCTAGCCAGCTCAGGGGTATTTGTCAAAATTCCCCAATGTTTTTTTAGAATAGAAAAAACCTTGTTCCACTGAGAGCCATATGCTGTTATCACTCGTACTGGCTCATCTGTCTGTATCTGTGACTCCTTTGTTGTTTTTGTTCCCTGTAAGAGGCTCTCCCTATTTCTAATGGCTGCCTTCTTTCTAGCCCTCCTGAGTTGCCTATGAGAGTACCCCCGTTCTCGAAATCTCATGTAGAGTTCACTGCTCTCCCGTTTGTAGTCAGCTACGTTAGTACAGTTCCTTTTGATCCTGAGGAATTGTCCTACTGGTATTCCATTTTTTAGCCATTGTGGGTGGTGGCTTGTTGCCTCCAATAGTGTGTTTGCAGCCGTTTCTTTTCGGAACGTGCTGGTGTTCAGTTGGCCCTTATCTAATGTTATCTGTAGATCCAAGAAGGACAATCTCCTCTGGTCAAATTGGTACGTTAGTCGTATGTTCCGATCATTGTTATTCAATTCATTTATAAACAGGTGTAGTTCATCGAGGCTACCACTCCAGATCACCAGGACATCGTCAATGTATCGCAACCACGTTTTAACATGGCGGCGGTACAGAGGCGAGGTGTAGACGTCCACCTCCTCCCAAAGGCCCAAGTGTAGGCATGCATAGGCTGGTGCCCATGCTGCACCCATAGAAGTGCCTCGTATTTGGTGATAGTATGAACTCAGGAATTGAAAAAAGTTATTTGTCAGGGTGAAATCTAGGAGTTCAACCAAGAACTCATTTTGTGGTTCAGACTCTGGATAGGTTTCCCTCAAGAACCATTCGACTGCTTGAAGTCCCTTGTTGTGGGGTATTGAGGTATAGAGTGACTCGACGTCTACACTAACCAGAAGGATCCCCTCTAACTGCATGGTCTTATTAATTTCCGTAATTTTGGCTAATACATGTCTTGTGTCTCGAACAAAAGATTTTAGATTTTTTACCATGTCCTGTAAAAGAGAGTCCAAATATCGACCCACTCTTTCCAAGGGACCCTGACAGGCCGAAACAATTGGCCTGCCTGGGGGGTTTTTTAGATTTTTGTGGACCTTAGGGATGATGTAGAATGTGGGCACGTTGAACTCTCTCACCAGTAGGTATTGGAACTCACGATTTGTCAGTAATCCCTCATCCTTTGCCTCCTGTAATTTTCTGTTTAGTTCAAAGACTAACACAGGAAATGGGTTATTTTCAAGTCTTTCGTATGTTGTGGGGTTAAACACCGAACTGAACCTACAAGTATTCCTGGAACCCTGAAAACAGGGTAAATTATACCATAGCGAGTGTCCTCCTTAATACACCATATGATGGGAGCCAGGATTACTGCATTGTTCATTTTTCAATTACTTATTACATTTATAGTGAAACTATTTACCCCATGGATAAAATATAGGCTATCTTATTCTTTTACCAGGGCAGTGCCACCAAAACATTAAATAGAGATTAACTCCCTTTAGAAATAATCAAAATAAGATCTATTGTATTGCTGTCATATTGTCGTGCTAAAACTGATGAGTCTATGTATGTACGTGTAAACAGTCAGCATGACACCTGGGTGTTTTTCCTCCTCTTATTCCTTCTTGGCCTTGGTACCACTTAAATAACTATGGTGATGGTCCCCCTCTCGGCCCTATGTATATTCCTCTGTTCTCACCCACATCAGACCATTTCTTCCCTATTACCTCCACCAAAAGACAGGGAGGTTCTCAATATGCGCTAGGATATTTTCCTAAGAAAAATGACCGATCACTTGCTACGTTAAAAACAAACTACAATGTTTACATCAGCAGATAGGTCGTTATGAATAATCAGCCACTTTCGATTGGCTTAAAATCCCTTCAATCACCTAACAATCCTCCATTGGCGGCGATCCTCAGCGAAAAACACAATAAGAAGGGAGTGAGGCAACCGACCAATGAACGTCCAAAGATGAAGCTACGTCATTGAATCACGGCGAAACGCGTTGACGTCACAGCGCCGCCCGGTCCGTGCGCTCAGGGCAGTGACGGGAGACACTCAGCAAAGGAGCTGATACGAGAAGGACACAGCTGCTGACCAAAAGGGGCAAACATTAGGCTTGCCAAGCGACTCCGAGTGACGGGAATCCTTACCCACACGGACCAGCAGAGTACCGCAACACACAGCAGGACTTAGTGGATATCCCGCTTCTGCAAAAGGAACGCATCAGCAGCCTTGGCCACTAGGACTAGCGGTCTATAGTACCCCTGAGTAGGAGCAGCGTGGAAGTCAGTGGTAACGTACAGCCAACAACTAACACTGTTCAATATTAATAGCACTTGTGTGTTGACTACACCATAAATTTACGGCTTAAAGTGATTGCACTACTGCCTGAAACTTTGATTGATCGTTGTCTGCTCATGATACCACAGCATATTTGACATCAGTTGGAACCAGTATCTTTAACATCTCTACAGGTTATCAAGGACTTCCGGACTAACCCACATGGTTAATACAGCAATAGGATCAGTTGCATAATACTGCCCTATATCCAATTTATAGGAAATTATTCCTGTTATTCATTGCGGAAGGAATTCCACCCTGCCCCTCAAACACTACTGGTTTCCTTCTTACCCACTGTGTCCAACACTCTCCCATTGCATTTTGCCACAGGGTCCTACATTTTAAGCCTAAACACCAAATTGAAACCCCCATTTGGGTGGAAAGTCACCAACTTAATTAGACTGATTGACTCCCCCATAAGGCCAAGTGGTAAACTGCAATATGCCCTGACCGGGTAGCATTAAATGTTTTCTTAATGTAATGTTTGTCCAGTCTGTCCTGTCTGGTTTTCTAGGCCTAATTGCAGTACCCATTTCAAGTCACAAATTAGTTTTTTGTGTACCATTTTTAAGCGCAAGACCAATAAAATTGATTTTATCACTACATCATTCTGTACTCAATTGTTGCATGAAGTAACCCCTTTTCTTGAACCCGTTCTATTGGGTTCCTCCTTTCCCTTGCCCCTTATGTGATACTGTATAGTAATGGTTACAGCAACAACACCCTAACGGGTTAAAACTACTAAACATATAGATGATTTAGCATCTGTGTACTCACGTCCTCCCCTTTTTCCTCCCATCCTGCCTCCCCTTCCCTTCCCCCTTCCTTCCCCCCTTTTCCCCCCATCTTTTGATACTTTGATAATTGTGACTATCAAGGTCACTTCCAGGGAGTACACCATTTAAAATAGTGGATTACCAACACACATTTTCTAATTAATAGGGATATGGCATTTATGTTGGGTGAGGATATTGAACAAGAAATAAGGACTGCTTTTCAGACTGACACACCCCAAGCTGTACATCAAGGAGAAGAGATAAAAAATAAATTTAAAGAACATAAAAAACTCCTTGTGAAACACCTAAACAGAAAGTGGGATGTGTCATCACTGGAAACGTATATAACCCATAGAATAGTCCCAAGAGGTCTACGTGAGAAGACGATTCCAGCCGAACACCTCCATACGGACAGTTTCCTTCCAAAATGGAAGGAACTGTGTGTTAATCATGGTTTGGCGGTGATGCGATTAATAATTGATGAAGAGAACGTCCAACTTAAAAGCATACAAGAAAAAATACAGGAAAGTGCCCGGGGTCTGGAGATCTTTAAGGATAGCGAGGAGTTTGCTAAACAAAACGAAATTCTCAAAAAAGAAATTGAGAAAACGCAGCTAAACTTAAAGATCACCAAACAGGGAAAATTCCGCCGTGACTTAGCAGACTTTGAAAAAGATGAGGTGTTTGACCTAACAATACGCAGAGCACGCAGCAGGTCACGGGGACGTGGACCCCGTAGGCAATCCAGACCACAACGTAGCAAGTCGCATAGTGGATCAGACGACGACACGCACAAAATAGTGACTTTTTTAGAACGAGAGGGGGAGGAACAAACCAAAGATCAGAGTCCGCCCCCACAAAGCCAAAAAGGACCCAAGAACTCAAAACCCAACAAAGCAGTCAGAGAACGAACGTATACCAGAAGTCAAAAACGATAACAGAACCAACTAAGGAACAGGTGCCCCCCAATGAGAAAGATATGAAGATAGTTAACCTATCAAATAAGACACTTACCACAGATCATATTAGCCTACTTAAAAAAGGTATGACCTTCTCTCCAGTTAGCAACATGGATGAATTCATGGTGTTTAAGGATATCACCCTATTTCTGAGGAAGGTTTTCTTACGGTCACTCTATGAGAATAGTACGACAACCCCGACAATAACCTTAGGGGTAGATGATCAGAAAGCAATTGAGATATTGAACTCTCTATTAGAAGAGAATGAAGGACCACTAATGACAGCTGCCCCAATACGGAGACAGGCTAATCTTAGAATAAGATCACAAAAAATGCCTCCCCTATCCAAGAACAGGTGGCTTAAGCTGTTCTTGGACATGGTACAAACTGACTTGACGAAAATAGACTGGACCAAAAGATCGCCAGATAATCTGACAGCGGGTGAACGGGCCGCACTCCAGGACCTTCAGAAAAGCCGTAACATAGTACTAAAGAAAAGTGACAAGGGGGGCAATGTTGTCCTCCTAAATCAACAGGATTATGAGAGGGAAGCAAAGCGACTCCTAAATGATACCACAACATACGAAAGACTTGAAAATAACCCATTTCCTGTGTTAGTCTTTGAACTAAACAGAAAATTACAGGAGGCAAAGGATGAGGGATTACTGACAAATCGTGAGTTCCAATACCTACTGGTGAGAGAGTTCAACGTGCCCACATTCTACATCATCCCTAAGGTCCACAAAAATCTAAAAAACCCCCCAGGCAGGCCAATTGTTTCGGCCTGTCAGGGTCCCTTGGAAAGAGTGGGTCGATATTTGGACTCTCTTTTACAGGACATGGTAAAAAATCTAAAATCTTTTGTTCAAGACACAAGACATGTATTAGCCAAAATTACGGAAATTAATAAGACCATGCAGTTAGAGGGGATCCTTCTGGTTAGTGTAGACGTCGAGTCACTCTATACCTCAATACCCCACAACAAGGGACTTCAAGCAGTCGAATGGTTCTTGAGGGAAACCTATCCAGAGTCTGAACCACAAAATGAGTTCTTGGTTGAACTCCTAGATTTCACCCTGACAAATAACTTTTTTCAATTCCTGAGTTCATACTATCACCAAATACGAGGCACTTCTATGGGTGCAGCATGGGCACCAGCCTATGCATGCCTACACTTGGGCCTTTGGGAGGAGGTGGACGTCTACACCTCGCCTCTGTACCGCCGCCATGTTAAAACGTGGTTGCGATACATTGACGATGTCCTGGTGATCTGGAGTGGTAGCCTCGATGAACTACACCTGTTTATAAATGAATTGAATAACAATGATCGGAACATACGACTAACGTACCAATTTGACCAGAGGAGATTGTCCTTCTTGGATCTACAGATAACATTAGATAAGGGCCAACTGAACACCAGCACGTTCCGAAAAGAAACGGCTGCAAACACACTATTGGAGGCAACAAGCCACCACCCACAATGGCTAAAAAATGGAATACCAGTAGGACAATTCCTCAGGATCAAAAGGAACTGTACTAACGTAGCTGACTACAAACGGGAGAGCAGTGAACTCTACATGAGATTTCGAGAACGGGGGTACTCTCATAGGCAACTCAGGAGGGCTAGAAAGAAGGCAGCCATTAGAAATAGGGAGAGCCTCTTACAGGGAACAAAAACAACAAAGGAGTCACAGATACAGACAGATGAGCCAGTACGAGTGATAACAGCATATGGCTCTCAGTGGAACAAGGTTTTTTCTATTCTAAAAAAACATTGGGGAATTTTGACAAATACCCCTGAGCTGGCTAGGATTGTCAGCACCTCTCCCAAGATGGTAGCACGTCGAGCCCCAAATTTGGGTGACATGTTGATTCAATCCGAATTTGTTAAAGAACCAGACCCTACCTGGCTATCAAAATATCCACGTGCAAAGGGCATGTTCCCCTGTAATAAATGCCAAATGTGTCCCTTTGTTCACCGAACCTCCATATTCTCAGATGCTCTCAATGAAAGGACATATGAAATACGCGACCTCATTAACTGTTCAACATCAAGAGTGATTTATCTAATCACATGCCCGTGCCCTAAGATATACATTGGCAAAACTAAGAGACCTCTGAGGGTACGATTCGGTGAACACTTAAGGGAAATTAACACTAAAGGCAAGATACCTGAAAAACCCCTGGCTAAACATTTTGCTCAGTGCCATGGAGGTTCCTCAGAGGGACTAACAATCAAAGGTATATACGCCTTAAAGTTGCCCACCAGACGAGGAGACTTTGACCGTGTACTCCTCCAAAAAGAAAAG
This sequence comes from Lithobates clamitans, assembly GCA_037952925.1. Lineage (NCBI taxonomy): Eukaryota > Metazoa > Chordata > Amphibia > Anura > Ranidae > Lithobates > Lithobates clamitans. The sequence continues at coordinate 5,776,393 of JBBGZY010000787.1, read as the reverse complement.
TGGTGGGTATACAGGTTAAAGTCCCTGGTGCCGGTGGGGTTAAACACCGAACTGAACCTACAAGTATTCCTGGAACCCTGAAAACAGGGTAAATTATACCATAGCGAGTGTCCTCCTTAATACACCATATGATGGGAGCCAGGATTACTGCATTGTTCATTTTTCAATTACTTATTACATTTATAGTGAAACTATTTACCCCATGGATAAAATATAGGCTATCTTATTCTTTTACCAGGGCAGTGCCACCAAAACATTAAATAGAGATTAACTCCCTTTAGAAATAATCAAAATAAGATCTATTGTATTGCTGTCATATTGTCGTGCTAAAACTGATGAGTCTATGTATGTACGTGTAAACAGTCAGCATGACACCTGGGTGTTTTTCCTCCTCTTATTCCTTCTTGGCCTTGGTACCACTTAAATAACTATGGTGATGGTCCCCCTCTCGGCCCTATGTATATTCCTCTGTTCTCACCCACATCAGACCATTTCTTCCCTATTACCTCCACCAAAAGACAGGGAGGTTCTCAATATGCGCTAGGATATTTTCCTAAGAAAAATGACCGATCACTTGCTACGTTAAAAACAAACTACAATGTTTACATCAGCAGATAGGTCGTTATGAATAATCAGCCACTTTCGATTGGCTTAAAATCCCTTCAATCACCTAACAATCCTCCATTGGCGGCGATCCTCAGCGAAAAACACAATAAGAAGGGAGTGAGGCAACCGACCAATGAACGTCCAAAGATGAAGCTACGTCATTGAATCACGGCGAAACGCGTTGACGTCACAGCGCCGCCCGGTCCGTGCGCTCAGGGCAGTGACGGGAGACACTCAGCAAAGGAGCTGATACGAGAAGGACACAGCTGCTGACCAAAAGGGGCAAACATTAGGCTTGCCAAGCGACTCCGAGTGACGGGAATCCTTACCCACACGGACCAGCAGAGTACCGCAACACACAGCAGGACTTAGTGGATATCCCGCTTCTGCAAAAGGAACGCATCAGCAGCCTTGGCCACTAGGACTAGCGGTCTATAGTACCCCTGAGTAGGAGCAGCGTGGAAGTCAGTGGTAACGTACAGCCAACAACTAACACTGTTCAATATTAATAGCACTTGTGTGTTGACTACACCATAAATTTACGGCTTAAAGTGATTGCACTACTGCCTGAAACTTTGATTGATCGTTGTCTGCTCATGATACCACAGCATATTTGACATCAGTTGGAACCAGTATCTTTAACATCTCTACAGGTTATCAAGGACTTCCGGACTAACCCATATGGTTAATACAGCAATAGGATCAGTTGCATAATACTGCCCTATATCCAATTTATAGGAAATTATTCCTGTTATTCATTGCGGAAGGAATTCCACCCTGCCCCTCAAACACTACTGGTTTCCTTCTTACCCACTGTGTCCAACACTCTCCCATTGCATTTTGCCACAGGGTCCTACATTTTAAGCCTAAACACCAAATTGAAACCCCCATTTGGGTGGAAAGTCACCAACTTAATTAGACTGATTGACTCCCCCATAAGGCCAAGTGGTAAACTGCAATATGCCCTGACCGGGTAGCATTAAATGTTTTCTTAATGTAATGTTTGTCCAGTCTGTCCTGTCTGGTTTTCTAGGCCTAATTGCAGTACCCATTTCAAGTCACAAATTAGTTTTTTGTGTACCATTTTTAAGCGCAAGACCAATAAAATTGATTTTATCACTACATCATTCTGTACTCAATTGTTGCATGAAGTAACCCCTTTTCTTGAACCCGTTCTATTGGGTTCCTCCTTTCCCTTGCCCCTTATGTGATACTGTATAGTAATGGTTACAGCAACAACACCCTAACGGGTTAAAACTACTAAACATATAGATGATTTAGCATCTGTGTACTCACGTCCTCCCCTTTTTCCTCCCATCCTGCCTCCCCTTCCCTTCCCCCTTCCTTCCCCCCTTTTCCCCCCATCTTTTGATACTTTAATCTGTACAATGCCATTTTGCTTATTAAACATACATTATTGCCCTTAGATATACTAAAGTCCAGAAAGGAAGTTAAAAGTCACTTACAAAGTAAACAACCTATATGCCTTAAGTTAATCAACACCATAAAGTAAAGAGTAAAACTGCACAACAATAGTGATGTTTTATTTTCCCCTGTGTTAGACTATGTTCATACCATTATCAAGATATTATCAAGACATAAATTAATTCCATAAGCACATCAGCATTCCATAAATATGATGTTGCTTAAAAATCCCTCTAGGCAAAATGTTAAAATTTCCCACTGAATATGATGAATGCTTAAGAAGCCTGTACATGAACAAGATACCAAAGTAGGTAAAACATTCCACTTAAAAGCTAATTAGATAAATAAAACAAAATGCAAGATTTCTCTAGCTTTGTGAGGTAGATTGTCAAACATAACCTGGCCTGACAATGTCTATGGCCCCAAATGAAATATTTCCTACTCCGGATGCTAAAGCCAGGGCTTTTCTGTGAAAGTCTTGGTTCCCTTCTCTGGAGTGCCTTTTTCATTTACTAATGGTGTAACTTCTAGGGTTAAATTACATTATATTGTTGGTATCACTGACATTGTGTGGTTAGTCCATGGATATTTATAAAGAATAGGTTCCAGAGAACAAAACCAAGATCTAAAGGTAACATCAGGGATAAGGAGAGATCTTCCCTCAAGATCAAAGCAACAATAGAAACCTAGAAGGGAATCAATCAAACGAAACTTAAAAAATAGAAAAGTATTTTGGAGAGTTTATTTTTAATTGCTCTGCTCTACAAAATCAACACTTTCAAGTCACTCAAGTTTAAAAAAAAATGATGCAGTACAACAAAACAAAAAACAACATTAACAAGAGGAGATGCTTTGGCATGTCTCATAAGACTGCAGCCATTTCATAGAAGAAAGTTAATGCCTTTACCAACCATGACTCATCCTCTTTCCTCAATGAATAAGTGAAATCATATTCCAGGGATGAACTCCCTGGTCTGATAATCCTTCACATTCATATTAGATAGGAATTGCACAAATCTGTCAGAAAGAATCAGAGACTATAAAAAGCTATCCCATTTCATTAGCACATAAAATAGTTAGGATCTAATGTTATTGTTAAACGCGCTTTTATGTTAAAGTGAGAATGTAATGGATTTCGAGACGTAATTTAGTATATCTTGAAAATGTACGATTATATATTCATTTCTAAGAGCTTGTAATGTATCAGGGCATTTAAAAGAGGGATTGATGTGCTAATGTGAAGTATGGAGCTTGCCGTAGGGTTCCTGTAAGTAAAAAGGAATGAAATGTCTTGTAAGTGTACTAACCAATTCTAATATACTGTAGGGGCTTCTCTGTAGTTCAATGATCTCAGTCTTTTGTAATTAACTTATACCCACCATCCTTTATACCTCCTCCTCTTAATTTCAACACAAGAACTATGATGTAAACAAACATAATTGAATGTAATTATTATCAATTTTAGTTGTCAAGACAAACTTCATTTAGCACCTCATGCTGCCTTTGTATTCACAACAGGATGTATGATTCACATGAATCCACAAAATACATGAACACAATGGCCTACAGAGGTGTGAATATCATATTAATACTATCTATGGTACCCTATGGTACTTGCAACACCAGAAATCTATAAATAATTTAAAGAAAATGCTTTACCGATAAATAAATATTTAATAATAAAGTAATAATTACAGATACAAAGCACACATAATCTAATGTTGGTGCCTCTAGTGTGTGCTTTGTTCCAACAATGCTCCTGTATTTCAATGTATAGATATACTATAGAGGAGTCCATTAGGATTATGGCATGCAAACAGCTAGGGGACAGTGCAAACATGTTACATATTCTACCATAAAAACAAGCATGAATGGAGGAATCAGGCTGGAAAACTCTTTAGCAGACTCTGCATTGTTCAAGGTATGACCTACATATAGGTCAGTCAGAGCTAATCTTACCACATATATGGTAAAAACTATTCTCACCACTTGCTGATGTCTCATTAATAACAAATCAGCCAACACAGTACATTTTGCCATAGACAATCTTTTGAGATAACATCAGATATTTCTCATTGACTGTCAGTCAGGTTGAGTCTCCAAAGCTGTTGAAGTACATAACCCTTTAGTGCAGCCAACTAAAATGTAACTGTATAATTAAGTCATCGGAATACATGAAAAGGTACTGTAGGTGAGCACATTGTCTAAATATCTGTAGCATACTTTATAATATATATATATTTTTTGTGTTGCCACATCTTCACAAAGTAAAGATAAAAGACTTACTGGCAAAGTGGTAACATTTTTTTGTACTAAACAAACCAAGGAACAGGATTAACCTTATTTGAGTTTAAATATAGCTAAAGCTAATGGCACAACTGTATTTGTTTACACCTCCTTCTAAAGAGCAAAGTTCTGATTTTGGAGTTTTTTTATCATTTAAATTTAATTTGACATTTTTTCTGGTATTATATGTACCCTAAAAAAAACATCTGAAATGCAACAAATGAGAAGGCAATCTATATAGTATTTTTGTTGTTTAGATTTGTCATTATTTATCAAAATAAGCTTATAACATAATATTTACTAGTCACTATTAGATTAATAGTTAGGATTTCCCACAAAGTAGTACAGCAATTAAATCGGGGAAGCCACTTGGGTGAGTGGTGAAATGTCTTTATTGTTACAGAACAAGTCAGTCAAGTTCAATGTGGCTTACTACTTATTAGCTATAGCATTGCAGTCTGATGTCCATTGTATGTATACAACCCTTATGCTTAAATCAGTCTGGAGTAATAAAACTGATTATAGTTGCTTTCTACGCATAACTATCAACCATATTGCTGTCACCATGACTTCTACAGAGTTCTTTTGTTCTGCGACCAAATACTTTACCAGTTAATTTTGTGAAAGTGCTCATGTCTGTTCTGTGCTAAACTAAACAGTCAATCAGAATTCAATAAAGACCAGGAAGATCCAGATCTGTCACAATATACAGAGGTGGATTTTATCAACTTCAATCAATTTTATCAACTTCTTGTACATCAAAATAACATGAGCATTCACACCAAATCATGTTTCTATTGTAAACTGTGTTGTTCTGTTCATTATATTAGATTACCCTGTGACATAGTTGAACATTATATAGATCTAATTTGCTAAAAATTAATAATAACTACAAGCCTGAGCAGCATGCTTCTAAAGGCCACATACATATATATATATATATATATATATATATATATATATATATATATATGTATATATGTATATATATATATATATATATATATATATATATATATATATATATATATATATATATATATATATGTATATATATATATATATATATATATATATATATATATATATATATATATATATATATATATATATGTATATATATGTATGTATATGTATATATATATATATATATATATATATATATATATATATATATATATATATATATATATATATATATATATATATATATATATATATACATATATACATATATATATATATATATATACGCACAGTATACTATACTGTAAATCTAGACTTTATAGTTACTGAAGGTACTGAAGGAAAAATGTATGACACATCTAACCAGAGTCCCCTAGTTATGACACGTTCTGCAAGTTCTAATGTGACCATGTTCTGTATTCTAAGGACATCCCCTTCGAACAGGAATTATTATATATAAAAAGTATGACTTGTTAAATATGTTCCACCAAACTTCTGTACTGACACACAATATGTCATTTTAATGCATATACACTTGCCAAAATATGCTTAATGCATTCAGGCTTCACTTGGAAAAAAATAGAGGAACTGAATGAATGAAATGAATATTGTACAGTGTAAAAGAATTTTAGGAAATTACATTGTACTAATTAGATCTAACTTTACTCTAAGAGGGTGATTTAGCAAAAAATTGACAACCAGCAAACCTGCATTCACATTAAACCATGATCCATGAAAATGTAAAAAAAAAACCTCCAGACTCACAGTCTTTTCTTGTCTTTTCTTGTTCTATTACAGCCCATCACACCTTCCTTAACACGCTGTTATATTTGTTTTCTGTTTTTAGGAAAGCAATAGACTCAAGTTGAACATTTCTCTAGGTGGAGCACCTAGGATTTGTATTATAATTTCTGAATCGTTGAAGTGAGCCTGCTTAGCAAATTGTGTAAACTGATGATAATATTGGTGTGCAGACATATATATATATATATATATATATATATATATATATATATATATATATATATATATATATATATATATATGTGCCAATCTTCAAGTATTACTGTGTGTGTGCAGTATCCAAAACTCTAGCTATCAAAGTCAGCACTAAGCCTAGTAATGTATTGAACTATTACCCACCCATCCCCATCATTACCAGTCCAGTGGTACAAATTAAGTGCAAGTAGAAGCTTAAATGAGTTGTAAAGGCAGAAGGTTTTTTATCGTAATGCGTAATTCTATGCATTACGATAAAAAGCCTTCTGTGTGTAGCAGCCTCTCCAGCATCCCCTAATACTTACCTGAGCCCCATCTCTGTCCAGCGATGTCCACAAATCCCTCGGCCATCCGAAACTCTCCCTCCTGATTGGCTGGGACACAGCAGTGGTGCCATTGGCTCCCGCCGCTGTCAATCAAAGTCAGTTAGCCAATCAGGGGAGAGAAGGAGTTAGGCCAAACTGCAGCTCCATGTCTGACTGGACACACAGAGCTGCAGCTCGGGTCGGGTGCCCCCATAGCAAGCTGCTTGCTGTGGGGGCACTCGACAGAGGGAGGCACCCGAGAAGAGGAGGATCTGGGCTGCCCTGTGCAAAACCAACTGCAGGTAAGTATCACATGTATGTTATTATTTTTTGTTTGTTTTTTTAAAACAAGACTTTACAATCACTTTAAGCTGACCATATACTACTGGAATCTTGAATGAATATTTTGCACAAATATTCATATAAGAATCCACACAAAAATTCTCATCAGTACATTTAAAGACTTAATGAATGTTAGTCGAAAGTACTTAAAAAAAAGGCTTTCAACATTTTGCAGTGAATAGACTTTCCCATATACATTTCTTAGAGAAAAAAAATCCATCCTGATGCTTTACCACTTCAGCTCCGGACCATTTGGCTGGCCAAAGGCCAGAGCACTTTTTGTGCTTCTGCAGTGCGTCACTTTAACTGACAATTGCGCAGTCGTGCGACGTGGCTCCCAAACAAAATCAACGTCCTTTTTTCCCCACAAATAGAGCCTCTTTTGGTGGTATTTGATCACCTCTGCTGTTTGTATTTTTTGTGCAATAAACAAAAAAAAATATTTTTTCCTCAGTTTAGGCCGATATGTATTCTACATATTTTTGGTAAAAAAAATCACAATAAACGTATATTGATTGGTTTGTGCAAAAGTTATAGCATCTACAAAATAGGGGATAGTTTTATGGCATTTTTATTAATAATTTTTTTTTTACTAGTAATGGCGGTTATCAGCGATTTTTATCATGCATGACTGTGACATTATGGCGGACACGTCAGACAATTTTGACACATTTTTGGGACCATTGGCATTAATACAGCGATCAGTGCAATTAAAAGTGCATTGATTACTGTAAAAATGTCACTGGCAGTGAAGGGATTCACACTAGGGGACAGTAAAGGGGTTAAAGTGTGTCCTAGGAAGTGTTCTAAATGAAGGGGGATGTGGACTGTGCAGGGAAACTAACAGATTGTCTGTTCATACTCTGTATGAACAGAGGAACTGTCAGTTCTCCCCTTAGAGAACGGAAACTGTGTGTTTACACACACAGTTCTGGGTTCTCCGTGTGCCCCGAGCGATCGCGGGAGCCTGGCGGTGATGGAGACCGACAGGCACTCGCATCAGTTCGGGGGGCGAGCAGGGCACGTGCGAGCATGCCCCTGGTAGTGCACACACGCCCCCCAGTGGCCGCCAATGGTACCGACGTACCATGATGGCGATTCGCGCAGCTGAGCCATGTTGCCACAGTATAACTGTGGGGGCTGGTCGGCATGCGGTTAAAGTTTCTTGTCACTGTGATAAGAAATGAACATTGATTTGACCCCACTAAGAATTAGAACATTGCACAAACATTCTTAGAACAAAAATTAACGCAGTTAAACCTTTGATTGCCCTAGATGTTAATCTCTTCTCAGCCAGTGTCATTAGGACAGTGTCAGTGCATATTATTATTAATATTAGTGTCACTGGTGATGTCAGTGGTGGTTAGTCAGTTGCTACTCAGTGTCAGTTAATGTCAAATTGCCCACCCCACTATCACAGTCCCGCTATAATGCCGCATACACACGACCGGACTTTACGGCATACTTTGCCCGGTAGACTTTTTGACGGACTTTACGACAGACTTTCCGAATGAACGGACTTGCCTACACACAATCAACCAAAGTCCGATGGATTTGTACGTGATGACGTACGACCGGGCTAAAACAAGGAAGTTCATAGCCAGTAGCCAATAGCTGCCCTAGCATTGGTTTTTGTCCGTCGGACTAGCATACAGACGAGCGGACTTTTCAACCGGACTCGAGTCCGTCGGATAGATTTGAAACATGTTTCAAATCTAAGTCCGTCAAACTTTTGAGAAAACAAAGTCCGCTGGAGCCCACACATGATCGAATTCCAGTACGCTGGACCAAGTATGCCGTAAAGTCTGTTCGTGTGTACGCGGCATAAGCCGTTGATTGCCGCCATTGCTAGTATAAAAAAAAAATGTATAATTTCAGTATATTTACCATATTTTGTAGACGCTATAACTTTTAGGCAAACCAATCAATATATAGTTATTGGGATTTTTTTTTACCAAAGACATGTAGCAGAATACCTTTTGGACAAAATTTATAAAGACATTTGATTTTATTGGATATGTTTTAGTAGAAAATGCATTTTATTTATTTTTTTTTAAATGTGGGTCTTTTTTTGTTTACAGTATATCGAAAGAAAAATAAAAAACCCAGTGCTGATCAAATACCACTAAAAGACAGCTCTATTTGTGTAAATAACATGATATACATTTTGTTTAGCCTGGTCAGGAAGGGGATACAATCCAGAGCTGAAGTGGTTAAAATTCAAATCCCCAGCCACTTGTTGGGTATTTGGATTTTTTTAAATACCAAGTTTCTGTTCCACAAGCTATGCCCGTTCCTGGGTGCAGTGTGGAAGTTTTAGTTTGCCTCATCTGCCAGCTGCCCGTAGCCAGTGGCGAGGGGAAGTGGAGAATGTATAACCCCGTCCCCTTTTTAAACACTGCCATGTAGTGGCAGTTCAGCACAGTTAAAATTTTCCATGCTGTGTGATGTCCTTCATGCTGCACCTCATCACATTACAGCCACAATGTGAAGGAGGTACCAGTGCAGCTGTAGACAGTGAGGGGATGTGAGGAGTGAGTAACTCCCCCCTAATTACACACACTGTTCAGAGGCAGTTTTGGTAAAAATGTTAAATGCAGAATTATGTCCTTGGCGCTGCATCTCAAGACATAACAGGTGGGTGGCGGCATGTAGACAAAAATCCTTGCATTTGCCCTGATCATCAGTCACATGTTGAGTGTAGGGAGATGACCAGACAGTGCTGCTTAACTGCAGTAAAGTCAAGTCATGGTCTGGCTGTGCTCTCTGGTAGGGCTTTGTAAACCTCAGAACAGGATGGACAGAATTACAAATCCTTTAGCAGGTATGTATTGTGTTAGTGTAGTTTGCTCAGCTTTAACTAGGATACCTGTAAGCAACATTGCTTACACACTGCAAAAAAGAAAACAAAATGATTATATAATTTGATTCTGCTGACGTACCCTATTCACTCAGGTTAAATGATGAGTGCACTAGAGTGAAGAAAAAAAAATATAACCTATTATATGAGGGTCTGCATTAACATATTCTTTGCATGAAGGTAAAACAACCTTCTGTGTGCAGCAGCCCCACCAATACTTACCTGAGCCCCCTCTCAATCCAGCGATGTCCATGACAGCCTTGCCTCTCAGGGGACTCGCACTCCTGATTGGCTATTGGCAGCCAATGAGCCAATCAGGAGATGGAGGGGGCAGGGCCAAGCTGTGGCTCTGTGTGTGAATAGACACACAGAGCAGCGGCTCGGCTCGGGTGACCCCAAGCTGCTTGCTGTGGGGGCACCCGAAAGGAGAGAGGAGCCTGGAGCGCTGGCATGGGACCAGAGAAGAGGAGCACTGCACAGAGCAGGTAAGTATAACATGTTTATTATTTTAATAAAAAAAAAAAAATTAAAGCTTTACAATCACTTTAAGTTGTTGTTTGAAGTATGTTAGCACCAAATCTGTTCCAAGCCCTTTTGAGTTGCCGTTACTTCTAATTGTGCAACACCCAGCATGTCTTAACAGTCACGCTAAATTTAATACATCGCCTTGTGTTTATAGCACAAATCTCCTGCCTTATATTATAGCTTTCTTCAATATATATATCATTGGTATTTAGACATTAAAATAATAACAGACCAGCTTCAGTCCCGTCAGATGAGAGATCATGACAAGCACCAATATTTCCAGCTCTGGTGAGTCAAGCTACCAAATATTAGAAAAGTGAAAAATGCTGCTACATCCATCCATGTATTACACCCATTAAGGATCAAAGTCAGGAGATTCTTTCCAACTGTGGAGGTTAGGAATAAAGGGAGAAAAATAAATCTAGCACCTCTAATGTTTAACATAAGGGCAATTTATAAGATGGCATGGATTCTGTATCAAGACATAATTGCTTACAAAGCCTTGTAGCTCAGCATTTGGAGTCTGGGCATCAGATTCATCATTTTGATGAGACACGGAGGAACCATTGCTGTTTGAATCAATGCTCTTGAGATTAGTGATGTGTTCTATATGGGGACTTTTCTTCCTTCAGATGTGTCACTGTAAACTTTTCATCAATCAGACTGTTATCTCTCCTATCCCTGTCTCATAGGTTTCTAATGTCCCCTTATGATTGTTCTTTTTTGTCTCAAGTGAGGTCTCTCACTCCCTTTCGCTGCTCCATTGCTCTACAAATACTCGGCTTCCTTTGTATAAAAATAAAAATCTCTTTTCTTATCTGCTGCTATTCTCTTAGCTTAGTGTTTGTCTTTTGGATCTCATCCCAATGCTTGTCTGGTCCTCCAGTTTCTTTTGTATGTGTCTTTGCCCTATCTTTTATTCAGTATAGGTTACAATGACAGTGTCAAGCTTTGTTATCAGCCCCGGCACGTGTGCATTTCTTTGTGTAAAAAGAATATATTTGATTTTTACATGGCTGCAGATTAGCAAAAGCAGGTAATATATTACAAGACATTTCAAAAAAACGAATTATTGCTTACTCATTACACAAAGCAATTTATGTTTTTGTTGATCCTGTTGGTTTATACTGAGAACTCTATACTGAGAGCTGTTCTTTTTCAATAGGTAATCCCTGCAGTATACTCTACCACCTAAAATGTGCTTCGATCTGGCTGAAATAATTTGGTTAGCTTTCTCAATAAATAGAAATTGTGAAATATAATTGAAAAATGTCAGGATAGCATAGATATCCCATGGGGTTTGTGTAATAAGTGACCATATTTTCATTTTTAAATATACTATACAAAATGATGATTTTCCTTGACGGTAATCATAAATGAATTAGCTGAATTTGTTAATAACAGCAGGCTCTAAATGCACCCACACCAGTGGCAGACATATTAAAAAGTAATAACTGACAAGTCTCTGATGTTGAATGGGACATAATCTCTGATCACTTATCGTTTCCTGATGTGGAAGTTTTTAATAAGTTTTCCATGCAAGAAATACAATATGAAGACACTTTATGCTCGTTAGAGTTTATGTAAACTGTAACAATGAACTTCCCTTATTTGCTCCCTTTGAGTCTGTTAAATATACCACTGAACATGGTTGGATATACCTGTTTGCAAAAAAATATCCATTGGTCCTGCCAGAAATCAAGTGAGCTTGTAACTTACTCTGATTTCTGTGGTGTTATCTTGTACAATGTTATCAACTTGACCTAGTTCACCACCATGAACAACTGCCCCTCTCCCTTTGTGTTAAAGGGGTTATTAGAGGGGGAGGTGTTCTGTAGTCATAATATACTACATCCCTAGGGTAAAAACACTGCTCCTCCATAGATACAGTACAGTGAATGACTGTTGCTACCTTAGGAAAATAAGTATGTTATTGGCAGGATCGCCAGGTGAACAAAAAGGAAATAAAAAATGAAAAATAATTCAGCCACCACATCAAATGCCTATTAAGCTGTGTTATATTACACTTTTGTTCCTGTCTATAAGCCTCAGACTTAATAGCAGCCTGTGAGGGTGTCATCCTGATTTCATTATCTATGCAGCCATTGACCTGGAACAACATGCATCAGTGAAATCTGAAAAAACTTGTTCCAGGTCAACAACTCATTAGGTAACGAAGCCTAGCAGGACAAATGCATTGGAATAACACATCAATGGTAACTACTGTATGTTTATTGTCAAAGGTTCATTTAAGCAACTTGTTGGCTTATAGTGTTGGAAGAGGATACCACAAAAGTTTTCTCAATTTAAAAAAAAGCTGAAAAGCATAATTTTTAAAAAAAATTACAATTATTATTATTATGACAGAAACCATACAGCGCCAACAGTTTTGGGTTTAGAGGGCCCTGCTCATGAGAGCGTACAATTTAAAATTGAGGGTAACGTTACATAGGTAATATATAGTATGTAAGGTATGAGCTGTTGAAGAAAGTTATTTAGGTTTGGACAGAGTATGACCCCAATGTAGTGCTAGCCACTTAGCCATTGTGCTGAATAGCTGGAGTCTTCAGGCAACAGGTATGCCTACTACTCTGTTTCTCAGGATCATAGGTTTCCTCTTGTAGATGCCAGTGTGCATCCTTCTAGGTCCTTCTCTCTCCTTTCCAGGCTTTTCTCCTCACATCACAATGATATTTCACTTCTGTTTATCACTGCAGATCACCAAAATAATGCAGCCACTTAAGCCTAGTACGCTGGGTTGAAAGATAAAAAAACCTGACAGCTCAGGTCGGAGCCGCTGTACTAACAATCTAACAAACCCCCCCGCGCCAGAATACTCTGGTCAGCGCTTCTCAGCCATTGAGCCCTGATCGGGAGCCGGTCAGCCTCTGTTTTTTCAGCATGCACGTTGGACAGAAGCCACCTATCTTTTCTCTACAAATCCTGGTGTTTAAAGCCTTGTACACACAGGCTGAATGTTGGCCGTTTTTTTATTGAACCGGCTGATCTCGCCCGGCATTTATCGTGTGTACTAGGCTTTCAACACCATGATGTGTAGAGAAAAAAAGACGCCTTAAGAGTTCCCTTTACTGGAACTAAGGGGCCAACCCCTGAGAAAAAAACAACCCCACACCATGATCCCTCCTCCACCAAATGATTAGGACCAGTGCATAAAGCAAGGTCCATAAAGAGGGGGTGGAGGAACTTGACTGGCCTGCACAGTCCTAACCTCAACCCAACAGAACACCTTTGGGATGAATTTGAGCGGAGACTGCGAGCTAGGCCTTCTCATCCACATTAGTGTCTGACCTCACAAATGCGCTTTTGGAAGAATGTTCAAACATTCCCATAGACACACTCCTAAACCTTGTGGACAGCCTTCCCAGAAGAGTTGAAGCTGTTATAGCTGCAAAGGGTGGGCCAACTCAATATTGAACCCTACGGATTAAGACTGGGATGCCAGTAGCCTCCCTGGCGGTTTTCCCGAGTGTGGCCTGGGGTTAAAAATCAGGACCATTAGCGGTAACCCTGAGCCACACTCTGGATTACATCGCAGGATCCTGGTGTGGCATTACTTACCTTGTCCCCGGGATCCTGCGAAGTCCCCCGCAGTGTCCGCGGGCTGTGTCCTCTGCCCGAAGCCTCTCTGTGCCAGGCTCCGTTCCCTGCGAGCGTCGCGATGCACGGGGGCGGAGCCTGGCGGCAAATTCAAAAAAATTTCAAAATCATAACACATACAGTACTGTAATCGTACAGATTACAGTGCTGTATGAAATGATTTCACATCCCTTTTGTCCCCAGTGCTTTGGCCCATGCCCTGCATGCAGTTTTATGTGATATATACTGTTCTTTCTGCCTGGAAACTGGAGATTGTCCATAGCAACCAAAAAGTGTCCCTTTACGTCAAAAATCGCTTTAGACCAGCTGGAAAACAGCGATAGTAAATTAGAACACTTGCAGAATTGAGCGATAGTGAATCGTGGGGAAATGTATTTTATTACTATTTATTTTTATTTTTTTTAATTATTTATTTTTATTTATTATATTATAATTTATGTTTTTGTGTTTCAAACTTTATCATACCCGGGATATCTACTAGACTCTTGTTTGGACAGATTTAAGTGTGTTATTGTTAAGAATTACAGACCTACAATCTAAAACGCCAAATTTCCATGCAAAATAATGGTACCGCTTTCAGCACCTAAAATCCGAAAAAATCATACCGCCAGGGAGGTTAAAGTTCAAATGTTTTAACCAATTCAATAGTTTCTGAAGAGTTTGGTGCTGCCTGTCATTTCCAATGTCTAGTAATGTTCTAGCAGCAAGTAGTATGTGAGTAACGACAGTATGGCCATACAGGGGAAATTGTCTATACCTAGATCCAATATTGCCAGTGCTGGAAAAGGTGATAGTAGAAAACCAGTTATCTCTGCTATAGGTTGAAAGATTCTCCCCCAGAAGCTATTGAGGTGTTTAATGTTGTAATTATTTTCACTTGATATACAGTTTAAAGCTAGGTTCACACCTATGCAATTGGTGCAGCTCATTTGAATGGGAAATGCAGGAAAAAACGGTTCCTGAACCTTTTTAAAATTGCAAGGTGCTTTTGCACCATGCAATTTCCTGCACTTGTAAACTCGCTGTGTTTTCATATGTGTGGGGGTCACATTAAGAACTAATGGCACCCTGAAGCATCTGTCAAATAGCATGGTTTGCTTGTGGGTGTGGGAAAGTGTGTGATTTTCACACATCCTCACACCCGTATAGGTAAATCTAGCCTTACTATTGCATGCTGGAACTGTTTATATTGTGAAACAATGTGACTATGGTTACCTAACTTAATAAAACCATACTTTTCTTTCCGGCATCACATCTCTTTCTGTATTGATAGTGCTTTTTGGACTGATATTATTATTTGTATACTTGAGGCCTTAGTGCTCTTTTGAATAAAAAAAAAACCTAATTTGCAGTTTTATTGTAAAATTAAAGAAAAACCATGTATCTCCTTTGACAGATATACAGAAAATGAGTATTGATTTTAAACACATTTTATTATTTTTGCAATGATTTTAACTGAAGGCAGATGTCAAAACACACAACACTAAATTACCCATAAGGGCTTTATCAAACAAGTTTGAAAACTGAATAGCACAAGGGAGAATGAAAACTTTTAAATGAGTTATTTATTTTAATAAGAATAATTTTTCATCTTCAACATCTTGCAAGCATAAAGAGACATGAGTGAGGATTTTAAGAAGCAGAAGAAGAAATTTGCACTAATACATATATAAACACCTCAGGACAGAATAGAGACTGTACAAACTATAGACTGAAGATTAATAAGGAAACATATGTCCCTATGTGCCTTTGTAAGTCTGGCTATAAAGTAGCCCAGAAATATAAGGGACATAGAGGGGATCGCAAACACATGAAATCCCTACTAGCAACTTCCCCTTCCTCTGATTGGTTGAGTTAGAGATAGTTACATTATCCTTCCACCTCTCCACCCCAGCCAATCAGGGTAATCCCCATACTGCTGCTGGAACACAGCGCTGCATACTGTATTTAACTGATGCTACATACAGTTTATACAGTGTTGATAGTGGGCGCATGTGTTAGTGATTTCTATTGCTGTCTGTGCCTTCCCTTCCTTTCATATCTCTGCTGTCCCTGGGATAAAAAGTTATGAGAAATGGAGTCACATCATTAGAATTACGATACTGCCCTGTTTTAGTAAAAAGTAAAAAAAAAGTGTATTTGGAACTAGCTTTTAAAGTGTTACTAAATCCAGAACCCTGCATTCACTATATGTAGTCTTCCACAGTACATCTAACATTAAAATGCAATTGTTTTAGTAAATATAAACTGCTAAATACTTTTTCTCTTCAGAAGTATATAGCAGTCTTGTGATTTCTGTCAGTGTCCGGCCGAGCACTGGTTAAAGCTTGTAGGAGGAATTTCATTCTCCTCTGACTGTTCTATGAGTCTGCATGACTCCCAACCCTCTGTCTGGACAGTGCCAGTTGGCCCTGTGCTGATCACATGCACCCTCCCAAGAAAAAATGTGCATGTGCAGAGTGCCCCCAAGGCCCTGTACTCTCAGGAGATGGATTGGGGACAGTGGAAGAAGGGATCTGAGAAGACAGGATAAAACAGCCTTTTTACACAATGAGGAGGATTAACCCTCCACATGTGAGTATAACAAACATGCTTTACTGTATTTACAGACTGATTTTACTGTTGTGGGTTTGGTAACACTTTAAGTCCCTGAGGTCAAAAACCTTTACCATAACTTTGGTCATAGCTCCCAGCTGTTCCTCAATTGGAGGGACTGACTGCTTTTCAGAACCAAATCTATGTACTGTACTGTTTAATCACCAAGCATATCATTTTCATTCATATTTCGGTATATCTGACTTTACAACCACTTTAAGCACTCATTTTTGTGCTTTAAAGTGGTTGAAAAACCTTATGCCGCGCACACACGATCGGACTTCTCATCGGAAAAAGATATGACGACTTTTCCAACGGGATTCTGCTCAAGTTTGCCTTGCATACACACTATCACACAAAAGTTTGCTGAAATTACGGCTGTCAAGAATGCAGTGATGTACAACACTACCACAAGCCGAGAAAATGAAGTTCAATGCTCCCGAGCATGCGCAGAATTGTTTCCAAGCATGCGTAGGAATTTTGCGCGTCGGAATTGCCACAGACGATCGCATTTTCAGATAGGAACTGTTCCCGACTGAAAAATTGAGAACATGCTCTCAATCTTTTGCTGGCTGGAATTCAGCCAGTAAAAGTACAATGGAGCATACACACGGTCGCATTTCCCGACGAAAAACTCTCATCGCTCTTTTGCGGGCTGAAATTCCGATCGTGTGTACATGGCATTACAATCCACTTTTTGTTACAGGTAAACCTATAATAAGGCTTACCTGTAGCTACTCCAGATATCTCCTAAACCTGTATGGTTTAGGAGATATCCCCTGTATCTGCATGTGCCGATGTCATCGGCACATGCACACTGAAGCAAACTGAAGCAATGGCACATATGTGCCGTTTGCTTCAGTGAGTGTGCCGTTGCTGGCGGCTCCCGCGGGCATTTGCAGGAGTGATGTCATTGCGGCTCCGGCCAGTGCCAGAGCCACGATACCCGGAAGTAACTCCGGGGAGAAATGTCGCCGGCCGATGCTGTGTACAGGCACCGCAGCGGGGGCTTCAATCTCAGGTGAGTATTACATAATGAGCTAGTATGCTATGCATACTAGCTCATTATGCCTTTGTCTTGCAGGTCTTTTTTTTATGTGGGTTTACAACCACTTTAAGTTGGCATGGTCCCTGTGATACGGTGTGTGACAAGGGTGTTCATGTGCCTGTTCTAGAACATATCCCTCATTCCCTTTTCAGAAGGTTGGGATGTTTGAGGTTTATCCTTGTAACAGCTATCTTGTCCTAGAAATTACCAATAGAAAAGTCTTGGTTGTTGTAATGTGAATGTTACTTGTCCTTGGCTACAACACATAATGCAATTCAGCCCCTGGCTACTGATAAAACAGACTGTGTACTGTAAAGCTGGATACACACTATACAATTTTCTTTAGATTTTTTTCCTTTAGATTTACCAAAACTAGGACTAGAAAACAGAAGTTCAATAGCCAGTAGCCAGTAGGTTCCATCTCGTACTTGCTTCAGAGTATTCCTCGTTTTTGGTGCGTCAGAACAGCATACAGACGAGCGGTTTTTCCGATATTAATTTGTTCCATCAGAACAATCAGTTCCATCTGAATTTTCAACAGAAAAAGTCCGATGAGGCATACACACGGTCGGAATATACGATGTAAAGCTCCCATGTCTGTCTGTCGGAAATTCCGCTTGTGTGTGCGCGGCGTAAAGGAAATCAAACAACAAAATTTGTATAGTGTGTTTCCAGCTTTAGCCTGCCTTTCTGCGTGCAACTGACTTATTGGTGTCTAGAAATGAATTGATAAGTAAGAAAACTGTCCATCTACTTTTCTGAATAGCAGTTACTGACACACATGGCAATCATGACAAGTACTTCACAAAATAACAATTATTCAGCAGAGAATAAAAAGAATGCACAAAAGTAAGTTCAGTTATCCATGCCAGTAAATCTGTCTTTGAGATTTTACGAATGCATTTTCATTAAGTAACCTACCCCGGTGTTATCCTTTAATAGACTATCAGCAGTCCATATAATGTTCCCTCTAAATGGCACAGTTTGCTTTACACTAAAAAAAACGAGGTCAGCTACAGAACCAAGACAGCCTGATGTTTCTGTTGGAAATAATAAAAGGCATTATTCTTTATTTAAGCATGATAAGTAAGAATAATGAAGTAAATCAAGAAATGTAAAAACCATAAGGTCTCTGAGCTTACAGGAGAATTTATAAAGCCAATTGTTCATGGTTGGTAGCCCCTATTCTTGCACAGCTAATGCTTAGTCTCTTGTAATCCCGCTTGGTTGATTGGTGAACATATTGATGGAGCACCCCACACACACACATTAGCTGTATTGAGCAGTGAGTACAGAAAGAAGATGGGAGGTTTCCTTGCACGCTATGCATCATTTGATAGAGTATAAAGCAGTCACTATCCAGCCATTTTATGAAGCATTGCTCCTTCATGAAAACAAACATTTCTCTGGCACTCTTTTAAGCTTTCTTCATTTTTATGTGAATTTCTGAGAAATATTTCAGTGATGCCCAATTCTTCTTTTTCTCTGTCACATTCATCTCCTTAAAAGTATTGTAGTGTTTTTTGCTGCAGTGCTCATGAAAGGTCATACAGAAAAGAGAGTTTTGAGTAGTTGGATGACAAGGAAAAATGATAGCCTCTCTGTCTTTTGCTGGGACCTGCTAAGCACGCCTAATGGATGTCAGAAATTCTGTTTTTATTTCTCTGCGCTCACTAAAGAATCAGAGCTCAAGTTGACTGTGACTTTACCCATATGTGGAAATTATCTATGTTTATAGGAGAAGCATGAAGCGTTATTACGTTTTTGATGTTTTTCTCCTAGCAAACAGGGAGCTGCTGCATTTTTTATGTAATGCAGGCTTGTTTTTAAAGCTGAATTCCAGGAAAACATTAAAAAAAAACATTTAATTCAGTAGTATAATTAATTAAGTAGTAATTCCAGGAAACGAGTTAAAGCATTCAGTTAATTACTAATACTATCCATTTAACTCAGCCAAAGACTAAATGTTCTCTTCATAAGAACTCTTTGTAATATCCTGCAGAAAAATGACCCACTGCTCAATAGTGCACTCTAAAGCTGGCCACACACTGGTTGAAATTCAGTTGGACAGTGGCAGTCCCCTTGTGACAGAAGTCAATAGTTTAATCGACATCTGTTGAATGGACAAGTTGGAATTTTTTGACTGCAGCTTCTGATCAGTGTATTCTGTCCTGATGGGGGCATTCCTCCATCCACCTCGTCTACCTAACAGATGGATGGCTGTTTGCCATTACCATGCTTGTGTGTGTGTGTGTGTGTATAATTGTTATTTCATTAACCTGCAATTTATGATTGATATAACCTTTTAGTGTTTTAGTGTTTATATGTTTATCATTGCATTTCAAAGAGAAATGTTTGAGTCCATGGAATTATTCTTTGGAAGATCAGGAAGGTTTTTAGTTCCAGTGTGGTAAAACTGGCAATGGTTGCCTTCGCGTTATCTGTATTTAAAGTAGTTATCAGCAAGGTGTCCTGGACATACGGCTTGTTGCATGCTTTGATTCATCTGTACCTTTGTAAGTGTGTTTTTAGCATTTGTTATAATAAATTTCATCCATGGAATCACACTATGAGATGCTTTTTTTGTCCACTCATCCCTATGTGAGCATATCTATTAAACATACACAGGGAGGTGGAAGAGGAGATACAGGATATCACCCACAAGGATTGGTTGTGAGTGCAGATCTGATAGGGGAGCATGAGTGATTTTCACAACCATTCACCAGCTGGTTATATCTGCATGAATTTCTAAGCACAAGTCATTTTGAACTGGGACTACCTATATGGAATTATGACATTTTTTTTTATATACAGTATCTCACAAAAGTGAATATTGTAAATATTTTATTATATTTTTTCATGTGACAACACTGAAGAAAGGGCACTTTGCTATAATGTAAAATAGTTAGTGTACAGCTTGTATAACAGTGTAAATTTGCTGTTCCCTCAAAATAACTCAACACACAGCCATTAATCTCTAAACCGCTGGCAACAAAAGTGAGTAGACCCCTAAGTCAAAATGTTCAAATTGGGCCCAAAGTCTTAATATTTTGTGTGGCCACCGTTATTTTCCAGCACTGCCTTAACCCCTTGGGCATGGAGTTCACCAGAGCTTTACAGGTTGCCACCAGAGTCCTCTTCCACTCCTCCATGAGGACATCACGAAGCTGGTGGATGTTAGAGACCTTGCGCTCCTCCACCTTCCATTTGAGGATGCCCCACAGATGCTCAATAGGGTTTAGGTCTGGAGACATGCCTTCCATCTACGGATGAGGGAGGCCACTGTGTGTGCTCTGTATTCTGTACCCTTCCCCAGATCTGTGCTTGAATACAATCCTGTCTGGAAGGTCTACAGACAATTCCTTGCACTTGGCTTGGTTTGTGCTCTGACGTGTACTGTTAACTGTGGGACCTTATAGGGACAGGTGTGTGCCTTTCCAAATCATGTCCAATCAAATAAATTTAAACATCTCAAGGATGATCAGTGGAAACAGGATGCACTTGAGCTCAATTTTGAATGTCATGGCCAAGGCTGTGAGAACTTATGTACATGTCATTTTTTGTTTTTTTATTTTTAATAAACGTGCAAAGATTTCAAACAAACTTATTTCACATTGTCATTATGTGGTATTATTTGTAGAATTTTTAGTGAAATAATGAATTTAATCCATTTTGGAATAAGGTTGTGATATAACAAAACGTGATAAAAGTGAAGTGCTGTGAATGCTTTCCGGATGCACTGTATTTATTATTTGTTTTTCTGTATATGAAATCTTTTTTGCACATACACATTTTGTACACTGAGCCCATTAGCACATTATGCTAACACAAGTGGATGAATTTAATACATATATATATGTGATAGGTGAAACAATTGTTTATTTCTGCACACAGAACTTTTTAGAGACCGGGTGTGTAAATTCTTTTTTATGTTTTGGTTTTGGAGCCACATCAAATTCCAAGAGGTGACACAATGGTTTGAAATATATATGTTATAGCATTTTATTTAATGAGCTAGTACACGGTTATTTTTTAAATTTTATTTGTATCATTCTTTTATGGATATTACACACTAATATTAGGCAGTGCCACTAATACCTCTCTTTCTATCCATTTTTTGTCTACATAAAAGTTGCACAGGGAAAACCTTATAGTCACACAGTAGGGTTGGTTTACTAAAACTGGAAAGTGCAAAATCTGGTGCAATTGTACATGGTAGCCATCAGCTTCTAGCGTCAGCTTGTTCAATTAAGCTTTGGCAACCAAACCTGTAAGCTGATTGGTTTATATGCAGAGCTGCACCAGATTATGCACTCTCTAGTTTAAATAAATCAACCCCATTGTTAGGAGACTAACACACCAAGGCAGCAGCTTTAAAAAAAAACCCTCTCTGCTATATGCAAGCCAATTAGTCACAAAGCAGTACAAGAAAAAAGACCAAAAGAGAGAGAGGGATTTTAGTGAGTAACAAAAAATCCGGTATTCTTTTATGTTTATTGACAGACACAGCTTCTCTTTATTCTTGACCATGGGGATGTCACAAAGCAGTGCCTCAATGATGGGGTGGGGAGGCAAAACAGGAGCCAACAGGCAACCTACTGAAAGAAACCTCCCACTGAGAAAACAAGGAACTTCTAACAGCCCCCTGCAAAAATCTTTCTGTCAAGACAAGCATCCGAAGATGCAAAAAACAACTTATAGTTTTTCAGTAAATTATTGCAAAGATATGCTTGCAAACTTAAGACACAGACGCCTGATGTTTAAACACCTAAGAGGCACTTATTGCCCTAGTAGAGTGTGTCATAATGAGGAAGGTAGGTGCCCCATCCACTGTCTGCCTCATCCATTGAGAAGTAGTGGCAGAGGAGGCTGTGAGGCCTATACTTGGACCATCCATATTCAAAGAAAGAGGATCCAACTCCGGAAGCAAGCCTCAGTGAACAGGTACACACAAACCACCCAGACCATGTGCCAAGGACACAGTGAAGGTAGGACAATGTCGTCATCAGATGAAAATCCGGCTTGCATATAACAGAGATGGGGTTTATACCAGCTAGGGTTGCTCATGGGCAATGCTGTGTTCTTTTCCTGCCTAGTGTTCTACTCCTGAAGGTGGTGCTTTAAAGCCAAGGTCAAGAATGAAGAAAAGTTGTGTCCATCAATGAACATAAGAGAATTATGTATTTACACATGCATGTATATATTAAAGGTATGAGAGATGCATACACATGAATCCCCATGCACACCACTGCAGAAACCTTGTTTTCTAACAGAAACGTACATTAAAAACCCCAGTGCTAAGATAGTAATAGTGATCATGCTTCATGGAGTTGCCCATGTCAAAGGAGCCTTTGTGCATTTGCGATAGAAACAATTGAGTACTGTCAGTGATACATTTTTTATTTGCACTAACATATCATTTTTCAGGACAAGCTTTCAGGGTAGGTCCCCTTCTTCAAGGTCCAAGTAGTAATAATTCCCAAAGTTTTAGCAGAATGTTAAAAAAACTAAAAGAAAAAAAAAACTTTACAAGCTTTATCAAAATCAAGATATAGCTGGGAGATCCTTCAGATCCTTCAGATCCTTCAGATATAGACACATCCCTGATTACACAGAATCATAATGATGGGTTGTGTATGTGAGCTCAGGATTGTGGGAGACACAGGTATACAATGTGCAGGATCAGCTTAATGCTGTTTATAAATGTCACATACCGTGTTTCCCCCGAAAATAAGACCTACACCGAAAATAAGCCCTACTGTGATTTTCAGGGAGGGCTGCAATATAAGCCCTACCCCGAAAATAAGCCCTAGTTTAAAAGTTTGTAAAATTCAAAAATGCACTTTATTGTAGTGTTACTGTATATACTGTGAACTGTGTACCGTTTGTTGCTATGATTAATGCCTTCTGTTCGGCGCCGCTTGGCACTCAGCTTATCCCCCACTGCTTTCCCCCTCCTCTTCTCCCAGCTGTCAGCGGGGATCTCAGCCCCCCCTGCAGTGCTCAGAGTGGGGAAGGAAGCTCCGGCGGGCCATGTAAGCTCTGAGCAGCGCTCAGATGATCCTTTCTGATGAATGATGAATGATCATTGCTCTCCTTTTCACCTATTCTGCCAGCAGGGGGATCTTGGGCCCCCCTCCCTCTGCAATGCTCGGAGCGTGCCCTGGACTGCTCCAAAAAATTAAGGTCAGTGCGGGAAGAGAGGATCAGTGGGTCACGACGCTGTAACAGGGTATTTATCACAGATATATTGCAGAGAAATGCACGGTTTGCATTGTGTAATATGGTGCATTTTGGTATTTTTTACACCCACTTTTACTCAGTTCCACTGGCCTGACAGGCAGGGAGGGAGATGGTGAGAGAAGGCAGCACATGTCAAGCCCTGCCCCGAAAATAAGTCCTACTGGGTCTTTTCTTGCCAAAATATAAGACCCGGGCTTATTTTCGGGGAAACACGGCAGTTGCTTTTCCTTCATTATGCTTTATACCACTGGTGGAACAGGACAGGAATAACAAGCAGCAAGGTCATGTGATAGGCTGCTGCTTAGTCCCGCTGACCAACGCAGACTGTGCAGAAGAGCGGAGAGTTGGTGATCATGTGACCTGTACAAATCCTATTAAAACAAAGTGTATATTTGCAATTTATAATGTTCTGTTTTATGGATGGGTAATTGTGGTCTATGTGCCTAGCCTAAATCTACAGAGGAAGCATCAGGATTTATTGCACTCTAACTCTCACAAAGTACATTGCTGCATGACAAGTGGCCACTAAATGTGGTTAAATCTTTTTATGCACTTCTGCCCTGCAGCACTAGGGTTATCAGTTCAAATCCCAACCAAGACATGCTTGTAGGTTAATTGGCTCCTGTCTAAATTGGCCTTAGTATGTATTTGTATGTAAGTGAAATGAGAAGGGAACCTAATATTGTAAGCTCCTTAAAGGCAGGCACTGATGTGAATGTAGAGTGCTGCATACATTGTTGGCACTATATAATTATCTCTAATAAATAAAATACGACTGCATTATTTTGGTAGATGCTAAGAATTAGGAGGATAAAAAAATAAATAAATACATCTTATATTTCCTCTAAAACTCAGGAGCAGGTGCCAGCTGTTCTTTGCCCTTCTCTTTTTTATGGGAACCCTTGCCTCCTCAGTTCTTGTGCTTTTGGGGAGGGTGTGTGTGTGTGGGGGGGGGGGGGGCCCTTTGCATACACCACCTTGGTATAACATGTATTGTGGGGCAAATTACACAGGACCACTTTACTGCAACACACAATGCAAAAAGGCAATACTAATGCCTCGTACACACGGTCGGACTTTGTTTGGACATTCCGACAACAAAATCCATGGATTTTTTCCGACGGATGTTGGCTCAAACTTGTCTTGCATACACACGGTCACACAAAGTTGTCAGAAAATCAGATCGTTCTGAACGCGGTGACGTAAAACACGTACGTCGGGACTATAAACAGGGCAGTGGACAATAGCTTTCATCTCTTTATTTATTCTGAGCATGCGTGGCACTTTGTCCGTCGGATTTGTGTACACACGATCGGAATTTCCGACAACGGATTTTGTTGTCGGAAAATTTTATATCCTGCTCTCAAACTTTTTGTGTCGGAAAATCCGATGAAAAATGTCCGATGGAGCCCACACACGGTCAGAATTTCCGACAACACGCTCTGATCGGACATTTTCCATTGGAAAATCCGACCGTGTGTACGGGGCATTAAGATGCTAGCCACAGAATCATTACTGGTCTATAGTGATCTGGGATGTAAGGAGCAAATTCTCCACAAGATATTTTGCATGTATGTCCTTAGAAACGTATGGGCTCTGAGTAACTTCCAAGTCTGCCCCCTCCCCTTTTAATGTCAAAGACATATATTAAGAACACAGATGCTGGCTAAAGGAAAGGCAATACAGTATTTTTAAGATGATCAGTGCATGTATGTGATTGTATGTGCCCTTGAAATAATGGGTATGCAAGTGGGATACAAAGAAGACCTTGGTTTGTTTTAATAACAAAATACCTTCTTTTTAGCCTAATACCCTAAAACACAAATCTTTTCTAGGCTTTCAAGTTATTTTACAGCAGTAGCATTTAAGAAAAATGTTACGCTACATAAAAATCAATCATTATTCATTATCAAAGGACAAATAGCAAGTGACTTCCAGCAGATAAAACCTTTATGCACTCATATACCATTTCAGATAACAGGGACTGAATGCTGGACATCTTGATAACAATGGTTTCTGAAGTTGTATAAAATATCAGCTGGCACTGTATATCTCCCAGAAGAAAGGAACTTGTCGATAAGGTTTTCTCACTTTCAATAACTTTGATAAACAAAAATTCTGCAGCATTTTAAACTGTAGTTAAGTTTAATTTTATCCAAACTTTAAAGTGTATGTATAGACAAAACTTTTTTTTCAGTTTTGGGTAGAGAAAGGTTAAAGCCCCTGCCAGCTTTACATTTTCACAACCAGTATACAGCTTACTGATGGGATAATAATTATCTGACATGTCTGAAACATCTCCAAACTGGTCCTGATTTTATTTGATTTAACCTGCTGGTTGGAAGCTAAACAGTGGGGACCTTGAAAGTGTGAACAAGTTTTGCTTTTTGACTGCTGGTGATTGCTGGGTTGAATTTTTAGGTTCTTTTTGGGGCTTTTCCTTGTAGTTTTTAACACCTTTTTTTGTCACTTTTTAAACAGCTTTTTTTTTCTTTGCTTTCTTCAGCCTACTAATTAAAGGGGGTGGTTAATTGGTCACAGGTGCTTGAGGCCTATATAAACTTCTTTAGAACTCATTGTGAGCCTGCTCTTCTTTGAGCTTGCTGGAACTTAGACTGGACTAGGTGGTGAGTTAAAAAAACAGAGTTAGTGGAACTGGACTAAGTGGTTAGTTAAAAAACTAGAGTTAAAAACAAGAGGTTGTAACAGGGGTCAAGTATCTGTGTAGAGTGAGTGTGCACTTGTCTATTGTAAGTACATGAGTGCTGCGAGTGCACGTGTATTAAGCATTAGTGTCAGGTAGTACCTGTGTATTGTGAGTACCTAAGTGTTGTCTGAGTAGTGTGTGTGGATCGTTAGTACTTGTGTATTGTGTGTGTGTGTGAACGTGGGCCAGCGAGTACGCGCTGGTCAGCGGATGCACGTTCGTCAGCGAGTGCACGTTGGTCAGTGAGTGCACGTTGGTCTGTGAGTGCACGCTGGTCAGGGGGTAAACGTTGGTCTGCGAGTGCACGTTGGTCTGCGAGTGCACGTTGGTCAGCGAGTGCGCCTTGGTCTGTGAGTGCACGTTGGTCAGCGAGTGCACGTTGGTAAGCGAGTGCGCATTGGTCAGCGAGTGTTTGTTGGTCAGCGGGTGCACGTTGGTCAGTGAGTGCACGTTGGTCAGCGAGTGCACATGGGTCAGCGAGTGTATGTTGGTCAGTGAGTGCACGTTGGTCAGCGAGTGCACGTGGGTCAGCGGGTTCACGTTGGTCAGCGAGTATACGTTGGTCAGCAAGTGCACTTTGTTCAGCGGGTGCACGTTGGTCAGCGAGTGCACATTTTTTCTGCGAGTACACGATGGTCAGCGGGTGCACGTTGTTCAGTGGATGCACGTAAAGCAACCACAATGAGTACAATCTTATAACAGAGTATTCCAAAATACGTACTGTACATGCATTTTGGTACATACTAAGATGCAGCTGTGCCCTAACTCCATGCAAGGGTTGTGTTATTAAAACAATACATATAATGACCTTCTTTCATCCAGCACAGCATATTCTGTTAATAATAATAAGGTACACTAACATATGTGCATAATTGTTCTGGAAATGATCTCTGCCAGAAAAGAAACTTGGAGCCAGAAAGGATACGAGGCTCTGGGCACCATGAATACGTTTTATTTCCAGCTTGTTAATACATAAGGGGTTTATATAAAATCTGTGTTAACATTATTATGTGTGTCCTGGTTTCCATTGCAGTATTAGGACAGCTGTGCTCTCGTTGCGTTTAAAAAAGAACCATTGTTAGAAATAGTGAAATTATGAATACATTTTTTACATTACCATTAAATCATTAGTATTTTTTAATGTATTTTAAAAACAATAATTTATTTTGTTCATAAATATTTTTGTTCGAAATAGACGGTGAGTGCAGGCAGCATTGCTGCAGAGGTTGAAGGGGTGGGGGGGTCAGCCTGTCAGTGCTCAGACTATACGCCGCACACTGCATCAAATTGGTCTGTATGGCTGTTGTCCCAGAAGGGAGCCTCTTCTAAAGATGATGCACAAGAAAGCCCACAAACAGTTTGCTGGAAGACAAGCAGACCAAAGTCCAAGACGACCACTGCCTTGCTAAAGAAGCTGAGGGTAAAGGTGTCTCTAGACCTAAACCCTATTGAGCATCTGTGGGGCATCCCCAAAGGTGGAGGAGCACAAGGTCTCTCACCAGCTCCGTAATGTCGTCATGGAGGAGTGGAAGAGGATTCCAGTGGCAACCTGTGAAGCTCTGGTGAACTCCGTGCCCAAGAGGGTTAGTTAAGGCAGTGCTGGAAAATAATGATGGCCACACAAAATATTGACACTTTGGGCCAGATTTTGACATTTTCACTTAGGGGTGTACTCATTTTTCTTGCCAGTGGTTTAGACATTATTGGCTATGTGTTGAGTTATTTTGAGGGGACAGCAAATTTAGACTGTTATACAAGCTGTACACTTACTACTTTACATTGTAGCAAAGTGTCATCTCTTCAGTGTTGTCACATGAAAAGATATAATAAAATATTTACAAAAATGTAAGGGGGTGTTCTCAATTTTGTGAGATACTGTATGTGTGTATATAGTGCGCATATAGTGCACTTGCACCTGCAAAGGAGAGGGTATAAGGTATCTGCTTTTCTCTACTGCTATAGTAGCAAAATTGATTGCAGAGATAAAATTGACTTGGCCAAGTACATTACATTGTACTTATCCTTTAATTTACCAACTAATGTTTGTAGATGTTGGATCAAAGCCATCATAGTTGGATTACAGTATGTGAAATAGCTCTATTTGTAAATGATCAGGATGGGGAAGTGATGCTTCTGGATCCCGGATTAGAGCTATCTCCCATATACTTATGTGGGAATAGCCATCTTGAGTTGTATTAAGAACTGGGCGGGCATATTAAAAGTCAAAAAATAATGTTTTATTCCAAACAGAACAGATAGATATGATCCATATAGGTTTTCAACACATTTCAGTGTTCACTAGACATCCTCTACATCTGGGCTTTAAATATGATGTTGAAAATGAAGGGTTGGACTAAAGTGATGTGTGATGAATAATAAAGTGATTTTCAACCTCATAATCAAAGCCCTGATGAAAGGGAGGCATCTATTGATTCCTGAAATGCGTTGGTTACTAATACAGCTCATACCTATCTTTTCTATTTCTAAACTTAGACTTTGATCCTGGGTTTGGCACTTCATCCTATGTGCCTATAATTCTAAATAAAACTTATCATGCATATAAGTCTAATCATTCCTATAGGTAATATGTTTTGATTGTGCTGTATTACTCACTATCGAGTAATATAAATTATCAGGACATAAATATATTGTTCATGTTTACTGGACGTCACTGTTTTGATTTTAAACAACGTTCCAACTTTTTGTCCAGAAACTGAACTCCAGAGAGGGAGTTTCTCCCTGCAGATCCCCTCCACACTGCAAGAGTTACCTGCTCATTTTACCTAGACTAGACACCCAAAGTCACTTTTGTTTGCTGCCTGACTGGTTGCAGTTCTCTGACAGTTCTCTGACATCATTCCACACAATGTAAGACCATGAGAAAGTTATAGAGTGGAGGACAGTGCTGGGTGCATGGGGAGTGAGGTATATTACCTTTTTAACTCTCCCCCCAGCTTTGAATGAGCAAGAAAAAAAAAATTCCCCAGAATTCATCTTCAAGTTGTGGTGCATGCTCCATGATCAAGTTGTGATTAATGTGCTCCAGATAAAGTTGACCACACCAGTTGTATGTATATTCTCCATGGTATGTTACACATAAGTGCTGCCTTTATTTAGTATACTTTGGGTTAATGTATTATTGCAAAAGCATGACCAAAGTCTAAATTAATTTCCTATCAGACCCATATATTTGCATTTACTTACAATATCCTGTTGGGTTAAATATAACAAGAAAAATAGGAATGTAACTTCATCCTAACTAAGGAAGTGCAAAGAGCAATGAGAACATGCAAAATGCAGTAGCAACCAGAGGTCAAATAATTAAAATATGACTTACAATTGATCGCTATTGGCTACTGCCCTTTACATATTGTTCTTTGACTTTCTGAATACACCTGCA
This sequence comes from Lithobates clamitans, assembly GCA_037952925.1. Classification (NCBI taxonomy): domain Eukaryota; kingdom Metazoa; phylum Chordata; class Amphibia; order Anura; family Ranidae; genus Lithobates; species Lithobates clamitans. The sequence goes on along the minus strand of JBBGZY010000787.1, from coordinate 5,746,468 downwards.
AGTGCCTGAACCTCTTCACTTTATCTGGTTACTCATAAAATAAAATGTCATTCAAGAATAAAGGACTCTTGTAATATACATTAATTCAATTCAGGGCACACAATTATTGCAGCAACAATTTCATGAAGCTTCTATTGAAATTTGAGCATTATATATTGCCAGAGACTGATATTGTTTTTCATTATTATGTATGATTAAATGGATTATAAAATGACAGGATGCTATGAACAATTGTCATGTCTTCTCTGGGGAAAGAGGATACTTGTGGTGGGAAGATTATGAATATTATGTGATGAAAAGTATTTGGGGTTAATTTATAGAAAAACCCCTCAATGGAATTAGATCTGTAGGTGTCACCACACCAAAGTTCTCAATTTAATTATTTTACTTATCTTGTTATAGCTGGAGAAAAATGGTTTCAACATATCTCAAAGATTTGCATAATCATTTTACAGTCATCTGTAAGCTTATATGTAAGTAACTCCACTAGGCACCTTAAAAATGCAAAATATGTTTTGTAGAAAAAAAAAAAATACAGCCATCTCTTGTGAAGAAAAAAAAATATGGTGTCCCAATTCTGATAACCAGGTATGTGTAAAAGTTGTGTAAAACCTGAAATGTCCTCTATGTTTTATCTCCCATTCTCGCTAAATGACACCTGGCCATGTCTAAACAGGGAAAATAATCTCAGCTCCTGTAATGCAAAAGGAGCTCCCATCTTTTCTGCCCACACTGTGTTATTAGTCACCATATGATGGTGACAGAGGGTAGTGGTAAATACATATCATTTAATTAACTCAGGGTGTCAGGTTTACATCTACTGTAAAAAATTAGGCTAAATTTAGAAAATTAGATATTGCATAGGCCTAGACACATGGAACATGACAATTTCCAATGCCATCAGTTAAAGATTTTGGGAAGCTCCAGCTGGGTTCTGGGTGGTGGTGGTATGGGAAAGATATGCTGTGTCACCGATTGTGCATTCTATTTATAGTTATTCTTGTATTTCTGGCAGGCAACACATATTGCTTTAAACTAAGCATCTGTAGATGTTTTTTAGGTTTTTTAGTGGGGAAGATTTACAGTTTCTTTCATGAGTCCACTGTTCTGTAATGGAAGAAAAAAATCACTTTGTAGGCTTTTCTCTGCTCATGATTGCTTTGTTTTCAAGTGTGTTCCTACTGACTGATAGCAAAGAAATGGTAGCAGGATATGTATGCCAGGCCCAGGTGTGCCATAGCAGTTTAGAGGTTTTAATGGGAAAGTTAGTTGGGGGTTGCCAGGCACTGTAATGCCAAGATACACTCATGCCCTGTACACACGGTCGGATATTGATCGGACAACAAAATCCATGGATCTTTTCCGACGGATGTTGGCTCAAACTTGTCTTGCATACACACGCTCGCACAAAGTCGTCGGAAAATCCGATCGTACCGAATGCAGTGACGTAAAACACGTACGTTGGGACTATAAACGGGGCAGTAACCAATAGCTTTCGTCTCTTAATTTATTATGAGCATGCGTGGCACTTTGTGCGTCGGATTTGTGTACACACGATCGGAATTTCCGACAACGGATTTTGTTGTCGGAAAATTTTATAGCAAGCTCTCAAACTTTGTGTGTCGGAAATTCCTATGGAAAATGTGTGATAGAGCCTACACACGGTCGGAATTTCCGACAACAAGGTCCTATCACACATTTTCCACCGGAAAATCCTATCGTGTGTACAGGGCATTAGTGTAAGGGGGAGATGTTATTATAGGAGAAAGATGGACCTGATTTGCTATTGGATGGTGAAAGAAAATGACTGATTTCTTTTATTAAAGTTTTTATTTTGGGGGGATGGGGCATTTAACCTCCCTGGCGGTATGATAATTTCGGATTTTAGGTGCTGAAAGCGGTACCATTATTTTGCATGGAAATTTGGCGTTTTATATTGTAGGTCTGTAATTCTTAACAATAACACACTTAAATCTGTCCAAACAAGAGTCTAGTAGATATCCCGGGTATGATAAAGTTTGAAACACAAAAACATAAATTATAATATAATAAATAAAAATAAATAATTAAAAAAAATAAAAATAAATAGTAATAAAATAAATTTCCCCACGATTCACTATCGCTCAATTCTGCAAGTGTTCTAATTTACTATCGTTTTCTAGCTGGTCTAAAGCCATTTTTGATGTAAAGGGACACTTTTTGGTTGCTATGGACAATCTCCAGTTTCCAGGCAGAAAGAACAGTATATATCACATAAAACTGCATGCAGGGCATTGGCCAAAGCACTGGGGACAAAAGGGATGTGAAATTATTTCATACAGTACTGTAATCTGTATGATTACAGTACTGTATGTGTTATGATTTTGACATTTTTTTGAATTTGCCGCCAGGCTCCACCCCCGTGCGTCGCGACGCTCGCAGGGAATGGAGCCTGGCACAGAGAGGCTTCGGGCAGAGGACGGAGCCTGCGGACACTGCGGGGGACATCGCAGGATCCCGGGGACAAGGTAAGTAATGCCGCACCAGGATCCTGCGATGTAATCCCGAGTGTGGCTCGGGGTTACCGCTAATGGTCCTGATTTTTAACCCCAAGCCACACTCGGGAAAACCGCCAGGGAGGCTACGGTAGTTTAGTATAAATCATTTAATGCTCTTTATACTTTTTGTACTTTGTTTTTTATGAATTTGATTATGTACTGTTGCTTTAAATGTTGTTTGACTTTTTTCTTATTATTTGTGCTTTCCTAGCTTAAATCTGCTTTTGTAACAGTCAGAAGCTACCTAATGCCCACCGCTTCAACAAAAAAACACCAGGTTATTTATCTATTATATATTGAAAGATAATTATATTGCTGGTTGCCAAATTCCATTAGTTTAAGGGCTCATGCCACAGGACGTTTTTACAGCTGCTGTTAGGGGCGACTGATATTTTTTAAACTGATTTTAAACACCCCTTCATGTTAGTCTATGTGTACATGCAGACATAAACTGTCAGAGGCGTTTGGAGGCATAAGCGTTTAGGGGCAGTAGAAAAAAAAGTATAAATACTAAGGTCCTTCGCGCTTAAGTGAAACAAAAGTGAATATGGTGACAATCACAAAGTGAGTACATAAAAACTTGGAGTGGATAATTCATATGATGATATCTAAAAAGATTGCAGCGAAATCGGCAAGTGTACACATGGCACTCAAAAAATGGATAAGGATAAAGGGATTTCGCGCATAAAATCTATCATATAAATAAAAATCACATCTAACAATAATGATATGTGAGTGTGAGAGATGGCAAGTCTTAAATAAAGTGCATCAATAAAATAACTGTGCTGAAAAATCATATATCACAATAAAAAATCACAATAGAAAAATCAAAGAACAAATCGAATAGATGTGCAAAAATGCAAAACATGTGCAGTAAATGTGCAAAACTGCAAACAATGTAGTGTAGGATACTTCCAATAAATGGATATACCAAAAAAAGTTCATAGAAATGACCAAAAAAAGTTCATAAACAGTGGTGGTCGCAGAAAAAATAAAGTGATGGTAATAATAATGATAATCTTCATAAAACGACTGGCGACTCAACCAGGCTCTCTAAACTCTCACCTCAGAGATGGAAACAACAGGCATCAATGTATATCTTGCTTTGTTGTAATAATGGCTGCGTTCCCCTCTGCTTACTGTCAGGCACCTATAAAAATAAACTGGGAATTTTTCCACCTAGGCTGTGACAGCCCGGTGGGAGGAGGGGGAGGAGAGAGGAGGCCTCTGATGGTGTAGTATTTCAAATATTCAATTTATTGGGTATAAAAACAAGTGGTCTCTTACATAAAAACAGATAAAGTTCACATGAAAAGGAAGGAGCGGCGTCCGAGGCGCCTCCTTACGTGACTTCTGGTATAGTCAACTCTCTGCCACGCCCTACGCGTTACGTCACCGCTCGTGACTTCAACTGGGGAACCGGATTGGCCTGAGACGGATACTATTTGTATAATGAAACCGGAAGTAATGAAGCGGCCATTTTTGTTATGGTAATGTTTTCTCTATGGGACAGCGGCCATCTTAGAGGTGGCAATCTACATAGATCGCGGCCGCTCCGAGGAGGAATCAAGCTGAAACTTAAACTAACGCTATATCTGGAATCACAATTAATAGCAGTAATGTTACATATCTAAAAATATAAAATAATTTTAAAACTAGAAGCTCAGTCGACATACAAATAAATAATAACAAGTCACATATAACTCCGCCATTTTCTTGTGGATGGTAAAATTCTGTAACGGTGGCCATCTTTATGGTGGTTGACCCACTCCAGTCGGCGGCCATTTTTGGGTGGATAAAAGTTATTTTAACATTATATGTGTTGAAGTAACGACAGAAGTTTCACACAGAAATAGGAGAAGAATAATGATATTAAGGTTACATTAAACTAGTGGAAATGCTGAAGAATCAACATTGGGGTTTTAAAGTCGGCAAGTGAACTATGTACCTCAGTCACCAAGGAGGGGCCTCTTACATTATATTATAATAAGTACGGTGATCAATAGACTATTAAATTAGCATCACAGTATGAAATATAGATATCTCAATTCCTAAAATAAAGCATAATAGAGTGGTTCATAAAACCTACAAGAAAATATTAATACTGATAAACACAATAATCAAGTCTAAAAGCCAGTGACATAAATAAGTTTCTGAGATCTTAAAAATTACTTAAAAAACAATTTAAATCGAACTCCACGTTCATACCTCTAGGGGTTAATGTGCGTAGAGTGTGTACCCAGTATGATTCTTTTTGGCTAATACTTCTAATTTTATGGGTGCCTCTCCATGAACTTTTATATCTTTCTATCCCCCAAAATTGAAGATGTATTGGGTCCCTGTTGTGTACTGCTGCAAAATGTTTAGACACATTGTGTTTGGGGTTTCCTTTTTTAATGTTCTGTATGTGTTCCTTAACCCTAACTTAGCTTGTTAAGCTAAGCTAAGTTAATTGGATCCAGGTTCATAGAAAAGGGATATGAACACACACTGATAGAGAAACAAATCGAAGAAGTAATGGGTATGGATAGAACAAAAATGTTAGAAACCCATCCAAAGAAAATGTTTTCAAAAGAAACACCTATTTTAATTCTGGATTACAGTGTCCAACACAAACAAGTATCCAAAATTATTCAAAGACACTGGCATATTTTACAAAATGATAAAGATTTGATTAAAATATTACCAGAATCACCCAATATCATATATAAGAGGGCACCGACCATCAGAAATATGGTAGTCAAAACAGTGATCGAAGCCCCCCAACAAGCACCATACTCTTTCTTCACTGGAAAAGGATTCTATCCATGTAGAAACTGTTATGCATGTAAACACGCCCAGAAATTCCAAGGAAAAAGAACAGAATTTACAGCCACTACCACAAACGAAACATATGAAATTAAAGATTTTATTGGATGCCACACTGAGGGAGTTGTTTACGTACTTCAGTGTAGCTGTAAACTACAATATGTAGGACGTACGAAGAGGGCCCTTAAAGTTAGGGTTAAGGAACACATACAGAACATTAAAAAAGGAAACCCCAAACACAATGTGTCTAAACATTTTGCAGCAGTACACAACAGGGACCCCATACATCTTCAATTTTGGGGGATAGAAAGATATAAAAGTTCATGGAGAGGCACCCATAAAATTAGAAGTATTAGCCAAAAAGAATCATACTGGATACACACTCTACGCACATTAACCCCTAGAGGTATGAACGTGGAGTTCGATTTAAATTGTTTTTTAAGTAATTTTTAAGATCTCAGAAACTTATTTATGTCACTGGCTTTTAGACTTGATTATTGTGTTTATCAGTATTAATATTTTCTTGTAGGTTTTATGAACCACTCTATTATGCTTTATTTTAGGAATTGAGATATCTATATTTCATACTGTGACGCTAATTTAATAGTCTATTGATTACCGTACTTATTATAATATAATGTAAGAGGCCCCTCCTTGGTGACTGAGGTACATAGTTCACTTGCCGACTTTAAAACCCCAATGTTGATTCTTCAGCATTTCCACTAGTTTAATGTAACCTTAATATCATTATTCTTCTCCTATTTCTGTGTGAAACTTCTGTCGTTACTTCAACACATATAATGTTAAAATAACTTTTATCCACCCAAAAATGGCCGCCGACTGGAGTGGGTCAACCACCATAAAGATGGCCACCGTTACAGAATTTTACCATCCACAAGAAAATGGCGGAGTTATATGTGACTTGTTATTATTTATTTGTATGTCGACTGAGCTTCTAGTTTTAAAATTATTTTATATTTTTAGATATGTAACATTACTGCTATTAATTGTGATTCCAGATATAGCGTTAGTTTAAGTTTCAGCTTGATTCCTCCTCGGAGCGGCCGCGATCTATGTAGATTGCCACCTCTAAGATGGCCGCTGTCCCATAGAGAAAACATTACCATAACAAAAATGGCCGCTTCATTACTTCCGGTTTCATTATACAAATAGTATCCGTCTCAGGCCAATCCGGTTCCCCAGTTGAAGTCACGAGCGGTGACGTAACGCGTAGGGCGTGGCAGAGAGTTGACTATACCGGAAGTCACGTAAGGAGGCGCCTCGGACGCCGCTCCTTCCTTTTCATGTGAACTTTATCTGTTTTTATGTAAGAGACCACTTGTTTTTATACCCAATAAATTGAATATTTGAAATACTACACCATCAGAGGCCTCCTCTCTCCTCCCCCTCCTCCCACCGGGCTGTCACAGCCTAGGTGGAAAAATTCCCAGTTTATTTTTATAGGTGCCTGACAGTAAGCAGAGGGGAACGCAGCCATTATTACAACAAAGCAAGATATACATTGATGCCTGTTGTTTCCATCTCTGATGTGAGAGTTTAGAGAGCCTGGTTGAGTCGCCAGTCGTTTTATGAAGATTATCATTATTATTACCATCACTTTATTTTTTCTGCGACCACCACTGTTTATGAACTTTTTTTGGTCATTTCTATGAACTTTTTTTGGTATATCCATTTATTCGAAGTATCCTACACTACGTTGTTTGCAGTTTTGCACATTTACTGCACGTTTTGCATTTTTGCACATCTATTCGATTTGTTCTTTGATTTTTCTATTGTGATTTTTTATTGTGATATATGATTTTTCAGCACAGTTATTTTATTGATGCACTTTATTTAAGACTTGCCATCTCTCACACTCACATATCATTATTGTTAGATGTGATTTTTATTTATATGATAAATTTTATGCGCGAAATCCCTTTATCCTTATCCATTAGTAGAAAAAAAAGGCAGCCTGTGCGTTCAAGAGCAGAGACTGTTGAGCTCTTAAGCTGTGTTAAGTGTTTTTTTAACCACAGCGATCTCTCTCCTCCTCCAGTCAGTAAACTGCCCCCACAGTTAGAAACATTTAACCCCTTCATCGTCCCTAGTGGCAACCCCTTCCCTGCCAGTGACATTTATACAGTAATCAGTGCATTTTTATTGCACTGATCGCTGTATAAATGTCAATGGTCCCAAAAAGTGTCAAGTGTCCGATCTGTTCGCCGCAATGTCGCAGTCCAACTAAAAATCGCTGATCTACGCCATTACTAGTAAAAAAAATAATATAAGTGTCATAAATCTATTCCGTATTTTGTAGACGCTATAACTTTTTGCGCTTATTGACATTTTTTTTACCAAAAATATGTAGAAGAATACATATTAGCCTAAACTGATGAAGAAATTTGTTTTTTTTGTTTTTTTGGAGATATTTATTATAGCAAAAAGTAAAAAATATAGTTATATTTTTTCAAAATTGTCAGTCTTTTTTTGTTTATAGCACAAAAAATAAAAACCGCAGAGGTAAATACCACCAAAAGAAAGCTCTATTTGTGGGGAAAAAAGGATGCCAATTTTGTTTGGGTACAGCGTCGCAGCTCTGGCGTCTCTTCTCCTTCCGATTTTCTCTCCCTCTGGCGATGTCTTCATCCTCTGATTCGTCTCCTCTACTTGCTGATGACTTCATCCGCCGCAGTTTCTCCTCTCTTCACTGTCTTCTCCCACCGCCGGTTCTCCTCTCTCTGCTGTCTTCTCCTCTCTCCGCTGTCTTCTTTCTCTGCCAGTTCTCCTCTCTCCGCTTTCTTCTCCCTCTGTTCTTCCTCTGATGTTCTCTCAACGCTCTCTCCTGGTGTAATGCTAGGGCCGTCGTGTGCCAATATTTATATAGCCAAAGGGCAGGGCCACCTGGCGACATCATCCAGAGGCTCTGCCCCTTGTTACTTCACTGCCCCATCATGCCTACTTTGGGGTGGGGGGAGCTGCCCCCCTGTCCTAAAGCACCCACCCCCCATGTTGAGGGCATGTGGCCTGCTGTGGTCCAGGAGGGGGTTGACACTCACTTGTCCCCCAATTTCTGACCAATTCCTGACCTGCGGGGCTGCATGCTCGCATAAGGGTCTGGTATGGATTTTGGGGGGACCCCACGCCAAAATGAAAAACAAATGACTTGGGGTCCCCCCAAAATCCATACCAGACCCTTCCCCTTTAGGATCCTCAGCTCATAAGTTGCACTGCAAGTTGGATCATAATGATTCGACTTCTGGTGCAACTTCTATTCAAATCAATGGGCTCTCATTGGGAACCATTGATTTTGAATAGAGGCAGAGAAACGCCGCTAAAAGCTAGCGTGGTTAAACGTGCATTAACGCCAATACAGAAAGCTACTAAAAGCATGTTTTTACAGTTGCTTTTTTCTGGCATTGGTAGTTTTTTTGTAGCTCGTTTTTTCTAACGCCCTGTGTGCCTGAGCCCTAAAGTGAAAATCTGTGCAAACAGGTAAGCTGCCTGTTCACTGGACAGAGTTGATGATGCTGTTTTCCTGTGAAGTACGAAGGCTGGAGGGAGAGACAGATTTAAAATAGTGTGGGGCCCTTGGCAAGACAGTAGTTTTGGCCTATCCATCCCTTCAACTGACATTGATATAGATTGCAGTAGGCACAGAGAGTCCCTACTATTTGCATTTCCTGTACAGGCATAGTCCTATGGGATATCAACTCCCTGCAAGTGCATACTTCCCTTTGAAAAGTCAGGCAGATGCACAGGTTTGATTGCTATACACCTGGTTTTACTCCACTAGGCTAAAGGTTGTAGCTGCACATTTATCAGACCCTGGGCTCCTGCCTAGGTTGCCTTGTGGATGATCTGGCTTTGCAGGGTGATGACATAGGAAGTTAGTGGAAGCTGTGTGGCAGAAATGCATAAAGTCAACGACTGGCTGTAAAGTATAGTGCATATTTAACTGTTTGTCTGCAGTTATACTTTCATTTATGGTACAATTGTGAACAAACGCTGCAAGCTAAGGTGGTGATGGTTTACTACCATACTGTATATGCATACACTTAAAACTGAATTGTCCATTATATCTGAAGTTTCAGATTTTCATAATGATAATGTATATACAAGCAGGCTATATTAGTAGCAGTGGACATAGTTAACTGCTGCTTAGTTTTCTTATAGGCTGCAAAGAGTGCATACAGTATTTACAAATCACCTTCATATTCTTTTGGTATAGACTGCACCTGCAGTTTCAGATTTTCATAATGAATATGTATATACAAGCAGGCTATATTAGTAGCAGTGGACATAGTTAACTGCTGCTTAGTTTTCTTATAGGCTGCAAAGAGTGCATACAGTATTTACAAATCACCTTCATATTCTTATGGTATAGACTGCACCTGCAGTCACCTTTGAATGCTAAATACATTGTAGAACAAATTGCTTGTTTGTATCAGGGTTTAGTTTAATTTAATTCTGGAATGTAATTAGCCCCCTGTTGTGTTTTATCATTATGGTTTTTAGTCATTATTTTTTAATGCATTATTCTGCATCAAAAGAAAAATACTTGTAAAACTGTGTAAAGCAATAGTCTTCAAGATGCCCCGAGGTAATTTTTTTATCTCCACAAATTGCAATCTGTGTAAATAGCACAAAGTTTATATATATTTTTTCTCAGAGAGTAGGTGAAGGACCTCGCCCTCCCCAGCCAACTGTCCTCCCCAACCCTGTCATTCCACGGGAAGAGACGTAGAGGGACACCACATCTGCGTATTGCTCAAGGCCCAAAAAGGCACAGGGTACTGCACTTAGTAGTGCATAACACAGGGCTCAGGAAAGTGTACTCTGCAGCGATTAGGTGTGTGTATCACACAGGGCACAGAAAAAAACAGCACAAAGGACAGTACTTGCATATCTCCCTCAATGTAACCATATATTGCTCACCTCTGTGCCCCCTATTCACATCTCACCTCTGCACCCCCCATTCACATCACACCTCTGCAACCCTTGTCCACAGCTCACCTATGCCCCCCAACCCACAGCTTACCTCTTCTTCAACCCCCCTCTGCTCCTCTTGCAGCTTACCTATTCTTTCCCCTGTCCACAGCTTACCACTTCTTTCCCCCCTCTGCAGCACACCTTTTTCCCCCGTCCACATCCCACCACTTCTTTCCCCTGTTTGCAGCACACCTTCTTTCTCCTGTCCACAGCACACCACTTCTTTCCCCCATCCGCAGCACACCAAATTCTTTCCCCCCTCCACAGCACACCTCTTTTTCCCCCTCTGCAGCACACCTCTGTACCTCTGCCCAGAGCTCAATTCTGCACCCCTGTTCACAGTTCACCTTAGCACCCCCACAACCCACCTTTGTACCTCCTGTCAACAACTCAACTCTGCATTCCCCCACCTGACCCCCCCATCCACAGCCTACAGCCCAAGTCCACAACTACAGCTTGTGTTTACCCCCTTCCACATTTCACTTCTGTACCCCAATCCACAGCTCTCATCTCCAACTTTCCAACTTTCACCTCTTCACCGACTGCCACCTCTAAACAACCTGTTAACTCTTGCCTCTTCTTACAAATTCACCCCCACTGTGGTTCACAGCTATCACCTCCCCCACTGATGCCTCTGTGCACAACCACTCGCCCCTTTCCTTCTCCCTTTCCCTCTTCCTCTCCCTCCAAAGCTTTCACTCACCCCTTCTTAATAGCTTGTGGTGCAGCTGGTAATGAGTTGAGTGCACAGGATTTTTTCCAACACAGTGTAGTCCTTCCCACCCTGTCTCACCCTGCCCCGCCTTGCCTTGCCTGTCAGACGTGTGTAGCACAGAGCCAGGGAGGAGTTTTAGAAACACTTCACTCAGCTCAGAGCTGCACAAGGCAGGGTGGGACTGGGCAGGACAAGAGCTAGTTCTCAAAGATCCAGAGACACTTTAAAAAATGCAGTGGTCATGGCGTAGGGACTTGGGGCACCCACTGTCACATGTACTGCTCTACACATGTCCTGAGTGTCTGGCACAGAAGTCAGTGGAGGAAGCAAGTAGTGCAAATATTTCCTCTAATGCCTTCTGTGTTCAGTGACAGGATGAAGAGAACAGGGCTGCTAGAGGTGGCTGAAAGCCATTCCACCATGTTAAGGCAGAAAAAAAAGCCATATATAGTATCTCACAAAAGTGCCTTAAACGGAAGGTGGAGGAGCGCAAGGCCTCTAACAGCCACCAGTTTCATGATGTTGTCATGGAGGAGTGGAAGAGGACTCCAGTGGCAACCTGTGAAGCTCTGGGGAACTCCATGCCCAAGGGTGTTAAGGCAGTACTGGAAAATAATGGTGGCCACACAAAATATTGACACTAAGGGCCCAATTTGGACATTTTCACTTAGGGGTGTACTCACTTTTGTTGCCAGCGGTTTAGACATTATTGGCTGTGAGTTATTTAGGGGGGACAGCAAATTTAAACTGTTGTACAAGCTGTACACTCACTACTTTACATTGTAGCAAAGTGTCATTTCTTCAGTGTTGTCACATGAAAAGATATAATAAAAGATTTACAAAAATGTGAGGGGTGTACTCACTTTTGTAAGACACTGTATACAGTGGATAAAGTACACACACCCCTGTTAAAATGTCAGGTTTCTGTGATGTAAAAAAATGAGACAAAGATAAATAATTTGAGAACTTTTTCCACCTTTAATGTGACCTATAAACCATACAACTCCGTTGAACAAACTGAAATCTTTTAGGTGGAGGGTAGTAAAAAGAACTAAAACAATATGGTTGCATAAGTGTGCATACCCTCAACTAATATGTTGAAGCACATTTTTTTTTTATTACAACACTCAGTCTTTTGGGGTATGAGTCTATCAGCATGGCACATCTTGACTTGGCAATATTTGCCCACTCTTCTTTGGAAAAACATTCCAAATCAGTCAGATTGCAAGGGCATCTCCTGTGCGCAGCCCTCTTCAGATCACCCCACAGATTTTCAATCGAATTCAGGTCTGGGCTCTGGCTGGGCCATTCAGAAATTTTAATCTCCTTCTGGTGAAGCCATTCTTTTGTTGATTTTGATGTATGCTTTGGGTCGTTGTCATGCTGAAAGATGAAGTTCCTCTTCATGTTCAGCTTTCTAGCAGAAGCCTGAAGGATTTTGCCAATATTGACTGGTATTTGGAACTGCTCATAATTCCCTCTACCTTGACTTAGGCCCCGGTTCCAGCTGAAGAAAAACAGCCACAAAGCATGATGCTGTCACCACCATGCTTTACTGTGTGTATGGTGTTCTTTTAGTGAGGTGCAGTGTTGTTTTTGCGCCAAACATATCTTTTGGAATTATGGGCAAAAAGTTACACCTTGGTTTCATCAGACCATAACACATTTTTCAACACGCTTTTGGTAAGCTTCAGATGTGTTTTTTGCAAACTTTAGCTGGGCTTGGATGTTTTTCTTCGTAAGAAAAGGCTTCCGTCTTTCCACTCTACCCTATAGCCCAGACATATGAAGAATACGGTAGATTGTTGTCACATGTACCACACAGCCAGTACTTGCCAGATATTCCTCCAGCTACTTTAATGTTGCTGTAGGTCTCTTGGCAGCCTCCCTGACCAGTTTTCTTCTCATCTTTTCATCAATTTTGGAGGAACGTCCAGTTCTAATGTCACTGTTGTGCCATATTTTCTCCACTTGATGACTGTCTTCACTGTGTTCCATGGCATATCTAATGCCTTGGAAATCATTTTGTACCCTTCTTCTGACTGATACCTTTTAACAATGAGATCCCTGTGATGCTTTGGAAGCTCTCTACGGACCATGGCTTTTGCTGTAGGATGCGACTAAGAAAATGCCAGGAAAAACCTATTAGAACAGCTGAAGTTTATTTATGGTTAATGGGAGCCACTTTAAATGATGGCAGGTGTGTACTGACTCCTATTTAACATGAGTTTAAATGTGATTGCTTAATTCTGAACACAGTTACATCCCTAGTTACAAAAGGGTGTGCACACTTATGCAACCACATTATTTTATTTTTTATTTTTACTTCCCCCAACTAAAAGATTTCAGTTTTCAATTGAGTTGTACAGTTTATAGGTCACATTAAAGGTGGAAAAAGTTTGAATATATATATGTAGTGCCTTGAAAAAGTATTCATACCCCTTGAAATGTTCCACATTTTGTCATGTTACAACAAAAAAACATAAATGTATTTTATTGGGTTTTTATGTGATAGACCAACACAAAGTGGCACATAATTGTAAAGTGGAAGGAAAATGATAAATGGATAACATTTTCTACAAATAAATATCTGAAAAGTGTGGCGTGCATTTGCATTCATCCCCCTTTACTCTAAAACCCCTAACTAAAATCTAGTGGGGCCAATTGCCTTCAGAAGTCATCTGTTTAGTAAATAGAATCCACCCGTGTGTGATTTATTCTCAGCATAATTGCAGCTGTTCTGTGAAGCCCTCAGAGGTTTTTTAGAGAACCTTAGTCATCAAACAGCATCATGAAGGCCAAGGAACACACCAGACAGATCAGGGATAAAGTTGTGAAGAAGTTTTAAGCAGGGTTTGGTTATAAAACAATATCCCAAGCTTTGAACATCTCACAGAGCACTGTTCAATCCATCATCTGAAAATGAAAAGAGTATGGCACAACTGCAAACCTACCAAGACATGGCCGTCCAACTAAACTAACAGGCCTGGGAAAGGAGAGCATTAATCAGAGAAGCAGCCAAGAGGCCCATGGTAACTCTGGAGGAACTGCAGAGATCCACAGCTCAGGTGGGAGAATCTATTAGTGCACTCCACAAATCTGGCCTTTATGGAAGAATGGCAAAAAGAAAGCCATTGTTGAAAGAAAGCCATAAGAAGTCCTGTTTGCAGTTTGTGAGAAGCCATGTGGGGAACACAGTAAACATGTGGAAGAAGGTGCTCTGGTCAGATGAGACCAAAATTTAACTTTTTGGCCTAAAAGCAAAACGCTATGTGTGGTGTAAATACATTTACGTTTTTGGTTGTAACATGACAAAATGTGGAAAATGTCAGGGGGTATGAATACTTTTTCAAGGCACTGTAGCTATAAATATTTTTGACTCTCAGCCTGCCATAGTAATAAGGCCCAAGTAATCTTTCTCAGATTGATTTACTGTTGGCAAACCTGGAGGGATGTATAAAATGCAACTTCTTAATAGCACAAGAATGATAATAGCATAAATATTTTTTTAAACAAATTACAAGCTCTTTGATCAATGCTGTTTCTTAACCTCCATTGCATATTTTAAAGTGGCAATCTATAGTTACATATTTGGTAAAGTTAAATAAAGAAACTGGTCCTTGCAGTTCAAACCAAGTATGTGTGTGAGTGATTTGTGTGACTATTGTTTTCCATATCCCTGGACGTTGTGTTCGGTAAGAAACACAGCTAAAGGTTTTTTTCAACTTATCTATGTTTTCCGCTGACACCACCAACTGTTAAAGGAAGTTCCACTCCCTTACTGCCCTAACAGTAAAGAACCCTTTATGCAGTTAAAGTCTGAACCACTTTACCAAAGTAAAGAAAATAGGGGGTATATAAAATAAAAGGTGGATGGGGGGGGCTTCAGGGAAGGGCAGTGGTTAGCGGAAGGTAAAATATTAAACTGGATTGACTACAAATATTAAAATTATTCTCCCTGGAGAGTGTCTCCCTGGACACTTAAAAAGGGAAATGATAGTGATATACAAATCCTTGACTGGTGACTTTTTGTTCTTAGGTCCCTAAAAAACATACATTGCCACACAATGAAATACAATATATATCACTATCATATCCCGTTTTAAGTGTCCAGGGAGACACTCTCTAGGGAGAATTATTTTAATATTTGTGGTTACCACTAACCACTGCCCTTTCCTGAAGCCCCCCCCCCCCCCCCCATGCACCTTTTATTTTAAATACCCCCTATTTTCTTTACCTAACTTCTTATTAAAACATTTTTCACTAGTCATTTTTGCTGATGGTTCTTTGGTTCTCCCTCATATTTCTTGGTGATAGTGAGGGTTGGGACTTCTTCCTGGACTGTAAAGCACTTTACAAAATAATGTGTGAGTACCGCTCAGTCAAGGAGTACTGTGAGGCCAGGCTGCATGATAACACACACTAAGTTTTCATGTCAATGAAAAATTGAATTTACAGCAAATGAGTAAAAGGACGCTGATTGTTGTTCAACCCAAAGAGAACTGCCAGTACTAGACCAAGGATGGAGCCAGAAATGGTGCTGAGCTTGGCCTTTTTTTTTTGTATATGGTGGAGGAAGGTTAGAAGATTCTAAAAATCTTAAAAGAGTTACATTTTAAAGTTAAACTTAAATCTGGGTTCAAAACAGTTTTAAATAGATAATAAAAATGTTCTATAAAAAGGTTCAAACATGAAAATAAAACCATGAAATACATAGGTGGCAGGGCCTTATTTTCATCCAGTTGTTACTGTAGATTACCAAACCATCCCTCCTCTGTAAAGCCCATTGGAGTGAATTGCACACAGAATTTTTAAAACTTTTCTGGTTGTATGGTTCCTTTAAAACATCTGTATCTATCTCATGAAAGCCCTGCAACAGTTCTGGTAAGAGTTCTGACATGTGAGACAGATTCAGGTAGTTCTTTTTGCACCATTTTCACAATTTGATGCCATAGCAAATTCAAAAAGAAATACTGACAATTCATAGATAAGAAAAATGGAGTTAACTAATATCAACTCTAAGTTGGCCTACATAAACTTCAATAATAAAACTTAAAAAAAATGTAATAATAAACTTTATTTATTAAAAAAAACTTAATAATGTTTTATTATTGTGATGTGTAAAGCTTTACAGTTTGCAAGGATGCAGCAACCTAGCAACCAATGACAAACTGGTCTTTCAGAGTCTCCATCTGGCTCTGCCATGCATAAGTTTAAC
Source organism: Lithobates clamitans (assembly GCA_037952925.1). NCBI lineage: Eukaryota > Metazoa > Chordata > Amphibia > Anura > Ranidae > Lithobates > Lithobates clamitans. Next base: position 5,730,198 of record JBBGZY010000787.1, on the reverse strand, counting down.
TGTTAGGTGGGCAGATCTGATGGGGATTTTGAGAGACACTCAAGCATAGCCCCCATGAGACACTAGCCTCCTGCAAATGCATACTCGCTTGTGAAAAGAGGGACAGATGCACAGCTTTGATCCCTTACATATACTAATAATCACAAGGGAGGCAGACCTGATGGGGAATGCTGAGAGACTAATCCCCATCAGGTCTGCCTTCCTTATGATTGACAGTAGATGGCAGTTAGCAGATTCCATTGTAGCTACACAGCCTGCTAGTGGATATGGAATCTGCTTACTGCTGTCTGCTGTCAATCACAAGAAAGATGGACCTGATGGGGGACTATCTCAGCATTCCAAATCATGTTGACCTCCCTTGAGATTGTTAGCATTGGTTAATGATCAAAGCTGTGCTTCTTTCCCTCTTTTTAAAAGGGAGCATGCACTTGTAGGCAGCTGGTATCTCATGGGGCTATGCCAGTACATACAAAGAAAATAGGGAGACTTGTCTGTATCTACTGCAATCCATATCAATGTCCATTGAAGTGATGGATGGACCAAAACATCTGCCTTTCCTAGGGCCACATTCTGTCTTAATCTGTCTCTGCCTCTAGCTTCCTCACTGTACAGAGAATCAACATCATTAACTCACTCCAGTGAACAGGCAACTTAGATAGAAAACAGTAATACTAAACCACAAAACAGCAGGATGACCTTCTTGAATAGCAGAGGTGTGTGAATAACAGCAATAGCTCCTTTGGAAGTTAAAACAGGAAAGGTATATGTAGTCAGTTTACCTGTTTGCACAGATTTTTACCTTATACTAAAGGAATTTAGCAATCAACAATATAAACATCTTTCAGTATTTAATAGAAAAATAACTTTCTATACATTTCTTTAATAGTACATACAATGGAAGCATTACACAAAGAAAGTTGTTTGGTTGTCTGCCTACAATCCTAAGGTTAGCTCTACATGACCCCAGATAAATAACACAGCCTTTTCTTGGTGATATCTGCATTAGACACATACAGTACAAAAGGCTTTTTTTCACAAAGCAAGTCATAAACAGGGCATACTTTTACCCTTCCCATGGCTTACGGCTTTCTATATGCAAAGCAAAACGTTATTATTAACTATAAATTGCAAGTGACTACAACTGTGTGTTTCTTTTGCTGACATTTTATCGCAAAGAAAAACATAATTGTGCCATTAGCAAATTCTACAAAGGTAGTCTCATTTCCATTATGTTCCAAAACATAAAAAGTGTACTTTCCCATATAACTGCATTAAAAGCTATGTGGAAGTAAGAAAAAAATGTTAACTGTGCTTCCATTACTTAGTAGAAAGATTGTAGAATATTATTTACTAAGCTAAAACTGAACGATTATCCAATAGAATGGGTGCTTTATTGGGCAAGATATGCAATTTAGGAAGCATTTAAAGTAAGTATGCCTTAAAGCATTCTAACTTTAGAACATAGAAAAATATAAATTGAACAGGATAAAAGTAATGCTAAAAATGTATCCACTTCTCCAGATAGATACATTTGAACTGGTTCACCTGAAAAGAGGAATAAGTGCAAGGGCAGAGGGCACGTGAAGTACTAACAATTGCTAAAGGCTGTAGCCATGTCAAAATAGATAAAAATAACATTCTATATAAAATATCAACTGTTTCATATACTGAAATACTCAAGATAAGGTGTGTCTATTTATGTAAAAGGAAACCGATTGGGCAAATTTAATTTTACTATTTTTAATTATTTTTTTATTGTATTTATTATTGTATTTATCGATCAGTTTGTCCAGCATGGATGTGCACAATCTTTTCAAGGCAGAGCAGCAGGAAGTTATGAAAGAATTTGCCTGATAATGGAAGAAAAGGTTCGTGGAGGGGAGATGGAATTCTGTAGCTAGTTCGCTGAAAGATTTAGGTTTCAACGTGGTCATATGGAATAAGAACGTTGCCTTTGTGAGGCATTTTGTGTTCCAAAAGCCGTATGCTTTATATTCTGATGCTTGTAGGAACAATCGATTGCCATGGAGTCCAAGATATCTAGATACATAGGGAGACAGTTTTGTTTTGTTTATGATCTCATGCCAGGCTATGTTCGTACCCCTGATTAAGATGTGTCGTTGTAGGATTTGGGGGAGGGATTGGAATTTAGTATGCAGAATGCCTGACAAGCTATAGGGAGAGCTAGGTCAGTTTCTAGATTAGAGTTGACATATCTTGATGAGTTAGACAGCCAGTACATACCATATCGCAATAGACATGACAGATTATACAACCTAATATTTGGTAAATTGGCTCCACCTTCACTCTTAGGAAGATACAGCTATGTGAGTGCAATTCAAGGTTTTTCTTACACCATATGAAAGAGGTGATAGCTTTGTTGAATTTGTTTTATATCCTAGTGATTCAAAAGAAGGGGGATTGTTTGCAAATGATATAAAAGATGAGGGAAACTCACCATTTTAACTAAATGGCATCTTCCAAAGAGTGATAATGGGAGAGTCATCCAAGCCTCAAGTTTTGTTATGATTTTGTAGAACAAGGGGGGACAGTTTAGATGATATAGAGAAGGATCTTTCCTATTTTTATGCCTAGGTAGGTGATATAGTGTTGGGCCAGAGGGAAAGGGGATGATGCGTCCCACCACGATGAGACAGAGTGGGAGAGGGACAAAACTTTGCTTTTGTTATAGTTTACCCGCAGACCAGAGCAGGTACAGAACATATCTAAAATATTTTGTAGAATATTTAAATCTGTAAATGGGTCAGAGGTAAAACATTAACATATCATCAGCAAAGAGTGCTGTATATAGCTCACTCGAGCCTATGTGTATGCCGTGTAGAGGGGCCAGAGTTAACAAGAATCTCGATAGTGGTTCCAGGGCTAAATTGAAAAGGAGGGGTGATGGGGGCATCCTTGCTTTGTTCTCTTATATAGGGGAATGTGCCCAGAGATGCCTTCAAAGGAGATTATCTGACCAGAAGGATTGGAATGCATATTTTGTAAAAAGCCTACTATGCGTCCTTTCGATCATAGAAATAGAATATAAATTGCCATTTGAGGTTGACATTGTCAAAGGCCTTTTCTGCATCTAGAGTTATAATAACTAAATCCTCCTTTTGAATAAGATTGGGCCTATTCTAGGATAGTTATGACCTTTTGGATATTAGAGGTTGCAGATCGACCTGAGACAAAGCCTGCCTGGGCTGGGTGTATTAAGGAGGGGAGAATGTGGGCAAGGCGTGAAGCTATAATTTTAGAGAGGATTTTGGCATCTATGTTGAGCAAAGAAATTGGTCTGTAGGAACCTGGAAAAGTGGGGTCTTCGCCTTTTTTGGCAAGGAGTTTGACATAAGCAAGGGAACCAGTGGCCATATAACCCCCTCTCCCGCATCTGATTGTATAGGGATAATAAGTTCGGAAAGATGTCATTTTTGGTTGCCTTATAAAAAAGCTTTGTTATTTGCTAGGGCTTTAATTATGGAGACTATTTCCTCAGTAGAAATGGGGTTGTTTAGATCATTTAGTCTCTTTAGAGAGACTGAAAGAGTGGGACTGTTCGGCCCAATGGTTAAAATGATGATTGGCCTTGTGTCAAGCCTTCTTGTGTTCTAAGGAATTGGAGCATGTCAAATCACCTTAGAGTTATATGAAGAGCTTCACTAGCCTGTCTATATTGTATTAAATAAGATGTGTAGGCAATAATTTTCCCACAAAGATATGCTTTATCCTTTGATGCAGACAAAACAGGGAAGGTGATTCACCGCTCAGGTAGACTTGCTCCCAGGTGTGTGTTTAGTAGATCCTTCAGAGGAGGGGAGTCCCAGGTGCTGGCTAAATGCAAATTGAGGCAAGATTTGAAACAAGAGAATCTGGATGCCGCACACTGGATAAAGTTGAAAATTCTTCTTTATTATAAAATCAGGATCATCAAAGATACAGGACAATCAGGCAGATGGTACATACACAGCTGTGTCTGTACCATCTGCCTGATTGTCCTGTATCTTTGATGATCCTGATTTTATAATAAAGAAGAATTTTCAACTTTATCCAGTGTGCGGCATCCAGATTCTCTTGTTTCAAATTTTGCCTCAAAGATATGCTTTACCCGATTCCCAAAATAGAACAGGGTCAATATCATGGGCATTATTTTATATTCTAAACAGGCTGAATGTAAAGTGTGTAGGAAATCTTCATTGCCTGCTAAGTATGTAGGGAATTTCCATGATTTGTTGGGAGAATGTGAAAGCAAAGTCTCAAACGTTAAAAGAGATGGGGGCATGATCATAGATGGCTATATCATGTATAGTGTAATGTTGAATGGCAGGCAGGAGGGGAGGAGAACAAAATGCGTAATTAAATCTGGCTAAGAAGTCGTGTGCAGGGGAGTAAAAAGTGAATTCCTTGTCTATAGGGTGGATTAGGCTCCAGGGGTCTAACATGTTTATTGCCAAGATCATGGAGTGGAGTGGAGGCTTTGAATCAACGGGGACATCCCCAGAATGGTATCTATGTCTTTTACAGGATTTGCGGTCTTCATCAGGATGCATTACAGTGTTAAAGTCACCTCCCACTATATGGAAAGGTGAGGGGTGTTGCATGATCCATGCAGACGTGTCTTTAAAGAAGGTTGATCCTGGAGAGTTAGGGATATATACATTAGTTATCTGGATAGTTTGGGAGGGGAATTTAAGGGAAATTTAAAATTTGTGGCCTAGCCCATCACTAATTATGGCTTGCACTAAGCATGGTAGACTTTTATGAATTAAAATAAGGTCACTGGCTTATCACTTCACCCACCCAGAGCTTTTTAATTCAAAAATAGTCTGCTTCTCACAGATGTGTTTCCTGGAGAAGAACTATGTCGGCTTTGAGTCGTTTGAAGTGTTGCAGCACTTTCATGCGTTTTATAGGGGATCAGAGGCCTTTAACATTCCAAGATACAATTTACAGAGGCCATATAGAAGGATAATAGGGCTAAACGTGAGATAATTGACATCCAGAAAGGACCAGAACTCTGAGCATGGAGGAGATTTTTACCTGTGAAGGGATGTATGGAATGAGAGAAGAGAAAATGAGTTACCAGAAGGGACAGATAAGATGAAAAAAACAGCAAAAAGAACAGGAAGAAATTAACCATATAACAACGAATATACTTAGCTACACTTTTTTCTACATAGTGGGGTCGCTAGGATAGAGATCCCTGAAGCCCGTATTGCCAGTGATTGGAGAAGAGGTATACCAGGAGCTGTTAATGCTGGTGATCCTAACTGGACCTTATGCTCAGGTAGAGCAACCTCTCCAGCACTGTGCATAGGTGAACAACAGTTCATTAATAAACATAGAACATTAGTTCCAAAAAGCTTGCAACTACATAGGCTACAATAACATAGGGCTTTAGCTGAAGATAAGGGATCAAGGTTCACCTAAGCATAATAAAACCATAATACAAGGCCAATGCCTCCAATGAGTGACCCCTATCAAAGCCGAAGAAGATGTAAGAAAGGATCTGGCTGCAACTGTATTTGAGTATCTTGGATGCCCCTTTCTGTGCTGGGCCTGGCCTTTCTGATGTCTTTCTGGCCAGAGAGTTGTCATCTCCAGGTTGTAGATTGGAGGAATGTACAAATTGTTCTACTTCTTGAGGTGTATGAAATGTTAGGCGATCACCTTCTGATGTTGTAAGGTGCAAGATGGCGGAATAGGTGAGAGTAAATTTAATATGATTTTTAAACAGGCAGGAGCAGAGTTGAGAGAAGGCCTTGCACTTGCGAGACACCTTGGCCGAGTAGTCAGCGAATAGTAGGAAATTTTCTCTTTGACCTGAAGAGTATGTTGTTGTCTGAAATGCTGTAGGATAAGTTGCCTGTCTGCATAATTAAGATAACGAACAGTGACTGGTCGAGGAGATTGCCTGTTATAAGACGGAGGGCCAATCCTATGAGCCTGCTACACTGTGCAGTGTGTTAATCCCAAGAGCTGTGGGGATAGTGGAGGAGCAGAGTGTGGCCAGAGAGGTGGTTATAAAAGATTCTGGCAGAACTATGATGCAAAGGTTATTACGCCTGGAGTGGTTTTCCAGGTTTTCCAATTTGTCCTGGAAGGCCTGGAGTGCATAATCATGGGAGTGAACAGCATTGGGGGGTTTGCAGAACTTCATCATCTTCCTTATCTTATCTATGTTATGCCCTGTGATACTGCAGCTTCTTCTGCTGCTGATATGGTGGGGCTGAGAAGCGCTGCCACTGCCTCTGCTATGCTGGCATGTGCAGGATCAGACAGTGCAGGGTGAGGAGAGCCGGGAGATATGCTTCAGGTCTAGGAGGGAGGGGTGAGCTCCCCTCTGAGAGATCCTGTGTGGCTGCGGCTCCTGCCATCCTGCCAACTTCTGATGCTGCTGTTATATCTAGCAGGCTGTGCAGGCAGTTAAAACGGAGCAGGGATCGCTCCAGGAATCGATCCATTGGCTTGCCAGGTAAAAATGTAAAAGAAGCCCGGGGCTTAACATACTGGCTGCAACACTATGACAAAATTGAATTATTCAATAAGTTATATTTACTTAACCGCAAAACCTAAAAAAAAAAAAAAGAAAAGTGTTTTTCCTTTCTCTAAACAGTTTTCATATCTGGAGAATTCTTAAGACCTGCCAAAAGAAATGGTTATAGTGCTTTCCTTGATACTTTGCCAGTACTTGTCTTGCAATAAGCAATGGCTATAGTTTTTGGTCCACATAAAATGCCGGTGTAAAATGGGAGATTCTGAATAAACTTTTGATAATAAACTTACTCAGTAATTAATTACCTTGCTTCAATAGAATTTAGTGTTTTCATGGTAACAAAATGTATTTGTTCCTAATATGATTTGTAAAACTTGTAAGCCAACAATATTAATACAGGTCTGGGGCATGCGGGTTAAATGGCATAGCTGAAAGAATGTATTATCTTTACTAATGCTTGGTGTGTACAGGGCAATAATCATCCATGCCGCAAACATGTCAGGTGTTTCCAATGAGCATGCAAAAAGATGTCTTTGTCATTGTTACCCCTGAGAAATGATAAGTTACTGTCTTAAAAAACTGGATGTCAAAAAGTATTGCAAAGGATTTTTTTCCAAAAAAAAAAAATGCCTTCTAAAAATCCTAGTTGCCTGTTATACTGACTTTCTGACTTTAATACTTTCTAAGTCATTGGCCCAAAACAAGTATGTAAACATAACAGTCTGACATGTTTTTCTGTTGACTTTCTCAATCTAGTTTACATCAAAAACCAGAGAGTGGGAGGTCTTGCACTGTGGATTTGCATAGTATGTCAGTCTAATTAGTTTTTAGTCATTGGGGGCTGGGACAGAGGGATGCAGACAGGAAGAATGAGGTACTGGGAGGACATCAGAAAAATTCACAATGGGTAGTTGGGTAACACAAGTGCAATTGTGAATTGAGTGGCACCATCATGGCTATGCAGTGTTGCCTATATATTTCAATCAAAAGAGCAGCTGAATATAACTTTGAAAGGTAAAACCATTCACACCTATGCATATAAATGTATTTAACTGTAGCCGAGTTTCAACTTTAAAATTTGGACTATGGAAATATGGATAATTAAAACATGTGCATGCATCTAGCAACGACTCCAAAGTGGTTTGAGTAGTGTGATGTGGAGGATGATTAGCTCAGCAAACAGATTTCCCACACAGGGGTACTTCTCTAGCAAACACAAATAACAAACATACCAAGCCACCTGGCTCTTAGGCCCACTTCAGCCTCAGTTGCAGTACCTCACTGCACGGCCCTCCCCTAGCCTCCAAATAAGGTTTTCTAGCCCCCCTGGACTTGCTACCTGCCTCGGCTGTCTCAGCCTCCCAAACCTTCTCTTAGTCTCCTAGGTCCACGTAGTTGTACAGACTTTCCCAGTCCTTTGGGCCAAAAGTCCCCCACACAAGGAATGCTGTCTCTGACAGGGCTCTGTGTCCAAACAGCAGCAACTGCTGTAGCTCTGCTCAGGATTATAACAACCCTGCACATCTGTGCACACAAACAGACTGCAGATTTCTTACAAAATCCAGGAACAGGATTGAAGGTTACTTCCTACCTTCCACCTTCCCACCCAAGACACTTCAGAACCCTCAAGCTCCAGGCCCCAATCCAGGATTACCAATCCTAGAGAAAACTTAAAACACATGTTTTCTCTGCTCACAAGCCACCTGCTGCAATTTCTCAAACTAGGTCTTTGAGAGTCCCATGTCAAGTACTAATTTACTAAACTCTCACAGTGGCAGGGCCTTGCACTGTCAAAGTACAGTAGCTTTAAAACATCAACCAGCCACATACAGTATTTCTGAGGTTTGTCTGTATAGCATTTTCAAAGTTTAATTCAATACACATTTGAAATGGCTAGAGGATATACATTTTCCCCAAATATATGAAAATAAAATAGTGTGTCCAATAATTATTATAGAAACACTAATAAATGCTCCAACGTAATATGTTTAGTATTCTGGGATATCAACATTTGACTTGTTTCTATAGAAACAAGTACAAAAATTCCTGTATTGCTAGTATTCTTATTGCCTGCCTAAAGCAACAGCTTCATCTTGACAACAATCGCTCATCCACTATGTTGTCAGCCAGTGGCTAAATAAAAAAAAAATTCAAATACCACCTGGCACTTTTCTTACTTTTGATTTCTGGAAGCAAGCAAAATACCACTAACAACTGGCTTTCAGAAAATTGAAAATCGAAAATGTGCTAAAACAAATAAACTAAATTACACTGTTGCATTTCTTCATAAATTTCCTTTTTCAAGAGCTAGCAATAACTGTAACAAACTAAACAGTGATTGATAGAAACAGCACTTATATTTAATTTTAGAGTTAAAATACACAGTATTTCCTATAGAGAATTACATGTCAATCATAAACAGACTGTCTTCACATTCCTGACATACCCGGTACTGAAGGTTTGACACAAAGCACTCACATTTGTATATGCTATATATCACATTTACATTGTACCTAAAATGAATGGTTTTCATTTTTATTTATTAGAAGGGAAAATCCAAACTATTGAAATAAAGGGTGAGCATAACATGCAGCGGGCTCCTTGACAGGAGAATGACTTGTGTATCCATGACCCAGTTGGCTCAAACACAAATGAATAGACATTTGTGCATTATATATACTCTATTCAAATAGTATTGTGAGTCCATCGGTATCCTCCAAAAAGTGTCTCCACACCACCACGGAAAGCTTTCTCAATCTTAACAATCCTCTTCATTACTCTTCACCATGAACACAAACAGGATAGTATTGCCATGTGTGAGAAGAGTGCAAACTCACCAAGTATTTTTTACTCCTTTCTACAGGAAGGTCAAAAGGTGTTTTGTGGGTCTAGGCCCCATATATATTCTACTTGCCCAAGTTCTCTGTCCTCCTGGATACTCTGAGTAGAAGGCGGGCTCTCCTTTAACTTTCCCCTTAACGGAGAAGTCCAGCCTGAGCTCATTTTGCTGGGCTTCTCCTATTGGTCACAGGAGTGCAATTAGTTTTGCACTCCTGTGACCCATTTTCATCAAAGAGGGGTCTGAAGTCCACTCTCTGCTGATGTCACTGGAATCAGATCAGGCAGTGCGTCATCACGACAATAAAGTCTGGATCCGCCAGGTGCCTGGACTGGTGCCTGTCTCAGCCTCTCAGCGAGCCACTGAGAGCCTGAGATGGCTGCTCCCCGCCCCTCCACAGCTCAGCTCTCCAGTGAGCATTGGGGGGCAGAGCAGAGAGCTTCTGATTGACAGTCAGCAGCTCTCTGCTCGGAGAGCTGTGAGAACTGAGCCATTGGCGGTGTTCGATGGCTCGCTTGGTTCTCAGTGCTGAGGCGTCAGGGGTCAAATGCAGCATCGGTCCGATGCTGCGTCCACCTAGGTAAGTATGATGGGGAAATTAAAAAAAAACATACTTCTCTTTTAAGTATAAGGAATTGCATATGCCAAAGAAAAACTAATATAGTGTAACATTTATTGAAAACTTAATACATCACATATAGGTAAAGAAATTCACTCACATTTGTAAGTGCGACTGACAGGCACCAATATAAACAGCCTTGTGATATGCGGGATTGAACGCCGCTGCCCCCTCTCACCGGACCCGGTGTATGTTCTAAAACCCAGAAGCTACATCCCAGATGTGACCTCACCAAAGAACCAGAAGTGACAGCTGTAGTGCCGCCTCAACGTGTTTCACAGGAGAGCTTTGAGAAAGGAATTGGTATTGCATTGCTAAAGGAATCCTTTTGGAATTAAGTCTGGATTCCTGTGGTGTTACACCTAATATCTTATGCAATTCACACTCTAAATACAGAGGATACCCTCTCTCCTGAAATGTAACTGTCATTTATTGCAGCTGTACTTCCAATTTATCTGGGTCAATAACAATATGCTTGATGTTCAGTAATTGGCTGCAAACCACTCACTGGAACACAAGTGGATGATGAAAACTATCATATTTGAATAACTGTTTTTGATCAGTGGGTTTGGTATGAATATTAGTATGCAGTTGACCCTGCTCCACATACACCAGAGTGTCCAAGAAAAAAATTTGTCTCTCATTAAATGAAATTTTGAATTGAATGTTTGGACTCAATTATTTCAGTGTTTTGTGCAATTGCCATAGGGTGTCAATGTCACCCTACCATACAGCAAATAAATCATCAATATAGTGCTGGTATGTGCTACAATGTTTTATAGGTAATTCATTCTTCACTCCAAAAGATTATTAAAAATGTGATTATAAATGTGCCAGCGCACAATGGTGCAACGTTGGAACCCATGCCAATACCACAACACTGTAAAAATAATTGTTCCTGGAATAAAAAAAAACAACGTTAGTTGCAGTACTTCTCTAAAAAGATCAGTTTGAGCATCAGTATATTTATCAACTTCAGTGCAGCCTCCAACCCTTCCTCATGGGGTATTGAGGTATATAGGCTGGAGACATCCCAAGTTAACAGTTTGTAGAATAAGCAACAAACTTTTGGAGTCCAACGACTCTGGAACTATATATCCTATATATTTCAATTTCAATGTACAGTATACATCTATTAGCAGATAGTATGTTTCCACCAGACTGAAATGCTGCGTCATTCCTTGGAAACCATAAAACCACACATGTACACCAAGAATACCAATTCACTCTACCAACGTCCATCATGAAGTGTTTACAGGTCCGTTATGATAATTAATAGATTAAAATTTAAAAAAAAAAAGTAAATGTAACACTGGACACAAAAGATTGTTTAAAAGCCATAACATACCCTGGTTTCACAGTTCTATATACCTCATAATAAGAATGGTATCCTACAGATAATGAAATGCTAAGTGACTAATATTTCTCTCCTAAAGTATTATTGAAAATGAAATTAACATCAGGGCACTCTATCAATCCCCTAAAATGTTACTGCCAAGGCCTATGTGGAATTTACACTCCTGCTTTGGAAACCTGAATTAAGACTCTTTTGTAAGATGCTATTTAAGACAAATAAATCTAAGAATGGCCAACCACAACCACTTCAAAATGAAATTATATAGATAAAGATATTTGATTTAATTTTGATAGAACGGTTTGATCGGACTTTACCGGTACCAGTGAAGGACATTTACAACATAATTCTAAGTATTATCTTTATCACAAAAATTTGTTTTTACAAATGTTTACACATTTACAAATAAAACCAACATGATTGGCTCAGATCAATATGATAAAGTTGGTATGAAACAATATATCTCTAAATCTAGTCAAGAGGTTGGCACATTTCACATCGTTGTTTCCTCAGGACATCAATTCCTTTGACTGTAAATAGAGATCCTATGATCTCTATTTACAGTCAAAGGAATTGTGGTCCTGTGGAAGTAATGATGTGAAACGCGTCAACCTCTTGACTTAGTAGATATAGAGATATATTGTTTAATAACAACTGGATCATATTGATCTGACCAAATCAGTTTGGTTTTATTTGCAAATGTATAAACCTAAAAAAAGTTGTAACAAAGATAATATTTAGAATTATGTTGTACCGGTAAAGTCTGATCAAACTGTTCTATCAAAATCTTCTATAATCTAAGGATGAGGTACCCACTTAGCCCATCAATTGACACTTAGCCCAGAAATGACACTTTGCTACAATGTAAAGTAGTATACAATGTAAAGTAGTGAGTGTCCAGCTTGTATAACAGTGTAAATTTACTGTCCCCTCAAAATAACTCAACACACAGCCATTAATGTCTAAACTGCTGGCAACAAAAGTGAGTATACCCTGAGGAGGAAACAAGACTATGCACACCGATCCCCGAGAAGACACCCACAAGCATCCCAACATTCCCCACAAAGACGACAACAAGAAGAAAGGAGAAGAACCCCAGAACCAAGAGGGGATGTCGAGCGGGAAAGAGACTCAAAAAGAAAAAGGGTATAGTGGGAGAAGGGATCTTCAACCTAAGTGGACAAACTCTGTCCACTGAGGAACTGGCTGTACTAGACAAAGGCCTAAAATATGCCCCCACGAAGAATTTGGACAAATTTGCAACTTACATAGGAATAAGGAAATATGTGAGAAAAGTTAACATCAAGAAAGCAATTTTAAGCAACCCCCAAACCAGACGAATAACCAACATACAAGAAGAACAACGAGTGGAACATAGTGGATTGCGGAACAAGTCTCTCTTTAACCCCCAAATACACGACAATCAACACATAGAAGTATTTAAAAATCTAGTATTAAAGGACCTGGATCAATTGAAGATCAAGAAGGTAAATGACCCCATACACATCAAGAAAGGTATACGCTCCTTGATCAATAGAAAAGACCTGGTAATAAGACCGGCAGATAAAGGAGGAGGGGTGGTCATTCAAAACAAAATGGATTACAAAGCAGAGATTGAACGTCAATTGGGAGATACCAGCACCTATCAAAAGCTACTTGGGAACCCCTCGAGCAAATGCAAAAAAGAATTAGAAAAAGTTGTACATCTGGGTTTTAAAAAAGATATACTAGACACGAAAGAAGCAAGATATCTAGTTCCTGACTCACATAGGATCCCGGTCCTCTACACAGTCCCCAAGATACACAAAAATCTTCAGAACTCCCCGGGGAGACCCATAGTGAATGGGATCAATTCCCTAACAGCAAGAATTGGCCAGTATATCGACTATTTTATCCAACCTGCTATCCAAAAAACAACGTTGTATGTAAGAGACACCAAACATGTCCTACAACTATTAGAAGACATACCGGTCCTGGAAGGAAGGACCCTAATGGCTACTGTAGATGTATCATCTCTCTACACTATAATCCAGCATAACCAAGCATGTGAAGCAACTAAATGGGCTCTGAGAAAATTTAGTACATTAAAATGTACACAAAGAAAATTCTTAATCAAATGTCTTGAGTTCTCATTAAAAAATAATTACTTTTGGCATGACCAAAAGTACTACAAACAAATCACTGGTATTGCCATGGGTGCAAAGTTTGCGCCGAGTGTGGCCAATGCCTTTATGGCACAATGGGAGGAGGAATCTGAGTACAAACACCAACCTCACGAACTAGGTTCATTGATGACATCATCATCATATGGAATGGGAGTAGAGAGTCGTTAGAGGTATTTTTACGTAATTTAAACAATAACGACAGGAATATACAACTAACCTGGAACATAGATTCCAAAAAAATAGAATTTCTAGACTTAGAAATCACTATTGAGGAAGACTCATTAATAACCAAAACCCACTTCAAGGAAGTGTCAAGGAACAGCTACCTACCCATAAAAAGCTGCCACCACAAACCGTGGTTATATAAAATTCCGAGAGGCCAACTCGTGAGAATCAGGCGTAACTGCACCACTGATAGAGATTTTAATACCCAGGCTAACCTGAATGGACAAAGATTTGTGAACAAAGGGTATGAAGAAGCGCAGATTAAAAGAGAGATCCAATCGATTCAAACAATGAACAGGAAACAGATGATACATACACCCAAGAAGGTACAACCATTTCCAGAAGCACCAAGTCTAATTCTAGATTACAATATCCAATTCAAAGACATAGAAAGGATAATTCGAAGACATTGGCATATCCTAAAGGAAGATAAGCATTTACAAAGAATACTACCAGAGAAACCATCGATTATTTACAAAAGAGCACCTACTCTGAGGGACATTATTGTTAAAAATGTGGTCGAACCTCCCCCCAAAAACAAATTTACATTTTTCAATGGCAAAGGGTTCTATCCCTGCAAGTACTGCTTTGCATGTACACATGCAAAAAAATTTCAGGGTAAAAGACACGAGTTTAAAGCAACTAGCACAGGAAATACCTACCCTATAAAAGATTTTATCAATTGTCATACAGAAGGAGTAGTGTATATTCTACAATGTGCCTGTAATTTACAGTATGTAGGGAGAACCAAGAGAGCACTAAAAACCAGAATCAAAGAGCACATTGAAAACATTATAAAAGGATGTCCAAAACATAATGTATCTAAGCACTTTGAGCTAAAACATAATAAAGACCCCACGGGACTGTTGTTTTGGGGCATAGAGAAATATAATAGATCGTGAAGAGGGGATCATAAAATTAGAGCACTTAGTCAGAACGAGTCGAAGTGGATACATAAAATTAGAACATTGGCACCCGAAGGGTTAAACATAGAATTTGACTTAAACTGTTTTATAAGTGATTTTTAACCATTTTATACTGATTCATGTTACTATATCATTTCCGGTGTGCCATATGTTGCTGTTATCATTTGTCCAATCCATTTGTATAGGGGGTTTTTTAACCAAAACATTTTTGGGGAAAATATTTTTTAAATTAATTTTTTAATATTTTTTTATATTATATATTTTTTATCAACACATATATATTCTCATGCAGATATATGCCCACACATATGGACCTGTATATACAGTATTGGCTACCTACCTGGTTTAATCATCCAGTGTTTTTAATTATTTTTATGGCTGAATCACTAGCGGCTATATAATAAAGCTCGGGGTTTTATATATTACATTTTTGTCTTTAGGTATTAACCTTTTATTTATTTATTTTTACACGATGGGGATCACCATTATTGTTTTACTTGTTTGAACTTGTATACATGATCTCAAGATGAGCGTTCATGGATCCATCTACACTACATCAGACATCAAGCAGATTTTCTTATAGTTCAAACACTTTGGCTTCCCCTTTTTTTTACTTTTTTGTTTGTATACAAGGCAACTTTATTAATACACTACCAGCGCGACCATCCTCCGCAAAATGGCCGCTGTATTGATACACATCCTGTCCACAACAAAATGGCGATCTGTTTACTTCGTGTCCGAATGATATAAATACACAATGGCAATAGCCAATCCGGTGCCCTGAGGAAGTCATGTGACATGACGTAACGCGTAGGACGTGACTGGATACACAACACACGCGGACCGGAAGTGACGTAGTGGGGATTGTAACCACGCTGCTTCTCACTGCTGCCCAGCGCATTTTTTCGTTCTTAATGTAAGCAGTTAATATTTTTTAATAAAATCTTTGGTTATACATTATCACACCATTGGAGTCCCCTCCTTTTTGATTATTCCCCATGTGGAGCCCATTCATTGGAGGGAACACCGCCGATCGCCTACCCATAGGCATACCGGAGCGCCAGCATTGATCCGGGCGGAAAGAGTACAACATCCAATGGATTCTAACAGGCACTTTTATTGTGGCATCAAGGTGAGAGTTCTGGGAGCCCCGAGTGGGGATCCAACACCACGAAAGTCACCAGATCTTCTATCAACGCACTTGCACTTTGTTCAGTCACTTTATATTTATGCATCAGTCACTTCACCTTATGTACCACCGCTGAAGTCACTGTAGATGTTTGTATGCTATATTTTACATAGAGTATTATCTTTTATTGATTCACATATTGATATCACCTATTGTTCACTTTTTATTAGTGGAGAGGTTTTGCGCAGAATCACAGACACATTTAATTGTTGTGCGATTTTTAGATTTTAGGTAGTGGAGTGGTGTTCACTATTTGATTTTGCAGCATTACACAGAATATTCCTTAATCACTTTAGTAGCGCAGAAGTCCATCGCAAGATACCCCACATATACCCCAAAGTGAAAATGTCCAAATTGGGCCCAAAGCGTCAATATTTCCAGCATTGCCTTAACCCTCTTGGGCATGGAGTTCACCAGAGCTTCACAGGTTCTCTTCCACTCCTCCATGACAACATCACAGAGCTGGTTTGAGTTAGAGACCTTGCACTCCTCCACCTTCTGTTTGAGGATGCCACACAGAAGCTCAATAGGATTTAGGTCTGGAGACATGCTTGGCCAGTCCATCACCTTTACCCTCAGCTTCCTTAACAAGGCAGTGGTCATCGTGGAGGTGTGTTTTGGGTCGTTATCATGTTGGAATATTGCCCTGCTGCCCAGTCTCTGAAGGGAGAGGATCATGCTCTTCTTCAGTATGTCACAGTACATGTTGGCATTCATGGTTCCCTCAATGAACTATAGCTCCTCAGTGCCGGCAGCACTCATGCACCCCAAGACCATGACACTCCCACCACTATGTTTGACTGTAGGCAAGACACACTTGTCTTTGTACTCCTCACCTGGTTGCCGCCACACACGCTTGACACCATCTGAACCAAATAAGTTTATCTTGGACTCATCAGACCACAGGGCATGGTTCCAGTAATCCATGTTCTTAGTCTGATTTTCTTCAGCAAACTGTTTGCGGTCTTTCTTGTGCATTATCTTTAGAAGAGGCTTCCTTCTGGGACGACCAATTTGATGACGTATGGTCTGAACACTGACAGGCTGACCCCCCACCTCTTCAACCTCTGCAGCAATGCTGGCAGCACTCATACGTCTATTTCCCAAGGAAAACCTCTGGATTTGACGCTGGGCACATGCGGTCAACTTCTTTGGTCGACCATGGCGAGGCCTGTTCTGAGTGAAACCTGTCCTGTTAAACTGCTGTATGGTCTTGGCCACCATGCTGCAGCTCAGTTTCAGGGTCTTGGCAATCTTCTTATAGTCTAGGCCATCTTTATGTAGAGCAACAATACTTTTTTTCAGATCCTCAGAGAGTTCTTTGCCATGAGGTGCCATGTTGAACAGTGTGTAACAGGACAGGTTCCACTCAGAAACAGGCCTCGCCATGGTCGACCAAAGAATTTGAGGGCACATGCTCAGCGTCATATCCAGAGGTTTCTTTGGGAAATAGATGTATGAGTGCTGCTAGCATTGCTACAGAGGTTGAAGGGGTGGGGGGTCAGCTTGTCAGTGCTCAGATCATACGCCACACTCTGCATCAATATACAAGCTGTACACTCCCTACTTTACATTGTAACAAAATGTAATTTCTTCAGTGTTGTCACATAAAAAGATAGAATAAAATATTTACAAAAATGTGAGGGGTGTACTCACTTTTGTGAGATACTGTATGTGCAATGCGTGCCACCTCCACCAGATGTGCTCTCACCTGGTCCCTTTCTTTGTCAGATTTTAATCTCCTACAAAACGACCATTATAACAAACCATGGTCCTGTCCCTTTAAATCCTCTTCTTCTCTATGTTCCACTCAGTTGATATAAAAAGAAAAATGCATAGGGGTTTATTTACTAAAAGTAAATCCGTTTTGCACTACCAGTGCACTTGTAAGTGCAGTCGCTGTAGATCTGAGGGTAAGCTCTGAAATTAGGGGAAGCTCTGCTGATTTTATCATCCAATTATGTGCAAGCAAAAATGCAGTGTTTTACTTTCCTTGCATGTCCCCCTCAGATCTACAGTGACCGCACTTACAAGTGCACTTGTAGTGCAAAGTGGATTTGCCTTTATTCTTAACCAAAGTGAAATCAAAAATCGAAATTAAACTCTAAACACGACTATAATGCCGACTCCTACTCACAAATAACTTCCCACATATGTGTTTAGTATCATGCATTAAAAGATTATATTTTTAGAAGATCTTATCACCTCCATTGGGTGCCCCCACACCTGGAGACTGTGTTAAATAATCCTTTTTATTATCAAAAAGCTGTATTCAATCTTTTATATATTTAAAATCCATTGAGTAGTATGTAACCACTCATGTGCATGTGCATCTATCTTGCAGCAGCTCTTTTGCTTATGGGTTACCAATGCTTGCTAATAGGAAATACCTTGTATTATACTTTATTAATATTTACTATCTCTTATGTGCTGCCAAGTTGACACATATGTATCTATTACGTTTATGCCATGTGTATGTGCAGATATATGAAAATACTTTTTTTATCTGTTTTATATTATTGTTACAAATACAAAAAACTCATGATTAGTATAATAAAATCAATGCCTTTAATCCTTTACAAAAACAACTGCATTGAAAAGTGCTCACAGTCTGGAATTGACAGAAATCAATCACTCACCTCAGTGTAGTACTCCAGCGTCATCCGATAGGCCCCGCCCCCTACGTGTTTCATCACCAATCAAGGGGGATCACCCTGAGGTGAGTGATTTTAGTCAAAGTTTATTCATTTTTTTTTTTTATATTTGCGCTACACCACATTATGTTTATTATGTTATACTTACCTGCTCTGTGCCATGGTATTGTACAGAGCAGCCCCAAACCTCCTTATCTGGGGTCCCCCACTAGCAATCTTGGCTCCTCCTCTTCTCTGCATGCCCCCAGAGAAAGGTGATTGCTATGGGGGCACACAGTGCATGCTTGCTTCCAAGCTGTGTGTGTCTATAGAGCCGTGCTCCATAGACACAGACAGTGCGCCTTGGCCATGCCCCCCACTTTCTCCTCACAGCTTTTGATTGACAGCAGTGGGGCCAATGGATCCTGCTGCTGCTTGAGCCCCAGTGTGAATAGGAAGAGGAAAGAAAAGATTCAGCCGTGCACAGCTCTGGATAGATTGAGGACTCTAAGTATTTAGGGGGGTTGGGGGCAAACAGCATGATGTAAAACATTTTTTACCTTAATGCAGGAAATGCATTAAAGTGGTTACATAGTTACATAGTTAGTAAGGTTGAAGAAAAGACACCAGTCGATCCAGTTCAACCTGTGGTGTGTGAGTTTGCTTATGTTTATGTCAATAGTACCTTGTATATCCCTGTATGTTGTGATGAGTTAAGGTGCCCATCTAATAGTTTTTTTTTAAACTATTGACACTCCCTGCTGATACCACTGCTTGTGGAAGAGAATTCTACATCCTTACCGCTCTGACAGTAAAGAACCCTCTACACCAGTGATGGCGAACCTTGGCACCCCTGATGTTTTGGAACTCCATTTCCCATGATCCTCATGCACTCTGCAGTGTAGTTGAGCATCATGGGAAATGTAGTTCCAAAACATCTGGAATGCCAAGGTTCCCCATCACTGCTCTACACAGTTTAAGGTTAAACCACTTCTCTTCCAATTCCAGTGAATGGCTATGTGTGTGTCTTTTTAAATTCCCTTTCACTGAAACATTTTTTCCCTATGCTAGGATCACCAGTATGGTATTTGTAAATCGCTATCATATCCCCTCTCAAGCGTCTCCTCTCCGCTGTTGTAAAGTCTAAACATTTTTTACTTTAATGCATTCCTTGCATTAAGGTAAAAAGGCATTCCTTGCATTAAGGTAAAAAATGTTAGGTGTCAGCATCCCTCCTCACCCTTCTCCCCATTTAATTACCTGAGCCCTCATTCGATCCAGCACTGTGCACATCTGCAGGTCTTCTCTCCCCTCAATTCTGGGTCTCCTTGGCATTGCTGGGGCACCGTCAGCCATTGGCTCCCAATGCTGTCAAACCAAGCCAGTGACAAGAGAGCAGGGGGCAGGGTCGAGTCCCGCTGTCTGTGTCAATGGACGCAGCAGCGGGACTCAGGTGCAAGCACACACGAGTGCCCCCATGGGAAACGGCTTCCCATGGGGGCACTGGGCAAAGGGGGGGCCAGGAGCGCCAGCGGGGACCAGAAAAGAGGAGGTCCATGGGTGCTCTGTAAGATTCCATTGCACAGAGCAGGTAAGTATAGACGTGTTTGTTATTTAAAAAAAATTACCTTTACAATCACTTTAAGTTAAAAAATGTTTTGGCTTTGATATATCACACTAATTTTCCCTCAAATGTGTTGCACTTCTTGGAATTCTAAAATAATGTTGAAATGCTGGACTAAAATAACAATGGCATAAAATAATAAGATTTGAAAGTGCCAGAAGTCCTATCTCTTTCTATAATCCAAGGATTTAACCACTTCTGCCTGCTAAATAGGTGAAACACGTATTGTTTACACAGCTCTATCACCATATCCCTGCTGTCAGTGATTTTTAAACACTTTGCTATACAATTTCATGTACTCCCACACAATAAGATGACCTTGGCACGAGTTTACTTCAATTTTACAGAAAGGCATCAGTGCCTAGGAAACCTCTATTTCCCCCATATAGTATGAAACACAGGCATATCTCAAAATATCTAAATTTGATCATATTAGTACCAATAAACAATGAGATCTACTCTAAATTACTGTGGGCTTCTAAAGGTATATACAATGCTAAACATCAGTAAATGATTTACATTTTATAGCAGCAATATTCATGTTTTGATAAATCTATTTATGAATTGAGAGAAAAGTCAGCTAATAAAACAGGAGAACTACTCTTATGTAAATGATTTTGTAATAAATTCCAAGTTTAGCAGGCACTTTAGCAGGCACTAAGGCCCACTTACAGTTAAATGAAAGGTTGATAATTTTTTATCATTGGTGTATTTTAAATGATAGACAGAATATCAACCAAAAAAATCCAGAAAAAACACGACAAAAACGAGTTGCAGTTCAGTGAGTAAAATAAGTATTTGATCCCCCTGCAAAACACGACTTAGTACTTGGGGAAGAAACCCTTGTGGGCAAGCACAGAGACGTGTAGCTGGTTAAAAATAAACAATTGTATGTTTAAATGCCACCAATGTACCTGAAATTGTGTTGATTTCAGCCTTCTGTAATTCCCCTGTCCAGTGGCATCCAGAATAGGAAGGGGTGTACCAGCATTAGGAGCCAATTAAGCTCCACTGCACATGTCCTAAAAATAGTCCAGCAGACCGACCATGATTTATCAGTGTGCTGCGGCTTCATTGTCCAATCAGCAGCCTGGGGGTGGGTCTTTCACCAACCTGTGCTGGAGTGGTGGTCAAGATGCTGGACGGCAGGGGTGCCTGGATCACATGACTATCTTAATAGAATTATACAGCCTTTGCTTTGCAAAACAGTTTATTTCATTCAACTGTGTATTTAACTACTACTGGAATTCAACTTAATTTTCATCCACCTTCAATAATGTGATGGAAGACTTGTTTAAAGCACATAGAAGATCACTGAACACACAGCAAGATATCTTTTTTCTTTCACATACATTTTCTAGCTGAGAAAATTGTGATTCCAGTGAGTCTCAATGAACACCTGTTTTACTTTTATTTTAATCATATGTATAGTGCTGACATACTTGTCTCACTGTGTTTTACAGAGAACAATGATCTATTTATTGCTGGAATATATTTACCCTTGCTGCATATACTCTCCATGTTTACTTGTCATTTTCATGCACGTGACTGGTTTAAATTATATATGGCATTTACGGAAGCTATAGAAAACATACATAAAAGTATCACACTTGTTTGATATGGGACTGTTTGGAAAATTCACAAAGTACAATTTCCGTGCTGCCATTCTAATTACTTCACATTCATTATGATTCCAATGTTTTTAAATAACTGTTATGCCCTGTACACACGGCCGGACATTAATCGCACATTCCGACAACAAAATCCATGGATTTTTTCCGACGGATGTTGGCTCAAACTTGTCTTGCATACACACGGTCACACAAAGTTGTCGGAAAATCCGATTGTTCTAAACGCGGTGACGTAAAACACGTACGTTGGGACTATAAACGGGGCAGTAGCCAATAGCTTTCGTCTCTTAGTTTATTCTGAGCATGCGTGGCACTTTGTGCGTCGGATTTGTGTACACACGATCGGAATTTCCGACAACGGATTTTGTTGTTGGAAAATTTTATAGCCTGCTCTCAAACTTTGTGTGTCGGAAATTCCTATGGAAAATGTGTGATGGAGCCTACACACGGTCGGAATTTCTGACAACAAGGTCCTATCACACATTTTCCATCGGAAAATCCGACCGTGTGTACGGGGCATAATAGTTCCTCTAGAATGTATAAACTAGCTAACAAATGACAGCAGAGGAACTGAGTTGAGAGGAGCCACCCAAAATCCTAAGTTACAGTTACCGCAATAACCTGTATTATATGCACTCAGACTAGAGTTGAAAACTACAAGGTAAAGATATGTTTTTTGCTGAAGGCTAAACATTTTGAAGACCTCATGGATTCATCCAGTAAGCAAAAGTGGAGCAACTGTATTCATTTTTTAAATCTGTATAACTATGTATACTCTGTATAACATGTTTTACTCTTGACTCCAGGTATGTGAGAATCCCCTGTGCCTGCTGGAACTTATGGAGTCCTTCCAAAATCTCCACTGCAAGCTCCATTTAGAACTCCAATCTTATGTGCAACCTTTCTTGAGGCTGAGTTCACACTGATGCAAATTGGAATCGGGGCCAGTTCACACATCCCTGGGGGGCCGCGGAGTGCAGGTCCAAATTCAGGCTAAAATTGGGGCCTGATTCATCCCTGAAACAAAGAACAGGGATAGACTGGACCTCTGCTGTGAGCCACACCTGGACACAGTGTGAGCCCAGCCTAAAAATGACACAGAGCTGAAGCCACTTGGAAGCTGCTGTCAATCACTGCCATGGAGGAGACGTGGGGCCTTGGCTCTGTGTCCCTCTTGCTCTGTCTGTATGTGTGATGCTGGTAACAGATGCTCATAGCATTGCTGTTCTAAACTGGAGCCTGCATGTACTGGAGACTCCAACTGGACTTCTTAGGTCCTGGCAGACAGAGAAGCACCACATACCTGGAATCAAACAATATGGATGGGGATCTGTATAAGGAGGTAGCTCGGAAAAGCAAAAATTATTAAAAAAAACAGCAGGAGCATGTAGGTTCTGCTATTATCAAAACCAGTGAAAAGGAAATATATATACCAAAGTGCATATATAGCAAAATTCACAGTAGCGCAACAATAACACCTAATTAATTCAGTGTTCAATACAAAAATGTAATAATCAAATATATATATAATAATCCATGTGCAAAGAAATTATAAAAAATAGAAAAGGTGCATATCCATGGGTACATGAAAAAGAAAGGCTCCACTAGTGTAATATTGTAAAGCTCAATCTTTAATCTAAAAACAACAATGGTTGTAAATAGCAGCATTGGTTGTAATTTTTCTTTGTTATTTGGAGCTCGGGAGATCACTATTATATACAAGGTTCTGCTATTAGCAGCTCATTTAGCAAAAAAAACAAAACAAAAAAAAAACAATGACTTTAATATCACTATGAAGCATAACTCCAGCTAACTTTTTTAAGCCATAAAGCAATACATTTTTTTTAGGGGAAAAAAGGCTTAAAGTGGTTCTAAAGTTCTCTGCATTAAGGTAAGAAATGTCCCATTGCATGCATCACCCCCCTGTATACTTACCTGAGCCTTATATCGATCCAGCATTGTGGCCATCTGCAGCGGCTCTCTCTTCTCTCTCTGCTCACAGAGGCATTGGCTCCTGCTGCTGTCAATCAAATCCTAAGAGTAGAGAAGGGGGTGGGGCTGAGTCACGCTGTGTGTGTCAATAGGCGCACACAGCCCAGCTCAGGAGTGAGCCCACAGGTGTGCCAACATACTGTAGGAAGTGGTTTCCTATGGTAGTACACTGAGAAGAGGAGGAGCAGAGAGCACAACGAGTGACCCAAGAAGAGGAGGTTTAGGGGCCGCTATGTGCAATACTATTGTGCAGAGCAGGTAAGTTTAACATGTTTGTGATTTTAGAAAAAGAAAATGGAAATGAAAAGGAAGGGATCTACTGGCAGGATCAACATATATCAAAACAATGTCACAGTGGGTCCCTGGTGTGTTATTTATTTAAATTTTTTTTTTTTTTTTGCCCATAGTTCCACTTTAGTTCACCTATCAGTTTCAAATGGTGTCACATTGTATATAATTAGTGTTGTTTAGCTTATTTCCAAATGAATAAAAAGACACCTAATCCTTAAAAAAAAAAAAAAAAGGATTTGGCATTGGCATTGTTGCATTGTACAGGAATTGAAGACTGGGATAATGGTGCATAGAAAGAGCAAGAAGAATTTTGGGAAATGGGACCTGATGACTGCCATTAATGGGCTTTAATAAAAGTGTAGTCATCCTTAACTAAATGTAATATCCAATACTGTAACTAGCTGCAATATTATTTAATATGTATCATAGACTTATGGCTCTGAAATCCTAATTAATTTCATTGCTACACTCTTTGCTCTGGATGATTATTTAACCCATACCTTTCAAGTTTCATATTTAGCTGTTATAGGTTAAACAGTATTATAAATGATTTAATAGGATGGTTTGCTTTTCAGTGGGAGAAATTATGGTGCAAATAGTAAATACAGTCTCAACCAGGTGGCACCAAATTTCCCACGTGTAGAATCTGAAGGTCTCAGCACATTGTCACCATGTTAAAATCTTTGATGGGGTTATTATTGGTATTTGTAGCCCTGCTCGGGAGATACATCCTCATTATTTGTCCTGGTCAGAAATTGATGGTAAATCTACACGGTTTTCCCTGCAACAAGGAATAGCAAGGAAATATTCAAAAGGGCAAACAACCACCTCAGTAGAAGAATGCATATTGTGGGGTAGAGAGCATGACAAAGTTTGGACTTGGCGCATACTTGCATTTGCATATTGAGCATGCCCAGGTTTCTGCCTTCTAAGGTGCTCAGTAGAAAAATGTATAAAAAATATGTGGAAGCAAGCAAGTTACAATGCCTGTTTTCATTTGTTAGGTTGCTGTAATATCACATTCTAATAACAAGTTATTAAAAAGGCAAACAGTAATATCAACATTGGACTTTGACTACTAATCTTTCCAAGCAAACTTAATATTCTCTTCTTTATCATGAAGATAAAAGCACTAGAGGAAATGCAACTCTTGGCATCATTTGTAGACAGAAGGTCAATGAGTGCCTTTGAGAGTTAATTATACACCATGCATAGAGATGTCATTATGATTTTCAGGTACAAAGATAGAGATTAATTAAATGATTTACTTTTAAGGGCAGGTCAAGCACCACAACCTGGAAGTAATGATGCAATTATTGAAAACATTATGGCCTCCTGGGTTGTTGCAATAACAATTCCAGTTTTGGCTATGAAATGTTTGCTCACAGATTTTAGATTCAGTATACATGCAGATGCAGGCAGGTTTAAGCTGAGAAATAATTTAAAAAAAAAGTTGAAACCTGGTTTCAATTAACTTTCAATAGTTTGTTTGGGTCAAGCTGGCTGAGGTGGAGAGGCTGACAGATGACGTCACA
Organism: Lithobates clamitans; assembly: GCA_037952925.1. NCBI lineage: Eukaryota > Metazoa > Chordata > Amphibia > Anura > Ranidae > Lithobates > Lithobates clamitans. The sequence continues at coordinate 5,704,679 of JBBGZY010000787.1, read as the reverse complement.
ATTTCCACTTCAGCCAATCACAGGGATCATTGTGTTCACTTAAAAAAAAGGCTTCTGATTGGCGGAGAAGCACTCAACCTGACTCTCTTTAAGTCAAGCAGCATGATGTTACTGTACTGCTGTTTTCTGTATGTAGCTAATGCTATTACATCATATTGCAGCACACGCAGCGGTCACATTGCTCAGTATTACAGTGCACACAGTGGCCAACATTACATAGTAATAGAAATAGTTTGTGTGGGCCATTAGCCTTTTGCAGCCAAAGTTATTCCGAAGTTTTTTTGTTTTTTTTTTAATGTGCTTTATTCTTTAAATGTTTCTAAATGTGTAGCTTAATTTAGTAATCCTGCATTGAAGGCCTTTGTGCATGTGTTTCTTGTTACAGGGTGAAAACTCTTTGTTCCAGTCTCTCAGCTGTACTCCTGTGTTGTTACCGTGTCACATGGACTACAAGTCGCTACAAGTGGCTGTTTCAAATCACATTACACAGGTATGTCCCTCTTTCTTCATCATTAGGAAACCTGCTCTGATAAATGCCATGCAGCCATCACTGGAGTACATGCTAAATTGTATGTAGCAGATATTTAGAAATATATCTACAAACAATTTGAAGTTAATTATTAAACAATGTTCTAAAGTATTCAACTGGTTTGCATAGGCTAACGAACACCCCATTGCTGGCACAATGAATAAAAAAGTTTAAAAGTTATCTCACAAGTTAACTTAAAAGTAGAATTAAAACAATTAAAGTAGAATTCCAGCCCCAACTGGTCTTAAAATGTCCCTTCTCCCCTCCTAACACCTATGATAACGAACCTGTCTAAAATCGATTTATATACTTACCTATTCTTACTCCAGTTTGGTCATGTGATCCTTTGTGTCAGTCACTGGTAGCTGCAGGGCAGAGACGGGAGTGCTCAACAATGGCTGGGAGCAGTGATGTCCCCCATAGGCTATAACGTCCAGCTACTGTTGGTGGGCTCTTCTCTCCCCTGAAGCCACTGCTGGCTCAACACAGGGGAGCCAGATTATGTGATCATACCGGGCTGAAAATAGGCATAGCATATATAGTATATACATCTTTTTTTAAACAGGTTAGTCAGCATAGGTGTTAAGGGCATTTTTAACCAGTTCCCGACCGGCTCACGCAGATTTACTGCGGCAGAATAGCTCTCCTGGGCGAAATCCCGCATGGGTATGTCCTTCCCTCTAGCGGCCACCAGAGGGCGCGCGCACCTCCGGAGGCACGTGCGTGCCCACTGCACGCCGGGGGACCTGATTCGCATGGCCAGCAGGCACAATCACCGCTGGCCACGTGCGATCGCGTGCAGAGGAGCCAGCACGGGGATTTATGTGTGTAAGCACACAAATCCCTGGGTTGTAAGGGGAGAGGAGACATATTGTTTGTTCCTACTGAGTAGGAACAATGATATGTCTCCTCCCCTAGTCAGTCCTATCCCCATACAGTTAGAACACACTGTGGGAACACACATTTAACCCCTTGATCGCCCCCTAGTGTTAACCCCTTCACTGCCAGTGACATTTAAACAGTAATCAGTGCATTTTTATAGATGTATGAATGTCAATGGTCCCAAAAATATGTCAAAATTGTCAGATCTGTCCATCGAAATGTCGCAGTACCGCTAAAAATCGCAGATCACCGCCATTACTAGTAAAAAAAAGAAATGAATAAAAAATAAAAATGCCATAAATCTTTCCCATAGTTTGTAGACACTATAACTTTTGCGCAAACCAATCAATATACGCTTATTGCGATTTTTTTACCAAAAATATGTATAAGAATATATATTGGCCTAAACTGATGAAGAAATTTGTTTTGTTTTTTTAATTTTGGGGATATTTATTATAGCAAAAAGTAAAAAATATTGTTTTTTTTTTTTCAAAATTTTTTTGTTTATAGCGCAAAAAATAAAAACCGCAGAGGTGATCAAATACCACCAAAAGAAAGCTCTATTTGTGGGTAAAAAAGGAAACAAATTTAATTTGGGTACAGCATTGCATGACCGCGCAAATGTCAGTTATGGCGACACAGTGCCAAACTGTAAAAAGTGCTCTGGTCAAGAAGGGGGTCAAATCTTCCAGGGCTGAAGTGGTTAAGACTAGGTTTAGGCTAGAATGTTACTTAAGTTTTAAAAAGAATGGCTCTAATTTAATGATGTACAATCATTCAAAGTTTCCCCACATTCCTGACACATTTACACATACAGTATCTCACCAAAGTGGGCACACCCCTCACATTTTTGTAAATATTTTATTAATTCTTTTCATGTGACAACACTGAAGAAATTACACTTTGCTACAATGTAAAGTACTGAGTGTACAGCTTGTATAATGTAACACACAGCCATTAATGTCTAAACCGCTGGCAACAAAAGTGAGTACACCCCTAAGTGAAAATGTCCAAATCGGGCCCAATTGCCATTTTCCATCCCCGGTGTCATGTGACTCGTTAGTGCTACAAGGTCTCAGGTGTGAATGGGGAGTAGGTGTGTTAAATTTGGTGTTATCGCTCTCACTCTCTCATACTGGTCACTGGAAGTTCAACATGGCACCTCATGGCAAAGAACTCTCTGAGGATCTGAAAAAAAGATTGATCCCTGGAAAATGCAGAGGTAGGGCCACACCGGAGTGAACTAGGAAAGAGGGGTGTGTGGTCTCGAGCAGGGGGAAACAATCCAGGTTACTGGTGTCAGGTCATTAAAAAGACACATGACAGGCCACCCTGGAGCTATCAGTGGATTGTGACCTGGAGAGGCTTGCAGGACCAATCCATTGGCATTTAGGATGTGACATACTGCGCTGCAACTGAAACTTTATTACGATTACCTAGCTAAATTGTATAGCTTTTTTAAGTATTCTGTATATGTTATTCAAACTCAAGACTTTAAATAATATATACTAATACCCCGTATACACGATCGGAAATTCTGCCAGCAAAAGTCCGATGTGAGCTTTTGGTAGGAAATTCCGACCGTGTGTATGCTCCATCGGACTTTTGCTGGTGGAATTTCCGCCAGCAAAAGATTGAGAGCAGGTTCTCTATTTTTCCGACAGAAAAAGTTCTGATTGGAAATTCGTCTGTAGCAATTCCGACGTGCAAAATTCCTAAGCATGCTCGGAAACAATTTGACGCATGCTCGGAAGCAGAGAACTTTTGTGTGACCGTGTGTATGCAAGCCAAGCTTGAGCGGAATTCCATCGGAAAAACCATCCAAGATTTTTCCGACGGAAAATCCGCTCATGTGTATGGGGCATTATAGTACTAACATTTCTTAAAACTTAGCAAATAGTTAAATAACAAGTTTTAATTCATATATATGAACTTTATTCTACTTCAAAAGCAATACAAATTGGTCACTGACCCACTACTAGCCCAGCCTAAGCACACTGATAGAGAGAATAGAGATCTATCTATTACCAGCACATCAAAATGTAAAATTATTTGAATTTCAATTATTTCTATCCTATTCCTAAAATTCTGAATGATCTTGAAAGCTTACTTTATAAAGAATCCCACACATTTACTTCCATGAATTCTGTGACACATATTTACTACGCCCTGTGAGTAGACGCCACTGTGTCACACATTTCACAGAACCTGTCTTCTGAACTACTGAGGAGCCTAGGAGGCATTTCAGGAGGTGGAGTCCATATAGGAATCACTGCCTACAGGCTGCAAGGTCCATGGGATAGGTACTTCTTAGAAATTGAAAGTAAACAGCAGAGGAGTAGCTGCAAAGCATGCAGGGAATCCTGGAAGTTGTGGAAAGGGATAGTCAGTGAACAGGCAGTATTCACAACATGAAAGGAGATTTTTCAGGTAAACTTATACTGGATTGTCATTAATAACTATTATTTGTATTACTAATACAGTGCGGATATTATACAAAGAAAGTGTATGCTGTGACAACAGAACTCCTTTAATTTCATCTGCGCATGGCATGAGTTTTTTAATTGACTCTTATTCTACAATAACCTTGCTCCTGTGTTTAAAACTGTATATAGATTTATAAATGGAATGTTTTACATCTGCCTAAAGTACAGCTTTAAGGCAATAGGTACGCTTCAGCACCCTAGGCAGAAATTGCACTTTATGTGCTAGGGATTATTTATATTTGCCATCAAATATTATCTGGAGCATATTGTAAAGTACCTTGAGCTTCACAGTCATGTGGGTATAGATTGATATGATATTGTACATTTTATATTAGAAGATAATATAGGAAATGGTACATGTTCAGAAACCTTTAAATCACGTAGTGCTATGCAATCAAGCATAACATTTCATACTAAAACAAGCAGTTCTTCCTTACTCTGCTGGGATCAGTTAAACTGATTCCAGATTAACCTTTGTGGGATGACACTTGGAAAATAAATCACTTGAAAAATAGAAAGTGTGGCTTAGTAGCAAAGAAAAGTTAGGAAAATGAACATTGCAGAATTTGCTGTAACCTTGAGAAGATAGAGCTCTTTTCTGAAATTTGGAGGAAAATTACCTGCATGATAGATAAACACCACAAAAATAATTTTATAAAAGTACACTACTGAAGGAATGCACGGAGATGTAGAAATTTTGCTTTTTCAAAAGACTACAAAGGCTTCAGGAATTTTTATACTTTCCCTCAGATGTTCTGAATGGGCAGCTGTATGTTTAGAGTTAAACCTTCTAACATGTCCCTTATCGTTCATTATAGTAACATAACAGTAAAACATAGATGATTCATAAAATAGCATAACTTTGTGCAGCCTACCCTGTCCAGCATAGCCATTTTCCCATACAGGAAATAACAAATGCATGTACTGTGCTAAAGAAGGGGAATGGTAATACAAAATACTGCCAGTCTCTATCTTTATTTTGGCACATGTCCAGGGGGGAAACGTTATCGCTATAGCAGATTCTCAGTGTACTGTATGTGCCAGCCTTTCTGACTAAAATCTATGGAGGGCTGAGTACTATGAAATGCTCAAAACATGTGGGGGAAGTCATACATTGAGTTATCTAAGTTATACTATTATGTTATTGTCATTGAAAAGTTTTTACAGACCAATTTTACAGTCTTTTTGTTGTGTCTCTTTTTTGTCTGAGTTTATCTTGTCTATGATTGACTTACTGGTTTGTCTCACTGCCTAATATGTCTACTGACCCATTGTTCTTGGTTCTGACTTTGTTATGGATTTCCCATTAGGCTTTTGATGACTATTTTCCATGCTCCAGTCTAAGTAGTCACAACAAGTCTTTTACTTGTGATCACTACCCTTATGATGGTCATTAAAGATAGACATTATTACTATTGCAGGAAAAAGAGTGTTTCATCACGTAGGTTGCATGCATGCAGACATTTATTAGCCGAAAACTCCTCAAGCGTAAAATCCCTGGAGCTGCAAGTGAATACAAGTAAATGGCTCTACATTGTCATGCTCATGTAAGCGCCTATGTATGCACATATGGCATACTACCCTGAGCATGGAACAGGTGCTTTTGGAGAAATACACAGTACATGTAGGTAAACGTCAAAGAAAAAGTGAACAGTATTTACATGTAAAATCCATAGGAGCCACAGGTGCCATGTACAGCTGTCAATTAAAGTAATAAATGTAAGAAGCACTTGTGTCTCACTGGGTGTGGGAAAGCACCAGGGATTAAGCTAACAAATGTCCATGTGCATGAGGCCCTAACCAAGGTAAAAATATGCAAAGTTTTTAATCCGGTACCAAAAGCCAATATGTTTTTTGACAAAACTGAAAATAAAAGCATTCTAGGGTCTCCAATATCTTACCCTTGTCAGTCCCACTGCCATCCATATCTTCACTACCACCTATTACCGACCTTTGGCTTGTTCCTCGACTATGCTTCTCCTTGATCCCAAGCTGAAACCACTTGTTCCCAAACTTTGTCTTGTTTACTGACTACACTTCTCCGTGATCCCTACCTACTATATCTGCTACTGGACTCTGGCTTGCTCACCTCCTGGTGGAGTGATCCTGAGGACCACAGCCTGGTACTAACATGCAACAAAACTCATCTCCACCATCAGAAGCTCTGGTGAACACCGGGTAGTACTTATACCCTGCACCTCAGGTAAACCTGCATCATCCTCCAGGGTGGCCTGCCTGTTAATTTATCTAGCTGGTTGGTGGGAGTCCCTCTACTGATTTAGCTTGGTCTCCAAGCCTGACCCATGACAGTGGGTCAGGCTTAACAGTTCTGACACCTTGGAGACGCCAGGAATGGATCCAAATGTCAAGAAAATGCAACTCCAGCATGCATGCATGGGAGTTATATCTTGAGTACCTGCCCAACAGGCAAAGCAAGGAGGCAGCAGACCCAGAAGAAGAGGAAGATAACATGGTACTGGCAAGGATGGAGTGGATGAAGGGAGTTCAGACCTGAGTATATTTGCACATTGTGGAAAATACTGACATCCCCCACCACTTTTTCACTTTTAAGTCTGACTCCCAGCCAAGCTTTTTTCATTTTGAAAAGTATGGGACACAAAACCCCTTTTTTAGTAAAACAGAGGGTTAAAAACTCCTTCTGTCCAAGTGACTACTGCTTCCCTAATCTCCTGTCCTGCTGTAACAGGAAGTGAGATGAAATCTCACAGGGCCCAGATAACAATAAAACCCTGCAGCAATAAAAATCTTGCAAAAAAAAAAAAATTGTGCCAGTGGCGGCATTTGTTGAGAAAACAACAATCCCCGACGGGTGATCAATGTACATTGCAAGGATTTTAACAAACTTTATTGCAGATTCTTAGCTGTTTCTGCTCTGAAGAAATAGCTGTTTCTTGGACCGTGCCCTTTAGATACTGTTTCTGAATGGGGGGGTCTGGTTCTGGTTCAGTTTAAGTGTTCTGATGAGAAACATAGCAGTACCTGCATGAAGTAATTAACGTTTGGGGAATATCTTTCTTTTTTTATTTGCTATGTTTTCTCCCACAAAAGTGAAGCTACCCGTCAAACTATTTCTGTTATGAGAAAGGTATGGGAGATGCCATTACTGAGTCACTTTATTATATCCTTTTTTTTAACTGCAATGAAAGGAGTTCTTCATTTCAAAACAACATTCAACTTTACAATTAGCCTGGAGCTCTTTATAGTGTGCATACTTTTAAAGGTCTGAAAACTACAGTTTTTGTTAAGATGAATTCTTGCTAACACCCAGGTCTCGACAACTTCATAATAAATCATAACATTTGGAATAATGTTTGCTTGGCCTTCACCATCTGTACATATCCAGTTCACCCTGTACAATTTGATTCATTCTCTTTTTCCACAGTTCAAGGTATTGACCTTCCTTATCCTTTTGTTCCCCATAATACTTTCTTGAGTCTTTTGACATGTTGCTCTGAATTAGTGTCTTTTTTTTTTCTTAATAAATTAATGCTGATTTGTCGTTGTCACTTTTAAACACTTGAAGTAATTTGAAAGTATAACTCCTAGATGCAGTACATTTACAGATATTAAATACTGCAATGGTTCTGGGCATGGTGAACATGACAGCAACAATGCTATTATCTGAAGAAGTACATGTAACTTTGTTAGTTTATTTGCAATGCATTATTGGACAGTCTGTTGTCTGCGATAAATATTTCAGCATTGTTTGTGATAACAAAGATGTGCAGTAATGTTCATAGGAATGTTTAAACCTAAAGGGAGTTTATGGTTGCTTGAGTGTAAAATAACTCAAAGAAATAGCTTTTAACTATGAACAAGGTATGGGTATGTCAATGTGTGTGATTTTCTGTGGAATAAAATTCTTAGCTTTTATTATAGATTTAGCTATGCATGCAAGGAGGTTACACGTTATATGTCAGTAAACTAAATTACATTTTGAACTTTATAGACATTCCTGTTTACAATCCTCTTTCTAGGGAACTACATACAGTATCTCACAAAAGTGAGTACACCCCTCACATTTTTGTAAATATTTTATTATAACTTTTCATGTGACAACACTGAAGAAATGACACTTTACTACAATGTAAAGTAGTGAGTGTACAGCTTGTATAACAGTGTAAATTTGCCTTCCCCTCAAAATAACTCAGCACACAGCCATTAATGTCTAAACCGCTGGCAACAAAAGTGAGTACACCCCTAAGTGAAAATGTCCTAATTGGGCCCAAAGTGTCAATATTCTGTGTGGCCACCATTTTGTTTCCAGCACTGCCTAAACCCACTTAGGCAGGGAGTTCCCCAGAGCTTCACAGGTTGCCACTGGAGTCCACTCCTCCATGATGACATCACAGAGCTGGTGGATGTTAGAGACCTTTGCCTCCTCCACCTTCAATTTGAGGATACCCCACAGATGCTCAATAGGGTTTAGGTCTGGAGACATGCTTGGCCAGTCCATCACCTTTACCCCACTTCTTTAGCAAGGCAGTGGTCATCTTGGAGGTGTGTTTGGGGTTGTTATCATGTTGGAATACTGCCCTGCAGCCCAGTCTCCGAAGGAAGGGGATCATGCTCTGCTTTAGTATGTCACAGTACATGTTGGCATTCATGGTTTCCTCAATGAACTGTAGCTCCCCAGTGCCAGCACCCCCAGACCATGACACTCCCACCACCATGCTTGATTGTAGGCAAGACACACTTGTCTTTGTACTCCTCACCTGGCTGCCGCCACACATGCTTGACACCATCTGAATCAAATAAGTTTATATTCGTCTCATCAGACCACAGGACATGGTTCCAGTAATCCATGTCCTTAGTCTGCTTGTCTTCAGTAAACTGTTTGCAGGCTTTCTTGTGCATTATCTTTAGAAGAGGCTTCCTTCTGGGACGACAGCCATGCAGACCAATTTGCTGCAGTGTGCGGCATATGGTCTGAGCACTGATAGGCTGACCCCCCACCACTTCAACCTCTGCAGCAATGCTGGCAGCACTCATACGTCTATTTCCTAAAGACAACCTTTGGATATAACACTGAGCACTTAACTTCTTTGGTCGACCATGGCGAGGTCTGTTCTGAGTGGAACCTGTCCTGTTAAACCGCTGTATGGTCTTGGCCACCATGTTGCAGCTCAGTTTCAGGGTCTTGGCAATCTTCTTATAGCCTAGGCCAGTGATGGCGAACCTTGGCACCCCAGATGTTTTGGAACTACATTTCCCATGATGCTCCACTACACTGCAGAGTGCATAAGCATCATGGGAAATGTAGTTCCAAAACATCTGGGGTGCCAAGGTTCGCCATCACTGGCCTAGGCCATCTTTATGAAGAGCAACAATTCTATTTTTCAGATACTCAGAGAGTTCTTTGCCATGAGGTGCCATGTTGAACTTCCAGTAAACAGTATGAGAGAGTGTGAGCGATAACACAAAATTTAACACACCTGCTCCCCATTCACACCTGAGACCTTGTAACACTAATGAGTCACATGACACCGGGGAGGGAAAATGGCTAATTGGGCCCAATTTGGACATTTTCACTTAGGAGTGCACTCACTTTTGTTGTCAGCGGTTTAGACATCAATGACATCAAAATTTACACTGTTATACAAGCTGTACACTCACTACTTTTCATTGTAGCAAAGTGTCATTTCTTCAGTGTTGTCACATGAAAAGATATAATAAAACATTTACAAAAATGTGAGGGGTGTACTCACTTTTGTGAGATACTGTATATTAGAACAGAGCAAAGTAAAAACTTAAACTCAAGGTAATTGCATACACCAACAAATTGGATTTCAACTTTGAAATGTTGGAGAATCACCAGAATGATAAACTTTGTCTGAAAAAGCAGGAAAGGGCAATAATGGGACCTATCTCTCAGTCTAGGTTCACATCTATGCGGCTGCACTTGATGCATATTGTGTTTTACTTTTTGTTTTTCACATTAAACACACTTTATATAGCTGGTTGCCAAGGAGGGGTCGTGAAGCCGGCTTCTGCGTCCCTAACAATCGATGAGTCAATAGCTGTCAGTTCCCCGCTGACAGCTGAATGTAAAAGAAAAAAATTGCTGGGAAAAAAAATTGCGAAAAAAAAGAATGCCACCCCCCCCCCAGGTCCATACCAGGCCCTTCAGGTCTAGTATGGATTCGGAGAGGACTCCCCACACCAATTTTTTTTAAATGCCCCCCCAAAGCACCTTGCCCCCCCGTGTTGATGGGGACAACCCTGGCTGGTGGTTGTCGGGGTCTGCGAACAGGGGGTTTAACAAGGGGGCCCCCAGATCCCGCCCCCCCAATGTGAATGGGTAGGGGTACATCGTACCCCTACCCATTCACCCAAAAAAGCAGTGAAATGTACCAAGAAAAGAGGAGGGACATGTGTTGAGAAGATATGGGGTGCTGCCCACCCCAATTAGTGTCAAGAAGAAAAAGGAAATATCCCCCATGGGGTTTTCTAGGCAGCAAAAAATTATGAAAATCGTAAGCTGTAACTTGAAAAGGTTTTTATTTTGTTGGACTTCAATGGCAACATGATCACAGGGAATGACCATGATGGTTAAAATAAGAGCTGTGCTACAGGAGATAACACAAATAAAACTGGCACAAAATTATACAATGTTCAAGCGCTATGATTGCCATTGAAGTCCAACAAAATAAAAACCTTTTCAAGTTACAGCTTACGATTTTCATAATTTCTTGCTGCCTAGAAAATCCCACGGGGGATATTACTTTTTTCTTCTTGGCAGTGAAATGTACTTATGCATTTATACGCATTTGTATGCATTTATACGCCATTATAAAAATAATTACCTGCGGAAGCATGTAAGTAAATAACATTCACACAAGGGGAGGAATTGACTAATTTATACGCATACGCATTATGCAACATTACACAAGTACCTTACTGGTCATTGCGCAGGAACTTTTCTGCTAGCAAAAACATGAGTACTTACATCAGCAAATTGTTTACGGCTGCATGAATGAAGCCTTAAATGCACGTGTTGAGTAGTCATGGGTGAATCTGCCTGTGTTCAACTCATCAAGCTTGGGTAAATCGGGTTTAAAGTACAAAGATCCCAAACTTTGTATCAAATTCTTTTGAAATCTATGGGCAGAAAATTATTCTGTTAAATTCTGGTAATTTGTTTCAGATTAATAAGCAAACTATTGCCAAAAGCTCACACTGCCACAGAGGACTTAAGGATTTAACTACAAAAAAAAGTTTTAAAAATGAAAGTACAGTAGACAGAGGATCCTTTACAATGTGGCTTCTAAGTTGACATGGAAAAAAAACACCAATGCTTTAAATAGCAAGCTTGGGAGATACTTTTAAAACTGTTGTTACAGTACAGCCACACCAGATCTAAAAGATATTGGAAACTTCCCTCCTACAAAGGGTAAAGCTAAACCCCTTTGAATAAAATTTGACAAAAACTTGACAGTTTAACAGAATAATATGTGAGCTTCTTTTTTTTAAGTACCACACTGCATTAAATACATAGACTTTAAGCATTTCCCAATGTCAGGACAAGCACCTAAATAGGTAGCAAATAGATAGAGACTAGGCAAAACTTGTATGTGTGTATTATCTGAGAGACAATATTCACCAGTATTGTTCAGTCCCTGGAAAGTATGTAAGCTGCTTGGTTAAGCCACAATTTAAGAGGGAGAAACAAAGCAGATTTGATCTTGTAATAGAAAGTAGAGTGTATTATTTGAGAGACAATAGCCACAAATATTGCACAATGGCTGGACAGTATGTAAGCAGCTCGGTTAGGCTGCAATAAAAGGGTGGGGGGATAAGGCAAGTTTTTTTTTCCTTGAAAAAAACATTAGTGTGTATTAGCTGAGAGACAATAGTGACAAATATTATACAATGGCTGGAATGGGAGTATCTGCAAATCTAGCAGTTTTGCCAACCTGGCATTAAGACATTGGGCTTGGGGTGATCTGGGGTGCTTGGGTTAATCTGGGAACTTTTTTAATTCAGCAGCTGTGAAAGAGACACCTACCTTGGTAAAGATGCTGCTGGAGAAAGCGGGTGGGTGTAGGAGAATTCTACAGAAGTTCAAGCCTTCACTTGATCCTCCTCAGCATGGCCCTATAACCCTTTTTCCCACTTGACATGGCATATCTGAAGCCTCAGAACTCTCCTATGTGAATTATTTACCTATTACTGGATGCCTCAGATGTTATGGCAGATGCAGCAAGAGAATGTTGTGAAGGGGGGAGATGTGGAAAGTGAGGAACGAGAAGGAGGAGGAGTGTGGGACTTTTCCTGCCAAATTGCCAACAATGTCTCATTGTGGTGCTGCTTCCACTGAGCTCTGTGGTGCGTGTGTTTCCTTAAATGTCTAGTAAATTTGCCACAGCTGATAATTTGCAGACGGAGGCTGAACACCACATCACTGCTGTCAACAGTAAATATGCTGAAAAAGGACCCACACTGCAGAGCACTTTGGACCAGCCCTGGGGATAGCAGTGGCCTGTACCTGTGGGACAGTGCCATCAGATGGATTAGAATTGCTGCTTCCTCCAGTCTTATGCAAGCTGCCCCTGACCCTGGACAAAATCCTTCTTTACTGCTGTTCTGCCTTTCCCCCAGAAATTTCCTTTTCACCAGTCAGTGGCACCCCTGAGCAGTCTGCCACCACACCATCCAACCCTCTTGATCACTGCAGCCCACTTCACAGTAAGCTGCAACTGCTGAAATTTCACTGCCTCTTTCTGGTCCCTGTCTAAAGTCCCCTAACTGCTGTTTGGCCTCCTCACGCCTCTGCACTGTCTGTCAAATGCCCCATGAAGAGTGATCCAACATAAATCTCTCTTTAGAAAGCAACACAAGTGAAAACAAGCTCAGAAGGTTCAATCCTCATGACTTCCATACTTCTTTGTTCTTTGTTACTTGACCCTATCAATGACCTGGAACAAGCATTTTCATATCAGGTGAATATGCATATTCAGTTCTATAGTTAAGGTAGTAAAGCCAGGAAAAGAATGACAGAGCCACATTCTGGTTATTCAATAATAAGTTAGCAAAGGCCTTATTTCAATCTTCATGAAACCTCCTTGAAACAGGTGTGGATGTCCCGTCCCCATTCGAGGGGGGGGGGGGTTTCTGGGGACTGAGACAGCAGGTTCAGTTTCTAACTAGAATATCAATAAAAGCCTGACAGAGGTTATAGGGTTTAACCAATCAAACCAAACCAAACACCCTCCAGCCCCCCCCCCCCCACCCTGTGTACCTCTGTCAGCAAATACAAACATCTCAGGTGGAACAAACTATAAAGCTTTTACTGTAGCTTTTTCAATGTCCTCACAAAGAACTGATTTTGTTTTACGTGTGCCTTTAAACTTTCACTTCATCTGTGGTCAGAAGCATTAAATGTACTTCCTATATTAAAAAGAGCCATGAACAACATTAAACTATGTGTTGAACATTTTATGGGTGAGATAATTACCTTAATAAAAGTAATTAACTTCAATGATCATTTCAAGTTGTTAGATTATAACGCTTTAAAAAATTGTATCTTGATGCCAGCATGATAGATGGAACCAAAGTCCCTTATTAGCATCAATACTTTGTTAACAATATATAACAAGCAGCCATGATCGAAGGCTGTGAAAAATATTAAATGGATATGTTCTTGCTACACAGCACACATTTTAATCCTCTGTAAAAAAAGGAATGAAGCTGACATGAAACCATTGTGGTTGGGCCATAATATAGTTTTATGAAAACATCTTAGAGCCATTTTAAGGTGGAGCAAAACAAATACAATTGTTTATTTTGTTCTAGCTAACTCTAATAAACCTACTATAATTTTAGCAAAAGTATAAATTTATTTCTGAAAATAAAACAATATTGTCATCCTCTTTTTAGTCTTAAATAGATTTTCTTGCTAGATAAAGGTCTCTAAAACAGGGACTAGTCAAAAACAAAAACACATTTCCTGATGCCAACATGGCAGCATAAATTTCATATAGCTCCGCCACTATATCCACTTACAGGACATGTTTAAATCTATAAAAGGAAAGCTAGAGCAACCTCCCCCATTCTCGTACATCAATGGACTTTAACAGAATGATGGTCCAGGCTTCCATGTCCATTGTAATAACGTTTGATTATACATTTTAGCCCTCCCTGTTTAGCTCGTTATTTGTCACATGTATGTTGCCATGTTGGTGTCAGGAAAATGGAATATTGTATCAAATCCTTACCATCATTATCCTTTGCTGACACCAATCCATGGCAACATATGAACTCTTCCTTTTTTGATTGTGTTATTTTTATAGAGAATGGGGGAGGTTGATAAAAGACAGGAGAGAGGGGATTCATCGGGAAGCTCATGGGATAATGGGGCCATGAAACTATAAACAGTAAGGGTAGTTTGGGGTCCCATTATGACCCTAGGAATGTAGGTCTCAGGCATTACAAAGGAGGGCAGGGTTAAGAATTAGATGTAGAAGAGTTTGGTTAAAGGTGAAGGCTGGCCATTGTTTTTTTTTTTTCTATCTGTTTAGCCAGTGGGCTGAAACAAAAATGAACAGATTCCTCCATCTACACAAACGAGGTGAATGGAGGAATCCCCTTTGTCGGGACATTGTATTATGATAGTGGGACAGAATACACAGTGACATAATTCCCTGATCAGTAGCTGCAACTGAAACGGTCTGAATTTTGATTCCTCTATGCCCAGCTTAAAGGATGAGTTCACTTTTTAAAAAAAAATAAATGCATATTTTTTTACAGGTAAAAAAAAAAAATGTGCATTTATTATTTTTTGTTGCAGGAGCCTGTAAAGCATTGCACCAGGGATTCGCAGATCGCTGGTGCTATGCAGGTCTCGGCTTGCTCGTACCTAGTATGAGCAAACTGATACATTCTGACAGGAAGACTCAATGAACTACCAGCACCATGGTAGTTAATTGAAAACTACAAGCCGACTGACGCAAAGGCTGCCAGACCTTGTCTTTTTACCATTCACAGAGGACTGTGAATAAGTGACTCAGCCAGGTGGTCAGAGCCTCGCAAAGTCTTCTTTTAATTTTGGCAGCAGACACAAGGAGAAGATCCTCAGTCTGCTTTCACAGGGGGATCGGGGGGCAGTGCATTTATAACATGTTATACCCTGAATATGGGTGTAACATGTAACATGTTATGAAAGGGAGAACTTATGCTTTAAGTTCACATGCTGCACATATGCATCACTGGGCGGTCAATGTTTATGTGCCAAGAGCGCGCTCAATGTGCTCTCCCAGCACAAAGTCTGAGATGTCAAAGACAGCTCTCGGTCTGAAATAAAATTCAGTATCTAGTGGGTCCAACTTCTGATCATGATTACTGATTTTTCCTGCCCTTCTGGGGCTCAGGACTGTTTACAGGGATGCCAGAGTGGGTGAGAAAGGGTTAGGACATCAACAGAAAAAGAAAAAAGGGAGAAAGATTGGTGAAATAAAGGGGTTGGGAAGGAAATAAGGAGTAGGAAAGGGGGAGGATTGTAATTGCCCACGCGGAACTCTGAGATTGGGTCAGTAAGGGACAACAGTACCTAAAGTGGTTACCTATTCAACCTTCACTTTGTGTTGGCCCTGACTTCTAAACTCATTTATTGTGGCCATTAGCGCAAATAAAAGTTTGGTAGTGACTTTGGCAAACAAGCTGATCCATATGTCCATTAGGTACAGTAAGACTGAGATGGTGAAAGTTTTAATGGCATAATAGCGCACATCAAGGTGGTTGTAAATAAGGTTGCTAAGCAGTATCCTTAGAAATTATAGTAGTAATTACAATCCCTAGAGGAAATAAATAGCCTAATCCTCTCATTACAACTGGACATAGCTTGCTGTTTTATATCTAACAAATATCTGCACATTTATGTTTGCACAGATAGTCAAATACCTCTATTTGTAATACAATCTGTAATATTCTAATGAGATTACATACCATGAATAATATAACAGGTTTATTACATTTTGCATATATATATATATATTATTTAAATCAGGTTTTTAAAATAACTTTGCCTGCAGCATTCATGTACTGCATGTTATGTTTTGATTAGCAGGGCTGTATTTTATTCCATCAATAAGTAAAGCATTACATTTGCACTGAATGAAGAAAAATGGAAATAATTTAAATGTTTCAGTTCACATTAAATATATGCCTACATATATCACTTGTGTGCTAGAAATGATATATTACCAGGAATGATGTGTGACTTCTAAAGCAGACAACCTGGCACAATAATAGGAGTGGGCAGATACCTAAGCTGATTTCCTAACCTATAGCTATACCAAACAGCAGTCATGACGTGTTTATTGACTCATTCTAGGTACTAATCACATTTTACTTTTCATAGGTTTAGGACGATCAGAAAAATATTTCCTTGTTGACCGATTGTCATTTTTTACTGCACTTCACACATTATAAAATAAGCCTGATCAATAATTGGTTGTACTAATGTGTCAAACAAACTGTGGTATCTATACAGTATATGAGATATACAGTATGTATATGGTTTGTGCTAGAGCAACAACAGAAAATATAAAGTAAGACAGTGTAAATTAAAACAAAAGCCCACATAATTCATCATCCTCTGTGTATCATCAGCTAAAATCCGTAAACTTAAATTACCAGGAACAGAATTTATACAAAAAGTAATTACGGTAATAATATCTCTAAATAGAATGAGAAAACTGACTCTTTACTAAAAGCAGAACTCCCACCAAAAAGAAAATAATTAAAATGAATGTAAAAGATTAAATAACAAAACCAGCTTTTAAAGTACCTTTTTCTGGCACTAGATGTCTTTAGCCAGTTGGTCATGATCATTTAATCCACTTTCTCTGAGCCCAGGTCATCATGGACTAGTACCAACCAGTGACTGGACAGGGAAAAGAGAATCAGCATAGTGATGTGCTCCTCTTGCTGTCACTCTGTTTTCTCCACCTATCAGCATGTTTCCTGCCAGCACATAAACTGTTTAGCTCCTTGTGTATGGGCTTCCACTCACACTTTAGTTCTGCTCTATAAGAACCACAACAGACTGATTTCAGGTACAGGCATACCCCACTTTTAAGTACACAGTGGGGTTTATTTACTAAAGCTGGAAAGTGCAAAATCAGGCTCACTTTTGCATAGAAACCAATGAGCTTCTAACCCCAGCTTGTTCAATTGAGCTTTTGTAATAAAACCTGGAATCTCATTGGTTTCTATGCAGAAGTGAGCCTGATTTAGCATTTCCAGCTTTAGTAAATAAACCCCATTGTGTACTTAAAAGTGGGGTATGCCTGTATTTACAGTTCTTGCATATATAAAAAATATGAATACTGTACATTTAATGATGTACTACTAATTACAGAGCTGCCTTAATTAGTGTTTTTATATCTGCCTAAAATTCAGCTATAAAGAATATGTAAAGCCAGTCACTAAAATCTCATATGACACACATGTCATATGGACATGACAGCCGGGGGTTTTACACACACTCTCAGCAGTTGTAGCCATCAGGAGTGTGTGTAGATCTAAAAAGCTGAATGTCAGATGTCAGATGGAAACAATCCAGTGGCTGCACAGCTGTTGGATTACTTGCACACACCCCCACTAACACATCCCTGCACAACGCAATTTATCCCATGTTCATCCATCGATGTGCCCAGGACTAGCATGGCGGTGCCACTGGGTAGAGGGGAGGTGAACAACCGTGTGCTCTCCCTCCCTTTTTCTTGCTGACCTGGAAGTGTCATGTAAAACGTCACTTTCAAGTCCTCTTTTCACTTTCATTTTCCACCCCTGCTGTATCATTAAAGAGAATCTGTCCCCCAAAAAAAAAA
Organism: Lithobates clamitans; assembly: GCA_037952925.1. NCBI lineage: Eukaryota > Metazoa > Chordata > Amphibia > Anura > Ranidae > Lithobates > Lithobates clamitans. The sequence goes on along the minus strand of JBBGZY010000787.1, from coordinate 5,686,929 downwards.
TGTTTAACCACTTCCCGCCCAGCCTATAGCAGATTGACGGCCGGGCAGTGGTTCTGTTATCCTGACTGGGCGTCACATGACGTCCAGCAGGATAACATGTTGGCACGCGCCCGCGGGGGAGCACAGTGCAGTGATCAGTCTGACATGTCGCATCTCCGATCGTGGTAAGGAGCCTCTGACAGAGGCATTCCTCATGGTAAGGAGCCTCGGACAAACTGCATTCCTCGGTTCGCGCTGACAGGGAGAGCCGATTGGCGGCTCTCCCTGTCAAAGGGGGGTCTGTGCTTATAATCAGCACATTGATTATCAGCACAGCCCCCATCAGATGTGCCCATCACCTGCCAATCAGTGCCCAACAGCTGTGAGTCAGTGCCCCCTCAGAAAAATGTCTCAGTGCCCACCACAGTGCCAATCAGTGCCCACCACAGTGCCAATCAGTGCCCACCACAGTGCCAATCAGAGCCCACCACAGTGCCAATCAGTGCCCATCACAGTGCCAATCAGTGCCCATCAGTAACACCTGTCAGTACATCATCATCAGTACTGCCTATCAGTGCTATCTATTAGTGTCCAACAGTGCCATCTGTCAGTGCCAGTGCCACCTATCAGTGCCCTTCAGTGCTGTTGGTCAGTGCCCATCAGTGCCCCCCTGTCAGTGCCCACCAGTGCTGCATATCAGTGCCACCTATCGGTGCCCATCAGTGCTGCATATCAGTGCTGCCTATCAGTGCCCATCAATTCTACATATCAGTGCCTCGTTATCAGTGCCCATCAGTGCCAACTCATCAGTGCCCATCAGTGCCGCCTCATCAGCGCCCGTCAGTGAAGGAGAAAACAAAATTTTATGACAGAAACGAAGAAAAACTTTTTTTTTTTTAAATGTCAGTTTTTTTTAGTTTGTTTAGCAAAGAATAATCAAGTACCACCAAAAGAAAGCTCTATTTGTGGTAAAAGAATGATAAAAATTTAGTTTGGGTACACTGTTACATGACCGCGCAATTGTCATTCAAAGTGTGACAGCGCTGAAAGCTGAAAATTGTCCTGGGCAGTAAGGGGCGAAAGTGCTTGGTGTTGAAGTGGTTAAAAGAAAAATTATTGTAAAAAAACAAAGTGCCACCTAAGCAGTTAACCCCCCCCCAAAAAAAAATGTAGCCCCCCCATACACTTACGTACCAATGTAAGTGCAAATGTCAGGGGCACCTACGCACAAAAACATTGATTGCGCTACACATGTTACATATCGCCATGCAAGCAAGAGCGAAAGCAATAATTCTAGCACAAGAGGTCCTGGGTAGCTCTAAACTGATGATCAATAGGGTCTTTTAAAGTGTCGTCAATGGAAAATATAGGGTACTGAAGTTTGACGCTATTTCATGGGCGCACAGAATGTTAAGGTTTGTTACGTTGGGTATCTATTTACTCGGCACAACCCTTATCTTTTATATTTTCCCAAAAAACTGGGTAATTTATTGCATTTGTATGTCCTAAAACTACCGTATTTATCGGCGTATAACACACACTTTTTTCCCCTTAAAATCAGGGGAAAATCGTGGGTGCGTGTTATACACCGATCCCCGCTATTTTGTGATCGCCGCGATCTCAGCGGTTCTCGGTGCCGTTCACAGTCATGCCCAGTCCCGCCATTGGACCTGTGTTATGTCCATCATGGGGACTGGGCGTGACTGTGAACGGCGCCGAGAAGAGCCGAGAACCCTCGGCTATGTGTATCTCGGCTCCGCCCAGTCACTGTGTCCTCGGCGGCGCTCGTTCAGCTGAACGAGCGCCGCCGAGTCCCTCCGAACTCCGCGGTGCCATATTTAAAAATCCAAACTAAACTTTTGTATGTCGGCGGCGACAAGGCTGCACGGACCACTGGGGCAAGGCTGCACTGGGGCAAAGTTGCACTGGGGCAAGGCTGCACTGGGGCAAGGCTACACTGGGGCAAAGCTGCACTGGGGCAAAGCTGCACTGACAAGGCTGCACTGGGGCAAAGCTGCACTGACAATTCTGCACTGGGGCAAAGCTGCACTGACAAGGCTGCACTGGGGCAAAGCTGCACTGACAAGGCTGCACTGGACACTGGGGCAAGGCTGCAGATGGACACGATAATGCTGCATTGATGGGCATTTAAATGTAAGGTTTTTTTTCCTTAAACTTCCCTCCTAACAGTTTTTTTCCTTAAAATTCCCTCCTAACATTGGGGTGCGTGTTATACGCCAGCGCGTGTTATACGCCAGCGCGTGTTATACGCCGAAAATACGGTAACTTTAATATATTTTTTACATAAAGTTTGCATTTCCTTAACCATTGCACCAATTTCATGTAACATAAAAACATTTAAACTACCGCTATTTGATTCTCTAGGGTTTCTGCTATCACAAAATATATTGTGTTTGGGGATTTTATCTTATCCTCAGGCCTAACCACTTAAAGACCAGCCTCGTTTTGGATTTTAGGTGTTTACATGTTTAAAACAAGTTTTTTTGCTAGAAAATTACTTAGAACACCCAAACATTATATATTGTTTTTTTTCTAACACCCTAGAGAATAAAATAGTGGTCATTGCAATACTTTTTTTTGCACCGTATTTGCGCAGCGGTCTTATAAGCGCACTTTTTTTGGAAAAAATTCACTTTTTTGAATAAAAAAATAAGACAACAGTAAAGTTAGCCCAATTTTTTTTATATTGTGAAATATAATGTTACGCCAAGTAAATTGATACCCTACATGTCACACTTCAAAATTGCTCCCGCTCGTGGAATGGCGTCAAACTTTTACCCTTAAAAATCTCCATAGGCGACGTTTAAAAAATTCTACAGATTGCATGTTTTGCGTTACAGAGGAGGTCTAGGGCTAGAATTATTGCTCTCGCTCTACCGGTCGTGGCGACACCTTACATGTGTGGTTTGACTACTGTTTTCATATGCGGGCACTACTCACGTATGCATTCGCTTCTGCGCGCGAGCTCGTTGGGACAGGGCGCTTTAAAAAAAAATTTTTTTTGTATTATTTATTTTACTTTATTTTATTTATTTTTTTCACTGTTTTTAAAAAAAAAATTGGATCACTTTTATTCCTATTACAAGGAATGTAAACATCCCTTGTAATAGAAAAAAGCATGACAGGTCCTCTTAAATATGAGATCTGGGGTCAAAAAGTCCTCAGATCTCATATTTAGACTTTAATGCAAAAAAAAAAAAATAAATAAATAAAAAAAAAGTTGTTTAAAAAAAATGACACAAGAAAAAATGTGCCTTTAAGAGAAGTGGGCGGAGCTGACGTAATGACGTTGCTCCGGCCGTCCTATGGTATGGAGATGGGTGGGCACCATCTTAGCCTCACTCGTCTCCATACTGAGGAAGGGAAAGGACCTGATCGTCTCCGCCGCTACCGACGGCTCCAGAAAGCGGCGGAGGGTGCAGGAGAGCGGCGGGAGGGGGTGTGGCACCTCTCCTGCCGCCGATAACGGTGATCTCGCGGTGAACCCGCCGCTGAGACCACCATTATCGTGTACAGAACCGCCGGCCCTAAAGATGGATACCTCGGTTGTGGCAGCAGCTGCTGCCGTTACCGAGATATCCATCTTCAAAAAAATGACATATATATACAGTGGCCGGTCGGTAAACACAAAAACAGCTCTGCGGTGAAAGGGTAAAGGTTGGATCCCCCCCTCAATTTGTCCACCCCGCAACTTCATTCCCAGACCAGCAGCATAGGATTCAAGAAGAAGCAAGAGGGTGAACTGGAACATGGATCAGGAGAGTAGGGCGTGGAATTTTTTTTTTTTATTATTTCTTCTTTTTTTTAGTATAAGGATTTTTTTTTCATTTGGCTTACCACAAACTTAGGAATATATATATATTTTTTAACCTGCAGCTTTTATTAAAGTATTACTTGTTAATGCTGCTATGAATGTTTTTTTGCAGGCAATTCTTGTTACAGGGGCCTTGTCCATGTGTCCCAATTGTTCTTCTGCACTTTTGACCTGTTGCACACTTTTCCAATGGAGACCACAAGTAGCCTTGCAAACGGACATGCAAACATGGTCCACCATTTCAGAAAACCCACCCTGAGCTATAACATGCAGCAAGTGCTGAAGCAAGTGCATGTACTGTATACAGAAAGCAGCTGCAAAATGGCTGCAGGAGACCAACACTGAGATGCAATAAAGGCTGATAAAATAAAGGTTGTGAATGTTTTATTAAAAAAAATACAAAAAAAAAAAAAAAACAATGGCAATTGGTGCACAGTGATTTAGTAAGCTAAATGCCATTTAGTTAGGGTCCGCCTGTACTTTAATGTTCCCACAAAGCTTATTATATTTTATCAGCCTTTTGTGGTGAAGAAAGCTAGGAATGAAAGGTGACAAGAGAAGTAATTTCCTTCTTACCACTTCATAAATGATTTGAATTTCTTATTACAAGTGCAAGCCTTCCTGGAACTTAAATTTTCACTGACGTCTGATTAAGTTTAAAGCAGCGCTCTCCAAGAGGAAATAAAACTTACAATGACAGCTATTGGAAAGATTACAAACTATACTGCCGAAAAAAAAAAAAAAAACTCCTTTTGAATGGTTAGCAAGAATAAGTTTAACTGCTCAGTGTTTGGTCCTTCACAAAAAAGGTCACGGAAATAAAGTATAAATGATTTTTGTCATCTGAGTGCATTCTACTAGGCAACAAGCCAAATAAGTGCTCTTGCAATACAACAGTTGACCCATTATAAACAAATTATAAACAATACTTTAAAAATGCAAAAGAGTTCTAGGGTGCCCAGAAATGACCTTTAATGCAAATTATATTAATGATCCCCAAATATCCTTATACTATTTCTCCTTGGAGATCTGCAGCTGCATTTAATGACGCTTCTCTACCATCTGTGCTGCCGCACATCTGCTTTTCAATAGAAAACATTGTGCAAGAACATACTGTATAATATGCACCTGGCTTTAAATACCCAACCACAGATAAGTGTGCATACATGGTACTTAAGACATGTTACTACAACAAGGATGAAGGCGGAGTTTTTTTCTTCTTTCAGTACAAAACTCGAAATCTCTAAATAAGCTGAAAGAGATGTTTCGCTTGCCGTCAAAGCCATGGGAAGAAGACAACTTGGAATGTTTCCAAAATATTGTATTATTATTTTAATTAAAACAGTTCTAAAGCCGCAGACACTCTCCACAAACAAAATCAATTCTCTGTGGTTTGAGAGCAGTTTGTTACAACAGTTTGAGGCGCACCAGTTGATAGGAATTTGCAGCCCAGAGGTTTTTCGAAGTTGATTAGAGTCACTAAGATTAACAATGAGCAGTATAAGCTTGTTTTCCACCAGCAATGCCAACTGATTTCACTACCCCTGTCAGCCGAAAGTCATCCCATGACTTGTCACTTTAGGTGACAGATGCAAATTCTGGCAGCACCTAATCAAAAATGAGGCCAGCTGTAGGAGCTGCATATTCTTTCCTAAAATATCTTAATTAAACAGAAAAAGGTTGTGAATAAGACAGTATTAGCTACACACATCGGTTTGCATTTCTGAATTAAATTTACATTGGTGCTTTTCATTCCACAAAACTTGTAGAATATGATAATGCTGAACAAAAATAGCAATTACTCAGCTTGTGGTCTTTTAACACCATGCACATGGGAACCTGGGGCAGGGGAATGTAAAATATGGGAGTATTTCTTTGCCCAGAAGCCACAGGTGCTGCATATAGTTGTCCACTGAAATCACTGACCATGCATGGGTATACAATTATGTAAACACATGTATGCATATAGATGTCTGCGTCCCCGTTTGTACCTGAGTACAGTCATTGATTTATATTGTTGTATGCCATTGAGTTATGGGACTGTATGCAGCACACATGGGGTTAATTTACTAAAAGCAAATAGACTGTGCACTTTGCAAAGTGCAGTTGCACTCTGCAAGTGCAGTTGCTCCAGAGCTTTAGTAAAAGAGGCAAAGAATATCCAATCATGTGCAAGGAAAATAAAAGAATTAAAAATATAATTTTTGCTTGCACATGATTGGATGATGGACGTCAGCAGAGCCTCTGCTCATTTACTAAGTTCTGGAGCAACTGCTTTTGCAGGGTGTAACTGCAATTTGCAAAGTGCACAGTCTATTTGCCTTTAGTAAACCCCAGTCTGGCAAATACACCCACAGTTTACAGTCTTTGGCCCCAGGTGCCAGCTGAAAAAAGATGCTGCATTTAGAGGCATGTATTATTAATTTGTTTATTTATTACGCTTCTGAAAGCAGCTCTATTTTAACCAATGTGTCAATGCACAATGCAGCATTTAGATTTGAATTTTAGAGCAGCATTCAGGGACATAAAAATGCCCTAAACCTACATTTGAAGAGGAGCTCAGTGGTGTAATTATTGCACATAAACCCACATAAAAACATCTAAATGCGTACACATGCACATAAATTAATTCTAGTGGATAGAATAAAGGCATATTCTAGCCAATAACCTGACTTTATGCACATGTGTTTCTAAATGCCATATCCTCGTAAACACACATGCATGTAATTACACACTAAAACAAGCAGGTTAAAATATTTTAGTACTCCCATGTGAGTGAAGCCTAATGCAGCGGACTGGTCCAACGGACCGAGTCCGGCGGACAATCCGATCGTGTGTGGGCTTCATCGGACCTTCAGCTGACTTTTTCTGTCAAAAGTCTGACGGACTTTAAATTTGGAACATGCTTCAAATCTTTACATCGTAACTCTGCCGGACCCAGAAATCCGCTCGATTGTATGCTAGTCCGACGGACAAAAACCGACACTAGTGCAGCTATTGGCTATCAACTTCCTTATTTTAGTCTGGTGTACGTCATCACATATGAATCCGTCGGACTTTGGTGTGATCGTGTGTAGGCAAGTCCATTCATTAAAAAGTCAGTCGGAGGTCCGTCAAAAGTCCTTTGAAAGTCCGTCGGAAAGTCTGTCGGACCAGTCCGGTCGAAAAAGTCCGCCCATGTGTACGCGGCTTTAAAGTCAAACAGTTAGGGGACAGGTGGATTGATTACTTTTCTAACATCTGAAATTTGTTCTAGAATTACTTTAAATCTCCCAAACAATTATATATTTTCTGAAAGCAGAGGCACTGTAAAATAAAATGATGGCTACTGCAATTTTTATGTCACACGGTATTTGGCAAACTGTTTATTAAGTCTAAATTTTCATGAAAAAATATACTAAAATTCATTTTAGCACACACAAACACATATACTACCTTTTTTTGGGGTAGAATTAAAAGGATCAATTTGATTTGAGGAAAATGATACCAAAAATGTCAAACCTGAAAATTGTGTGAAATGGCGACAAGTTATGGTACCCAAAACTGTCCATAGGCAATGTTTCAAAAACCTTTACAGGTTATCAGTTTAGCGTTAACAGTGAATTATGGGCCCTTAAATAGTGCTCTCATTTTGACATACATGGTGATACTTAAAGTATGTTCTGAACCCAGAAATGCTTAGAACTGAGCATATCAGGGTTCCCTAAATGCAGAGGAGATTAGGGAAAGGAGGTTCCCCAAGCTCTCTCCACTCATCATCCTGATAAAGTTTACCTAGACCTTGCAGGGGCAACATTTTTGCAGTACCAGATCAAGCCAAAAGTTGGATGAAAAAAAATAAATAATACCAAACTACTGCAGCTATGAGCTTGTTTTATCCCCTTAGCCGGATGTTTATAAACCCTAAAAACCCCAGTACCGGGATTATAAATGTACCTTGGTAGACATTGTGGTTAAATCAGATATCAAACTTTAAAAATAACTCCACACCCCCTCTATCCCGCACTCTCAAAAAACAAATAAACTAAAGCACACATTCCTTCCAGTGAAGTTGTGAGTCCTTCCTTTACATCTCTGGGAGTGATGGATGTTCCTTACTGCGGCACAGAACAGCAATCTCGGGCTCAGGGTTAGTGGATTGAATGATGCTGACAATTATTCAGTCTGAAAGACTTAGGACAGCTACTGGCAGAGAGGGCCTTCTGCGGGAACTAAAGGTAAGTATCGTTGCACAGGAAGTTTTTTGTTTTGTTTTTTAAATGCTAGGATTCTGTTTTCAGTCTAAACTGAGGTTCTACTTTAGCGGAAAAGTATCAGTGTTTGGTATTGCTTTAAAAAAAAATTTGCATACAGTATGTATTGTTTGCAATTTAATCAGGTTCAGAACTAGATACAGAATTAGCATTGGTGTTCCTAGTATTGATATATGCCATCAGCCAATGAACCAGGTGTGCTTACTGATTTATAGAGGCCTTACTTGAGTATATTTTTATTTTTGTATATTTTTCCATGTCATATATGTTCCTACTTTACTATATTTGAGCCTAAGATGCTGTAAGGTTTCTGCTTTGATTTATTGTGCGAGCCCTCTCTCCTTTCTGGAGAGAAGATGCTTGAGAGGGGATATGATTTCAATTTATAAATACCATACTGGTGACCCCACAATAGGGATAAAACTTTTTTGCGGAAGGAAGTCTAACAAGACACGTGGCCACTCATTAAAATTAGAAGAAAAGAGATTTAACCTTAAACTACGTAGAGGGTTCTTTACTGTAAGAACAGCAAGGATGTGGAATTCGCTTCCACAGGAGGTGGTGAGACCAGGGGGGGGGGCATCGATAGTTTCAAAAAACTATTAGATAACTACCTGAACGACTGCAACATACAGGGATATACAATGTAATACTGACATATAATCACACGCATAGGTTGGACTTGATGGACTTGTGTCTTTTTTCAACCTCATCTATTATGTAACTTCCCCAAAATGTGAGGGGAAAGTCCATTTAGATTTAAAATCTAGGACAGGGATGGACTTGTACTAATAATAGTTATAGCCATAATGTAATGACTTATAGCACTACCGATATCAGGATTTTTCCTTGAGATGCATTTTGCCTTCCCTTTCCCCTTACCCTTTTGTCTGTCCACTATTTTGTATGGCTTAAAATGTAAAATAAAATAAGCATTATATATATAAAAAAATGGGTACTTGAAGGCAGACATGTTTGCTTATACACAGGCTTTGCTTCCACCTTGAGATTTCTACACAATAGTTTTATTGTTGCCTGTCAAAATTGAAGTCTACAAGTCAACTGACTTACTGAAAACAATGCACTCAAGAGTTGCTAGGCAAGAAGCAAGAATGGTTCATTTTCCATTGGGAATGACTAATCCACTCTATCTCTGATGACTAATCTACAAATTTCTATGCCTTATACAATAACAAAAACATTTAAAGAGCCACTATTTAAAGTGTAAAAATGATATAAAAAATACTTTAAAGTCTATCTAAACCCCAAAGCAACATTTAATATATCATCCTGCCAGTAACACACTTCCTGTCCTAGAAAGACATGTTCTCACCTTGGGCTGCTCTTGAGATTCGGAGTAAAAACACCTCCTTCTCTCCATTACATTGGGAGCAGGTGTTCTGCAGTTCACAGAGAATAGCTGGCAAAAGTGATAACATTGTCAGAGATATTAGTCCCTCAGACAGGAAGTTACAATGACACTGTCATTTTGACATGATCATTTTTTGTACTTGCAAAAAATGTACTTAGCCTAAAACAGTAAACCTTTAAAAGTCAGCAAATTCAAGGACTGGTAACCTGCATATATATATATATATATATATTGTATTTATTAAAGTGGAGCTGTTACCTATAGAAAAATATATATCTTCTATAGATCTATGCATCCAGAACATATGCAGGTTGCACAGCAGTACAATCTACATACTCTCCCTCCTTCTGAAGAAATGATATTGGACTAAACATGCTTGTGCCTTTATGAAACACTGCAAAGCATTTTCAGAACATGTTCTTAGGAAAGGGAGCCTTATACATTGTCTCTTGCCTCGCACCTTCATGCCTATAATTCCTGGTATTTCTCATTATCTGCAGATTGGTATTATCATTCATACTCACACCTTGTCTTTACCACCGAAAAATACAATAGTAAAAAGAAGATGCTTGGAGCTGCAGTTTACTTCAGTTGTTGGGGGTGGTAACCTATTGTCCAGACAAATAATAAAATGTAAAACTTACGGTATACAATACACTAGCAAGTACACAACAACAGTCTGCCTGCAAAAGCAAACAGAACATAGCTTGGCACAGCAACATCCCTAGTAAAAGTCAAAACTAAGATAGCCCATTAACTGATAGAAATGTTAACACGATATTTCTGGTTTATAAATTCCGTATTGTCTTCAATTTTGTTTAAAGGTTTTCCATTGCTAATGTGAACACCTCTCTAAGATATCTCCTGAAATAGAAATTATATGTTTGGGCCTACACAAGCAATTAAATCTCATTGCTAGTAAAAATGTAACTGCAATAACCTCAAGTAGATTCATGGTGTCATTTGTTGCCCTGTATGTACAGCCTATGGTTGAGTAAATCTTCACATTCCAGTGTCAGCAGTTTCTGTTCAAACATGAGGCATGCCAGATGACACTGCACAGGTTAATTCATAAGCTCTGTCTGAAGTGTGAGACCTGAGATTTCCTGTGACAAAACTACATATCTCACAGTCCCTCAGTCTAGTGCTCTGCAGATGAGAGCTACATAGTAATTAGATGTAACACAGTCACAAACAGGTACAGCAATCAATAGGGGGCTCAGATGTGTTTAATTATGTTCATTTTCAGATTTGTAATGCAATCCAGAGGAAATGGCAAGGCAGAACATTGGATGCTGGGTGACCAAGAACAAGAAGTTGCCAGTCCCTGGTAGCAAGCACATTGAATTAACACATGGACATAGGGACATTGATCAGACATGACACTACAAACTGCAGCCACAACATGTGAACCCATCATTACAAGATAATACAAACTACACACAGAATATGACTACACTAATACTTAGGTAAGCAATGAAACATTTGAAAATGAGCAATGTATTTAGGAATTCTTCTATTACACAGGTTATATTTGGCAGTCAGATTCAGCTAGGGCAGCCAAACCCACAACAGTAAGGCACATGGACATGACTAAGAGGGAATTACTGATCATCAATGCAGGATCTTATTGGCAGAAAGAATATGTTTGCAAAAATGCATGAAATGGTCTGCAAGGTGCTTGTGTTCACACACATATAGATGCATAGATAAGAAGTGTACATGCATTTATATGCATACATGCACCTTGAATGCATATTTTTTTCTATTTTACGGGTCTGAACATAGCACATGTTTACTTACTCTTTATGCACAGTGTCCATGGGCCCATATAAAACAAAAGAGATGCATTCAGATCCATTTTTTTGCAGTTGTGTGCAAAATTAGTCCCTTCTGCCAAACTATGGAAACATCTATCAAAGCAGGACTGCACATATTTTAGAAAATATTTTAGTTTGAAACAAGGCACATTTGGATCCTTTAAAAGCTGAACGTGGGGAAAAAAGCTAAAGACATTTGCAATCTATATATGAATTGTATTTACTGTAGTTTGTTTTAGCCAAGCTGGTCCAAATGAACTACTTCTAGTACTAATAGATGTGGCTGCTGTCAGGACTGCAAAAACTGTATGTAGCATTAGATACATAAAATTAACAGTGTTGTATTCCAGCAGTGGTACGGGGATTTGCTGTGCTCTTCCAGGAACAAAATCTAGTCAGGCAGAATACTGCTCAGCCATTCATAAGCAGCTTTGTATTTTATAATTGAATACAAGGCTTCTTCCATATGTCTGAAGTAGAGATGTGGGCTATTAATGTCACAATCTTCACCTCAGCCAATGAGAGTTAGCTTTGTATCTATCCATAAAAATAAAAAGTTTCATGTGAATGACTAGGCAATGCGCAGCATGACCCATTTTTGTTCTGGGAATGGGACAGGAATTCCCCAAATGACTGCCGCAACACAATGCTGTATACTGTTTGTAGCAAATGTAAGCTTTGCCTAGCAAGCTATTTAAAGAGGAAATGCAGTCTGCTCACATAATTTGTAATAAAAACATCTTTGCGCCTCTGAAGCTTCCCTCCAACCACTGTGCTTATTATTTTATATATACTGTGATTCTGTACTTGCCAACTATGCTGCAGAAATCTCGCTCCACTGAGTCTGGCTGCAATCATTTTAACTGTGGGCAGCTGTAGCTGATACCTGTTCCCTTCCTGGATTTACACAGACACACAGACACTTCCAGCTCTGCAGCTCTGATTGGCCCTCTTATGACTCACCCCCCCATCCCTTCCTGGCAAACTCTCACCAAAGTGAGAGAGAGAGCTGTGCATGATGTCAAATGCCTAGGCTTTTTTCCAGACAAGAAACAGGAAGTGGGCAGTATAAGGTATTTACTGGCAGAAAAAAAATGTTTTACTATCCAAAGTTAAAAAAACAAGGGCAACGTCCACGCAACGTTGTGTGATACAGGGATTTCTCCCACTATGGTATTGTATTCTGACAGGGGGGACTCCCCTCTGCACCAGAATACACTGATCAGCACTGCAGCCATTTTTGGGCAAGACCGTTCAACAAAAGCCAGCTGTTAGAACAGCTTTTGTTGAACAGACAGTGGTACACATGTATTTGTGTACCAGGCTTAATGTTGTTCTGTATTTACAACTCCCCTTTTTGTAGTTACCTGTGCTACAAATCAATAGGTGCACCCCATATTTAATTCTGCTGGGTTTTTTTTAAGTCAGTGAAAAAGATACAAAAACCTATAACTTATTTTAAGACCATGGATAAGTAGAAGCTGATGAGAGATAAACGGTCACCATTAACATATCTCACGACACAGCAGCCTCTTGAAAATTAGGCTGCCATCAACCAATGTCAAACAGAGGGTAACCAGATTACTGAGTGCTGGTATCAGGAAGCAATCACTGTCAAAAAATTAAGCTCTCTATATATGAAAATCATGATTTTGGCATGCTGAGTTTTATTTTAGCATTCCACACTATCAGATACAAGCAGTAAAAGTCAGCTGTATTCATGGCACTAGTTCCTCTCAAAGATCAAAGGCCACATTTACAATAAATTTACAATTGTTTTCTACTAAAAACAGAAACTGTATTATTGTAGAAACTATTTAAACCATTTTACACCCATACTATGTCCTACATATACCAAACAATTCTTTACTGTGCACACTCTGGAAATTTGTATTCTTTTAGAGAGTGGGCAAAGAAACTAGGCATTGCCCTCTCCAATAATGCTAGAAACAACAGCTTTGCTCCTCACTCATAAGCTCAGTATGGCACATCACAAAACTTTAGAGAGAAACTTTAACTACCGTATATACTCGAGTATAAGTCGAATTTTTCAGCACATTTTTTGGTGCTGAAAGTGCCCCCCTCGACTTATACTCGAGTCAAGCACTTTTCTGCAGCAAAAAATTTCATTTTCCGAACCGAATTTGGGGCCCCGTATCTCAGGGCCACTTGGTGCTAGGAACTCCAACTTTGGTGTGCAAACCCAGTGGACCTGGTACCACAACCTATCCAAAGCTGAAGTTCCTAGCACTAAGTGGCCCCGAGATACAGGGCCCCAAAATCGGTTTGGAAAATGTCATTCTCTGCTGCAGAAAAGTGCTTGACATTTCTGAACTGATTTTTGGGGCCCGGTATCTCAGGGCCACTTGGTGCTAGAAATGCCAGCTTTGGAAATTGTATGATGCTAGTTCCACTGGGTTTGCACACCAAATTTGGGGTTCTTAGCACTAAGTGGCCCTGAGATACAGGGCCCCAAATTCGGTCAACTGTGTCCATCTGCAGCAATGTCATTTCGGGACCCTTTGGGTTCAGAGACCCCAAATTTTGGCTGCAGCTAGGGGGCATCTAGGAACCCTTAACTACCAAGTTTGAAGTTCAGGGGACCTATGGCTGCAAATGGGCACAGTGATGCTTCAAATGGGCATTGTTGACCCTCTTTTCCACTTACAGTAGCTGTGCATTTCTCACCCTCGTCTTATACTCGGGTCAATAAGTTTTTCCCATTTTTTTGTGGTAAATTAGGGCCTCGACTTATACTCGGAACGACTTATACTCGAGTATATGCGGTACTTTTCTACTGGGATAAATTTTACATTTTTCACACACATGTTAAATTCTGTGTTTTTTGCTAGAAATTACTTTAAGACCCCTTCCACACTGAGCGTCGGGCATCAGCGGTAAAGCGGCACTATTTTTAGTGCCACTTTACTGTCGTTTTAGCGGCGCTATGAAGGGGTTAAATTCGCCTGCAAAACGCCGCTGCAGCGGTGTTTTCATTGGGCATTGTTTTCAATGGGCAGGAGCGGTGGGGGAGTGGTGTATTCACCGCTTCTCCACCGCTGCAAAGAAACTGCTGGCAGGACTTTTTGTGATGCCTTGCCAGCGCAGGCTTTTTTCAGGTGCTATGCAGGCGCTATTTTTAGCGCTGTAGGGCCTAAAAAACGCCTCCATTGTGAAAGGGGTCTAAAGGTTAAGTTCAACTTTGATCACTTTTTTTTCAAAATTCCAGCTCCCCTTTGTACCAATATAGCATTAATGTACTTCTTTTTCAAAAAAATAAAACAGCTTTCCATTTATTTTTACCTCACTCTCTTTATGGATGTTTAAAAACACTGCTCCATTACTTCTGCCTTACTTCCTGAACAGACTTTAGGTCATGACACAGAAGGGAATTGACCAGCTGAGGGCAGATGATGCAGGGTGTGTGCTAATGAGATCAGCTGGTCAACTCCTTCCTGTGTCATGACGCTCTCCTGCGCGAATTGCCGTATATGTACGGCAGCTCCTTTAAGATATAGCAGGCACACGCCCACTGCACAGCGGGGGACCCGATGCACATGGCCGGCAGGCGTGATAGCTGCCGGCCACCTGCGATTGCGGGCATGAGAGCCAAAACGAGGATTTGTGTGTGTAAATACACAAATCCCTGTTCTGACAAGGGAGGAGAAACAGATTGTCTGTTCCTACTAAGTAGGAACAATGATCTGGTTATTCCTCTAGTCAGTCACATCCCCTCACAGTTAGAAACACACCTGGGGAACACACTTAACCCCTTGATCGCCCCCTAGTGTTAACCCCTTCTCTGCCAGTGACGATTATACAGTAATCAGTGGCTATTTTTAGCTCTGATCGCTGTATAAATGTCAATTGTCCCAAAAAAGTGTCAAAAGCTTCTGATCTGTCCGCCGCAATGTTGTAGTCCCAATAAAAATCACTTATCGCCACCATTACTAGTAAAAAAATAAAAAAAAAAATAAAAATGCCATAAATCTATCCCCTATTTTGTAGACGCTACAACGTTTGCACAAACCAATCAATATACCCCTATTGCAATTTTTTTTACCAAAAACATGTAGAAGAATATATATTGGCCTAAACTGATGATTAAATTATTTTTTTTTTTTTTTTCAAATTTGGGATATTTATTATAGCAAAAATTAAAAAAATGTTTTTCAAAACTGTCACTCTTGTTTTGCTTAGAGCGCAAAAAATAAAAACCGAAGAGGTGATCAAATACCACCAAAATAAAGCTCTATTTGTGGGGACATACATTTTGTTTGGGTACATCGCACATCCACGCAATTGTCAGTTAACGTGCCGCAGTTCCGTATCGCAAAAAATGGCTTAGTCAGGAAGATGGGCAAATTCTTCTGGGGCTGAAGTGGTTAATCTACAGATCACGGTCATTAAAAGGTTAAATATTTCACCTGGGACTATTTTTTACGGAAGCAGATTATCATCTCTTACTGCCTTTTCTCATCACCAAGTGTGTTCAATGTAATTGTACTGTCTGCCCTCATGTTGTAAAGCGCTGCTCAAACTGTTGGAGCTATATAAAACCTATATAATAATAATAACATAAATTAATGCTCATTTAGGCATTTAACATTGCAATTATTAATACAGTTGGGATAAGTCTGAATAGCTGTTTTCTCTGGGCGCTATGACTTAATGGACTCTGTAGCAGTTGCACTGTATTCACCTGCTGGAAATACAACTTAATCTTTGCAATAAAGACAGATTGCATATTTGATAAACAAATATACTATCTAAACAAGTAGTAGAAACAGCAGGACTGGTGAACTTGCATCAGAAAGAGACAGCCTGACTATCCAAATTGTTTGATTTTCTAAGCAATTCAACAGATAAATTCGCAACAGCTGATTAATGCGGCACCTGTCAGATAGGAAATAATCTGCTGGCTTCCTCTTAGCATTCAACTTGGGCACACAGCGGATTTCCAAGCTAATCTTGCAAAGCCTTCACTTCACATAATGCCTATACGAGTAGTGAGTGGCCAGCCTGGTATCTCTTCATTCCGATACTATCTCCTGTGCACATCTTCCAGCTGCACTGTGGATTCTTGCAGATGAGAAGCAGCAAATTGTAAACACTGTTAGTGAGGCAAAGAAACATTCCATTCCATGGTTGATAAGCAAACTCATTTAGTGGTGTGAAGGTCCATAAAAACCATTGCCATCAGTCTTATCATGGCTCTTGTGAGGATTTAAAGTGCCAGCAGAAAGCCTCTTTTGACATACCCAATTAGAACTTAGAAAATGTCCTGGGCTTACAATGTTTACCTGAAAACATTTTATGGGCTCACTAAAAATAATAAGATTTCTCACATTAATTAATCATGTTATAATACAGACAAAGCTTTCCCATAGCTATAAGAATTTATTTATCCACTATGTCTTATTAAAAAAAAAAAAGAATTTTTAATTCTAGGGAGAAAATATCTGTACTTGCAGTAGTTTACTTATTAGATAAAAGAAGTCTTCTGCCAAGTCTATCAGCATCTAAATTAAAGTTACAGTCTGGACATGTCAATTATGAATAATTATCTGCAGTTTCTAGGTGAGCAGAAGATGTCAAGCATACCTTGTTCTTTGAATGTTTTTCCTGCAGAATTTGTACATTGTTGAAGCCTGCTATTCAGTTTAAATTAGACTAAAGCTTTGTACACACAGTACGATTGTTGGCCAACCAAGAATCAGATTTTTGTCAAAAGAGTGTGTGCCAGGATCTTGTCTTGTATACTAACGGTACACAATTGTCGTGCCACAAACACAAACGTAGTGATGTGCTACAAGGAATTATAGCTCTTGAGCGCCACCCTTTGGGCCCCTTCTGCAAATTTTGTGTTTGGTGAGCATTGATTCCTAGCATGCGTATTTGTACTTTCAACTTTTGTGTGACGGATTTGTGTACTGACCATATGAAAATCAGACATTAGGCCACTGTCTGCCAAAAAATGACTGCCTGTCTTTGTTGGCCGAATGTTGGACAACAATTGTCAAAAGGAGCGTACTAACAGTAAGATTTTAGGACAACAGTCTGTCAACAGACAATCCACTGCCAACAATCGTACCGTGTGTATGAGGCTTTAGTACTGACATTTTTTTTACATCAGGTAAAAAAAGAGACAAGAGGACCTCAGTAGGCTTTCTAGTATCTAAAGCCTCTTACACACAATCAAATTTTCGTCCGTTTTTTGTTGTCTCATATCGAAAGTGAAGAGGTTAATCACCATATGAAAATTCTCGTATGACAGAATTCAACTTCTGAAGTGACATAAAGTGTTGAAAAGTTTTGTATGTATTCTTTCGTTTCTGAGCATGCATAGTCTTGCTCTTACGATTTTTTTCGGACGAAAACCGTGCTAATTAAATGAAAATCGGACGTTGTGTTCACGTACGATTAAAGTTTTATAGTCTGCACATCCAGCTTTTGTTGTACGAAAAATTGGAATCAGCTGTCGAAAGCACCGTACTAATGATCTGAAAATCGGCAGATCGTTCATCGTACGAAATTTTACTTCTGATTTTCATATCGTATGTACGGACCTTTAGACAGGTGCATTGCAGGACCACCAGATTACCAACAAAAGGGTGTGGTGTGGGGTGGGCTGGTACAGTACAGCAACGGTTACTAAAACTGAAGCGTTGAAAAGCTAGGTTGGTTTTGCTAACTGTGAACATCTCATGGCTTCAATTGTGACTGAAGCGTACCTTTAATATCAATCAGTAAATTGCCAATCATATCTTGGAAACTCTACACCTTTGCTAAAGTAGGAAAGTACACACAGAGATTGATTTACAAAAACTGGGGCAGCAGAATCTGGTGCAGCTGTGCATGGTAGCCAATCAGTTTCTAACTTCAGCTTGTTCAATTATTCTTTGGCAATAAAACCTGGAAGCTGATTGGTTACTATGCAGAGCTGCACCAGATGCACCCACAGGGGTTGACTTACTAAAACTGGAGAGTGCAAAATCTGGTGCAGCTCTGCATTGAAAACCAATCAGCTTCCAAGTTTTTTGTCATTGCTTAATTGAGCAAGCTGAAGTTAGAAGCTGCTTGCCTGCACCAGATTTTACACTTTGCAGTTTTAGTAAATCAACCCCTGTGCATGTACTTTCCTACTTTCGCAAAGGTGCAGAGCTTCCCAGATATCATTAGCAATTTACGGATTGATATTGAAGGTGCTCTTCAGTAAAAATTCTCACTTTGAGTTTTTTAAGATCCACTGTGCTCAGCTTTCATAATACATATAATTGCTGTGCAATTTCCCTCTTTTTTTACAAGGACCTATAATTTACATTCAATGTGTAGCTAACAGGGATTCATAAGAACAGTCTGACGTGACAAAGAAATCAGTAAAATAAGTACTTTTATTATATAATTCCCAACTAGAGACGGCAGAGCACTCACTGCACACATGACAATACCTAGGCATACTCTGGTCTTCTGACCTCAAAAGTGCTTATCAGCGGTGGCATACCCCAACCACTCCAGCTTCTGTTTGCTGGACTACATTGTCACCAAAGGGTGGGGTCTAGAAACAAAAAGAGGTGTTCCATGAAGACACTGTGCTGATGTAGAATGCGCTAGGACACATAAACAGCTGCAGAATGCCTACTGTCAATACTTAGCTGAGTTGTCTCACACTGTTTCAAGTATAAGTTTGCCTTAGTCAAAGTCCACTTTAACTACACAGTTCTTGAAAACTGGGGACACGCTGGCAAAAAATTTTGTCAATCAAAAAACAGGGAGGCTGACCATCACTTGGACTTTGCAAGAAGGGTAGACAGCTACAAAACATGTCAGGATGGGAAGTAAACTTTCTCAGAAGGTAGGCCGTGTTTCTAGAGACAGTCTGCAATTAATATTTATGGAATTGTATTTTGATTTTTGATGTTTTGTTGAAATTGATGCAGTATAATTATCTGAAGAAATAGTTATTATTATTATTATTATACATAATTTATATAGCGCCAACAGTTTACGTAGCACTTTACAACTTGAAGGTAGACAGTACAAATACAATACACTTTGATACAGTAGGAATTAGAGGGCCCTGCTCCTTAGAGCTTACAATCTAAGAGGGAAGGTCAAGAGATACAAGAGGTAATAACTGTGGGTGATGTGCTGATTGAGAAGATAAATGTACAGTTGTTAGGTGGGGGCCAGATAGGCTTCTCTGAAGAGATGAGTTTTCAGGGATCGTCTGAAAGTGGATAAAGTAGGAGAAAATCGGACGGATTGGGGTAGAGCATTCCAGAGGATGGGGGAGGCTCTGGAGAAGTCCTGAAGGCGAGCATGGGATGAGGTTCAAACACATACCACAATTTTGCCAGTGTGAGCACTACTTCACTAAAGTTCATGAACAATTTGTAATCTTACAGGTGGCATAACTTTATGCATGCATTGTGAATATGCTCGTCTGCTGAATATTGTAATTTGTATAAATATATATATATATATATATATATATATATATATATATATATATATATATATATATATATAGTGTTAATGGGAAAGTATGGTGTATTTTTATTGAGTGCATCATTTGAGTTTGCAGTGTTTTTTAAAATACTATATTTATCGGCATATAACACGCACCTTCATTTTAGGAGGGAAGTTTCATTTAAAAAAAATTAAGTAAAGAACTTTGAAGCAAAATAAGATCAGTGACCATCAATGCAGCCTCACCATTGCCCATCTGCAGCCTGATCAATGCCATCTGCAATCTCACACTTGCCCATCAATGCAGCTTGATCAATGCCCATCTGCAGCCTGATCAGTGCCCATATGCAGCCTCACTATTGCCATGAATGCAGCCTGACCATCTGCAGCCTCACCTAAGATTACTGCTGCCTTGGAGGGGACAGGGAGGGGGCGGAACGAGCGCCATCAGATTACATACAGCGAGAATCTCCTGTTTACCCGGCGGCCTCTTTAAAATAAAAGTCCCGCCTCCTGAACCGGCTTCTATGATAGAAAGAACACTGGTCCAATGCCGGCCCAGGAGATGGGACTTCCTATTACAGAGGCCGTTGAGTAAACAGGAGATTCTCGCTGTATGTAATCTGACGGCGCTCGCCCCCCTCCCCATTCCCTTCTAGGCAGTCCAATTGCAGTATATGCGTATAACACTATTTTCAGGGTGAAAAAGTGTGTGTTATACACCAATAAATACAGTAACTAACCTGATTTTCGATGTAACTTTCACATTTTTTTCATTTTTGCTCTTCCGCATTTATGGTACTGAGTTGAATTAAATATAACGATTTATTGATTACATACAAGGAGCAGAGTAGATTTGCCCCACAATAACTCTTTCTCACTGTTTAATGCAACCCTGTAGCTTCAGAAATATAAATAAATATGTACCCATAAAAGAATACTGATAACATGGCCAACTGCCTGCACTGCCAATCTTGACTCGCTATGGTTGCCAAAGATGTTTTGTGCCCAGCCCAACTCCGGGTGTATCAGATGATTGGTCCTCTGCTGAGTGTTTTGGTTCAACCTGACAGACCTTATGTCACTTCTGTGTTCTGTAGTAACATAGAGGGCAGGCAGATGGAATCATAGAGCACTGAGGGGACCAGGCATCTGACAACTCCAGAATTTCTATCCAGCCAGCGAGAGTGGAGTATTAAGTTTCAAAAGCAATGAAAAAAACAGTGCGAGCAACAAAAGAACAGTGTATGAATACATACCTTTGCACATGATTATTAGGTATCTGAATGATCTATTTAACATGTATAAGGGGGTTGCAGTTCCATTTTAAATCAGTTGTATGCGCGCAAAACCCCCCCAAAAAAACCTGTAAGGCAAAGGCATAATGAGCTAGTATGCGATGCATACTAGCTCATTATGCCTTTGCCTTACAGGTTTTTTTTTAACTATTATTATTATGAAATACTTACGTTAAAATGAAGCGCCAGCATCGCCTCCCGGTCACCGCTGAGGGAGCTGACATGGTCCCTCAGCGCTTCTTTGGGTTAGCGGCTCCATCGCTGTGAGTGGCCAGAGCTGTAATGACGTCACTCCCACGCATGCGTGCAGGAGGCCTCTTTCCGGCAAGGAGCTCTGATTTTCCGGCAGCATCCGGTGGACCTTCAGAGTGCATGTGCTGCTGATGTCAGTGACTGCATGCAAGGTGAATATCTCCTAAACTGTATAGGTTTAGGAGATATTCATTTTACCTACAGGTAAGCCTTATTATAGGCTTACCTGTAGGTAAAAATGTGAAAGCGGGGTATACTACCACTTTATGGGTCAAACATGGAGTCATTCCTTATTACCATTCCTTACCATTGTTCTGCTTCTAACTTCAGCTCTTGCTAAAGCTGCTAGTACAACTAGACATTGAAGACTTATTTTCTGCACATCTTTGATGGTAATTGAAGATCTTCAATGTAAAAATCAACATAAAATGATCAGTAATAAAAGTAAAACCTGCAAGTATTTTAGAATCACTCATGGAGTGGTTAAAGCAAAAATGCTCTCAATTCTGTCTGCTTGACATTTTTGTTCAATTTGACACTAGGTCTCCTTGTCAAGACTCTCTGCTCCAAAATTGATGTAATTTTCCTGGGGAAAGGCACAAGTCAGCAAAGCACAATATACTATTTATGGACCTGAGAAAGTTATCATCATGATATCTTACTTCTGAGCCAGAGCTGCTACTGTATAATACACCTAACAAAAATGACTCATACCAGCATTTTGTTGAGTTGAAAAGGCATGATTGTGAGGATTTTCTTAAAATGCAGATATGTGCAGAGGAACTTCAAATATGTTAAATATTAAAGTGTCTGCAATAAAAGTATAAAAGTAGCTCTTTATTCAGTTTATATTTACTATCATCTGTTTTAAAGAACATGTGTTAAAAAAAAAAAAAAACGTATTTCCTTTAATATCCATAGTGAAATTTTCCAATACAACCATCAAACAACTCCCCTGTTTTTATTTTACTTTGAGAGTTGCCATTAAGGGCTGGGCCATTAAAAAATGTCTTTAAGGGCACTTTCACACTGGGGTGGTGGGAGTGTCGGCAGTAAAGAGCCGCTAGTTTTACCGGTGATTTTTCATTTTAGCTGCACTTTTCGGCTGCTAGCGGGGCACTTTTAACACCCCGCTAGCGGCCGAAGAAGAGGTTAATAGGGCCCGCAAAGCACTGCTGCCGAAGCGCTTTGCAGGCGCTTCGGCAGCAGTGCCCATTTATTTCAATGGGCAGGGGTGTTTTGCCCCAAAGATGCTGCTTGCAGGACTTTTTTTAACGTTCCGCAAGCGCACCGATTCAGTGTGAAGGCACTTGGGCTTTCACACTGGAGTGACAGGAGAGGCTCTTTACAGGCACTTTGCAAGCGCTATTTTTAGCACTAAAACGCCTATAAAGCACCTCATTGTGAAAGTAGCCTAAAGTAAAAAGTAACTACATAGTTCAATTATGTATCTGTGAAGTGTCTTCCCTTACAAACAGTGGGGTTGATTTACTAAAACTGGAGAGTTCAAAATCTGGTGCAGCTGTGCATAGAAACCAATTAGCTTCCAGGCATTTTTTGTCATAGCTTAATTGAACAAGCTGATGTTGATTGGCTACCATACACAGCTGCACCAGATTTTGCACTCTCCAGTGTTAGTAAATTTACCCTGGTGTTTATACTGTTTAGGTAGTTTTCCATCTCAGCCTATTCCTCCCCCTGCCAAGCAGCAAAGACAGGTTGGTGGACCTCACTGGTTTTTTTTTTAACTGCAGTTGAACACATGTTGGTCACCAACTCACTCCAGATTGCGACTGAGTGATGAAAGAGCAGCAGCACACTGATGACATAATATCTGTCACCCTGCATCATCCCGTAAGTTAGATTGACTGCACTGTACAATGCAGTAAGCCAACTTGGCTAAAGCTGGGTATACGTGTATACAAGTTGAACAGCTCCCTGCATTACCACAAGCAATGTATTCAGGGATCTCTTCTGGTGCGCTATATTCTGGCAACGGGGACTCTGATGCAGCAGCTAAACAAAATGCTGGTTTACCGTATTGCATTCTACAGAAACGGGTCTAAAGACCAGCTTTTGTTGAACAGACAGGTTTACAATTTTTTTTTTGTTATCAAATATTTGATACGTGTGTACCCAGCTTACCAACCCTGCCCCTTTCTCTCCCAGTCATGCTGTGCAGAGAATATAAACTAAGCTGGACTCCGCTAAAGTGATGGTGGGAATGCTTCCTTTCAGTAGTTTATCTCAATATATATACTTTCCACCGTGATTTCTTTTGGGTGAGCATAATTCCTGACAGTTCCATCCATTATAGAAAATGCCCAAAATCTTGAACTACTTTTGAACGACATTTGTGCTGAGAATTTTCATACAAATTTTCAGTACATAGTTACATAGTAGGTGAGGTTGAAAAAAGACACAAGTCCATCAAGTCCAACCTATGTGTGTGTGTGTATGTCAGTATTACATTGTATATCCCTGTATGTTGCGGTCATTCAGGTGCTTATCTAATAGTTTTCATGAAACTATCGATGCTCCCCGATGAGACCACCGCCTGTGGAAGGGATTTGCACATCCTTGCCGCTCTTACAAATTCTACTAGCGCACACACAAATTAATCGCCTTCTTTAGTCACTTATTGCCAGAGCTTTGAAAATCACAGATTCTTAAAGGGATGATCAACCCTAAAATATGAGAATGCCTACTTCCAGCCACTCATATATACTTTACAGCTGAAGTTTTATAAAACCTAGAGGCATCTACTGGGTCATTAACTGGTGGCTGAAGAAAAGCTGTTCCGAAAAGAATATTTAGGCTGCCACTATTGATTTTCTTTTTTTAAATGCCAACTATCTGGCTGTCTCTGGCTCCACTATCTAGTGAGTGACTGTCCTGTAGCAAACATGGCAATATCATCATATTAGATCATATTAGCCTCTTAAATAATACAGGAGATGCATACACATAGGCAAAAAGACTATATTCTACATTCACTGAAGTAGACTGATGAAAAGGGCTTGTTAGCAATAAAATATTAATAATGAACCTTTATATTATATTTGAAGCCATTGGTAAATATTTTTATAGCATATACCGTATATACTCGAGTATAAGTCGAATTTTTCAGCACATTTTTTTGTGCTGAAAGTGCCCCCCTCGACTTATACTCGAGTCAAGCACTTTTCTGCAGGAAAAAATTTCATTTTCCGAACCGACTTTGAGGCCCTGTATCTCAGGGCCACTTGGTGCTAGGAACCCCAGATTTGGTATGCAAACCCAGTGGAACTGGTTCCACAACATATCCAAAGATGGAGTTCCTAGCACTAAGTGGCCCCGAGATACGGGGCCCCAAAATCGGTTCCGAAAATGTCATTCTCTGCTGCAGAAAAGTGCTTGACATTTTCTGAACCAATTTTGGGGCCCCTTATCTCAGAGCCACTTAGTGCTAGGAACCCCAAATTTGGTGTGCAAACCAAGTGGCACTGGTACCATAACATATCCAAAGATGGAGTTCTTAGCACCAAGTCGCCCCGAGAAACGGGGCCCCAAATCCGGTTCAGAAAATGTCATTCTCTGCTATAGAAAAGTGCTTGACATTTTCTGAACTGATATTTGGGGCCCTGTATCTCGGGGGCCACTTGGTGCTAGAAAACCCAGCTTTGGATATTTTATGGTGCTAGTTCCACTGGGTTTGCACACCAAATTTGGGGTTCTTAGCACTAAGTGGCCCCAAGATACGGGGCCCCAAATTTGGTCAACTGTGTCCATCTGCAGCAATGTCATTTTGGGACCCTTTGGGTTCAGAGACCCCAAATTCTGGCTGCAGCTAGGGGGCATCTAGGAACCCTTAACTACCGAGTTTGAAGTTCAGGGGACCTATGGCTGCAAATGGGCACAGTGATGCTGCAAATGGGCATTGTTGACCCTCTTTTCCACTTACAGTAGCTGTGCATTTCTCACCCTCGTCTTATACTCGGGTCAATAAGTTTTTCCCATTTTTTTGTGGTAAATTAGGGCCTCGACTTATACTCGGAACGACTTATACTCGAGTATATACGGTAATTGCTAAGATCGCCTCCTGACTTTTCTATTTCTAAAATACAGATTTTTTTTCAACATTTTATTTTATATGCATGTCTGTAACGTGTCAGATGATGGCCATATCCTTCTTTGTTAATCACAGCACATTTGTATAGGTTTTCACATTAGTGCCCACACACACAGAATAAATGTGCAAGCAATTTCCTTCCTTCATCTAATAAGACAATTGTCTGTAGATTGAAAGAGGCAGCATTTGCTTTTACCTGTTTTTGTTTGAGATTTGTAGCTCAGGCATGGTCTAGAGCTCTGAGAAGGGTACAGGAGAGCAGGTGTCTGATACAAATAAAAGCAGATGACCCTGACTGGATACGGCAGAATAAGCTAATGAGAATCCAGCTGTCATTTAAATTGTTTCATTCTCATACACAGTACTGTAACACCTTTCCTTTGGTACTGCTATATGCTAAACATCTGAATTTATTCAAAAGAAACTAACAAGGACAAAACAGTAGTTGGGGTAAAGGAATGATGAGAAACCCCAATGAAAAACATTTATTAACCGCTTGACATCCACGCTATAGCCGAATGATGGCTACAGTGCGGACCTGATATTCGTGGAGGCTGCCATATGACAGCCTTCCCTGTGCACACGCCCTTCGTGCGCCCCGCAGGGCACACGGAGTGCACTGTGATCACGAGTCACGGAGACTCGGGTGATCACCAATCCGAGTAAGGGGCCGGTCCCGGCCTCTTACCATGTGATCAGCTGTCAGCCAATGACAGCTGATCACATGATCAAAACAAAAGCTCTGTGATCGTTTTTTTTTTTCCTCCTCACGCTGACAGCGCAAGGAGAAAAAAAAGCTGATCACCGGCTTATCTGCAAGGGACATCAGTCCCGAAGAGGAAGAGGCAATTCTGCCTATGTGCCACCAGTACCCCCTGCTAGTGCCACCTGCCATTGCCACCTGACAGTGCCCACAGTGCCCACCAGTGCCACCTATCAATGCCCATGAGTGCCACCTATCAATTCCCACAAGTGCCACCTATCAATGCCCACAAGTGCCACCTATCAATGCCCACCAGTGGTGCCAATCAGTGCCACCTAGCAGTGCTGCCTATCAGTGTAACCAATCAGTGCCCATTATTGCCACCCATCAGTGCCCTTCACTGCCACCCATCAGTGCCCATCACTGCCACCTATCAGTGCCCATCAGTGCCGCCTCATCAGCGTACATCAATGAAGGAGAAAAATTAACTGTTTTAAATTTTTTATAACAAAATATAAAAAAAAATTAAAATATGGTCTTTTTACATTTTTTTAACAAAAAATAAAAACTGCAGAGGTGTTGTATGACCGCGCAATTGTCAGGAACAGGAAATAAAGTTATCCAAACACAAGCCAATTATCTGGAAAACAATGGATAATCTACTGATAAATCAACTGTTTATAAAGATCATTGTATATGTGCACATTATCTGTAGAGTGAAGCCGTTTTTAAAATCCTCTGTTGACAACTGACTTGTGCATGGGTCCATGCTAACTTTTGAAAACAACACAGACATCCATTTCAGGCATCAAATGGTTAGGTTGGAAGGTAGGTCCATTAAAGGTCCTTCTTGGACTGTGTTTACAGCCTGTGCACTGTCACTCCCACCACTTGATATAGACACATAGCAAGTGCCTGGGACCCCATGTCTGTCTATGTAACTTTTGATACATTTGCAAATCTGCTGCAGATCAGGCTTTGCAGATCTTGGCTTTCCACCACCAAGAAAAAGTGCTGTATGCCCAACTTGAACATATTTACAGCTTTAGGTCTAGAAGCTGAAAATTTAGATTATACAGTGATAGGTGAGAAGTTGCTTAGGTATAAAGTTCTTACAGGCAGCTCTCTAGCAGCCAGAGTATCCCAGAGGACCGCGGGAGTGAACAAAATAGTATATAAAAGGATGACAGCTCCACAGGTTTTCCATCAAGTTCAGTAAAACCTTTATTTACCTTGAAAACCAGTCTGAGGATATAGCCAGCTTGTTTGAGGGCTAAAAACTCCCCCTTCATCAGGGCTTGTGTGTTGGCAGTTATTTGGGTATACTGGATAGCAAAAAGTAGAAAATAAAGTTTAGAGAGAACACAATTTGTCAGGAAAGCTGTCAAACTCACAACTTGTGTTTTCTCATTGTCAGGATAAATAAACTTTTACTAGACTTGATACAAACCTGTCCTCAAATTGTATTACTGGAGCAGGAAATTAGGCAAATGTCCTCAAATGTTAGTACTGGAGCAGGAAATGATGGATATAGTAGTAGTAGAAATCACAATAGCTATCCCACACGATGCAGATAAAGTGAAACTAAACACACATTTTTTTTAATTTTCACTATCCCTTCCCTTTCTGTGTGTGGATGATGGCACTGTAATTATTTTATATATTAAAAAAAAACATCTAAGTACCTTCTTTCCTAATTGGTATACAGCTGTCACATGACCCAACTCTTTCCAAGCCTGTCTGCAGGAAAAGAGTGGCAGGAGGAGCTTCTAGTCCTCTGGTCACATGTTCACAATACACAAAAAACCTAGCCTTTGGGATAGTAAAGAGTAAAAATAAATAATTTATATAAATTAACTGTTTTGAATTGTCATACAAATATATATTTGAAATCAAATCTTTATTTTTTTGGGCAACAACATGATGTAGGTGGATTTATGTCAGTCACAGGCTGTGTCATGCAACTACAGCCTGTGTCTTAGAATAAGAGGGAGGTGAAACCTCCATCAATCAAGATGTCATAACTCCCCCCCAATGTGTTTAGCTGGTTAATGGGAATGGAGCAGGACGGAAGGAGTGGTCTGTCATTTACCACTGTGTGGCTCTATAGTCACATGAAGTGCTCAGATGTGATAGGGAGGAAATGCTCAGGGTAGTAAATACACTGAAAACTAAGCATGTGCACTAGCTGCCAACACTGCTCTGCAAAATTCTCAGCTGTAGTGGGGACATGGACTGAAGGTGGAGATAGAGAACAGAAGGATCAACTAGGTTTTTTGCAGAATACAGAAAATTAATTTCATAATGACTGAGAGAGTATGACCAGCATGTAATATAGCATTTATTAATATTTTTAAAGATGTGCGTTTAATGACACTTTAAACAAGAGATGTTTATCCCCCTATCCACACAGGCTTGTACAACTGCTGGGGGATGACTTCAAGATAAGTACTTCTGCAGTTCTCAAGATACACTGGATTCAGACTAGTCACATTGCATTTGGTGCAAGTTGACACATGTAAAATGCACTTGCTTTGATCTGAATTTTTTAAGGCATTGTGTTTCTGTGATTTTTCGAAGGCAGAAGTCATGATACCTTACTTTAGTTTCTTTTTTTACACCAACATAGTGCATACTGTGAACTTTGCCTATTTGAAACAATAGCATTGCATTGGGCCTGCATTGAGCAACACAGCCCAATGTAGTAACATGAAGTTAATGTGCAAAAAAAATCAAAGTTCACATAATATTAGAGAATTATCAGTGGAATTCTCCTTTAAAGATATATCTGGGACATTGATATAGCAGACAGATTCAAAAGCCAGTGCTAAATGGCAATAAATTGGGTATGTAGTGTAAAATTCAGTGGAAAGAAGATACGTTTTCTCTACAGGAGAGCGGCTTGTCGTACACTGATGTACTGTATGCATGTGACAATAAAGAATTGAGGCAGCTAACTTTTTAAAGATTTTTTGTACTTTCCGCATTTATAAACCAGTTCAGTTGGTACACATTTTTCTGAACTTATTTACCGACAATTCTTTCAGCCTGATAGATTCTATAAACATTGCCTTAGACTTGCAGGTACACTCTTGATTTATATTCTGACTGAAAAGACACAGCACTGCTAATACCAGGAAAGGATTTC
Organism: Lithobates clamitans; assembly: GCA_037952925.1. Classification (NCBI taxonomy): domain Eukaryota; kingdom Metazoa; phylum Chordata; class Amphibia; order Anura; family Ranidae; genus Lithobates; species Lithobates clamitans. The sequence continues at coordinate 5,657,686 of JBBGZY010000787.1, read as the reverse complement.
AGGCCATCTTTATTTAACTTTATGCTCACAAGAAGCATAGGAAATACTACAGGCTTGAAGAATCACTTCAAGTTTATCTTGAAAGAATATACCTGGTGAGATCTGTATCTACACTGATAAAAACAATTCTGCTGGCTTGTAATTTTAACATAAAAAATGTATAATTTTCAACATAAAAATAATTGTTAATTAATTTACTTTGATATTTTAAGTACCTTACTTAATTTTCATTAGTTCTTAAAACACACCTTTTACATTTAAAGAAATAATTTATAATATTGAGTAATCTAGACAAAACTTTTAAGGTATGTGTATTTCCATATTTTAATTGAGTTACATTTACTTAAAAAAAATTAACTTTTCATTTGACTGAAATTGATGGACGCATATATTTGCCAGACGTGCAACTGCACAAGTTTTGATGCTGTATATTTTAAAGAGTTTGGTGTCTTTTGGAACTTTGAAAGCCTGCACAAGGCAGTTCCCATACGTTTGAGGCCCATCAGGTCAAAAGAGCGCCACCAGTGACAGGAATTTTTCCAAGTCACTACAAAGCCATGCAATGCCATTGAAAGGTAAGAGTGAACATTGAAAAAAGTATCACATGCTTTAAATGTTGCTTAACATACTATCCAAAATGTTTATTTTATTTGCAGATTAATATATTTATAATACAGGCATACCCCACTTTTAAGTACACATTGGGGTTTATTTACTAATGCTAGAAAGTGCAAAATCAGGTTCACTTCTGCATAGAAACCAATGAGCTTCCAGGTTTTATTACCAAAGCTTAATTGAACAAGCTGCGGTTAGAAGCTCATTGGTTTCAATGCAGAAGTGAGCCTGATATTTCATTTTCCAGCTTTAGAAAATAAACCCCGATGTGTACTTAAAAGTGGGGTATGCCTGCAAATGGCCATACGTCCGTTGTATACAACTATTGAGACAACTCACTTGTGCGCAGGCAAAGTTTGCGCTTACTGCATGCGGCATAACGCAATGAAGATGCAGGGTTAGGGACAGCCAGCTCTTAAGCTTAAAAACAATTTTGTGCCACAAAAATTAATGTTTCAGCCGGTTCAGTTTTTGAGATATTGGAATTCAAATTCAGATTATGTAACATCAAGCCCTGCCAACTTTGCACCCAATGTTATTAAATGTGCTGGTTTGGTTTCAGAGATATTTCCCATTATAGTTGATGAAACCTCTCCCACTTTGCACCACATGTTATTACATTTTAAAAACAATTAAACAATTTGTTTGTGCTGATTTGTAGCACAAAAACAAAGTTTCTGTTTGTTCGGTTTTTGAGATATTTGACATTCAATGTTAGATTATGTAACCTAAAACCCCACCCAGTTTGCACTATGTTATTACATACATTACATTACATTAAACAAGATGATTCCCCATTCTGCCAGATGACAGGACAGAGATCTTCTGTTCCCAGTGATCAGGAACAGCTATCTCTGTCATGTCCCTGGTAGCCCATAATCCCCTACAGTTAGAAAAAACCCAGGGAACACACTTAACCCCTTGATCACCCCCTAGTGTTAACCCCTTCCCTGCCAGTATAATTTATACATTGATCACTGCATTTTTATAGCACTGATCAATGTACTAATGTCACTGGTCCCCAAAAAGGGTAATTTGGGTTCAGATTTGTCTGCCGCAATGTCTCAGTCCTGCAAAAAATCACAGATCGCTGCCATTACCAGTAAAAACAATAAAAAATAAATGAAAGTCCCTAAATCTATCCCATAGTTTGCAGATGTGGTAACTTTTGCTCAAACCAATCAATATATGCCTATTGTGATTTCTTTTTACCAAAAATATTAGAAGAATATATATATCGGCCTAAACTGATGAATAAATTCGCTTTTTATATATTTTTTTGGATATGTATTATAGCAGAAAGTGTAATTTTTTTTTTCAAAATTGTCGGTCTATTTTTGTTTATAGCGCAAAAAAAAAAAAAAAGATCGCAGAGGTGATCAAAAATACCACCAAAAGAAAGCTCTATTTGTGGGGAAAAAAGACGTAAATTTTGTTTGGGTACGGTGTCGCACGACCGCACAAATGTCACTTAAAGTGACGCAGTGCCGTATCGTAAAAAATGGTCTGGTCATTAAGAGGGCAAATCCTTCCAGGGCTAAAGTGGTTAAAGTGCAAATTACTTTCCTAAAAGGCTTAAAACAAGTTAATACATTCTGTAGTCTATGTTCTTTACAGATACTGTATATACACATGTGTGTGTTTTAGTTTGATTTGTTAGCTGAGAAAGAGGCGTTTTTTTTTTCTGTTTTTTTTTTAATGTTTACATTTACATTTGACGCTGCTTTAATAATATAACATTTGTAACACTTTATAAATAATAAATATTAATTTGTTTTGAAAGCCTTTTGTATTATTTTTTTTTTATAAAAACCTTCAAAGATATATCAAATACATTTGGAAAATAAGTTTTACCAACTTAAAAAAAATTGAGTAAGTTACACGTTAATATCACTTAAAACAAAGTAACTAAGTAACTAAGTAATAGGACAGCACAGTGGTTTAGTGGGTAGCACTTTCGTCCTAGCAGCAAAAGGGTCACTGGTTCAAATCCCAACCACAATGCTACCTGCCTGCAGTTTGCATGTTCTATCCTGTGCCTGCATAGGTTTCCTCCCACATTCCAAAGACATTCTGGTAGGTAAATTGGCCCTAGCATATGTATGTGAGTTAGGGATCTTAGATTGAAAGCTCTTTGAGGGCAGGAACTGATGTGAATCTACAATGTATATGTAAAGTGCTCCATAAATTGATGGTGCTATATAAGTACTTGAAATAAATAAGTTAATGTATATGTTCTTAATTTAAACTTTTCTAGAAACTGGAAAAATTGCTTTGGCTTTACTTAAGACAACAAAGTTGAAAACATGAAAAGTCTAATGAGTCAGAAAAAATAAGTTTAGTTGACAGTACTTAAAAAGCTGATGCAAATAGTTGCCTTGATTTTTTTGAGTAGACCCAGCACAATATTTTTTACAGTGTAACCCAACACCTCTAAACACAAGACCTGTGAGCTTTGTGTTTAAAGGTATGTGAAGTCATAAAACAATAAATCATTGATGAAGGCAGCATACAAACAAAATATTTTCTTATTTATTTTTTTATTAAATGCTTTATATCTTCATATAGGTATTGTGTTGGTTATGAATTATACCTTCAAACATTGTGTAAGCTACAGCACTTCTGAGGAAACATAAATCAAAATACCCCCATGATGGCATCTTAGCTTTATATAATTGTGGTACCATACTCGGGTTTGTCTGCTACTCAGAGAAAACCAAGTCATCTGTCCAAAAGATATATAGACCAGTGTTTCTCTAAAGTATAAACAATATATTATTACTAAAACTGAACTCCAGACAGATAGAAAAGACACAGCCAAATGCAGCCCTGTAATCCTAATTATATCTCTAAATGCAAGCAGTGGGGTTGCCTGGATTTGGCGATGCCATCTACTGTATAGGAGAATCCATCAAATTAAAGGCTCCCAACCTATCTTGACTGTCCTTGAAAAATGTGGGGTGTATTTCGTTTTTATAAATAGATTTGACACCTGTATGCACAAAGCCTAGCCTCTGCTTATGCAAATGAACTACAATTGCCTAGTTTTAACCTGTACGTTGAGATGAAATAGGTCTGCCTACTGTTGTCTCTGCTTTTTGCAGTGGCAACAGAGCCCGTAGACTGTTACAATCATTAGCAGAGGTTGTGGACTTTCATAAGTAACAGGAAGAGATGAAAGTTGTCCTTTACACAGACAATATGCATCCTTTTTCTCTTGCATACTCACTCATCTCTCCTGGCCTCTATGTCCCTCATCAGTGAATTTGTTCGGTTCTCAAGACTAAGAATCAATTAGAACAAATCCATGCTGTTGCCCCTAGATTCCCTTCCTGCTCTCTTGGTTGATACCCTTTCCCATACTGTGGTGTTGCCTCAAATTTAAATCTACCGCCATTTACGACTTTATTAATCTGAACCTGGTCCCCCCAATATTCAGATTTCAGACTCGGCTTATCTTAGTAGTGGGCTAAATAAATTTACTAAAGAAGAGCTGACTGCCCCAACTCCTATACTTCCTTCAGAAATGTCCCTTGTTGGATTACTCTTACATGTTTTAAAGTTTTCAACTGTATTTTTATGGGTTTGATATGGGAAAAAATTGACCACTTGGACCAGATTTGAACTACTTTAGCTCCCCAAGTCTCTGGTAGTCATGCAGCTCCATATAGCTTTAATTCCTTGCTGCATAGATTCAGCCTTTGGCCAGTGGGGATCAACCTAATCATTGTTGTCTTTCACAAAGAATACTTGGACATCTGTTTGGGGGAACTTACCCTCTACATGCCTTAGAAACCAATGCTAACTTGAAAACCCATTTGCAATTATCAACCATATAGTCGATGGGAAATTCTGAACAGTAGCAAAAAAACCTATGAGTTGTTTCTGGATACACTTGTCTTACTCCCACCTCGTATGACCTGCTCCTGGAGGTACTTAAGTTCAAGGGTTTCCAGGGTTGGGCAAGGCCAGTGTGTTTACCTTATTCCATCTGTGTATGAACCACTTTTTAAATCTATTTACAATTACAAGCATAAATCAACCTTGACAAGAGGGTGTTCTAGCAATACTTTTAACACCTACATGCCTTCATGGAACAACACTATACTCTTGCATTAACTATCTTCGACACTCCAGTATTTGACATTAATGGTAAGGCTGCCGACTCTAAAGAACTTACAGTATATCTGAGATCTATGCAAGACATTTGCATTTGAGTTCCAGCCTCAATTTTTTTTTTTAAGTCAGCAACTACAAATATTGTAGCTGCTGACTTTTAAGATAAGGACACTTACCTATCCAGGGATCCCTCAATGTTGGCCCCCAAAGCCATCTGCTTGGGTGCGGGCGCCGCCATTGCAACTAAGGAAAACCGGTAGTGAAGCATTTAGGCTTCAAAGCCAGTTTCCTACTGCGAATGCGCGAGTCGCGTTGCACTTTCTGAGTGGCCCGGTCGTCTTCTGGGATGCACACAGGTCCCAGAAGGCAGCGGGGGGTGGGGAGGAGGGGCTGTTGCAGATGGGGAAATAACTTACCTCACAGCAGCGAGAATAGGACAGAAGTACATCTTTTTACTCCAGAAAAGGTAAAAAACAAATAGAAAAAAATATATATATCTAAAAATGAGGGGGGGTGGTCTTTTGTTTAAGACCTAGTTGTATTTTTGGCTGGAACTCCACTTTAAACTCCCTCTTCTCTACAAACTCAGGTTCGAGATTGGTCTCCCACTTTATTCTGACAATATTTGAAATTATATTTTGAAAGCTGTCGTGTCGATATACTTATCCCCTTCTCACAGGTTGGCACAGCTTTTTATTCTATCTAACCCTCCAATGTACACTTCAACAAGTAAATACTAGTTATTTGATCTTACTGTTCCAAATCACCAAAATACAATATACCTCACAATCTACTGTGTGTGCAACAAACAACATTACCAATATATAAAATGTGAATAATCACTAGATTTATTATATACAGTATAAATGATTTAAATGAAAACCAAATCTTTGAAAACAACACAGTCCGCAATCTTCTTTATAAATTACTTACTCTTATTGTGCTATCACATGCATCCATATACATGTGTGCTTGTCGTGCATATTCCAAACAAATGTGTCTTCCACCAGTGTGATCCACCACCTCTCAACAGAGCCTCTACCCTTTATGTCTGACCTCCACAAGGGTAAGGTCAAACAGCGCTTTCCCAGTGATCTGGGTCACAATTCTCTACCAATCCTCCAATGCATCCAGAAACCTGCCTGCATATCACCCTGTCACTCTTCCCAGACTCCAGCCAAATCACCAAAAAAGAAGAAATATACCTCTCATAGTGTAGTATTTAAAGAAACTTAGCTTTATTAAAAAAGGAAGAAAAACTACCCACAATTAAAGTGCACTATTTATTCCAGTACAAAAGATAGTTTTGCCTTTTTAAGATATAAAACACATTGCCATCTTAGGAAAAGGCATCAGTGTAAGCATATGCTAAGCATATGCATATGCATATGCATGGTAGGATCCTATGAGGAAGTCACTGATCATGTGATGAAACATGGCAGGAAGCAGGAAGTAGGCTATCTATGCATACCACAGTTTCTATATCATATTGGCCTTCTCTCACTTATGCTACATCAAATGTGGCTCATCTCAGGGGAACTAGATACATCTCCTACGATAGTGAACAAAACTTGTAAAATACTAGTTGATACAATGCCTATCAGTGTTATGGGTACCTCCTTGATTACGTGTCTTAGTACCTGCATCTTGGAATACTATGATTCCTCCCCGTTAGATGAATACCCTGATGGTTTCTAGATCACTATTTGTAGTTTGAAAATGCATCTCAGAAACCCTTCCTTCCTTGGAGGACTGGCTACAAAAACTGAAAATGTGTACAGTATAGTGTATGAAAAAAATTACTTTTTTATGAAATGCCATGCGTACGCTGGACTGTATTTGGTCTCGCTGATTAGGGGGGCAGATTTCACTGTTATTTTAAATGGATGATTTGTTTTTTGCTGTGTGTTTTTTTTATGTGGAATTGATTGTACCTAATGAGCTGCATATATTCACCAGCGCTGGTTGGTTTTAGTTGACTTTATAATGTAATAGACAGTGGGGGAGATATACTAAAACTGGAACACTCAGAATCTGGTGCAGCTGTGCATGGTAGCCAATCAACTTCTAACCTCAGCATGTTCAGTTAAGCTTTGGCAATGAAACCTGGAAGCTGATTGGTTTTTATGTGAAGTTGTATCAGATTTTGCACTCTCCAGTTTTAGTAATTCAACCCCAATATACTTCCATGTTTTCTGTATAGCAGGAGTGGGACAACAAATGTATGTGTTTTTAATTCCCCCAGGTAATACGTTGCCTGCTGCTACATACCCACCCACAACATTTATATTATGACACAGTACAGAGTTGAAGAAATTTTACTTTACAGTAGCGGATAAAACTACTTAGCAAAAACCATCTCCAGCTAAAAAAACTACTTGAGAGAAAAACATCTCCAGCTGTAGACTCTGGCAACCATATTGCAGTACTCTCAGGCACCAATCACACCACTGCATCACAATAATGTGTGCGTTACTGCCCCATGCGGCAGCGCATGATGCATGGCTTTGCTATACTATAGTGCTATTCATTCTGAATGGTCCACAACGCACCATGCTGCTGACAGATGTGGATTGCAGTGCAGCACAATGTGCATTGTGGTATGCTGTAAAAAAGGCTGTTGTGTTGTGTTTGGTAGCCTATTCAAATGAATGGCCTCCTCTAGTGCAATGCACATTAACACACAACAGAACAGTAATTAACGCATATGCATTTAACAAATCGTAGTAGACCAGGCAGGATTGAATGAGGCCTAAATAATGTGGCAGAAGGTGACACATCACAACAGGTAAGCATAACAATCTGCAGTTTATTGGATTCTTCCTTAACCTCTTAAGGACCACCCCACGCAGATATACTGCGGCAGGGCAGCCCTCCTGCGTGAAATCACATACCTGTAAGTGATTTTGTGTATGGAGTCTGGGGCACGCATGCTTGCTGCCCGCGACCCACTCCCGCTGTGATTGGACCCGCCAATGGCTCTGAGGAGAGGAAGAATGACAGTCTGCCTATGTAAACAAGGCAGACCACTGATCGTTCTGAGGAGAGGCAGAACGGCGGTCTGCCTATGTAAACAAGGCAGACTGCTGTTCTGCCTGAGGAGAAGATGGAGATCTTGTGTTTCTGCTAAGCAGAAACACTGATCCCTGTTTTCCTCCAGTCAAAGCACCCCCCCACAGTTAGAAAGCACCCCCTAGGGACACACTTAACCCTTTAATCGCCCCTGATGTTAATCCCTTTCCTGCCAGTGTCATTAGTACAGTGACAATAAATAAAACCGTAGAGGTGATCAAATACCACCAAAAGAAAGCTCTATTTGTGGGGAAAAAAAGGACATCAATTTTATTTTGGGTAGAGCATCGCACGACCGCATAATTTTCAGTTAAAGTAACGCAGTGCCGTATTGCAAAAAATGGCCTGGTCATGAAGGGGGTAAATCTTCCGGGGCTGAAGTGGTAAAGTTTGTTATCATTTTCAGATTTTTTTTTCAGTGGATATGAAAAAATATTATGTTTTGCCTATATTAGCTGTTTTTCCATTGCAAGATACAGCTGAGAAGTCAACTCTTTACAATATTTTTCACAGGCTTTCACACAGGTCTTGCTATTAATAAAAGATGCTTCTCATAGTTACTTCTTGTTTTTTTTTATATTCCATATTTCTCAACTTCAATAATGCTTGGATTAGGTGTTTTTTTTTTTTGCATACGTTGCAGATTTTTGCACTCTTATAAACCTCAAATGTCTTCCCTTATGTAACAACTATAAGTTAAAGTAAATGGGACCTTTTTCTGCAATCGCTCTGCACAGTGCAGTGTACAAATTTAGTCCACTCTTGGCATTTTACAAGTGAAATTGAGTCCCAGAATATTGTAACTCCAGAAGGCATGTGAAGGAGTTACATTATTATCAATGGCCAAAAAACAAGTCAGATGAGAAAAAGCAATGCAGAAGATTTCAGCAATAGTGGCACCAGGAAACTGTTATTGCTTCTACGGGACAAATCATTTCATACATTTTCTATAATGTTCTAGTGTTCCAATGTTCCCCTGCCTTTTTTTTTTTTTTTAACTGATACTGTATCTTTCAGAACCTTCTCTCTTACATTTACACTTCTTCTTTTCCTAATCTTTAACTTCAAACACATTGGACACAGACTCTCACTTCTATATTCCAAAAGCTGGAAGATTGGATATGCAGGCCTGTATTTACCCACTTGTCATTTTCTCAAGTTTGGAAAACTTTGCCTCTTAGCTTCACAACTTTGCAATCAACTTTTCAACTTTTTAACTACAGGAGCCTACTTTTCTAAGATTTATCAATGCCTAAGGAAACATCCTGCAGAGTCTATCACAGAACTGCAGAAATGAGAAGTTAAAAATGTTGAATCACTTCTTTCTTCTTTACAAAACAGCCCTCAAAAGAAACCTGTACTAACAGACATACACAAGCTGCTAGTGTTGACTTTTTTTTTCTGAAAACCCCAGCTGTCTCTGGCTTCACTGCTTTCTGGGTCACTGAAATGGTAAAAAGTATACAAACAGTGAGGTAAGAACAAAGTTAGATGCCCACTTATTCCAGATCAGTGAGTAGAATAGTGATCCCATTGGAACAGAACACAAGAAATTGCCCCCCATCCCTGCTAAACCATACCAGGTCTCATGACCTCAACTTGGGGAGGGTATCTTGCCAGGGCAGACTTCACTAGCAATGCTCCTTGTTCCAATATTCATGAGGACAGAGACCTTTTCCCCACAGCCTTGACCTGCTTGTTGTGAAAGAGTGCAGAAGGGGAACTTATTAGAATCTGAAATCCTTCTTTAAAAATAAGGGGGCCCCCGGGTACCACCCCCCCCCTATATGAATTAGTAAGGGTGCCTTGTACACTAGTCATGCACACAAAGACAGTGAAAAGTTTAAATATAGACACATGTTTTTACAAGCATTTTATTAAAAAAAATAAACCAAGAAAGCCCCACAGTGCAAATCCATTATCGATCACATCTGCCAGCCATGCAGATCCTCATCAATCCTAATGAACAATGCCCAAGAAAGAACCCACCAACCAATGGAAACCCTCAATTCCATCACTATACTAACCGCAAAATGACTTCTGCCAAGTATTCCCACTGCCAAGTGTAAACAAAGGTACAGGATCTCCCAGGCAATGTAATTGACTAAAAATGGCAATATGGCTGATGTTAACCCTACAGCATCTCTGCAGCTTTGTATACATTCCCATCCAGTACATGTCGGTGATATTACTGGTTGCTAAGGAAGCAGTGGATGCTGACACTCACTGCTTCCTTAAAGAATAAGTTCACCTTTTAGAATAAAATAATAAATGCTAATTTTTTTGCAGGTAAAAAAATGTGCATTTATTATTTTTTTTCTTTTGGAGCCTGTAAAGCATTGCACCAGTGATCATCAGATCACTGGTGCCATGCAGGTCTCCTTCAGATCTGTCAGTATATCTGCTTACCTGCACAACCCGTACGGGAAGGCAGATACACGGACAGAAAGAAATCAATGAACTACCATGGCACTTCACAGCGCCATGGTATTTCATTGAGAACTACAAGCCCACAACCACAAAGGATGGCGGGGCTTGTAGTTCATTCACACACAGCTGTGTGAAGGAATAATGCTGCCGTGTGGGAAGAACCCCGCACGGCCGCGCTTATTTTAAAAAGTGACAGCTAGTACGAGAAACTTCTTCCCGTACTGCTGCCACAGGGAAGGGGGGTAGTGGGCAGCCGCTGCAGCATTGGAAACATGTTACATATTCCACTCTAAAAATGTGTGGAACACATAACATCAATGGGCAGCGCTTCCAATGCGTCTGTAAAGCGATTCTGCAGCGCTGCAACACGGGCAGTTTCAACCCCTTCTTCGGCTGCTAGCGGGGGTTAAAAGCACCCTGTTGTGACCAAAAAAAGCGCTGCAAAAACGACGATAAATCGCCACTAAAACGAGCAGTGCTTTACTGCCAATGCGGCTGTGGCCGAAGTGTAAAAGAAGCCTTACTGATGGCTGTTTGACCTAGCATTAGCATTAGTTAAGAAAATAAAATTCTTAACCAAATAAAAATGCAAGAAAGCTTGGTTTTAATTAAAAAAGCATATACATATTGCACTTAAAACGCAAAGCAACATATCTGAAATACAAATTAGAACAAAATTGTTCTAACAAAGTAGTTAGCATTGTTGTAAATATGATGAAAGGTTCTCTGAATATTAATAACAGAGTACTTGCACTTTTTTTTTTACAAGAAAGCTTTTCTTTCTAGTTCAGCTCAGGCCATTAATATATATGACACATTACAGAGTAATTTTATTAATTAAACAAATGTATTTAGTGAGGCTGACCATAGAGAGTCATTACTGCATAAAGGTTCAGTTAATGAATTCCACCTGTGATAACTGACTAGCGAGTTAAAAAAATAGACAGTAGAGACAGCAAAGAGCTTGCCAAGTTCAAGTTTTAACCTGGAATGTGTTATTTGCATAGGTGGATTAGTGGAGCTCCAGCCAAATGTTTTTTTTCCTATTTTGGAGAGTTGTTGAAGGGTTGGACTGTCTGTTAAGCTTTTAATGCTGTCTTATGACCACTTATGAGACATTTACTCTTACTTCCTGTCTCAATGACAACATTTGAATTCGTCAGAAAGTGAGTATAAATCTGTCCAACAGAAATAAAAGAACAATTGAAACTACATTTATTAGTATGGAAAGGTAGGTAATGCTCGCATTAGGCAAGTGGAACAAAGCTGAGGGCGAGTGTAGAGCCGCATCAGAGGTTGGGTGGGGGGTTGGGCACCACTGGTAGATGGTGTTAAATTGGAGCCGTTTCTCCTCCCAGCCCCCGACCCTGTCATTCTTTTAGCAGGGCCTGGCATACAGCGTGAGTCGGCAAAGACCAAAATGATGTGGAGACCAGGCAGGAGCTGCCAAAGTTTACTTTTCCTATTAACAAGCTGGTGATTGGTTACTCAGACTGCCTAGCAACCAATCACCAGCTTTAAAAAATAGATTTAAAAAAAGATGAGAGGTCCTATTCAAATGCACCAACTCCCTATAGTAGAAACATTTCAAATGACCATATACATTTATTTGTGTTTGTTTTTATACAAATTGATGTCTATTAAATACAATTTATAAATTTCAATTTGTTATTTAATCTAATTAATATGCACCTTAAAACTCCCCTTTCTACTTCTTTCTTTGAAATGCAATCACCAGCTTGTTAATAGGAAACAATAACTTTGCAAGCTCTCGCTCCCCTATTCAGTGCCATTCTTGGCTGTACTGTATGTCTGTCTGCACCCTAAATCAGTGAAAGTGTCATTCATTGGCTTAATTTTTTTTTAATGCTATTTAATATAGCATTCAAATATTTACCTAACAAGGCAGTAATAATGTGTACGGTGCCTACAGTAGCCAATCATATGTTATCCTTATTTTATTTATCACAATCATAGATCAGATAAAATATGCTTTATATTAATATTGTTCAAATTGCTGTTGTTAATATTTATATTTGTAACTTAATTCTGCATAAAAACATTTAACAGTGTCATTTCATGAGATAATTTATGAGGACGTATTAAGGGGCGGAATTAGGGGTAGGGCAGGATAGGGGTTGGGTGGGGCAACTGGTGGCGAGTAATTCTTAGGGCCTGACTAATAGCTCAGGACTTTAAATTTTCAGCCCTGGTATATATATATATATATATATATATATATATATATATATATATATATATATATATATATATATATATATATATATATATATATATATATTCAATAAGCTTAGCAATATCACCGAACAGCAAGTGGCAGCTGAAAAAGCAAATCCATCTTGGCATTGTATAAAAATGCAGATGACATGTCAACTAATGTAGTATTACCCAAATATTAAAGTGTTACTAAGGTCACATTTAAAAAAAAAAATAAAATAACAAACCTGTTACACTTACCTGCTCTGTTTTTGCAGTGGTATTGCACAGAGGGGTCCCAATCCTCCTCTTCTGGGGTCCCCAACAGTGATCTTGGCTCCTCCTCTTTGCCTTAGGGACTACCATAGCCAGCCTCTGGCTATGGGAAGAGCGTAGTCTCAGTGCTCCCAACCTATGTGTCTATGGAGCCGCACTTACAAATGCCATGTAAAGAGGAAAAGAGGGGAGAATACATGCAGCTGTGCACAGCGCTGATCTCTCCTCCCTCTCTCCTCCCTCTCTCCCCCTTCACAGGTTTTTTACTTTAATGCAAACAATGCGTTTTTAGGTTTAGTAACACTTTAAAGTGTTTCTAAAGGATTTTTTTATTAAAATAATAACCATTGCACAGAGATTATGGTATTGCACAGTGTGGCCTCAAACCTCCCCTTCTGGGGTCCCTCAACGGCAATCTTGGCTCCTCCTCTTCTGTATCTACTCCACTGCAATTGGCTTGCTATGTGTCAAGGATCTTATGCTTATTCCCTTGCAGCAGGTGCTTATTTTCATAAGCATGTGTAGGGTTGTAAGCATAGAAGCTTAACAAGATGTGCAAGGACAAGAATGCACACATGGGTCGCTGCACACATGTACATAAACAAGTGCACCCAGTTCCTGGCACCCGCTGGCCTATTTAAACCTGAGGTCTGCCTAATCTCATTGCTGGATTGTCTTCAGCTCTGATACCTGTGCTCTAAGTTCCTGAAAACCTGCTAACCTTCTTACTGAGCCTGTTACACGTGACACTTCTCTTCCAGCTTACTGGTACCTGTGCCCTTCTGCAGCCCTAGTAGACAGGAATTGTGCAAAAGGCCACTTGCATTATCTCAGGCTAAACAGACTGAGAAGGCTTGCAGATGGACACATCGATACAGGACTTGGGTAAGTGTTTGGGGGGCAAAGTGAGTGGCAAAAGGAATGCACTAAGGCAGTGGTCTCCAAACTCCAGCCTGGGGGCAGAATGCGGCCTCTTGCTTGCCTTTATCTGGCCCTTGGGGCACTATTCCTTCCACTGAAACCAAGAATGGGGCATAATTCCTCCCACTGATACCAATGATATTGCACTATTCCTTCCACTGCCACCAAAGATAGGACACTATTCCTCCCACTGATACCAATGAAGGGGGACTGTTCCTCCCACTGACACCAATGATGGGGCAGTATTCCCCACACTGACACCAATGATGGGGCACTATCTCTCCCAATGACACTAATGATAGGGGCACTATTCCTCCCACTGACACCAATGATGGGGCACAATTCCTACCAAGACAGGTCCTTTCCCTAACAGTAAAGATGCATTATCTATTCCCACTGATGTCAGGACCATTTTTACTGCCAATGGCCACAGTCAGGCTCCCCTAAAGTCTAAAGGATGGTAAACTCACCCTTTGTTTAGAATATTTGGACACCCCTGCACTAAGTTAAAAAAAAGTATTATCTTTTGAACCATTATTATTATTATACAGCGCAGACAGTTTACGCAGCGCTGTACAACTTGAGGGTAGACAGTACAACTACAATACACTTTAAAACAGTAGGAATCAGAGAGCCCTGCTCATTAGAGCTTACAATCTATAAGAGGGAAGGTCAAGAGATACAAGAGGTAATAAGTGTGGGGGGATGTGCTGATGGAGAAAATAAATGTACAGTTGTTAGGTGGGGGCCAGATAGGCTTCTCTAAGAAGATGTGTTTTCAGTGATCGTCTGAAAGTGGACAAAGAAGGAGATAGTCGGACAGATTTGGGTAGAGCATTCCAGAGGATGGGAGACGCTCGGGAGAAGTCCTGAAGGCAAGCATGAGATAAGGTGGCAAGGGAGTTAGAGAGCAGGAGGTCCTGAGCGTAACAAAGAGAACGATTTAGTTGGTATTTTTAAACCAGGTTAGTGATGTTGCTGGGGGCCAAATTATGGATGGCTTTGTAAGGTATGGTTAGTATCTTGAATTTAATTTGTTGGTTGAGTTTCAGCCAATGGAGGTATAGGCAAAGAGGAGTAGCAGATGCTGAGCGGTTTGTAAGGGGGATAAGCTTGGCAGCAGCGTTCATGATGGACTGAAGGGGAATAGCCTATTTAAAGGCAAGCCAATGAGGAAGGAGTTGCAGTAATTAGACGAGAGATAGCCAGGGAGTGGATTATCAGCTTTTTGGTGTCGTTGGTTAGGAATGGGCGTATCTTAGAGATGTTTCGGAGGTTGAGGCTATTTAACCACGATAAATAATGCTGTGTTATCTCTTTAAATCTCATATTTTGTTTTTAGAGAGGAGTGTCTCTGCTCTCCTTGGCCCATAGAGGATTGTGTAAATGTAATGTGCATAGTCAGCTTCTGAATCCTGGCCCCTGACAATGTCATCATGTGACAAAATGCATTGGCTGGCATTTGGAAGCTGACGTCATCACACACCCCAGTGTCAGAGAAGCAATAAGAAAAGAGCCTGTCAACATCGGAAGGTTCCTGTGCGTTTGCACGGCGGAGCCGCGCTTCGGCACATGCGCGTTAGCAAAGTAGCGGCACACACGGGTTCACTACACAGCGTAACGGCGTAATGGCGTACGAACATTCGTTCGTCAGCGTTACGCCCCCTTTCTGGCCTATATAAGGACTGACTTGTTCTCTGTTTAATTGCTGGTTTGTCTTTTAGCTTCCAGTGTTCCGTTCCTGATTCCTGCTCCTTGTGTTTACCTGTTTGACCCGGATTTGCCTGACCTACCTTGTCTCTCTCCAGTGTTTGACCTCGGCTTGTTGAAAGGACTTCCCCACCATCTGCTTCCAGTGTATGACCCTCTGCCTGTCTCCGGATTCTCCTGCCTTCTCGTGTATGACCCCGGCTTGTTTAAACGGACTCCTCTGCTGACATCTCCAATACTCGACCTCTGGCTTGCCTTCAGGACTTCTCTGCTTACAATCTGCTGTGTTTGACCCTCGGCCTGTTTAAAGGACTTCCTCATCTACCAGTCTCCAGTATATGTTATCGGTCTGCACCACAGACTCTCCATTACTGGGTTCTCCGTGCCTGATCTCCTGCACCTCTTACAGCTCCCATTGTGTTTGCGGGTTAGAACCCCAGCCGGGTCTTCTTCTCCAGTTCCAGGGGCAGAGCCACCATTGCTCTCATCTCTACGTTACAGAAGTCCTCCTCTCAAGAGCTTCCTGCCTGCTGGCGACCCGTGCCTCTCTGTGCCCTATACCCTCTGTACCATCACCAGGGGTATAGTGCCCTTAGCTGCAAGGGAAGCCACTCCCAGCATCTCGGCCTCGGTGAGTACCCGTGATACCCAGTATGAGCTGCATAGCTTTGACAAAAATGTGGAAGCTAATTAGTTTTGTATGCAGAGCTGCACCATATTTTGCACTCTCCAGTTTTAGTAAATCAAGCCCGATGTCTTAGGGAGGAACAGGGAGGAATCCTTTATTCACCTTGTGTGGATGGAGGATCGATCTATGGCCAGCTTTATTCTGTCCAAGTCAAGTAAATGCCAGAAAGAAGTCAAGAGAAGACAAGAAAAAAATTAATTGTGTACTAAAAATATGGAAACAGTCAGATATCAAAAGAGGTGCTTAGATTAGCTGAGAAAAATAAGAGGTAAATGTATACTCTGCTGTAAACAAGCAATAATCTGTGCAATAAAGCTGGCAAAGCTCAGGAGAAATAGCCCACCTTTCAAATGAATAAAGAATGACATATTTTGCTTATCTCAATCATAACAGAGACATTGTTTCTGCTGTTTATTCTTAGAGAACCAAATATTAACCATATACTATCCTGTGTACATAAACTGTTGCTTAGATTATGTCTTAGGGGTCAAATGGCTATATTTTGCTAATGCTGGCAGCTCTATTCTACATGCAAATATTAAAATAATAGCAGTAAGCACAGACCATAGCAAGAAAGGTTTGCATGTCTTCTTGTCTATATGTACTGGAATGTATATATACATATACATCGGATAAATACGTATTGAACACGTTACTATGTTTCTAGGTAAATATATTTCTAAAGGTGCTACTGACATGAAATTTTCACCACATGTCAATAACAACCCATGTAATCCATAATTACTGTTATTTGGTCCAGGATGTGCTGGTCCTGACTGAATAGAGCAGAGCAGATGGCCTACGCATTTCGCGGGTAATCCGGCTTCATCAGGGCCTTGAAATAGCACAAATTTTGTACAAATATTGAGAATAACCTATGAATAAGATGTTAACAAATGTAGAACTACATATTGATAAATGTTTTTTAATCATTACTGACTATAAAGGAAACATTTAAAAGACTTCATAAATATTTAAAAAATATTTGTAACATATTGCCAAGTTAGCAAGTTTAGAATTACATTTCACTCCAAAGACATGCTGGTAGGTTAATTGGATCCTGTCTAAATTGTCCCTAGTATGTATGAATGTGAGTTAGGGACCATAGATTGTAAGCTCCTTGAGGGTAGGGACTGATGTGAATGTACAATGTATATGTAAAGCGCTGCGTAAATTGACGGCGCTATATAAGTACCTGAAATAAATAAATAAATAAATAATAAATTCATCTAGTTTATGCCCAGCAGTGTGTCAATACCAAGAGAGGACAAAAGAACAAAGGAGCAAACAAATCACTTGTTACCCATTATGTAGAACTATGTTAATATATTGCTATGCTTTCACCTGTATAATGCCGATAATGCAGTCAGTCCAGCAGGGAGGATGCCTGGGGGGCCCGTGGGGATAAACTCCGTGTCCTTACCCGGGAGGAAGAGCAGACTCCAGCAACTGAATAACAGTGATCATGATATTAATGTATTGATAGGAGTGTGCACAGATAGAAAGAAAGTGGAGAAAGGGAGAGTATAGAGAAGAGAAAGGGGGTAAAAGAGGAAAGGGGAAGAGAGGGTGAAAGAAAGAAGAGGGATGGGAAAGGGGAGTGGGATGGAGAAAGGGAAAGGGGGGAGGGAGGGAGAGGGAAAGGAAGAAAAAGGAGGGGGGGAAGGGAACAGGGAAGGGGGGAGGGAGGGAATCAAAGGGGGAGGAGAGAAAGGCAGGGAAGTAAAGAGAAAGTGGAAAGAAGAAAAAGGTAAGAGGAGGTGGAGGGAGAAGGTGGGAACATATATATATATATAGATATAGATATAGATATCTATATATATATATATATATATATATATATATATATATATATATATATATATATATATATATAAATATATATATATATATGTATATATGTATATATATGTATATATATATATATATATATATATATATATATATATATATATATATATATATATATATATATATATATATATATATATATATAGATAGATAGATAGATATATAGATATATATATATCTATATCTATAGATATAGATATAGATATATATATATATTTACACACACATGTATATGTGAATGAAGTAACAAGAGGAAACCTATCAGAGTCTTACCTTACAATTGGGGGTCAATATGGTCAAAGGTGCTGTTCAAAGAGGATTCTGATAGTATTATCAAACAGATATTTTGGGAATAAAAGGTTTAAATCTGAGTATGAATCAATCCACCCTTCCATCTGAGACCCAAAGAAAAAAAAATGTGGAAAGACCTATCAAACAACAATAAAGGGGAGTATATTAAGAGAGGAACAAAAAAAAAAGGGGGGAGGGAGCCAGCATTTTTGCAAAGTTTATCCCTGTACGGGAAGTCTCACCTACTTTCCTCTTCCCCCCTTCTCCCCTGGGATTTTGCCCTTATTAAGTGGACTTTCAATCTTAAGCCACTAGTGCACAATCTTTGTGGAAACTTTTAATGCTGCACCAGGTCAGCACTTAGAGTATTTGCTGTGACCTGCAATTCCACACCATCTGAACTGTTGTTTGATGTGCTGTATCCTCTAAGCCTGAAGCGGATTCACCACAACTTGTAGTCCCACCTCATCAGCCCAGAGATGTGCCTGAATTCAACTCTATGTTCTTCCATGTGCGTGGATATTGTTTTTAATAAATTGCTATTTGACACATATTCAGAGCTGCCCCTCTCCTTGTTTTTTCCTAGCTTCGCTGGAACTTGCTTCTGGTCCTCATGGTGGTAGCCCTGACAGACTCACCTATTTTTTCTCCCCCATATTTACAATCGGACGATTATGGACTACATATTGTCATTTTGAGGTATCTGAGCATTGCGCCTTTTTACTTGTCAAATACTACATAATAGGTAACAATTTCTTAATTTGCTCCTTTGTTCCTTTGTCCTCTCTTGGTATTGACACACTGCTGGGCATAAAATAGATAAATGAAATGTATTTCTAATCTTGCTAACTTGGCAATATGTTACAAATATTTTTAAATATTCATGAAGTCTTTTAAATGTTTCCGTTATAGTCAGTAATGATTAAAAAAACATTTATCAACATGTATTTATAAATTTGTTAACATCTTATTCATAGGTTATTCTCAATATTTGTACAAAATTTGTGCTATTTCAAGGCCCTGACGAAGTGGGATTCCTCACGAAACGCATAGGCCATCTGCTCTGCTCTATTCAGTGAGGACCAGCACATCCTGGACCAAATAACAGTAATTGCGATTATAACCTGTTATACATGCAATGTGTGTTTTAACCATTTGTTACATGGAGAATAAAGATAATTATATTTGTACCTCTTAGTATATGTGTATATACCCTACAAGGTACATTTAAAATCCCACTCCACCCTACTGTTGCTCTTTGACTATTGCTACAATTTGGGATGGTACCTGTGTAGGGCTATAATTGCTTCACATCCACCCTCTACCCTCATACAATATGCCTGAAAGTAGTTTGTCTTTGTTCCCAACAGTCTAACAGAACCACAAAGGGAGGATGAGTATGTGGGAATGTTATTAGTGATCTTGTTGCTTGGCCCCGCATGAACAAAGCACACATGTACTTTAAATGATACTATCACAAACTTACTAAGAAAACTTTTATTAGAACTTTATTAGAACGCAGGCATATTTTTCATTTATACACTAAGTTTAATCTCCCTAAAGGCTGGGCTTTGTTCTCTTCAAGCAGAATTTGCTTTTCCAAACAAGTTTATAGTATCACAAAACCAGCTTGAAACAGCTAAAATGCAGAAGTGGGTCAACTGCAGGTCAAGTGCACCGGCCAATGTGTTCTTAATGATTGTAGATGCATTTCTTTTTTTTTTTTAACATAAAGTTTATTCAAGTTTTCAGACAGACAGAGTATAAATCACATTACAGTATCAGTTAGCATAGTCGTTAAACAATGGAATAATCTGTTGTGCACACACATCGTTATAGCAAGTGTAGTTGTTATTGCAACAGTAATTGACAGCTTGACATTTGCCGTATTACTCAAGTGGCAACTAAGAACTCAAGGGCGAGGGAGAGGGGGGGAGGGGGGGCCCCAAGGAAGGAGTAAAGGGTAAATAAGGATAAGGAGAGGAAATGGGGGGGGGATGGGCGGGGGGGGCTGGGGGAAAAGGCGGGTCTCCCCAAGTCCAGCGTAGCACTTGATTACTATATTTAAATTAGGGTTTTAAAGTGTTCGCACAAGAGAGTGGTGCTGAGGAAGAGATGGAATGGTGATAGAAAAGCTAGTCGTTGTTATTCTAGGGACAGATGTTTCGCCTTAATCCAACAGGCCCAAATCTTATCAAATTTGCGTGGGCAATTTCTGCCTAGATACGTTAATTTGTAGAGGGGCAGAGCGGCATTTACCAGGGACAACCAGATCTGTTTAGTGGGGGGTTGTGCCTGATTCCATTGTAAAAGAATAGCTTTCCTC
Organism: Lithobates clamitans; assembly: GCA_037952925.1. Lineage (NCBI taxonomy): Eukaryota > Metazoa > Chordata > Amphibia > Anura > Ranidae > Lithobates > Lithobates clamitans. The sequence goes on along the minus strand of JBBGZY010000787.1, from coordinate 5,637,170 downwards.
GCGTAGAAGGATGTATAAAATACAAATAGTTTCTTGTAGATGCATTTCTACATAAAGATAAGACCTTTTCATTTTTTTTCGTAAGAGGAGTCTAAACAATAAAAGCTCATCGGGATTTCGATTGGCAGAGGCACCTGAAATAGTTATTCAAAGGCCAGGCACAAGTCTTCTTCTTTAGTAAAACATACCATTTGTTTATTTCACTAAATAAAACACGTTTTGTGGCTTTAGATTGCCACTTCAGTTCAAGGTGATAAAATTGGTGTAGAGTTTGTGGCAATTATGTCATCTAGGTGGATAAAGCAGATGACTCGTGCCTATCCTTTGAATAGCGCCTCTTCCAATTGAACTACTGATGGGCTTTTTTGCGCTGACTTGCCAATTCACTCACCCACTGGAGAATCCCACAGATCACCCAAGATGGGAATACCCAAGGCATAGAGAGCTACCACAATAACCCTGCATACAGACAGGTCTTTTTAACCCCCACACTAGGAAAGCCACCTGTTCTCCCCTTGCTTGGTGACCGCAGCCTCATCAGTATGTCCATTTTGACCTTTTTCTCCTTCTATTGTGGAAACATTTTATCCTTGTTTCTGAATTAATCTACTGCACTATAAGGGCTCTCCCATCTCCCTCTCTCTTCCTTTTTCAGTAGAAACTCTGAGCTTTACCATAGACCCCTGGGCAGCTCCTCAGGATCCTTTGGTCCACGATCTACCACCAACCCCCAGACCCAATTTCCATGTTTATGACTATTTATTCCTGAAAGCATTATAACTATTCAACAGTTCTATGGTTTATGTAACTCCTAACTGGCAGAAATCATCCAACTTATCCTGTATATAGTGCAACCAAGAAAACACTGGAAACATAGGAACATAAGGCTAATTAGAATCTGTGTCTAAGATGGTTGTCATAACTTTCTGTATCAGAGTTATACAAACCCAAGATACAGGGCATTAAAATGTAAGGCATGATGTCATTTTCACTTTCACTGACAGCCTTACTAGGACAGAAACTAATGCATTGGAATAAGTAGTAATGTGTTTTCTGCACCACTTAATGAGTGTGGGACTAGTCTAGCTGTTTGTCTGACAGGACATGTAATTTTTCTGCAAAGTTGCATTATCACCGAAAGGCGTACTGTTTGTGGCATGTTTTTGAACACAGATAAAAACAAGCACAATCCAGTCTTCAGGATAATACAATTTACACAAGCATTCTGATTTGATTACTCCAGCAGCAAAAAGATTTATAACATAAGCTGACAATTCTCTCATAATATGGAGTTAGATTGAGATTTACATTCCATTACTTTAGCTTCACATCTATCTCTCTCAGTGTTATGTGATCACTTTACAAAATAAGATTTCACATACTCTAAAGTGAAGCACTCCAAACAAAATACCATGTAAAAATAGCAATTATTATTTGACATTCATTTTCACAGAGATGTCTAATGTAAGAATCACAGATTTAGAAACTTAAGGCTGGGACCACATTATTGCATTATGGTTAAGCGTGTGAAACAGAAATGCACTGTACTGAGCTATGCACATATTAGTGTGTTGTATAGGTACCCCAACAAACTTAAATAATGATCTCGTGTTGCAAAGGGCCACAACGTACTAATGTGTGCTGTGTTCCAAAAAAAGTTCAGGTGTGTTTCTGCCCACTCTTGGGTGCATTGACCCATTTATGAGCTGAATGAACTCAGTGCAAACAAATGCATGATGTAACGTGTTTACGTGCATGTGTTAACATACCATGAGAGTGTAAACCTGTCCTGAAGCAAGATTTCTGGCAGGATTAACAGGTATGTTTTATTGCACTTATCTAACAGATATAACAAAATGCTTAGTATATTTGTTTATTTACCAGAGCAAAAGGAAGCATATACATATTAAACTACAAATATGCAGCTGTAATTTGTTAGCAGAGGTCCCAAGTTCAAGTCCAGACCCTGACATTCTGTCTGTGGGGATAATTAAAATAAACACTACAAAAACATATGAATGGGAGAACAATGCAGTGGGGTTGATGATAAGGGAACTTGACTGTAATTGCATTGTTCTGCCATTCATATGTTTTTGTAATGTTTATTTTAATTATACCCACAGACAGAATGTCAGAGCCTGGAACTGAATCTGGGACTGGGATCAGAAGAAATGGACAGCACCTGTGTTAAATATATGAGTGTCACAGCAAAGGGTCTGAATACTTAGGACCATGTGATATTTCAGTTTTTCTTTTTTAATAAATCTGCAAATATGTCAACAATTCTGTGTTTTTTTTGTCAATATGGGGTGCTGTGTGTATATTAATGAGGAAAAATATGAACTTAAATTATTTTAGCAAATGGCTGCAATATAACAAGGAGTGAAAAATTTAGGGGGGTCTGAATACTTTCCGTCCCCACTGTATATATTTATTTATTTTTATTTTTCATGGTACAGTGAGATATATTGAATATTTGAGAACAGTAGAGGTAGTTTAAATAAACTGGAACAATTGGCCTACTTGGCAAATACGCACATAACTTTAACCACTTCTAGTAACGAATTTTAAATTTTTTCCCAAAAACATGTTAAATCTGTGTTTTTGCTAGAACATTACATTAAATCCACAAAAAATTATATGTATTTTCTGAATGCCGAAGCTCTGTAGAATAAAATGGTGTCAGCAGCAATTTTTTAAAGACCCCTAAACGGGCAGACAGTTAATCAGCTGCAGGAAGTGCCAATGAACTATGTGGGCATTGATAAGCACCCTGGGAGTTTATTGAGAAGTACAATCCATCTGCCACAGTGGCAGACAGGACTTGCACATGGGATTGCAGGCTGCACACTCGCCCCCCAGAATAATACCTGTAAATGAAATACACACAGACAAGAAATTGGCCACAGCACTTTATTCATATAAATCAAAACACACCACTTACGGATTACTTTTATATACAAATACCATATAATGAATCAAAAACTAGACCTTAGTCAAATGTTACACAAATCTCCAAAACAGCTCCACTTAAATCAAGGATGACAAACCACAACAAGGGAGGGTGGATGGGTGCTTGCTGACCTGAGGCTACCACACTGCACATCCCAAAAGGCTGGCTGCTTTTTATACCAGATTCCCAATCCAAGGAAGATTCTGGAACAGCATGTGATGGTGATCCCTCCAATAAAGGTTACCTGTACAGATAAGGTCGATCCTTAAAGGGACAATGCCCTCCCACACACTTGAGCTGAAAATAACAATCAATAATATATAATCTTAATGGGAGCTGCAGTCGTAAGCCCATGTTGGTGGGCCCACATTGTGCCCCCCTTTGGTCCTTTTATTCACATATATCTGTGAACAAATGATGTGTGAGTGGGGGCAGAGCACCGCACAGCCACACTGTTTTGAAAATCTGACAGTGGGTGGAGAGAGAGAATTCCCCACCCACTGTCACAATGTGGGTATAGGGGGGGTGAGCAGGGCTTCTGCATTAGTATTATGGTAAATGTTACCCCCTAAATACAGGTGTAATATGTAACAAGTTACCAAAGGTGAACTTATCCCTTAAGTCACATGATAATTGTGCAATTGTTTATCAAAGCTATATTTGCAGGATTAAATACATTAACATGACATTTTAGTGCCCGCAAACACAATATAATAGCCAATCTTCTGGTAAATTATTAAAAAAGTGGTTGTGTCGCGTAAATAGATACCAAATATGTCAAACCCTAAAATTGTGCATGCTCATGAAGTGTCAAGAAACTACCCAAAATTGTAAAGTAACACTTTAAAAGCCCATACTGGTCATCGATTTAGATGTAACAGTACATGGTGGCCCTCATTTTGATGTTCAAGGTGATACCTAATGTACATTTACCGTTTATACACAAGTGTGAGCCCTAAACATGGAGTTGCATATGTGTATATGCACAAAGCGGCAGGGTTGCTTTTAACTTTTTTAAATTTATTTTTAAGGCGTTTACTCTAACCACTTCAACCCCGGAAGAGGTTACCCCCTTCCTGACCAGAGCACTTTTTGCTATGCGGCACTGCATCGCTTTAACTGACAATTGTGCGGTCGTGCGGCGTTGTACCAAAACAAAATTGACGTCCTTTTTTTCCCAAAAATAGAGCTTTCTTTTGGTGGTATTTGATCGCCTCTGCGGTTTTTATTTTTTGCGCTATCAACAAAAAAAGATCAACAATTTTGACAAAAACGCATTATTTTTTACTATAATAAATATTCCCCCAAAATATATAAAAAAAATTATTTTTTTCCTCAGTTTAGGCCGATATGTATTCTTCTACATATTTTTGGTAAAAAAATCACAATAAGCATATATTTATTGGTTTGCGCAAAAGTTATAGCGTCTACAAAATAGGTGATAGATTTATAGCATTTTTATTATTATTATTTTTTTTAACTAGTAATGGTGGCTGTGACAGACCTAGCCGGGAGAGAGACTTTTGGATGGGACTGAATGCTAGCCTCTTGCCGATCGATCGTGAGCCCTGGCATTTGGGGGAACGGTGCTCTTTGTGAGCTGTATGCCTGGGGACCCTTGAGGTGGTACTACTGTGGATTTGGGTCCTGGTCCCCCAGCACACACCAACTCTGGGGACCCTGGATTTGCCATATTAGAAATAGTGGCTGATTCATAATGCTGGGACAGATACTGTTAGGAGATGCTGATGTAAATTCCAGCACCTGTCTGTCTGTTGCCTGCTAGAATGTGTATTGTAAATAAGTCTACTATGGGATCTAAGAGTCATTAAATCCCCATTGTTGTTTTTAACTCTGCTATTGTGTGAAGAAGAGTCTTATGTTAGAACGGCACATAGCTGTAGTTCTAATCCCGGAGCATCGGATGACCGAACAATCAGATGTTGCGATCTGCAATCTGATTCTATAGCAGCAGAGGAGTGTTGGGAGAGTGGACCTGAGCGAGAAAGGGGCTCGTTACAGTGGCGATCTGTGATTTTTATCATGACTGCGACATTATGGCGGACACATCGGACGATTTTGACAATTTTTGGGACCATTGGCTATAATACAGCGATCAATGCTATAAAATTGCATTGATTACTGTAAAAATGTCACTGGCAGTGAAGGGGTTAACACTAGGGGGCGCTTGAGAGGTTAACTATGTTCCCTGGGAGGTGATTCTAACTGAAGGGGGAAGGGACTGACTGGAGGAAGTGATGGATCGTGGTTCCTAGCTAATAGGAACACACAATCTGTCACTCCTGTCACAAAACTAAAGTAAAAAACAGAACACCATCAGCGGCAAGCTCGCCACGTGACGTCACTTCCGGTGCCTATCTGTTTCGACGCGTAGCATCCCGGTCACGTGACTTTATCACGGGTGCCCCCATAGCAAGCTGCTTGCAGTGGGGGCACCCAGCAGGAGGAAGGAGCCAGGAACACTGGCGTGGAACCCAAGAAGAAGGGGATCTGGGTTGCTCAGTGCAAAATCATTGGACAGAGCAGGTAAGTATAACATCTTTGTTATTTTTTTTTACAAAAAAAAAAAACAAGGCTTTAATATTGCTTTAAGGGACTAAACACATCTCTTTGTACTGGTATGAGTGTGAAATAAATGTTGTTTTTGAAGATCCATAAAATAATTTTGCTTTAATTAGCTGAGGAATCACAGCTGCATCATGATATCTTGATACTTGATGCTTCTAAATCAAATATGTGTAAATATTTTAAAATCACATTTACCAATGAACAGATTGCCCAGTTTTCTACCTCTTTAAATGTAGTTTTCGCACAGCGTTTAATGTTTAATAAAAGTGCCAGATTTATTTTGTGTTAAACGCTCTATTGATCTGATGTTCCTGTCTGTAAGAATACATTTCAACCTAAACTGACTTGTCTTTTTCTCCCTCCAAACCAACTTGGCTTTTACCTGAAGACAACCTGCTACATTTAGTGAGAAGAGTCAGTTTAGACTTGTAAAAACATAAAAAAGCTTTCAGACAACAATTTCTCTGTTATAAATAAAGCACTCAAGAGGAACGTGGATAGCAGGAAAATACATATTTTAACATTTGAAAATATATTAAAATATATTAATGTTTACAAAGCTCAGATAACTATAATACTACAGTTTGATAACTGTAATAATGTTCATTTGACGAAAATGATTCATATTAAATTTATACTTTTATTATATATACAGTGGCATTTTTCGTACAAGCAAGCGAATTAAACTTAAATATTAAATAACAATGAAAATATTAAATGTATGCATTGTATAAATATAAACTGTGGGCTGGAAAAAAGTACCCTTGCAGAGGGGGCCCTCACTGTGAGGGCTAAATGCTAGTTAAGTCTAAGGGGTACAGCAATTAGTAGTAATATCTATTCCTGACTCCAGCAGGCTTCAGCCATCCTTGTGACTGGTTCAGTGCTACTGCCTGTCTAAGGTGCTCTCAGCCTTGGTTGTATGTGATGACATCAAGGGGCCACCCACAGCTCAGAGTTGACTGGATTGCGTAATAGGGCCTTTTCGGTTACCATTAGAAATTATGATCATTGAACTCTTGCAAGATTGGAGACCCTGTGAAAAAGTTTTTTTTTCTAAAATCTTCAGCTTTAAATAAAGCAGACACACCCTCCATGTTGAGGGGCTCTAATTTATGACCTGTAGTTCATTTTAAGCAGCTACCTACCCTGGTAACTAAATCCTTGTGTAGCGGGCACCTACTTTTATGTAGGTGATTTTTTTTGCTAGTTTACAATGTCAGGTAAATTTAGGCAGGCTTGTACCATTACAGCAGGCCTGTTTGTTCATTTGAGATTTGAGTGGCAGGTAGTTTGTATGCCAGTTTTGGCCAATCATTGATTTGTTGGGCAATGGCCCGGGACTCTCATATAAAAGCCGGGTCACATGGTCTAGAAAGAGTTTTTTCCTGTTGAGCTTGGAGAAGCCAGCCTGGTTCCCGGAGGGGAGAGGTTCCCCCTCTGAGGAGCCAACGGAGCCCCCCCTTGCGAGGAGTGTGGGGAACCGGTGTCTCCATAGAGGAAGAGATGACACTGTACAGCATGTAGTCGCTGGTGTCGTTGGCCACCCCTGCGGGGAAGGGAGTGGGCCAAAAAGGAGAAAAGGGAACAAAGAATCATTGCGGAAGAAGTAGCAGCTAAGCTGAAGGAAACTGGGCGATCGATCGTTTATGACACATGGACTATTGATTACGTGAGTGAAAGCCCAAGGGAAAGGTACTACTAGAGGCTGAGGGATGTTGGTCAGTGAGACAGGCGGTGATGGCCTGTGACTTTGGGTTCAGTAATGCCCCGGGATTCCAATCAGTCAAGCGGGAGGAGTTATTCAGAGTGACTCTTCTTTAGCTCAACTTGGAAGTACCATGCAGATGGGAAGCAGTGGTAAAAATTACGGATATAACAATTACTCAGCCGCTTCTTCGGGGGTAAGCGCTACATGTGGGGGCATCATCCGGGATATCTGTTTCACGTTTGCCGCTAACCATCTCCCATAGCAACAAAGTCTGCATTTCAGTAACTGTTGCCAAGATAGCCTGCAGTATAACAGTACCTGCCACCAGGGGTCGCTGGAGAGGATTTTAAAAATGTGCAGCTACAGTTCCTCGCATGCTGAACCAACAAGTGGAGGGTGGAGCCACGCCCCGGAGGAAAAGTTTTCAGCGTTCAGCGTGCCACACGCCAGACCGAGACAGGCGGTGGAAGATGGTGGAAGGTGTTGGGAATACACTTGCCATGCAGTGGTTATCTGATTTGCAGGACCGGGTTCTGATTGATACCGGTGTTCGGTTGGAGCTCACCGGAGGACTGGCATTGGGAGTGATTGACGGAGTGGAGAGGCTCTGTATGTTGTGTCCCGGATGTCAGAGGCCTACGGTTGGAGTCACCGCCTGGGCCCAGTGTGGACATTGTGGTATCCAGTTGACACAATTAAGAACCGTCTAACAAGAGGTCAAATATTATTCTGTTAATATTGCAATGGGACTTTGTCTGCTGCAAGAAGAGGTGATTCGGAAGGCCGGAGAGGGTCGTGTATCACCTGCAGCAGCAGTGGAGGAGCTCCCATCTGATTTGGCTGAATCAGAACCACCAGAAGATCAGGTAGGATCTAATAGAAAAGCCTGTAGCCTGGCTGGGGACCCAGGGACTGTTGAAGTTATTGCCCAGTCTCACATATAGAGATACAGACTGTCCTTGAAAAGTTCTGCACATGAAGAAGTTATTCAGAGTGACTCTTTATCAATTATTCTCTATCAAATCTACTTCCATCTTCCCTGATTGAAGAAATCACACAAAGTGATTTCCTATTATCCGCAAATGATTCTAGTTCTTCCATAAGAGACAGTGAAAAGATGATAATGCAACAAAGGAGCATCTCAAAAGTCCTTCTCCTATCCCAGTTCATGTTATTTAATAAAGCAAAAGAAAAAGCATTATGGACTGTGTTTCTGAATTTATGGGCTGCGATGGGTTAGGTGGTAAACGTGAATTACGGATATAACAATTATTCAGCCTCTCCTTCGGGGGTAAGCGCTACACTTGGAATTGGGTTTAGCTTCTGAATGGCCCCAAACCTTGTACTACAGAATGAAAATGTAGGGCAGTGTGTTTACGTTTCAAGCACCAACCTCTTGTTGAGTGTGCACTGCAGCATGAGAAGGGAAAATTCTAGATTTTGAGTGCACTCTCAGAGAACAGTCTGAATTTAGCACACACACACACTATGTTTCATGACACATCCTTCAAAGTGTGTAAACTATCTTTACTCTAGGTGTCTGCAAATACCTCTGTTTATTTATTTTTTGATCAGTTCCCTTATTTCTGAGGAAGATTAAGGAGCATCCCATAAACTGTGCCACAGCTTTTGTCCAGTTAGGTACTAGGTCTGTGCCTTTTCTAGAGCTTAGTCAACATTTAAAAGTCCATGTCAGAGACTTTATTAGTCACTGGGCTTACTGTATTAGACTGATAAAAGGTGGGGTTTATTACTGGGGAGTCTAATACTGACTTTGACAGAATTTGAAGACCATTGACAAAAACTGTACAAGTATTTTTAGCTGTAGGACCTGACATGGATGCAATTGAAGATAACCATAACCATGCAAATGTGTTAAACCCAATTTTCTGTTCCTCCCATATTATAATTATAGAGGATTCATTTGTGACCATTAATTATTGCCTAATTAATGGCAGAACTTAATTCCCTTGATGTGGAATGCTATCAGCATATTTAAATATACAAAAGAGCAATACAAAAATCACATATGTCCTATATATTGGCAATAAACAATGAACTGTAAACCATACATAAATTGGATAAAGCACACTAACCAAGCTTTGTATTTGAATATTACCATACTGCTGAAGTAAAATGAAATAATTTTGTAGCAGAATGAAAACATTAGGCAAGGTAATGAAAATAAAAAATGACATTTAAACAGATTTTCATTATTATGTTTCAGCATAAATGAACTGCAATATTATTTAATGCATTCAACATGTTTGCGCATGAATACTAAACTAGTCATTTGTAGTTGTGTAGACTTAAATGTCCCCAGAGTATAAAATATTTGTGTAAAGAAAAGAGGTACATTTAACTGTATGGCACATACGGCCCAATGAGCACTGCATAATGTTTTCAAATCGAGTCTACCAAGTAACCAAGCCACTAAAAGTTATTCACAATTTGATCAGCCTTTTTTTTATATCCCTTTAGCCTCCCAGGGGGAATGAGAATAGATCTAAAAGGAAATCTGCATGAAATGACTTTGAGAGAAAGTCATGATTAAAATGCTGGAACTTTAACAGCAAAGCAGTGCATCTGAGTCTGAAAAGACTACAATACAGTACAGGCAAACAAGAAAGAACTAAAGGCATCTAAGGGAGCAAGAAAAAAGATGTTTAAGAACATAAAAAACACTAATGCTGATTAATATGATAAGGTAGACAACATGCTAACCATCACATAATACATAAAGTAATTGGTAATAAAGACTGCATGTAACCTGATTATAGGCACCTTTCCAATTGCAAAATAATGTACATGGTCAGTCACCCTTTATTTATTAAGCAACTTCCAGGCGATGCTAGGCACCAGCCTGCCACCTCTATATCCCACAATGCAATTTGGGTGACCTATCAAGAGGCACCACATTGCAGTGAAATATCATGTGTGGGAAGACCAGCCCTTGACTTTCTGAAAAGACAAAAAATTTACAAAAAGACTAAGAAGTCATGTGGCGACATCTTGATCCTTTCCTTTTAAGACACGCACACACAAAATTGTTCCTGTTCCAGTACAATAGGATGAGATAAGACACTTCTGAGTTTTTTTTTGGGGGGGGGATTTTTTCTTTATATAGTGACAAGTATGCTTTAACCCCTATAACTTGTACATATGTACAAATTTCAATTGTTGCTCTTTGTTCCAACCTCTTCTCAGCCAAAACTTGACCAGGTTAAAAATAAAAAGCAGTGAGAGCATTTTTTTTTGTTGATTCTACTTTTTGATTCTACATAAGTTTTAACAATAAAGACACCCGGTCACCACCAGGGCAGATTAGGATAAATTTGTTAAGTAAATCTTCTCACATTACAATAGTTTGACTGGCTCTTTATTTTACTGTTGTGCTAATGGCATGCTGTTGACAGTACAGGTATTCTTCACTTCCTCTAACACTTCCAAAGGTGTCAGGGGTTCTGTGTGGCAGCCTGATGCTGCCGCTCCCTCTACCTAGCTTTGATGTCACCAGTTCTCCCTGCAGCAGATGGGGTAGCATCCCGGAATATGAAAATGCACTCTTTACATATCACACCAGGCTTTCCAAGATGTTAATTCCAGTGTAATGTGAGTAGATTAGCATAACATCTTTATCCCAGTACGCACAGGGTGTCTTTAATCAGATACGTAGTTTGGGAAGCTCTAATTTTGCATTTTAGCTGCTCTCCAATTGCAAGAAAAACAGATGGTATTTGTTAGATTGAGGACAGCACCTGTTGTATTTTATAATTAGGATTGAGTTTTTTCCTATGAAATCCATTCAACCCCTAACACCATAGGTTCCAAGGAAGAAACAGAAATGCTATTGATTATGACTACGTGATTGTATGGTTGTTCCCATGATGGAGGTACCCCTTTTTTTAGACTAAAGAGTATCATTTTCATCTTATCTATTTGTTACAATTAAAGTAATTGTAAAGGCTATAAAGCAGGTCTATACTTTCCTGTTCTGTGCAATGGTATTGTAAAGAGCCCTGTACCTCCTCTTCTGGGATCCCCTGCTGGTGCTCTAGGCTCCTCCAATTCTGTGTGCACCACCATTGCAAGCCTCTTGCTTTGGGGGCACATGTGCAGGCTTGCTCTGGAGCAAGGCCTTGTGTATCCATGGACACACACAGTGCGGCTCAGCCCCACCCACACTCCCTTCTTACAGGATTTGATGAACAGCAGCAGGAGGAGGAGCCAGTGTCCTCTGAGGAGAGAGAGAGAGGTCAGTGCCATTGCAGACAGGCACAGTGCTTGATTGAGATACTACTCAGGTAAGTATAAAGGAGGTTGGGGAATCCTACCACTGGAACCTTTTTTTATCTTAATGCAAGGAATGCATGAAGGTAAAAAAAAAAGTTCTGCCTTTAGAACCACTGTAATAGTTATAAATATAAACTGTGCACCCTGACAACAAAAAAAATCTATGTTATTTTTGAGATCTTAGCCATGCAGAATTCTGAATAAGGGAGGTAGTACAATGAAGTGCTACTCAGGTAAGTATAAAGGGGGTGGGGGTGGGGGAATCCTACCACTGGAACATTTTTTTCTCTTTATGGAAGGAATGCATTAGGGTTAAAAAAAGTTCTGCTTTTAGAACCACTGTAATATTTATAAATATAAACTGTGCACCCTGACAAAAAAAATATTTTTTTGAAATCTTAGCCATGCAGAATTCCGAATAAGGAAGGTAGTAAAATGAACACACACTTGTTCAATAATAAAAATATGTTTAAACTCAATATGTAAAAATTAATGTGTTCACAGGAACAGAGCCAAAATTAGAATGTATTTAAAATCCTTGAAATTACTTGGCTTAAGTAAAACATTAACGTTCAAGAAATTATTGTTAGGAGTTTTTTCATACATCCACTAGTGCGGGCCAGACAAAGAAACACAAATAAATATTATGTTCTTTCTTCCTTTCAAAAAGCAATTGATTTTTACATTGCAGTCCATGGGCATACTACCCACACTTGCCAAACATTAATGGGAACCTGTGAAGCTTTATTAAGTGCTGCCTATGTCAAGACATTACTGCTGTTACCTTTTTCAAGGAAAAGGAAAGGAAATGTGAAGAACCCACTCGGTGGAGGGGGTCTGCCTGTACTGGCATTTAGTGGCATGGGTGGCCACTGGGTTTTTGGCTGCTTCCTGTATCATCTTATCTGGGTTCTGATGTCCACTCATTGCTCTTACTGCTATTCCTTTTATTTTTCCACTTGCTCCCTTTCCTGATTTCCTGTTGGGGTTTTCCTTCATTTCGTAAATCTTTACAGTTTCCTTGGGCAAGTGTACGTGTCCGGTTTATCTGTTCAGGTGGGCTATGCTCATGCATAGGTGTGGCCAATAGCACACCTCTTGGCTTATCTATACTCCTCTAGAAGGACACCACAGTCTATACGTTACATTTTGTCCTTTGTAGCATTCAAATTGCTTTTGCTGGGGAGTACATCTATGTTGTCCTAATTTTCTGTAATCTTGGCTCTGCCTTCTAGTTTGACTCCTGGTTTCTGTCTGTTTTCAATGCCCCAACAACATTTACTTATTTTGTCGATATCCCTTGTCTTGCTGACTGGTACCTCTGACTTGCTGACCCAGAGGTAAATAGGCCAGAGGTAAATAGGCTGTTTGCTGTGGAAGAGACATTGCACATTCCAGGGGATTTTCCTCTTACCTTTTTAGTTAAAATTCACTTTGCCAAAAAATGGCTAATCATGTCGAAGAAACATAAATTCAATAATGGAAGTCAGCACAGTTTTCCCACATTCACTGAGGTTGGGGAAAATGCAAAATGGCAATATAACAATGCACGGCCTATTTGCTTTTAGTAAAGCAACCCCTTTGCAGCTATTTGCCTGCTTGGCCTGACCTTGCTTGAACACCACCTACCCTGACTCTGCAATATACTGCTTCCTTCGGTGCAGTATATTATCCAAATATTGCAACAGAGGGTGTAGTAATACAGAGGGTTTGAAAATAATCAGCAACATTTGTGACACCGGGTTTGCATTAACTTTAAGGTTTAATTAACTTCTATTGTTACATAAAAGCTGTAAGCTGTTAACCTATTAAGGCACTGACCCGCTGCAGTTTCCCCGCTGCGCGAGTGCAGCACAGTGTACCCATGGTTTTCAGTACTGGTTACCTATGCTTTACTATAGGCTTTTAGACACATTAGATTGGCATTTTTGTGCATTTCTGAAAGCACATGAAAAGTCCTGATTGCTGCACCATTGAGTCACTTTCAGAAATATAAAAGCATATAAAAGCCCAATCTAATAGAAGTCAATGAAAATGTGCAGAAAACTCACATGAAAACCTCAGTTACACTGCACTGTGAGCAAACTGCAGCAGGGCAGTGTGAAAGGATCCTTACTTCTGACTTAAATAAGTAAGTGGGATCCCTGCAGATTCTGATGTAAATGGGAACTCTGTGAACTCTGATGTAGTATTACTCTAAAAATTACATTATTTTTCAGTTTTTTGTTACCTATTTTTTTTTTTTTAAAATACATTTTTTAGGGTAGTGCTACAACAAGGAAATGAAAAAAAAGTTTAAACAAATAAAAAAATTAATTTAAAAGATGAATTAGGGTTAATAGGAGGTTACATAGAAACTATATTTTTAAATCTATTTTTCAGTTTGCAAATTTGTTTATATCCTTTGGTGCAGACAAGACAGAGAGAATGAATCACCACTCAGGAGAACTTGCTTTCAGGTGTGTATTAGTGAATCCTTCAGAGGAGGGGAGTCCCAGGTGCTGGCTAAATGCAAATTGAAGCAGGGTTTGAAACAGGAAAATCTGGATGCCGCACACCGGATAAAGTTGAAAGCATCTTCTTTATTGTAAAACTTGGAACATAAAAAACAGGACAATCAGACGGGTAGTACAGACACAACTGACGCGTTTCGCACTCTAGTTCGAGCGCTTACTCATAGCTCATGAGTAAGCGCTCGAACTAGAGTGCGAAACGCGTCAGCTGTGTCTGTACTACAATAAAGAAGATGCTTTCAACTTTATCCGGTGTGCGGCATCCAGATTTTCCTGTTTCAAACTTTTCAAATTTGTTGACAGTGGCATTGTTTGCAGATTAAATGACACTAAAAGTACAGTATTTATCGGCCATAACACGTACAGGCGTATAACATGCACATTCATCTTAAGAGGGAAGTTTCTGCAAAAAAAAAATTAAATTTAAATAAGGAACTTTGAAGCAAAATAAGGGTCAGTGCACATCTGCAGCCTCACCATTGCCATCAATGCAGCCTGATCAATGCCTATCTGCAGCCTCACAAGTGTCATCAATGAAGCCTCATCAGTCCACATCAATGCAGCCTCACAAGTGCCATCAATGCAGCAGCCTCACCACTACCTTCAATGCAGCAGCCTCAACATTGCTATCAGTGCAACCTGATCGATGCCCATCTGCAGCCTGGAGGGGACAAGGAGGGGGGCGGGATGAGCGCCGACAGATTACATACAGTACAGGGCAGCACAGTGGTGTAGTGGATAGCACTTTCGCCTAGCAGTAAAAAGGGTCGCTGATTCAAAACCCAACCACGACACTACCTGCCTGGAGTTTGCATGTTCTCCCTGTGCCTGTGTGGGTTTCCTCCGGGTACTCCAGTTTCCTCCCACACTCCAAAGACATGCTGGTAGGGTAATTGGATCCTGTCTAAATTGGCCCTAGTATGTATGAATGTGAGTTAAGGACCTTAGATTGTAAGCTCCTTGAAGGTAGGGACTGATGTGAATGTACAATGTATATGTAAAGCACTGTAAATTGACGACGCTATATAAGTACCTGAAATGAATAAAGATAAAAAATAAAAATACAGTGAGAATCTCCGATTATAGACAGAACAGTGGTTCAATGGTGGCCCAAGAGACGGGACTTCCTGTTACAGAGGCAGCCAAGTAAACAGGAGATTCTCACTGTATGTAATTTGACGGCGCTCATCCCACCCCCTCCCTGTCCCCTCCGAGGCAGCTAAAATTGAAGTATCGGCGTATAACATGCACACGCTATATACACCAATAAATACAGTAATTTGTAAATGAAGATTGCAATCTGTTTGCAGCCTTCGGTTATAAAGGAGCTGCTTTCAGCACTCCTGGGCACAGAGGAGGCTCTAGAGGTCAAACTGAGAGTCCAGCCCTGCAGATTACAATAGGAATCTGTGAGGCTCTACTATCAGTTTGACACCCGGGCCAGCCTTATATATCAGGAAGAATTCCCTCTCCCGATGTAATCTACAGTATCCTTGAGAGTGTGCGTGTGTGTGCTACAGGTGTGAACTTTGGATGTTTTTGCATCTAACCCACATTTAATATAAAATGCACAAGTGTGAATGAAGCCAATGTAGTATGCGGAGCGCATGTATAGTGCAGTGATAGTGTGTTTAATTTTTGGGGAGTTTAGTGGATGTGTGTATGTATGTAGTATGCTAAATGTAATATATGTTTATTTGTTTGCTTGTTGTAGACAGTTAAGTGTTTATGTGTGTGCGTGTATGTTTCATGCAGAGTTCAGTGCCCATTTGTACCTGAGTAGTATGCAGACTGCAGAGTTTTATAGTAGTATGCAGATTGCAGTGGCTGTGTATATTAGGCAGAGTGTAGTGACAGTGTGTGCATAAGTACTGTATTTTATGCAATGTATAATGGCTGTGTGTATAGTAAGCATAACACCATCACAATAAGTGTTTATTATGCAAAGTGGCTTGGCATCAAACCAAGAGTTTCTTGAAGTTTGCTTTAATTTTACATCCTTAAGAACTGCATTTTGAAACCATTGGAAAAGATTTGGATCCATGCCAAGTTATCATTAGACAATGATTTAAAAATGCTATGAACTGAAAAAAAAAGTGTTTGTCTAACTTGGGTATAAACTATACTTTGTCATACAAGCTTCAATTAAAGATGAAGAGGGTTATTTACTAAAACCGAAGAGTGCAAAATGTGGTGCATCCTTGCATAGATAACCAATCAGCTTCCAGGTTTTATTGTCAAAGATTAACTGAACAAGCTGAAGTTAGAAGCTGATCGCCATAAACATGTGATTATTAAAGCAGCTGGCCTCCGTTCTTTCACTGTTAAAGGCTGTCACACAAAGTGATTTTAAATGCAAGGAGGTCTACCGGCCTAAACTTTACTCTTACACAGCTAGTTTCTTGGCTCAGTGCTGTGAAAATTGCTGTGTGATACGTACATCCATGCAAATGTTCATCCAACTGTGCAAAATTGTGATGATTTTACATGAGTGTACCCATCAAAAAAAGAAGCTGTTTGTTATATTTTACAGTATTGATTACCAAACTTGCCTTGTATGGTAAAGAGTAAGCTGAATAAAAAAGACACTTTGTTCTGTACAGAAATATATTGATGCAAGCACGTTAGCATTAACAACAGCACAATACAATACCAGTATAATTTTAAGTTCCATATAAGACGTAAAAAGTTAAAATACATATACGGTATGTACTTAGGTTTATTAAACTACATCTAAACCCTAACTGGATAAAGTTAAGCCTGCTAAAAGACTTTGTATCACAAACAATTGTTATTTTTCCACATTTCTTCATCCAGAAAATAGTTTCAACCTCCTTAAGGTTCCCAAAATAACATACGCATAAAAGTATGGTGGGGGAGTCACGAGTGAACCTCTTAGTAAATCAACCAAAAGACGTATTTTTTTCTTTTTTTTGGCATCTCCATACTGCTGATCTCCCCTAGCCCCTTTGTATGCACTTCCCATTCACATGCACTGGCTCCAGATAAGGCTGAACATCATTATTTGGATCAGCCCCTTTATAGTGACACCTATGGACAATGCTTGCAAAATGTGTGTACCAGCACAGCTGCTTATAGTCTCTTTACAGGGAATTCTAGGGTCTGCAGGATTAACTGGTTAAAATTAAGCTTGCTAAAACACTTGGAGTTATTTACTAAAATTGGAAAGTGCAAAATCTCGTGCAACTCTGCTTAAAAAAACAATCAACTTCCAGGTTTTATTGTCAAGGATTAACCAAAGAAGCTAAATTTAGAAGCTGATTGGCTACCATACACAGCTGCACCAGATTCTGAGTGTACCAGTTTTAATAAAGCTATCCCTACATGAAACCATTTCAATACATATTACTCAGACATGTTAAACTGTTCTGGAATGCATGACTTGATAAAAGGCTGCAGCAGACCAGTAGCACTGTAATATAACAAAGAAAGGAATAAAATTGAAAGTATTTTATTTAAGAATATATTGCAACAGTGCGTTAGCTAATTAAATATCAAACAGTTCAAGTTTACATCTACTTTAATGTATAACTAAAGGCAAAACCTTTTTTTAGATTTGGATAGTGCAGTGAGGAGTTTAGATCCCCTGTCAAGTTTTTATTGATGTCCATGTCCCCCATTAGGGAGATTAATCACGGCCACACACGATTCGAATTCCGAAAGAATTTTCTTTCGAAAATCGTATCTAAGAATTTCTGTACGAATTTCGCACCATTAGTGGGCAGCAGCAACGGCTGTGCGGCAATCAAATTTGAGGAATTGGACATGTTGGGAAATTTTTAGAAAAACAAACGATCCGGTCCGGTGTTCCTCATTGAGGTCCCCCTCTCAGCTCCCGGGCCAGGCTCCATGGCTTACCCCTGGCTTTGTTTTGTCGCACGGTCCCAGTTTTGGCTATCATGTGAGTATCTTTTTTGGCATGGCCCATTATGCCCAAATTTCCCCCTTTTCTGCTGATTTTGTTAGACCCATGAAACTTTTTTTTTTTTTTTATACATTTTTTTATAGAATTTAGATGCATCTGGCTCCTGAAGAGTGGATTGAAGTCCATGAAATGCAGCGTCGGGCTTACCTTTGATGCATCAAACACACGTTGACCAATTTTCAGATGTTTTTTACTTCACATGACTTTTATCTTGCTTGGGGGATTAATATGCATAATAGTACCTACCCATGTCCCATGGTTGTATATACATAAATTCATTGTCTATATGCGATTATTTTATGTCTAATGTATGCAATGCGTTTTTATGCCATGTTGATCATTGGACAGACAAGAGATAATTTATGAGCCAAATACTTTGCTTAATTAAATATGAATGTAGACAGATGGGGATAATACCCAAAAGACATCTGCCTTTAAATGCAGCTACCTGCCAACACCTAGGGACTCAGAAGATCATGGGTGGGTGTGTTCCTCTGAATTAGAAAGCATATCAGAAAAAAGGGTGAGGAGAGAAAACGAATTCTTCAGTGAGGAACCAGCAACGTAGCAAAAATATAAATTTATTATAGAAAAATAATACCACATATACACCAGACAGTGTAAAAAAAAATGACTGTAAATAAACCAAATACCACCACTAACAATAAAATAGACAACGTTGTCTAAAAACAAAGAACAACATACAGATGGCCACCACTACACATACAATCACATCTAGTTGGCTAGCTGGACTTGCATCGTCTCATGTATAGTGTCTATGAATTAAGATTGGGAGCCAAGAGGTGACGGTATGCAGCCGTGGATGATGGGATTCCGCTGTGCACACTGCCGATGGTAGACTTTGAGTATAACTATGAATATAGACCACGGGGGTTGCTGATGGTAGCATTTGCAGATAGATATTCACCCATAGCTGATAACATGCATGTACAGCTGTGTGGATGCTATGCGGAGGTGCAGGAGGGGGTGTGTGCCTGTGTGGATGTTGATGTATAAAGACAGCGTATTAGCTGAATCATGAGGATAGAATGATACGATCTCACCAGACCATGGACATCAGGATATACCAGGCATGTTAGACACTCCAATCCTCCTCGAGTTGTCTCAGGCTGTGTAGGGCAGCTGAATCATCCTCTGGTCAGTTAGAAGTAACTCATAAGTCCGTGTAGACGAATGCCTGCCAGGATAGTGGAAATAGGGGGACGTTGTAGCGTACCGCCTGAATGCAGTGTAACGCCTCGATTGCTTCCTGGTTCCGTGCGGTAAGGCTTTCGACAGGGCTTCGGCGGCTTCAGCAGAGTAGCGAATCAGATCCCCAGAGCTGGTGGGTGGGTCTGTATGGGTACTACGTCGAACGTGATGGCGTCATGCTGACGCGTTTCATCCGTCAAGGATTTCTTCAGAGCAGCATGTTGATCATTGGTCCTTAATAAACATACATATGTTTGCACCTCTGTGAGTGTGATTTGGCTGCATCATGCGCACCTCATTCAAAGTCCCAACCTCCCCCCCCTCTTTTTCTAATCAATGATGGGAGAATAGTGCAAGAAATGTAATAAGAAAATAAAATTTACGGAGAGAAAAGAAGATTCCCGGCCACAAAAAATTATTTTCTGTAGCATGAGGTGAAATTGAAGGCTTGGTCGGCCGAATTTCGAAAATCAATGGTGGCATCATCGGATCACAAAAAAACAAACTTTCTTGTTTTGAAAAGAAAATTTGTTCTAATTTTGACCATGTATGCCCTGCTTAATTGTCCTGATCACCAATTTCAACGGCAATGAAAATTAATCCCAAATTCTAAATTGCCTCCAGAACAAGAATAAGGGGAAATCTTCCAATGGGAACATGTGAGAACTGTCCAAGGGGGCATTTTCCTCACATTGGAAAGATATCCTCTCACTTGTTGAGTCTACAGGGCAGGAAGTGAAGAGAAATCTCCCTAAAGAGACATAGAGGTTGATTTACTAAAACTGGAGAGTGCAAAAGCTGGGGCAGCTGTGCATGATAACCAATCAGCTTCTAACTTCAGTTTGTTCAACTAAGCTTTGACAAATTAAAAAACTGGAATCGGATTGGATTCTATACAGAGCTGCACCAGATTTTGCCCTCTTCAGTTTTAGTAAATCAGCCCCATAGACAAAACAGTGATGTCAACACTCCCATGCTCTACCCAAAATGTAAAACAAAAACGGTTTTGGTTTAACATCTATTTTAGGTAAAGCAAAATAAAAACTATCTACTCCTTTAGTAAATCCACCCCTTTGACTCGGCTTCATTTTTTACTCTCTTATCTCAGTGTTTGCAAAACTTTAACCAAGGTGAGCCAGAGAAGAAAATTCTGATACAAATTGTTGTTACATTAGGAGGCAATTTTTTACATGGTTTAAAAGTAAGTGTCCTCTTACAGTGATAATTTGCTTAGAGTAATTGAGGAACATGAGGAATTGGAACTTGATATATATTTACTGAGAACGTTTTTCACAAACAAGGAATAATGAATGAAACAGTATGCTATTATTGTGCCAGTGCAGCACATTACTTTACAAATGAGTCAGCAATCGAACATGAAATGGTGGCAGTGTATTCGGTAACTTTCTTACTTCAAGTACGCTGTAAACACTTGCATTTAAGTTGTATACCTATTATAAGTACAACAAGGGTGGTAAACTTTAAAGAGAGTAAATGCGTTTGTTAGACAGAAAATAAAAAAAAGAAAGACATGATTATTAAAGTAGCTGGCCTTCGTTCTTTCACTGTTAAAAGCTGTCACGCAAAGGGATTTTAAATGCAAGGAGGTCTACCGGCCTAAACTTTACTCATACACAGCTAGTTTCTTGGCTCAGTGCTGTGAAAATTGCTGTGTGATACGTACATCCATGCAAATGTTCATCCAACTGTGCAAAATTGTGATGATTTTACATGAGTGTACCCATCAAAAAAAGAAGCTGTTTGTCATATTTTACAGTATTGATTACCAAACTTGCCTTGTATGGTAAAGAGTAAGTTGAACAAAAAAGACACTTAGTTCTGTACAAAAATGTTTTGATGCAAGCACTTTAGCATTAACAACAGCACAATACAATACCAGTATAATTTTAAGTTCCATATAGGACGTAAAAAGTTAAAATACATATATGTACTTAGGGTTATTAAACTACATCGAAACCCTAACTGGATAAAGTTAAGCCTGCTAAAAGACTTTGTATCACAAACAATTGTTATTTTTTCACATGTTTTACTCCAGAAAATTTTGTCAACCTTCTCAAGGTTCCCAAAATAATATACGAATAGACATAAGGTGGGGGAGTCACCTATTAGTGAATCAACTAAAAGACTTTTTTTTTCTTTTGGTATCTCCATACTGCTAATCTCCCCTAGCCCCTTTGTATGCACTTCCTGTTCACATGAACTGGCCCCAGAAAGGGCTGAATGTCATTACTTGGATCAGCCCCTTTATAGTGATAAGTGTGAACTATGCAAACTGTGTGTACCAGCACAGCCTTTTGTAGTCTCATTACTGGCAATTCTAGGATCTGCAGGGTTAACTGGTTAAAATTAAGCTTGCTAAAACACTGGGAGATATTTACTAATACTGAAAAGTGCAAAATCTGGTGCAACTCTGCATAGAAACCAATCAGCTTTTAGATTGTATTGCTAAAGCTTAATTGAACAAGCTGAAGTTAGAAGCTGATTGGCTACCATGCATAGCTGCACCAGATTCTGAGTTCACCAATTTAAGTAAATCTTCCCCACTGTGTTTAACAAACCAGCCATTTTTTCCACATTTTAAATTCTTTTTTTGCATCTCGATACCGCTGATTTTCCCTAGCCGCATGCACTTTCTGTCTGCATACAGTCACCCTAACCTAGGCTGAACATTATTGTTTGAATCAGCCTCTTTATAGTGACAACTGTAGACCATGCTTGCACACAAGCAACAGAATAATAACCCAGGAGCACAACTGAGAAACAGTTGAAACCCCATAACAGGAGAAGCCTGAACAAGAACCTTCTTGACTCGATTGCCAGGTATTGCTTAAATAAAAAACTGCGGACAAGGATTGAAAACAACTTTTGATCATCATTGATTTTGACATTTCATGGTGTTATTTGTTGTCCTGTACACATAGTAGAGAAAACTGTCACATTCCTGTGTCAATGGTCTCTGTTTGTGTAGAAACATGAGGCATGTGGCATGACAATGCATAGGTTAATGCATGAACTTTGTCTGCAGTGTGAGAATTTCATTTCCCTGTGTAGTAACTACATATTCCACATTCATGGGTCTCTCAGTCAAAGCATTCACTGGATGATGTTTTTTATTACATTAGCACTCCCACATTTATGATGTGACACAGAGCGGATGGCAACACATGCACTGGGCTCCATGAGAGCCAAAACAGGAAATTGTCTTGTCTCTTTGGTGATCAGGGACAGGCTAGCTGCAGCAAGTCATGCACATTGGGGAGATGATTACCCATGCAGGGCCGGATTTACCACAAGGCCACCAAGGCCAGGCCTCGGGGCGGCAGTGGTGTAGGGGCGGCGCCGCTCCTGCAGCGACTTCGCGGCCGCCCCCCCTTTCGTGCTGGCCATTAATGTCTATTATGGGCACCAGTGCCCATAGAAAAGATGGCCGCGAGCCGACCACGCAACTGCGCATGCGCCGTTCCGAAGCCGGCC
The DNA here is from genome assembly GCA_037952925.1 of Lithobates clamitans. NCBI lineage: Eukaryota > Metazoa > Chordata > Amphibia > Anura > Ranidae > Lithobates > Lithobates clamitans. Next base: position 5,614,458 of record JBBGZY010000787.1, on the reverse strand, counting down.
GGGCTCGGGAAAACTCGTAAGCGCTCGGCCGGGCGGCGCATGCGCAGTAGCGTGATTGCGCCGCTCGGCGCCATTTTTTAAAGTTTTGAGAGTAGCTTGTAGTGTCAGCGGTGCGGCGGCGTGGGAGAGAGATGACATCTCTCATTGCCCGCACCGCTGTTCCGCCCTCCTCCTTCTGATGGCAGGCAGCATGACAAGGGACATCCCCATGTGGTGGCAAGGGACATCCCCATGTGGTGGCAAGGGACATCCCCATGTGGTGGCAAGTGACATCCCCATGTGGTGGCAAGGGACATCCCCATGTGGTGGCAAGGGACATCCCCATGTGGTGGCAAGTGACATCCCCATGTGGTGGCAAGTGACATCCCCATGTGGTGGCAAGTGACATCCCCATCTGGTGGCAAGGGACATCCCCATCTGGTGGCAAGGGACATCCCCATGTGGTGGCAAGTGACATCCCCATGTGGTGGCAAGGGACATCCCCATGTGGTGGCAGGCATGGTGGCAAGTGACATCCCCATCTGGTGGCAGGCATGGTGGCAAGTGACATCCCCATCTGGTGGCAAGTGACATCCCCATGTGGTGGCAGGCAGCGTGGCAAGTGACATCCCCATGTGGTGGCAGGCAGCGTGGCAAGTGACATCCCCATGTGGTGGCAGGCAGCGTGGCAAGTGACATCCCCATCTGGTGGCAGGCAGCGTGGCAAGTGACATCCCCATCTGGTGGCAGCGTGGCAAGTGACATCTCCATCTGGTGGCAGCGTGGCAAGTGACATCCCCATGTGGTGGCAGGCAGCGTGGCAAGTGACATCCCCATCTGGTGGCAGGCAGCGTGGCAAGTGACATCTCCATCTGGTGGCAGCGTGGCAAGTGACATCCCCATGTGGTGGCAGGCAGCGTGGCAAGTGACATCCCCATCTGGTGGCAGGCAGCGTGGCAAGTGACATCCCCATCTGGTGGCAGGCAGCGTGGCAAGTGACAAGAGATGGTGGCAAGTGACACGCTCAGGGCTCCCAATGATTCTGCATTATGGTGAGTTGAACTATTTCAGTTTATATTACAATGTAATGATAGGAATAATGTGTTTCAATCATCCTGACACCATAACAACCATGGTGCCGGGGATGATTGAAGCACTAACACCAGCCATTGCCTTGAAAATTTGCCTGCGAAAAATCCTTACTCCTCGCGCGCTTACCCTGAAGTATTTTTAGTCTGTACAATTAAAGCCAGTTATTTTCAGTGTTCTCGTGTGTGGAAATATGTTTTTAATTGATCTATTGTAGAAGTCATCGATAAAGGACGTGGTGTGTGTGTGTGGGGGGGGGGGGGGCGGCATTGAAGGACCCGGCCTTGGGGCGGCAAAGGGAGTAAATCCGGGCCTGTACCCATGACATACATTGTACAAGTGTACAATGTGTTTAATAATGCAAAGATCAATGAGTAAAAGTATAGTGACCAATCAGCAATCATTTTATTGTTCTGACTGCTTTGAAAGAAGGTGAAACAATGTTAAAATATAGTTACTTATTTAACAGTGTATAGTTCTTTGAACTGTGTCTTTAAAGTGTTACTAAACCCACAACAGTAAAATCAGTCTGTATATGCAGTAAAGCATGCTTGTTATACTCACTGTGGGACCTAAGGGGTTAATCCTCTGCCTTGTGTAAAAAGGCTGTGTGCACAAATCCTCCCCTTCTTGCATTGCCTCCAGAACATGTCCGGATAAGACAGATTAACTGGAGTCAGTCTGCACATTCTCAGTTTGGTGTGTAGTGCTAGAGAGATTTTTTTTTCTTGGGAGAGTGCATGTGATTGGCACATGGCCAATCAGCACTGTCCAGACAGAGGGTCGGGGGTCCCGCATCCTGATAGGACAGCCAGTGCTGTATGAAAACTCATCCTACAAGCTTTAACCAGGCACTGATAGAAGTCACAAGACTGCTATATACTGCTGATGAGAAAAGGTATTTACCAGTTTATGATTACTATAATGCTTGCATTTCCATGTTCTTTGTACTGTGCGAGGCCAGATATAGTGAATGCAGGGTTCAGGGTTTAGTAACACTTTACATAATTGAAGGAAAAATGCAGGGACCTTTATGTGCTTTCAGGGACCTTTACATTGCGCCTGAAAGCCCTAAACCTAAGGCACTCTAATATGTATTTATCAGCTTAAAAAAATATGTTTGAGCACTGGTCTGTCCCATCCTGCTTTCCACAACCTGCTAAGGTGCATTGGGGCCAATCATCACATTGAAGGGTCAATAGGGTGTTTATATACTGAACTTGCTATACTGTATAAGGTAATGTGCATGCTATGCTTATTGACTTTAAAAAGCCAATACATAACAGGTTTAATATATGTTTTATGGTATAGCTTCAGCAATTGCCTGATTGCTGCATACCAGAAAATAGTGTTCGGCTTGGGACCGAGATCCCATTTAAACAGATGGCAGTAAATGCTCTAAGTTTCATCAAGGCAGAAACTGTAATATTAAAACAACAGAAAGCCAGCATTTTTGTTTTATATGCTATAAGCCATATGAACTCTAAAACAAATGCTTATTGCTTGTTGCATACTAGAAAACAACCAAAGGTGATTTGATTCCTGTTTATGTGGGCACCCACGTTGCTTTCACTAAAAAACTGTAGCTTTTCATCTGTTGTGAGCCACTGCCAACTTTAATCTGAGCTGCATATGGCATTTATATGTAAAAAATAACACTTATACCTGCAACAATATCTCATAAACCTCTATATCTACATGCACACAGAGAAAATTGTATTAGAAGTAAGTTTCTGTTCACATTTACTGAAAACATTGGCTGTGCTGCCTAAAATTGTGTGTCATCTTTGCTTGTTTCCCAGGAAATGCCCATTAAGTCTCCTCACTTACTGCACTCAGCACGGAAGAGTTCTGACATATATAACTGAAGAGACAAATGTGAATCCTCAGGGCAAAGGCATTTAATACAAAATGTGCGGTCCTTGCATGCTGAGTGTTGTACTGGGATTATTATTTGTAAATGTACAGAAAAGATACAGTGCAGATATTGTAGTATATGCAGCCTATTGATTCATTGAGCAATGCTTTGCACCTCTGGCTGCTTGATCACCACAATGTTATATTGTAAATATACATCAATTTCAGCATAAGTATTGCAGTCAGATGACTATGAGACTCTTTACACTAAAAATATGTTTAATTATAGATTAATCTATGCTTGGTTAAGATGGGGGGGGGGTGGAAAAATATGGCTTGTACATTTTTTTATGACAATTAACGGAAAGGAAATGGAAGAAGAAGAACAAAGAATAGTAGAAAGAAGAACATTGATAGAAAGAATACAGTCTAAGTATAGGCCAATATGAACAAAATCAAAGATAATGAACATAAGAATATAACACAGTACAGGCAGAGAAAAAAAAAGGCGGTTATAAAAAGAAACAGGAAAAAAATCTAATGAAGCTTAAAATGAAAGTAGTGGTTTATTTGGAGATGAAAATCTCAAATATGGAGTCAAATTCTGGTACAATCGCACAGGAACTATCTTATATTGAAAATTATGAAATTGCAATTAAGTATGAACTAAAAAATAAAAGAGAGCATAAGAAAAATAATACTCTTCATATATAGGTAACCTGCCGAGTTAGTGACAAAAACGCAACTTACCGTATATACTCGAGTATAAGTCGAATTTTTCAGCACATTTTTTTGTGCTGAAAGTGCCCCCCTCGACTTATACTCGAGTCAAGCACTTTTCTGCAGCAAAAAATTTCATTTTCCGAACCGACTTTGGGGCCCCGTATCTCAGGGCCACTTGGTGCTAGAAATCCCAAATTTGGTATGCAAACCCAGTGGACCTAGTACTACAACATATCCAAAGCAGAAGTTCCTAGCACTAAGTGGCCCCGAGATACAGGGCCCCAAAATCGGTTCGGAAAATGTCATTCTCTGCTGCAGAAAAGTGCTTGACATTTTCTGAACCGATTTTAGGGCCCCATATCTCAGGCCCACTTGGTGCTAGGAACCCCAAATTTGGTGTGCAAACCCAGGGGAACTGATATTTGGGGCCCTGTATCTCGGGGCCACTTAGTGCTAGAAACCCCAGCTTTGGAAATTTTATGGTGCTAGTTCCACTGGGTTTGCACACCAAATTTGGGGTTCTTAGTACTAAGTGGCCCCGAGATACGGGGCCCCAAATTCGGTAAACTGTGTCTATCTGCAGCAATGTCATTTCGGGACCCTTTGGGTTCAGAGACCCCAAATTTTGGCTGCAGCTAGGGGGCATCTAGGAACCCTTAACTACCAAGTTTGAAGTTCAGGGGACCTATGGCTGCAAATGGGCACAGTGAGGCATGCAACTGGGCACAGTGATGCTGCAAATGGGCATTGTTGACCCTCTTTTCCACTTACAGTAGCTGTGCATTTCTCACCCTCGTCTTATACTCGGGTCAATAAGTTTTTCCCATAGCTAGAAACCCCAGCTTTGGAAATTTTATGGTGCTAGTTCCACTGGGTTTGCACACCAAATTTGGGGTTCTTAGTACTAAGTGGCCCCGAGATATGGGGCCCCAAATTCGGTAAACTGTGTCTATCTGCAGCAATGTCATTTCGGGACCCTTTGGGTTCAGAGACCCCAAATTTTGGCTGCAGCTAGGGGGCATCTAGGAACCCTTAACTACCAAGTTTGAAGTTCAGGGGACCTATGGCTGCAAATGGGCACAGTGAGGCATGCAAATGGGCACAGTGATGCTGCAAATGGGCATTGTTGACCCTCTTTTCCACTTACAGTAGCTGTGCATTTCTCGCCCTCGTCTTATACTCGGGTCAATAAGTTTTTCCCATAGCTAGAAACCCCAGCTTTGGAAATTTTATGGTGCTAGTTCCACTGGGTTTGCACACCAAATTTGGGGTTCTTAGTACTAAGTGGCCCCGAGATACGGGGCCCCAAATTCGGTAAACTGTGTCTATCTGCAGCAATATCATTTCGGGACCCTTTGGGTTCAGAGACCCCAAATTTTGGCTGCAGCTAGGGGGCATCTAGGAACCCTTAACTACCAAGTTTGAAGTTCAGGGGACCTATGGCTGCAAATGGGCACAGTGAGGCATGCAAATGGGCACAGTGATGCTGCAAATGGGCATTGTTGACCCTCTTTTCCACTTACAGTAGCTGTGCATTTCTCACCCTCGTCTTATACTCGGGTCAATAAGTTTTTCCCATTTTTTTGTGGTAAATTAGGGCTTCGACTTATACTCGGAACGACTTATACTCGAGTATATACGGTAAGTTAGGATTTTAAACTTAAAACAGGATCTACCACAATCAGCTGTAAAGTAAAAACTATTTTTTGTTATGTTGTGGTTTGATTCTGCTAGTTCCTTCATGCACATAAGTTCATTTATAGTTTTATTGAAAAACAGAAGAATGATTTCCATGAGCCAGAGATCATTGCACGGGCATCTGGGTGGCAATGCTCTTTTTAAATATGGATACTGGACATCTTTTTTTAAATACAGTAGTCTGTTATTTTTAATAAACTGTTAAGGCTTGAATTCCAAACAGCTGCACAAGATTATTATTATTATTATACAGGATTTATATAGCGCCAACAGTTTGTGCAGTGCTTTACAATGTCAGGGCAGACAGTACACTTACAATACAATTTGATACAGGAGGAATTAGAGGGCCCTGCTCGTTAGAGCTTACAATCATAGAGGTTCCTCATTCTTGTGACCAATGCCAGCTAAGATCTGAAGGGCATAGAAACAGGTGCCTCAGAATAATCCTCCATAAAATAGTTCACAATAGATAAAGGGGCTAATTTACTAAATGCAAATAGACTGCAGGCAAAGTTGAACAGTGGATTTTTTCCCAAAACTTGGTGAATGAGGTGAAGCTCTGCTAACATCCATTGACGTCCATAATTCAATCATGTGCAAGGAAAAATGCTGTTTTTATTTTCTTGCACATGATTGGGTATTCTTTGCAAAGTGAAATTTCACCACATTCACTAAGCTCTGGGGAAATGTCCTTGCAAAGTGCAGCTTCTATTGCAAAGTGAACAGCCTATTTGCTATTAGCAAATCAACCCCAAGGAGTGAATAAAAGTAAATGTTGTGTTACACTTTTCTGCTGAAAAACTTTTCCCGGTTGAGGCACTCTCATCATAGGTGCTTCCTTTAAACCCTCAGTGGTCCGTACAGAAGAGAAACAGCATGTTCATGTCTGTTAACCAATACACATAAAATATCAGATGGTATACCATCTGATCAGATGGTCAGATCAGATGATCAAATAGAGGAGCAGATGGTATACCAAGAATCACTTGGATGGAGAGACCTAATAATGTTTGTCAATTTACAAGACGTTTACCAGTCCCCCGATTGCACTGCTAGTGTGGCTTAAGATTGTTTCTTAAGGGACCAGAGGAATATTGAATTGACATGGGGCTCACTGTGCAGCACACTCTACAAACCTCTACAAGATGGGAAGAATAGATTATGGAAAATTATGAAAAAGGGACCTAGTGTGTGTGATTTCATATTAGTGTCCCAGCATTTTAAGGGGACAAACAAAAATTAAAATATTATAGTGGGGCATATTTGAACTGCGAAAAAAAGGTAAAAAGTCATTCTCCAGAGAAATTAATCTAGTCAAGTGAACAGGGCATCATGGTTGTAAAGAGTGAAATGGATGCATCCCCCAACCCAACCCATTTTCAACTTGAAAAAAATATTAAAGCTTATCCAAGGGTACTTTTACCATATAACACTTCTATAGAGGCAGGCTTTAACTGTTTTAAAGAGGAAGAGGAGAACAAGTTCATGGAGACCATCTATAAGATATACATTAACTAAGGTGGGTAACTACAGATTATGCGGCCCATAGCAAAAAACTTCTTTGATTTCTGGCTTTTTTTTGTGGAACTGCAAACCTCAGTCTTATTAGAGACAAGCTGGTAATTCTGACTACATAAGTAATACAGGATATGCCCTGATAATTTTTCTTGGATATGTCACAGTTTGCATCAACATTTTCTCTAATGGGACCCTTTCCCATACAAGGCTCCATGGTAGCCACATGGGCTGCTATAGCTGTAGTTACACAAGTGATAACCGAGGAACAAAATACAATTGATTCTACATCAGTTAGTTTGAAACAAAACAAAATAAGTTTGTTTCAGTTATCCAGCTCTCTGTAAATTAAATTAGCTGGCTCCCCATTTTAAGGTAGTACAGATATGTTAAAGGTACATAGGTCCTTAGATATCCACTATTTTCATGTCTTTCAAAATACTGTGGTGCTGTGTTTACTATGGACTAGAATATACATTTATTTCAGAGTTGTTTACTCAGTCTTATGACTCTTGAGGGTTGATTTACTAAAACTGCAAAATCTGGTGCAGCTGTGCATGGTAGCCAATGAGATCCTAAATTCTGCTTGTTCAATTAGGCTTTGACAAAAAAAAATGAAAAATAAAAATGCAAATTAATTGGTTTCTATGCAAAGCTGCTCCAGATTTTGCACTCTCCAATTTTGTAAATCAACCCCATGCTGTTAACAGAGCCAATAGCTACTTATCTGAATGTAGAGACATAGGGGTTGATTTACTAAAGGCAAATAGACTTTGCACTTTGCAAAGTGCAGTTGCACTCTGCAAGTGCAGTTGCTCCAGGAATTAATAAATTAGGTAAAGCTTCACTTTGCAAAGAATACCCAATCGCATGCAAGGAAAAAAAATGCATTTTTGCTTCCACATGATTGGATGTGGAAAGTCAGAAGAGCTTCTGCTCATTTACTAAGCTCTGAAACCGCTGCTCTTGCAGAATGCAACTGCACTTTGCAAAGTGCATAGTCTATTTGCCTTTAGTAAATCAACCTCATAGAGTCTCATATTTTAAATCTCAAACACTCCCAAACTTTGTTGAAGATTCCCACCTGTTTCTGCTCTGAAGAAAACTGTTTGTTTGGTTATGTCAATGTGCAAAGTGAATCTGAATGGGAGTGTCTTTCATTATCAACCAGTTGATGCACTTTTAGTGTTCTAATGAGGAGAGGCAGGGTCTGCATTCCTGTAGAAGTGAACAACCCATTATGAGCAATGTCACCAAAATTGACATTTTTGTTGCAGAGGATGCCTAAAATCAGGCTTGATTATTAATGCAGACTTCTGGGAAAATCAGTGCGCAAACCACACAAGGAGAAAATAACATTTCTGGGAATGTTCCATACACCAACTGTGTATGAAACACCTCCAAGTTGCCATATTACATTGAATTTTACAGAATATTACAGAGTTGCAGATTGAAAAGGAAATATAATTTTAATATTTTTTCCCCCACAAAAGTGAAGTTTCCTTTTAAGTATAAGTTTATATGAGCAGAGGAAAAAATGGCTTAAAAAGAGAGGTATGTTTTCAGTAGTTGTTAAACATACAATTACAATTTTCTGGCCAGAAGATATGATCATTTGTGTTGTCACTGGGTTACAAGGTGGCAGAAGAATAAAGAACTAAATAAAATATGTTGAAGCCTGATATATTAAAAAGGAAGCTAGAATGGAGGCTGAACAAAAATAATATGTCATATACTAAAATTACTTGGTTGGTAACACGCTGCAGGGATATGACAGAAGAGCAGAAGTAAAATTAGAAATGAGCTGTCCTAAAGCAAAAAGTTTGCTTTTATCAGAAAGCCTTTACACTTTCAAAATAGGCCTTTGTGAACTGCATAGGTCTTAAGTGCATTTTTCGATCTTCAAGAGTACAATAATAAACTCTTTTGTATTGTCTTTATTCAGAAAGCTCTTATATCTGAAAACCAAAACAGAAAAGTATGAATATTATTTTGCACTAGTCTGTTAAATTCTGCTTCATAGGGGACACTATTACAGAAGAATGGCAAAGGACTAAGGCTGTATTCCCTTAAACCACTTCAATACCAGGCACTTAGACACCTTCCTGCCCAAGCCAATTTTCAACTTTCAGCGCTGTCGCATTTTGAATGCCAATTGCGCGGTCATGCTACACTGTACCCAAACAAATTTTTTAGCATTTTGTTACCACAAATAGAGCTTTCTTTTGGTGGTATTTGATCACCAGCACCAGAGGCTCTTTACCGATATCGGTGGAGCGGTGTGTCAGACTGAAACACCGCTCCACCGATCGCCGCGATGTGTGCCCCCATGGGCGCGCGGTGGCATGTTATCCTGCTGGACATCATATGACACCCAGTCAGGATAACTGAACCACCTCCCGTCCGTCATTTTGCTATAGGCCGGGCGGGAAGTGGTTAACCTGCTGGCCTACAGTAAATGTACCTCCCCATCATACATTATAACCTTTAGAAGGGGTTTCTTTTAGGAAAAATAATGGTTTAGACCAGTGGCGACTGGTTGTTTTTTGGGGGGGGGCGGCAAACAACAACTCCCCCAGGGCGGCTGGCACTTACCCCATCTAGGTGGCGTGCTGTGGGCAGCGGCTCCAGTGTCCTCCAGCACGGCAGGCAGACCCCCATGTGGGACGGCGGCTCTGGTATCCGCTCCTCCAATGGCTTCCTACATGGCTTCTGCCGTGCGTCTCCGCTCTCTTCCTCCTAAGTGTTCAATAGGATCGCCTGACATTTTGGCAAATCGGGAAACGGGTCTCATGACCCATCCTGATGAGGCGGGGAGGAAAATTAGTGTGAAAATAGCGAATATTAATTCACTATCGTCACACAACTTTTAAAGCCTAATAGAGCCACTGGCTCTAATCATGTGCTTCAAAAAACACTTCCCCCATTGGAATCCATAGTCTGGCGCCCTCTATGTAGATCAGGGGGCCAGATGCATGGATGGGGGGGCTGCGCCCATGCACCCCTAATGGGTGGGCTGCCACTGGTTTAGACCAAACTATGTAGTACCAAAGGATGATGCCTCTTTCCAAAATACTATCCATAAAAATGATCATTCTTTCTATATCCTTTTTGTACTGATCCATTACATCTGACATTGCTCATAGAGTGCTATTATAGCTTAATGGTCATGCCACTACATGCCACTACAGTTGTTTGTAAAGCAGGTAATGTTATATTTAAATTCAAAATCAGAGCTTAAAGAGGTAGAAACAATATGTGGAATGACAGCTGCTAGAGGGGATTTCACAGTAAAAAAAGAACCTTACAATTTTAAGGAGGTAAGTTGCATCACTACTGGGAAGTCCCACATTTTACCTGTATACACTTACGATTTTTATGTTTACTAGCATCTTCATTAGTTGTCCTAGTTATTGTTCACAAAAAAAGTGGTAATTGTAGTCTGCATTAAAAAATGCTGTTTGTCAAACAGTATTTCTTTTACATACTATTGACCAATGACATGCAGGTATGGGGGTATGCAGTTATAATACCTGCTGTTGTGTGCCACTATTTATACCCTGATGTATAAAAAGTGGCTAAACAAGTGTATAGCCAATTTTGCAAAGAAATGGTGTTTACAATTACTTATCACATTAAATATTACAGAATTTAAATTCATTGTGTCAACTGTTCTAACCATTATTGTTGCTTTTTTAAGACATTTATAAGTAATTAATCTGACAGATGTTCTACGGCTCTGTATTAGTCTTGAGATTTAAATTTAATTTAAACAGCAATTTGGCATCTCCCCCCTCATATTCTGTGATTACAAATAAAAAGAAACATATGGTTGCATTACAAAAGTACTTTCATCCATATTTTGCATAACAGTTTTATAAAAAATGGCTAATAGGGCTATACTCTCTTGTTGATCCTTCATTTATCAAGTAAATATAAATGTTTAAAATGCCCTGTTTTACAATTTATATGAAATAGAGAATGCATAGGTGGACTCTGGTTAACTCCTTTAAAAGGCACCACAAGAACTTTTTGCTATAATAAATATGAAAAAAAATGTAAAAAATATATTTCTTCATCAGTTTAGGCCGATACATACTCTTCTACAAAGTTTTGGTAAAAAAAATTGCAATACGCGTATATTGATTGGTTTACACAAAAGTTATAGGGGTTGATTTACTAAAGGCAAAAAGACTGTGCACTTTGGAAAGTGCAGTTGCACACAGCAAGAGCAGTTGCTCCAGAGTTTAGTAAATGAGCAGAAGCTCTGCTGAATCATGTGCAAGCAAAAATGCTGTTTTTTTTATTTTCCTTGCATGTGATTAGGTATTCTTTGCAAAGTGAAGCTTTACCTCATTTACTAAGCTCTGGAGCAACTGCACTTGCAGAGTCCAATTGCACTTTCCAAGGTGCACAGTCTATTTGCCTTTAGTTAATCAACCCCATAGTGTCTACAAAATAGGGGATAGATTTATGGCATTTTTATTATAATTTTTTCTTTACTAGTAATGGAGGTGATCAGCGATTTTTAGCGGGACTGCAACATAGTGGCGGACAGATCAGACACTTTTGACACTTTTTTGGGACCACTGACATTCATACAGTGATCAGAGCTAAAAATAGCCACTGATTACTGTATAAATGCCACTGGCAGGGAAGGGGTTAACACTAGGGGGAGATCAAGGGGTTAAGTGTTCCCTAGGGAGGTGTTTCTAACTGTGGAGGCAGTGTAGTGACTGGAGGAGGAGACAGATCGCTGTTCCTAATCACTAGAAACAGACGATCTGTCTATCCTTCCCTGACAGAATGGGGATCTGTCTGTTTACATTGACAGATCCCTGTTCTGCCTCTCTTGGGAGCGATCACGGGCGGCCGGCAGACATTGCGGCCGCTGGCCACGAGCATCGGCTCCGGCGGCGCGCTTGCCCCCTAGTGGTCTTAAAGCGGCCAATGCACCATGATGGCGATTTGCCCAGGAGAGACAAGCTGCCGCAGTATAACTGCAGCGGCTGTTTTTTTTTTTTAATCAAATCATTTTTATTTTTTATTTTTCATAGTTATACAAACAAAAAAACGATATCAACTAAATTACTAAATATCAAAAATGATCAATTAGTATATATATAAAAAAAAAAAAAAAAAACCATAAAACATAAACCAAACAAACCTTGCACTTCTCGTATTAAAGTGGCATTCTCATATAATAACCAAAACATAATAGGAGTATAAATACAATTTACTCATCCAATTAAGCTCCCCTAATATCAATCATCAGACTATGGTACCTTCCTCCCTGCAGCTTCAGCTTATCTTTCTTTCACATATATCTTTCTTTTCCTCTCATCTACTCCATTTACTCCACTTTCTTCTGCCTCAGCTCCTTACTTCCATCTATCTCCATTGCTTTTACTCCTCTCTGTTAGATAAACCATCGTAAAGTTTGTTACTAGGATCTATCCACCATGACCATGTTTTACCAAACTTTTGGGGTGTACCTCTATGCTTATACGTTAGTTTTTCTCTTTTAAGTATATAGTTAAGTTTCTTAATCCATTGTTTATGTGTTGAAGGATCAGCAGATGTCCATTTTTGTAGGATGATTATACGTGCTAAATATAACGATTCTACAGGTAATGCTCCATCAGGTATTATTCCCAATAGTGCGAATATGGGCGTCCCTGTTATCTCAGTAAGACATAGTATATTTAAAGTTGTGAATATTTTTTCCCAATAACGACGGGGCTTTGGACATCGCCAAACCATGTGGATAAGAGAACCATTAAATAAAGAGCATCGCGGTCATAACGATGTTGTGTTTTTTCCCCAAGCATGGAGTATTTGTGGGGTGTAATGAGCCCTTTGTATAATAAAAAGCTGAGATAGCCTTTGAGAGGGCGAAAGGGATATCTTAGGAAGCGTTTCCAGGGCTTGTGTCCAATCCATCTCATCTAGATCCTCTATATCGTCTTGCCACCGGACGATTTATTTTTTTTAAACAATTTTTTTTTTCCAGTGTTCTCTATTTGTAGGTTGGAATAAAGATCTCCTAATTATCCTCATTTCCTACAGGCAATCGAGGTTGCCTTTGTTAATACTTTAGAGTGTTCATACTGTAATTTCATTTTTAAACTTTTATTTTGTAATACATGATGTATTTGAAGATATTGGTAGAAGTTTTTATTTGTTAACTGATAATGGTCCTTTAACTCATTAAAAGACAGTAAGACATCCCCTTCTTAAAGCTGGTACAAGAATGTTATACCCGCCTTTTTCTAATCTAAGAATTCCGAGAGTCCACTCAGTTCATGAAGACAAAAGTTATCCCATATGGGCATATGTTTCGTGTACCCGCTGTGCTAAGTGATATTTCATACTGCTTCCCAAATCCTATGGATCAAGTTGAAAGTAGGGAACTCCCTCTTATCATAAAAATGGTGAGCTACTATCAATTGAACCAGAGGATATTTTTTGAATTGGGATGCTATTATCTTCTGCGTAGGGTCTTCAATATCCACTACCTCCCAGCCATGCCAATGCTGTGGTTGTGATGCAATAAAATATAATCTTGCATTTGGTATTGCAATTCCCCCTCTATCTATGGGCTGTTGTAATATTTCTAATCTAATTCTGGGTTTTCCCCCCTTCCACACAAAATCCCTAAAAACCGAGTCAATAGCTCTAAATGATCGTAATGTCAACCATATGGGACAGTTATGCAATACATATAGCATCTGGGGCATCCACACCATCTTCACCAGGTTCGCTCTCCCCACCATGGACAATGGAAATTTACTCCAAGTTTTACTTGTCTAAATTTGGCTATAAGAGGGAGTATATTCCTATCAGTATATTCAGTAACATTAGGTGTAATTACCACTCCCAAATATTTAAATGATGTAACCAAGGCCAACTGATGAGTCTGGCATGGATGCCCCTCATACCCAGGGTCCATATACATCACTACAGATTTGTCCCAATTGATGTTAAATCCTGAATAGGATCCATACAGGTCTATTAAGGACATAGCTGCAGACAGGGATGGGCCCGTGTCCCCCATAAACACTAAAGTATCATCTGCATATAGTGCTATCTTATCGTCACCTGTAGATCTACGAAATCCCACTATATTTGTAGAGGAACTAATAGCCTTCGCCAGTGATTCAATGACCAGAGCGAAAAGGAGTGGGGATAAAGGACATCCCTGCCTCGTCCCTCTGGACAGCGAAAAAAGGAGCCGATACACATCCATTCACCTGTACCCTTGCACTTGGGGAGTTATACAAGAGTTGTATCTATTTAATAAACCTAGGACCAAACCCATACCCTTTTAAGCAATTCCACAAAAAGGCCCATTCTATGCTATCAAATGCTTTAGCTGCATCAAGTGACATTATGGCTCTATTTCCCATATTATCTTTTGGAAGTTTAGAAATAACCGTCAGATATTAATTGCTGTGGATCTATTAGGAATAAAGCCTGATTGATCACAATGGATTAGTTTTGAAATATATCTTGATAGTCTAGTCACCAATACCTTTGCCAACAACTTAACATCTGACGTTAACAAAGATATTGGTCAATATGAATCAGGGCTACTTGGATCCTTATCTGGTTTCAACAAGACTGTAATTACTGCTTCATTCATAGAGGGGGGTAATGAACCCACCTCCATGGCGTAATTAAAAATGTCAAGCAGTTCAGGTAACAGTAGATCCCCGTACTTTTTATATATTTCCCCTGGAAGACAATCTGGTCCTGGTGCTTTATTATTAGGTAGGTTAGACACTGCATTTCTTACCTTGTCCAATGTTAATGGACCTTCCAGAGCCACCCTTTCATCATTTGAAATGCTTGGTAGAATAATAGTATTGAGGAATCCATCCAGGGACTCCTCTGAATAGGATACCCTGCTCTTATACAATACCTGGAAAAATCCCCCAAGTAACTCCAGTATCTCTGGGGTAGTATCAGCACTCCCATTTGGGGATGAGGATTTTAATTAACTTATATATGATGCCGAACGTTGTGCTTTTAAAATAGTTGCCAATAAATGTCCTGTCCCCATTCCCTCCTCAAAGTATGGTTGTTGTAGAAAAAATCTTTTATTTTCTGCCTTTTTCTTAGCCACTGCTGCATAGTACTGTTGGCTATGAAGCCATTCTTTTTTGTATCATCATTTGGATTGGTTATATATAAGAGTTAGGCTTTCATCATATTAACAGCTAGTGTTTTTTCCCATTGCCTGGATTGTTTCTTAATTTTTGATATCTGCGCAATAAGGAGACCTCTGAGGTATGCTTTCAATGCATCCCAGTATATTAAAAGTGAGACCAAGTTTCTATTTATATTCTGATAGGAAATTAATTCAGTCATAATTCCTTCATCTGAAGGAAAAAGTGACAACCAATATGGGTTCACTTTCCATAATGTACATCCCGAGTTAATCTTGAAGGAAAAATGTAATACTATAGGTGAGTGATCTGAGATACCCCTAGTCTCGTATTTAATATTGCGGAAATATGTAAGCATAGAATATAGTTCTAATGCTAGATCTATTCTAGAAAGAATTTTATAACTAATGGGAGAAGCATGAAAATTGCCTGTTAGATTACGCTTTCTCCAGAGGTCTATCCGAAGTCTATCCCAGTTCCGCTCAAATATATAATACGCTGCGCTATCAAAATATAAATATAAATAGTAAAAAATATTGTGCTATAAATCAACAACAATAAAGTGATATTCGTGCAATACATAAACAAACATGCAGTATTGCAAATAAAGTGACAATGTGCATTCACGTGAAAAATTCTGTAAGAATAACGTCCAAAAAAACTATAAAAAAGCAATCAGAATCCTTGAAAAAAATATATATATATGTGGATAAATCAAAAATAAAAAATAAAATAAAAAATAAAAAATATATAAATATATAATGGATATATACTATATTTAAAAATAAAAAGTGCTCCATTGTGCTGTGCGATATTCAAAATATCAGTCCATAAGTGCTCCAAAAATAATCCATGCAATTCAGTGGATGCTGTGAAACTAATCCAAAAATAAGGTGCTGTAGTCACACTCAGGTGCTCCCCCCTAGGTATTAGCCGCTCACCTTAGGGCGTGTGACCTTGCTGTTAAGCTTTGTCAATGCACGCCTTAGAACCACTTAGGGTTCAGCAGTGTATCCGGAATCCTGGGTTGGTCTCACTTATGCCTCAGTGTATCAATGGAATGCCACTTGTGCCTTGGTATATTAATAGAGAGAGGAGGACTTCATGGTGTAGTATGTAAAATCATTTATTCATAAAACACAATAAAATCCCACACAGCGTACTCACAATAGCATGGCGCATCAGGGCGCCACTCTAAAACAGTGTGAATTAGCGGGATAAGCCGGCCGATAACGGGGTGGTGTTCTGATCATTCCCGGCAGGTCCTCTGCCTAGCGTTCCATCCTGTCCCCTGTCCCCTTTGATACAAGGGGTTTTCCGTATCTCCCCTCAGGGGGCAGTATTCCATTATGGAATCCTGGAGGATTAATAGGAGATCTTTGCAACAGATGAAGCGTGGAAGTCACCAAGATTTAGCAAATTAAGCCCTACTGGAAAGAAATTAAACCCTACTGGAAAGAGTCAAATAAATCCTTGACTAGTGGCCTACCATACCAAATATGTGTCCAATAACTTTTTATAAAAATTAAATGTATTAAATCTTTGTGGTGTTACTTCTCACTAGTTTGTCTTTTTTTTTATTTGTTTTGTACATATAAAAGCAGAAATTGTACTTTTTTTTTTTTTTTACAATCCTTTCTAAATGCAAAAAGAAAAACTGCATATTGCCATGTTTTGTTTTGTTTTTCTTTACCTCAAAAAACATTATTGTAAAATGGAGGAGTTCACAACATCACAAGTCCATGCTCATTGCCTTCTATCAGAGCCAATTCTGTCACTGAGGCATCCCTGACACAATTCACCCCAGCCGGGGCTTAGTCATAAAGGTGAGGAGTTTGAGTAGGCTGGGGACATATTAATACTCAATTGACTAACAATGTATATTTTATTTAAAGAAATATAGAACTGGTTATCAAATTCCCAAATCCATTTAAATCAGTTAAACTAACCCACCCCTACAAAACCGATCCAAAGCTAGATATAATAACACGCATATATTTATTTATTTATTTTCATATATATATATATATATATATAGATATATATATATAGATATATATATATCTATATATATATATCTATATATATATCTAGATATATATATATATATATAGATATATAGATATAGATATATATATATACATACACACACACTTTATACATACACTAGTGTGCAAAAGTTTTAGGCAGGTGTGAAAAATTTAAAAAATGCTATGAAAAGAGAATGCTTTCAGAAACTGAAGTGTTAATAGTTTATTTTATTATTTTATCAATTAACAAAATGGAAAGTAAATGAACAGAAGAGAAATCCAAATCAAATCAATGGTAAAAAGAGTAGTGAACCCATGCAGTGGAAATAGAGATGTGTTGGTGAAATCTATGGAACTGCTGCCGCCCAACATGCAGTCACCATAAATGGGGACAGCTGAATTGATTGGTGTGGAAGAAGGGTATGGCGCTGTTCCTTTAACTAAATGATAATCCCTACCTGCGTATTTGAATATCTCTAGTTCAAAACAAGGCATATAAGTATAAATTCCTAGGTGTAAGCAAGACGTGTAGGTATCAGATGGTGGTATCCTGTGCAATATTTTTTAAGGATACCACCATCTGATACCTACACGTCTTGCTTACACCTAGGAATTTATACTTATATGCCTTGTTTAGAACTAGAGATATTCAAATACGCAGGTAGGGATTATCATTTAGTTAAAGGAACAGCGCCATACCCTTCTTCCACACCAATCAAATCAAATCA
The DNA here is from genome assembly GCA_037952925.1 of Lithobates clamitans. Taxonomy (NCBI): domain Eukaryota; kingdom Metazoa; phylum Chordata; class Amphibia; order Anura; family Ranidae; genus Lithobates; species Lithobates clamitans. Next base: position 5,596,668 of record JBBGZY010000787.1, on the reverse strand, counting down.
ATATTTGGTGTGACCACCCTTTGCCTTCAAAACAGCATCAATGCTTCTAGGTACACTTGCGCACAGTTTTTGAAGGAACTTGACAGGTATTTTGTTTCAAACATCCTGAAGAACCAACCACAGATCTTCTGTTGATGTAGACTGCCTCAAATTCTTCTTTCTCTTCATGTAATCCCAGACAGACTCAATTATGGTGAGTTTGGGGTTCTCTGGGGGCCAAACCATCACTTTTCCAGGACTCTTCTTTACACTGAAGATAGGTCCTAATAACTTTGGCTATATGTTTTGCATCATTGTCCTGCTGCAGAATAAATTTGGGGCCAATCACATGCCTCCCTAATAGTATGGCATGATGTATAATTATCTGCTTGTATTTCAGCATTGAGAACACCATCGATCCTGACCAAATCTCCAACTCCATTTGCAGAAATTCTGCCCCAAACTTGCAAGGAACATCCATCATGCTTCACTGTTGCCGGCAGACACTCATTATAGTACAGCTCTCCAGCCCTGCTGCCATTTTTCTGCACCCCGGTTCCTATGATTTAGTGCATAGTTGAGTCAATTAGCCTTGTTTCCACATTGGAGGTATGGCTTTTTGGCCACAATTCTTTCATGAAGACCACTTCTAGCCAGACTTCTCCGGATAGTAGATGGGTGTACCTGGGTATCATTTGTTTCTGACAGTTCTGTGTTGATGGCATTGCTGGACATCTTCTGGTGTTGAAGGTAAGTAAGCATAATTGGGTTTATTTACTAAAGGCAAATCCACTTTGCACTGCAAGTGGACTTGAAAGTGCACTGAAAGTGCACTTGGGCATAAAGTCATTGTAGATCTGAGGGGGATATGCAAGGAAAATAAAAAACAGCATTTTAACTTGCGCATGATTGGATGATAAAATCAGCAGAGCTTCCACTCATTTCAGATCTACCCCTTAGATTTAGAGCAACTGCATTTCCAAGGGCACTTTCAGTGCAAAGTGGATTTACCTTTCGTAAATAACCCCCAATGTGTCTTTCACCTGCTGCATTAAGTTTCCTTGGCCGACCACTGTGTCTAAGGTCCTCAACATTGCCAATTTCTTTGTGCTTCTTTGAAAATCATATCTTGAAACCCCGGTCTGCTTTGAAATCTTTGCTTAGGAGAGACCTTGCTGCTACAGTATACCTACCTAGGGTCTTGTTGCTGTGCTCAGTCTTGCCATAGTGTATGACCTGTGCCATGAAACTGTCTTCCACAACCTCACCTTAGTAGCAGAGTTTGGCTATTCCTCGCCCAGTTTTAAACCTTGAACACAGCTGTTTCTGTTACAGTTCATGACTGTGTTTCAACCTACATATCAAATTTGTGATCATTAGCACCTGCTTGGTACAATTGGTTAAACACCAGATTCTAATCCTACAAAATCTCTGACTTTGTACAAGTGTATAAAGTGTGCACATGTAAGAACACATTCTGGTTTGAAGCCAAACGGTAGTCACACAAAATATTGATTTGATTTAGATTTTTTTCTGTTCGCTCACTTTGCATTTTGTAAATTAATAAAAATAAGCAATTAAAATATATACTGTATTGTTGAAAGCATTCTTACTTGACAGCATTTCTTCACACCTGTCTACAACATTTAAACTGCAGATTGTCAGATAGCAGGCAATGCAAGAATCTAACCTAAACCAAAATGAGAATTCATGAAATGCTTTCTAAATGCAAGCAATTTCTACATCAATTTCCAAAAGCAATAACTGATCCATAGTGACATGCTAACAACTAGACTGCCTCCCGCTCACATGTGTCCTGAGGTGCCAAAGTTATTTTTCCATCTAAAAATATTCCTAATGAACAATTTTCATGGACCACCTGCAGTCTGATTTTGACACTGTGTAATCAGCCAAAATCTCTGTGTTGCTAAAAATATTTTTCTTTATTTTCATTAGTAGTCGATACCTTTACATCAAGAATTATATTGTGCAAGTGTCCAAATATCATTTTTTAGAATTGCATATAATCTATAGTATTTTACATTCCGCTGAAGTAGTAATTTTAACTACAGTTTTATTTTTTATTCCAGAAGTATAAAAAGCCCTTTATTTTGAAATTGTCAGAGTCCACTAAAAATACTTTAAAAAGAGGCACCAAACTAAATGCATTTAATCTAAGATAACATTGTTAGAACTATTTGGCCCATTAGACAGAAAAAAATTGTGTAGACCTAGAAAATCAGAAATTCTCAGGACCCGTGAAGTGTAAAATACATATAAAAAAACACATAGTAAAACCTGACGGCATTCAATACCAGAAAAAAGTTTTTAAAAACAGTTGGCATATCCTAAAGTTAGATAATTTCAAGTGTATTTGAGTTTCATTTTGGGTGAGAAAATGAGTAATCTAATTTTCTTCAAACTTTTATCTCAAGATGGGTTCAAATCATTTTCAAGAAACAAAAACCTAACAAAAAAAGGCCACAAATCACAGAATAGGATTGGGCTGGGCCCATTTTTTTTAAATCCCCAAAACCTTCCATCAGCCACTGTTAACCACTGTTAACTAGTTCTGCACTCTATAGTTTATTTAATTAGAGAGTAATAAAAACCCTGAAATATTGAAAAGTTCAGTGTTGAGAGTAATACAATGCATTATAGTAAATAGTTGCATATTGCGATCTACTCACAGGAAGCCATGTACTATTTTTTCACTATATAATTTGCTATCATTTTCACTAGTGATACAAGTCTAGCATTTCAGGAACCCTTAAACATTTCCCTTTTCATTCTTCAGGTGAATTTAGATAAGAAGCCTGCCTGCCAAAATCCCAGAACCATACATAAATCTAATGGGAAATTAGTGATGGTCCTTTAGTAAAGCAGTTACAATAAACATCTAGTTGTGATTCCTTTCAAGCAGCATGACACCTTTTGAGATAAGGATTATGGAAGAATCTTTTTACCACAATATTTTAATACTTCCTTCATTATAATAATATATCTTGTGATTTCAGTGATGTTTACTACCACCTGCTGAAGCAACCACCTCGTACCTGGCATGTGCTATGGTAGTGCAGATTGGGAGTAACAAGGCTGAGAGATAGTTTCATCTCATCTGACACAAAAATTTTATGTGGGAGTAAACATCCATGCATGATTTTTACCTATAGGTAAGCCTATAATAAGGCTTACCTATAGGTACTCCAAATATCTCCTAACCATGCACTGTTTAGTAGATATTTACTGTAGATGCAGCCTGTGACGTGACCGGAGCATGCGCTCTGAAGTAACGGCATACCCGTCCTGTCCCGTAAGAGTGACATTATTGTGACTCCGGCCACTAACACAGCCAGAGTATGCGAACCTGGAAGGAAGACCAGGTGAGGATGGAAGCGCCTTCAGCAGTGACAGTGTGCTGCTGGAGGGCTTTGTTCTAAGGTAAGTTTCACATAACGTGCTAGTTTGCAATGTATACTAGCACATTATGACATTGCCTTGCAGGTTTAAATTTTTTTTTTAAATATTATGTTTCCACTGCAAGAAAAATCTGCATTATAATTACCTGAATAGGATATCAGTGATGCCCTTCCAGTGGTAGAAATGATAAGGAACACCAGCACTAGAAAGCAAACACTAAGTATATTGTCCTCATGCCCTCCTACATTCTGTACACACAGTAGAAATGAACAGATTATTACACATCATTTGGTGACAGGAGTAGGAAGACACTTTTACCCGTATGCAAAAAATATATCTGTATCACCTTGACAGGCACACAAATGCTTGATAACATTATTTGGCCTCTCATCTTAAAATTGGTCCTTTAGTCTGTCAATAATCATGCTAGAGGTCCAAATCAAAGACAGATACCTCTTTTGCTATTAAACATTTATAGATCAAGAAAGAAGGTGACACATCGAACCCTTTTTTGGAATAAAGAAAACAATTTCAGCACCATATTGAATCAAAGTTTTAAGCCAGTTTAAGTTTAAAATATGATTTTTTCTCTAAACAAATAAAAATGGTATTATCTGCAACACCACTGTCTCCCAGTTTATATTTATCTTTGTCCTTTCTACTGAGTTCATACACTTTCATATTTCAATAATAAGCACATAAAATGTCTGATGGACGGCAGATTTTTTCCCTTTTCCTGTTGGCTGCCTTGGAAAAATACATAAATCAAATTGCAAACAACTGCCACTTTACAGCTAAATGCTATTATAACTAACTGTTTGTATGTTGTTTTATCATTTATTTTCTGCCTGTCAACAATTGATAAAGATTCAGTCCCTAAAATCATTGTAATTTCCTCTGTGCTGTCATAAGAAAGATTTAATATGATGATAAAAAAACTGATGAAAAATGCCTTTTCTATTTTAAGTGGTGTACAGCTGCAAATAGGGATTTTGTAGTTATCCCCCCCTACCCTCCCTTTAAGCAGATTCATATATTAATTTTGGGATGCCTGTTTTAAGCTTAGAACACCATAAATGCTAAAATGGTTTTGGTAGTGAAAAAACAAAATCTTCTGTGTAGAAATATTATTAAGTTAGTAGTAGGACAACAAAACCGCTTAATGTAAAATGTTTGTAATTAGTTAGAATTATTTTGTATAAAATACCTGTTTTGTATAAGGAAGCATGTTTTTTACAGCTTGGTGGTTAGCACATTTGCGAGATTGATATGAGCATATCAAACCACAGGTACACTATAAGTACAGGAAATAAATAACTAAGAGGGCTGCAGTTCTGGGTTTAATGTGCAATGTTACCAAATAGTAAAATGTAATATAACTGATATAAAAGGAACTGTACTCCCCTTCTTTCAGCATTCACATATCAAAGTTGTCCCTTGCTGGTGCGGAGGTTGCTACACTTTTGTGGACATTTCTCGGGTTTACTGCTCATGAAACTATATCACTATTCTTATTATTCTGGTAAGTGGCTTCTAAATCTGTGGCCTCAGCCAGGATTCTACTTTCCCTCTGTGTTTTTGTGACCAGACAGACCAGGGGTGCCCATCTGGGTTTATTAAATTGTATATATGGATAAATTATCTACTTTTTGGAATTGATGTAGTAATTTAATATAAACACCCCCAAAATTACCTCTTTTTGAAAAGTAGACATTCCAAGGTATTTAGTAAGAGGTACGCTGAAGTTGTAATTTAATTGCCAACCTTTTTTGGAAAATTAAGAAATGTGATTTTTTTCCCCCAAAGTTTTAATTTTAACAAGTTTTTTTCTCACACTCAACATAGGCATACTTACAATTATAATTATTATTACTATTATTATACAGGATTTATATAATGTCAACAGTTTGAGCAGCACTTTACAACATGAGGGCAGACAGTACAGTTACAATACAATTTAACACAGGAGGAATCGGAGGGCCCTGCTCATTAGAGCTTACAATCTAAGAGGGAGGGCCAAGTGATACAAAAGGGAATAGCTGATGGAGAAAATAAAAGTGCAGTTGTTATGTGGGGGCAGAATAGGCTTCTCTGAAAAGAATGGGTTTTCAAGGATTGTCAAAAAGCAAACACAGTAGGAGATAGTCAGACAGATTGGGGAAGGGAAACTTCCTGGAGGCGAGAAAGGGAGTGATGAGGGAGCTAGAGAGCAGGAGGTCTTGGGAGAAATGAGGAAAACGATTAGGTTGGTATTTTGAGACTAGGTTAGTAATGTAGCAGGGGGCTAAGTTGTGGATGGCTTTGTAAGTTGTTGTTAGTATTTTGAATTTAATTTGTTGGGTGAGCGGAAGCCAGTGGCGGATTGACAGAGAAGAGTAGCAGACACTGAACGGTTGATAAGATGGATGAACCTGCCAGCAAGAATTCATGATGGACTGAATGGGGGATAACCTATGTAAAGGTAATCCAATGAAGAGGGAGTTGTAGTAGTCGAGACAAGAGTTGACCAGGCAGTGAATTAGAGGCTTAGTGGTGTCATTGGTTAGGAAGGGACATATTTTGGAGATGTTGCAGAGGCTGATGCGGCAAGCTTTGGACAGTGATTGGATCTGGGGCTAAAAGAATAGTTCGGAGTCCAGGATTACACCTAGAACCTTGGCATGTGGGGACAGGCTGATAGTTGTGCCATTGATCTTAACAGAGAAATCAGGGGAAGAGGCATGTGGGGGAGAAAATATTATACCCCAAAACACATTAATATACTCCTCCCAAGTATAGGGATACCACAAGTGTAAGTATTGGGATACCAGAAGTATACCTCCTTTCAAGGGGCATGTTCTGACCACCTATTTCATTTCTAGAGACCCTAAATGCCAAGACAATACAAACACTCCCTAAAATTTAATTTTGCAAGCAGACCCTCCAACATATTTACTAAGAGGCATTGTGTGTCTTTTGAATATTTAATTTTTTGGCTCATGTTTTACAAAAAAATCAGAAAGAAAATCAAAATGTACTTTTTAACACAAAGTTGTCAATTAGGACATTTCTTGCACACAGCATAGGCATACTGCTACACCTTCCAAGCACAGGGAGACCACATGTGAGAGTATTTCCATAGCCTAGCCACATAGAGAGGCCCAAAATACAAGCAGCATCTTCGGGTATTCAGTTGGCATACATTACCAAATGCGTGAGCCTTTTTCAATGTTTGGACTGATTATGTACCTGACATTGCATCTTTTCTATCACAAAAATTAATCAACATTGTATTAAAAACAGTGTACTGTAATGCTTACCTTTGCTTGAGTGGCTAGGGAATATACCACCTTTCCCTGCAATTACAGTTGCAAGTCTTTTTGAGTATGTCTCCATCAGCTTTGCACATCTAGAGAGTGAATTTGTTGCCCATTCTTCTTTGCAAAATAGCTCAAGCTCTGTCAGATTGGATGGAGAGCATCTGTAAACATCAATTTTCAAGTCTTGCCACAGATTCAAGTCTTGCCACAGATTCTCAATTGGATTTAGTTCTGGACTTTGACTGGGCTATTCTAAAACATGAATATGCTTTGATCTAAACCATATCATTGTAGCTCTGGCTGTATGTTTAGGGTCGTTGTCCTGCCGGAAGGTGAACCTTCACCTCGGTCCCAAGTCTTTTGTAGACTGTAACAGGTTTTTTCTAAGAATGTCCTTTATTTGGATCCATCCATTTTCCCATCAACTTTGACCAGCTTCCCTGTCCCTGCTGAAGAAAAGCATCCCCACAACATGATGCTGCCACCACCATGTTTCACGGTGGGGATGGTGTGTTCCGGGTGATGCGCTGTGTTAGTTTTCCGCCATACATAGCTTTTTTCTTTTAAGACAAAAAGATCAAGTTCAATTTTGGTCTCATCTGACCAGAGCCAAAGGCCAGATTTGTGGAGTGCATGACTATTATTTGTCCTGTGGACAGATTATCTCACCTGAGCCGTGGATCTCTGCAGCACCTCCAGAGTTACCATGGGCCTCTTGGCTGCTTCTCTGGTTAATGCTCTTCTTGCCAGGCCTGTCAGTTTAGGTGGACGGCTATGTCTTGGTAGGTTTGCAGTTGTGCCATACTCTTTCCAGTTTCAGATGATGGGTTGAACAGTGCCCCGTGAGATGCTCAAAGGTTGGGATATTTTTTTATAACCTAACCTAATTACACATAGGTTGGACTTGATGGACTTGTATCTTTTTTCAACCTCACCTACTATGTATTTATGTAACCCTGTTTTGAACTTCTCCACAACTTTATCCCTGAGTTGTCTGGTGTGTTCCATGGCCTTCATGATGCCTTTTGTTCTCTAAGGATCTCTAACAAACCTCTGAGGGTTTCACAGAACAGCTGTATGTATAATAAGATTAAATTACACACAGTTGGACTTTAATAATTGTGTGACTTCTGAAGGCAATTGGTTCCACTAGATTTTAGTTAGGGGTATCAGAGTTAAGGGGGCTGATTACAAATGCACGCCACACTTTTCAGATATTTATGTGTAAAACATTTTGAAAACCATTTATCATTTTCCTTCCACTTCACAATTATGTGCCACTTTGTGTTGGTCTATGACATAAAATCCCTATAAAGTACATTTACATTTTTGGATGTAACATGACAAAATGTGGAAAGTGTCAAGGGGTATGAATACTTTTTCAAGTCACTGTTTAAAGAGAAATATCTCATATTTCTACCATGCATTTTCTGAAAATGTTTAAACTCAGACTGTCTTACAGTGGTAAAATTCTGGACCACACAATAGTGCTCAACAGTCCTGATCCAAGTGGTCTGCTAATATTGTACATCTGATCTATTGCATTTTGCACTCTGAGAAAGAGATGACAAACAGAAAGTTTTGCGCATTACTATTAGTATATTAATGGATAGGAAACATTTCTATTGTTACCACAGATGCAATCTTGTTAGTTTTCTAATGTAGATGACAATACAGACAAGTGCTAATACTACGCATAAAGAACCCATTAACATAAACCAGGTGGCAGGATTCATGGCTTCCTCAAAATAACTAGGAGGCAACAATCTTATAGTTGAAATATTTCATTAAAATATGTATTTATATAGCTCATAAATAATCACTTCTGGTGTTTTTTTACACATTATGATACTAAAATTTTTGTACCCAGAGCTAATATATGTTTTCCTGGGTTTCCATGGTCATTGTCAAACAATAGGCTTTAGGGCTATTACTAAATACAGAATTTATATAATAATTGCTGTAGATTTAGCCCGCTGTTCAATGTATCCATCTGGCATTAGTTAGCCATAGGTGCTCTGGGCTAATTAAAAGTTAATGAAATCTAAATAATATGCTGGTCCTACTGCATTAGCTAAAGCAGTAAGTGCATAGCAGCTGCTGTATCTGTGACAAAACTACAATTGTCAGCACCTCCAGCAATGGCTGTAATCTGGTTCTGGAAAAGTGAGCAAAATACTTGCTATTCTAGAAAATACAAAGCATTGTTTTAACTCTACAGCAGAAGAAAATTTCCTCAGGGCATTATATGAAATGTCCAAGCTGGAGAATCTCTGGGATGAAAAAATGTACAAATAATAAGAATAATAAATGAGTAAATCAATCAATATGAAACATTTTATCACTGACAAATATTGATACAACTTTCATAAAGAACATTTTCTCATGGTTTGAAAATGTGTCATATGTAAAGCATATATCCTATACAAGACCAAGATCCTTGGTACAGCAACTCAGGAGAGGCTTGTTAGAAGGTGTTTTTTGATGTAACAAATGCAAATGTATGCAAAACTATATGCAAAATGTATGCAAAATGATTTTTTTTGCCACAGATACGGTATGCCTATAGTTATTTGTACAAAAAAAATAAGCTTTGTCATAATTATAAGACACAGCCAACATGTTCAAACCTTTTTATCCAAGCACAATTCCCTGTTCATCCCACTTTTTCTTGTCTGAAATTTGTAGGTGATCTGCATATTATTTAATTCAATAATTTAACCTGTTTCCTGGAACTAATCTTTAAACCTGGACCTAAAATAAAAAGGTTGTTTGTGAGCAACTAATAATCTTCATGAATGTATGTAACACTCTGCATCTATTTGCATCTATTTGCATATGTAACACTCTGCATCTATTATACTCCACGCCTTTGGTCTCCGTGACTATACTCTTCGCTGGTTCTCATCTTATTTATCCAACCGCACCTTCAGTGTCACTTACAACTCTTTTTCCTCCACTCCTCTACCTTTGTCGGGGTCCCCCAAGGTTCTGTTCTTGGACCTCTCTTATTCTCCATCTACACCTCCTCCCTGGGTCAGGTAATAGCCTCCCATGGCTATGTCTCTACACCTCAGCTCACTCCTTCAGTCTCCTCCTGTATCACTCATTTACTAACAGACATATCAACCTGGATGTCACACCACAAACTCAATCTATCCAAAACTGAGCTCATGATTTATCCTCCCCCATGTGCCTCTTCCCCTGATTTCTCTGTCAAGATCAATAGCACTACTATCAGCCCGTCCCCACATGCCAAGGTTCTAGGTGTAGTCCTGCACTCTGAACTATCCTTTTGGTCCCACATCCAAACGCTTTCCAAATGTTGCTGTCTCAACCTCACCACAATGCTCCTAGTTCACTCCCTGGTCATCTTCCACCTCGACTACTGCAACTGCCTCCTCATGGGATTACCTTTACGTAGGCTATCCAACCTTCAGTCCATCATGAATGCTCCTGCCAGGCTCATCCACCTTACCAACCGCTCAGTGTCTGCTACCCCTCTCTGTCAATTCCTCCACTGGCTTCCACTCACCCAACAAATTGAATTCAAAATTCTAACAACTTACAAAGCCATCCACAACTTGGCCCCCAGCTACATCACTAACCTAGTCTCAAAATACCAACCTACTCGTTTCCTTCGTTCCTCCCAAGACCTCCTGCTCTCTAGTTTTCTTGTCAATTCCTCCAATGCTTGCCTTCAGGACTTTTCTCCTATCCTATGGAACTCCCCATCCCAATCTGTCCAACTAACTCCTACTGTGCTCGCTTTTAGACAATCCCCGAAGACACTTCTCTTCAGAGAAGCCTATCCGGCCCCTGCCTGACAACTGTGCATTTACTTTCTCCATCAGATTATCCCCCACAGTTATTACCTTTTGCATCACTTGACCCTCCCTCCTAGATTGTAAGCTCTAACCAGCAGGGCTCTCTGATTCCTCCTGTATTGAATTGTATTGTAACTGTACTGTCTACCCTCATGTTGTAAAGTGCTGCGCAAACTGTTGGCGCTATAAAAATCCTGTATAATAATAATAATTTGAAGAAATTTGGATATTTTACAGTTGATAGTTATGGTATATTATTACAGATGTGTCATTGAAACAACCATTATAATATGGTAACAGCTGATGAACTGTATTGACAAACTTGGGCTCATTTACATGAAATGCCACATTTTGGATCAGCCCAGGTTTCTAGGTTAAGCATGGCTTTCAGGCCTTTGGAACTATAAAAGCCAACTAGAATGCTCTGCTACCATGGAAATCCGCATTCATACTGGTCTTTAGTACCAAGCCATCTGGGGTTTGTGTGCATTGTTGTTCGTTTCTCCTGTAGGGATGATCAATTAATACTTACTCTACTTATTGCTGAATTGGTGGCATACCTGTTTGCATCAGCCTCAACAATTTGGAACAATAAGAAGGAACTTAATGAGAAGGGCTGGGGGATTGTCCATTTGCATTTCAATACATGTAAAATGCCAGGCAACAGATTTGGAAGTCCCTTTTTGCCATAGGTGAGGCATATAGTGGTTTTGTCATGCGCAAAGTGTCATAATCGCATCAAAAGTGTCTGTGACAGGTGAAGCCCTGTATAGATAAAGTCCAGGTCAGAACATGATCTTCTTTCATACATGAGGCCAAAAACAATGATAGTGATGCCTAGATGCAAGATCACAACTGTTTGTGTTGTATCTACATAAGGTGAGTAAAACTTTATGGTAGAAATCTATGAAAGCAGAAACAGAAATGCCATTAAACCCCCTTAATCCTAGTTTGTATTTGTCATATTCTCCTGCTTCTGAAGATTATTAGATTTTGTGAGAAGTAGATATGCTTAGGCAAATCCAGTTGGCAGATTCTTATTTTTTTCTATACATTTCCTTTAATAATTGTATATTTTGTTTATATTCTACATACCTAAAGCCTAATTCAAAAAGTACCTCAGTGCTTTATAGAAGATTGTATTTTGGAGATTAGATATTTCCCCAAACTAACACCAAAGCTGAAAAGCTCATTCCAGTATATCAAAAGAGAGATTACTATGTTCTTACAAAATGACATGTGTACCAACTGTTTATACCATTTTTTGTTTGTTTTTCTTTAACAAAAGGGGAGCTTATCTTAACAGAAAGTCGCAATGGCCTTAACAGATCTGTATAAGGCATATTTCAGAAGTAAGATTGTATGTACTGTACAAATACACTCTTGCTAGTCTAAATCTCATAGAAAAACATTTAGTCATTTATTGCAAACCGTTGAGTTTCCCTATAGATTTTTTACTCATTAGTCAACATATTACAATGTTCTACATGATATTTGAAGCAGATAAAATTATTTGTTCACTTTTCTGCAGCTACAATGAGGTCAGTAAGCTGGTGATCTCCTGCCAGATAATTAATTCTAGATGACTATTGAAGGCATACATAACAATGTGGTGTTTTTTTATATACAAGAACAGTCTATGGCTATGGCATATTATGTTTGAAATTAATCAAATCCATATTACACTCTGAAGAACAGTGGAAAGGCTCATTAGTATTCTGAATAAGAGTGGAAATTAATTATTATGTTACAACAAGTACAGCCTTATTTCCATACAGCTGTGAGGGATTTTTTTGTCATATTTAAAACACAGGATAGAAAAAATGTGTGCATTTCCATTGTGGGGTTATATATGACAGACTGTGCATATAGCCTAACCTGGCACTTGGAAGCTTTGTGGAAATGCAGGCTTTTAATTAATATGAAGTTCCTATAGATATGGAAAATAACATGTAGCCCAACCTGTATTTATGAAAATATATTTGCACAAAAAACAGGATTATGCACAGAATTATTTCAAGTAAAAATAATTTAAAACTAAGATTGCAACAAGTAAATTACTGCTATATTTTTTTCCTGTTTAGCTTAGAAAATGAAACCATACATGTGATCGGGTGCTATAGAAACACATTTGTACTGTATTTTCGTTATACGGATCCAATGCAGATAAGGTGCTCTAGCGTAAATCTGACTTTATCTGATGTGTGACTGTTCAGAGCCAGTGGCCTTAGAAGAAGGCCAGCAATAGCTGTCCACATATTACTGTGTACAGGTTTCCTTTAAATGCTGTACATTATAAGTAAAATTTGGTCATTAACCGCTTCCCGACCGGCTCACGCAGATATACTGTGGCACAATGGCTCTCCTGGGCAAAATCCCATATGGGTACATCCTTCACCTTAGTGGCTGCCAGAGGGCGCGCGCGCGCCACTGCATGTCGAGGGATCCCATGCGCGTGGCCGGCAGGGACAATCACCGTCGGCCACGCGCGATCGCGTGCACGAGTGCCAGCATGGGGATTTGTGTGTGTAAACACACAAATCCCTGTGCTGCCAGGGCAGAGGAGACATGTTGTTTGATCCTACTAAGTAGGAACAGTGATATGTCTCCTCACCTAGTAAGTCACATCCCCATATAGTTAGAACACGCTGAGGGAACACACATTTAACCCCTCGATCGCCCCCTAGTGTTAACCCCTTCCCTGCTAGTGACATTTACACAGTAATCAGTGCATTTTTATAGCACTGATTGCTGTATAAATGTCAATGGTCCCAAAAATGTGTCAAAAGTGTCTGATCTGTCTGCCGCAATGTTGCAATACTGCTAAAAATCGCAGATCACCGCCATTACTAGTAGGAAAAAAAATGCCATAAAAATGCCATAAATCTTTCTCATAGTTTGTACACGCTATAACTTTTGCGCAAACCAATGAATATACGCTTATTGTGATTTTTTTTACTGAAAATATGTAGAAGAATATATATTGGCCTAAACTGATGAAGAAATGTGTTTTTTTTTTTAAAAATGGAGATTTATTATAGCAAAAAAGTAAAAAATATTGTTTTTTTTTTCAAAATTGTCACTCTTTTTTTGTTTATAGCACAAAACCTAAAAACCGCAGAGGTGATCAAATACCACCAAAAGAAAGCTCTATTTGTGGGAAAAAAAGGGCGCACATTTCGTTTAGGTACAGCATTGCATGACCGTGCAATTATCAGTTAAAATGACGCAGTGTCAAACTGTAAAAAGTGCTCTGGTCAGGACGAGGGTAAAATCTTCAGGGACTGAAGTGAATAATAAACCCGGTCCACCAGTCCACGCCAACATCATATTCACACAAGCTCTCCAGTATCTGAGCCAACCGGTGCTGTTTGTGGATCTGGGAGACAGCAGTGTAAAGATTACATCTATCAGAGGTGGACAGGGGTCTTTTGGCCTGGGAGGAAAACACAACCATCTAGCCCTTTTATGTTACTGATATATGTACTGATATCTATGGGATAAAGAAAGGGTACCATACAGAGTGTGCCATGTGCCTCACTGATTGTTGGACATAGTAAAAGATGGATGTTGCATCTACCATCATCAGCTTTTTTTTAGCCATTTGGTGACATATCAAATATGAAAAGGAAGTTGGTGCTGGAAGACTCACCTCTGCCACACACATTGATCTCAGGTATGAGGGGTAAACGGGTAGCTACTGTATATAATGCCCATTATCTGTAACTGACTGCAAGGTCTGCTCAGATTGATATCTGAATGACAATGTATCTCTACTTGGGGTTCTAAGTGAAACATATCTTATTAGTAATGTCCCTAAGGGTAAATGTCCCCTGCCCCAAAGTCCAGCCCTCTCCTGATTTCAACTTCATGCTCTTGAGTTTGCATTGGATCTCAACTGTCCAGTTTCACATTTCTGGGACCCACAAAAGATTTAAAGCAATATATTATAGAGACTGCAAATTGGACTATAATTATTTGAGGTAGATATCCACAAGCTGTTCCTTTCTGATCTAGCCTTCACAGATATAATTGTTCAGGATATCTTACTAGACCATTACAATAGCATTTGTTTTTACACAACACACAATCTATAAACATTTGCATTTTTTCCATGCATTTGCAACTTGTGTACCATTTATTCAAAATGCATTAGATCCTGTGCCATTGAAACAATAAATGTCAGTTTGTGAAGGAACACTGAAAAATGAGATATTGCAACAATTAGCTTATAAGAAGAGTATTATCTTGTGATGCTTCATTCTGACATTAAAGCAGCTACTTAAACAGTTTTTCAGGAGATGACTGCTTAGGTTTTAATGGGCTTTTTAAGTGTATTCTGTAAATTCAAAACCATTAGGAAAACCGCAATGCACTACTAGGTGCATAAAATGCCACATCGTAAACTGGAAGCCGCTTTATTTTATTTACTGTACCTCCAAAACACTTTCAGCTTGGAAAATAAAGCCACAAAAATTGCCATCCATAATTTAGGACTGTCATTACATAAATAATCATATTTTCAAAATGTAACATTTCCTATTAGACTGTATTATTATATAGTCAAATATACATGTACTATCTTGCAAAGCTCACTGAAATATTTATTTTAATTTATTGATGTATTTATAATGTTCAGCATTAGAACATTCTTGTTGTTTACATTTCAGCATTTTATTGATAAACATTACTTTTTTGGCATATCAATGGAAAGTGTTTGGTGTCATCTCCATCTCACTGGCAATCCATTTCTGTTTCCTGTGAAAGGAAGGAATGGAGGACAGACAAAAGCTTTCATCAAACCATTGATTTTTTTTTTTACGCTCCAATGTAACCCTGGTTGCAAGGCCACTTCTGTATGCCCCAGAAGAGACACAGAAAAGCAAGACATAATTTTGTGCAAGCATATATAAAATAATGTGTGTGTATATAAACACAAAGTCTGTAACCATGTGTGGTTATGGTGTGACAATGCAAATGGAAGATAGCCTACATATGTATTTACTTCCAATATATAGAAATCCAGGGCAGGTGGTTGCAGCACATGTTCCATTCTTTATTCCACTGCAACCAGAATACAAAGTAACAGCAACAGTTTTGAGCATGACATGCTCATTATCAAGTAAAATAGGGAGGGTCTAGCTAGAACCGAACTAACTAGCACTAAACTGGACAGGGCAGAAGGAGAGACCAAAGCACAAAATTAAATAAGCTGGCCCTATATAACAACTAGATGTCAGCGTATATCAAAACAATAGTAACCTGATGCAGATCAATGACCAATATAACACAGACTAATACAAATAGTTGGGACAGAACAATTACAGAATGATGTTTACCTGGAATTTTTTAAAATTAAATATTTAAAATATTTTTGTTGCAAGCTGAATGCTGAGTAAGGGAAAAGTAGTCAGCAATTCTTGTTATTCTCTCTTAAAGGCTAAATTTACCTTTAGAGGAAAAAAAAATGCACATATTTTTGCTGAAAAAATGTGCATTTCATTTTTTTTCCCTGTAGGAGCCTGGAAAGCATTGCATCTGTGATCAGTAGATCATGGGTGCAATGTGCACTCTTACAGACATGTCCTCCGACTTTCAGCCCATACCTCTGTATGGGCTTTCTTTTTTAAAGCCAGAGGACATGTCAGTTGACTATAAGAGCAGTTGGCAGCACCCCAGCAGTCCATCTGCCATGGTAGCCCATCTGCCCCGGCAGCCCATCTGTCCTTCCGTGAATGAATGTGGCTGCGTGGGTAGAGCCCATATAGCCAAAAGTGACAATGGGTGCAGAGAGAAAAACTCCTGCCCGGTGTCACAGAGAGGGAGGATCAGTTGGAGTATGAAGTTGGAATATGTTTCCTTCCACAGCCCAAAACTGGAATGATTATTATGGCCAATGATGAAATTGGTCAAAATTGGATCTTGTATGCCAATGCTTCTGAACCTCAGTCCTTAATTACCCCAACAGGTCAAGTTTGAGAATCCTCCTGAGATGAAACCGTAATAATTCTGAAACCTGCAATAGAGACAAGAACTGAGCTCTGTTGTGCCAAAAAAGTCAAGCAGACCTGAAAAAAAAAAAAGCCACCAGTATTACCTGTGGGCTGCCTGCAGCTGATCTATTTCCCTTTACTGATTTGCCATGTCTTGTTCTGTACTGATTCTTTGATTGGGTGGCTTCCTTTAGTAGGAGAGCAAGGCTTTGCTTTCTCATGTAACAGCGGCTCTCTAATGACTTGTGATCTGATGCCTAGTGGGGAAACGTTCAAGAAGCAGCAAGAAAGTTGCCAAAATTGCAGGTTCACAGAATGGATGAAGTAGAAGCACAAAGATCTTTGCACTGTAGGTCTTCAAGTACAACTTCCTCTATAGGAGAACAGTGAGCAGCACAGTGGTGATATCCCAAAATCTCACTCCAAATGTAAAAAAATTGAAGTAGGGTATTCACGGACTAAAAATTGGCCAGATCAGAAGCAGCAGTGCTACAAATATACATCTATGAGGCCTAAACAGGGGACCCTGCGTTTACTATATCTTGTCTCCCACAGAGCACAGAACATGAAAATGCAATTATCTTAGTAACTATAAACTGCTAAATACCTTTTCTCATCAGCAGTTAGAGCAGTCTTGTGACTTCTATCAGTGTCTAGTTAAAGCTTGTAGGAGGAATTTTCATTCTCCATGATTGTCCTATGAGGATGCAGGACCCCTGACCCTCTGTCTGGACAGTGCTGATTGGCCCGATGCTGATCACATGCACTCTCCCAAGAAAATAAAAAAACTCTCTAGCAATACACACAAAACTGAGCATGTGCAGCTTGTCCCCTAGCCTCTGTACTATCCACGGATGGTTTGGGGACTCTGGAAGAAGGGTTGATCAGAGGAGACAGGATCAAACAGCCTTTTTACACAATGCAGAGGATTAACCTCTTAGGTTCCACAGTGAGTATAACAAGCATGCTTTACGATTCGCTGGTTCTCTTCTTACTTATCCAACCACACCTTTAGCGTTACTTACAATTCTACCTCCTCCTCTCTTTTTCCTTTCTCTGTCTGGGTCCCCCAAAGTTCTGTTCTTGGACCTCTCCTATTCACAATCTACACCTTCTCTCCAGGTCAGCCACCCATGGCTTCTAATACCACCTCTACACCAATGACAACTAAATGTATCTCTCTACCGCTCAGCTCACTCCTTTATTCTCCTCACATATCACTAATTTACTAACAGCATATCAGCCTGGATGTCACACTATATCTTCAAACTTAATCTATCCAAAACCGAGCTCATCATTTTTCCTCCCCCACGTGTCCCTTCCCCGATCTCTCTGTTAGGATCGATGGCACAACTATCAGCCCATCTCCGCATGCCAAGGTTCTAGGTGTAATCCTGGACTCTGAACTATCCTTTCGACCCCACATCCAATCACTATCCAAATCTCCAAAACATGTTCCTTTCTAACCAACAACACCACAAAGCTCCTACTTCATTCCCTGGTCATCTCCCGCCTGGACTACTGCAACTCCCTTCCTATTGCCTTACTGTTACAGTGGCTATCCCCCCTTCAGTCCATTATGAATGCTGCTGCAAGGCTCATCCACCTTACTATCTACTCAGTGTCTGCTACTCCCTTGTGTCAATTCCTCCATTGGCTTCCGCTCACCCAACAAATTAAGTTCAAAATACTAACAACAACTTACAAAGCCATCCACCCAACTCTGCTCCAGGCTACATCAGTAACCTAGTCTCAAAATACCAACCTAGTCGTTCTCTTCATTCCTCCCAGGACCTCCTGCTCTCTAGCTCCCTTGTCACCTCCCATTCTCGCCTCCAGGACTTTAACCAGAGCCTCTCCCATCCTATGGAACTCCCTACCCCAATCTGTCTGATTTTCTTCTACTCTGTTTGCTTTTTGACAAAACCCTGAAAACCCTTCTCTTCAGACTAGCCTATCCTGCCTTCACCTAACAACTGTACTTCAATTTTCCCCATCAGCTCTTCCCCCACAGCTATTACCTTTTGTATGACTTGACCCTCCCACCTAGATTGTAAGCTCTAGAGAGCAGGGATTCTGTTTCCTCTTGTATTGAATTGTATTGTAACTGTACTGTCTGCCTCATGCTGTAGAGTGCTGCGCAAACTTTTAGCGCTATATAAATCCTGTATATTAATAAAAACAGTGTGGGAAAAAAAACAATGTTTTAAAAAAAAACTTTTTTATCAAATTTATTTGAATAAAATGCTTTTGGAGTAAAAAACTAAAGATAGTTTTCTCTTTAAGATACATTAATAATTTAGCTTATTCAGCATGAAATGGAGCTTAGTTATGTAGCATGAGGCTGTATATTCTGCAATATTTACATTTTTGGTCAACTCATTCAATGAATCCAAGCTCTGCAAGCTGAGATAACATGTACTGCATTGATGCATTCACACAATTTCACAGTAACCATGAGATAAAACCAAGTTCAGGAATATTCCTTTATTCCATTGTTTTACAAATCTATGTACGCTACAAACTGTATGATTGAATTGGTTCTGATATCGCTGTTTTACTAACCTGACAGCTTATTATTCTAAATAGGAAACCTTCATTTAGTTTGCAAATATGAAATATTCTACTACCAGCAACGAGAGCTTACATTTAAAGAGCACCTGTCATTTCAGATCCATTATGACAGCGCCTGTTAGCAGGCATCCACTCACTTGCCTCCCTCACCTTGTGTCACTACCACATCACCAGCCGTCCCATTAAAGTGAATAGGACTGTCGGGGAGTCAGCAGGTCAGAGGAGGAGTTTCTGCGGGACAGAGATGACAGTTGCTCTTTAAAAATGATGATATAAATCAAGTTAATTTAAATCAAGCCTTTTCACTAGTGATTTAAATCATTATTTAAATCAACTTGATTTAAATCAAATCCACTCTGACTAATAATATTAATAATACTGCATATACACACTGATTTTACTGTTGTGGGTTTAGTAACACTTTAAGGTGCAGTAGGGCCTAGGCACAAAAATGGTAATGGTATTTTTCAATTCTATTAAAAAGTTGAAATGTTTTCAGGCTACTTGCTTATGCACAATAAAATCTAAACTAAAGACAGTTAAAAAACCTTATTTGCCACCTCTCATCTCCCAAACACCATTCTAGGGAGTATTGAATTACTTACCTTGTTCCTCGTTTCTGCAGGCTTCCTCCCTGCCGCTTCTATTTGTCAATCACCCGACTGTCCCCTCACAGATGTCATAACATACTGTACAATGTAAGATCAGAGGTCTTGTATTGTATGTGAGAACATCAAGGGCCCACCAACATTTAGCGGGTGGAGTGGAAAACAGCACTAGCTGCCAGGGGAAGGAGGAATACGGTAAATATTCCTCTCTGTTAATACTCCTAGACTAACTGATTATTAGAGCCTTATTATGGGGGTAGAGGGAGGTACTAAAAGGACATTTTTTTATAGACTGGCAGGAGTTCAGCTTTAACATTTCTCCCTATAAAAATATACCCCTATACATAATATGTATTCAAAAAAATTAAAACTATTCCGCAGAAGGGATATGCTGGAGCTAGAGAGAGTCCAATGAAGGTCAACAACATTAATATGGGGACTGGAGGACCTCAATTACGAGGAACGACTACAAGCGCTAAATTTATTCTCCCTGGAGAAGAGATGCTTGAGAGGAGATATGATTGTGATGTTCAAATATCTCAACGATGATCCCAGCATAAGTATGAAACTTTTCAGTCCCAGGGATTGTAAGAGGACACGGGGCCACATGATGAGACTGGAAGAGAAGCGGTTTAACCTTAAGCTGCTTGAGAGCTTTTCACTGTTAGGGCGGTAAGGATGAGGTACTCTCTTCCACAATCAATGGTGTCGGCAGGAAATATGGATAGTTTTAAAGACTCTTGGACGTGCATCTTAGCGAAAACAATATAAGGGGATATGAGAAAAATTTTCACTACACACACACGCCTACACAGGTTGAACTGAATGGATGGTTGTCTTTATTCAAACTTATCAACTATGTAACCATGAGTTTTAACATTTCTCCCTATAAAAATATATCCCTATACATAATATGTATTCAAAAATGTATTCAAAAATGTAAAAATATGTATTCAAAAATGTAAAAATATTCCTAAAGATTTCCTTCCGTCTTTATCCACCCATAGTAGAGTCTCTTTTGAATTAAAAAAACCCCATCAAGGGTTAAAAGTGCAGGGGAAAAGCAAGTAGAAAAATATGAGGTTTGGCTGATGCAAAACCCGCAAAACAAATTGAGGAACTGGATCACTGGAATCGCTGCTAAAGCAAATATTTGAAAGTTTGCTAACCTCTACCTAGGTCACATGTAACCAATGGATTTTCTTTATAATCACTGCTCAGTATAGCATAGAAATGCTCTCCTTTTGTTTTGAAGAAAACTGTATGACTGGCTTCCCTTTTCTTTTTTTTTTGAATAAACTGCTAGCACTGCCAGGATATGAATATTCTTTATATTTTCACCAAGAAATGAGCATTTCAATTCTGACCTAAGCAATTGACTTTAGCAAATGTATGCATACAATGTTGTGTAAGCAGAAAAGATTGTGATAGAACACCAAAGCTTTAATCTTAAAGATTCTTACGGGTTTCCTCCACTTACTGTTACATAATCCGCATAATTCAGTGGTGTTACAACAACTTGCATGATCAAAGTTCTTTTGTTGTAGGTTTAAATAAGACTTTTACATTTCCACTTTTTTTTCCCTTCTTTGATATATTGAAATTACCTTTCTCCCAGCCATCTGGCCATGTAAGCATGTCTTGATATATACCACTTAACAGATTGGCACGCATGGCAAAATCAGGTCACCTTCAGAAAGGTTAAAACTCATTTTTTTCCAGACTTTGTACAGTCTGGCAGCACACAAAAGCAAACCTCATTGGAAAATTGGTCAGCCAGCCAGGCAGCCAATTGAAGATAGTTTAATACGGATATAGCGTTGAAAACGATGCTAGTTATTAATTGCCAATGACAGAGCCCATAGAAGTATATTCATTTTCACTGTCTATTGAGCTATACTACAGAAGTGTACATAATTAAATGAAAAAGAACGTCATTAATAAAATAAGTGGTATTGTACCGTGTGTCTTAATTAATGCACTCAGTATTTTGGACAGGGGCATTTAAAATGAATGGAACCAATTTAAAAAAAAAAACGATAGAAAAGGCTAGCCTAAGCAGCTTCTAGCATCCCATTATTTTATTTCTATTAGGAAAATCAATTGTGACCAGGGATGGAGAGAGGTAGAGATCAACACTATAACCAATGCACATAAAACTACTGATTGTATGAATGTCAATACCCCTTTACCAACAATATACTTATACAGCTCAGTTGCAGATGCTCTTCTATTGATGGTGTCAGATACTAACCAAAATTTAGCACTCAGTGGGTGTTGACTAACAGGAGGAGTTGTTGTGTCACTAAGCAAATTAGGTGCATTAGAGCAGTGTTTCTCAACCTTTTTTCAGTCAAGGTGCCATTAAAAATTTTGGACAATCTTGAGGCACCCTTCAAAATTATGGACAATCTCAAGGCACCCTCCAAAATTATGGACAGTCTTGAGGCACCCCATTCTAAAATGTAAAAACTATTCTAATAGTTTTACATAATGCAGCAACATCCACACATAGGCCACCCAATGATCAAGGTGATTTATTCTTCCAAAGCAAATACACTTTTGCAAACTGGTACTGACTAGTATTTCAATGTTTCTCTTCTCTCTCAGTTATTCTCCATCACTTAGCTAATGAGACCCCAAAGCTGTTGGAGCGAGGGAAGGGGTTGGGTCAACAAATGATGATATGCAGGCAACTGACATCCTCCTTATCAACTGATGAGGTCATTAGTCGTTAGGAGGTTGGCAGCTAGAAAGTTGTAATGGTGTACAATGAAAACCTGTGGCTCTGTGTAACTAAAAGGCAGGGTTCATCAACCCACGAGTTTGTATACAATTTTGGGGCAATTTTTAGGCACTTTGCCAAGGCACCCTGATTGAAACAGGCTGTTTTAAGGGGTGGGGCCAGCTACAGAGGCTGATGGAAGAAGCTTGAGAGAGCTCTTCTACAAAGGCTCCCATTAAAGCAACCCACCATGTCCTAAAGGTTCCCTCAGAGCACAGACAGGCACAGGGGACATCTGAGATCACCCAAGGAGAACGAGGAAGAGAAAGAAACGTGGGGGACCCCGCAAACTAGTAGATTTCTGCAGCCCGGCCGGGACACATGGAGAAAGTCAAGATGGCCCTGGCTCCTCCTCATCTCCACACAGCATGAGGCAGCAAGGTGAACATGCTGCAGAAGGAAATATATCACAAGCAGAACTAGCAAGGACATTTCTGCATGCCCAGGATGACACCAGCAGCCCTCTGAAGCAGAAGAGAAAAATCACTTCATCTGAGGATGTGCTTATATACATGACAATATTATTATAATGGAACAAAACCCCTATGATGCACAACTTACAGCTATACCCACTACAGGTCAGCCTGTCTCTGACACAACTATTAAGGACATAATAATGTCTCTAAGAGGAGCACTGCAGTATGATATAAAGTGTTTTATAAATCAATCCAAAAAAGAAATAGATGCACTAGGAGAACGAGTGGAGTATGTGGAAAATAAAATGTGCGATTTTATGGATGCACACAATGAGCTGGTAGACATACATTTTGAATTAGAAGATAAAATTAAAAACCTCAAATTGAAGGTAATTGATTTGGAAGATCGTTCAAGAAGTACAATGTAAAATTCCGAGGTATTCTGGAGAATGTTAAACCTTCTGATTTGAAATGCTTCCTAAAATAGATAATATATACTCTACTACCTAAAATCTCACATCAAGAGCTCATGATAGACCAAGCACATAGACTACCTAAACCCAAACATATACCAGAAAAGCTACCCAGAGATGTGATTGCAAAAAATGCATTTTTTCGAAGTTAAGGAGCAACTAATGTATTTTGCAAGATATAACGCACTACTACCTGACCCATATGCGGGAACGATATTGTAATCTGATTTTTCACAGGCAACTAAACATGCATGCGAAAATCTCAATACAATAAAATTCTTAGGAATCACAAAATCATCTATAAGTGGGGTTTCCCTATAAAACTAATGCTGGAAGGAAATGAAAAAGAATATACCATCATGAATATGGAAGATGGCCTGAAACTTTAGAAAAAATGGGGCTTATTACCTCCAAGCGAAGATAGCGCATGGGAAAAAGCCACACCAGGAAAAATCCCACAACAATGGCAAACTAGCCATAAATCAGAAAAGAAAGAGGGTGCACCAACATAGTGCAGTACCACTGATAAACTTTAATGCAGCATAAAAACAGTAAAAATTATACTCACAAACGAGCTAGTAAAGATAGCTTTCAAAAGGGCGCACAAGCGCTGTTTCTGTAGATCTACACCCCAGGACCTGTTGCCGAGAGGATCAGACCGGTGCAAATGGCAGATGGCTTACGCGTTTCGGGGAGCACCCCTTTCTTCAGAGCCTAAGCGGGCAATGGGCGAACCATTGCCCGCTTAGGCTCTGAAGAAAGGGGTGCTCCCCCGAAACGCGTAAGCCATCGGCCATTTTCAACCATCAGGATAAATACAATTATGATATTCTTTAGCATCCAAAATTACCATTTTCATGGCACTTAAATTTATGTCACTGAATAAGGGGCCTTAATAGCCCATTCAAACGGAAAGCTCTTTGGAAAGACATATTAAGCACTTGCCAACCGGGCCATAGCTGAAAGACAGCTACAGCGCAGTCGGCTTATTCTGGGAGGGCGTCCATGGACTTCCTCTCAGAATCTTGCTCTTGGAGTGTGCACCCAGCAACTGGGTGCATCACGGATCACAGTTAATGGCCGATAACAGCGGCCGTTTACCACATGATCGCTCCGTCAAATGACAGAGCGATCACTTGTAAAGAAACCGGTGTCATGTCCGGTTCTTCTTTCCCCTCCTCGTACCAATCGGTACAGTGCGAGGGGAGAGTTCAGATGCAGCAGCGTGTTTCGTCACTTCCGGACGTCATCTGAGTGACATGTGCGTTCCACGCACCGGAAGGAGCCAGGAAGCGAGTAAACCAGCTGTATACAGCGAGCGCTCTGGAAACACCTCCTGGGAGACGGGAATACAGGCACAGTGCACTTTACAAATGCTCTACTCTTTGTTATATCTGGTACGCAGTTGATAAGGGGTGAGTTATTTTACATGTCAATAAATAAAATTTCTTTACCAATATTACGCTATATGGGCATGTTATTTTCTCCCCCTATGTATGATACAACATTAGTGTTAGCGACATCTGGTGGTTGGATAGAGGAGACGAAAAGCTATCAAAGATAACAACATAAAGGCTTGTGTTTGCTGGAATTGTGGTGAGTGCAATCTCACTGGGGGTTACCCCTGATTACTCTTGGTGAAAGAAACTCTTCATACCCACAGACTACAATCTTTTTTGAACTTTCCTAAATCTTCTTTAACAATTGGTCTTATTTAAATGTGTCTTGACATCTGACACATAGCGCTGCTGCAATAAGGAATCAGAGACTTGGCATCGTTTTAGTTATGCTTTATTGCTTATTCATATAAGAGACATACATTGTCTCATCTACAAAAATGCTACCTGACAGCAAACTTTCACAAATCCATTATAAACCTTTTCCATTGCTGCTTTTCTGCCTGAATTCTTAATATAACAGGTACCTGCATTGAGGTTAACTCATCAACATTTTCTGCCAATATTGAAAAAATTTCACCCAAGAATAGCATAACTGGTGAGCAATGGTTGGGGGGGTATAGAAAATAGTATTTCACTAAGGAAAAAAATGAATTTAAAGCAATTCTTAACATAGTTAGCCACAAACCATAAAATGCCGGGGGTACAGGACTACGAGACAGATGACAATTTTGTAGAGGCCTGGAAAGCTGTAACATGTATAAATCTTGGGAGAAAACATTGATACATAGACCTCAGAGATTATACTAGCTATTGGAACATCAAGGTAGGGGTTTATTAAAAAAGAAAAGATCAAATGACCACGTGTACCAGGCAAGGATCATAGCAGCTACCAGAATCCTGTCAACTCTTGCAAGGACAATCTGATATATACCCACCTGTCGTTCTCAGAAAGATGTCTGCAGATACAGTTGATTGAAATGAATCACCTTTAGAAAGCTGTCCAGTCAAAGTAAATGCATATCTATTCCGTAAACTTTATTGCCAGAAAACTTTCACAAGCTTTCACTTCCCACAACTGGGAAACAAAGAGAAACAATGTCACTGCCACTCTGTGCATTATTTAGCAAGATATTTATTAAAGAACATTACATCGCTGACAGACTTCTGGAATCCCACATCTCCTACTAAATTAATATCTACAAGAGTTTGAAAGATGAACAAGCATATTTATTTAAAGCATTGTGTTTCTAGAGATTAGTACTCTTTATCAAGATATGTATTTTGTGTCAGGAGATTTAAAGCAACAAAGCCAGACATGTGCATTACTTTCCTTTGTGTGCCAAATTCTGTCTGGCAGAAGATGGCAATCAAAGCTATTTAATCACTGCAAATGATGTGCAGCACATACTCTTTGTGCATTTCCAACTTTATTATAGCTATGTGCATAAGTTGATGCACTCCCAACTTCTGTGTTTATTTCTACAGAAATACTGACTAGGGCACAAGAGTGAGTTTATGTTTTAGTTCCTCATTGTATTTTAATGACTTCATTGTGGTCCCAGTGCAATCTTGTCACATGCATTTGACATGCATTAGGAAATTGCAAATAATTTTTTTTCTGCAAACACTGGGCTTGATTTACTAAAACTGGTGCACTCTTTAGAATCTGGTACAGCTGTGCATGGTAACCAATCAGCTTCTAATCTTAGCTTGTTCAATTAAGCTTTGACAATAAGCCCACATTCACATCGGGCCGTTTTGACATGCAATTTGACGGCAACGGCACAGTCCGAATCAGTGCAACGCCGATTTTTGCTGAGCCACACCGATTCCCAAAAGTAGTTCCTGTACTACTTTTGGTGACTTCGAGGGTGATTTCAATAGACATCTGTGCAGGAACCCGCACAAATGTCTCTGATGTCTCTGAAATTGCTCCTAAATACGGACTGACATGCAGGTTTGAAATTGCGCGAGTTCAGATGAACTCGCACAATTTCAAACCCCCATCAGTGTAAACCTAGGTTTAAACCTAGAACCACTAAATATGTGCGGCGCTATTTCAACATATACAATAGAGTGCTCAAAGTGCTTAAATCAATAATAATCTTAATAACTTAAATGAGAAAAAATAATAAAATCATATACGTGAAAGTGCTATAAATCTCATGCTAAAAAAATTAGTACTTATACATCCAATCACAAAATAAAATGTGTTTAGCAAGTGCTTCAACAGTTCATAAACTCATGATTTGTAGTGCTGCAAGTACTTATACATCCATTCACAAATAAAGTTCATGCATTGTAAAAAGTGCTCAGTGCTTCAACAATTCATAATGTTGTGCTTCAAGGTGCAACCACTCTGTGCTCTCCTCCCTTGTGTCCCCACTTACCAGAACGGTAAGTTATCAGCACCTGTTTTAACAGAATCAAACAACTTCTCTATTGAACACATCATCATTTTTCTAGGTAAACATTTTTCTAAAGGTGCTATTGACATGAAATTTTCACCACATGTCGGTATCAACCCATGCAATACAAAGAAACCAAAACAAATGCATTCATAAATTAAGTTATGTATAATAAAATGGAATGTCACAGGGAAAAATGTATTAAATACTTCATACAAAATCCTTTTTTTGTAATGACAGCTTTGAGACACCTCCTGTATAGAGAAACTAGTCACATGCATTCCCCAGGTGTGATTTTGGCCTATTTTTCCACAAAACAGTCCTAAAATCTTGAATGTTCCATAAGCCTCTTCTATGAAATCTGAGATTTTCTTTCGGATTCAAGTCAGGTAATAGGCTGGGCCATTCTAGCAGCTTTACTTTCTTTCTTTGAAATCAATTGAGAGTTTCCCTGGCTTTGTGTTTGGGATCATTGTCTTGCTGAAATTTCCACCCTCATTTCATCTTCATCATCCTGGTAGCAGATTTTTATCAAGAATGCCTTGGTACATTTTTCCATTCATCCTTCCTTCAATGACATGAAGTAAGCCAGTACTGTATGCTGAAAAACAGCCCCACATTATGATGTTCACACCTCCAAACTTCACTGTTGGTATGGTGTTTTTGGGTAGATGTGCAGTACCATTTGACCTCCAAACATAATGTATTATGGCATCCAAAGAGTTTAATTTTGGTCTTATCTGACCAGACTATATTATCCCAGTATTTCACACGCTTGTCTAAATGTTGTGCAGCAAACTTTAACCAGTTCCGGACCAGCCGCCGCAGTTATACTGCGGCAGGTTGGCTCGGCTGGATGAAGCGTGGTAGCTGTACATCAGGCGCGCGGACACCTAGGGGGCGTCCCCTAGGCAGGTGCGACAATTAGATTTGCTTCAGAACCAATCAGTCCCCAAGCCAATGATTTCTGGCCTGGACCTGCTGATCGGTCCTGACTAATTAAATCCTCCCCTGCCCGTGATTACACTTATAAGTGATGTCATCTCCTCCCCTCGTGGAACTCTTTTCCGTTCCAGAGAGAGGAGAGAAGACATCTCAGAGTAAGTTTCACCAACACTACACTGACACAGTACACATAGGCACACTTGTCACCCCCCGATCACCCCCAATCACCCCCCAGTTAACCCCTTCACTCCCTGTCACTGTGTCACCCAGTGCAATGTTCATATTTTTTTATCACTGTACTGGTGTAATTTGTGACAAAAATCAGTGTTAGGGAACTTAGTGGTAGGCCCAGATAGGTCTAGGGACCCCCCCTTAACCTCCCTAATAAAGGTTTAACCCTTTGATTACCCACTATCACCAGTGATCATGGTATTAGTGTCACAGGTGACGCTGGTTAGTTATTATTTTTTTATAGTGTCAGTGCACCCGCCATATATTACCTACATAAAGGTTTAACCCCCTGATCACCCGGTGGGTGATATCAGTTAGATTTTAGCATCAATTAGGGTCTGCGTCGCCCCAGGCAGCGTCAGATTAGTGCCAGTAGCACTAACACCCACGCACGCACCTTACACCTCCCTTAGTAGTATAGTGTCTGATCAATATCTGAACTGATCAGATCTATACTAGGGTTCCCAAAAATGCAGTGTTAATGGGATCAGCCCAGATACCTGCTAGCACCTGCATTTAGCCCCTCCGCCCAGCCCAGCCCACCCAAGTGCAGTATCAATCGATTACTGTCACTTGCAATACACAAAACACATAACTGCACCATTCGCAGAGTCAAGCCTGATCCCTGCGAACGCTAACAGTTTTTTCGGTAGTGTTCGAAGCAGTCGCTGACAGTCAGGTGCTTTTTTTTTCCTTTGAGTCACACTAGTGTACCAGTAAATTTAGAGGCCAAAATGTCCAATCAAAGGTACACTAGTGAAGAGGCCTACACGTTTCTCTGCCTGACAGATGAGAGTGAAGAGGAAGTCGCCCATCTGTCCAATTCTGGCTCATAATACGAACCAGAAGACAGCAGCAGCACCCTGACATAACTCTGATGACGGAGTAGTGGTCCTTGCCAAGGTCAGGTGTACCCGACCCCATTCTTTTGTTGTTGTTGAGGTGCAAGAACCACAGGGCTCTTGTATGGAACAGAGAGCAAGCACTAGTGCCACTCATCTTTCTGGTGAACTGGCAAGCACCACCGGCCTAGTACATTCCGGTCGTAGTCAAACCAGCACTGCAGTATTACGTGGTGATGTGGAGAGTCCCATACATGCAGTTCAAGCTGGTGAGGTGGTTAGCACAACTAGTGTCCCGCAGCCACCAAGAAGACAAAAACAGGCCCGTCGAGCCCATAGTGCCCTTCCTGCTGCATTTGCCAATCAGAATTGGGAGTCCACCACTTCTGCAGTACCCGTACTTTCCCCATTCACTGGCCAACCCGGAATTCAGGTGAATTGCCACGGAAGATCTCTATAGATCTATTGTGGACAAAAGCAATTTGTATGCTGGTCAATTCATCACCGGTAATCCCCAGTTGATCCTTGCCAGAGATTGGAGACCTATTACGGTCTCCGAATTTAAGACCCCTCCTGGGCCTATCCCTCCTCATGGACATTACTAAAAAGAGCGAGTTGCGGTCATATTGGTCCACTGACCCAATTAACCATATGCCAGTGTTCTCTGCCTCCATGACCACGACACGATACAAGCAGATCTTGTGGTTCATGCATTTCAATGACAATGAACTCTGTCGTCCTCGGGGTGACCCTGGATACGATCGGCTCCACAAAATTCGGCCCCTCGTAAACCACTTCAACCAGCAGTTTGCAGTCTTGTTTACTCCTGATCAAGTTGTCTGCATTGATGAGTCCCTGCATTAGTATGCCAGTCACTTGTCTATCAAACAGTATCTTCCCAGCAAGTGTGGCAGATATGGAGTCAAGATGTATAAGCTTTGTGACAGGGCAACAGGCTATACATATAGTTTTATGGTTTACGAAGGAAGAGATAGTCACGTGGAGCCGGAGAACTGCCCAGACTACATAGGGATTCCAGTAAGAGATCTTCACAGCCCTTCAGTTTCCTGATGGTGCTATGCCCCACCTTCCCAACGCAAATGCAGTGAGTCGGCTGCATGAGAGGCATTTCCTGTATGTTCTCCCTGGTACCCCTGCCCAAAGAACACCCCAAAGAAGATGTTGTGTCTGCAGAAAACGCGAACTTAAGCATGACACCCACTTTTATTGTCCCTCCTGTCCTGACCAAAATGATCTCTGCATCGGTAACGGTTTCAAACGCTACCACACACTAGTGGAGTATTAGCGTAGGGTACAGCACTACACAGTCCTAGGGCACATTAATACAGGGTCTCAAAAGATGAGATGACCATCACATTTTGAGAGACCCTAATCTGGAACGTTTACAGTTAACAGTTTATATAAAAGTGCAAAATAACAAAACAAAAAAAAACACACAAAAATAAAAAATAAAAAAAGGGCAAAATGGTTGTGGTTTTATTTCTCTTCTATTTTTATTGTTCTCTCTCTTATGTTAGCTCTCTATTGTCCACTCTATTGTTTGATCTCTATTGTTCTATATCTATTGTTCTCTCTCTATTGCTCCTGTTTTTTAGAACTGTAATATTTTATTTTTACTATGTTTTATTCTATTTGCTTTGCAGATATGGAAAGTCTTACTGTTTTACTGTAATATTACTTTGTTTTATTGTTAACCATCGTTTGCTTAGCAGGTACACCATTCAGCTGCAGCACAGGTTTATTTATTCTGACAGCAACAGCGTTTGCTCCCACGATACGTAAAGCTGTGACTCCAGCGCTGTAGGAGGTGATTTCACCACCACAGTTAAAAAGGAGAATATATGCCGAAGCATGGGGTGGAGGAGTGATTTGCTCCTAACATAAGGGGCGGATTGCCCCCATGCTTCGGCATATATTTTTTAGGCACAGATTGCATTAAAAAATGTTTTATTTTTTACTGTTTTATTGTATTTGCTTTGCAGATATGGTATGTCTTACTGTTATAATGTAATGTTACTTTGTTTTATTGTTAACCATCATTTGCTTAGTAGGTACACCATTCAGCTTCAGCACTGATTTATCTATCTTGACAGCAACAGCGTTTGCTCTCACAATACGTAAATCAGCGACTCCAGCGCTGTAGGAGGTAATTTCACCACCATAGTTAAAAAAAAAATTGTGCATGTATGCCCATCATTAGAAGTGGGTGAATGAAGGGCGGTATTTTAATGGTGGGCATACCCACCGATCAATCTTTTTTTCGTTCAGCCCACAGGCTGCATGAAAAAAAGAACATTACAATATATGCCCAACAAGGACCAGCAATGTACTGGTATGTTGCTGGACTTTGAGTGGTTATACCAGAATGATGCCTGCAGGTTTAGGTATCATCTTGGTATCATTCTTTTCAGCCAGAGGTCGGCTTTTATGTAAAAGCAATCCTAGTGGCTAATTAGCCTCTAGACTGCTTTTAAAAGCAGTGGGAGGTGAACATTCCCTCCTCACGTCTTCCATGGATTTCTCAGGCTCTCGTGTCCCAACAGGAAACCCAAGAATGCAGCCAGTGGTTCCACCAGCTGGCCATAGAGCTGATCGGAGACCAGAACAGCTCTAATCATCTCTATGGCCTAAGAAACCGGAAGCTACGAGCATTTCATGACTTAGGTTTCGTCGGATATAAACAGCGCCATTGGGAAATTGGGAAAGCATTTTATCACACCGATTTTGGTGTGGTCAGATGCTTTGAGGGCAGAGGAGAGATAGACCACAATTTATTTTAAAAAGAGTACCTGTCACTACCTATTGCTATCATAGGGGATATTTACATTCCCTGAGATAACAATAAACATGATAAATTTAAAAAAAAATGAAAGGAACAGTTTAAAAATAAAATAAAAAAGCAAAATTAAATAATAAAAAAAAAAAGCACCCCTGCCCCTCCGTGCTCACGAGCAAAGGGGAACACAAGCGTCGGTCTGGTGTCATAAATTTCACCATGCATGTGAGGTATCACGCGAAGGTCAGATCGAGGGCAGTAATTTTAGCAGTAGACCTCCTCTGTAAATCTAAAGTGGCAACCTGTAAAGGATTTTAACGTTTTTTAAAAATGTATGTAGTTTGTCGCCGCTGCACGTTTGTATGCAATTTTAAAGCATGTCATGTTTGGTATCCATATACTATGGCATAAGATCATCTTTTTTATTCCGTCAAACATTTGGGTGATAAAGTGTGTTTTAGTGCATTAGAATTTTAAAAAAGTGTTTTTTTCAATAAAAATGTGTTTGAAAAATCGCTGCTCAATTACTGTGTGAAAAAAAATTGCAACACCCACCATTTTAATCTGTAGGGCCTTTGTTTTAAAATATATATATAATGTTTGGGGATTCAAAGTAAATTTCTGGCAAAAAAATTTTTTTTTTCATGTAAACAAAAAGTTTCAGAAAGGGCTTGGTCTTCAAGTGGTTAGAAGAGTGGGTGATGACGTTTTTAGAAAGAAGACATCCCAAGCTATTTGCTGATATGCATGTTGAGTCCATGTAATATTTTATATTTTGCCCCAAGTTTCGGGAAAATTACATTTTTTTTGCACAAAGTTGTCACTAAATGATATATTGCTCAAACATGCCATGGGCATATGTGGAATTACACCCCCAAATATAGTCTGCTGCTTCTCCTGAGTACGGGGATACCACATGTGTGAGACTTTTTTAGGAGCCTAGCCATGTACAGGACCCCAAAAACCAATCACCGCCTTCAGGCTTTCTAAGGGCGTAAAATGGTGATTTCACTTCCTCACTACCTATCACAGTTATGGAGGCCCTGAAATGTTAAGATAACACAAAACCCACACAAATGACCCCATTTTGGAAAGTAGACACCCCAAGCTATTTGCTAAGAGGCATGGAGAGTATGTTGCAGCTTTCATTTGTTTTTGAAAATTAGGAAAGAAAATTTTTATTTTTTTATTTTTTCAATTTTCAAAACTTTGTGACAAAAAGGGAGATCTGCTAAATACTCAACATGCCTCTCAGCAAATAGCTTGGGGTGTCTACTTTCCAAAATGGGGTCATTTGGGGGGTCTTGTGCTATCTAGACATTTCATGGTCTCCAAAACTGTGATAGGCAGTGAGGAGTGAAATAAAAAATTTACGCCCTTAGAAAGCCTGAACACAGTGATTGGTGTTTGGGGTTCTGTATGTGGTTAGACTGCCAAAAAGTCCCACGCATGTGGTATCCCCATACTCAGGAGAAGCAGGAGAATGCATTTTTGGGGTGTAATTCCACATATAACCATGGCATGTGTGAGCAATATATCATTTAGTGACAACTTTGTGTAATTTTTTTTTTGTCATTATTCAATCACTTGTGACAAAAAAATATAATAAATAAATAAATACTAAAATATTCAATGGGCTCAACATGCTTCTCAGCAATTTCCTTGGGTGTCTACTTTCCAAAATTGGGTCATTTGGGGTGGGGGGGTTGTACTGCCCTGCCATTTTCGCACCTCAATAAATGAGATAGGCAGTCATAAACTAAAAGCTGCGTAAATTCAAGAAAATGTACCCTAGTTTGTAGACGCTACAACTTTTGCGCAAACCAATAAATATACGCTTATTGACATTTTTTACTAAAGACATATGGCTGAATACATTGTGGCCTAAATGTATGACTAAAATTGAGTTTATTGGATTTTTTAATAACAAAAAGTAGAAAAAATCATTTTTTTTCAAAATTTTCGGTCTATTTCCATTTATATCGCAAAAAAAAAAAAATTGCAGAGGCAATCAAATACCATCAAAAGAAAGCTCTATTTGTGTGAAAAAAAAACAAATTTTGTACCCAAACAAAAAAACAAATTTTACAACATTGCATGACCGTGCAGTTACCAGTTAAAGCAGTGCAGTGCCAAATTGTAAAAAGTGCTCTGGTGATTGAGCAGCCAAATCTTCCTGGGCTGAAGTGGTTAAACAAGCAATGGAGTCCTGCATGGACCTTTGGCAAGTTTACCACCCCTCCTTCAAATCTTGTGGTTACTAAGTTGTTCAATCATCTTCCTATACTTTATGTTTATTAATTAGTTCATTTAAATGTGGTCAGATTGTTTTGTTTTTTACTTGACCTACCTATTAAGCTGCATGTGCTTAACGGACACCTTTGGATCATAAGCACTGTTACTTTCTCATTCACTACATTCAAAATAATGAACCTATTAGGATAATTATAGACTAAAACTTTTCTTTGGATAAAGGTGTGTGGGTTAGAACACATGTCAGGTGTTTACTGCTCTCTGTGTTCCTTTTAAGGAAATTCACTCTTTATTCTTTAATGATGTGTCTGAGCCACTGAGAAATGGTGAAAAGAGAAACTGACTCCCCTTTGTGGGGACCATCTAAGAAGTCAGAAAGAGAGTCAGTCTGTCAGATGGAAGCACTGTCTGTTAAGTAAATCCACACAGCATGAACTAAATCCAGTTAGAGCAGAGAAATTGCTTACTGATGTACTGGAGCTTTTCTAAGAGATGGAAGAGCAATGTCCTCCTGATTAAGGTGGAGCTGAAAAGTTCAAGGCACACTTACAGGTCTAGAAAAGTAAGCTTTAGCAGGAAAAGATGTAGTCCTTAAGATCATAAGAGTGAACCATGATCTGTGTGAGCCACTGAGAAATGATGAAATGAGAAACTGGCTCTCTTTTGCGGGAACCAACGGGGAAGAAATAAAGAGAGTCATTTTTTCAAACGGAAGCAGTTGTAGGGTAAGCCCACACTGCAGGAGTGCAATTCAGACAATGAAGATGTACTAGAGCTGGACAAAGAGGAATGGCCTGTACACACGATCGGACATTCTGACAACAAAATCTATCAGATTTTTTCCAACAGATGTTGGCTCAAACTTGTCCTGCATACACACGGTCCCACAAAGTTGGTCAGAAATTCTGACCGTCAAGAACGCAGTGACGTACAACACATACGACGAGCCGAGAAAAAATGAATTTCAATAGCCAGTGCTGCTCTTCTGCTTGATTCCGAGCATGCGTGGCACTTTGTGTGTCGGAATTGTCTACACGCGATCGGAATTTACGCGATCGGATTTTGTTGTCGGAAAATTTTATAGCCTGCTCTCAAACTTTGTGTGTCGGAAATTCCAATGGAAACTGTCCGATGGAGCCTACACACGGTCGGAATTTCAGACAACAAGCTCCGATCGCACATTTTCCGTTGGAAAGTCCGACCGTGTGTACAGGGCAATAGAAGAACAATGTGATGATTAGGGGGGAAAGTTGATACAACCATAGGAAGGAAGGAGGCTGTAGGCCTTAAAACCACCTTATCTTTGTGTAAGACCAGAAAGGGTTCTTTACAAGACAAAACTGCCAGCTCAGACACATGCCATGCCGAGGCACCTTGTGAGTAAGGTTGGAAAGGGCAATATTCCTGATAGGTTCAAAAGGCAGTCTTTGGAGTGCCTACAGAACTATATTCAAATCAGTCACAGGTGGTTGCACAGGAGGAGCTACATGAAAGACACCCTGTACAAACAGCTAGCCACTGAGAAATTGTGAAATGAGTAACAGGAAGACAAAAAGACATCTTTCAAACAGAAGTAGTGGCTGTGAAGTAGACTTTTGTATACCCTGTACAAAAGTCTAATCAAAGAATGCAGGGCTCGAAGAAAGATCACAAGTGCCAAGTTTTGTTCTTTGATGGTACTAAGAGCCAAATGTTTATCCAGGCTTTATTGCAAAAAAGGTCAGAATTCATCGTATAGAGTGTTTTCTCTCCTACCACATGAAGAAAAGCCTTCCATGTGCAATGCTAAACCTTGAGGGAGGTAGACTTTCTATCTTTTAACAGGGTTGGAATTACCAATCCTTCTCCAAACCTGGACTTCAACAGCCAATCTGTTAAAGCCAGCAACCATAAAGCAGGGTGGTAAACCAATCCTCTTGGACTGTAGAGTCTGAGTGGAGAGTCTGGAGTTTTTCTTGAAGAAGAAATATTCTGTCTTGAGCCATATACAGAATGAAACCCAGATACTCTAACAGACTTCTAAAGATCTGGAATCCAACCAAACCTTTTTAAGGTTGGGACAGTCTGCAGTTGTCAGAGAATCTAATTGACCAGACTGTGTGGACTGCACAGAGGAAACCCAAAACACATATAAGTGAAATAATGGTGTTTAATAAATAAGTGACAAATAAAGAAATATAAACAGTGCAAAACCAACACAACAAACCCACTACAAACAACAATATATACAAGGAAATGGAGATACCGTAATCGTAAACAAAGCCAGGCCAAGGTCATACACAGGGAGATCAAACCAGCAGGACAGGAAGAGGGTGGATGGATGGGATACAGGGCAGGGATCCAAGGTAACCAGGAACAGAGGGGATAGGCTCAGGATAGGGATGGGATCAGATCAGGTCAGGTCAGGACAAGGCAGATGCAGGCTCAAGGTCAAAGTAACGGGCAGCAAGGTTAGAGTGCAGGGAGAGAGATACCAAGGCAAGCCTATGAG
This sequence comes from Lithobates clamitans, assembly GCA_037952925.1. Lineage (NCBI taxonomy): Eukaryota > Metazoa > Chordata > Amphibia > Anura > Ranidae > Lithobates > Lithobates clamitans. Next base: position 5,559,927 of record JBBGZY010000787.1, on the reverse strand, counting down.
GGCTTGCCGGGTATTTATAAGGCTGGTAATTGACCTCATGTCACAGCTGAGCGCAGTGTGTGTTGTCTGCTCCATACTGCCAGGATCCATCCGCTGGTGGACATCAGTACTGCGGCCAAAAGATGAAATGACATCAGCAGGGAAATATTCTCCTGACAGTTCAACACTGCCAGGAGACACCTGCTGGTGGACCCCAGTACTGCATGCCAAATGGTATATCTTACCAGCGGATGGACCCTTTCCTGACAGCAGTACACTGTTGGATGCTGGATGACTGTTCCTTTGTAAGAGGTAAATCAGATAACCCATAATGGAAATGTCCTGGGAGCCTTCAGCAAGGGGGCCCGTACTTTGGTGAAGACTGGGGACATGGAAGACAGACCAAACAGCAGGGTCACAAACTGGTTGTTTTTATTGCCCACGGCAAAACAGAGGTAGCAGTGATGTGTTATGAATATCAGGACATGCAATTACCTATCCTCGATGTCCACAGAGGCTAGAATGTCTAAAGGATTCAAATGCTCCAAACCTGTCCAAAACCTCCTGCAGGCAGCACCATAACCCAACTGTCTGTGAATCCTGTCTTTGAATGAACAAGGAAGAAAAAAAGTTTTAGCTTTAGATATACTTTAAGGTTTTTGCCTTAAGGTTATCTTATGTTATGATACCCCATGCACTGCCTAATTGTCTGAAAACAACACTTTTATATTCTGATTATTGTATACTTTGTTAGAGTGTACAAAGGTCCAGGATATCCAGGGTATATTAAAAACCAACAAATGCACTGATTCACACCTAATTTTTCTTAATATGTAAACTCAGAATATTGCATGAAGACAACATTAGCTATAATGTCCAAAGGCAATGCAAAAATCTATAAACTAGAAAATGTAAACTTTTTGTTAAATCAAGTCTGTTACTGTACATATGGAACATTGTTTCATTGGGTTGTTTATTGACTGAAATATAGATTTTTTTTTTTTAATTCGATGAAGAGACATACTGTACAGTGCATAATTAGTCATCTAAATATAATCAAATCAAAGTGCAATCAGGATAAGAAAGAATGTATGTTTAGCAGGCAATCAGGCAAAATCAACACCACTTCTATGTACAATTTCAAACAGCAATCACACTATTAAAATTACATATAAGCTGTAATTGAGTGAGCACATGGAGAACGAAAAAAACATTTATATATACAGTTGTTATATAAGTTTATAGTTATATATATGTATATAGTTTGTGAATTCTGTGAACTAACTCCATTACACATGTAGATGGAGCTGAGTCCAAACACCAATGACCCTATAGAGGTTGCATGCACTGCTAAGGCAATAGCTATGCCCTTGATATCTTGGTTTGTTTAAATGTGATAATCCAAAGAGACACGTGTATCCCACATTTTGCCATTTCTCATTTGGCTCCATTTTGTCTTAGTGACAAATAGGTGCCATTTTGAAATTAGTCAACCTGCACTCTGTTGTCTAGTTGATAAGTTGGCCTCGGGGACTTGCATAGTATTAGTGTTACACATCATAGATAATTTGCAACACTGTTTTCAATCTTTTTCCTTGGAGCCCTCGCTACATTGTATGGCATGGGGACATTAATCATGAACTTGCCCTTTTTCAGTCATGAAGTTTAATGGAAGTCAAGGTAACCTGCTCATAGTTTCCTGATGCATTTATCAAGGCTGGGTACACAACCACAATTTTATGGCAGGGATTTTTTGTAACACATCAAATGCTAGCTGACATTCGTTGCACAGGGTGAAGCCGAAAGGATCTGTGGGATTGAAATGAGATGCAACTCTTGACCCAGCCAATGTGACTCTCCAACAAATATACAATGATGTAACATTTACTTTTTACATTGTTTTATTCAAGATTTTTTTTTTATTTTGATTGGGTAACTATAATAAAAGCAGAAGCACAGTGGAGAAACTTTATAATGCGGAACTTGATAAGGCAAAGAACAGCTTTAGTCGAACAACTAAATACACAGTGGCAACATTTTGCAAATAAATGCACATCTCCTGTGAGTCACTCACTCCTGCTGTAGGTGACAACACATTTCACAGCCTTTGTGCCATTGCTTGACCTTCTGCTTACTCCATAGTCTGTAATACTGTGTGGCGACTAATATTCTTAGTCCCATCCCCCTGTAAGTAAAGTTAAAAGCATTTCCCTTCTTCCCGCGGGCTTACCAAACAGAGGCACAACTGCTAGCCTAATTTCAACTTTCTGTGGGCGTTTGACAACCATGTATTATAAAATCTAATTTAGGATGATTAGCAGAACTGAAAAGGTATTTCATAAAGGTTGCAATGCATATATAAAGTAACTAAAGAGTGCTGTTTTCACTAAGTTATATGAATAAAAATGTATTCTAGCCTATATTTTTACAATTCACTAATCTCTAACACTTTTGGCTCTAATTATAAAAAAAATAGCTGCGTTAATGTTTTATCATTTGCATGGACATCACGGAAAATACCTGTAATGTTTGTAATGTATGTAAGGTCAGTTTCACTTTCACTTGTAACATTCATTACATTAATCCTTAACACTAAATAACCTTAAGCCTGTACACATGGGCCTTATGTTGGGAGACCTTCAGCCCTTGTGTATGTCAGCCAGTCTAACAGAAGCTGGCCACTTGCCTGGCATCTGTCGGATGAGCATGCTGGAAAACCAGCAGCAGGCCAATGGCTGAGTGCGCTGACCGGTGTGTTCTGGCGGGGGGGGGGACATAACAACTCAGTGGGGGAGATCACTGTATTAACATCAGATCATTAGTACAATGACTCCAACTGGAGCTGTCAGGTTTTTTTTTTTTTTACCAGGCTTTAAGAACATTGAATCAGAAGAGGTAAAAAAACATCTGACCAATAGAGAGAATAACCTATCACTCTTGGCTATGAACATTTGACCTGAAGAGGAAATAACATGACAAAGACATCTGCTAAGTTTATGGACATTCCTGTGCTCGCCATTGCCAGTGTAATGAATCAGCTACACAAAAGTGACACAATGTTGCAGACAGAACACTATTATTTAACTTAGGTGATCTGTAAACAGTTTTAAATCTGTAAACTTGCCAATCAACAGAGTTTCATCACTGCAACATTATATCAATTCTGTATAGGCATTTACTCTCTGCAGTAGATGACTCCTTACACTTAAATATATATGATCATCGACTCCATCTTGTGGTTATAACATAGTATTTTCCTGATTTAGTCTAACATTCAAACTGGAAATAAAATAACCTAATAAAATGTAACTTGCCCCCATTCGCACAAAATATACAGATTCCCGGGATGAACAGCTCTGCCATTTTGTTTATAAATACACCCCTTTGTTTTACATTGCAGAGACCACTCTCATTTTGTTTTCTCTTCTATTCGAATGTTCTTAACCTATAGTGTTATAGGGTTATTTTCTATATTGGTCAAATGTTCTTTAACTTTTCTGGTCAAGTGTTCTTAACCTCCCTGGCGGTATGATTATTTCGGATTTTAGGTGCTGAAAGCGGTACCATTATTTTGCATGGAAATTTGGCGTTTTATATTGTAGGTCTGTAATTCTTAACAATAACACACTTAAATCTGTCCAAACAAGAGTCTAGTAGATATCCTGGGTATGATAAAGTTTGAAACACAAAGACATAAATTATAATATAATAAATAAAAATAAATAATTAAAAAAAATAAAAATAAATAGTAATAAAATAAATTTCCCCACGATTCACTATCGCTCAATTCTGCAAGTGTTCTAATTTACTATCGCTGTTTTCTAGCTGATCTAAAGCCATTTTTGACGTAAAGGGACACTTTTTGGTTGCTATGGACAATCTCCAGTTTCCAGGCAGAAAGAACAGTATATATCACATAAAACTGCATGCAGGGCATTGGCCAAAGCACTGGGGACAAAAGGGATGTGAAATTATTTCATACAGTACTGTAATCTGTAAGATTACAGTACTGTATGTGTTATGATTTTGACATTTTTTTGAATTTGCCGCCAGGCTCCGCCCCCGTGCGTCGCGACGCTCGCAGGGAACGGAGCCTGGCACAGAGAGGCTTCGGGCAGAGGATGGAGCCCGCGGACACTGCGGGGGACATCGCAGGATCCCGGGGACAAGGTAAGTAATGCCACACCAGGATCGTGCGTGAGTGTGGCTCGGGGTTACCGCTAATGGTCCTGATTTTTAACCCCGAGCCACACTCGGGAAAACCGCCAGGGAGGCTACGGTTGTTTTCTCTTAGGATCAAATGTTAAGGACTGTTACATTTGCCCTGTGAAAGGTATAGAAACTGGCCTTTTTACAAGTTTTAGGGGGGCTAAACTTTGACTTTTGCACAAATGCTGAGACATTCACTCTGCAAATGTTTTCTAAAGACTTCTCCCAGTGACATTGATATTTTTTACTTTTAAGCGCTTCCGACCTGGCCACTGTACATAAACGGCCAGGTGGGACAAGTGCCATTCTGACATAACCATATGTTCTGTCAGAATGTAGGCAGCATGCGGCCTCGTTGCAGTGGCGCAATCCCATGATGGCCGTGTCCCTTGATTTCCCTGATTAAAGCAATAGGTGGTTCAACAAAATACTGAAACAAGGGGGTGATCCTTTTTTCAACTCAGTGATTCTGTTTCTTAATGTTTTTTTTTTTCTGATATGTGGGTGTTATATCTTTCACTTGGACTTTATAAGTTGCACTAGCAAATACAGCTGAATAAAACAACAAATTTGTCTGTCTTTGTTTCAGGCTGTAAAGCAACAAAATAACCAAAGCTGATATCTTATGATGAATCCCCTAGACATTGCTTTCCATTTAGCTTTTTGCATAGAGAATTTAAATCTTCATTCATCTGTAACATTTTCTTACACTTATAATCTAACAAAACAAATGTTGATATTTTAGTCAAAATTCACATATTGGCTAAGCAGTCACAAAGAGTTTGGATCAGTGCTTTAACAAAGACCATTCCCAGTGCCCTATTTCAATGCATTCCCATATTTGTTGATGTTTTAATGATAATCTGTCACTTTGGTTCAACTGTTGGAGTGCTAAGTGTAATCATGTGTAAGATTCTGTCCCGGGCCTTCTCCGCTTCCCCCTGTGACAGAGGTAAGGTGTGGGGATTGGTACCTAGTACTTCACCCAGGGAAGAAGGGGAAGATATGGGTCACTGCAAAGATAAGTATAGATGTCCTCCTTTTACAAGTGACCCTGTACTGACAGGATATCTTTAAACATTGGGACAGATGAGTGGTAAATTTTGCCAGGTGAAGAAGTCACAAAAGGCTATCCATACTGTATGTTTCTACCTTTTGTTGGATAATTGTAATTGCAGTGTAGAGGTGCACATTGCTGTTTGTCATGCATCACTTGTCTAAGGAGTTTCTAGATTTGGTACCACAGAATCACTATGGCGGAATTTATTTATTAACAGGTGAAAAACAGAGATGCAAGTATACTTTTGTTGAAGTCAGTGTCAATAAGGTAGATAAGGTAATGCCTTTCCCTAGAGTGAGAAAAATAGATTTTTGTGTATGAGGGGGTGAAGATGGTTGGGGCATTATATCAAAAGGGTTGTAAACCCTCATGATTTTTCACCTTAATGCATTCTATGCATTAAGGTGAAAAACCTTCTGTAGTGCTGCAGCAGCCCCCCCCCCCATTTTTACTTACCTGAACGATGTCATCCTCCGGACGGGAACGAGCACACCGACTCTAGCTGGTGTCTCGTGTCCTGATTGTATAGATTGATAGCAGCGCAGCCATTGGCTCCCACTGCTGTCAATCAAATCCAACGACTCTGCGCCGGGGGTGGGGCCGAGTCCTGCATTCTGCGTGCCCACAAGGGGGTCCACCTTAGGAGAGCCTTCTCCAATGTGGACACTCGATGCGGGGAGGAGCCACCAGCACCGCTGAGAGACCCCAAAAGAGGAGGACTGGGGCCACTCTGTTCAAAATAAACTGCACAGTGGAGGTAAGTATGACATGTTCGTTATTTAAAAAAAAAAAAAGGGTTTACAACCCCTTTAAAAGTTTCACACGGTAAATAACCTAGGGCTGGCCCTGTTTAGTGTGTAGTAAGTGGGTTTCTGTTACCCTCTTTCATTTTGAAACAGTAGAGGACTACAGAAACGTCTCTAGGTTATGAAGCAATACTTTTAGAGGCCCCTAACCTTCCTATGTGACAGACCATCATAGGTTCTCTTGAAGTCTTCTTCAATCTTGAGGTTACAACCTACTCCAACAATTCTGCTACTGTTGCCAGATAACTATTGAAGGGGCCATTTCTCATAACATTTAAAATCAGCTTAAAAGCTACACCTACCTAATAATACCAATTCTAATAACAAAAAATTATTATTTATACAAATCAGCATCATGTCTATGGTCCTGAAATGTAGATAAAATGTAAGTTGTTTCAACTAAAGCTAAAATTAGACAGGCGCATCTGTTTTTCAATGGATATTTCTAAATGCACACTATAACTTTACATAGAGAAGACAACAGTCACAGATAGAAATAAGCCTTTTCCCATTGTGGTTATTGTAAAATGTGTATACCAAATAGCCACTTATACATGACATTGAATTGCAATAGAAAAAGAAAAAAAGAATTGAGAAACAACTAACCAGAAATACAAGGCGATGATTCCTTTGTATTGTAGCACTGACATTCTTTCATATTCTTCCATTTCTGCTTCATTCTTTATTTTATTACGCATGTAAACAACTTACTTTCACAATTTAATTTCCCATCAAGAGATGTCAATCTGACAATATGGTTATCTATGTTCTGTTCTGAGAAGGTCTGCAGAAACATTACCATAGCAACCCGACTGTAGGCCTTGAAAATTTGTGCTCAACAGTGCAATGTTGCTAGAAAATTTAACAGGTAAGATCCACAAGTGTTTTATTATCTGAGAACTAGAGTTTGTTTTAATATATTGTTACAGTATAACAAATATTTAGTTCATCTAGCCAACATTATCAGTCACCAGCTCCGGGCAAGCCTTAGCAGTTGATAGGTACATTAGTGCATGTGTGTTTATGTACCCCCCACACTACCTTTTTCGTTGCAGTTTTCGCTTTCATTTTTTTTCAGTTAAAAAAAGACAATACTTTTCCGTGCATTTAAAGCCAACTATATCACCCATAGCAACAAAATTGAACATGAAAACACAGTTAAATGGGGACTCCGGTAATATAATTACAGTACCAGGATGTAAGCGCTGTACATTTCAGCATGGTACTTTCAATGCAAAAACACACATGTGAATTCAAAGGGAGCACCCAAGCCTCTGACCTTTACTATATCACTAATACTTATTATCACCCTAACTTTTAACCTCCCCCCACCTTCAACATAACAGTTACATTTAAACCTTAGCACTTAAAGTGCATCTAAAATCAAAACTTTTTTAAGTCAATGATGTGGGTTAGAACCTCTGCTATGCTTTTAGTGTAGTCTCCATCCCTTCCGGGGGAGATTCTCCCTCCCTATTTGATCTGATAACCATAATCACTGGGACTAAAAATGTGAAAACTTTGAGTTGTCGCCAGAACACAAATGTGTGGAAAATATTCCAATGGGAACATTTGCGCTGGTCTCAAAACAGAATTCTCTCACTTTGAAAAGATTTCTCTTGACCTCATGTTAAGTCTACAGGACTGGACGTAAAGGGAAATCCACATAACAGAGCAAAGATGATAAAAAAAGATAGAAAAATAAATCAATAACAGGGGTTTTAACCATTTCCCACTCAATCAGAAAAGGAAAAACAAGTTTTGACTTTACATCCACTTTCAACCACCTGCTAATACTTAAGCCTCAAACTTTAAAATTACACCTAGCTCTGAACCTCACATTATACTGAACATTAGTCTTTAACAGCTTCCCACCCAGCCACTGCATATAAACAGCCGGGTGGGACAAGCGTTGACCTTGTGACCACTGTGTCCACCGGATACGGGACTTTCCTGATCCAAGAACTGAGTACCAATCGCAGCAATCACATATCCAGTAGTAAACATGGCTGCCATTCATACAGCCATTTAGTTGCAGCCAGCCATTATCTCACAGTAGTACAATGTCATCAGACCAGGGCTACCAGTAAGTGTCTTTAATTATCAGCGCACCAGTCATTGTTCCCAATTACCACCTTCCACTCACAGTGTCCCTTATCACCTCCACACCACTCACAGTGTCCCTGATCACTGCCACACCAGTCATATTCTCTCTAATTACTTGCACACTAGTTACAGTGACCCTGATCACCCCCACACCAGTCATACTCTCTCTAATTACTTGCACATCAGTTACAGTGTTCCTGATCATTGCCACACCAGTCATATTATCCCTGATCACCACCACACCAATTACAGTGTCCCTGGTCACCTCCACACCAATTACAGTTACACCAGCGTAGGCCTGATTGTCGCCACACCAGTCCCAGTGCCACCTGACCAGTGCATCCAGCAACAAAGTTCCTGATCATTGCCACATCAGTGCAATGTTGCCTCTGCCTACTGCCTGTACTGAACCTGGCCTATTTATTGACCACTGTTCTGCCTGTTGCCTGGATCACTCCTTTGCCTGTTTGCTGACCATGTCTCTGCATGCAGTCTGAACTGACTCATCTGCATGTCTCACTGACTATGTTCCTGCGAGGCCCCAGTCCCGGCCATTCCCTGCGGACAACTGTACTCCTAGAACAACTTATTTTCTTTAGCCTCCCGTACTTCCTGGTCAGTGAACATAACATTCCTGGGCACAGCCATGCACCCGTAGGTTAGGCTTGCTTGGCTTATAGGAACTAGGACTGCTATAGGTGACCCTACACTAAGCTATATTCCATGACCACTCATATATAGTTGACCATTATAGTACAGGTCTTGATTTAAATGGTTGATTTGTGTAATGCACAAGATACATTTTCCGGTATGTAATCAATCCAAAAAGTGAAAAAGTCTCACACATATGGCATTGTCATACTTATAAGAAGTAGCAGAATCTGTTTTGGGGCATAATTTTAAGTATGCCTATGCTGTGTGCGAGAAATACATTAAATTGACAACTTTGTGTAAAATATTAATTTTAAATTTTCTTTCTGCATTTTTCCAAAAACTTGTTGAAATTGAAATCTTCAAAAGCCTCACTATGCCTTTTAAAAAATACCTTGGGGTGTTTACTTTTCAAAATGTGGTCATTTTGTGGGTGTTTCAACTGTCCTGGTGTTCCAGAGCCTCGAAAAATGTAATACTCAGGAAATTAGATGCAATATTTATCCTGCTAGAATGCCTGAAGGTACTCCTTGGGCCCTTCTATGCATCTAGGCTGTGAAAAAAGTGAGAACATCAGGACCGTTCAAAAATATGTACTATAGTTTTTAGACTCTATAATTTTCACACAGACTAAATGATATACACAGATTTGGGTTACATTTACCAAATAAATTTGCAGAATACATTTTGGCTTAAATTTATGAAGAACGATTATTTATTTAAAATTGTATAACATAAACTAAGACAAATGTGTTTTTTTTTTCAAAATTTTATTGGTTATATAGCTAAAAATAAAAAAAATGTACTGGAAATACCACCAAAAGAAGCTCTATCTGTTTCAAAAATGATAAAAATTTAATTTGGGTACAGTGTTGCATAACTGAGTAATTGTCATTCAAAGTGTGAAAGCACTGAAAGCTGAAAATTGACCTGGGCAGAAAGAGGGTGAAAGTGTCTGATATTGAAGTGGTTAACAAGACGTAAAGGTAAATCTTCTAGTAGGGACACTTTTACTGAATACAACAGTCCCGTCACATGATCCTGCTCCCCTATGACGACCAGGTCTGCTATAGGGGAGAGGAGGGAATATCAACAACGTACAAGCTATAGCAAGCTCAGTCACTGGTCCAGGTTTTACAAGCAGCTGTCGAGCCTGAAAGGGGATAAGTATACAAATCTTTCTTACACAGGTAATTAAGCACGGGTGTTGGGGGACAGTTTTAAGAATAGTTAGGTTTATCTCAGAATTCAACTTTAAATAGAACAACAGTAAACCCTTCATCAGTGTCACCTACCAGTGCTACCTACTAGTGCCCATCAATGCCTCCAATCAGTGCAGCCTCCTCATCACAGCCTCCTCATCAGTGCTCACCAGTGCTGCTTCATCAGAGCCCATTAGTGCAGCCTATCAGTGCCCATCAATGGCCATCAGTGCCACCTCATCAGTGCCCATCAGTGCAGCCTATCAGTGCCCTGTAGCGCAGCCTCATTAGCGCACATCAGTGAAGGAGAAAAATAACCTGTTTGCAAAAAACAAACTATGAAAAAGTTTTTTGTTTTTCTAAATTTTATATATATATATATATATATATATATATATATATATATATATATATATATATATATATATATATATATATATATATATATATGTATATACGTATGTGATTCTGTAGCAGTAAATGTGCTATACGGCAGTCGGGAAGTGGATAAATACTTTACCAAAATATTAGGACATGGTTAAAATAAAAACAAGTGGCATGATGGGAAGCACTGCTGACTTCTTATCCTGTAACCCCACTGAAAAAGCACCCTTCATTTTCTCACCTTATTTTTCCTAAATTGGCAGCACAAACAGTTAACCGTCTACCACAAAGATGCATACAAATCAAATGCCTCAATTTCTGTTACAACCCTTACATAGCTATGAATGTTAGTAGCAGCTTTATCAGATAATGCTTTTTAGTTATAGTGGTCCTTGAAGTAACCTGTTCCCCCGATCTTTTCTATCTCAATTTTCCTTCATCATCAACAGTCTCTAGAACAGATGCTGATGAAATGGCTATATATTCTGAACACTGGAGACGAGACAGAATACTGTGCTTGATATATAACTGCAGAATACCGAGACTACAATTACAGAAAAAAGGACAGATAAGGTGAGGAAGTACAATGTATTTTAGCCTTTCGTTCAAGTTGTAAATTAGCAGAAGAATTTATCAGAGGTGCAAAATTGTATTTGATATAATCTCACATGTGGATTTTGTAGTATGTTTAAATATATAAAGGGCTCTTCTGTGGCAGAGTTTTCTGAGGACATGGCCCGTCAAACCCAATGGAAAATAACATAACCACAACTCAATCTATATAAATTAAAGATATTCTCATGTCTCTTTAGCTGTTCATTTACAAAGCACAACCCAGTTAATTAAAGTTAATAAATACTACTCTTAATATCAATTTTATATTCTTATATACTCTTAACTCCTTATAAACTTAAATACTCTTTACTCATAAAGAATATTCATGCTTCCCATGTCTGCTGGGTTTTTAAAACCCATTTTCTTTCATTTCTATACAATTCTATACCTGGACTGCTGCCCAGATTTCTGTGGAAGTGGTACCCGAAGACATCAACATTTCTATTAATTGATGTTACACTTTATGTTCTAAAGTTTTTGGACACTTGACCATTGCATGTACATTATATAGTCAAAAGTATGTGGACAAATCTCCAAGTGTTTCCAGTGTGAAATATGGTTGATTATACAGTATACAAATACATTTTAGACCATTGTGCCCTTCTTATCTTGTGCCAGCACTTCTGGGAAGACCCTTTTGTTATCCAGCATCACTGTGTTCTTGTGCGCAAAGTCAGAACCATAAAAAAAAAAAATGTTTGATTAGGAGAAACTCAAGTGGCCTGTACAAAGCCTTGATTTCAACTCTATTGAATACTTTTAGAATGAATTTGGACATCAACTACAAGCCATGTCTACTTGTCCAATCAATACTTAACTTCGCAAATGCTCTATTGGCTGAATGGGACAAAAGGTGATAAAGACTTTTCCTGCTTTCTAATTGTGCTACTGCATTGTAATCTTGTCATACAATCTTGCTGTCATGGCTCATAAAGAGGCTCGGCAGATGGTAGCTATAGCAATGGAGCAGCACCCACCGACAAGCTGGACAGGTATACAAGCAGGTCACCCTGGCTGATGACATGGGTTCACCTGAGGTGCGGGGTCTAAGCACTAACCAGTATTCACCAGAACTCCTGATCGTGGAGATGGGCTTTGCTGCATGTTAGTACCAGGTCGCGCCACCAGGAGGTGAGCAAGCCAGGGTCCAGTAGCAGATACAGTGCCTTGAAAAAGTATTCATCCCCCTTGAAATTGTCCACATTTTGTCATGTTACAACCAACAACGTAGATATATTGTATTGGGATTTTATGTGATAGACCAACACAACGTGGCACATAATTGTGAAGTGGAAGGAAAATGATAAATGGTTTTCAAAATGTTTTACAAATAAATAAATGAAAAGTGTGGCGTGCATTTGTATTCAGCCCCCTTTACTTTGATACCCCTAACTAAAATCTAGTGGAACCAATTGCCTTTAAAAGTCACCTAAATAGTAAATATAGTCCACCTGTGTGTATTTTAATCTCAGTATAAATACAGCTGTACTGTGAAGCCCTCAGAGGTTTGTTAGAGAACCTAAATGAACAAACAGCATCATGAAGGCCAAGGAACACAACAGACAGGTCAGGGATAAAGTTGTGGAGAAGTTTAAAGCAGGGTTAGGTTATATATCTAGGTTAATATCCCAAGCTTTGAACATCTCACAGAGCACTGTACAATCCACCATCTCAAAATGGAAAGAGTATGGCACAACTGCAAACCTACCAAGACAGGGCCGTCCACCTAAACTGACAGGCCGGGCAAAGAAAGCATTAATCAGAGACACAGCCAAGAAGTCCATGGTAACTCTGCAGGAGCTGCAGAGATCCGCAGCTCATGTGGGAAAATCAACTATCCACAAATCTGGCCTTTATGGAAGAGTGAGAAAAAGAAAGCCACTGTTGAAAGAACGCCATAAGAAGTCCTGTTTGCAGTTTGCAAAAAGCCATGTGGGGGACACAGCAAACATGTGGGAGAAGGTGCTCTGGTCAGATGAGACCAAAATGTAACTTTTTGACCTAAAAGCAAAACGCTATGTGTGGCGGAAAACGAACACTGCACATCACTCTGAACACACCATCTCCACCGTTAAACATGGTGGTTGCAGCATCATGTTGGGGTGCATTTCTTCAGCAGGGACAGGGAAGCTGTTCAGAGTTGAGGGGAGGTAGAATGGAGCCAAATACAGGACAATCTTAAAAGAAAACCTGTTAGAGTCTGCAAAAGACTTGAGACTGGGGCAAAGGTTCACCTTCCAGCAGGACAATGACCCTAAACATACAGCTAGAGCTACAATGGAATAGTTTAGATCAAAGCATATTCATGTGTTAGAATGGCCCAGTCAAAGCCCAGACCTAAATTAAATTGAGAAACTGTGGAAATACCTGAAATTTGCTGTTCACAGATGCTCTTCATCCAAGCTGACAGAGCTTGAGCTATTTTGCAAAGAGGAATGGGCAAATATTTCACTCTCTAGATGTGCAAAGCTGGTAGAGACATACCCAAAAAAGACTTGCAGCTGTAAAGGTGTTTACAAGGTATTGACTCAGGGGGGCTGAATACAAATGCACGCCACACTTTTCACATATTTATTTGTAAAAACATTTTTTTCTTTCCACTTCACAATTATGTGCCACTCTGGTTGTAACATGACAAAATGTGGAAAATTTCAAGGGTTATGAATACTTTTTCAAGACACTGTATAGCAGGTAGGGATCAAGCAGAAGTGTAATCGAGGAACAAGCCAAAGGTCAGTAAGGAATAGTTGCAGGTTGGGATTAAGCAAAAGCGTAGTCAAGGAACAAGCCAAAGGTCAGTAACGAATGGTGGCAAAGATACAGACAGCAGAAGGGGAGAGAATAAAGTGAGATATTGGCTGGAGAACGCACAATCATCTGGCAAACAGGAAATTCAGAGACATGGCTTAAATCAGGAAGTTTGTGGGAAGAGTTCAAGGTTAAAAGACAAATAAGATTCAAGAAGGATCATTCAAGGAATTGTCCAGGGACCTATCTAGCATTCCAGGTGGCTCATTGCCAGACACAGCAGAAATCCCTGGTTAAAATCCAGGCCCTGAGACTTGTTCAATGAAGTAGTCATTTTAAAACACATTATGCAGGTATACTGTAGTTCACAGCTGTCACCATCAGGAAGCCTTCTCTGAGAGAAGCCATGCACCCAATCACTGAAGTGTAGGCACGTAGAAAGAAATTGCCGGTAAAGTAGTTGCATATGGTCTGCAGCATTGAGCTATACTATTAAAAAAAACCTGAAAACGACTTACATTAAAATAATTAAAGCCATGGCAAACATTTCTACCTACACCTTGTGTTTTTCAACTACATAAGATGTGCATAGATCATGTAGTTCCATGATGCCATTTGTTGCTCTGTATGCACAGCCTATAGTAGAGTACATCTTCACATTCATGTGTGAGCAATTTCTGTTTGTGTTGAGGCTTCTGCACAGATTTGCACAGGTTAATGCATGACCTCTATCTGTAGTGTGAGACTTGACATTTCCTGTGAAGATACTATCTCTGGATGGTGAGGTGTGCATTGGATGCTGGGTGACCCAGAACAGCAAAATGTCCTGTTCCCTTGGGGTATAGAGAAAGGATAGCTGCAGCAATACATGCACATATGGAAATCCATCAGCCATGGCCAACCACTGCAAGCACAACTTGGTGGGAGTTACAATGTCTTTAATATTCACAGAACTAAAGCCACCAGGTGGATCTCTGGAGTCTGCTGACAACAAGTTTTCTGAGCCTTTTGTGCTGTAAAGAGAGACTAATTTAATCCTCCATGACTGGTGGCATGCAGCTCTAAGCAAACAGTGAGTGGAACAGATGCTGTTCCTCCCAATATGTGAAGTGAGAAACAGGAAGCGACAAGAATTTTGTAACTTCCTATTTTGATTCTTTGTTCATCTAGCCATTACCGACCAGGGAAGCAGCTGATCAGACCAATTTTGTTTGATCAGCTGCATAGGAGGCCAGAGGAGAGATTTGGGGTCCAATAGACCCCAGATCTCTCCATAAAGAGGACCTGTCATAGCCCATGCTATTACAAGGGATGTTGTTCATCCCTTGTAATAGCAATAAAGTTGCTAAAAAAACTTAAAGTTACAGTGTTAATTTTTTTTTTTAATAAAATATTAAAATAAAAAAATATATATAAAGCACCCCCATTCACCCATGCTCATGTGCAAATGCACACATAGGTCCCACACGCATATGTAAATGGCAATCGCACCACACACGTGAGGTTTCGTCACTAACGTCAGAGAGAGCAATAATTTTAGCACCAGATCTCCCATATAACTCTACACGGGAGATAACTTGGAGATAACTTGGAGATAACTTGCAAATGCTTTTAAAGCATTCCCTATGAAGATTTTTAGGTACCGTAATATGGAGCCATTTTACGGGCGGACGCAATTTTAAAGCACGACATTATTGGTATTTGTTTATTCGGCTTAACATCATCCTTTATATTCTACCAAACAATTGGGTATTGTATTGTGCTTTTATGCATTAAAATGCATTAAGTGTATTTTTTTTCCAAAAATTTGCGTTTGAAAAAACACTGTGCAAGTATTGTGTGACCTAAAATTATGCAATGCCTGCCATTTTATTCTCTGGGGCCTCTGCTAAAATTATATAATGTTTGGGGGGTTCTAAGTCATTTTCTAGCATACAAAGGATGTTTTCTACCTATAGAAGAGGAATACCAGAATTGGCTGAACTGGAAGCGGTTAATAGAATAGGCTATCCTGGCAATGTAGCAGTTTACAGTGTTGAGATAAACCATTCAGCACTGACAAGGGTGCTTACAATGATGAAAAAAGAAAACTGATGCAGCCACCACATCTAATGATTGCTAAGCTGCAAATTATAACATTTTTGTTTTGGGTTTATTACTACTTTCAAACATGCAGAGAGCTGAGAATAGAGAACAGAGTTAGGTAAGAAACACACTCCTCCTTGTCTCAAGTTCACACACCCTGTATGAAATATCAAGTAGAGAGAGACAATCCACAAATAAACAGCTGGCCTGACTTAGAAAGCACTGAATGCTCTGTAAACGGTTTCATGGTTAAAAGTTTAAAATTAAATTTATGTTTGGCAATTTTTACATAGGTCCAACCTCCGCAGGGATCCCACAGGTATGGCCTGAGTTGCTATTAAAAACCACAGGGCACACGTTGAATAAATGGGGAGAGCTCTGTACAGAGACTTCCTGTTCATTCACAAACTGAAGCATAGTAAACATAGTAAACTATGCTTCAGTCATGAATGAACACAGTAAGTGCTCAGTACTGATCACTCATGGTGTTCATTCAGAAAAGGAAGTGGCCAGTAAAAGGACATATTTACCTACCCCCCCCCCCCCCTTTCCATACTGAAAAAATCCCCCTGTGTGCCCGGGAAGCAGAGGGAATTGTAGTGTGGACATGGAGGGGCATTGGTGAGGTGGGGATTTACTGAAACTGATCCCACTGTGCCTTCCCCTGCAGCAGCGCCCCCCTACGCCAACCTCTGAATCAACTTTGAATTTGTATTTGCTCATCCTTTAAAGTGGAACTATGGGCAAAATAAAAAATAGTTTTATTCCCTTTTGCAAGTATATAATTTTTTTTTTTACTTTCTTTAACAGGATGGCAATGCTGTTCATTCTGCGGGTTAGTCTTATATGGATATGTAATGTTAGATGAGTAAACAAACAAACAAAATTAACACCCGACTGCAGCTAACTTTTTAAGCAGTTATAGCAATGGGTCTCTTTTTTTTTTCTTCTGGAGAAAGGGTTTAAACAACATGAATAAAAGATGACTGCTGTAAGCAACCCCCATCAGTGTTCTATAGTTTGTAACCTCTGTAATTGCCACATTTGCTTGACAGCTTGGCGTGCATTAAAAGGTGGAGAAAATTAAAAATAAAGCCCTGTCAAATAAAAAAATTTAAAAAATCATACACTGGATATGATTAGTACATGTAATAACTATATCCAGGTGCCAGAATACAGTATTGGTTGCTATAGAGGGTCATTAAGGAAACCAATCCATTAACAGATTTATACTTAAAGAAGGACTTGTATATGGAAAACCCACTCCAGGTAAAGTATTAAGAAGAAAAAAAAGTATCTTTTGAGAAATCTATGTACCTAATGACACTATAACTATAATTAACAATCACTTTATAAGTAGCCACATTCAACAATATACCATTAGTGTATACCTACTTCCCCATCCTTTTCCAAATAAGATTGTTAAAAGTGTTCCGCATGCATTTATGATCATACCAGACAGATAAAAAGAGAAAAATCATAAATTATTTCACATCTCATCTTATTTTGTCCTAATAGCTTTCACATTTTTCTTGCCCATAACCAGAATATATGATGTGATCTTTTCCTACGGACAGTCATTGCTGCTTTTTTATCTGTTGACATTCTCAAGCTGTTTGCCTGTGCTGTGCTCACAGTTTGGATTGGTCAGAGTATTCACTGCTAGACTAAGAGGAAAATACAAGTCTTTCAAAATTCATTTTTCAGTCAAAAAACAATTTTGTTAACATTTATGCCTTCTTGTATTTTCTGAGTTCTTTACATTTCAATGGCCTCCCACTTATCTAACATGATAGTGAAAAATAGTTCTCATTTAATTCCATGTGCCTAATAATTAAATACTGTAGAACCTAAATAAAACACAAGAACATTTAAATATATAAATATATAGTGAGGATCAAACAAAAATTTTTTACTCGAATGCTCCTACCACTGATATTAGCCGACATGACATGTAATGAACTAGTGCAGATTGTAGAAAAGAGATTGTGCAAGCTTTAATATGCTACAGAATAACTCCAACCCATTGCCAACCCATTGTGCACAGTACGCTGACTTACTGTGACCCAAACCAGGCAATGTAAGATGGCTTAAACTCTGCTCTCCACCCACAGGATCCACAGTAGAGGTCCCTCAGATGAATTTCACCCCTAATGGGCTTAACGATTGAGCCAGCTAGGAAGCAAAACAGGTCAGAGGGACCATTTTACTGTAGTATACAGTACAGAAAATTCATTATATAAGAATAGAATACTTAATGAAACTGAAAACTAGTCTTAAAATAGAAATACAACAGTCAGTTATGACTAAAAGATGCAAGGACCTGATACAAACAGGGCCATACTTTATTGTTGAATGAGCCTACCAAAGATCAGTAAAGGATTATGAAGGAAAGAAGGCCTTCTTCAAAAACACAGCTGAAAAATATAATGGAGCTTGGTAGTTATATAGTGGTTCCATAGTCTCACAGTCTCAAAAGTCAACTACATCCTTTCTAACTCCTACATTTACACACCATAGGATAACAACAAACAGTAATATTTGTACAAAATGTGGGAAAAAAATATATACATGCAGGGTTGTTTAGTATTTTATAGGGAATAATAGCATATATCAGCCAAAATACAGCACCACATCCCGGAATAAATAGAACAAAGAGAAATAGAGTAATGGGACTTTTAAATGCTGAATCCACCTATTGGAATAATATCTGACACAATGATGTATAAAAATAACATTTTATTAAATATATAAAAATCTTAAATTGTTTAAGACATGTGTAACAGAAATATGAAACAGCAAACTCTGTATACACCCGTTAAAAGCTCCTACAACAAGGTGAACAATTTCCTCAATAGTCACATATATGTGTAATCATGAACCATGATAAACCCTCAGGACCAAAGTATGAGAAAAGAGACACAGCCAAACGCGTTTCGCATGGTAGCTTCTACAGGGGTTTTCGTTGACAGAGAGGTCGATGCACTAAAGCTGATTCAGTAAGTAGTAGTTTTGGGAAACCTCAAAAGAGGTATTGCATGCTCCCACCAGGGCACTGTAGAATGGGTCAAAAGTCTGTTTCAGTTATGTAGGTCTGAAACCAGCCCAAGAAAAGCTGTCCCACAAAGCACATCAGAAATTCCATACACGGAAAATGGCGATTCCAAGCTAAATTGATCAAAGTTTTGCCATGCTGCACTGGGAAAACTCTCCCCAGTATAGCCACAAACAACTGCAAAGGTAATGAGCAGCTTCCAAATGCTGATATGGTCACAATGTTAAATCTTCAATCATGGCAGAAAACATCTTGTATTGGCTACATCTTAGAAGTAAAAACTTACCAATTGAAATAGAGGTGCTCACTTTGTGGTCTGACAAGCAAGATGTCCCTACCTTGCTAGTGAGTGAGATTATGTGGAATTTTTGGCCAGCTATGGAGTGACCACATCATAGTAAATGGATGCCTCACCTCTGTGATTGTGCCATTGGAAATGTTGCCTGACATGGCCCTTAAATGCCAGTGGGCATTATATGTCATATGGAAAAAAGGGCAATTCAACCTCGACGTTTCTATCCAAAACCAAAATGTTAGTTTTTGATGAGCTTTTATTATAATTATGTAAACTGCCACCTACCTTTTTGTTGTCCCAGAAAATTTTGGTTCTTCTCCTGTAGGTTTATTATTTTCACTTGATTCTTCCACATGGGAAAGTACCACTGCTGAACATGACACTATTGACTGGTAGGAATCTTCCCGACATACTGCAGTGATAAAAAATTATGTTAACATATTAATAAGTGTCTTTTTGAGTGTATATGACTTAGCACATAGATAATATATCTCACATTGTGCATTATCAAGTGCTTAGAGGTCATTGCAGACTTAAGCAACTTTATAAGGGGAATGATGGAATATTCATCAGGAAACATTAGAATAATCATAAATAATATACAATACATAGCATAATATGCCTCATAATGAATCATAATTCATGTGTGCCCATAAATGAATCTGACTTACTGTTTTCACTATTCGCACTGTCAAAATTTATTGTGATTACTGACATAATTATTCTTTAATTAAAACTTTTGACATGACTAATCACCAATTATGCTATGATAATATGCGTGGAAGTATCATATTACTAATGGTAGTTTATGGACTGATGGAATATAACAATATATCACAGTAGACAAACACATTCGTCCTCTATTAAGTGTGTATAGATTTTTTTAATCCTGCTCAATTTTCAGAATGCATTAATAGCTATTTGCACAGTAAAATGAATAGCAGTCTACTTTCTGCAAGTTTTTAATATAGGGGCGTAGTGTTTGATAAAGCAGTGTGATTACTCAGCCTCTATTGCCATTGACTAGTGCAGGTATTAGAATTAATTGACCCATGTGGGGTAACACAAGCATTTTTATCTCATTGATAATTGAGGCCAGGTCTTTAAATCAGGTGAGAGTTGGAGAATATATTAACAGTCATAGTTTGCATATACTTTGGAATTTACTTACAAACCAGATTTACTTTATCAAATATTATCTGCTGAAACTTTATATATTATTGGTTGCCATTTGTGAATAAACAGAGCTGCTTTTTTCATTTTGCACAGTAATTAAATAAGCAAACAAACTGAATAAATCATACATATTCATTGGATTGAGTAGATTCTTGAATTTTGTGATGCACAAAAATGCCAGTTGTTATCCTTAAAGTGATTGTAAACGACCACCTTGTCAAACAACCTATTCAGTTTAAAATAGAAATGAAAGGCAAAACATACCATTGAGCTTTCTGTAAATGCTATTTTTGTATATTAATAAAAGATATTGTTGGAAAAAAAATTGAGGAGGGAATTCAGAGAGGGCCCCGAACTTTCCTTCCCCCCCATCCCTTTTTTTTCTCTTTCTCACCCCCCACTCCCCCCTCCCTCCCTTCCCCACCCCCTAGATTATACCCCCTCCCACTCCTCCCTATCCTCATCCCCTTTCAAGATACTTGGCCCAATTACCTACCTCCCATACCTGCATGCCCATCCTGTTACACTCATTACCATCAACTACTTCAATTGAGCTTACACCGAGCATACAACAACAAACAACCTACATTTACCACTCCTCCTCTTCCCAGAGTGGTAGATTCCAGGTCTGAAAAGGATACCTAATAAACCCATCCTTTTCTTTACAACACAAATGGCTCCCGGTAACCCCTGTTCCACTGGTCAACATCCTGCTAGGAATTAGGTACCTGAGACATGCAAGCACTAATTGAAGCACAAGATGGGTCCAGGAACTTCATACTTAGGAATTTCAACCGAATTGTCTAAGTATTTCAATTTACGGTATATTGGTGCCGCATGTATTCTCATTGTTTATCTGTCTATAGAGCTTTCTGTAAATGCTATTTTTGCATATAAATAAAAGATATTGTTATTGTTGGAAAAAAAAGAAAGTCAAAACATTTTTGTATAGATATATAAAAAAAAACCTTATAAATACTTTGTTTCCCTTTTTTTTTAAATGATCACATTCCCTCTGTTCTCAGTTGCATAAGAGCTGTATGGCGGAGAAGCAACAGCACACAGAGTTTCCCAGTGAATGGCTGTGCAGAGGGGGCGTGTTAGGACAAGTCTGATAATTGGAGGAGAGCAGCAAGGCTAGAGAACTGACCATGGTGTGTTCTCCTGCTTAGTGTGGTCAGTTTTTATCAGGAAAGCAAGGGGACTAGCAGAAAAAACAGGGATTTCACATAAAGCAATACAAAGAGAACAGGATACTTTATCATACAAGCACATGGTACAGCAGGCACATAGGAATGTGAAGTGTTGGGGTAACAAACGCTTCAACTATGCATAGACAAGAATAGGTATCAATATAACTAGAATATTGCACTGAAAAAAAACGAATATATATTGATTCAACTCAATAATACAAATATGATATACAAAATCTTATGCAACTGCAGACATATAGGGTATAGCGCACCATTTTTTTTGTTTCAATTGTTTTTCTTGATAAACCTCAATAAAAACTAACAACAGACATTGACTGTCATATATTATGTTACATACATCAACATGGGGACAAGGTGCTTTGGGAGGCTTCTCCAAAGCACCCTCCCCATGTTGAGGCCATGTGGCCTGGTACGGTTCAGGAGGGGGCGCTCTCTCGACCCCCCCTCTTTTCCTATGGCCTGCCAAGTTGCGTGCTCGGATAAGGGTCTAGTATGGATTTTGGGGGGGACCCTGGGCCATTTTTTAAAAATTTTGGAGCAGGGTTCCCCTTAAAATCCATACCAGACGTGAAGGGTCTAGTATGGATTTTGGGGGGACCCCTACGCCCTTTTTATTTTTAAATTTGGCGCAGGGTTCCCCTTAATATCCATACCAGACCTAAAGAGCCTGGTATGGTTTTTGGGGGGACCCCCACGCAATGTTTTTTTTTAAACTTGGCGCAGGGTTCTCCTTAATTTTCAATGAGTTTCATCTATACTGTCGAGAACCGACATTCATTCATTACAGCCGCGATCAGTTTTAAATTACTTTTTTTCCTTTACAAATGTCATTTTGCTGTGGTACTGTTCTAAACACGGTAAAAATGTGCCACTTTACATGCATACTATAGACACCCCCCAGACATGATATTTAAAGGAATATTTAATTTTTATTATTTCACTTTAAGCATTATTAAAATCACTACTCCTGAAAAAACAGCCGTTTTTTAAAACTTTTTTTTTTCATTGATACATGTCCCCTGGGGCAGGACCCAGATCCCCAAACACTTTTTATGACAATAACTTGCATATAAGCCTTTAAAATTAGCACTTTTGGTTTTTCATGTTAGTGTCCCATAGACTTTAACGGGGTTCCGTTGCTTTTGAATTTGCCGCAAACACTGCATAATGTTCGTTGTTCGCCAAACGTCCGAACAACAACCTACTGAGGCAACATCCTTGGGTCTGTCTAAGCACATGAAGATCCCTCTAAATTGGAGGGGAGGGGTGTAGGTGAAGGAAGGGAAGGGAGATGAGAAGGGAAAGGAAAAAAAAAGGGTGTGGTGTTGGACCGATGGTCAGTACTAGGTTCTCTTGTCTTTGGATAAGTTTTATTAGAGGTTTTCTGTTGGTGCAACGTACAATGTTCGTCCGGTATGGTAAGTATATTCCTAAGAGTCAGTGAGCATAGTCATAGGAGCCTAGGGATAAGGCCCATGTCTCAAGGTTCTTTCTTTCAGAGTGAGTCAAACATCCAACAGATATTAGGGATTTAAACCCTTAAAAGCTTAGTGTATTCTGCTGTTTCTGTAAAGTGTCCCCAACATGTCCATGTTTTGGTGAATTTGGTGGGGATTTCCTGGGCCTGATATATTAATTCCTCCATTTCCTCAGTTTTCTTAGCGCGTTGTAGCCATTCTGCTATTGTTTGGGGGTTTTGTCTTTCCAATGCATTGGAAATGCACAATTTGGTCACATTGATTAAGTGGAGGGTCAAGGACTTCCGGTTTCCCGGTTGGGGGATTGAAGTGTGGTGAAGAAGATATTGCGTGGCTGTGGAATCTAGGGAATAGGATGTGATATTTGTAGTGAGATGGTGCTCATCTCTCCAGAAGGGTTGAATGAGCGGGTAGTCCCACGCATTACATTTCCAGTAAAGTGGGGAAGTTGCAGGGAAAAAAATATTTGTGGAGTTTGTTAGGGGTTCTATACATCTCAAATAGATTTGATAGCTATTTTCCTGCACCGAGACGTTCATAGAACCCTTGTGGATGTGGGTACAAACAGATTCCCACTCATCTGCTGAAAGGTCTAAGGTTGTGTCTGTTTCCCACTGTTGACTGACTTTGTTACATTTAGGGTCACATGTATACATTTCAAATAGTTTTGATAGCTATTTTCCTGCACCAAGACATTTATAGAACCCTTGTGGATGTGGGTAAAAACAGATTCCCACTCATCTGCTGAGAGGTCTAAGGTTGTGTCTGTTTCCCACTGTTGAATAACTTTGTTACATTTAGGGTCACATTTGGCGAACATGAGCGAGTAGAGGTCTGAAATTAGATGTCTCTGGGGTTCGGATTTAGTGCATAAAGTTTCAAAAGGGGGTAAGGTCTCTGTGCCATGATGTTAGAGGTTTGATGCTATTCAGAAAGTGTCTGATTTGTAGATAGTTATAGAAAGGGAAGGGTCTGTCTGGGAAATGTGATAGTAAGGCATTGTAAGGCTGGAGTTTATGCTTATCAAAGAAGCTTCTAGCGCGGAGTGATACCTCAGGGTCTGGGTCATAAAAAGGGAGACCTGTCAGGCAAGGTGGGAACTCAGGGTTGTGATTAATTGGGGTGAGTGGCCCTGGGAAGTAGGAAAGGTTCAGTTTTTTACACGATGTCCGGAAGTTCGGTAAAGTGGGGACTATTAGAGGGTGGTTGGAGCTCTGGTTTGGAGTCAGGTTCGGTTTAATCCAGGGTAAGTGACATAATGGGATCTGGGTGAATGGGTCTTCTATTCATACCCAGGCTTTGGTACGGGTGTGGACATGCCAGTCTATTACCCTAGTGAGTTGGCAAGCGCAGTAGTATTTGTATAAGTCCAGAGGCCAATGCCTCCTTTAAGGTTGGGGGTTGTAAGTTTGTCACATCCCAGTCTTGGTTGTTTGGATTGCCAGATGAAGTTGGTGCATATTTGTTTGTAAGAGTCGAATAATGTTGCAGAAATTTTGACTGGAAGGGTCTGCAATGCTGTAGGCAGAGAAGTCTTGGAAGGATATTCATTTTGATTATTGCAGCCCTTCCAAACCACAAAAAAGGGCCTTGACTTCCATTTCTGTAAGTCTTGCTGGATAGTTTTGAGAAATAGGGGGGAGTTACTAGAGTACAGGTCGGTTAATTTGATCAATAACTGGACTCCCAAGTAAGTTATAGCATGTGGGTCCCATGTAAAGGGAAAATTGTTCTGGCATTGTGTTAGGATATCGTGCAGAAAGGATACATTCAGCGCCCGGGACTTAGAGAAGTTAATTTGCACATTTGGGAGGGTTTTAAACAAGGAGAAGTCTTTTAAAAGATTAGGGATGGCTGTGATGGGATCAGTAAGGAATATTAAAATATGTCGCCAATTTTTGGGGATAACCTGCTAGTTCTTCTCCTTTAATATTGGGGTTGGCTCTCAGTCTATGAAGAAGGGGCTCTAAAGTGATAGCGAAAATGAGGGGGGATAAGGGGCAGCCCTGACGCGTGCCGTTAGATATGGAGAAGGCGCCTGACAGGTGGTTGTTTACTCAGACTCTGGCTGTGGGTGACGAGTATTGTGCCAATATGTAATGTAGCATGTGGTTCTGGATGCCAAGGGCTTTAAGTGCTTCTATCATGAAGTCCCACGTCACTCTTTCGAACACCTTCTCCATATCCAGTGATAAGAAGAAGCCCAGCTTTCGTGATGAAGATATCCAGTGATGTATACTAATGGCTTTTAGAGTATTATCCCTTGGCTCGCGTCCTGGTATAGAGCCTATTTGGTCCAGGGATATTAATTTAGGAAGCATGGGCAGCAACCGGTTGGCAAGAGCTTTCGCATAGATTTTCAAATCTACACTGAGAAGCACGATGGGTCGGTAGTTAGATACAAGTGTTGGGTCTTTACCCGATTTTGGAATTACCATGATATGGGCTTCTAATAGATCATTGCTTGGGGTGACAGTGAAGAAAGTGTATTGAATGCTTTTAGAAAATGTGGTAAAAGGGTGTCTATGAAATATTTATATAGTTACAGTATCCAATTGTTATGCCCTGTACACACGATAGGATTTCCCGACAACAAAACTGTGGATTTTTTTCCGAAGGATGTTGGCTCAAACTTGTCTTGCATAGACACGGTCACACAAATGTTGTCGGAAATTCTGAATGTCAAGAACGCGGTGACGTACAACACGTACGAAGCCGAGAAAATGAAGTTCAATAGCCAGTGTGGCTCTTCTGCTTGATTCCAAGGATGCGTGGACTTTTGTGCGTCAGAATTGTGTACACACTCTCGGAATTTCCGACAACAAGTTTTGTTGTGGGAAAATTTGAGAACCTGCTCTCAAACATTTCTTGGCGAACATTCCGATAACAAATGTTCTATGGAGCATACACACGATTGGACTTTCCGACAACAAGCTCACATCCAATATTTGTTGTCGGAAAATCCTATCATGTGTACAGGCATTAGTCCTTCCGGGCCTTTGGCTTTTCCTGGGTTTTAGTTGTTTCAAAACTGTAGTAATTTCTTCAGGAGAGAATGGACTTTCTAAGTCAGAGACCTCTGAAGGCAAAATGGACTATATTGTTTTAGGAAGTTAGCGATCAGCTCAGTTCTGTCCCTTTTGTCTGTGTGCACATTTGGGGGTGTAAGATTGTAAAGTTTAGAGTAGTATTGAAAGAATTTATATATTGCATCATTTAATGCAGTTTAGCATTCACTAAGAATAACTATGTCTAATGCAAGTACATGATTCTGCCTGATAACAGACAATTGTATTCCCCTGGACAGGAGAACCATGAGGAGGGGGTCAGTACTTTGAGCAGATAAGTATAACATGTTTGTTATTTAAAAAATATACATTAGCCTTTACAACTGCTTGAAGCTGTCTAGTTTAAGAGGTAAGATGCACTTGTGAAGGATATCATAAGCTTTTCTTACTGACCTCAAACGCAAGCTGAATACATCTGTATGCATGTTGCATTTTGCCCATCCATAAAAGGCCTTAAAGTTTTTTTTTTTTTTTTTTTTTATTCAAATAATAAACATGCTATACTTACCTGCTCTGTGTTAAGAAATTGCACAGAGCAGCCCCCTACCTACACTTCTTGGGTACCCCACTGGCGACTTCTCCTCTTCTGTATATTCCACCATAGCAAGCCCTTCCGAACCACGAAAAAGTGGAGGGCAGCGTGGCTCAGCTGCCCCCCCAATACCTCCTTACAGGATTTGACTGACAGCACCAAGAGCTAATGGCTCCCGCTGCTCTCAGCAAAGCCTGTGAGAGCAGAGAGAGGGGAGAGTAGACCTGCAGCCGAGCACAGTGCTGGATTGATAAAGGAGTAAGGTAAGTGTGAAGCCGGCCATAGATGGTCTGATTTTCTTTCCTGCAACCACAGTCACTCGAACACTGACTGTGTTGATAGGGGAATCTCTCCTGTGGAGCTATTGTGTTCTCCCGGTGGCGGAGTGCAGGGAGCTGTCTCTGCCGGGAGAACACAAAGTGATTAATGCTATCGGTTATAGCGGCTATACAGCTTAGAACCACTTTAAACAGGTGACACTGAGTTGATTTTCTAAAGAATTAGAGAATAATCACTTTGAAAAGTAAATATTCACTTAAGCAACTCCTTTAGTAAATCAATAACACAATCAATACCTGAAGCCATGATACCAGTCTTATCTGTTCTATTTAACTTAAAGTCATGTTTTATGTTTTCACAAAGTGCCTAGCACAGGGTCAGGGGTAAGTTTCGTATTTTCTTTCTCTATCACAGTTTTACTTTAAAGTTTAATTTCAGCCATTAGGCAAATTAGTTATTACTTCATTCAGCCTTGATACCATATATACACATTAATCTTGATTATAAATTTAAATTTTGGGTCATACTTTAGTTAATGCTGTATGCAGATTGGAAGGATAATCAATGCGTACAACATGAATACAATCATGTATATTAAATAAATATTACGTCAATAAGCTGTAGCAAGAAAGAAAGTTAGTGAACCATTTTAGAGCTACATTAATACTGCATGTTCTGTTTATGTATGCCCAAATTAAATTTGTGTAATTTTCCTCTATGTATAATTAATTGTATATGCAATTTCCCTCCTACAGACATTAAAGGGAAATAAATCAAATCCACAAGGGAGACATTCAGCTATAATCTCATGATGTTATGTTTGTTGTGAAATAACACTAAAGGAATCTACTTTGAACATGCAATTATGTAACATATTCATATTCCGCTATGGTAAGCAATATAACAAAAAAGGAATATTCATGATAAGTCTGTTAAAGCATTTGCATCATATAAAAAGCAAATAATTATTTTAATGTATTTCTAAAATATGTGAAGAAGAAATGTTAAAATATCATCAACCACTAATACTCCCCCAATAGATAAATCAACACAAACCACAAAAGCAATAACCGCAGTCACACAGTGACCACAGAACAAATGACAAACAGTTACTTGAACACAAATCCATTCATTGTGCTTTTTAATCCTTGGTTTAAATAAATATCAATACTTTAAAAGATCCATAATTAATACAACATGTACATGAAAATGCATTGGGGTGAATGTATTGTATGTAAGCACACGTTAGTAGTAAACTTGTTATAGAACAGCATTCACAGCAAGTAGTTATGGTAGCATAGGACAACACTCGCAATACTGGGGCAGATGCCTATAGCACCTATTTCATTTCAGATGTGGAGTTCAGAAATGACAACTGAAAGCTGATTTTTCTTGTTTCAAACTTTTAATTCAGCCCCAAAGAGATATCTATGTGAAACATTTCTATCCAGTACCATTTAACTGTAAGTGGTATTAAACCCAAAAGCAAACATGTATTACTGTATACTGCAGCTTACCAATTCTTGTTTTAGGCTTTCTTTCTTCTATTTTCATTTGGTGACCCAGTCAGCAAATCAGTTGTTTTAAAAAAGCACAAGCTCTCCACCACAATGTATCAGTTTACATGGATAAGACAAACCATGTAACAAGGCTAAATAAAGTGATCAGCTTATATTTATTCATGCAAAGACTTTATCCCAAAAGGAAAAAAAATATTTGCTGTAACTGCTTATAAGTTGTGAGCTGGAATTTGGCTTCAATTAGTTTAGTGTATTTGAATCTGCTAATACATGCTGTGCCTCCTGTTCTCATTCATCTGGAGTTGTGTCTCACTAATACAGGGGGCGCGTTACTGGCCAGATCACCAGGTGAAAAGAGCCAAAGAAAAGGAAACCGATGAGGCCACCACACCTAATGATTGGGTAAGTTGCAATATAATACATGTGGAAGTGATAGTGTGGCATTGCCCCAGTTGAAGACCTCCTAGTGTCAAAACGCGTTGGGCTAGCGTTACCTGCACCCTACATTGCTTTTAGATTTTATTTTTGTGATCACTTTTAATGTACTGCTATTTGATATTATCAATAAACCATCCAGTTTGACCTGCACCATTTGGAGTCCTTCTTCCCTTTCCCCTCTTTCCATGTGTTGGTTCCTTGGAGCCCATGAAGAGTCGGACCTACAGACTATCACCTTGACTAATGAAAATATACAAAACACTGCGCTCTATAGTGTAAAACAAAATAAAACAGCAGCCACATACGTTGTGACAAACAGTGAAAAATAAAAAAGGAAAAAAATGCAGCACTATGAACATAAAGTGAATATATAACAATGTGTCAAGTCCATAGGTATTAACCCTGGTGGTGAATCATGTCATGAATAGATCATGAAATCTTATTCAAAAAGAAGTGAGATAATGAATGTCCACTTATGTCAACACACTAAGAAAAACTGAAGTGGATGATGGAGGTCCTAGGAGGACTGGCAGGAATGGTATAAGTCCGTAGATGAAAGGCAACGTCAATGGTACTTAACATCAATGAGTAGAAAAGGATGGGTACTCTTACCAGATAAGGTGGACTCCCCTGTCTATGACATGGAGTCAGTAAAGCAGTAAGCCCAACCCGGATGGTGCAGGTGCAGGTAAAAAACGGGATTTTTATTGCTCACCCTGCTCTTCTCCAATGATCATATTTGTCTTGACACTGCCCACCCGGACAGCCATTTACTTGGAAGATCAGCGTGCTGCTGTTTGTCCTCAACCAGCTCTCTGAGCTCCTTATGCAGCAGGTGACCATATACGTAACAATCTGACCAAAAGACTCTTCACAGAATTGTACCATGTGATTGCATCTGTTTTTGAATGCTTCAGTTTTAATAAATAATCCCCAATGTTCATTTATTAAGATTTGACCGTTCCTGCCTTGAAAAAGCGTGACATAATTTTCCAAGTGGTTCACACAAATCAGTACTTCACAGATGCGATCACATGGTACGATTCTGTGAAGAGTCTTTTGGTCAGATTGTTACGTATATGGTCACCTGCTGCATAAGGAGCTCAGAGAGCTGGTTGAGGACAAACAGAAGCACTCTGATCTTCCAAGTAAATGGCTGTGCGGGTGGGCAGTGTCAAGACAAATCTGATCATTGGAGAAGAGCAGGGTGAGCAATAAAAATCCCGGTTTTTTGCCTGCATCATGCGGAAGCTTTGATTTTTCTCTTACATATCACCTTGATGAGAGAGATTGCACACTTGTGGCCATCTGTGATATACGGTTTTGGAATTCCTGCCTTGATGACCCATCCTGACGATCTTTGGAGGTTCGTTGGTTGTAGTGCATCCTGCCAGTTCCAGCTTTCCAGACATCCCTCAATAGCCCGGGTTGGGCTTACTGCTTTACTGACTCCATGTCATAGACAGGGGAGTCCACCTTATCTGGCAAGAGTACCCATCTTTTTCTACTCATTGATGTTAAGTACCATTGACGTTGCCTATCACCTTGACTGCAGGACACCTTGGAGATCCACGGACCGAGAGTTGGTGACATTCCATCAGGACTGGCCTGATTTCTACATCTGGATCACACTCCATGAGACCTGTCTAGCCTGTACGACCCCTCTGTCATATGACACTTGGGGTTCACCATATCTGGTAAGAGTATTCACTCTATTTACCCATTGAGAAGTAACTACAGACAAGCACTTCGCCACTCACACATGATTGAAGATATCCTAACGGGAGCAACCTTTGCTTCATAACACTGTGGACTCTGTACACTTCACTGGTTTCAATCCATATTCTCTAGCCCACTGTTCTTTCTAATTATGTTTTGGCTATGATACAATTGCATGTTGTTAGGCCAAGGTTATTCCTTGAGTGGAGTATACATTCATTTTTCCAGCTCCACACTATCACTTCCACATTTTCTTGAACCTTGTATGTTTGAGTGTTGGCTGCTTTTTATTTCATATAGTTTTATTTCATATCTCATTTTTTATTTGTACATCTATTGGTTTTAGGTTTAATACAGCGAGTCACAGAACAGCTATTATATCATCTCCATTAAAAAACGAGAAGCTGACTCTTCTGGTTTCAATGCCGCATGTAGGAGCAACAGGAAAAGAGAACATATGAACACTTTCTTCTTGTGGCCCCTCTACAGAGATAAGCACAACCTTTGACTATTTCCTATTTCTACACCTTTACAGTTTAGTATTTGAACTTCATATTATGAAATCATTCTCATCTCTGTAAGCTGTTTACGGGGTCCCTCAATGCTTGCTCACACGCTGCTTTATGCAGCATTGGGTTTCCCCAAAAATTCATACCTCCCCATATATGACACTGAGACCTCCCCTGATTTAAAGGCTAGTTCACTTATTTTTCCTAGTGCAGCTTCCCTATCTATCAGTATAGCAACAATGTACCTGTGCTGCAGAAACAGAAAAGTTGTCACTATGTTCTGGACTAAGCCTCACCACAACCTCCAGTTAACTGCTACAAAAAACTTCTCCATGTTCTCTAGGCATCAGCCTTGAACAAACTGCAGAACGCCATAGCCATTGCCAGAGTGCAAAAGTTCTCTATGTCCTCTGTGCCTGAAGTAATTCGGAAACTCTCCTCTTTCCAGTCCAGGACATTGCCCCGCCCACCTCTCTAGGACATTGCTCTTGCCCATCTCTCTAAGACAATGCTCCCGCCCACCTCTTTAATACATTGCACCCCCCTTTTGTCATTCAGATACCCACTTCTGCCCACCACACTTGTCTTCAGCTAGGCTGACCCTGGGTATATAAGGAGGCCTGCCTTCTGCAAATCCAAGTTTGGGATTGGTCAGAGCTCCTCAGAAAACCCAGACAGCTCCCCCCTTCCTCTCCTCCTTCCTTTCCAGAAGATACTAGACAATTCTGGAAAGAAGTGGGAGGTCTTGGTGATGCTGTCTATGAGTCACCAGCTCTGCTCTGAGTTATTCCCAACCCAGATCAAAACACACCCAGGCATGGCTGCCAGCCAAGCCTGGAAAATTACCTACTCTACCAAAAAAGAACACTATCACTTCTAGCACACTAGTGAGGGTCCTACACATACCTGCTACACTATTGGAACATTGCTTATGTCTTACTAAGCTAGATGGATTACAACAAAAGTGAAAGCAATGCGTTTCCCCCCTTATCCTCCCTCTCATGGAGTTGGCTGGATTACAAGAACAATGACAACATTACCTACCATGTGCTCATATAAAAGAGGAAGGAGGAAGTAGAAAAGTGGGTGAAAATAAAAAAAAGTGGTGGAACAGTAATGAGGGACGTGTGGTCCAGAAAGGCAAAACACGCTCTACTCTGTGCTACAGTAAGGCATTACATGATGAGATAAGCAGTTCTTCTACAGGCTTTGTTATTTCCCTGGATTGACTCACAATGCTACAGAAGCCAGGGACTTAGGATGCATTCTATTGACATTTTGAAAACAGAGGATACAAATTCAAGGCAGTCAATGACTAGGTAGGTGAGAGATAAGTACATTTAGGGTGAGTTGGGCAGAAAGGACATTAGGAAAGTCATCTATTGATTATGAAAAGTAAAATTGTGCTATCTATTGAGGAAAAAAGCAAAGTTCTTAAATGCTATTTTAAAGCTTTACTGTTGTGCTTTTTTTTTTTTTTTTAATACGGTTATTATTATTTTGACTTGTTTAACTGTTTGCTGTCCATCTCAGAAAACCTAATTTTTTATGTGTTCACCTGTTTATCATTGCATATTCCTACACCCTTTAATTACACCAGTAGAATATTACACACTAGAAATGGGCCTCCCACCTCTAGCCCCTCAAAATTAATAAAGTATATGCTCACCTTTACAGAAAATCTGTAAGGTGACCTTACACTGGACCCCCTCCCCATCCACCCTGGTCCCGCTGTACTGTAGTCTCGCAATCATGCTATGTAAGGCACAAGAATGGCACTTCACCAGTCTGGGTATTGTTAAGCCTCTGCAGCTTAATCTCCTTTCTGTACCTCTCAATGTGTACAAACTAGAGGCATTCTTATTGGTCAGCACCATCACATGGATGGCACTGACCAATCAGAATCCATCTAGCCCATTCTGTCAGTGCTGCGAGGAGAGGAGAGAAAGCCAGGAGGATTTCAAATCCCCAGACCGGTGAAGCTATGTTGCAGTGCCTGACAGAGTAGAATCGCGGGACTACAGTATGGCGGGATTGAGCAGGGATGGGGAGGGGGTCCAGTGTAAGGTCACCTTACAGATTTTCTATGAAGGTGAAATTACACTTTATGCTATATCTAACCTGTAGGCACATAAATTACCCTACCTCTGTGTCATGAAGCTTGGAATACTGAAGCATTTCCCTTTGATTCTATTACACAGTGGGGGGGGGGATCTGCTGCCCTGTTTTAAGGCTAAACCCCTCCAGACGGCTCCGTTTTCTGGAAGGAAGGCATTGTTCTGTGTTTGACTGTTTGTTTATGTACTTTAATTACCCCCTGGGGCTTCTCTGTGTCATTACACATATCAGTCCTCCTTTTCAAGCTATCGGACCAATCCCTGCTGACCCTGTTTCAAGTCCTCATTTGCATGGCCAAGAGGACCTTAATTGAAGACTAAAGTGTAAATAGGAAAGTGGTTGTTGGGGGCGGGGTGTTCAAACTGCTGTGTATAAAATTGTGTTGGGTGCATCAAATAAAAGTGAGATTCCTGTTTGAACTTACATACAGCCTGCCTGGTGTTTGTTCTGAGCTATCACAACTGGATTCGATCGGCACATAGCTGTAGTTCGAATCCTGGAGCATTGGATGACCGAACCATCAGATGTTGCGATCTGCAATCTGATTCCATAGCCGCAGAGGTGTGTCGGGAGAGTGGAATCGAGCGAGCAGGGGCTTGTTACATTGGTGGCAGCGTGGAATTTGCTCTCCAGTTACTGGGACACTCCAAACCAGCCTGCGGGAGAGCCATGCTGAAAGACTTACTTGAGAGCCAGGAGGGACCGGTGGGATCGTGCTTCCTTGCTGTGAACACATCCAAACCATCACCTGGATCCAAGGTCCAGATAGCAGGAGAGGAGAGGTACAGATACCAGCCACCATGGAAGAGGAATTCAGAAGGAGGTTGCGAGAGATGCAGATACAGCACAGAGAACCAGCATCAGAGCAGGTCCCGCTGAAATGGTTTGATTTTATCCGCTGTGAACTCTGGAAGGAAGCGCTAGACCGTGAGCAGCGACACCAGGGAAAAGTTCTCCCCTCTATCCATGTAAGGTACTGGTCGCAGTATGAAGTACGATTGCTGTTATTGGGGGAACAGCTGAACCAGGAGTGGACAGCTGAGTTAAGCAGGCTGATCCAGGCGAAATGTGGTTGGACGAGAGCTACAGAGCTATCCAGTGGTATGTAGCCCAAGTGTGCCCCTGGACAGCGGATGACAGCCCCACGGAAAGCTTTGACTACGATGGCCTGGGATTGTTGTACTGAAGGCTGTCCAGGGACCCTGACTTTGGGAGTGATCGGGAGTGACGTTTGGAGGAAATAATGGAGCACAGAGAGGGAAGACTGAATGTCTCTGAAGTGCACTGGGCACAGGAAGATTTGGAGTTTCTGGCCGTTCAGGAATGGGAGCTGGAGATCGCCTACAGACAGCTGCTAGACTCTGCTCAGCAGCAGGGTGGGGCTCCCTTTGCCTGGGACTATCAGGAAATACCAGTTGACAACTCTGAAATCCTGGCTGAAGAATCGACAATGTGGCAGAGTAACAGTGTGCTTTGCCAACCTGCCCCCACAGCTATGGATGCGGAGGTCTTATGGCGGATGGAGCAAGTGCTGACTGACCTTGATGAACCTGTTTATGCATTGGATGATCTTGCAGGGAGGAATGTGCCTGTCCAGCAGAATGCCAGAGAATCGGCAGTGGAAAATGTGGAGATCGCTATCCCCAAAGCTGAAGTGCTGACAACAGGGCAGAGCTCTGCTAACCTCTGCCCAGCACTGATAGCATCTTCTGGGTTCCACGGACAGGAGATGGTGAACCTTTATCCCCAGACACCAGTTGCAGAGACAGGGGATTTGATAAACTTTTCTGCTGAGGAAGAACAACCTTGTGAGCCTCCAGCAGAAGAAGAGCTGTTATTAGGGCCAAACTTCACTGTGCTCTGCCCAGCACCAACAGCAGTATCTGTGGAGTCACAAGGAACTTCCCCAGCTGAAGCGCTGGTCACTGGACAGAGGTTCCAAGACCTCTGCCCTACATCTGTGGCAGTTCCGGAGGCTCAGGGTGAGAAGGAGGTGGTCACTTCCAAGCAGCAGATCAGGATACAGGGGGAGAAGGGAGAGGAGGTATTCGTCGTCCCTCCCCAACAGTTGGCCAGGGTGGAGGAAGCGGTCTTTCCTCCCCAGCAAAGATCCGTACACCTGGGAGACAGTACCACAGACATATCGTCCCAACATCCAGATGAGGGAATGGAAAAGGAAGCAGCCGGCTCACCTCCCCAATGGCAGTTACACAGTTTGGGAGTAGAGAAAGCCAGCCTCCTGCCCCAACGTTTAGCCAGAGCGGAGGATGTGGAGTCCCCAGCAGAAGGGCTGGCAACTGGGCAGAGTTCTGCTGGCCTCTGCCCTCAACTAACAGAAGAGGGAGTTCCTGTGGTAGTGGATGGGACTTTGGTCTCCACTGACACAACCCCAGAAAATGGTGCGACACTGAGACAGGAGGATGTCAGCCATGCTTTGCAAGCTGTGGGATTTTCACCTACTAAAAGTGGATGGGACTTCAGTCCCCACTTGTATACTCCAGGGATGCTGGGCAGTCGGCCCAGATCCCCAACAGCATGATGGAGTGAGCCCAGTCACCCTGTCTTCTATCCAGCGGCTGAAAGGACTCCAGGGAGAAGGGCCAGTCCAGGCCTGTCCCCAGTGGCGGGCATGTTCTCTGAGAGAGGCAGAGGTTGGCTGGGTAAGTAATGCTCTGTATGGAACAATTTGTTTGGGGTACTGTGTGGGTACAGGCATTAGGGGACTGGAACTATGGACTAACTTCGGAGTAAATCCGTCTGGGGTCTCCTCTTGTGTTAGTCATCTGCCGACAAGGGAGAAATGTGACAGACTGAGCCAGGACAGAGACTTTTGGAGGGGACTGAATGCTAGCCTCTTGCCGACCGATCGTGGGCCCTGGCATTTGGGGGAACAGTGCTCTTTGTGAGTTGTATGCCTGAGGACCCTTGAGGTGGTGTTACTTTGGATTCAGGTCCATATCCCTCCAAGAGACACAGACTCTGGGAAATTGTATTTGCCATATTACAGTGTAACCGATTCATACTGTTGGAACCTTAAGACTACTTTTCCAACATCCTTGAGTTGACCCGTTCGGGGTCCCACTGTGGCTGTTGGACTGTTTTCCAGGGGGAGTATTGTCATGAAGCTTGGGATACTGAAGTATTTCCCTTTAATTCTATTACACAGACAGGGGAATCTGCTGCCCTGTTTTAAGGCTAACCCCCTCCAGACGGCTCCATGGTCTGGAAGGCATTGTTCTGTGTTTGACTGTTTATGTACTTTAATTACCCCCTGGGGCTTCTCTGTGTCATTACACATATCAGTCCTCCTATTCAAGCTATCGGACCAATCCCTGCTGACCCTGTTTCAAGTCTTCATTTGCATGGCCAAGAGGACCTTAATTGAAGACTAAAGTGTACTTTACAATTGACCAATAGGAAAGTGGTTGTTGGGGGCGGGGTGTTCAAACTGCTGTGTATAAAATTATGTTGTGTTCATCCAATAAAAGTGAGATTCCTGTTTGAACTTACATAAAGCCTGCCTGGTGTTTGTTCTGAGCTATCACAACTGGATTCGATCGGCACATAGCTGTAGTTCGAATCCTGGAGCATTGGATGACCGAACCATCAGATGTTGTGATCTGCAATGTGTTTCTTTAGCCGCAGAGGAGTGTCAGCAGAGTAGATTCGAGCAAGCAGGGGCTCGTTACACTCTGCATCTTTAAAAACTATTCCTTTGTTTCTCTGTATACTACCCTATGCATATCGTTCTTTGAAGAGTTAAGGGGTTTAGATTCACAAAAAAAGAATGGAAATTCTTAGACAACAAACATGTTTAAAAGCTGAAGACTTTCATTACACGTGAAAACTATGGGTAGGGGAAGTATTGGGCTCCCACTCTGATAGTAGACATGCTGGGATGATCATTCTCTTCAATAAAAATGTCTGAGCATGATCGGTAAGGTTGCAAACTCACTAATTGTACTGAACTTTTTAAATGAGGAGTTAACAATCACCAACACCTATGTCCCAATCTCCCCCAACTCTGATTTCTTCAGAACCACAACCGACTGGGTTATGCTAAACTCCTCAACTGGGTGACTTGAATGCTACTATGCAGGAACAAAACCAAAAATCTCTCCTGCGCTCGGGTATCTAGATCCTCAATATGTGGTATGGCCGAATGCTTCAGTGGTATCTGTCGTCTTGCAGCCCTCCTCAGAATAATGGGTATTCATGGACTACAAAAAAAGAAAGAAAGGAGGGCGCACCGACCTAGTGCATTACCACTGGTAACATTTATTCAAAAAAAAGTAAAACAGCAAATGAATACTCACAAACGAGCATGAATGACAGGCATGGACAATAGCTGCAGGTGAGCAGTAACAAACATCAAAAAGAAACCGGGACCGGACATCAGATGGATGGACAACAGCTGCAGGTGAGCAGTAACAAACATCAAAAAGAAACCGGGACCGGACATCAGGTGGATGAGGCAATGGCTGAAGCCATTGCCTCATCCACCTGATGTCCGGTCCCGGTTTCTTTTTAATGTTTGTTACTGCTCACCTGCAGCTATTGTCCATGCCTGTCATTCATGCTCGTTTGTGAGTATTCATTTGCTGTTTTACTTTTTTTGAATAAATGTTACCAGTGGTAATGCACTAGGTGGGTCGCGCCCTCCTTTCTTTCTTTTCCTTGTAGACTATGCAGGAACAGGATGACCAACACTCCCATTAATCACCAACAAGATGAGATCAAATGGGACAGCCGATATCCAGCGCTTTTATCGGCTAAAATGGTGACTGCTCTTAACTTACATGATACATGGAGCGTATTACATCCTCTAGACAAAGACTACACTCATTTCTCATAAGTACATAACTCTTTAGCCAATGCACCCAATGAACCCCAACAGGGATTTCTGCAATTAGCTGTGGGAGGCAACCCCTTTAAAAGTAATAGGATGTTGCCAGCTCCCACATCTAATCATGCACGCTTACATGCAAGCTCTGATGCAGTGATCACATGCGAGTGATCAACCCTGGATGCAGACAATAAGCATGTATATGCAAGTTGGCTGTGATTAGCTGTGGGAGCTGGCAGCCTACCATTGCTTTTAATGTGGTTGCCTCCAGCAGTTAACCATACTAATAATGCTAATCACGGGACCCCTGCTGGGGTTGTTGTATCTAACTGGCGTGCAAGTGCATTCATAGGTGTTAATGCACCCTTAGGTGACAACAACTTTATGTCTAAACTACAACATACAAATCCCTCAAGAAACTGCAGAACAATTGGACAGACTCCATGTTGCTATAACCCCCTACAAGATGTAATAGGGTTGATTTACTAAAGGCAAAGACTGTGCACTTTGCAAAGTGCAGCTGTACTCTGCAAGAGTAGTTGCGCCAGAGCTTAGTAAATGAGCAGAAGCTCAGCTGACTTCTATCATCCAATCATGTGCAAGCAAAAATGCAGTTTTTTTATTTTTCCATGAACGTGATTGGGTTTGCAAAATAAAGCTTAACCTCATTTACTAAGCTCTGGAGCAACTGCATTTCCAGAGTGCAGTTGCGCTTTGTAAAGTGCACAGTCTGTGCCTTTAGTAAATCAACCCCGATGACCACTATTACCAGGTTAACTAATTCTAAAGCACCAGGCTCTGATTTAAATTTAAAAGCAGATGTTGTAAATACCCTGAACTTACTGTACAATAATATCTGGAATGGAGGACAATAGCCACAAAAGGGAAATAGGCTTATAATAAATTAGTAGCCAAAAAAGTAGAGATTGTACAATTCCTGTATCCTACAAACTGAAATATTTAATTGATATTAACGTCAAGAGTGTGTACAAAAAAACAGCCAATAGATTAGTATTTATACTCCCAGACCTTATTCATCCCTGTCAGGGAAGGCTTGCCCATACACAAAACGGTGCTTCGGCGTGCATATGTGTGTGACGATAAATGGCTGTGCATGTGTGTGTGGGATTGTGCAGGCATGCACGCCTGTTACTAATACTGGTGCCAAACAGACTATTTAACCACCTCACGCCCACCGGCCGTCAAATGATGGCTCGGCAGCGCGGCTCTCGTTCTGGGAGGCCATCATATGATAACCAGTCAGAGCGACTCATGGGGGAGCGCATCTCGGCGATTGGTGGTGTGGTGTGTCAGTTTGACACACCGCTACACCGATCTCAGTAAAGAGCCTCTGACAGAGTCTCTTTACCATGTAATCAGCCATGTCCAATCAAGGCTGATCATGAAGTAAACAGGAAGAGCCGTTGATCGGCCTTTCCTCACTCGAGTCTGACAGACGCGAGTAGAGGAGAGCTGATCGGATGTTCTCCTGACGGGGGGGGTCTGTGCTGATTGTTTATCAGCACAGCCTCCCCCTCAGATGCCCACCCAGGACCACCAGGATGCCGCCAGGACCACCAGGGATTGGCACCACCCTAGACCACCAGGTATGCCACCCTAGACCAACAGGGAAATGCCAATCAGTGCCCAGGCAGCTGCCAATCAGTGCCAATCCCCATTGCATGCCAGTGTCATCAGTGATGCCTATCAATGCCATCTATCAGTGCCACATATCAATGCCCATCAGTGCCTCGTATCAGTGCCCAGCAGTGCCGCCTATCAGTGCCCATCAGTGCCCAGAAGTGCCACCTATCAGTGCCACCCATAAGTACCCATCAGTGCAGCCTTTCAGTGCCCATCAGTGTTGCCTATCAGTGCCCAGCAGTGCCCACCAGTGCCACCCATAAGTGCCCATCAGTGCCGCCTATCAATGCCCATCAGTGCTGCATATCAGTGCCACCCATCAGTGCCGCCTACCAGTGCACATCAGTGCCACCTATCAGTGCCCGTCAGTGCCACCTGATTGGTGCCACCTCATCGGTGCTGCCTTATCAGTGCCCGTCAGTGGCGCCTTTTCAGCGCCCATCAGTGAAGGAGAAAACTTACTTATTTACAAAATTTTATAACAGAAACAAAAGAAAAACTTTTTTTTTTTCAAAATTTTAGGTCTTTTTTTATTTGTTTAGAAAAAAATAAAAAACACAGAGATTATCAAATACCACCAAAAGAAAGCTCTATTTGTGGGAACAAAATGATAAAAATTCTGTTTGGGTACAGTGTAGCATGACCACGCAATTGTCATTTAAACAGCGACAGCGCTGAAAGCTGAAAATTGGCCTGGGCAAACAGATTAAACAGATCTGCTGCACTGGTTCTTTGCTGTCTGGTCTACAGCACATCTGTTACTTACCTGGACTACCTCTGACTAGTGATGTACTCCACATGTACCGATCCTGGCTTGCCCCAGGAATCCATCCCAGCCTTTCACTTGTTCCTGATTTATCTTATCTTTGATGACTCTGGCCTGAACTCTGACTATGCTTCTGTTTCCTGCCTTTACCTGAACTGACCGTCAGTTACCAACCCAGCTAGCCTGACCCTGCTAACCTGCTACCACCTGGCACCGAGGTGCCTACTGTACAGGTACCCATCAGCCTATTGCCCATCTGCTAGCCAAGTACCTGCTGATCAACCATTCACCAGTCAAATGCCGGCTGATCATTCATATGTCAGCTGTAATCACAACTGTTGTTCATCTGCTTCCAGCAAGTTACTACTTATCTCCTGTCAGCCACCTAGCCAGTCCCGTCAAGTATCAGCTGCTATCTGTTATTCCTGCCATCCAGCTTGACTCTGTAGACATACCGACTACCTACATGTACCAACTTCTGGAGGAATTAACAGGGACTCATGGCACTCCATGCCTTTACACCTCCTGTTACCCTCCCAGTAGACCTCGAGCAGGAGGTGTAAGAGGAGCCTTCCTCATCAAGTCAGGCTCCACCTCGAAGTATGTGATAATTCCTCAGAGGCAGGATTTGAAAAAATGTTGGGGGTAATACATTTTCAGAAAGGCTTAACAATACTGGAATATGCTAAAGAACATCCATGACATCATTCAGTCTCAAAGGAGAAGTTTTAACATTCCTTCAATCTATGCATTCTTCCCTTTCAACCACAATACCCCAGGCCATCTATTGAAACCCTTTAAACTGAAAAAGGGCAGCAAGCAGGGATGTCCCTTACAGTATCCTCTCTTTTAATTATCTAGAGCTGCACACCACTGTACACAATTTTCACATAATAATTGCTACTTTATTAAAGGGAAAGGGTGCTGTAAATTGAATAGACTTTACATCTTACCTGTTTGTTTAATCCATGTTGCATTCATGTTTTATTATTATTTATTATTATACAGGATTTATATAGTGCCAACAGTTTACGCAGCGCTTTACAATATATTCAATAAATGTGCTGGAAGCAGTCTTCCTCCACAGCTCACTGCCATTATATTAGTATAAAACAGATTGAATATATCATACTGTGTTCAGAAGTGAGATGGAATACAATTCACTACAATCAACCTTTTTAGCTTTGGTTTAATTCCAATTGCCCACATAATCCTCAAACAAGGTTTCTCTAGAGCAGGGGTCTCAAACTGGCGGCCCTCCAGCTGTTGCGAAACTACAAGTCCCATAAGGCATTGCAAGGCTGACAGTTACAAGCATGACTCCCACAGGCAGGGGCATGATGGGACTTGTAGTTTCGTAACAGCTGGAGAGCCACCAGTTTGAGACCCCTGCTCTAGAGGATGACAGGGGTTCCTCGAGGAATGGCAGATTGACCTGCAAAGTTCCCAAGCTATTGTAAGTGGCCAGAGCCTGTGGCTTGACACCAATGATCTTAAAAATCTCTAAAGTGAAACTAAATTCTTCAAACCTTATCTCTGCTTCGACAGTCTAACACCTGCCGGGTCCCACGTGCAATCTTCTCTCCGACTTCCTTCATTGCATGTCTCTTCTGTAATAAAGAGCCTACCTGAAAAGTGCTGATAAATGCAAGAAGCACACCAATGTCAGCTCTTTTGAATGTTTTTATTAGACCACAAGCAGCGTGACAACATGATGTCCGCACCCAGGGACCACCCCCCACCTAATGCATTTCACCATAATAGGCTGCCGGATCGCAGTTTTTTCCATTTAAAACTTTGGTTTCATTTTAAGCTGTTTGCAATAATGGTATTATTTCCACTGATCACCAATGTAATGACCAGTCGTCTTCTCACTGGACATAGATATAAGGGGAAACCTCTATCAGTGACCATAATACAAGGGTGGCTTTCAACCACTGACCACAAATGTAAGGGGACACTTCTCCCACTAACCACCAACGTACAAGCACCCTTCACTGAACACCAATGCAAGAATGCATTTCTCTACTGCCCATGTAAAAGAGGCTGTCTTTCTTTTAGACAAAATTATTATTTTTTATTTTAATTTTGCGATACATAATCACACACATAGGTTGGACTTGTGTCTTTTTTCAACCTCACCTACTATGTAACTATGGACTATGTAACTATGATATCACTGAATATTATTTTACTATATAGAGCAGAGGGTGGTAAAAAGAATCCACCTTGGGTGTCATATATT
Source organism: Lithobates clamitans (assembly GCA_037952925.1). Classification (NCBI taxonomy): domain Eukaryota; kingdom Metazoa; phylum Chordata; class Amphibia; order Anura; family Ranidae; genus Lithobates; species Lithobates clamitans. The sequence continues at coordinate 5,517,180 of JBBGZY010000787.1, read as the reverse complement.
CTAGGTAAGCTACATTCTTTATTTTTTATTTATTATTAAATTATTATTACTGCTAATTTTACTGACCTAGCTAATGTACAGTGAGTTGCAGGATAACATTTTAGCAGGGGTCCTCTCAGACCTAAACATGGGGTAGAAAGGTTGAAAAAAGGCTGGACTTCATGGTCAATCATGTAGTATGTAAAATCAGGAGTAAATAGATAGAAAACACAACCGAATAAACATCCAGTGCACTGTATAAACTTTTTGTATTTTTAGATAGAAGGGCCACAATATGTACATTTTATATCCCTGCAGTAAGGCATCTGCACTAAGTGTATAAATGTTTATCCCGCTGTTTTCTTTCAATATGTTTTGTGCTTAGCAGTAATATTAGGTCTCTTTAATAAAAAAAATATTTGCTACAGGGCTCACATTGCTGATTAAGATGCATTAACATAAAAGTTGCTATTACATGAGAGCATTTATGTCAGGAACTATACTCTCAATGAAGTATTGCTTGCAATTGCTAAAGTTTTCAGAGGTAATAAAAACTGAAAGCATTGTTTTAATGTATTTGGAATCAATGAAGCGGGAAAACCTAACAAGCTAGACAACAATAGTATTAACCAGTGAAGTTATCCATTTATATGGATTCCAATTTTCTAATACCTACCATAGCAAATAAGCACTGATGCAACAAATAAAAATGTCAGTGCAGATCTTAGTAATGGTAATGTGGGCTAAAGCACATGGACATATGTAGGATTTACTACACACAATAACTGTACTGCAGCATTCAGCAACAAGCACTGTATATTTTCCTATCCCCACTATAGATTACCATAATTTATTTATTTCAGGTATTTATATAGCGCCGTCAATTTTACTCAGCGCTTTACATATTGCCCAACTTCAGCCTACACTTTTTATTGTGTTTGCAAAGAGCAGGATAAGGAGATAGTACCTCTGTCAAGTTTTTATAGCTGTCTGTGCTACTATTTAGGAACTCTACCTCACTTTTTGTTGGGATAGGAAGTGATGGAAAATCTTTCCAATGGGGACACAGGGCAAAAACATATTTTTAGCAGAATGAGAACTTCTGATAATGTTTTTATTGCCTGTCCCTTGGCAGCCTGGTGAACTGCAAACCATATTTCTTAAACTGTCAGGGCCTGGATATGAATTTGGAACCTCTTCTGTGTTAGACAATGTCTCTTCTTGCTGAGCTACCTGGAATACTGCACAGTTCCTGGGGAAATTCCTTAAATTGATTCTGTCTTGAACCCTGCACTTTTTGTTCCTCCAATGAACTTTCTGATTTAAGCCATGTCTCTGCACTTCCTGTTTGCCAGATTGTTGTGCTCTCTCCAGCCAGTATGTTACTCCTGTCTTCCCTGCTGCCTTCCATATTTGGCTACCACTCGTTATTGACCCTTGGCTTGTTCCTTGACTCCGCTTCTGCCTGATCCCAACCTGCAACTACACGTTACTGACTTTTTGGGTGGTTTACTGACTACACTTCTGACTACACCTATTTATCTGCTACTGGACCCCAGCTTGCTCGCCTCCTGGTGGGGCAATCATGAGGACCGCAACATGATACAAACACGCACCTCAGGTAGGCCTGAGTCATACACCAGGGTGACTGCCTGTGTACCTATCCTGCTATTTGGTGGTAGTTCTGCGACTGCTATAGCAACTGGTCTTTGAGCCTGACCCCTGATCATGACATAACCTGTTGTTAAAGGGATAGAAAGAAAAGAAAAACCTTCCCAAAGGGGTCACAGATAGAAGGATACACCTATTAGAAATTGCTACTCCTACCCACTCTATCCAAACCTGAAAAAATGGCTTGATTTAAACCTCCCTTTCAAGAAACCCACATGTCACACCGCCAATCTTAGCTCAGCAATGCTTCATCTTTTCGGGATGTATTAGATGCCTGGTACCCCACCGTCTCCCCAAACTCTGCACTCAACTCATGGGCCAGTACGTGACTACTGTGTTTTGCAGTTAGGTAGGGGTCATTGGGTAAAACCCCAGATTGCAAGATGCAGAGGGGAACCACACATCTGATACTCCCAGAAAGAGTTGGATGCTAAAGATTCTTTAGCAAGCTTTACTCTTTAACAGCAATGAACGATGGTGCTGGCAGTGTGACATGAAAATATTAGGTATTATTTCTCTACATTTAGTTTTGCTTCAATAGCAACAAAATAGGTTTAAGCTTTAACAAGTGTTTTTTTTAAATTAAATATATGTTAATTTAAGATGTGGCACAAAAAATGTATATAAACAATACATTATGTAGCAGTCAATAAATGTAACAAATCCAAACTGATAAGATGACTGTAAAGTATCAATAAGTATTATCGATTATCAATTTGTCAAAGTTCTATTACAAGTTATGTCAGTTATAACAATTATAGAAGGAAAAAAAAAGTAAAAGGGACTAATAGGTGAGTGATGATAGATGAAAATGTTATTAGGTTTTGATCTTTGCTTTCTGGAGCAAGATGGAGCATCATGAAGTATGGATATAAACCCAGATTTACATATCAAGTATTTTTTTTTTTTTGTTTTACTGTGACCTTTCTATTTCAGTTTTCTGATCGATACATGGTCTAATGTCATAGCATTACTAGTAATTTTGGGCAGAAAATAGCATATTCTTGAAGTGTTACCTTTTCTCATTTATTGCGTGCATGACCATTTCTAAAGTCAGATTACATTCCTCCAGAAGAAATGTAGAGTTGTCAGCAATCAGTAACAGTTCTTCAGAAGAAACTGAAGAGGTGAGAGAGCTGTTATTACAGACAGTGCTCAATAAACGCTGAAGGTAATCCAATCTTTCAAACATAGGGTGCAATATTAAGGGCTTCTCCTGTACAGAGGAGACTAAAGTATGTCAGCAAGCAGTGAAAGTATAGAAGTAACTTCACAGTAGAATGTATGGTTGAGAATACAGTGCTTCTTCAATTACAAAAATATCTATGTAACCCTACCTACTTCAATTATTGTTATATCTAATTCTTCTTGTTGGGCAGTGGACTGCCCCACTAGTTAGATCCCTAGAGTTTCTTATATTTTGATCTAAATAGCTGTGAATCTGACCATGTAAAAATCAAAAACAGTATTTTAAAGCCAAATTCTAACCAGATATAAAAGACACAAATACATGCAGCTTTGTAACCATTAATACATCCTTTAGGCTGGGTTAACACTAGTCCTAATTGGATGCGGGTTTTACCACATCCAATTCGTACGACAGGAGAGTGTGGAGCCATTGGAGCCGTTCACACATCTCCGTGGCGGCTGTGGGGCGAATTGCACGGGAGTCCTGTGCATCTTTGGCTCTGTTTCAGGTCCGAATCCAGGTAAAAATTCAGGCTTGGTTAGTCCCTGCAACGGAGAGCATGGACGCACTGGAAACCTGCTATCAGCCGCATTTGTCTACAGTGTGAACCCAGCCTGAATGTGTTTTTTTTTTTTAAATGCAAGCATTGTTAGTATCTGAATTTTAACTGATATAACCCTCTTACAGTCCCCATATGGCAGAGGTTAAATAGGAGGATGGGGAAGCAACAGCAAAAGTCAGTCACATTTCTATAACAGAGACACAGACATGCATTGTTTAACCTGTGTATCAGAAATTGTGTTCTGATGCTATGGGCCAAACAGCAGATAGATAGACAATATCCCTACTTAGGGTATTTGATACTCAGGATACCAGGGGAGGATGGTACATTGGTGGAAAGAATAAAGAGGGAGAAAAAAAAAACGCCATTGTGACATTCTATAATGTCAATATCAGAATAAGGCAGTAAAGGTTTGGGGAAAGAATCATTATGTGTGAGTGTAGAAATACTATTTTGCATAATAAATGGTAAAATGTAAATTGTAATGATATATGCATAAGGGGTTAGCCATATTTACTTATTACATACCGTACGTAATGTTACACAACGGGTCCACTGAAACAAAAGCACACAACTCCCTACTTAGGGCCACTGATATTGATATCAATGTCCAGGCTGGTTATTTCATCTTTCCTGACTAGGGGAAATACATACAATAACAATCCCAGGTTCCTTAGCTTTATTGATATGTAACATGATCCATTTCACGGATATGTCTTTAGTTGCATTTAAAGTGTAACTCCACTTTTCTTGAGAGAAAAAAAAAAACCCTCTTGGTGATCTATGTACCTTGCAAGGATTTTAACAAACCTTGTTGCAGATTCCTACCTTTTGTTTATTCTGAAGAAATCCCTGTGTGTTTGTCTGTGCCCATGTGGTAAGTGAAGCTAATGGGAGTGATTTCATAATTATCAACCAGCTGCTGCCCCTGTAGGGCTCTAATGAGGAAAACTGCGGTGTCTGCATCCCTTTAGATGTAATTTCCTATTAGGAGTATCTCACCAGTTTAATTTTTGTTAAAGGGGATGCCTGAAATCTGACTTGTATCTTAGTACAGACTTATGAAAAAATCAGTAAGCCTATCACACAAGCAGGAAATGATGTTTGTGGAGGCCATTATGAACACATTCTGTGTACAGAGCACCTCCAGGTAGCCATATTGCATTGCATATACAGAAAATGACAGCGCTGCAGATTGAAAAAGAAAAGGTCATTTTTAATAACATTCTATAACAATATGACTTGTGTCGCAATTGTATATGCTATATTATTTTTTTTTTTTTGCTGTTTTCTTTCCCCACAAAAATAGAGTTACCCTTTAAATATATGTTTTTGATCCATAATGTGCTACATACCTGGTACAACTCTAAATAAATAAATATTCACACACATACATTATAAATACCAAACATGCAGGAAAAATCATATCTGATATGTTTTCTCTCTGTAAAGAACATAGAATATAACTAGAAATGATCTGTGAAGTATTCAGCATTAGAGCTGCATAGCTGTTTAGACATTTCCTGGACAACAGGAGGTGCATTTTAACAAGATCTGATTGCATCAAGCGAGTTTGTCTATGTGTAGTAATTGCTCATTTCATCTCGTTTTTCACTCCAGATAGATTAATTGTGCCATGGTTAGAACAGCTTCAAAGCCATCGGGAAATAGGCTGGTAAAATAAATAAAGGGCCTTTGTTGCCGAATAGCAAGGCAATTAAAGGAGAAAAAGTGTATTTTTTGTCCCAATGTTTATTACAATAGTTTTACATAAATAAATTGATAGCATACCCTATAGAAACCCACTTGTGTAAGAAGTCAACATTTAATGACATTATTTAACCTTTTTCTTTTATTTTGCACCAATAAACAAGGAAAAAAGAACCTTAAGTACTAAAGATGGAGGGTGGACAAAGAAATAAAAAAGAAAGAAAAGAGGGTTTAAGAGCACAAATAAGCTTTTTCCAGAAAGGAAGTCAAGGTAGGAATAATGAAAAGAAAGTTTTGTATTTCTTTTTTTAATTTGTATATTAAAGAGATCAGCTTGATGTAAACAATCTTATCAATAGGGATATATAAACACATTAATTTCATATTATAAGCCAGGTACACACTAACAGCTCAGGTTGGAGCTGCTGTACTAACCAAGCGAAGTTAGTTCAGCTATCTAGCCCACTGATGAGGGATCAGCTGGAGTGTCTCCTCCTCCTGGCCTCTGATTAGTCCAGTGTGACGTGCCCTGCCTCTTCGTCGAGCACCGGTTTTTCGATCTACTGCTCAGGCGCGGCTCAGGTGTGGGACGCATGCGTAGTGACTCTAGCGGCCGGCTTGTATGACATCGGTGCCGTGCCACCTGACTACAAGCGGGACGTGTATATATAAGCACTACATTTAGTGCTTTTTCTGGCTATCTGCTATTCCGGTATATGCTCCACGGCGGTCGCATGCCACATGGGATCCTGTCTTTGGTGGGTAGACTCTCTGTTTACAGTCTAGAAATGTACCTGTTTGCTTTTTGTATCTCTAGAATTTTGGCATTTCACTAAGACGTTTCATATGTATTCTATTTTAGATTTTACCCTAAGATACCAGTATCATTATTCAATATACATCTTATGTACACATCACGGTTGTCATCTTGTAACTGATACTATTGGGCTGAGTTTGCTGTTTGATCTGGCAACCCTGGCATTCTTCAGCGATTTTTGCTACCACCATTTAGATGTGTGAGTTTTGATTTATCGGGTAAGAATTTACAACTATTATTACCCTCATCAATATTAAATTGTCAAGCTTCTAGGACTCGCTATATTCATGCGTGTCTCTTTTTTTAAATACTTTGCTATAGATATTTATATATTGTCTTCCTATTAAACCACTCATATATTTACATCTTTAGAGAATTTTGCCCACTGTCAGGACCCACCAGCTTCGCCATTTCTCTATCGTTTGGCTCAGTGCATTCCCCCTGGCTGCTTTAAGGTGTTATGTTTTTATACAATAATATGTATCCAGCCATTACCACATTACTAAGTACGGTAAGTCCTCACTTGATTATTTCTTTCTGTCAGTATTGACCAAATTATGTGGTTATGTTTAGGCCCCCACAGAAACATGTTTTTATACCAGTTTATGGATTAGTTTGTGGTCTATATATTTTTATATCTTGTCCGTTACACTCAGCATGATATTATACACGCCCCATAGCACTTTGGTTTGTTGCTTTTCCATTTTCCCCGGAGTCGATTGAGAACTGGGTGTTCTGGGTGCAAGTACTCAGCTCATGTTTATGTTATGTTATGTGATATATTACAATGTAACTGTATTGTCAAATTAACACACATTCTCCTCTTTTCCATTTACTTGATAGTTACTATTATGCTCCTGAGGAAGCACTACAAAGCGTGCAACATGTAGAGCAAAAGTCAATATTCTGTCCACTATTATACCGCCGACCTGCTTTTGAACCATATCTTTGGGACAATACATTATAAGGATCAAGGAATGACCTTCACTTCCTCCTTTTGCCCTTGTATCTTTTTGGTTCTCTGCAGTACCTTGGACTACTTTGTATACTATTATCAATGTGGAATTTTTATAATATGTGGTGATGTTATTTATGAATTATTGTGATTAAAATTATATTTTTTACTCATTGCTGTCTACTGTGCCTAAAAAGTCCAAGTCCCAATGTTCTTCTACAAATCTAAAATATAGGATGTGGCACCTCATACTGTCGCTGTATCCACAGTATCATTCTGTGATTTGATACAGTTTATTATTCTATTCTATCTAGCCCACTGAGCTTTTGTGTTCTGATAGGGGGACAGCCCCCCACCAGAACACACTGATCAGCGGTCTCTGCCATTGGCTGAGAGCACTGATCGGGAGTTGGTTGGATGCTGGTTTTACACATACTGGTCGAATGTCGGCCATTTTTTTTAACCCGATGTTGTCTCCCGACATTCAGGCCGTGTGTACGGGGCTATAAGCTCTGCTCCCTTGTTGTGACTTGTCAATCAACTTACAGCATCTCACTGCAAATCCACTAGACAGAGTCTGGTGAGCGGCCTATCTATATTATCGAGTGATGTGAAACAGCCACAAGGCTCCAGTAGCCAGAAATAATCTGATCTTTGCCAAGGCTTTAGGTCATATGATGGAGCACATGACCAATATTTTGCTATTTAAGACAATGGAGGAGGTACTTGGACTTAAATACAAAATACACTAGCTGGATGTTTGCCATATTGATCCTTATGAAGAGGGAACATTAATGACAAGTTCACTTTAATCGTTTTTAAATAGAAGGATTTGTATTAGTCCATTGTTATTACTAACAAGCAGTTCTGTGGCATAGTTTGACTCTGATGACCATTGCCGTGCCCTATCCATGCCCTAACCTTACTGGGAAATTACAGAGTCTCAAGGTTGATTTCATTCACAAGCATTATTTGAAAAGAAATAGTCATTATTTCTTCATTTGGTGATAGCAAAAGGCCTAATTATATGTGCCTGAAATCGAAAGTTTTCCACTTTTTTGCAGTTTCACAATTCTCCCCAATTAAGCCAAAGTTTTATGTTCCCTGACATTTCACCGCTTTTAATTAGTATAGTGTGTTATCTCTACTTAATCATTGTTTCAAAAGCATTTCACATATTTTTAAACAGGTGAAATTAACTTATTGCCCCTATACACTTTTGTGTCACTGTTGAGCAAGAGTGATATTTTATTTTCACAGAAAAGTTACTAATAAATAAACTTTTCTTATGGTTGCATAGTTGCTTTTTTAGTAGATGTTCTTTCTCATGTATTTTTTAGTTTTGCTTAATGGAAAGTTTTTTAAAGTGGAATTCTGGGCACCACCTAATAAATCCTAAAAGTACTCTTTCCTTCCTCCTAACACCTATTCTGACTAACCTGTGTAAGAAAGATCTATATACTTAACTATTTTCAGGCACGTGATCTCCTCTGCGTCACCCTGCTCGGATGAAGGAGAGAGGAGAGAGTGCTCCAATAATGACTGGCTAAGCCTAGAGTGGTGACATTACCCATAGGCTTGCTATGGCCCATCTGTTGTCAGCGCTACCTCCTCTAACCTGACATTATAGTGGCTGACAACGGGGAAGCCAGAACACGTTACTGAACTGGAGTGGCCCGAAAAGAGGTAATTATTTGCATCTTTCTTAAACAGGCTATTTAAAATAGGTGTTAGGAAGGAGGAGAGGGAACATTTTTAACATTTGTTAGACCACAGAAATGCATTCGCCAGAAAAAAAGCAAAACCTAACAACTGACCTTGCATATAAAAAATAGGTTTAACACAAAGTTTTTGTCATTAACAATGTTATTCTATTTGCTTTGAAACCCCTTTTGCAGTGTTACTTAATGTTTAACTTTGGCTATGTATCATTTTAAACAGGTTCCCACAAAAGGTCAGGAAACAATGTTTTCTGAATTCTAATGATAAACATCAGCGTGTTTTTTCGCATTCTTGGAAGGTGCGAACATATTTCACCACTGTCACTTTACTAAATCTACACTTTGGCTAATCCTAATAAGACTCCAGCTTCCAATGTACGAGCTATAATAAAGATGAAATGATCTAGATATTACTTCAGCTAAATTGCTGAACATCTACATCATTATCATTATTGTTTTAATTATTAATCATATTACTATTAGTATGTGTCTGTAAAGTACTACATTGCATATAATTTTATTTGGATAATTACAAAGCCTGCTGATACAGACATGCTGTTTGCTGAAAACTTCAATCCCTCTCCTATGGGAAAACAAGGTTAAATTTATAATTAGCACAACAAACTGTTTTTTGACTTTGTGTTCCGTCTCCTTACATGTTTTTTTCCCTGAGAAAATACATCCAGCATATAGTGTTTCCTCTTTATCTCTAATCTTCTCACAAAGACTGGGAATTTACAGGATGGTTTCTCTCAAAAGATTAGTTTAAAAAGTTGGTTCAGACAAAATGGAATTCAGTCTGACTTCCACTTCCATACCGCTGAACGTCATATGACATCCTCAGCTTTCAGTGGAGATATCTGAATGATGCCTGCAGCTACAGGCATCATCCAGATATCGTTTTTAGAGCCGGTGATTCTGAGCACAATAAAAATGATCATAGCTGTTCAGCCGCTTGATCGTTCTGAGCAGAGAAAGGAGGGGACGCCCCCCCACTCCCTCCACCCTCCGGTGATTCTCCGGTCTCGCCCATACGTTCAGGGACCCAGAGAATGAATCAGCTAGCACCAGAAGAGAGGCATAGAGATTTCTGAGGGACAGATGGTCCCCGGCAATCTCTATGATCCTTGGAGGCCCGGGCGTGATGTTATGACACACAAGTAAACAAAACCGAGATCTCGGCTAGAAAGGCATCAGATTGTCAATTTTTATTTTATGATCTGATGCTTTTCAGCCTGGGGGAGAGATGTGGGTTTTTATTGACCCCAAATCTCTCCATAAAGAGGACCTATCAAGTACCATTCCTATTACAAGGGATGTTTATATTCCTTGTAATAGGAATAAAAGTGATCAAAAAAAATTGTTAAAGGGAAAGTGTAAAAAAATAAAAATAAACAATAAAAAAAAAAAAAATTAAAGTGCATACGCATCTGTAAGTCGCACCCGCATATGTAAACAATATCCAAACCGCACACGGTTACCACGAACGTTAGAGCAAGAGCAATAATTCTAGCACTAGACCTCCTCCGTAACTCTAAACAGGTAACATGTAAAAAAATGTAAACCGTCGCCTATGGAGATTTTTAAGTACCGTAGTTTGGCACAATACCATGAGTGTGCACAATTTTAAAGCGTGACATGTGAGGTATCTATTTACTCAGCGTAACATCTTCTGTCACATTATACAAAAAAATGAGCTAACTTTACTGTTTTTTTTTTTTTTTATTCATGAAAATGTTTTTTTTCCCAAAAAATTACTGCACAAATACCATGTGACATAAGTTGCAATGACTGCGCGGTATGGAAGTGGTTAATAGTATAAGCAGATGGATGAGGTATCCCTCATCCTAGACCTCCAGGTCTCTGACCATGCCATGTTTATTCGCCTCAATTATACTGAAAGCTAATGGACTAAAAAAGTTTAAAAAAAAAAAAAGGTTAAGAAAAAGGAGAAAAAAAGCACAGGACCATCGTAACATCTCTAAGTACTGCCCTACATATTATATGTGCATGGCTTAAAGGCAGGGAGACTTCAGTGTTCCTCTGCACTGGAGATTACTAGACATCTTCATTCCTGCTTCAAGATTTTCCTAGATGCTATTCACATCCTTGTCTGATACCCTAATGTCATAAAAATTATGTATTGTATACATTTTTTTTTTGGTGTGCCAGCAAAGAAGGAAAAGTTTTGGCCCATTTGATCCCGCTTCCTCATCCTAAGTGCAGACCTATGTACTGAGTCCAAAGACCACAGTCCAGCGATATGAGTCCTGGGTCCAGTGCCCAGAGTCTTAAGTCAAGGGTCTTGACTCCAGGGTCCTAAGTCTTTTGTTCAGGGCCCAGTGGTCTAAGTCCAGTGACCTGTGTCCTAAATCCAGTGACCTGTGTCCGGAGTCCTATAACCTGTGACTTAAGTCCAGAGTCCAGTGACTTGTGTCAAGAGTCCAGTGACCTGGGTTCAGGTTAATAAGTCCTGAGTCCTGTGTCCTTTTCCAGAGTCCAGTGTCCTGGGTCTAGAGTATTATATCAAGACTCCAGAATTCAAATAAATGAGTCCAGAGTCCAAAGTCCAGAGTCCAGTGTCCCGAGTTCAGTAACCTGTGTCCTAAATCCAGTGACCTGTGTCAGAAGTCCTATAACCTGTGACTTAAGTCCAGAGTCCAGTGACCTGTGTCAAGAGTCCAGTGACCTGGGTTCAGGTTAATAAGTCCTGAGTCTTGTGTCCTGTGTCCAGAGTCCAGTGTCCCGAGTCTAGAGTATTTTATCAAGACTCCTGAATTCAAATAAATGAGTCCAGAGTAGTGTGTACAGAGCCCAGTGACCTATGTCCTATGTACAAAGTCCAGTGATCTGAGTTCTATGTCCAGAGACCTGTATTCTGAGTCCAAAATACTGAGCTGAGTCCATAGTCCAGTGATCTGATCCAGTTCTGGATTTAGAGTCCTGTGTCCAGAGTCCAGTGTGTAGGGTCCTGGGTTCTGACTTGAAGGTGCTGAGTCCTTTGGCCAGGGTCTCGAGACCAGAGTCTTGAGTTCTGAGGAGTCCTGGTTGCAGAGAAGTCCTGAACAGTAAGGATGAGCTGAACACCCCCAAGTTCGATTTGCACCAGAGCTTGCAAACAGGCAAAAAATTCAGATGAACACTGTTAAAGTCTATTGGACACGAACATGAAAAATCAAAAGTGCTAATTTTAAAGGCTTATATGCAAGTTTTTGTCATAAAAAGTGATTGGGGACCCGGGTCCTGCCCCAGGGGACATGTATCAATGCAAAAAAAGCTTGAAAAATGTAAATTTTTTCGGGAGCAGTGATTTTAATAATGCTTAAAGTGAAACAATAAAAATGAAATATTCCTTTAAATATCATGCCTGGGGGGTGTCTATAGTATGCCTGTTAAGTGGCACAGTTTTCTCGTGTTTAGAACAGTACCACAGCAAAATGACATTTCTAAAGGAAAAAAAAGTCATTCAAAACTGATCGCGGCTGTAATGAATTGTGGGGTCTTGGCAATATAGATAAAACTCATTGAAAAAAATGGCATGGGTCCCCCCCCAGTTCATTACCAGGACCTTTGGGTCTGGTATGAATATTAAGGGGAACCCCGAACCAAAAATGTAAAAAAAAATTGTGTGGGGGTCCCCCCAAAATCCATACTAGGTCCTTCGGGTCTGGTATGGATATTAAAGGGAACCCTGTGCCAAATTAAAAAAAGGCGTTTGGCCCCCCCCAAAATCAGTATGGATTTTAAGGGGAACCCTGCGCCAAAATAAAAAAAATGGCGTAGGGGTCCCCTCAAAATCGATACTAGACCCTTATCCGAGCACGCAACCTGGCAGGCCATAGGAAAAGAAGGGGGGGCAAGAGAGCGCCCCCACTCCTGAACCGTACCAGGCCCCATGCCCTCAACATGGGGAGGATGCTTTGGGGTCCCCAAAGCACCTTGTCCCCATGTTGATGGGGACAAGGGCCTCATCTCCACAACCCTTGCCCTGTGGTTGTAGGGGTCTGTGGGTGGAGGGCTTATCGGAATCTGGAAGCCCCTTTAACAAGGGGACCCCCAGATCCCAGCCTCCCCCCTATGTGAATTGGTAACAGGTACATTGAACCTCTACCATTTCACAAAAAAGTGTCAAAAATAGTAAAAAAAGACAGGAGACACTTTGGGACAAGTCCTTTATTAAAAAATAAAAAAATAAAAATATCCCGCGATGTAGATCTCACGCCGCCCGACGGACCAAAAAAAGAAAAAAAAAAGGCGCAACAGCTCCACCAAATAAAAAAAATAAATAAAATTGTCCCGCAATGTAGATCCATCTCACACCACCCGACAAGCCAAAAAAAGAAAAAAAAAACTGAAGTGTCACTCGGCGGGAGCCTCCCATGGAGGCGGAGCTGTTGCGCCTTTTTTTTTTCTTTTTTCGGCTTGTTGGGTGGTGTGAGATGGAGCTACATCGCGAGACATTTTTATTTATTTATTTTTTTAATAAAGGACTTGTCCCAAAGTGTCTCCTGTTTGTTTTACTATATTTGACACTTTTTTTGTGAAATGGTAGGGCTACAATGTACCCGTTACCAATTCACATAGGGGGGAGGCCGGGATTTGGGGGTCCCCTTGTTAAAGGGGGCTTTCAGATTCTGACAAGCCCCCCGCCCGCAGACCCCCACAATCGCTGAGCAAGGGTTTTGGGGGTGAGGCCCTTGTCCCCATCATGGGGACAAGGTGCTTTGGGGACCCCTTATTATAGGCTTACCTGTATGTAAAAATGTGCTAATTGGGTATACAACCACTTTAAAAAGAAAGCCCTGTCTACTGAGCTGGCTGCCTACACACAGACACAGTGCAGAACAAGACATGAACAGTAATAGGGTAAAGATCAGCTTCAGGGAATGCTCATGTCCCTTGCTCTTTGCCTGTCTTTTTCTGAACACAGATTCCACAGTTCCGACCCTCTTTTAAAGGAGGAAAGATTTCCAGAAGAATCTAGATCCAAAAAGAGTCACTGTCCCTCCAAATGAATGACACATGGGAGGTATAAAAACAGGCTATAATTTCATTCTCAGCAATGCTTTGCTATGTTTTTTGACACATCAAGCAAAATATTTTGCTATGTGGTTGCGTCTAGCAAAATTTCACACTTGGTGTATTCACTATATCTTTCAGCATACACTTCTGAATTTAATAAAGATATGACAGGCAATTACTGTATGAGAAAAACTTCAAAACAAACTGCCAGCGTTTACTGAAATGCAAGGACTGTGTTGCTTAAGGTTAAAAGGCATTTCTGTTGTTCCTATTTTGTGCATCACTTGTATTTAGCAGTCTAAATTCCAGTACTGTAACTCAAAGTTTAGCCAGAGTAAATAAAATGCTGACATAGAAATCCCAAGGATACTGCTATTCAATATGAAAAGCGACCTCCGTTCTGCTCCTTAAAACTAAAATACCTGCCAGGCAGCAGTCAGGCTGTCATCAAACTCTTGTAAACTGCTCTGCTTTTGTTCCACTCCAGGGTGCAATGACAAACTTTGAATAAGAAATGCAGCATAAACAGCACATTATTTTTCCTTTTCCGATTACATAAAATGAACAAAGTAAAATATTACACATTTTATTTCACAGAGTATTATGTTGTCATTTAAAAAGTGGTCCATGGCCAACTATGTAGTCAAAAAGTGAGAGCACAGAGCCTCTCAGATGGTGAGTAAGAGACATGAGGCTGTCTTTTAGACCCATTTCACTGTGGGGCGTTTTTCAGGCGCTTTTGGGCTAAAAATAGCGTGTGTAAAGCGCCTGAAAAATGCCTCCCCTGCAGCCCCAGTGTGAGAGCCTGAGTGCTTTCACACTAGGTGGTGGGCTTGCAGGACATTAGATAAAGTTCTGGAAGCAGTGTCTTTGAGGCGTTGGAGGAGCGGTGTATACACCGCTCCTCCACCGTCCCTGCCCATTGAAATGAATGGGCAGCGCTGCCGAAGCGCCTGCAAAGCGCTTTGGCAGCTGCGCTTTTCTGGCGTTATTAACCCTTTATTCGGTCCCTAGCGCCCCACTAAAATGACGGTAAAGCGCTGTTAAACTAGCGGCGCTTTATCACTAACATGGCCCGTTGTCAGTGTGAAAGGGGTCTTAAAGAGCTAACCTGGCCATAGATGGAGCAATTTTCTTTTCTGTGTTCTCCTGGTGGGGGGGGGAGGGGGCACGGGGAGCCATCCTTGCTGGGAGAACAGTGATTACTGCTAGCAGCTATAATAGCAATACGATCCGACAGCCTGCCCATACATCGTTAGAATCTTGGCCAGTTTAGCAGATTGGAACCATGTATGGCAGGCTTTAATGGCCAACGTTTATATATAGGCACTTTTTTCCAAACATTCCTTAAGAAATGGGACTAAATGTAACATCTTTACCAAAAACCACAGTTTTAGAATGTTAGGGGTCCCTCGTAACCTTAATAGCAAAGCCTAAGTCCAGCCATTTTTTTCTTCTTTGGAGTGGAAAAAAGTTACAGTTCATGTCGGGTTTTTATTTCTGGTTGAGTACCAATTTCCCTTACTTCTTATCCCTGTCACAACAATAAATGAAATAAGGAGTGCAGATGTCACCAAATGGGAAGTACAGACCCAGAAAACATTGTCATTCATACTAACTCTTCCTCACGCTAATAAAAATTTGTTTTTGTCTGGAGAAATTTTCCATCACTCGCTGTTCTTACGGGAAATTAAGAAAAATCCACCTAACAGGGAATCAAATAGCAACAAAAACCTGCCACAGAGAATATAAAAAGTGTTTTACTGGAGTTGGGCTTGAGAGAGGAACTCCAGGAAGATTAGGTGTGATTGTATAATTTACACTTGTCTTCATGGCTTACCTTACTAGATTTTACTAGCTTAGAAATCTAATTTCACATAACCATCCTTAAAAAGTTCTTCATGGTTTTGCTGCATGTTGCATATCGAAGAGACTGGATGCATGCCAAGCAGCAGGGAAAGCTAAATGTTTAAAACTACATACCCAAGACAGCACTGAGGTAAATTATAATTACACATTTTCTGGCATGTGACCCACGGGCCCCGGGCTGAACACCTCTGGGTAAACAGTATATGTATTCAGAATTACCACATACCATAAGTTTTGGTAATATTACCATACAGTATAGTCAGCTGTAGCATGGACCAAAAAATATATACACACACACATACACACCCCAGAGCATTCATCAATACAGGTACAGCTAGGTTAGAAATTCCACCCAGCAGATCTGATTTCTGTGAATGAGTTGAAGAAGACTTACCCAATTGAGTTCCTACCCAAGGCACTGCATGTTCATTATGAACAGATCAAGACTCGGATAGGTACTTGTTTGAGGTGGCATAGTCCCGTTATTCAGGAGGCCAGAATTCTTAAACAAGCTCAATGCTCTGCAGTGTACAACCAGAATCAGATGGGGGTATAAAAGAAAACTGTAGGTAAACTAGGTAGGTGACAGTTGCCTTCTGACTGGAGGGAGAAAGCACTGTAGTGTGATGGCAGGGTGTCTACATGGTCCTTTGGTTGGCTTTTAAAACTTTTATTTCTTGTTGGGCGCTGTGCATATGTTTTGCTGTACAGCTCACATTTGTTTGATGGGACAGTATTTTGTACAGTATGTGATCTTATGTAGCTCTATACCTAGTGTATTATATGACAAGCATGATTCTAATAGGCTGATTTAACAAATCACAGTACTCTTTACACTGTCTTGGCATAGTTGTCTAGGCTGCTAGAAAGGATTAGAGGAGGAATGCACTTGGTATCACTTTGCTTGGGATAGGAGCTGGTGCTACAGAGGAATCATTGGCTTCATGCGGATCTTGCTCCCTCCACTGCCAGCACCATCTCACTGCTCTCTGATGCTTTTGTATGGTGGGTCGGTAAGCTTAGATCATCGCGATCAACAGGTTGCCAACCCTGGGCATGTGCTTCCATGGTTTGAGGTCGAGGGCCACATCAGAGGTGTTGTATATGACATGTTCCTGACCACTACACTCTGTACACTGGGTTGTTTATGACCCTTGCACTTTTTATGGTATAGTTTACAACAGTTGCTGGTTTCTCAGTAGTCACTCTATTGATGGAGTTTGCCTTTAAGTGCTAAGTTTACCTTTAAGAAAAAAATAATAAATGTGCATATTTTTGCAGGAAAAATGTGCCTTTATTACTTTTTTCCATAGGAACATGCAAAGCATTTCATCCACAATCAGTGGCTCATGGGTGCACTGTCAGGCTGGAGGAAGTGTCATTAGATAGTGTGGCAGATGAGGCTTTTAGTTTATACATTCATAGATCTCTGTGAATGAATGACGCAGCAGAGAGGCTGTGAATAAATCAGTTTTGCACAGCTGCATTACTTTCAAATGTGACAGTGACTGCTCTCACAGAGGATGGGCATTTGGGGGTGGTGTGAGGGTGTAGAAGGGTGCCAACTATAGTGATGGGCTGCCCGGATTGGGAAGGGTTAATGTGGGTGCTGCATTTTTTCTAGGCTTTTTTGGGTTCTGCCCTCCTCCCTGTGCTACATTTTTATGTGCTGTATAAAAATAGGGGGAAGGCTGGGCTCAAGAAGAGGCAGGGACTGCATGGGAAAGTGGAGAGAAATCCACCTATAAATATATGTAACCAAAAGCAACCCGCGAGCTCCCCGCACGGGAATCCACCTCTCAAGGAGGGAAGATATGCCTGGGCAGCCTGTGGCTTGTTAGTTAATGGAGAATTGTGTGCAATTTGGAATGTATCTTTGCAGCATGTCAAGTAAAACTGTTAACCATTCAAAAGCCTGGCCTGAAGTTATTCATAAAGGGGTACATGGAGGTACATGGAGTATCTACAAGAACAGGGTCTGAAAAGCATTTACGGGGTTGAAGAGGAAAGAACGAAAGGCCACAATGAAGGTTTAACTCAACACAGGAGTTGGAGGAGGGAATATAGTTGCTATGGGGAACCATAAAATGGTGAGAATGTAATAGCAGTCAGACAGCAAGGACTGGTACCCGGCATGGGTAGCAGGTCCTCCAGTAGCTAGGGTTGGTGCTCTAGTTCCCTCCTTAGTGATCGGATTCCCAAAAGCAATCAGGACTGAACCTATGGTACAAAGACTCCATGAACCTAGCCGCAGGGAACGGTTAAGGGCATGCATGAGGTCCAAACTTGCACAGTGGGATTGCATACTATCACTGGGAGTGAGGTGGCATATGAGAGCTGGACTGGTGGAGCAAAACACAGGCTTAACGCTGTCCCTCTCTAAATTCTACATTCTGGAAGGCAAGGTGTGCATTGATATGGGACAACTGTTACACAGAGGGAACCTGTGTGTTGCTACACAGCTGTACACAGTATATGGCTCATCTCTAAGCTGGGGTTCCGCCTTACTTTTGACTTTCACATGAACGTTGCCCTGCCTGGTCCCGGCCATTGATTAGCACATACATGTGGAGAGATACCCCCATCTGCAGGACAAGTAGGCCCCATTCACAAGGGTGCTTAGGAACATGTTACATGTGAACTTGGCTGTGTGCAGAAAATCATATGTATTGGAAGATTTTCATATTTTACAAATGATTGTTCTGAGGTTTGTACCTGTTAGACTCACTTGTGTCACAGCAGTTATTTATTAGTATTATAGTGTAGTGGTCACATATTTGGTGTATAACTTAATGTTATGTTGTAGCTTAGCATCTGGCGCCATCTAGAGGCAAAAATATGAAAGGACTGCATCTTTATTTTCTATCATTTAAGAAGTTGACATGGAAGTGTTTTGTTTGTTTACATTTGGACATTAACTTGACCTACCCATGATGCCCATTAACTCCCATGAACATCAGGAGAACAGAACTGCATTGTGGGAAGATTATAAAAAGGCTGGGAGCGGCCATCTTAGCTCTCTTGGAAACGCATGGCCAGCCTGCCTGTGAGGATCGGTGTGAGGTCTTCAGCGCACCCTATCTCTGTGGAAAAGCGATTCAAGCAGCAACACTGTGACACGCCAGTGAGCTGGGCTGACGACGGAGCAGGACTGGGAAGGAGCCAGAGGAGCCTGTCGGAGCCATCTGAGAGTTCCGGAGAGTCTCGTTGTGTGGAACGGAACAGCGCAGCGGTGCCGGCCGGCCGGAGACAGAACCCTGTACATCAGAGCGGAGCCTTCTGACAATACTGTCCTGGTTGGGTGAGAGGGCTGTTGTCCAAAAGTTTCCTTTAGGCACTTTTACACATTCATCTGTGCAATACAGAGTTGCTGGGATCCATAGTCCCACAGGCAAGTCAAAGAATTGGATTGAGCTAAAAATTGGCCCGAGCCTGAGGATCTGATACTGTGACATTGGTATCAGAGATAGTTGCAGTGCTGTTGTACTATATCTTTGACTCAATATTCAGCCTGCTTTTATCTGGAGTCATTAACCCTTGGATTACAAATTCAGTTTATTCCTTGATAGCAGAAGAAAGAAGAAAAGAAGGACTGTCCAATAAAACACAAGGCTTTGTGTCTCTTTAACATATTGAGGTTACTGTGATACTAACTAATGGGAGCTCCCTAGATATTGTACTATGTTTTAATCAAATTAGTCTCT
Organism: Lithobates clamitans; assembly: GCA_037952925.1. NCBI lineage: Eukaryota > Metazoa > Chordata > Amphibia > Anura > Ranidae > Lithobates > Lithobates clamitans. The sequence goes on along the minus strand of JBBGZY010000787.1, from coordinate 5,497,981 downwards.
GATTTAGTTATATTTACAAAGCGTGCATAGAATAGGATAGCGCTCATAGTGAGATTAAGTCACTCTGTCATTTATCCTATGTTCCTTTAGCACATTAATAAGTTATTTCAAACACCTTACATCTGTGTAATATCTTTGTAGCTGAAGTCAGTTGACTGTCAGACTACGTTGGTCTGACAGTACAACCATTGTAGTGTTTTACTTTAAAGCTGTGAACTTGCCTTTAAGGTTTTGTCTTGACTGCACGGTATTACACCACAGCTGTGTCAGGGGGACTGAGATAATTCAAAGGGGAAATAAAGCAGAGTACAGGCCCAAATAAATCAGCAGCTCCTTCGGGGGTCAGTGCTACATAGTATATTAGTATTTATACTCCTATGGGCACCCAAGGCTGAACCCCCCACCCCAGCACAGGTCTGGTGTTTCTGCATAACTACTCACGTTAATACATCTTCAGATTTAACTGCATTATAAGAAATTACTACATTCTAAGGATGAAAGCAGTGCAGCTTAAATGCAAAGTGCAATACTCCATAATCACCAATTTTTTTATGGTTGGTTACTTTGTGCATCTTACCTTCATGAATAAACCTAAAAGTCTTAGCAGATAATTCTATATTTACTGCCATAATTCTCACTACTTGTCGAAACCCAGGAAAAAAAAGAGCATCGGTAATAACTATGTGAAATAATAGCTTTTTAGTCTGCTGTTTATTGTTATAGATAATTTCAGGCAACCGTTTAGGCTCATTCTGTTCATCCTACAAAGGTGATTCAGCAACAACACAGTGAATTCTCAAAGATCACATTGAATGCCTTTGTTCATATACTCTTATTTAATGCCCACAAATTAATATTAGGGAAACCTTTTAACATCTGCACAAAAGACCACATTATGAATAATACAGAAGATAGATGTTTTAGAGCACATGCTAATTTATCAGCACATTGAATTTCCAGTTAAAGATTTTAACCTTGCTGTCTAAATGAAATATGAATGTTTTAACCTCAGTTTTGTAACAGACAACAATACTGTCTGCGACTTCTCAAGGGCCAATTTAAAGAATATAAGTATTACATTTATAGAGATTGGAGACGTTGTGAGGAATTCGTATAAATGTAGACAGTAGAAAGATGTAGTGAATACAGCCTGCGTATATCTAAGTAAAACAGAAAGTGCTGAAAGATTGATGCTTAAAATGTTATACTCCGGTGAAACAGTGTGCAACCCTGACTGTGTAGGGGGTAAATGATTTAAATAGGTTAAATCTCACTGGTACCAAAGATGATTGAAAAAGGTACTGAATAAGTGGGAATGTTTTAGCCATTCTCTCACTATTATCTATTACCAGTGCTCTAGACCAGTGTTTCTCAACTCCAGTCCTCAAGGCGCCCCAACAGGTCATGTTTTCAGGCCTTCCATTATTTTGCACAGGTGATTAGATCAGTTTCACTGCCTTAGTAATTATCACAGCTGTATTAGATGAGGGAAATCCTGAAAACATGACCTATTGGGGCGCCTTGAGGACTGGAGTTGAGAAACACTGCTCTAGACCATAGGTCACATCATGACTTAATTATATGAGCAGTAGAGTGTATGTGATTAACAGTGGCAAGGAGCGTGGATTGAAGGAGCAACAACCCGTAATGGAAGTGGCAAAATTTTTGATAGCACTGTCGCTCCTTTGGATGCCAGTGAATGCATATGTAACCCCAAAATCTTAAATTTTATACACTGCAGATCCTTTGATGTAGCTGCTGCATTAGCCTTCATTTTCAGACCTTTTTCCCTTTTATTTAAAACTGGTAATCCCCTCCTGATGACTAGAACAGTTGTTACTCATGTTCTTTCTACCAAACGTAATATTATGAGACATTGGAAATCTCCTGATATACAGGGGGTTTATGAAATCATTAATGAAGTCAATCAGAATTGTGCACTTGAGGGCATATTTGCTGTAAAAATAACTAACTGTGTATCTACATTTATCCTCTCCTACAACTCTTGGATTAATCATTGATTATACTCTGCCTGAAGACACTAATGCCCCGTACACACGGTCAGATTTTCCGATGGAAAATGTTCGATGGGAGCTTGTTGTCAGAAATTCCGACCGTGTGTAGGCTTCATCGGACATTTTCCATTGGAATTTATGTCACACAAAATTTGAGATCTGGATCTAAAATTTTCCAACAACAAAATCCGTTGTCGTAAATTCCGATTGTATGTACACAACTTCGACGCACAAAATTCCATGCATGCTCAGAATCAAGCAGAAGAGCCGCACTGGCTATTGAACTTTATTTTTCTCGGCTCGTCGTACGTCACCGCGTTCTTGACGTTCGGAATTTCCGACAAGATTTGTGTGACCGTGTGTATGCAAGACAAGTTTGAGCCAACATCCATCGGAAAAAATTCATGGATTTTGTTGGCGGAATGTCCGATCGTGTGTACGGGCATAAGATTAGCTTGCAAATCTGCTCTCCTATGTAATGTACCCATATCTCTTCTGTCTAATACTATGTAGTTAGCAAAGGCATACTCACTATACCTGTGCTATTTCACTGTACAGTTTAAAACTTCATGTTACTTTTCCATTTAGTACCTTTGCTGATTGTGTATTGTGATTGCACATGCATTGTATTGTGCCTCTAATCTATTTGGCTGACTGTTCCTTATATGCCACTATGTATGTACATTCTTTTTCTTTACAATGTATGTAAAACTTAAAAGAGAAGTGCAGGTTTTGAAAAAAAAACATACATACTCACCTAGTGGAGGCAGCATCAATCTGATGCTGCATCTATCCCCTGCTGCCTCTATACCAAGAACTGAGCAACCAAAGACAGCAGATTGCTCAAGTTCTTAGTAAGCAGAGAGTCTGTGATTTCCAGAGCTCCACCCCTCTAGCTCTCATTGGAATGCTGGGCTGTGGAGGGGGTGGGAATAGCTGGCTCAGCCTCTCAGCGGCACGGTAAGAGGCTGAGCCAGCTGCTGCTCAGGCATCTGGGTGGATCCCGTAATTAAAGTCGGGATCTCTCCAGAGTCTGGATCGGCAGAGTGATAGGCCACAGGAGTGCAGAACGAACGACACCCCTGTGACCTACAAGAGAAGTAGGGCCAAAAGAGCTTTGGCCCCACTTCTCCCTTAAAAAAAACTATTAAAACGTAAAACTGATAATTCTACAAATAACACACTGTGGTTAATTTACTAAAACTGAAGAGTGAAAAATCTGGTGCAGCTCTGCATAGAAACCATTCACCTTCTGTGTTTTTTCTGTAAAAGCTTAATTGAAAAAGCTGATTGGCTACCATGCACAGCAGAACCAGATTTTTGTGCTCTCCAGTTTTAGTAAATTAACCCCACTTCCTCTCTTTTTGTGTCTACACTTTATCCTCTACTATATCTATGGGTGCAGCCATGGTTGGTGCACACACTTGACTTTAAACTGCCTTTGTTCATCTCCATGACATGGTGGATTGTTGGGATGAGTAGTTTACACAATAAAGATAAGGTTCTTTGTGCTTTCCTTTAAGCTCATAAAAAGTGACAAGGATACTGCATGTATGGTAAGATCAACAGGGATTAAAGACGGCCATAGATGCTGTGATTTTTTAATATCTATGAGTACCTTAGGTTTGGTTAAGAATGTCAAGGACCTGACTCTATTGACCCTGTTTAACTGCTTGCCAACCAGCCACCATCGTTATACGGCAGCAGGTTGGCTCTCCTGCAGGAATTGCCATAGCTGTACATCTGCAGGCTGCAGGAGCGTGCCGCGGGTCGAGCGGACTTGATGTCCGCCGGCAACCCGTGATCGCCTAGTACAGAGGCAGAACGGGGATCTGCCTTTGTAAACAAGGCGAATCCCCATTCTGACAGGGGACATGACAGAGATCTACTGTTCCCAGTCATCGGAAACAGTGATCTCTGTCATCTGCCTGGCAGCCCATCCCCCCTACATTTAGAACACACCCAGGGAACACACTTAACCACTTGATTGCCCCCTAGTGTTAAGCCCTTCCCTGCCAGTGTCATTTTTACATTGATCAGTGCATTTTTACAGCACTGATCAATGTAATATTATCACTGGTCCCCAAAAAGTGTAATTTGGGGTCAGATTTGTACGCCACAATGTTGCAGTCCTGCTAAAAATCGCAGATCGCCGCCATTACTAGTAAAAACAATTAGAAAAGATAAAAGTCCCTAAATCTATCCCATAGTTTGCAGACGTGATAACTTTTGTGCAAACCAATCAGTATACGCCTATTGGGATTTTTTTTACCAAAAAATATGTAGAAGAATATATGTTGGCCTAAACTGATTGTCAGAAATCATGAATCAAACTGAGACAGAAGTACAGTTAAATCATACTTGTTTAATAATAATAGTAATAAAAATACTAAAACAAAGTAAAAGTAGTCAAAACATAGCCAGAGTTCAGGAACCAGAATGGGTAGTCAGACAAGCTGGATCTGGAGAGGTGATCAAATACCACCAAAAGAAAGCTCTATTTGTGGGAAAAAATGGACATAAATTTTGTTTGTGTACAACGTCGCATAACGGTCATTAAGGGGGTAAATCCTTCTGGGGTTGAAGTGGTTAATGTAACTCTATCCATACATTTAAAGTAATGCTATGGGTATAGGTAAGACTAGCATACAATAGAAGGCACCAAAACATTTGATCAAGTCTGATGGCCAAGATCCCAGGGCACTGTTAAAGTCTACTGGAAAACCAAACTTCTGATTCTGGGGAGCAAAGAAACATTCCTGTTCCCATCCCGCAATGCAGTGCTCCATGCCTTAGCAGCCTAGTGATTTTCCTGCACAATGCCATGTGCAGGCTATGGGAAAGAGCCATGGGTATGCATAACGCCATGTGTATCTGTCTGTGATCTACCTGAGCTGTTCTTTTAAAGTTTTTTGTTTTACCTTACTTTAAAACCCAAACTTGAGAATGTTTCCACTCTGTGTGATACTTTTTCTGGATTGTACTGTCAATACCCAATGTAACTATCTCTTTTTTGGATGTAACATATGGCGCTGTCAACTTTCATAAGCACAAACATCACACATTTTGGTGCGATTTGTACTTTCATATAGCGGTGGGACAATATTGCATACTGCGGGATGCTGTCACACAGCTGGGGTGCCGGCCACTTCCTGCTTCTGAACCCAGTGGGAGTGTTAAGCTGTTACTTACAGCACACTCTGGAGTTTTGCAAGTTCTCCTTGTACTTATGCTTTTAGAGAGAGAAGAAAAGACACTAAGAAATGGTAAAACTCTTTTTTTTGAATAATACATTTAAAGCATTAGGACAGAGATGCAATAAAAGTACATGCTTTATTCCTACTTTTTTTGCTTTATGCTGTGCCCTGATAATAACTGTCTCCATTATTTCACCGATACTACAATTGTGCTGCTGTTTTTTTTTTTTGCTTTTTTTTCAGTCACAGCAACCTAAAGATGTAACAGCAGTCCATTTAGATAAAAATTGCCAGCCCATTGTGTCTTTTACTTTGGTCCGCATGCATGCAACATCCTTAGTTTTAGTAAAGTTTTCTTTTTTTGCTTGCATCATTAAATGATTTTTCATTAAAGTCAAACACAATTGCTAATTTATATTTCATTTCATTATTTTGTTCTAAAGACAGATATCAAAAGTGTGGTCATATGTAATCACATAAAAAGCTTTGAACAGGATAATTTATTTATGTTCTCATGCTGATAACAAGGCAAAATCTGTCTCTGCCAGACAGCCTTTAAAGTCTCTACTTAAAATTCTACAGGCAAAAGTTTCAAGAGCATCCATGTTGCTTGGAATTAATTGCATTGTGTGAGGCAAACATTTCAATATTTGTTTATGGCGTAATACTTTATTTTTCCTTCATTTTATTAGCCGCAGAAGTATATAAAACCGAAGTGGCTAAGAAATGTGAATTAAGGTTTTTCACCATACACTGTGCAGTGGAGGAAAAGAACTAACTTAAAGTAGAATTCCAGGAAAACCTAACAACTCTTACAAATGTTCCCTCCCCTTCCTAATACCTATTCTAACTAACCTGTGTAAGAAAATTTGTGTACTTACCTATTTACAAACTGCTCCACTCAGACAGGACGCTGACAACGCTGACAACAAGATTCTGATAAGCCACCTGCCTGCATACTCCCACAACCACAGCCCAACATGGGGACAAGGTGCATTGGCAGAGCCCCACAGCACCCACCTCCCCATGTTGAGGGCATGTGGCCTGGTATAAAAATGGGAGCGTCCCCCCCCTTTCCTGACCTGCCAAGCTGCATGCTTAGATAAGGGTCTGGTATGCATTTTGGTGGGGACACCACAACTTTTTTTTTTTTACATTTTGGCGCGGAGTTCCCCTTAAAACCTATACCAGACCCAAAGGGCCGGCAATTGCAACCGCAAGTCAATTTATATGTGATTTGAGTCGTTTTTTTATTTAGAAATTTCATTTTTGCTGCAGCATATTCTATGCATGCTACAGACGCACCACCTTAGAGACAGACTAAGAGGACCCCACAGGCTCTACATTTAAAGGATTTTTTTGTTTTTATTGTTGCACTTTAACCATCATTAAAATCACTGCTCCTCAAAAATGATTGCTTTAAAAAAAATGTTACATTGATACATGTCCCAGAGGGCAGTACCTGGACCCCCATTTCATGACCAATTACTTGCATATATGCCTTCAAAATGGGCACTTTTGATTTTTCCTTGCAAAGACTTCAATGGGGTTCGCAGTACGGGTCAGAAATTTTCCCCTGTTTGAGAGGTCTGCTGTGAACTGAACAGGGGGTGTTCGGCCCACCTCTATTTGTTATGTATTCCCATTCACACAGCATACCTAAAATATATATTTTTAAATACTTCTTACATTTCTAGTTGTTTCCTTTGAGTAGGTTTATATAGGACTGCAAGCTATTCTTAACAATTTCAAAGTGGGGACAAACTGCAATCAAGTGCCTTGAGATCTTTAACCCTTTGTTTGTTAGAACAAAAACTGTCCACATCCCCCCCCCCCCCCCCCCATTTTAACAATACATAGATTTTAGACATTTTAGACATATAAAATCAAGCAAAAAGGTAAGTGACATTTTTTAAAGATTTATTGTTATGTGAATGGGAACAAGTGAAAAGGGTGTGTTATCAAAATGTGTCTGCACAAGTGGAACGATACTTTAAGAAACTACTGTATATATGCCATGAGTACTAAAGTTTGACTGCAAAAGCATAACGGCTTATACTTCCCCTGGTCTTGAGCTGCCCTTAGTAATTTCTTACAGCATTATGGTGAGCTACTTATACTCATAACTTCTAGAGTTGGGAAAGAGGAACACAATTTTGGAACCGTTTTCAAGAGTACAGTCTCGTAAACACGATTGGATTTTCGGCAGGGGATTGTGTGATGACAGACTGTTGGCCTAAAAGCCGACTGTTAGTACGCTCCATCAGACAATTGTTGGCCAACTTTCCACCAACAAATGGATGGCAGGCTAGTAAATTTTCAGCGAACAATAGTCTGTTGTCAGATTTTCCTATCGTGTGTACACAAGTCGTCACACAAAAGTCCAAAGTACAAACACGCATGCTCAGAATCAATGCTCACCAAACACATCAGCAGAAGGTGCCCAAATGTGGCGCTCAAGAGCTGAAATTCCTCGTAGTATGTCACTACGTTCGTGTCTGCTGGCTGACAATTGTGTACCGTTTGTATGCAAGACAAATTCCTGGCACATGCCCTTCGGACAAAAGTCTAACACTTTGTTGGCCAAAAATCTGATCGTGTGTGCATGGTTTAAGAGTGCTTGATAATGCTCCAAAACATGAACAAGGCTGAAGTCATACATTATAGTCTTGGTCCACCTTTTGAAAAAATGTAGAAAATGCATTTACTACTTTTTTGCAATGAATCCTGCAGAGAATAGCATCCAAACCACTCTTACAATGTTCTCCCCCTCCCGGAGTTATAGGCCTGCTGTTGTGGGCTTGGAAGAGGCGTAGCTGACCTAAAGCTTGAAGGGGGAGGGATCAATGGTTCTCTCTAGATTATGATAATTTGCAGTGAGTGGTCCTGGACCCTGAAGACACGACTATGTGGGTGGAGCCAAGCACAACTGCATTAAATTCATATACAGTGAATCCGGAAAGTATTCAAAGCGCTTCACTTTTTCCACATTTTGTTATGTTACAGTCTTATTCCAAAACAAATTCAATTCATTATTTTCCTCAAGATTCAACAGACAATACCCAATAATGACAACATGAAAGAAGTTTGTTTGAAATATTTGCAAATTTATTAAAAATAAAAAATGAAAAAATCACATGTCCATAAGTATTCAAGAAGGGCCTTAGTTAGGGAGGTGACCAAGAACCCAATTGTCACTCTGACAGAGCTCCAGCATTTCTCTGGGGAGAGAGGACAAACTTCCAGAAGAACAACCATTACTGCAGCACTCCACCAATCAGACCTATATGGTAGAGTGGCCGAACAAAAGCCACTCTTCAGTAATAGGCACACGATAGCCCACCTGGAGTTTGCAAAAAAGCACCTGAAGGACTCTTAGACCGTGAGAAACAAAATTGAAAACAAAGATTGAACTCGTTGGCCTCAATGGCAAGTGTCATGTCTGGAGGAAACCAGGCACTGGTCATAACCTGGCCAATATCATCCCTACAGTGAAGCATGGTGGTGGCAGCATTGTGATGTGGGGATGTTTTTCAGTGGTAGGGACTGGGAGAGTAGTCAGAATTGAGGGAAAAATGAATGGAGATATTTACAAAGACATGCTTGATGAAAACCTGCTCCATAGTTCTCTGGAGCTCAGACTGGAGCAAAGGTTCATCTCCCATCAGGACAACGACCCTAAGCTCACAGCCAAGATAACAACGGAGTGGCTACGGGACAACTCTGTGAATGTCCTTGAGTGGCCCAGCCAGAGCCCAGACTTGAACCTGATTGAACATCTCTGGAGAGATCTGAAAATGGCTGTGTGCAGAATGTCTCATACCTTTGCGCTGGGAAGGGGCACGAGACAGGGATGCCCTCTGTCTCCCCTGCTCTTCATGCTAGCTATTGAACCCTTGGCTATCACAATCAGAGATCACCCAGGTATCATTGGCTTCCATTATGGTGGCAAACATGAGAAATGTATGCTCTACACGGATGATACTATGATTATGCTGGGAGACGTTGAAGGTTCCCTTTGGAAAACCATGTCAACCATAGCAGAATTTGGCACCTACACAGGACTCTAGATTAACTGGACAAAATCCTCACTAATGCTAATAGATGAAGGGGGCAGGCCTCCCAACAACAACTACATACCCTTATCTACACCCTTTAGGTATCTGGGAGTCCAAGTAACGCCTACGGTGAGAGATTATGGGAGATTGAATATCTCCCCACTACTGCAGAAATTCAGAGACCGGATTAAGACATGGAACTCATTATGCTTATCGATAGCTGGTACTGTGAATCTGATCAAGGTGATCCTCTTGCCACAGCTACTATATGTACTCCACAATTCTCTAGTAGTGGTCCCTTTGAAAACGTTCAGAATTGTAAACTCCCGATTTCACTTGTTCATTTGGAAGAATCGCCCCCCCCCCCAGAATCAAACTTGAACACTTACAGCGCCCTAAAGACGAGGGGAGACTGACCCTACCGAACCCATGGCTATACTATTTAGCAGCGCAGCTCCAGCACTTAATAGGGGTTATGGGTGGGGAGGCCGATAGAACAAGTATCATCCGTAGCTCTTCAGAGACTATGATGTTACACATGGTAAAACGAGATTCAGTGCTGGTGGCACTTGAGTCTCTAGCTTTTGGGAAACCAGATATGAAGTACCCAACCTATAATCTTCTCCAGAAAATCTGGAACAAAATCAGATACCTACAGGGAGTGACGGGATACACTGAGTTTAGCCCAATATGGTCCAATGGGACTTACCCTGAAATAGCACAGTTGCAGCATGGGGCATTATGGAAGAGATTTGGGGTGATATACATTAGAGATATTTTCAGAACAGTATTCTACTACCTTTTGAGGCTCTGCAGGAAAGACACGGCTTGCCGTCCAATATGAGGTTCCACTATATGCAATTGAAACATGCTGTGAAGGCTCAGAGCAGTGCTTCTGAGTGGTCTCCTTCACCAACACCATTATTTATGTTAGTTCTGAGAGCTACCAACACTAAAGGTTTAATTTCTCAATATTATAATATGCTCCTGCAGAGCTTCATGAATAAACATCCCTTGAGAATTATGGAGAAGTGGGAGAGAGATGTGGGACAGATAGATGGAGAACAGTGGGAGGAAATTCTACAAGCGGTGCCCACAAGTTCGCTTAATGTATCGCAAAGGCTACCACAACTGTATCTTATTTTTAGAGTGTACTATACTCCACATAGATTACACCAAATGGGTCTTAGATCTAGTCCGATGTGCACTAGATGCAAAAGAGACCATGGAGATCTGATCCATCTACTGTGAGGGTGCCCGAAGCTTCACCCCTACTGGGGCGGAGTGGTGGGTACCATAAACAGGGTATTTCAGATCTCTATGCCCACTGACCCAAAACACTGCTTATTAAATGTGCTGGAAGTCTTTGAATGGGAGGAGAGCGTCAGAATAGCAGTTACTAGGACCCTATTGTTAGCACGTAAGATGATAATGCTCCACTGGATATCAGAGGACCCTCCCACAGTTAAGGAATGGATTTCCGCAGTTGGGAACATGATCAGAATGGAGAAAATGGTATATCAACACAGGGGGTACACCCGAAAGTTTGAGAAACTCTGGGGCCCGTGGCTGGATGTACCGGGACTAGTCCTGGTGGATCTGGTGATGGGGAGATTACTGGGTCTAAATGCTGGCTAACTACACTTGAACAGACTATTGGTCTGAAAGATGGGCCTCACTTAGGTTGGATGTACTGCCAAATTGTAATAAGAATTCACAAAATATGCAATGTAACTGAGTATTGTCGAAGCCTGTTTATGTTTGTTTATGCTGAACTCAATAAACTTTTCTTTGGATAAAAAGGAAAATGGCTGTGTACCAACGCTCCCAATGCAGCCTGATGGAGCTTGAGAGGTCCTGCAAAAAAGAATGGGGGAAACTGGCCAAAAATAGGTGTGACAAGCTTGTAGCATCATACTCATAAAGACTTGAGGCTGTAATTGGTGCCAAAGGTACTTCAACAAAGTATTGAGCAAAGGCTGTGAATACTTATGTACATGTGATTTTTTTTCTTTTTTACTTTTAATAAATTTGCAAAGATTTCAAAAAAACTACTTTCACGTTGTCATTATGGGGTATTGTTTGTAGAATTATGAGGAAAGTAATGAATTTAATCCATTTAGGAATAAGGCTGTAACATAAATGTAGTGCTACCCCCATAGGAGCCGCTTATGTTTGTTCAGTCCATTACTCTGCCTCTCAACCCCAATAACAGTCTCAGCCCCCTCTGGCACACCTGGCTATAGTGTAAGTGCAATGACCAATGAGAAACACATACGTTATGATAAAACACAGAAATTGTCTTTACTGCAATATTTCTGTGGAAAAATAACAGATAGTAACAGTAAATATATTCAAGTAATCAACTGGAGAACAATAACTGAGATTAAGAGCAATATAGCCGAATACTATATTCAGGCTGCTTTCAGGGGATTCCAAACCTCAGAATGTCCCCAAGAGCAGAGGAACACTAAAATGGCAAATAAATCACAATATGACACTTTGTATCGGATTAGTTACCTCTACTCAAATTTGGCTCTATGAGTCCAGGCAGGAGGAGGACAGAATACTGACCCTCTTTATGTCAAACCTTTCTCTTATGTCCCCTGACATCACAGGCCCAACTACAAACACTGTATACAAATCAACATTCAATGGATCAGGCCCCAAGGTATACAGAGCCCTGAGTATGTGTGTGCGGGCCTGTATGGCACTAGTAACTTCAGTCCCTTCGAAGAAAAAGAGGCTTTGTATCTTCAGCTAGCCATTCTCGGTGCACTTAAATTCCTGAATGGCAGGGCCAAACAACACAGCTGGCCCAGATTATCAAGTAAAGAATGCAGAATCTTCCTTAGCAAGGTGAAAGGACAATGGTGTCTGTATACAGTGTCTCTTTATTGGAATGGTCTGGTGTCCTGTGGCACTACAAGTGTCAACAAGGTGACTAACAGCAATGATGTCTGTATACAGTGTCCATTCAACTCTGTGTGCAGTGTCCTTGTTTCCTGTAAATGGCAAAATCCCTCTCACCCAATCCTGCGGTCAAGGCCAAAATGAACGTCCTGGAACAGGCAGGCTCTTCTAGTGACCTGACTGGTCACCTTACACTGGAATGCTTCACACTGTAGGTGCAGGTGCATCTGGATATATACCTGGGATCCCCTTCTTTCAGGCTGGATGTCCCAAATGGCTGTGGATGCCTGAAATAATGCGGTGCACTGACCTGGGAGGCAGCATCTCTCCTCTGAGTCCAGTCTCTTCCCTTGCCTTGTGGTAACTGAAAATCTCCTCAGATCAGCAAGATGGAGCCTCTAGTTCCTTTGCCCCCAGAACAGGCTGGCTCTTGTAGTTCTGTGTCCATAGAAAGCTATGGGGTCATTTTAGATAGGGACTACATATCCCATAATCCCTTGCAGCTGCTGCTTGTTAAAGTCCTTTTATTTGCTACTGTAATTGCTCCTGTCATTGGCTCTCTTCCTCTTGCCAATAAGAACACAAGGGAGGATGCAGAGTGAGCAGCTCTGTGTATCTATGCGAGGAGAAAGAAAAAAGGGAGGTGGAGAAATCCCCTGCAGCTACTGACAGGCACTTTCTACCTCAAAGAAGAATCTCGGCCAACTTGGCGAGGCCACAGGAATTGTGGGGCACCCGCTACACAACAAAATGTGGAAAAAGTGAAGCACTGTGAATACTTTCCAGATTCACTGTAATTACAATTTGCATTACAAATTACAAGCACACTTTAATTATTAAAGTGGTAGTAAAACCCGCTTGGTCAGTAAAACGCGAGCGAACCCAGGAGAAAGGCCGGGGGAAGATGTCAGCCCTCTCAGTGGTGACAGTACAGCGCTGGAGGGCTTTTTCAAGGTGAGTATTTCATAACCTGCTACATACTAGCACTTTATGCCATTGCCTTGCAGGTGGTTTACAATCCCTTTAATCATTAGGTTAATTTACCTTCCAAAACTGCCTTCTTTTCACCACCCTCTTAAATGAAACCCTCACTGTTTAAAGCAGATCTAAATTTTGTGCTTAGATCTGCTGTAACAATAAATTAAATGGACAACCTAGTTACAAGTTAAAAAAAAAGAAACACTGCTGTCAGGAATAAAGTGCATAAGTGAGTTGGGTCAAGAGTGGTGCTGAATCTGAATTAGCTCCATTTACAGATATAGTGGCAGATAAAAAGCCAGTCTAGTAATAGAAGTATATTCTTAGGCCACAGATGGGACCTTTGTTAAACACTTAAAGATAGAAAAATCCATATGGATTCAGCCTCCAGTCTTCATGCACACTGCCGTAATAAAATTACTAATCATGAACACAGCATCTTGCTGGCAGAAAGATCCTGTATAAAAGTATGGTCCATAAAGTGCACGTGTTTACATATGTACAGGTGCAGAAACATTTCTTTTTTTTTGCATGCGAAAGTTTAAATTACATGTATGCACATATATATGCATACGTTTACATGTGTTTACAAGCATATACACGTATTTTACTGACTTCAGATGCAGATTTCCTGTTATGGATTCTACAGACCTGAACACATTACAGTTTTACTGATCTTTACACACTGGGGTTGACTTACTAAAACTAGAGAGTGTAAAATCTGGTGCAGCTGTGTGCATGGTAGCTAATCAGCTTCCAATTTCAGCTTGTTCAGTAAGGCTACTTTCACCCTGAGGCGATTTACAGGCGCTATATCGCTTAAAATAGCGCCTGTAAAGCGCCTCTCCTGTCACTCTAGTTTGAAACCCGAGGGCTTTTACACTGGAGCAGTGAGCTTGCGGGATGGTAAAAAAAAGTCCTGCAAGCAGCATCTTTGCAGCGCTTTAGGAGCGGTGTATACACCGCTCCTAAAGCGCCCCTGCCCATTGAAAAAATAGGCAGCACCTGCAAAGCGCCGTGCGAGCAGTGCTATGCGGGCACTTTAAAACCCATTATTCGGCCGCTAGCAGCGCTAAAAGCACCGAAAATCACCGACAGTAAAGCGCCGCTAAAAATAGCGCACTTTACCGCCAACGCCCCCAACGCCCCAGTGTGAAAGTAGCCTTAGGCTTTGACAAATAAAGAATATGGAAGCTGATTGATTTCAGTGCAAAGCTGCATCAGATTTTGCACTCTCCAGTTTTAGTGAATCAACCTCACCGTGTGCATGGACTATAAAAAACATTAGAACTGCATTGAGATCTATAAAACACTGTACTAATGAAGACATGACTTTATTTACGGTCGTATGCATGAGCTCTCCTTTATACATCATGTTGATATAGTATGTGCTTTACTTGTTGCCCCTTAAGAAGGGTGATTTATCCATTTGTTTAGTACATCAATATCTTCTATATCCCAAGAAGTAAAATGCATTCACCTGGGAAAACCTGCACATATAAACGGCTTCCTCAAAGGCCGGCCATAGACGGTTCAAATCTCAACCGGTTTAGCAGGAAGCAGACGAGATTCGAACTTGGTATGGGCAGGGTTGAATGTACTAAGTTGATCGATCGCTGCTGTAGCGGCTAGCACTAATCACTGTCTTGTATGTCCCGGCGAGGGAGGGAGAAACTGTGCCCGCCGGAAGCAGACAATTGCTCGGCAGGAGGGATTCCCCAAATTTATTTTGTGGTTGCAGGATAGAAATTCACACTGTCTATAGCCTGCCTAAGTCCCCTGCTGTACCTGAAAGCCAGGCATGTGACTATAACAGGAACGCCATCCCGCATAGCACTGAAGAGATAGAAAGTAGCTGCAGGAAGTAGGAAGTGAGTAGATATCATGTATGGGTTCCAAAGCAAATGGCAGCAAGGGAAACTGTGAGACCTTGTTTACATGGGTTTACTTGTGCGTACATCCATGCGGGAGCTATGTTTTCCCTGCACAGGGATGCAAAGGTGTTCTGTGCTTTTCCAGGTAGGCAATCCCATTCATGTCAATTGGGACACATCCGCTGCTCATAATTTGACATCTATGTGGGTACGCCCATGTGAGTGAGGCCTTAAAGTGCCATTATATTTTGTTCTATAAATATTAACAACATAGTAACTTTTCTGATTGTCTTTATGGAATATTTGCTCCATTCAGGTCATTTCTGCTTAGTCTCATGGAATAATTTTGACCCATAAGAATATCATTCAGCCAGCTTGAAAAAAATAACTGTCAGCAATACTTTAAAATCTCAGTTATAAAGAAGGAATATGATTTGAAGCCGAGGTGTGTATTGGAAATCAGAGGTGAAGTGCCTGTGATTGTGCTCATTTACTGAAGTAGCCGTGGGCACTTCTGATAAAATGTTCATGTGGAGAAGGAATCACACCACCAGTCCACAAAGGTGAAAATAGCAAAAGAGCAACAAGGTTCTATTACAGTTTTGCAGAATGAGATAGGTAAGCATTCTCAGTCGATGTTCAGCATAAATTGGGTTAAAAAAGACATGAATGCTTTTATAAAGAAGAAATGTATATATCTGATCAACAAACAAGGACATAGACATATCGCGTCTGTTTTCTCTGGTCTTTAGTAATATTTCAAAGACTGTAAACAAGCTTGATAATTCAGACACTAATCAGCACAAATCCATTGTCGCTTTAATTAGCTGGTCAGCGTGCATTTATTTTTCTTGTTTTCAAAAGAAAGCACGCATTTCTGTACAATCATACAAATATGGGATTTAACATGTACTGACTGCAGTCCATTTTTTATCCAGTTGTTTTACACAGATCACAAGCAATAAACAAATGATTGTTTCACATATATTACAGGGGTTTCAAAGGAATACTTCCACAGCATGCTCAGTGAGGGATAATCATTAAAGCTCAATTCCAGGCATGTTATTCCCCCTTTTCTTTTTTTCCTCCCGATTGCTTGGATAATCTCTGCGTCTCCTAGGTAAATACACATATGAAAAACATATAAGTGTAGTGCTACCGTTTGCTGGGGCTGCCAATTTAAAGTCCCAGGTTCTATTCCTGCTAGTGCAGCAGCCAGGCAAACAGCTACTTCACACTCTGATTCCAGAAACGACAGTCCATTAGACCCCATTCACACAGGGACGACGTGTCAGGCGACCTAGTCGCCTGACAAGTCGCCTCCCGTTCTGTGCTATGGAGCCGTTCTAAGGGGAGCGACGCAAGTCGCTCCGACTTAGAAAAAGGTTCCTGTACGACTTCGGGGGCGACTTGGGGCGACTTGCATAGACTTCTATACAGAAGTCGTTTTGCAAGTCACCCGGGCAGTCGTGTGCAGGTCGCCTAGGTGAGGCGACCTGCAAGTTATGTTGCCCCTGTGTGAATGGGGTCTAAGAGTTGCCTCTAAGTTTGTTGCAGTAATAACTTAGATAGGGCTCAGGGAGCTGTGGGATAATCCACATTACTATCAGGAACAATGAGGGCCCTCTTCCTCATTGCAGCTCTGCTGAGCAGTTTATTAAAGTAATTGCAGGGCTTTTTTTCAGGGGGGAACTTGGTGGAACTCAGTTCCACCACCTCTTGCTCAGACCCTTTGGTGCCTGCTCACCACAATCACTTGTAAACACAGAAATACGGTTTCTGTGTTTACAAATGACAGCTCTGCAATCTGTGTGTAACCCCCTGATGTACTCTGTATGTAATCCTGGTATTTAATGCCCCTTTAAGACTCTCCTACTATTCGTGAAATTTGACTGGCCACACCCACTATTTGATGTGATTTGGAGGGTGTGTGTGGGTGGAGGAGTTTTGGGAGGTTGTGGTTGAGTTCCAGCACCTATTGTTTGACAAAAAAAGCCCTGAGTAATTGTAAAGGTTTTTTTTATTATTATTATTATTATTATTATTATTATTATTATTATAAACATGTTATACTTACCTGCTCTGTGTAATTGCTTTGCACAGAACAGCCCCGATCCTCCTCTTTTTGGGTCCCCGCTGGCGCTCCTGGCTCCCATCTACCCCACCGAGTGCCCCCATAGGAAACTGCTAAGACTAAAATTAAAGAATGATCAAAATGATAACAAATGCTACACTTTTTTTTTCATTGAGAGCCACTGACATATTACTTTTGTTGGAATACAGTGCAGAAACTCTTTCTTCAAGTTGTGCATGCAGCTGAAATCATTTGCAAGTTGGCTTTGCACGGCAACAGCTAGTTAGGGTTATTCGGTTTTTTTTTTTTTTTTCATTTAACACAGTGACATCCCGTGTACAGCATAATGTGCTGAAAAAGGCTTGAGAACAGCTGGATGAATTAAAGTATAAAAACTAAGTAATAAATAACACCTTTCAAGTAAGCAAAATGAAAATAGGCAGTCTACAGTCCACGTTACCTTGCTGTTATATGACAAATAAATGCATGATGGGAAAGGGAATGTTAATTTACTTTTTTTTTATCCTCCTTTCAATCACTTACATTTTCATTTCACATGAATACCATATTCAAACAAACTTATAATCAAATGTACCAAAACACCAGGCGTCTCAAATGGTGGCAACATGTTAGAACAGACCCCCAGAGACTTGTAAATAAATGTACAATATATGAAAGTTGGGCTGTCCTCAATATAGCATACATTCAGTACTTTGTAGATAGAACACATAACAATGCATTGGTTTTATACATTCGGCTCACCTTTGTAAACTGAACAGTAACACTACGAGAGTTCAGACTTGAATTAACAAAGCTCCCAAACACGATATTTAGGATTCATTTACCTTTGTGTGGTGTGTTAATGCACATGTCTTAACATATTAATGTGTATTAAAATAAGGCAGCCAATTGAAAATAATGGGATGACTATACACCAAAATGTCCCAAAAATTGTGTACCATTTTTTGATGCAAAATACTGCAATGCCATACGGTGAGTTGCCATGCATTGCCTTAAAGAGGGAGTAAACCGTGCCCAATTTTTTTTTTTAAACCCTGCAAAGTAAAGGCATAATGTGCTAGTATGCATTGCATGCTAGCACATTATGAAATACTTACCTTTGAACAAAGCCCTGCACCGCTGCGCTATCAGCTCTGACAGACACTTCCATCTTAACCAGGTCTTCCTTCCGGGTTCGCTTCCTCCAGCCATCTGAGTAGCCGCGCCGCAGTGACATCACTCCCGCACATGCGCACGGGAGTCATGCACTGCAGCACAAGCTCTAAAGGGACAGCACTGTTGTACCATCCCTTCAGAGCGCATGTACCAGTGACATCACCGGCTGCCTGAAGTGAGAATATATTCATAGTACCTACAGGTAAGCCTTATTATAGGCTTACCTGTAGGTACAAACCTGCAGAGTGGGTTTACATCCTCTTTAAGCCTAGTACACATGGGCAGAATGTTGGGCGGCATCGGCCGGTTAAGTAGAAACTGGTCAATATTTGGCCTGTGTGTACTGCAGTTGGTCCAACAGAAGCTGGCTGTTGGGCCAGCTTCTGTCAATGGGGCATGACTGAAAAAAGTCTGACAATCGGTTCCTGATCAGCACTCTCAGCCAATGGCTGGGATCGCTGGCTGGAGTGTTCTGGCAGAGGGACCTTCCCCCAGTCAGAACATAATAGAAACAGCAGGGGAGATCAGTGTACTAACATTTACATCTATGCATTTTGAATAGCATCCCAGTGCACTAAAGCCTAGCCGCTGTACTAACTATCTGACGTTAGTAGATCGGCTCCTCCTGAGTCGTCGGTTTCTTTTTCTTTTAGCCCTAGATTAAATCTTTATTATTATTGGGAATAACATGGTGTGAGCGGATTTCTGCTAGTCATAGGCTGTGTCACGACCCTCCAGCCTGTATCTTAGAATAAGAGAGAAGTGAAGCCTCCATTAATCTACATATAATATCCTGTCCCCCATTGTGTTTAGCTGGTTAGTGGGCATGGAGGAGGAGGGAAGAAGTGGGCTGTCATTTACCACTGTGTATATGCCCACATATGTGACTTTATAGTCGCATGGGCTGCTCAGATGTGATAGGAAGAAAATGCGCAGCACAGAAAACTGAGCATGTGCAGAGTTGCCACTACAACTGCAAAATCCCTAGCTGAATTGGGGACATGGACAGAAGGTGGAGATACAGAGCAGAAGGATCAACCAGGTTTTTTTGCAGAATAGAGAAAACAAACCTCATAGTGACTGGGTGAGTATGAAAAGCATGTAACACAGCATTTACTGATAGTTTTTTATGATGTGGGTTTAGTAACACTTTAACTTTCTCTTAAGTGAACACTAAAAGAGACCCTCTGGGGAATTTATGCCTATGATACTTTTGACATTTAAAATGTCATCATGCCTCTGCATATTTGTATGTACGCTCCAGCTTCAGAGCACCTTCTACATGACAAATGTCGATGCTTGCTCATTAGACTCTTCTGCACAGTGGTTGGTTTTCCTGCTATTTCTCAAAACACAAGTCTAGGGGTTGATTTACTAGAGAAATAGAGACCAATCAGATTCCAGGTTTTTTTTTTTGGCAAAAGTTTAAGTGGTTGTAAACCTCAGTCATGGAATCTGAGCAAAGCACATACAGTATCTCACAAAAGTGAGTACACCCCTCACATTTTTGCAAATATTTTATTATATCTATTCATGTGACAACACAGAAGAAATTACACTTTGCTACAATGTAAAGTAGTGAGTGTACAGCTTGTATAACAGTGTAAATTTGCTGTCCCCTCAAAATAACTTAACACATAGCCATTAATGTCAAAACCGCTGGCAACAAATGTGAGTACACCTGTAAGTGAAAATGTCCAAATTGGGCCCAAAGTGTCAATATTTTGTCAATATTTTGGCCACCATTATTTACCAGCACTGCCTTAACCTTCTTGGGCATGGAGTTCACCAGAGCTTCACAGGTTGCCACTGGAGTCCTCTTCCACTCCTCCATGACAACACCAATTAGCTGGTGGATGTTGGAGACCTTGCGCTCCTCCACCTTCCGTTTGAGGATGCCCCACAGATGCTCAATATTAACTCTGGAGACATGCTTGGCCAGTCCATCACCTTTACCTCCAGCTTTATTAGCAAGGCAATGGTTGTCTTGGAGGTGTGTTTGGGGTCATTATCATGTTGGAATACTGCCTTGTGGCCCAGTCTCCGAAGGGAGGGGATCATGCTCTGCTTCAGTATGTCACAGTACATGTTGGCATTCATGGTGTCCTCAATGAACTGTAGCTCCCCAGTGCCGGCAGAACTCATGCAGCCCCAGACCATGACACTCCCACCATATGGTAAGATATACTCCTGCGCTTGTGAGAGCGTTTGTTTTGTAATTGGGTAGTATTGTAAATGGTAAATGGTATGAAAGAGATGGTAATGCGTATCCTGCTGCCTCAGCTGACCAGGGGTGGTCTGGAGAAGACTTTGTGGAAAGAGGTGGATGGAGGGCGCGTGATCAACCGCTTACATCAAAACATATTTGGTTTAATCATGTATAATTGAATACACACAAACAAATAGATAAAATCATCTGAATAATAAAAATAATGCTTTCATAAAAACAGGTGACAAAATATACACTGAGGGGTTAAAGTGGGGATATGCCCATGTGGAGGCAGATGTTTAAAAAAGGCTGACGCGTTTCGAGGGTGACCTCTTCATCAGAGCCTGAGAGAACGGGAACACAGTCTGTGTGAGCCAGTAGACCGACATGTGTACATGGGGAGGAGTGGTTAGTAGGAGGGTATGTCCTGTGATGTATAGTCACTTATTCTGAGCTCCATAATAGTCCACATCCAAAACGTTATGGTGTAGTTGGAAAGTATATATATTCCTTTTGCAGTGATGCAGAACTGTTGGATATGCCTGTCTCCAAAGATGTACAGGGGAGAGTTGCAGCCTGCACACGTCCCTGGGGGCAGGGGACCGCGTGATCCGTTGAGTAGGGAGGTGAAGAAAGTGTCCTTGGATAGTGGCAGAGCCGCAGATGCCTGAGGAGCTGTCTCTCCATCTGAGACATAGATATGTACATATGAGGGGTG
This sequence comes from Lithobates clamitans, assembly GCA_037952925.1. Classification (NCBI taxonomy): domain Eukaryota; kingdom Metazoa; phylum Chordata; class Amphibia; order Anura; family Ranidae; genus Lithobates; species Lithobates clamitans. The sequence continues at coordinate 5,476,769 of JBBGZY010000787.1, read as the reverse complement.
TACTCACTTTTGTGAGATACTGTATATCTACAGTATTTATTCCTGAGGGTTGCGCTTAGCCACTATGTTATAGGGACTGCTGCTCTGAAAATATTGTTGACATTGTTAACAATGTTATTTTTTTTTTTTTTTTAGGCACATTCCTTCTTTTTTTTTAGGGTGGAACACTACTTTAATACAAGAAAGGACTTTGCTCACTTTGGAAACCACAGCTTGGCATTGCATGTTATTATTGAGCTTATGATCTACCAAAACCCCAAGATCCTTGTCCACTACGGATCCCCCCAGTTGTACTCTCCCTAAGTGATATACATCACTAAAATCTTGTAAAAATACAATTAAGTGTACAAAAAAATTCTTAACATATATACTAATTCAATGTGAATGTGACTGGTACATTTAATCCACTAAAAATGGATCCAATGTTATATCAAGAAAGTTCAAAAAAAAGTTCATAAACAAAACAAAAAGTTCATAAATAGGTGAGTTATTGTGCCCACTAAGAGTGTCCATCCATCTCCTTTATACGACAGTGTCTTCCAGTGTCTTCATGCAAAATCAAAAAAGTGACAGTGCTTTCCCACCATGTCATAAGTGTAATGGATAGCCGCTTACCAGACCCATAGATCCTCAATAGATCTTATGTGTATATCAGATATCCCAGTAGAAAGGACTTTGCTCCTTATGGACCTCTCGCTGGGGCTTGAAATGAACACAGGCTCTCGTTTTGTGGGTGATAGGAGTTAAAAATTGTAGAAAAAACACACGGTGCATTATCTTTAAAAACCAATGTGTTTAATAGAAAAATTACACTTACAGAGTATTGCTTGGATATAAGCAAACAAATGTGTTGGCAAGGCCAACTGCAGTACGGTCCGTGCCCTTCAACGTCTCATCGCTAGCTCCTGTCCAACGCGTTTCCCCTCAGAAGGGATGTGATTGGAGGCTGCCCCATAAGGAGCCTTTTCTACCAGGATATCTGATATGTGCATAAGATCCCTTGAGGATCTATGGATCTGGTAAGCGGCCATCCATTATACTTATGACACGGTGGTGTAGCACTGGCACTTTAATTGATTTTGCACGAAGACATTGTCGTATAAAGAAAATGGATGGACCATCTTAGTGGGCACAATAACTCACCTATTTATGAACTTTTTGTTTATACATTTTTTGATACATTGGATCCATTTTTAGTGGATTGAATGCACCAGTCACTTTCACATTGAATTATTATATATGTTAAGAATTTTTTTGTACACTTGATTGTATATTTACAAGATCTAAGTGATATATGTGCAGTATCATAACTGATTTATATAACCATATGTTTGTTTGTAAATGTTATCATGGTATATTTTTTTGTTTTTTCAACCATGGCACATAAGTTTTGATACTCGATTTAAGACAACACACTATTTACACTTTCAACATATATATACAGTGTTTCCTTATCTCTCTCCAAAACTCCAAGTGTTGTTTCTCTCTGGTGCTTCGGTTCCTCTGTTATCAGCATGAGTCACCTCTGAGGAGTTTTCCTGACACAAGAGATATATTTGTGTTGGGGGGGGGGGCACAGCAGCATATCATCCCCTTTAACTCTTAGGTAATGGAATAAACATTCTGAAAGCAACTATTCTCTAACAAAATTCAATAGTAAGACCAGCTTTAATTTGAAAATCATTTTGCCAAGTGAACAGTCTTTCTTTGTTTTTCAGCCCTTGTAAGTCATCTGACTCATTGAAAACAATATACAGCCTATGGGGCAGGTATCTTATCTCAGCAGTTGTTAAGCAGTGGTAAAGAGTGATTGTACTTTGCCCGTGGTGGATAAACTACAAAGCTCTACATTTAATATAATAACTAGAATGTAGAGTATCAAGCATGTAACTATATAAATGCAACATACTTTCTCTTTGAAGGAAGAAGCAAAGACTATTATGACATGCAAATTAATTCAATAATACTGACTGCATTACTGCAAATATATAATAGAAAAATCTACGTAAACATGCTACTTACTGCCAACCCCACTGGGGAAATAGTCACAGGACTAATCTAAAATAACTAAAAATTGTATCAGGTTTTTTATTTATAAAACTATTAGTCATAGGCAAATATCCACAATTATATATATAATTTATCAAATAACAATACATTTAAAAAATAATGATAGAATTTGACATTTTAGTGTAAAACAGATCAGTATTATATTAAGCATCCAAATTAACCAGACTTGCTGGTCAAGTTAGATGCTTAATATACAGTAAGCTCTGTATGCTCTAATGTATACAGGCAGAAAAATACACAGGCAGCATAGCATTGATCTTGGCTCAGCAGCTCTTCTCACCTTTAAAATTAATAAGAGTGAATTAATCCCTATAATTAAAGGCCTCAGAAGGAGTTCCTAATTCAACAAATGAGTTCCATGCACTGCATGCTCATCAAATGTAAAATAATTTAGTAACTAGCTAATTAATTTGTAATTGACAACACTGTCCTATTGCAAAGGACTTTTTTCATTTGGCTATCTCTCAGTAGCTGGTGGCCTTGGTGCTCTCTGGAATCATTACATTAGTCAAGCATAAAGCAGTTCTTCATGCATAACTTTTATTTGGCAATCTGTGTGACTTTCTTTTCTACATTTTAATGTTTGAAACAGAGATTGTATTTAACTATATACATATGCAGCAAAAATTAAAGCCTTGCTTTCCATTAGAAGAAAATGCATCTAAAATACTGAAAATATTTTAGTTCCTAGCAAGTTAGCTAATGGAATGTTTCCTATACTCTATACTCCTATACTCTAGAATTTTAACACTCATCTATGCCCTGTACACACGATAGGATTTTCCGACAACAAAATCCATGTTTTTTTTCCGACAGATGTTGGCTCAAACTTGTCTTGCATACACACGGTCACACAAAGTTAGTCGGAAATTCTGAACGTCAAGAACGGGGTGACGTACAACACGTACGACGAGCCGAGAAAAATGAAGTTCAATAGCCAGTGCTGCTCTTCTGCTTGATTCCGAGCATGCGTGGAACTTTGTGCATCGGAATTGTGTACACACGATCAGAATTTCCGACAACGGATTTTTTTGTCGGAAAATTTGAGAACCAGCTCTCAAATTTTGTGTGACGGAAATTACGATGGAAAATGTCCGATGGAGCATATATGTGGTCAGAATTTTCGACAACAAGCTCCTATCAAACATTTTCCGTCGGAAAAACCCATTGTGTTGCACTTTCTCAAAAGTCTGAACACTATGAGGGTGAATACATGTGATATCAGATGCCGACAGGCTATCCAAAAGCAGCTGTGTAGGCTGCACTATTTTAATGATAGTGACTGGTGCTTTTTTTTTTTTTAGCGTGCATAACACTATTTATGTGAGTACTTTGATTTTATATTTTTAAAAAAACTGTTTACAGGATTGCACTATAAGTTTTTACTTATGTATAATGTATGAGGGCAAGTGGAATGATGATTACATGAAAAACATACAGATCGGTTAAAAGGAAGCATGGAAGTCTGAAGAAGAATGATCGGAGCAGTGCCTATTGGAGCAGTTGTGTAGTTTTCCTGTTTTGGGAGCACATTTAGACTTCCTTAGCAATATGTGGTCATGGAAATCTGGTGAGTGCGCTGTGTTATAAGCACTGTGGCACAAAAGTGGTGAAGACATTGCAAAGGGATTGCACTATGTTGAAATCACTATTGGTGATTTTTACATGGTGAAAGTGTGGATCGAAATGGGAGTCAATCAATTTGGGGCAATCATTTTTTTTTTTTATTGATAAAATTAATTATTTGAAATAATATTACCTATATATTCATATTTTTTGGACTTTATTGTTATATCACAGCATATGTGTATGTTTATGACACAAAAACATGAATATATATATATATATATATATATATATATATATATATATATATATACAGTGCCTTGAAAAAGTATTCACACCCCTTGAAATTTTCCACATTTTGTCATGTTACAACCAAAAACATAAATGTATTTTATTGGCATTTTATGTGATAGACCAACACAAAGTGGCATATAATTGTGAAGTGGAAGAAAAATGATAAATGGTTTTCAAAATTTTTAACCAATAAATATCTGAAAAGTGTGGCATGCATGTGTATTCAGCCCCCTTTACCCTGATACCCCTAACTAAAATCTAGTGGAACCAATTGCCTTCAAAAGTCACCTAATTAGTAAATAGAGTCCACCTATGTGTAATTTATTTCTCAGTATAAATACAGCCGTTCTGTGAAGACCTCAGAGGTTTGTTAGAGAACCTTAGTGAACAAACAGCATCATGAAGGACATGAAACACACCAGACAGGTCAGGGATAAAGTTGTGGAGAAGTTTAAAGCAGGGTTAGGTTATAGAATAATATCCCAAGCTTTGAACATCTCACGGAGCACTGTTTAATCCATCATCCGAAAATTTAAAGAGTATGGCACAACTGCAAACCTACCAAGACATGGCCGTCCACCTAAACTGACAGGCCGGACAAGGAGAGCATTAATCAGAGAAGTAGCCAAGAGTCCCATGGTAAATGTGGAGGAGCAGCAGAGATTCACAGCTCAGGTGGGAGAATCTGTCCACAGGATAACTATTAGTTGTGCACACCACAAATCTGGCCCTTATGGGAGAGTGGCAAGAAGAAACCATTGTTGAAAGAAAGTCATAAAAAAGACCTGTTGCAGTTTGCAAGAAGCCATGTGGGGGACACAGCAAACGTGTGGAAGAAGGTGCTCTGGTCAGATGAGACCAAAATTGAACTTTTTGGCCTAAAAGCAAACCGCTGTGTGGCAGAGAACTTTTCTTCAGCAGGGACAGGGAGGCTGGTCAGAGTTGATGGGAAGATGGATGGAGCCAAATACAAGGCAATCTTAGAAGAAAATCTGTTAGTGTCTGCAAAAGACTTTAAACTGGGGCGGAGGTTCACCTTCCAGCAGGACAACAACCCTAAACATACAGCCAGAGCTATAATGGAATGGTTTAGATCAAAGCATATTCATGTGTTAGAATGGCCCAGTCAAAGTCCAGACCTAAATCAAATTGAGAATCTGTGGCAAGACTAAAAAATTGCAGTTCTCAGATGCTCTCCATCCAATCTGACAGAGCTTGAGCTATTTTGTTAGAAAAATGGGCAAAAATGTCACTCTCTAGATGTGCAAAGCTGGAAGAGACATCCCCGAAAAGACTTCCAGCTGTAATTGCAGTGAAAGGCGGTTCTACAAATTATTGACTCAGGGGGGCTGAATACAAACGCAGGCCACACTTTTCATATATATTTGTAAAAAAAATTGAAAAACATTTATCATTTTCCTTCCATTTCACAATTATGTGCCACTATGTGTTGATCTATCACATAAAATCCCAATAAAATATATTTATGTTTTTTGTTGTAACATGACATAATGTGGAAAATGTCAAGGGGTATGAATACCTTTTCAAGGCACTGTACATATACATATGCACTATATTGTCAAAAGTAATGGGATGCCTGCTTTGCACGCACATGAACTTTAATGGCACCCCAGTCTTAGTCTGTAGGGTTCAATATTGAGTTGGCCCACCCTTTGCAGCTATAATAGCTTCAACTCTTCTGGGAAGGCTGTCCACAGGGTTTAGGAGTGTCTATGAGATGTTTGACCATTCTTCCAGAAGCGCATTTGTGAGGTCAGGCTCTGATGTGGACGAAAAGGCCTGGCTCGCATTTTCCGCTCTAATTCATGACAAAGGTGTTCTATCGGGTTGAGGTCAGGACTATGTCCAGGCCAGTCAAGTTCTTCCACCCCAAACTCGCTCATCCATGTCTTTATGGTCCTTACTTTGTGCACTGGTCCAAATCATTTGGTGGAGGGGGGATTATGGTGGAGGGTTGTTTTAAAGGGGTTGAGCTTGGCCCCTTAGTTCCAGTGAAGGGAACTCTTAAGGCGTCAGCATACCAAGACATTTTGGACAATTTCATGCTCCCAACTTTGTGGGAACAGTTTGGGGATGGCCTGCCAATCTGGGCTTAATCATAGAGATCTCTATGATTAAGACCTGATGGGTTGGGCAAAATGCATCAGAGACGGGACTCGGGAGGAGCTCAAGGCTGAGGCTGTTCACATTTCTTTTCACCTGTTGTGCTAGTGGTGTGCAGCATCTCTAAGCTTCTCATACTTCCCTGCTTTCGAGGTTAAGCATAACACCACCCTCACCCTTATATTGTTGTTAGATGCGCGATCTACCAGCGTACCTTGAGCAGTGCTATAGGTGGCTTTAAGACCAGGCTGTCATGAACCTGCCCAAGGCTTTTGACCAGGCAAGGAAGGAGAAGCAGAAAAAGGATGAGCTCATCTCTCTGTCTCTCAGCTTTCCCCTCCCATCAGCATGCTTGTTAACGCATAATCTGAATAGCTCCATATAATGCTTCTCCCTCTTCTTTTCTGAGTTCTGCGAAAGGGACTGCAAAAGGCTGCTACCACATCAAACTCAAGTATTTACACTGCTTATATAAAAGCAATCCATTTGAATGAATGAATACAGAAATGCATTCTTTTTTGTATCTTATAGCTGCCTAGTGCTCTGCTTTAAGCTTTTTAACACAAAAGAAAATAATTTTATTATATGCTCTATACACCAGTGCATTATATACCAGCTGGTATAGATTGCGTGGTCACAGAGATTGTTGGTCATAAGAACAGACACCATAAAAATAGCCAGGGGTGTATTAATGGAATCCATACCCTAGCTTTAACCTGGAACAGTCTGGCTAAAAGCTAGCTATATCATTACTGCTATACTACTTGAGGGTATGGATGTTTCTAAGTGCTTCATTGCATTTGTATAGCACATGGTTTCCAGTAGGAGAACATTTGCCATAGAATTATGCCAATCACTGCTATATAGAAGTGTGTATATGTGTGTGTGTGTGTGTGTGTGTGTGTGTGTAGCCCACAGCAGAAATCAAATAGCACTTAATGGATTCACTTAGCAAAACATTCAATTTTAAACTTTCTAAAAAAAGAGGAAAATTTGGGATTTCATCTTAAATGATCAATCTTTTCAGAAGCAAAAACACTTTTTTATTTTAAATCACTCTTTTAGCTAGAACGCATTAGCTGGGGACAAAGAAGCAGTTTAAATGGAAAATCAAAATAACATTCAGGCATTCTGCTGCAGCATTGTAAAATGTTTAATTGGACAAGAAACACATTTGGTAATGTAATAACAGAACATTATTCTGCTTTGCAGCTGCTGACTAATGAAGTGAAAAGTATCCTTTAGCTTTAATATTTCCACATATTGAACATGATTATTCAGACAGCAGGCATGTTGTAGCATTATCTGGTTTCTTTTTCTTTTTTTTTTTTTCTAAAAGTCCAACTCAGTGTGAAGCATACATTCATGATGTATTCTTGTAAACTTCCATTTTAACTGGCAAATGCCTGTTTCTCCTCTTATAACAGTGTAATAGTATGCACTTGGTCCATAAAGCTGTGCTTTGCAGACTGATTGCTGGGAGTATGAGCCACGATAGATAGCATTAGAGTAAAAACCTCAATCATGTAAAGAAATGCAAACATATTAGGATTTGTGCCATCGGTCTGCACATAGTAAAAACATAGTCAGTCTAGTATTTAAAAAATAATTACAGTGTTTGTTATCCCAGCATTTCAAATTCCTGATATGTGTATGCTGTACCATGTACGTGTAGAAAGTATCCTGTTCTCTTTGAAATGCTTCCTTTGTGTGAAATTCCTGGTGTTCCTGTCAGTCCCTCCACTTTCCTATTAAAAACTGACCATACTAAGCAGAACACACCAAAGTCAGTTCTCTAGCTAGGCTTGGAATTTAGCCTGCTCTCCCCCAATGATCACACTTGTTCTGACACGCCCCCCTCCCCCACAGCCTTTCACTGGCAAGATCAGTGTGCTATTGCTTCTCCTCCCCCAGCTCTTATGCAGCTGACAACAGAAAGAACAGAGGGAATATGATCACTTATAAAAAAAGGAAAAAAAAAGTATTTATAATGTTTTTTTTTATATCTATACACAAATTTTTGCCTTTCAGTTTAATTTTAAACTGAATGGGTTTTTTCACAATGTGATTGTTTACAATCACTTTAAATGTATTTATGCATAGAACTAATATAAGTACCTACATTTTTTTTCCTTTTCTATCAGCCTCCCTAAACCTGAAGAAGAGCAGCACTTAGTATTCGTGAAGTGGGATCCCCACTGCTTTACTGGTTTGCACGGCCCCTATGCTCAAACTTACAGGAGAGGACAGCAAATGGGTGTCATCAGCAGGGGCGGACTGACCATTCGGGCACTCGGGCACTGCCTGAGGGCCCCATGCCACTAAGGGGCCCCATCAGGGTTGCCAGCCTCAATAAAACCAGGGACAGTATGTAAAAATCTGTTTTTTTTAAATCCCAAGATTATAGCTGCCCCGCCTCTCCAGTACCTTTTCATACTGTGTGTGTATATTGTGGTTCTGTGTGTGTATACTGTATGAGTTTGTGTGTGTGTAAACTGTGTGGCCCCATAATCTATTGCCTGGGGGCCCCATAATTTCCTATTGCCTGGGGGCCGCATAATCTCCTATTTCCCGGGGGCCCCATAATCTTCTATTGCCCAGGGGCCCCATAATCTCCTATTGCCCGGGGGGCCCCATGAGTTGTCAGTCCACCCCTGCTCATCAGTTTTCTGCACTCTTATTGTCCAAACACAGACTGGGATGAGATTGGCCTAAGCAATTTGTACTCTCTATGTGCATTAAAGCGGTATGAACCCCAAAAGCAAAAATGTATTATATTGCAGCTTAGCAATTCTTAGATGTGGTATGGTTCAGGAGTGGGGGGCACTCACGTAGGGGGGGAAGGCAGGATCTGGGGGCCCCCTTGTTAAATTTTTAAGTTTAAAAAAAAAATTAATTGGTGTGGAGTTCCCCTTAAAATCCATACCTTCGGCTCTGGTATGGACTGGGGGGGCCCCACACTTTTTTCTTTATTTTTTTTCAATAGCCGGGTGCCGGCAGTTACAACTACAAGTCAATTTAAATGTGGTTTGACGTGTTTTTTTTCTTTAGAAATTTCATTTTTGCTGCAGCATATACAGATCTTCCACTTTACAGGCAGACTAAGGGGACCCCCAGGCACTATATTTAAGCACTTCTCATCCCGCCCATAGTCATATGACGTCTGCAGAGGGGATCTCTTATCCCGGGCAGGCGTCATATGACGTCTTCCACTTTCCACCAGCATAGGAGGCACGCGCCCACCGCATCACCAAGGAGCCGGAATCACGACCCGTGACGCTTTTGATTGCTTTCATCCTTTGAGCCACCAAGATTCTCTGACGATCCCTGGGAGGGAATGTTTGCACAGGGTGCAAGGCGTGTTTGACCCCTTGCAGGGTCGTTTAAAGGAGGTGAGCAAGCATTGCATGAGGTGGTGGGAGCACTCCGTTCATGGAGGTTGTCTGAAGACATCACACAAGCTTGTTTTGTTTTTTTTGCACAATGTGGATTCATTCATTTCATGTTTTTGGACTTTTTTCACATTATTGCAATATCAGTGTTTATCACCATAATTGTTTATTTCACTTTTACAGCGCTGTCACACTTATATTGTTTTTTACTGATTTCTGTGGGAGCACATTAGCGACAGCTGCAGTAAAAAGTTATCACTATTATATGTTTTTCTAAGTTTCGCATTTGATACCATATTAGCACGCAACTACCTCAATTTTCAATAACAGGAGATACAGAAAACATTTCACCATTGCTCCAAGGCAAAATTTTACTTTTAATTACTACTTGATTTGAATGCAAACACTTAAAGTTGAGTAGGACTAGGAAGGCACAAATTTATAATTATTAGGATTATACAAGGAAGCTAAAAGTTATTACAAAATAACAACTGAATCCGTTGTCAACCACTATATTAATGCCCACAGAACGTTTGTGTTGCAGGATATAGAAAAACATTATTGTGCAGCAAAAAAACTACCTTGTAAGTGTCTTACTTTGTTTGGCTTCATAATAGAGCCCCAGCATCATCAAAAAATCCAAGTTACAGACATCAATCTAAAGATAAGAACCTCTGTTCTTTATATGGGAGCAGCAGCCACTCTTGACAAAACCCCCATCTTAGGTGTAAGTACAGCAAGAGGCATGTTGGACCACTACTTATAGATAGCTGCTCTCACACAGACAGCAGTGAGCTTTATCTGCAGCTGAATTTGAAGGGACTGGATTTTATGCTGGCACTGAGGCTCAATTATGACATACATAGTTCGATTTTTGCTGTAATCTGATTGTAACTATAGCCTTCTACATAAACCTCATTTAGCCTTGCTAGCAAAATCCTAGCAAATAGACATGTGCACTGCCGAAAAATTTGTTCGTTTTCGTCTCGTCTTTTTTGTTTTTGTTTTTCGGGTCATTCGTTCTGATCGCAATTCGTAAATTCATAAATTTGTAAATTAGAAAATTTGTAAATTCGTCATTTCGTAAATTTGAAAATCCAAAAATTCGAAAAGAACAAAATCCCAAAATTTGAAATACTAACAAACTAACTAACTAATAATAACTAACTATTAATCTCCCTGGTGGTATGATTAAGTCAGATTTTTGATGCTCAAAGCGTTACAATGTTTTGCATGGAAATTTGGCGTTTTATATTGTAGGCCTGTAATTCTTAGGAATAATACACTTTATTATAGCCGGGATGTCTACTAGACTCTGGTTTGGACAGATTTAAAGTTTGAAACACTAAATCATAAATTATAATATAATAAATAACTATAAATAATTATAACAAAAAATAATATAATAATAATAATAAAAATTATTCAATAATGTTATCAAATCAAAAACACTGAAATTTGCTCAGTTGCAGAATTGTCGCTGTCATTACTTTCTTTTTTTTTTTTTTTTCCCAAATAACATTTTTTATTATTTTTTCGTTTTTGCATTACATTATGTAATAACAGTTGGTGATTGTAACAGTAGTACAATAGTGCTGATTTCTTGTATACAGTGTCGATAATCAAATGCCATATTCCAATATTAAAATTTTGCAAAATGCCAGCTAAGTGTCATCGTCTTCCGTTTGCTATATTTACTGGCAGGTTTATAATCTTAATGTAATAGCAGAATCATAACTTAGTTATCTATGACTGGGAAATCACAGGTGTGTATAACATAAAGAAGAAGAAGTGGGTAGTAGAGAAAGGGAGTTAGAGGGGGGGGGGGGTATAGTAGGTATATCAACGGTGGTGTTACCTGGTCATGGTGGGTCCTCCCGGAGGTGCCATAGCTCCCAGACCCTGTTATGTGCTTCCAATGTATCTTGTAGCTGTCATTACTTTCAGTGTTTGATGACAGATTTCCCCACAAATCACTATCGCTCAGTTTTGCTAGTGATTCTAATTTATTAGGTTAAAAAAATATACTGCGCTAACACAATGTAAAAAAAGCTGCGACTAAAGGTAGTAAACCGTGAATCTAATGTAATTAAAAAAAGTCGCGCTAAAAAAATGATTGAGAATAACAATAATCCAGTGCCTAAAGTGATAAAAAATGAATTTGAATAAAAAATATTATTTAAAACAATACCCAATGTATATAAACTCCACAATGAAATGGAATAAATGATATGCAAAAAAATTATTTTCTATGTGAAAAATAAATTGTGAAATAAATTTACATAGTTGAATGTGAACGACAAAAAATATTTTCCAGAGCACTATTGGCACGTGCAACAATATAAAGGATTAATGTAAAGACACTGAACGTATATCCTGTGAAAAACAAAAATTAAACAATATAAATTATAACCAAACTTGAAAAGTCCATAAAAAATCCAAGTCCAAAGGAACAGTGATTATTGAAGTTCGTGCATAATGAGGAAAACAGGCAAGTGGATATCCCCCAGTGCTAGGTGAAATGCAGAGATAAAACTTGCTGAAGTGACAAAAGGTGCATGGGAGGTGGAGGTCTGCCCATGCACCTTTTGTCACTTCAGCAAGTTTTATCTCTGCATTTCACCTAGCACTGGGGGATATCCACTTGCCTGTTTTCCTCATTATGCACGAACTTCAATAATCACTGTTCCTTTGGACTTGGATTTTTATGGACTTTTCAAGTTTGGTTATAATTTATATTGTTTAATTTTTGTTTTTCACAGGATATACGTTCAGTGTCTTTACATTAATCCTTTATATTGTTGCACGTGCCAATAGTGCTCTGGAAAATATTTTTTGTCGTTCACATTCAACTATGTAAATTTATTTCACAATTTATTTTTCACATAGAAAATAATTTTTTTGCATATCATTTATTCCATTTCATTGTGGAGTTTATATACATTGGGTATTGTTTTAAATAATATTTTTTATTCAAATTCATTTTTTATCACTTTAGGCACTGGATTATTGTTATTCTCAATCATTTTTTTAGCGCGACTTTTTTTAATTACATTCTAATTTATTATCGCTGTTTTCTAGCTGGTCTAAAACTGCTTTTGATGTAAAGGGACACTTTTTGGTTGCTATGGACAATCTCCAGTTTCCAGGCAGAAAGAACAGTATTTATAATATAAAACTGCATGCAGGGCACTGGACAAAGCACTAGGGACAAAAAGGATGTGAAATAATGTGATACAGTAATGTAATATGTAAGATTACAGTGTACTGTATATGCATTGTGTTTTTAAATTTTTGAATTTGGCGCCGGGCTCCGTCCCCGTGCGTCGCAACGGGTGCAGGGAACGGAGCTCGGCACTGTGATGAATCGAGCAGAGGGTACAGCTCGCACACACAGCGTGGAGACATCGCAGGATCCTGGGGTCAAGGTAAGTAACTTTGCCTGAATCCTGCGATGTGATCTCGAGTGTGGCTCGGGGTTACCGCTTTTGGTAATGAAAATTCACCCAGAGCCACACACGGGAATACCATCAGGGAGGTTAAATTATATGTATTGGAATTTCCTTTCAAATTTGGCTGTTAGTAAATGTAACTAATACAAATTTATCCAAAGTTACGAATTATCCGAAATAACGAATGCCACATCTAAACAAATGGAACGGAACAAATTAATAATAAATAATAAAAAGTTTTTCATATTATTATTATTGTTATTTATTATTATTAATGCATTACGTTCTATTTGTTTAAATACGGCATTCGTTATTTCAGGCAATTCGACTATTAGGTCTGTCAGGTAATTTACTATCAGATATATCAGTCTGGATGTCACACCACTTCCTCAAACTCAATCTATCCAAAACCAAACTTATAATTCTTCCTCCCCCATGTGCCCCTTCCCCTGATCTCTCTGTCAAAATCTATGGCACAAGTTTAAGCCCATTCTCGCATGCCAAGGTTCTAGGTGTAGTCCTGGACTCTAAACTCTCCTTTAAGCCCCATGTCCAATCACTGTCCAAATCTTGCCTCCTCAACTTCCACAACATCTCCAAAATACGCCTCTTTCTAACCAATGACACAACAAAGCTCTTAATTCACTCACTGGTCACCTCTCGCCTCTTCTATTGCAACTCTCTCCTCACTTGATTTACCTTTACGTTGTCTACCACCCCTTCAATCCATCATGGATGCTGCTGCCAGACTCATCCACCTTACCAATCGCTCTGTGTCTGCTACTCCTCTCTGTCAATCCCTCCACTGCCTTCCGCTCACCCAATAAATTAAATTCAAAATACTAACAACTACTTACAAAGCCATCCACAACTTAGCCCCCAGCTACATCACTAGCCTAGTCTCTAAATACCAACCTACTCATTCTCTTTGTTCCTCTCAAGACCTCCTGCTTTCTAGCTTCCTCGTCACCTCCTCCCATGTTCGCCCCCAGGACTTTTCCAAAGCCTCTCCAATCCCATGGAATGCCCTACCCCAATCTGTCCGATTATCTTCTACTCTATTAGCTTTTAGACAATGCCTGAAAACCCTTCTCTTCAGAGAAGCCTACCCTACCCACACCTAACAATTGTATTTTCATTTTCTCCATCAGCTCATCCCCCACAGTTATTACCTTTTGTTCCACTTGACCCTCCCTTCTAAATTGTAAGCTCTAATGAGCAGGGCCCTCGGATCCCTCCTGTATTTTAAGTGTACTGTCTGCCCCCCATGTTGTAAAGCGCTGCGCAAACTGTTGGCTCATAAATCGTGTATAATAATAATAATAGTGATAATTTAGGAATATTCGGAAAAATTTGTTAAATGGGTTTTTGTTAATTTGGATGTTGCCGAATTAACGAATTTGTCGAAATTCGTTGAAAAAATTATTCGGAACAAAACAAATTGCACAAGTCTACTAGCAAACCTCAACTAACTAATCTCAACTAACCCCAGTGCAATTGAATGATGTGCATAGTTTAATATAATCACATATAAATTAGTTTAACCGCTTGTCGACCAGCCGCTGTCATTTTACTGCAGCAGGTCGGTTTGATGCCGTAAACCGCCGTAGCTATACGTCAGCTCGCGGGACCGGGATAGCAGGCACGCGCGCACCACCGGGAGCGTGCGCACACGCCTGCTGCACTGCGGGGGTGCCAATAATGTCACAATTACCAGCCCCTTCCTTTCCTGAATAAACACAATGAGTGATCTGTACCGATCCCTCATTGTGTTCATTCCTAACTGAAGCATAGTAAACAGTTTTTTTTTCTTTTTTGGAGGGGGGTGCTGTCAGGTTGGCTGTATGGAGCCCTGTGGTTTCTAATAGCAGCCCTGGTGTGCTTTCAGTAAAAGCACAGTTACAGTTCTGAGGGCACCGATGGAATGGGCCTCAGAACAAGACAGAGACAAATTTATGCTGCAGCTGGAATCTAAAGTATGTAAAAATACAGCACTGTAATAAACAATAACCTTACCGAACAAATCTGAAACCCTTATAGAATAGTGTTTCAAAATAACACAAGTCTTACTACTATATTTATAAATAGTTACCACTTAATAACTATTGGTCAACTATATAAAGTAAAACTATTCTCTAAAATACGTATATTAGAAAACACAGTTTTTCAGTTTAACACACTAGTAGAAACATTCTGGTTATAAAAATGCAGACAGAAGCAAATGAATGCTGCTTTCAAAAACAGCCTAAATGTTTTATAGTTTCTAATGGCAGCGTTATTTAGATTTCTAAATCAATTCTATGGACATTTTTGTCTAAGTTTCTGACGCTGGCAGAACTGCTAAAATGCAAATAAACCAATCTCCTAAACCAGACACCCAGAATAATTTATTGGCTGTGCCACTCACCTTTAAGATAATTGGGAATTAGTTGAATTCCTGCTATGTCTGTGCTTTTGGACAAATACATGAAGCACTGGAAGAAGATAGTTTATAGAAGCACAGTTTTTTTTTCCTAATTGAGGCCTGGTTAACTATGCTGAGACAGGCTGAGAATAAGGATAGGTCCTTTAATTCTCTCATATGTAGAGTGTGGGTTTGGGGATCCCCTAAACAAATGTTTTTCACTGTCTAGTGCTTGTATTGTAGTTTTTGTGGGTTTGATCAGTTTAGGTTTACATAGTGGCTCATGTACCAAAACATTGTTAACAAGAAGATTTTTGCCCATATAGAGCATAGCAACATGGTTTACTTTAATGTTGAACTCTGTAACAGCTTATATTTGGGGTTTAATTACGAAAGGCAAATCCACTTTGCACTGCAAGTGCACTTGAAAGTGCAGTCGCTGTAAATCTGAGGGGTAGATCTGATATGAGGGGAAGCTCTGCTGTTTTTATCATCCAATCATGTGCAAGCTAAAATGCTTTTTTTTTATTTTCCTTGCATGTCCCCCTCGGATCTACAGCGAGTGCATTTCCAAGTACACTTGCAGTGCACTTGTAGTGCAAAATGGATTTACCTTTCGTAAATAACCCCCAATATGTTTCCTTTCCCTCCCATCAAACAGTGGCAAAAAACTGGAACTTCCAGGTATGAAGAGCCTGTGGGGTTGATTTACTAATGGAAAATAGGCTGTGCATTTTGCAAAATGCAGTTTGCACTCTGCAAGTGCATTTGCTCCAGAGCTTACTAAATGAACAGAAGCTCTGTTGACTTCCACCATCCAATAATGTGCAAGCAAAAATGCTGTTTTTTTTTTTCCCCTTACACGTGATTGGGTAAAGCTTTACCTAATTTATTTGGCTCTGGAGCATTTGCACTTGCAGAGTGCAACTGCACTTTGCAAAGTTATTTGCCTTTAGTAAATCCACCACTGTGACACTGGGGTTGATTTACTAAAGGCAAATAAGCTGTGCACTTTGCAAAGTGCAGTTGCACTCTGCAAGTGCAGTTGCTCCAGAGCTTAGTAAATGAAGTAAAGCTACACTTTGCAAAAAATACCCAATCACATGCAAGGAAAAAAAAACAGCATTCTTGCTTGCACATGATTGGATAATGGAAGTCAGCAGAGCCTCTGCTTATTTACAAAGCTCTGGAGCAACTGCTCTTGCAGAGTGCAACTGCATTTTAGTTGCCTTTAGTAAATCAACCCCACTGTCCCTTCCTCTCATGAGCCAGAGCTGGTGCTTGATGATTGGTTGCTCAGGCACTCAGTGCTGTTACTTGAAGGCTCCAAGTTGTGTAAGCTCCATGTTATGATTTCCAGCTTACACAGGGCTTTCTTGGTGCCCAAACTGAGCCTTAGAGAAGTGATGGGATGAGAAGTAAAATGTATGCAGCGTAGATGGATGACGCAAAAAAGAAATTGATGCTTGTACCTGCACAAGTTAATTTTAAGCATGAAAAAGAACTTCTTCAATGCACTCCCATATTGGTTGTTAAAGTGACTTTCTTGTACTGTACATCGTTGCAGAACATACAAATTGGTGGGAGAAACCACCGCATGCAAGAATTTATTCAACCCACCTGGAAGGATTAAATACTTGCAGCAGCGGATTTGTTTGCTGGAAAGGTATGTCCTATTTCTAATAACTGTGGTGAATGTGTATAAAAATATGGAGATTACAATCATCCCTCATTATTTTAGGTTTCCTTCAATGCTGGATAAATAAGCAGTAATCACTAATCCTTGCAGACGTAAGACAACCATATAATAGTCACGGATAGAATTGTACAATATGTTCCATAACACTGTATGACTAACAAACACATTATTCCATTTTGCTTACCTTTTCGAAGCTGCTGTTCTTCTGTAAACTCCAGGTCAAGCATAAGATCATCTTCATCCAATTCACAGGACCCCAAATTGTTTAACACATCCTAGAGAGAGAGAGACAAGAAGATGCTAAATCATCCAAAGAAGCCCAGGTTGTCCTCACACATTTTAGGAATAGTCAGATTTTACATTATCACTGCCACCAGGGTCCCATGAAAGTGATAAAGGAAATTTATTTCTGTGCAGAAATGCAACACACTGGAATATGTATGCATTGGACTGAAATAATAGCACCACACCATATCTTTGCAAGGAACTTGTACTGTTTTGTGGTCCTGTTTACAACCTAATCATATTTTCCCCCAGGACTGTGTAGCTACAATTTAAATTCCAACAACGAAAAATTTAAAATATGTACAACCATTTGCAAACAACAAATTATTTTAAACAGAGCAGCTAAAGATAAAAACTGTACACAATACACAAGGTGCAATGAATGAAGGTGCAGCTCAGTCTCTGATATATGAAAACACTTAAACACAAAAACTGCCCATGGGACTTTAAAGGAGTTGCACCCATAAACAGCAAATCACAGCATTCTTAAATGGTAAATTTTATATTCAAATACATAATTAAAATCATATTAAAATTACATGAAGTATATTTAAAAATGATGAGTAGTTGTATCATAACATATATGCATATAGAAATAGCCAGTTGATATCCTAACACGCAACACGTTTCTTGAAGCAACATTTACTTCTTCAGACGATAGTAATATTTAATAGGATTTCTGTAAAGAACCCATGTCAATAAAAGATAACTGGTCTTCATGTTGGTTCATATGCAATTATAAAATATCTATATGCAATATTTTATCTTTATCCAAGGCCAGGACATGCCTCTTTGATGTGCGATTAAACCCCCTGTGCTCACCGAAGAATGCTGCAGAGAATGGTTGTTCTCTACAGTAGTCAGGCCCCACCCACCACGAGACCAAACCAAATACACCTGCCAAAAAGACATGTACTCTGTACTATGTAGAATTCTAAAAACAGCTTTGGGGACTCTGGGGTGAGACTGAAGGTGTGAGGTTGCGATGAAGAAGGAAGTGGGCTTTAAGACCTTACCCAGCCAAATCTGTTAAAGGGTTAGTTTACCTTTATATAAAAGAAACACTATGCGGTCATGCTCCACCATACCCTATGCTGATCAGATCTTACCAACATTCCTCTTCTTTGGCAACATAGCTGCTTTACATGGCTACATCCTCTTTTACCACTATGATTGAGCAGCCATTAGGACAAGCACCCTCTAGCACTATAGGAGAGAGCACAGTTCTTTTCCCGGAACCAACAATGAGCAGCATGCTCCCTCTCTCTCGCATATCGCAGCTTCTGAGCTCATCAGCGCTTATAAAGGGGAGAGCGCACTGTGCATGCACAGATCATGGGAAAATAATGATTGTTCACCTAGATTGTTCATATTACCAACTGCTCTAACAAAGTAGTAAGACTGTAGGAAGCATTGTAAAGGAGTAGCATTTTTTCCAGCCGGTTTCTATGATCGCAAATATGGCCCACAGATGTGTTACTGCAAAAGAAGCATGGCTATAAGATCTCAGTATAGGGTGTTACCACAGTGTAGTGTGACTGTATCGTGTTCTTTGTTTTGTTGTTTTGTTTTTTTATAAAGGTAAGATAACCCTTTAAAGATTACTAGTTATAATGACCCATGTAAAAAAACAGGAAAATGACAATAAAAATAGTAACTAGAAACCTATGATTACAGTGAAGTGAATATATATATATATATATATATATATATATATATATATGTATAGGTATATATATATATATATATATGTATATATATATATATATATATATATATATATATATATATATATATTATTTATTTATTTATTTTATTTTTTTTATTATTTTTTTTCTTTGGTATATACAACAAACACATTGTACAAAATACAAGAAACACCACAAATACTACATAAAAACTATTAAAAAGGTGAATATTTAACTATTGTTATATACAGCTTTTTTGTTTAGGCAAGCAACATGACTGGGCATCTGTCACTTAGTGTTCTAAAAGGGCAGGGCTAATGAAGATTGATTGCATTCACTCCAAGTTGACAAATGCGGCTTCCTCTACTTGTCTAGTTAAAAGCAATGGTTACATTTATGTGATAATTCCCTCTAGAATTGTTACATTCTATCTCTAGCTACAAAGACATATGTATTTCCCATGTTCCTCAGCTCCATATATGCACCAAGAACTTAGCTTACCTTAGTAAAATAATTTATGCACATAATTCTGTAGAAAAAAAATGTGCATTTATTTTTTTTCCACAGGAGCCTGGATAGCATTGCCCCCATAATCAGTAGATTACAAGTGCAATGCCAGGCTCCCGAAGACTCGCAATATAGCTATCTAACCATACCTTCTGGTACTTCCACGGGCAGACAGTTACTGAAGAGCAGGAAGATCGAAAAACCACAAGAGAACTCAGTTCATTGAGAACTACAAGCCATGTACCACAATAGAAGACTGTAGTTGTAGTTCATTCATTCACAGAACTCTGTGAAGCCAGTGCAGTACATATTACACATTACACCCTAAATGTGGGGGTCACATGCTCCTAAAGGTGAACTTGTCCTTTAAACCAGTAGTTTGGAGACTGGTTCTCATCATCTACATTTAGTGCTGGAGTAGGACTGAATATTACACGTGTCCTATAAAACAAACAAGCCATAATTGGCTGTACATTAAAAAGCCATCCAGTAAATTATCTCATTGAAGTTTATCTAAACCACCCAAAAATAGGAATATATATGGCAGCTTACTAATCCTTAAATGCCATGACTGTATTAGTTTTATTTACATTTTTATTTATTTTTTTACATTTTCCCTTTATTTTCACTTGGTGATCCTGCAAACAATAAATTAACTATATCTTTGTGTCTATACCCATTAGTACATGGTATCTATGGAGGGAGCAAAAGTTGAAAAAAATAATGATGTTTAGCCCATCTTTTTTTTTAGCTCGTACTAGGAGAACCAAACACCACATTTCTGGCAAAATTGAAAAATGTTGTCTGTACTTAAAATATTTTTAGGCTCTTTTTGAATGGAGCGTGGTCCACTTCGATCAGGGGGTCTATGAGCAGACCTGAATCTGAATCTGAGCAGAATCTGAGCTGAATGGGAGAGATGTCATTTTTTTACATCCATGCCCGTGCAATTTGTGTCTGGTGGACACGAGCAGACTTGTGCTAGCTCTATTGGTGGCCGGATGTAAACTGAGCCCTGTGTCTGTTTAAATCAGGCTACCTCCGATACCTCACTTTAGGTTTAGAAAAAAGAAAAGGGATGCAGTCCTTTTCCGTTTTAATGCAGGACCTGGACAGTCTCGGAGGTAGACGGGTGTAAATTGTCCATTTACATCCGCCTGTCCATAGAGATGTATTGAGCTTCCAATCAGGTCCGCTTGAAAAACTGAAAGACAGACCTGATCAGAATGCCTGTTTGAAAGGGCCCTTAGCTTGAAAAAAATTAAAACTAATGTAGTCACCGGTGGCGGCCAGTCCATTAGGGGCGCAATGACGCCATCCCCCATCCATGCGTCCGGCCCCCTAATCTACATGCGGGGGGCCGGACACATGGATTCCAATGTTTGTTTTTTTTTGCACACAATTAGAGCCAGAGGCTCTAATAGACTTTTAAAAAGGGTGGGCTCGGGCAGAGAGCACTGCGCACTGAGCCCACCCAGTTGTGTGACAATAGTGAATAAATATGTCACACTGATTATCCTATCGGCCAATCAGGAAGCAGGTCCTGAGACCCATCACTCGATAGGCTGAAAGGAGAGGCAATACTATTGGCCGCCTAGGAGGAGGAGGGAGGAGATGCATGGCCACCGTGAGGAGAGACACACGAGATGCCCCCGCCTGCCAACCCCTGGAGGGAAGCACTGCCCACTTGATGGGGTAAGTGCGGGGCCGACTGCCCAATGGGGGGGTTGGGTGCAGGTGAACCAACCCACGGGGGTGGGGGATGTGTGCAAGTGACCCAACCGGGGGGGTGGCTGTGGGTGCATTCCCCCCCAAAAAAAACACCAGTGGTAGCCACCTAATCTAGGGACTGGCAGTCCTCTATAATTTTACATTTTTGTTTTGAGTTTCAGATATGCACAGGGTTGATTGACTCTGAGAGGTGAAGATGTACTCACAATAGGCTAAAAGTCTTCTAAAGCACACCGACCCTATCTGGAAAATATTAAAGAAGCCAGATGGTCAACCTAAGCACACTGCTCTTATTTATTTGTGATCCCCAATGATTCCTGAATTCAGAGAGGTAAGCCTGGATGAATATTGACACGCTTATCCCGATTTACTAAACCATTTGAGCATGTTCACTTTGTAAGGGAACTGTCACTTGGCTCAGTGAATACGGTCAATATTCACTGTGCAAAGGAAACCAAATCACCTGCTTGGAATATCTGAAAAACAGGATTTTTGTTCTTACATGATTGGACACAGCTTTCCTACACTCACTATGTTAAGTGTAAATTCCCCTGCAGAGGTAGCAAGCTTTTTTCCTTTGTAAATCAGGGTCAATGTTTAAAAGTACTGTGCATGGCTGTATTAGTACCATTTCAAGAATCACAACTATTAAAATAGACGTCCCCTAGAACTGCTTAAACCGTAACATTTTTCTTCTAAGGTACTTTAATTGCAGATCTGCAGCCCTTATTCTCCCTCAGCAAATAAACAGAAACAATAAACATTCTCCTATAAAAGCTTGAAGACTAAAAAAGAGCAATGCCTTATCATTACATGGAAGAATGATACCATGTTGCATCTATTTCTTTGTCCTGGGTGAAATGAAACAAGACGCTACACTGAATAGCTAAATAATTCATACAATTGCTAGAATTTTCACACAAGAGATACAATTATATATAAATACTGAAGAGAAACAAAGCTATAGACATAGAATCATAATGGGGATAGTAAATTGATTTTAGCTCACAGACGTTTGGAATAAACAGACCTTATGAAGATGCAGATTTGAAGTTTTTACCATGGGTTCCTGTACTGAAATTTACTTTGCCAAATTAAATAAAATTACAAACCTGAAGATGTTTAACATAGATAAACTCTCAAATCACAAAAATAGGCCAATTAACATCTGGCTGCTAAAGTGAATTACAAGTGACCATAATTGCCCCATCAAAGGCAAGTGTGAAAAGAGAATAGAAAACTGGATTTGCTAGCAAGGCAGCAAAACTTGAAGACATTTTTCTCGTTAATCAAAAGAATTGGAAAGTTTACAAGTTTGCAGTACACAGATGTAATGCCTAGTATGTAAAGTTTAAGGATTACTTTAAGATCATATTTATACATCCATTATTAAAGCTGAACAGATAAAAAAATCACCAATTCATTCAGATGTATGTTCATTAAAAATCATTAAAGTGATTTTAAACTCTCAGTAAACTTTGCAGCTGAATTAATCACTTACAGAATATTCAGCTTTTTTTTTTTTTTTATCTTTTACTTACTTTAGTTCTTATTTAAGTTGGTGCCATGATCGCTGCCCCAGGTTTCCCATTGCAGACTGTCTCCTTTTTCTTATAGTGTCCCTTGGAATGTATGTAATGACTAGAGTTGTGTCTCCCTAAACCGCATGCATCAAAAGTAGACATGTGCAATTCCTTTAGACCCCTTTCACACTGGAGCGGTTTTCAGGCGGTATTGCGCTAAAAATACCGCCTGCAAACCGCCCCTAAACAGCCTCCGCTGTTTGTTCAGTGTGAAAGCCCGAGGGCTTTCACACTGAAGCGGTGCGCAGGCAGGGCGGTGAAAAAAGTCCTGCAAACCGCTTTTTTGGAGCGGTGAAGGAGCGGTGTATTCACCACTCCTAAACCGCTCCTGTCCATTGAAATCAATGGGACAGCGCGCTATACCGCGGCAATACCACGCTGTACGAGGGATTTTAACCCTTTTTCGGCCGCCAGCGGGGGTTAAAACCGCACCGCTAGCGGCCGAATACAGCTACAAGAACGACGGTACAGCAGCGCTAAAAATAGCGCTGTTGTACCGCCGACGCCCCCACCGCCCCAGTGTGAAAGGGGCCTTAGTTCTGAATTCGTTTTTTAACAGATTTCAACAAATTTGTCAATTCGGAAATATCCGAATTAACGATAACTCGTTTCATGAATTTTTCCTGAATATTCATAAATTTGAATACTCAAAAATTCGTAAATTCGAAAAAATTTGAAAACCTGAAAATCTGAAATATTAACTTAACTATTACTAACTGTTAAATTATAGGTAATCGAATTTCCTTCCAAATTTAGCTGTTAGTGAACGTAACAAATAAAAATGTATCTGAAGTTACTAATTATCCAAAATAAAGAATGCCGTATCTAAACGAATGGAACGTAACACATTAATAATAATAAATACCAATAATAATAATAAAAACTTTTTATTATTATTAATTATTAATTTGTTCCGTTCCATTTATTTAGATGGGGCATTTGTTATTTCGGATAATTTGTAACTTTGGATAAATTTGTATTCGTTACGTTCACTAAAAGACAAATTTAAAAGGAAATTCGAATACCTATAATTTAATAGTTAGTTATTATTAGTTAATTAGTTAGTTAGATAGGATTTTCGATTTTACGATTTTTTTTATTTTTACAGATTTACGAATTTACGAATTGTGATCATAACGGATGACCCGAAAAATGAAAAAAAATAAAAAAAATAAACGTAAATGTAAACGAACATATTTTTCGCCAGTGTACATGTCTAATCAAAAGAAACACACAGCCCCATTTATATGCATTTTTCAACCATGTACTCTTTGTTTATTAATTGTATAGAAAGACTCAAATACTTTTTTTACCACCGTTCATAAATTATTATGCCATCTTCTTACCAATTGATTTGTGTAAATGTATGAATTATTAAATGTTTTTTTACAATTGATCATTTCACCAGCAGCTGTACACGTGCCTCATTTAAAGTCCAATTTCTCCTTTTTGTTATATTATAGCAGACTGGGAGAGGGATAAGTAGCCTATAGGCATTTTGTACTGGGTCTACAGGGGTAGATGGATGGTTTGTCAAATTCTCCATGTTTCCCATTAACTCTTGGTTGCCAAGTACTGTGTCACATGGAAAGCCTACCCCGTGTGCGTTCTTCTGGGCTATGTTAGGCACTTTGTTACCGGGTCACTTCACACACATACACATGGGGTACCTTTGCTTTGTTCTGTCTTCACTATTGCCTTGGGCACAGCTGAGGCTGCCATGGGGAATACTGAACATTAAGGTGGACCTCCATGTACACCATGCACACTGCACTGCAACTGTTCTCCAGTTAACTCTCGGTTCCCTGTGACAATGTACACCTTCACAGTAACTTGCATTTTGGAGGGACACGCTGAGTCAATGACCACATCCACCTGTCCAGCGTTTTCTACTGCAATCCCCAATAGTGAAGTGGGCCCTGCCATACACTCTGTGCGGGCTCCACACATGCACTCACTTAGCTCTCGAACTTCCAAACCTCTGTACAGGATCAGAAACTTCTGCAGTGCAATCTGCTCCTATTGCTATGGGAGACAGACCGCTGATGAGAGGAGTGCTGACAACATGTCCCTCGCTGCTAGAGGCCATGCCACCTATACCAGGTACATGCTATTGACAAGCTGTTTGATACACTTCTGTTACTCCTGGCAACTACTTACAGTATGTCTTTTTTTTCACAACAAACACTTACAGTATGTCTTTACATTGCTCCACTCTACGCTGATGTCTTCATACCCCAATATACTTGAGATACACCTCTTTAGCAAGGTCAGACCAGGCAAGGGCAATCTTTCAATACTTTATTAGCAAAAGTGAAAAATAGACATTTCACAGTCCAACAGCCAAGGTATTATTGATCCCTAACTCTAACTACAGGCTCAAGTGCTTCCCCAGCACACCTGCTAGGATGTAGTCCAGCAATTACCGTCCTTTAGAGGCATGTCGCCAGCACTGGTGTCTACAGGGTGAACCCCAGGTCAAAAGTCTCTGTCACAGGCCATGACAAGCGGTATTCTCCTACTCCTACATATATTTTTGTCTGTCTCCATTCCTTACGGGTCTCACAACCCCAAGGTTGCACTGGAACTCCTTGGTCTCTCTCTCTTGTGGGTCCTCTCCTATGGGCCAACTGTAAACCAGACCTCTGTCCCATTTTTATATCACACAGGGCAAGTGGGCCGGACCCAGACAGGAACCTGCCACAAAGACTAAAAGACTGGGCAGAGCATTAACCCCAACCCCCCCAGCCAGGACAACACCTACTGACTGCTTTAACCTGCTTACAAGCCCAGTTGAGCAGACATGTAAGCTCAACAGTCTGCTGCTTCATCACTGTCCTTTCACAGACAGGATTCAGGGACAGGGACAGTGATAATGAAGTCAAAAAGTTGACTGTACTCTACAGGTAAGACAACAAAAAGTCTTGTAGGGGCCTTTGAAACAACTTGAACTTGAGCCGTTTAGTAAATACTGGTATCAACTTAAGCCAGGGACATAATTAGGGCATGAGCAGTACTCTCTGAATACAGAACACTGAATATGCCATGGATGCAAAGAGCACCGTGCCACCATGACGATTCCTGTGTGCATGCACGGGAGTGACATTATCACAGCCACTCAAATGGCTGGAGCCTGCGAAACCCAAAGTAAGACCGGGTGATAATGGATGCACCTGTAGCTGTGACAGCATGCCGCTGGAGGGCTTCATTGTGAGGTAAGTCTGTCACAATGTGCTAGTATGTGGTACAGCTAGTTAGAGGTAAACTCTAATGGTATCATGTTGGGTACAGACAGATGGAAATTCAGCATGTCCAGCAGGGACTATCAGAATTTCGATCTGTGGTGTCCCTGTCTGTTTAACAGAAGTCAATTGTTAGTTTGACTTCTGTCGGATGTTCACGCTGAAAATCTTTCATTGATCAGCAGCTGCAGCCAACTGGCTGCAGCTGCTGATCAGTGGTTTCTGACAGCAGAAAGCCCCTCTGTCACACTACAATGTCTTAGTGGGGGGCGATTCCTCCATCCACCCTGCTTGTGTGGATGGGGGAATCTGTTCATCGAAAGAAAAAAAACGAACCGCCTATACCCAGCCTTAATGCAGACACAGATTAAGGAAAGCTAGTTCTTCTAAAGTTATGCTGCATTATGTAGCCATTTAAGCTACTTTTAGAAGTAGCATTGTAGAACAAATTCTAATGAATGTTTTGCTGAGCTGCTAAAAAAGTTTTATTTGTAAGCAAATCACTGTATATACTGCTGAAGTGGAACGGATTAAGACAAAAATGGTAAACCAGCTTTCTACAATGAACACTGTTATATAACAATGAGGAGAA
This sequence comes from Lithobates clamitans, assembly GCA_037952925.1. NCBI lineage: Eukaryota > Metazoa > Chordata > Amphibia > Anura > Ranidae > Lithobates > Lithobates clamitans. The sequence continues at coordinate 5,450,140 of JBBGZY010000787.1, read as the reverse complement.
CAAGTTTACTGCTAATATATACCCTAGGCATTTTATCATGTGAGAACAAAGCAACAGATAGTAATTACAAGACATAATAATAACACTATCGATATCACTAACTCATCTCAAATGTGGTAAGTATTGATTTAGCTATTTATTGCACACCAAAAGAGAGCTGGCTGAGTCATGTACTGAAGCACAAAGCTCAAGGAAAAAAGAAAACTGTATTTCCCTTCCTTTGTTTTTCAGAAAAGAGTCTGACCTCTTAGCAAACGTCCACAAAATTGTGGTCATCTACTAAGAGTTGACTATAAATTCTAAAATAAATAAGTTAATGACCACAACTGCCTAGCTCTAATAATTTCATCACTATTTTATGTTTTGCACAGAAGCCAAGTCATGCTCTTTAATTTAATAAGAATATATGCTATTAATAAAGCTGTAATATTGTCTTAACCAGCTAAAAAGATATCTAGTTATTAACTTGTATTATTTCTATAAACAGTGCTTAAAATTAAACCAGAAATCTATTTTCAGTTTAGCGGACCTTTATAACAAGATTGTAAAAGGAGAGTTTTGCTGCAGAGAATGGAATTTGCCTAATAACATGGTTACATTTTTCCTGTATACTGGAAATAAATCTCTAAGTGTATGCTAATTCATTTTACTTGGGAAAAGCACACTGCAAAGGGTAATGTGGCTATTTAGCAATACGCAAAAGGAACATTTATTTTTCTTTTATTTTGTGCAATTATATTACACAGAGAACACAGAGAAATTCATATCTCTTCCTAACCCAGAGGTGATAACAATGCTACAGTATGTCTACCAAAGCCAAAGCATCACACTCATGCACTTTAGTTCAAGGCCTCAAGGTTCAAGGCCACTTCATTGTTCGGGAAGACTCTGGACAGCCAAGGTGAGAGCAAACATCATGTCAGTAGTGCTTCTCTGGAACCCAGTCATATGAGGATATTGTTTAATTAAAGCAGAACTTTACCTTCCACCCCCTTGATTTTTTTAAAAGCCTTACCTACCTGGTGTTGAGTTCTGCTAGCGTTTGATACTTACCCTTCCACCGGATCAAGCGCTGTCCAGCTGAGAGCTTCTTCTCTTCTGGTAGTGCTCGGCCCCGAACCACCATATTTCCCTGTGACATCATTGCTACGCTGCCAGCTGTTTCCAGGTTTAGCCTGCAGTCCATCTGATGATGCAGTGACATGCCCCTTCCCCCTCATTTCCTCAATGAAAGGCTAATGAAAGGCTATGCCTCCCTGGGATAAGTGATGGAGGCCCAGGGGGCAGTGTGTGCAACATTTGCCTAAGACGAATGACCTGCATGGGGAGGTGGGCTGGACATTCTATTAAAAATAAAGGTAAACAAATAAGAGGTAAAAAATAGAGGTAAAAAAAGGAAAACAAAAAGCCCTATTCCTGCAGAGGACAGAAGGGGGGTGGAGAGGCGGGATCATGCTTGGGAGGCTGAAGGTCCACTTAAGTCCCAGGACAGTCTGTAAAAAATCATTAGAAAATCTTCACGGAGAGCCAAATGTGTATCCTTTTTGTTAATGCCACCAAATTAAAGGCCAGCAGGGATAGGTACCTTTGCAACACAGAATTAGATTTTAGTATTAGTCAAAAATAGTGTAAGGGAGACCTTTCAAAATTGATGAAGTAGTTCAAAACTTATCCTGTACATACAACTACAATTACTATATATACATGCTTACACTCTTGCTTCAAAATGTTGGGGTTTATTTACTAAACTAGTAGAGAATATTTACTTGCATAGCAAATTCGTACTTACTTCCGTGAATAAGGTTTTTTTTTACATTTTTTAATGCTCATAATTGGGTATTCTTTAAAAAGTAAACTTTCACTTAGCTTTACCCATGGTTGGTTCCAGCCATTGCTTTTTAGGTGCTAGGGGTATAAATGGGAGAGCTAAGTTCCCTAATCTGAAACTGAAGTTACAGTAAAAGCAGACACATCATATAAAGAAACAGGAGATGGTCAGAGACTGCAGCTATACTACAGGAGACGGTCAGAGACTGCAGACATAGTACAGGAGATGGTCAGAGCTGCAGATGTGATACAGGAGATGGTCAGAGACTGCAGACGTGATACAGGAGATGGTCAGAGACTGCAGACGTGATACAGGAGATGGTCAGAGACTGCAGACATAGTACAGGAGATGGTTAGAGCTGCAGATATACTACAGGAGAGTGTCAGAGACTGCAGACATACTACAGGGGATGTCAGAGACTGCAGATATAGTACAGGAGACGGTCAGAGACTGCAGACATCGTACAGGAGACGGTCAGAGACTGCAGATATAGTACAGGAGACGGTCAGAGACTGCAGACATAGTACAGGAGATGGTCAGAGCTGCAGATATACTACAGGAGAGTGTCAGAGACTGCAGACATACTACAGGGGATGTCAGAGACTGCAGATATAGTACAGGAGACTGTCAGAGACTGCAGACATCGTACAGGAGACGGTCAGAGACTGCAGATATAGTACAGGAGACGGTCAGAGACTGCAGAGATAGTACTGGAGATGGTCAGAGACTGCAGATATAATACAGGAGAGTGTCAGAGACTGCAGACACACTACAGGGGATGTCAGAGACTGCAGACATACTACAGGGGATGTCAGAGACTGCAGACATAGTACAGGAGACGGTCATAGACTGCAGACATAGTACAGGAGACGGTCAGCGACTGCAGACATGCTACAGGAGACGGTCAGAGACTGCAGATGTAGTACAGGAGACGGTCAGAGACTGCAGACATAGTACTGGAGATGGTCAGAGACTGCAGATATACTATAGGAGAGTGTCAGAGACTGCAGACATACTACAGGGGATGTCAGAGACTGCAGACATAGTACAGGAGATGGTCAGAGACTGCAGACATAGTACAGGAGACAGTCAGAGACTGCAGATATAGTACAGGAGACGGTCAGAGACTGCAGACATAGTACTGGAGATGGTCAGAGACTGCAGATATACTACAGGAGAGTGTCAAAGACTGCAGACATACTACAGGGAACGTCAGAGACTGCAGACATAGTACAAGAGATGATGTGAAACATATTACATGGGGACACAGACAAGATCACATTTATAGTACAGCAAGAAATGGGTCAAACCTCTGACAATATTTTTATAGCTGTTCCTGTGCCAGGGTCAGGAATTGAGGGGGGGGTCTCCTTCCAGTGGTGTCACAGAAATAGGAAGTCTCCCTCCAGTAGCTTCACATGGTCAGGAATCAGGGGGGGGGGGTCAGTGGTGGCACAAGAATCTCTCTCTGGTGGGATCACAGGATAGGAAGTGAGAGGAAGTGAAGGCCAGACAGAAAGCTCTCCACACTCTACCTAGAACACAGAAATATCAAGATTGGATGTTAGCCTGTGATGATGACATGCTGAGCCCTGTGCTTCACCAGCAACCCCCCTCCCTCCTGCATCCTGACTCTGCATGCTCTATCTGTGTTATGGAGGGGTCAGGAGTGTGGAGCAGATGGGACCTCTTGATAACACAGCAATTATCTCCTCTAAACACAGATTACCCCCAAACAGATTTGACTTCATCTGTCCACCTGACTTTCCGCACACAATCGACACACCGCCCCTACTGGTCAGAGGACCGAACAACCACTGCCTGACAGCACAGCCACAGAGCTTCATACGGCCACATTAAAACCAATTGAGCTGTCTCCTGGATGGATAGACAGAGCCTGGTGAATGTGTTAGCCACAGGCCAACAGCGGGCAGGGCGCAGTCTTGTTGATCCGGGGGTTCTTTGCTCCTACCAGCGCATCCCTGGCTGTCTGCGCCTCCTGCCTGTCCTTGTACTCTGGGCCCCCAGTCAGCTTGACTTTTGAGGCTCTGGGCCGCTATCACTGTAGATGTCGGAGCGGAGAGGCGGTCAGAGGAGGAATCAAGGCTCTGGGATGCGCTCAGCCCTAGCTGCCCTCACTGTTTGCCTTTCCCGCGGCCACCCGCTCACCGCATGGAGATAGATACCCGCACTCCGAGGACATGTTGTTTGCGGTCACTCTCTCGCCACCATCAAGCCAGGACTCTCCATGACAACCAGTGGCTGTGGCTGCGCCCCTAGGTGGCAGTGCGCCCTAGGCGGTTGCCTAGTTCTCCTAGTGGTAGCGCCGGCCCTGGCCATAAGACATTCTTTTAAGTATTAATTTTTTCCAGGTAAAGGAAAAGCTGTTAAATAATAAACATGCAGCCTTGCAACTTTTTTTATCTCTCTTAGTATACTTTACAGTTGCGCAAGAACATGCTACCAATAACTAAGACTTTACAAACCATAAGATCCTTTATGGCTGGCGTTACCCTCCTAAACTTATCAATTCTCTGAATGGATCTACATCTCTTGTCACCAACATAGAGAAGGCCTAGCCTTGCATGAATGGTAGATAATTCCTGAGAAGCCACTGTCTCACACTATTTTTCACCTCAGCCATCCTAATCACCTGACTTGCAACTGGTTAGCCACAAAAAGAAGGGTAAAAAATCTTCCTGAAGAGATACTGTTATCTGTTTTATTTTATTTTTCAACATCTAGCATGTTAACTCTGGAGGGAATTTTCCCCCTAGCTCTTATGTGTGGATCACTCAGTGTTCAAATTCCCATTGGAATATTTTCTTTTAATAGACTTCCTGTTTTCTCTTCTGTTTTACTGTTAATATTTTTATTTTCTCATTTAGATTCTTTTCCGCAGTACAAATGAAAATTCTGGAACTGGACTCCTGATGCCTGTAATCAACTCCTCTTACATCTACATGCATCCGGCAAGGGTTACACTTTCCAGCTGCTCATACTTATTTGTGGTTTACTATGACTTCTCAGTCATATCTTACCTCCTTTACATAACATGGGTTTTAAAGTTGTCTCTTTTAATGTAATGGTCTGAATCACCCAACAATATCTGTGATGTGGAAGAAAGCACATAAATTGCAATCTAAAATCCTGTGTATTTAGGAATCTAATTTCCAGACCAATGCAACCCCTACCTGTGTGCATAAAAATGTTCACCATACCTTCCTAGCGACTACGTATAAGAAGAGGGGAGTACTTGTTGCTGTGAAGAACATGGTTTCTTTTACATAGAAGGAATCCGTTTTGGAATCTGACAGTAGAAATATTATTCTCATCTGTGAGATCAAACCATACACCAATGTGAATTGTGGTCCCCAGATGGCCTCTCCTAAAAGACCACCACCTACACTTCATTCTCTCTTTCATACAGAGGGTATGTTTGATGTCTGGGGGTGCCAACACACAAAAAAGAAGGAATTTACATTTCTCTCATCTAGAAATAACTCTTATTCTGGAACTTTTTCAGCAGACAAACAGATATTACAAAAAAAATCTTCTTCCACCGTACATGACATTAACATGGCCTGACTATGCTGCAATTTCTATACCTGTGGTGGAAGATAATGCTTCTATGCCTGTGTACGTATGGCACACTAATCCCCTAGAGATAAAAACTTTATTTGCTTCTTTACTCATGCAGCACTTACAAGAATACTTTATTGTCAATACTTCTTTTGTGTCTGACTCCTTTGCACTCCAGAATGCACATATATGCAAGGTATTATATTGAAATTCAGTGCTAGGGTTAAAAACAGAGGATCCAAAGTATGACCCATCTTATTTCTGAGATCCATACCTTAGAAACTCTTAAGGTCCCGCCTGAATGAACAATGGGACATATATTCCAAAAGTTTAAAACATACTTATTACTCAGCTGGTAACAGAGCTGGAAACAGGGCTGGAAGATTTTTGGCTCAAAGGATGAGCAAAGATTTCCCACCTTCTACATCCAGTAGACAAACAAAATGTTTAATCCAAAATAAATGACAGACTCCTTTGCTCACGGTTATAGTTCTCTATACAATTTAAAGGATAATTCTGCTACTCCTCAACCATCTGAGGCTAACATAGCTGCATTTTTTAAAATACTTAAAGGAGAAGTAGGGCCAAAGCTTTTTGGCCATACTCATCCTATGGATCACAGGATCGATCTCGACTTTACAGACAGGATCCACCCAGATTCCTGACCGACAGCTGGCTCAGCATCTTAGCCAGCCCCTGCGAGACTGAGCCAGCCCCCCCAATTCCCACACAACCCAGCACTCCAGTTTCAAACACTACCTATACCAATTTGAACTTCTTACTTCTGATCCCTTAATTTATTACTGAAAACATTCATATGTGCAACAGCAGAGCCAGAAGCTACTACTCTCACCTAATTAAACAGAGATTGGTAGGGGGAATGGGCTATGTAGACATTAAAGACTATTACGTGGGCAGCAAAGTGGTTAAGTGGTTGGGCAGCACAGTGGCTAAGAGGTTAGCATTTCCGCCTGTCAGTACTAGGGTCATCGGTTTGAATGCCAGCCACAGCACTACCTGTCTGGTGCTTGCATGTTCCCCTGTGCCTATGTAGGTTTCCTCCCATACTCCAAAAACATTCTGGTAGGTTAATTGGCTCCTGTCTAAATTGGCCCTAATATGTGTATGCATGAATGTGAGTTAGGGACCTTAGATTGTAAGCTCCTTCAAGGCAGGGACTGATGTGAATGTACAATATATATGTAAAGTGCTGCGTAAACTGATTGTGCTATAAAAATACCTGTAATAAATACACCCCGGTTCTACTTTTTTGTATTTGATCAGCTTAAATACTGGTTCAAACCATCCTCCGATGGTCTGTGGGTTTTTTACTTTATTTTACTCTCTCTCTCTCTCTCTCTCTCTCTCTCTCTCTCTCTCTCTCTCTCTCTCTCTCTATATATATATATATATACACACATATGTATTTTTCTTTGAATATGGTAAAACCAAGTTAGATTGGCCTTGTCTTTCATCTCTTGGCCAAACCTCTTCTGTGAGCTTCTTTTTTACTTTTTTTATTCCCAGCTTCCTGTTGTTTGTGGTCCCGGTTTGCTCTCAGCTGTTTTCTGCATCCATCTCTCCCACCAACCAGGAACTCATTTTTTTTAATCTTACCTTTATCTATTTGTGCTTCTTTGACCATTTGGCCTATTTGCCTAGGCTCTGGTTGCTTTTTGGACGCGTGAGTACAGTAGCGACATAGACACATTTTTTGTGCCATCTGTTGTCTTTGATGGATATAAGCATTGATTCAGCTATGCTGTTGTTATTAATATGTATTTCTTTACATTTTAGATTGTTACATGTAGAATACTATTGCATATCGGATCATCCCTGAAGAAGGAGTGTGGAACACTCCGTAACACGTAGGATACATTGAATGCTTATGTTTACATGTTCATGCCTATAATTTTGGGTGAATCTGTTCTCTGAGATTACCGGAGATACTGTACACTCGAAAGCTATTTGCATAGATAATAATAATTTTAAATATATATTTGTACTAATGTTATGTGATGAATTCTTTGAAAAATCTTTTTGATACATTGTTTAAAAAACATTTCTTCTGTTTTATTATTTGATTTGTTCTGACAATCTATGCCTTTAAAGTCCCACCCTCTCTGGGGAAAACTTTGTATTTATCTAAGTCTGGGATGTTGTTTGATCAATAGCATATGAGTTATCTCAACAAAACCTCCATTTTTCTTGATGGTCTGTGGTGTGAAATTGAACAAGGTCTCGTACCTCAAAAAAATCTATACATATGCCTGATATCTGAAAATTTCTCCCAATGAAAAAAAAACTTTCTTCTGCATGCAGACAAAAACCCAGTTTTTTATTAAATGAATGCTCTTGATAGAGAAAGCATTACAGTCAGGACAGTATTTTGCTGAGAGGCTGAGCCATTTGCCAGTCCAGGCATCTGGATGGATCTTGACCACATGGTCAGCATCTTTCCAGAGCCTGGACCAGCTCTGTGACGTCAGCTGAACGAACTGTACTCCTGTGATCCATAGGAGAAGTATAGCCAAAAAAGCTTTGGCTATACTTCTCTGTTAAGTGCTTTTGACTCTTAACTGTGTGTTATATATAAATATTTGGACAAGTTCAGCATCTTTTTTACTTAACTTAAGTTTACTAGTAAAGGTGGCCATATTGGACCAGATATGACCAGTTTGATTATGATCTGTGATGGTTGGTTAAGAATTGGGTACATGTACAACAAAGGTCTCTTATTTATTTTGTGTTATTTGTCAATATTTTAAGTGATTTTATTGCTTAAAATGTTCCCGCTCCTTATCAAATGATATGATACAAAACGCTTTCTTCAAATAAATATTTCCTTATCTTCAAAAAACAGCAGTACAGTAAATACAATTACAGCTCATTTTTTTCCCAGGATGAGTAAATGGCATTTGTTTATTGGAGTGAGTAAAAAAAAAGTATTCGGAGTAAACTCCCAAACATTTGTGCTGAGGACAAATAAACACAGGCAAATGTGTTTTAATGACTTGGAATCCTTGCAGTCAGGCGCCAAGACAGTTCGGAGAATCTCAGCAGTAGCTTCAATGACTTTAATGTTCAGGCATAGCTCTGGTTGCCTTTAGTTCATTCTGCTCTCTGTTGCTTCTGGTATTTCTAGTTTTATCTGCACAGTCGAAACATTGCACCTTCAAATTCCACCAGGATTTGCTTTGCAAATACCTGGAATACAAATGTATGTAAATACAATGCTAGGACTATTATTCACTCTGGAGGGCATATTATTGATTTTGCGAAACAAAAATGATTCAGATATGTCACTTGTGCACAAAAAAAAATCAAAAAGTTATAAATATGTATACTGAGAATAATCATAGATTTAAAGACAGCTGTACCTGTAATAAAACTAGTGCTAACCAATTCTCCCTGGCCCTGCTGAACTACACTAAACCTCCCACCTCTGCTCTCTCAGAAGCACAGCCGTAGCCCACTCCAATATTTATACAGAAATATGACACTGAAAACAAATGGTGTATGGCTATAGATGTCTACAAGGCTCACTGGACAGGCACTGCCATTGCTATAAAGATTTTAGTGCTAGGGAGGATGGGCTAGTATTAAATTTTTAAATCCACAGATGCCCAATTAAGATACACTATATTACCAAAAGTATTGGAACACCTGCCTTTACATGCATAAACTTTAATGGCATCCCAGTCTTATGCCCCGTACACACGGTCGGATTTTCCGACGGAAAATGTGTGAGAGGACCTTTTTGTCGGAAAATCCGACCGTGTGTAGGATCCATCACACATTTTCCATCGGATTTTCCGACACACAAAGTTTGAGAGCAGGATATAAAATTTTCCGACAATAAAATCCGTTGTCGGAAATTCCGATCGTGTGTACACAAATCCGACTGACAAAGTGCCACGCATGCTCAGAATAAATAAAGAGATGAAAGCTATTGGCCACTGCCCCGTTTATAGTCCCAACGTACGTGTTTTACGTCACCGCGTTTAGAACGATCTGATTTTCCGACAACTTTGTGTGACTGTGTGTATGCAAGACAAGTTTGAGCCAACATCCGTTGGAAAAAATCCTAGGATTTTGTTGTCGGAATGTCCAAACAAAGTCCGACCGTGTGTATGGGGCATTAGTCCATCAATATTGAGTTGGCCCACCCTCTGCAGCTATAACAGCTTCAACTCTTCTGGGAAGGCTGTCCACAAGGTTTGGTGTGTGTCTATGGGAATGTTTGACCATTCTTCCAGATCAAATCATTTGGTGGAGGGGGCTTATGGTGTAGGGTTGTTTTTCAGGGCCTAGAGCCTGCCCCCTAGTTCCAGTGAAGGGAACTCGTAAGGCGTCAGCATACCAATACATTTTGGACAATTTCTTGCTCCCAAATTTGCGGGAACACTTTGGGGATGGCCCCTTCCTGTTCCAACATGACTGTGCACCAGTGCACAAAACAAGGCCCATAAAGACATGGATGAGCGGTTTTTGGGGTGGAGGAATTGACTGGCCTGCACAGAGTCCTGACCTCAATCCGACAGAACATCTTTGGGATGAATTAGAGCAGAGACTGTGAGCCAGGACTTCTTGTCCACATCAGTGCCTGACCTCACAAATACGTTTCTGAGAGAATGGTCAAACAATCCCATAGACACCCTCCTAAACCTTGTGGACAGCCTTTCCAGAAGAGTTGAAGTTGTTATAGCTGCAAAGGGTGGGCCAACTCAATATTGAACCCTATGGACAAAGACTGGGATGCCATTAAAGTTTATGTGCGTGTAAAGGCAGGTGTCCCACTACTCTGGTAATATAGTGTATCTGGGTACCATCAGATTGAGCCTCTCGGTCTGACTGCTAAACAGAGTTGTCTTTACCAATCTGGGTATGCATACTGTGGGTCATGAATTAAAGATCCAGAGTTTTGGGGGCGTGGCCTGCTACAGCATGGAGTGGGACATGGAAGACCCGAGCTCCGTGCAATCCTCCTGAATCCGCATTAATCCTGCCCATCAGTAATCTCCTGCAGCAACCTGGCATACCTCCTGTGGTCCCTACCCATATACAGACCTGTTTCAGTGGTCCTCTGGTCGTACAGGAGTTCCGAGCGGCACGGTGCTCCTCCGCGGCCGCAGCCACAACTACAGGCCGCGGCTTCGGCCTAGTCGATGCCGGCGGCCATCTTGCTCCACTCGGCCGCCTCATCTATACTCCTCCCCGACCTCCCTGGTATCTGGAGCTCCTGCCGTACGCGGTCCCTGCCCAGCGGGCTTCCGATTAGGGGCTCAGGCGGAACGGTACCCTTTTGTGCGGTGGCGCTCTTAAATCTAGGCCGAGGCTTCGGCCTGGTCCGGAGCTCCGGCGGCCATCTTGCTCCTCCCTGCCTCTCTGGAAGTGCTGTGTTCTGGCCCCTCTGATGCCTGGCTCCTCCACCAAAAGTTGATCCTGCTGCACCTGATCCTGACTGGGAGCCTGAACTGAACAGGGCCCCCCCACACAGTGACAACCCCAAATCCGGGCCGTGGTCTTGGCCTAGTCTCGGCGGCCATCTTGGTGCTCCCTGCCTCTTTACCAGCACCACATCCTCCCTTCCTGGACTCTGCACCCAATACAGTGGATCATTTAACCCACCTACTGCCCCCTGCAACTCCTCCAGGGACATCACAGTACTCAGATCTACAGAGGACCTCTGCATCCTCCAGGTGAGGGGCATCCACTTTGCTACTCTATATTGGACACTCCTGACCCTCCCATATTTCCTCTGCCTGATCTGAACCCCGGCTGATAATCCCAGTGCCTTTGCCCGCCAAAGCATTGTCCCTACCCAAACCTGCTGGGGGTACTCGGGCCCATTGGGGGTGAACGGAGACTCAAGACCTATCCTAGACGAATTGTGTGGTGACTATCCTGTTGATCTTGACCTCCAAACTCCCACAGCTCACCCTCTATACCAGCTCCGCAACCGCTCAGCCAGCTGCGTCTGCCGCCTCTTACTAACAGTCATGGCCCGACGAAACCCAAGACCGACGCAGCTGCCAAACTTGATAAGTACCGCCGTCAGGATAAAGACAGCCTGGGGGAAGATGGCGGCACCGCGTCAGGGGGGAGGGAGGTGGCGGGTGCAGACACAGATAGAGTGCTGGAAGCCATCTCTGCACTCCAGGCAGCCCTCACGACCAAAATTGAGGAGGTGAAGGTAGATGTCTCCCTGGTCTGACAAGACCTGCATAAGCTTAAGGAGCGAGTTAAGACATCTGAGACCAGACTAGGAGAGGTGGAGGATGCGATCCCGCCATTACAGACTACCTCTGAACGCATGCAATACCAGATTAATCAACTCCTGGCAAAGCAGGATGACATGGAGAACAGGCTTCGTAGGTACAACCTCCGCTTCATTGGCCTACCAGAGGGGACGGAGGGGAAAGACCCCACCACATTCCTGGAACAATTACTAATTACAACGTATGGCAGGGAGGCCTTTTCGCCCACGTTTGCTGTCAAAAGAGCACATCGTATGCCCGCTAGGCCACCATCACAAGGTGCCCCACCCCGAACATTTATCGCCAAATTGCTAACTTACAAAGACCGCGACGCAACGCTGCACATGGCAAGGTTGAAAGGTAATATACCCATTGACAATGTCAAGGTAGCCATCTTCCCTGATTTTTCCACTGAAGTACAGAAGCGCAGACAAAACTTCACCAAAGCCAAGAGGTGCTTACGCATCAAAAATCTTAAATACTCAATGTTATTTCCCGCACGCCTTCGTGTGGAGGATGATGGCCGAGCCATTTTCTTTGAAACCCCTGAAGATACCATCGCCTGGCTGGAGCGCCGAGATAACAGGAAAGAGAATGAATAACCCAATACATACAGCACATGGCCGTGGATTGCGGCAGGGGACCGCAGGCCTCTTTTGTTACAACATGAGAGACTTTGCTCTAAATACCTCAGGAGAAACTATATACTATCACTTATTATTTTGATGACCGGAGCCTCGGGTCAGTAATAGTCCTACAGAACATATGTATGGTGCAGCGTGACTTTGCCCCACGCACCTTTAGGGAAATCAGTCACCGAACCTGGAATGAAGCCGTTCAACTACAATTACACGCATTTATCTATCCCAGAGAATACACGCCACTATTTTCTTTACATATGATTTTGTGGGATATGTTTACCCCGGGTTCTAAAACCCAACGGCTACCCTGGTTTTTTCTTTTTTTTCAGATGAAGCTGACTGTTTTTTCCCGGATTTCAATTTCAGTTTTGTTTGGGAAGTATGCCCGCACAGGTTGGGGTCAGTGCAGGGCTGGGAGGGAGAGGGGAGGGAAAATGTTTAAGTTACTTTTTAAAATGCAAGAAGTACTATGTTTACACTTTTCGAATCAATATAGTTTTTTGAATAATATTGAAAATTTGCCTCTGCTGTTATATTTTGTAGTACTGTACATACACATACATAATTCTTGTATAAAGGTACTGGTGAGACTCAGGATACACACCTTAATACTGAAATTGATGTGTGAGAACTCCATATGGCGTCTATAAAATTCCTTACTTGGAATGTGAGGGGCTTGCGTGAACCGCTTAAGAGGTCGGCAATCTTCACATTCCTTAAGAAACAGAGGGCTGATGTAATAGCATTGGTGGAGACCCATATAGATGGCAAGCTACAGATGGCCCTACGTCGCCCCTGGGTAGGATGGGCATTTCATTCGACGTTTACATCCCATTCAAGAGGTGTATCTATTTTAAAAAATCCATACACTTTGAGCCAGGAGAGATATGCATAGACCCTCAGGGCAGATATGTTTTTATATCTGCTAAACTATACGGAGAACCCTTCCTAATCTTAGCTTTCTATGTCCCCCCTCCATTCTCTATTACTATAATACTAGAGGGTGTCTCCTTCATGGAAAGATACCCTAAAGTGCAAGCAGTATGGATGGGGGATTTTAATTCCACAATGAATGACGCCCTAGACAGACTTCGCCCACTGACAGTAGCTGCAATGAGGACAAATGACACTAAACTACATAAAATAACCTCATCCATTCATCTAATTGATACATGGAGACATAAATTTCCGCATACCAAGGCTTATTCATGTTTCTCCTCCACGCATAACTCGATGTCCCGAATAGATTTCATTCTGATATCTAAACAACTTTTACCTAGATTATTGACAGTGTCCTTTGGACCTAGGCTGTTGTCCTGATCATAGCTTTTACTCAATTAATCTCAGCATGTCCCTAGCCAAGCAGAAGCGGACCTCACGCTTGAACCCATTTTGGTTGTCCTTGCTGTCAGAAGATGATATGCTTGAGGTGGAATGGACTCGTTTTTTTACGGACGATGAACATTCTGCTCCCGCGCCAGTAGTGTGGGATACGTTTAAGTTGCATGTCCGAGCTGTCCTGACCTCACGCATCAATCGGATTAAAACAAACTCCGCGGAAGCCTTAGATAAAGCAATCATAGAACTATCCTCTTCAGAACAAGCATATATAGCTGACCCATCCATAACAAATGCCAATACTCTTAAACTACAGACAAGAGTGGTGTCTCAGATGTAATATGTAAAAGCCAAGCAGAAATTATTCTTCAATAGACAGCGGTGGTTCGAACATGGAGAAAAAGCAGGTAAATTGCTTGCATATCTTGTTCATAGTGAAGACAAACCCCCAATTGTAATTACGCTTCATGATAAGGATAGACAGCTGATCACGGATCCTTTTGTCGTGTCCTCCAAGTTTAGAGATTTTTTTACAGAACTTTACACATCGACGGTCTCGGAGGATACGACAATAATGGATCAGTTTTTGAGCAATATCATACTTCCACAACTCTCAGAGAGTCAAGTCGAACTTCTTGAGGCACCCCTCACGGTGGAGGAAATAAAGATTGCTATTGCAGACTTTACTAGGTCCAAATCCCCGGGGTCTGATGGTTTGCCTATTGAATTTTATGCACACTTTTCTGAGATACTTACACCCAAACTGCTGACTCTGTATAACACTATGTTCGAAACCTCAACACTACCTGCATCCATGAGAGAGGCCACGATATTCCTTATACCCAAACCAGGGAAAGATTTAGGATACCCTGAGTCGTACCGCCCCATATCTTTACTTCAAGTAGATGTCAAGATATTAGCCAAAGTACTCTCCAAACGTCTAAACCAAGTAATACTATCCCTTATACATGTAGATCAGTCAGGGTTTATGCCTGGCCGTAACACTTCCTTTAATTTAAGGAAGTTATTTATCAATCTCCAGGCCAAGCATGATAATGTGGGCACAAGAGTGATAGTAACATTAGATACAGCCAAGGCATTTGATTCGGTTGAATGGAGATATCTCTGGAGATGCATGGAGGGATACTGATTTGGGCCCAAATTTATTAGATGGGTGCAACTGTTATATCAGCAACCAACTGCCCGAGTGGTGGCTAATGGATGCCCCTCTCGGGAATTTGGCCTAAGCAGAGGTACGAGACAGGGATGCCCGCTCTCGCGTTTGCTGTAAGCTCTGGCATCGGAACCCCTCGCCGTGTCCATCCGTACTAACCAGGAGATAATAGGTTTGACATTCGGATCCCTTACCGAGAAAATTAGCCTATATGCAGATGACACTCTCCTCTACCTGGCAGACCCTGGCCTCTCTCTACACACAGCTATTAACGTAATTGAGCAATTTGGGACATTCTCGGACTTGAGGATTAATTGGGGTAAATCACAGATATTACCATTGATAGTTTTCCACCTACAGAATCACAGGCTAATTTACCCCTCCAACGGGTGGATATAATAAAATACCTTGGCGTTAAAATATCCAAGAATCCAGTAGACTATATTTCCTTTAATATCGAACCATTATTCTCCCTAATTAAACCTAAGATCCAGGTCTGGTCCCGCCTCCCTTTAGGAGTATGGGGCCGAGTGAATTTAATAAAGATGGTACTACTGCCTAAGGTACTGTACGTCCTATGGCACACTCCAGTATATCTACCCCTTAAGTATTTTAAACTATTAGAAACACTACTTAAACCATTTATATGGGGGAAATCTAGACACAAACTCTCATGGCAAACACTTAAAAACTCAACGGATATGGGTGGAACAGTACTACCTGATTTTAACCATTACTATATAGCGTCACAGCTATCCCAACTATTTCACATTGACAAAACTGACAAGGAACGCTTTCTCATTCAGCTGAGCCCCCGTTGCGTTCAGCATACTGGGGACCCAATAAACGGGATAGCGGTGGGTGTAGGGAACACACAGTCAAAAGATTATAGACATTCCTTGCTATATCATTATAGACGCATATGGGAATTAGCTTCTTCTAAACTAGAGACACCATCATTTAATGACTATACACCACTTTGGCATAATAACAAGCTGCAGGAACTTAATGGAGTCCAGAACTCAGACTTATGGGCAGCCAAGGGCATATACTATTTACACCATCTGTTCACAAATGGAACTTTTAAAACGTTTGAGGCACTTAAGATGGAGTTCCAGATTCCGAATCAAATGTTTTTTTGTTATCTCCAGATCCGCCATGCGATCCAAATGCAGTTTTCACGGGGTCTTCCTCAGCCCACTCCTAACTCTATTATAGCCATAGTCAAGGATACAGACTCAAAAAATCTCATTTCCTGTTTTTACAACATGTTATCCACCCCTACCTCTGCAAAATTAGCTTACGTGTTGAAACCAAGGTGGGAGAGGGAGGTTGGGAGGATGGAGGATGAAGAGTGGGAGGAGGCCCTGGAAACATGCAAGTTGGTTTCACCCAAACTTTCAGACAGACTGTCCCAAATCTTTACACTTCATCGTGCATACCTCACTCCTCTTAGGGTAGCTAGATATAAAAGAAGTCAATCCATCACATGTCCAATGTGTGGAACTGAAACAGGCACTTTCTTTCACCTTATATGGTCTTGTCATAAGATACAAGATTACTGGAAACAAATAGTTACCTTCTTGCATGACGACATGGGGCCCCCATTAACTCTTGACCCAAAGCAATGCCTACTGGGGATTTTTCCAGATGTACTAGATAAATTCACACTAATATTCCTACATGAAACTTTATTTTCAGCTAGGAAAATTATTGCCAGACAATGGATGAGATCCGAACCCCCTCAATTGGTGGACTGGAAAAGAGACATTAACACAACCCTTCCATATAAAAAATTCCTTTATATTAACAGAGGTTGTCCAAACAAGTATAACAGAATATGGGATAGATGGTTACAAGAGTCTACGACATGCACATAAATGGTGCTTATCCTGATACTTACTAAATATGAGTGTGGAAGTGTACAGATTATATATGAACCTAAAGAACTAACTACATGATAGAAATATATGTGTATCATGTTCTTTGAGTACGGAATATCTTCTGTAAGATGTTAAACATGTGTACTAATGCTTTTCATGTATTATGTGCAATCTTGCAAATAAAAAGTTTGTTATAACGTAAAAAAAAAAGATCCAGAGTTTTGGTGCTCCATATTGCAAACGTAACCAAAGAATTACATTAGCAAACATATTGGGTCAGTGTACAGCCATTGGACCATCCCAATATTTCTCTGTCTAATGTTATTAAGCACAGGTAGTCAGTTTCACCCAGTATACAGTTGACTTAAAGTGGCCTAAACTCAACATATAGTAAATAAAAAAAAAAATCCGATTTCAGCCACAATTTTTGGCTGAATTCGGACCTGAAACGGACCAAAAGACGCACAGGACCCCTGTGCAAATTTGCACCGGAGCCGCATCGGAGATATGAGAACAGGCTCCATAGAGAGCCAGTCACAATCTCTTGCTATTGCAAATTGGATGCAAGGATCCCGCATCCAATTCGCAATAGTGTGAACCCAGCCTTAGGCATTTACTTGTCTGTCTATGTAGAATCACTCCAATTCCAGGACACATTACCTAGTACAACAATACAATTTGGACACTGATGTTACCAGTCTTCATTTTAAATGAGAGAAGATTCTGTTGATGTCTTTCAGTTACAATACAATACAGAACTACCACAGGCCAAATATATGTGTTTAGATTGCATTCACCAGAACCAGAATGAAATGGCATATCCTTATTATAGCAGACAGCTGTTACTTTTAATAAGCAAACCTCTTAAACGAGGTCTGACTTAACAGCGGATATACACTCAAGGTGACCATAAAAATGAGTACATGATTGAACCACACATACAAAATAATATAACTTTTTTAAAGCAGTGCAAAGGAAAATGTCTGTATTGCCAAGCACTATACCTACTTACCCAATGGCAGCCTTATACCGTAGAACAAGAGCCTTATGGTCAATCACCTATCATACTATTGGCTGTAAAAGGGGCAATTTTATATGAAAAGCAAAGCTAGACAAGTTGTTGTGAAGGCTTGCCCTGACCAAAAGATATCTTATTCAGTTTTCCAAAGGCAGTTACCAAATACAAGTGCATCTAAAAAAATAGAATATCATCAAAAATGTATTTAAGTAATTAAATTCAAAAAGTGAGACTCATATATTATATACTGTAGATTCATTACACACAGAGTTATATATTTCAAGCATTCCTTTCTTTTAATATTGATGATTATGGCCTACAGTTAGTGAAAACCCAGAATCCAGTATCCCAGAAAATTGGAATATTGTGAAAAAGTTCAATATTGTAGACTCATGGTGTCACACTCTAATCTCACTAATTAACTCAAAACACCTATAAAGGTTTCCTGAGCCTTTGAATGGTTTCAGCCTTTAGTCTGGTACAGTAGGTTACTCAATCATGAGGAAGACTGCTGACTTGACAGTTGTTCAGAAGACAGTCATTGACACCCTTCACAAGGAGGGTAAGTCACAAAAGCTCATTGCTGTATCTAAGCATATTAATGGAAAGTTGAGTGGAAGAATAAAGTGTGGTAGAAAAAGGTGCACAAGCAACAGGTATAACCGCAGCCTTGAGAGGATTGCGAAGCAAAGGCCATTCAATAATTTGGGGGAGATTCACGAGGAGTCGACTATGGCTGGTGTCAATGCTTCAAGAGCCACCACACTCAGACATATCCAGGACATGGGCTACAGCTGTTGCATTCCTTGTGTCAAGCCACTCCTATACCAGAGACAACGTCAGAAGTGTCTTACCTGGGCTAAGGAGAAAAAGGACTGGACTGTTGCTCAGTGGTCCACAGTTCTCTTTTCAGATAAAAAGTAAATTTTGCATTTCATTAGGAAATCAGGATTACAGAGTCTGGAGGAAGAGTGGAGAGGCACAGAATCCATGTTGCATGAGGTCCAGTGTCAATTTTCCACAGTCAGTGATGATTTGGGGAGCCATGCCATCTGCTGTGTTGGTCCACTGTGTTGTATCAAGTTCAAGGTCAGCGCATCCCTCTAAGAGGAAATTCTAGAGCACTTCATGCTTTCCTCTGCTGACCAGCTTTATGGAGATGCTGATTTGATTTTCCAGCAGGACTTGCCATCTGCCCACACTGCCAAAAGTACCAATACCTGGTTTAATGATCATGGTATCACTGTGCTTGATGGACCAGCAAATTCACCTGACCTAAACCCCATAGAGAATCTGTGGGGTATTGTCAAGAGGAAGATGAGAAACACCAGACCCAACAATGCAGAGGAGCTGAAGGCCGATATTAAAGTAACCTGGGCTTCCATAACACCTCAGCAGTGCCACAGGCTGATTGCCTCCATGCCACGCCACATTGATGCAGTAATTCATGCAAAAAGAGCCCCAACCATATAAGTAAGCCAACATTTCTGTATTAAAAGTCCTTTTTTTATTGATCTTATGTAATATTCAAATTCTCTGAGATATTGAATTTTGGGTTTTCACTAGCTGTAAGCCATAATCATCAAAATCAAAAGAAAGAAATGCTTGAAATATATCACTCTGTGTGTAACGAATCTATATAATATATGAGTTTCCTTTTTTTAATTGAATTACTGAAACAAAAAAAAAATTTCAATGATATTATGATTTTTTTAAATGCACCTGTAAATACACAGGCAGTATGGTAGGTTATAAATGAAATGTGTTTGGCTGCTATGCTCAGTTTGTCTATTTTCAATTTGCTTCAACATTTGCACAGATATTGCAGTTATTTTAAAAAATAAGCACAGCAATTTCCCACATGCCTTTTCTTATCAACTGAAACTCACCAGTCAGGCTCAATGAGTTTGAACATCAAGAGATTCAAATCACCAATGACGAACAGGAGGAAACCAAGGCGGTGACCGGAAAACAATACAAATCTATGTCCTGCTAAGCCCATTTCTGTTATCACATTATTTTTTTTTTTTACAAATATATTCTATATAAATATAGTATTCTATAGCTAGCTTCTAAACTCTAAGCCTGGGTTCACACATGTGCGGTGCAAATTGAAGCTCAGGTTTCACTGGGGAGATAAAAATCTCCTGTTCAAAGGTTCATCTGCGTTTTAGCTCAGGATCAGTGAGCAGAAAGAGGGGGAGGGAGGGGGGAGGTGTAGTGAGGAGAAGGAGAAAATCCATGTTCAGAACGCAATGCATCTGCGAAGCAGATGTGTTCCCATAGAAGATAAGGGGCTCGTAATTCGCACCGCAATGCCCAGAAAACGCAAACGTTTTTTGTGCAATGCTCAGTGCAAATGCAATGCACATATGTGAACCAGATGCATTCATATGAATGTACTTTAAAATGTCCTGCAAATTAGATGCAGTGTAAGCCGCATCTAATTCGCATAGGTGTGAACGGGGGCTAAAGGTTTTTTTTTTTTTTTACCTTAATGCATTCTCTACATTAAAGTAAAAAACCTTCTACTGTCTGTTCCCCCTCAAGCCCTCTATAACACTTACCTGACTCCTCCAATCCAATGCTGTGCCCAGCTTTTTATTTATTTATTTATTTATTTTTGCATTTCAGCTTCTCGTTAGCAGAATGAATATATATCTATCCTCTTTATTTCAAATAATGACCTATTAATCCTTTCTTGACAATTGTGGCTGAAACTAATAAAACATCTAGAGTTACCTAACGCTTTATGGAGCTCTCAACAGATAACTTTAGAAGTCCTGATAACAATAAAAGTTTATTGCGTGTTACAGCAGTCGAATAAACCCAAACTGCAGTATAGATTTGAGCAGAAACCACCCAGCTGTTCAATAAACCTTTTACAATGAAGTGAGCCTACAGTACAGTATGATTAATAACAGCTACAAAGTACATTTTCCTGTTCATCGTTATTCACCAGAGGCTGTATCAAGATGATCCCAGATTATATATTTGCACCTTTTAAAGCATACCAACAAATCTCTGTAAAGTAGCTTCATATCTTAGAATCTCTTCTGGTCATTAGAAATGGGCTACTGGCTTTCACAATTCAATGTAAAGGAGAGATTGCAAGACTCCAAGAGGGTTTTAGCCTGGCCAGAGTACACACACCAATACTTTCCATTGTGACAGGCCACTGTACCGTAATCCAATGTTTAAGGTCAGCTTTTATATTATATTAAATCCGTGTGCCAAATCTTTCCGGAAAATGGAGCTCTGGAGTTAATGGGATAGCTTGTTGTCTGGCAGGTATTGTACCAATTACGTTTTAAGTGCACAGAGACTAATTGCTGTTTGCTTAAGTCTCCATTTCCTTTTAGAGGACAGTACTGATGGGCATTGACCCAAGCTGTTAACGGTTTAGTAAAATCCCTCCATTTTTAATATACATCAGTTAATGCCCATGAAAAATAAAAAGACTACTCACTGACTTTTTCTAAGTAAAATATTAGTATAATTGATACAAGATTCACTGCCAAGTATACCACATTCTATGTACTAATATGTCAATCTACACTGCAATATCATTGTCCTGCAAAAATTTGGGTGAGTATTCAAAAGACATTTAGACATTTAGTATTCATTTAGTAGGTCCACTTTTTCCATATTATAATGCAAAAAGAACATGATATATGGAATGGATATTTGTGGGAGAATGAAAAAAAAACAAAGTCATTTTTAATCACTGAAATATCCAACTGAAATTAAACAAACAAGTTAAAAACAATTGAAAAAGTTTAACCAGTTCCCACTCGGCCATCAAATTGCTATAGGCCTACTTTCGTGGTTCCAGGTGGATGTCCCATGACTAGTCTTGCACAACGATCTGTCACCACTTGTGTCGACCAGTCACAGCCAATGACTGGTCAGTGTACCGGCCTGCTGCTGGTACCATGTGATCGCTGTGACCAATCACAGCAGATCGCATGACAATTGAATGGCTTTGATTCATACCATTCATTGTTACAATTTTGTTGGTGTGATTGGTCAAAGTGTTCACATGGTACCGACAGGACCAATTACAGCCAATCTGTGCCATGTGATTAGCTTTGGCCAATCACCACTAATCACAAAAAACAAACTGAATTAAGCTATTTCATTTAGTAAAATGCTTGCTTATAGCAATGAAATTAATTGCTATAAGCAATCATAATGTGTAAAAAAAAAAAAAAAATACCAATCACTTTCCCAGAGTAGTACAATGTTACTACAGTAACATTATATTGCTCTGGTCACAAAAAAAATATAATTATTTTTTTTCATGCTGTCACAGGTCAGTGTCCCTGATCACCGCCACATCAGTTATATGGTGATGCTGTACTGTGCTGGTGACAGTATGTAAAAAAAAAAAGTGAATTTTTTTTAAACCTTTTTATTTCCCAAAAATTACAAATTAAAAAATCTCCCCATGCCTCTTAATATATACCTTGAACTCTCTGCTTTCCAAAAATGTGTAATTTAGGGGATATCTGTACTGTTCTGACATTTTTGGGCCTCAAGAAATTAGATAGGCCGTCAGGATTGATCAGATCTATACCATAGTTTGTGTACTCACCAAAGAAATGGAGCAGAATACATTTTGGAGTAAAATTTATGAAGAACAGTTATTTTTTTTTTTGCAAAACTGTATAACAAAAACAAAAAAAAACACGTTTTGTTTCTTTTTTCTTTATTTAGCAAAAAATAAAAAACCCAGTGGTGATTAAATACCACAATATTTGTGCAGTTGTCATTCAAAATGTGACAGCGCTGAAAGCTGAAAATTGTCCTGGGCAGGAAGGGGGTAAAAGTGCCCAGTATTGAAATGATTAATGACTCTTCTTTTTATTTAGAGAACTATCTGTGTAAAGAGGGAGGTCTCATAGCTGGGGCCCAGAAAATTGCACTTATTTCGGGTTTTGGTGTCAAATGTACATAGTTGTTCTTTTAATATAAATAAACTTAACTATTAAGTGTAATTTGGAAAGGTTTTGGGTGGCAGCGAGAAGGACAAGGCAGGATGACTGCAGGGAGACCTTTATAATGATGCTTAGGTGGCTTCTTTGTCAGAGAAAGATGACACCCTAATAATGACAGCTAAATATACAAATGAAGTACATATATAGAATCTGTTTTACTTATCAAAGGATTTGTATTTAGTCCATGCATTTCTGAGATGTAAAGCATAGGCGGATGGAGAACACCACTCACAGCTAAGGAATACAGAGGTATTATCTTTCTATCCACAGTCTTCGAAATGGATGATTTAATCTTTATATCTTTCTGCTCTCTCCTATGCTCACCTGATTGACTCCCAATATGAGTACTGCTGCATAAAATATTGCACGAGGGTAATACCAAGTTAAATTCCTGGATTAAAAATGGTGGCATTAAAAAAAAAAAGGTGTGTTAAATTGTGTGTTATCACTCTCACTCATACTGGTCACTAGAAGTTCTACATGGCACCTCATTTCAAAGAACTCTCTGAGGATCTGAAAAAAAGAATTGTTGCTCTATATAACAATGGCCTAGGCTATAAGAAGATTGCCAAGACCCTGAAATTGAGCTGCAGCATGATGGCCAAGACCATACAGTGGTTTACCAGGACAGGTTCCACTCAGAACAGGCCTCGCCGTGGTCGACCAAAGGAGTTAAGTGCACATGCTCAGCGTCATATCCAGAGGTTGTCTTTGGGAAATAGACGTATGAGTGCTGCCAGCATTGTGGCAGAGATTGAAGGGGTGGGGGTCAGCCTGTCAGTGCTCAGACCATTTGTGTCAGTGCTCAGACCATTTGCCGCACACTGCATCAAATTGGTCTGCATGGCTGTCGTCCCAGAAGGAAGCCTCTTCTAAAGATGATGCACAAGGAAGCTGAAGACAATCAGACTAAGGACATGGATTACTGGAACCATGTCCTGTGGTCTGATGAGATCAAGATAAACTTATTTGGTTCAGATGGCGTCAAACATGTGTGACTGCAACCAGGTGAGGAGTACAAAGACAGGTGTATCTTGCCTACAGTTAAGCATGGTGGTGGGAGTGTCATGGTCTGGGGCTGCATGAGTGCTGCCGGCACTGGGGTGCTACAGTTCATTGAGGGAACCATGAATGCCAACATCTACTGTGACATACTGAAGCAGAGCATGATCCCTCCCTTCGGGGCCGCAGGGTAGTATTCCAACATAATAACGACCCCAAACACACCTCCAAGATGACCACAGCCTTGCTAAAGAAGCTGAGGGTAAAGGCGATGGACTGGCCAAACATGTCTCCAGACCTAAACCCTATTGAGTATCTGTGGGGCATCCTCAAATGGAAGTTCGAGGAGCGCAAGGTCTCTAACATCCACCAGCTCCGTGATGTTGTCATGGAGGAGTGGAAGAGGACTCCAGTGGTAACCTGTGAAGCTCTGATAAACTTCATGCCCAAGAGGGTTCAGGCAGTGCTGGAAAATAATGGTGGCCACACAAAATATTGACACTTTGGGCCCAATTTGGACATTTTCACTTAGGGGTGTACTCACTTTTGTTGCCAGCAGTTTAGACATTAATGGCTGTGTGTTGAGATATTTTGAGGGGACAGCAAATTTACACTGTTATACAAGCTGTACACTCACTACTTTACATTGTAGCAAAGTATAATTTCTTCAGTGTTGTCACATGAAAAGATATAGTAAAATATTTACATATTTATATATATATATACACACATATATATATATATATATATATATATATATATATATATATATATATATTTATTTATATTATATATATATATATATCTATATATATATATATATATATATATATATATATATATATATATATATATATATATATATATATATATATATATATATATATATATAGCTATATATATATATATAGCTATATATATATATATATATATATATATATATATATATATATATATATATATATATATATATATATATATATATATGTATATATATATAGATATAGATATATCTATATATCTATATATCTATATATCTATCTATCTATATATATATATATATAGATAGATAGATATATAGATATATAGATATATTATACTAATAGGATTGACTGTAATATCTTTCAAAAATATAAGATGTATAACATCTCGAAAATGTCTAACATTTTTATACTAAAAGAAAACAGGTCAGAGCTGACATTTCACTGCAGTCATTTAACTGAAAGTAGCTCAACTCTTTCAACAAGTTTCAATTATCCCTTAAAACACTAACCTACAACACATTATTATGTCTCGATTTTGTAGTTTGACCAGGGTGTTATACTTTGTGCATTGCAAAAAAAAAAAAAACAATAATTTTCACTGCACATTTGAATTCTCATTAATTATCGAAGGATTTGTGGTAATGCTACAAAAAATAGAACACTGCAATTCCCATGAAAGCACTGTGTAATATATTTAGCTTCACATTCTGACTCACCCTTAAATGTCGCAAACCAGGTCATTGTCTTTCATCTGCTTAGTTCAAATTTTAATGTAGACTAGAAGGTACAAAAAAACTGTCTGACAGCAATTTAAAAGTCTGTAATGAAATATTATGCATTCAGAGCATTTACAGCAAGGAACACAATAATTACTCTACAAGTAAAATGATTAGCTGTAATGAAAGGTAAATATTTATATAGGTAAAGGAAACATACAGCAAACCCTACTATATTATAAAGTGTATTTATACCTAATGCTTGGTTCACATTACTGCAATAATATTTTGCTGTGATCTTCAGTGTGATGATGTAGTGCGACTTTAATGCAACTTGGCAGCGTTTCTGTATATTCTATGGTGCCAAGTTGAACTGTTAATTGCAATAAAGTAGCAAAAAAAAATTGTACTATGCTCAGTGTTATTGATGGGAGCAAGCACCATTGAATGCAAGGTGATATCTCTTGTCATATGATTCTGTGTGACTCAAGTCGCATCAGAAGTTGCACTAGTGGAACCAGCACTAAAAGGTAATAACAGATCTACCATTGATTTGGTGGGTTATAAAGGCTAATGTGTGGTGAAATAACTCAGGGCACAATTACATACAGTACACCTCTAGATTATATTTCTTGTTGAGTAGATCGTGATGTTTTCAGTAAGGAAACATTCCTTATTAGTAATAGATGTGGTACTGGTAACTTACCCTGACCATACACTAGTAGAATTTCATTAGAAAATGTTTGTTTTCTATTTGTTAGCAGGGTCAAACTGACGATCATTTTTAACCGCAGAGATGGGAATATTTGAAGAAGCAGGATTGACATTTTTTCTTGAACAAATACATTTCAAAGTACGCAGTTTTTATTTGCAAAATTCCATTTATTCCAAAATCAAATTTTAAAAGCAAACAAGAAAACACTTGTCAAGCCTCTGTTGGCATTATTGAATGTACTGATAAGATTTAGGGTCATTTTAGGCTGTATTTAGAGTGGAACATGTAACATGGACCAGCTCCTGCCTCCACTCCCCCCTGATCCCCCCTCCCTGTGACAGCAGGCAGAGGATTTTCTCCCTGCACCTACTGTCAGAATTGAAAAACTGCACAGCTCTGTAGGACTCTGCCCACAAGGCCATGTCATTTATTCACAGAGTTCTGTGAACGAATTAGCTACATTTATCATCGGCCTCTGTGGCCAATGGCTTGTAGTTCTGAAAGAACTGTGAGGACGCTAATGAGAATCCTCTTAGGTCATTGATTCTTCCTGCCATTTTGTCTGTCTGTATGAGATTACAGCAGGCAGCTGTATTGAGTGTCTGCAGGAGCCTGACATTGCGCCCATGAACTGTCCCAGGATAACGTCAGATGGTGATGAAACGCGTATGGTGGAGCGACGTGCTGACGTTACAGTGTGCGCAATTCCTGGAAGGATGGGCTGCTGTTCGGAGCCGGTCGTCTTATTTATTACATGTATTGTTTTTAAAGTCTATGATGTAAGTGCAATATTTTTATTCAATTTATTGTGTAAAGGATTGTAGGCTATGGTAAGTTTTATTTCTTCTTGGGGATCTTCCATGATCAAGTCTCCTTAAAGTGGCGGATTTCTCATTCATATCTCCTGGTTCCGCTGGATGGATAGAGGCCCTGGAGGGGTTTATAAGGCACTAGTGAGATTGACCCTCCGTAAGGTTTGGTAAGAAAGCACTTTATAAGGTGGAGGCTTATATTCAACATCACACATTTCTGGTGATGGATGATGAATATATCGTTTGATGAAATTTTTTCACTATATGGACTGTTTTTTTAATGTTTTTTTATAGTTTACATTTAGTATTCACTCAACTTTAGGAGTGAATATTGTTGGTACTGTGCGTGTCTCACAGGATAGTTGCTGCTGTTGGTGATTTTATTAAGTAATGCAGTTCTCTTCCACATAATGCAGTTCTCTTCCGAAATTTGAAATTAGTGTAGTTATATTTACTGTGTCATGTGTCATTGTTTGCCTTACTCTTCTAATGGAAGGGAATTCCCAGCTGATAGCTGGGAACAAAGGGGCAGGGATGGTGGCTGATAGCCATGGTGATATATAATGATTACTTTTTACCCCGTACTTATTCACATGGGGGTAGTATGTGGAAGCTCCCTTGTTTTGAGTGGGGGTTTCCAGATTCCAAAAAAACTCTCTGCCCACAGACCCCCACAACCATGAGCCATGATTATTGGGACAAGGTCATTTTTTTTTTATATTATTTTATATTATTGGTTTCATCCTTAAAACCCATAACAGATCATCCTCAAGGATAAGGGCTCTGGTATAAATTTTAGGGGGACACCCCAATTTTTTTCATTTTTTTTTCTCATTTTTATTGTAGGATTAGGACAGCAAAAGTCACTTTTCAGAAAGAAGCTTGACAGTAATTTACATTTTCCTCCTGACTTCTCTATTTTTGTAAAAAATAGTATTGTGTTCCCCCCGAAGTACACACCAGAGCCTTAGGGCTCTGGTATGTATTTTGGGGGGTCCCCGTGACATTTTTTACTAAGAAAACAAGCTGACAGGGAAACATCATTTACTATTTTTATTATATTATCCCTCCTGTGTTTGTGGTGCCACATGGTTATGACAGCACCATTATCCACTAATATAAACATCATTTACTGGCAATTTAAATGGCAGGTTTAATACATGCCCTTGTTTTTAAAAGGATTTTAATGTTTTAATGTTTCACTTTAAACATTTTATTGTTTCACTTTAAGCATTATTAAAATCCCTGCTCCTTGTCAAACTTTTTTTTTTAAACTTTTTTTGCATGGGTCCATTTTTTCCTATTATCCCTGAAAAGGATCAAGCACGTGGTTGTATTACCGAAGTACCCATGATCAGCTTACTACACACCAGTCAGAATATGGTTAACCCTATAAAGATTTCATTAGGTCTATGATGGTCATTCCAAGAGCAGTTAGCCAGCTACCCCATATTTTTTCCAAATTTTGCAGCTATTCCTCAGTGAGAATAAATACACGTTTCCTTTCTAAACATATAACGAATGTGTTGTTTGCACATCTATTAGAGTGGGAGGCCCCCTCCTGTTTACACAGTACAGAAAAACCCACTGCAAGACTGATTCATGTTGGAATCTTGTAGCCAAGTAAAATGAACAAGCTTATACAAATATACTTGTTACGTTGGAAGATGTTTAATGACTTGTATATTTATAAAGTTGTTTTTTTTTAAATAAAATGCACTGTGCCCTATCCTTATGCAATCTTTATTTGTCCACTCGTAAAGGATTTAACCTTGTGTGTTGCCACAAAGTAATTGAACACACAATGCTTTGTGGCTATGTGGTTTACATGAGAATTTGCCATAGGGACCTGCATTTTTATTGCATGCTAAAGAGTGAATATGTCAAGGGCTTGTACAGGTATAATGAAAAGAACTGTTGTTCTATTTCTCGGCTTCAAGATGTCAAATGTATCAAAAAACTGTGATTCAATTTAAAACAAAAATAGTAATGTAACTGTAGTAATGCACCGACACACTTAGTGATACCACATGCAAAAGCCATTAACTTTTGAGCATCTTACATTTTCTCTGTGCAAGCTGTATACTAAACACAGCCAAGTTTAATCATGTTTTCAAGTAAGATGGCTCAAACACTTGCAAAGATCTGCCAGCGCATTGTGCCAGAGAAAATAAGTTTTCCACAGTTCCAGAAAGTAGGTTGTTACCTGAACAGATTTGGTACCTACAGATGGACAGTTCAAATTTTTCCTTAGGCTTGGATAATAAAAAATAACATACTTCACGCAGCTTAAAATATAAAAGCGTAGAAGTAAAACACCTGGCAGTGTACAGATACACCAAAGCAATAGCCAGGAGACAACGCTACAAGACGGAGCCAAATGTTGCAAAAGACAATATGCCATTGTTTAGACATTCAGGCAAGTGTCTTTCATATTAGGTATTGTATAGCACTAACAATACATCCCTGACGTATACAATATATTTTTTCTATAGTCAAACATTAATAAATACAAAGAGTAAATAAATAATCATTTTGATTGTTTATCTCAGGTCTGCATAAAAAAATTAAGCCCACATACTGCATTTTGTAAACTATGTTGGATACCTGTTGTTTCCCCCTATATTTATAAAATCAAGTAGGGGTCTTTTATCAGTGTTGGTACCTTCTGCAAGCACAGGTCCTGGTCTCAGGGACAGTAGCTATGTGTTCCCTCAGTTAAAGTGATTGTAAAGGCATATATGTTTTAATTAAAATAATAAACATACAGATACAGTGCCTTGAAAAAGTATTCATTCCCTTTAAAATTTAACACATTTTGTCATGTTACAACCAAAAACATACATGTATTTTATTGGGATTTTATGTGATAGACCAACACAAAGTGGCACATAAATGTGAAGTGGAAGGAAAATGATAAATGATGTTCAACATTTTTTACAAATAAATATGTGAAAAGTGTGGGGTGCATTTGTGTTCAGCCCCCTTTACTCTGATATCCCTAACTAAAATCTAGTGGAATCTATTGCCTTCAGAAGTCACCTAATTGGTAAATAGAGTCCACCTGTGTGTAATTTAATCTCAGTATAAATACAGCAGTTCTGTGAAGCCCTTAGAGGTTTGTGAGAGAACATTAGTGAAAAAACAGCATCATGAAGGCCAAGGAACACACCAGACAGGTCAGGGATAAAGTTGTGGAGAAGTTTAAAGTAGGGCAGGGGCGGACTGACCATTGAGCCACTCGGGCACTGCCCGAGGGCCCTGGGCCACTAGGGGGCCCCATCAGGGTTGCCAGCCTCAGTAAAACCAGGGACAGTATGTATAAATCTGTGTTTTTTTTACATCTGTCTGTGTATACTGTGTGTACATGTATGTGTATACTGTGTGATTGTATACTGTGTGTGTGTATACTGTGTGGCCCCATAATCTCTGATTGCCTGGGGGCCCCATAATCTCCTATTGCCCGGGGGCCCCATGAGTTATCAGTCCGCCCCTGAAGTAGGGTTAGGTTATAAAAAAATATCCCAAGCTTTGACTATCTCACAGAGCTCTGTTCAATCCATCATCCGAAAATGGAAAGAGTATGGCACAACTGCAATCCTACCATGACATGGCCGTCCACTTAAACTGACAGGCTGGGCAAGGAGAGAATTAATCATAGAAGCAGCCAAGAGGCCCATGGTAACTCTGGAGGAGCTGCAGAGATCTACAGCTCAGGGGGGAGAATCTGTCCAAAGGACAACTATTAGTAGTGCACTACACAATTTTGGCCTTTATCGAAAAGTGGCAAGAAGAAAGCCATTGTTGAAAGAAAGCCATAAAAAGTTCAGTTTTCAGTTTGCAAAAAGCCATGTGAGAGTCACAGCAAACATGTGGAAGAAGGTGCTCTGGTCAGATGAGACCAAAATTTAACTTTTTGGCCTAAAAGCAAAACGCTTTGTGTGGCAGAAAACTAACACTGCACATCACCCTGAACACACCATCCCCACCGTGAAACATGGTGGGGATGCTTATTTTCAGCAGGGACAGGAAAGCTTGTCAGAGTCGATGAGAAGATGGATGGAGCCAAATACAGGGCAATCTTAGAAGAAAACCTGTAATGCCGCGTACACACGGGCGGACTTGTCCTGACGGACTTTCCAATGGACTTTCAACGGACTTTTGAATGAACGGACTTGCCTACACACGATCACACCAAAGTCCGACGGATTCGTACGTGATGACGTACGACCAGACTAAAATAAGGAAGTTGATAGCCGGTAGCCAATAGCTGCCCTAGCGTGGGTTTTCGTTCGTCGGACTAGCATACAGAAAAGCGGATTTTCCGGCCGGACTCGAGTCCATCAGAAAGATTTGAAACATGTTTCAAATCTAAAGTCCATCAAATTTTTGACCGAAAAAGTCAGCTGCAGGTCCAATGGAGCTCACACACGGTCTGATTGTCTGCCGGATTCGGTCCGTCTGACCAGTCTGGTCGAAAAGTCCGCCCGTGTGTACATGGCATTAGAGTCTGCAAACGCAGGACAACAACCCTATTTATACAACCAGAGCTACAATAGAATGGTTTAGATCAAAGCATTTTCATGTGTTAGAATTGCCCAGTCAAAGTCCGGACCTAAATCCAATTAAGAATCTGTAGTAAGACTTGAAAATTGCTGTTCACAGACGCTCTCCATCCAATCTGACAGAGCTTGTGCTATTTTGCAAAGAAGAATGGGCAAAGATGTCACTCTCTTGGTGTGCAAAGCTGGTAGAGTCCCCAAAATACTTGCAGCTGTAATTGTAGTGAAAGGTGGTTCTAAAACGTATTGACTCAGGGGGCTGAATACAAATGCATGCCACACTTTTCACATATTTATTTGTAAAAAGTTTAAAAACCATTTATCCTTTTCCTTCCACTTCACAATTATGTGCCACTTTGTGTTGGTCTATCACATAAAATCACAATAAAATACTTTTACATTTTTGGTTGTAACATGACAAAATGTGGAAAATTTCAAGGGGTATGAATACTTTTTCAAGGCACTGTATTATACTTACCTGCTCTGTGTAATGGTATTGCGCAGCATGGCCCCTGAATGTGCTCTAGGTTCCTCCACTTCTGCATGTGCCACCATAGCAAGCCACTTGCGGATGTACAGGCTTGCTCCTGAGCCAGGCTATGTGCATCCATAGACACGCACACAGCACAGCTCGGCCCTGCTCCCCACTCGCTCCTCACAGGAGGGAGCCTATGGCTCCCACTGCTACCTCTGTGTCCTGAAAAGAGAGAGAGATCAGCACTGATGCTCTTAGGAACAGCGCTGAATTAAGATAGGACTCAAATAAGTATTTAGAGGGGCTGGGGGGTAGCTGATCATGGAAGGTTTTTTACCTTAATGCAGAGAATCTTATGTCTTTACAACCACTTTAAACTGTGTCCCTTTCAGACCTTTAGGCCCCTTTCACCGCCGGCTCAGCGGGAGATCAGTCCGTTGATCTCCGCTGAGCCGGCGGATGACAGGTCCCTCTCTGCTCACTGAGCGGGGAGGGGCTTGTCAGGCGCCTCTGCCGCCTATGGAGGGATCGGACGAAAACGGACAGCGTGTCCGTTTTCGTCAGATCTCCCCTGATCCGATCCGCCAGCGACGGACCTGGACGTAGAGCCATCCGTCTGCTTTTCAGCAGATCGGACCGGGTCGGATGTCAGCGGACATGTTTTCGCTGACATCCGACGCTCTATAGACTAACATGGAGCACCCGTTCAGGTCCACCGTCAAAACTGACAGGCGGACCTGAACGGTCCGATCGTGTGAAAGGGGCCTTAGTCAGTGGAGATTTACTGACACACACAGCACAGCCGATCATCACTGTCACACATGTAAACAAAGACCCAGGACAGAAAGTTTATACACTTACTGCCTAACCCTGCACAAAATACATTACACACTCCTGATTCCTATACTCCTTACTAGTGATTGTAAACTTTTTTCTTTTTTTAATAACAAACAAGTTTATACTTACCTGCTCTCTGCAACCTTCCCTTCCCTCAAAAATTGTTGTTGTGTTCACTTTAAATACATAGATGAATTTTAAATAAACAGGAACCCGCTGTTCAAATGATTGGATCATTAAAATTAATCTTCACTCAATTTAACGAGTGAAGATTCTCAACTCCCTTAACAAAATAGCCTTATTGACTTTTGGTGGTCATACAAGAAAGATACAAAGAGGAATTATTAAATATACCCTTGAACTTCCTACTAACCCAACATGCACATCCATTACACTGTGAATGTTGGTCATTTCCCCATCACTACCCAAAAGAACATTTTCATACAACAAACCCTACCGACATGTGACAGGCACATATTAAAGTGTCATTAAACCCAGACTTTCAAAACTTTCATTACATGCTATACAACAGAGTGTGCGTACCCACAAAGTCACAAATTTGTTTTATGTAGATTGAAGTATACCTAATTGATCCTGCCTTCAGCTGTCCCCTTTGCAGGCTGAGAATGAAGCCTGCAAAGGACCTAATTGATCCTAATTGATCCTGCCTTCAGCTGTCCCCTTTGCAGGCTGAGAATGAAGCAAATACCAAATGGGCTGGGCAGATTTAGCCATAGAGACCAGAGCATCACATCCTGATATTGTCAGAATTTTAATTCCCAAAAGAATTCACTTGAACTTTTGAGGTTCCCCAAAGAATGCCACACACAAGTAAATAATGATGTACTTGTGTGTGGCATTGCTTAATGCAGGCTGAGATTGTGTAGACCAACTGTTGTCATCTACTGAGCATGCTCTGTTTTAGTTCCCTTTCTAAGCTTTCAATTTCCTCCTTTTTCTTATATGTGCAGCCACAGGAGTACAGACTTACACATGTGCACAGTGCTAAATGACACTCCCCTCCCTTCCTCCTCTATGGCCTCCTATTGCTAAGCACTATGGGGGTGGAATCTAGTATGTTGATTGACTGCGTTCACTAAGAAATGCACAAAAAGCTTAGTTTTCATATAAATCAATATTAAATATATCAATTGTAGTTTCTAATACCTGTAAAGTAAAAAAAGAGCTTTGAATGCAGATGGCATTTGAATGCAGATGGCAAAATGAAAGCTATTGTCAATCATCTTTGACTCTGCCTAAACCATATTAATGCACATCCATATATATATTTGATGTGCAATAAAGATTAATTTGCATATTTATAATCTAACTTCAATTGCTTTTCTGAAACTGTTTTTTTTTAAAGTCATGTGACACAACATCAATCAGGACTGGCCAGACACAGACGCATACTATAGAGAGCATACATCAGCAGAGTAATAGAAGCCCCTTCTAAGGATCTTTCCCTGCAGATGCTAAAGAACAGGGAAACATCATGTGACCACACAACAGCGCAGCACAATTAAGGTACTTAGAGGATTTAAAAAATATAGTGTCAGGATATATGATTTATGTGAAAGAATTATGGCAATTAACACTTCTCTGTTTAGTATCACTTTAACAGTAGCAGACAGACTCTGGGGAAACCAGAAAAAGCTTAAAACGATTCAGCACTCAACACTGTTAACCCACACATAATTATTTTCACTTGCTGGGATGGCTTTTGGCTAACATTAGTTAAACAATATGGATCTTTACTAGACGGCTAAAATCTTTCAGAATGACATTTTCCAATGCTCTAGACTGAGTGTGCAGTGAAGTTGTGTTTAGGCATGCATGCTATCAGTTGTTTGGGTTCATTTACTACATGTTAAGTGTAACAAAACCCAGGACCCTGCATTCACTATATCTGGTTTACCACAGTACACAGAACATGGAAATGCAATTATTTTAGTAAACTGCTGAATACTTTTTATCATCAGTACCCTGTTTCCCCAAAAATAAGACCTAGCGTGATTGTCAGTGATGGCTGCAATATAAGCCCTACCCCCCAAATAAGCCCTACCCTGTTTCCCCAAAAATAAGCCCTACCCTGAAAATAAGACCTACAAGGTAGGGCTTATTTGGGGGGTAGGGCTTATAATGCAGCCATCAACGACAATCACGCTAGGTCTTATTTTCGGGGAAACAGGGTAGTATATAGCAGTCTTGTGACTTCTATCAGTGTCTGGTTAAAGCTTGAAGTTTTCATTCTACTCTGACTGTCCTACGAGGCTGCGGGACCCTTGACCTTTGTCTGGACAGTGCTGATTGGCCTTGTGCTGAACACAGGCACCCGTCCAAGAAAAAAAAAAAACTCTCTAGCAATACACACCAAACTGAGCATGTGCAGAGTGCCTCCAAGGCTCTGTATTGTCAGGAGATGGATTGGGGATCAGAGAAGACAGGATCAAACAGCCTTTTTACACAATGCAGAGGATTAAACCCTTAGGTTCCACAGTGAGTATAACAAGCATGCTTTACTTCATATACCTGGGCCCGTCCGTTCCAGAAATGTGCACAAACCCAGTGACTCCAGCCGCCGTCTCCGTCCTCATTGGATAGATTGATAGACAATGGCTCCCGCTGCTGTCAATCAAATCCAGTGACGGGGGGGGGGCGGGCCGAGTCCTGTTGTCTGTGTCAATGGATGCAGCAGCGAGACTAGTGAGCACACCCGCACAGGTGCCCTCAGGGAAAGCAGCTCTCCGTGGGGGTACCTGATGAAGAGAAGGAGCCAGGAGCGCCGCCGGGGTACCCCAGAAGAAGAGGATCAGGGCCACTCTGGGCAAAACCTTGCACAGAGCAGGTAAGTATAACATGGTTGTTATTTAAAAAAAAAAAAAAGAAAACAACCTTTACAGTCACTTTAAGAATGGTGAGTCTTTACCCATGGTTAGTATGCCATGTGAGGCATGGACAGCAACACCTAAGACAACAGCAATGCTGTGCAAGGACTGGTACAACCGTAGATGCCAATCTGCATGCACACTGACATGGCAAAGCCTTAAGAACATAATCTTAAAACAAGGGAATTTTAAGCATCATATCGGTACCAAATCCTGCTGATCCTGTATGGTACGTCCTCTGATAGAAAAGAGCAATTGCAATTAAATATCATTCTTGCTGGGTTAATCTTTTTATGTAGAGAAAGATGCACAACAAGGATCATTTATGACTTTCCTGTGATTTACAGTAACTGCTCTTTTACCTGCAACATTTTTATTATTAGACAAAGGTTTGTATTGCTGCTTCAACTGATTTCACAGTATTGTCCTAAATTCGAAGATTGTTTCAATAACCTGAAGAGCTCCTGTTGCGCGTTGCATATCTGCTACTAACTATGAGTGTTTCTTTGAAGGTGTACAGGTATTATTTACACTAAATGAGACAAGAACAACATTAAGCTTTGCATATTATGGCAGGACCTTTGATCGAAGCAATGGAGAATATCTATTAAGCAGGAGTGTCACTGTTCATATATATTATTTGAATACATTTCGTTACCATGACAACCAGTGCCTAGCAGTTTGCTTGCAACGCAGCAAATCACTCTATGATAAAGAAAATTGGATTTTAATATATTTTCCATTTCTCCATCTCAGTACCAGTCAGCTGACGATAATGTTTCTTTAGTCACAAGAATAAAGGAGAATGATCTTGTTAAATAATTTTATTTGCGTATTGGATACTCCCGTTGTAAAGTTTCCTCACATTTAAAAAGATTGAGACATGCCTGGGAGCAGCTTCCAGACTTAATATGAGACAGACAGTGCTGCAAGGTATCTCAGAATAAATAACCAGATACAGATGTGAGCTTGTATTCACATTTTTATATACCCACATGTTATATAGATTTGACATCTCAGACATTTTGTGTCATGTAAAGCACAGACTGGGTTATATCTTAGTAAACTACCAACATTTGGTGGATAGATACAATAATCTGCATGGTAGAATGCACATTTTTCAGCCTCTTATGCTGCGTACACCCACGAGTGGAATGTCCGACAGAAAAGTCAGACGGAAGCTTTTCATCGTCTATTCCGATTGTGTGTATGCCTCATCGGACTTTTTTTTTAGAAAATTCTGACGGACCTAGAAATAGAACATGTTCTAAATATTTCCGACTGAACCAATTCCTATCGGGAAAACAGCTCGTCTGTATGCTGTTCCGACAGACCAAAAACGACGCATGCTCTGTAGCAAGTATGAGACGGAAGCTATTGGCTACTGGCTATTGAACTTCCTTTTTCTAGTCCCGTCGTAAGTGTTGTACATCACTGCGTTCTTGACGGTCGGACTTTGGTCGGACTTTGGTTTGACCGTTAGTAAGCAAGACTACTTGAATGGAATTCCGTCGGAGTTCCGTCGGAGAAACCTTCGGAGTTTATTCCGACGGCAAAACCGGTCATGTGTACAGGGCATTACATGTTATGTGGTTGATAATACTTCTCCTTGAAGGTGCACTAAATGTGATAAAAGCAACATTAGGCTTTGGATAGTATGGCAGGAACTTTGACAGAAGTCATGGGAAATACGTATTCAGTATGGGTCATATAAATAGAATTAGTGCAGCGCTATAACATTAAATGAATACATTCATGTATTAAAGTTCATGTAATAAAGTTCATGTATTAGAGTTCCTAAAGCGATGACCACTCGTGAATCATATTCATATCGGTGACAACGTACAGAACCTCCACCATTGGTATCACTAGCCGCTCACCTCTGATCGTGGACCACCTGAATGAACAGATAGGTCAAATACACCTTCCCATAAAGGGTCAATTCCAAATCAAACTGATCAATGAGTAAACCACAGTCAGTATATGCAGGCATCAAACAATCCAAGTCCTAGTCACCTTATTGCCAGATGCCGGAACTCCAAATGAATATCCTGCAATTCAAGGTTCCAGGAGAAGCTGTTTTTCCTGCAGGGGATGTTGGAGCGTCCAAGAGGGCTTCAAAGGCACGCGTTACATAAATTGGGTATTTGGGTAATGGAGCTAGCGAAAGAAGTGACCCCCGAGCAGAACTTTCTGATCAGCGGGCACTTCCACATCATATGATAGAATGTACCATTCTATCAGCTGAAGTACATCTGAAGTACATCTGGAACAGACAGCAGATGGTGATCTGTTCAGACCAAAAAGAAGACATGGAGTATAATAGGACTTGTATAACAATTTAGTTTGTATGACTTTGTCCCGAGAGGAGATAACTGTAGAGACCTGGAGAGGGAGTATTCCATGCCAGATTTCCTCTATTAATTCCGGTATATCAGAGCCCCAATTAAGCTCTGTGAGACTAGCTCTGTTAGTTGTAGAGTGTAGGAGAGACGAGTAATATGTAGAAATCAATTTCGAATGAGAGGGGTCAGTTAAAAGGCGTTCTAGTGGGCGGAAGGGCTTCATATATCTATATTACGGAGGCCTAATTGTACAGTAGCAGTGTGTGATAACTGAAGATATCGAAAGTAACCTGTGGGTGGAAGATCAAAGTATCTACAAAATTCTGCAAAGGATAGAAAGCTATTCTATGGGAATGTTTGACCATCCTTCTAGAAGCCCATTTGTGAGGTCAGGTACTGATGTGGCTGAGAAGGCCTGGCTTGCAGCCTCTGCACTAATTCGTCCCAAAGGTGTTCTATTGGGTTGAGGTCAGGACTCTGTGCAGGCCAATCAAGTTCCTCTACCCCAAATTTGCTCATCCATGTCTTTATGGACGTAGCTTTGTGCACTGGTCCAAATCATTTGATGGAGGGGGGATTATGGTGTGGGGTTGTTTTTCAGGGGTTGGGCTTGGTCCTTTAGTTCCAGTGAAGGTAACTGTTAAGATGTCAGCATACCAAGACATTTTGGACAATTTCATGCTCCCAACTTTGTGAGAAAAGTTTGGGGATGGCCCCTTCCTGTTCCAACATGACACAAACAAGGTCCATAAAGACATGGATGAAAGAGTTTGGGATGGAGGAACTTGACTGGCCTGCACAAAGTCCTGATCTCAATAGCATATTTTGGTGGAAAACCTTGTCCAGTACCAGAAAATTGCCCATGGCGTTAACAACCAAGGAAAGGCATAAGTAAGAACAAAGCAGTCAATCAAAGTATATGAAAACCAGAAATAACTGTAAACTACAAGTTACACATACCTTTTCCTGCCCCAGACACCAGTACTTGATAAAGAAATCCATGCCTAACCCAAAAATCATGAAAACACCAACAGTGGTATGCCCCGTACACACGGTCGCATTTTCCGATGGAAAATGTGTTGTAGGACCTTGTTCTCGGAAATTCCGACCGTGTGTAGGCTCCATCACACATTTTCCATCGGATTTTCCGACACACAAAGTTTGAGAGCAGGATATAAAATTTTCCAACAAAATCCGATGTCAGAAATTCCGATCGTGTGTACACAAATCCGAAAGACAAAGTGCCACGCATGCTCAGAATAAATAAAGAGATGAAAGCTATTGGCCACTGCCCCGTTTATAGTCCCGACGTACGTGTTTTATGTCACCGCGTTCAGAATGATCGGATTTTCCGATAACTTTGTGTGACCGTGTGTATGCAAGACAAGTTTGAGCCAACATCCGTCGGAAAAAATCCTAGGATTTTGTTGTCGGAGTGTCCGAACAAAGTCCGACCGTGTGTACGGGGCATTAGAGATGATACTACTTGTCAGTCCAATAAACCCATCCAGCAAATTACTAAATCAAATTCTTTCATTTGAAGATTATTCAAGCCCTGTTGAAGGAGAAGTGTCATACCCCCCTTCCCCTGTGTTGGCTTATTAACCAGCACATATTCAGGCTTTCACCCTTGTGTTTTTACTCTGGGCCCACGCTGCCTTATGAGAGCTGCCTCACCAGAGCTTTTAAAGTGGTAGTAAATCCAAAAGCAAATAATTATTATTATGCATCTTACCAATTCTTAGATGTGATGGCTACACTAGTTTTTTTTAGACTTTCTTCTTTTATTTTTCACTAGGTGATTCTGCCAGTAAGTGTGTTTTTATTTTTCAACAGAACAAGCTATCTTTACCATTGACAGGTAGGCTTACAGTGGTCAGCGTAAAGAAATAATTCCGGATGGCTGCACTTCCAAAAATCCTTTTATTGAAGCTTCATATGACAAATGGTTGACAGATGGAGCAGGGGACAAAGAGGTAGACGCGTTTCACGCAAATGTTAGCGCTTAGTCATTAGTCGTTACACAGCATGCGAGCTGGACTAGCACCTGACTAGTGTGTGCGGGTATTAACCAGAGCAGCTTTTCTTGTTTCATTTACAATGGTCAGCGCTTATTCATTTATAGTGGTATTAAAGGAGAAGTACAGCCAAAGCTAGTTTGGCTGTACTTCTCCTGTGGATCACAGGAGTACAGTTCATTCTGCACTCCTGTGATCCGTTTTCAGCAGACAGCGGGCTGAAGTCCACTGTCTGCTGAAGTTACAGAGTCGGTCCAGGCTCGGGCAAGATTGCGACACTGGGGTCGGGATCCGCCCACATGCCTGGACCTGCTGTCGGCTCAGCCCTTCAGTGAGCTGCTGAGAGCCTGAACCGGATAATCCCACCCCCTCTACAGCACAGCGCTCCAGTGAGCTAGGATGGTGCAGAGCAGAGAGCGGTGACTGACAGAGCGGTGACTCCCTCTCTGCTTGGGGACCTGCGAGAACCGAGCGATCTGTGGTGTTAGATCGCTCGGTTCTCAGTGTTAGAGCCAACAGGGGACAGATGCAGCATCTACCTAGGTAAGTATAAATTTGCAAAAACCCCAAACCCAATACTTCTCTTTTAAAGGTTCAGCCTTTAAAAAAAGAAAAATGTCATACTTACTTGCTCTGTGCAGTAGTTTTGCATAGAGCAGCCCTGATCCTCTTCTTCCTCGCCGAGGCTCTTGGCTCCTTCCACTTGACCAGTGCCCCCAATAGCAAGCTGCTTGTTATGTGGGCACTGTGTCCATAAGACACATGCTCGCCCCCCCCCCCCCACTCCCTCCTCAATGGCTTACTGTTTGTGAATGCCAGCTGTGTCAACCAATGGCTCCCGCTGCTGACTCAGCCAATGAGGAGAGGGCGTCCAGGACAGTGAGGCTCCCATGCACATCGCTGGATCGAGAGGGAGCTTAGGTGAGTATTGGGGGGGCTGTGGGGGGAGCAGCACACTGAAGGTTTTTTACCTTCATGCATAGCCTTTACAACCACTTCAACCCTGGAAGGTTTTACCCACTTCCTGACCGGGCCCTTTTTTTAACTGACAATTGCATGGTCATGCGACGCTGTACCCAAATAAAATTGATGTCATTTTTTCCCACAAATAGAGCTTTTTTTTTTGGTGGTATTTAAGCACCTCTGCAGTTTTTATTTGCTATAAACAAAAAAAGACCAACAATTTTCAATTTTGAAAAAAACAAACAATATTTTTTACTTTTTGCTATAATACATATCCAAAAAAAAAAAATTCTTCATCAATGTAGACCAATATGTATTCTGCTACATATTTTTGTTAAAAAAAATCCCAATAAGCGTACAGTATATTGATTGGTTTGCGCAAAAGTTATATACCATCTACAAAATAGGGGATTGATTTAGGGACTTTTCTTTTTTTTATTGTTTTTATTGGTAATGATGGTGATCTGCGAATTTTAGCGGGACTGCGGCATTAAGGCGGGCAAATTTGACCCTAAGTAACACTTTTCGGGGACCAGTGACACCAATACAGTGATCAGTGCTAAAAAAATGCATTGATCCCTGTATAAACGACACTGTCAGTGAAGGGGTTAACTACAGGGGTGATCAAGGGGTTAAATGTTTTCCCTGGGAGGTGTTTTTAACTATGGGAGGAGTGCATTCACTAGAGGAAAAGAGAGATAGTAACAGTGACAGTGTTAGCGGCAGCAATTAATATATGAATTGAAAAAAATGGAGGCTAGCGCAGGAGTATTACATAGTTGATTTTATAGGCCTCTGTTCTGTATCTGCTTGTGATTTCATATAATCATAACATTTATGCAAGGCTTTAACATATCTTCACAACAGGACATTTAATGATCAAATATCTCAATTCCAAATAATACAGAATAGTTTAAAAAATGGAGACTACCAATGGTTCCACTGTATTCATGAGCCATGTCTTAAAGTGATTGTAAAGCTTTTTTTATTATTATTAAAATAATAAACATGTTATACTTATACCTGCTCTGTGCAATGGTTTTGTAATGGCCTTTTTTCTGGGGTCCCATGCCAGCCCTCTTCAGTGAGTCCCCTCAGAGAAAGCCGTTTTTTATGGAGGTACTCATGCAGGCTCGATATCAAGCTGCCCTGTCTACGTCTATAGACAAAGACAGTGCTGATTGGCCCCGCCCCCTGCTCCCCAGAATTTGATTGACAGCAGCAGGAGCCACTGTTATCAATCTGCCCTGCTCTGGGGCACAGCGCTGGATCGATATTGGTCTCAGGTAAGTATACGGTGGGTGAGGGGCAAAACCTGTAGCACTGAAGGTTTTTTACCTAAATGCAAAGAATGCATTATGGTTAAAAAAAAAAAAAATCATAAGCCATTAGAACCACTTTAAAGTTTTACTAAACCCACATCATAAAAACTACTGTTCATACTCACTCAGTCATTGTGAGATTTGTTTTCTGTATTCTGCAAAAAACCTGGTTGATCTTGCTGCTCTCTAGATCACCTTCTGTTCATGTCCCCATTCCAGATAGGGATTGTGCAGCTGTGGTGGCAACTCTGCACATGCTCAGTTTTTAGTGAGTTTTTATGCTGAAAATTTCCTCTCTATCACATCTGAGCAACCCATGTGACTATAGGGTCACACATGTGGGTGTATACACATTGGTAATGACAGTCCACCCCCTTCCTCCTCCTCCATGCCTATTAACCAGCTATGGAGGAGGGATACATTACATGTAGATTATTGGAG
Source organism: Lithobates clamitans (assembly GCA_037952925.1). NCBI lineage: Eukaryota > Metazoa > Chordata > Amphibia > Anura > Ranidae > Lithobates > Lithobates clamitans. The sequence continues at coordinate 5,407,556 of JBBGZY010000787.1, read as the reverse complement.
GCTTCACCCCCCCTGTTATTCTAAGACACAGGCAGGAGGGGCACGACACAGCCTGTGACTTGCAGAAATCCACCCACACCATGTTATTTTCTCAAAATAATAAAGATTTTATTTCAAATATATATTTGTATGACAATTTAAAACAGTTTATTGATATTATTTATTTCTTTTTAATTCATATTACAAAGGCTGCTTTTTAAAAAAAATATATATATTTTGAACATGTGACCAGCAGCAGAGGACTAGAAGCTCCTCCTGCTTATGTTTTCCTGCAGACAGGCTGGGAAAGATCTGGGTCACGTGACAGCTGTATATTGATTAGGAAAAAGGTACATAGATTTTTTTTTAGTAGTATTAAAATAGTTACAGTGCCATCATCAACAAACAGAAATAGAAGGCACAATGTAAATTAAACAGTGCTTGTTTAGTATCATTTAAGGGATCTGTCATAATTCCCTTGTTTGCAATCACTATTGCCAGCAATACCCAATGTTAAACCTAATATAGTAATATGTGTATAGTAATAATGCCAATAGTTATGCTAGTAATAATAATAGGTAATACACGTAGATAAGTAATAACAGTAAGCATTGGAACCTGCAGCAGTGTATTTTTTTCAGATCCTGTTTTTTTCTTAACAGTATGACCGCTGTCCCTGCTGTGTCTGTCTTTTAACACGTCAGGAGATAGAATATCAAACCATCGCATCATAATAATGTCAGAGAGTACATGAAGTGTCAGCACAAATCTGATACAAATCTCAGAAGCTTTGCTTGTTTTGTGACAATTGCTGCAACTCAGCAGCAACAAAATTATCAAAGGTTAGTTTTTTGTTTTCAAAAATTGCAAAGTGTTCTGCATGTGGCTTGATTCACTTTAAAAGTTTGTCTCTAAACATAATACAGTTCCAACATGCTCAGCTTTGGCCTTTTGATAGCAGTATGAGATAAAAGGTTAGTGGAGAGAATTAGATCCAAAATTGTGTAGCCAATATTGTATCAGTTGGTCCAAAGCTAACTACAACTCTCGCTATTTAAATGCACCATCCTCATGTCTATCATGGGTGTGCAGATGGTGATGTCTCCATACAGAGCCCATGATATAAAGCACACATTGACATAATCTGGCTCACTATGTGGATATGACCTTCTTGGAAAGCAATACCATATGATACACACATATAGTATATCAAATAGAGCTACATGATTCTTGCCAAAATGAGAATCACAATTTTTTTTTTTTTTGCTTAGAATAAAGTTTATGATTCTCTCACGATTCTTGCGGCGTAAAAAATCTTTCACATTATACAAAAAAAATTGGGCTAACTTTACTGGTTAGTTTTTTTTTAATTCATTAAAGTGTAATTTTTTCCCAAAAAATTGCATTTGAATGACTGCTGCGCAAATACAGTGTGACATAAAATATTGCAACAACCACCATTTTATTCTCTAGGGTCTCTACAAAAAAAAAAAAAAAATTATATATATATATATATATATATATATATATATATATATATATATATATATATATATATATATATATATATATATATAAAGGTTTGGGGGTTCTAAGTAATTTTCTAGCAAAAAAAAAAGAATTTAACTTGAAACCAACAAATGTCAGAAAAAAGTTTAGTGTTTAAGTGGTTAAACTTCCCTCATTTACACACCAAAGTATATTCCTTTGATCTAAACCAGGGGTCAAGAACTACAATTCCCATCATGCCTAGTCATGTCTGTGAATGTCAGAGTTTTGCAATGCCTCATGGGATGTGTAGTTCCGCAACAGCTGTAGGGCCGTAGTTTGGAGATCCCTGAAATCGTTACAATGTTTATACTTAATGTTTACACTTAAGTTCCACTGCTAAAGAATGTTGTGATTCTTGGCAGACTGCCCGTTTTTTTTTTTTTTTTCCTTTCTTTTGATGGCTGTCGGCTTCAGCAGAGCAGAGAAAATTCTCTGCATAGAAAGAATCGGGAAATACTTTGTCAAGATCGCAAAGGGGGAAAAACATTGTGATAACGATTCTTAACGATTAATCATGCAGCTCTAATATCACATGGACAAAGACTGAGTGTAAATGTCCAAAATGGACATAGGCAGCAAAAATGATCCAAACAAAGGTTCCATACATCCCTTTCTGACTCTATGCAATTTTTGAAAAAATGTTTTGGAGGTTATTGGCTTACAAGGCATGAGTATAACCCACATGTAAGCTTGTTTGCAGTTTTTGTTTCTTATGCCGTGTACACACAGGCGGACGTTTCGACCAGACTGGTCCGACGGAACGAATCCATCGGACAATCCGACCATGTGTGGGCTTCATCGGACCTGCAGCGGACTTTTTCGGTCAAAAATCAGACGGACTTTAGATTTGGAACATGTTTCAAATCTTTCCACTGGATCCAGTTCCTATCGAGAAATCCGCTCGTCTTTATGCTGGTCCGACGGACAAAAACTGATGCTAGGGCAGCTACTGGCTATGAACTTCCTTATTTTAGTCCGGTGTACGTCATCACGTACGAATGCGTCGGACTTTGGTGTGAACGTGTGTAGGCAAGTCCGTTTGTTCGAAAGTCCATCGGAAGTCCATCAAAAGTCCGTCGAAAGTCCGTCGTAAAGACGGTCGGACCTTTGATGCCGAAAAGTCCGCCTGTGTGTATACGCCATTAGTGTTGGCACCCTCACATGTATTAAGAGTAGGATCACACTTTGTGAAACCAAAGTCATGATATATGGTTTCCATCAGTGCAAAAAGCACAGAAAAAGTGAACTATTATTGCAAATAAACAAAGTATCATGCACTCTGCTCAACTTTGTTGTTATAAGCATAGCTACAATCATTAAATACATCAGGGATATGCAATTAGCGGACCTCCAGCTGTTGCAGAACTACAAGTCCCATGAGGCATAGCAAGACTCCTACTAGCATGATGGGACTTGTAGTTTTGCAACAGCTGGAGGTCCGCTAATTGCAAATCCCTGGTATACATGTATGTTTCTAAGACTCTTGTGCATGTTCAATGCTTGGTAGGTAAAACTGATTGAGTTACTTGTCTTTTTTTTTTTTTTTCAGTTCGTACTTTGTTCAGTCCAATATGTTACACCATTCTGTGTTAGTTTATGAACTATAAAAAGCTGTTAAATAAAAAGCAGGGGCCATAATTAACTTTGTGAAATCATAGAGCTAAAATAAATGCACGCCAAAATCGTGAGGTTAAAATAGCTACATGAGTGACTTATGTAAGTTTAAAGCAGGGGCAGCTGTTCCATTAGGGAAGCACATTATCACCCACTGAGCAAATATGGTACTTTTTGAACACTTTTTAATATAGACTTCTTAGCATGGAGCCAATTTCCTCAGTTCTCCCTCATGTACGTTCCACTGTGGGGGTAATTTCCTTACCAACACAGGGAGTAAACTCCCTGCTGACATTGTATGATGGTGAAAAAAAAAGGCAAAATTAATACAGCCCACCGCAAGTCAATACCTAGCAAGATTTTTTAAATTAGGAACTGGTGTCCACTGAATTATTGTTAGATAGCCAGCACACACAAATAAGCAGTGGACCCCAATAATCAGTATTATCATCCTGAAACTGAGATGACCGGAAGGTCTGCACAAAATAAAACTAAACATATTACTAGTATACAGTACGTATGCTTGAAATGTTTCACAGTCAGCTGGATGTATGAGGGTTGTTTCAGCTTTCTTTTAAACATCTAATTAGTCATTTCTAAGGGCCTTTTGAGGGCGATATCCCCATTCCGTTTCTTGATACTCTACATTTTACAACTGCAACAGACCAGCAGTTCATAGATGGAAATGTTTTATAGCAGAAAGTTAAAAATATTGTTTGTTTTTTTCAAAATTGTCGCTCTTTACACATTGGCCTAAATTGATGAAGAAATTAGATCTTTTCTTTTTTATTGTATATGTTTTATAGCAAAAAGTTAAAAAAAATGTCGTTTTTTTTTTTAAGTTAATAGCGCAAAAAATAAAAACCGCAGAGGTGATTAAGTACCACCAAAAGAAAGCTCCACTTGTGGGAAAAAAAGGACATCAGTTTTGTTTAGGTACAACGTCACATGACAGCTCAATTGTCAGTTAAAGCAACGTAGTGCCGTATTGCAAAAAAAGGCCTGGTCATTAAGGGGGTAAATCCTTCCGGGGCTGAAGTGGTTGACATCATTATGCGTTTATTTGTTTGAATTGTAACAAATGGAATCGTTACCCATTATGAATATTATTATACTGTTTTTTGACACAACCAGCTCTTAACTCAACATATGTTACAGTGTACCACAATCCTTATGTACCATTGACAATCATGTTCTATCTCATGTATGAATTGTTATATTATGAATTTTGATATTATGTTGATGAGGCTTTCAAATAAACATTTGCTCTCAACTTTACCACTATTCTGGTTTATATTATGCTTTGTCATGATTCTACTTGTAATTAAAGTGGAGTTCCACCCACTTTTACAACTCTTCAGCATTCCTCACTAAACTGTGCACTGTAAACAAATTGGATATTTTTTTATTTTTCTTCCCAGCACCTACTGTATATCTGCTGTATTCATTTTTCACGTTCTCCTCCCTGGCCGCAGCCCATCGCATCATTTCCTGTTTGCAATGCCTTCTGGGAAGGGGCGGCAACTTCCTCTGACACTGCCGTTGCTATGGAAACTGACCTGAAACTTATTACACTGCTTGTGCTGCGCTGAGCATTTGCGAGATCTGCAAGGATGAGATCCAGGAAGAAATACAGTCTGGCTTCAGATGCCCACACTTAAGATGGCCACGGCCTGCTGTAAGTTTATAAAATAACAAACTACTGCTATAAACTAACAAAACAGACCTTAGTTTACAGACTAACTTTACTAGAATACATTAAGCTTCTGTATTATAGGGGTATTTTTATTTAAAAAGTATCATTTTGGCCGGAACACCACTTTAAGTGTATGTATTAATTATGTGCTACTATGCATTGATTATTTATCTACTGCTTGTCGCATAGCCCATTTAAAGTCCCAACCCTCCTCTTTCTCTCTACTAGTAACAGAGATGAAAACATATGGCCAATTGCGTCATTGCCTCCTTTTAAACCCCTTTTCAAACTACACTGCATCTGAGCACCACAAACACTATTTAATTTGTTTTTAATATTCAAAGCAAACTCATCCTTCCATCCATGTCTCTATGCTTTATTTTGCAGAGAAATCACATTGAATAACAACCCCTAGCATTTCTGGTCATGGTCATCTTGAGTAAGTGTATGTGATTCATGTAGCATTTATTTCCTGGAATCCATCTGCCCTTAGATCAGACATGCAGGCAGGAGGATGTGTGCTTAGCTGAGAAAACCCCTCCTCCCCCCTGAAGACTCCTGGGATGAGTGACATAATTTGCCTAGACCTGGAAACCAGGAAGCAACTTTAATATTTGATATCATTTCCTATTTACTTTAATGCTAGTAGCATAAGGATTAAAAATAGTCAATGTTGATTGAAAAAGTAAAGTTCCTCTTTAATTACATCATCAATCAATGCCAGTATTGTATTTGTTACCATTGTAGACATACATTATTGAAATGCTTCATTCATAATCCATCAGTGGATGAACCTATCTAATTCTTTTGCTTCCTTTTTTTTAACAAGACGGCATGAAACTAAAATATCTATGCGATTTCGCTGCAATAAGACAATGTAGAATACTCCTCTGTGACTGGTACTATGTTTTTTTTCTTCCTTGTCTCTAATCTTGTTGAATTCTAAAAATAAAGAATTATTTTAAAAAAAAAGACAGCATGGAACTAATGTTTCAGCTCTTTGAAATGTCTTCAGCTTTGATGCATTGTTACTGGCATTAGTTCAGGAGATCAGGGAATGACGTAGATCATTTTGCTATGATGCGCTCTGGAGACCTGAGAAGTTTTCTGGAGGTGGGATGTTTGTTATGCTCTACTGATCACCTCTAACAAAGGTTATGCTGACTGCTGATGAAGCTTTGGTCGTCACGATTGTCCAGTCATTGCAGCTAAAGCTGGATACACACGATACAATTTTCTGTAGATTTTTTTCCTTTAGATTTACCAAAATCATATAATATGAGGTCAAACCTTAAGACCCCTTTCACACTAAGGCGCTTTTCAGGCGCTTTCATGCTAAAAAATGCGCCTGAAAAGCTCACGAAAACCTATTTCCATTAAAATCAATGAATGCCTTTACACTGGGGCAGAGCGCTGGCAGGGCGGTGAAAAAACGCCCCTCTCTATTAAAATGAATGGAAAGCTCTTGAAAAGCACCTGAAAAGCTCTTCAAAAGTGCTCAGTGTTTTACTGGCAGTTTAAAAGCGCCTCAGTATGAAAGGGGCCTAAGACCCCTTTCACACTGGGGCGCTTTGCAAGCGCTACAGCGCTAAAAATAGCGCCTGCAAAGCGCCCTGAAGGAGCCGATGCTGTCTCGCCCCGAGGGCTTTCACACTGGAGCGGTGCGCTGGCAGGATGCTAAAAAAAGTCCTGCTAGCAGCATCTTTGGAGCGGTGAAGGAACACACTGCTCCTAAACTGCTCCTGCCCATTAAAATCAACGGGGCAGCGCGGCTATACCGCCGGCACAGTGCTGCTGCAGCAGCGCTTTGCGGTGGTTTTAACCCTTTTGCGGCTGGCTTTTCTCGGCTGCTAGCGGGAGTAAAAGCGCCCCGCTAGCGGCCGAATAGCGCCGCGAAATTGACGGTAAAGCGCCGCTAAAATAGCAGCGCTTTCCCACAGATGCACCCACCACCCCAGTGTGAAAGGGGCCTAAGAGTTTCAATTTGTATGCAATCAGGCAGGCCCTTGCACTACATGGTTTTGATAAATCTAAAGGAAATCAGACAAAACAAAAGTTGTATAGTGTGTATGGGGTCTTACTTGTGTTTGAAATTTTTAAATCCTATACCAATTTAAACGTAAACCAGGCGTAAGTCAACAGCAGGTCAGAAGCACCTGTCAATTAACTCTCATTGATTTCAAACGCGTATTAAAGTGATCTCAGATACAAAACGGAATGCAGCTGAAAGTAAGCTGCATTTGCCCCTGGACACAAGTTCAAAGATTGAAAAGGGCCCTTATTTGCCATATACATAGCACCATCTAGTGGCTGAAGCAGTCGTTTATTTATGTAGGGATCTAAAGGGTGCCAATTTTTATCTTTTTTTTTTTTTTTTTTTAAATGATGCAGTGATTCCCAGCAAAGGAAGAAAAGCCAGGGACTGATAGAGGAAGGTAGCCCACAAACACAGTAAATGGCCCATGCATGAATCAGATGTCCTGGACAGCAGCAAAGACTTAGTTCCTGAGCTAGTGTATGGGGAGCCCATGGAATGCTGTGCAGCTTATCACTACTGACCCAGTACTATACTCCATCTGCTCATAGAGAGACAATATAAACAAAGCCGACATGCTGGGCTACAAGCCCAATTGAGCCCTCATTCAAAATTTCTGTAATACAGCCTAACTGCATTTACAGTATTAAAAATGTAGCTCTTTTACTTTTTTTTACACTTCTAAGTGCTGTGTCAAGGGTTAAAAATTGAAAGTTGCACCATACGGCTTCATTTTCTCCTCTGGGCATCACTGCAGCAAGGCCTGAATAATAAAAGAATAGATGAAACCTGGCACATAGTAGTCAGAATATAGCTCTCTTACACAATGCAGTGCCCTGGCTCTTCAGCAGTCTGTTAGGTCCCCCACAAACACTGCTCCAATCAAAAGTCTTACTCAAGAAGCAAGAGCACTGTTGATTAGAGGCAGTGTTTTAGTAAAGGGGACCATGTCTGGCTTTAAGGAAAGCACTGATCTGGTCTTAGGTCTGCACTGTTAATCAATCTATGGTGTTGGGAATGGAAATGGAGATGCTTTATTAAAGTCTGATATATATTATTTGGAGCCTTAGAGGACAATAGCATACTTTATAATAAATTAAATATAAACCAAGTCAGACATTAGAGAATGAAAGTTGTGCAGAGCCAGAAACAATCCATTACACAGTGACATGAATGCATAGTAGAAAGAATATACTGAATATATATCCTTATATTTTCTGAGCAGTAATGTCTTCTATTCAGAGGGAAAAGCAAAGATGTAATAGATTGGGAATGTAGCAGTACTTCACCAGTAAAGTGTACAATATCTGAAAACGAGGAGGGTCATTCACGTCATCACTTACTGCAAACATATTTTATTGCAGGTTACTTAATGTCAATTACAAAAAAAAACAAAAACTGTATTTTACATTAACAGTGTCTGAGGCATGAATGGGATTCGGTGTGTAATGCTTTCACATGGATATGGATCTCTTCTGTGCTCTTTTATTGTAAAATAATTTTTCCCTATCTTCCTCTTTACCATCAATTTCGCGGCACTATTCGGCCACCAGCGGGGCACTTTTAACCCCGCTAGCGGCCGAGAAAGGGTTAAAAACCAGCCGCGAAAAGGTTAAAACCACCGCAAAGCGCTGCTACAGCAGCACTATGCTGGCGGTATAGCCGCGCTGCCCCATTGATTTTAATGGGCAGGAGCAGTTTAGGAGTGGTGTGCTCCATCACCGCTCCAAAGATGCTGCTAGCAGGACTTTTTTTAGCGTCCTACCAGCTCACCTCTCCAGTGTGAAAGCCCTCGGGGCGAGACAGCAGCGGCTCTTTCAGGGTGCTTTGCGCTGTAGCGCTTGCAAAGCGCCCCAGTGTGAAAGGGGTCTTAGGCCCCTTTCTTTGGCCCCTTTCACACTGCGGCGGGGGCGGCGTCGGCGGTAAAGCGCCGCTATTGTAAGCGGCGCTTTACCGTCGGTATTCGGCCGCTAGCGGGGCAGTTTTACTCCCTGCTAGCGGCCGAGAAAGGGTTAAAAACCACCGCAAAGTGCCTCCGCAGAGGCGCTTTGTCGGCGGTATAGCCGCGCTGTCCCATTGATTTCAATGGGCAGAAGCGGAGGGGGAGTGGTGAATACACCGCTCCTTCCCCGCTCCAAAGATGCTGCTGGCAGAACTTTTTTTCCCATCCTGCCAGCGCACCGCTCCAGTGTGAAAGCCCATGGGGGGCCGTACAGTTGCTTTACGAGGAGCTCCAGTCTCTGCCAAAAAAATCAAAAGTCAGCAGCTAGAAATACTGTAGCTGCAGACTTTTAAAAAAAAGACACTTACCTGTCCAGGGATCCAGCGATGTCCTCACCCGAGCAGATTCTTCAATCGACTTCGGGTGCAGGCGCCGGCATCTTAGGAAAGGGAAACTGGCAGTGAAGCCTTTCCGGCTTCAAAGCTGGTTTCCTACTGTGCATGCGCAAGCCACACTGCACTCTGTGAATGGTCCCGCAGCCTTCTGGGACCTGTGATGTATCCCAGAAGGCTGCTGGGGGAAGAGGAGGCAAACCTCCGCACAGATTGCTGAGGCAAAACCAGGTACACGCTCCCCCTCCCCTCAAAAACTTCAAAACTTGGCAGTTAAGTGGGGGGGGGGAGATACAAACAAGCGGAACATCCCCTTTTGGGTGAAGTTCCACTTTAAGGTAGAGTAGAGTCAGAACACCTTCTGCACATTTTCCAGGTAAGTATATCAGAAAATATTAAAGTAAGGGAATCAACATAACAGCAAGCAAACCAGCATTTTCAGAAAGAAAGGTTACGCAGTGGTAATCTACATGTTTTTTTTTTTACATGTTTTTTTAAGTTATCTTTTAAGTGTAACTAAAGGCAAGACCTTCTCTTTTTTTTGGATAGAGTGGAGAGGGATTAGAACATCTATTAGGTTTTTGTTGCTGTCTGTAACTCTCTTTAGGGAGATTCACTTTTTCTTTGTCCTGCTTACCATTATCATTAAAAGTGAAAGTAACAAAAAATCCCAAATTGTGGGTTGTCCCCAGATAACTAATAGAAGGGGAATCTTCCAATGGGGACACTAGTTCTGGTGACCTGGGGGTCCCCACGGAATTCCCCTAATTTGCTTCCTGTTTGGCTATGGGACAGGAAGTGAAGGGAAATCTACCCAATGGGAAGCAGATGACAAACAATAACCCTCCCTTACTCTATCAAAAATGAGAAAAAAAAGTTTTGCTTATAGTTCTACTTTAACCACTTCAATACCAGGCACTTAGACACCCTCCCGCCCAGGCCAATTTTCAGCATTCAGCGCTGTTGCAATTTGAATGACAATTGCGCGGTCATGCTACACTGTACTCAAACAATTTTTTTATCATTTTGTTCCCACAAATAGAGCTTTCTTTTGGTGGTATTTGATCACCTCTGCAGTTTTTATTTTTTACAAATAAAAAAAGGCCGCAAATTTTGAAAAAAAAAAAAGTTTTTCTTTGTTTCTGGTAAAAATTTTTGTAAATAAGTACGTTTTCTTCTTCAATGATGGGCACTGATATGGCTGCACTGACGGGCACTGATACGGTGGCACTGATGGGCACCGATGAGGTGGCACCAATGAGGTGGCACTGATGAGGTGGCACTGACAGGCACTGATGATGGGCACTGATAGGCGGCACTGATGGGCACTGATAGGCGGCACTGATGGGCACTGATAGGTGGCACTGGTATGCTGCACTGATAGGCACTCATAGGTGGCACCGATGGGCATTCATAGGTGGCACTGATGGGCACTCGTAGGTGGCATTGATGGGTACTTATGGGTGGCACTGATGGGTACTTATGGGTGGCACTGATAGGTGTCACGGATGGGCACTGATAGGTGGGCATTGATGGGCATGGATGGGCACTGACAGGTGGCACAGATGGACACTGATAGGGGCACTGATGACACTGATTGGTGGCACTGATGCCCCTAAGGGTGGCATTGCTGGACATCACTGCAATATAATGGTGCCAATCATTTGTGGGCACTGATTGGCACAGATTGGGCACTGACTGGGCACATATGGATGGCCATAGGGTACATACCTGGCCATCCACGTGTTGCCCCCTTCCCTGGTGGTCCTAGTGGCGATCCCTGGTGGTCCAGTGTGGTCACCTGAGGGGTGGCTGCGCTGATAAACAATCAGTGCAGACCCCCCCCTGTCAGGAGAGCCGCTGATCAGCTCTCCTCTACTCGCGTCTGTCAGACGCGTGTGAGGAAAAGCCGATCAATGGCTCTTCCTATTGACATCGTGATTAGCCGTGATTGGACATGGCTGATCGGAGGCTCTTTACCAAGATCGGTGGAGCGGTGTGTCAGACTGACACACCGCTCCACCGATCCCCGCGGTGCGCGCCCCCGCGGGTGCGCGGCGGCATGTTATCCTGCTAGACGTCATATGATGCCCAGTCAGGATAACTGAACCACCGCCCGGCCGTCATCTGCTATGGGCCGGGCTGGAAGTGGTTAATCTACTTAGAACTGTTCTATTTTTTTTTAATATTTTTAAATGGCCCAGTAACAATTTTAACTATACATTGCAGAGTTCTATAAAAAGAACTTCATTGGGTCATAGAGTACACTCTCTTAGTCTGCATGGATCTAGCTGAAAGGGTGTAAAGACATACATTGTTTTTATTTAAGTGGTTGTAAAGGCTGAAGGTTTTTTTTTTAAATCTTTATGTATTCAATGCATGAAGGTAAAAAAAACCTTCTGTGTGCAGCTTCCCCCCCAGCTCACTCCCCCTAATACTCACCTGAGCCAGATCTCGCTCCAACGATGTGCATGGGAGCCTGGGCTGTCCCCAGTCTCTTTCTCCTCATTGGCTGAGACACAGCATTGGGAGCCATTGACTCCCTTGGTTGACAATCACAGCCAGTGAGCCAATGAGGATAGAGCGGGAAGCAGGGCCGAGCCGCGGCTTTACATGTCTTATGGATGCATAGAGAGGGGTTCAGGAGTAAACATGCACCAGTGCCCCAAATAGCAAGAAGCTTGATATTGGAGGGCGCTGGTCAAGGGGAGCCAGGAGCACCGACAGGGGACATGAGAAGAAGAGGATCTGGGCTGCTCTGTGCAAAACCACTACATGTATGTTATTTAAAGAAAAAAAAAACAACAACAACCTTTTATATCACTTTAAAGCCTGTGGTAAAAAGTGTGCAAGGGTGCTGTTGTCCTCATCTACAGAGTAAGAGCATCAATTCTTGATCCCCTTGGGCACAAGGCTGCAGACAGGGCCAAGGTGCTCATAATTCACATAGTTGAAGCCAGATGGAATCCACCCCTAATGCCCCGTACACACGAGCGGAAATTCCGCCAGCAAAAGTCCGATGAGAGCTTTTGATCCGAAAATGCGACTGTGTGTATGCTCCATCGGACTTTTACTGGCGGAATTCCAGCCAGCAAAAGATTGAGAGCATGTTCTCAATTTTTCAGTCAGAAAAAGTTCCGATCTGAAATTCCGATCGTCTGTACCTATTCCGACGCGCAAAATTCCTACGCATGCTCAGAAACAATTCAACGCATGCTCGGAAGCATTGAACTTCATTTTCTCGGCTCGTCGTAGTGTTGTACGTCACCGCGTTCTTGATGGTTGAAAGTTCTGCGAACTTTTGTGTGACCGTGTGTATGCAAGGCAAGCTTGAGTGGAATTCCATCGGAAAAACCATCCAAGATTTTTCAGAGGGAAATTCCGCTCGTGTGTACGCGGCATTAGAGTTTTCCAAAACGGATCCACCAGCTACATAATTGGGGCTTTTACTTACTTAATTTTGCCATCATTTGAACACATTTTTAATTTACAAATAATATTACAGGCTGCATATATGTATTGTTTTTGCAAAAACACTGGATATTCTAAAAGAAAAGCCCAAAACTAGTCTTTCTGGAATTCTGTGTTAATCAACTACAGTATATAACACTGCTATATCTGATAGTTGTGTTCTTCCTTTGTAATTTCTGCAGATTTAGCTGCTATTTGAGGCTTGCTTAGAGCTCCACTTGCTGGCCCCAAGTGACAAATATTAAATATTCATATGCAAAGTATAATATTTACCTGATTAAAAAAATAAATTAAAAAATTAACTTTTTTTCCATGAGTTGCTAACACTGTAGTTATTTAATTCAAGTGGAACATTTAGAATTCATATCAAGAAAGTTGTAGGTGCACCAGTAACATGTTCTACCATGTCACATAGCTGTATGAAGCCAATATATTGTTTTAAATCGAATTATGTATTGCATTATGTGTCACTATATATAACATGACAACAAAATGTTACTAAAATTAGTTAAGTGAAAGGCTGCCTAGGGGTTTATCTTTGTCATTTAAGCACTCAGGTCCAAAAAACACGTTCTACTGGGTCACTGAGTCACCTCACCTAACTCAGGAGTGTGAAGGGAGGCATTGTAGTTGTCAGGATAATTTACTTGTCAAGGAAGGCACTGCAGTACAGTGTCAAATGTTCTTGTAAGACACGGCTCCTTCATTATCACTGCAGGTGTACGGCTAGACATGTCTCTAAAACCAAATCTAAAACACTAGGCACAAGGAGCTTTGCAGAGCGCCAGAGGGAGGATTCATTTAAGGTTTCCTCAAGCTTTGACCTTGGTCACAAAGATTACTTGTTATAAAGATGTGACCAGTTCAACTGGCTATAGAGGCTTTACAATACATCCTCCATTTTAAAGGACATTGATTGTCAAGGTTTGCACAGCCTCAGCAGCTATGCAAATACCTATTTTATTCCAAGTCTTACAGGCCAAGGTTTGACTTTAGAAGAATAAAAAGCTGAAAAAAAAAAAGCAACTGATGAATATTTTCATTATTTTTTGCTCAAACTTTAGACAAAACAAAGGTTTATAAATGCTGGATGAAAAATAATGCTTTTAGATTAATGCAAAGAAAATATCCCTTGTATTTTAGTGTGCAAGCATCTTTTAACAATGCAGGGATACTCTGCCATCTAGTGTCTATTATTAGGTAATGCATGCACTGAACAACATAATTATGTTTGTACATCTTTACAAGTATTACTATGAATTACTAATGAATAAGCACAGCGTCGCTGTGTGAAACGCGTCTACCTTTACCAGTTTGCTTGTCCTGTGGTTTTATTCATGTAACGGATTTTACAATAAAGAGAATGATCACTCGGTGTGCAGCCATCCATTCCTATCATCCAAATTACATGGCCGGCGAGCCGAGACTATCACCCTTGGGAGGAGTCCATCCTTAAGCCTACCTGGTTCCATCACTCACCTGGAGTGGCATTTTCTTTTCTCTAAGGCTTTTATTGTTGTCTTTGTCTAAATTTCCTCATTTAGTAACTTGATGACAGAACAGAAATGAATTGAATATTCTATGAAAGTTAATATATGTAACAATAAAAACACATTTGTACTGATGTACAGTACTGGAACTGTGGTGAGAATATTGTTTGTTCATATATTGTATTTTGGGAGCTTTTAATAACGTTTTTAACGGAAAAAAAAGAAAAAAAAAGTATTTGCCAGCCAGACAGATTTCCCATCACTTACTGTCCAAAATGTAAATGCAACATTTCCACAGGACACACACAGCATTTAAATGGTTCAAAGGTTCTAACCAGTCCCTACTCTATACATAAAAAAGGACAAATACAAGTTGTGTGACAAAAGAAGCCCCACATTGCAATATACCTGCAACAACACTAAAAAATGCAGTCAGTTATGATATTAAAGCAGATCTTCACCCTAAAAATAAACTTTCCTCCTCTTCAACACTGCCCTACTCTGCTACAGGAATATCTATATTGTTCCCTTGTTTTCTTACCTTTTTTTTTATTGTAGAGGTTTTGGCCCACCACCCATACCCATCCTTCCTCCTAGCCTAGGGGAATGACATGTAGTGCCCTCAGTGTCTCCTGGGAAATATGACGTGCATATCCCTGGAGGCACTACGTGTCTTTCCATTCATTAAAGGAGGAGCGGGGAAGCCTTAGCAGTGTATCATTGGGAGGCGGTGCCTGAATTTGAAAGAAGCCTCCCAAAGATGTCACAGGACAAAAAGGCAGAACGGGCCCTGAGCAATGGCTGCAGAGAAAGATAGTGAAGGTGCCTGCGCCAAGATGGTAACAATAAAATAAAATTCACAATACACTCACATTTAAAAGTGTCTCCACCTACACAGGTTTACAGGCATAAAATCATGTATGGGTCAGCTCCGAATCTTCCGATACCGCAAGCAAACACCCGATCTAGTGTAATGACAACACCTCCATACACCTGCCCTACGCATGTTTCGACTATGGGTGTCTTCCCGGGGCAGTGGAATGCTCGTTATCACGTTTACTTTAAATACACTTTTCTCGCCGTCATTACTACAGACTTCAAGATTCAACTGATTCTCTAATAAGTGTTACACTTCTAAACTAGTTCTTCTAATGTGACACAAGTATACTAAATTACGTTTTTGGTGAACGATTTCTTACCACAGAAATTTAAAGTGACAGTTATCCAACTTAAGGGGACTACTGCTGGACCAGTGAGACTTTTTTTGACACATTAACGAGTTTGGAAATATTTTTGTTTAGGAATTTTTTTTTTTCACAGAACTATACACTTAAAGGAGAAGTCCAGCCTGAGCTTTTTAGGCTGGGCTTCTCCTCTGGATCACAGGAGTGCACTTCGTTTTGCACTCCTCTGACCTGTTTTCAGCGGAGAGCAGAAGTCCGCTCTCTGCTGACGTCACTGCCATCAGTCGAGGCAGTGGGTCATCCCGACTTCCACGTCTGGATCCGCAGGCTACCTTGATTGATAGCAGTCTCAGCGAGCCACTGAGACGGCCACTACATGCCCCTCCACGGCTCAGTGCTCCAATGAGTGTGGAGAAGTAGAGCAGAAGCGATGCTGACTGACAGTCAGCATCGCTCTGCTAAAACCAAATCTAAAACATTAGGCACAAGGAGCATTGCAGAGCGCCAGAGGGAGGATTCATTTAAGGTTTCCTCAAGCTCTGACCTTGGTCACAAAGATTACTTGTTATAAATATGTGACCAGTTCCACTGCCTATAGAGGCTCTGCTCGGGGAGAAGTGAAAACCGAGCCATCGGCGGTGTTCGGTGGCTCGGTTCTCAGTGCAGAGATGCCGGGGGGACAGCTGCAGCATCGGAGTAAGTAAGTAAGTATGATTAGGAAATAAAAAACATACTTCTCTTTTAATTGTTGGATTGTTGCTATTTTTTTCACTTTTTAATTTGTGTTTATGCTTTGTTTAATTTATAAAACAAAGTAAATTACTAGCACTGCAGATGGTTAAAACATAACAAGGGTCTAATAAGGATATTAATAGAATTTGGCGCAGTATAAACATATTTTTTTGACCACAAATTTTTTTCCACATACCCGTGCAATGGCTGCAGAGAAGTGGATCTCAGCAGGACCACTCTGGATCTGCTGGGTAGGTGAGTATCTGAACTGTGCACAACCTAGCATCAAGAAAGCGGGAAATAAATAAAAATTAGTTAAATGGCAATGCAGTTCCTCTTTAAGCTTGATAGAGTTGCTCTGCCCAGAAATGTTTCGGAGTTCAGACACTTCAAGTTAACAAAGCAAATGCTTTTATAGTGTGTACTTGTTTCAATCCAGAACACTAATGCCGCGTACACACGATCGGAAATTCGGCTAGCAAAAGACCGATGAGAGCTTTTGGTCAGAAAATGCGACCGTGTGTATGCTCCATTGGACTTATGCTTGACGAATTCCACCCAGCAAAAGATTGAGAGCAGGTTCTCAATTTTTCGGTCGGAAAAAGTTCCTATCCGAAAATGCGATTGTCTGTAGCATTTCCGATATGCAAAATTCCTACGCATGCTCGGAAGCACTGAACTTCATTTTCTCGGCTCGTCGTAGTGTTGTGCGTCACCGCGTTCTTGATGGTTGGAAATTCAGCGAACTTTTGTGAGACCGTGTGTATGCAAGCCAAGCTTGAGCGGAATCCCGTCAGAAAAGCCATAATATCTTTTTCCGGCGAAAAGTTTGATCGTGTGTACGCCGCATTAGTGTCATTTCTGTCTGCTGCCTTTTACCTCCACTATCAGCATAAGTTATTTCTGACAAGTTTTCCTGACACCAAGAGAACAAAGTTGACAGGGGAGGGATCTTCAGCACGCAGCTTGTGATTGACAGCCTCAGCTCTGTTCCTGTGAGAAGCTTTATAAATTTTGCACTTTGATGTAGAAAAGAGAAGATTACAGATAAACAGGTATAACATATGCAGGAGGATTATGTTTGATCTCCATATATCACCCGAGGCCAGTTACTTCACTGGATATATGTAAGTGCTTACAACCACTTTATAGTATGTACGTTGTCATTTCTCTCTGCTGCCTGGTTCCTCTGTTTTCAGTGTGACTCCGTTCTGGCAGCTTTTTTCAACACCAAGAAATAAAATGGTGATGGGGAGGGAGCTGCAGCACATCCTATGACTGTTATCCACAGCTGCGCTTGTTCTCCATACTGTGTGAAGAGGTGTGTGCCCTTCCCTCCAATTAGACTGTATGGAGACTTCAGATTTCAACCCCCTGCTCCTAAAACTAAGGCTCTGTTCACACTAGTGCGACTTGTCATGTGACTTTGAACACATAAAGTCACATGACAACTCACATTGATTTCAAAAGCACCCATTCCAATCTATGCAATGACTTTAAAAAGGTTCCTACACTACTATGATGCAACTTTCTTGTTACTTGAGTGCTAGAGAATGCAAAATCACACAAAAGCTGCATCAAATTTGCACTCCAAACTCGCACTCAAAATCGTTTGACTTTACAGTCGCACTAGCATGAACAGAGCCTAAAGAGAAAACTTTTTTCTGTGTGTTTTCAGAATGATCTACAGAAGAAATGGCTCCAAATGCACAGCTACAATGTATGTAGAAAAATTTGTTTCATCTCTGTGTATCATCTGATGCTGGTCACTGGGTATATGTGAGGATTTACAACCACTTTAAAGTATAACTAAGGGCGGCATTTTTTTGTTTGTTTTGGATGGAGTGGAGAGGGATAAAAACACCTGTAGGGTCCTTTCCGTTGTCTGTTACCCCATTAGGGACAATTACTCTCTCTATTTGTCCTCTTTACCATTATCATCAAAACTGAAAGTAAAAGAAAATCCCAAATTTTGGGTTGTTCCAGAACAGAGAAAAAATCTTCCAATGGGTACACTAGTTCTGGTGACCCTGGTGACAACCAGCGATTCCCTGAAGAGATTTCCTCTGATTTCCTCTTTTGGCTATAGGACAGGAAGTGAAGGGAAATCTTTCCAAATGAGACACAGATGGCAAAAAAAAAAAAAACTGACTGGGGTTATAACCCTACACTTACTCAATCCAAAATGGAAAACAAAGTTTTACCTTTAGTTCTACTTTAACCACTTAAGTACCGGAAGGATTTATGACCAGGCCATTTTTTGCGATACGGCACTGCGTCGGTTTAACTGACAATTGCACGGTCGTGCGATGTTGTACTCAAACAAAATTGATGTAATTTTTTCCCACAAATAGAGCTTTCTTTTGGGGGTATTTGATCACCTCTGCGGTTTTTATTTTTTTGCACTATAAACAAAAAAAGACTGCCAATTTTGGAAAAAAAACTATATTTTTTACTTCTTTGCTATTAAAAATATCCCCCAAAAAATTTAAAGAAACACATTTCTTCATCAGTTTAGGCCAATATGTATTCTTCTACATATTTTTGGTAAAAAAAAATCGCAATAAGCATATATTGATTGGTTTGCGCAAAAGTTATAGCGTTTACAAAATAGGAGATTGATTTATGGCATTTTTATTACTTTTTTACTAGTAAAGGTGGCGATCTGCGATTTTTTGTGGGACTGTGACATTGCGGCGGACAGATCGGATACTTTTGACACTTTTTTGGGAAAATTGACATTTATACAGCGATCAGTGCTATAAAAATGCACTGATTACCGTGTAAATGTCACTGACAGGGAAAGGGTTAATTGTGAGGTCACACGCTCTGGGGTGATTACCTTGGGCTGGGGAGCACCTGAGTGTGATCACTGCAAAAGATTGGTATATTCACAGTCACCCATCAAGTCACGTTTATTATCTTTTTAATAAGGGCGTTAAAAAGTGACCTCTTATGGTCAGAGTGTCACGGACTCATATGCACTTTATGGATCACTTTAGTGTCACTATACATGTTATATATATAATTTTTCGATGTGTGTGTATATTCATGTTATATGATGTGGAAAGTTGTATGGTGACATCAATCGCTTATATATTATTACAATCAATGATTGTTTTTTTAATAGGTATATCACTTCAGTCAATATTGGTGTTTTTTCATAGATTGTTACTGCAGGTTGAGGAGATCATTAAGGGGATAGCACAGCACATAATTTAAGTAGTATACTCTTTCCATCTCCCTCCTAGACTTAACAAGTATTTATTCCTTGCACTGTAGGGGACCCCACTGCAAGGATACATGTTGGCTAATTCTCAGAGATCACCTTTAAAGTGGAATTAAACCCAAAAACAAATATTTTATACATTATAGCTTAACTGTGGTGGCTGCATTCGTTTTTTTTTTTTTTGGGGGGGGGGGGTTTACGTGCCGAATCTGTCAGTAAGTCAGTTATTTTTTGTCTTCCTTTAACAGACCAACCTGTCCAGTAAGGGGTGCTTACAATGGTCAGCTTTTGTAAAAACTTTACCCCAAAAAGGAAAAAGAAACTATACGTTGTAACTAGTTCAACAGTGTTAGCTGGAGTTCAATTTCAGTTTGTTAGTCAAGTCCATCTAAATCTACTTGTCCATTAAACATTACCCTCTTCCCTGGATTACAATGCTGCTGTCCAAAATTGTCTTTGTTGTTCCTCCATTGATAGTGGAGACACGCTAAGATAGGAAGTGTTTTACTGGCCGGATAATTGGAAAGAAATAAAGGAGAAAAGCCTAAAAAGAAAACAAATGCAGCTACCACATTTATGGATTGGTAAGCTGCAATATATTACCTTTAGTTGTCTTTGTTTTAATTTTGCTTTAAGTGTTTTATATACCCACAGAAATGCTAAATCAAAATGTCATACCTGTTTTATTCATCTGTTAGTGTCCCTTACTGTTATATAATCAAAATGATTTCCCTAGGCTGGAGCCAGCCACCGGATCCCATCTATGAGCCAGGGGACACCATAAAAAGATGGCAGTAAAAATCGTATCTTCTAGTTTTAAATTAAAGATCTGGATGATTACAATGTAAAAAAACATGACATTTTTATTTGCTTCACATAATAAACCTGTAAGTGAGCATTTCCAAATGTTATGAACTGGCTGGGCAACTGTTCTAATAGATTTGTGGAATATACAGTACTTGTAAGATATATACAGTAAGTACTAGGGATAGCAAAGACAAAAAGATGCATTTTGCAAACCAATGTTATAGTACCTGAGAGGCATGTTGCATATTTAAGGGGCTGCTCAAGCACTAAGTAATAAAATAAGAGGATGCTCGTTAATTTATTATATGTGAACAGCTCACTAGTTTGTATGTCTATGACATCCTTCCAGGCATTTTATTATTCAGCATTAAACATGTAGGCCGACTACTAGAGCTCAGAATGCTTGCCCTAAATATTATGCCAAAGCTAAAGTAGAATAGAAGGAACAGCAAAAAAGACTTCCTGTATCATCACTACATTGCCATAATAATTATGTTAGTATTAGGTAATTGTTAACATAGCACCAGTGATACTGTAATAGTTAATAACTTTTTTTTTATAAAAAAAACTCAAAATATCAAAACCACTTGTATACAGATCCAAAATTAGCCCCAAGACAATGGGTTTATTTACTAAAACTGGAGTGCAAAATCTGGGGCAGCTGTGGATAGTAGCCAATTAGCTTTTAACTTCAGCTTGTTTAATTAAGCTTCAACAAAAAAGTGGCTTTGACAAAGCGTTATCTGATTGTACAAAGAGCCCCCCCTGGTACCTCTCCTTCCTCTGCCTTCCGATGGAATGGACACATCATCTCCCTTGGCCTGCCTCATTATTGTCTCCATCCTGTGACACCAAAAGCCATGGTCCGCAGAGAGCTTCAAAAACATCAGAGGGATCTCATTGTTAAAAGGTATCAGTCAGGAGAAGGGTACAAAACAATTTCCAAGGTATTAGATATACCATAGAACACAGTGAAGACAGTCATCATCAAGTGGAGAAAATATGGCCAAAATTTATGAAAAGATGAGAAAAAAACTGGCCAGGGAGGCTGCCAAGAGGCCTACAGAAACATTAAAGGAGCTGCAGGAATATCTGGCAAGTACTGGCTGTGTGGTACATGTGACAAAAATCTCCTGTATTCTTCATATGTTCTATGTGGTAGAGTGGCAAGACGGAAGCCTTTTCTTACGAAGAAAAACATACAAGTCCAGCTAAAATTTGCAAAAACACATCTGAAGGCTCCCAAAAGCATGTGGGAAAATGTGTTATTGTCTGATGAAACCAAGGTTGAACTTTTTGGCCATAATTCCAAAAGATATGTTTGGCACAAAAACACTGCACATTACCAAAAGAACACCATACCCACAGGGGGTGGCAGCATCATGCTTTGGGGCAGTTTTTCTTCAGCTGGAACTGGGGCCTTAGTCAAGGTAGAGGGAATTATGAGGAGTTCCAAATACCAGTCAATATTGGCACAAAACTTAGGTTTCTGCTAAAAAGCTGAACATGAAAAAGAACTTCATCTTTCAGCATGACAACGAAAAAAGCATACATCCAAATCAACAAAGGAATGGCTTTACCAGAAGATTAAAGTTTTGGAATGGCCCAGCCAGAGCCCAGACCTGAATCCGAATGAAAATCCATGGGGTGATCTGAAGAGGGCTGTACACAGGAGATGCCCTCACAATCTGACAGATTTGCAGTGTTTTTGCAAAGAAGAGTTGGCAAATATTGCCAAGTCAAGATGTGCCATGCTGACAGACTCATACCCAAAAAGACTGAGTGCTGTAATAAAATCAAAAGGTGCTTCAACAAAGTATTAGTTTTAGGGTGTGCACACTTATGCAACCAAATTCTTTTTACCCCCCCCCCCCCCCCCCACCTAAAGATTTCAGTTTGGAAAAAGTTCTGAAATTATTTATCTTTGTCTAATTTTTTTTACATCACAGAAACCTGACATTTTAACAGGGGTGTGTAGATGTTTTATATCCACTGTGCATACTGTAGTGATTTCAACTATTTAATATAGCTTTTAAAGTCATCTATTAAACGATAAAGCGCTATAAATTGAAAAGTCTGATCAAAAAAAAAATTATTACACTGTATATTATGTTCTCCAAGTTTTGGAATGACTTTAAGTTGTTTAATATTATAAAATTACACTTCAAATTTGAAGCTGGTATTGTAAAAGTTATTAGCAGATTGGTTTGCTTGGTAACTGAATTATTAGCAGATGGTGTCTCAAAACTGTGACTACTGAAACCCGCTGTTTCTTAGCTAAAATATGGTCAGACGGGGCCTAGCCAGCTTTGCCTTCCAATAATCCCTAATTAGGCTCGGCTCATATTTGTGCAATGAAACGGAAGTAAAATTGAGCGAATTCCCGCACTTGCACAAAAATGAGCATCCTAATTCCTAATGGCACCCTAATGCATTTTTTTAATAGGAAGGAGAAATTGGATGCCAAAACACATGTTAAAGTGGTTATATACCCTTTTAGCACATTTTTACCTACAGGTAAGCCCAGGGCTGTCTTTAATATTGATTGGACCCTGGGCAAATGTTTTCTTGGCCCCCCACCCATACAGTTTTGCTCTCCACCTGCTCTGAGTCATACAATACATAGCAGCTAGACTTAAAATCAGTTTACTGTATCAGATCAGGAAGCAATTGCGATTGGTTGGCAGAGGTTACAGTGTTTCATTACCCTTACTGACTGGTTGCTAGAGGTTACATCAAACATTATGGCTCACTGATTAGATGCTAGATGTTACAGCACATCATCTCCTCACTGCAGGGGGCATGATATGCATATGAATGCCGACTTTCCTTACATAACTATGCTGCCGGGTGCAGCTGTTTTCATATGAATGCTGGTTATTTACATGTAAACACAGGGTCTGCAGGTGAGTCATCTGTACACAACAATAGGGCAGAGCTGGGCAGCATTAGTAGCAGCACTTCACACTGAAATATCAGGACACAGCACGGGACTAAAACTTCAAGGGACAAGGGAATTTAAACTGGGATAGTTGGCGAGTATGAGGCAGCTGCTTTGGGCCCCACAACAATGACAGGGCCCAGGGCAGCTGCCCCTTTTGCCCTACCTTAAAGATAGCCCTGGGTAAGCCTATAATAGGGCTTACCTGTAGGTAAAATGAATATCTCCTAAACCTGTATGGTTTAGGAGATATTCACCATGCATGCAGCCGCTGATGTCAGCAGCGCATGCGCTCTGAATGTCCGGGAAGACGCTGTGGGAAGATCAGAACTCCTTGCAAGAAAAAGAAGTCCTGCGCACATGCGCGGGCATGATGTCATCGCGACTCCGGCCAATCACTGCACCAGAGCCGCGAACCCAGAAGAATCACCGGGGCAACATATCAGCGCTCTCAGCAATGACTGGCGGTGGTGCGGGAGCTTCATTCTATGGTAAGTATTTCATAATGAGCTAGTGTGCAGTGCATACTAACTCATTATGCCTTTGCCTTACAGGCTCCGCTGACAGACCAAAAAAGAAAAGAAAAAAAAAGCCGCGACTGAACTGCCTCCATGGGAGGCACCCGCCGTATGACGCGTATTCGCTTTGACAGTTCATTTATAACTGAGGGTGGGGCCACACGGTGACGTTCCCGGGTGACCTCGCCCCCTCTGACGAACAGGGACTTCCCTATGGCTTTCCCGGGGCGCCAGAGGAGGGCGGGGCCACCCGTTTACGTAACCAGGTGGCCCCGCGCCCCTCTGACGCCCTGGGAAAGCCACAGGAAAGTCCCCATGCGTCAAAGGGGGGCAGGGTCACCCGGGAACATCACTGCGTGGCCCCGCCCTCAGTTATAAAGGAACTGTCACCTGCAAGGACACATCATACGGCGGGTGCCTTCCATGGATGCGGGTCGGTCACAGCTTTTTTTTAAATTTTCTTTTTCGGTCCGTCGGCAGAGCAAGAGAAAATGAATGGACTTCATGGGGACATTTTTATTTTTTTATTTGTTAATAAAGGACTTGTCCCAAGCCGTGTCTTGTCATTTGTACTATTTTGACACTTTTTTTGTGAAATGGTAGGGGTACATTTGTACCCCATTACCATTTCACACAGGGGGAGACCGGAATTTGGGGGTCCCCTTGTTAAAGGGGGCTTCCAGATTCTGATAATCCCTCTGCCCGCAGACCCCCACAACCACCGGGCAAGGGTTGTGGGGATGAGGCCCTTGTCCCCATCAACATAGGGACAAGGTGCTTTTGGGGGCTGCCCCAAAGCACCCTCCCCATGTTGAGGGCATGTGGCCTGATACGGTTCATCTCTAGTCATCATCATCATCATAACAACAAACAGAATGATTAACAGTGGGCTGTGGAGATGTACTCAAGTAGGAGATAGCCCTACTGTATGGGGTCTGCTCCACCTATCGGAGAAATGCAATCCACAACTGAAGGGAGGGGGTGGCCTCGGCATCAAATAGCCAGCAAACACAAGGAAAAAAGGAATCCAACAGTAGCAGGGTGGTAAAGAAAGAAAGAAAGAGAAGAAGGGCACGATAAGGTGAAGGGGGGAGCGGTGGGGGTTTTGAGGGGAGGAGTCCCACAGGATACAGATACGTGTCCACAGCTAAAAGCTGCTTAGCGGTCATCAAGTCAATAGCAGATCACTGTTGTTGAAGGCAACCCATATATTTGACTTCTTTCTTTCTAAAAAGCAAATCCCCCCAACCAAAATAACTAACCTGGTAAATAAACACTTCAGTTCTTCATCAACCAGAATATTGCATTGTCATTCTTTGCAAAAATTTTGTTCACAGATTTTACAAAGCTAAGCGAAAGTAAATTTTAACTTTCACATGCTCTACTCTTTTGGTAAATCTACCCATATTTGTCATATTATGTGCCATTACATTTGTCTCTTAGAGGACAAACCCCCCCCCCCCACACACACACACACACACACACACACACACACACACACACACACACACACAAACTAACCAATCTGAAGTGAATAAACACTTTAGTTCTTCATCAACCAGAATGTAAATTAAAATGCACAAAAGCTCAATAGGTTGCTAACTCAGAGTCCAACAACCAAAACCAATCTGCCTATATCTCAATTTGGCATACACATAAACTGTTTAAGTCAAGCAAATTTATATAATTAAGAGCTCAGAATAATACTCAAAACTAAAATCTCTGTATTAAAAGACACAGAGGAACTGTATCTTGTTGCCAATACCTTATCTGAACTCACACTTCTAATGTGATAATCATTTAAAATCTTTTCGAACAAGCACCAAAGATTTCCTATACAGTATAAATCTCACATTTTTAATTTAGCAACAAATGTGTAAAATCATTGGCAAGAATGTAGGTATTGAAATAATCCTGGACATATATTTCATCCATTGCAAACTGGCCATCGTCTGAAGACATTGCCAAAACGTTCTGTACAGACTATTCCAAACTTTTGAATATTTAGAGCAAAGTTTCACAAATACTGGTCTTGATTAAAATATTCTACAGAAATAATTACCTTATTCACCCTTTCAAAATAATCAGCTACACTTAATAAACTAATTCCTCTTGAGAAAAAAGGCTAAGCTGCAACCCTCACACAATCAGGTAGAAGATTGGGAATAACACGTTGCAACCAAGAGACTGAAATAATTGCATGCTTGTAAACAATATTGCAATGTCAAAACTCCCCATACTAACAATATCTGTATAAAATTTTACTTTTTCACACTCCATGGAATTTGTTAGCTTCCTCCATTCTTTGCTCTCCAAAAAATACACAGGGAGACACAAAAACTTTTCTTTGACTGGTAGTTGCTATTATATTGTAAGATGTGTTCTGTCTAAACTAAGCAAAATGCCGGGATCTGAGATAATGTGCACCTTTTCTTCATCTAAAGTATATTAAAGGTGCATTGATGTAGCACAAATGAGCAAATTTGCTTGGCAAAGTGTTAAAAGCCCTAGCTTTGTAGATGCTGAAATTTATAAAGTTAGAATTCCAGGAGTAAATTATAACCTTTCATACTCCACAATGCCAATCTGTGAGTCAAGATGTCTGTACATGGATCCATAGACCATAGAAGTGTAAATGGAACAGCACAGAGAAAACTTGAACATTTTCTAACAGAGACTTCATAGTAAAAGTGTTACAAATGTCAAAGTTAGAACACAAGTTTATCCTAATGGTAATTTTATATAAAAGAAGGGTTCTGCTATAAGCATGGATGTTTTCCATACAAAATAATGAAAAAAACATAATAATGATATATCTGTCATAATTATATATATATATATATATATATATATATATATATATATATATATATATATATATATATATATATATATATATATATATATATATGATACATAATAATATCATTTTCCAAATGTAATAACAAATCTCCTTCTTTTGCCTCCTAAATCCCATAGTCAGAGTATACACTTTAAATTTATGATCAGCATTGTAATTTGAACAAAAACAATTATATTTGACAATCCAAAAAAAGCTTACTGGAAAAATATCCTTTCATGTTGTGAGTTCTGTCTGTCTGCTGGTCATCTATTTCCACAACTTCTTAAATTCCCTGCATGCTTTGCAGCTTCTCCTCTGCTATTTACTTTCAATTTCTAAGGACTACATATCCCATGGTACCTTGCTGCCTGCAAGCTGTGATCCCCATACTGACTCCACCTCCTGAAACTCCTCCTTTCAGCACCTCTGTAGTGCAGAAGGCAGGCTTTGTGAAATATGTGACACAGCAGTGCCTACTCACAGGGTATAGTGATTACATGTCACAGAATTCAAGAATGTAAATGTGTGGGGATCTTGACAAAGTAAGTTTACATACTCCAAGATCAATCAGATTTATAAAAGTCAGCTAGAACAGTATGCAATGCAATGTGGAAATGAATACAGAATTTTACATTTTGATCTTGGATATGTTTTAATTATATGGCTAGTAAAATATAAGCAAAGGCATGGATTTGAGAAAAAATTGTAGTTTTCATAATAATATCGGTTATAATCCAGAAGAAAGTAAAATATGATAGTGATATAATCTTTTAACAGAGGTAGAAAATCAACAAAGCTAGAAAATAATTTTAAGCATATTATTCTCAACAGAGAATAATCTGATAACTTGCATCATAATTTTCTCACAGCAGTCTTTTAGGGAAAATTTACCTTTTCAAGACTGCATGTGAGAAATGCATAATGAGTTGTTTGCCTTAAAAGCAAGCATTTACCAAAGGTCTGAGCTGCATCTGTACCCAAAGCCCTACATTGTTGGCAATTTTGCACATCTATCGGTAATAATCCATGGTGACTGTATTTTACTACTACGTCCTTTTGTGCATGCATGCAAGTATAAACCCTCACCTTGTAAAACAACCCATTCAGTTTTAAAATAAATATGAAAGGCAAAACAAAGATATAAAAAAATGTATAAATACCTTTTTTCCCCTATTTTTAAGTGATCATATTCCCTCTATTCTCAGCTGCATAAGAGCTGAGGGAGGAGAAGCAACAGCACACCGATCTTCCCAGTAAAAGGCTGGGGAGGGGGGTGTCAAGACAAGTCTGATCATTGGAGGAGAGTAGGCTGAGTTCCCAGTACAGCTAGAGAGCTGATCATAATGTATTCTCCTGCTTAGTGTGGTCAGTTTTTAATAGGAAAGCAGAGAGACTGTCAGGGGTTTCACACAAAGGAAGCAATACAAAGAGAATAGGGCACTTTTTCATACAAGTACATGGTACAACAGGCACATATCAGGAATATAAAATGTAGGGTCTACATATTCTTTAACGTTTCCCAACCAAATTGTGACTTAAAACTTAAAAACTTAAAAAAAAATTGCTGGTTAGGTTTTAAAGTGCTTTTTACTTGCTTAACCACCTCATTACAGTGCACTTACACCCCCTTCCTGCCCAGACCAATTATCAGCTTTCAGCGCTCTCACAGTTTGCATGACAATTACTCAGTCATGCAACACTCTACCCATAAGAAACTTGCGTCTTTTTTTTCACACAAATAGAGCTTTCTTTTGGTGGCATTTAATCACTAGTGGGTTTTTTTAATTTTTTTGTGCTATAAATAAAAAAAGACCGTAAATTTTGTGAAAAAAATGCATTTTTCTTTGTTTCTGTCATAAAATTTTGCTAATTATTAATTTTTCTGCATACATTTTGGCCAAAATTTATACTGCTACATATCTTTGGTAAAAATAACCCCAATTAGTGTATATTATTTGGTCTTTGTGAAAGTTATAGAGTCTACAAACTATTGTGCCAATCTCTGAAAATTGATCACATCTGATCAGGCCTTCAGTACATCAGGTGAATCTCATTTCTTGAGACACTAACAAGTCAGGAAAGTACAAATACCCCCAAAATGACCCCTTTTTAGAAAGTAGACATTCCAAGGTATTAAGTAAGTAGCATGGTGAGTTTTTTTAAGCTGTAATTTTTTCCCACAATTCTTTGCAAAATGAAGATTTTTATTTTTATTTTATTTTACAAAATTGTCATATTATCAGGTTATTTTTCACACACAGTATATGCATACAACAAATTCATCCCAAAATACATTCTGCTACTCTTCCCGAGTATGGTGATACCACATGTGTGAGACTTTTGCACAGCCTGGCCACATACTGTACAGAGGATCAACATTGAAGTAGCACGTTCAGGCGTTCTACGAGCATAAATTACACATCTCATTTCATTCCTACCTATCACACTTTTGAAGGTCCTGGAGCACCAGGACAATGGAACTACCCACAAAATGACCCCATTTTGGAAAGCAAACACCCAATGTATTTTCTATGAGGCATGGGCTGCAAATAGGTACTTGGGTACTCTGATGGG
The DNA here is from genome assembly GCA_037952925.1 of Lithobates clamitans. Taxonomy (NCBI): domain Eukaryota; kingdom Metazoa; phylum Chordata; class Amphibia; order Anura; family Ranidae; genus Lithobates; species Lithobates clamitans. Next base: position 5,378,559 of record JBBGZY010000787.1, on the reverse strand, counting down.
CTGCAAATAGGTACTCGGGTACTCTGATGGGCTAGAGACAAGTACTCGGGTAACTTGATGAGCTGCAGACAGGTACTCGGGTACTCTGATGGGCTGGTGACAGGTACTTGGTTACTCTGATGGACTGGTGACAGGTACTCGGGTACTCTGATGGCCTGGTGACAGGTACTCGGGTACTCTGATGGCCTGGTGACAGGTACTCGGGTACTCTGATGGGCTACAGATTGGTACTCGGGTACTCTGATGGGCTGGTGACTGGTATTCGGGTACTCGATAATGAAATGTGGCAGGTACTCTGGTACTCATATGGACTGTGACAGGTACTCAAGTACTCGGGTACTCATATGGACTGTGACAGGTACTCAGGTTCTCGGGTACTCAGATGAACTGTGACAGGTACGCGGGTATTCTGATGGACTGTGACAGGTACTCGGGTACTCTGATGGACTGTGACAGGTACTCGGGTACTCTGATGTACTGTGACAGGTACTCATATGGACTGACAGGTACTCAGATGAACTGTGACAGGTACTTTGATGGGTGGTGACAGGTCCTCTTTATTGAGGTGTGTAAGGAGGAGAACCCGGTAACATCTTGTTACGGTTTGTTGACATTTAGTGATCGGCTGTGAAAGGATCACAATTCTGTCTCTGAGCTCTTCAGGCAATTCCTTTGACCTCATGATTCTCATTTGCTCTGACATGCACTGTGAGCTGTAAGGTCTTATATGGACAGGTGTGTGGCTTTCCTAATCAAGTCCAATCAGTATAATCAAACACAGCTGGACTCAAATGAAGGTGTAGAACCATCTCAAGGATGATCAGAAAAAATGGACAGCACCTGAGTTAAATATATGAGTGTCACAGCAAAGGGTCTGAATACTTAGGACCATGTGATATTTCAGTTTTTCTTTTTTAATAAATCTGCAAAAATATTAACAATTCTGTGTTTTTCTGTAAATATGGGGTGCTGTGTGTACATTATTAAGGAAAAAAAATGAACTTAAATGATTTTAGCAAATGGCTGCAATATAACAAAGAGTGAAAAATTTAAGGGGGTCTGAATACTTTCTGTCCCCACTGTATCTGTGTTAGTGAGCACTTCTCCTTTGCTGAGATAATCCATCTACCTCCCAGGTGTGGCATATCAGGATGCTGATTAGACAGCATGATTATTGCACAGGTGTGCCTTACGCTGGCCACAATAAAAGGCCACTCTAAAATGTGCAGTTTTACTGTATTGGAGGGGGTCCAGGGGTCCAAAAACCAGTCAGTATCTGGCGTGACCATCATTTGCCTCATGCAGTGCCGCACATCTCCTTTGCATAGAGTTGATCAGGTTGTTGATTGTGGCCTGTGGAATGTTGGCTCATTCCTCTTCAATGGCTGTGTGAAGTTGCTGGATATTGGGAGGAACTGGAACACTCTGTCGTATATGCCAATCCAGAGCGTCCCAAACATGCTCCATGGGTGACATGTCCGGTGAGTATGCTGGCCATACAAGAACTGGGATGTTTTCAGCTTCCAGGAATTGTGTACAAATCCTTGCAACATGGGGCAGTGCATTATCATGCTGCAACATGAGATGATGGTCGTGGATGAATGGCACAACAATGGGCCTCAGGATCTCATCACGGTATCTCTGTGCATTCAAAATGCCATCATAAAAATGCAAACTTCAAACAGGTAAAATTACTGCGCTATCCCAAAAAAGCAAGTATATATAATTATACAGTGAATGATGTAAGAAATAAATAGCTGCAACTACAAATGTGTGACACATCCACTTAATAAGCAAAGAATAAAGAAAAAATAGCTGCGCTACAAATTATGAAATGAAATCAAAATAAAACAATGTGATCACCTTAATAGATTCAAATTGTACACCCATATATTGTGGACTAACAGTGAAGAAACAGTTTGATTGTCATCATGAATAAAAATATAATAAATTGACCCATAGGATCAATGAACATGTACAGTCCAATTCCAAAGTGCATAGAGTAAAAAGTTCACTGGCAGAGTAATCTTTCCAAGGAGGGATTAACCGTCATCCAAGCGGTGTGAAACATGCAACCTTATCACCCGGAAGAGTGTGATGACAAAAAGGTTCCTCCACCTTTAAAAAAACTGCCCCTTACCAGCTCCTTTGATCTCTTATTAGGAGATCATGAAGGCGTGTGGCTGTCTACCCCAGCCTCGGGTCTTTACTGTGAACGGATCCCACATGCGCCTCGTTAACAAGACTCTTCTAAATGATGGATGGGCACTTGCCAGAATGTAGATATGACTCGCACTCCAGGGCTTACTCCAGTGACCATTCTAAAGTCCTATCATGCACTTTCAAGTTTTGTCATCTTGCAGGCACTGTTCTCTGTTAAGTTTTGGATCTGCGACCATGAGTGGGAACCGCCGACGAAGACCACGAATGAAAAGCCGAAGTGCACCTGCGATTGAATGCACAGACTGCCGAACATGAGGTGAGCTGGGAAGAGTCAGCCCTGTGATGTGCACTACCGAGCACTGGAACCGACGGCAGTCTGTGCATTCAATCGCAGGTGCACTGCGGCTTTTCATTCGTGGTCTTCGTGTTGAGGTCAGGACTTTTGACAATATAGTGTGTATTAAAGTGGAAATATGCTTTAAAACTGCTACATACAAGTACCCTCATATGCTACTTCAAGAAGGATTTTTTTGGAAGCAAACAAATAAATAAACAAAAAGGAGGAGGTGTGCACATAAAACATTAGAGAGCTTATGAGAAAACAACCAATGCAGGACAGGGTGAGCACATGCACAAAAATGACTAGAGGCTGGAAAGACTATGGGCAATAATAAACATAGGTTGCAAAGATGATTACAGGTACACAAAATATTCCTATTTAATAGGGTTCATTTAACAAATGGCAACCAGACTGTTCACTTTGCAAAGGAAATTGCACATTGCAAGGGGATTTTCCCCCAGAGCACAATAAAGTGAATCGGACTTCCATCATCTAATCAAAAAAAATGTACTTACACATGATTGGGTGTTCTTTGCAAAATGAAATTTCCCCACATTGATTGAGTTCCGGGGCACATTCTCTTGAACAATGCTTGCAGTGAGCAGCCTATTTGCCTTCAGTAAACCAATGCCTCATACCTCTGAATAAAGCATACTACATACAGAGGACTTTATCCCTTGTAAACAAATTGCAGGGCATTAGTTCCCTTGTTGTTTACATTTACTCAGTGATCCTGTCCATCCCTGGAGCATGGAATGTGCCTGTCTTTGACAGAAGGAGCTGCAAGCTAGAAAGCTAGTGCACAAGCTCTTGCAATGCTAAGGGTTGCCATGTAGGGCTTAGGAAATGTGATATAAATGATTTTTAGAATTGCATAAACCAAGTGGACCATGAAAGAACCAGAAACAGGGCATAATACGTTTTTCTAAACATCAGATATTGTTTTCATTGCACACAAAATGATCTTAAATAAGTTGATAGAATTAGGTTTTTGCGTAAATACGCGGAAATTCGAACAGATATAAAAGTCACAGAAGTAAGCAACTCTGTAATAATGTATTCGGTAATATATTAAGTAATACATCGTTGAATCTATTTTTTTTTTTTTTTAAGCAGTGTAAATATTTGGATTTTACTTGGTAATAGAGTTGGGAGAACAGTTCGAGCTGAGCAAAAGTTCAGCCTGAACATCGCCTGTTCGCCTGTTCCGCGAATGCCCAAATTTGCGGGGGGGCGCTTGATGGGATGTTCTGGTCAGGTGCAAGGCTTTGCCCAAACAGGGCACAGAGCAGTCAGAGCCATGATTTGACAAAGTCATGATGACTCTGCCCAATCACAGCTCAGTACTCATATACCCACCCCACACTACAAAAGGTTCCTTCCCACAGAAACCTTTTGCAGTGTGTTGTTGGAGTGGAGCAGGGCTGTTTGCAACTAGTGAGTAATGCCGCGTACACACAGTCGGACTTTTCGGCTACAAAAGTCCGACAGAAGCCGCCGGACAATTTCGACCGTGTGTGGTCTGCATCAGACTTCCGACGGACCGTTTCGGTCAGAAATCCGACGTACTTTAGATTTGAAGCCTGCTTCAAATCTTTACGTCGTAACACCGCCGGACTGAGTTGCTGACGGAAAGCCCGTTCGTCTGTTTGCTGGTCCGACGGACCAGATACGACGCAAAATCAAATTTTCCTAATGTGGCAAGCGCGGGGCATGCCAGGCCCTTAGGTCTGGTATGGATTTTAAGGGAAACCCCCTATGCCGAAAAAACGGCGTGGGGGTCCCCTCAAAATCCATACCAGACCCCGATCCGAGTTTTTTTTATTGACACTTTTTCCCTAGGTGAATGGGTACGGGTACCATGTACCCCATACTCATTCACATAGGGTGGGGGGCCTGGATCTGGGGGCCCCCTTATTAAAGGGGGCTCCCAGATTCCGATAAGACCCCGACAACCCTGGCCATTGGTTGTCGGGGTCTTATCGGCCCTTGTCCTCATCAACATGGGGACAAGGTGCTTTGGGGTGGGGGGGCCGCAGGGCGCCCCCCTCCCCCAAAGCACCCACCCCCCATGTTGAGGGCATGCGGCCTGGTACGGTTCAGGAGGGGGGGCACTCGCTCAGCCCCACCCCATTTCCTGACCGGCCGGGCTGCGTGCTCGGATCGGAAGTCTGGTATGGATTTGGAGGGACCCCACGCTGTTTTTTCAGCGTAGGGGGTTCCCCTTAAAATCCAGACCAGACCTAAGGGCCTTGTATGCCCCGCGACGGGGCTCGCAAGGTGTCAATCTCGCCAATAAAAGCGGTGAGGTTGACTTCCTTTTCTAGTCCCGTCGTACCCGGGTCATGTTCAAAATGAACGGACTTGGCCATATGGGGGCAAGTCCGTTCATTCTGAAAGTCCGCCATAACTCCGGCGAAAGTCCGTCGGAAAGACTGGCGGACCTAGTCTTCCGGAAAGTCCGGTCGTGTGTAGGCAAGTCCGTCCGTTCAGAAAGTCCGGCGGTATTCCGCCGGAAGTCTGGCGGCAAGTACGTCGGACCTAGCTTCCCAGAAAGTCTGACCGTGTGTACGAGGCATTAGTGTGTTATTGTGAGTGTGGAGTGTTAGTGAAGTGTTATGCCGTGTACACACGGTCGGACTTTTCAGCAACAAAAGTCCAACGGCCTGTCCGACAGACTTTCAACGGACTTTTGGTGGACTTCCGACGGACTTTCTAACGAACAGACTTGCCCACAAATGATCACACAAAAGTCTGATGGATTCGTACGTGATAACGTAAACTAAAACGGACTAAAATAAGGAAGTTGATAGCCAGTAGCCAATAGCTGCCCTAGCGTCGGTTTTTGTGCGTTTAACCAGCATACAGACGAGCGCATTTCTGGGTCCGGCGGAGTTACGACGTAAAGATTTGAAGCATGTTCCAAAGCTAAAGTCCATCAGATTTGCGAATGGAAAATTCAGCTGAAGGTCCTGTGAAGCCCACACATGATCAGATTGTCCGCCGGATTTGGTCCGTCGGCATCCGTCAGACCAGTCCGGTCGAAAAAGTCAGACCGTGTGTACTCTGCATTAGTGTTGTGTGAGTATAGTGTAGTGTCACTGTAGTGTGTTAGTGTAGTGCAATATTTAACACAGCATTACATAACATTTAGTGCTGTATACCCCCCCCCTTTTTTTTTTTTTGGTTGGTGTGGTTTTTTTGATCGTTTTTTTTTTTTTTTTTATCCCGTGCCTGCCCCCTTAATAAAATTGTCAGCTGCAGTTTTTCTGACTGTGATGCTGATGTTTCCCCTTTTTTATTTATTTTTTATTTATTTATTTATTTTTTTATTCATTTATTATATTTTTTAGAGTTTTTACATTTCTGTCAGCGGCAGTCTTCAATTTTAAGTTGACCAAACACCACTTTTCATTAAATAAAATGCATCCAATTACATATTTCCCAGTATCCATTAAATTTGGGTAATAAGCCCCCCATCACGTCTGGTAGGCCATAAATGAGAGGCAGATGTTCTCATGCCTCTGAGGGGGCCAGCAGCGTCTGTGTCCACAGGCAAAGGTGGATATGGTCTGTCCTCAGGCAGGGCACATTTGTCTCTGTTTAGCGATGTTGCCCATGCTATCCAGCCACAGCATGCAGAGGAGGTGGTGGACTGGCTCACTAAACCATCCTCCTTATCCTCTATCACCCAGGCTGACACTAGTGCGCAGTCAACAGCAGTTGCCAGAGTGGCTTATGCTGCCTCCTTGTCCACAGCTAGTCCCGCCATAGCCCATCATCATGCACGGAGGAGTCAGCTGAATTATTTTAACACAGTGTCAGCCTTGTGCCCTCCAACTGTGAGGAGTTACAGGGTGCAGGCACCACCAACACCCAAGGCCCAATTTTTCTGCACCTGTTATTTCTATCCAAAGTCTGGGAAAGAGACACCAGACTTTATGTTAAAAAAAAAGTGTTAATCTTGGCCTGAGTGTACTATAATTTGGCTTCTTCACATGTGGCTTGCTTACTCTGGTGCAAAACTTTGTTAATTCCATTCAAAGTCTGCCAAAGAGACACCAGAATTTAACCAAAAAATCTATAATATTGTTCCAAGTGCACGAAAATGTGGCCTCATCATACAGACTGGCTCCCCAAGATGCTGTATACAAAATGAAAAAAGCATGCAGGGAAAATCAATTTAAATGGTATTTTTTTCTTTATATATGTCAGTTTCACTGCAGCATTTTCTATACACGGGATAGATGCGGCACTTTACAGGCAGACTAAGGAGACCCCCACAGACACTGTATTTAAATGTTTTGTTTTTTTTTTCATTTTAATTATTTCACTTTAAACATCAATAAAATCACTGCTCCTTTAAAAATGATCTTTAAAAAAAGAAAAAAAAATTGCATTGATACATGTTCTCCAGGGCAGTACCCGGGTCCCCCAAAAGCTTTTTATTGCCAATAACTTACATATAAGACTTCAAAATGGGTACTTTTGATTTATCAAGTTTGGGTCCCATAGACTTCCTGTCCGGAGCATTTTTTGCGATTCGGCACTGCGTCGCTTTAACTGACAATTGCGCGGTCGTGCGACGTTGCACCCAAACAAAATTGACATCCTTTTTTTCCCAAAAATAGAGCTTTCTTTTGGTGGTATTTAAACACCTCTGCATTTTTTATTTTTTGCACTATAAACATAAAAAGAGCGACAATTTTGAAAAAACGCAAATTTTTATTACTTTTTACTATAATAAATATCCCCCAAAAATACATATATTTTTTTTTTCCTGAGTTTAGGTTGATATGTATTCTTCTACATAATTTTGGTAAAAAAAAAACACAATAAGCGTATATTGATTGTTTTGCGTAAAAGTTCTAGTGTCTACAAAATAGGGGATAGTTTTATGGCATTTTTATTATTATTATTTTTTTATTAGTAATTGTGGCAATCTGCGATTTTTATCGGATATGCAACATTATGGCAGACACATCGGACACTTTTGACACTATTTTGGGACCATTGTCATTTATACAGCGATCAGTGCTATAAAAATGCACTGATTACTGTGTAAATGACACTGGCAGGGAAGGGGTTAACCACTAGGGGCCGATGAAGGTGTTAAGTGTGTCAAAGGGAGTGATTCTAACTGTGGGGGGGATGGGTTTCAAGTCACATGACAGCGATCACTGCTCCCAATGACAGGGAGCAGTGATCTCTGTCATGACACAAGGCAGAACGGGGAAATGCCTTGTTTACATAGGCACTTCCCCGTTCTGCGGCTCCGTAACACGCTAGCCCCGCCAATTAGAGGGGACGTACAGGTACACCCATTGCCCACCGCTGCCATTGTGTCGTCGTACATCGGCGTGCAGCGGTCAGCAAGTGGTTAAGGCTTCATGTACACTGGGACTACTTTAACCGCCGGACGCGGGAAAACACAAAACATGCACCGCAATTTTACGCGTTTTGCGGCCAGAAGTCAAAATGTTCCTCCCCTAAACGCAACAGCTCCTAAACAATTGTAAAAGCCTATGTGTACATGGACAGTAATTGGATTCGGAAGTTCGGGTCCAAACTTTTGCGATGTTCGAGAGTTCTGGCGTTAACCGAACCGGGGGGTGTATAAATCTCAGAACTGTATGGATAAAAATACAAATGCTTTCGCAAATAAAACATCCCCCATTTATGTATTCCATTTGTATTTAGCTGAGTACCTTCAATTTAGCTTTAAGGGGTATTTAAAGTGTTTGTTACCCCAAAACTTCATATTCCTGATATATTCCTGATATGTGGCTGCTGTACCATGTACTTATATGAGAAAGTCTCCTGTTCTCTTTGTATTGCTTCCTGTATGTGAAAACCCTGGTGTTTCTGCCAGTCCCTCAGTTATCCTATTAAAAAAACTGACCAAACTAAGCAGGAGAACACACCATGGTCAGTTCTCTAGCTATGCTGGAAACTCAGCCTGCTCTTCTACAATGATCAGACTTGTCCTGACACGCCCCCACTGCACAGCCATTCACTGGGAAGATTAGTGTGCTGCTGCTTCTCCTCCCCCAGCTCTTATACAGCTGAAAACAGAGGGAATGTGATCACTTATAAAAAAGGCAAAAAGGTATTTATAATATTTTTTTTTATATCTATACAAACATGTTTTGCCTTTCATTTCATATTTTAAAACTGAATGGGTTGTCTTACAAGGTGATCGATTACAATCACTTTATTCTTGTTTTTGCTGAAAACCATGCAACTAAACTTTTATCAATGTACTGTATATTATTTACAAGGTAAATTCATATTTAATTTAAATGTTATCAAAATCACAGCAATTACACATTTTCAGCCTGTGTGTGCAAATGCCCCCCATATGAACACCCCAAACATTAGATGAGATTTTAGTTACCAGATCTGGCCACTTTCTGATCAAATAATATTCAATGTCTATGAGGTGCCTGTATGCATGACCTGTCTAAGGAAACAGCAACCAGAAAGTACTATGCCAAACATTCATGTTCAGGGGCGAGTTGACAACTACAGGTGCCTGAGGGCAGTCAGATTTTATTCATTAGGACTGAAACAACTAATCAACATAATCAATTATAATTGATAATAGAAATAGTTGTCAACTATTTTCATTACTGATAAGTTGGTCAGCCGATTTGTTGGCCTGCATACAGAATGCATTACTTGTTTATATATCAGTATACACATTGCAGGACACATACATATCAGCAAGTGTCTGAGAACTTGTGAATGTATGAGGAGCAAGACATCATGGGACAGGTAGTCCTGGGCAGGAGAAGGAAGTGATTTAATGTGTTTCTATAGGCAGTAGTTTTTTTTTTTACCTTAATGCGTTCTATGCATTAAGGTAAAAAACCTTCTGTGACCAGCTCCCACCCTAGCCCCCTTGTATACTTAACCTGAGCCCCACCTCACTCTAGCCCTGTGCCTGGGAGCAGCAGCATTGCTCTCTCTCCTTCTCTCACAGGACTCAGATGCAGCATTGGCTCCTGCTGCTATTAATCACAGCCTGTGAGGAGGGAGCAGTCTGAGCTACACTGTGTGTTAACATTCCCATATCAAGTGGCTTGCTATGGGGCACTCTGAAGTCAGGAGGAGCCAGAAGCGCTGCCAGGGGACCTGACAAGAGGAGGATCGGAGCTTCTCTGTGCAAAATCATTGCACAAAGCAGTAAGTAGAACACTTTTGCTATTTAAAAAAACAAAATCTATTGTTACAATCACTTTAAGGGCTCTGTGCAGGGAAGGTCAGCATCTGAACCCAGAGAAGCTAAAGGCTGATAGACCTGAGGTAAGTTAAAGTGATACTAAAGTCTCTTTTTTTTTGTTTAAAAATAACAAACATGTTATACATACTTTGTGAAGTGGTTTTGCACAAAGCGTCCCATATCCTCTTCTTCTCGGGTTCCTCACCAGCCCTCATGGCCCCTCCCTCCTGCCGAGTGCCCCCACAGCAAGCAGCTTGCTATGGGGGCACCCGAGCTGAGCCACTGCTCTGTGTGTGTATTCGGCGCTGTCTCCTCTCACTCCTCATTGGCTCATTTACTTTGACAGCAGTGGGAGCCAATGGTGCCAATCAGGAAGGAAAGTCCCAGACTGCCGAGTCTCTCGTGCAACACTGTTGGATCGAGATGGGGCTCAGGTAAGTATTAGGGGGGCTGAGGGGGGCTGCTGCACACAGAAGGTTTTTTAGAATAGAATGCTTCTGCCTTTAGAACCACTTTAAGGCATTACAATTAAATTTAAAGTAAAAGTTTCTCAGTATTGTATGCTATATTTAAAATGATTATATCCATGCAAAAAAAAGTCTCAGCCTTTAGTACTACTTTAATATAAAAGATTTATATCCCCCACCCTTCATGTAGCTTCATGTATATGATATAAGTTACACTGTTTCACCATATAAATTAACCCCTTATAGTTGTAATTATCAGCTGTTTTTGTACTATAAAGGGGTTATTTTTTGTTTTTTCGGCCCCATCATAACAGGTGATACAAAAAGCATACTGCTGCTACCAAATGTCTAATGTCCTGTACACACGGTCGGACTTTGTTCGGACATTCCGACAACAAAATCCTAGGATTTTTTCCGACAGATGTTGGCTCAAACTTGTCTTGCATGCACACGGTCACACAAAGTTGTCAGAAAATCCGATCGTTCTGAACGTGGTGACGTAAAACACGTACGTCGGGACTATAAACGGGGCAGTGGCCAATAGCTTTCATCTCTTTATTTATTCTGAGCATGCGTGGCACTTTGTCCGTCAGATTTGTGTACACATGATCGGAATTTCCGACAACGGATTTTGTTGCCGGAAAGTTTAATATCCTGCTTTCAAACTTTGTGTGTCGGAAAATCCGATGGAAAATATGTGATGGAGCCTACACACGGTCGGAATTTCCGACAACAAGGTCCTATCACACATTTTCCGTCGGAAAATCCGACCGTGTGTACGGGGCATTAGTGACAGTAGGCGCAGGTAGCTTGTATCAAGTTACCTGCCTATGACAAGGGAGTTTGTAATATAATACAGTCCTATCCGAAAATCTACAAAACAGTGTTTAAGACCTTTCTTAAAATTTTTTTATTTAAAAAAAAAAAATGTGGGTCTCTGAGTCTCATAATATGTACCAGACTCAACCTCTAATAGTATATATTTCTTTTCCATAAAGGATACAATCAGCACAAACAAAATAGTGTGAAAATGATATTGCTAGCTGAACACTAGAAGATATTCACATCACCTCAAAGATAAGCCAAAAACATATAAAAGAGCAGCGTAATAACAGTAAATTTCAGTCCAAAGTGATTTAAAATAATCCAGAAAGTTCCAAGTAGAACCACAAAGCCCAGAGTGCAATGAATTCATCCACATGAAAAGAGCACTCCAGTGTCAGAGCACAGGTGACAGAGCCCTCCACCAACGAGTAAATTGCTCGCTCACCTCAACAGATGGACTCCTGAACTAAGTCAAAAAGGCCTGTCCCCCCTTAGTGGGAATATGGATACCAGCAAAGATCTTGTTACTCCGACACATTCCATGCAAATATGAATAAAGAAAAGCTAAGTGCCCTCTGCTTTGTTAAACTTTGACGTTATTAAGAATAGAGATTGCACACTCACAAAACGTCCAGCAATAAAAAGCTCAGATCAAAGCTCAATGATCGGTAACATGTTCATGTTACAGGATGGCAACAGGTAACGTCATCTGAACGTAGCTCCTCCCCCCTGTACGCATTACATCTGACAGGACTTCGTCAGGATTTCTTTTCTGTCTGGTATTCTCAGAGTGGATTAGATATTTTGCTCCCTAACCATATAGCTGGTTGTTTATATTTGCCACTGCATATAGACAGTGAAGACTAAATAGTATTTTTTTAAACTTTACATATTAACTAAGCTATACATTTTATAATGTATACATTTTAATATATATTTTGAGTTTTTTATCCAATTAATCGAAACAAAAATTGGCCTACAAATTGATTATGAAAATAACCGTTATGCCGCGTACACACGAGCGGAATGTCCGACAGAAAAGTCAGACGGAAGCTTTTCATCGTCTATTCCGATCGTGTGTATGCCTCATCGGACTTTTTTTTTAAAAAATTCTGACGGACCTAGAAATTGAACATGTTCTAAATAATTCTGACGGTACCAATTCCTATCGGGAAAACCGATCGTCTGTATGCTGTTCCGACGGACCGAAAACAACGCATGCTCTGAAGCAAGTACGAGATGGAAGTTAATGGCTACTCGCTATTGAACTTCCTTTTTCTAGTCCCGTCGTACGTGTTGTACGTCATCTCGTTCTGGACGGTCGGACTTTGGTGTGACCGTGTGTATGCAAGAACGCTTGAGCAGAATTGCGAGTTCCGTCGGAGAAACCTTCGGAGTTTATTCCGACGGCAAAACCGGTCGTGTGTACAGGGCATTAGTATCCATACATTCAACTTCCTTGAGGGCCTGTCGATATTTTACTGGGTACATAATACCAAGACAGATTAATTTAGAACACCAACACTGCAAGGAGTATGCTGACCACTGATGATCATCTAATGTATACAAATGCAATAAGTGCCAGATATATTGATGAGATGGTGAGGTTGGACACATCGGTCCCAATATTTACCCACGATTGTTGTCAAAAATAAATGTATGCAAACAAGTATGTACAAAATATATGTTTTGAACAATTTCCTAATAGAAATATTCTTTTTTTTAAATAAATTATATTTATGATACCTTATATAACATTTAAAGACACATGTTGCTAAGTATTCAATATTCTTGCTACTATTGCTATCAGCCTTGCCACCATTAGCCTTTTAGTGCATAGCGAATGAGTGTGACTTAGTTGGCATTGACAGGATGGAACCTTGAGAAACTGTAATACAGTATCTCACGTGTTTGTACAGAAAAAGAACCTGTGGGACTGCGATATATGTACAAGCTATTGTGTGATTCAATGTCACAATGAAAATCAAAACAAAAGAAAATATAGAGCACAATAGCATTTTTTTATAGGACCTTCCCCCTTAGCGGCTTATATTGAACTCTGATTAGCTACCTTTACAATTGGTTTCCTATAACCAATGCTGCACCTCTAATAATGGCTTCATTTATATCAGTGGTAGCATTTAATGTCTCCCTCATAAATATTGTGTTTTTCATGGTGGTCAGTGGTGCCAATAATGCCCTCCAATAACAAACCTCTTTTAGTATATTCATATTCAGTTCCAAGAGCCTGGCCTTGTAATTTTGTCATATGGAGTTCATTGCCAGCATCAAATAAAAATCCTACAGTTCCCCAACGTGTCCCTCACATTGAAAGTATCCCAAACATTAAGTGCTGCATATATTGATGGTGCTATATAAGTACCTGTAATAAATAATACATTTCTTTTGTAAAATAAAAACTGATCCATAGCTGGTACACAGCACTAAGCACGTTTGATTAGAATCAACACAAAGGAGCTCAGTGAACTGGAGTTTACCAATCTCCTACCACTCCCCAAATTGAACATGGATGCAAAGATCCACATCTCAGCCACTGAAATCACTTCTACTGCAAACAATTAAATTTGAAGACAAGCTCATGGCTGCTTTTGGCTGCAGTACAGTATGTATGATTGGCAGGCAAAGAAATGTTTAAGGTTAGACGGTAGTTGTATTTCTCTCATTCACAGAAATCTTATATTTTTAAATTGTGACATTGTGTGGGAAGAAGATCCCCCGCCCACTGTTACAATGGGGCTGGGGGTGCGAGGCTGCTTATTTATTAACATATGACATGTTACACCCTAAATACTGGTGTAACATGCAACATGTTATGAAAGGTGAGCTTATGCTTTAAGCTGGGCATAAATGGGTCTGTTTTTTTCAATCAATCGTAAAAAATAAACCGATTAACCCATCCACACAAGCGAGGTGGATAGAGGAATCCTCCTGCTGTGCCATATTTTGACAGCGGGGACTCCTCTGCTGTCAGAATACATGGATATGCTGCAGCGCTGATCTAAAAAAAAATTCTGACCTATGTCCAGCTTTACCTAAACACACACTTGTGTGCATTAAATGTTGATTCATTAGCACACTGGGCCTCCATAAACATTCACATTAAAATGGACACATACAACATGCATAGGGATGATGAATGTCTTATTGTAAAATACAATATAAAAGCTGGTTCAGCAACTTTGCTTTCAATGTATTCAATGGTATATATATCAAAAGTTAAAAGCTCTGTTAAACTAAAACTGGGGAGTACAGTTTGCAAAGGGGTCTTGATGCAGTAGTGTGGCTTCCTATAGATTAAAAAATGTATGTAAAAAATGTTTTTTAATGCAAGTGGTTGAAAGAGTTTAGACTTTGCTTTTTGTGCAGACTAGCTGGTAAGTGTTCTAAGAACACCTCTAAGAAGTTTATATTGTGTTGTTCTGTGGACTGTCCTGCCCGAGTACTTCTTTCTTTTGTTAGTTATAAAATAATATGAGCAGATACCATTTTTACTTTGAATGTCTCACATTGTCAAAGCTTTTATTATTTAAATGTATTTACAAATGATCCGCTAAATTTGCTCAGCTTATGCACCGGTCTTCTGAACCCCTTCTTAAGCTAAAGCAACTGTGAAATCTCTAAACAAATGTTTTCTGCAAATACAGTAAAACTGTTTACATGAGGACTTTCGAGCCTACCAAACTAAAGCCACAAATATTCATATTGAGACATAATCAATCCACAAAACAAAGACTTAAGGTGTTAGACCATGAACGTCTTCACTCCAGAACAAATTGGAAAAGGATTACAGAACATCCGTACAACATGTGTCTATTTTCCTATGAAATGAATTGCATTCTCATAAGGTGGCAGTTTGACTAATAAGCAAAGGTATTTGCTGGAGGCAGCACATTTTTCCCATTAGTAATGCTTTTGCTCATCCTAATTATTCTCGGGAGCTCTGCGACATGCTATTTAATCATGTGAGCAGAGATAAAGAGAATATAAAATGAAGCAGAAAATGGAGAAATAATAAAGGTTCCTTAACTAAGCTATCTCCATTCTTAAGAATTGTGAAGACCTTTCTCGCTGCCGTGAGCTAATGCACTCAGTGGAGAATAATATGTTCCTTAAACTAGCTGAACTGCAAACAGCTTGACAAATTCACTGCTGCAGGACTTTCAAACACTTCTATAAAACCATCGCTACCTTACGCAGCAGTATTTTTATGGATTTTACTGTTTAAAACAATACAGCTTTTCTTGTCGCACTAGCCAGAGGGTTCTGGGGATGAAATTTTATGTGAAAATTTATTTCCGCAAGTGCTGACCAAACACTTGTTCTCCTTATTGTTTATTATAGAATACCTTTGTAACAGGTAAATAAGTTAGCATAACTTTACATAAGTTGCTTACCGTATTAAGGGAAGACAGAAGTAAAACTTCATCTGATATTTATCTAGAAACACATTGCTTGAAGCACAGCAGCACAAGTGAAGGCATTTTGGAGCTAATAACTCTTTTCCCCAAAATCTACTAAAATACCAAGGCAGTGTATGACTGTGCTTACATCATGGTAATTATTAATTGAAAAAAAGGAATAGTTTATTATGCTGCACAAAAACATACCACTGCAAAGATCTGAGAAGTCTTCAAAGTTTATACCAATCCTATATTTGTTCAAACTTAAAGTGTATGTATGTCTGGGCAAAAAAAAAAAAATGAACACATATCCATTTCCCATATAGCCATATATTAACTCTTTGGAAATGCTGCAAGTACAGAAAAATACATATTTGCAGAAATCCAGTGAGCTCCTGAATTTTTTTCAGAACTTTTGTTTTTAGCTGAGAAAGCACTGCTTCTGCTACCCAAATACCAAGCAGCATTATCAACCATGACCAGTTCTCCCCATGGATTACAGACCAACCCTCCTCTTTTCCAAACATGAAGGTAAAGTGTTCTACAGTCCAGCATAGGTCAACTGGACAGGGCTGTGAACACAGAGTCTTTACAGCAAAGAAAAAAACTAGAAAAAAGTGTGACAAGAGGTATGCTTTAAAAATAATGGGAAGGAAGAAACAAAAGAATGTTATTTGTCAGGTTTAGAAGATCAGTAAATTTGCATAATAGTATTTCTCTCTTTATGGTTACTCTAAAATATTGCATACAAATACATTTTTTTAATTCATTATTTAGAATTTTCCAAATTTTCTAACACAATGAGAGGCAAATACGTCAGTCACACATTAAAAGTACATACCGGTAAATCAAAAGTAATAACATAGTGCAAGTTCCCAGGTAGGTAACATCATAAGAAGATAGAATGGTCGAGGCCCTGAAGACAGGCTCGGCCTCACCCCTAACTAGTATCATTGTCAGGTAGTAAGATTCCTGGGGAAGCATCAGTGTGCATCCTGACATAGAAGAGGTTCCATGTAAAACATTGGAGATCAAGATCAAGATTAAGAAAGGAAAGCACAAAGAGGATAAAGAGAGGAAAAAAACTCCAGGGTCATGCCCCTACATCGTACTTAGGAGGGTGCAATACTCTGTTGTGGTTTGAAAATGTTTTGTGGAACCACTCTTCTATATTTTTTATGTCCTCCATCAGGTTTTCCATAGTTTTGATTTTATTGACTTTACTTATCCAGAGGCCAATTGAGGGGTCGGAGGTCTTTTTCCAGCATAGTGGAATGCAAGCTATTGCCGTGTTGAAGAGATGTATCAGTGGGGACTTCTTATAACATTTTATGGGCATTGGGGTCAAATGGAGAAAAAAAGCGACAGGGCCCCTCCCCAACTGAACAGCATGTTTTCTGTATTCTTCTAGAAATAGAGGAATTGTGGACAAGCTGTAAAATCCTCTGTCATTGTTGTTCTGAGAAGGTCATATTCAGGTCTTGTTCCCAGCATGTTAAAAATTGGGGAACAAATTGATCAGGAGGCTGTGATAGAAGCTTATATGAGAAGAACAGGTCATGTCAAACAAATGAAGGACCCAGGCATATTTGTTCAAAAGCAGAGGGAGTGGATGGAGGGATGGGGTCCTTAAATATTTGAATAAGGAAATGTCTCAATTGCATGGCTTGCCACAGCAGTAGAGGGGGGTCAGACATATGTTGAATTTCCAATATAAGCTTAACACCAGCTGACATCTTGAAATTTTGAAACCGAGAATTGCCTGAAACTTTTAGGTGAAGATAAGTTTTGTTCACTAGGCCTGGGGCAAATTTAGGGTGACCAATAATTGGGGTCAAGCCTGATGGGCATGAGTCCCGAAGGATATGTTTCCTATTTCAAGAAAACACGTCAAGTGTAACCCCAATCAAGGGGTGAAGTCTGACCTGAGGGGGCAGGTCATCTAGAATACACGGGGGCATTTTTTCTTCTGACAATACTTATACCAGTCAAGAACTTATGGCATGTGCACTGCTCTAAAATAATTGAATGCAATTCCAATACTGCCTCATATTTTAGGCTGTGACAGAGAGAGTCACTCAAGAGATGGCACTTATAGGACCATAGAAATTGGCTAAATTCTGTACGTACTTGCTTGAGAAAATGTCTCAGGATACAAATAGAAACAGCTTGTAAATAAGTCTTGGGAGGACATTCATCTTGAGAATGCTGCTTCTCCGAAACGAAGAGAAGGATATTTTGTCCTAATTACATAGATCATGTCTGATTTTAGTCAGAACATTTACCAAGAATATAGATTCAACCATTGGGTAAGGTTAACCCCAAAATATTTAATATGGATTGGGACCCATCACATATAAATATTTTAAAATTACCACTTTAGCTCTAGGGTTACTAAAATAGCCTGCTGTCTAAAGAACTCAACAGCTCAACATACAACTGAATGAGAGAGGAGTGATTATCCTCTAACCATCTGCCCTCTGTCACCCCATCACCATGCTAAAGGATCAAAAAATTTTTTTATCAGCAAGTGAGTCTGAAGGAAAGCAGTTTCTGCTCTGCTGACTATGCTCTGTAAAATGGTTGCCCCTGCTTTAAATTCTTAGTTTAATGATTAACCCTGCTTTAATGAGATATATAGATATAGATAGATATCTATATCTATATAGATATAGATATCCACCTATATCTACGGTAAATAGATATATACAGTCATACTGTATATACTGTCACAAAAGTGAGTACACCCCTCACATTTTTGTAAATATTTTAGTATATCCTTTTGTAAATATTTTATTATATCTTTTCATGTGACAACACTGAAAATGTGACACTTTGCTACAATGTAAAGTAGTGAGTGTTACAGCTTGTATAACAGTGTCAATTTGCTGTCCCCTCAAAACTCAAAATAACTCAACACGCAGCCATTATTGTCTAAACCGCTAGCAACAAAATTGAGTACACCACTAAGTTAAAATGTCCAAATTGGGCACAAAGTGTCAATATTTTGTGTGGCCACCATTATTTTCCAGCACTGCCTTAACCCTCTTGGGCATGGAGTTCACCAGAGCTTCACAGGTTGCCACTGGAGTACTCTTCTACTCCTCCATGACAAAATCATGGAGCTGGTGGATGTTAGAGAGCTTGCACCTTCTGTTTGAGGATGCCCCACAGATGCTCAATAGGGTTTAGGTCTGGAGACATGCTTGGCCAGTCTATCACCTTTACCCTCAGCTTCTTTAGCAAGGCAGTGGTCATCTTGGAGATGTGTTTGGGGTTGTTATGTTGTAATACTGCCCTGCGACCCAGTCTCTGAAAGGAGGAATCATGCTCTGCTTCAGTATGTCACAGTACATGTTGGCATTCATTGTTCCCTCAATGAACTGTAGCTCCCCAGTGTTGGCAGCACTCATGCAGCCCCAGACCATGACACTCCCACCACCATGCTTGACTGTAGGCAAGACACACTTGTCTTTGTACTCCTCACCTGGTCGACCCACACACGCTTGTCACCATCTGAACCAAATAAGTTCATTTTGGTCTCATCAGACCACAGGACATGGTTCTAGTAATCCATGTACTTAGTCTGCTTGTCTTCAGCAAACTGTTTGTGGGCCTTCTTGTGCGACATCTTTAGAAGAGGCTTCCTTCTGGGACGACAGCCATGCAGACCAATTTAAAGCAGTGTGTGGCGTATGGTTTGAGCACTGACAGGCTGACCCCCCTCCCCTTCAACCTCTGCAGCAATGCTGGCAGCACTAATATGTTTATTTCCCAAAGACAACCTCTGGATATGACGCTGAGCATGTAAACTCAACTTCTTTGGTCGACCATGGCGCGGTCTGTTCTGAGTGGAACCTGTCCTCTTAAACCACTGTATGGTCTTTGCGACTGTGCTGAAGCTCAGTTTCAGGGTCTTGGCAATCTTCTTATAGCCTAGGCCATCTTTATGTAGAGCAACAATTCTTCTTTTTTTTTTCAGATCCTCAGAAAGTTCTTTGCCATGAGGTGCCATGTTGAACTTCCAGTGACCAGTATGAGAGAGTGAGAGCGATAACACCAAATTTAACACACCTGCTCCCCGTTCACACCGAGACCTTGTAACACTAACGAGTCACATGACACCGGGGAGGGAAAATGGCTAATTGGGCCCAATTTGGACTTTTTCACTTAGGGGAGAGCAAATTTACACTGTTATACAAGCTGTACACTCACTACTTTACAATGTAGCAAAGTGTCATTTCTTCAGTGTTGTCACATGAAAAGATATAATAAAATATTTACAAAAATGTGAGGGTTGTACTCAGTTTTGTGAGATACTGTATATATATATATATCTGTATAGATATAGTGAGGAAAAAAAATTATTTGATCCCCTGCAGATTTTGTAAGTTTCCCCACTTACAAAGAAATGAAGGGTCTATAATTTTTATTATAGGTATATTTTAAATGATAGAGACAGAATATAAACCAAAAATTCTGAAAAATACATGATGCAAATGTTAGAAATTGAGTTGCAGTTCAGTACTGTAGTTAGTAAAATAAGTATTTGATTCCCTACTAACCAACAATAATTCTGGCTTCCACAGACTGGCTACAGTATGTGCTCATGTGGTACACAGATTAATCCTGTCAATTTGAGAAGGTGCTCCTAACGACAACTCATTATGTGTATAAAAGTCACCTGTCCACAGAATCTTTCTTACATTCAAACCCACCATCATGGGCAAGACCAAAGAGCTGTCAAAGGACATCAGGGACAAGATTGTAGACCAGCACAAGGCTGGAATGGGCTACAAGACTATCAGAAAGAATCTTGGTGAGAAGGAGACAACTGTTGGAGTGATTATTTGCAAATGGAAGGAATACAAAATAACCAATAATCACTCTCAGTCTGGAGCTCTATGCAACATTTCACCTCATGGGTTAAGGATGATCATGAGAAAAGTGAGAGATCAGCCCAGAACTACACGGGAGGAGCTTGTGAATGATCTCAAGGCAGTTGGGACCACAGTCACCAAACAAACCATTGGTAACACAATACGCCACCATGGATTGAAATCCCTCAACATTCCCCGCCCTCAAGAAGGCACATGTACAGGCCCATCTAAAGTTTACCAATGAACATCTAAATGATTGAGAGAAGGATTGGGAGGAAGTACTGTGGTCAGATGAGACCAATATTGAGCTCTTTGGCATTAACTTGACTCGCTGTGTTTGGAGAAAGAAAAATGCTGACTATGACCCTAAGAACACCATCCCTACAGACAAGCACAGAGATGGAAACATAATGCTTTGGGGCTGTTTCTCTAATAAAAGTGCAGGCCTATACATATACATACACACACACTATATTGTCAAAAGTATTGGGGTACCTGCCACGCACATGAACTTTAATGGCATCCCAGTCTTAGTCCATAGGGTTCAATATTGAGTGTCCCCCCCCCCCTGCAGCTATAACAGCTTCAACTCTTCTGGGAAGGTTGTCCACAAGGTTTAGGAGTGTATATATGGGAATGTTTGACCATTCTTCCAGAAGCACATTTGTGAGGTCAGGCACTGATGCTGGACAAGAAGGCCTGGCTCGCAGTCTCCACTCTAATTCATCCCTAAGGTGTTCTATCGGGTTGAGGTCAGGACTCTGTGCAGACCAGTCAAGTTCCTCCACCCCAAACTCGCTCACCAATGTCTTTATAGTCCTTGTTTTGTGCACTGATGCGCAGTCATGTTGGAACAGGAAGGGGCCATCCCCAAACTGTTCCCACAAAGTTGGGAGCATGAAATTGTCCAAAATGTCTTGGTATGCTGATGTCTTTAAGAGTTCCCTTCACTGGAACTAAGGGGCCAAGCCCAACCCTTGAAGAACAACCCTACACCCTAATCCCCCCTCCACCAAATAATTTGGACCTGTGCACAAAGCAAGGTCCATAAAAACATGGATGAGCGAGTTTGGGGTGGAGGAACTTGACTGGACTGCACCTCAACCCAATAGAACACCTTTGAGATGAATTAGAGCGGAGACTGCAAGCCAGGCCTTTTCATCCAACATCAGTGCCTGACCTCACAAATGCTCTTCTGGAAGAATGGTCAAACATTCCCATAGACACACTCCTAAACCTTGTGGACAGCCTTCTCAGAAAAGTAGAAGCTTTTCTGGGAAGGCTGTCCGGGAGCCAATTTCCCGCAGTATGTCAGCTGGTTGGCAAGTAGTTCATTCCATCATCTAATCATGCAAGGAAGAAAATATACATTTTTTAAACTACCCTTGCAGGTCATTGGACATTCTTTGTAAGGTTAATTTACACCACATTCACCAAGCTAAGTGAAAATTTCCTTGCAGAGAGGACCTGCTCTTCTCCTTTAGTAATTTACCCTCATAGACTTCTATTGCAGTGACTAATTCCATTTAGGTAATGTCAAGGACCTGTCTCAGATTGTACAGTAACTAGAAGCAATAGGCAAACACTATGGCTGTGTACCCATGTGTGTTTTGGGAAAGCTATTTCTCAGAAATTACAGCACAGAGTTTAACTGTAATAGCACTTAGCCCCACTGTCCTTTCTAACAGCAAATTCCGGCCTTCTATTTTAAAAGGATAGTGGATAAAACCTTTAAATATTTTACATGTATTTTCATGAGCTCGGAATGAAGGAGTAATGTGACCACAAACCAGAGGAATAGAGATGCAGCAAGATATCTATCACGAATGAAGGCCACAACTAAATTAAAGCCATTCAGATTACAGGCCGCGTTCCCTGATTACGTTTAAAAATAGCATTTTAATATTTTGCCTGAGGTGTACACTTAATATAGTTACATAGTTAATAAAGTGGAAACAAGACTAATGTCCATCAAATTTGACCTCTCATAACTCCTCCAGCTTCATGGTTATGGTATAAACAGTAATGTTCAGGGTGCAGTAACCCCAAGCTGTAAAGATCATCTTTCATAAGTCTGGCTAACATTAAACTGTCAAAACCTAAAAATGTAATGACTAATATATATATAAAAAAAAAAAAATGTATTGCTCTTTATAATAGGTATTAAAGCAGTAATTCAGGCATACAGCTTAATATACTAATGAAACACATACTATATGTGAACTGTTTTATATTCCAGAGGATCTGAAATCCTCTTCAGCCTGTTTGGTCCAGGTACCCCTGCCACACTACACAGCCAGGTCCTGGACCTCCACTGCAGTCTACTTTGCAGTCAGCAAATCCTCCAGAATCTACTTCTGTCTGTGTTATAAAGCAGCAAAAGCATACTGGCAAGGGGGGTTATTTACTAAAGGCAAATCCACTTTGCACTGCAAGTGCACTTGGAAGTGCAGTCGCTGTAGATCTTAGGGGGACATGCAAGGAAAATAAAAAACTGAATTTTTGTTTGTACATGATTGGATGATAAAATCAGCAGAGCCTCCCCTCATTTCAGATCTTTCCCTCAGATCTAAAGCGACTGCACTTCCAAGTGCACTTGCAGTGCACTTGTAGTGCAAAGTGGATTTGCCTTTAGTAAATCAGCCCCAAGGCCTCCAGCACCTTCCCCCTGTTAAGGCATGTACACACGATAGGATTTCCCGGCAACAAGCTCACATCCAACATTTGTTGTCGCAAAATCCTATCGTGTGTACGGTCCATAACCATTTTTACAGGCAGCACTGAGCAACGTAGTTGAGCCCTGATTGAACCAGGGTGATCCTTCCTCTTCCAGTGTGAATACTGTTGTACAAGGAATTTACAACTTGACCCCCGCAAGATTTACCCCCCCCCTTAATGACCAGGCCATTTTTTGCGATAGGGCACTGCTTTACTTTAACTGACAATTACATGGCTGTGCGACGCTGTACCCAAATAAATTGTATGTCTTTTTTTTCCCCACAAACAGAGCTTCTTTTAGTGGTATTTGATCACCTCTGTGGTTTTTATATTTTTTGCACTATAAACGACTGACGATTTTGAAAAAAAAAAAACAATATTTTTTTACATTCTGCTATAAAACACATCCAATAAAAAAATTGAAACAATCTAATTTCTTCAAAAATGTAGGCCATCATGTATTCTGCTACATATTTTTGGTAAAAAAATCCCAAGAAGCGTGTATTGATTGGTTTGCACAAAAATGATAGTGTCTACAAACTATGGGATATTTTTATTTATTTATTTATTTTACTAGTAATGGTGGCGATCAGCGACTTATAGACTGCTATATTGCGGCGGTCATTTAGACACTGACACTTTCGACACTTTTTAGGGACCAGTGACACTAATACAGTGATCAGTGCTAAAAAATTGGCACTGTCACTATACTAATGACACTGGCTGGGAAAGGGTGATCAAAGGGTTAATTGTGTGCTTAACCAGTGTTTTACTACAGTGTGGGAGATGCTTTTACTAGGGGAAGACATGGATCCATGCCCCTGCTTTGCAGAGACACAGGATCAATGCCTTCCCTGCTATCAGAACGGCTATCTGCCTTGTTTACAGACCAACGTTCTGTCTCTCTGCTGGATGTTCAGCGTTTGTCCGCAGACATTGAGTTCTGATGATTACACACAGCAGGAACAAGCCGCCAGCTGCGTGCATGTGCGCCCCCTACCTGGGGATGTCAGATCACGTATAGAGCGCAGAGATGCCGCCCTGTAGAAATAAAACTGCTATAGGGCGGACCTTAAAGGAAGCTGACACCAGGACATGTTTAAGTACCTATGCTGTTTATATGCAAAAATACATTTAATCATTTTCTAATGAACACATGGTGTTTTAATACCTTTGTGAGGTTCAACTTTAAATAACGAACATCTGATTACTATCCTGTAGAATTTCCTCCCATATCCTTTGCCATTTGAAATATAATTATTTATTGACAGTAAAAGTATGAAGGAAGTATGTTGCTCCTGGTCTTGAAATAACTATAGAGCTTTCAGCATGTGCCTACTGGGAAATGTCACTAGGAGTACACCCAGATTCAGTTTTCAAGGTTATGGAACATTTCTTCTATCAAAACTAAAAGTTTGAATCTTGTATCAAAAGGAAATCAGCTACAGGAAAAAAAAATGAGCTTTCTACAAAAAAACAGCCACAGGTTGACTTTTTTTTTTTTTTTACATGAAAGCAAAATGTAAATGCTCAAGGGCCTTAGATAATATTACTTTACCACAATTTTACCACAAAATTAAAAAAAAAAAATACAGAAAAGATTGCTTTGAGGAGTATATTAAAAAGAAAATCCCGTTATGTAAAAAAAAAAAAAACTAAAAGGAGAATTAAAAAAAAAAAGAAGCTTATCTTGAAACAAAACATTTTAAGACGTTAAAAAAGGTTTGTAAGAACTTGTTCACCCAGGCTTGACACTCTACTAACAATGATGTAGTAATTAGCGCCACCTTGAACCCAGGCACCAGACACTGACCAGGGGGGCGAGATGGGAACCCTTACCATGGAAGAAATAATTAGAAATGACATATGTCGCCCATAGTCCAGCCTGGTCTTGTGACTTACAAAATATGCTAATATTTCAGTGCAATAAATGTAGTACACTAAACTCGCACATCAAATAGGCAAATATAATCTGTATTTACAATTAGTACAGATAAGGATGATGATTGCAGGCAAAGCAGAACGGTGTTCTTCCTTTATTATTCCTTAATCAAATATTTATCAAATGTAGGCTGTACCTGTTTTTTTTTCCTATATGCTTGGAAAGCATACCATTCTGCATGCAAATGTACTCTATTGTATTTTCACATTTGTTGCCTAGTTGGCCAGTCATCCAGCTCACTGATAGCTATTGTCACTCATTTAGCTGCTGTGTGGCTTTATACTCCTTTCAGCTGTGTTTGTTACTGACTGCTGTCGTTTTCTAGACACTGGAAAGTAAAATGATTTATAAAATTGGCTGCTTCAAATAAATTCAATGTCACAGAGAGCCTATTATTAAGATGTTGTGGGTTACACTGACTCATAGCCCTTACAATGCTGTACTGGTGGTCAATAACCTACAGGGTTACTACACCCACTTCCAAATGAATTAAACAAGGGACAGAAACCTCTGCTTATACAAAGCACATGAGTCCAGTGCTAGAGTGGAAAGACACACAAATTAAAAAATGCATTGCTTACCACAGCTCACTGTTATCAGAACACCACACCTTGAAAGCCCATAAAGTCAGCTGCTTTTACACCCTAGCGTTAAAGCGATACTAAGGCTACTTTCACACTGAAACGTTGCGGGCGCTGGCAGGAAAACGGCGCTATATTTAGCGGCGCTTTACCGTCGTTTTAGCAGTGCTATTCGGCCGCTAGCGGGGCAGTTTTAACCCCTGCTAGCGGCCAAAAAAGGGTTTTAAGCCACACAGCGGCGCTTTGCAGGCGGGTTTGGAGCGCTGCCCTATTGTTTTCAATGGGAAGGGGCGCTTTAGAAGCGGTAAATACACCGCTCCTACAGCGCTGCAAATTTGTGGCTTGCAGGACTTTTTAGACCGCCCTGAAAGCGCACCGCTCCAGTGTGAAAGCCCTCAGGGCTTTCACATTGGAGTGCATTGAGCGGCTCTTTCAGGGCGCTTTCAGAATGCCTCAGTGTGAAAGGGGCCTAAAGGTTATTTTATTTTTTTAACCACTTGACCTCCAGAAGATGGGTCCATGACCAGGCCATTTTGTGCGAAATGGCAATTGTGTGATGCCCTTTTTTCCAACAAATAGAGCTTTCTTTTGGTTCTATTTAATCACCATTGTGGTTTTTATT
Organism: Lithobates clamitans; assembly: GCA_037952925.1. Lineage (NCBI taxonomy): Eukaryota > Metazoa > Chordata > Amphibia > Anura > Ranidae > Lithobates > Lithobates clamitans. Next base: position 5,352,375 of record JBBGZY010000787.1, on the reverse strand, counting down.
TTTTGCGCTATAAACTAAAAAAAGACAGACATTTTTGACATTTTTTTTTTACCTTTTGCAATAAAACATACACAATAAAAAAGAAAAGATCTAATTTCTTAATCAATTTAGGCCAATATGTGCTCTTTTTGGTAAAAATCCCATTCAGCGTATATTGATTGGTTTGCACAAAAGTTATAGCGTCTACAAACTATGGGATCATTTTTTTTTTACTAGTAATGGTGGCAATCAGTGACTTTTAGCGAGGCTGTAATATTGCGGCGGACAATCAGGGACACTAACTGACACTTTTTGGGGACCAGTGACACTAATACAGCGACCACTACTAAAAATATGTACTGTCACTGTACTAATACCACTGGCTGGGAAGGGATTAAATATCAGGTGCGATCAAAGGGTTAACTGTATGCCTAACCAATGTTTTCTCACTGTGTGGGAGGTGCTTTAACTAGTGGAAGCCATTAATCCATGTTCCTGCTTAGCAGGAACACAGGATCAATGCCTTCCCTACTGACAGAACGGCAATCTGCCTTGTTTACATAGGCAGAATGCTGTTCTGGCTCTCTGCCTAATGATCATCCGGTGGACATTGAGTCTGCAGTACCCACAGATCAGCTCTTGCTTGTCTAATCACAACAGGAGCAGGTCGCTCGCGATCAGTGTTGGCCCGTGCATTGTGGGCGCACAGACGCTGCACCCCTATCCCTGCCGCCGCCTCCTTATCCATGCGCCCGGCCCCTTTCAGGATGCATGGATTGCTATGGGGGTGGGGGGGTGTATTTTTATTTAATCACCTGATTAGAGCCAGAGGATCTAAAAAAGGGTGGGCTCGGGGCGCAGAGAGTGCGCCCTTTTCCCACCCAATTGTGTGACCATAGCGAATACATTTTCACTATTTTCGCACCACACTGCCTCCCCACCAATCAGGAGGTAAAACAGTGAGACCTGCTTCCCGATTGGCCAAATCGCCAGGCTATGCTATTGGATGCCCTGGCACTTTGACGGAAGAGGAGACCCATAGCAGAGCAAGCCTGAGGAGCGGACTACTCCACTGCCGCTGCTGCCTGCTGCCCACTGAAGGAGACACAGCAGGAGGTGAGGACACCACAGCCCGGTAAGTGCCGGACCTCCCGCTGAGAACGGGGAGGTGCTGTCAGTGTGTCCTGCGAGCCCCGAACATGGGGGGGGTGCTATCAGTGTGTCCCGCAAACCCGGGGGGTTGGCTGGTGGTGCTGTCAGCGTGTCCTGTGAGCCCCGAGGTGGGGGGGTGCTATGGTGTACCACAAACCCTGTGGGGGAGGGGGGGATTGCTGTCAGTGTGTTATTGTGTCCTCCACCAGTGTGGCGGTGCAGACAGTGTGCTGCAAGATCAGTATATATTTGCTGCTGATCTATATACCCTATCTGTGATGTTGCTGATCTATATAGCCTTTATGTGATGCTGCTGATCTATATACCCCTTATGTGATGCTGCTGATCTATATACCCTTTATGTGATGCCACTGATCTATATACCCTTTATGTGATGCCACTGATCTATATACCCCTTATGTGATGCTGATCTATATACCCTTTATGCGATGCTGCTGATCTATATAACCTTTTATGTGATGCTGATCTATATACCCTTTATGTGATGTTGCTGATCTTTATACCCTTTATGTGATGCTGCTGCTCTATATACCCTATCTGTGATGCTGCTGATCTATATACCCTTTATATGATGCTGATCTATATACCCTTTATGTGATGCTGATCTATATACCCTTTACGTGATGCTGCTGATCTATATACCCTTTACTGTATGTGATGCTGCTGCTCTATATACCCTATCTGTGATGCTGCTAATCTATATACCCTTTATGTGATGCTGATCTATATACCCTTTATGTGATGCTGCTGATCTATATACCCTTTATGTGATGCTGATCTATATACCCTTTATGTGATGCTGCTGATCTATATACCCTTTATGTGATGCTGATCTACATACCGTATCTGTAATGCTGATCTATATACCCTGATCTGTGAGGCTGAGCTATATACTCTGTCCTGTTATGCTGGGGCTGTATACTCTGTCCTGTGAAGCTGAGCTGTATACTCCTGACACTATATGGGTGGAATACAGGGAACGGAGTGGGTGGATTGTATAAGGGGTGGGGTTTATGGGTGAAGGCACCACCCAGAGGAAGTGCTGCCCTTCGGTGGTGGATGTTCACGTTTGGGTGATTGCTACATGGTTTAGTATTACTGCCATCCATACCACTGTGAGTGCATCAATATTCTTTCTTTTTTTCCTTACTGGACTTTTCAACAATAGTTTTTATTAGCCAAATTGCACTTTACCGTTTATATTAAGTTATACACTTGTCAGATGTACTAAATGTTTTTTACTTCATTGCTTTTTTATCCCAACTACTACTGCAATACATCTTTCTATAGTAATGTTCATTTACAATTCAATGTTTTTCTATAAAGATTTACATATTTGATTATTATAGGTTTACTATTTTCTTGGTAACATTTTTTTTTATAATACAGCTATGCAGCAAAAGGTTAATGTTTTGCAACAGGGTCTTATCTGTGTTTTATCTACTTTACAGAGGCCTCTGCAGATTGATGCAATTTTGCTTGTGCGGTCTCAACCCTTGGCTGTATACTTTCAGGAGGATGTCAACTAGGTTGATCTTCAAGATTAGACAAGAACAGTGTCAGAAGAGATTGTTCCCCTGTAGAACAGAAGTTGAATCTTGCTAAGCTGCCCAAGCTTTGCAGAAGAGAGAGGTAATACAATCAATCACTTTATTTATTCAAGTTAGCGTGAATGTAGATGGAGTTAACACCACTGAACACACATATGAGTATGTGATAGAAGCAGGGTACAGTTCGCAGTAAGAACAAGTGACACGTAAATAAACAAGGCATGGATATGGCAGACTACACAAAGATGATAAGTCTTGGGGGATCTTTGGTACTAGATGACTAAACATCAGCATAAAGCAGATTATTGAACGTTTCAAGGGAAAAGAATAAAGACTATTGTGTTTTCATGTTCTATTCATCTTTATTAAAAACAAAATACAAAGCTGACAAAAAAGTGCCTCCTGAGGATCTAAAAACTGTGGGGAGCACAAGATTTAAATGCTACACACTGACTATTAGCTAGTTTCATCAGGCTGTGTTTCTTAAAACAAATTCAAACCAGGCATTTATATTAAGATAGGCTTAGATATAGGCACTCATTATTTCAAGAAAGCTGAAAAAGGCATGCAAAATCCAATAATGATTTAATGTCTAAACAACTGTGTAAAACACAGACTTCCTGCACACAAGCCACCATAATACGCCATGCAATATTAAGTCAACTGTGTCTTGCATAGTTTGTTAAATGATTGCGTAACAAATGAAAAGAATCTGTTTTTCAGGTATCTGTGAAAAAAAATCATTCTAATAAGTGTTTAAGTAATTATTTTATGCATGTAAAAACAATGCGTTATTTTAAATGGTGTATCCTCTGGTTGTCTGAGCTTTAAACGTGGTCATTAAACAACTAGCATAGTGACATCTGCACAACTAGTTCTCCAAGAAGATAGTATAATCCCAAGGGTCATCTTGCAATGATTCATTCAGAACTTTACATATTATAGGAAGACAATGACTACAATCAAGGCCCAAAGCAGTGACACACAGTATTAAAATAGGGAATTTGGGGGGGGGGGGGGGGGTTGGAGGCGGACCTAAAACAATGTGGCTAAGTAAGTCACAAAGGGGCTTCTGAGAGAGAACAATCTTTGGTCCTCCATTCAACTTTTTCTCAAGTATGAAAGCTTATTAAAGACGGCCATAGAGGAGACAAATCTCAGCCGGTTCAACAGGAACCAAAATTCAAACCATGTATGGGCAAGTTAATCGATCAATCAACTTGGGTAGAACCAGCCTGCCAAATTTTACATGTGATTATTGCTAGTGGCTTTTATAGCGCCTAGCAATAATTAATGTGTTTTCCTGGCGAGAGAACACAATGGCTCCACATGAGGGATTCCCCTGTCAACACTATCTGTATTGATGGGGAATCGAGTGAATTTTTTTCCTGCAACCCATAATTGCAGGAAAGAAATTTGCTTTGTCTATGGCTGGCCTTAGTGAGTATATTGTCAAGTCGATAGATAGATAGATAGATAGATAGATAGATAGATAGATAGATAGATAGATAGATAGATAGATAGATAGATAGATAGATAGATAGATAGATAGATAGCCTGGAAAAAGTATTCATACCCCTTGACATTTTCTAAATGTTGTCATGTTACAACCAAAAATGTAAATGTATTTTATTGGGATTTTATGTGATAGACCAACACAAAGTGGCACATAATTGTGAAGTGGAAGGAAACAGATAAATGGTTTTCAACATTTTTTACAAATAAATATCTGAAAAGTGTGGCGTGCATTTGTATTCAGCCCCTTTACTCTGATAACCCTAACTAAAATCTAGTGGAACCAATTGCCTTCAGAAGTCACCTAATTCGTAAATAGAGTCCACCTGTGTGTAATTCAATATCAGTATGAATACAGCCACAGCTCACATGGGAGAATCTGTCCACAGGACAACTATTAGTTGTGCACTGCACAAATCTGGCCTTTATGGAAGTGTAGCATGAAGAAAGCCATTGTTGAAAGAAAGCCATAAGAAGTCCCATTTGCAGTTTGCGAGAAGCAATGTGGGGGACACAACAAACGTATAAGAAGGTGCTCTGGTCAGATGAGAGCAAAATTGAATTTTTAGGCCTAAAAGCAAAACGCTATGTGTGGCGGAAAACTAACACTGCACATCACCCTGAACACACCATCCCCACCGTTAAACATGGTGGTGGCAGCATTATGTTGTGGAGATACTTTTCTTCAGCAGGGACAGGGAAGCTGGTTAGTTGATGAGAAGATAAATGGAGCCAAATACACAGCAATCTTATGAAAAACCTGTTAAGAGTCTGCAAAAGACTTGAGACTGGGGCAGAGGTTCACCTTCCAGCAGGACAACGACCCTAAACATACAGCTAGAGCTACAATGGAATGGTTTAGATCAAAGCATATTCATGTGTTAGAATGGCCCAAGTCCAGACCTAAATCCAATTGAGAACCTGTAGCAAGACTTGAAATTTGCTGTTCACAGACGCTCTTCATCCAATCTGACAGAGCTTGAGCTAATTTGCAAAGAAGAATGGGCAAAAATTTCACTCTCTAGATGTACAAAGCTGGTAGAGACATCCCCCAAAGGACTTGCAGCTGTAATTTCAGCGAAAGGTGGTTATACAAAGTATTGACTCAGGGGGGCTGAATACAAATGCACGCCACACTTTTCACATATTTATTTGTGAAAAATTTGGAAAATCATTTATCATTTTCCTTCCACTTCACAATTATGTGTCACTTTGTGTTGGTCTATCACATAAAATCCGAATAAAATACATTTACGTTTTTGGTTGTAACATGACAAAATGTAGAAAATGTCAAGGGGTATGATAACCTAAACTCTTCCATGGTTCACAATATTTAACTGGGGAAGAAGCATTTTGGATATCTTAGTGCTATTCAAACAGTGCGTGCTTCCTGGCCAAAAGACATTACATATTACAATCCAGGAACATGATTGGGGAATAAACCTGTCCAACCTTCATGTGCCATTCAGGGAGCCCTCGGCATCTGCAAAGTCTGCACAAATATTATGTCTGCCTCTACCTAAAACCAACCTATTATTAGGCAATAATCCACAGGTGTTTTGGCAGACCTGCTCCATGAAACTAATACATGATAAAAATGTATTTCAGAAATGTGGGCTTCATGGATAACCAGGAATCTGACCATTCTGAAAGGATTGATCTCCACTTAAGCAAAGGATTACTATTCAGGTAGAGCTTTAAGTTGGCTCTTTTTAAACATTAGTATGCAGTGCTACTTAGATACCACAAGCTTCAGGATTTTTCACATGACTGACTGTTGGGTTTATCTAAAGCATGCACACTATGAGGTGGTGGAGAAGCAGGGGAGCGAACATTTTTAAGAAGAAGACTATGCGGTGAGGCTGCACAATGAATGTTTAGTTACAGATCACTGAAATGGGGAAGAGGGTAAATAATGAGCATAGCACTCTGCACTCAGAAGAGTGTGGGGTTTTATTAAAAGACAAGTTCACTAGAACAACAAGTTATCCATAGCAAAAACAATTTTTTTAAGTTTTTTTTAAGTTTTACATTTTTTGAAAGGATTAAAGTGCACGTTAGATTGTTTTTTTTGGTTATGTTTTTGTTTTGTTTTTTTGTTGTCTGTAGATCGGGGATATTTCCCATTTTGTTAACCAGTGCCTTCATTGGAACATTTCCACTCATCCACTGTTCTGGAGATTACTTTAAAAGTTTGTATTTCCCATCATTTGTTGTTAAGTGACAATGGTTACTAGGAGAAATAAAATAGATAAATCTTCCCAGTGGGGCACAGACAGAATAAAAACCGTAAGGTTCTATTTCTTCCACACTCTATTAAAAATAGGATAAAAGAGAAAAACATTTTAGTTACAGGTAAAGGGCACTTCATAAAAAAAAAAAAAATTATTCTGAAATAAGTATGCAGTGCATTGGCTCATTGCTCATTGTGGGAAGATTGCATCTCAAGGGCAATCTTCCCACAAAATGAAATGAAGACACATAGGACTGATTGATACATGTTATAAGTGACTTTTGATCCACATTGATTGCACTTCATTCATTATGCACCATTAGTAATCTATTACACATAGGTGTTAGAGCATTATTAATATATATGTGTGGTCAATACTGATAAAATTATATTGTCTACTGATCCTCCCTCCCCACTTTTATAATCAGCAACTCTCCTAAAGATCACATCAGAACACGTTGCTTTGTTTCATGGAGTTACCCAACCCTTAAGCCGCGTACACACGGTCGGACTTTTCATCTACAAAAGTCCGACAGCCTGTCCGACAGACTTTCGGCGGACTTTCGGCGGACTTGCGGCGGACTTGCGGCAAACTTTCTAACGAACAGACTTGCCTACACACGACCACACAAAAGTCCAACGGATTCGTACGTGATGACGTACACCGGACTAAAATAAGGAAGTTGATAGCCAGTAGCCAATAGCTGCCCTAGCGTGGGTTTTTGTCCGTAGGACTAGCATACAGACGAGCGGACTTCGGGGTCCGTCGTAGTTACGACGTAAAGATTTGAAGCATGTTTCAAATCTAAAGTACGTCGGATTTGAGGCTAAAAAAGTACGTTGAAAGTCCAGGGAAGCCCACACACGATCGGATTACCAGCCAGCTTTAGTCCGTCAGCGTCCGTTGGACTTTTGTAGCTGAAAAGTCCGACCGTGTGTATGCGGCATTAGTTTTAACTAGAGGTGCGCATCTTCACTGGTCTTAGGATTTGATTCTATTCCGATTATCTGATCAACGTCCCGATTCGATTCGCGATGCATCACGATTACGGATGATGGTTTCCATCAAAAGAAATTCAAGCATTTAGAAGAACTCCTTTTTTAAAAATTTTTTATCTGTTTTTTAAAAAAAAGAAAAGTGGACACTCCCTGCATATAGCAGGACAAGGACATGGAAGAGACCAGGATATGAGGGAGGGGTAGGAACTGAAGGATGGAAGAATCCATGAATAAGAAAGGAAGATTGGAAGAGTCTGGGGATGGAGGAATCCATAGATAGAGAATGGAAGGCTGGAGGAGTCTGGAGATAGGAACTAAAAGATGGAAAAGGATGGGGATGGAGGAATCCATGGATAGAGAATGTTGAAGGCCGGAGGAGTCTGGAGATAGGAACTGAAGGATGGAAGAGTCTTGGGGTGGAGATGGAGGAATCCATGGATAGCAACAGAATGATGAAAGAGTCTAGGGACAGAGATGGAGGAATACACGGATAGAAACAGAAGGATGGAGGAGGCTGGGGATGGAGATGGAGGAATCCATGGACAGTAACAGAAGTATGGAAGAGTTCAAAGATAAAAATAGTGATGGTGAGGGGGGACTGAAAGATGTTATGATGGTCATCATGGAGTCCTGCAGGTGAGGAATATCAGAGGTAGAGAATCCCCTGTGCTGTGTACATGGCAGGGTCGGGGGTGTGATGGTCTCCTCCTGGAGTCTAGGGTTGAGGATGTCATAGTGCTTTCTGTATAAACATATTTTATCAAAGTGGAGTTCCACCCAAAAGTGGAACTTCCGCTTTAAGGAGTCCTGACCCCCTTACATGCCACATTTGGCATGTCATTTTTTTTAGGGAGGGGGCGTGGGTACCTAGTTTTGAGAGGTACCCAGCTCCCACTTCCGCTGAGGCTACCTAGGCAGCCCCTCCCTCTCTGCAATCTTCTGGGACATGTCACAGGTCCCAGAAGATTGCCTGGTCATTCAGGACAGCGCAGTGAGACATGCACACCCGGCTGTGAAGCTGCAAGCTGTAACAGCCGGATGCCCACAGTAGTATTGCCGGTGCCGAGGACAGGCTGAGAAGAAAACAGAGGGTTTGGGCGGCCACGTCGCTGGACTGTGGGACAGGTGAGTGTCTATTTATTAAAAGTCAGCAGCTACACTTTTTGTAGCTGCTGACGTTTAATAAACAAAAAAACTAGTGGAACTCCGCTTTGAATAAAAAAGAATCTCACTCCCTTAAAAAGTGCACTAACTCGGTGCACTACAGGGTACAGGCATTCACATAGTAGGAAAACACACTGCTGCTGGGAGGTAATGTCAGAAGGTCAGGAGTGAGAGAATCCACAGCCAACAAACAGCCCTGTGAAGTTCACTGTTCTGGCTCCGTGCCGGGAGTTCCCCTTGGCTTCCCCGTTTGCACCTTCCAGCACACTAGGAGTTAAGACAGTGAAATGTGCAAAGGAGGAAGCCGACAGAACTCTCAGCATGGAGCCAGTACGAGGTGTAAGTAGAGTACAAACTCATATGTACTCTACTTACAGGTGTTATAATACATTTTATTGAATCATGTGTCACAATACATTAAGTGCCTCATGGTATGTGCTTTTTAAAAAATATGTAGCTACATTCCACATTTCTCAGAGTGTCCTTGCTGCTCATGTGACTGCCCGGCCCGCCTCTCTCGACCTGGCTGATGTCAGCGGGGGATTCGCAGCCCCGCCCTCTGATTGTAGCTGTCAGATCAGAAGAGAGGCATGAGCAGAGAGGACACTCAGAGATGCGGTATGTAGCTACCAATTTTTTAAAAAGCACATACTGTTGGGTACTATGTACTATAAGATGGGATTCATTAAGACACAGTTATTTTAACATCTATAAGTAGAGTACGCTCAGAGCGCTCTCCCAGGAGGGGTGGGGCAAGTCGGGATGACGTTATCCACCAATCGATTATGCCGGTCATAGCATCGATGCCGCATCCTGGACACCCGAATTGTGATGCATCACTGCTGCGATTAATTTCAGCACCCCTAGTTTTAACCAGTCTCATTACTAGGTCATTATATGAATAGGTACTATATTGCAGCACTGTTATCCTGACTCTATGATTCTTCTGTTTCTGCTTTACCATGACTAGTCATGTTACACAAAACTTATTGTTTTCATTTGTTATTGCCAATATGTACCCAAAGTTTACTCGTTTATTGTATTATACAACTTTGGTTCCCCTGTTTAAATACACTCTGTAGTTCAGGTGAACAGCCCTCATGCACATCCGCATATATGTCTGTGTTCTAATATTATGATATGCCTTTGTTTAATTTCTTTTTATTTAATAAAAAATTGAAAAAGAAAAAAAATTATATTGTCTGTTCACAATTTATATGTTATGTAGTGGGTTCTACTAATTAATTTGTTTGGATGTAGGGATTGTGTATTTAGGAGCACAGACTATTTATTTAATACCCCTAGTCATTCTCAAGATCAAAGCAACCTGGAATGAACCTGACAAAGCAGCCAGACAACACAAACATAGAACATTAAATGGTTTGTTCACCTTTTCAGAAAAGATGAAAAAGGAAAATAACAATCTATACCCCCCACTCCCCTGGTCCCCACTGTACTTGCAAGGAAAAAACAGAGAGGGGGAGGCCGACCTGAGTGTAGTATTAAAATGATGACTTTAATAGGATGAGATTGAAAACACTTACAAGATGATAGAAGATGCATGCTCGTCAAAGTAAAGTGCAGTCCTAGCATTCCACATGGCTCTGTGGATCCCACCGCTGTTCCGGATAGCTGGAAAGGATTGAGCAGCTGGCTGGAATGGATCACAGTGTTTCTCCAGGAGCAAAGGAACCAAGCAGCTCCACACAGACCAGCATGGACTGTAGAACAGGAAGTGATGTCACCAGCGTCTGATTGGACCTAGGCAGGGCTGGAATCTTATCAGTCAGGGCTGCAGTGATGAAAGGCTACATGCTCGGAACTGACTGCTCCTTGTATTGGCCTGCTGCCCTCTAGAGGAGGATAGCTATATATACACAATGCCAAGGTGAAGCAGAGGTTAACAGTCTCAGATTGACAAAAAATAAATATATATCTATATAATTAAAACTGATTGGTCTGCTGGAAGTTCCAGTTCCACGGCCACACCCACATGCTCTCCAATGTGTATATATAGCTGTCCTCCTCTAGAGGGCAGCAGGCCAATAGAAGGAGCAGTCAGCATAGCCTTTCATCATTGCAGCCCTGATTGACAAGATTCCAGCCCTGCCTAGGTCCAATCAGACGCCGGTGACATCACTTCCTGTTTCACTGTCCATGCTGGTTTGTGTCCATGCTGCTTGGTTCCTTTGCTCCTGGAGAAACACTGTGATCCATTCCAGCCAGCTGCTCAATCCTTTCCAGCTATCCGGAACAGCGGTGGGATTCACAGAGCCATGTGGAATGCCAGGAATGCACTTTTACTTTGACGAGCATGCATCTTCTATCATCTTGTAAGTGTTTTTACTCTTATCCTAATAAAGTCATCATTTTAATACTACACTCAGGTTGGTGCCTCCCCCTCCCTGTTTTTTCCTTACATGTCTTGCAGAGTTCTGGACACATTCTGAAGGATGGCTGCCTTCCTTTTTAACCCTTAATACCCCTTTCTATGGATACATCACCATCCAGCTATTACAGCCACAGACTATACTCCTAAGGATTACTCCATCTGGAGCACCAGATAAACACTGACTATACTGTCCACTGTACTTACCACTGCGGGTGATGAGCTGTCAGTGCCCAGTACAGTCAGTTTAGTGGTTCTGACAGGAAACAACGGTGACCAAAGGTAATCACTCTGACCCATCCTGGAAGCTCTACAGAAAGAATGGCAAAAGAGCGGGCATTTCAAGTCCCTGGACCACTACACTGTCTTTGTGGGCACTGGCAGCTCATCACACACCGAGGTAAGTACAGCGGGGACTGGGGAGGGGGGTTGGGAGGTTGTAGAGTGCTTGTTCACCTTTTTATTTTTTTATTTTTCTGAAAAGGTAAACTTACACTTTAAGCAGAAAATACAAAAACTAAAGCCCAGTGAAAATCACTGATAACATATCTAGGCCATCATCGATGGATGCACTGCCAAGTCATTGGTTACCATGAATTATTAAAGACCACTGCTCTTTGCACTGTGTTATTATATAAGACTAATAGTGTAGACAAACAGCGTGAAATTATGCTGTATGAAATATCCAGCCATAGGCCTTTGAACACTGTCAGTGTAACCCTTCCATGCAAATTATAGATTTCTTGAGTTAAGCGAGGAGAAAGATTCCCTCTGATGAATTTTAAACATTTACAGCTGCAATAAATAATGTAGAGCTGGATATAATATCTATCTCTACAGGATTAAACAAGATTCAGATTGCAGGGATTAGCTCTTCTGAAAATAATACCTTAAGAAAAAAAAAGTAATAATACAAAAGTACTGGTGATAAATATGTTTAATCTTTAGCAGCTTTTTTTTTGTAGAAGAATGTTTATTGTATTCATTGATTTAAAGTTCTTATTTCAACATCAATAAAGGATTCTACTATTCTACCTGCAGAAAAAAAGAATTTTGTAAAATAGCATATAAAGACAATGCTTCTGGCAAGGCATATAAATTCTAACAAGCAGTTTAAGAGTATAAAAACTCTGATAACAGAATAAAGTATAAGAGGCAAAATCATTTGTGACACAAGCAGAGGTGGGATTTTTTTGTCCCCAGGGACAAACTCGGGGGCAGCAATGAATATGGCTCTCAGCTTGGCTTATAGCCTCCTGGATTCCTCATTTTAGTATAGGCTGTGGAGGAACTGAAAACAGCATCCGTATCACTATGTTATTTTCCGAGGTTCTGGAAATATAGTTTTCATGAGGTTTTAGGTGTTGGTGGTAAGGTTTAAATTTCTAGTCCAGCCCAAGCTGTTTATTTTAGTCCTTAATAGAAGGAAAAGGGAAAGGTTAGAACTTCTGTCAGGATTTTGTTTGTGCCTCAACTGGTGGAGGTTATCTAGACAGAACAAATGTAATCCTTTAAATAGCTAACAACTGGAGACTCAAATTGTATCCGTACGAGTAATACCCAAGTGCTAACCATGTAAAGCCCATCAGATTTATCTCTGATGGTTGAGTACACCAAGAAGGTCTCGTAAATTGTTATCTTTAATTATTTTTTAAGGCTAGTTTTATTTCCAAAACCTGCTGGTCTAAGCATCACTGGTATTATCACCTTATAAAGGATCATTACTTATACCACTTTAAGGGTAATTGATTCTAACGGTGACATATTTTACACTGCTTTTACTATAGATCTTTAAATAACAGGGCATCACATCTGGTATACTTGGCACTGCAGTGATCTTTTTCATTTGGAGATAAACATAGTTTGCAATGTGTGCTAGGTAAAAACAATGTTTCTACTTACTAGTAAATTTAAGACTGATCTATAGCCAAGGAAACAGTTAAAAAACATATGTGTTAAATCTAAAGTCCAAAACTGGCCCCTATTTTGTTATGTTATATTTTTCTTATATTGCTGTACCGTTGACGTCTGATATACGGTGTTGGTTCTGTGTAGGTTGCTGTGACATGTTGTGAAATTTTTCTGCTACTATGCCATTTTTTGTATAAAAAAACATATGTGTGACCTGCTAAAATATTTGTGATTCTGTTCACTTTCCTGATCTATACCCCCAAGCCATACTGCATATGACCCCACGTGCTCTGTAAGAGATAGTGCTCATTTATGCGGCTGTTCATGACCATACAATGCCCAGATCATCGTATATCCGCAGAGTGTGCAGTCCAGGTGTTTACTATCAGCAGTGACCAGGGGCTCCACAGCTGTCTGCGTGTAATCACATATGGCACAATTACCTGCAATAAAATATAGATGAATTGATAGAGAAAGATAGATGAGTGCCCTGGATACAAACAACCATCTCTCATTGTCCCTAGCCACATGTAATCTATCTTTGAGCAACTTTATGCAAACAGCCACATAAATATTCTGTTCTAGATGGTGTACAGCCATGGATAGCTATGTGCATAAGCCTTAAAGAATATAGTTGTGTCACCTCACTGCCTAGCCTGTTGGTTGGATGATGAAGGAGCAGCAGAACACTGATCAGGCATGTGCTCTCCTCTCTTGTAAACTTGTTCAGGGTATCAGATTGAAGTCATTATGTAATAAATTAGGATCTGATTGGCTGGACACTATTGGCTGTCCCATGGTCTAATCGCTTGCATTTTACTTGCGGTAGTGTAGAATGCTGGTGGCCCCACTGTGCTCTGTGTTTTCCCCTGCCAGCCCCTATGTTACAACAGGCTCAGTATTGACGTAGGGATTGGTGGTGGAAACCACAGAGGTCACTGGGGGGATTAGGCATCCGAAATTCCATGAAGAAAGCCAGATGCTGAAAAATGTTTTTGCTTGTTGCCTTACGACTCATGTAAAATTGGGAAAGAAAAGACTACTCCTAAAAAAAAAATTGAGAAAGGACGGTAATTTGTTAGAATTTAGAAATTATTCAATGGCCGAGTCACAGTGTAATAGGCACAAAGTGAAATAGGTGCAACTTAGGAACTGATAGCTTGTAATAGATTTTCTTGATAATTCACCAAAAACAGGGTGTCTACTCAGTGCATGCACATTAGCACTTGGCCCAAATGATCACACATATCCATGCCTCATTTATTCCAACAAAAAGTCAGTGAGCACTTCAAAAAGTCAGTGAATACTTCAAAAAGTACTACATTTAGAACACTGTCAATTACAAATGACAGAAACACAAAGCTGGAATCAATGTTCTTTTAATAGGCTGTGGCTCTAAAAACAGGTTCCTATACTAGAATATAGACCCCGTAGTTCAGAGTGTAATATTGCAATAAATTCAGCAATTAAATAGATTTGATCTTTCATTTTTATATGTCTCATAATATTTTTGCTAAATCGCTTTGTACGGCTTACCTTAACCTTTAAAGCTTTCATGAGAATGGTGGAGTAATTTGTGCAGTACAAATTTTAAAAAGCTGTATTTTATAACTTTCTAGCAATGAATGATTTGTTAGGTTAGGTGACAGGTACACGTAAACAGGCTGAATTGAAAAGCATGTGCCAATCATACAAATACAGAACACTCTTCACAGTGAAAACGATTCAATCACATCCCACCTACGTTACATACCTCGACAATAATAAATACCACTGAAGAAAATATATACGCTGACAAATGAGTCATGCATTGATTGTCAGGGGAGTGAATAGGCAATACTATTTTCATACAGAGAACATTGTACTTGTTGAACCCTTATTCTTTTTTGCCACAAGTATACCAAATATTAAAAATGTTTCTTAGTCTTTGCAGAGCATACAAAATCTCAGTCTTTAAGAATTAACTCTGAAGCCTCCATACATCACAGCTAAAGCGAATTAGTTTGTATAAAGTAAAATTATTCACTCTGCTAATTTCTAAGATACATGATAAAACATGTCATACTCTGAAGGTAAGAATGTTCATACACTTGTCTATATTTCTATTAGAACAAACTGATCTCAGTACTTCCCAAAAATGTCAACTGTGTAGGGGGTAAAGCAGCACTCTAGGAAGATTTAGCTTTCTGTATGTTTGGTGCTCAGCCTGCATTACTGAGTAATCACAAGCAAGCATCAGAAATACTTGTTAACACTCACAAATATTTGTTGACTGTCCTCTATTAGATCTCTGCTTTCTACAGACAAGAAAAAAATCCTAAAACCATGAACGTGCCATAGAAAAAAGTGTTGCCTGCGTTAAAGCTGCTGTGTTACCAGTATGCTAATCCCCTGGCTTCAAGCATGGAAGCAGAAGAGTCCTTGGTGGGTGTTGTCATTCATCTGTACTGATCCGGAAGTGAAAGGAAAAAAAAATCATTGGTCATCAGACATTCTAGTGGTAACTCATGTGTGCTTTTTTTGTATATGGCAGCCATGGTTGCATATAATAATTGGCATCCAAAATTCTAAATGAGCACATACATGGCCAGATGCACCAGATGTTGCAGTTTTCATTATATGTACTGTTTACTTAGAACCAGAGTCTATAGTCAGCAGCAATTACTATAGCATTGCTAATTGGTGAGGGATTGCAGCACTGATAAAACTTGGAAGAGCTATAATGTGGGCTTACCATCAACTTTAAAGTCTGAAACCATCATTATTTATAATGAGAATACTATTTATCTGAGGAGTAAAGAGAAAAAAAAATGTAACAGCGTGTTTTTTACACACTAAATATCAATCCGGTTCTAAGTGTAAACCAAATATTTCTGGGGTAGAACATATGAAGATCTACAAAACTATCCATAACAACAAAATAACTTAATGTTAAGTTTCTCCATACATGTAAAACTATCCCATTTTGTATATAACTTAAACTAAGTCTACTGCCTAATTTTAACACAAATCAGGTTTTTGAAATAAGTGAAGCCTGCCAACATGACAGCTGACATCAGAAATGTCACCAATTAGGGAGAAAGTCCTTTGTCTTATCAACTGCTCTCATATTCAAGCACTTGTCATACATAAACTGTCAAGAGATATTGTTTTATCCTAAAAAAAAGTTATGTCAAGAAGAGTTTTTAATTTAAGTCTCAAAAGTTCAACAGCAATATTAGACTTACACATTTTAACATTTGCACGATCAGTTATATGTCAGTAAATAATGGCTCCTTCGCCTTACAGGCTACATGAGTATATTTAAAATGATGTGAATTTGTAAATATGTTATCATTTTGTGAAAAATTAGTTTGATGCAGTCCTAGGGTTACATTGTCTCCTTTCTGAGCATTATGGTCCATGTATGCACAAGATTAATGATACAAGTTTGTAACAGGGGTCTGCCTATCACATGCACATTGCTGAGAAAACTGTGCTTCAGAACCAACCAAGCCACCAGAATCGGCCTACATCCCGGTCACTGGAAATTCCTACATTAAGGCATCAATGTATGTAATAAGTATGCCAGTGCTGTGTTAAGAGTAAAAATCAAAAATTCCAAAATTCAGCCACCTTGTTCTTCTAACAATGCTTACCACAACATTAAAAGTTTTATTGTAAAGTATTTTTGTGTTCTGACTGTGAATAAATGGATGAATGAGTGACTTGTATAGCGCTACCTATGCGAACTGAATCGCCTCAGGGCGCTTTTTGCTGCCGGTGTCCATCTGCAGTATAGCGCGGTCCTTGCCCCATGGGGTCCTGACACGCTTACAAACACATACACATACAACATACACATATTTGGCCAATTTTTCAACAGGGTCTAATTAACCTGCCAGCATGTCTTTGGAGTGTGGGAGGAAACCGGAGTACCCAGAGGAAACCCACACAGGCACAGGGAGAACATGCAAACTCCAGGCAGATGGTGTCGTGATCAGGACTTATGAACAGCAAGCATCTCCTGACTTCTGGAGTAGGTGTTTGAGCCAACTGCCTTAGGACTCAACAAAACATTTGCTTCAATCCTTGCTGCTCACAATGTTTCTTGCATTAGCTCACCACAGATACTGCAGACCAACACCATTTAATTGCTTCCACTGGAAAGCCTCCTTAACACCTCCCCCCAAACCTTGTATGGTAAACCATTTAAAACCCCACTCCAGAATACTTTTTAAAAGTAACAAAAGGTTGCAGGTGTTCCAAGAAACACCAGTTTGACATTCCTGTTTTAGACTTTTACAGGCCTTCTTAATAAAGCAGACCAGAGATCTGATATGACTGATATGTTTATAGATGTAAACCATAACTATAAACCAGACTAACTTTTTTAACAAATATGACCAGAGAATATTAAATTCTGGTTGTTATTGACTATGTCACTTGCACATAATCGGACATTCTGCTCTTTACCTTAAAAAAAAAAAACGGTATTTAAAAACCGTTGACTTCAGAACATCATCACTAGGTGTTCTATAATTTCCACATACTGCTGTCCTTGCTTGCTTCCCACTGCTTTGAAGTTGAAAACATCTTCCCTGGACACAGGTAAAATATGTGTGGTAAACCTATGCATGTGCATACAATAAAGCAAAGCCTTGTTATTTCAAAAGTCCATACAAAGATGCTGGGAAAAAGAAAATAAAGGAATAAAATGGTGGCCTTTAAAAAAAGTGCATACATCTGTATCCCACATTAAGCTGAACCCAAGACTGTGTAATGTAGCTATTGAAAGCCTAGACAATTAAAAAAAGTACATTTCTAAAGGATATACTGTATGGTACTACTTAACCACTTTTAATTATAAACAAGTAGCATATTGCTTACTTTAAAGAGAATTAGAATTTAAGTTTGCAAAGGTCCTTAAAGACTACATTACTTGCTAATTTTCACTAAGCGGGTAGGCGGCCGACCTATATTAACTGGTAATATCACTTAGCCATGTGTTTACCCTAATTAATTTAGTACCAAAAGACTATTATCATTTTCATTAGTATTTATCCAAATGTAATTACAGTATAACTCATGCAAGCTTCTGAAGAAAGCGGAAATTATACACTATCCCACTGATTTGATGTATTGGTATTAACAGAGTCACGCAGGTAGTCATCAGTCATGAGAGAAGAACTTTTATATAAAGACACTTACAAGTAATGTTCTGGGAACAAAAGATTACTAAAGGCCACAATTAAATTCAATGCCTTTAAATAAATGAAAAAAAAATGTTATAAAGTACTTGTTTACAGCTCAGTTGTACATAATGGTATTATCAGGCAGTAAAGCACTACACACAAACATTACAAAGCAAAGCAATTGTATAACATACCTAAATATTCTTTTTGAGATCAGACATTTTCTTTATAAGTATTTAAATACAGAATGTTTTAGGTTAACATCTGAAATAGTTATTATCTTAAAACAAAGCTCAGTTGTCCGGAAATCAAAAAACTCTGGGGTGCGATCAGGCAAATCATTAGTGAGATAACTTACATTGGAGTCCCTGACGATCCATGGGCATGCTTATTTCACGGATTTAGATTGCCAACTGGGACATATCTGAAAACACTCTTACCACAACTTTTGAACGCACCCAAAAGCCTTATACCCAGATACTGGCAAGAAAGAAGGTGCCCTACATTGCAGGACTGGTATAATAAAACAAACAAAATCCAAAGTCTTGAATATCTGAGATACAGCGAGGGAATGGGAATGGAAGAGTACGAAGAAAAATAGAGGGATTGGTTAGAGTTCAAGAGTTCTTTAAGGTGTGCTTAGGCAATGGGAATTTAAAATAAAAACGTGTTCTCGCCCCTTAAACAGTTAAACACCTGGACGAAGTAAATGGAGTGGAGAAAAGAGTAGCCTAGAACTGGTAGGTGTCAAGGAGCGGGGTGGATGGGTAGGGTCGGGAGGGGTGACATTGGGGGGGGGGGGGTAATATGGATTTAGGGGAGTCTTTATATTTTTTGTATTAGATTTTTCGACTGTTCCTAGTGAAGAGAGGTTCCATTAAAGGAATTGGTCGTTTGTGCTGGGGACATTTATACTTAAGAACAAGAGGGAAAAATATAAAAAAAAAAAAACCCGCCACAATGATGTGAAAATGAGTTGGGATTAGATTGAACTGTAAAGTTGAAACATGCCCTTCCGAAAACGGTCACTGACGTGGTTAAAGAAAAAAAAAACAAAGCTCAGTAAAATTAACCATAAAAAAAATGTACATTTTAAAAATGGGTGGAAAATTAAAAAATCTAAAGGCTCAATGACGTTGCTTGAGCTCACTAAAAGAATGTATGTACTGTGACCACTAGACTGTTTCAACTGTGCTCCTAGACAGCTGTTACGTGAGGCTTGTAAAGGAGACATACAGTATAAAGCCACTCTATAATATTTATTGAAGATAGTCAAACTTTAAATACTGCCCCAAGCAGTATCTTTAAACAAAGCTCATTAAATTAACCGTAAAAAAAAAATGTACATTTTAAAAATGGGTGGAAAATTGATGAATCTAAAGGCTCAATGATGTTGCTTGAGCTCACTATAAGAATGCATGTACTGTGATCACTAGACTGTTTCAACTGTGCTTCTAGACAGCTGTTACATGAGGCTTTTAAAGAAGACATACAGTATAACGACACTCTATATTACGGTATTTATTGAAGATAGTCAAACCTTTAAATACAGCCCCAAGCACAATCCACCATTTCCAAAGTAGTATTCATGGTTTTCCCAATGTGGGAAAATGCCAGTTTTCAACACTTTTCCTGTAATGTATGTGGGACATTTGTGAAGGAGTCAGAATTTGTTATAAAGCCATTATAAAACTCACAACTGGGAATCTAGTTTTTGTTTGCTGTCAAAATTCTCAAACCCGGGTTTTTGGTAGCAGGGTACTTGTTGTCAGAGGCCCCAATCCTGGTACTTACATAGTTGGTAAAGTTGAATAAAGACAACAGTCCATTCAGTGTGTGTTTAGAAAAATGATTTCCCATATCCATATATATATACTTAGTAGTGCTTGTTGTCAGTCCCTAACTTGGGAACCTAGTAGTAGAAGGCTTGTTGTCAGAGTTTCAAAACTTAGGGACCTAGTAATGAATCGTTTTTGTAGTTCTCAGTGTTAGAGGATGCTAGTGTTGACCTTAATCCACAAGCAATTAGTCATTTTTTTCAATTTTGTAGGAAAACACTGGATTGTCCAATTGTTAGACCATTTTGGTCAAATATACTGTAAAGTGACTTACATCTCAAACTGGAGACCGCTGTGTTCTTTTTAGCAGCACCTGCCATCTGATTTAAATAAAACATTTTCACAGTTAAGCAGAGGAGGTGGATGCTATTTGATGCATAAAGAGCCTTGTAAGCAGACCCTACTTCTCCCCCCTCAGTTTTGCTTTTGGATTTATCTACAAGTGTCCAGGGCTGACCAAAGAAAAAAAATGGATATAAAAGGTATATTAAAAAATAAAATAATAATAATAAAATTTTGGTGTAGCCTCCCCTTTCATACTCTGGTGCCTTAGCTATAAGGCAATAGACACCTGTGCTGTATCCCTATAAAACAGTTCACTGAGAATATGACTGACTGGACACACTTCAGGGATTGCGTAGAATAATGCCCCGTACACACGAGCGGAATTTCCGTCAAAAAAAGAGTGATGGGAGCTTTTGGTCGGATATTCCGACCGTGTGTATGCTCCATCCAACTTTTTCTGTCTGAATTTCCACCAGCAAATGTTTGAGAGCTGGTTCTCTATTTTTCTGACGGAAAAAGTTCTTGACGGAAATTCCGTTCGTCTGTATGAAATTCCGACGTGCAAAAAAACACGCATGCTCGGAAACAATTCGACTCATGCTCGGAAGCATTGAACTTCATTTTCTGGGCTTGTCGTAGTGTTGTACGTCACCGCGTTCTTGGCGGTCGAAAGTTCAGAGAACTTTTGAGTGACCGTGTGCATGCAAGCCAAGCTTGAGCCGAATTCCGTTAGAAAACCATCCAAGATTTTTCCGATGAACATTCCGCTTGTGTGTACGGGGCATAATTTTCTAATGGCAGCAGATGCGGGCATCAAAACATATTGTCATAGTCTTCTTATACCATAATCAATCAGCTACTGTATACTCAATCACAATTAACAGGGCAAGATGATTTGGGGTCTCTTTATATTTTTTTCACTCAAATTTCACCCAAGGTACACACATGTTTATAATAAGATTCAACTGGGAAAATGTAAGATTTCTGTGTGAAAGTTGTATGTGTGTCTTGTGTGAAGGCATTTATAAATAGACGTCTTTTTATTGCATACATGTTTACAGGTATAAAAAAAAAATTAATAAAATACTCACCTTTTGGAAAAAATAAAAAATAAATCAGCTAATGTTGGATCACCTGAATTTAAACCAAACTTTATAAAGGTATAAAATACATAGAATAATGCAGCTCTGTACAGTAAATGTATTTTTAAATGCAAACAGCGTTGTTTAAATACCTGAATCTGACTTGCTGTCAGTTTCATATACCCAGTTTCTGTACAGCAGAGCTTAAGCAGGAAGAAGCAGGAAAAGGGGCCAATTTTTGCAGTGAAATGCTGATGATAGGTGTGACAGACCCAACCGGGACAGGGGTTTTAAGAGGGGACTGCAGGGTAGCCTCTTGCCTACTAAGGGCCCTGGCATTTGAGAGAGCAACAAGAATTCACGAAGATGTCCTGTTATATAATGCAAGATTGCATTACCACATTTAACAGTCAAGTAAGCCATGATGGTCTCTGCCAACTTGAATCTCAGTCAGAAGATGTATGTGAAAAGAAAGCTGGTTAATGAGATTTGGACAGCCCTTGGTTTTCCTGAATACTGGTGCCGAACTGTCTGGGTAGGAACTGACAAGTTGTTAATTAGCTTACTATTTAAATAGCTTAGTGTTTATGTTTATGTTAGCTGTTCATTAGATATACTGACATTACTGTTTACAGTTTGCATTGATTAAGATAATGTGATCAGATAAGAACCTGATGTTGTGTGGTGTATATTCTGTGTGAATTTACAATAAGGTCAGTTCCAGTTTTCACATAAGCTAGTGTCGTCTAGTTCTTGGGTGCAATGCTCAGCTATAATACCTGGTTCCTCCTGGTTCCAGAGTGGAGGAAGCTGTATCTTGGTGGAAGCACCCATGAGGGGTGCTAGGTAGTCCATCACAATAGGAGTAGAGAGCAAAGCAATAGAGGGTGAGCTCATAATTCCACTACTAATCTTTTCACTGTCCAGTCACTGTCCAACACTTGCAAGAATTACTGAACTACAGCAGAAAAAAAATCAAGTCTCATGTTCTGCAAGTTAAGGATGTGTGGCAGAACTATGTAAAGCTCAAGGCTGGATAGACAAAAGTACAAAACCTTTCACAACAGCTTAAAACAGCTTCATTGCATGTGTTTAATCTGTGTATATAGCGCTCTCATCTTGTCATCTTGTCTTTTTTTTCTTGTGTGGTATATATTCTGTGTGAATTTTCAATAAAGTCTGTTAAAGTTTGCATCTAAGCTAGTGTCATCTAGTTTTTGGGTGCAATGCTCAGCTATAATACTTGGTTCCTGGTTCCAGTGTGGAGGAAGCTGTATCTTGGCGGAAGTACCCATGTGGGGAGCTAGGCAGTCTGTCACAATAGGAGTAGAGAGCAGAGCGATAGAGGGTGAGCTCATCATTCCGCTACTACTCCTTTCACTGTCCAGTCACTGTCCAACGCCTGCAAATATTACTTAACTGAATGCGTGACAGAACTATGTAAAGCTCAAAGCTGGATATACAAAAATATAAACCCTTTGGCAGGTAAAACAGCTTTCATACATGTGTTTATTCTATGTATTTATGATTTTTTATGATTTATATAGCGCTCTCATCTTGTCATCTAGTAAGCGTTACAAGCAAGGGTAAATAGCACAGATTTCACAAGTACAAGAAATGTTAAACATAGTATATAAACAGTACAGAAAATATATAACATAAGAAGATACAATACATTAATAAAAGTGGCCTGTCTATACAAACTTACAATCTAGAGGAAACAGGATGAAAGGAGAAGCAAGGGACATTACATTTATGTGCCTCCATGTAACACTGAATTAGCAGCCTGCAATCTTTCTAATACTGGCTTCTGCATCAGAGAGACACATAAAGAAAGCATTTTTTTTTTTTTTTTGCACACATAGGTCAGACGCACTAAAAATAGCACTGCTGCAATCATTTACCTCCTCCACATTTTCCTGTCAATGGCATAGTTTACTTTGATTATATCGACTACTAAGATAGCAGAACACATTTTGCATCACATAAAAATCTTTTAATGCCTTGCAGTAAATCACACCCACAGAGAATATGTGCAGCTTCGCATCTCATTGTAAAGTCAGATGCATCTTGGAAGAGGCTATTTGGCCAAAAAAGAAAAAAAAAACTTCTGAGAAATAAATTGTGCTAGTGAAATGCCTGGCATCATTTTTCTAGTAGTGCTAATTTCAAGATGAAGACAGCTTCATTTACAAAACAAAATGTTCCACTGTTGGCATGGAGGCAATCAGGAATTCCAGATAAAGACTTACTCTCTTCCCTAATCATGACTGATACAGTTGTGATTAGCTAAGAATCTTGCAATCAAGCTGGATAGATTGCCTAGCCGCTCCTTTGTTCTAAGCTGTCCACCTTTCTTAGGGGAAATTGACCTAGAAGACGTGATCTTTGAGAAATTGCATATCACGCACTTGCTTATACAGTGATCAACCTAAGCGATACAAAACACTGCTAATTAAAATACAATCAAAGTGTCCATGCTGGTCTCAAAGCATCAGTTAGGTACAAATGAGATTCTCTCTATATGAAGTCCTTCCATTAGCTGATGTCACCTCTCGTTGCAACCAGGGTGCAAATGTTATAAGAAGACTTCACAGGTTGACAGCTTTACTTAGCAGCTGTACACAAAGGACCAGGGCAAAAGTGGGACCTTCATAGGAATCTTGAACGTGGTGAATTAAGCAAAAGCTTACAATCTGGCAATCTTCATCTGAACATGTTAGCAACTGAACGATGCCAACTGTAAGTAAAACTTTTCATTGGCTTATTTCTTCGAAATAATAGTGATCTATTAGAAAAGTATGTCAGCTGTCTCTATTTGTCTCTGTAAGTCTTAACCAACTGTAAAATACAAAAGCTATCTGGTCGCTACTCAAATGATTGTTTTAAATAGTGTGATAACAGTTATTGTAACAGCTCATATTATACAAATAGTATATCTATTATGGGTATTTAATTTAAAGGCAAAGCAAAGAGTGGTGCTGATTTGCAAAGTGAAGTCAATTAGATTTGGATGCATTAAATCCAGGTCAGTGAAGTGTGCTCTGGTTGGTTGCTGTGGTATACTGTTCTTTGAATATTTGTATTTACCTAATTTAGCAAGTCTAGCTAGCTAGGTAAATATCTATATACATATTTATTTAGGCCCCTTTCACAATCAGTGGATGCAATTTTGCTCAGTAAGGGATCTGTTCACTGATCACCTGCTGAGCAGAGTGGGCGGATGACAGGTTTGTGCCTGCTCCGATTATGCAGAGTGGACATGGACACAGCCTGCCCTCCTCTATGGGTGGCCGGGTGTGAACGGACTGGCTCTCTGTTCACGCCTGGCTGCCCTCCAATCTGATCCACCTAGATGGAAGGGAATAGATCCCCTATCATTTTTTCCAGGTAGGATCGAACACAAATCCAGTTATACCCGCCGGTCCATAGGGATACCTGGTCCATCCAATAAGGTCAATCTGAAAAACTGGCAGGTGGACCTGATTGGATCGCCCATAGGGAAAGGGCCTTAGTAACTTGAGCCAACCATAAATGGATTAAAATTTGGCCAGTTTAGCGGGAACTGTCTGAATTGTGATCCTTCTAAGGGCAGGCCGGTTGTACTGAGGTCAATCCATCGATCAACTTCAGTACAACCAGCCTGATGGGTTTTTTGGTGCGATCATTGCTGCTGGCTATAGCTACTTGTAGTGATCATTGGATTTTGGTGGTTGGGATTCTCCCATCAATACTGACTGTGTTGATGGAGGAATCAAGCAATTTTCTTTCCTTCAACTCAAGGCTGAAAGAATGATAATTGTATAATGAATGGCTTGCTTTACTCTAAAAGAATGTGTGGTAAAATTGTGTTTATTTGCATTTCATTTAAACCAAATAGTGCATTGAAGAGCCCAATACAAGACTATTACAGATATAGGGCTCCAGGTTCTCCAGGCTCTATCATAAAGACAGGCCAATTACTAAGACCTGTGCCATTCTTCAGTAATAGTGAACACTGTAGCCTATTAATTGCTTTCATAGCACACTGATAGAGGTGCCTGAACTCTATATACTTTAATGTCCGTACAAGTCTTTACCATGGTTATGAATAAATAATAACCTTCATCTTTAATATTTCATATGCCAATTTGTTGAATCTAACAGGAACTATCCAAACATAGCCTGATTTTTGCTAGCAGTTGAACCACACATCACAGCTGTTTACTGAGTAATGTATGGATTAATAATGATTGGCAGCAAGTAGCCTGCAGTTTTGTCAAGTATGCTGTAACTGATTTAGGTTTGTTGCCTTATCCCCAACGAAAAAGCTTGCTAACATTAATGACAAAGATGGCAAGGCACTCACCTTTCATTGACATTGATAAAAAATTCTGCCCTATTCTGAACATTTCTGAACAGTTCTTTTCATACAGTATTTTCATTTTTCTGCACACAGATGACCTTGAATAGTGTATCTTTGGACAGAAAAATTATATAGATAAAAAAGGAAGAGCTTACGGGATTGTTTTGTCATTTTACGTAAATGGAGATATCAATGCAGGTTTGCTAATGAAGATTTACCTCATTTATCCAATCACATATAAAACAAATACCTGTTTATTTATTTCATGTGCACATGACAGCACAGTTATACAGTTTAAACATTTACATTTAAAGGCAAAACTTTTTTTTTTTACTGTCTGGACCCCACACTGGGGGGATTTTCTTCCAGTTCCTGTCCTGGAAAATAAGCGAGAATATCTCAAAGTAAGAAGAATTCCCATCTTAGACAGTTGTCCTGCCTCTTTCTCTGATGACAACTTTGAAACTTTTACATTTTTGCTTTCTGTTTTGATGACAAAGGCCATTAGGGCAACTAGAGTATTGAATCTCCCCAACATGGACACAGATAGCTATAAAAAATTGACAAGGGGTCAAACTTTTCCTACTTTTTTCAAAACTCCAAAAAAGTTTTGGCTTTACATACACTTTTAACTAAACATAGCCAAGCTTAAAGGGGTTGTAAAGCCTAAACATTTTTTTTTACCTCAATGCATTCCTTGCAGTAAAAAAATGTTTAGGTCCCAGCATTCCCCCTCACCCCCCTTTTACCCGAGCCTTCATTTGATTCAGAGCTGTGCACGTCTGCAGCTCTTCTCTCCCCTCACTTCCAGGTCTTGCTGGCTTTGCTGGGGCACAGGGAACCATTGGCTGCCAGTGCTTTCAATTAAAGCCAGTGACGAGAGAGCGGGGGGCTGGGCCAAGTTCCGTTATCTGTGTCAATGGACGCAGTAGCGGGGCTTGGGTGAGAGCACGCACGAGTGCCCCATGGGAAGCGGCTTCCCATGAGGGCACTGGACAGAGAGGAGGAGCCAGGAGCGCTAGCAGGGGACCCGAAAAGTGGAGGTTTGTGGCCGCCACTCTGTGCAATTCCATTGTGCAGAGCAGGTAAGTATAGACATGTTTGTTATTTATTTTAATTTTTTTAATTTACATTTATGATCACTTTAATGCCTGGTACACACAATGAGATTATCAGATGAATGATCGTTCCTTTTTTTTGCATGCTAGTCTCATATTGAAAATGAAGAGTTTACTAAAGTGATGGAAATTCATGTACGACAGAATAAAAATTTGAAAGTAATGTAATGTGTTGTAGTGTATTTGTGTTGTATTTTTAAAATGACAACTGTGCTGATTAAATGAAAATCGTACGATCTGATATCATATGAGAAACACTTCCGTGCTTGTCCCATCAGATAATATTGGATGAACTGTCGTGATCGACTCTCGAAAGTTGTGTACTAATGATAAGGTTATCATACAAATGCTACGAAAACGCGATTTTTCGTAAGATTTTCTGATCGTGTGTATGGGCCATTAGAGACAGTCTTTACATACTGACAACACTGTCAACTGGGTATCACTGTTAGGTGAAAGTGTAATGTGCGTTGGCTACAGTAAATTCTACTAATTTATCAATACCTAAACTCAGACTGCCATTTCTGGCACTTCATCCTCTTCATTAGCAAGTAATTACAAGTCAAATGCATTAAAGTTGCTGAAGGAGTTACAGTTTGTGTTCCCATATATCCAATCAGAGTCTCTTTTAACTGTTTCCAGTGCAGTAAGCAAGAATCAAGGTAAGAAAAGCATTTCTTCCTTCAGCTACTGTAGTTCCTAGAATGATGCTATATATCCTATCATAGAAAAAGAAGTGCACTTCTCCAAATTGCTGTAGGCATTCTTTAATTACAGTACTGAAAATTGTCTGTGCTGCTTCAGATCCAACCTACACTGGAAAAAGACAGTTTGGGAAAGTTCAAATATGACCAGCTTTTTTACAAGCTGTGCACACATTATTTTTGCAAACACCTTAATAAAGGAGACACTTTATGTTATCCCTTCAGTGCAGGTACTGTAAAACAATCCATACAAAGCAGCCATTAAAACATCACAGTAAAGTTTAATGACAGCACACAGGCTGAGCAGATATGTTTTCCAGGGACATCTTCCCACTTTTTGCCAATACTGCAGTAACGCCCAGGTTTAAAGTGGTATTAAACCCAAAACCAAAAATGTAATAGTGCAGCTTGCCAATCATTAGATGTGGGGGCTGCATTAGTTTCTTTCTTTTTTGTTTTTTTTTTCACCTGGTGATCTGGCTAGTAACTCACCTCCTGTATAAGGCCAACAATAGATGGTTCGAATCTAACTCAGTTCAGTAAGGACTGTTCCATCTATGAGCAGGCTGATTGTACCCAAGTTGATCCATCGATTGACTTAGGTACAAGCAGCATGTTGAACTTCTAGGAAACAATTAATGGCATCAGCTACAGCCACTAGCAACAATCACTGTGTTCTCCCAGCAGGGACGGCTCCCCGCTTCCCCCCCAGCCGGATGCGGGAGGGATTCCCTCATCAATGCTGACTGTTATGTGAATTAAGCGTTCACAAAATCTATGGCCTGCCTTAGAGTGCCCCCACTTTGGATGAAAGAGCACAGGGGCACCTTTGG
The DNA here is from genome assembly GCA_037952925.1 of Lithobates clamitans. Lineage (NCBI taxonomy): Eukaryota > Metazoa > Chordata > Amphibia > Anura > Ranidae > Lithobates > Lithobates clamitans. The sequence continues at coordinate 5,324,083 of JBBGZY010000787.1, read as the reverse complement.
ACAGCACCATTGTCAGTCTGGGGGAAGGGGAGTGTTATGCCGTGTACACACGACCGGTTTTCCCATCGGAATAAACTCTTACGGTTTTTCAGTTCAGACGGAGTTCCGCTGAAACTGTCTTGCGCACACATGATCACACCAAAGTCCGATCATCAAGAACGCGGTGACGTACAACACGTACAACGGGACTAGAAAAAGGAAGCTCAATAGCCAGTAGCCAATAGCTCCCGTCTCGTACTTGCTTCAGAGCATGCGCCGTTTTTGGTCCGTTAGAACAGCATACAGACAAGCGGTTTTCCCGATAGGAATTTGTTTCTTCGGAAATATTTAAAACATGTTCTATTTCTAGGTACGTCAGAATTTTCAAAAAAAAAAAGTCCGATGAGGCATACACACAATCAGAATACACGATGAAAAGATTCCGTCTGACTTTTTCTGTCGGACATTCCGTTCGTGCGTACGCGGCATGAGATGTACTAGCAAATTAAGATACATTAACAAAATGAAGCCAAACTCCAGCTCACACTGCAGTTACACAAGACGTTACAGAAATAGTTTTTTTTTTTTATCTTGGGATAAAGGTTTTACATGAATAAATATAAGTTGATCTTTGTACAGTAAGCACCCCTGCCAGTGGTAAATGGTTTGTTTCAACACTCTGATACATTTTGCAGGAGAGCTTGTTCTGTTGAAAAACAACAGACTTACTGACTGGAAGGAAAGAAAGCCTAAAAAATAAAATTTTAAAAAAGGGCCAATTAAATTAGCCATCACATCTAAGAATTGCTAAGATGCAATATGATAAATGTTTGGTTTTGGGTTTAACACTGTTTTAAATTGCACTACACTCTGCATTTACAACCATAGTAAACTGGGGCTGTAAAGTACACAGAGCAGGTTATAGCAACAATGTAACTCACCATGCACAGTCTATACAGGTCTCCAGTATTGGACCTGGGCTCCATATGTATTAGAGTCTGCAAGCTGTAGACATATGGGTTCTTATCACTTCATTGAGAATCCCGATCAGGAATTCGCACCTGTAAAGACTGATATAAAATGGACCTAGGTGGCTGCAAACACAACAAGGAACAAAATTAATGTGTTCAGAATCGCAGACAAATAGAGCTGATGGATTATGTGTATGAACATTTCTGAACTGTTAAGAACATTGCCCAAAGGCTTCCTGCTGGGATGTGATAGGCAGGAAATCTGCACAGCTTTTGTGAACTTTAATACAAGCAGCCCGCTTGTTTTTCATCTCATGCTGGACTTTGCAGACAAATGCCACCTGGGGCAAAGATCAGGCAGCTTTATTACCTGCATTCATGAATGGTTAGAAATGCACAGCTTCTTGGTTTATGTCTTTAATCTTGTTGGCCTCCAGGTGTTTTACAAGGATAAAGTCTATCTCATTAATGTATTCCAACTGTCAAATAATCTTTCACAAAACTTCTCGACCATTAACAAAGCAACTGACAAACTGTATTTTATGTCATCCGCACGTGTTGATGTGCAGCAAATGCAATGTAATGGAATAAATGTCGCCTTGTAGCTGCAAACAAACAAAATGAAGGATACAATACAGCAGCGACTATCAAATAACTACCTAAGAACTCTACTTGTTTTTGCTGTTGTCTTTAACACCCTTTCAAGAACAATAAAGTATATCTAAACTTAATGTCTCTGACATCTGATCAAGTCTAAAAAAAAAAAAAAATTTTTTTATGGAAATTTTTATGATTCACAGGGGAACATTTATTGATTCTGTGGCACAGCAAGGCAATGCTAATCAGGAGCAGTGAAGCAGACTGTGCAACAGATTTATTACAAGGTTACAGCTTAGATCATAAATTCCTCCATGGGTTATTTTAAAGTCACACTGCGACTAAATGCAGCCTGACCCTGATCACTTTATTATTATGGCCATGGCTGATTCTTTCTAAGCACAGTGTAAATAAGTCTCATCTTCAGTGATGAATCTGTGACGGACTTTCCAAACCTGCCATAGTTGGTTCAGATGCCTGGAACATAAATACAATGTAAACCTGTCGCAGAGACTTTGCTAAATGTTTGGTAGCCTGATTTGCATCCAACTTTGTTACCAAATTAAATAAATAAAATAAATGTTCTTCACAGCACCTGCATTAAGAGCCCATTCACACAGGGGCAACTTTGGATCCGACTTCAAGTTGCTCCAAGTCGCCCCAAGTCGCCCCTAGTCGCGCTGCATGAAAAAATCAAAGTAAGTGAATGGATCCATCTTAATGCACACTACTGCAGTCGCTCCGACTTCAGAAAAGGTTCCTGTACTACTTCAATCCGACTAGAAGGCGACTTGTACCCATTGATTTCAATGGAAGTTGCCTCCAAGTCTGATCACTGTTCATACTGAGGCAACTTTACAGGAAGCAGAAAGGAAACAGAAAGTAATTTACTCCACTAAACAGCCAGCCCCCTCCTTCTCACACACAGCTGATAAGCTCTGATTGGCCACTTGTAAAGTTCCCTGTCCTGGAGGCGACTTCAAGTTGTGTTGTAAGTTGCCCCAAGTCGTGCTGTGATTCATACTCAAGTCGTGTCCAAGTTGCCTCCCAAAGTCGCGCTGGAAGTCGTGTTGCCCCTGTGTGAATGGGCTCTTAGTGGTGTTTTTACTTTGCCTGGACTTCAGCTTAATGAGCCCCATACAAATTTGTCTTAAAATCTGTGTGCCCACTACACACAGTGTGACTTTGGTGTTGTGACAAGGAAACATGCAGTGATAGGTGCTTTTGCCACCTCTCTATAAACTAGTTTGGAAGCGTAGGGTTGTACTGATGCATCAGTAAAAACATATTCATTGCTGGCCATGTAAATGGTAATTATACCATCCCTCTATAGTGTATACTTGTTATGTGTACAATCCAGAGCACTGAGTATGGTTACCCTCTGATCTCTCTGCTATCTGCATGATTCACTGACAGGCGAACATAACAGCTTCAAACAAGACCCCCCCCCCCACCCCAAAGCACACATCAGATGACTGTATGTGTTTCTATGTCAAGGTGTATAGGGGGGTGTGTCCCTTCCCTCCACTCAGCTTTCATATATCACAAAGCTCCATGGTCTAGTTCTGCATTGTGTGTGATGCCAGATTCCTGCCCCCTGCCTGTTAGACATGAGAAAAATCTTTTGATCTGTGTAATTTTAGAATGAACTACAATAGGAATTGCTGCAGATAGACAGTTACAACTTATGTATGAGGATTTGTTTCATCTCTGTGTATCACCTGAGGTTAGTCACTTCACTGAGTATATGCAAGGCCCCTTTCACACTAGCGGACCAATCTGTCAGTTTTTCAGGCGGACCCAATTGGACCCTCCATTCTCCTCTATGGATCGGTGGATGTCAACGAAGATGTGCCCGTTGTTACCTTCCGGCATCCGATCAAATCTTATCCACTAAGAAGAGATGGATGGGCATCCATTCCCCATCCATCTAGCAGACTGGATGGCAGTCAGGTGTAAACGGATAGGCAGTCCATTTATATCCGACCACCCATAGAGAACAGTGAGCTGTATCTGTGTCTGCCCTGCATAAGCGGAGTGGACACAGACAAGCTGTCCGCCTGCTCAACAGATATCAGCGGACAGATTCCCCACTGAACAGGGGAGCCCCAACATGTAGGTTACTAAGGGTTTACGATCACCTAAAAATCAATAAACAAACATCACAAGAACATAGCCCGTTTACTGGTGTCTTTTACTCTCACTGACTAAAAGAGCAGCTAGAAAAGACATCACAGCAAAATTACTTAAAGCGTAACTTCACTTTTGCTGAGAAAAAAAAAAAACATTCCCCCCCCTGGGTGATCTATGCATATTGCAAGGATTATAACAACCTTTGTTGCAGATTCCTACCTATTGTTATTCTGAAGAAATCCATGTGTGTTTGTCTGTGCCTCTGGGCTAAGTGAGTCTAATGGAAGTGGTTTCATAATTATCGGTCAGCTGTGGCAGCTGCTGGGCACTAATGAGGAAATCTGCTGGGGGTGCATGCCTTTAGATGTATTCCTATTGGAAATCTCATCAAAAAATACATTTTTGTTGCAGGGTATTCCTGAAATCTGACTTGTATCTTAGGAAGACTTCTGGGAAAATTGGTAGACCAATCACACAAGCAGGAAATGATGTTTCTGGGGAGTGGTCAGTACACATTCTGTGTACAGAACAACTCCATGTAGCCATATTGCATTGTATTTGTAGAAAATTACAGCGGCTGGAAAGGTAATTTTTGATAACATTCAATTACAATATGACTTGTATTGCAATTGTGCACGCTATATAATTTTTTCTTTATTTGCTATTTTTTTCCCCACGAAAGTGGAGTTACCCTTTAATATTTAATCTATCATTTACTGAATACGTATAAGCATTTACAAATGTAATTGTGACAATTACTTGTGAATATTATACTTGTATAATTGAATATAAATAATTGTCTGTTTTAGCTATGTAATCATTTATAGGTTAATTTAATTTCCTTGAGAACACTAGAAAAAAAATGACAGCTGCAGTCTGAGCACAAGGGCTGTAACGCATTTGAAAACATAAAAGCTCCAATCTTTACCTCACAACATGTGCCAATAGGACAGTGATAAACACTTTGGAATTACAATGTCCAACTTCACACTGGGCGAAACAGCCATCCTCTACATTGGCACTCTACATAGCTTATTCCCCTGATGCCCACTAGAAAAATAGCTTCCTTTCAAGTAAAATCTGATAGCACAACATTTAAAATGTCACCAAGTTATTGTGGATAACAAAATGTCACAGCTCAGTTTGGGCCTATTCACAGCACAATGGAATAGCATGTGTTATCAGGACTTCAGAATCTGCTCTGATACTCATGCCATAGTTCCTTCTCTGTTCTCACTGAAAAAAATACATAATTTATAACCTGGTATTGTCTGTAAAATCTAGTTGCAAATCTTTTCTAAATATCAATTGCAATAACGGCACCCTGGCTTGAAAGTGTTTTGTATAATCAATCACTGGCTTATCCTACTTATCTGTTGGGCAGGAGCAACATAACACCAAGAGGTAACTGATGCCACACAGGGATGTTTGCTGAGTCCACAACTAGATCCTGACTTGCAACCAATTCCTGTTGTTTTATAGTGTGTATTATAAACGATGGTGTACTAGGGTAACAGTGTCAATTTAAAAAGCAGGCGGCAGCACTAGATATGGCCAACTGCTGATTGAAAAGCAACAGGCTGGTGAAGCTCCCAGATACTGCAGCTCACAGTAATGCCCTGTACATACGATAGGATTTTCCAATGGAAAATGTGTGAGAGGACCTTGTTGTCGGAAAACCCGACCGTGTGTAGGCTCCATCACACATTTTCCATAGGAATTTCCGACAGACAAAGTTTGAGAGCTTGCTATAAAATTTTCCGACAACAAAATCCGTTGTCGGAAATTCCGATCGTGTGTACACAAATCCGGCGCACAAAGTGCCATGCATGCTCAGAATAAATTAAGAGACAAAAGCTATTGGCTACTGCCCCGTTTATAGTCCCGACGTACGTGTTTTACGTCACCACGTTCAGAACGATCGGATTTTCCGACAACTTTGTGTGACCGTGTGTATGCAAGACAAGTTTGAGCCAACATCTGTCGGAAAAAATCCATGGATGTTGTTGACGGAATGTCCGATCAATGTCCGACCGTGTGTACAAGGCATAAGAGGGTACCATAGTTTGAAGCCATTTTTAGGGGTGGACGCAATTATAAAGCATGACATTTTTGGTATTACATCATCTTTTAAATTTTACCTAAAGATAAGGTATTATTTTGTGTTTTTGTGCATTAAAATTCAAAGTATATTTTTTTTTTTTTGCAATTGAAAAACCACTGTGCAGATACCGTGCGCAACACCTACCATTTTATTCTCCAGGGCCTCTGCTTAAAAAATTATATAATATATGTGGGTTCTAAGTAGTAGCAAAAAATATGGAGTTGGCTCACCCTTTGCAGCTATAACAGCTTCAACTCTTCTGGGAAGGCTGTCCACAAGGTTTAGGAGTGTGTCTATGGGAATGTTTGAGAAGGCATGGTTTGCAGTCTTCATTCCAATTCATTCCCAAGGTGTTCTATAGGGTTGAGATCAGGACTCTGTGCAGGCCAGTCAAGTTCCTCCAACCCAAACTCGCTCATCCATGTCTTTATGGACCTTGCTTTGTGCACTGGTCCAAATCATTTGGTGGAGGGGGGGATTATGGTGTGGGGTTGTTTTTCAGGGGTTGGGCTTGGCCCCTTAGTTCCAGGGAAGGGAACTCTTAGGGCGTCAGCATACCAAGACATTTTGAACAATTTCAGGCTCCCAACTTTGTGGGTTTGGAAATGGCCCCTTCCTGTTCCAACATGACTGCGCACTAATGCACAAAGCAAGGTCCATAAAGACATGGATGAGCGAGTTTGGGGTGGAGGAACTCGACTGGCCTGACCTCAACCTGATAGAACACTGTTGGGATGAATTAGAGCGTAGACTGCTAGCCAGGCTTTCTCGTCCAACATCAGTGCCTGACCTCACAAATGCGCTTCTGGAAGAATGGTCAAACATTCCCATAGACACACTCCTAAACCTTGTGGACAGCCTTCTAAGAAGAGTTGAAGCTGTTATAGCTGCAAAGGGTGGGCCAACGCAATATTGAACCCTACAGACTAAGACTGGGATGCCATTAAAGTTCATGTGCATGTAAGGCAGGCATCCTAATACTTTTGGTAATATAGTGTATGTATGTATATATATATATATATATATATATATATATATATATATATATATATATATATATATACAGTAGGTGACCACGATATTGTGTCAATCTCGCCGCTGTTATCGGAGAGATTTGATACCTGCGAGCCCCGTTGCGGGAGCCAGCGCTGAACTGTTTTTTGCTTTCCCGATGAGCGACAAGCATTGCTGACAGGTGTCTGGTATGAATCATGAGGGGGAACGCCGCGCCAAATTTTAGATAAAAGACTGGCATGGGTTCCCCTCCAGGAGCATACCAGGCCCTTAGGTCTGGTATAGATTTTAAGGGGAACCCCCTACGCCAAAAAAACGGCGTGGGGGTCCCCCCAAAATCCATACCAGATCCTTATCCAAGCACGAAGCCCGGCTGGTCAGGAAAGGGGGTGGGGACGAGCGAGCGCCCCCCCTCCTGAACTGTACCAGGCAACATGCCCCCAACATGGGGGGGTGGGTGCTTTAGGGAAGGGGGGCACCCTGCGGCCCCCCACCCCAAAGCACCTTGTCCCTATGTTGATGAGAACAAGGGCCTCTTCCCGACAACCCTGGCCGTTGGTTGTCGGGGTCTGCGGGCGGAGGGCTTATCGGAATCCGGGAGCCCCCTTTAATAAGGGGGCCCCCAGATCCCGGCCCCCCACCCTATGTGAATGAGTATGGGGTCGTACCCCTACCCATTCACCTGGGAGAAAAAGCGTCAATAAAAAAATTACACTAGACAGGTTTTTAAAGTAATTTATTAGGCTGCTCCAGGGGTCTTCTTCCGACTTTGGGGGTCTTCTTCTGACTTCTCCGCTCTCTCCTGCCTCTTCTCCCAGGGTGTCCAGTTCTTCTCCCGCTCTCCGGTTCTTCTGCTCCACCATTATCTACTGCTCTTTTGCCGCTCTTTTGCTAGCTGTGGCCCGGTCTTCTCCGTCGTCTTGTTCCCTCTTCTTTTCTCCCGATGTTGACACGACGCTCTCGTCCGCTGTAATGCTGTGTGCGAGGTGTGCAACGACTTATATAGGCATGGGGCGTGGTCACCGGGTGATGTCAGTGCATCATGGCAGGGGTTTTGGATTTATGCAGAGGGTCAGTTTAGAGATGGGAGATACCTTTTTGGTTGGGTCTCTTAGTGTTGTAGAATTCCAGAATGCACCATAGCAGAGGGTTTTCTGACCATCGCAGATGTGAGAGGGCTGAGATATTAAAAAAGTAACTGGGTGACCCCGCCCCCTCTGACATCACGGGGAAACCCATAGGGAATTCCCCGTCAAGTCCCAGTGCATCAGCGGGGGGCGGGGTCACCAGGGGGCCCCGCCCTCCGTTATTTAAGAAGTGTCAGAAGACGATAAGCGTCACACAGCGGGAGCCTCCCATCATGGATGCAGAGCAGCCGGAGAACGAAGAAGGGAAGAAGATGCAGCGGAGGAAGATGCCAGACGAGAAAAACAGAGCAAGAAGCAGAGGATCGGAGGAAGAACCTGTGGCCTGGTACGGTTCAGGAGGGGGGCGCTGCTCTCTCGTCCCCCCTCTTTTCCTGTGGCCTGCCAGGTTGCGTGCTCGGATAAGGGTCTGGTATGGATTTTTGGGGGACCTAACGCCATTTTTTTGTAAATTTTGGCGCGGGGTTCTCCTTAAAATCCATACCAGACCAGAAGGGTCTGGTATGGATTTTGAGGGGGACCCCACGCCATTTTTTTAAAAATTTTGGCGCGGGGTTCCCCTTAATATCCATACCAGACCTGAAGGGCCTGGTATGGAATTTAGGGGGACCCCCACGCCATTTTTTTTTTTAAATTTTGGTTCGGTGTTCTTCTGTGGGGAAATCCCATGCCGTTTTTATCAATGAACTTTTATGTGTATTGCCGGACCTACAATTCATTAATAGCCGCGTGTAGTTTTAAATGAATTTTTTCCTTTGAAATGTCATTTTTGCTGTCAGACTGTTCTAAACATGGGAGACATGCGTCCCTTTACAGGCATAATATAGACACCCCCCAGTACAAAATTTAAAGTAATATTACACTTTTGTTGTTTCACTTTAAGCATTATTAAAATCACTGCTCCCGAAAAAACGGTTGTTTTTAAAACTTTTTTTTGCATTGATCCATGTTCCCTGGGGCAGGACCCGGGTCCCCAAACACTTTTTCTGACAATACCATGCATATAAGCCTTTAAAATTAGCACTTTTGATTTCTCCCATAGACTTTTAAAGGGTGTTCCACGGCTTTCAAATTTGCAGCGAACACCCCAAATTGTTCGCTGTTCGGCGAACTGGCTCATCCCTAGTGTCCAGCAACAATCCTAAGTTCTGACTTGAGTCCTTCTATACTCTTCCTATACTGGAAACATCACAGTTTTGTTTTCATTAACAGTGTTCCTAATGGGCCCCCCATCTTACCCCATAGCAGCAGCATGGGCTGCTATGGCTATTGTTACTGTGCTGTCTGCAATATATTACATTTTTGTTTGTGGGTTCAGGTACTCTTTAAGCTTTTAGATTGTAGGAGGAAAATCGAGAACTTAAAAGAAGCACATGTAAATAAGATAGCATCAGAACATATTAACCCCATGCAGATAATGTCCCTAGTAGTAACTGATCCCAGGAGAGCATTGCTGCTAGATACAGGTTAACCACTTAGCCACTGTGGGTAAATCTCCTGAACTAAACCTAATTCTTCATGCTTATAGCTTATTTATGATATCCAGTGTAAAGTGGTGTTAGCGGACAAATAACTATTTTCATTCCACCAGATTGCTTTACACTCAGTGCCCACACACTTAGATGCCAAGTCATGGGAGAATGGATCAATTCTTTGGGCTCTTAGGAAGGCTGCCCTGAAATTGATGCTGTCAGGTTTATTTCATGTGAAACGTGAACTGGGAAACTGAACTTTTAAAAGAGTGGTGCCAGGGGACACTAGCTAAGAGGGCTGAGCATTGTTAGTGCAGAGAGAATCACCGCAACGCAATTTACATTTTTGAGAGCAAGAGATACTGCCAATTGCTACAAGGGGAAAAAAGAAAGATTTATTCTCATATCATCAGACAGACCTGACATGTAAAAGATTCAAGTACAACGTAAAAAAAATGACGCATACCGAAAGTTTAAATTGGTAAGAAAGCTATAAATTTAATAGCATAACATCTCTGACAGCTGCCATTTAAGAAAGATTGTTTTAGGGCAAAAAAAAAAATAATAATATATATATATATTTTAAAAATATAAATAAACTGTCACTCAATAAAATAAAATCTTCTATCATTTGCTTTCACAAGGGTGTAGCTTAGAAGGCTGAATCCTATAAGGTTTTTTTCTTTTCCAGCAATGGTTTGGTGACATCCAGTGGTAGTTTTTGCACATTACATGCAGTGGTAATATTCTAAACAATTCAATTTCATATGGTACACTTCTAGTGATCACAGAAAGTCATCTTTTTCAGCAGATTGTAAGGAATTAGTTAAACTTGGCTGGTACATGTAAATATTAAATGAATCCTTATTATATATTCAACATTATACAGCTATATTTAAAGCAGTTGCAAGCCGCTGGCATTTCCTGTTTTTTTTTTGAAACCTTTAAGGTAAAGGCATAATGTGCTAGTATGCATTGCATACTAGCACATTATGTTAAACTTACCTTAAAACGAAGCCCTCCCGTGCCGAGAAGTCAGCGCTGCAGGGGCTTCCATCCTCACCTGTCTTGCTCCCGGGTTCACAGACTCCAGCTCTGTGACTGGCCAGAGCTGCGATCATGTCACTCCCGCACATGCGCGCAGGAGCTGCCGGTCACAGCACAGGGCTCTAAAGGAAGGGCACGAGTGGCCATTCCTGCAGAGCACATGGGCCAGTGATTTCACTGGCTGCATGTAATATGTAAAAAATATCTCCTAAACAGGTGAATGGGGTCAGAGTGTCGTTCTACCCTGACTTCTCTGCGGAGGTACAAAAACGTAGAGCCAAGTTCTCAGATGTGAAGAGACGCCTTCGGGCTCTGCAGCTTCCATATGCCATGCTGTACCCGGCTAAGCTGAGAGTTACCGCCGACAGACAGGCCCACTTCTTTGAATCAGCTCAAGATGCAGCTATGTGGCTTGACCGCAATGAACAGGCCCTAAGATAACGAGACAGAGAAGATGAGGACAGACCCGCTTGACACACATAACAGCGGAAGTTTTCTGGTATCCCAACGTATAGCTTTACAGTGAATTTATCAATAGCTCACTTATTTCCCCTTCAGGGCTAATATTCTCCGTGTAATCCTGCAGTTTGGTATTATAATTATACCCATTTCTACCTTGGAGAATGTTTTTGCTTTACGCTGCTGGGAACTTTGATATAGTTACACGAACAGTGAGCTATCTTGTGAAGTAGGCAAGAGAAAATGTGTTCTTTCTACGTGAGAGATAAAGCGAACAAGCCATGTTGGCTATGGTTTCAATTTCAACTGTATGGGCGTGTCCTGTTGACAGCCTGGTTTTGTTTTTTCTTTTTTTTCTCTTTTTTATACGCTCTTTGCTTATGCCAAAGTATACACTACCGAAGATTTCTATACTGGAAAAGCTGCATATTACCAATACTGGTCACTGATCCCGCGGACATGCGATTAAGGTCTGTTCTTTCGAACCGGAAACGGAAAGCGTGCCCCTGGAACACAACCCATACATGGGGAGAGGATCCTCTAATATTGTTTTGCCCATCAGAAGTAGCTGAGATCAGGAATTGGGTGACCATGACTCCTGAACTGCCTTACTCCTTAAGATTATGCAAAGATTTGCCAAATGGCTGAACTGCCAATAATTACATGGAACGTCAGGGGCTTAGGTTCCCCTCTTAAGCGAATGATGATTTCCTCATGTCTGAAAAAATATCACCCTATGATTTTGTGTATGCAGGAGACACATCTAACACCTGAAACTAAATGTTGTCTTAAATATGCTTGGGTGGGGAAAGCATATCACTCCACCCACACCTCATATTCAAGAGGTGTGAGTGTAATGATACATGGCTCTATAGATTACCAAGAATTTGATACATGCATAGATACAGAGGGTAGATATGTTTTTTTGCATTGTAGGATTGGGATGCTAAACTGTATACTGGCATGTGTGTATGTGCCCCCACCGTTTACGGTGGCGGTGCTAAGGTTACTGCTGACTTATCTTGAAGGCAGACCAGATCTGCCGTTGCTGATTGTGGGGGACTTTAATTGCTGGCTGAGTCCTTCCGCGGACAGGCACCCTAGTTCTGGGGTTCCTGCCACGCTGAGGGACTCCCCATTGCTTAGACTGCTTAATGAGGTTGGTTGGATAGACATATGGAGACACAGACACCCGGATGAGAAGCAATTTTCATGTTTCTCCAAAACTCATGGGACATTGTCTAGAATTGATTTAGCTGTGGGTAACCTGGCCATGCTCCCATCCGTCTCGGAAGTGATATACAAGCCACGTAGTGTCTCAGACCACTCACACTTAGTGATTACCATGATTATATCCCCGAAAACAGGGTTACCTAGAACTCCATGGAAATTTAATGCCTTCTGGCTAAAATTATTTTTATCCCAGAATGAGATGGAGCGGAGCATGGGAGAGTTCCTTAATAGTCGGGAGTTTCTGCAGTCACCGATGGAACAATGGGATGCCTTTAAAGCCTATTTGAGAGGTTTACTTATTTCAGAGATAGGGAGAGTGAAAAAGAATTCCTCAGAACATAAGGAGGAACTTGAGAGACAGGTTGAGTCCCTGGAGGAGGCTTATATACGCACACCGACAGACTCGGCTAGGGAGGCATGGCAGTCAGCTCAATCTGCGTATGAGCGGTTGCTGTCCTCCACAGCGGAGAAAAAGCTGTTCTTCTCCAGACTGGCATTCTATGAGGAAGGAGAAAGTACGGGGCGTCTTTTGGCTAGGATAGCTAACTCCCAACAACGCTCCCCTGTAATAGGAGCCATTAAAACACCAGAGGGAAGGTTGGTGAGCTCCCCTGACCTTATACTAATGGAACTGGCCAAATTTTACGAAAATCTGTATCTTCCGACGGGGCAATATACCTCGGAGGAACTGGCAGACTATTTGGGTGACATTGACTTTCCACAACTCACGAGGAGTCAAAAAGAGGATCTGGATGCTCCTCTCACTTTGGATGAGTTACAGGACGCATTGGCAGCTTTCCCTAACTGCAAGGCCCCTGGGGCGGACGGGATTCCCATAGAGGTTTATAAGCAATACGCTGACATCATTTTGCCAAAGCTACTAATGGTTTTCAATGCTTCCAGGGAGAATAGACGTTTACCCCCCTCTATGACAACAGCCAATATAGTTCTTATACTAAAGCCAGGAAAGGATCCAACAGATCCGGGTTCATATAGACCTATATCCCTTTTGCAAAGCGATATTAAGCTTCTAGCTAAGGTACTAGCGATGAGGCTGAATGGAGCCATTACGGCCATTATACACCCTGATCAGGCGGGGTTCATGCCTAATAAGTCTACGGCTGTAAACTTAAGACGGCTTTATTTGAATATGCAATCTGCGGCGGATAACCTGGGACAAAGGGCTTTACTTTCATTAGACGCTATGAAAGCCTTCGATAGCGTGGAGTGGGATTACTTGTGGGGGGTGCTTGGACGCTTCGGTTTTGGAGAAGTTTTCATCTCATGGGTACGACTGCTGTATCACAGTCCACAGGCTGCCATTAGGGCATCGGGGGCTATGTCACACACATTCAATTTGGGGAGAGGCACGAGGCAGGGGTGCCCCCTGTCACCCCTGCTGTTCGCATTAGCCATAGAACCCCTAGCCATTAAAATTAGAGCCAATCCTGAAGTTGTCGGATTTCGATATGGCGACAGGCAAGAAAAAGTGATGCTATATGCTGACGACACCATGATTCTGCTTGGTGATGTGGACAGATCTCTCAATGCAGCTATGTCAACCATATTGGAATTTGGACGATACTCGGGACTCCAGATTAACTGGACTAAATCCTCCTTGATGCTTATCGATGAGGGGAGCACCCCCCCTGACAATAGTGTAATACCCCTGGCCACCTCGTTCAGATATCTAGGTATTCAGGTGACGCCTAGGATAAGAGAATACGGTAGACTAAACATATCCCCTCTGCTGCAGAAGTTTAGAGAAAGGATTAGAACATGGAATTCACTCTGTCTGTCGGTCGCAGGCAGAGTGAATTTGATTAAAATGATTCTTATGCCCCAACTGCTTTATGTACTTCATAATACACCCATGGTAATAACCCTTAAAACTTTCCGGATTATTAACTCCTTGTTCAGACTATTAATCTGGAGAGGGCGCTCTCCAAGGATTAAACTAGAGCACCTCCAACGCCCTAAGGACGAGGGAGGGCTAGCCCTCCCTAATCCCTGGCTCTATTATATAGCTGCGCAGCTGCAACATCTGATAGGTACAATGTACACTGACGCAGAAAAAGAGAGACCCATAAGTAGCTCCTCAGAAATGGTAATGCTCCATACAGTTAAAAAAGACTCGGTCCCGACGGCCTTGGAAGCCATGAACTTCGGGAAATCCAACAAAAAGTACCCGACCTATGACTTAATACAAAAAATATGGTCTAAAACTAAATATATGCAGGGGGTAACAGGATTCACAGACTACAGCCCAATATGGTTTAATGACACATACCCAGAATTAGCTAAGATGCAGAATGGGGCGATATGGAGAAAATATGGGGTGTTGTATATCAAGCAGATTTTCCAAAATGGGAAACTACACCCATTTGAGACCTTACAGAGGTTATTTGCTCTACCACAGTCTATGAGGTTCTATTACCTGCAATTAAAACATGCAGTAGAGGCACAGAGTAAATCTGCGGATTGGGTTTCTTCACACACACCGGTGTTTAATGTGATTGCAGGAGCCAATAATACCAAAGGGTTTATTTCACAGTGCTATAGTATGTTACTGCAAAGCCTTTTAAATAAACATCCTTTGGGAATGCTTGCTAAGTGGGAGAGAGATGTCGGCCCGTTGGATGGAGATCAGTGGGAAGAGGTGCTACAGGCCGTGCCCACATGTTCTCTGAATGTTGCACACAGGCTGACACAATTGTACATCATATTAGGAGTTTATTATACCCCTCATAGGTTATATGCTATGGGCCTTAGACCCACCCCTTTATGCACTAGATGCAAAAGAGAACATGGGGACCTGATCCACCTACTATGGAGGTGCCCAAAGCTTCACCCCTACTGGAAAGGGGTGGTGGACACTGTCAATAGGGTATTTCAGGTCATTTTGCCTACGAACCCCAAGCACTGCTTGCTCAATGTGTTAGATGAATTGGGATGGGAGGAATGTACTAAAGTGGCAATTACCAAAGCTGTATTCCTGGCAAGGAAACTAGTTATGAAACACTGGATTTCTGAAGAGCCCCCTGCTCTTAAAGAATGGGTTAACGCTGTGGGGGAAATGTTAAGAAAGGACAAGGTGATATACCAACACAGAGGTTGCCCACAGAAGTTCGAGAAACTCTGGGGACCATGGCTGAATGTTCCGGGGCTAGCCCCGGTGGATTTGGTCGTGGGTAGATTGTTGGGACTTGGGACATGAGATCCTAAGTATTGGATATCCTTGGCTACCTTACAAAGGCATAATACCGTATGTGGTTTATTTACTCCTCTCGTTTAGGATAGGGATGGACAAACGGTTTTTATTATGCAGATGTATGTAATGAATAAAATGACATTCAGTGGAGCGGGTGGTGTTTTGGTACAGGTTAAGTTTATTAATGCAGCCGATAAGACACACAAATGTAATAATATCTGACAGATATAAGTAATTCAAAATGTAATTGCGAAGTCGGTATGTGTATGTTTTTTACATGTTTTTCTCAATAAAATATTTTTCTGGATAAAAAAAAAGCATGATTTTGGGAGTGTCATGGTCTGGGGCTTCATGAGTGCTGCCGCCACTGGGGAGCTACAGTTCATTGAGGGAACCATGAATGCCAACATGTACTGTGACATACTGAAGCAGAGCATGATTCCTCCTTTCAGAGGCTGGGTCGCAGGGCAGTAATCCAAACACATCTCCAAGATGACCACTGCCTTGCTAAAGACACTGAGGGTAAAGTTGAGGGACTGGCCAAGCATGTCTCCAGACCTAAACCCTATTGAGCATCTGTGGGGTATCCTCAAACCCAAGGTGGAGGAGAGCAAGGTCTCTAACATCCACCAGCTCCGTGATGTTATCATGGAGGAGTAGAAGAGGACTCCAGTGGCAACCTGTGAAGCTCTGGTGAACTCCATGCTCAAGAGGGTTAAGGCAGTGCTGGAAAATAATGGTGGCCACACAAAATATTGACACTTTGGGCCCAATTTGGACATTTTTACTTAGGGGTGTACTCACTTTTGTTGCCAGTAGTTTAGACATTTATGGCTGTGTGTTGAGTTATTTTGAGGGGACAGCAAATTTACACTGTTATACAAGCTGTACACTCACTACATTACATTGTAGCAAAGTGTCATTTCTTCAGTGTTGTCACATGAAAAGATATAATAAAATATTTACAAAAATGTAAGGGGTGTACTCACTTTTGTGAGATATATAGATATATATATATATATATTATATGTATACACACACACAGTATATAGATATCTAAAACATAAGGCAGCACACACCGGACTTGAACGGTAACAACATAGGGATAGTGATGAAAGTACAATTAAGGCAAAACTTTTTTTTAGTTTTGAATGGCGTGGAAATGGATTAGAACACCTGTCAGTTTTTATGGCTTTGTCCCCATTAAGGAAATTCATCCTATTTGTCCTGTTTACCATTATCATTTAAAGTGAAAGTAAAAGAAAATCCCACATTTGGGGTTATCCCCATAAAAGTAAAAGAGGGGGAATCTTTCAATGGGGACACTAGTTCTGGTGACCTGGGGGTCCCTAGGGGATCAATTTGCAGAGATTTCCTCTCACTTCCTGTTTTGGCTTTGGGACAGGAAGTGTAGGTTAGTCTCCCCAATGGGACACAGATGATAAAAAAATAAACTGACATTATAACCCCCCGTAGTCTATCCAAAATGAAAAAAAAAAAAAAGTTTTGCATATAGTTCTTTTTGAAGTTTTATTTCAATGTTTTAATGAGGCACAAGCTCGTCTTCCTCAGGCCCTGTATGTCCACCTTCCAAGCCCCGTAAGTGCCGCTTAATCTTTTGAACTACTTGTACCACTTGCTTTGCTGAATACCAGGGCCAGTTTTCTTTCAGATATGTGTGAAGTGGTATATTTATATATATTTTTTTTAATTTTGCACACAGGCACTGAAATATGCTCTAGCACACTGCTTGCAAATTTATGACATACATTTCTTTAAAGAAAAAAAACATAAACCCGTAAAATCAAAATAGTTCTTAATACCATATAATTGATATGTTCTGCTGAACCGTTTACTTCGTTTTTTTTTCCCAGCGGCAGCTTACTGTACATTCTTACAAGGGACACATCAATAATAAAGACCTAACCGCATATTGATTGCTGTCTATAAACTTGCCTATAGATTTAAGTAACACGTCCTAATGCATACTGTACAGCAATAAGTGTGCTTACATCTTCAAATATTTATTACCAGCTTGAGGGTGATGTTAGGCTGCCTCTGGCAAGCTATGTATGTAAATTCACACAGGGGTCAACTAAGTGGCTGCTATTACTGAATGAAAAGTCTGTAAGTGGCAGTCAAACATTAATGAATATAAATGACAGCTATAAATAACACTCGGCTTACCAACAAGCAAAGACTAACGGTTCCAGTACAGCTCTAATACATGACAATATGTAGGAGGCTGTTTTTCATTATTTCCCTTCAAAACTGAATTGAAAATGCAGTGTATGCAAATCATTTTCATTTTATTTTTACTATGTCTTGTTAAGCACAAAACAACTTTTTCTGAATTGAAGACTTTTATTTTAGGACACGTTTACACTATGGCCTGCAGTAATACATGCATTGCTTGCTTTTACCGCAATGCACGTTAAATGCATTGATGTGATGTGGTGCCATTTATTCTGAAAGGCACACCAGTGGACCTTTTGACAAGCCTGCATTGTATTAAAGTGGTTGTAAACCCAAAAATAACAAAAAAAAAAACCTGTAAGACAAAGGCATAATGAGCTAGTATGCATGAAATACTTACCTTAGATCGAAGCTGCTGCAGCGGCCCCGAACAACGCTGTGACCGGAGACATGTCTCCCGGAGTTAATTCTGGGTTTGCGGGCTCCGGCGCTGTGATTGGCCGGAGCCGCGATGACATCACCCCCGCACATGTGCACGGGGGCCACCGGTCACGGCACGCTGCTGAAGAAAAATGGCACGAGCGAGCCGTTTCTTCAGTGCGTGTGTTCCGATGATGTCGGCACAAGCGTATATGGTAAATATTTCCTAAACCGTTCAGGTTTAGGAGATATTTGCAGTACCTACAGGTAAGCCTTACTAGGTTCACAACCACTTTAAAGTGCACCAGGGTACACGTATGCATAGATTATTCTTTGGCAGCACATCATGTGATAATGCACGAGTTACGGCCATAGTGTGAACGGGCCATTAATGTTTAAAAAAAAAGCATAAGAGAAATGTTAGCCTCCCAGAAGATTTGAGAGATTTCTTTATGCTGCACCCATAAAGACTTATTTACACCTATGCATTAAGGGAACATGCATGTCACTATTTAAATTTGCCTGGAATTAAAATTTAATACTGGAAATTGTGTTTTCATATGGTAACTAAATAAGCTAGACCAAAATGCCTATTTGAAATCACAGTTCTGTTTGTGCTAGTCCTACATGGGTCGAATACAGTATATGATTAATTTCGCCTGGAAATTAAACATATTTCTGTAATGCCCCGTACACACGGTCGGACTTTGATCGCACATTCCGTCAACAAAATCTATGGATTTTTTCAGACGGATGTTGGCTCAAACTTGTCTTGCATACACACGGTCACACAAAGTTGTCGGAAAATCTGATCGTTCTAAACGTGGTGGCGTAAAACACGTATGTCGGGACTATAAACGGGGCAGTAGCCAATAGCTTTCGTCTCTTAATTTATTCTGAGCATGCGTGGCACTTTGTGCGTCGAATTTGTGTACACACGATCGGAAATTCCAACAACTGATTTTGTTGTCGGAAAATTTTATAGCAAGCTCTCAAACTTTCTGTGTCGGAGATTCCTATAGAAAATGTGTGATGGAGCCCATACACGGTCAGAATTTCCGACAACGGGGTCCTATCACACATTTTCCGTAGGAAAATCCGACCGTGTGTACAGGGCATAATGCTTAATGGATTGGTTAAAAGGACGTAAGAAAGAATTTGCTAAGGAATACACTTGCAGAGAAGGGCAACCAAACTGATAAGAGGCATGGAGGAGCTCAGCTATGAGGAAAGATTAGAGGAACTGAATTTCTCTCTCTTGAGAAGAGGAAATTAACCACTTGCCGACCACCCGCAAGCAAGGTGGCTCGGCTGTGCAAAACGACATACTGGTACGTCGTTTCATGCACTAGCCTGTGTAGGTGTGCATGGGGCAGCCAATCAGCGGGTTCGGCGGACGCAATGTCCACCAGCTACCCGCAATTGTTCCCACAGAGACAGAACGAGGGTCTGCCAATGTAAACAAGGCAGATCTCCATTCTGACAGGATGACACAGGATCTTGTCTTCATGTTATGCAGGAAGATGGATCTCTGTGTTGTCCCAGTCAGACCGTCCCCCATACAGTTCGTAAACACACCTAGGGAACACAATTAACCCCTTGATTGCCCCCTAGTATTAACCCCTTCCCTACCAGTGTCATTTATACAGTAATCAGTGCATATTTTTAGCACTGACAGTAATAATGTCACTGGTCCCAAAAAAGTGTCAAAAGTGTCTGATCTGTCCACCGTAATGTCGCAGTCCCACTAGAAATCGCTAAACACTAGTAAAAAAAATATTAATAAAAATGCCATAAATCTATCCCCAATTTTGTAGATGCTATAAATTTTACGCAAACCAATCAATATACGCTTATTGGGATTTTTTTCTCAAAAATATATAGCAGAATACATATTGGCCTAAACTGATGAAATTTGAAGAAATTTGTTTTTTTTTTTAATTATTGGGTAAGTTTTATAGCAGAAATTAATAAATATATATATTTTTTCAAAACTGTCTGTCATCAACAGAAATCCCTATTTGTGGGAAAAAAGGACAAATTTTATTTGGGTACAGCGTTGCACGACCGTACAATTAAGGGGGGTCATTAAGGGGGTAAATCTTTCTGGTCCTTAAGTGATTAAGGGGGGATATGATCACCATGTACAAATAAATAAGAGGTCCATATAGTGAACTTGGTGTAGAGTTATTCAATTTAGAGTGGTTGTAAACCCTCTATCTTAACTTCAGCTCATGTCAATCCTTATTAATAAAGCTACCGATCACTGCCTGTTAAAGTTTCCTTACCTGTTTCTTCTTCTTATAATTCGTCTCGCAATGTTTGTTTACAACATCGGTGCATGCACTGTCCGTCCTTCAATTCACGGCACAATCTGTGTGACATTCCCCCTCCAGCATCGTGCTGTGTCAGAGAGTTCCGCTCTCTGCGGCACCGCTTTGTAGACTCGCAAGACTATGCAGTTATTCCAAGCTTCCTTGCAGGGTTGCCTTAGGAACATCAAAGTGAAGTAACACATTTTGCAAGACATTTTGCAATGCCTTAGTAACATTGACCGAGATAGAGGCTCGGGAACACATACTCGCGCATGTGCAAGATTTCAGCAAAGGAAAAACAAGGGCGGCAATGACGTCCACAGGGGACTCAGAAAACAGTACTCAAGATGGTGCAGCCTAAACCCGGGAGAAGATTTTATTAAAAACGATTAAATACAGTAAGTAACAAGCGTTTTTGGATACATTAGACTGGGCAATTAATTTAAATAATGTTACATATTATATGACATGAAAAGCGCAATACGAAGTGCAGAGTTTACTTCCTCTTTAAGGTCATCACAGAGGACACGGGGGCACTTTTTACATCTGGAGGAAAAGAGATTTAATCTCCAAATACGAAAAGGTTTCTTCACAGTAAGAGCTGTGAAAATAAGGAAAAGACTTCCTCCAGAGGTGATTCTTTCCAGATCAGTAGGCCTGGATTCATTCCTAAATGAGCATAATATAACTAGATTCTAATATTTATAGGAAAAGTTGATCCAGGGAATATCCGAATGCCTCTTGAGGGATCAGGAAAGATTTTTTCCCCTGCTGAAGCAAATTGGATCATGCTATTGGTTTTTTTTTGCCCTCCTCTGGATCACTTGTGGGTATAGGATTGTGTCAAAAAAAAATAGTTTTCCCTTCTTTTGGCTGAACTGATAACATACAGTGAGGACGGAAAGTATTCATACTCCCTTAAATGTTTCACTCTTTGTTATATTGCAGCCATTTGCTAAAATCATTTAAGTTCATTTTTTTCCTCATTAATGTACACACAGCACCCCATATTGACAGAAAAACACAGAACTGTTGATATTTTTGCAGATTTATTAAACAAGAAAAACTGAAATATCACATGGTCCTAAGTATTCAGACCCTTTGCTGTGACACTCATATATTTAACTCAGGTGCTGTCCATTTCTTCTGATCATCCTTGAGATGGTTCTACACCTTCATTTGAGTCCAGCTGTGTTTGATTATACTGATTGGACTTGATTAGGAAAGCCACACACCTGTCTATATAAGACCTTACAGCTCACAGTGCATGTCAGAGCAAATAAGAATCATGGGGTCAAAGGAACTGCCTGAAGAGCCCAGAGACAGAATTGTGGCAAGGCACAGATCTGGCCAAGGTAAACAAAAAATTTCTGCTGCATTTAAGGTTCCTAAGAGCACAGTGGCCTCCATAATCCTTAAATGGAAGACATTTGGGATGACCAGAACCCTTCCTAGAGCTGGCCCTCCGGCCAAACTGAGCTATCGGGGGAGAAGAGCCTTGGTGAGAGAAGTAAAGAAGAACCCAAAGATCACTGTGACTGAGCTCCAGAGATGCAGTCAGGAGATGGGAGAAAGTTGTAGAAAGTCAACCATCACTGCAGCCCTCCACCAGTCGGGGCTTTATGGCAGAGTAGCCCGACGGAAGCCTCTCCTCAGTGCAAGACACTTGAAAGCCCGCATGGAGTTTGCTAAAAAACACCTGAAGGACTCCAAGATGGTGAGAAATAAGATTCTCTGGTCTGATGAGACCAGGATAGAACTTTTTGGCCTTAGTTCTAAGCGGTATGTGTGGAGAAAACCAGGCACTGCTCATCACCTGTCCAATACAGTCCCAACAGTGAAGCATGGTGGCGGCGGCAGAAAACCAGGCACTGCTCATCACCTGTCCAATACAGTCCCAACAGTGAAGCATGGTGGTGGGGGTGTTTTTCAGCTGCAGGGACAGGATGACTGGTTGGAATCGAGGGAAAGATGTATGCGGCCAAGTACAGGGATATCCCGGACGAAAACCTTCTCCAGAGTGCTCAGGACCTTAGACTGGGCCGAAGGTTTACCTTCCAACAAGGCAATAACCCTAAGCACACAGCTAAAATAACGAAGGAGTGGCTTTACAACAACTCCGTGACTGTTCTTGAATGGCCCAGCCAGAGCCCTGACTTAAACCCAATTGAGCATCTCTGGAGAAACCTAAAAATGGCTGTCCACCAACGTTTACCATTCAACCTGACAGAACTGGAGAGGATCTGCAAGGAGGAATGGCAGAGGATCCCCAAATCCAGGTGTGAAAAACCCAATGGGACAATCTCCCCAATGGGACAAAGACGGCAAAAAATAAACTGACAGAGGTTATAACCCTCTCTTAACACCTTCCCGACCAGCCGCTGCAGTTATACTGGCCCCTCTGCGCGAGCCATCGTAGCTGTACGTCGGCTCTTTAAGATGCTGTAGCAGGCTCGCACGGAGCCGATGTTTTCTGGGCACCCACGATCGTTTGTGACAGAGCGAGAACTGGGATCTGTGTGTGTAAACACACACTTCCCGGTTCTGTCAGGGGAGAGGAGACAGATCATGTGTTCCTACCAAGTAGGAACAACGATCTCTCTTCTCCTCTAGTCAGCCACATTCCCCCCACATTTAGAACACACATAGGGAACACAGTTAACCCCTTGATCGCCCCCTAGTGTTAAGCCCTTCCCTGTCAGTGACATTTATACAATAATCAGTGGCTATTTATCCCACTGATCGCTGTATACATGTCAAAGGTCCCAAAAAGTGTCAATGCGCCGCAATGCCTCAGCCCCGATACTAGTAAAAAAAAAAAAATAATAATAAAAGGGTATAAATCTATCCCTTATTTTGTAGACACTATAACTTTTGCGCAAACCAATAAATATACCAATCAATATACACTTATTGCCAAAAATATGTAGAAGAATATATATCGGCCTAAACTGATGAAGAAATTAGTTTTTTCGTTAAAAAGCAAAAAATATTGTGTTTTTTTTTTAATTACTGTTCTTTTTTTGTTTATAGCACAAAAAATAAAAACCATAGAGGTGATCAAATACCACCAAAAGAAAGCTCTATTTGTGGGGGGAAAAAGGACATCAATTTTGCATGGGTACAACATCGCAGGACCACGCAATTGTCAGTTAAAGCGGCGCAGTGCCGTATCGCAAAAAATGGCCTGGTCAGGAAGGGGGTAAATCTTTTTGGGGTTGAAGTGGTTAATCTATCCAAAATAGGGGAAAAAAAGTTTTGCCTATAATTCTACTTTAACAGGACCCTGTCATCACTTTTTTGAAGGTCCAATAACACATGTGGTTAATTTGTAAAATAGCTACATACATTATCACTGTTTCTATATTAGATATTCAATCTAACCAAGATATATTTTCCATTAAACTTGCAGAGAATCAACTCTGCTTCAACTTCAGTTCTCTGCTTGCTTGAAAAAAAAACTATGAAGTGGCCAGTGAGGAGAAGCAACTTCGGGTGACAGGGTCTTCTAATAATTTGAAGACTACATACTCTTATGCCGTGTACACACGATCGGATTTTCCAACGGGAAATGTTGCATGTAAGCTTGCTGGCTGAAAGTCCGACCATGTGTATGCTCCATCAAACATTTGCTGTCAGACTTTCCGCCAATCAATGTTGGCTAGCAGGTTCTCATATTTTCTGCCAACAAAATTTTGTTGTTGGAAAGTCCAATCGTGTGTACACAAGTCCATCGCACAAAAGTTCACGCATGCTCGGAATCAAGTACGAGCCAGAAGCATTCAATCTTGTAAAACTAGTGTTCGTAATGGAGATATCACATGACTATTGAACTTCCTTTTTATCGGCTTGTTGTTCATCTTGTACGTCACCACGTTCCCACGTTTGTAATTGTTGGCCAACATTTGTGTGACTGTGTGTATGCAAGACAAGTTGAGGCCAACAACCTTCTAACAAAATTCCACGGTTTTGTTGTCGGAAAGTCCGATCATGTGTACGGGGCATTACAATAAAAAAGTATCCACTAGACATAGTAAAAGTGTAAGCAGCTCATGCTACACAGTGAATGAAAATGGAGTAAATATATTGAGACTGGCAGATCTCCAAGACATAAACTAGGGTAGAAGTTTGTGTAAGAGCCATACAGGAAGTACAGTAGTGCTGACATTCGCATTTTAAAAACTGTGATCCTACACCACAAATTGGTAATTTGACTTGCTGATACAATGGATTTGCGTAGGGCTGTGCTAAAAAAAATAAGGGCATTATCATTAACCCCTGTTTATTTCCTTCCCAGTATATTACTTTACAACACTCCTGATGAATGGCTGTAATGCCAGGAAACACGTTGAGTGCCACTAGATGCCAACAGTTACTTGTCTCTATTACATATGTCTTTCAATCGATTTATTATACCATGTATATTTGCCATGTCTAATTTTTATCTGTATTGCGTGCTATGAGCAGCATATTTAGTGTAAGTCTTGTGACTACCTATCTATTTGATACAAAATATTTGATATGTATTTTAGATTGTGCAAAATAATAAATGATTCACTTTAAACCCGCCCTCACAAATAGTGAAATCAAGTAGTAGCGCTAAAACTCAAATTACCTAAAAAAAATGTGTGTGAAAAATTAGATGTGACAAACTAATTAACATCACTCTTTAACAACACAATGTGATCTTGTGTTTATAATAAACATACAATGTGTAAAACATCTGTGTAATAAACTTATATCAAAAACTAATAGCAAACATATAAAGTCCAATAATCAGTGAGACGTAGTGATATAAGTGATGGTACATAACATAATATGATATGATATAAATCTTCAGTGATAATATCTTCCACCACACCGCTGTGATTTGTGACTTCCACTCCCTTTCAGCGAGCAAACTCACCAGCTCCTTTTGCCTAATGCCGCGTACACACGAGCGGACTTTACGGCGGACTTTGCCCGGCGGACAGGATTTCATCGGACAATACGATCGTGTGTGGGCTCCAGAGGACTTTGTTTGCTCAAAAGTTGGACGGACTTAGATTTGAAACTTGTTTAAAATTTATCCGTTGAAATCGAGTCCGGTCGAAAAGTCCGCCGTCTGTATGCTAGTTCGACGGACAAAAAGCCACGCTAGGGCAGCTATTGGCTACTGGCTATGAACTTCCTTGTTTTAGTCCGGTCGTACGTCATCACGTACGAATTCGATGGACTTTGGTGGATTGTGTGTAGGCAAGTCCGTTCATTCAGAAAGTCCGTCGTAAAGTCGGGCAAAGTCTGCCCTAAAGTCCGCTCGTGTGTTTGCGGCATTACACTCTCATGTTGGGCTCACAGGCTTTTCCCACACAGTAGGGGGCAAAGTGATAACCTCCAATCAATCCCCGTTTAGTATCCAGAGTATATATGCAAACGCTCTCTCCACATGAAAAAATGTACTGTAACTTCATTTCTATGTTGTTATTTTCTCCTGACATGGCGTTCCCTCCTTTAAAGTCCCACAAACTCTTCCTTTCTACTTACCTAATCAGGTCACGTCCATTTACTGTGCTAAAATTACTTGTAAATGTGTCTATTTTTTGAATGATATTAAATGATATTATAATGCATAAATACAAATTAGCGTTAAATGTATTTTCTTTCTAATGCTAATAATGTTTTCTTTTTTTTCCCTGTATCAAGTTTTTCGAAGGAAAACAGTGACCTGTGGTTTAAACACGACAGCAGGCATCTGCGTTGTGAGAGACTGGTAAACACAGCTAATTATTTACACAAATGGCTGAACGTCCAATTTACCACACGCTTCAGCCAGGCTCCCAACAGCTTATATAAGTCCATAAAGGTGTTCTGCCAAATCATGCTGCCAAATGACATTAGTTTCCTAATACTGGTACATATTCTGCAAACTCTAATGGGCTCTCTGTTTAGAGGTATAAAAGTTGAAATGTCTGGCTAGAGAATGAAGGTTAATATGCTATGCAGTTGGGAAATACGCACAGCTGTGCCTCAAAATGTTTTCAGATAAGTTGGCCAATTAACTGTATGGACAGCTAATCTGAATCTTGGATTGGTTTGTTAATAAGCAATCAAATAAATAAATAAAATCCTTTATCTATAAATGCAGCAATGGCTGTCCAGGCACTTGTGCAAATCTGCTGTTGGGTCCTATCCCATGATATTGCCAAGTAACCTTTAACCCAATTAATGTACCCCAATTTGTATTTTTGCCCCAGCTGTGCTGCACAACCTCAATGACATGGCATATGATTTTTACATGACTGCCAAATGGCAGCCTGTAGCAGCCCCATCTCCATTTACAGTGAGCAAAAACTCCAAGCTGGCCACTACTACTGTAGTCCAAAGGATGTCAATAATGGCCTATGGCTATTGGAGAGAAATGATAAATTTTGCTACATTTCCACGAATAAGCACTACAAAGATGACTTCCCTGCTACAACCTGATCCATGACTTTGAGAATCCTCCCAACATTCAAGCTCCTTTTCACTTTTGTAGAACTATATAATGTGAAAAACCCAGAATGTGGTTAAAGCTGCAAAAAAAGCTACAGCAAACACATATTTGAAATACAAATAGAAAGGCAGTCTACCTGCCAACACAATAATATTTATGTCCAGGCTATCCTTATTTACATTGCCAAAAAACACCACCAAGTTGGTGACCCAACTTTTGCATTAAAGTAATTGAGCTAGAAGACCTCCCATGTCCCACCCTGTTAATGTATAATGAAGGAACAGTAGCAAACTGAGGAGGCTATCCCTCTAATCACTTTGCTCCTTTCACCCATCAGCGTGTTTATTGTCGTCACATGCACATGCAGAACACTTAATTTGTTTCTAGTGCAGTCCCTTACACTTCTTGTCTCCACATTGCTGTACAGGGGATAACAGGAAGCTGATACCACATCTTATTCTCGTACTTACACAAGATGCATCTAAAACTACAGTGGCAAAAAAAAAGTATGTGAACCCTTTGAAATTAACTGGTTTTCTGCAATAGTTTGCCATAAAATTTGATCTGTTCCACATACAATAGATAAACACAGTAAGATGATTTATCTAATTGTCGACTGATAGACTGGTGGCAAGAAAAAGTATGTGAACACCTTGGAATTACCTTTTTTTTTTTGCAAGAATTTACCATAAAATGTGATCTGATCCTCATCTATGTCACCACTAGACATAAAACGCAGTTAGACAGTTTGTCTGTCAATCCATGGACTGGTGGCAAGAAAAAGTATGTGAAGACCTTAGAATTAACTGGTTTTCTGCTCTAATTTGCCAAAATATGTGATCTCTTCCTCATCTAAGTCACAACAATAGCCAAACACAGTGTGCTTAAGCTGATAACACACAAAAAATTCTAATTTGTCATGTCTTTATTGAACACACCCGATAAACAATCATGGTGCTGAAGGAAAAAGTAGGTGAATGCATAGACTAATTATTTCAACAAAAGCTAATTGGAGAAGGCCGTTTGCACACCTGGAATCCAGTGATTTTGGAAGTGAGCTTTGGAGCTACTTTGATTGACAAAAGACACTGAAACAATTTAGGATTGCTATTCATAAGAAGCATCAGCTGATATGAACCATGCCTCGCAAAAAAGGAGCGCTATGAAGACATACAGTTAAGGGTGGTTGATCTGCATGAGGCTGGAAAGGTATACAAAGCAATCTTAAAGTGTTTAGGCATCAGTACTTTAGGGCTAGTTCACCTGTACTGACTTTCTGGAATCTGCAGGACAGAGAGAGGAAGCCAATGGAATGAGCAGCTACAAAAGTAGGCATTATTTTACAAAACAGAGCAATGCTTGTTAATATATTAAGGACACTGTAATGCATAGGAAGGTTTGTGGCAAAAGTCAGTAAAAGTTAAAGGATAAGTCCACCCTAACACTAAAATCGCTACATGTACAGACATCCACAATATAAGCCTAACCTATCTAGCCCTATAAAGCAGAAATCAGTATACATACCTTTTTTGAAGCCAATCCGGTTCGACACAGCCAAAAACGCGTGTGAAAAGTGTAGGGAGTGACATTGCCCATAGAGTTACTATGAGGCTTCCGTTGTCAGCTGCCTCCTCTGCACCCACCTCCACAGCAAAGCTGGCAGCTCAGCGTGTGATTGGGTCGGATCGGCTTCAAAAAAGGTATGTATACTGATTCCTTCTTTACATGGTTAGATAGGTTAGTCTTATGCCCCGTACACACAATCGGATTTTCCAGCAACAAATATGTGAGCTTGTTGACTGAAGGTCCAACCGTGTGTATGCTCCATCGAACATTGGTTGTCGGACTTTCCACCAACAAATGTTGGCTAGCAGGTTCTCAAATTTTCCAGCAAGAAATGACGAGTTGGAGCCAACATCCTTCCAACAAAAATCCACGGTTTTGTTGTCGGAAAGTCAGATCGTGTGTACGGGCATTAGATTGTGGATGTCTTTAGATGTAGAGATTTTAGTGTTAGTGTGCACCTATCCTTTAATTAACTTTAATTAATGTTTTAATTAGCACACAACTGCATTAACTGGTAGAAGCAGCAGATCAATTAAAAAGCAGGAAAGGCAGTGCTGGATATCAACATAGGTCGCAAAGGCCATGGCTTCGATAGTATCCCTACCATCTAGTCACACACACATTGTGCAGTTAATAATCAGTAACACATATTCATTATCATAAAAGGTTTCATAACACCACTACTACTACAAAATTTTGCCCACTTAGGAGCTGTAAAACTAGAATCAAGCTGCTGTCAGATAAAGGTAACAATCTGCACTACTCCTCTAGGAGGTCGGCCTAGAGTTGACCTAGAGTTGATGAACAGTCAGCCTCAGTCTCCATGCCCCCGCCTGGGGAAGGACAGACAAAATAGTTGCAGAAAGTACAACTCTCACCCTGAGAACAGAGGTTATATGTTTAAAAAACACATTATTCAGAATTTAAAAAAAACAATTTCCCAAATAAAGATACATAAAGTCTCTTATTAAGCAATTTAGCATTGCTGCCTTTCTCAATAGATATAAAGTTAGTAACACCATTGACCTCAATCATTTAGACATCAAAGCAGAGATGCCTAGCTTGTATATTAAGTCAGCAGACACACAATTTGCCAGTGGTAGTTTCATAAATCAATTTTTCAATTAATATGTGAGACTCTACATGGCAAAAGAAGATTTCAGTTCAAATCCTTACAAAACATGTCCTGACCTAAAAGCAAGTGCCATAAGTAAAACTCTCTTCTCCCGCAAGGCTTTGGTCTAATCTCTTATGAAAGCATTCACACCGAGCTGAGTTCAAGAGCCGTGTAACTCTTCAATACTTAATGACCTAGCTAGGGAGATAGGAAGGTGTGCTTTTCCAAACTAACCTTATGCTCTATCACCCTCATTATATCATGGCTTCTCTAAAGAAATTAACTCATAATGTGCCTTAAAAAGACAATTTAGCAAAAAGTTTATTCATTTCTGTTTTAGATCATGAGACAGGACATTATCCAAATATGTAGAACTAATGGGAACCAACAGCATGGTTTAAAATGCTCGTTTTATGCAAACATTACAAAACTAATTGTGGTGACAGGATCCCATTACATCTGGGCCCCAAGTAGGTGTGTTGCTCTTTGCTGAATGCATACATCCAATAGGACCCTATATTTCTAGGTCAACCATTGCCATTAAACGTTTATTATATCAGAATATGTGAGCAAAGTCATTCTAAAAGCAGCCTGTTCTGCACAAGGTACACATAGGTTCTTGGAAGGTAAGTGAGGCTTCCCATGTGGATGAGGGATGGCTCATGTGGCTGAAGGATAGTTCATTCAAAGAAAGAGTACTCATTTTTCTTCAAAACAAAACATCCAAAAACAGACACTCATGAATATGTTACATACAGTATTAGCCATGCTTAGATATTCATGAAGCTCAAGGTTCTCAAAGGGGTTAGTGATCTGCAGATTTACTTACTGTGTATAGTATAATTCTACAGAAGAAAATGTATATGTTCACTTACCATGCTATTCATTTTGGAAGAAGTTGAAATAGTTCTCTGCTTTCTAAAATGTGCCAGCTCTTCAGAATGCTGCTCCTTTGGTTTAAAAGCCATTCTGCTGCCTCCTGAAGTACCCTCTGAGGATGAACGCAACCGTCTCTCAGAATAGCGCCCGTCTCTATAAGGGCTGAAACTATTGGCATAGTTAACTGCAATAAACACATAAACTAGAGTAAATGTTTATGTACTGGAAAATAAAATTAGTATTGTCCTTCTAAGTAAACAGAAACCACTTCTGGCTTTATTACATAGTGTGATTGCAGTACTGTATGGTGGCTTTTAAAATTGCACAATTACTTTCTAATGATGAAGTCTAAATTCATCAGCTTTGTAAAGTAACTGTTAACACATCATTGGAGGATTCAGCAAAAACTTTGAAATCATGGTCAGAAAACTCCAGCTTGGGGCTAAGGGGATTCAGTAATGTAATGTGGACCATTACTGGCTCATGAGTTTGCTTATTGAGCATAAACCCTGTAAAGAGCTGCTAAACGCTAACAATGTCCACCAACCTGTATAAACTAACATTTAGAGATGTGCAAGACAGAAAAAAATGTTTTCTTTTAGATTAATCATTTACTATATAATTCAGTTTCGTCATAATCATTATGAATCAGAATTAATTTTGTATATTCTGATTTGTTTCGTATATTTGTTCTGAATCGATTAGTATTTTCGGAAGTTATTTCAGAAGATTTGCTATATTTCTTTTAACATGTTAATTTGTTATTTCTGGAGAATACCTATGCACCCTAAGTCATTCAAGCTAGTCCAACCCACAAAGAGAAATGGAATGAGCTGATTGGACGATATCAAGTAACGAAAAAACTAAATTAGCTTTGGATTCATTAGCTATACTATGATTTGGAGATTTTGATTGATCCATCTCCATCCAACAAAACCACTAAAAAGTAGGAATCATTTTATTTCACTTTTATGTTTCCATTGCATATGTAGCGCATTTTTATAATACTGAAAAATGTTAATGCAAAAAGATTCAGCTGATTATCCAAGGGTCAAAGAGAATAGCGCTGCTCTCATCCGAATAAAATAAATTAATCCAAATTAATACATATTCATTCATTATGTTATTAGGTTGAATTTTATTTTTTTATTTCCAACTGACTTTGTTTGTTGGGCTGTGCAGAATACAAAAAGAATTTTATTAAAATATTCACGCTACGCTCACTAGAATAAAAACAAATGGATCTGAATCAATTCAGATCATTCATTATTTCGGATGCTTTCTAATATGAACAAAAGACCCTAACTGTCGCATCATCAGATGAAAGAAATTAATACACATTAATTTGTTGTTTTCGTTATAATTTATTTCAGATTCACTGAAAATCATTACTATTGTGATTCGGATATATCCGCATCTCTGAATAACAAAAATGTCATCTGAATTTTGATTCGTAACAAAATGAATCTCACGTGTCTACTACCATTACTGGTAAAGAAATCTTAAGGCAAAATCTCAATTTGGAGAGAATCCAAGGGCTTATATACAGCCTCGACCTAGGATGCAGGGCTCTCCCAAGACACATAGGAGCAGATCTCAAGACAAGCACAAAGACTAAGGCTGGGTTTGCATATATGTGAATTGGATGCGTTTTTTACTGCATCCAATTTGCATAACATGTGAATGTGAGCCGGTTCACACATGTGCGGGGAGGCAGTTTTGAAAAGGGTCCTGTGCGTTTTTGGGTCCAGTTCAGGTGCAAATTCAGGGAAAAATTTGCACCTAAATTGCACCTGAACTTGTGAACAGAAACGCACCGGACTCTGGACTGCAAACCACAGCCGCATATGTGAACCCAGCCTTGCTTGCTTGCACTTTACCATTAATATTAGTTTATACACCTGGCTGGACTTGGCAGATTCAGCTCAAACTCTCTACAGGAAAGGCATAATGGTTATAAACACCCACTATTGCACTTATACTTTCTACTAGCAACATGAATACAGTTAGGGCCATATACATTTGGACACAGGCACAATTTTAGTTTTTTTCAGGTATTTACCAAAACATATTTAAGCTAGAGTTATATAATGGATATGGGCTGAAAGTGCACATACTTAGGTTTAATTTTAAGGTATGTACATCCAAATCGGAGGAAGGGTTTAGGAATTACAGCTCTTAAGAATAGCCATACCACTTTTTCAAGGGACGAAAAGTAATTGGCCAATTGAATCAAAAGCTATTTCGTGGCCAGGTGTGGGCTACTCCATTATTTCTTCATCAATTAAGCAGGTAAAAGGTCTGGAGTTGATTCTAAGTGCAGTATTTGCATTTGAAATCTATTGCTGTGAGTCTACATCATGCGTTCAAAGGAGCTGTCCATGTTAGTGAAACAGGCCATAGTAATGCCCTGTACACACGATAGGATTTTCCGACAACAAAATCCATGTTTTTTTTCTAACGGATGTTGGCTCAAACTTGTCTTGCATACACACGGTCACACAAAGTCGGTCGGAAATTGCGAACGTCAAGAACGCGGTGACGTACAACACGTACGACAAGCTGAGAAAAATGAAGTTCAATAGCCAGTGCGGCTCTTCTGCTTGATTCAGAGCATGCGTGGAACTTTCTGCGTCGGAATTGTGTACACACGATTGGAATTTACGACAACAGATTTTGTTGTCAGAAAATTTGAGATCCAGATCTCAAATTTTGTGTTGGAAATTCCAATGGAAAAAGTCAGATGGAGCCTACACACGGTTGGAATTTCCGACAACAAGCTCCGATTGCACATTTGCCGTCGAAAAGTCTGACCGTGTGTACGGGGCATTAGGCTTCAAAAATGAAACAAATCCATCAGAGAGATAGCAGCAACATTAGGACTGGCCAAATCAACAGTTTGGTACATTCTGAGGAAAGAAGTACACACTCTATGGTAACGAAAAACCCATTCACAACATCCAGACAAGTGAAGGATACTCTCCAGGAGGTGAGCGTAGCATTGTCAAAGTCTACAATCAAGAGAAGACTTCATGAGAGCAAATACAGAGGGTTCACCACAAGGTGCAAACCATTCATAAGACTGAAGAATAGAAAAGCCAGCTTAGACTATGCAAAAAACATCTAAAAAAGCCGGACCAGTTCTGGAAAAGCATTCTTTGGATGGGTGAAACTAAGATTAATCTGTACCAGAATGACTGGAAGAAAAAAGTGTAGAGAAGGCTTGGAACAGCTCATGATCCAAAGCACACATCATCTGTAAAACATGGTGGAGGCAATGTGATGGCATGGGCATGTATGGCTTCCAGTGGCACTGGGTCATTGGTGTTTATTGATGATGTGACAGAAGACAGAAGCAGCCGGATTAATTCTGCATGGTTTAGAGATATACTGTCAGCCCAGACTCAGCCAAATGCAGCAAAGTTGATTGGATGGCGCTTCACAGTACAGATGGATAATGATCCAAAACACACTGCAAAAACAACCCAGGAGCTTTTGAAGGAAAAGAAGTGGAATATTCTGCAATGGCCGAGTCACTCCCCTGATCTCAACCCAAAGGCAAAACCAAAGGCAGAAAGACCCACAAACAAAGAACAACTGAAGACAGCTGCAGTTAGAGTCTGGCAAAGCATCAGAAAGGAGGAAACACAGTCTCTGATAATGTCCATGAATTCCAGACTTCAGGCAGTCATTGCCAGTAAAGGATTCTCAACCAAATATTAAAAATGAACATTTTATTTATGATTATAGTCATTTGTCCAATTACATTTGAGCCCCTGAAAATGGGGGGACTGTTTATAAAAATTGTTGCAGTTCCTAAAATTTGTACTTGATATTTATGTTCAACCCTTTGAATTAAATCTGAATGTCTGCACTTCAAATTCATTTGGATTGTTTTGTTTTCATTTTATCCTGGTGGCATACAGAGCCAAAAGTATGAAAATTGTGCCTGTGTCCAAAAATATATGGATCTAACTGTATATGTGCAAGAATTTTAGAAACATGTTATTTGTATGATAAGGCTGCTATAACATTTTGCTGTTCAGTACTTAATACCAATCCATATGAACTACAGTGTATTCTTGTGTAGAACGTCTGACTCCATCTATCTAAGATATCTCCTCGTTTTCTGTCACACATGGAGATTCAACAGGAAGTGAGAGGCCATCTCTCCAAAATTTGTGGAGATCCCCTTGTAGACAATTTTCCTCAGAACAGGTGTGCCCATTGGAAGATTTCCCCTTTAGCTTTGTTTGTCTGAAAACTGTAAAATCTGGAACTTCCACCACGTATTGTCTCTGTGAAAATGGTGACCAACAGAGAAAGTGAATCTTGCTAGACAAAAATAAAAACCTGGTCTAACCAATGTCAAACTTGCCTAAAGGTTATTGATACAATCTATCATCTTGTTTAGTAAATTTACAAAACATTTTTGACATGTGATGCCATCAATCATCCTAAAATACATCCATTAACTGTCTTGTTATATCATCTCTTAAACCGAATATCAATTAATTCACCAGGTTTCTGTCTAATTAAGGCTGAAAACATGTTTGATATTTTAATTGGAGGCAATGCTGGGGTTTATGACAATTTTTAGCTTGCCACAGGGTAGATTCATTAGCAAGTAATATGAATGCAAAAATCTAATTAACATGGATACTTCTGCTCAAGTTGAAAGAGCTGTGAAGATGCTCAGACATAATAGTTTGGGAAGGACAGAACTTTGAGCCGTCTGTTCCATGTATATTTTAGTAGCCCTGTGTATTCCTCATTTACATAAAGGATTTATCACTTAGAAGAAAGCAAGTCTGTCATGTATTTCATTTTTAACTAACTTCAGATAAAAGTAGACCAAAGCATGTGCATGCTCAATTTTTATTAAGAGCAAGCAATTACAAGCTACCTGGTATACACTTATTATATTTTATATCATCATCTACACAATTTAAATACAACAAGCATGCCACAAAACTGGAAAAGTGAAAAAAATAGTACAATAATAATAGATAAAAAGTAGATTTGCATAAACTGACAATTCACTTTTAGAAATGTAATGTATTTATTAAAAAAATACCAAGATAGATCAACCTGTCCTTTGGCAGGACAGTCCTGAAAACTCTAAAAGGGATTTGCTTAGAGTAGAACTTAAAGTATACCTAAAGGCAAAACTTTTTTTTTAGTTTTGGATAGAGTGGAGAAGGATTAGAACACCTGTCCGTTTTTATCACTGTCTGTGCCCCCATTAGGGAGAGTCACCCTCTCCGTTTGTCCTGCCCTGACCATTATTAATGACAGTGAAAGTAAAAGAAAATCCCAAATTTTGAGTTGTCCCCAGAAAAGAACAAGAAGGGAAATATTCAGATGGGGACACTACTTCTGGTGACCTAGGGGACCCCCAGGGATTCCTTTAAAGTGGTGTTCCACCCAAAAAAAAAAAAATACATGAATGTGCCTAAAAAAAAAAAAAAAATGAAAAAAAAATTTGGAAATTTTTTTTTTTTTACTCACCTCTAAATGCCTGTTGCTAGGGGGTCCCTCGTAGTCTGCCTCTTTCAGTGCCTGGGCTGGTGACATCAGTTCCCCTCGGCACAGGAAGGGCTCAGCTCTGCTCCCTCCCTCTTGTCAATCATTTGGGACTCATTACAGGTCCCAGATGACTGAGCGGCCAATCACGGCACGCGGCGCCGCTCACACATGCGCAGTGGGTGCCTGGCTGTGAAGCCACAGCCCGGCGCCCACAGTTGCAATGAAGACGCCGCCGAACGGAGGGGGAGACGAGCGGGGCTTCGATCCCCCGCATCGCTGGACCCAGGGACAGGTAGGTGTCCAATTAAAAGTCAGCAGCTGCAGTATTTGTAGCTGCTGACTTTTAATTTGTTTTTTTTTTAATGGGAACTCCTCTTTAATTTGCAGGTATTTCCTCTCACTTTCTGTTTTGGCTATAGAACAGGAAGTGAAGATAAATCTCCCCAATGGTGTAAAGAGGGCAGAAATAAACCTTACACGGGTTATAATCCTCCCTTACTCTATCCAAAATGAAAAAAAAATGTTTTTCCTATAGTTCTGCTTTAAATCTAATATTCTCACCGACCGCCATTGATACCAGGTTTGTCATCTTTGACCATCTTCACTGACTTGCTTGGAATGACATAAGTTTTATAAATGTACACAGTACTTGATTCATCCAGCTAACTAGACATGCCAAAAAACCACACATAGGTGTGCATGTGCAACTCAGTGGTGCATTCTAAAAAAGTTTGTGAGCAGGCAGCTAGGAAGCTTTTTTGAAAAAAAAAGACATAGGGAGTTTTAAAATGTGCAAAATGGTATTTTCTGATAATTAAATTGTATTTTGCAAGATGAATGTAACATTCCCTAACATTTGATCCTAAGGGTAAATAACTCAAGGACATTCAACCAGAGGAGTAAAGCAGCCTTTATCAACATTTTTAACATTGAAAAACCCTTGAAATAACTATTTGACTTCAGGGTACCCCTGATAAAAAATATAATATTTACAACTCATGTTACATTATTGTGATGGTCAGTGGGAAGAATAATTCTTACATCTGTGTTCATTGGGAAGAATGCCCCCTTACAGATAGCTAAAAAGATCATTGGTGTCAGTGGTTACTCATATGAAAAGCAGAAATCTCTTATTGCTCAAGGAACCCCTAGCAATCTCTGGAGGAACCTTGGGGGGGGGAGGGCTGGCCTAAAAAAATAGACTAAGAACATTTAATCGGAAAAGTATAGGGTCTACTTTTTCCCCAAGACTGATCCTCTGGAGCAGCTACTCTTTGCCGCTCTGTCAGTTACATTATGATGTATTCATAAACAATGCAGTAATATCCCTCTCCATTCACACCCTGGAGCTTCAGAGAGAAGATGGAGAAAAGGAGAGTGAAGTGAACAAAGGATAAAGTAAAGCTGCTTTTTATTATTTCCCAGAGAAAAACTAGCATTTAACCACTACAGTGTGTGCAGCCCCACTGCAATGGTAACTAAATTTCCCCTGGAGTTCAGCTTCAATGAATATGGATTATTACCAAATATGAACATGGACAGGTTTGCTTGGGATGTGGGTGGGCTTAAGAAATCGTGACTTTTTTTTACCTGAGATGATTCACCTATTCAGTTGATCATCCAGTCATATTATAATCTGTATTGGCAATATAGATGTGAAAGGTCATTGTACCCTTTTTCTATCCTGACCTTTTTTCATGTTTACCATATAAATACACCATTCAGGTAGTATCAATTCTATTAAATAGGGAGATTTCGTGATAGATGGATTTGTGCTATGCATGCCAAAGTCTGACCCTACCATTTGCATGCCATAGCAGAAATTCAGAAACTACAATATACCAGTCATGGTGAAACCTCTTCAAGGCTCCACATAGAAGACTTCCAGAGATACCATTGTGCTTCCCACAGTTGTAAATAGTGGTCATTTGATTAGCTGTGGACTTCCTGTGAATTTGACCAAGTCTAGCTATCTGCTTTCCAATAGCAAGGTGTTTGCCCTCTAAGAATGGCTGCTTACTGGATGTTTTCTGTACCATTCTTTGCACACTTTAGAGCGGTAAAAATGCAGCCCATTGGCAATTTAATTTAAACACTCTGAGCATCTCCATGCCTTTCGTGGGCTGAAGACATCTTTATTGGGCTGCAGGGAAGGTGTCAATGGCTGTAGATTTGCACCTTTGTCAAGTCAGACTTAGTCGTATGGTTTCTCTTTGCTGGTCTCTTTTCCTATTGCATTTCTATTAGTTGTTCTACAAACCTATTTGCAGCAGAGCAGCAAATAGAATGGCAGTGATGTAAAGCCAGCTAATAGAGAGGTAGCTCTTTCTGCAGATCAGACATGGGTAAAGTAGAGATTACTGCATGTGGGTGAGTGAAGCTACTACTGCTTGTCCTGATTTTCAAAGCACCCCCTCCTTCTCCAGTCAAAAACAATAGCTATTAGCAGCTGATTATAGTGTATTGCAGTTCCTAAGATTCTTTGAGCTAAAGAAGACACTACACTATGAAGGTAAGTAAACAGGAGTTGTATGGAAAAAGAGGTAACTGAATGTATGTGGATACAGTGTTTTATGCTAGTAAAATTCAGGAGTTTCCCCCATTTGTTCAGTGGTCTAGAACACCAAATTTGGATGAAGTGAACATCTAAGTAATGTTCTTTGTCTGTGATACTCAAGAATATTACTAATCTATAAAACCTTAGTTCCTACATAACATTAAGGAACAACAAATATTATACATGAAGATATACAGTATTTGCTAAACTTCAATTTCCTATAAATACAGTATCATAAATACAAAATGATATATAAATACCTCTTGCACGGCCATTGTGCATCTGTGAACACTGTGCCTCGGATGAAACTTTTGTTGCTGGCACAGATTGATGAGTACATGGAGTTGGCATCACTTCACATTGAGATACTGCTGGCTCAAATTTCTTTGGCAAACTAAAGTAATCTTTATTTTGAAACATTGGCTTATCACTGTGTTTTTGCTCAGTACCATTTTCAAGATTAATATTATGACTTGGAGACAGTTCAGACATTGGTATTAGTTCTTTAGAAGATGCACGGCGTATATGTGGCCCAGACCTTTTAACATCTGTATCAGCTTTCTGTTTCGTAAGGACCAAACCATCACATTCAGACATTTCTTCTACTACATGCAGTTCCTTATTCATTTCAGTAGGAACAGATGCTGCATTGCCAGAGGTTTGTGAGGTAGAAACAGGATTGCACATTTGCTGTCTTTCGGGTATTTGATTTCCACTGATTGGCAGGGAATCTGCTTCAGAGGCAGAGTCATCCATAAATATAAAGTCAGACGGTGTCTGTGGAGCGGTTGTGTGCTCAGCTGATATAAGAGGAGACAAAGAACTCTCTGTATATTCATTTACCTCTGTGGCACTATGTAGTACTGGCTTAGGAAATATAGAGTCTGTTTCTGGATGGGTAGGAGCTTCTGTGGGGCAGTCTTCATTTTGTGCTGGTGGTGGAGTTTGACATTGAGAGCCACGCTTGGAAAACCTGTAATGGGAAGAAAATGATCTAGGGAGAAGCCTTCTTGAGGAATGTTTCACAGATCTTTTCTGCTGATCATCTTCAAATCCAGAGTCATCTCTCTCACTTCTACCTAAACAGTTTGTGAACACGTTCTTATTGCCTGAATGTTCCTTTCTCTTTTCAAAGTCTTCCGTTACTGATCTAGTAATTTTCCTACATGAGCTAGGGATGCTTGTGGAGGTTCTTGCCTTTATTTTGGACTGCTCTTCCAATTCAAGGCTCTGCAAAGTGCTTTGGGGGCTCTGAGAAATCTGTGTTACTTGGCTAGACTCATATTTATCGTTGTTTTCTTTTCTGTGATGAAAGCTTAAAGATGGTGTGCGAAATATGCTTCTTCGTTTCCCAGTGCTACCTGAGCTGGAATTTGTACTTGAAGGGGAGGAAGTGTTTAGGCCACCAGTATTGTTGGAGGAAGGTGAAGAAGGCAGAGAGTCTTGTTTTCGGACTGTGCTGCGTCTAAATATCGGCAACCTAGAAACGAGACTGGAGCGTCTTGTGCCTACGTCCCCCATCAGAACTAAATTTTGCCTGTCAAAATAGAAAAAAGTGAAAGTATTAATATTTTATATTGGGGTAAGCAAGCTTTGTAACTGCTACCTATTTTACTAACATGATGAATGATAAGGTTTACATAAAACACCACAAAAAACACCTTTGAATATACAGTAATCATATATTTAATAAGAGGTATTAGTCAGAAATTCTTTATAATAGTTAACATGTTAATATTGCATGGAAAACTTTGAGCTTCTTCATTAATTACCCAAGGCAAAAGCAGCAAGACATGCTAGTCATTTCCATGTGCTTCATACCGAGGCCCAGATCTAGGGTGGTGCTGGGGTGGGTGGTGCTGGGGTGGGTGGTGCTGGGGTGGGTTGTGCCCCCCCTAGGTTTTTAAGAGGGCATTCACTGAGGCACTCTGTTGGGCACAATTGATGTAAAGGAGACTCTGATGGGTACAGTTGATGTAGGGGGGACTCTGATGAAGGCAGTTGAGCACTCTGATAGGAAATATTTGATGCAAGGGGGGCTCTGATGGGGACAAATGATGTAATGGGGGCTCTGATGGGAAAAGTTGATGTAAAGGGGCATTCTGATGTGGATGGCTGATGTAAGAAGATACGCTGATGCAGGCAGTTGATACAAGGGGACACTCTGATAGGGACAATTGATGTAAGGGGACACTGTGATGGGGAGATTTGGTACAAGGGGGCACTCTGATGGGGACACCTGATATAAAGAGAGACTCTGATGAGGACCCCTGATGTAAGGGGTACTCTGATAGGGACACTTGATATAAGGAGACACGGGTTCTGTTTAATCATCTTAATGTAATGACAGCCTAATGCATACTGGTGTTCCCTGTTCATTCCTGCACTGCATCTGTACTACCTGTCAGATAGTATTTCCAGGTTGTGACTTGTGGTACAGAAATGAACGAGAAATACTGGTTCCCTTCATCTTTGTCACACTGTTGACATTATGCCCCCTGACTTTTTATACTGCACCCCCAAATCAGATAGACTAGATCTGGCCCTGTTCATACCCATGCCCTAATAGACACTTATGAAGTATTTGGTGCCAAATAGTTTGGTGAAATCATTTGCAACGTACTTTGCATAATATCACTGAGCACTTTTCCCTACACTGGTTCCCGCATCAGCTTCACTTCTGATTCTAATTATTATTTCCAAGATAACACATCCCCATTCTTTATAATGACAGCATTTCCTTAAACCCAAACAGATGCCACTGTTGCTTAAGACCAGAATAGAACAGAGCAGAATAGAACAGAATATTAAATACAAAAGGGTGCAGGATGTATGCTTTGAACAGTATTATTAGTTTTATGATACGTGTAACAAAAAGATTGGTTTCTTTATTCACAGGTTTTAACTCCAGACTTCGAAGGTAGGCAATATTTTATTTACTATATCCTCCTTCTATTCAATAATATCCTTGATATTATTTTCTTTCCTTCACCTGAGTATACAGAATTTGTATGGAGTACCTCAGGCATTGAAAACTAGGCTTTGTTAAAAAATAGTGCAAGTAGCAAAGCAGTAAGTACAAATCTCAGTACTCATAGGATACAAGCAGAATCAAACTTGCACTTGTAGAGTTTTCTGCTTGCGTTTCTGCCTTGTAATTAACTGTAAACCAATATGAACCACCCATGAAAACTGTATTGTTTGGCATGATTTCCAATAGCCATTACAGGGGGTCCCCGGGTTACAAACAAGTTAGGGACTGTAGGTTTGTTCTTAAGTTGAATCTGTTTGTAAGTCGGAACAGGTACATATTTTAAGTGTAGCTCCAGCCAAAAAAACTATTTTTAAGCTTTTTGGATAGCATAGGGAAGGGTTAACACCCCTGTAACATTTTTTTTGCTGTGTGTGCCCCTGTTCAGAAGATTTCACCTCACTTTCTGTCCCAATGACAATTGGATTTTGAAAATTTTGGGTTGTTGTGGAAACAAGCCTTGGTGATAAGGCATCAGTGGAGGTACCTTTTCCCCATAATAGCCCTTACAGAAGTGAATTTCCCTTCCTAGGGGTAGATTTCCTCTGACTTCCTGTTGTCTCCCTGTTGTAAGTAGGAGTCATTTGTAAGTCGGATGTTTGTAACTAGGGGACCCCCTGTACCTCATTCTACAGCACATCCACTGCTCAAACTGTCAATTTGGAAAGGAACGAATTAATAAGAATGGCCTTGTTCCAACTAGGTGCTTGAGACAATTGTTTACATCTGCCATACTTGAAGGTAAAAATAATAATCAATAAAATCTCAACTTCTATTTTTTTATCATTTAAAACAAATTGTGCATTGCTAGCATATGTTATTAATGTATAAATGTATCATATTAACATAAGTTCATGTAAAATTATAATTTAAAGTGACAAATATATATTGTCAACATGCATGTTTTTCCATGCTGAATTTCCTTAGAAGAAACATGGTCACAAATAACAAAGATAACTAAAATAATTTTAGTATAGCGCCATTTATATTTAGTACATGATGTGCATTTAAGGAGCCATACACACTGGATGCATTGGCATGTGTGATCAATAGGAACAGTTC
This sequence comes from Lithobates clamitans, assembly GCA_037952925.1. Taxonomy (NCBI): domain Eukaryota; kingdom Metazoa; phylum Chordata; class Amphibia; order Anura; family Ranidae; genus Lithobates; species Lithobates clamitans. The sequence continues at coordinate 5,281,574 of JBBGZY010000787.1, read as the reverse complement.
AAATTAGAAGAGGCGGTCCTTTTTTCAGCGCAGCGTGTGCACCACAACGAGCATAAACACATAAGTCAAAACTGTAAATTGAAGTTTCCCTTAAAAATAAAGCTTACTGGAATATGTTAAAATGCAATGTAGCACAGTATGTCAATACACGTGTTTTTACCTGCGCTCAACATACCCTTTGTAGTGTGAATGGACCCTTAATGTTTCAGACATGGAAGCCTTTCCCAATGCTACAGCCTGTCAAGTCAATCAATATGTATTTCTGAAACTACCATGTGACCCTACACACACTGTACAATGGATCTCATAACACATGTGAACCCTGCAATGGCCATATGCAAAGTATAGAAAACCCTTGTACTTCAGTTTAATGTAGTCATGTCAGTTGTGGTTGGTCCCTATGGATTACTGCACTTTGCACTCCATTTATACACACCCTTATGAAATAAGTTTGCTTAAAGCGATATTAAACCCAAAAAAAAAAATAATAATATATTGCAGCTTACCAATAATTAAATGTGGTACGTGCTTTCATTTTCTTTTTTTTAGGTTTCTTTTTCTTAATCTTTACCTGATGATCCAGCCAGCAACACACTAATGCCCCGTACACACGGTCGGATTTTCCGACGGAAAATGTGTGATAGGACCTTGTTGTCGGAAATTCCGACCGTGTGTGGGCTCCATCACACATTTTCCATCGGAATTTCCGACACACAAAATTTGAGAGCAGGATATAAAATTTTCCGACAACAAAATCCGTTGTCGGAAATTCCGATCGTGTGTACACAAATCTGACCAACAAAGTGCCACGCATGCCCAGAATAAATAAAGAGATAAAAGCTATTGGCCACTGCCCCGTTTATAGTCCCGACGTATGTGTTTTACGTCACCACGTTCAGAACGATCGGATTTTCCGACAACTTTGTGTGACCATGTGTATACAAGACAAGTTTGAGCCAACATCCGTCGGAAAAAATCCTAGGATTTTGTTGTCGGAATGTCCGAACAAAGTCCGACCGTGTGTACGGGGCATTACTGTCCAAAGCTTGCCATAGATCGTGATTCGATCCATGTGTGGCTGCCTCTGTTCGACAGAGTCTCAAACGAGTCTCAAACAAGAATGATGGAAAAAAAATTTTGATCAGCAGCTGCAGTCAATCAGTCGCAGATGCTGATCAGTGTATTCAGCAGAGTCCTGTTGTCAAAATACAATGTCCCAGTGGGAAGGATTCCTCCATTCACTTTGCTTGTCTGGACGGAGGAATACCTTCATTTTTTAAAACAAGTCATCTATGGCCAGCTAGGTTGTCTCCACTCTGGATAGAGGAACAACAGAGACACCTTCGGACAGTAGTATTGTCAATCTGGGGAGAGGGTATTGTTAGATGCAAATTTAGATGGACTTGACTAACAGATAAAAAAAACAAACTCCAGGTAACACTCCAGATAGGGGTGAAGAGATCATTACCAGATCCAGGCACTAACAACTGAAAAGGTCTGCCTGTCATATCTCTACTCCCTTAATGTGAACAGCAGAAAACCGGAACGTGCCTTTCGCCCCAGGATACAATCATGTCTGCATCCTTGTAGGTAGTGGAACTTTTTCGTACCACCCTGATACTGAGGTAAGCCATGGCCATGGTGTTGTTTGACTGTACCCTTGTCAATTTTTCCTGAAGCCAGTTAGTGCACCACTGAAGTGACAGACAAATCAACTTTAGCACCAGTATGTTGATAGGAAGGCTAGACTCCCTCAATAACTAAGTCCCCTGAACTGGGCAAACCTCACTGTCTCAAAAAAAGCAAACAATAAAACTAACAACTTGACTCATGGGAGCTTTCTGGAGTGAAAAGTCCTAATATGTGATTGAAGGGTCAATAGTCTTGGTAGTGGAGTAATAAAAGAGACAAAAGGAGCTCTTCTAATATCCAAGCTTGACAGACTTTGCTATGGGAGTTTTCACTCTGTACTTGCTAGGTAGGAGTCTGCTCTTCTGGCTAGAGCACCAACTTTTGTAGGACTGAGAGACCTGTGAGGAACCTCCTGGGGTCATGTGCCACACACGTGGCCAGACCGCAAAAGTCTGACCATTGTCAGTTACATAGAAGAGACAAAAGGAAAAAAAAACTAGTGGGACTTTAGGTGTTTATAACAATAGTTAAATCACATAGAGATATTGTACATCAAAGGAGTATTAAACGTTCAATACAAATTTTATTAGAAAAAACAATTAAAAACAATTAAAGGCTGGTCTACATTTCGGTCAACAAGGTACAAAATACACAAGTGCAAACAGTTCTGCGTGTTCCACAGACTACCATCATGGCTAGAACCATGGCTGAGCAACCATGGAAAACAATTAACGCGTTTCAGAAAATTCTTAACTAGAACAGAGCACTTATATTAATACAGATGAGACACATATACATCACCCAAAATGTTTAAAAAACCATCAATGATATCCATCCTGTTGCTCAGAGAAGAGAGTGGTTTCAGTATTTTCAGCCCCCAAATGAGACCCAACAAGACCTGCTAGGACGCACACTCCAAACAAGAGAAGCATTTAGATGAAAAAAGAGGTAGTTGGGTAGATAGAATCGTGCTGGAAGTCGCAGAGGGGGTGCCGCATAAGCTGTTCCATGGATCATGAAGATAGAAGTGAAAGCTTCTTGGCGGGATAGCTCAGGCATAAGTAATCATTTCCATGATGGCAGAGTCTGGAAGAGATTTAGTAGGGGACACCCTTCCCCCCCTCAACTCCACAGTGGAAGTTGAAAATTCCTCTCTAGTTAAAAAATGAGTGATGGGGAGTACCTGAAGGGTTAGGAAAGGACTATGAGGAGTGGAGCCTAAGGTCCAAAGTGCCTGAAGCCAAGATATCTGAGGTACCCTGAGTCATTCTTTTATTGCCCTCTGCCCATTGTGTGTTTCCCTGCCCGCTAGTCCCAATGCCTTTGTACTTCACTTGATCTGTGTAGGTGAAGGGATCCCCTGAAGGGTACTCACGACCTATGCTGCAGAGTAGAAGGAGTGTGTAAGACAAATGTCATGTGTCTCACAACTGAAGGCTACTACTTAATCTAGTGAAGGCTTGCACTGGGCCCAGAGCCCAGGAGTGGAGCAGAGAATGTGTCCTGAACATCCTTCTGTAAGCATGTGCCCAGAATGGCTCCTGCAGCTGAAGGAAAACAGGGAGAAAATTCCAGGGGTAGGACCCAGTACACAGTTCGACCTACAGACTGCTCAAGTCTCTCCATGTGTTGAGAGGACACATGGTTGCTGTAACAAAATATCCCATTAGATGGGAAAAAGATATTGTGTTCCTGGTCTAGGGATTCACACCATTCACTCCTCTGTACATCAACCCAGGGGCCTAGGATCCAGGCACAACCCAAGTATGGGGGGACCCTCATGGAGCAGTGAGCCTGGGGACCCTTTAGGCCTAGACTCACTGCTCCACAACTCTAGGCATTCCTCCCAAAGGGATCTTAAGGGACAGAGCTTTACTAGATGGGTATATTGCACCTCCCTGTGCTGCTGTACCAAGTGTGAGCTTCTGACACAGAGTCCACTACACACAGCAACATTACTTACAAAACATTACAACACAATAAACCCAGTGTCTATGATTAAAGGAGCCTGTGTCCTGTACTATACAATAAGGAAAATTAGATTCTTCATCTGAACGTCGTTGTGCTATGGAAATCATGTAACAAAATGTTCAGGTGTGAATGGGGCCTACACATATGCATGGCAATGCATATACAGAAGTGAATGTTCCAGAAACCACAGAATAAAATGTTTTAGGGGATTCATTAATCTCTTGCTACTTGCTACTAGTTAATTTTCTGTTTGTTTTCTTAGCTGTGAACAGATGCAAAGGTGTACTTAGGCCACAGAACATATGCAAGAACTTCGATACCTAGCAGCACAGAGCTATACTGTATATCTGCATATTAATTAACAGAGGTAGTAGTAGTACATATGATTAATTAGAGAAATGAAAGATACTTTAGTTTGCATATGCTGACATATTTTATTAGGCTCACATTAAGATAGAGGTTAAAGGGACAAAGACCCTACTATGATATTGTTGTAGGATTCTGACACATATAGATGCAGTCCTGACTATAGGTTCTTGTATTCTCTTATTCTGAAATATCTTGATCTGTGGATGTATAAGACCTCATGCACACTGCTGTTGTTAAACTCACATTTTTGTGAGTTTAAGCGTTTTTTTTTCTGCCCTTAAACTCTCCTAATGTTATCCTATGTGCACATATGGACATTTTTTGGCAGTTTAGTAACAAGAGAGTTCAGAGGATGTTTTCTGAACACCCTAAAATCATGTTCGGGAGAGGGAATTTTGACCACAAAAAATGCTGAACACTGTGAAATGTGTGTAAATGCTGTTAAACAAGCCTTAACGCTACGCACATTTAGCATGTCAGCGTTTATTTTTTTCAATAGCCAGAATAAATTAAAATTCTGGCCAATTAAATAAATAAATGCCCAAACTGCTTAAAGATGAAGTAAACGCTGATGGAATTTACTTCCATTTTTGTTCCCTGCAAAGTAAAAGCATAACGTGCTAGTATGCATCGCATACTAGCACATTATGTTACACTTACCTGCAAACGAAGCCCGCGCTGTCCCCACTGGAGGCCACATCCATGTTTGCCCCTCTTCCTTCTGGGGCTGTGGACTCCGGCTCTGTGACTGGCCAGAGTCATCATCGGCACATTACAAAGTAAATATCTCCTTAATGGTACACGTTTAGGAGATATTTACAGTACCTATAGGTAAGCCTTATTATAGACTTACCTATAGGTACAACTTGAAAATGGAGGTTTACATCCTCTTTAACTCTGCTAAACTCGACTAAATTGGTTTAAAAAAAAATGCAGCTTAGGTGAGTTTATAACGCCTTTGGCAAGTGGCTGGGTAAAAACTGGGCGCACGACAGAGCATCACGATCACAGCAGAGATCTCAGTATCTGTCATCTTAATTTATAGGTAGGTGGTTGGGGGGCAGTAAAAAGGGGATCAACTGCCTGCTTTTGCTGCTCCTTTGCCTTCTTTGTGTGAGCTTGGCCTTACAAATGTGTGTCTATTAATGATTTGATTCATGTGATTGATAACAGCAGCATGCATTTCTGGCAATCAGATCATGTTTTACTAGGATACATATTTTGCAGACAGATTTAGGCTGATTTACTAATAGAATTGAGAGTCTTTACTTAAAAAAAAAATATGTGACTATTTACTTTAATTATCCAACCATGTAAAGAGGGAGTTTAAAGTGAACAAGAATTTACTTTCACATGATCGGATAACTGAAGTGAATACACACAGACTTTCAGCTTCTTTAGTAAATTATCCTCATCATAAGACTAAACTGTTCATGGAGGGTGGAGTTAGAGCTAATTACAGATCATAGGGTAGTCAGAGAAGGGAATGGCATGAGCAGACACACTGACTGAGTGCACCGAGATCCCCGGGCTCCAGGAAGGCTAGCAGCGATAGCCAGCAGGCTCTCAACCCCCTAGAGGTATGTCCCTGTGCTGCCGTACAGCCACACAACCACACGGCGGGGTGAAGACACAGGCAAGCGGGCTCAGAGTGTACCTGGCAGCGCAGAGTGCATATTCCGGGTATACAGTGAAAATGGCATCAGCCCATGAGGGAAGGAAACGTGGCTCCCCTGATCTGAAGGGAGGACAAAAGACACCGCAATGCAGCCCCTCAGTGCAGGGCCGAGGACCACACGGATTCAATAGAGGCGTTGTAACGCCCAGCCGCAGCCACATAGTTTTAGGTTGGGCCAGGGCCTTCGGTCCCCAGACCACAGCCTCTCAATAGCAGGGAGGGATACTATAACTCCTGGTGGTGAACCAGATGGGGAGTATCTGGGACCGGGCACAAACGTTTCTGTGATGGAGGGGCTTACAGGAGGGATCGGTAAGCACCCTGGAAATGGCTCTGGGAGAGAGTAATGGCACTACAAGGCCCAGCAGTGAATCACCAACGGCAAGTAAAGGGCATTTGATCAATGTGGGATATCCAGGACCAGCAACCAAAGGACAGGTGCACTATGCTAATTCCCAATCTCACTAACTTATTAATGGACATGGTACACCCCAGTTAGATCTAACAGTAGATTGGGATCTTGGAGAGCACCTGAGAGCCCTCCCAACAAAGAAAGATATTCAGTTACTTATAATTGCGGTTGAAGTTTCATGTAAACAAGCTGTGGAGGGACTTCGTGCCGGTTCACACTGATGCGAGTTCATAACGAATGTGATGCATCAAAAACATTCTAAATTCGCATGTCATTGTTTTCAATGACGGTCGTTCACATACATGCATTGCGATTCCTCTACGAATGCGATGTGATTAAAAAAGGGTCTTGTGCGAGTTTACAGCGTTGCGTTGCGGATTTAGTCTCCATAGACATCAATGTAAATCGTTCTGGAATCGCATTGTTGGTTCAGATATGTGCGAATTCCACCACACTACTCTCCACAAAAACCAGGAAGTACACAGGAAGTTAACACCTTTTTTTTTTTTTACATTATGATTCCATTGGCTAGAACATCAATCGCAGCTATGTCCAACTCCTGAAATTCACGGTAAAATCGCAATAAATTCGCGGTAAAATCGCACCTCACACAGGACAAAAAAAGGAACAAATTCACAACGCAGCAGTGTGAACCGGCACTTAGGGAGGACATAGCAGCGCTGGGGCACAGAGTGGAATAAGTGGAGACGGGCCAGGATAATATCAGACAAGCAGTGGCTGATACCCAGGATATGACTAAATATCATGAGAGAGTTTGGAATTCTCTTATGGATCAGATGGATGATCACGAAAATAGAGAACACCGGCAGAATATACGTATGAAGGGCTTGCCTGAAACAATACAGCCCTGAGTTGCTTCCAACTGTGATTGGTTTATTTCGTTTAATTCTGGGGGCCTTGGCACCCGAGAAGATTGAAATAGATAGGGTGCATCATGCCCTATCTTTTACTTCCCAAAATGAAGACAAACCAAGAGATGTTATATGTAAAATACACAGATATACGATGAAGGAAGCCATTATGAAAGCAGTTCGTAATAGGACGACGGTTGACTTTGAGGGAGCTCAAATAGCCTTGTTCCCAGATTTATCACATGGAACACTTACTTATGCAACGACGGAGGGAGAATAAAAATTTTGTTGAAAACACGTAAATTAGACACTTAAATATAGGGGCTAAATAAGAGATTAATATATTGATCTTTTTTTCTTCTTTGTGTGTTTGGTAAATTCATGATGATTTAAAGTTGGTAATGGATCATATGCACTTAATAGGGTACCGAGAGGTTCCCTTCTTTATTATTGAATTGTTGCATGAATAAAATGATGGTAATTGATTTTAATAGATTGGCACTTTTTTTTTTTAATCCATCCAAAAGATAGATGAATAAGACTGTAAAAATACTGTATATTTCCTCAACCTGGGTTTTTTTTGTTTTTCTTGTTTATGTAGTATAAATGAGTAATATGTATGTGGTTGTGGGAGGGGGGGAGAGATGGATAAGAAGATATGTTACAATTGTTGTAACTGTTGTATTGTATAATGGAATTTGTCTTAATAAAAAAAATGATTAAAAAAAAAAAATTACAGATTATGGGGAAAAAAAGAGGAAGCAGAAAGGCAGCTGATAATGAATGGGTGGGTTATAAAGGAGGCAAAGCAGACACTGATCACTGCAAGTGGTCGTGGAGGAGTGGAGGAGTGAAGGAGTGAAGGAGTGGAGGAGTGGAGGAGTGGAGGAGTGAAGGAGTGGAGGAGTGGAGGAGTGAAGGAGTGGAGGAGTGGAGGAGTGGAGGAGTGAAGGAGTGGAGGAGTGGAGGAGTGAAGGAGTGGAGGAGTGGAGGAGTGAAGGAGTGGAGGAGTGGAGGAGTGAAGGAGTGGAGGAGTGGAGGAGTGAAGGAGTGGAGGAGTGAAGGAGTGGAGGAGTGGAGGAGTGGAGGAGTGAAGGAGTGGAGGAGTGGAGGAGTGGAGGAGTGAAGGAGTGGAGGAGTGGAGGAGTGGAGGAGTGGAGGAGTGAAGGAGTGGAGGAGTGGAGGAGTGAAGGAGTGAAGGAGTGGAGGAGTGGAGGAGTGAAGGAGTGGAGGAGTGGAGGAGTGGAGGAGTGAAGGAGTGAAGGAGTGGAGGAGTGGAGGAGTGGAGGAGTGGAGGAGTGAAGGAGTGGAGGAGTGGAGGAGTGGAGGAGTGAAGGAGTGGAGGAGTGAAGGAGTGGAGGAGTGAAGGAGTGAAGGAGTGGAGGAGTGAAGGAGTGAAGGAGTGGAGGAGTGGAGGAGTGAAGGAGTGGAGGAGTGGAGGAGTGAAGGAGTGGAGGAATGAAGGAGTGGAGGAGTGGAGGAGTGAAGGAGTGGAGGAGTGGAGGAGTGAAGGAGTGGAGGAGTGGCTACTGACCATGTGATCCAGGGAGAAATAGTAAAGCAAGAGCTGAATATAGACTTAGGAAGTAAAATAAAAAAGGAAGCCAGAGCATGAGTTGAAGAAAAGTTGAGACAGGGGAAGCAGAGGGGAGATACAAGTGGACGTGTGGGCTGAGGGCTCTGTTCATGTACAGAGGACAGCAAGGACTGGTTATTAGCTGATCATGTCCCAATGAGAAAAGGACAGATTTAGGCAGTGGTAAAAATCTGGGCTGCAGCAATAGCGAAGTCAAGGGGGAGCTTCTTTATGACAGAGGATGAAGGCACATAGAAACTCAGAAGATGAAATTTGGTATTGGACTTAGGGGAGACCTAAAAGTGAAGTTACTGTTGAAGTGCACAGTGAGCAATAATCTATAGAAAGCCTAGTGTGGACAGTGGTGGGTGAACTGCCAGAAAGTGTAGTATGGACAGTGTGGGATAAGGTGCCTGAAAACCAAGTGTGGGCAGTGGGGGGGGGTAACCTGTCAGAAAGGCTAATATGGACAGTGTGGAATGAGCTGCCAAAAAGCCTAGTATACACAATGAACAATGAGCTGCCACAAAGTCCACTGTAGAAAGTGGGGGGATAAGCTGCCAGAAAGCCTAGTGTGGACAGAGGGGGATGAATTACCAGAAAGCCTAGTGTGGACAATGGGGAGATGAAATACCAGAAAGCCTAGTATGGACAGAGGGGGATGAATTGCCAGAAAGCCTAGTGTGGACAGTGGGGGGGTGAGCTGCCAGAAAGCCTAGTGTGGACAGTGGGGGGGGCATCAGAGAAGCTACTGCGGAAAGAGTATGAGCAGTTGTGGCAGAAGCTGGTATGGATGCATGGATCTAACACGAGGGTGCAGAAAGAGTGTTCATTTGTGCGGGATCCTGTCACCATTACTGTCTAAAACTCAGAAGCTCAGCCAGTGAACTTCTGTGATCGGTTGTGATGTGACCTGTATTCAGCCAACAGCGGGCAAAAGTCATTAAGCCACTCCAGGCTCTGGACTGATCCAGACTTTAATGTCGGGATCCACCCAGATCCCTGACCGACATCTGGCTCAGCCTCTCAGCGCACCACTAGGAGACTGAGCCAGTCCCTCCTGCCCCCTCCCCAGCATGGTACTCCAGTGAGCACTGGAGGGGCAGAGCAGAGAGCCCGTGACTAACAGTCATTGGCTCTCTGCCCATTGAATACAGAGAACTGAATGATCAGCAGTCTTTGATCACTCAGTTCTCGGTCTTAGAGGTGGCGAGAGACAGATGCAGCATCAGTTTGATTCTGTATCCACCTAGGCGATTATGAATGTCTGTCTGTTTTAATTCCCGCACTTCTCTTTTAATGACTTTGCAACTTTAAATGTCACAGACTTGGAACGAGTATGCAGATCAGGAGTTCTGACATCACATCCTGCCTGCTTGTTCCAGGTCTGAGGCTCAGGGCTAAGATTCTGGAGTCAGTCTATATATTTTTTCTTAAAAGAAATGTTCATAAAGTTGTGAATTACACATTTAAAATTTTATTGCCAAAAATTTCCAGGAAACAAGCCTTTCTTTTTGGACTGTCGATGAATGCTGTATAATAAAAGTACTTTTCTAAGCACTACTGTATATATTCAGTTAAACTGGTAATATTTCTCAAACCTAATTTAGATAAAAATATAACCCCTTTGGTACAAAAACCACTTAGGGCTGATTTACATCTCTGTTGCAGCAATACGCATGTTATCACAATGCATGTTACACGCATTAACATATTGTGATGACATTCATTTTAAATAGCACCTCAAGGCAATAAGGCAACACAGATGTTGCAATGTGCTACAGTGCACAGCTACGTACCATAGTACATAGTATGCTGCGGCAAATTTGTTTTCACATGTCTGATAATTATGTTATTGGGTATGGGAAGCCTATTGTTTTCAATGGGCTGCCTTAAAGTATTCCTAAACCCATTCACTATATCTGGTCTCCCATAGTACACAGAACATGGAAATGAAATTATTTTAGTAAATATAAACTGCTAAATATCTATTCTCATCAGCAGTATATAGCAGTCTTTTGATTTCTAACAGTGTCTGGTTAAAGTTTGTAGGAGGAGTTCTCATTGTCCTCTGACTGTTCTATGAGACTGCAGGACCCCTGAGCCTCTGTCTGGACAGTGCTGATTGGCCTTGTGCTGATCACATGCATACACACCAAACTGAGCATGTGCAGGTTGCCCCCAAGGCCCTGTACTATCAGTACATGGATTGGGGACTGTGGAAGAAGAGGGGGATCTGAGAAGAGAGCATCAAACAGCCTTTTTACACAATGCAGGGGATTAACCTCTTAGGTTCCACAGTGAGTATAACAAACATGCTTTACTGCATATACAGACTGATTTTACTGTTGTGGGCTCAGTAACACTTTAATGCAGGTGCATGGAAGCGTAACTCTCTCAATCAACACTAAATATTTATAATCTGTATGCTGGTAGCCTTAGTAAACAGATAGGAAGGTATTTTATATTCACTTGTTTATACACTTCCTAGTAAAAAAATGTACATTTAATATTTTTTTTCACAAGAGCATAGCACCATGTTACATATAATAAGTACAGACACATTATGCTCATGGCTTGCTCAATTCACCTTAAAAAAAGATGGACCACAAATTATTCTGGATGTCTCTACTAGTTTTTTTAATGGTTGTAGGAAAAATCTTGTTCTAATTTTTTTTTTTTTTTTACGTTAAGGAGTCTATCCTCAAGACTAGAAAAAAAAAGCAAGAAAGCCTTTATTATCAGAACAATGTCAACTAAGTAAAGGCATCAAACATTTCTCAGATCACTAATAATAATTATTCAGAAGATTTTGTTTATCAGTCTGAAAAATGTATAGGTTAATGCTGCTGAAGCAAAATAGAAATCAAGACATTCTATACCTCCTCACATGGTAACACATCAGTTATGTAATTTGACCACTAGGGGGCAAAATAATCCAAGTAATGATGTGGCACTACAATGTAAATCTCAGTATTTGATATGCTCTGTATACAACACACTGTGATGTTACTAAAGCATGCACTTGTTAAGAGTGACATGTACATTCGATTAGTTTATTCATGTTTTCTATACTTTCTGTATGCAGGACTGTTCAGCTGACATTACATTTTTAACAGCTGTTAGTTTAGTTTTGAACAATTGAAGCTATAGTATTGCAATTAAACAAATATGGCTATTTCAAGCAACACAAACAGTTCTTTCTTGAAATATTCTCAATCATAATAGCCAATGGCAAGTGTATTCTAAACAGCCTATTGGGCACTAAGGAGCCAGGGCCGTCTTAATAGCATCATAGGCTCCTGTGCAAAGTAATGCACTGGGACCTCTACCAGCCATCCCCACTTTATGCACCTACTCTCAACAATTAAAGTATAAAAAGTTAATGCAATTAAACGTATGTGTATTAGTACTCTGAATAAAATTCATTTGCAAGCAATAAGAAAACAAGCCATAAATTAAAGACTAATAAACACAAAGAGCACAGTACAGGGGTGGAGACATAAAGGCACAGTACAGGGAGGGTCAGAAGGGCACAATACTAGGATCAGGAGTGCACATTACAGGTTCCAGGATACTGCCTGGGACACAGCCATCCTGGGACAGCTTAGTAAAAAGTGTGAATGTCCCGACAAATCCAGGACAGTTGGCAAGTACTATGTGAAGATTATCATGGGGCCCCCATGCACCTGGGGCCCCTGGGCAACTCCCAGGGGTGGCCATGCCTTAAAGTGGTATTCCGCTTTACCTGTCATAGACAGTTATCCTGTCCTCCCTCCCCCCGAAAGGTGCCAATTGTGGCACCGGAGGAGGAGAGGAGACAAATGAGCGGAAGTTCCACTTTTGGGTGGAACTCCGCTTTAAGACTGCCCTGTATGGAGCAAAGTAGAAAATCACTAATTTGAACTTTGAAAGTTTTGTTTGGATATCACACCTATAAGGCAGTCATGGGGTTAAGTCAAATTAGGAGCCGTGGTTATCCGGTTCCCATCCGACTCACGCAGATATACTGCGATAGAATGGCTCTCCTGGGCGAAATCCCGTATGGGTACATCCTTCCCCTTGTCAGCCACCGCTGCACGGATGGGGACATGATGAGCGACCACTGCACGGAGGGGGACAAGATGCGTGTGGCCGACGGTCGCGATCGCCGCCAGCAATGCGCAATCGCGTGCACGAGCGCCAGAATGAGGGTTTGTGTGTGTAAACACACAAATCCCTGTGCTGTCAGAGGAGAGGAGACATGTAGTTTGTTCCTAGTAAGTAGGAACAGCGATATGTCTCCTCTCCTACTCAGTCCTATCCCCATACAGTTAGAACACAGTGAGGGAACACACATTTAACCCCTTGATCGCCCACTAGTGTTAACCCCTTCCCTACCAGTGACATTTACTATAATCAGTGCATTTTTATAGCACTAACCACTGTATAATTGTCAATGGTCCCAAAAATGTTAAAAGTGTCCGATCTGTCCGTCGCAATGTATATATATATATCGACCTAAACTGATAAGGACATTTTTTTTTTTTTCAAATTGGGGATATTTATTATAGCAAAAAGTAAAAAAAGTTGTTTTTTTTTTCAAAATTGTCGCTCTTTGTTTGTTTATAGCGCAAAAAATAAAAATCGCAGAGGTGATCAAATGCCACCAAAAGAAACGTCTATTTGTGAGGAAAAAAGGACATCAATTTTATTTGGGTACAGCATCACACAACCGTGCAATTGTCAGGTAAATAAAGCAGTGCCGTATCACAAAAAATGGCCTGGTCAGGAAGGGAGTAAAACCTTTTGGGGTTGAAGTGGTTAAAGGAAAACTCCACTTTCGTAGGGAAAAAAATAGCAAATAGAAGAAAAAATAATATAGCGTATGCAATTGTGACACAAGTCATATTGTAATTGAATGTTATTAAAAATTATCTTTTCTCTTCAATCTGCAGGCGCTGTAATGTGCAAGTGAAAGTGTGTAGTGAAAAAAATTATCACACACTGTAGTGAACAAGTAATAATTAATCAAATGTACATAATATAATGATTACACATTAACCTGCGGACAAGAACAAGGCAAGTGGATGTAATCCGGTGAAAAAACACATATAAGTGACTAATTACATAAACATAAAATTATAGTAAAAAATAATGAATAAAAATCATTCAATGCATATAAGTCTCTTCCATGAAATCTCTCAGCGGGGAATGATGGGATAAAAGCAGGTATAGGGACACTGTGAATCCACCACCATATAGACTGCTTACCAGGTAAACAAGCTGTGGAAGCTTGTGACCTGTACCCAGCCAGGGCCTTTAGATCCTCCCCACACCTCTGGTGGGCAATCAAGCCAGATATTGCTGCAGGCTTGATGGAAGACAGCACTCCAACAGGCAGCCACAAATGTAACATCAATGGGTAAGTATTAACCCATAGAGAACAGGCAGCCACAAATGTAACGTCAATGGGTAAGTATTAACCCATAGAGAACAGGCAGCCACAAATGTAACGTCAATGGGTAAGTATTAACCCATAGAGAACAGGCAGCCACAAATGTAACGTCAATGGGTAAGTATTAACCCATAGAGAACAGGCAGCCACAAATGTAACGTCAATGGGTAAGTATTAACCCATAGAGAACAGGCAGCCACAAATGTAACATCAATGGGTAAGTATTAACCCATAGAGAACAGGCAGCCACAAATGTAACGTCAATGGGTAAGTATTAACCCATAGAGAACAGGCAGCCACAAATGTAACGTCAATGGGTAAGTATTAACCCATAGAGAACAGGCAGCCACAAATGTAACGTCAATGGGTAAGTATTAACCCATAGAGAACAGGCAGCCACAAATGTAACGTCAATGGGTAAGTATTAACCCATAGAGAACAGGCAGCCACAAATGTAACGTCAATGGGTAAGTATTAACCCATAGAGAACAGGCAGCCACAAATGTAACGTCAATGGGTAAGTATTAACCCATAGAGAACAGGCAGCCACAAATGTAACGTCAATGGGTAAGTATTAACCCATAGAGAACAGGCAGCCACAAATGTAACGTCAATGGGTAAGTATTAACCCATAGAGAAAAACAAAAAGGGGCGCCATAGGTAAAACCAGATGGTTTTTAATGGTAAAAAATCCTGTTACAAACAGACAAGTTAAAAAAAACGGTTTCCATAAAAGTAGATTGTGCCGGCCGGCAAATGGTACAGGCACGCCTGTGCAAACGGAGCGTGAGAACAGCGCAGTGACGTCAGCACGTCACTCCTCCCGTTGCGATTGCGGGACGTTAAAAAAAGTCCTGCAAGCAGCATCTTTGAGGCACTTTAGGAGCAGTGTATACACTGCTCCTAAAGCGCCCCTGCCCATTGAAATCAATGGGCAGCGCCGCCGAAGTGCCTGCAAAGCGCTTCAGCAGTGGCACTTCGCGGGCGCTTTCAACCCTTTTTCGCCCGCTAGTGGGGTTTAAAAGCGCTGATGCCCCCAACGCCTGTGAAAGTGTGAAAGTGCTCTAAGTATTCTGACAAATTCAACAGATTCAAGCAGCTTTTACAGTATTTGCACCACTGTCACAACATGTTGCTATTGCTGAGTCAAATTCAAACAGAGTTACCACTAGTTTGTAGAATAGGAAACTGGGAGGTAATTAAAGCATTTGTAAAGGTTCAATTTTTTTTTTTTAATAACAAACATGTTATACTTCCCTGCTCTGTGTAATGGTTTTGCACAGAGCAGCCCTGATCCTCCTTTTCTCGGGTCCTCCACCGGAGCTCCTCCCCCCTGCTGAGTGCACCCATAGCATCCTGCTAGCTCTGGGGGCACTCCTGCATGCTCCCTCCTGAGCCACCTCTGTTTGTCTATGCGACACACAGAGCATGGCTTGGCCCCGCCCCCTGCTCTCCCCTCACTGGCTGTGATTAACAGCAGTAGGAGCCAATGGCTACTGATTGCTGTGTCTCAGCCAATGAGGAGGGAGAGACCAGGCAGGGCTTCTTTTCTTGTGCACATTACTGGATCTGGATTGGGCTCAGGTGAGCATAAGGGGGGCGCTGCACACTAAAAGTTTGTTATCTTTATGCTTCAGCTTCTAAAACTACTTTAGGACCAACTTTAAGTTGTACAGAGACCAGAGTTATCAGGGTGGGGCCACACCGTGTATATACAGTATACACACACACACACACATTGAGATTAACGTTTGTTTTTATTACAATTAAAATAGTGTATTTCTAGAATTTTGCATTTAAGCATCTTGCAAGTGCCTCTACAACATTAGCTTTTGCTTTATGAGTGCACCCAGGTGCTTGTTCTCCATACTACTCTGTGTGCCAGGACTTCTTCTCTTTCTCTCTAGATACTGTGTATTTGGCACTGATATTTCACCTACTAATTATGAATTAGTTAATAAAGGACATTTAGCATATAAAATAAACTCCAGTTTATTTTAGCAAATATAGCACAGTATTTATTTCTTAGTTCGCACTTCAGTCCTTTTTTATTTTTTCTAAAAGCTTGGCTAAGAAAAACGAACAAAGCTATTACATGTGTGTCTAAATACTAAATGAGCCAGTTAATACTGCTACAACTGCAAAATCTAATTGTACATAGAAATGTAACACTTGAATTGTGGCCAGCAACTTGACAGTCAGCAATCCACTTGCACATTGATGAGGAGTAGGATGTCCAAAAATAATTTCCATTGCTAAATCTTTGTGCATGCAAAGTTCACCACATGTTTCAATCTGACCATACAGATCATAATTAACTTTAGATTTAGATATACACAAGGCCAAGGACGAATCCAAGGAAAAAAAACAAGCTTACTTACTGACCAGCTCAAAGACAACCAATTAAACCTGTCTAACAGTGTGCGTTAAAAGCAGGCGTTTAGTCTGTACACATTTGCAAATGCATGCGCAAGCTACAGAGCCTCGCCATGGCACCCTGGTATCTGTGGTCCCTAACACTAACTTATAAGTGTCTCCACAGTGGAAGCACATGCATTCTGATGGATAGATGGAGGGCAGATGGACTAAAGGGGAGCCAACCTTCCTAAAGGTACAGGAGGTACAGGTACATCTCTTGCGCATGTATTTGCAAATGCGTGCAGACTAAGCCCCTGCTTTTAATGCATACTGTTAGACAGGTTTACTTGGTTGTCTTCGAGCTGGTCGGTAAGTAAGCTTGTTTTTTTCCTTGGATTTATCCTTGGCCCTGTTTATAACTTTAGATTTAGCCCTCGTTCACATTGGAGCGATTAGTCATGCGATTTGAAGTCACAGCCTATCGCCGGCAATAGCACCGTTCCAATCAATGCAACGTCGAACCGATTTGCAAAAGTAGTTCCTGCGCTCCTTTTGCCGATTTCAGGTGCGACTTCAATAGACATCTGAGCATGAAGCCCCACAGATGTCTTTTTAAGTAGCACCTGAAATCGCGCTGAAGTAGCATCAATGTGAACCAGGGCGTACCAATTTTTTGGGTAGATCTAAAGTGGGGGTCAGCAACCTATAGATTGCGATCTACCAGTATATTGTGGACAGGTGACTGGTAGGGTTTGCTGACCCGCCATTCCAGAGCATCAAACAGAGTGAAGTGAAGAGGGACTACTTGTAAAGTTGGAGGTGTATTAGGAAGCAAGAGCCACATAAGCCAATACCTCCTCTGTAGTGCTGGCTCCTGCCCCACGTGGAGTGATACCAACTGCACTCCATCTTTTACATATATTTTCATTTTATAACATCAGCCTTGTAAAAACTATACAAACAATAACTATTATTGACAATCCAACATAAGCTTACTTGAAAAATCTCCTTTCATGTTGTGAATGTTGCCTGTCTGCTGATCATCTCTTTTCACAGTTTCCTGGATTCCCTGCATTCTCTGCAGCTTCTCCTCTGTTTTACATTTCTAAGGACTACATATCCCATGGTACCTTTTTGTCTGTAAGCAGTGATACCTGTACTGACTCCGACTCCTGAAACTCCTCCTCTCAGCACCTCTGTAGCTCAGAAGGCAGGCTCTGTGAAATGTGTGACACACAACAGTGTCTACTCACAGGGCATAGTGAATGAATATGTGTGACAGAATTCAAGGAAGTAAATGTGTGGAGATCTTCACAAAGTAAATTAACAAACTTCAAGCTCATTCAGATTAATTATTATTATACAGGATTTATATAGTGCCAATAGTTTGTGCAGTGCTTCACAATGTAGGGAGACACTATACCAACAGTACAATTCAAAACAAGAGGGTTAGAGGAGCCCTGCTTTTGCGAGCCTACAATCTAAGAGGGAGGGGCTGATGAAACAAAAGGTAGGGACTGTGAGGGATGAACTGATGAGGGGAGTAGAAGATTCGGTTGTTAGCTGAAGGCAGGATAGGCCACCCTGAGGAGATGAGTTTTCAGAGATTGCCTAAAAGTGCACAGAGTAGGAAATAGCTGGACAGATTGGGATAGTGAATCCCAGAGGATGGGAGAGGCTCTGGAGAAGTCCTGGAGACAAGCATGGGAGGAGGAGACAAGGGAGCTAGACAGCAGAAGGTCTTGGGAGGAGTGGAGAGGACGTTTGGGTGATATTTGGAGATAAGATTGGTGATGTAGCTTGGGGTAGAATTGTGGATGGCTTTGTATGTTATTGTTAGTGTTTTGTATTTTTTTCATTGGGCGCTGAGAAGCCAGTGGAGGGATTGGCAGAGAAGAGTGGCGGACACTGAATGGTTGGTAAGGTGGATGAGTCTGGCAGCGGCATTCATGATAGACTGAAGAGGGGATAACTTGCGGAGAGGTAGGCCAATGAGGAGGGAGTTACAATAGTCAAGGCGAGAAATAACAAGGGAGTGAATAAGTTACTTAGTGGTCTCAACGGATAGAAAGGCTAGGGATAGAAGTAGGCTAGGAAATAATTTATATACAATATGGAAATGAATATATGAGTTTACATTTTCACCATAGATATGCTTTAAATCATGAAATGGCAATGATGTAAACAATATGAGTTTATGCATCGTGCTTGTTAGAAGTATGCTGCCATGTATCCTAAGGGTTGTTTCGGTACAAGACACCCTTGGGACCTTGCTGGAGGCTAAGCTTACTGCCAGATGTATAAGCGTCACTTAGGAACTTGTTTTTAAAGTTTACACAACATTTCACATTGGTAAACCCCTAGGCTCACATCCTCTTAGCCTTGCTGTTGACACAATATAAAATTTAAACACTCACAGGTAAAAAAGGGAAGATACAGAGACATGATGCAGTCTATGGAGACCAGTGAGTCATCACACCAAGGGTCATCAGGAAAGTTATGCCGTGTACACACGAGCAGACTTTTCGACCGGACTGGTCCGACGGTCTATCCGATGGACTTTCGGCAGACTTCCGACAGACTTTCCTAACGAACGGACTTGCCTACACACGATCACACCAGTCCGACAGATTCGTACGTGATGACGTATGACCGGACTAAAATGAGGAAGTTGATAGCCAGTAGCCAATAGCTGCCCTAGCGTCGGTTTTAGTCCATCTGACTAGCATACAGACGAGCGGATTTTTCGACAGAACTCGAGTCCGTCGGAAAGATTTGAAACATGTTTTATTTCTAGGTCTGTCAGACTTTTGGGGAAAAAAAGTCAGCTGGAGCCCACACACGATCAAATTGTTCAACGGAGTCCGGTCCGCCAGACCAAGTCTGCTGTAAAGTCCGCTCATGTGTACGCGGCATTAGGCTGCATTCACACTACAGCATTTTGAATCGCAGGCAGATTTTCCGCGGATCTACCCGCGATTTGACAGTGCCTAGGTGTGAATGACAAAAGGCGGGACTCGCATTCGACATGCCATTCATTTGAATGACACCTCAAATCGCGGTGCGGGTCTGCCGCGATTGTCGCATGATAAAACGTGCTGCAATTGAGGCAACCCACATTGCGGGACACATGTCGCCCAAAAATTGTTCAGGAGCAACTTTTGGGCGACATGCATCCCGCGATGTGGGTTGTCGCGATTGCAGCATGTTTTATCGTGCGACAATCGCGGCAGACCCGCACCGTGATTTGAGGTGTCATTCAAATGAATGGCATGTCGAACGAGAGTCCCGAGTTTCGCCATTCACACCTAGGCACTGTCAAATTTCGGGGAGCTCCACGGCAAATCTACCCGCGATTCAAAACACTGTAGTGTGGATGCAACCTCAGGGCTTCACCGATGAGTAAATCTGTTTAACTATTGAGAGCTTTAAAGTGACACTAAACAATATCAATATTCAACAAAAATATAATTCATGCACATCCACTATTTATTGGTCCTGTAATCTGTTTTTCTTTAAATAATTTCATACTGTGTTTTTCTGCCTTCCTCTAATGTCCTCCAGAAGCTCCCAAACCTCTTCTTTTCCCAGCTCACTTCTGTTTGTTTGGAATGATTGGTGCATGATAGTTGAGGTCACGTGCACTGCTCTATGCACACTACAAATCCCATAGTTCATACTCCCCAGTACATCTCAGGAATGAGCAAGAGACCAAATGAGCAGTGTTAATTTTCATGTCAAATTTCAATTTCGTTTTAGTCATAGTCTTTTGACTAAAATGTCATTGTAGTCGTATTTTAGTCATCTGAATTTTTTTATGTTTAGTCTTATCTTAGTCTACTAAAATCTCTAGTGGATTTTAATCGACTCAAATCATTTTAATAGACTCAAATCATTTTAGTCAACTAAAATCTAGTTGGTTTATTTAAAGTGGTTGTAATGGCAGAAGGTTTATTTATCTTAATGCATTATATGCATTAAGATAAAAAAACCTTTTGTGTTCATCAGCCCCCTAACATTTACCTGAGCCCTATCTTCATCATCTACATCGTACCCCTATCCATTCAACAAAAAAGTGTCAAAAAAAGTAAAAACCACAAGAGACAGTGATGTAAATACACCATCAATCACGCCGCCCGACGGACCCGAAAAATAGCAAGGGAGGCCTTCCGCCGACTGTTCTCTCTTCGCTTTGACAGCTCTTAAATATGCAGGGGGGCCACCCAGTGACGTAACCGGGTGACCCTGCCCCCTTCTGACATCATGTGATGTGACATGACGTCATGTGACATCACATAATGTCAGAAGGGGCGGGGTCATTTTTGCTATTTTTGGGGTCCGTCAGGCAGCGTGATTGACAGTGGATTTACATTGCAGGACATATTTTTTTGTTTTCTTTTTTAATAAAGGATTTGTCAAAAACTGTTTCTTGCGGTTTTTACTTTTTTGACACTTTTTTGAGGGCAAGCAGCCTGGTATGGTTCAGGAGGGGCGGGGGGCGAGTCTTTCCTGGCCTGCCAGGCTGCTTGCTAGGATAAGGGTCTGCTATGGATTTTGGGGGGACCCCACACCAATTTTTTTTTAAAAATGTTGGCGTAGTATGGACTGGGGGGGAGACCCTACGTCATTTTTTTTTTCATTTTTTTTTCATCTATATTGCCAGGAGCCAGCATACATTACAGCCGCGAGCAAGTTTAACCACTTGACAACTGGGCACTTAAACCCCCTTCCTAACCAGACCAATTTTCAGTTTTCGGTGCTCTCACACTTTGAATGACAATTACTCAGTCTTGCAACACTGTACCCAAATGAAATTTTTTGTCCTTTTTTTCCACACAAATAGAGCTTTCTTTTGGTGGTATTTAATCACCGCTGGGTTTTTAATTTTTTGCGCTATAAATTAAAAAAGACCGAAAATTCTGTAAAAAAAATAAATTTTTCTTTGTTTCTGTTATAAAATTTTGCAAATTAAGAATTTTTCTTCATACATTTTGGCCAAATTTTATACTGCTACATATCTTTGGTAAAAATAATCCAAATCAGTGTATATTATTTGGTCTGTGTGAAAGTTATAGAGTCCACAAGCTATGGTGCCAATCTCTAAAAATTGATCACACCTGATGTACTGACGGCCTAGCTCATTTCTTGAGACCCTAACAAGCCAGGACAGTACAAATACCCCTCAAATGACCCCTTCTTGGAAAGTAGACAGTCGAAGGTATTTAGAAAGAGGTATGGTGAGTTTTTTGAAGTTGTAATTTTTTCCCACAATTCTTTGCAAAATCAAGATTTTTTTTCTTTTTCACAAAAGTGTCATAGTATCAGGTTATTTCTCACACACAGCATATGCATACCGCAAATTACACCCCAAAATACAGTCTACTACTCCTCTTGAGTATGGCGATACCACATGTGTGAGACTTTTACACACCGTGGCCACATACAGAGGCGCAACATGCAGGGAGCACCATCAGGTGTTCTAGGAGCATAAATTACACATCTAATTTTTTGACTACCTCTTACACTTTTGAAGGCCCTGGAGCACCAGGACAATGGAAATGCCCAAAAAATGACTCAATTTTGGAAAGAAAACAACCCAATGTATAATCTATGAGGCATAGTGAGTCCTTTGAACATTTTTTTCTATGAGTTTTTGGAAAATGTGGAAATAAAATGAAAACGCTTTTTTTTTTACACAAAGTTGTCCATTTATACAATATTTCTAACACATAGCATGTACATACCAAAAATTACACCCCAAAATAGATTCTCCTACTCCTCTTGAGTACAGTGATACCACATATGTGAGACTTTTACACAGCCTGGCCACATAGAGAGGTCCAACATGCAGGGAGCACCATCAGGTGTTCTAGGGGCATAAATGTCAAATCTAATTTGACTACCTATTACACTTTGAGGCACTGTAGTGGCACTGTAGTCGCATGGATACAAAATGATGTAGCATGGATAATCCGTGGATGGGGATGGCTAAGCATGGTTGAGACATGAATGTGGATGGCTGGGTATGGCTGAGTATGGATGGGATGGCTGAGTATGGCTGGGTGGGTATGGCTGAGTTGGGTATGGCTGAGTATGGCTGGGTGGGTATGGCTGAGTATGGATGGATGGATGAGTATTCCTGAGTATGACTGAGCATAGGTGGCTGAGCATGGATGGCTGGATGAGTATTGCTGAGGATGGATGAGTATTGCTGAGTATGGATGGATGAGTATTGCTGAGCATGGATGGATGCGTGGATGGATGAGTATTGCCGAGTATGGATGGCTGAGCATGGATGGATGAGTATTGCTGAGCATGGATGAGTATTGCTGAGTATGAATGGCTGAGCATGGATGGATGGATGAGTATTGCTGAGTATGGATGGCTGAGCATGGATGGATGGATGAGTATTGCTGAGTATGGATGGATGAGTATTGCTGAGCATGGATGCATGGATCAGTATTGCTGAGCATGGATGAGTATGGATGGGATGGATGGATGGATGAGTATTTCTGAGCATGGATGAGTATGTATGGGATGGATGTGTATTTCTGAGCATGGATGAGTATGGATGGGATGGGATGGGATGGATGAATGGGAGAGAATTTCTGAGCATGAATGGCTGGAATGGGCACAGATAAACGCTGTGGGCAGTACAGATCCAACCCACAGCGCCTGCTGCACCCGATCTCTCCCCTCTCCCCTCACACTGTACCAATAGGTACGAGGAGGGGAGAGAGGAACTGGAGAGGAACAGCGGCCATTTACCGTGATGCACCGGGTCCTCTGGACCCGGCGGTCACGGATATTCCCGGGTGCATGCCCCAGGGGGCGCGTGGGAGCAAGATTCTGGAAGGACGTCCATGGACGCCCTCCCAGAATAAGCCAACCGCGCTGTAGCCGTCTTTCGGCTATGGCCTGGTCGGCATGTAGTTAAATGACATTTTTTCCTTTAGAAATTTCATTATTATTGTGGCATGTTCTATACATTGTACACGTGCACCACTACAGGCAGACTAAGGGAACCCCCCAGACACGATATTTAAAGCAATATTAATTTTTTATTGTTTCACTTTAAGCATCATTAAAATCACTGCTCCTTTAAAAACGATTGTTTTAAAAACTTTTTTTTGAATTGATACATGTCCCCTAGGACAGTACCCGGGTCCCCATACACTTTTTATGGCAATAGCTTGCATATAAGCCTTTAATTTGGTTGCGCAGTTGATGTTTACATACACAGGTGCTTCCTACACATGTGTTTATATTTATTTTGTTTTTGTTGCTATTTTTATTTATTATGTATTTTTTAATTCACTTTATTTCTATTACAAGGGGGCTAACAGTCCCCATATGGGATAGCATTGGTCAGAAGACGTCCACTCTCTATGGAGACATCATAGTTGTATTAGACCATGCCTTACGCTCCAGCCAATCAAGCCCAGACTGTGCTTGATCTGTTTAACTGTTTTTTTTTTCTGCCAGGATTTATAGAGCTCTGAACCCAGAAGTGCTCAAAGCTGAGCTCACATTCTACTGAGGAGCATGTTTACACTCTGTTAATGACAACAGAGAATGCCACCCTGATGCTGTCTGTTGTAGTCCTGCGCTCAGGAACCATGAGGGGGATCTGGCAGAGGGGGCCGCACACTGTCAGTCTGAAAAAGTGATCTGGGTGGCCCTAAAGCCACCCAGATTACCTTTTCCTCAATGCAGGACGCCCACTGAGCTGCAGCCGTGAGCTTGTTTTGACCTTTTCAATATTTGGGCGTATGAGACATGCCCATAAAGCTTAACCTTAAACTGGTTAAGCAGGAAACTGTAAATGTTGTGAATTGTCTGCTCATGCTGCATCTCTCTCTGTCACTTTAACAGTATATGCTGTATAGAAAAGTAATTAAAAAAAAGTTATCTTTCTTTTGGGACGCTTATGTGTCCAATGTCACTCGCAGCATTAAACTCAAAACATATTCTTAGGAAAAAATGCAAAAAAGTGAATATACAGTAAGTGTCCAACAGTGGTTGGGTTTTTTTCTGGGCAAAGCTGAATCTAAAACAGCATTTTATTATTCCTCATTAGTGGCCCTCCCTAGTGGCAATGTGACAAATGTGTCCTTGATTCTGCCCAGTATGTCAACTGGATTATTGCCAGCATATTTTATTAGGTTTTCTTCTGGACTGGAGCTATGGCTGCTATACTAGATCGTATCTTTTGGCATTTTTGTAATTTTTCTAATTTTTTGAGGATTACATGCCTACGCTACTTCACATCAAGCCTATTCTTTTTCTTGTATATAAGGAATGTGTAGCATTTTTCTTTATTTCTTTCTATTCAGGACTAAAAATAGCATTAAAAATATTTACCTTTTTAATCGTTAGATAAATGTAAAACATTTTTTTTTTCAGCGCGACTTCAAAGCTGCAGGTCAGTGCAAATTGCATCGGCGATTTTATTGTGGGTTGCAACTTCGTTTAACAGAAGTCAATGCAAGTCGCAAAGAAACTTCAGAAAAGTAGTGCAGGACTTGAGTAGTGGTTTGAGTTGATTTGAGTGGTTCCATTGTCGAAAATAGGGTGCGACTTGCCATGTCAAATCGCATGACAAATTGCACTGGTGTGAACAAGGGCCAAGTGTGGTTTTCATTGTGCTAAATATTGACCACAGCTTAAATGGATGCAGAGTGCACAGGTTCAGTAGCGACGCAAAGGTTCAAAAGTAAATCATGCAGAGTCCAGAGGTCAGTAGTAAGTGATGTTGAGTTCATGGGTCAGAAGTAAGTGACGCAGAGTCCAGAGGTCAGTAGTAAGTGATGTGGAGTTCAGGGGGCCGGAAGTAAGTGACGCAGAGTCCAGAGGTCAGTAGTAAGTGATGTGGAGTTCAGGGGGCCGGAAGTAAGTGACGCAGAGTCCAGAGGTCAGTAGTAAGTGATGTGGAGTTCAGGGGGCCGGAAGTAAGTGACGCAAAGTCCAGAGGTCAGTAGTAAGTGATGTGGAGTTCAGGGGGCCGGAAAAAAGTGATGCAGAGTCCAGAGGTCAGTAGTAAGTGATGTTGAGTTCAGGGGTCAGAAATAAGTGACGCAGACTCCAGAGGTCAGTAGTAAGTAATGTTGAGTTCAGGGGCCAGAAATAGGTGACGCAGAGTCCAGAGGTCAGTAGCAAGTGATGTTGAGTTCAGGGGTCAGAAGTAATTGACGCAGACTCTGGAGGTCAGTAGTAAGTAATGTTGAGTTCAGGGGTCAGAAATAAGTGACGCAGAGTCCAGAGGTCAGTAGCAAGTGATGTTGAGTTCAGGGGTCAGAAGTAATTGACGCAGACTCTGGAGGTCAGTAGTAAGTAATGTTGAGTTCAGGGGTCAGAAATAAGTGACGCAGACTCTGGAGGTCAGTAGTAAGTAATGTTGAGTTCAGGGGTCAGAAATAAGTGACGCAAAATACAGGGGTCAGTAGTAAGTGATGTTGAGTTCAGGGGTCAGAAATAAGTGACACAAAGTACAGAGGTCAGTAGTAAGTGATATTGAATTCAGGGCTCAGAAGTAAGTGAGGCAGACTCCAGAGGTCAGTATCACTGTAAGTGATGTTGAGTTCAGGGGTCAGAAGTAAGTGACGCAGACTCCAGAGGTCAGTAGTGATGTTGAGTTCAGGGGTCAGAAATAAGAGACGCATAGTCCAGAGATCAGTAGTAAGTGATATTAAATTCCGTGGTCAGAAGTAAGTGAGGCAGACTCCAGAGGTCAGTAGTAGATGGTGTTGAGTTCAGGGGTCAGAAATAAGTGATGCAGTGTCCAAAGGTCAGTAGTAAGTGATGTTGAATTCAAGGGTCAGAAGTAAGTGAGGCAGACTCCAGGGGTCAGTAGTAAGTGATGTGGAGTTCAGGGGTCAGAAGTAAGTGACGCAGACTCCAGAGGTCAGTAGTAAGTAATGTTGAGTTCAGGGGTCAGAAGTAAGTGACGCATGACTCCAGAGGTCAGTAGTAAGTGATGTGGAGTTCAGGGGACAGGAGTAAGTGAGGCAGAGTTTAATGGACAGTAGTGATGTTGAGTTCAGGGGTCAGAAATAAGTGACGCAAAGTACAGAGGTCAGTAGTAAGTGATGTTGAATTTAGGGGTCAGAAGTAAGTGACGCAAACTCCAGAGGTCAGAAGTAAGTGATGTTGAGTTCAGGGGTCAGAAATAAGTGACGCAGAGTCCAGAGGTCAGTAGTAAGTGATGTTGAATTCAGGGGTCAGAAGTAAGGGAGGCAGACTCCAGAGGTCAGTAGTAGATGATGTTGAGTTCAGGGGTCAGAAATAAGTGACACAGTGTCCAAAGGTCAGTAGTAAGTGATGTTGAATTCAGGGGTCAGAAGTAAGTGAGGCAGACTCCAGGGGTCAGTAGTAAGTGATGTGGAGTTCAGGGGTCAGAAGTAAGTGACGTAGAGTACAGAGGTCAGTAGCAAGTGATGTTGAGTTCAGGGGTCAGAAATAGGTGACACAGAGTCCAGAGGTCAGTAGCAAGTGATGTTGAGTTCAGGGGTCAGAAGTAATTGTCGCAGACTCCGGAGGTCAGTAGTAAGTAATGTTGAGTTCAGGGGTCAGAAGTAAGTGATGCAGACTCCAGAGGTCAGTAGTAAGTAATGTTGAGTTCAGGGGTCAGAAGTAAGTGATGCAGACTCCAGAGGTCAGTATTAAGTAATGTTGAGTTCAGAGGTAAGAAATAAGTGACACAGACTCCAGAGGTCAGTAGTAAGTAATGTTGAGTTCAGGGGTAAGAAGTAAGTGACACAGACTCCAGAGGTCAGTAGTAAGTGATGTTGAGTTCAGGGGTCAGAAATAAGTGATGCAAAGTACAGAGGTCAGTAGTAAGTGATGTTGAATTCAGGGGTCAGAAGTAAGTGAGACAGACTCCAGAGGTCAGTAGTAAGTGATGTTGAGTTCAGGGGTCAGAAGTAAGTGACACAGACTCCAGAGGTCAGTAGTAGGTGATGTTGAGTTCAGGGGTCAGAAATAAGTGACGCAGAGTCCAGAGGTCAGTAGTAGATGATGCTGAATTCAGGGGTCAGAAGTAAGTGAGGCAGACTCCAGGGGTCAGTAGTTAGTGATGTGAAGTTCAGGGGTCAGAAGTGACGCTGAATACACAGGTCAGTAGTAAGTGATATGGAGTTCAGGGTCAGGAGTAAGTGATGTTGCGTTCAGGAGTTAGAAGTAAGTGACGCAGAATTAGGTTGTGATTAGTAAATAATGCAGAGTTCAGAGGTGAATAGTAAGTGTCAGAGTTCAGAGGCCAAGAGTAAGTGGGACAAAGTTCAGGAGTAAGTGAACCAGAGTCCAGGGGTCAGGAGTACATGACACAGAGTTCAGAGTTCAGGAATAAGCAATACAGAGTTCAGAAGTAAGTGACGCAGAGTTCAGAAGTCAATAGTAAGTGACCTCTATCCCACAGTACAGCCACACAGCCCTCCCCTGCACAGCTTACCACCTGGACTCATAGTGGTTGATTTCTAAAACTGGAACGTGCAAAATCTGGTGCAGCTCTGCATATGAACCAATCAGCTTTCCCATTCTTTCTCCCCCTTGAAAAAGGGACCCAACCCCCAGCATTAGTACTGATCTCCTCCCCTTTGCTGCAGCAAAGACACAGAATGGAATGGCGTTTCCCCATGTCTGTACAATGTCTGAGGGAACAGTAGGCACCCCTCAAGGGGCCCACATGCACGGCACATACTGCACCGTGGAGGATATGCCACTGGCATAGTTAGTAGTAGTTAGTCACATTCCACTGGGCTTTTGTAATTGTAAAAACTTTTCTCTTTTTATTCAAGTAGCTTCTTCAGTTCTAAAACTAAAGGTGAACAAACCGCGTTTTACAGATCAAGTCAAGTTAAATGTGACTAACAATTGTTAGCTGTATTGGGGATCCTTTGCACATACTGTAAATGTAAGGATCTGACATTGTTCTTTTCCTTGATGTAAATGTAATTAGATCTGAAAAAAAAAAAAACAGCGCTGAGTGAGCCTGGCATGGTAAAGCACCCAAAGCTGATTAGTTCTTGCTCTGCATTTTAGAAATCTGTTGGCAGAATGATTCTGTTTAATACTGTGTTGCCATAACATTATATGAATAGGTTAATCAAACAGAAAATTAAACCCCTTAATGACGGAGGTAAAATAAGGCACTTGAAATCAGGTTTGCAACCTTGGCATGAAACTGTACATCTCTTTCCAACTATTTTGTGTATCCAAGTGAATTATACTTTTTTTTCCACAACAAATTAGGCTTTCGTTTGGCCATAAATGGTTAATGTGCAGTAAGTACCCGTAATAAATAAATACATATATTTAGTGCTTGCCTTGGAGGGGAAGAAGGCCTGCCAAATGCAATGCAGGATGGGTTTTATGTCAGCGTACTGGATCAGTGCTGGGGGACAGGTGATCGAGTGGGCATATGGCCAACTCCATGCTGCCACATACAGTATCTCACAAAAGTGAGTACACCCCTCACATTTTTGTAAATATTTTATTATATCTTTTCATGTGACAACACTGAAGAAATGACACTTTGCTACAATGTAAAGTGGTGAGTGTACAGCTTGTATAACAGTGTAAATTTGCTGTCCCCTCAAAATAACTCAACACACAGCCAATAATACAATGAGAAAAAAGTGTCACTGTCGCAAAACCAAAATAAATTAAGATTATCAAAATTGTGTGAACTAGCTCACCCTAGTAATTTACAACCATACCCCCAAATGCTTACAATAAATAATACTGAGTGATTTGTAAATTACATTACTCCTCAAATCCAATAAAGTGTATTAATCATCAAATCCAATAAACACAAATTAACATTTGACGTTTATGTGCTTATAATAGTCCATCAATTGTGCTCTTCTTATAATATCCACCGTGCTGTGCATCCAAAATGCTATCTTGTGTTGTGATGTACCACCACCTTCCAAAAAAGCTGCTTACCAGAAAGCAGAAATGTAAGTGCCTGTATGAGTGTGTATCTTAACACCCAGTTTGGTTTCGGTTCCATCAGGTACAGAGTGGGATCCCCAAATTTCTGCAATGTGATACTCATGTAAACAATAAAATGGCCATCATTGCGCAAACTCCTTAAATAAACCTTTTATTATAACAATTAAAAATTGCTCACTCACATGTAAATGTGGCAGTAAGTCTGTCCAGCATTCACAGTAATGGCCACGCTGCATACAAGGAGTCGGCGTGCAGTCCAAGCCTCGATCTGAATGTAGCTAGTGGGCAGGATGTGATTTCAATGTTGCAGGGAATCAGCGTAAGTGCGTTACCGGGAAGCTTCTGAGGTTCCACTCGGAACAGGCCTCGCCATTGTCGATCAAAGAAGTTGAGTGCACGTGCTCAGCGTCACATCCAGAGGTTGTCTTTGGGAAATAGATGTATGAGTGCTGCCAGCATTGGTACAGAGGTTGAAAGGGTGGGGGGTCAGCCTGTCAGTGCTCAGACCATACGTCGCACACTGCATCAAATTGGTCTGCATGGCTGTCGTCCCAGAAGGAAGCCTCTTCTAAAGATGATGCACAAGAAAGTCTGCAAACAGTCTGCTGAAGACAAGCAGACTAAGGTCATGGATTACGGGAACCATGTCCTGTGGTCTGATGAGACCAAGATAAACGTATTTGGTTCAGATGGTGTCAAGCGTGTGTGGCGGCAACTAGGTGAGGAGTACAAAGACAAGTGTGTCTTGCCTACAGTCAAGCATGGTGGTGGGAGTGTCATGGTCTGGGGCTGCATGAGTGCTGCCGGCACTGGGGAGCTACAGTTCATTGAGGGAACCATGAATGCCAACATGTACTGTGACAGACTGAAGTAGAGCATGATCCTCTCCCTTCGGAGACTGGGCCACAGTGCAAAATTCCAAGATGATAACGACCCCAAACACACCTCCAAGAGGACCACTGCCTTGCTAAAGAAACTGAGGGTAAAGGTGATGGACTGGCCAAGCATGTCTCCAGACCTAAACCCTATTGAGCATCTGTGGGGCATCCTCAAATGGAAGATGGAGGAGCGCAAGGTCTCTAACATCTACCAGCTCTGTGATGTCATCATGGAGGAGTGGAAAAGGACACCAGTGGCAACCTGTGAATCTCTGGTGAACTCCATGCCCAAGAGGGGTAAGGCAGGGCTGGAAAATAATGGTGGCCACACAAAATATTGACACTTTGGGCCCAATTTGGACTTTTTCACTTAGGGGTGTACTCACTTTTGTTGCCAGCGGTTTAGACATTAATGGCTGTGTGTTGAGTTATTTTGAGGGGACAGCAAATTTACACTGTTATACTAGCTGTACACTCACTACTTTACATTGTAGCAAAGTGTCACTTCTTCAGTGTTGTCACATTAAGGAAATAATTAAATATTTACAAAAATGTTAGATGTGATTATTGTTCTAGAGAAAAGCATGCCAATCCATTTGAATCAAGATTCAACCCAGATTGGAGACATTTGCACATAACCATGCATACTGGCCAATCTGGCCAATATTTATTTTACCTACAGGTAAGCCTACAGGTAAGGGGGTATACAACCGCTTTAACTCATGCATGCAGACAGGAGGGTGTGCTTAGCTGTAAACGTCCCCCCCCGCCCTTCTGAAGATTCCTGGGAGGTATGACATTATTTTCCTAGGCCTGGGGACGAGGAAGTAACTAAAGAAATGTAAAAAAAAAAATAAGTTAAAAACAAGTAAATATGATACACTTTTCTATCCATTTACTAAAGCCAGCCATGGACGAGTCAAAAGCCAAATGTTCTGTTGATAAAAATACAAAAATGGCGCATACGATTATGCCTTCATTTGTTTTGCTTTTCTATGAAAAAATCCAGCATGTTGGATCAGGCAATTTCAATTTTGGCATGATAATCGGGTGCTAGCCCAATAATGATGTGAAAACTGAACGACTTGACAAGCAACAAGAATTTTTGTTATATTTTTGACTCGTCTATGGCTTGCTTAATGCTAGCAGCATAAGGATTAAAAGTGAATGAAGCTACACTTTAAAAGTCCCCTGAGCGCTTTAGCGCTGTTTAACCACTTGCTACCCAGGCCAATTCTAACATTTCTCTCCTACATGTAAATATTATAATTTTTTTGCTAGAAAATTACACAGAACCCCCAAACATTATATTTTTTTTTAGCATAAGATGGTCGTCTTTGCAACTTTTTATCTTGCACAGTATTTGCACAGCAATTTTTTAAACGCAATTTTTTAGGGAATTAAAAGTTAGCCCAATTTTGTATAATGTGAAAGATAATGTTATGCCGAGTAAATAGGTACCTAACATGTCACGCTTCAAAATTGCACACGCTCGTGGAATGGCGTCAAACTTCAGTACGTAAAAATCCCCATAGGCGACGCTCTAAATTTTTTTACAGGTTACGTGTTTTAAGTTACAGAGGAAGTCTAGTGCTAGAATTATTGCTCTCCCTCTAACGTTTGCGGCGATACCTCACATGTGTGGTTTGAATGCCATTTACATATGTGGGCGCGACTTACATATGCGTTTGCTTCTGCGAGCGAGCATGCGGGGACAGGGGTGCTTTAAGTTTTTTTACATTTTTTTATTGTTAATTTTACTTTTATTTTTCTATTTTGACACTTTTTTTTTACATTTGTTTTTTGATCACCTTTATTCCTAATACAAGCAATGTAAACATCCCTTGTAATAGGAATAGTGCATGACAGGTCCTCTTTACAGTGAGATATGGGATCAGTAAGTCCCCAGATCTCACCTCTAGGCTGGGAAGCCTGAAATCCAAAAAAAAATCGATTCTGGCTTCCCAGCCGAGGCGGCGGCATTTTTTCAAATGCAGAGGCTAGGCGTGACATCATAACATCGCGCCCGGCCTCCGAACGATCATAGGGACTCCGGGTACCATCCTGTCCACCGGAAATCTCTATGGTCAGCATTCGGGGCTGGTTGGTTCCTTCGGTTCGCTGATGGCAGGGGCGAGCCGGGAGAAGCACCAGAGGCTGGCGAGAGGGGGGGGCATCCCCTCCCGCTGCCTGTGAACAGCCGCTATGATTATTCTTATGGTAAAGGGAATTGGCGGCTCTAAAAGAAGATATCTGTAGCTGCAGGCATCATTCAGATATCACTGCTCAAAGTCTGCAATGTCATATGACGTTACGCGGTTTTTGGCCGCTAACGGGGTGCTTTTAACCCTTGAGAGCGGCCGAAGAAGGGGTTAAAAATGCCTGTGTTGTGGCGCTTCCGAATCACTTTTCAGGCGCTTCGGAAGAGCTGCCTATTCATTGCAATGGGCAGGAGCGTTTTGGGAGCACTGTATACAGCGCTCCCAAACCACCCCAAAGATGCTGCTTGCAGGACTATTTCTAACGTCCCGCAAGCGCACCGCCCCAGTGTGAAAGCACTCGAGCTTTCACATTCGGGCGGCATGGGAGGTAGTTTTCAGACGCTTTACAGGCGCTATTTCTAGCGCTAAAACGCCTGAAAACTGTCTCAGTATGAAAGGTGTCTTAGAGTAAAGCTTATATCTAGTTGAAGTTGTTTTGTTTCATTGCAAAACAGTTACAAAGTTTCCAGTCATTAGTACAGTACAGACTATTTTATATCTGCAGTGAAGCTCTCTCTAGTGACCAGTTTTAGGATTTATGCTTCTCTTATAAATAAAAGTCAATCAATTTTGTTATTTGTTCAATTCAATTAATTTTACACAGTCAACACGAAAAATAAATTGTGAGAAAATCAATTGTTTTTATTCTGTTTTATTATTGCTTTAATTAAAGCAAGGCATTTTTTAGTTCGTTACACTCCACAGACACTTTCCTGCTCGAGAGTGCTAAACATACCATGGCGTTCCCAATTCGATTCAAGGTTTGAGAAAGAGGGACACTTTTGAAGTATGATGCCTCATAACCAGGACCCATAATTGTATCTAAATGCACACTTTCTCCATGTAGGCGCAGCCAGGAGATCATATGTGAGTTCCCGCATTTGTTTTACATAATATATGTTACCTTTTTATAATGCACAAGATTTGTGCACTTTTCTTTGTTTTTGCTGTGGTTTGGTCGTGTGGCCTACTTCCCCAGTGATGCAGAAGATCCTGAAATCTGCTCAGAACACAGTACAAATAATCTACCTGTACAAATTTGCCATTTGAGGCATGTAATAAAAGAGATCTGTCCATCATGTACCTAGAAAAAAGCTCAGACTACAATACCAACTCCTTAATCTCAGTTAAAAGGCACATGGAAGATATAAAAAAAAAAAAAGACGACACTGTGATGTCAATGTGATTTCACTGACTGGGGGTGTTCTGCTGAGAAAGTTCCCCTCGGCGGATAAGGACCCCCCTCTACTGCGCAGGCGCTGCGCCTGCGCAGTAGGAGCTGGTGGAAATAGCCGAAGCCGAATAGAATAGAAATCAGCTGTACACGGCGCCTGTAAGAGGGCCCCTCGCGGGCTCGCTTTGCTCACCACGCTTCGGGCACGGCCTCGCTTCGCTCGGCACTTTTTTATTCTCCCTCTAGGTCCACTTGGATGGTGGGGCTTCAACCTGGACCCAGGGCGCAGGCGCCGTGTACAGCTGATTGAAGTTTTTCATCCTCCACTATTTTCAGCGGCTCCTAGTCGTTCGTACTGCGCAAGAGCTGCGCCTGCGCAGTACAGGGTGTCCTTATCCGCCGGGGGAACTTTATCGGCAAGACACCGGCATATTACCTCCTCACCACCTGTCAAACACACTCAAATCGCTTTTTAGAGGAGCAACCGTGCCTGCTGTACTTCTAAACAAGCCCTTAGTTGCATTTGGCAGTGCCACCCTTAGGGCCCCATGCGGTTGAGTCTCACTTTTATTGCCCCCAATCCCTACCACCTTTAGCTGCCAAGGCAGCAGCTGAAAGGTATACACATGCCACAGCAGGAATTAAACCCCTTGTTGCTTTTGGTGGGTGCTATCGTCTGCCAATTGTGACCTATTCTGCAAGCGCCCCGCAACTGCATGCTTCTGCAGGGTCCAAGGGTTTAAAGCAGGTGGTGAGAAAGCAACACAACGCTGCCTGCTTTAACCCCTTGTTTGCTGTACCACACAAGGTTGCAGGGCATTTGCAGAGCTGCCTCATTCACTTGAATGGGTCATGCTTGGCAGGCGCTACGTCCACCAACAATGACAGGGCGTATAGCTACTGCTGCGACTGCACCATGTGTACACACCTGGCTACTTCAGCTAAAGAGGGTGCAGTTGGGGTGGGGGATGGTAAAAAAAATGGGGTTTTACTCATTGATGTGCTGCAGTTTACCCACACCACGGGTGCAGCGCAGTGCATCTGAGAGTTTCCTGGGATAGCTGCTTTTTGCCATAGACTTCTATTATATCCTGCAGGTGTGGTGCACTTTCTGAAAACACACCAAAACTTCTGCATTCAGGAGTTTTGCTGCACTTTCAGAAAAACAGCACATCAGTGTGAAAGCAGCCCTATACTATTATGCCCAGTGTATTGCTATACATTGACCTGAAGATCTCTTCTTTCCTGCTGAGGTGGAGTGCAGTTGGTATCAGGAGGAGCCAGCAATACAGAGGAGGCATCGGCTTATGCGGATCTTGCTCCCTACTACAGCTCCAACTTTACAAGTAGTCCCTCTACATTGTACTCTGTTTGATGTTCTGGGATGGCAGGTCATGAAGCCCAGACCGCGATCTACCAGTCACCTGTCCGCAATCTACTGGAAGATGGCAATTTATGGGTTGCTGACCACCGCCCTACTGTGTTTACATTTCAGGGCCTGACATTGTTACATCCTGCAGTCATCAAATTATTTATAAAAAGGTCTATGTATTTACATGTAGCCAGAGGATACAGTTTATATTCCTCTCAACTGTTGCCTCCAATCCCTTAGGTCCTCATACTACCCCTATATGTCTGCAAGAAGATAGCCCCTTAATTATCTATGCATTTCACTGGACTGTAAACAATCATCAACCACTTATGCTGTCTATTAAAGTAGAACTATAGGCAAAACTCTTTTTTTTCATTTTGGACAGAGTAAGGGAGGGTTATAACCCCTGTAATTTTTTTTTGCCATCTGTGTCCCATTTCAGGGATTTCCCTTCACTTCCTGTCCCATAACCAAACAGGAAGTGAGAGGAAATCCCTCCAAATTAAGAGAATTCTTTGGGGACCCCCAGGTCACCTGAACTAGTGTCCCCATTGGGAAGTTTGCCCACTATTACTTTCCTGGGGACAACCCAAAATTTGGGATTTTCTTTTACTTTTAATTTCATTGATAATGGTAAAAATGACAACTAGAGAGGGTGAATCTCCTTAATGGGGGGCACAGACAGCAATAAAACACATTCTAATCCCCCTGCACTCTATCCAAAGCTAAAAAAAGAAAAGTTTTGCCTTTAGTTTATACTTTAACTGTATCTATATACCAAGTTTGCCTCCTCGGAGCTGTGATAAGCACAGCCATTCTGACACACCACTTAGGACAAGGACTCATTTGTTTATATTCATCATGGATCGATCTTCCCATACAAACCTTCCCATCCTCACAACACAGGTACTTTTCATACAGCTAAAAACGGAAGATTTGTTTTGCACCTTGTGTTGAGCTGAATCTGCTTTAGGATCCAGAGTACCCAGACTAATAATGCCCTTTGCTCCTATTCACACATATTTTCAGCTTATTTCCCTACACCTGATTACGCTCAACATGCAGTATTCCATTCTTTCTATTTATCCCTTTTCACACTTGTATGTTCAGTCGCCTCTATTTTAACATGTAAAACAGGGACGTGCGGTGAGGTCAGTGGCTGGTGAGGCACTGGTTAGTATCAGAGCCAGATACACACAGGTTACATACGCTGCGATCGTTAGAGCGAGAGCAATAATTCTACCACTACACCTCTTCTGTAACTCTAAACATATAACCTGTAAAAATATTTAAAGCGTCGTCTATGGAGATTTTTACGTACTGAAATTTGGCTTCATTCTACGAGTGTGTGCAATTTTAAAGCGTGGCGTGTTAGGCATCTATTTACTTGGCCTAACATCATCTTTCACACTATACAAACAAAATCGGGCTAACTTTAGTGGTTTTTTTATTCATGAAACAGTTTTTTTCCAAAAAAACGCATTTGAAAATTGCTGCGCAAATACCGTGTAACATAAAAAGTTGCAACGAGTACCATTTTATTCCCTAGGGCATCAGCTAAAACAAAAAAAAAAAAATATATATATATATAGATACAGTTATATATATATATATATATATATACATATAGTTTGGGGGTTCTTAGTAATTTTCCAACAAAAAAATGATGATTTTTTACATGTAGGAGAGACGTGTCAGAATTGGCCTGGGTAGCAAGTTGGTAATTACCATAAATAAGTAATATACAAATAATTATTACATATTGTTTTTTTAGGTAATTTACTATATTTTCAAAATCTGTACTCAAGCAGGTGGCTTAATGGACAAATTACTGAAGTTTGAAGTTGTGACTTCCAACCAGTAATTTCACAGTAAATAGAGAAATAATAAATTATTATGTTATACCATATAACATAATAATATATGATTTAGCTTGATTATAACAGTACCTTTTCAGCAGCAGCAGATTCTCATTCTCCCTCTTAACTGTGTGAGAAAAACATGGGATTATATGGGTAAATCTTATATACATAAACATGTTTTTTCCTCCTAGTTAAGAGGGCTGGTCTGGAAGGGAACATTTGTCTTTTGGACACGCCCCCTTCTATGACACTGCAGTGAGAGGAGAGCCTCCACTGCAGCATTTTTATTGGACAGCTTTTTCCAATGGTGTTTTACCAATAGTCCAACAGCAAGGACATCAGAGAAGTCCCTTATTGAGATTAGTGACTGATCCAGGGATGATGGATAGTAAAGCTACTTCTAGGATCTCTGGCCAGTCGGTATCTATATTTTAGTGAGAAAGCTGGAAAACAGATCTCAAGTATGGGCTAAGTGTGTGCAGGACAATCAAACATGGAGCATGGTAGCCCCTGTTCCCCATACCATCAGCAGCAGTCACAGATTGATGGGAACATCTTATGTAACATAGAAGGGCAGCTATACTATCTGGTTAACAGCTTGTAGTTCCTTTCTTGCGTTTGGCTGACTATGCTCGGTTTAAAAGTCAGAAAAAAGGATTTCTACCAGTCATCTTCGAAGATAGGATGTCCAAATTCCCTCTCTTATGCCGCGTACGCACGATCAGAATTTTGGTCGGAAAAAGGTATGATGGCTTTTTTCCGATGGAATTCCGCTCAAGCTTGCCTTGCATACACACGGCCACACAAAAGTTCTCTGAACTTTCGACCGTCAAGAACACGGTGATGTACAACACTACGACAAGCCGAGAAAATGAAGTTCAATGCTTCCGAGCATGCGTCGAATTGTTTCAACATGCGTGATTTTTTGCGCGTCCGAATTGCATACAGACGAACACATTTTTGGATAGGAACTTTTTCCGACCGAAAAATAGAGAACCTGCTCTCAATCTTTTGCTGGCTGGAATTCCGCCAGCAAAAGTTCGATGGAGCATACACACGGTCGCATTTTCTGACCAAAACCTCTCATCTGAGTTTTGCTGACGGCATTTCCGATCGTGTGTACGGGGAATAAGCCTCTGATATAATAAGGTTGCTTAGAAAATGCATGGGTTAGGAGAATGTTATAGAGGTTAGATACAACATGTGAGCAGTCAGAACTATCGTTTAATCTTGTGTATTGGCAGCCTATTCAAAATGAATGGGCTAGCTTAATGCAAAGCATGTTAATTCATGACACAAAACGTGTTAACGTGCATTAATGTGACGCACAATAATGGCAAAGTGTGAATGGGCCATTAGACTCCCATTTCATCAATGACTTTTAAAGTTTTTAACAGGCTGGTAAGTAACAAGTCAAGCTTCCTTTTATTTGCTGGAATCCACTAAATATTAATATTTTACTTTTGGGTGAAATAAGCCTTTAGGAAGAGACACTATTTTCTTGTTAAACAGTGGCTTTACTGTAGATATGCTGTCATTGCTTTTCTATTCACATACTAATAACACTTGGCCTTGTGAAAGCTCCACAACTGACAATATTGTCAGGGTTTACTTGCTGTTCAAATTGTCATGCATGTGTCAGACATTTCATACACATGTGCCAATTATTCTAGAGGAAAGACAATAGAATGTCAAGCGTGTGCTGCTGCATGGAACTTTAAGCACTGTATAACATCTGAATATAAGGTTGCGCATTTTTACGTGATGCGACTCAGAAAACAATACTGATGCCAGGGTTAATAATAAAAAAAAAAACCAAAGTACAGGAGTTGTTCATTGTATACAAATTGAATTTATCCAGTTTGAAATACCAATATATGTTAGATCAGCCACTTTGTCAAAATTGACATCAGTCCTGCGGGCACATTTAAAAAAAACAGGAGTATGCATGTGTAAATGTGCGCAAGGTTTAAAAGTGTACATTTACGCTATCTAATGTGTTTCTAGATTTTATAGATATGTTGCAAATACAGGTAAAAAATGACTGATGTCCATAAAGTTTGATCTTTGGGGTCCATGCACACTGGGGATTAGAAATGCTGCTTATACAGGCGGTTTGCGTTTTGTTTTCTTCATTCTGTAAACGCAGCTCTATATTAGGCTGTGTCCATGCACATTAGGTCATTTACAGGCATATTTTCAGAGGAGCGTTTAGAGGCAGAAAAAACCCCATCCAAATCATATTTTTGAGAGGAGCTTTCAGGCTGAAAAAATGCTTAGCACTCATAAACGCGCTTAACCACTTGCCAACCTGGGCAAATTCTGACATTTCTGTCCTACACATAAAAATCAACTTTTTTTGCTAGAAAATTACTTACCCTCAAACAATATACCCCTATATATATATGTTAGTAGGGGCCCTATAGAATAAAAAAAAATAGATGTTGCAATTTTTTAGGTCACACGATATTTGCGCAGCGGTTTTTAAACCGCAATTTTTTTTCGAAAAAATACACTTTGATGAATTTTATTGCACACAAACACAATATACAGTATCTCACAAATGTGAGTACACCCCTCACATTTTTGTAAATATTTTATTAAATCTTTTCATGTGACAACACTGAAGAAATGACACTTTGCTACAATGTAAAGTAGTGAGTGTACAGCTTGTATAACAGTGTAAATTTGCTGTCCCCTCAACATAACTCAACACACAGCCATTAATGCCTAAACCGCTGGCAAAAAAAGTGAGTACATTCCTAATTGAAAATATCCAAATTGGGCCCTATTAGCCATTTTCCCTCCCCAGTGTCATGTGACTCTTTAGTGTTACAAGGTCTCAGGTGTGAATGGGGAGCAGGTGTGTTAAATTTGGTGTTACTGCTCTCACTCTCTCATACTGGTCACTGGAAGTTCAACATGGCACCTCATGGCAAAGAACTCTCTGAGTATCTGAAAAAAGAATTGTTGCTCTATATAATGATGGCCTAGGCTATAAGAAGATTGCCAAGACCCTGAAAGTGAGCTGCAGCACGGTGGCCAAGACCATACAGCGGTTTAACAGCACAGGTTCCACTCAGAACAGGCCTCACCATGGTCAACCAAAAAAGTTAAGTGCAGGTGCCGTGCTCAGCGTCATATGCTAAGGTTGTCTTTGGGAAATAGACATATGAGTGCTGCCAGCATTTCTGTAGAGGTTGAAGGAGTGGGGGTCAGCCTGTCAGTGCTCAGACCATACGCCGCACACAGCATCAGATATGGCTGTCCTCCCAGAAGGAAGCCTTTTCTAAAGATGATGCACAAAAAAGCCCGCAAACAGTTTGCTAAAGGCAAGCAGACTAAGGACATGGATTACTTGAACCATGTCCTGTGGTCTGATGAGACCAAGATAAACGTATTTGTTTTAGATGGTGTCAAGCATGCATGGTGGCACCCAGGTGAGGTGTACAAAGCCAAGTGTGTCTTGCCTACAGTCAAGCATGGTGGTGGGAGTGTCATTGTCTGGGGCTGCATTAGTGCTGTCAGCACTGGGGAGCTACAGTTCATTGAGGGTACCATGAATGCCAACATGTACTGTGATATACTGAAGCAGAGCCTGATCCGCTCCCTTCGGAGACTGAGCCACAGGGCAGTATTCTAACATGATAACAACCCCCAAACACACCTCCAAGACGACCGCTGCCTTACTAAAAAAGCTGAGGGTAAAGGTGATGGACTGGCCAAGCATGTCTCCAGACCTAAACCCTATTGAGCATCTGTGGGGCATCCTCAAATGGAAGGTGGAGAAGCGCAAGGTCTCTAACATCCACCAGCTCTGTGATGTCATCATGGAGGAGTGGAAGAGGACTCCAGTGGCAACCTGTGAAGCTCTGGTGAACTCCATGCCCAAGAGGGTTAAGGCAGTGCTGGAAAATAATGATGGCCACACAATTGTCCAAATTGTCCAAAAGTGGACACTTTGGGTCCAATTTGGACATTTTCACTAGGGGTGTGTTATTTTGAGGGGACAGCTAATTTACACTGTTATACAAGCTGTACACTCACTACATTACATTGTAGCAAAGTGTCATTTCTTTAGTGTTGTCACATGAAAAGATATAATAAAATATTTACAAAAATGTGAGGGGTGTACTCACTTTTGTGAGATACTGTAATACCTATTTTCTTGTAAAATATAAATGATGATTTTATGCAGAGTAAATAGATACCTAACATGTCACACTTTAAAATTGCGTCCACCCGTGGAATGGCAGTAAACTACGGCACTTAAAATTCTCCATAGGTAACGCTTTAAATGCCTTTACAGGTTACCAGTTTAGAGGAACACAGGAGGTCTGGTGCTAGAATTATTGGTCTCACTCTGATGTTAGCGACAATACCTCACATGTGTGGTGCGATCACCTTTTACATATGCGTTACTTAAGTAACGAATGCATTCGCATTTGCGTGTAAGCACGGGGGCTGGCGGTGCTTTACATTTTTTTTTTATTATTGTTATTTACTTTATCCAAAACTTTTTTACACTGTCTCTAATTTTTTTCTTTTTTTTGCTTTAACTTTATTTCTATCACAAGGGATGAATAACATCCCTTGTGACAGCATGGGTTGTGACAAGTCCTCTTTATGGAGAGATCTGGGGTCTATTAGACCCCAGATCTCTCTTCTGGCCACCAATGCAGTTGATCAGAGACAGATTGGTCTGATCGGCTGCTTTCCTGGCCACTAACGGCCAGGTAAACAGAGAAGCGGAACTGTAAGTGACGGTATCTCATCGCTTGTGGTTTCCGGGGGTCACAGAGAGGGAGGAACAACATCAGCTTCTCTCCCTCTATGCTGTGCAGCCGTTGCCACTGGTTGCATCGCTCCCGGGCTTCGTGATTGGACAGCAGAGCCGGGGAAAGGCTGGGGGAGCGACCCCCTTTCATCACCCGCAGAAGTTATTGAGTGGCCAGTGTTCAGCCACTCTAATCACCTCTGCAGTACAGGGAACTGCCGGCTGAAATTTTTCATACGGGATGATGCAGGTGAAGGGATCATCCCAGTATAACCACTGCAAACTGAGGACATCTATGGATGTCCTACAGTCAGCAAGTGGTTAAACGCATTTAGTAGTGTTCAGCTTTTTCAAGTGTACATTGAAAAATGAGCGGAGGGGAATGTTTTGAAAAAAAAATATATAAAAGCAAATGTGCATAACCTGGGCAGTACAGTGGCTAGGTTGTTAGCACTTCTGCCTAGCAGCACTATAATTTTTGGTTTGATTTCCAATCATGCCACACCTGCCTGGAGTTTGCATGTTCTCCCTCTGTTTGTATGGGTTCCCTCTGGCTACTGGGTGGATTTCTTCTCACACTCTAAAGACATGCTGGTAGGGAAATAGGCCCTAGTATGTGTATGTAAGAATGTGCGTTATAGACCTTAGACTGTAAGCTCCTTGAGGGCAGGGACTGATGTGAATGTACAGTGTGTATGTATAAGGCGCTAAATTGATGGTGCTATATAAGTACCTGTAATAAATAAATAAACTCTTGTGCACTATGAGCATTTTTTCTGCCATGGTTTTCTGCCAGGTTTTGCCATTTTTCTGCTCCTAGCGTGCATGGACCCTAACAGGGATTCACTAAGAATAAATTTGTAGTTGACTTGAGTGGTAAGTGTTCCTACTGCAGTTTGACTTATGCTGGCAGATACAGCTGAGCTGTTCTATGTTAGGCGAGGAGCAGTAGGGTGCATCCATAAGGGCGCACGGGCGCTGCCCCCTCTCTCCTGCCACCCCCCTCTAGCACCAATAGATAGATTCATGCATTGATGGCAAAGTGGCTGCGTTTGATGGGCACAGTGGCAGCAATTGATGGGCACAGTGGCTGCATTTTATGGGGCACAGTGGTTGCGTTTGATGGCACAGTGGCTGCAATTGATGGGCACAGTGGCTGCATTTTTTAGGGCACAGTGGTTGCATTTGTTGGCACAGTGGCGGCAATTGATGGGCACAGTGGCTGCATTTTATGAGGCACAGTGGCTGCGTTTGATGGCACAGTGGCAGCAACTGATGAGCACAGTGGCTGCGTTTGATGGGCACAATGGCTGCATTTGATGGCACATTGGTGGCAATTGATGGGCACAGTTGCTGCGATTGATGGCACAGTGGCTGCGATTGATGGCACAGTGGCTGTGATTGGTGGTACAGTGAGGCTGCAATTGAAGGGGTTTTTTTTCAGAATTTTTCAGTTTGTTTGCGGCCCCCCAAAAATTTTGAACACCAGCCGCCACTGGTGAGGAGTATGTCACCAGCACAAGGATCTCCTGAATGGTTCCAAAGCTTTATTCAGCAATCACAGCATAGTTACAATAGCTATTATAACTATTATTATTATTATACAGGATTTATATAGCGCCGACAGTTGTACGCAATGCTTTACAACATGAGGGCAGACAGTACAAGTACAATACAATTCAATACAGGAGGAATCAGAGGGCCCTGCTTGTTAGAACTTACAATCTAGGAACTATGATGTGATCACTGAAAAAAGCTTTGGACCCAATCTGGAGATCCTTGGTGTGTTGGGGACATACATCCCTCCTTTCAATGCCTTCGGTTTCCAGATGGTTGGTCGCTGCAGCACCCATTTACATTAACAGCCAGTTTCAGGAACGTGTGAATATGGGAATACTGTGCCTGTTCTATGTTAGATCTCATTGTCCACAACTATATGAAGGAATTTGTTTTTTTCATTGGAATACAATAAACGGTATTTGAAATACATGTGCATTTTCCAAAAAAGCAATCTTGGCATAAATTATGAAAGCCCTGTAACTACTTGCAGAAATACAGTTATGATTTTCTTTGCAGATTTGAAATACAAATGTGGCAGTAATTCTGACTTGGGCAATATTTTGTGTTAAATGAAGAGAAATCTACCAGTTGTGTCTACCCTGTAATGAACAGCACTCCCCTGATATCATTTACGATAATGATTAGTGTGTTCCTTTCAAAATGCTGGAGAAAGCAACATAATATTACAGTACTCGAGCCTGTTCCTGCACGCCCTCATGTGTAAATTCTGTCTATACCCCGTTTTTGTGAACCAAGTACCATATGGCCTACTATTTTTCTTTTACTTTTTAAAGCAACTTAATTGCATCTGCATAGCAATTAGATTTATTCATAAATTGAATGAATAATGCATTAATGTATTCTTTCTGAGTAAAAGTAAAGTCGAATTATGCATAAAAAAACTAGTTCAACAAAACAACTGACTAATCATGGTGGTTATTTATCGTGTGAATTTGCATTTCCACTGTTAAAGCAGAAGTTAAGCTAAATGAGTGTTCCCTTTCAAAAAAAAAAAGTCCAAAAAGCTAATAGGTTGTGCCAAACATACAATATTGACAGGGAAAATGACAGAAAGGGAGGAAAGAAGATTTGGAAGCATGTAGTAGCCTGGCACCTATGGAGATAGCAAACATTTTTCTATGGACGTGGACAGTATTATGTAAAATCTAGCAGCCAGCAGAACCTGGGAAATATGTTTTAAGGGAAAACAGAAGAAATGACCCTTAAATGTATATGACAGATGATTTTAAGACACATTAGTTAGCTAGCTTTTAGAATTGTGTGATTTTTTTCAGTTTGTGATAGAGACACAATTCTGGCCATAAATTAGGAGAGTTATATTGCTAGATAGGCAAATATGGTATAGCTCTGAAGATCTGGTTATTTGTTTTAGCTAGGAAACCTTTTTTACATGTATTTGTAGGGGTTGACCTCTCCCAGGATTTATATAGTGTCATTACATCCAATCACACTGGCTTGACAAAGACGCTGGGTGGTTCCGAAACACGTAGTCAAGTCCCTTTCACAGCTGACAGGTGTGTGGCATTATTTCCAGTCCGGCCTTGCACTCCAAGTTGGTTTCACTGCTACTTCCTGGTTTCCTTCCATTACCCGGCTTGTGACAGTGATAGAGCACTCTTACCTGGAATAACAGAGCCCTGCAGCACATCTGAGCTCTTTTTGAGTGAGTTGCCAAATGCCCTTTATTTTCTAATTTCCTATTGCTACACTTAGATTGAATCCCTTTTGTGTTCCTTTTGTTTGTTTGTGCACCTTGGC
Source organism: Lithobates clamitans (assembly GCA_037952925.1). Taxonomy (NCBI): domain Eukaryota; kingdom Metazoa; phylum Chordata; class Amphibia; order Anura; family Ranidae; genus Lithobates; species Lithobates clamitans. The sequence goes on along the minus strand of JBBGZY010000787.1, from coordinate 5,236,652 downwards.
AGAAATCCACAAAGGTTTTGAAACACTGGTGCTCATTAAAATTGTCACTATTTATTACACCTGATAGATAGAGCCATAAAAAAGCCTAAATTTACTAATTCATCATGTAATTTAAAGTGATACTAAAGTCTCTTATTTTTTTTTTCTTTAAAAACAACAAACATGTTATATTTACCTGCTCTGTAAAGTGGTTTTGCACAGAGCAGCCCAGATCCTCCTCTTCTCAGGTCCTTCGCCGGCGCTCCTGGCCCCTCCCTCCTGTTGAGTGCCCCCACAGCAAGCAGCTTGCTATGGGGGCACCCGAACCAAGCCGCAGCTCCATGTGTCCATTTGGACATGGAGACGTGGTTCAGCCCCGCCCCTCTCTCGCTCTTGATTGGCTAACTAACTTTTATTAACAGCAGCGGGAGGGAGGGCCGAGGCACTCGTGCAACATCGTTGGATAGAGATGGGGCTCAGGTAAGTATTAGGGGGAATGAGGGGGGCTGCTGCACACAAAAGGTTTTTTATCTTAATGCATAGAATTCATTAAGAATAAAAAACTTTCTGCTTTTACAACCACTTTAAGAATATAGATGTGCAAAGCAAGTTGCGCTCTGTGCCATCCAAGTTTCTCAAACACTGCTTACAGTGTTTAGTTTAGGAATAGCGGGCATGTGCCCGTAGGCTGAAGAAAGAGTTATGGAATTTTACATTTAGTTTTACTTACCCTACTAGCAGTGTTGGCTAAGCTTTACTCAATCTGCAGTAATGCAGACTTCAGCCTGAGTTGAGCATGGCTGCACCAAAAAAAAAACAAAAGCACTATTGGCACCCACCCCTTCCATGTAAAATATTGGTACGACAATATGGAGCAATGAATTTGCTCTTCCAAATAAACGTTCTTCTATAATGTACAATAAACGAGTGGGGTCAGCAAGTCAGTAATTATGAACACAATTATAGCTTGGCTCCACAATAATGAACCCTGTTGTATCAACTGTATTATATGTCTATGCTTCAACATAGGATGTTCATGTATAAGTCATCCCACTGAACACAATCCATTACTACATTTTATAAATCCTTTTTTTTCATATGCACAGAGATCTTGGCATTAAAAAGCACTGATTCATTTTAAACAGGTCATTACAGAAGATTGAGGCCATAATCAGCCTGTGGATGGACATTCATACCGGCCACAGCTTGACAGCAGGCACAGGACAAAGAACATTTAAAAAGTCACATGATTTAAATAATTTAGATTCGTTTTTTTTTGTTTTTTTGGGGTTTTTTTACCGTAAATTAGTGTTGCATAAACTCTTCAGCTCTTGGCTGCATTTAGAAAAAGCAAATGATGCTTATCATGGAGCTCTCTAATTAGAGGCAGCAATCTCATTTACTCTTTTAAAGTACTGTGACTGTGATAAATTGCATAGTCATCACAGAGCCATTATTTTATTTAATTATTCCATCACATTTAACAGTTTCCATATGAATGTCAGACATTCCGTCTACATATGCCTAATGGTCTTGCAGCACTGACAGCCGAGACGCAGTAATAAATTACACATTATTCCCTATATTGGGACAGTCAAATGTGAGATAAGGGTGATAATGGACTTTTCTCACTACTCTCCCATGCGCTGTAGTCTGTGATGTAAATACTATATTCAGTCAATATTTCTCCAATGTTCAGTAAACATTATACTGATCAAGGTAGGCCCTCCTGTACCTTTTGTATTGTACTGTAATTGTGTTGTCCCCCTTATACATTGTAAAGCGCTGAGTAAACTGTTGGCGCTATATAAATCTCGTATAATAATAATAATAATGTTTGCCATGATAAGTTGCAGCTGGTAGATAATACTTTTTAACTGTATTAGTGACAAAGTTGTTTTAAAGGTTATGTCCACCTTTTGCAAAAATGTACTTAATGCACTAACGTTGATGTAATTAAGCATTTACTAAACTGCAAACCATTGCTCCCGCAACCAGTGCATTGTGGGTGCAATGTAAAGATACAGACCTGGCTGGAGGAAGTACCGCTGAACTACACAGCCGCGAGGGAGGAGGGATTGCCAGTAAGCTCTGCACATGTTTCATCCGCCACGATGAGCGTCATGTAAATAATAAAAGACCTTGATGATGCAATTGTGTGGGTGGAGCCATGCACAGCCACACTAAATTAAAAAATATATACATTAAATATATAAAGATCAAAAGTTGATTACGTTTACATACAATTGACCTTCAAATGGCAACCAATATGCCTTAAATATCTGGGTGTGCACCTCTAAAATGAAAACTGAACAAAGCATATTCCTCTATAGTATGTACTTGTCTCAATCCAAAGCATCTACAGGAGGTCCCCGAGTTACGAACCTCCGACTTGCGAATTACTCCTACTTACGAACGGGAGGTGGCATCGGCGGCATCGGTGGGCACATCGGAAAACATTGGAAAACATCGGAAAACGATGTCGGAAACCATTGTAAAACATTCTACGCATGCGCTTCCGACTTACGAACAAATCCGACTTAAGAACAAACAGGCAGTGCCTAACCCGTTCGGAACTCGGGGACTGACTGTAGTGTGGTTCCTCCTCTGGTCTCTCCTCCCTATGTTATCTGCATGATTTACTTCTGACAGTCTAGCTCAACACCAGCAATCCTGGGAGACAGCCCCGTCCTCCCTTCACCACACAGAAGGTGAAGGACAGCCTCAGAAGTGCATGTTTCCCTATGAGACTGTGTAGGGGAGTGTGTTTCCATTCCCTCCACTCAGGTCTCAGGTTACACTAAGATCTCCTCTTTACCCTGTGAAGTGTGTGACATCAGATCCCTGTCTCTGGTCTCCTAAAGCTGAGAAAAAGCCTTTGACCTATGTGTTTTAGAAGTCTGTAGAGAAGAGAGGGCTGCAGATAAACAGATACAACTTATGTAGTAGGATTTGTTTCATGTCTGTGTATCAGTTAAGGCCTGTCACTTCACTGGGTATATGTAAGGGTTTACAACCACTTTAACTTCCTCGGTTCTACAGAATTGGACCTCCATACCATTACCCTAGGTTGACAGAATACATTTTCGCAAGATGAACGTCCGGCCCAAATTGCTATACTGCTTTCAAACAGTTCCTATTGCAACATATTACCAACAGATTCCTTTGGCACACTAGTCATCTTTGAATAAAATTAGCAAACATGGAAGAATGGGACTTCCAGATTTTGCTCTATATCACAAAACAGCTCTCAAGTTCTAAACTGGTTCCACAATGAGACACGCAAACACTGGGTCACAACCACAACAGGGGAAAATGACACTGAACTTTAACAGGTGCCACTGTGTCCTGTTGGTATAGATTGTTTGCAGGCTACGGGCCACCACTATCTCAGAACTCCCTTTCTCCCATTCTGGATAATGCACAGTTTCATCACAACCTTCATGCCAAAGGTCTCAGAACCTGGGAGAGATGTTTTTGGCCTCAAATAAAACATATTCTCACAACATAATCTCTCAATAATAACACTACTAGCCAACCTTAAGTCCAGCTGTTCCAATAAAAGTAGCATCTGCTCCCTGCACAGACAAATACTTCACTTCTGTAAGACTCTGGCCCAACAAATCCAACTGCATCAACCATTCACCATCTTTAAAACACTATGCTCTCAACCATGTTTTGTGTGAGTGAGTGTATGTGTGTATCTGCCTGATGGGGAGGTTTCATATTATCCATTATACTGTTTGTTCTAGTATATGTAGGGTGTAAATCTCAGTGTTTTTTGTTTTAACTGACGTTTGTAAGTTCACTTTCATACAAAGCACATTTAAAGCAGAGTTCCACCCAAAAGTGGAACTTTCACTTTAAGCACTCCTTTCCCCCTTACATTCCACATTTGGCATGTATTTTTTTTTTTTTTTGGGTTGGGGGGGGGGGGGGGCGTGGGTACCTTGTTTTTACAAGTACTTCCTGTCCCACTTCCTCTTTCCGCTGCTTGGCCGCCTAGGCGACTCCTCCTCTCCCCCTAGGCAGCCCCTCCCTCTTTGCAATCTTCTGGGACACGTCACAGGTCCCAGAAGATTCACATCACAGGTCACAGGTCACAACACGTCACAGGTCCCAGAATATTCACATCACAGGTCACAACACGTCACAGGTCCCAGAATATTCACATCATAGGTCACATCACGTCACAGGTCCCAGAAGATTGCCTTTCCAGTAGGAGAGCGCAAGCGCATTGCGCGCCTGGCTGTGAAGCCGCAATCTGTCACAGCCGAGTGCCCACGGTAGTAATGATGGCGCCGCGGAGAGGAGGGGGTGAGGAGCGATGCTTCGGGCACCCGCATTGCTCAACCGTGGGACAGGTGAGCGTCTGTTTATAAAAAGTCAGCAGCTACACTTTTTGTAGCTGTTGACTGTTAATAAATTTAAAAAAGACTGGAACTCCACTTTAAAGAGTAGATCCCTATAAAACCATTTGAATTTAGCTTTCACTGTTCCAATTGGATTGTTCTAGATCAAAAGTTGTTAACTTTGGGCTAAAACCTACATTACTGGGTATCTGCCACCTAGATAAAAACCCATTGTTTACCTTTTTTTTTTTTTTTTTTTTTTTTTTTATTACATAAAAGCTTTGTACTGACTATTTTACATCACTATCTACTGATAAAGTGTCTAGCATGGTAAGAATGCAATAAAACAAAATAAACATTAACATGCCATGCCTTAAATAGTACCAAAAGAAAACACACCGACCTTTAAATGCAATACATGGCAGTATACATGTATGTAAAATAGCATTGATACAGGATTTTTGCAAAGGGATGATCTCATTGTAATACAATGCATGTAATGTTATACTTGTGTAGGCCTATTTATTCAAAAATAATATTTGCCCACTTATTCTTTAGCTTTCGCATTTCTGGGGACAACACCTAAAGCGTTACTAAACCCACAACAGTAAAATCAGTCTGTATATGCAGTAAAGCATGCTTGTTATACTCACTGCGGGACCTAAGGGGTTAATCCTTTGAACTGTGTAAAAAGGCTGTTTTATCCTGTCTTCTCTGATCCAGCCCCTTCTTCCACAGTCCCCAATCCATCTCCTGATAGAACAGCGCCTTGGGGCACTCTGCACATGCTCAGTTTGGTGTGTATTGCTAGAGAGGTTTTTTTTTCTTGAGAGATTGCATGTGATCAGCACAGGGCCAACCATCACTGTCCAGACAGAGGGTCAGGGGTCCTGCAGCCTCATAGGACAGTCAGAGGAGAATAAAAACTCCTCATACATGCTTTAACCAGACACTGATAGAAATCACAAGACTGCTCTAACTGCTGACAAGAAAGGGTATTTAGCAGTTTATATTTACTAAAATAATTGAATTTCCATGTTCTATGTACTGTGGGAGAGCAGATATAGTGAATGCAGGGTCCTGGGTTTAGTAACACTTTAACTTGCCCAGTTATCTGCCTGACCTCATGTGGACAACACATTCTAACTACCAGCTCTAGAGCCTATAGACTGCTCAGAAGTTCAGTTTGAACATATTGGTATGTCAGTGAATATTGCATGGAAAGTACAATGAACAATAGAACTGTGAAGGATTGGGGTACAGCATCTTGAGAAATGCAATCACCAAATTCAATAACAGACCAGCATAATTTGCTAGGCCTTTTTTATAGGCTTTTCTTTGGGTATGACTAGGATAAACTGTAGCTTATGGTGATGTGAGGTTCTGGTAATACCATGAGGGGAGTTAGGCTCCATTCACACTAGCGCGTTTTTTTGATGCATTTTGCAGAAATGCACGGGAATTTTTTAACATGGGTTCCTATGGAACATGTTCACATCAATGCTTTTTTGTTTCTCTGCATTTTTGGAAAGGGTCGGGGACTTTTTTTCATGCAAAATGCAGCGTTTTGCATGTAATAGAATTCAATGGACAAGCATCAAAAACGCAAGTGCACCGTTTTTGCAGCGTTTTTGATGCGTTTTTGCCGTTTTTGTTTTTTTTTATTTTTTTAAGACTGTAAAAAAAAACTGTAAAAAAAAAAAATAAAATAAAAACGCAAAACGCAGATCGCTGCAAAATCGCGGCAAAAACGCTGCTCAAAAACGTGGCAAGCATGAAAAAAAAACCTCCAAAAACGCTCAAAAGCAACATGCATAGGTGTGAATCGAGCCTCAGGTTGCAGGGGAAATTCCTGGAGATAGGTTAGAGCAGTGGTCATCAATCCTGTCCTCAGAGCCCACTAAGGCTGGATTCACACCTATGCATTTTTAGTGCTTTTTGCATTTTGCAGATTTGCACTACAGTCCATTTACCATGGTTTCCTATGGAACACGTTCTGTAGTGCAAAATGCAAAAAGCACTAAAAATGCATAGGTGTGAATCCAGCCTAACAGGCCAGGTTTGCAAAATAACTGAAATACATCACAGGTGATATCATTTGCTGCTCAGTGATTGCAGTATTCTAGTCTGCATCTCCCCAAAGTAATACATAAAACCTGGCCTGTTAGTGGGCCCTGAGGACAGGGTTGATGACCACTGGGTTAGAGGATATCTTCACCTTTTAGTAACAGGTTGCATGTTACAACTGTATTTAGGGCAGGGTTTCTCAACTCCAGTCCTCAAGGCGCACCAACAGGTCATGTTTTCAGGATTTCCCTCAGATGAAACGGCTGTGGTAATTACTAAGGCAGTGAAAACTGATCAAATAGTGGAAATCCTGAAAACATGATCTGTTGGTGCGCCTTGAGGACTGAAGTTGAGAAACACTGATTTAGGGTGTAACATGTAACTAAAGAGCACCTGCACACAATTCCCATCTCCTCACCATCCGCTGTCACAATTTAAGGCCTGGTTCACACCTATGCAGGTTGCAGTTTGCATATTCCGGGTGCATTTTGCATTTTTTAATACACATTTTTGATCCATTGAAGTCTATGGAACCAAAAACCAGAAAAAAGTCCTTGGCCCTTTCCATAAAATGCACAGATGTAAATGTGCCCCATAGAAAACCATGTTAAATGGACTGTAGTGTGTTTCTGCAAAATTGAAAATGCACTAAAAAATGCATAGGTGTGAACCAGGCCTAAAAATAGCATAGCTGTGCAGGGCTTCATCCACACAGCCATGTCTTTCATTCACTGAGATCAGAGAATGAATAAACTACAGGTAACATCTTCAATTGTGGCAGGCGACTTATAGTTCTCAATCAACTGAAAGGGCACTGGTGAGTAGGGTTGCCACCCGTACGGGATTGACCCGGACAGTACGGGTTTGGCAACTTGTGCCCGGGTTTCTGTCCCCTGGAAACCCGGGCACAACTAATATCCAGTACCTCTGTCTGTGTCCCATCCTCCGCCCCATAGCTCTGTATTTATTATGTGGCCAGGGCGGCTGTGCGGCGCGTGCCTCTCTGCTCCATATCACAGACCGCCGGTGTAGCCTGTCTGTGTAAGAGGCGAGCAGCCGTGAGCTCCGACCGACCTCACGGTCCTCATCTCATGGAGCCTCGGCCTCGCCCTCTTCCTGCTCCACCACAGCTGGGGACCGTGGGAGACGAGAGGTGACAGGGGAGCCCGAGACCTTGTCAGCACAGCGGGATGCGGGAACCCAAAGGTATGATCGCAGCGGCAGCCCCCTCCTCTCGGTCAGCCCCCCCCTCCTCTCTGTCAGCCCCCCCCCTCCTCTCTGTCAGCCCCCCCCTCCTCTCTGTCAGCCCCCCCCCTCCTCTCTGTCAGCCCCCCCCTCCTCTCTGTCAGCCCCCCCCTCCTCTCTGTCAGCCCCCCTCTCCTCTCTGTCAGCCCCCCTCTCCTCTCTGTCAGCCCCCCCTCCTCTCTGTCAGCCCCCCCTCCTCTCTGTCAGCCCCCCCTCCTCTCTGTCAGCCCCCCCTCCTCTCTGTCAGCCCCCCCTCCTCTCTGTCAGCCCCCCCTCTCCTCTCTGTCAGCCCCCCTCTCCTCTCTGTCAGCCCCCCCCTCCTCTCTGTCAGCCCCCCCTCCTCTCTGTCAGCCCCCCCTCCTCTCTGTCAGCCCCACCTCCTCTCTGTCAGCCCCCCCTCCTCTCTGTCAGCCCCCCCTCTCCTCTCTGTCAGCCCCCCTCTCCTCTCTGTCAGCCCCCCCCTCCTCTCTGTCAGCCCCCCCTCCTCTCTGTCAGCCCCCCCTCCTCTCTGTCAGCCCCACCTCCTCTCTGTCAGCCCCCCTCCTCTCTGTCAGCCCCCCCTCCTCTCTGTCAGCCCCCCCCTCCTCTCTGTCAGCCCCCCCCCCTCCTCTCTGTCAGCCCCCCCCCTCCTCTCTGTCAGCCCCCCCCCTCCTCTCTGTCAGCCCCCCCTCCTCTCTGTCAGCCCCCCCCTCCTCTCTGTCAGCCCCCCCCCTCCTCTCTGTCAGCCCCCCCCTCTTCTCTGTCAGCCCCCCTCTCCTCTCTGTCAGCCCCCTCTCCTCTCTGTCAGCCCCCCCCCTCCTCTCTGTCAGCCCCCCCCTCCTCTCTGTCAGCCCCCCCCTCCTCTCTGTCAGCCCCCCTCTCCTCTCTGTCAGCCCCCCTCTCCTCTCTGTCAGCCCCCCTCTCCTCTCTGTCAGCCCCCTCTTCTCTCTGTCAGCCCTTCTCCTCTCTGTCAGCCCCCTCTTCTCTCTGTTAGCCCCTGTAGCCCCCTCTTCTCTCTGTCAGCCCCCTCTTCTCTCTGTTAGCCCCTGTAGCCCCCTCTTCCTCTCTGTCAGCCCCCTTTTCTCTCTGTTAGCCCCTGTAGCCCCTCTTCCTCTCTGTCAGCCCCCTCTTCCTCTCTGTCAGCCCCCCTCTCTTCTCTGTCAGCCCCCCTCTCTTCTCTGTCAGCCCCCCTCTCCTTTCTGTCAGCCCCCCTTCCTCTCTGTCAGCCCCTTCTTCCTCTCTGTCAGCCCCCTCTTCCTCTCTGTCAGCCCCCTCTTCCTCTCTGTCAGCCCCCCTCTTCCTCTCTGTCAGCCCCCTTTCCTCTCTGTCAGCCCCCTTTCCTCTCTGTCAGCCCCCTTTCCTCTCTGTCAGCCCCCCTCTCCTCTCTGTCAGCCCCCCTCTCCTCTCTGTCAGCCCCTCTCTCCTCCCTGTCAGCCCCTCTCTCCTCCCTGTCAGCCCCCCTCTCCTCCCTGTCAGCCCCCCTCTCCTCTCTGTCAGCCCCCCTCTCCTCTCTGTCAGCCCCCCTCTCCTCTCTGTCAGCCCCCCTCTCCTCTCTGTCAGCCCCCCTCTCCTCCCTGTCAGCCCCCCTCTCCTCCCTGTCAGCCCCCCTCTCCTCTCTGTCAGCCCCCCTTCCCCTCTGTCAGCCCCCCTCTCCTCTCTGTCAGCCCCCCTCTCCTCTCTGTCAGCCCCCCTCTCCTCTCTGTTAGCCCCCTCTTCTCTCTGTTAGCCCCCTCTTCTCTCTGTCAGCCCTTCTCCTCTCTGTCAGCCCCCTCTTCTCTCTGTTAGCCCCTGTAGCCCCCTCTTCTCTCTGTCAGCCCCCTCTTCTCTCTGTTAGCCCCTGTAGCCCCCTCTTCCTCTCTGTCAGCCCCCTCTTCTCTCTGTTAGCCCCTGTAGCCCCTCTTCCTCTCTGTCAGCCCCCTCTTCCTCTCTGTCAGCCCCCCTCTCTTCTCTGTCAGCCCCCCTCTCTTCTCTGTCAGCCCCCCTCTCTTCTCTGTCAGCCCCCCTCTCCTCTCTGTCAGCCCCCCTTCCTCTCTGTCAGCCCCTTCTTCCTCTCTGTCAGCCCCCTCTTCCTCTCTGTCAGCCCCCTCTTCCTCTCTGTCAGCCCCCCTCTCCTCTCTGTCAGTCCCCTTCTCCTCCCTGTCAGCCCCCCTCTCCTCTCTGTCAGCCCCCCTCTCCTCTCTGTCAGCCCCCCTCTCCTCCCTGTCAGCCCCCTTCTCCTCCCTGTCAGCCCCCCTCTCCTCTCTGTCAGCCCCCCTCTCCTCTCTGTCAGCCCCCCTCTCCTCCCTGTCAGCCCCCCTCTCCTCTCTGTCAGCCCCCCTTCCCCTCTGTCAGCCCCCTCCTCCTCTCCCCTGTCCCCCCATACTACACCAGGAGACCTCCCCCACCCCCCAAAATTACACTGGGAGGCTCCCCATCAAACATTACACACTACATATACACTATATTGTACTTTACACACACCTACACTATATTGTACATTACACACGCCTGCACTATATACACACTATATTGTACATTACACACTCTGCACTATATACACACTATATTGTACATTACACACTCTGCACTATATACACACTATATTGTACATTACACACCTGCACTATATACACTATATTGTACTTTACACACACCTACACTATATTGTACATTACACACTCTGCACTATATACACACTGTATTGTACATTACACACGCCTGCACTATATACACTATATTGTACATTACACACTCTGCACTATATACACTATATTGTACTTTACACACACCTACACTATATTGTACATTACACACTCTGCACTATATACACACTATATTGTACATTACACACTCTGCACTATATACACACTATATTGTACATTACACACTCTGCACTATATACACACTATATTGTACATTACACACTCTGCACTATATACACACTATATTGTACATTACACACTCTGCACTATATACACACTATATTGTACATTACACACTCTGCACTATATACACTATATTGCACATTACACACTCTGCACTATATACACTATATTGCACATTACACACCTGCACTATATGCAATTGGCTACACCCACTGTTAACCGCTGCGCGTGCCACATTAATACTCCCCTAGGGCACACAGAGGTGTCCCAGGTATTTTACAATCTCATTGTGTATGCTACAAAAAAATGCCAAGCCCCGCTGAAGTGTTCGGGTTTGGCTCGAAGAAAAGGTGGCAACCCTACTGGTGAGCACTCTCGTAGTTCATTGACATTTCAGCCTGATTCACACCAATGCATTTTTAGTGCTTTTTGCATTTTGCAGATTTGCACTACAGTCCATTTAACATGGTTTCCTATGGAACACATTCAGTAGTGCAAATCTACAAAATGCAAAAGGCACTAAAAATGCATAGGTGTGAATCAGGCCTTCTTGCACTTCAATAACTGTCTGCCCGTACAAGAGGGATGGGCAGAGAGCTGTACTGAGTCTCTGCAGGAGCCAGACATTGCACCCAACCAAATCCCGTAAAAAAAAAATACACATTCTTTTTTATCTGCAAAAATGTGTGAATTCATTTTTTTTAAAGGTTAACTTTTCTTTTAACCTCCCTAGCGGTAATCCCGAGTGTGGCTCAGGGTGAATTTTCATTACCAAAAGCGTTAACCCAGAGCCACACTCGGGATTGCATCGCAGGATCCAGGCAAAGTTACTTACCTTGTCCCCAGAATCCTGCGATGTCTCCCCGCTGTGTGTGCGAGCCGTGTCCTCAGCTCGATCTATCACAGTGCCGAGCTCCGTTCCCTGACGCACGTGGACAGAGCACAGCGCCAAATTCAAAAAGTGAAAAACACAAAACACATACAGATTACATTACTGTATCAAATTATTTAACCTCCCCTTTGTCCCCAGTGCTTTGTCCAGTGCCCTGCATGCCTTTTTATATGATATGTAGTGTTCTTTCTGCCTGGAAACAGGAGATTGTCCATAGCAACCAAAAAGTGTCCCTTTACGTCAAAAGTGGTTTTAGACCAACTAGAAAACAGCGATAATAAATTAGAATCACTCGCAGAATTGAGCGATAGTGATTTGTGGGGAAATCCGTCATCAAACACTAAAAATTAATGACAGCGACAATTCTGCAACTGAGCAAATTTCAGTGTTTTTGATTTGATTACATTATTGAATCATTTTTATTATTATTATTTGTTATAATTGTTTATAGTCATTTATTATATTATAATTTATGATTTTGTATTTCAAACTTTATCATACCCGGGATGTCTACTAGACTCTGGTTCGGACAGATTTAAGTGAATTATTCCTAAGAATTACAGACCTACAATATAAAACGCCAATTTTCCATGCAAAATAATTGTACCGCTTTGAGCATCAAAAATCTGACATAATCATACCGCTAGGGAGGTTAAGTATTGCAGCAATCGTTTTTTTATTTATTGTTTATTTTACCTAATCAATTAAAAGCTTATCTTTGCTCAAAATTTAAAATCAATTTTAGTTCCACATTGTATTTTATTTATTTCTAGCCTACCCCTATTACTCTGAATGATCTTGAACTTCCTTTGTGAAGATTCTCACACATCTTAACACGTATTCAAGTGTGCCCTGTGAGTAGGCACCGCTGTGTCACACATTTCACAGAGCTTGCCTTCTGAGCTACAGAGGTGCTGATAGGAGCAGTTAAAGGAGGAGGAGTCAGTACAGGAATCACTGCTTACAGGCTGCAAGGTACCATGGGATATGTAGTCCTTAGAAATTGAAAGTAAACAGCGGGAGAAACTGCAAGGTAGGCAGGGAATCCAGGAAGTTGTGGAAAGAGATCACCAGCAGACAGACAGCACTCACTACATGAAAGGAGTGTTTTTAAAGTGGAAGTCCATGCAAAAACTAAAATCCCTGCATCTATAGACACCATGGATCTAACACAAACCTCTCTATCCCTGTAAAGAAAAAATGAGTATACATTCCTTTTTGGAAACCAATCTGATCTGCTCCAACCGGATCCCACGCTGAGCTGTCAGTCGCGGCTTCACTGTAGAGGCGGGGGCAGAGGAGACGGACAACAACGGATGCCCCTATAGTAACTCTACATCACTTCCCATTCATTTCACAGCTGTTGTCGGCCGTGTCCTCTGCAGAGCTTCCACTGCTGGAGATCAGGCCGGAGCGGGTCAGATCGGCTTCCAAAAAGGTATGTTTACACATTTTTTCTTTACAGGAATAGAGAGGTTAGTGTTAGATCCCTGGTGTCTATAGATGAAGGGATTTTCATTTTTGTATAGACTTCCACTTTAAGCAAGCTGATACTGGATTGCCCAAAAATACCTATTGTCTATATTGCAATTCCATTGATGATATTATAAAATGAAAGTGTATGCTGTGACCATAGAACTCCTTTTAAGTCTAAGCTTGTCTAAAAAAAAAAAAATAAAACCCATAGAACTCTTTTTAAGCCTAAGCGTGTTTAAAAAAATAAATAAATAAGTGCATTACTTACTGTACCTTCAGTGTGATGTGTTCTGTGCCTCAGTCTTCAAGTTCAGTAGTAATCTTCTCTCTTCCCATGGCCCACCCCTGCAGCGGGGGGGGGGGGGGGGGGGCATCCCCTGCGGTGGGTTAAACGGAACTGCGAAACACACTTCTATGATTGAAACACAATCTATAAATGGAGGATGGGTGATGATTTAAAGGTCCATCCTCTATTCATAGATAGATCGTGTTTAAAAATCGTGATCGTGATAAATCACATCTATGGCGGTGGTCAGCAACCTGTAGATCGCGGACAGGTGACTGGTAGATCGCGGTTTGGGCTTGCTGACCCGCCATCCCAGAACATCAAACGGAGTGCAATGTAGAGGGACTACTTGTAAAGTTGGAGCTGTAGTAGTGAGCAAGAGCCGCATAAGCTCATGCCTCCTCTGTAGTGCTGGCTCCTGTCCCATGCAGAGTGATACCAACTGCACTCCACCTCTTATCCTGGCTAGTGGTCTCCAGAGTGGTGCCAGCAGCAGGAAAGAAGAGATTTTCAGGTCAGTGTGAAGCAATACACTGGGCATAATAGTATAGGGCTGCTTTCACACTAATGCGTTGTGGACCTGCAGCTTTCCTGATGGTGTGCTGAGCTTAGCAATAGACTTCTTCTACTAAAAACATGAGTTTTGGTGCTCTTTCAGAAAGTGAACCACACCTGCAGGATATAACAGAAGTCTATGGCAAAGCATAGCTATCCCAGGAAAGTCGCAGATGCACCGCGCTGCACCCGCAGTGAAGGTAAACCGCAGCACATCAGTGTGAAAGTTTGACCCCCTTGGACCCGGCAGAAGCATGCAGTTGCGCGGTGCTTGCAGAGTGGCCCCATTTACTTGAGTTTTCACAAGGTGGTAGCACCCACCAAAAGAAACAGGAGATTTAATTCCTGCTGCAGCATGTGTACACCTTTGGCTGCTGCCTCAGCAGCTAAAGGGGGTAGGGATTGGAGGCAGTAAAACTGATTAAAGTGTACCATCGCCCAACTTTATGTGTGAATGAGCCCTAAGGGTGCTTGCTGCCATCAAATGTAACGAAGGGCATTATTACCAAGTGCAGCAGGCACTGCTGCTCCTCTTAAAAGCATTAAGAGTGTGTTTGACAGGTGGTGAGGAGGCGATATGTTGCCTCCTCACCACCTGATTTAAACCCATGATTACCACGCAATGCACGCGATTGCGACATGGTAGTACGGCAATTAAAAGTTTTAAATCAGGTGTGAGGAGGCAACATTGTGCTCCGTGATCTTTGACTTCTCCCATGTTGTTCAGGTAGATCTCCACCTCTTTAAGGTTGCCTACCCCTGATCTATGGCTTGCTTAAAGCTTCATGTACACTACAGCTCCTAAAGTTCAGGAGCTTTTGGTGTCTTTTTGCCAAAGCTCCTAAACTCAATTCCATAAAAGCCTAGGGGGTTGATTTACTAAAGACAAAGTGCAGTTGCTCCAGAGCTCAATAAATGAGCAAAAGCTCTGCTGACTTCCATCATCCAATCATATGCAAGAAAAAATGCTTTTTTTTTTTTTTATATATATTTCTTGCATGTGATTGGGTATTCTTTGCAAAGTGAAGCCTTACCTCTTTTACTAAGCTCTGGAGCAACTGCAGTCATTTTGCCTTTAGTAAATCAACCCCTATGTGTCCATATACACATTGACTTTTAGGATTGTTTAGGAGCTGCTGTGTTTCAGGATAGGAACATGTTAACCACTGGCTGCAAATCGCCGCAAAAATGCAGTAAAATTGTAGCACAATTTTGCAGCGTTTTGCATTTTCCTGCGGTCAGCACTCATAATAGGCTATGTGTACATGAAGCCTAAGGCTTTAACTCCTGCCGATGTGACAGGTATACATGGCCCCACTGCTCTGGGCATTTTCCATGGGGCCGCATGTATGCATATCTCCCTTTGTGCTGGGAGCATGCCGCTCCCGATACCGGGTCACTTGATCGCTGTGGTAGCCTTTGATTGGCCTTGCAGAGAGGGAAAAAAAGCGTGTTAGAAAAAATAAATAAATAAAAAATGAAAAATAAAGAAAAAATACCCAGATCAAGGTTTAACCACTTCAATACAGGGCACTTATACACCTTCCTGCCCAGACCAATTTTCAGCTTTCAGTGCTGTCGCAGTTTGAATGACAATTGCGCGGTCATGCTACACTGTACCCGAACTAAATTTTTATCATTTTGTTCCCACAGATAGAGCTTTCTTTTGGTGGTATTTGATCACCTCTGCGTTTTTTATTTTTTGCTAAACAAATAAAAAATGACTGAAAATTTTGAAAAAATAAAAGTTTTGCTTTTGTTTCTGTTATAAAATTTTGTAAAAAAGTAAGTTTTCTCTTTCACTGATGGGCACTGACAGGCACTAATAAGGCAGCACCGATGAGGTGGCACTAATGAGCGGGCACTACGATGAGCACTGATATGCGGCACTGATGGGCACTGGTAGGCAGCACTGATTGGTGGCACTGATATGCAGCACTGATGGGTATTGATAGGCGGCACTGTTGGGCACTTATGGGTGGCATTGGGTGGCACTGATGGGCACTGATAGGCCACACTGATGGGCACTGAAAGGCTGCAAAGATGGGTTCTTATGGGTGTCACTGATAGGCGGCACTGATGGGCACTGATAGGCACTGATAGGCGGCACTGATGGGCACTGATAGGCGGCACTGCTGGGCACTGATGGGCATTGATACGTGGCACTGATGGGCACTGATACACGGCACTGATATGAGGCACTGATAGGCATCCCTGGTGGCACTGGCAGTGGTAGGCATTGTGAGTGGGCACTGATTGGCAACTGCCTGGGCACAAATTTGTATTTCCCTGGGGGTCTAGGGGGGGCTGACACACCGCAACAACGATCGTCGCGATGCGTGCCCCCGGGGGCGCGCAGCGGCTTAATATATGACGCCCAGTCAGGTTATTGAAACCACGTTGCCGCCGTCATTCTGCTATATGGCGGGCGGCAAGTGGTTAATCAAGGTTAGTGCCAGGGTTAGTGCATGGGTCAAGTAAGGGTCAAAGGTCAAGTCCAATTAATTTTTGGGCAGGATTTTTTTCTCTTTGTGCTAGTTCACACCACATGCAGTCCAGTGCATTTTTTTGTTTTGCATCAAAAACACATGGAAAGCAGTGCGGTCAGTTCTAGGGCTTTCCAGTTCCAGAAAAAAAAGTAGAACATGCTGCATTTTTCCTGCACTGGACTGTATTGCAATGCAGTAAAACGCATCAAAAACGCACTGGAATGCACTGAAACAGTTGTTCTTTGGTGGTAGATTATGGCAGGGGCGGAAGTATAGGGGTCGCAAAAGTGGCCATTGCGACTGGGCCCCATGCTGCAGGGGGCCCATGGGGGCCCGTGTGCCCCCCTCTCCCCGAGCGATGGCTGCATATGGGACCGAGCTCCCTGATCCTCAGCCGATGCGTAAATCATTCGGCAGTGCAGGAGCTCGGTCACAAAGTGAAAGTAAGTGAGACGTGTCTAGCACTCTGTGTGCTGTGCTCTCTGCCTCCCCCTACAGTGCAGTACCCGGCATGGAGAGTTTAAGGTACAGAGCTGCAGCTGCAGATTTTTAAAAAGGTGATCTATATATGTTTGTATGCATGTGTGTGTGCTTATATGTGTGTGTCTGCATGTTTGGGTGTGTGCATGTGTGTGTGTGTGTTTTATATGTGTGTGTGTTTATTTGTGTGCATGTGTATGTTTACATGTGTGTGCGCATGTGTGTGCATGTGTATAGAGTTATATGTGTGTGCGCATGTGTGTGTTTGTGTGTGTGTGCATGTGTATAGAGTTGCGTGTGTGTGTGTGCATGTGTATAGAGTTATATGTGTGTGCGCATGTGTGTGTGTGCATGTGTATAGAGTTTTATATGTGTGTGCGCATGTGTGTGTGTGTGCATGTGTATAGAGTTATGTGTGTGTGTGTGCATGTGTATAGAGTTATATGTGTGTGTGTGTGCATGTGTGTGTATGTGTATAGAGTTATATGTGTGTGCGCATGTGTGTGTGTGTGTGTGTGCGTGTGTATAGAGTTATGTGTGTGTGTGTGTGTGCATGTGTATAGAGTTATATGTGTGTGCTCGTGTGTGTGTGTGTGTGTGTGTGTGCATGTGTGTGTGTGTGTGTATGTGTATAGAGTTATATGTGTGTGCGCATGTGTGTGTGTGTGTGTGTGCATGTGTATAGAGTTATATGTGTGTGTGTGCATGTGTATAGTTATATGTGTGTGTGTGTGTGTGTGCATGTGTATAGAGTTATATGTGTGTGCGCATATGTGTGTGTGTGTGTGTGTGTGTGTGTGTGTGTGTGCATGTGTATAGAGTTATATGTGTGTGTGTGTATGTGTATAGAGTTATATGTGTGTGTGCATGTGTGTGTGCATGTGTATAGAGTTATATGTGTGTGTGCATGTGTATAGAGTTATATGTGTGTGTGCATGTGTATAGAGTTATATGTGTGTGTGCATGTGTATAGAGTTATATGTGTGTGTGCATGTGTATAGAGTTATATGTGTGTGTGCATGTGTATAGAGTTATATGTGTGTGTGCATGTGTATAGAGTTATATATGTATGTGCATGTTTGTGTGTTTGCTCATGTGTGTGCGTTTATGTGTGTGCATGTATTTATATGTATATGTGTGTATTTGCGTACGTGTGTGTTTACATGCGTGTATGTATACACATTACAATTCTGACCCCCTTTTTCTTTACGATCAGAACAGATTTTTTTAGGGTGGGTTCATAATACCAACAAGAAAATACCATTCCTCTGAAAAGTGATGCAGATCGCTTTTCAGAGGCATTTGACAGGCAGTGAAGAGGCAATATGTTGCACCTTGACTAAAATGTTGAAGAAATGTTGAGAAACACTGATACAGAGAAACTGATCTCTCCATTCTCCTGGAGAAAATAAAAATAAAAACGATCCTTTACAATCACTTTAATCTTTACTGAATCCAGGTTTACTTTGTTATTACTCCATTTCAAAATGCTTTGTTCTTGGTCACGTTGTACATTACAGTGACAGCTTCAGGAAATCAGCCAAATAACTTTATTGACAAAATGTTCATAATGCTTTTGCCTTTGTACCTAGATGCAGCCTTGATGTCCCCTTTATTTCTGATTGCAGCTACTTCTTTAGCATTATAAAAAAAAAATAAAAATAACTGAGAAAGTGCAGTTGTACATTTGTTAAACCTCAGCACCAATAACTTTGCTTATTAATAAATATAAAGAGAATGTCTGTTTGTACGCTTCTCTTATAAGTACAGTATTTATCTATAGAGAGAAAAATAATGATACAATGGACAAAGCAACGCTGCAAATGTTAATGGAGCCTCCAATTTGCACAGTAATTATGAAAGCCGTTGGAAAGTGTGCATTAAAGTCTTGATAGAGCCACCCTTCAGGGTGTTTTATGATAGTAATAGGCAGCCCAAATGAGATGAAATCATTTTCACCTCTAGCACCAATCCAAGCACCTGTACTGTGAAGGTCACACACCACATCTAATAGATGGGTGGTTATTAGGGCAGTCTGGTAATATACTAACATTTCAGTACTGGCAGGGTGTGAAATTTTATTCGCTAAAGAAAACCCGTAATTCTGATGGATAATTTTCATCACTTTTTTGTCAACTTAAATAACAAACTCGGTGGAAAAAGCACTGTCAGCGATACACCCAGAGAGCTCATTAATAATACGCTTTCAATGTCATACATGAGTTATATTTGGAGGGGGTCAGACAGAGCAAGTGCTGCTCCCCGACCATAAAATAGATGAACACAGGAGCAGGTAAATAAAGGGACACGTGACCTTCATTTCTAAGAGCCGTCTGTGGCAAAATGCCAGCACTATTAGTCTGGAGTGTGACTGTGGCTAAGATCTTTTTATTATAATGGAATAAAAGACATTCGTTAAATACACAGCATAAGCATAGCTCCCAACTCTCCCTGATTTCGAGGAACTCTCCCTGATTTGGAGCAATGTCCCTCTTTGCCCCTCATTTGTCCCTCATTTTGGTCTGATCTATATAGTTGTATCTAAAATGGATTTTTTATCTTTCAAAATTGTTTACCAGTGCTAAACCTTTCATCCAATTTCTAAATTGCTGCATTTGTAAATTTAAAAGCCAATATAAAGGAATAGGTATCAGGAACCATGTATCAGACCGAGACAGAATTATAGTTAAATCACACTTGTTTATTATTATTATTAATAATAATAATAATAATAATAATAAAAAGGTAAACAGAGTAAGCGTGGTCAAAACAAGCCAGAGTTCAGTAACCGCATCGGGTAGTCAGCCAAGCCAATGTCAGAGAGCCAGAGATGAACGTAGTAGTACAGCAAGCAGGATCAGGAGCCAGAAGGAACGTCATCTGAGCAAGTCTTCAACAGGAACGCAGGAGAAAGACTCTGAGATGTTGACAAAGGCGAAGGCAGAGATCAAGTGAGCTGGACAGCTTTAAGTAGGCAGGACTGACGAGCAGAATCAACAACAGCTGGGTAACTGTGGAGAGAGATGGAAGCTGGCAATTAGCAGACAGCTGAGCGGCCAGCTCAGAGAAGGAAGGGCTGAGCCCAGCCCTGACAATAGGAGTGGTAAAAACAAAAGTCCTTGTGGATTTAATTAACCGTTTTTTGGTTAATTCTAATTTAAGGGGGTGTGTCAGGGGGCATGTCCTATGCCTACATACGTTTGCAAGAAGTTGTCCCTCATTCTCATCTCAAAATGTTGGGAAGTATGCATAAGGACTACTTCCTACTGAGGTTCCTCCAATACATTTCTTCTAAAAAACTGCCCACCAAAGCTGGCCACATACAGATCACAATCTAACTATTTCAATTTCTGTAGATCATAAAGAATCACTGATATGCACTGATTCATCTGGGTTTAATACTTATTATACTGCTCCAGCTTAAAGCGTTTGTTACCCCAACATTTCATATTCCCAATATGTGCCTGCTGTACCATTTAGTTGTATGAGAAAGTATCCCGTTCCCTTTCTATTGCTTCCTTTATGTGAAATCTTTGCTGTTCCTGCCCTTGCTTTCCGATTAAAAACTGATCACACTAAGCAGGAGACCACAGCATGGTTAGTTCTCTAGCTATGCTGGGAACTCAGCCTGCTCTCCTCCAATGATCAGACTTGTCCTGACACGCCCCCGCTGCACAGCCATTCACTGGGAAGCTCAGTGTGCTGCTGCTTCTCCTCCCCCAGCTCTTATGCAGATGAGAACAGAGGGAATGTGATCAATTACATGAAAGGTATTTATAATGTTTTTTTATATTTATACTAAACATTTTTACCTTTCAATTTCTATTTTAAACTGAATGGGTTGTTTTAAAAGGTGATCGGTTTAAAAAGGAACTGCAGTCTGCTCACATAATTTGTAATGAAAACATATTTGCCATTCTGAAGCTTCCCTCCAACCACCTTACATATTATTTTATATATACTGTGATTCTGTACTTGCCAAATATCCTGCAGAAATTTCCCTCCACTGAGTCTGGCTTCAGCTATTTTAACTGTGGGCAGCTGAAGCTGCTGCCTGTTCACTTCCTGGATTTACACAGACACACAGAGGCACACCTCCAGCTCTACAGCTCTCATTGGCCCTCTTATGACTCATCTCCCCCTTCCTTCCTTCCTTGTAAACTCTCACAAGATTGAGAGAGAGAGCTGTGCATGATGTCATAAGCTTAGGCCTTTTTCCAGACAAGAAGCAGGAAGTGGGCTTTATAAGGTATTTACTGGCGGAAAAAAAAAGTACTAGCCAAAGTTAAAACAACAAGAGCAGAAGTCGCATTAAAGTAGCATTAAATTAGCTCTTAAGGCAGAAGTTTTTTTTTTATCTTAATGCATTCTAAACATTAAGATAAAAAAACCTTCTGTGTGCAGCAGCCCCCCTTAGCCCCCCCAATAATTACCTGAGCCCATCTCAATGCAGCGATGTTGCACAAGAGACTAGCTGTCTGGGGCTCTCCCTCCTCATTGGCTCCCACTGCTGTCAATCAAAGTCAGTGAGCTAATGAGGAGAGAGAGGGGGCAGGGCTGAACCACGGCTCCGTGTTTAAATGGACCCACAGAGCTGCAGCTCGGCTCTGGTGCCCCCCATAGCAAGCTGCTTGCTGTGGGGGCACTCAGCAGGGGGGAGGGGCCAGAAGCACCGGTGAGGGACCTGAGAAAAGGAGAATCACAGCTGCTTTGTGCAAATCCACTGCACAAAACAGGTGAGTATAACATCTTTGTTGTTTTTAAATAAAAAGAAAAAAACAAGACTTTAGTATCACTTTAAGGTAAAAAAAAAAAAACATTTTTGCCTTTAGAACCAATTTAAGATATACTACAGTCAAATGTAAAATAGAAGTTACTGAGGGCTATTCACACTGATGCAGAGCAGTTACAGTGAAATGCACATTTACCATGTCACTACAAAAAAAGTTAATGTATGATTAGCAGAACATTGCAGTGCCCTTCATTTTTAATGGCACCTCAAAGCATATATGTGTGTTAAAAAAATAAAGGATCAGGTGTGGTTCTTAGTGCATTAAGGTGCACTGTGTTAACACGTGATATTACGTTGCATCAATGCACGTGTGTTAGCCAAGCATGGTACATTCTACAAGCTGCAATCTGGTTGTAGTGAGTTTTCAAGAGTAGTCCAGGCACATGAATGGGCTGAGATCACACCGCGCAGAACTGCATGTGAATCGCACAGGAATGCACAATGAGTTACTGTGCCCTTTCTGGTTTGAAACAGCCTTTAAAGTGGTTGTAAAGTCAGAAAGTTTTTTATCTTAATGCATAGGATAAGAAAACCTGTGTACAGCAGCCACCCCAGCACCCCTAATACTTACCTGAGCCCCATCTCTCTCCAGCGATGTCCACGACTGCCTGAGCCATCTGGGACTCTCCTCCTGATTGTCTGAGACACAGCAGCGGAGCCATTGGCTCCCGTTGTTGTCAAAGTCAGTTAGCCAATCAGGAGAGAGAGGGGCGTGGTTGAACAAGGGCTCCGTGTCTGAATGGACACAGGGAGCTGTGACTCGGCTCGGGTGCCCCCATAGCAAGCTGCTTGCTGTGGAGGCACGCGACAGGAGGGAGGGGCCAGGAGAGTTGAAGGGGGGGACCCGAGAAAAGGAGGATCTGGACTGCCCTGTGCAAAACCATTACACAGGGTAGGTAAGTATAACATGATTATTATTTTTAAAGAAAAAAAAAACGAGACTTTACAATCACTTTAAGTATAATAGGAAGCAGCAGGAGGAGATGTGCAATGCTGCCAGCACTGTAATTTGGCACACTGAGCAAGTTTTTAGGTTTAAAATAAAGGAACCTCAGCCTCTTTCTGTCCATATTCCTGGAATGAGCTGTCAAAGGTACCGGGCGCTGCAGCGACCACCAGCTGGATACTGGAACATACACGGCACTGTGTAAATGTTCGCCAGCACACCATTGTGCAAATAAGTCAGAACTTTTTTTTTTTTTGTTATTGAAGAAAAAGTACAATGTTTGGGAGCCAACTGCCTGATGAAGGGGCCCTGTGTAGCTCCGAAACATTGCACTTTTTTGTAACCTGATCTTTCTTCAATACAAAAACTGTTCAGCTTATTTCTGGCACCTAAAAAAATCCTACTTGTAGTGACTGAAACCTGAACGTACATATCAAATCATATCCAATGACTTTACTTCATATCAACAGGACTTCACTAAAGCATCTCCCATCCTCTGGAACTCCCTGCCCCGGTATGTCCGATCAGCCCCTAACATGTCCACCTTTAGGAGATCCCTGAAAACTCTATTCAGGGAAGCCTATCCCACACCCACCTAACAACTGTCCCCGAGCCACCTCCAGCAAATCATTCCCCGCATCTATTACCTTTTGTACCCCCTCCCTTTAGAATGTAAGCTCTATGAACAGGGCCCTCCTGTCCCTTCTGTATTGTAATGGTGCTGTCCCCCCTCTAAAGCGCTGCGCAAACTGTTGGCACTTTATAAATCACGTATAATAATAATAAAACTACAGACTGTAGCTAATATTTAAAACCAATTCATTATAAAACATTACATTTTTTTTTTCATTATAAAACATGCTAAGTTTAAATCAGAACTGTGCTGGATCACCACTACAATCCATCCTAGCCATACACACACATCCCAGACATGACTGCACTGGATAACACTTGATTTGGACTCCTGTTTGCCCTGGAATAAATAGCAGTGCTTGTTGAGGCGACTCTAAGGGGTTGTGTGACAATACAATGGCTGCAGCCAGCTGATAATTGCTGCACAGGCACTTTCTTTGCCTCTCCAGTTCAGTCTTCAGTGCCAATAAGTCATACGCCTTGCCTTGGCACCAGGCATGAACCGTAAAAATCCATCAACAATTACAGTAATTACAAACAATAATGGTGTGTGGCACTTCACTGACAAATTGGTTGAAATTCGAATGCCAGATTATCAAATGGGCTCTGAGAAATACAAACATGTCTGTGGTCGCTTGTTAGGATAACGCAGGCATGTCGCTCACGGCCTGGCTGGTCTGCTCCGCTGATGATTAATCCATCAACACCTTAGGGAGCATCTTGCAAAAAAATAAAAACAAAAATAAAAAATGGATTGAGAAATGCCATAAAATATTAGTTAGGCAGCCTGCTTTTAGGAAATCATCATGTTGGCCCGTCAACCACATTTTGCTGTAAAGAGGAGAGTTTTGTCTCGCAATGCGACGGCTGGCACACATCACACTTTCCAGACAGGCGGTGAAATGCGTGCTGTTTTCTGAGTAACTGGCCAGGACGGGTTCGTCAGTGCTTTACAAATTTGCATCTTCTGCTAGTTTTCCATGTTGTCTGCAATAAAAGCGACTTTATGATACACTACAAGGAAAAAGTCCACATTTGAACTGGAACTTCAAGCATTTCATCATTCAACGTATTTTATATTTTGTAATGCAATTTCTTCTGCTCCCCAAAGGTCTCTTCATATTCTTGTGTCTCCTAAACGCATGAATTCATAGTAGTGCAATGACACATAATTGATCATATTACCAACTTAGGTTTTTAAGATTCTTCACATGAGAATAGTTTAAGAGATGAGAGATGATTTTTTATTAGTTGTTAAAGATTATTGCGATTTGCAGATAGCATTTTTCTATAGAAGGGCGTGTTTACTGTGGCAGATCACTTTTCAGAGGACATTGGACAGGCTGTGAGAAGGAGTTATCTTGCCCCCTCAATGCTTCGTTTAACCCCTAAAAGACTACAGCACAGCAACTGTGTGCGCTGCATGTGGCTGCAGCACATCCTCATTCACTTCAATGGGTCATGTTTAGTAAGTTTTGCTGCCTGCTGAACACAACGGGGGACAATTCTTGCCATGCTGTATAGGAAACATCATGTACTAGTGTATACTACTGCTCAAATGCCACCCAAACCTGTACCAGTCCTATCAGCATGTGGATAGACTAGCGCAAGACAACAAAAAAGTGTGGCGCTAAACAATGTCATGTGCTACTGTAAACAAGTCAATAGACAGTATATAGTCCTCATGTGAACATCAAAGATACATAGTCTATATGGCAATATGTTAAGACAAAATATTGAAGAATTATATAGACATCTTGACCGAAAATCCGCTCACTACCACCAAGAGTTGAGGAGGCTTACCAGATGAGGTGGACCCAATGGGGCATACGCCGGACTGGGTCGGACAAGGCTTAGGTGGTGAGTGGCTGTGTATACTCCAAGGAGGATGCGGTCTCACGAGTTTGTTGTATTCGTCCAGATAATACCAGGAACTTGAGAGGTGTGCGCAATCTCACGGATGTGGGTCTTAAGGAAGTAGTGGGGTGTTCCGTACGCAAACCCTGTCACATGTGACAGCACTGGATACTGCAAAATAAAGTCCACACAGGTTGATCTGCGCAGTCAGCTCTGCATAACAAAAAGGGTTTGCGTACGGAACACCCCACTACTTCCTTAAGACCCACATCCGTGAGATTGCGCACACCTCTCAAGTTCCTGGTATTATCTGGACGAATACAACAAACTCGTGAGACCGCATCCTCCTTGGATTATACACAGCCACTCACCACCTAAGCCTTGTCCGACCCAATCCGGCGTATGCCCCATTGGGTCCACCTCATCTGGTAAGCCTCCTCAACTCTTGGTGGTAGTGAGCGGATTTTCGGTCAAGATGTCTATATAATTCTTCAATATTTTGTCTTAACATATTGCCATATAGACTATGTATCTTTGATGTTCATATGAGGACTATATGCTTGAAGCAGATATAATTGATCCTCCTACTGTCTATTGACTTGTTTACAGTAGCACATGACATTGTTTAGCGCCACACTTTTTTGTTGTCTTTCCATTTTACACTTTGTTGGTCGTGTTGGCTGCTTCCGTGTCTTTCGTTTTAGGGTAGCACAGAATTATTCTATATCTAGATAGACTAGCGCAAGATAGACAGGATTGGCTTGTTAGTCTCCAGTAGGCTACAACAAAATGGCGGCCACACAGACACTGACTCCCTGTTGCATAAATGTGAATGAAACGGTTAAAACAATGACTTCATCTCCTGTTCTCCACCGGTAAAGAACCCCTCGGATGTGTTTTGCCCTTTTCAGGGCCTAATCATAGAGGCACACTCTACGATTAAGCCTTTAAATGAGCAAAACACATCTAAAGAGTTTCCTACATGTGGAGAACAGGAGATGAAGTCATTTTTGTTATCCGTTTCATTCACATTTATGCAACAGGAATTCGGTATCTGTGTGTAGATGACTGCCATTTTGTCAAAGGATCAGGGTCACAGCATGTGTTCACCTCATCTCGCTGATATTGAGGCCTAACAGGGAGTCGTTTGGAGGTCAGTAAAAACATGGCGCAACCACCTGTTTCTATCACCCCCAGCTGCAAACATTGTAAATTGTACATCTGTTGCTTACAAAAAAACGCAATTTCCCTAAGTGCTATTATTTGGCCATGCTATAGGTCTCAGCATGAATATACATTGTCAGTGGATTTTTCTGTGTCTCTTCCTTTGTTGCACAAGGGGTGGCTTGTTCACATCGGATGCTTTCAAATACAGTAAGTCCCCTACATACGAACGGTCAACTTGCAAACTTTCAAAGATGGGAAAATGTGTTTGCATGTCCAATCATGTAAAGCTGGATACACACACACTCAGGGGTTTTTTTTTTTCGTTCGACCCAGCGGCAATGTTGGTGAGGCGATTCCCCCAGCTCTGCTATTGTGTTCTGACAGGCGGACTTCCCCCCACCAGAACACACTGATTATCGCTCGCAGCTTTCATCTGCAAGCACTGATCTTTGTTGGACTTACGAACACATTGGACTTACGGATGAGCTCCCGGAACAGAACTCATTTAATAGCAATCTAAATGTGTGCATGCAATGTTTTCCAATCAACCTAGTACATGCAAACCCCGAGTTACAAAGATCCGACTTACAACTTATACTCAGCCCAGGTTCACACTGACAGTGGGATTGAAATCGACTTCGGGGGCAATTTCACAGACATCTTTGCGGGTTTCTGCACAAATCGCACCCCAAAGTCACCAAAAGTAGTACAGAAACAGAATTGGTGCGTTGCCGCAAATGTCTAATTGCATGCCAAATCACATCAATGTGAACCTAGGCTTAACAACGGAGGCAGCGTGACATCACGCTGGTCCCCAAAAATGCCGGGCGGCCATCTTGCTGCTCACCGCATGTTGCCACCTACTGTCCTGTGAACCTGTCAGCAAACTCACTTCACTTCACGGCTAGTTAACCCTTCCCTATGCTATTTAAAACTTAAAAAAATACTTTTTTGGTTGGAGTTACACATAAAAAATGTACCTGTTCCAACTTACATACAAATTCAACTTAAGAAAAAACCTACATATCTTGTTTGTAATCCGGGGACCGCCTATATACACCACTCCCTTTACAAAGATGAACAGCAGCATGCATGCAACATTTTTTGTACTGGAATGTGCGTAATCACACATAAACATATTTTTCCAAGTGAAAAAAAAAAAACCTTAAAAAGCACTTACCTTAAATGTGTATGTGGAAATGCA
The DNA here is from genome assembly GCA_037952925.1 of Lithobates clamitans. Lineage (NCBI taxonomy): Eukaryota > Metazoa > Chordata > Amphibia > Anura > Ranidae > Lithobates > Lithobates clamitans. The sequence goes on along the minus strand of JBBGZY010000787.1, from coordinate 5,209,389 downwards.
CACTGAACACAGAGATTGCAGTGTGAACCAGCCCTGAAAATCAAGTAACACGAGGTGCCTAGCTGATGTAATTAGAATGTGCATTTTAAGGTCTCTTGCACAAGCCACCTTTAGGGGTGTTTGACTTTTTTCCTGCATCTAAACACTCCTCCATGTTAGCCTATGGGGTTGATTTACTAAAGGTAAAAAAACTGTATACTTTGAAAAGTGCAATTGCAGTTGCTCCAGAGCTTAGTAAATGAGGCAAAGCTTCACTTTGCAAGAAAAAAAAAAAAAAAAAACAGCATTTTTGCCTGAATGTGATTGGATGATAGAAGACAGCAGAGTTTCTGCTCATTTACTAAGCTCTGGAGCAACTGCTCTTGCAGAGTGCAACTGCACTTTGCAAAAGACACAGGGGGTTATTTATGAAAGGGAAGTGCACTTGAAAGTGCAATCGCTGTAAATATAAGGGGTAGATCTGAAATGAGGGGAAGCTCTGCTGATTTTATCATCCAATCATTTGCAAGCTAAAATGCTGTTTTTTATTTTCCTTGCATGTCCCCCTCGGGTCTACAGCGACTTTACTTCCAAGTGCACTTGCAGTGCAAAGTGGATTTTCCTTTAGTAAATAACCCCCACAGTCTATTTGTCCATAGTAAATCAACCCATATGTGTCTATGTACACAAAGGAGTTTACAGGCATTTAGAGGTAGAAAAAAAAAAACGCAGAACCAGCATATTCAGGAGAAGCGCGTTTTGCTGCTAAAGTTTGCCTGATGCACTTAAACGTGTGTAGACGCGCGTTAACTTCATTCATTTTCTGGGCAGTGAAATGAATAAACACCCAAGCGCTTGACATACCTAAATGCGCCTAAATGTCTTTTACAAAAACGTTGCTTTAGACCCCTTTCACACTGAGGCGGTTTTCAGGCGTATTAGTGCTAGAATTAGCGCCTGAAAACCGATTCCCATTCATTTCAGTGTGACTTTTCACACTGGGGTGGTGCGCTTGCGGGACGTTAGGAAAAGTCCTGCAAACAGCAACTTTGGGGCGGTGTGGGAGCGCTGTATTTAGCGCTCCCAAAATTAAATGAATGGGATTCGGGCTCAAAAACGATTTGGAAGGGCCGCAACATGTGCACTTTTAACCCCTTCTTTGGGGTTAAAAGCACCTCGCTAGCGGCCGAAAAAGTCAAACACTCAAATAGTGGCAACTTTAAAGTTGTCATGGAATCTATTTAGCCAGTCTCCATGACAAAGGCATGAAATATTTACATCCCTAACCATATCCGCTCCGAGAAGCCTGGGTTCCATTTGTCACAGTGAATGCAGACTGATATAAAGTGCCCACCTTGAAATAATGGCATTTGGTTTATTAGTAAACCGCCCTACTCGGCGGGATAACTTGTCAGCTCCTTTTTCATTTGTGTACCACTGAATTATTCTGAAGCATGGAGAGAATTTTAATAGCAGGCTGAATTGAGGTCAACAAGCAGGCTGCTGCCTTAAAATAAATAACAGTCTTTTAGGCACGACTTCACAAAATGCATCTTGTTATCAAGATTTTTTTGCACAGGCTATTTATATAATATTATGCAAAAAAAATTGAAATAGAAGGTGAAAATGGCATTTTGTGGAAAGAAAACCATGACAGTTTATACACAGGGTTTTAAAAAACTAAAATGTCATACAGTAAAGCTTATAATTAGAAGCTGAACATCGGGGATAAGACAAAATGCCCTCTTGCAAGGGTAAACTGTGTAAGTTTGAGGGGCACGGAATGAGGAGAAGTACATACTTTACTCTTCACTCCTATAGACGCCATCAATCTCTGCAATCGGTCCCATGTTGGTTTTTCTCTAAGGTGCCCCGGGCCGCAATCACACTCCCCCTGCACTGTACGTGATGATGCTGATGGACCGACCACAACTTAGACCCCTTTCACACTGAGGCACTTTTCATGTGCTTTCACGCTAAAAAAGCGCCTGAAAAGCTCACGACAACCTATTTCCATTAACATTCCATCAATGAATGCTTTCACATGGGGCAGTGCACTGGCAGAGCAGTGAAAAAATGAATGGAAAGCTCTTCAAAAGCGTCTGAAAAGCTCTTCAAAAGCGCTCAGTGATTTACTGGCAGTTTAGAAGCTCCTCAGTGTGAAAGGGGACTTAGGGTGCCAGGGAGAAGAAAAAGAGAAGAAGAAAAAGAATGCCAGAGTAGGGGTTAAGATAAGTACTACTACCTAAGGGGAAGTTCCGCTTCCTGCCACCCTCCTCTTCAGCTTTTGCCACTTTATTATTTTTTTTTTTGGGAGGGGAGCAGGTACCTGGTTTTGACAGGTACCTGCTCCCCATTCCGCTGGAATCACCTACACAATTCCACCAGAAATTTGTCGATCTGAGCAGAAGTTCAGCCCCCCCCCATCTCTTTGCCCACAGAATTCTGGGATATGTCACAGGTCTCAGAACGCTGCGGGGGGCATGCACAATTGGAAGCAAGCTGTGAAGCCACAAGGAGTCACTGTCAGCTTCTCACGCTAAACATGCCGGCGCTAGGGACCCAAAGACTGGCAAAGAACAGGCCAGGTGAGGACAGTGCTGGATCCCTGGACATATAGGTGTCCTTTTATTAAAATTATTTGTAGCTGCTGAGTTTAATTTTTTTTCTTTCTAGGGTGAAGATCTTCTTTAACAAACATTTAACCCTTGCAGTTTTTTGTTTTTTTTTTGGGGGGGGGCACTGCAGGAGTACATTTTGCCTAAGTCAAGTAGAGGAATTATATTATCTAAATCTGTTTTGATAGCAGCTTCCTATAATAATTCTAACAAGGAGCATGCACACAGGAGAGGAGAACAGCATGAACACAGGGGTGACCTAACCAGTATGCTGCTGCTGCTTCATGGTTCAATCACTTGCTGGGGGGCAGGGAGGTGATCTGACTGTATTATTTATGTTACTAAGGAAATATTTGATCTTTGTACTTACTGTAAAATTATTTTTTTGGAGTTCATTCTAGGACACTGGGATTTAGAGACTGTTAGGTTATACTGCTACCTACAGGAAGATGTGGACACTGGCAAACAAAAAACAATGGCCATCTCACTAAAACCTTCCTTCTCCCAGTATGCCTCGGTTTGGTGGAAAATCAATGAGAAAGAGCATGATCATAGACACAGAGTGGTGGAATCTGTGTCCCTAAATGAACTCCAGGAAATGGATTGTATGCTAAGTACAAATATCAGTTTTCTCATTTACTAGGGGAGACAGAAATTCAGAGACTGCTGGGATGTCCAAAATGAGTGCAACTAAGGGGTGGGCAACAGCAACAAAACAGGCTCACAAGAAAACAACTGAAGTAGGGGCTGCCTGCAGCTCAAAGAGCCTCCTGAAGTATCTTACTCCCAAAGCTAGCATCAGATGAGGCCAGAACATCCACCTAGTAAAAACCTGGAGAACGTGATCAGAAGACCAGGTGACAGCCTTGCAAAACTAGGAAACAATAGCCCAGAAGCTGGACGCAGAAGGGTTTACACAGGGATGTTTTATTTAATTGCCAGTGTCCAAATCCTCATGTAGGCAGCAGTATAACCCAAAAATCTCATAATTCTTGTGATCGAAGAACGAGAAAGAAATCGGGTCACCAACCTGGCGAAGATGTGTGACAGGGCTGTGTAAATTGTAAGTCTGGTCTGATAATAATACAACAGGTATTATACATATGTACTTTAGTTGTTAATTTCGCTGTTTGCCTGGAGTTCAGCTTTTAATTAACAAGAACCTCTGCAGTATGCAGCGTGTAAAACTACAAACATATACCTTGAGACAGTAACACTAAATTCATACTGTGTTGGATTCAGATAAGCGCTCAATGCAATTATTGTCCTGGAAAAATTCTGCTCACAGCTGAACCACTCTCCAGAACACTGCAAAGGAGTATGCCTGAACATTGCATATAGCTTTTGGGGTACAGTATTCATATTACTTCCTAACAGATCACTGATGTGCCCTGATCCAGGTCTAGCCAGAATTGTTCTGCTGGTGCAATGACCAGCCCTTAAAAATTCCACTCGCCTGCTTTCATTTTGCGAGTGGATTTTGAGGGCTGCCTGGGAGCGGGGGAGCAAGCACCGCCGGCAGGCAGGTTGTTTGGGAGCCGTTCTACCCTCGCTCTGATCATCTGGGTGGTGGCTCACCTATCTCTTCCCCTGCACAGGTAGGCTGTATTGTCAGATACAGGCTACATTGGTGGATACAGGCTGCATTGGTGGCACAGGCTGCATTGGTGGACACAGGTTGCATTGGTGGACACAGGTTGCATTGGTGGACACAGGCTACATTGGTGCACACAGGCTGTATTGGTGGACACAGGCTGCATTGGTGGATACAGGCTGTATTGGTGGCACAGGCTGCATTGATGGGCACAGGCTGCATTGGTGGATACAGGCTGCATTGGTGGCACAGGCTGCATTGTTGGGCACATGCTGTGTTAGTGAACACAGGCTGCAATGGCGGGCACAGGCTGCATCGACAGACACAGGCTGCATTGTTGGGCGTGATAAAAGTTGTTGTTAATATTTAGAAAGAAAAAGGTTTGCTCGGGCCTGCAGCACACCGCTCAGCGCCAGAAGGATAAGTCAATGTCCAAAATTAAGAGAGCAGAACTAGAGAATGGGGGAGGTAAAAACACTCAGTTTCTACATTGAGTGATCCAAGAGACAGCAGCCGTTTAAAAAAATCATAAAATTGCAAAATAATAGTATATTGTTAGAATTGTTGTTAATATTTATTTTAATAACTTAATTCTGCTTAAAACATTTAAGTGTCATTTCATGAGATAATTTATGAGGGCGTGTTTAGGGGCGGGATTAGGGACGGGCAGGGTAGAGGTTGGGCGGGGCAACTGGTGGCGAGTAACCCTTGAGGCCTGGCTAGTTGCTCAGGACTTGAAATTTTGAGCCCTGCAATGACTATATGTAAGATGATGTACCCTATGGCAAACACTTGTCTGTGTTCAACCTCATATGGTAATAGGTTATTTCTAAATTTCTGCACAATATCACTGTACTTTTTAATTATTTTAATAAACAAAGCTGTATGTCCTTTCCAGTAGTTTACACTGGGGATGAAGGGATTGCAATGGAGCAGGCAGCTTTTACTCTGATGTCTGCTGCAGTTGCACCATTTGACATAGCTGATAAAGCCTACATGGCGAAACATCCTATAGTATCCTATACTAAAGAAAAAAACATTTGCAACATACCCATGGTGTCTCTTCTCTCCTGTCTTTGGATTGTTGTAACTGCTGGTGGTCCAATCTGATTGAACACATTTTTCAAGTAAAGAAGCCAGAACAAGGCTATTTTGATATAACATAGTACACATATTGTATACATGCTATTAAATTTGGGCATCATTATATGAATGAATCTTGTACCATTTCATGGAAACAAAGTGCACCTGTTTCTTATTTTCTACCATCCTAATGGAGGACATATAAAAAGATATAATACTTGTAGTACCTTTTAGCAATGCATTCTAAAGCCTTACTGAGAGATCAGACACTGACATCAATCTGACACCATATAATATCCATGCACATCTCTGGAGGGAGTCTGAACTGCAGAGCACACATCTCATTCGATGAATAAATAACTTTTGGTGGCAGGAGACTGGAATTAATACAAGAAATTTGATTATGCAGTACTGGGAGTTCAGCTATTTCACAAGGCATGAACTTCTATCTTATAATGAACTCTGGCTACCTGTCTTTAAATCACATGTCGCTCTCCGAAAACACAATTTAATAACCACAAAGTTCTCTCTATAGAATCGCCATGAAATACAGACTGATTTTTTTTATTGGTCATGAATAGGCCTAGGTATCGGATGTAGAAATTTAATTAAAAATGTCCCATCTTGTAAACATACTGAAAAACCTTTGACGTGAACAGCATATACTGTCGATTCAGTAGCTAAACCACAGCAGTGACATTAGATTTAAAATATGTTACTTAGATTTACAAATTAGATTTGTAATATGTCTACTTTTACTGTCACAGTTTGCCATGTTCATGGCAGACCTTTTATTTCTGTATATTCTTAGAAATGAAATTCATTAAAAGTAGAGTTTATTTGCCAATCGAGTATATGTAAAGTGTATGTCCACTTAAGCTGGCCATAAATTAGTAGATGAACAAACATTTGTATAAAAATTCTCCATACATTCAATGATTTGACAAATGCTATGCTGTTCGAAAGTACTTCAAATTTTTGTTTGCATTTAACATTAAAATGTCATTTCCCAAACCACATACTGTACACTGTTGAAATGATTTCATTTGAGAAAGATTTTCCAACCTGTTCCTTCAAATTTTCTAGAATTAGTCACTGTGGTAGAAGTTAATTTGACCCCACTAAGGATAAGAAATTGAACAGATGTTCTTAAAATAAAATATTTAAAACAAAACTCTTCTAGCTTAAGGCTACGTTAAGTTTAGTAAATGAAGTAAAACTGAGTTCACCCAATCATGTGCAAGAGGAGTTTGAAAAAAACAGGACTTTTATTTGGTTGGATGGATGACTGAAGGGAACACTACTGATTCATTAAGCTAAGTGAACACTCACTTTACAAAGTGAATATGTTTTTTTTCTTTTAGTAAATCAATCCTGATAGCTGCATGGTACAGGGGCACATATCAAAAAAAGAAAGTGTCTTGAATCCCCGTATCAACACTGATAGCACTCAAATCACATTATTCTTTTAAGCGGGCATCTCAAAGCGTTGTCTACCTAGGCATCCGTCTAACCCGAACTCTAAAGGGTATTTTCTCGGCTAATTTCCCCCCTCTTCGAGTGGAAATTAGTTAAGACTTGTCTAAATGGAACTCTCCCTCATTTTCCTGGTTTAGCCGGAATAGTATTTTAAAAATGATTATCTTGCCTAGACTTTTGTATAAACTTCAAACTCTTATAACCCTGATCCCTAAAGTATTTTTGAAAAAAGTTAGGGCGGAATTCTGTAATTTCTTGTGGCCATTAAAATCCCACAGACCGAATCAGACTCTTATATTACTTTCCAAGCATAGAGGGGGCCTAGGTTTTCCTGACCCATTAAACTAATATTATTACCATATGGCACAGATTGTGGAATGGTGCACCCACAAGAGTGACAAACAATAATTTAAATTAGAGCAGGCAAGTATTGGGATTCCCTTGCAGGGTTTACCTTGGTACAAAGGTGTTCTTCCCCAATTGGTCTCTTCTCATCCTTTAAGTTCAGCCACTTTATTGACCTTAATCTTAGACAGAAGTCTGTCGGAATTGGATGAGACAGCTTCATTGATGACCTCCATCATAGGTAACCTGCAGTTTCAGCAGGGACAGATAGATCAGACTGCTCAGTGCATATTAGACATGGATAAGCTCCACTTACAACACTTTCTGTCGTCTACAGTGACAAAGACGATATCCAAAATCTAAGCAATGTCCCATCCCTCTCTACCTTTCTAGAGGGTGCTACTAATTAGGCACTTCCTGAACAGAAACTTGGATGGGAAACATTTCTCACCTTCCCTGACAGAGTTTGAAAAACTATGTATGGCCTTGTCTCCAATCTGTCATGGGCTCTCAACATCTTATAAATGACTCACCTGCCCTCCAGATTTTCAACCACCTCCCTATCTGCTGCATTGGGAGCAAAACCTGGGGACAACTGCACAGCAAAGCAAAAGGAGAGGATTCTGCAGCTTTCCTATGCCGCTTCTTTATCGAGGAAAATTCAAGAAACCAATTTTAAAATCACGTTCTGGTGGTACAGAGTACCTCAAATTCTTCATAAACGCTTCCTTAACTCCTCTCTGTGTTGCTGGAGATGTGGTCAACAGGAAGGTTTCATGTTGCACATTTTCAGGAGTTGCCCCGTACTACAGGATTTCTGGAAACAAGTGAGCGAAATAATATTCAAATTGACCAATGTTAAAGGGGATGTAAACCCACCACTCATCCAGTATCATCATACTCATCCATTAGTACAACTAATGGCACAGTATTAATGTATATATACATGCAAGACTTCTGCATGTATCCTTACCTTGCAAATGTCACCCCCTTCAGCAGTAAGAGCCCCGCAAAACTCTGAAATCAGTGGGTGGGTCTCTTTGCCGGAGCTAGGTGGGCAGAGTCATGATATCACAGAAGAAGAAAGGAAGGGGAATGTGAAGCTGGAATTGTAACACTCTTTTTCTCTCTCTCATGTCATTCATGAGATAAAGAAATCAGATGTCAGTCACAGCAGTGGAGTAAGTGGCGACACAAACTTATCTGTGTGTCATTTTTTATCTTACTACAAAAAGACAAGAGGATTGCTCAGAGCTGGATTAACTCTTCGTGACAAGACTGGGCACAGATGAATTGACATCCTCTACTGTACCAGGTAGAAGTCTTCATTAAAAAACTAATTTTCAGGTTTACATCCAATTTAACCTACAAAGCTATCCGACTGCCTTTCTACTACATCTTGCTTGGTTTGGTTTGATTGAACTAACTTTGTTTACTCATCAGCATAGCAGACATTCTTAGCAGCCTCCTAAGTAGCTTTGATTCTGTTATAATTGTACTCAGGACCCCCCCATCTGGAGGTGAATTCACTTCTCAACAGCATAACCTATTAATATGCCCCTCTTTTTTTCTCTTTCTTCCCCTATCTCTATTCAGTTAATTTCCACATTTCTCCCCCTGAATTTTTCCATTCTGAGAGCCCCCTTGGGACTACATGTCCACACTTTACTGTCCGGGTGCTCAGCCTGTATGTTAGAGCTTATCTGGAATTTTTCCTGTTATTGCCCATGCAATAGCTAATGGGGACATTATATGTTTGATGCCGGGTTTTAAGCTACAATAACTGCATGCTCATGATGTACTGGCTAAAAGTTAGAGAGGCTATCAAATTGTTTTCGGAATAGTTGAGAAGATGTAATGTTGGCAGTTATGCAGCTGAAGGATCAATGTTATGTCTTTTGTCTGATCTACACAGTCACAGCCTGAATTTGTTTTGTTCTGGAAAAATTTCTGTGAGACTGCATAATGCCTTTTCCAGATGGTCTTATAAGCCCTGTATAGCTCTCAAGATTGTTTTAATGTACTAAGATGTAGAACTGTCTGTATTTCCGTTTTTGAAAAATAAAAAATGTAAAAAAAGTAGAAGCACGCACAAGCCTGGTCATGAAACAAACCATATACATAAGTTCACTGATGGCAACATTTTGGCAGGTCACAACCAACCTTTATAAACTCAAGCTATGAGCCCCTGAATGGCCAATGTTTATACTTTTCATTAGATAATTTCTCCAATAACAAAACGTGCAAACTGCACAATAGGCTCTGCCTACAATGGCTATCATTACAGGGGTGGAGTACTGACCAGTTACCACAGTCTCACTGTCCAGTTAGAACGATGGACAGTAGGACTTACCCGGGAAAGTGCAGGATCATCCTTGGTTCCATGTGACCCTGGGTTTCTCTCTGAAAACAGAACAGTTCTGCTAAATCCTAAAATGTTGGGCTGTATGCTAAAAGTACCAAGCAGAAGCCATAGCACCTTCATACATGAGGCTAAATGTGATGAAATTTATTTGGGTGCTATTAAATGTACCTTAGATACTCTCCATCTCTATTCTACTGTATATGTTTTAGAAATATAGTAGCAACACAATAAGCACACATACAGTACCAGTACCAGGTTTAAAGTAAAAGATGCCCTTATGTATCTGTGGTCCTGATGGTGAGCTTCACAGTGAATGATGCCCACAGGCATCTGTGATCCTAATGGTGAGCTTCACAGTAAGAAATGCTTACCAGCATCTGTGGTCTTGATGGTGAGCTTCACAGTAAGAGATGCCCACCCGTATCTGTGCTCCTGTTCGTGAGCCTTACAGTAAGAGATGCCCACCAGCATCTGCGGTCATGATGGTGAGCTTCACAGAAAGAGATCTCTGGTCCTGATGGTGAGTTTCACAGTAAGACATGCTCACCAGCATATGTGGTACTGATGGTGAGCTTCACAGTAAGAGATGCCCACTAGCATCTGTGGTCCTGATGCTGAGCTTCGAAGTAAAATATGCCCACAGGCATCTATGGTCCTGATGTTGAGCTTTACAGGAAGATATGTCCACCAGCATCCATGGTCCTGATGGTGAGCTTCACAGTAAGAGATGCCCACAAGTATCTGTGGTCCTGATTGTGAGCTTCACAGGAAGAGATATCCAACAGCATCCATGGTCCTAATGGTGAGGCTCAGAGTAAGGGACGCCCACCAGCATTTGTGGTCTTGATGGGTGAGCTTCAAATCACAAAAAGTGTTTAGAATGGTAAGGTAAATTCATACCAACATTCGGGACACTAGTCTGTAGCCTATGTAGAACTATCTCTGCCAAAGAAATCTGTCTCCTTTCTGGGCTATTATACAGAAAATTTTAAAGGTGCTCATTTAAGATATTGCTTTCTACTTTCTCTGCTGAACTGCTAAGTTACTTCACACCACGGCCTTTGTTTTGCAGTCCATTCATACAATTAAACTGTTGAGTTTGTGATACAGCAAGGAGTCCTTTCTGCTTAACATAGCAGAGAACTCCATGATTGAAGAATAGCTGGTCACATGACTTTGACGGGTCATATTACTTGGGTTCTCCTCCCTTTGTTCGTTTTTTTTCTCATCCATTGCCAGCAGAGCACTAAACACATTGCACTGTGCTTCATAAGTCTATTTTAAAACCGTGGTGTGGCCACGGTGAGGTTAACCGCTGCCGTTTAAAAGGACCCACAAGACTTTCAACGTCACGCGTAGGTGTGAATTGTGTCTTGACGTCTTTACTGTAAACCATCTGTTAGTTCTCCAATAATACTCCTGAGCCTTGATCACTATCTGCAAATCTTAACATTTTACAACAGTTAATGCCACCCCTGTGCCTGGTGGATAACATTTGTATATATATATTGTATCTTTCCTGATATGTGGTGATATCTTCCAGTATTGTGTCGTGTCTACTGAAAAAACCCAACATGCTTCAAAAGCTTGTTTTTGCAATCTATTGATCAAGCCAATACACCTATTAATTTTATTATTGTTTAACATTTTTAAATGTTATATTGTACCTTGCCAGAAAGCTTACGCTAGCACAAAGAAGTCTTCGTTACAAAGAACAATACACAAGGCTTAGGCAGTAGCTAAATCAATGAGCCTGAATGGAAAGTCTTCAATTTCCTTTTTCAAGGATTAAATAGCTGTAGGGCTCTTTTTTCAGCAAACAAGGTTTCATTCAGACACCACTAGTTTTCCTTACTGTGTAGAAGAATATGCAGTGTATATGCTTTGACATGTATTAACATGCATTGCCATCAACGTACCTACATTGTATTACCCCTTTTAATGGGCATACACATTATTTATACCTGATACCTTGTACAAAGCATATAGATGCACTGTGCGAGACAGCATAAAATCATAGTCATGTTAACTGCATTTTTCTCATTTGTATAATAAGACCATGTCACATTAGTGGAGATGTTTGACTGCTGTCCAGCTGCAAATGCTTAGCAGTCAGTGCCTGTGTTTCGTCACATACGGTGACCCATCACATTTGGCTACCCGCTGTGATAGAACGCCATATGTGACGAAACATTTGCACATACCTATAGCTGCCTCTCACACCTTTCTGTGACTCCAACAGCTCTGGGTAGTCTCAAAGATTGCCGCTAAGCCCCTCCCCACACATTATTTTTGGTCCATCACCATGCTGTAGCGGCCCAAAAAATGTACAGGAGCCAGGAGGGGACGGACCAGTTTTGGCAATATCAGAAAATGCTGCCTGCCGAAATGGTTTGGGAATCGGACATGGCTGCACTTTATACTTGCAGCAGTTTGCTACTGTTTAAAGCTAAAGTCTCTATAAAGCTGAACTCCAGTCAAAAAACGAAATATCCAGATTAAATAGAGAGATTAAATGTGGGAGCTGTTTTACAAACAAATGAGTATTTCTTTTCTTTCCATTCTGTCCTGAGATTTACACATTTCTGCCTCACAGCACAGCCCTGTCTGGCAATGCAAAACAAAATAGCCCTGGGACTTTAAATGAGGTGGACACACATGGCCGCTAAATATGGAATAAACATACTTTCTGGATTTATTGAAGGTAGATAAAGTGATCATCATAGTACATCAAATGCATATACAGAAATGCCAATCCGATTGGTAATAGCTACAATGTATAATACATACTTGAGGGTTACAGATGTTGATACATGATTATAAAAAGCATCTAAATCTTTTACAAACTGCCGCTCACTTCTTCAGGAGTGGATGCATATAAAACATGTCTAAAAGCTAAAACATCAATTTATAATATAAACCATGATGGTAAATAATGTATTGAAAATCATAGGGGATGATATGGGAATGGGGGGGGTGTCACTGGTGGCACCAGACTCCTTATAAATTTGCTATCTAGCAATGTAGCACAACTGAATGGCTCCTTGTGCTTGCTTTTCCCTCTCCTAGTCAGAAATCTGCTGTACATTGCACTGAAACAGGTAAAAAACAAGGGTTAAACTAAATCCACAACAGTAAAATCACTCTGTAGATGCAGTAAAGCATGTTTGTTGTACTCACTGTGGAACCTAAGGGGTTAATCCTGCGCAATGCGTAAAAAAGGCTGTTTTATCCTGTCTTCTCTGATCCTCCCCTTCTTCCACAGTCCCCAATCCAGCTCCTGACAGTACAGAGCCTTGGGGGGGGGGGGGGGAATCTGCACATACTCAGTTTGACGTGCATTGCTATAGAGTTTTTTTTTTTTCTTTTCTTTTTTTTTCTTTTCTTTTTTTCTCATATGATCAGCACAGGGCCAATCAGTACCAGAGGGTCAGGGATCATCCAGCCTCATAGGACAGTCAGAGGAGAATGAAAATTCTTCCTACAAGTTTTAATCAGTGCTCGGCCGGACACTGATAGAAGACTGCTTTATACTGCTGACAAGAAAGGATATTTAGCAGTATATATTTACTAAAATAATTGCATTTCCATATTCTGTGTACTGTGGGAGACCAGATATAGTGAATGCAAGGTCCTGGGTTTAGTGACACTTTAAGTTAGATTCCAGGCTAAAACCTGACTAGTTTGTGTAATAACATCTATCAGTCCACCCGAAAGAATATTATACTATACGGATTTAGACTGGACTGAGCCAGCCCCTGACTTTGTATATGTCTTGAATAATCCAGTGAGATCTGTACTGGTTGTACACTGATCAACTGTAAGTTTTGGGTGCTCCTACCCACCCTTTTCATCCTTCATAATATAAAATAAATAGAAATCCAATGGGGAGAGTGGGACCCCTTCATAATGGTGTATAAACCAGCAAACGCAAGTGCAAAATCTAACCAAAAGTGTCCCCATGAGATATAAGAAACTGGCAGATGGGGTAAATCTCCAGCATTTACCTAAAATAAAAACATACATTTAGGGTGGATTGATCCCTTAACCACCTTATCCCCAGGTTAATTCTGACATTTTTCCAGCAAGAAGAGAGAGAAGCAATGCTGGAGACAATTTACAGCACTCACTAAGCATAAGTACTAATGTGGAATGTACATTATGTTTCTTGCTACAAAACAATATTTTTTTATCAAGTTGTTATGGGTAAAGTTCTGCTTTTAAAGGCTATTGGAAAATAAGCTGTTTGCAGAAAAACATTTAAAAAAAATAAATAAATACCTCCAGTAGAGCCGGGGACTTAAAATCCCACAATTATCCACCTCTGCAATGTGTCACCCCTGAATCCCCAACGTATAAAGCCGGGACCAAGGTAAGTATCTTTTACTTCTTTTCTGCACACTGCTTATTTTTCTGTGGCTTTTTAAAACCAACTGTGTTTGGGCTCTGCCAATAAAGTGGACCTTCCATTTTCATGGAAGATCCTCTTTGGCAAATGTACTTAGCCAAAGCAAACAAAGTCCTATTGATCTGAATGAATGGTAAAAGTGTCGTGACAAGACAGTCTGGTCACATGACCTGTCAAAATCACATGACTGGGTCTTCCAATTATTATCCAGTGTGTTTGTTCAGCAGTGTTTTGGACACTACATGCTCCACACCACATCCTGCATTTTTATTTGAATGATTTGTAAAATGCAGGGGCAGTGTGTGGAGAGAACATTGCAGAATTTATAGGATATTAAAGCGGAGCCCCACCCAAAAGGGGAAGCTCTGCTTGTTCACACCCTTCCCCCCCTCCACTGCCACATTTGGCACTTCTTAAAGGGAGCGGATACCTGTCAAAACCAGGTACCAGCTCCCACTTCCGGGTAAGATTTCCGCACGCGATTGCAGCGATCTCCGACATTTCCAGAACCCCCCCCCCGGTGCCTTCTGGGAGACACACAGGTCCCAGAATACAGCGGGACTATTCAGAACTCACACATGTGCAGTAGGAAACAGGCTGTGAAGCTGCAAGGCTTCACTTTCTGTTTCCCTTAGTAGAGATGCCTGCACCCAAAGCCGATTGATGAATCGGCTAGGGCTGCCGACATTGCGAGATTCCTGGATAGGTAAGTGTTGTTGTATTAATATCAAGGCCGGTGCTACCACTAAGGCAAACTAGGCAGCTGCCTAGGGTGCACTGCTGCCTAGGGGCGCCCGGCCGCTGGTTTCCCTCCACGTCTGCATGCTCTGCAGGCTGCAGCATGTAACTAACTCAGTCCGACCGGTAGTGTAATTAGAGGTGCAGCGCAGCACTGAAGCCAGCGCTAGAGGAAGCAGGGCTGATGCTTCCTGTATAGCGCCGCCTTCTGTCACATCGGCAAATGGGGTGGAGTCAGGGGTGGAGCCAATGGGGGCGGCAAAGTGAGGTTTCACTTAGGGTGTCAAAATCCTTGCACCAGCACTGATTAAAAGTCAGCAGCTACAGTATTTGTAGCTGCTGACTTTTATTTTATTTTTTTTACAGGCAGGAACTCTTTAATACAACCTTTTTTTATTATAAATAGGCCCTTTAGCTGTCAACAGCCGAGGTGCAAAGCGATCGGACTAAAAACTCATCAGCCTCATCTTGTATTGTTCCTGCTTTATAAAAGTCAAAACCAAAGATATGACAAAAGTCATTATATTTGTAACATATTTCCTATCATAATCACATCATATCATAGTCATACTCAGTAGCCACTAGTAACAAATACTTACTATGCAAAGAAATTCCAATTCAATTACAAAAGGACTGGATAGTTTCCAGTGCTAAAAATTTTTACTATCCCAAAGACACAATAAATAACCCTTCGTGTCCTAGCAGCATTCCCAAAATATTTATCGGTGATGCAGCCACCAGGAGGTCTTATCCAAGTTATAGGGGCTCCCTACAGATGTAAAAGACATATTTCATTACAGTTAGGGATCTCAATGGGTATTCGGGGTATTGTGTATTTCATGCTGTACAACGGAATACACATTGGCCTCAACAGCACCACATACATGTTAGTTGCAAAAGCATTACCTACGGCTTAGGCCCCTTTCAGACGAGGCGGACTCCGTTTCTACGGAGCCCGCCTCGGTCCGCCGGCTCTGTCCGCTGATCTCCGCTGAGCCGGTGTCTTGTCGAATACAGTCCCCTATCCAAAAGTGTCCGCCCTGTACTGCGCAGGCGCAGTACGGAGGACAAACGAGACGCCGAAAGTCTCCGAAGTTCAACAGCTGATCGTCAGCTGTACACGGCGCCTGCGCATTTATTCTTACCCTATGTCCAGGATCATTCCCTACTATCCAAGTGGACATAGAGTTAGAATAAATAGTTGCCGAGTGCAGCGAGGCCGTGCCCGAAGCGTGGGGCCCGCGAGGGGCCCTCTTACACAGCCATCGCTAACAGGTGCCCGAGCGCCGTGTACAGCTGATGGTCAGCTGATCAACTTCGGACATTTTCGGCATCTCCTGCTCCTCCGTACTGCGCAAGCGCTGCGCCTGCGCAGTACGGGGCGGACACTATCTGATAGGAGGACACTATATGTCAGAACACCGGCGGATGACAGGTCCCTCTCTGCTCACTGAGCGGGGAGGGACTTGTCAGGCGCCGCTGCCGCCTATGGAGGGATCGGACGAAAACGGACAGCGTGTCCGTTTTCGTCAGATCTCACCCGATCCGATCCGCCAGCGACGGACCTGGACGTAGAGCCATCCGTCTGCTCTCCAGCGGATCGGACGGGGTCGGATGTCAGCGGACATGTCTCCGCTGACATCCGACGCTCCATAGGCTAACATGGAGCGCCCGTTCAGGTCCGCCGTCAAAACTGACAGGCGGACCTGTACGGTCCGATCGTGTGAAAGGGACCTTATACTAATATTAATATGCAGCTTGTGACTTGTGAAATTTTACAAAATGTTACTAATTCTATCACCATTGTATTCCCTACCTGCCCACCTATGTTGTACCTGAGATTATATGTATTATCTGAATGCATAGCTGTCAACTCCAATGTATTCTTTGTGACACATTAATTAAACCCAAAACCAAATATATTTGGAATTCGGAGTATATTATATTTGGAATATCTTACCAATCATTAGATGTGGTGGCTGCAATAGTTTCCTTTTTTAAATTTGGTCAGTTCAGCAGGAACTGGGTCGAATTTAGATCTGTCTCTGACCGTTCTTAATTATTAGAATGGTCCTGCTGGAAAATGTCCATTTGGCTGCAGCCACTGATTAGTGTATTTTGACAGCAGGGAAGTCCCATTCTCAGAATACAGTGACACAGCAGGGAGCATTCCTGCATCTACATCGAATGTGTGGATGGTGGAATCGGTCTCGTTTTTTCTTTCAGCTCGCTGGCTGAACAAAGAATAAAAAACAAAAAACAAAAAAAACATGTGGCCAGCTTTAGAATGCCTACACTCTGGATGAAGGAACAACAGAGACACCTTTGGACAACAGCATTGTCATATTGTTAGATATACTTATGCCGCGTACACACGGTCGGAATTTCTGACAACAAATGTTCGATGGGAGCTTGTTGTCGGAAATTCCGATCGTGAGTAGGCTCCATCCGACAACAAAAATTTGAGAGCTGGTTCTCAAATTTTCCGACAACAAGATTCGTTGTCGTAAATTCCGAGCGTGTGTAGACAATGCCGACACACAAAATTCCATGCATGTTTGGAATCTAACAGAAGAACTGCACTGGCTATTGAACTTCATTTTTCTTGGCTCGTCGCCCATGTTGTATGTCACCGTGTTCTTGACGTTTAGAATTTCCGACAACATTTGTGTGTATGCAAGACAAGTTTGAGCCAACATCCGTCAGAAAAAAATCCAGGATTTTGTTGTCGGAATGTCTGATGGTGTGTGCGCAGCATAACAGTTTGAAGCCAAATTCCAGATCACACTGCAGTTACACAAGCAGTTACAACAACAATTTTGTAAAGTAATAAAAGCTGATCATGGTAAGCTCCCCTGTCAGTGTTAAATGGTCTGTCCCAACACTTTAAAAACTAAGTGATAATAATAATGCAACCAGCATATCTAATTATTGGTAAGCTGCAAGAAAAATGAATGTTTGCATTTGGCTTTAATACGGCTTTAACACATGTAATGTCAATGTTAATGGGTGTTGCATTAAGGCAGCCCATTCATTTGAATGAGCTGCCTAAATCAGCACAACACAAAAAAAAATGTTCATGCATGCTCCATTTTTAGCAAAACCATGCACCACACTGCATTGTATAGCATTACCGTATATTGCGTTGCACTGGGAAGGCGAGTTGGTGTTCAGAATGAATGGCACCCACAGTACACGACCACGAATAACATGCATTGCAGTGACACGTGTTAGAACAATAAAATAGTGCGAATCCGGCCTTAAAGGTAGCCTAAGGTTTCATCCCTAGAATCATTGTCCCTGGAAATATACATAATTTTCAGTACTACCTACAGTATGTAACATTTTCTGGATATAGCAACATTTTGACTCTTAGTAGCATTTAATACTAATTGGATTGAACGGAAAAAAAAATGAACAAATTCCCCCAACCACACACTTGTATGGGGGAATCCTTTCCACGGGCGATCTTGAATTCTGTGATAGCGGGGAGACTTCCCTACCATCAGAATACATTGATCAGTGCTGCCGGTCATAACCAGCAGAGCTGATCGAGCGGCAAAAATCTGACAGGGCAGTTGGATAGAAGTCAATTGGTAGATCGACTTCTGTACAACCACCCTGCCTATACATGGATCGAAATTCGGCTGGTCACTGCTGAACCGGCTGAATTTTGATCCATGTATAGCCAGCTTAAGCTTATTAAAGTTGCTGCTTTGGCCAGCTATTCTCTTAAGGATAGACAGCATCTTTCATCAAACAAAGTAATACTGCTACAGTTATTGTTTATGGTATACTAAATAATATATGATTCATAAAAGATAACCTCCAGCCAGTTATAAATACATCTACTCCTAAAGTGGTACTAAAAGCTGTCACTAACAGTACCAACTTAGCCATTTACTGTTAATACTGCTGTTATTTTTCAACTTCCTTTAACAGACCAGGCTGCAAAAAGTGGCAGTCAAGCTGGCCATAGATGGATCAAAAATTCGCCAGTTCAGTGGGAACCAGCTAAATTTTAGTCCATCTATGACCATTCCTGCTTGAGAGAAGTCAATCATTAGATCTAACCATCGACTTTTTTTGAAGAGGACTGTTGGAAAATTTTATGGAGTGAATGGGGGAGTCCATTCGTTTTTGGGCCGATTGAAAATAAATGACCCATCTATGGCCAGCTTTAGAGGAATTGGGTAAAAACATTCATTTATTTATGTAGTACCTTTATCTCAGTTACTGCTACCTTAGATTTACACACATACTTATACTCGTATATCTCATACAGTGATTACGCCCTGCAAGAATTATGGGAGAAGTTTGGGTCCACACTTTCTTATCCATACTTTTGCCATGCCTGCTCCCCGTCTGGCCTCGGTCCTACTTGCTGTGGTCTCCATTCCTTCAGCTCCCGGGGGAGATGCCCTCTGCTGACCCTTGCCTGGGATCAGTCTCTAAAGCCAATCGTCTGACAAGTATGGGATGATCGGTTTAGGCTTCAGGCTCCTGTCCAATCATAACCTATACTCCAATATATACTCTATTTGTTTTTACAGGTATCAGATATGCACATCAGCCCCTGATGGAGCTAGGAATGCTCACGAAACGCGTCGGATTAGAGATGTATTATGCATATCTGCACTATAAATACTTTGTGATGTTACAATTCTATGGCTATGTTTAGAGGACTTTTATGCTATGTTGCTTTTTTCTGTAACCCATGCTCATGTTCTGTGTTGGATGATTTTGTTACCAATCAAATAAACTGTTACCTTTTTTACTCATATATCTGTTTACCCTTGATCACCATGAACACTTCAATTAAAGTCTCAGGGGCGACTTTTGTTTCTCTCTTATCCCAGTTACTGTAACTGCTTAAAAAGTGTTAGCTGCAGTTGGACTTTAGTTACTCACTTATGTAAAGTCCATCTATTACTACCCTAACACTGCTGTTGTCCAAGAGTGACTCCAGTGCTCCTCCATAAATAGAAGAGCCACCCTAAGACAGGAAAGTGTGTGGGTTAGGTGCAGCGTTGTATGCTGATCGGGAAACACACAGAGTAAGATTTCAACAGTGTAGTAGGTCTCATGCACACTGGACGTTAAAATAACGTTAGAAAAACGCCAGTAGCTTTGCAGTGAGTTTTTCAATTTTTTTTAACGTTTTTGCAATAGCGTTTTTTAGCGTTTTTCCACGTTAGTGGTTTTTTTTATATATTATTATTTTTTTCAATAGGTCAAAAACGTCAAAAAAATGCTGGTGAGCCACGGTTTTGAGCGTTTATCTGCATTTATCAGCTTTTTTTTTTTTTTTTACGTTAGAGCGTTATTACAGCTGAAAACAGCTAAAAAAACTCCTCTCAGAACCCACTAGTTTTGTTTTTAATTTTTTTAAAGCCAAAAAACACCCCAGCCAAATACTGCTGATAACAGCCTATGTGTGCATGGGCACATAGGATAACATGATGCAGAGTTTATTGACTGTAGAAAAAAACATCTGAAGCCAAAAACAGCTGCTGTAAAAACGTCCAAAAACATCCAGAGTGCATGAGGCCTTATTGTAGAACACTTCGACAAAACAACAGGCCAGTGGGGAGCACACCCAACCAGAGCCACTTACAACTGAGACAGAATGGGGCCCACAAGATACAGAATGGAGTGCCAGCCACAGAAGAGCGGAACGTGGCTTGGTGGGTCCACATCCAATAGGGAATCTAACTGGAAGATAGGCATAGTCCCTGAACTGTTCCTATTTCCTCTGGAACATGTCCCTACTGTATCTCTAGTAATGTCCCTGACAAGTGGGGTTCTTTTCCCTATACTAGCCACTTCCAAAAAGCGTATCAAGCCCCGAAGCCAGACTCCTAAATAGACTTTGCCTGACCCAAGTTGGCCGCCAGAATCAAATGGGGCACCAGCATCCAATCGGATAGCTGCTTCCCTGTGGACAAGGAAATCATAGAGGAACCAAGTTCCTCTTAACTTCCTCCCCTACCTGCATTGCCGCTGCGGTCAAGCGCCACCTGCAGTGGAGAATACAGGCTGCATCTGCCAACAAATGTGTTACTGGTCAGATCGCCAAGTGAAAATAAAGATTAAAAAAAATAAATAAATAAAAAGAAAACTAATTCAGACACCTCATCTAAGAACTGGTAAGCCATGTTATGTACATTTTTGCTTATTGCTTTAATACGGCTTTAAGAATCTCTTAAGGCAGTGTGCTACTTTTTCCAGGTATAGCTTTTCATGAACTATTTAAGCTCAGGAACTCTAAGCACATGTAAGTCAAATCTGCAAACTGCAAGTACAAATTAATGTAATTTTTTTTCATTTAGTACCGATATTCCTCCTAAGAGATCCCCGAAACACTAAACATTATGACCTTTCCCTGAAGGAATATAATCTATACAGGTAGAGGCATTAACTAACACTCCAGCATATTATTTACTTTCCTGGTGACTTAAAGAGGATCCTGAACTTTATACACATCAATTTCATTAAAGCTTCATTTTTTGGCCAAATTCTCTTATCACTTTATAAATTAAAATCACCACGCAGAGCATGGAATCAGGTAAAAAAAAAAAAACTTTAGCTTTTAGAACCACTTTAGGGCAGCCCATTCAAATGAATAGTACATGTGAGTTCAATCATCTCAGCAGATGGCAAAATTATACGATGAGCACCTCGTTGTGCAGTGTGAACAGGCAGGTAAGAAAATGTAATGCAGAATAGACATAGAATGTCTCTTTGGCATTAAAGTGGGAGTAAACTCTCATCTCTGACGTTTACCTATAGGTAAGCCTATAATAAGGCTTACCTATAGGTACTGTAAATATCTCCTAAACCTGCACCGTTTAGGAGATATTTATTGTACAAGCAGCCAGTGACATCACTGGTGCATTGGTTCCACGGGAACGGCATACCTGTGCCAATCCTTAAGAGTCTTGCGCCGTAAACAGCGGCTCCCGTGCAATTCACACGGGAGTAACATCATAGTGGCTCTGGCCATTCACAAAGCTGAAGTCTGTGAACCCGGGAGGAAGACCGGGTGAAGATGGAGGAAGCACCTGAAGGAAGCACCTTCAGTGGTGACAGCTCGCCTGGAGGGCTTCGTTTTAAAGGGAGGTTTCACATTTTGTGTTAGTAGGCGATGCCTAATAGCACATTATGACATTGCCTTGCAGGTTTCAAAAAATAAAAAAAGCCAGTGGGTTACTACCACTTTAAAAATTCTGCCTGTTCAAAATTTTTTTTTTTTTTTTACACATTTTTTTTTCACAGAATTAGGGTAAACCCAGTACAGTAACAATTTGCCCCATTCCCAAAGACTTACCTGCTGTTCTTGTCACCACATTTGGGACGAGTGGTTAAAGTAGACACCCAAAAATGAGTTGGGGGGGGGGGGGGTGCAGCAGTTTGGGGATGGGAAAGAGATAAAAAAGGCACATTTTAAAGGAAGCAGATTTTACATATTATGTTAATCTGAACTTCCTCAAATGAAATTGAAAAAAATAAAGGTTTATTATCACTTTAAGACTACTGAAGAAAAATTCTCCTTACTGCATCTGTCCAAAAAGTAACAAACAGAGTGTGAGAAAATGCCTGAGTGTGTTTTTTAGGCAATTTTATACTCCATAAGTGCATCTGTTATTGCAGACTAGAGGTGTTCTGGCACGAAATGCTAGTTAGCAGTGAATAAATGTCGAGTGATTCCCCATCTAACAGTGAGATGCCACTAACACCTCTGAATAAAATTAAATGAGCAGACATCTGCTTGGAAGTCCCCGCCATGCTTGTCAGACACACGAGCTGCTATGTAAACTGTAAAGCTGGCTTTGTAATGAATACAATTCATGAAATACAGTGGATAACACCGTAAGGCCTTAAGAAATAATGAACAATATATACTAATAAGCTCTGCAGCCTCTGCGGTTAATGCCTGGGAGCAGGAAAAAGACGCTGCCTTAAAGTGGACCTTCACCCAAAACCTCTATTAAAAAAAACAAAAACAAAGGCACCAATTTACATTCTCTGAAACAGAGAGAGAAAAGACATTTTAACATATGCAGGCTGTTACATGTATTAGCTTCTTTTTTTTTTTCCTTTTGTGCTACCTATGTGCCATTTAACTAAAAAAAAATAAAAATAAATTAAGTTCTCTCTACAATTGCTTCCTAGAATAATTTACTACCCCCCTGATGATGCGCAGGAGGATTCTGCACCTGGGCGCTCAGCCCTCAAATATATAGATCTATGAATGAATGAATGAATTGTTGCCACATTTAGGTAATTCATGCCTAGTTCAGTATCTGCCGCTGTGATAGCATATGACACCTGGGGGGGGGGGGTAAAAAAACATTTCCTCAAGTTCTTGTAAAATTTCTTGAAATCTTGCAAGACCTCGTTGTATACAGATGAGATCTCCAGGGAAGGCACCAGTGATGTACCCCCACCAGGGGGCATCTGTGGGGCCTGGGCTAGTTCACCAGTGCCTCAATTAACCAGGAAGTGAGGATTCATTTCATGTACGTAATAAAATACATTTTTGATTTTCAGATGTTGTAGGAGGTGCGACAGTGCGCACTTGTTTTGGTGCGCCACGTTTAGGGCAGTCCAATTAATTCATTTCAATGGGCTGCCCTACTCATGACAATTGCACAAAAGAAGTATGGACACCTTTTCTATAACTGCAGCCCTATTTAGTTTTTTAGAGTGCCACTCCAAGAGCCCATCCAGCCTACTCCAGTGACCCACTACTTTCAGGTTCTGGTATCTGAAATGCCCATCCTAGCCTGCTATGGAAAGTGTAACTTGAAGACACTGCACTTCTAAGCAGCCAGTGTACTGGATCAGTGAATGAAACGCGGCCTCAACCTAGGCTTCTCCCAGGCTTGACGCGTTTCACCCTGCCACATGACTGACTAAGCATGTGGGCGGGACAAAACACATCAAAAGCAGTGGGAGGAGCCTAGGCTGAGGCCTCTTTTCATTCACTAAACCAGTACACAGACTGCTTAGGAGTGTGGCGTTTCCGAGTTACACCTTTTTTTTTAAATCACACAATTTAGTGCACATGCTTTGGCTTGTATGTTTGGGGTGTCATTAAGTATGAATGGCACTTCAGCACACCTGTCAAAACATAAAATTTTTATGCACTGTGGGACTGTGTGCTATATAAATGTGAACAGGGTCTTATGGACTTAAAGAGAACATGTCAGCTCTATAGTAATCTGTTATAGTTACATAAATAGCAAGCCAGCACACTTCTGTGTATCACCCATAGATGAACAAATAATATGAGAAAAAAGATAACGGCCGCACAGCGCTAACTTGATCAAGGTAAAAATCCTTTATTTCTCCAAAATGGGACAAACAGCACAAAGGATTGACAGGCTGCTAACGCGTTTCACACAGTTAAGTGCTTAGTGGTTGGCAGCTTGTCAGTCCCTTGTGCTGTTTGTCCCATTTTAGAGAAATAAAGGATCTTTACCTTGATCAAGTCAGCAGTGTGCAGCCATTATTTCTTTTCTCTTGTATACACGGTGGCGAGCCAGGGCTAGTACCCGCATGGGACTTGAGTAAGTGTACTCACCTGAGCAGTATATTGTTTATTGGTTGAACAAAAAATATGACAAATGAAATAATACTGTACATTGCTAAAAAAGATATTATGTACAAATAAATGGACACATTTCACGTAAATGTCCTTAATCAGTAAACATTAATCTTCTAACTTCCAAAATTGTTTGTGTGATAAATAATAGACATGTGCAGAATGGAAAGACTTGTTTTGTTTCGGATAGATTTGTTACGTTACTAATTTTGTTTCATAGGAATTCGTTTAATTTTGTTTTGTTTATTCATTTTCTAACGAATTCCAAATTTGTGGAACAATTCGGATCGGTCAAAAAATAATTGACCAATTCGAATTCTGTGTGAAGAATAGCTGGTTGTTAAGAAGAGGGTTGGGAAGCCGGCCACCACGTCCTTAACAACCGATGACTCATCAGCTGTCAGCAGCCTTCCCCTCTGACAGCTGAAATGTAAACAAAAGAATGTCGGCAATGAAAGATTAAAAAAAAAACAGCATGGGGTCCCCCCCAATCTTACCGTGTTTGGTATGGTTTTAAGGGGAACCCCACGCCAACATGTAAAAACAGTGTTCATTCGGAGATTCGGATACATAAAAGTTCAATCCTCATAAACTTGTGCACTTTAACCACTTTAAGACCAGCCGCCGCAGTTGTACTGCAGCAGGTTGGCATTTCTGGGCGAATCGCCATTGGTTGCTTTAAGAGCTCTAGGGGGGTGCGCGCACGCCCGTGGCGCAATGCCGGAGCCGATGCGAGTGGCCGGCGGCCTCGATGTCCGCCGGCCACCCACGATCACTCCTGAAAGAGACAGAACGGGGATCTGTCAATGTAAACTGACAGATCCCCGTTCTGACAGGGGGGAGAGACCGATCTGCTGTTCCTAGTGATTAGGAACAGCGATCTCTCTCCTTCTCCAGTCACTACATTCCCCCCACAGTTAGAAACACCTTCCTAGGGAACACTTAACCCCTTGATCACCCCCTAGTGTTAACCCCTTCCCTGCCAGTGACATTTATACAATAATCAGTGGCTATTTTTATTTAAAGTTTTTTATTGAGTTCACCAGACAGAGCAAAACAAATCCAGCAAAAAAATATTGTATGGTAAGAATAGGCTTTTACACAAACCAATAAGAAAGTAGCAACATCTATTAGGAACATAGCGAATCGGATGATGTCAAAATAGCAACAACTCACCTACATTAGACTAAATTAAGATGCGACAGTGTAAAACAGTAAAATGTCAGGTGCACACAAACAAATTTTTCAATATGACGAAGAAGAGTAAGCAGTAAATGAACCACAGCAGACTCAATAAAGACTGTAGGAAAATGAGAATGAAGACTTAGGGGAGGGGAGGGAAAAAAAAACAAAAAGTGGGGGTCCAGTGGCTATTTTTAGCACTGATCGCTGTATAAATGTCACTGGTCCCAAAAAAGTGTCAAAAGTGTCCGATCTGTCCGCCACAATGTCACAGTCCCGCAAAAAATCGCTGATCACCACCATCACTAGTAAAAACAAAAAAATATAATAAAAATGCAATAAATCTATCCCCTATTTTGTAGACGCTATAACTTTTGTGCAAACCAATCAATATACGATTATTGTGATTTTTTTAACAAAAAATATGTAGAAGAATACATATCGGCCTAAACGGATGAAGACTTTTGTTTTTTTTATTATTATTATTTATTATAGCAAAAAGTAAAAAATATTTTTTTGTTTTCAAAATTGTCAGTCTTTTTTTGTTTATAGCGCAAAAAAATAAAAACGTGCAAAGGTGATCAATTACCACCAAAAGAAAGCTCTATTTGTGGGGGGAAAAAAGGACATAAATTTTGTTTGGGTACAACGTCACACGACCTCGCAATTGTCAAATAAAAACGACACAGTACTAGTTAAACAAAATCTTCTGTCTGTGACCGAGTATTTTCTCCAACACACGTATATGTACCCCCCCTACTTGTTTTAACCTCCAAATTATATGAGGATAAAACAGCATCAGCAAAATAAACATCAACGCTCAAACCATTTCGCCCTCAAATGTAGCGGGGAATGTCGCTCCAACTTTCTTTCATGTGTCCACAAGATCCGCTCCATTTCAGTAGGAAGAGTCTCTCAAAACTACAAAGCCACATCTAGTGCTCTCTCCATAAAAAACTTTTATTGCTCAATAAATTGATACGCATACTTGTCAGCTATCAAATAATATAAATCAGAGAGATAAATCCACTTCCCTGGTGATCCAATAAGTGTTAGCTGATGTTTTTGAAGATTGAACTTTTATGTAATCGTATGGTCACCCGTCACTTTATTTATCACACAAAGAATTTTGGAAGTTAGAAGATTGATTTTTAATGGTTAAATGCGCTTTTATGTAATATATTCATTTATTTGTACATTATATTTTTTTTAGCGCTTCACAATATTATCTGATATTAGCCAAATATAAGCAACACTGACAGGTAATTACAAATAGATATATTTACGTCGCAAAAGATATTACTCTTATGCCCCCCACGAGCGGATTTTCGGAAAAATCTTGAATGGTTTTTCCGACGGAATTCCGCTCAAGCTTGGCTTGCATTCACACGGTCACACAAAAGTTCTCTGAACTTTTGACCGTCAAGAACGCGGTGACGTACAACACTATGACGAGCCGAGAAAATGAAGTTCAATGCTTCCAAGCATGCGTCGAATTGTTTCCGAGCATGCGTAGGAATTTTGCACGTCGGAATTTGTACAGACGATCGCATTTTCGGATAGGAACTTTTCCCAACCGAAAAATAGAGAACATGCTCTCAATCTTTTGATGGCTGCGAGCATACACACGGTCGCATTTTTCGACAAAAAGCTCTCATCTGAGTTTTGCTGGCGGAATTTCCCATTGTGTGTACGCAGCATAATAGTAACAGTTTTAAAGATATAAAAAAGAAAAATATATATTAATCAATCAATGGAGGCAGTAAGATCTCACAGCGGGACTCCATCTAACAGACATCTATTTTATTTGTCTTCTACTTCTATCCATGACATTTTCCTCTCTACCCAATTTTGTTTGGCAGAAAAGGCATCATTTAAACTCACAATACTGAAGAAATACTGTCAACAAAATGAATAATGTGTAGTATTTTTTTTACTTAGACTTCATTCACAAGGGCACGGAGGCTTGTACAATGTGAGCGAGTCATTTCTTCATGTGGGTAGAGCTGTGGGCAGGCAGATTTTGTTACTGAACGGGGACGCAGACACAAACGGGGACGCAGACACGGCCGAGTGTGCAGGGGCAGGTGAATTCGGGGCCATGTACCCACCCCTGCACATGTGTTACATTAGGATGATTATCTGTGTATATATATATATATATATATATATATATATATATATATATATATATATATATATATATATATATTTTGTATTTATATTTATGCTTTTGATGGATGGATTGCATGAAAGGTGTAGTAGCCACAATGATACACTGCCGGGCAGAGGTGGCATATTGTGGGATCCAATTATTTGATCTTGTGCTAGAGTGCATTCTAGGAGGCTCAGTGGTGGATGGTAGTTTAACCACTTAAAGACCGTCCACCGCATATATACTGCGGCAGGGTGGCTCTATTGTGCGAAACAACGTACCTGTACGTCATTTTGTGCAAAAGATACTGTGCGCCCGCTGCACGGAGGGGGGAGTCAATCAGCGGGTCCGATGGATGCGATGTCCACCGGCCACCTGTGATTGCTACACAGAGAGGCAGAAAGGGGATCTGCCTATGTAAACAAGGCAGATCCCCGTTCTGACAGGGAAAGACACAGAGATCTTCTGTTCCTTGTAAGCAGGGAACATGGATCTCTGTGTTCTTCCTGTCAGTCCATCCGCACCTCCCAGAGAACACACTTAACCCCTTGATCGCCCCTGATGTTAACCCCTTTCCTGCCAGTGTCATTTATACAGTGATCAGTGTGCATTTTTTTTAGCACTGATCACTGTACTGGTGTCCCTGGTCCCCAAAAAAGTGTTACTTAGAGTCAGATTTGTCCGCTGCAATGTCGCAGTCCCTCTAAAAACCACCGATCGCCGCCATTACCAGTAAAAACAATTAAAAAAATTAAGTCCATAAATCCTGTAGTTTGTAGACGCTATAAGTTTTGCTCAAACCAATCAACATACACTTATTGGGATTTTGTTTTACCAAAAATATGTAGAAGAATACATATTGGCCTAAATTGGTGAAGAAATTAGATTTTTTCCTTTTTTTTTGGATATGTATTATAGCAGAAAGTAAAAAATGTATATACGTGATTCTGCACAGGAGGGCCGCCCTGTAGCAGTATATCTGCTATGGGGCAGTCCTTAAGTGGTTAAAGGCAAGGAGAGCTAGGTCTAAAAGATCCTGACAAGAGCAGTGTATCTGCTAAATAGAAAGACAGGTGACTTGGCATTTCCATTACTCTGCATGGGCAACTATTTTTGTGAACTTTACTTTTGTTTTGTTTAATAAAAGCGGGCTGGTAAGCCCTAGCTACAGTTCAGGCTGAAATGCATCTACCACTGAGCTAAACATCCCCCATATAACAAATCTATATGTATATATATATATATATATGTATATATATATATAAATATATATATATATGAATAATCAGAAGGGTGAGGTGCACTACAGTCTCAGATGGCCATGCTTAACAATCAAGCCCTCCCACAGGCTTTGACATAGAAAAAATCCAAAAACAAGGGATTGCTGCACAAACCATATTTATTTTGAAATCTTCAAAAGGACATCACCACGACATCCATAAAATCGGGCATCCATAATAAATGTTTTCGGGCTATTGTAGATAACGCCCTTCATGAGAAGATCATGCCTATATATATATATATATATATATATATATATATATATATATATATATATATATATATATACATATACAGTATCCCACAAAAGTGAGTACACCCCTCACATTTTTGTAAATATTTTATATCTTTTTACGTGACAACACTGAAGAAATTACACTTTGCTACAATGTAAAGTAGTGAGTGTACAGCTTGTATAACAGTGTACATTTGCTGCCCCCTCAAAATAACTCAACACACAGCCATTAATGTCTAAACCGCTGGCTACAAAAGTGAGTACACCCCTAAGTGAAAATGTCCAAATTGGGTCCAATTAGCAATTTTCCCTCCCTGGTGTCATGTGATTTGTTAGTGTTACAAGGTCTCAGGTGTGAATGGAAGCAGGTGTGTTAAATTTGGTGTTATCTCTCACTCTCTCATACTGGTCACTGGAAGTTCAACATGGCACCTCATGACAAAGAACTCTCTGAGGATCTGAAAAAAAAGAATTGTTGCTCTACATAAAGATGGCCTAGGCTATAAGAAGATTACCAAGACCCTGAAACCATGGTGGCCAAGACCATACAGTGGTTTAACAAGACAGGGTCCACTTGGAACAGGCCTTGCCATGGTCAACCAAACAAGTACATATATATATACACACATATATACACACATTCATTTTATATATATATATATATATAAATAGAACAAAGACACTAACACACACATACATACACACACTGTAGTCCCTCTGTGTACGCTAACAAAAATGCCTTGTTTGTGATTTCATTAGGTAAAATTTAATGAGCGTCTTCATTACTTCTTACTTAGATTATAAACCTGAATTCTTTTAACAAAACCCTCAGAGATCAAATTACCTTTCTATAATTTAGATAATGTTATCTTCAAAAGTAAATGTGAATTAATGTGCCGTGTGTGAGTTGCTGCCATTGATCTCCTTCCTAGGTAACAATGTGACAGCAGAGCTTGTTCATGTTGACCTGTGTGCTTCTATTGATGTGCATTTACTCTCCACAGATCTGTGACGATAAACCTGAAAAATTCCAAGTGATGTGTGATGTAGTGCTTTTTCCTGGGTTTTACACAAAAAATGGTTACTGTATAATATAGGAAGCGATTGTCCTCTGTGAAAAAGACACTGGGGTTCCACCCTAGTATTATTTCATAGGTCATGTTGTAGGTACATGTTGTTTGTTGATGCACGGCAAACAGAGATGCTTGTTGGCATGCTGGATTTCTCTAGGATCTTCAATAGTTTAGATCATTTGTAGAGAGCAAATGCTGCATGTGCAAATGCTCTTTAGCTACACCAAAAGATAATCATGTCGGGTGATCATGGAGATAACTGTTATGGTTGACACCCCTGGGAGGTGATGCAGCCTCTCGAGGCGTCACCTTGATCTTCACCAGAGAAAGCCACAAGGAATGATGGGTCAGTGACTGTAGTGACCTCCTATCTACTATATTGCAAGATGACACAAGGTCCCCAACAGGGGGAAACAGGAACATGGTTGCTATAATAAGGAGATAGGTCAGTGGCACTGGGAGGAGTCAAAGTTCAGGGTGCCAGGGTAGAGGTTAAGGTTGGAAGCATGCAGGAGTACTCAGGGTCTTGGCAGGTGTTGAGGGAGACAGCAGGCAAGAGTAGTTGGTGCCCAGATAGAGGTCGAGACAGACGGCTGGCAAGAGAGTAAAAGGGAAGAAGCAGGGTTGGCAATGAAGGCAGGAGATATGGGCAGTGTCAGGCAATATGTCACTAGCAGGGGACAACTACAGTAATCTTATGAACACAGTAGCTGCAAAGAATGCACAGTACTGGCCAAAATAAGGGAAATGGGATTTAATTATCCTTCTTGGTTCATGTGCATGCCTAGTATCAGAGAAACAAGCCAAAGCATGCATACAATTGATTATAGCTAATACATCACGATCCACGCATGCACGTGACATACTGCACATGAACAGGACAGGCAGACCTCCTGGATGTACAGTCACTGATCCTAGAGGTATTGTAACATAACTGTCGTATACAATAATTCAGTGGATACCCTCCAAACACTGTCACAAACTGATGCAATAGAAATACATCCTGATGGTCAATCTACATGGTTACGTTTACATTATATTTGTGTAGTATACCATCTCCTGACAACACACAAAGATGCAGATGGTGCTATTACCCATTGGGTGGCTGCATTTTGATATACTAGATACAATTTGATATACAAAATACAACAGCAAATCTTTGCATGCTATATTTCTGGGCTATAAATTAAAAAAAAAAATTAGCAGAGGTTTTTTGATGCAAAATTGATTGTTCTTATTTGCAGTGAGCAGGCATTAGAAATCTTGGCCCACATTTAGCCCTTAAAGCCCCGATCGTGGATACAGAACCCAAAAATCCTGCCTTTGCTTTGCCTTAATTTCCTTATTTGTTGAATTTTAATTTCTGGAACATGCTTTCATATTGCTATCACTGTAAACACCACACAGCCCAATTTACTTCAAAGCACAATATGAATATATGAAGGAGAACTTGACCTATCTCTCTATATATACCTTGACCACCTAAGCTAGAAGAAATAATAATCAGAGTGTATACTATAAGTAGCAGTAAAAGGGATATACTCAATCAAGATTTAATCTCAGATGTAACAAATAAAATTATAAACCATCTGTTTTGCATGCATGTATCGCTGCTTCTGCGCAAAGGATCACCGCATGATAAATCCCAGTTGTAATGTTAAATGTGATGAAAACAGTAAAGCAGTCGGAATTAACAATAGCCAATGTGGTTAATGAAAACGACAAATATAGCTCTGCCTTTATTACTGTGCACTTGTAATTATTTTAGACATAATTACTTTCTAAATTACATCAGGCTTCAACAAAATGCAACATACTGAGTTCATTCTGGACCTCAGGACTCAGAGAAAATCGACAGAAATGTTGTTAATGGTAACACTGATACTTCATTACACTTCTAATTTGTTGACTACGTAGCTAAGGAATAATATATTATAAGAAGAAAATAGTAAGCAAGTGCATAGAATTTGACATATCAAGAAATAGCCATTCCACCTCATGGTATGAAGCTGTAAATAATTCATCCGGGAATATGGAGATACTAGCCTAATCGTTTCTGTCTGCTGTCATGGCAATGTATAAAGTAAATTCATCCCATCAATTACCTAATAAAACACGTTACATATTTGGGTGTGTTGTGTATAAAAAGAGCATGACACAAGCATTGTCACTGGTTAAATAATTTTTTTTTTATATTTATTATTATTATCTTTATTGTTTCACATAGCTTTTTGGGCATTGCTATACAAAGACATTTCAGTGATTCACCCAGCGGAACTTTCCAAAATTTCCTAATGCGTAACTAAAACCTTCAGGGCCCCGATGCAATAAACCATAAAGGGCCCCCCCGGACTGCTGGGTCCAGGGGCCCTTTCCATTAGTCCCGGGGCCCTTCCCTCCAAGCTGGTGTCCCTTACCCCTGATCTTGGGGTCCTTTACTCCTGGGCCCTTTAGGTTCACACTGCTATGACTTATCATGCGATTTGCTACATATTAAGTCACTTGACAAGTCAAACACATTCATTTCAATGAGTGCTGTATTAATCAATGCAACTCAAGTGCAGCGACCAAAAAAAAAAAAGGTTCCTGCACTACTTTTCTGTGATTTAGGTGTGATTTAAGTGGTCACAAGGAAATCAAGCAAGTCGTATGGCTTTGGGGACACAGCAGTGTTAACCGAGCCTTATAGTCCCACAGTGGGACCCTTTTATATGTTCTGCAAGGGCCCCCCCACAGTACCGGAGCACCACAGCCCAGTTGCAAGTGCGACCTTTGCAACCTTGGTAGTTCTGCCACTGTTAATTTTACTACTAGAGTCCCACAAGTCTCCACACTTGTACAAGCAATTTATGGAGAAACGGGATTACCGAGCAGTATGTATTTCGCTATGAGAGCAATCCAGGGTGGCTGAACGCATGCAACAGATGGGACCGTCAGACAATATTCAAACAGACTAAAGTTGCCTACAAACAGCAAACACGAACTGGCCACCAGTCTTTGTAACAAAAGTTCTTTATACAAACATGAAATCGGAGAACTGTAATGTTTGTGCCTACAGAGTGGGAAATGCAGGGTATTGTTGCACAGGCCTATTCCAGATAACAATAATGTAGGCCTGAAAATCCATCCTAAGTATGGGTTTCCCAATCTGATTTAAATGGCTGGATTGGACAATCATCTCTAATGTCTGTAGGCACCTTCAACATTCAGCTGTTGTACACACATCTTAATGAAAGTGTCAAAAGTCCTAATAAAAGTGTCAGATTTTATGACCTGCACTTATCATACAGACCTTGTACTCTAAAATCCAGAGATACTACACCACTCACTGTGAACTATTGTTCCTACACGTCTGCTTCTCTACATATGGATGGACCATACTAATTAGCAAATATGAAACGTCAGGTTATTTTATGAAGTGCCTTACCTTGCCCTACCTTGCCCTACCAAACCTTTACTTATTCAGAGCAAAGCAACAGTTTTGCTTACTCTATTCCATCCCCAGCACTAAATACAGTACTGACATTTCCTTCGCTCCCATGCCACTTTCTCAAATGCTGGGAACTGAAAGAATTACCTGGTATTGCCAGGCACGTGTAATTCTCACACATACCAGCCCTTGACCAATCAGCGCTGTCACATGGGAGTGCATAGCGCTGTTTGAGCGATGACTCGCAACGGCATTGTGTACCTTATGTAGTGCTTTGCTTCCACTCCTGGCAGCAGAACAGAGTTACAGGAGAGAGAAAAAGAAAATGAGAATAAGTCGTCTATAGAGGTCTGCATTAAAGTGAACGTGTTGATGTCGCCCTGCATGATTCACTTTAAGCCCCTACTCATTTTACAGGAATTTGCTTTAGCTTTCCTGCAACAACATGCATATGATTTGAGTAGATATCATTGTTGCTACCCAGTGTCAGAAAACACAATACAGGCATACCCCACTTTTAAGTACACAATGGGGTTTATCTACTAAAGCTGGAAAGTGCAAAATCAGGCTCACTTCTGCATAGAAACCAATGAGCTTCTAACCCCAGCTTGTTCGATTAAGCTTTGGTAATAAAACCTGGAATCTCATTGGTTTCTATGCAGAATGAGCCCGATTTTGCACTTTCCAGCTTTAGTAAATAAACCCCATTGTGTACTTAAAAGTGAGGTATGCCTGTACATATAATTGCCCCATGTGGTCACTGTGGGCCTTAAAGAGTATGTTACTCTGATATAAGTATGTTGTACCATGTACTTGTGTTAAAAAGTATCCTCTTCTCTTCTTTTTTTCTTGCGTGAAATACCTGGTGATCCTGCCAGTTCTCCTGCTTTCCTAATTCAAACTGACCACGCTAGGTATAAAAACATATCCTTCTCAGCGTGGTCTGTTTTCTGACTGTGCTGGGAGAACAGCCTGTCTGTCCTTCAATGGCCCCCCTGCACAGCTACTTACTGGAAAAATCAGTGTATTAATTGCTACCTACGGGGATGCACATACCCATGCATCAAATCCTAGGGGACATTGGCTACATATGTTGAGACTTTTTTGAATAAACACATTCTTGTGCATGTGTTTGTTTTACTTATAGTGAGAGGTGGAGTACAAAATCCCCAAGTAACCTCCAA
This sequence comes from Lithobates clamitans, assembly GCA_037952925.1. Classification (NCBI taxonomy): domain Eukaryota; kingdom Metazoa; phylum Chordata; class Amphibia; order Anura; family Ranidae; genus Lithobates; species Lithobates clamitans. Next base: position 5,174,630 of record JBBGZY010000787.1, on the reverse strand, counting down.
ATTCATGGGTGAGCAACGCTCAAGCAAATTACTATATTACAGAGGGTGAGAAGTTATAAGAGCACTAGAACCCTGTAACGTAGCCATTTGCCACGTGCTGACTGCTGCGCTCATTTTTAGCTTTATTATTTAATAGCACCCCTGACGAAGCTCTGTGTAAGTGAAACATGTAGGGTCTTTTTTTGCTTTTGGTGCACTATTTTTCACAATGGGCTCACATGGGTTTGTTGGGGCGAGGTTCTAAATATCTTTTGATTACCTCCTTTTTGTTTGAATACCGGAGGTGTTTTTGATCAGTAACAGGACCATTAATATACCTTTTTCTTTTTGAGGAGGCTAGTATGTACTTCTGTGTGAGGTCCAGACTAAATAGGAGCGTCATATTGGTATGAAGCACGTTTTGTCCCTGAAGAAAGAATGTGTGGATGTTACAGGGATCTAGTGCTCTTTTGACTTCTTAGCCTCTGTAATATAGTCATTTTCTTGAGATTTGCTCACCCATGAGTTTGGAGGTTACTTGGGAATTGTGTACCCCACCTCTCCCTATAAGTAAAAAAAACACATACACAAGAATTACTTCAATAACTAAAGTCCTAATCAGGGGCGTCGCTAGGGGGTGGCTTTTGGGGCTATAGCCCCGAATCTGGGGCCAATAGCCCCGAGTCTCTGCAGGGGTCCTTAAGGGGAGAGGAGGCTCTCTGGGGACCCTTATGTAAGTGGGGGGGCTCTCTGGGGACCCTGATGCAAGGGAGAGGCTCTCTGGGGACCCTGATTTTAAGGGGGAGGCTCTCTAGCGACCTAGATTTAAGGGGGAGGCTCTCTGGGGACCCTAATGTAAGGGGGGCTCTCTGAGAACCCTGATGTAAGGGGGGGGCACTCTGGGTACCCTGATGAAAGGGGGAGGCTCTATGAGGACTCTGATGTAAGGAGGAGGCTCTCTGGGGACCCTGATGAAAGGGGGCTCTCTGGGGACCCTGATGTAAGTGGGGGGCTCTCTGGGGATATACACACACACGTATATTACTGTATATACATGTGTATGCCCGCCCAAGCGTATGACTTTCTTTATTACGCTGCTATGGGCTCTAGCCCCAGATCTTTTGTTGACCTAGCAACGCCTCTGGTCCTAATATATTTAGGCGTTTTCCCCTAGGCTTTGATGTGTGGGTATGTGCATCCCTGTGGGTCTTTTGATCACCTATAAAGAAAGAAAAAAAAGGGTTTTTTTTATTTCTTTTTATGTGTTTACACAAATGTTTTGCCTTTTATTTTGATTTGAAACTGAATTGGTTGTTTTACACAGTGGGTGGGCCTTAACACCAAGAGGCCGCATATATGTGTCCCTATGTAAACATCTTTACACCCTGCGTGCTCCCAACACAAATACCGGTGGGTACTGGAAAGCTCCCGATGCAAAATTGCGGTTGGGAGCTTTCTGATCATGTGCCCGATGTGGTCACGTGATGAGGATGCCCGCCTCCACCTCCCGACATTTAGAACCTTTCAAAGGGCCGGAAGGCGGTGGCGGGAAGGGGTTAAGAATATAGGTTTCTAAAAGTGGAACTTACTCTGCTGTCATGGCAATCTATAAAGTACCGGTAAATTCATCCCATCAATTACCTAATAAAACACGTTACATATTTGGGTGCATCGTGTATAAAAAGAGCATGACACAAGCATTGTCACTGGTTAAAATGAGGGTTTTTTATATTTATTATTATTTTTATTGTTTCATATAGCTTGTTGCGCATTGCTATACAAAGGCATTCTGATCATAAAGGTACAAAATACTATGTTTTTCAAAACATAATTATGATGCCATGAGCAAAGTTTAGAACCAATGAAAGAGCAATGGGGGTTATTTACGAAAGGCAAATCCACTTTGTACTGAATGTGCACTCGGAAGTGCAGTCGCTTTAAATCCAAGGGGTAGATCTGAAATGAGGGGAAGCTCTGCTGATTTTATCATCCAATCATGTGCAAGTTAAAATGCTGTTTTTTTTTCCTTGCATGTCCCCCTCAGATCTACAGCGACTGCACTTCCAAGTGCATTCAATGCAAAGTGGATTTTCCTTTAGTAAATAACCCCCATTGTGTTAATAGGCTACAACGTGCAATGGAAATGCTTGGCATTGCTTACACAAATTTTCATGATCGTTAGAAAATCTCAGAGACTGATGAGCAATTCTTCCCTGTTAATTGATAGAAATAGCAGACACACATCAGAGTTTAAAATGCTGCCAAATTCAGGAATAGCAAATTAGAGTCGATTCCGATATCCTTTTCATGAGAAAATCTCCCGTCTCATTATTAATGAGAGATCTGCTTTCCAAGTTGGGCCTCCAACTGGCTCTATCTATCCTGCGCCTGAGATACAAAGGAGAAAACTGTTTAAATCAGAATGTAACAATAAGACAGATGATTAGTAAGTCCAAACCATATCTCACACGTATAGCAGTTTGCAGGAAAATGATAGCCATTCACAATGTAAAACACAAAGGGAAGCAAATGCCACCCTTGCTGTGTTGGAGCGTGTAGTGTGCTATGAGAAATGGTGCTGTCATATGAGTGAGTAGAATCAAACCCTGCGTAATGCCACTGGGATTTCCACAACACAAGACTTCCCTGTCGATAAGCACTGGCAATAATCTTCAGGGCTGTGCAGCCATGGTGCAAACATCCAGCTAACAATACGGAGGAACTGAAGGTTAACAAAAGCTAAAATTAGAAACATACATCATCCTGAACTTCAAATTTGCCCGTTCAGACAAAAATGCCAACTGTTCTTATACAGGGAATTTATTATTAACACGCCATAGCACTGGATTACCATATGTTTAAACATTGAAATACTTAGACATGCAGGTCTTTACAGTAACTAATGGCCAAGTGGAATTAATTCATTGTAGAGTAAAATAAAATACGTTTTTATGCTTAAAGTGTATGTAAAGTAATAAACGTCTCTTATTTGCTCCATATCGGTCTGTTAAATCAACCATTTTTTTTAATATCAATTCAAATAAATAAAAAGAAATCTTGTGAGCTGATCAGCTTTCTGTGCTCTCTGCTTCTGGACTGTTATCAGTTAGTATTGTTTCCTGCTATCTCTGTGCACTACAAAACATGTTCCCTTGTTATGGAGAAGAGAGTGAAGTGTTCATAGCTCCCAATTGTCCCTGATTTCGAGGGACTGTCCCTGATTTGGATCAATGTCCCTCTGTCCCTCATTCCTCCTCATTTTGGTCTGATCTACAGGCATACCCCGCTTTTAAGTACACAATGGGGTTTATTTACTAAAGCTGGAAAGTGAAAAATCAGGCTCACTTCTGAATAGAAACCAATGAGATTTCAGGTTTTATTATCAAAGCTCAATTGAACAAGCTGGGGTTAGAAGCTCATTGGTTTCTATGCAGAGGTGAGCCTGATTTTGCACTTTCCAGCTTTAGTAAATAAACCCCATTGTGTACTTAAAAGTGGGGTTTGCCTGTATATAGATCTATTTATCTATGAAAAAGTGTTTTTCAGCTCTAAACCTTTCCTCTAATTTCTAAATTGCTGCATTTGTAAATTCCAAAAGCCAATATAAAGGAAGAGTAGTGGTGAAAAAGCACTTTTGGGTTGAACCAATCTTTTATCCCTTTCATGACTAATGCTGCGTGCACACGGGCGGACTTTTCGACCGGACTGGTCCGACAGACTTTCGACGGACTTTTGACGGACTTCCGACGGACTTTTTAACGACCGGACTTGCCTACACACGATCACACCAAAGTCCGACGGATTCGTACGTGATGACGTACACAGGACTAAAATAAGGAAGTTGATAGCCAGTAGCTGCCCTAGCGTTGGTTTTTGTCCGTCGGACTAGCACACAGACGAGCGGATTTCTGGGTCTAGCGGAGTTACGACGTAAAGATTTGAAGCATGTTCCAAATCTAAAGTCCTTCAGATTTGTGACTGGAAAAGTCAGCTGAAGGTCCAGGGAAGCCCACACACGATCGGATTGTCTGCCGGATTTGGTCCGTCAGCGTCTGTCGGACCAGTCCGGTTGAAAAGTCCGACCGTGTGTACGCTGCATAAGCCTATTTTTGACATTTGGTGTTTAAATCCGTATTTTTTGCTAGAAAATTACTTAGAGCCCCCAAACATTATATATATATATTTTTTAGCAGAGAATCTAGAGAATAAAATGGCGATCATTGCAAGATTTTATGTCACACAGTATTTGTGCAGCGGTGTTTTAAACGCAACTTTTTGGGAAAAGGGACATTTTCATGAATTTTAAAAAAACGAAACAGTAAAGTTAGACCAATTGTTTTGTATAATGTGAAAGATGATGTTACGCCGAGTAAATAGATACCAAACATGTCATGCTTTATAATGGAACGCAATCATGGAATGGCGACAAACTATGGTACCTAAATATCTCCATAGGCGAATTTTAAATCTTTTTTATGGTTACCAGGTTAGAGTTACAGAGGAGGTCTAGTGCTAGAATTTTTGCTCTCACTCTGACGATCGCGGCAATACCTCACATATGTGATTTGAACACCGTTTACATATGCGGGCGCAAATTCCGTATGCCTTTTCTTTGCTGCGCGAGCTCGCTGCGATGGAGGCGCTTTAAAAAAATGTTTTTCTTATTTATTTTATTTATTTTAATATTAATAAATTGTTTTTAAAAAAATAAAAATTTTTGATCACTTTTATTGCTGTCACAAGGAATGTAAACATCCCTTGTGACAGTAATAGGTGGTGACAGGTGTTCTTTATGATGGGATCGGGGGTCTAAAAGATATCTTTTTTAAACCGGCGCCATGGGCAGCCGAGTAAACGGGAAGTGACGTCATGACGTCGCTTCCGTGTTTACAATTAGGAGGCTGGAACTAAGCTGCTTACGGCTTCATTCCAGTCTGTCTCTAGTCGCTGGAGGCGGCGGCTTGGTGATCGGGCCTCCCGGTGGATCGGGAGGCTTGGTAAGAGCGGCGGGAGGGTAACAGCTTTTAGCCGCATCGGTTGTTATCGCTGGAAAGTCGATCGCTGGCTCTAAAAAACAGTACCGGGATGATGCCTGCAGCTGCAGGCATCATCCTGGTATAACCCCCGAAAGCCGAGTACGCACATCTGCGTACGCTCGGCGGCCAGGGGTTATTTTTTGTACAATTCTCCTTTAAGGGGGCGTTACAAGGGGTGTGTCCTATGCCTGTATACTTTTGCTGAGAGGTGTCCCTCATTCCCATCCCTAAAAGTTGGGAGGTATGAGTGTTATGTAGTCCTCACTCCCTGTCCTAGGGTGACAATGCTAATCAGTGCTCTCATAGTAAATAAGTTAATGGCAAGATTACCAAATTTAAATAAAAGTAAAAAAAAAGAGAACTAAGGCTAAATTTACACTTGCGACAGCCCTTGCCACCTGCAGTGGATAGCGTTTCAGAAGCATTTGATAGACAGTGAAGGGTTGATATGTCATCTTGTCACTGCCTGTTTTGAACCTGTACAGGCTCGTCATTACGCGGTTGCAGGGTGGTTGCGGCACAACCCCACTCACCTAAATAAATGTCAAACAGGTTAGGGGTGGTGTACAACCCTGTTTGGCTACCTTTGCAGCTTAGGGCCTCATGCACACTGCAGCTGTCAAATGCCTGTTTTACAGGCATTTGACTTTTTTTTTTTTCTGCCCCTAAACGCCCCTCTATGTTAACCTATGTCTCTATACACACATAGGCATTTAGAGGAGTTTAACCACATGCCGACCAGCGCACGACGATGTACGTCGGCACAATGGCTCGGCTGGGCAAATGGGCGTCATCGGGAGCAGCGATCGATGTCATGTCAGTGGTAGCTCATCCCCCCCACAGTTAGAATCACTCCCTAGGACACACTTAAGCCCTTATTCGCCCCCTAGTGTTTAACCCCTTCCCTGCCAGTGTCATTTACACAGTAATCAGTGCATTTCTATAGCGCTGATCGCTGTATAAATGACAATGGTCCCAAAATAGTGTCAAAAGTGTCCGCCATAATGTCGCAGTGACGATAAAAATCTCAGATTGCCGCCATTACTAATAAAAATAAAAATGAACAATAAAAATGCCATTAATCTATTTTATAGATGCAGAAGAATACATATCGGCCTAAACTGAGAAAGAAATTAGTTTTTTTAGATATTTTTTGGGGATATTTATTATAGCAAAAATTAAAAAATATTGTTTTTTTTTTTTTCAAAATTGTCGCTTTTTTTTGTTTATAGCGCAAAAAATTAAAACCGCAGAGGTGATCAAATACCACCAAAAGAAAGCTCTATTTGCGGGGAAAAAAAGGACGTCAATTTTGTTTGGGTGCAACGTCGCATGACCACGTAATTGTCAGTTAAAGCAATGCAGTGCCGAATCGCAAAAAGTGCTCTGGTTAGGAAGGGGGTAAATCCTCCTGGAGTTGAAGTGGTTAAAGGCTGGGGCGATTTAGGGGCAGAAGTTTGAACGCACCAAGATCACTTTCAGGAGAGGAGCTTTTGGGCAGAAAAAATGCCCAATGCATCTAAATGCATGTAAACGCGTCTAAATGCGCCTAAGCGCTAGGCACGTTTAGCACTTTTTTTCATTTCAATGACCAGAATAAACTAATATTCTGATCAATGAAAAAAAAAAAGCCCAAGCACTTGACACACCTAAACGCATGAAAAAACATGGCTTAGGAGCATTTTTGAAGCTGCTTTTTAAAAGCCTCAGTGTGCATGAAGCCTAAGGAGGCAGTAGAAATGCAGCTGAACAACCTGTGTTTACCACCCCTGACCCCCCCCCCACACCTCTACCCCGGCTGCAAATGTAATTGAACCCTTGTGCAGACACCATATCTAAGAACCGTAAGCTGCAATACTGTACATTTGTGTTCTTCAGTTTAAATAGGCTTTAATGGTATCCATATCTCTTGTGTTGACTTGTGTTTTCCAGTACAATATATTCCAATCAGCTCCCAGGTTTTATTATCAAAGCTTAAAGCGGACCTTCAGTCATTTTTTTCAACTTTCCATCTATTAAATCTTCTGCCCTTGTGGTTTTAAAGTGGAGTTCCACCCATAGAAAAGTCAGCAGCTACAAAAAGTCTTAATAATCGGACACTCACCTGTCCCATGGTCCAGCGATGTGGGCGAATGAAGCCCCGCTCCTCTCCTCGACACTGGCATTGTGACGTTGTGACTGTGGGCGCCCAGTCACAGCCAGGTACGCACTGAGCGTGTGCAAGCCACACTGTGCAGTGTGATTGGCTGGGCAATTTTTCTGGGACCTGTGACGTGTCCCAGAAGATTGCACGGAAGGAGGGTGGAGAGGTGAACTACCTTCCAGCTCCGCGGAGCCCTGGGAAGAAGTGGGAGCTGGATGCCCCTAAAAAGAGGTATCCACTCCCCCCCAAAAAAATGACATGCCAAATGTGGCATGTCAGGGGGTTACATGCACCTAAAGGGAAAGTAGCATTTTTGGGTGGAACTCCGCTTTAACTTTTTATAGTAAAACATTTTTTTCTGCCAGAAAATACCTTATACAGCCCAAGTCCTTTTTCTTGTCTGGTAAAAAGCCTAGACATATGAGATCATGCACATCTCTCTCTCACTCTTGTGAGAGTTTGACAATAAGGGAGGGGGGGTGAGTCATAAGAGGGCCAATGAGAGCTGCCGAGCTGGAGGTGTGTGTCTGTGTAAATCCAGGAAGTGAACAGGCAGCAGCTTCAGCTGCCCACAGTTAAAATGGATGACGCCAGACTCAGTGGAGGGAGATTTCTGAAGCATATTTGGCAAGAACAGAATCACAGTATATATAAAATAATATGCAAAGTGGTTGGAGGGAAGCTTCAGAATGGCAAAGATGTTTTAATTACAAATGATGTGAGCAGACTGCAGTTGCTCTTTAATTGAACAAGCTGAAGTTAGAAGCTGATTGCCTACCATACACAGCTCCACCAGATTTTTCCCTCTCCAGTTTTAGATAATGCCCTGGCATATACTGGGGAAGTTGTCATATCTACTGTCTCTTTTTGGAAGTCAGGAAGACTGTTTAGGATGACTTTGTTATAAATCGTACAGGAGAGGTAGCAAATGACTAAAGCCGGCCATACATAAATCAGAATTTGGCCGGTTCGGCAGGACTGGCTGCATTTTGATTCATGTATGGGCAGGCTGATTGATCCATCGACTGACTTGGGTACAAGCAGCCTGTCAGATTTCTTACATGCAATCACGCCCAGCAGGTGAAGCCACTAGCAGTAATCTTTGGGTTTTGCCGACCGGTAAGGCTCCCCGCTGACAAAACATAATAGCACTGCGGGAGGGATTCCCCCATCAATATTGACTGAGCTGATAGGGGAATCAAGTGATTTTCTTTCCTTCCACCACCTCTATGGGCTGCCTAATGCATACTGTTCTAGTCCATTACTGTGCTGGCTCAAACAGGAAAGAGAACCTTTCTTTGTTCATATATATTCATTTTCCAGCTATATTGTATTTCTGCCACAGTGCTGATGTGCGATATAATCAATATTTGAGAATTGCCGCAGAATACGTTTTCAACAGAAAATCCTTACAGGCTGCCAAATACTCTAAAATTGGGATCCGCCAATTATTTGTTTTTTATCTAGATAGTTTCTATTAATACCCAAACCAGGAACCGAAAATAGATATTTAAAATAAATGAAATTTCTTGTTGGCCACGTTCCACAGACATCTGCCTTAAGCAATTCTCTCAGAGTCTGCACTAAGAGTTGCCAACTTAACTGATACAAGTTTATCGCTCATGCAGACAATATGTCAAATTTCACTTCGAAGAAAAGTAAAACAGACTGGCTTTTAAATAGAAAAGCTTTTTATAACCGGATTCGGTGGATAAGTCAGTCGCCAGAGGCAGCTGACAGGTGGAAGCAATGAGCCCTGCTAAAATATCCTTCAACTTGGAAACTGCAGTACCAACACAAGCTGATTTCATGCATTGTAATCCTGCAGAAGGATGCATAACTCTGCATTGACAATAAGCATAAACACACTGCCGGTGCACCGCCATCATTATAATGAAGAGGGTGAAAATGCAGACACATCAGATGAGGCATTGTACCCAGAGGAAAACTAACAGCCACGTTCATATCAACGGCTCCACTAGCTAACTGCTAGTCAGGATTACAGCATTTCTAGAATACTAATTTATTCTGTCAAAAAAAAAAAGATGTACAAGGCACCAGTCACATATAAACCAAACATAAATACACTTTCCTATATTTTATAGGGCACATATCATAGAGTGTAATGATATAAGTGAACACAGTGTGGAGAGGTTTACCAGTTAGTAATCCCCAAAGTCCTAAGGCTCAGACAGGAAAGAATTAAATGTACCAAGTAGTATAAGAATACCTTTTATAAATCATAAAGAAACAGAGTAGTATTGATGTAGTTCATCATATTTTGTCCCACGCAGAGGAATTTCAGTAGAAAAATAAAACTGTTCATGGATGTGTAAATGGGAAAGAGCTTTCAACCTCTCAGCCTCCCCTAATATATGGCACCTGTGCCAACCTACGGTTTCCCAGATGCCTTACCCATTGGGAAACAACCCAAAAGCTGCTACATTTCTGGTACTACACTCCAGAAAAATTATGCAAAATCTTCCCGTCTTCCCCCTCCACTTGCTGGAGGGTGTGGAAATCTAGGATCTTCCTCACACATATGGTGGAGTTGTCCTGCAATCTCAAGATTTTGGAAAGATGTACATGCTTTGCTTGAGTCAATCACCGGAATAACTTGTGCGCTCGCACCACAGTTATGCCCTGTACACACGGTCGGACATTGATCGGACATTGCGACAACAAAATCCATGGATTTTTTCCGACGGATGTTGGCTCAAACTTGTCTTGCATACACACGGTCACACAAAGTTGTCGGAAAATCCGATCGTTCTGAACGGGGTGACGTAAAACACGTACGTTGGGACTATAAATGGGGTAGTAGCCAATAGCTTTTGTTTCTTAATTTATTCTGAGCATGCGTGGCACTTTGTGCGTCGGATTTGTGTACACACGATCGGAATTTCCGACAACGGATTTTGTTGTCGGAAAATTTTATAGCAAGTTCTCAAACTTTGTGTGTCGGAAATTCCGATGGAAAATGTGTGATGGAGCCTACACACGGTCGGAATTTCCGACAACAAGGTCCTATCACACATTTTCCGTCTGAAAATCCGACCGTGTGTACAGGGCATTAGCCTTGCTGGGAGTAGGGCTCGAGGACTGGCCACATCATCTCCATTCAATTGTCATCCACATCTTTATAGCAGCCCGGCTTTCCATTGCTCGGAAATGGAAATCTGCCATCCCTCCGAATATAACCCAATTGATAACAATATTAAACCAGCACTTCCAATTGGAGTACATGTCTGCTCGGGATGTGTAAATTGGAAAGAGCTTTCAACTTCTCAGCCTCCCCTAATATATGGCACCAAACATCCTGTGCTATGGTTTTCCAAATGCCTTACCCATTGGGAAACAACCTAAAAGCTGCTACATTTCTGGTACTACACTCCAGAAAAATTATGCAAAATCTTCCCGTCTTCCCCCTCCACTTGCTGGAGGGCTTGTGGAAATCTAGGATCTTCCTCACACATATGGTGGAGTTGTCCTGCAATCTCAAGATTTTGGCAAGATGTACATGCTTTGCTTGGGTCAATCACCGGAATAACTTGTGAGCTTGCACCACAGTTAGCCTTGCTGGGAGTAGGGCTTGAGGACTGGTCACATCATCTCCATTCAATTGTCACCCAAATCTTTATAGCAGCCTGGCTTTCCATTGCTCTGAAGTGGAAATCTGCCATCCCTCCGAATGTAACCCAATTGATAATAATATTAAACCAGCACTTCCAATTGGAGTACATGTTTGCCAGGGATGTGTAAATGGGAAAGAGCTTTCAACTTCTCAGCCTCCCCTAATATATGGCAACAAGCATCCTGTGCTATGGTTTTCCAAATGCCTTACCCATTGGGAAACAACCCAAAAGCTGCTACATTTCTGGTACAACACTCCAGAAAAATTATGCAAAATCTTCCCGTCTTCCCCCTCCACTTGCTGGAGGGCTTGTGGAAATCTAGGATCCTCCTCACACATATGGTGGAGTTGTCCTGCAAGCTCAAGATTTTGGTAAGATGTACATGCTTTGCTTGGGTCAATCACCAGATTAACTTGTGAGCTTGCACCACAGTTAGCCTTGTTGGTAGTAGGGCTTGAGGACTGGCCACATCATCTCCATTCAATTGTCACCCACATCTTTATAGCAGCCCGGCTTTCCATTGCTCAGAAGTGGAAATCTGCCATCCCTCCGAATATAACCCAATTGACAACTATATTAAAACAGCACTTCTAATTGGAGTACATGTTTGCCAGGGCCCATCTCACTATGACCTAATTACTTAAAAGGTGGGAGACCTGGATATCCGATACTAGAAGCACCCCACTCACTTAGAGAAATTTTCTAATCTCTGAATTTTATGTATAATCAAGAGAAAATTGAGTACTGTCCGTGATACTTTTTTTATTTGCACTAACATAAAATTTTTCAGGACAAGCTTTCGGGGTATGTCCCCTTCTTCAAGGTCCAAGCAGTACTGCAAATAAAAAAAGTATCATGGACAGTACTCAATTTTCTCTGTCACAATTGCACTAATACGGCTGCAATCAAATCAAGTATGTATAATCAAGAAAGGTCCACAAGCTTGATCCCCATACCCCAGAACTGACAAATGCGAGAACATCACTAGACAGCCTATTTGTTCCTTTTCTCCATAGCCCGCAGTTATGGCTTTTAGCCACGCTCCATCTGTTGCTAATATACCAAATCTATTCTGCACTTACAGAATCTAATGCAATATCTTCATATTTTGTCTACAGTGTTTGTTATGCTTCTGTTAACCCTGTATACTTTTGAAATCGATGTTTCTACACTTGTAAACTGCAATATCTTAATAAAAATTACAAGTTAAAATAAGAAAAATAACAATGTGATAATCTTTTCAGTGAACTGGAATTCTGCTATAGCTGTCGTGCAATATGACTAAAGCTGGCCATAGATGGTTTGGATCTCAGCCAGTTTAGCAGGGACCGGTAGAGATGCGAACCATGTAGGAGTAGGCTGAACGTACCCAAGTTGATCGATCAATTAACTTGGGTACAACCAGCCTGTCAGATTTTACATGTGATTATTTCTAGCAGCTTTTATAGCCACTATCAGTATCCACTGATACTGCAGGGACGGCTTCAACATCCCATTCCCCCCAGCGCTGACAGAACACAATGTTTTTTTTTTACCAAAGGCAAATCCACTTTGCACTGCAAGTGCACTTGGAAGTGCAGTCACTGTAGATCTGAGGGGGACATGCAAGGAAAATAAAAAACAGCATTTTTGCTTGTACATGATTGGATTATAAAATCAGCAGAGCTTCCCCTCATTTCAGATCTTCCCCTCAGATCTAAAGTGACTGAACTTCCAAGTGCACTTGTAGTGCAAATTGGATTTGCCTTTAATAAATAACCCACAATGGCTCTACAGGAGGGATTCCCCCATCGAAACTGACTGTGATTAACACATATGCACACATTTTTTTTTGCCGAAAAGCCTTTAAATGCCCCTTTGATAATCATGTTTCAGAGTTGTATTTTTGGGGTACATTCTTAGTGCCTACATGACACACATACAGTATATAGTGCTATAGAAACCCTCAACATGCCTGTCCCTACTAAATGCACAAGCAAAAAGAATGCACAAAGCATTTACTATCCAACAATATAATAGAAGTGCCATTATGAACCTAATATAACAATGATGCTATCTAAACAGGACCACTTGGAGGCTTGGGTTGGAGCAGTGGCAGCTGGTGGTTACTTTTTTTTGGGGGGGGGGTGGCACAACCAATGCTACCCCCCAGCGGGAGACACAGGCAGTGGCAATAACCCCCGCGGCAGCAGCACAGCAGCAACAACCCCCCCGTGGGAGACACAGGCAGCAGCGATCACCTTACCTGGTGGAGGCATGGAGGAGACACAGAGACAGGGAGAAGGAAGAGACGGCCGCTCCAGTGAGGGCACAGATATTCTCCTTCCGGCCGATTGGAACTCAGAAGTGTGTCTTGAGATACCATTGGTCAGGGAGTCATAAGACTCCCTGGCCAATATGGGTTTCCTGATTGGCCGGGGGGAGAATGTGGCAGAATAGCGAATATTCATCCGCTGGTGTCACACAACTGGGTGGGATCAGGGCGCACTCGCTGCGCCCTAAACCCACCCTATTTTGAAGCCTATTAGAGCCTCTGGCTCTAATCAGTTGCTTCAAAAGACACATCCCACCTATCCCCACAATTGTAATTCATGCGCCTAGCATCCTGAAAGAGGCCGCGCACATGGATAAGGAGGGCGGCGGCAGTGTTAGGGGGGACGGCGCCCATGCGCCCACAATGCACAGCCGCCACTGGGTTGGAGCCTGGACCTCATAAAAGACATGTTGGTTGCTGTGGTGGCACTTAGACCCCTAAACATAAGGTTGCTGCCTCCTGTTTCTTCTGAATCGACATGCATTTTGATGTTTAATCAATCTGCAAAATATTATCTCAGCATAACCTTGAAAGTCAAAGAACATGTACACTCTAGTATGGAAGCCTACTGATTTTGTTTAGCATTTATATTTTGCAGGTTCCTACTGTGATACTTGGCAAAAGCATACAAATATAACGGCCATATTCCTCTACAGTTTTCTTTAATATCACCATATTAATCACCTCAGGGCTATAGCTAATTTAAATTGTCCCATCAGAATTACTGAAATATGGATGGCAAGCACTGATGAGCAAATATCAGCCAAAGAAACTCAAGAGATTGATATGTCTTTTTTTTTTTTTTTCCTTAAGGTAATTTGCCAACTACTGTTAAATGGTTTCTTTAATTAGGTTCATCGTTAGGGGAAACATCTTTTACACTTTTCAGGGAAGAAGGCTGCTCAAGAACAGATAGTAGTCACTAACTAATTATCTTAATTTTTTTAGCAGGGATATGAAATAATTTAGTAAGCAATAAGAAATGGCGCCACACATATTTTGCTGGTAAATAAACTGGTGGGCTGACATTAAAAATCTTTACACCACCAGTTTATATTTAGAATGTATCTCGCTAGTGTACCTTCGCTAACAAAGCTGCTGTATATATTAGGAAATTTAGAGTCCCCAAACCACCATCTTCTCCTCCAGAGCTAGCCATGCCATTATTTTTTTCCTTGCATGTGATTAGGTATTCTTTGCAAAGTGAAACTTTACCTCATTTACTACGCTCTGGAGCAAGTGTACTTGCAATGCACCGTTTATCTACTTTTACTAAATCAACCTCTATATCTTTAAAGTGGAGTTCCACCCACTTTTACAACTCTTCAGCATCCCTCACTAAACTGTGCACTGTAAACAAATTGGATATTTTTTTTTTCTCAGCACCTACTGTATATCTGCTGTATTCATTTTTCACTTCCTCCTCCCTGGCCGCGGCCCATCGCATCATTTCCTGCTTGCAATGCCTTCTGGGAAGGGGCGGCAACTTCCTCTGAAACTGCAGTTGCTATGGAAACTACACTGCTTGTGCTGCACTGAGCATGTGCGAGATCTGCAAGGATGAGATCCAGGAAGAAATACAGTCTGGCTTTAGATGCCCACACTTAAGATGGCCACGGCCTGCTGTAAGTTTATAAAATAACAAACTACTGCTATAAACTAACAAAACAGACCTTAGTTTACAGACTAACTTTACTAGAATACATTAAGCTTGTGTATTATAGGGGTATTTTTATTTAAAAAGTATAATTTCGGCCGGAACACCACTTTAAGAAATGAAGGGGGGATTGGGACTTTAAATGAAGCACAATAAAGTGCCTCCATCCCTGGTTTGGGTTAAGAATAAAGGGAAGTTGGGACTTTAAATGAAGCAATTGGATAGTGGAGGTGAAAAACAATAAAAAACAATATAAAATTGTTTAATAGGTAACATAGATATAAAGACATTAAAACAATTATTAATTATTAATGTTCACAAGGCATGAACATGATGGATAAATGAGTACATACATAACAACACATGATCATAATATAAATATATACAGTGGCATGGCATACAAATGCCAACCGCAACATGCCCGATACTGACATCTGTGCTCACATGGTATATGTACATTTACTGAATAGTATGCTAGCAGCATCATCAAGCATGGTAGGTAGTAGGTAAGTATCATTCCATATGTGACTGCGCCACAGCTACACCTCATATGGAATGATACTTACCCACTACCTACCATGCTTGATGATGCTGCTAACATACATAGTACAGATGTCAGTATCGGGCATGTTGCCGTTGGCATGTGTATGCCATGCCACTGTATATATTTATATTATGATCATGTGTTGTTATGTATGTACTCATTTATCCATCATGTTCATGCTTTGTGCACACTTTATGTGTATATATATATATATATATATATATATATATATATATATATATGAAATTAATAATAATTTTTTAATGTCTTTAAATCTATGTTACCTATTAAACAATTTTAGATTGATTTTCACCTCCACTATCCAATTGCTTAATTTAAAGTCCCAACCTCCCTTTATTCTTAATCTATAGCAGGGATATGCAATTAGCAGACCTCCAGCTGTTGCAGAACTACAAATCCCATGAGGCATAGCAAGACTCTGACAGCCACAAGCATGACACCCAGAGGCAGAGGCATGATGGGACTTGTAGTTTTGCAACAGCTGGAGGTCCGCTAATTGTAGATCCCTGACCTATATCTTTAAGGCACTAATGGAGACCCAAGTTATTAGGAATTCTTTTGTACTCCTTTCCAGTTTATTTATTTTCATTACTTTTCTTCTTGAGTCGTCTAAATTCACAGGCTATTTTGCAGTGCAGGTAAGAAAAAAATATTTGTGTTTTCTATAAGGAATGACAGATTAAACCAACAAATTCATTGATTAGAACATATGCTTTATTGATTGGAATAATTGACTCCACTGACCCTCTTTTCAATTTGTCATTATCCTATTGACCAATGTGATTTTCCCATCCATGACCATTTTGTTATATTAATATTTACTAATATTATTACTTTGATTAAAATCAGAATACCAGTAAGGAGTCATTTATGTAGAAATCCACTTAATTACTATGGATTCACAAGCTCTGCTGGAAGAACGATTGCAGTTACTACACCCTAATGCTGAACACAACTCAATAAAGTTCAGATTGGCCTGTTGTCTGTGGAGGGAAGGTGACAAGACACGTTTATTAATCTTCCATATGCTAGACATGAAAGAGCAGGATAATAATAATCACAATCACTTTCCTGTCACTTCACTCATCAATACTACTTCTGAGATCTACTGTCCCCATAAACATCAGTGGCAGGGGAATCAATAGGTAAAGTGGAAAATAATCCTGGTGTCAAGCCTTGCCTACTATTACCAGTTGTATATTCTAGTGAGAGCTGAAATGTGAGCGTGCGGTGTGGCAAGCAACATTTTAAAGAGAAGGAGATGACAGCGAGCATTTGATATAATCCTCCTGAGGGACCCAATCTCTGTAAGGCAGGGGGTCAACAAAATGTGGTTCTTGTGGGTGTAGATGTTGGTGTGTACAAAGGAGGAATAAGCTGGGGACATAGGAGGAAAAGAGTGATGTGGAGACAGAGCATGGTATCAAGCACAGTGTGTATTAATTGAATAGCAAGCACGGAGTGTATGAACATATAGAAGCACTTAAATAAGAGAACTTTGCATGCAGAACTTTTTTGCATCTTTTGCAATTTGTGAATTTTGGGAAGAGACACAGGAGATTAGCATAATTATTATTTTTTTTTTATTGGACTTACAGCTTTTTGCACAAAGCACTGGACACTTTTATGAATGGTATATACCTTATTTATTGGCGTATAACAGGCAATTTTTCCCCTTAAAATCAGGGGGAAATTGTGGGTGCGCGGTATACACTGATCCCTGCTGTCTCTGAGGGAAGAGGAGCGAACGCCGCTGAAATACATAGAGCCGCGATCTCCTGTGTACCCGGTGCTCCGTCACTCACAGCCACGCCTCCTGGCCCCGCATTGGACCACTGCTCTGTCTATCATATGAGCAGGGCCAGGAGGCATGGCTGTGAGTGATGGAGTGTCGGTTAAACAGGAGATCACAGCTCTGTGTAATTCAGCGGCGCTCCTCCTCTTCCCTCGGAGACAGCAGTGATAATTCAACATTGGCGAGGCTGCAATGATGGGAAAGGTGAGGCTGCAGATGGGCACTGAACAGGCTGCATTGTTGGTCAATTTATAGGCAGCAGATGGGCACTGAGCAGGGTGCATTGTTGGTCAATTTATAGGCTGCAGATGGGCACTGAACAGGCTGCATTGTTGGTCAATTTATAGGCAGCAGATGGGCACTGAGCAGGGTGCATTGATGGGCAATTTGGAGGCAGCAGATGGGCACTGAGCAGGGTGCATTGATGAGCTGTGACCCCATAGGTGTGCGCAGCCTATTGCATTAGGGTCTGCAACTCAAATGTAATAAAACATGGACAGTGTTAGTAGAGCAGGGGACTTGTCAGTAGGGCAGAGGTTGGTTTTTTTTTACAATTCTTTTTAGGAGCCCTGTTTAGGGGCTTTGGTGAACTATCAGCAGGGAAATCTGCACCACACGAGGCGATTAGGGTGTGCCCAGGCACACCCGGCACACCCCCTGCGCACGCCTATGTGTGACCCTAATTTTGCTTCAAAGTTCTTTATTTAAAATGTTTTTTTCTGTAAACTTACATCCTAAAATTGTGGTGCGTGTTATGCACCGATAAATGCGGTAATTAGTGCATAGCAATGTGGCACCTTTGTTGACTTTATGTGGTATTGTCTTCATTTATAATTACACAAAGTAGCAACATGGATTAGATACACAAATAAGAAGCATTGTATATTTTGAATACATAAAATCTATAACTGGTTAAAACGTTTGATCTAGTTGTATACATATACAATTGTCATCATAGGTAATTTATGTGTAGCGAAGAAGCGAAGATGGATGGGTCCCCTGATTCCAGATGACAATGACCCTTCTTGCAATGCTACACTCTCCGACACCGCAAGGTATTTCTTTCGAACAAAACAACATACAGAATTACAAAAGAGCAACAAGCAATAACAGAAAATAATTTTGCACAACATCGCAAAAAAATGAGAGGAGCACTTAACCTCTTCCTGATGGCCGCACACATGTATGTGGCCTCTCGGTGGGTGGGCTTTAACGTAGACAGGCTGTTTACATGCTGCCCTGTGTAAACATGAAACTGTGCTGTGCTGAGAGCATGTGCCCTGCATGCTCACAGCACAGTCACCGCTGGAGGCCAGAAAGCTCCCGATGCATACCCGCGATCGGGAGCTTTCCGATCACGTGACCACTGTGATAGCCAAACACAGTGGTCCCATGACCCAAATGCCCGCCTTTGCCTCCCGGCATCTAGAAGTTCTTAAAGGTAGCGGAAACGGGTAGAGGTTAAAGTGCCTTTGTCCCTGAATCTAGTCAGGTCCTATCTAAAAGGGTGGTACATACAGCTACTAGGTCCTTTGGTCTCTCAAAACTCCTCCCACTGGCCGGTGTACTCTTAATCATTGGGGCCCAAATTTTCTGCAAGTGGATCCTAAGATACAGGGTGTAAATACCCAAATTGTATGCCAAACAAGGCCCATCCCTTTACGACGTGGGTAAGGAAATTGTGGCCAGCAAGCCTCTCACCACCATGCAGTCTGTGAAATAGATAATGAAGTTGTGGCCTGTGGTCGCTCAATACTTTGCTGCCTGTAATTAAGCCTCCTCCCTCTCTCTGCATCAGAAACCAGTGGTGTTGGCGGGTATACAGAACCTTGTAGTGATGATCTCTCACAGAACCCGTGACACCCCTTTTCTCCAGCTCACTGGATCTCTCAAACAGATGTGCCCTCTGTACAGATGTGGCAGCCCATTCTCACTCTAACACTGCAGCAAAAATGAATAACAGGCAGCTCTCAAATTAAGCATCCAATTGTAGTCACCTCTCACATCTCACGACCCACATAAGAGCCTCAGGCTTCTTTCCTTTTCCTCCTTCTGCAACGTTTTGCCCTCTTGGGACTTGTAGTTCCATCCAGTCTTTGTCTTGATAGAGAATGGTCTCCTGGGGACTACATCCCCCATAATTCCAAGCAGCTCCCAGCAGTCTATTTTCTCTCCTAATCTGCACATCAGCCAATCATGGTGTCTTTTGCTCTCTCGGGCAGTGGGCAAGGCTTCCTTTTGGCTCATTGTGGCTGCATCATCACAGTCCCAGCAAAATGTCCTGCAGCCGTCTATTTCTCTCTCTCCTCCTCCAGGTCACTGTGATTGGGGAGAGGGAGAGAAACCTGTGTGTGGATGGCTGCAGCATTACAATGACAGCCCTGTGGCAGTGGGCATGAACACCACAGACTCAGGGCTACATAGGATAAGCATTCCTACTCCCAATAATTGATACACTACCGGAACCTTTAGGGCATATTTATAAAGCAGTCAATCTAATGCCCTGTGCATACGACTGGTTTTCCCGTCAGGATAGACTCTGAAGGTTTTTCCGACGGAGTTCCGACAGAATTCAGCTCAAGCGGTCTTGCATACACACGGTCACACCAAATTCCGACCGTCCAGAACGTGGTGACGTACAACACGTATGACAGGACTAGAAAATGGAAGTTCAATAGCCAGTAGCCAATGGCTTCCGTCTCGTACTTGCTTCAGAGCATGCGTCGTTTTTGGTCCGTCGGAACAGCATACAGACGATCGGTTTTCCCGATAGGAATTGGTTCCGGCGGAAATATTTAGAACATGTTCTCTTTCTAGGTTCGTCAGAGTTTTCGACGTAGAAAGTCAGATGAGGCATACACACGATCAGAATATATGATGAAAAGCTCCCGTCTGACTTTTTCTGTCGGACATTCCGCTCGTGTGTACACGGCATAATAGTCACCAAACATTCACTGCAGTGGAACCTTTGGTGCATGTGTTTTAAATGACAGTGAATGGTTGTTGAAAGTCACATTCCCTACTTTGTAAATATGCCCATAAAAATCCCTGACATATTTAGGGAAAATTTTGAATACTTGTCTGTTTTCACTGTCAAGCTTAAGGACTGCTATAAAATGATGGAATACGTTTTCTAGAAATCCACATTAGATTTATCATATCAGCATATTCTTTTCTTTCCTATTTCTACACTAAATAGAACTAATCCTGACTCAGCACTTCTAAGTATGCTCAAAACTTCACCAATTATGGGTTTTACTTGGAACGATTTGCAGCTGCCAGAGGAACTGTGAGAAATATTTTAGGAACTGGCCCTGTTTGTCATTTCAAAACCAAGTTCAAGTGAGCATTGATATGTCCTTGTTAAGTCAGAACAGAAGCTATATTAATCAGATGGGGAGTTTGAAGAATATTTCTATACCCTGCAAATCAATAAAACCATTTACCATGCCGTACTCCATGACCGCTCTGATTTTTATTTTCTTTGATCATCACAAAGGTTCACAAATAGGGTGGCCTAAAAAATTACTGATGTATCTATTTCTTGCTGGCAGAAAGATCTTAAAAATGGAATGTAAACACTTTTCAAGTAGGGTCTATAAAGTGCTTGCATATACAAGCGTGTATAGACGTGTAAATATCTGTAAAATTCTTCTTCCATTCATTTTTATTAAGAATTATAGTTATATATGAATGGATAATATGAATGTACACATGTACATGCATTTAAATGCATATAGATTTGTACATATGTGAATTACTAACCACAGATCTTCACACACTATGTGTATTGATTCATAGAAAACAATTCCCTACCTTCAGATATGTTAGGTCGGTTTATGGTTAATTGGTCTGTATACAGGCGGTCCCCGAGTTACAAACATCCGACTTACAAACGTCTCCCACTTACAAACGGAGGGAGACAACCGGAAGTGAGAACAAATCTACCTCTAAGAAGGGAAATTCACTCCTGTAATGCTGCGTACACACGATTGGACTTTCTGACGGAAAATGTTTGATGTGAGCTTGTTGTCGGAAAGTCTGACATTTGCTGTCGGAATTTCCGCACACAAATGTTTGAGAGCAGGTTCTCAAATTTTCCGACAACAAAATTTGTTGCCGGAAAGTCCGATCCTGTGTACACAAGTCCGTCGCACAAAAGTTCATGCATGTTCTGAATCAAGCAGAAGGAGCCGCACTGGCTATTGAACTTCCTTTTTCTCGGCTCGTTGTACGTCTTGTACGTCACCGCGTTCTCACGTTCTGAATTTTTGGCCAACATTTGTGTGACCGTGTGTATGCAAGACAAGTTTGAGCCAACAACCTTCAAACGAAATTCCACGGTTTTGTTGTTAGAAAATTCGATCGCGTGTACAGGGCATAAGGGTTATCACGGGAAAAAGGTGTCTCCACTGAAGCTTTATCACTAATCCTTATTTCTACAGCCCCAAATTTTCAAAATCCAATTGTCACAGGGACAGAAAGTGAGGTGAAATCTTCTGAACAGGGGCACAGGCAGCAAAACAAATGTTACAGGGGTGTTAACCCTTCCCTATGCTATCCAAAACCGTAAAAATTATTATTTTGGCTGGAGCTACACTTAAAAAATGTCTATGTTCCGACTTACAAACAAATTCAGCTTAAGAACAAACCTACAGACCCTATTTTGTTTAAAAATCCACCTTTCGGACTATGTTTCATGTCTTCTCCCCACCAGATCCTATGATTATTTGAACTTGGTGCAATTGTGAGAGGCTCTACCCACACATGTCGACAAGTCATTCATGCATAGAGATCTGTGAATGGAGAGGCTACAAGTGCCATCTGCACCATAGCAGAGGAACTCAGAGGGAACACAAGTGCCATAACATCAGCAAATTTTTTTCTTATTGTTTACTTCCTCCAGCCCTATAACTGAAGGTAGGTCTGTAATGCGATACAAAACTGTAGCTGGAGGAAACGTTTTTAGGAGCCAGAGCAATGCACCTATGATCAGCCGACTATGTCTTCACACTCAAGGCACAAATCTAATTTTATGTGCTAGTTTGTGTGCCTAGTGTAGCCAGGTGCTTTGTTAGAGACAGAGAGTGATTTAGGACACTGTGATACAGTGCTCTCTGTGCTCCCAATGAATGGGTTAGCATTACCTTGCCTCCACCCATGAGGGGGAGCTGACAAGCAGAAGGAGCTTAAGAAACATGATGGTTGGCAGCATTGGAGATGAAGTTCGAGAAATACACTTTATGGACTATTGGACTTATATTCCCAATGCAAGTCAGGTAAAAAGAGAGAGTGAGCTGTATTTTCACAGGCTGAAAACTGGGGAATTTCATCTCTGCTGTGAGGAGACTGAGGTGTGCACATTGCCACTTCTGTGTGGACCTTTTTTTTTAGCAGTCCTGTTTATTGATTATGTACATGATACAAGAAAACAGAGGTACTCCTGTGCGCACTTTTACCTGCTACAAGCCTGCAGCCACATGCTGAAGACTGGAGTCACTCCAGGCATATCCAGAAGTGAGTTGACATTTGAACTGCAAAAACCCTGTTGCTGTATCACTGAGACTAGTAAGAGGACACTGCTGCTATTAACCTGTTGCTGCTAGCAAAGACCGAGCACATAGGGATTGGCAATATAACAAGCAACATTATTTATCGCATGCAGACTTTATTGGGACTGTACTCATGTGCACCACCGTAAAGACTGGGGCCCAACGCTAGCTGGCTGAAGAACTAGGGCTAAAGACTGCTTATTCAGATAGGTGCTTCACAATAACTGTGTCTGTTGTCCATAGTAAGAGGTGCCTCTTTAGGGACTCTTAAGATTCATTGCTGTCATTCATATAGAGTGCACTCTAAAGTGGATATAGCCTACTGTTTACAGAGGAGTTATTGCAGTATTGATTATCATTGATGTTACTGTTTTCTAATGCCATTACTTAATTCTGATTTTATGGATCCAATGATTTACTCTGATTTAGCTGCCTATAACTCCATTCAGTGCTGCTAGTGAACATACTGTCTAGTGAACTTTGACCTAATCCTTTACTTACTCATTTATGTGCCTACTGCTATTTAGTGCAACCTGTGACAATATATTTGGTTCATTTACCACTAACCAGTCTGATGTTTGCTTTTTGATACTGGATATTAAGCCAGGCTATATACGCACTGAGCTTTGGCTAATTCAGTAGGAACTAGACAAATTTTTATCCATCTATGAATCAATCAACTTCAGGTCAACCAGCCTGTTTTTTTTTTGTGCAATCAGCAATCCCTGCCGGTGGCTATAGCTTACACCAGTGCACATTGTATTGTGATGGAGAGGAAACCTCCCACTTCCAGAATATAATAGAGTAGCGGGATTGACCCATGGTTGAAGGAAGCATAATCTATGGCCAGCCTAAGTTGTGTGCAGGGTATCCGTATTTGTGCTCCCAGTAGCACGGCAGTATCCATTTGCTTACCTTGGTGTGTCAGTGAGGCTGAGGTCGTTCTCAAGTCAAGGCAGAAGCACAGAGAACCCAATCAACCTAGCGGCTCCTGCGGGCGTAGCGCTGCAACAGCTTTATTTATTAACATTAATTTACATTACAGGTTGGTGGATGGTTTCTGTGGGGTTTACAATCCCATGCTGATGTTACAGAATGACCCTGGAAGCCTGCATTTGCTGGTACTTTTTCAAGACTAAGAATTTGAAACTAGTGAACAGAAAATTGTCTGGTCGCAGACCCCCCCTGTCTCTGCAACTTAAGACAGGGGGACATTACTATTTATAGAGGTGAAAACAGATGAAAGGACACAGCAGCACCAAATGACTCCTGATCGAATTCTTCATTAAAGTAAGGCTCGAAGCCAACAGTTAAACACACAGTTGCAATGCATATGGTATATGTTTAGCCTGCCAAAAGATTTGTAATTCGGATCATCCAGTTTTCTATTTCACATACCAAGCAGGTGACACACATTTCCTGATTCAACACTGCAGCTTCCCCTGCTTTCAGCCTGCATCATCACCTCTATGCAATGAACAGGTAGGTGACCCAGAAATGAGTACATATGAACCAGGTATTAGACTTATTGTTCTACCTGTGCAGCCTGTGAATCGGAAGAGTGGCTAAACAATATTGCAAATATTCTAGCAGGTGAAACTGTACAAATATGCAAGTTGTATTCTATCCATCGCACACGTTTTAGGCCTGATCGCAGTTCCTCCTAGCAGTAGTGAACTGGTAGATGACCACCATGCAATTATAACAAAATGGGGATCTTCACCAGAACACCTTGGTATAGTGATAATCTTGTTCATTATTACTATTTAAAATTATTATTAATATTATCGTATAGGATTTATATAGTACCAAAAGTTTGCTCAGCAGTTTACAAAAATAAAAAAAAAGGACATAGTACAGTTTCAATACAAAATTGGAGTATGGAGCTCCAGAAGATGGGAGAGGCTCTAAAGAAATCCTGTAGATGAGGGAGAGGTGACGAGGAAGCTAGAGAGCAGGAGGTCTTGGGAGTAGCGAAGAGGATGATTTTGTTGATATTTTGAGATGAAGTTGGTAATGAAGCTTTATTACCATAAAGCAAATAGTATCACAAGCCCAAGGCTTTTCTGTGTTTTACTAGAAAATCGCCTTCTGAATACCTTACAGCTGCTGCTCTACTGCTCTGTGAAAAGCAAACCATGTCACTTTTTCATTGGGGCGGTAGAGAGTGCCACTCGTGTAAACAAGCCCTTAAAGAGACACTTGTTTTGCCCATTCAGAAAAAAGTGGCGGAATCTGTGTGAAGCTCATTTCCCGCTTTATTTGAATATTTTTTTTCAACAATTTATTTGTGTGTAACATATGAGCTGTTTTGTAGGTAAAATATGAGTTGTTTTTGGAGAAATTATTGTTGCCACGTTTATACACACACATTTACACATTTTTGGTAGAGATTTAGAGGCGCCATTTCTCTTTTATACACTGTAGCTCCTGCTGGATTTTGCTTCTAATCCCCTTGTGGAGGCTTCCATTTGTGGATAGACATTTTATGGTTGCACAACCTAACACATGGCTATAATCTTTTTATATGGACTATAAACTGAAGGACTTATGAATAAATGGTTGTGGAACGAATCATCTGAGTTTCCGTTATTTCTTATGGGGAAATTCACTTTGATATGAGTGCTTTGGATTACAAGCATGTTTCTGGAACGAATTATGCGTGCAATCCAAGGTTTTACTGTATTGGCTTTTCAAGTAATAAAAAAATGAAGCAACACTTTTTGAGTCAGCATACCTACTATAGCATGGCTAAATTTATCATTTTTCGGGTTTAAAGAAAAAAAAACTGAAACCATAAACACCATTTAGCAGCAAAGCTTTTCTGCTGTACACTACAAGACTCCATATCCCAGCATATAAACAATGCCTATTATTATATGTTCTTCATATACACACACCGCTTACCCAATATGACATCATTGATTTTTCTAAAGGCTGAGAAGGAATCTGTCATTAGCTGCAGCCACCAGCCTTACATCTAAATGCAAACAATGTACAATGCAGTATGTTAATAAGCATGTCATTAACTGTTGTGGTGGAACTGTTCTCAGGTAAGCTATAAGTGCAGAATACATAAAAATATAAACATCTGCTGAGGAATTCATAAAGGGTGTCGCAGTAACAAGTGTCAGTGCTTGCGCCCAATTCCTGTACTTGTCACAGATAGTTACATGAATCTGTCATGAAGGAGCGCCCTCACTAGACACTACTACCTCAGTGCACTCTCTTCCCACCTTCCACCCCGGCCACTGCACCTTCACACTGACAGGCGTATTGCAAAGAATGTGAACTACAGGTAAGCAGAGCCTAATGGGGAACTGAAAGACTAGTTCCCCATTAGATCCGCTGTAATTTTGATTAAACAGCGCAAGGCAGTGAGTGGATCTATAGCCGCCCTCTATTCAACCCAATAGCGACATTGGAATCCAACCACTGCCATGTGCTGTCAGCCACAGGAAAGGCAGACCTGATGAAGATCTAGTCTCAGATTTTCCTGTTAGGCTCCGCCCACCCAACAGGTGCTGCGGCTGTAAATTTAGGTTGTCGGGTTGCCAGAGCCTGATAGGAAACTCTAATGCCCCATACACACGATCGGACTTTCTGCCAACAAAACCGTGGATTTTTTTTCCAAAGGATGTTGGCTCAAACTTGTCTTGCCTACACACGGTCAAACAAATGTTGGCCAACAATTATGAACGTGGGAACGCGGTGACATACAAGGCGTACGACGAGCCGAGAAAAATTAAGTTCAATAGCCAGTGCGGCTCCTTCTGCTTGATTCCGAGCATGTGTGAACTTTTGTGCAACGAACTTGTATACACACGCTCGGACTTTCCAACAACAAAGTAAAGTTGGTGGAAAATTTGATGACCTGCTCTCAAACATTTGTGGGCAGAAATTCCGACAGGAAATGGTCGGACTTACCGACAACAAGCTCACATCGAACGGAAAGTACGACCGTGTGTACGCGGCATTAGGCTGCATTCACACCTGAGCGTTTTCAGCTAAAACTCTTGTTAAACGCCCGAAAAAATGCCTGAAAAACACCCAACAAGCAAAATCCCATTCATTTCAATTGTCACCTGAAGCAAAACGCCTGAAAAACGCCCTAAGCTCAAAAAAAACATGAGGTTCTTTGGGGCAGATTACAGGCGGTTTTCTGCCTTTTACAATGGTGACCTGAACAAAAGCGCGGCAAAATCACGGTAAAATGCAGTAAAAACACATGATTTGAAAGGCTCAGGTGTGAATGCAGCCTAAGGCCTGATTCACACCTATGCATTTTTAGTGCTTTTTGCATTTTGCAGATCTGCACTACAGTCCATTTAACATAGTTTCCTATGGAACACGTTCTGTAGTGCAAATCTGCAAAATGCAAAAAGCACTAAAAATGCATAGGTGTGAATCAGGCCTAAGAGACTAATGGCCCGTAAACACGATTCAAAAATCGTAGGAAAAATACCGATTTCGAAGCGATCGCACAATAATCTGATCATGAGTACACAGCTTTTGATAGCTGATCATGACAGTTCATCCGAAATTATCTGATCATACATACCATATCGTACGATTTTAATTTAGTTAGTACAGTTGTCATCTGAAAATACAATACAAATACACCACAACACATGACATCACTTCCGATTTTTTTTTCTGTCGTACGAGAATTTTCATGACTTTAGTAACCTATTCAATTCCTACTTGAGACTAGCAAGCGAAAAATGTCGGACGATCTGTTGTCTGATTTTCGGATCGTATGTGAGGGGCATAATCCCCCATCAGGTCTGCCTTGTCTGTGATTGACAGTGGACAGCAGTGGGTGGATTCCATAGCTGTTAGTCCAATAGCTGCTTTGGAACACTGCCATTCGCTGTCAATCACAGGCAAGGCAAACTGATGGGGAACCAGCCCCATCAGGCTCCACCTACTGTCAGTTCAGTGGGTCTTGCCTCTTTGGTTGCAAGGATGTAGGTTGCCTTCATCCTAGCAACCAAAGTAGTAAACATAAAACACATTTAACCGCTTGCCGACCAGCCGTCGTCATTATACTGCGGTAGGTTGGCAGGTTGGCACGGCTGCGCAAATCGCCGTAGGTGTACGTTGGCTGCTTTTAGAGCAATAGCAAGCGCCAGAGCCGACGCACATGGCCACCCATGATCGCTCCACAGAGAGCCGGAACGGGGATCTGTCAATGTAAAACAAAAAGATCCCTGTTCTGTTAGGGGAGTACAGTGTGATTGTCCGTTCCTAGTTATTAGGAACTGCGATCTCTCTCTACTCCCTGTCAGTACACTGCCCCCACAGTTAGAAAGCACCTCCTTAGGACACACTTAACCCCTTGATCACCCCCTAGTGTTAACCCCTTCTCTGCCAGTGTCATTTATACAGTGATCAGTGGCTATTTTTAGCACTGATCGCTGTATAAATGTCAATGGTCCCAAAGAAGTGTCGAAAGTGTCCGATCTGTCCACCCCAATGTCGCAGTCCCCCTTAAAATCGCTGATCACCGCCATTACTAGTAAAAAAAAAAAATTATAATAAAAATGCCATAAATATACCCTCTATTTTGTAGACGCTGTAACTTTTGCACAAACCAATCAATATATGCTTATTGCAATTTTTTTTTTTGCCAAAAATATGTAGAAGAATACACATTGACCTAAACTGATGAAGAAATGTGTTTTTGTTTTTTTGTTTTTGTTTTTTTTATTTGGGATATTTATTATAGCAAAAAGTTAAAAATATTCGTTTTTTTTTTTCTTCAAAATTGTCACTCTTTTTTTGTTTATAGCGCAAAAAATAAAAACCGCAGAGGTGATCAAATACCACCAAAAGAAAGCTCTATTTGTGGGGAAAAAAGGACGTCAATTTTGTTTGGGTACAACGTCGCACGGCCGCGCAATTGTCAGCTAAAGCAACGCAGTGCAGAATCGCAAAAAATGCTCTTGCCAGGAAGGGGGTAAATCCTTCCGGAGCTGAAGTGGTTAAATAGGTCACTATAGCACAGTGATGGCAAACCTTGGCACCCCAGATGTTTTGGAACTACATTTCCCATGATGCTCAACTTCACTGCAGAGTGCCTGAGCATCATGGGAAATGTAGTTCCAAAACATCTGGGGTGCCAAGGTTCGCCATCACTGCTATAGCATATGGATGTAGCTTTGGACATCAAAAGGTTGTGTGCATCCAGCTCCAGGACTGGAATCCAACCCGACCTCTGGATCGAATTCAATGCAAAATATTTGTGTTTGACTGCAATGAGTTTTTTTTTTTTAGAAAACTGCAGGTTGGTTAAAATACCAAGAAGAAAAGGATCAGTATGTAATGAGTAGGTTTAAAAAAGCTCCATGGTTATTCAGCTGCTCAGATCGCTACATTCAACGAGGAAGTGAAACAATAAATGGTAACATTAATACAATGAATCATTATGTACCTATTCACAGTCATAAGGGATAACAGCTAGTTCAAACAAAAAAAGTAACAAAACAAAAGTTTTATATATCCTAAACAAATAGTATTTTGCAATAAAGAAAGCAGAATTTTAGACTTCCATAAATAGTATGATCTGTGATTAATACAAGCGTTAGATGATGGAATTTTTTGCCTAAATCAGGTCCGGTATATACAGAGAAATGTAGTGTATAAATACTGACATGCCTTCACTTTGCTACACCTCAACAAATACCAAACAGCCCATGTTTTGTCATTAACAGGTCATGTCTGTTCATTACACAATAGAGCTGCACGATTAATCGTCAAGAATCGTTGCGATCTTGACTAAAGTGTTTCACGATTCTGTCTATGCAAAGAATTCTCTCTGCTCTTCTGAAGCTGATAGCCATCAAAAGAAAGGAAGAAAAAAAAAAAAAACTGGGCAGTCTGCCAAGAATCAAAACATTCTTTAGCAGTGAAACTAAGGCCCCTTTCACACGAGGCGGACTCCGTTTCCACGGAGCTCGCCTCTGTCCGCCGGCTCAACGGGAGATCAGTCCGTTGATCTCCGCTGAGCCGGCGGATGACAGGTCCCTCTCTGCTCACTGAGCGGGGAGGGGCTTGTCAGGCACCGCTGCTGCCTATGGAGGGATTGGATGAGAACGGACAGCATGTCCGTTTTCGTCAGATCTCACCCAATCCGATCCGCCAGCAACGGACCTGGACGTAGGGCCATCCGTCTGCTTTTAGCGGATCGGACCGGGTCGGATGTCAGCGGACATGTCTCCGCTGACATCCGACGGTCCATAGGCTAACATGGAGCGCCCGTTCAGGTCCGTCGTCAAAACTGACAGGCGAACCTAAACGGCCCGATCGTGTGAAAGGGGCCTTAGTCTAAACATTGTAACATTTTGTCAATGGAATAGACTTCATGTGTAAATGCAGAAAGTTTAACCACTTAAAGTGGTATTCCACCCAAAAAAAAAAAAAAAAATGCATGAATGTGCCTTAAAAAAAAAAATTAAAAAAAAAAAACATTTGGAATTTTTTTTTTTTTTTTAAGTCGCCTCTAAATGCCTGTTGCTAGGGGCTCCCTCGTAGTCTGCCTCTTTCAGTGCCTGGGCTGGTGACATCACTTCCCCTCAGTGCTCCCTCCCCCTTGTCAATCATCTGAGACACATTACAGGTCCCAGATGACTGAGCGGCCAATCACGGCGCCGCTCGCGCATGTGCAGTGAGTGCCCGGCTGTGAGGCCACAGCCCGGCGCCCACGGTTGCAATGCCGGCGCGGCCGAACGGAGGGGGAGACGAGCGGGGCTTCTATCCCCCACATCGCTGGACTGTGGGACAGGTAAGTTTCCGATTATTAAAAGTCACCAGCTGTAGCATTTGTAGCTGCTGACTTTTATTTTTTTTTTTAAATGGGAACTCCTCTTTAAACACTAAACCTTGTTCTGACATTTGTTGGTTTCAAATTAAAATCTTTTTTTTTTTTTGCTAGAAAATTACTTAGAACCCCCAAACATTATACAGGCATACCCCACTTTTAAGTACACATCGGGGTTCATTTACTAAAGCTGGGAAGTGCAAAATCAGGCTCACTTCTGCATAGAAACCAATGAACTTCTAACCCCAGCTTGTTCAATTAAGCTTGGGTAAAAAAACCTGGAAGTTCATTGGTTTCTATGCAGAAGTGAGCCTGATTTTGCACTTTCCAGCTTTAGTAAATGAACCCCATTATGTACTTAAAAGCGGGGTATGCCTATATATATTTTTTTAGTAGAGACCCTAGAGAATAAAATGGTGGTTGTTGCAATATTTTATGTCACACTGTATTTGCGCAGCGGTCTTTCAAATGCAATTTTTTTGGAAAAAAATTACTTTAATTAATTAAAAAAAAAAAAAAAAAAACCTAACCAGTAAAGTTAGCCCAATTTTTTTGTATAATGTGAAAGATTTTACGTAGCGAGAATCGTGAGAGAATAGTGATCTTTTTATTCTAAGCAAAAAAATTGTGATTCTCATTTTGGCCAGAATCGTGCAGCTGTATTACACAATGAGGTGGTGGAGTCAGAGACACCCAGATAATAAGATGTGGCATTGCTCACTCCGCAGCTGTAACTATTTGTGTGGATTGTTCAGGAGAAAAACAGGAAGTAAGAAGTGTCAGAATTGTGTGACTAGGTTTCCCTTTCGGGGTCCAGGAGCAAAGTGCCCAAGCCGGAAACCAATACTGATGTCTGACTCTCCTGCCAAAAGGAAGCCAAATCCTTTGTAACAAGTACAGGGGAAACTGACTATTGTGCTAATGAGCTGCTATAATTGCCATGTTCAGGACCTAAGGCTTAATGTACACGGGACGTTTTACAACCACTCCTGAACTATTTAACTTGACAGATAGTAACCCACATTTAAAAACATCCGTTTTGCAGCGTTTACATGCAGCGTTTAGCTGCGTTTGGCTGCGTTTTAGAAGCGTTTTATTTTTATTTTTTTAGCGTCAAATTTGTTTATTATTTAAAAAAAAAAACAAAGATTGACAAATTGAGTACATACAAGGCTAATGGTACAATAGTCAAATAGCAATAAAGCTAAACATATCGATTTATGAACAGGATGAGTACATAACAAGTAGAGCAATGAATAAACCAATAAAGTACTACATCATAAGCATTATAAAAAACCATCACAAGGAAAAAAGTAGGCTAGTGACTATTGGTTCATTTTGCGAGAGCAGTAATAAGGTGATCAATATAATAGGTATATATTACAAACAGAAGAGATAAGGGGGGTTATTTACTAAAGGCAAATCCACTTTGCACTACAAGTGCACTTGGAAGTGCAGTCGCTGTAGATCCGAGGAGAACATGGAAGGAAAATAAAAAACAGCATTTTAGCTTGCACATGATTGGATGATAAAATCAGCAGAGCTTCCCCTCATTTCAGAGCTTCCCCTCAGATCTACAGCGACTGCGCTACCAAGTGCACTTTCAAGTGTACTTGCAGTGCACTTGTAGTGCAAAGTGGATTTGCCTTTAGTAAATCAACCCCATTGTGTTTATAAGTACCATATATGAAAAGAAAGGTAGAAAACAAAAAATAGGAGTAGATAGGAGAGAAGAGGGTAGAAAAAAAGGGGAAAGGGAATGAGGGGGGTACATTTTTATAGTCAAAAATTAAAAACGAAACGCAGCTAAACGCAAGTTACCGCGTTTACACGCGTTTACAAGCTGTTATAGGCGTTTGTTGTTTCAAATGCCTCTGAACATCCGTCCTGAACGCATTTTTTTGCTTTCCAAAAAATGTTTTTTAAACTCAACTGCCTAGAAACGACTATAAATGACCCTGTGTATGTGTATTGATAAGATAACATAGAGGAGAGTTCAGGGGCAGCTGATAAAAATGCCCAACTGCTCCTAAATGTCTGTTTACCAGCAGCAGTGTACATGAGGCCTTAAGGGTTTATGTACATAGACAGTTAAAGGCATTTTATATGCCTAAATAGAAAATCTTTTTTGCACTATGGCCTATTAAATCTCAAAAGCAGTGGACACGATAAGTACAAAGTATATTAAAATAAAAAAACAATCAGTGCAGCACTATGAATAAACATTACCCTAATACATAGGATTGATTTTAACTAGTAACAATGGTTAAAAAACACACACAATACACAATGACATAGAAATGTGCATAGCAACTAAAACAAATGTAATATTTGTAGCGATCATTCAACTTTGGTAAGACCCTGCCTGCTACACTCAGGTGGTAACCTGCCAGAAATTTGTGGCAGTGTTGAATTGTAAGTCTTAACTTGCTGCACATTTATACTAGCAAGTTATACACTTGCAGAGCACTTGAAGCACAAGTTCTAGTTGACACGTTTCCAATTTGTAGCAAATTTGTGTGGCAAGTCCCTTGCAAGAGCAAAGTTGCAATGGTGAGTCTACAACAAGAACAAAGTTGTAGTGGTGAGTCTACAGCGAGAACAAAGTTGTAGTGGTGAGTCTACAGCGAGAACAAAGTTGTAGTGGTGAGTCTACAGCGAGAACAAAGTTGTAGTGGTGAGTCTACAGCAAGAACAAAGTTGTAGTGGTGAGTCTACAGCGAGAACAAAGTTGTAGTGGTGAGTCTACAGCAAGAACAAAGTTGTAGTGGTGAGTCTACAGCAAGAACAAAGTTGTAGTGGTGAGTCTACAGCGAGAACAAAGTTGTAGTGGTGAGTCTACAGCAAGAACAAAGTTGTAGTGGTGAGTCTACAGCGAGAACAAAGTTGTAGTGGTGAGTCTACAGCGAGAACAAAGTTGTAGTGGTGAGTCTACAGCAAGAACAAAGTTGTAGTGGTGAGTCTACAGCAAGAGCTCTGCAAGTCTACAGCATGAAAAGTCAGCCACAGTGACCCCTGTGGTGGGATGACTATTGCACTACATAACTGAACCAGAACTTGCAGCAGATTAGCAGAATGTTTGCAAAGAAAGTTGATCTGGAGTCATGCAATGCGGACTTGCTGCAATTGTGCAACCAAGTTGTGAAGCCTGGACAGTCTAGCAATAGATCAGCAAGTCATTTTCAAACTTGCAGTACAATTGCTTGCTATCTGGGATATTTCTCTCTTGGTATTTGGCGGTCTTCTGAGTTTCTCTTTGTTGCACATCTCTGCTGAAACTTTGGAGGACTTTCTGATGTTTGGATTATCCTAATGTTTTTGACACACAAGGGACTGGTATTTAAATCTAGCCATTTTTTTAAGAATATTAAAGGAGGTGTAAATGCAGAAGGTTTTTTATCATAATGCATTCTATGCATTATGATAAAAAAAACCTTCTGTGTGTAGCAGTCTCCCCAGCACCCCTCTAATTACTTACCTGAGCCCCTTCCCTCTAGAGCGATGTCCACGAATGTCTAAGCCGTCCGACACTCTTCCTGATTGGCTGAGACACAGCAGCGGTGTCATTGATTCCTGCGGCTGTCAATCAAAGTCAGTCAGCCAAACAGGAAAGAGAGGGGGCGGGGCAGGGCTGGGACTCTGTGTCTGAATGAACACACAGAGCTGTGACTCGGCTACAGTGCCCCCATAGGAAGCTGCTGACTGTGGGGGCACTCAATAGGAGGGAGGGGCCAGAAGCAGCAAAGAGGGACCTGAGAAGAGGAGGATCCGGGCTTCTCTGTGCAAAACCACTGCACAGAGGAGGTAAGTATAACATGTTTGTTATTTATTTATTTATTTTTTAAAAAAAGACTTTACAATCACTTTAAGTTCACCTATTCACGTATATTTGTTTTAGTTTGAAGGCACATTTATATGTCATGGTGTATTCCATGTGTTTTTTAAGCACTGTCACTAGTTAAATTCAATCCCATGTATTAGGGTAATGTTTATTTATAGGGCTTCACTGATTTGTTTTTTTCATTTTATATGACTAGCATAAATTTCCTAGCACTAGTTGCACGTGCTGCTTACAGCCTGCCATAAAAGTGAATGTAGAGACTTCTTTGTATCTGGAAAGTAGAAGTTTTCTATTTGGGGAATATATTAAACATGCATGTGCAGGTAAACACTGATGCAAAGAAGCTTCTTTATTTATAGGGGAATGGTCATGCACAGCCATTGACTTGTACAGCAGGTTATCCGTAGTACGCACAGCCCCCTCGAATAAGGCAAGGTACTGGGAAATTTACTAGAAAAATAGCCTTTGAATGTCCATGTGCATGAACCCTAAGATGTAGATTAGAATGACTCTATGAATTTCTTATTGTATACACCATGATGCAAAGAGCATAAAACGACAGTGACAGAGTCACGGCAAGGGCATTCAGGAGAACCACGGCATTATATTTGTGAAATAAAGGTTCTTATATACATTCATGATATATATAACAGTAATTTGAAACCAATGGTTTGTAAATCATGTAGGGTTTTCAGCATTATTTATTGCCCACAGCAAACTCTGTACAGAATGCTCAGCACCTGTCTATGAACATCTGTCATATTATAAACTTCTTAGAGGTATTAAAGTATATCTATAAGTCAAAACTTTTTTTGTTGAAAGACTAGGGAATGGTTAAAGCCATATTCACACTATTGTGTTGTGGCAACGCGCTGTAAAAATATAATTTTTGTACTTACCGTAAAGTCCTTTTCCTGAAGTCCGTTAAGGGACACAGGAATTCTTAGCCTCTCAGGTAATACTGTGCTTACAAAAGAAATGGACACTGGCAACAAAAAAAAATATTGGCCATCACATTAAAACACGTCCTACAACTATTATGCCTCAGTTTTGAATTAAAGTAGTACCAAGAACATGAGAATAAACTTGGAAAGTCCTGTGTGCCTCAATGAACTGATCCCATGGAGCTACCAGAGCATGCAATGCTTTCACTAGAGGATCCCTGTCCCTTGAGAAAAGCTTGACCACTCCACTTTTCCAGTGCATTTTTGAATCTGGAGGCCAGGAGATTTACATCCCCACCTACAACACAGGCCCTGGAACACCCATCAGTGTAGGGATCATTTCCCTGGCTCTAGGTGCTGCTGGCTGACAATATCTACCTGCCTATTTTTTATGTCTAGGCAAACAAAAAGTGGAAATGTGAAGTTCTGCCCAGGACAGGATTCAAACAACCTGTCTAACCATGGCAAGACTTTTGATTTCTTCCTGATTGTTGATAAATGCCACTCTGTGGTGTTGTCTGGTTAAATCCAGATAGGATGACTTGCAGCAGGATGATCGATGCAGTAGTGACAGTCAAATCACCTGAAATTCAGGATGTTGATTGGGAGATTTGATTCTTCCGATGACCATCAGCACCTGCATCGACAGGGAGTCTAGGGCACCTCCCAGCAGGACCGTCGACAGGGGGTGTACCACTGGGCCTCCTCTGGGGGGGCCCAGGCACACAGGGGGGCCCAGACAGCAGGAGAAATGGGAGGACAATTTACAGAAGGGTGCACTATATCTGTGTCTCTCCCTCCAGCAGCTGAAAGTCAATTTCTCCTGCCGGCTGCACAGAGGGATGGAGAATGGTGGAAGAGGCGGGTATGTATGTCATTTATTGGCCCCTTCCTTTTCTGAATTGGATACTGAGTGATCGGTACCGATCACTCAGTGATCAAAGTATTTCATGCACCACTTTTGTCCAACTTTCATGCAACTTGAAGGCCATAGACTTCAATGTTAACCCTCAAAAGTTGCATGAAAGTCATACCTGAATGATATACAATGCAACAGGCGTGCAACAGTTGAGCATTATCACTCACCAAAGCCAAAGTCGTATCCAAGTTGGACCCATCCAAAGCTGCATCAAAGTTGTGCTCCAAAGTCCGTGCAACTTTGAAGTTGTACAAGTGTGAATGGAGCCTTAGACCCTGCATTTTCCTCATTAGAGGCCTGCAAGTGCATCAACTGATTGATAATGAAAAAGTCACTCCCATTCAGTGCACATTCACATAAGTAAGCAAACAGCTATTTGTTTGGAGCAGCAAAAGTTAGGAAACTTGAAACAAAGTTTGTTAACATTTTTGCAATGCACATTGATCACCCAAAGGTAATTGTTTTTTCTCAACAAAAGCAGAGTAAGCTTAATGTTTTTCAAATCCAATGGACAGCATCCAGCTAGATAATGAACTGACCTGCTTGCCTTTATTTCGGGACTAGGGAAGTACAAGGATATTGCCAATACTAAGCAACATTTACCAACCAAACTGGAGTTTGAGGAGGAGAACCAATTGTAATATATTAAATGGAAAAAGTGTAGGAGTTCATATTCCTAGTGACAAGAGCTAGGAATACCAGGTCATACAGTGTACCCCATTGTTTTATAGATGAATAGAGCTCGGCTACTCTTCCAAAGTACAGGAAACTTGTATACAGAGGAAAGGGTGATCTTTGTGATGGGGATAATTTTGTGTTAGGACTAGATGGGATCTTATTACTTCTAATGGGAATTCTGCATGTAGGATGCTAAGTTTAGGTTCATGTTATATACAGTTTATTAGGTTTATGCGGGAACAGAAAACTCTTGGCATAGGGGGCTATGAGAATAAACCTAGGATTATTTAAGACTTGTGATACTAAATGGAGCCAAGATAAATTTTCAAACAAAATTCCGTGCTGTACACACATTTGTAGGGGTGGATTTTATAATTCGTCCACAAAAAGAAAGCATCCCTAGGTCATTGTATCTTTGTAATGAAAAATAATCCTTTTTTTAATTGGATCTATAGTTATATCAGTTATAAACAAAGACAGCAACATACATAGTTTAAACAGCATCATGACTTTCTTACCAACAAGACGCAGCATTCTACAAGAACATAAGTTGAGTCTCAGTCTGCGAGTAACTTAACGCTTAATAAAAACTGCTATTTCCCTGTCACATGAAAGACATTCTGTCATCAAAGTGTCTCATGCAGAGTTTTGACAACAGAACTACATTGGTGTCACAGAGAAACAAATTCCCTGGTTAACATTTGCTGTGCCCCGACTGAGAATGACTTTATTATATGGTCATGAAGAGCCAGTGAAGAGCCAGAGGGCGAACAGGACCACATGATTGTTCCACTGTTCACATGGTGGTCATGATTAAACTGATGTTATTGGGGATGATATAATAGTAAGATCATAACAAAATGTAAGTCCCATGGAAACATAAAGACACACTTACATGTGGTACTGGACATAGGCTGGTGGCCTGCTGCAGAAACAATGCCCAATGCCGAACCCTACCCTTTGTGTACCCTTTGCCATGGAATTTGTTACTCACCAGATATGATACAGGTTCTGGATGTAGACTGCTAGCTTTGTGACACATAGTGCACTATTGAAAGGACAACACTATCAATAAGTCAATATGCTTTTAGCTTACAATTATTTCCCCAAAATTCCCAGTCTTAAATTTCTGCATTATTTAACAAGGCTATCTATGAATCTGTGACCATGATTTTTTTTATTCTGCATAAACTCAGATTTATTATGCCTACCTGTATGTACTGTAGGTGAGTGCTTGAGACATCAATAAGACTAGAGTTATCAATTCAAATTCCAACGATGACACTACCTGCCTGAAGTTTGCATGTTCTCTCTGTGCTTGTGTGGAAGTATATTCAGAATACTTCGGTTTGCTCCCACATTCGAAAGACATGCTGTTAAAGTCCAACTCTGTGAACAAAATTTTAAAAAAATCAACCCTTGCATTGCCCCTCTCTGCACTGCAAGGCTTAATTGCTTGTTATGTCTAGGAGCAGAGGATTAAGAAAAAAATACATACTTTATTCCTTGCTCCAGCAGGGTTCCTTTAGCACTGTGACTGGTCCCCTGAAAGGAGAAGTAGGGCCAAAGCTCTTTTGGCCCTACTTCCCCTTTGCTCTCCTCTCTGGTAACCCCTATTCAGCTGACAGCAGGCTATTGTTTGCTGTTGGCTGATGCCAGTCAGCCGGTCCAAACTCCCAACTTTAACATCAGGATCCACCTAGAGCCTGTAGCTGTACATTTTGACAACAGAGTTGGAGGAGATCCGAGAGAGTCTAGGCAACATCCATTTGAGCACCCTTAAAGTCTTGTGCATATGGGTTGAACGTTGGGCAATGAGATGAAGCTGCTTCTCCACCACAGCCCAGCGGGTGAGTCCAGTGAGCGCTGGAGGGGCAGAGCAGAGCTCTCTGCTCACTGAAGACGAGGAGAAATGAGCAATCAGAGGTCTTTGAATACTCAGTTCTTGGTCTTAGAGGCGGCAGGAGACAGATTCAGCATTGGTCCACCTAGGTGAGTATGATTGTTTGTTTTTTTGAATACCCATACCTTTTTGAATCTTCTCTCTAAGCTGTGACTGGCTCCAGTCACATGCTACCCTCCAAAACATACAGTACAATGCAGAGTTAACATTCCTGTGTTGTTTGTGATGGAGGAGTGCGCCAGAGCCAGCAGGGCAAGGTAAGTGATATAGCATGTTCTGAAGTCCCCTAGACATATTGAGCAATTAAACCTTGCAGTGAAAGGGGGGGAGAGGGGGCACTGCAAGGGTGATTTTTCTTGTCATGGAGTTGGGCTTTATGTTGGCTTCTGTATGAATTGGCCTTAGTATGTGTATGTATGCGTGTGGAAACCTTGAATTGTAAGCACCTTAAGGGCAGGGACTGATATGAATTTACAATATATGAAAAATGCTATGTAAATTGTTAGCACTACATAAATACCTGTAATAAATGAATAATGAATGTTAAAACACAATATGCAAATGAAATGATCTAGAGTATCCAAAAGCTACTGAAGTAATGTGTGTTCTTCTTTGAATCTTGGCGTGCTTTGTTGTTTTTCTCGCTTCTCTTTGCACAGCTTTACTAGATTAGCCCAGCTCTAGGTAAGCACTAAAATGGGGTCTCTTGAGATCACAAATTTATCCAGATTGTCTATATGGCCATTGCCAACATGTTTCACAAAACAAACGATAATAAAGGACAAAAGCAATGTCCCATGTTTCTCGGGCTGATGTTTAGTGAAGGTTTACATACATGACAGAAAAATAAATAGCAGTGCTGACTTGTCATATCTGTACACTGTAGTAGCAAAATAAAGAACATGGGCCTTTAATTACAGCAAATGTATCCAAAAGATTAACCTTAGAAGGTTACCTGGGATCTGTAGAATGAGTCTGGACAAAAAGCCAGGTATGAGTACAGGGCCTCCTTCCTTCAGCTGTTGTCTATTTCTTTCTTTATCAATGGAGGATAAAAGTAAGGCATGCAAATGCTGCCAATAGCAAGTGCAGCTATTCAGCCACTTCTCCTCCCATGACATGTGGACATCCCCTCAGCACCTTTCTGCACGCTAATTCTAATTGAATGGGACTATCGGAACAGTCAGTAGAGATAATCGGAGCAATATCTCAGCACTAGACCTATACAGAAGGGCTGCCAAAGTCAAGGATAGAAATCTTCCTGCTTTGGGTATAAGGCTGCTTTAAGCATTACCAAAAGCATAGCCATCCACGAAAGCCCCCATGTCTAGACTCAAGCTTGAACTCATAATGATGTCTGCACGCCAAGTTCAAGTGTGAATGATCTGATACTTAAACCCCTTACACCTTGATAAAAGGACTGTCATAGCTCCAGTACGAGCTAACAGATTCATCTAGCTCACATCATTATCATTTTAAATGTGCCTCTAATGCTGCTACATTTTCAATAAATTCTCACATGAAACAAATGCAAATAGTTTCTTGGGTTACATCTGTAGCAACAGAAAGATTCCTAATTAAAGTAAATATTTCATGCATATTAAATATGTTTACTTGGATGTTACAACACACACACAGAGCTTTGAAAACTGCTACATTCACTTTATAGGTGTAAGTAAATAGGATAAGCACACAATGCTGTTACTTTTATCTCTTGCTACTCATGCCTCTGAACACCTGCCTACTATACTGTGCTCCCGCTGACCCCTACTCTGTCCTGCAATGACAACATTTTTATTTATTTTTTTCTGTGGACATAGACGGACTTATGCCGTGTACACACGAGTGGACTTTGCGGCAGTCTTTGTCCGGCGGACTTTGACGGACTTTACGATGGACTTTCCGAATGAACGGACTTGCCTACACACGGACTAAAATAAGGAAGTTGATAGCCAGTAGCCAATAGATGCCCTAGCGTCATTTTTTGTCCGTCGGACTAGCATACAGACGAGCGGACTTTTCGACCGGACTCGAGTCCGTCGGAAAGATTTGAAACATGTTTCATTTTCTAGGCCCGTCGAACTTTTGGGAAAAAAAAGTCCGCTGGAGCCCACACACGATCGAATTGTCTGACGGACTCCGGCCCGCCGGACCAAGTATGCCGTAAAGTCCGGTCGTGTGTATGTGGCATTAGATGTAAGGGGATGTAAATGGGCACACTTCCATTTACATCTGCCCACCTATAGACATACATTGTGGTTCAATCTGGATCTATCTAAAAAAAAACCAGACAGACGGATCCAGACTGAGGGCTGGTTCACACCATGAATCTCACACGAATGAGCTGTGCAATTTGTATGCAATTTGGGTGAAGTGCGATTGAAGCCCATTCATTTGAATGGGCTAAAACTGCGCCGGTCCACACCAAAAGTAGTGCATGCACTACTTTACAAAATGCACAGCAACTGGATCCTATGGTGCTACTGTACCATGTGATCGAGTCGGGAAAATGGACCGTGTTTACAACCTGTGTTTGAGATGTTGTTAAGGTAATACTGACACCCCCTGCAGATCACAAGTGCAGTGCGTTTTGAACACGGTTTAGGAAATGTGCACGCAACTTGGGTTCCTGAACCACGTTCTGGTAGGAAATGCTTGTATGAAAGTGGAACTAAAGACATTTTGTTTTAGATTTTTCCAACAGGCAGGCTCTTTATTGCAGGGATATAATGGATGCCAAGAGATACCCGGTGATGCACCACTATGGAGGAGGCACAAATAAAAGGAAAGACCTAAAAGCAAGTGAATGCACCAAGTAAAAAGGGCA
Source organism: Lithobates clamitans (assembly GCA_037952925.1). NCBI lineage: Eukaryota > Metazoa > Chordata > Amphibia > Anura > Ranidae > Lithobates > Lithobates clamitans. The sequence continues at coordinate 5,133,020 of JBBGZY010000787.1, read as the reverse complement.
CAATGTCTTTAGGCAGGGGTCCCCAACCCCCTGGGGCTATGGACCGGTACTGGTCCATGGCCTTTTGATGACCAGGCCACATAGCAGGAGGTGAGCGGCAACCGCAGTCCATACATAGCTATCACAGACAGAGGTCGCTGCTCACCTTCTGCTATACAGCCATGCCTGTGTCTACTTTCCTGGCTCTCCTGCCCCATCGACAATGTCATCCTATCAGCAGAGCAGGGGGCAGTAGGAGCTAGAGATCTGCACAGGGAGCGGAAATCTTTTCATATCAACAAGTGGGTAAAAACCCGCATGTTAATATGATAATTTGGGTAACTCCATCCAGCTGTCCAGATTTGCAGCAACTCCCGCCCCCTGCTTTGCTGATAGGATGACATTAAAACGGAGGGATGGGAGACCCTGGAGAGGAAACACAGCCTGAATCCTGCCTCTGCCCTGCCAAAGGTAGAGAGTGAAAGGGTCAATGTGATTAGAGAGAAAAGGGGGGGATGCATGACTGCAAGAAGCACTGTGATGGCTGTGATTGCTCAGAGCTCTGTGATATAAAGGGGACTGCACTGTAAAGGGGCACTGTAATTATTGCAGTGCCCATTTACGGTGCAGTCCCCTTTTTATCACAGTTCCCCATTAGAGTGCATTCCCCTTCCCTTCACAGCCTCCCCCCTCCACAATGTAGTCTACGTTACATTAATGTAAAAGGGACTGCAATGTAAAGAGGCATTACAATGTAAAGGGGAGCTGTGATGTGAAGGGGAACTGAAGACATTGTGAAACTGCTTTAAAGGGGAAGTGCTGTGAAAGAGGGCTGAGGACCGACTCCATGAATATCCCGCCACCAACCGGCCTCGCGCTCACATCACCCCACCCCCCCTTCCTCCCGGGCCCTGAAAAAGATTGGCTGCCACAAAACCTGGCGCAAAACAGTTTGGGAGCCACTGGCGTAAGGGACATAAGCCAAGTAGATGAAGTAAGCATGCAATATCACACTAATTTCCATTGTTTAACATTTCTGCAGCCAATAACAAAAGAGCTTCAATCAAACAATATCAGTTAAAACTGCCTATATATAATCCTTACAGTATATCTAGTGGTTCCTGACAAGTGCTAACGAAGAAATATAACTAATATCCCCTCGTACTTCCCTTCTACCCTATTACTGTTACAAGCAACCTTAAGGTCTAATAGGAAGCTCTCAACATAGCCAGAAAGTGTTGGAATTTGCAAGTTTTGGGATTCTGACATCGAATATGTTTGAAGTGTATGTGCAGGCAGCTCTAGATGTCTTCATTTTAGTCATATCAACATTTAAAATGAATCTAAAGTGAAAGAGAAAAAATCGCGAACAGCCAGGCTCTCTTTTGCAGATATGCTACGTCTTTAAAGAGGTTGTAAACCCTGTTACACCACTTGTACCTACAGGGAAGCCTATAATAAGGCTTGCCTGTAGGTACTGTAAATATCTCCTAAACCTGAACAGTGTAGGAGATTTTTACCATATACGCTTGCACCAGCATCATCGCCGCATGCGCACTGAAGAAACAGGCCACACGTGCCGTTTCTTCAGTAGCGGTGCCGTGACCAGCGGCTCCCGCACATAGGCGGGAGTGACGTCATTGTGGCTCCAGCCAATAACAGCGCCGGAGCCCGCGAACCTGGAAATAACTCTGGGAGGCATGTCGCCGGTCACAGCGGTATGCGGGGACCACTGCAACAGCTTCGATTTAAGGTAAGTATTTCATAATGAGCTAGTATGCGATGCATTACTAGCTCATTATGCCTTTGTCTTACAGGGTTTTTGGTTTTGTTTCTTTGGGTTTACAACCACTTTAATAAAACAAATATACCTGACTATAGCAGTCTTCTTTAGAATTTACACTGTTGTACATGCATGGGAGTTGCCATCCCGTGCCAATCAATCAAGACGACTGAAGACACTGCGCCCGGTAGAAGCCAGGTAGAAGAAATATAGCTGCCAGCGAGGAAGCTCATGGATGGCACATTTCTGCATTAGAGATGAGTGTTTGTGGACTAGTTTTGTTTTAAGCACACCACCAGGTACTGCCATTTTACATAGTTAGTCGGGTTGAAAAAAGACACAAGTCCATCTAGTTCAACCATAAAAAAAATGTGTACTGTTCATAAGTTACAAGGATCTATGTATACAGGAGCAGAGGACAGCTCCAGTGCTGATCAAACTTCCAGATAAAATTCATACCGGTCATTAGTACCCTGTAAGATCTACTGCCAAAAGTGTTTTATAGGGTATGTTAACCTCCCTGGCGGTATGATTATTTCAGATTTTTGCGTCTGAAAGCAGTACCATTATTTTGCATAGAAATTTGGTGTTTTATATTGTAGGTCTGTAATTCTTAGCAATAACAAACTTAGATCTGTCCACCAAGAGTCTAGTAGATATCCCGGGTATGATGAAGTTTGAAACACAAAATCATAAATTATAATATAATATATAAATATAAATAATTAAAAAAAAATAATAATATAATAATAAAATACATTTCTCCACGATTCACTATCGCTCAATTCTGTAAGTGTTCTAATTTACTGTGAGGGAAGAAAAAAGTCCGGACAGCCGCACACCAGGAGAATATAATCCAACAAAATTTCTTTATTGTAAAATCAGGAACAAATCATGTACAAAGCACCATGGATAGAATGTACAGATAATCAGCATACGCGTTTCACGCTCTACAGAGCGCTTACTCATAGCTCATAGCTGTTCTAATTTATTATCGCTGTTTTCTAGCTGGTCTAAAACCACTTTTGACGTAAAGGGACACTTTTTGGTTGCTATGGACAATCTCAAGTTTCCAGGCAGAAAGAACAGTGTATATCATATAAAACTGCATGCAGGGCACTGGCCAAAGCACTGGGGACAAAAGGGATATGAAATCATTTCATAAAGTAATATAATCTGTAAGATTACAGCACTGTATGTGTTATGATTTTTACATTTTTTAATTTGCCGCCAGGCTCTGCCCCCGTGTGTCGCTCGCAGGGAATGGAGCCTGGCACAGAGAGGCTTCAGGCAGAGGACACAGCCCGCAGACACCACGGGGGGACATTGCAGGATCCTGGGGACAAGGTAAGTACACCGCACCAGGATCCTGAGATGTAATCCCGAGTGTGGCTCGGGGTTACCGCTAATGGTGCTGAAATTTAACCCCGAGCCACACTCAGGAATACCGTCAGGGAGGCTACAAAAAAAATAGACTATGCGACTAAAGCTGGTCAGACACCAGCAAAATTTAGTTTGAATATTTTTATTATTTTTATTTTATTTCATAAATTTCATTTTGATTTTCTAATGGTTAGTGGGGTGAAATCAACAATCATCTTTGACCATAGAGACGAGAAGGGAGTGGGATGAATTTTTTTCTTTTATAGAAAATTGTAATGGTGAACGTGGTTCTCATTTTCATAAACTGAAAAAAGCAGGAGTGACTAAATTAAAAAAAATAAATAAATAAAATGCACATATTGTAATGAAACCTGTTTAATATGCCTGTGATTCCATTCAAATAGCAGGTCTGGACGGAGTTTTAAGGCCTTTCAAACGAAATTAGTTAACTCAGTATGTTCTGACAAACCATTTTTTCAAAATTTACATGCAAACGTCTAACCGAAAATCTAACCATGTAAGATCAGATAAAAAAAAGCCTATAAGTGCCTAAAATTTACCTTAACCAAAACTAAGCTAAAATGCAATGTTTTCATTTTTTGTCTGAAAATGACACACACACGTCCCCGCACAATTAAATCACACTGACATAATAAAAAATATGACTTTTCAGAACTTTGCAGATATAACTCCCTGTATGAATCATTTTACACCTCCACTATTTTACACAAATCCTGATAATATCCCTGAAAGACCAGCCTTATTAGCAATCTTTTTTTCAGACATCAGCACCCTGCTTACTGTAGGTGACTTAATTATATCTTTTTTGCTTCAGTTATTGTGTATATGCTAATAAGCTCACCTCTGACCTAAAATGTGCACTTCATAAAAGCCTGATTGAAAAGCAGGACTAGCTGTGTTCTGGTTAGTTAGGCAGCACTTCTAACATGTCTTTTTAATCATGATAAAAAGATAAAGAATGGAACCTGTGAAATTGTATTTTAACTACAAAAACTGAAAAGATAAATTTCCTAATTGCCATTTGTGGGTGTTATATATTTATCTCTTACAGATTATAAAAGGTGCATGCATTGGTTATTGGAAAATGAATCTGGTTTAAAACGTTTGTTTTAAAAGCTGTGCCATCTGTCTATATACCTAAGTATGGTACTTAAAGAATTTAAATTAAATGTTATAGTATATGAAAGCAGATATGACTGAATTGGAAAAAGCTGGCATGACTTCATTTTAAAAAAATGAAAGAAAAATAGCAGGTACGACTAAATAAAAAAAAAAAAAAAAAGCAGGTATGACTAAATAATAAAAAAAAGCAGGTGTGACTAAATAAAAAAAAAAAGCAGGTATGACTAAATAAAAAGCAGGTATGGCTAAATAAAAAGCAGGTATGGCTAAATTAAAAAAGGCAGGTATGACTAAACATAAGAAAGAAGGTAAGACTAAATAAAAAAAAAAAAAAAAGAAGCAGTTATGACTACATAAAAAAATAGTAATAATAAAAAAGATAATATATATGAATAAATGATCTCCGCACTATATAGAAACTCCTCTACTCCTCATAAAGTGTATTCTAATAATATTATGTATGGTTAAATGAAAAAAGGCAGGTATGACTAAACATAAAAAAGCAGGTAAGACTAAATTAAAAAAAAAAAAAAAAAGCAGGTACTGTATGACTAAATAAAAAGCAGGTATGGTTAAATGAAAAAAGGCAGGTATGACTAAACATAAAAAAGCGGGTAAGACTAACTAAAAAAAAAAAAAAGAAGCAGTTATGACTTCATAAAAAATAGTAATAATAAAAAAGATAATATATAAATGATCTCTGCACTATAGAGTAACTCCTCTACTCCTCATAAGGTGTATTCTAATAATATTAGGTATGGCTAAATGAAAAAAGGCAGGTATGACTAAACATAAAAAAGCAGGTAAGACTAAATTTAAAAAAAAGCAGGTACTTATGACTAAAAAAAAAAGCAGGTATGTCTAAAAAGGCAGGTATGACTAAACATAAAAAAGCAGGTAAGACTAAATCAAAAAAAGCAGGTATGTTTCAAATAAAAAAAAAGCAGTTATGACTACATAAAAAAAATAGTAATAATAAAAAAAAGATAATATTTAAATGATCTCTGCGCTATACAGAAACTCTATGATCAAATGATGAAATAATAAAAATGCTAAATGAATAAATTTAATTATTTACACTGCTGCCACCTTAAAATATATCAAAATACCAAAATGATCAAAAGTGCAAATAGTTCACTCTAATGCCCCGTACACACGGTCGGACTTTGTTCGGACATTCCGACAACAAAATCCTAGGATTTTTTCAGACGGATGTTGGCTCAAACTTGTCTTGCATACACACGGTCACACAAAGTTGTCGGAAAATCCGATCGTTCTAAACACGGTGACGTAAAACACGTACGTCGGGACTATAAATGGGGCAGTGGCCAATAGCTTTCATCTCTTAATTTATTCTGAGCATGTGTGGAACTTTGTCTGTCGGATTTGTGTACACACGATCGGAATTTCCGACAACGGATTTTCCGACAACAAAATTTTATCTCCTGCTCTCAAACTTTGTGTGTTGGAAAATCCGATGGAAAATGTGTGATGGAGCCCACACACGGTCGGAATTTCCGACAACACGCTCCGATCAGACATTTTCCATCGGAAAATCCGACCGTGTGTACGGGGCATTACAGTAGTGCTGTAATATTGTACATAATCTCAATATAAATAACAAAATATTGTCCTTCAAAATGAAAGTCCACCCAGTGGTGTCTGTGTTCATAAAATCCACCAAGTGCTGCTATCAAAAGCCAACAGTGTTTCCAATCTTCCCTGGTCGGCAAGATTTATATTGCGATTATGTACAATATCACAGTGCTACCGTTAAAGTGAATTATTTGCAATTTGATCATTTTGGTATAATAAAAAAAGGGCTATTATTACTAAACTTAGAATAGCAGGTATGACTAAATTTAAAAAAGCAGATATAACTAAATAAAAAAAAATAAAAAATAAATAAATAAATAAATAAAAAAGCAGGCTAAATTAAAAAAGAAGGTATGAGTAAATTGAAAAAAAGACCAGTTTGAATACATATGTGCACTTTTCTTTGTGTTTCTTGTTTTCCCCTGCTCAGCAGAACTCAGACTGGGAGAGTGATGCCAATAACCATTTAAACTCTGCTGAACTGAACAATGCTGCCAATCACTAGAAGCTTGCTGAAGAAAGTCAAGAACAGAATGAGCAGAGTGATAAAAAAGCACCCTTTTCAGAGGTGACCCCTAGAAAATGTTCTGCAGCCCAGACTGTGAAGATTCATTTTCTTTCCTGACTCTATCAGTGCTGCAGATACACAATTATTAACCTTAAAGTGGAACTTTAATCAGAAAATGAAGTCTTATTAGATCACTTCAGGCCAGTCCCTTTTGCAAGTATAGCTATGTAAAAACATTAGAAATAGATGTCTATACTGAATAAATGCCAGTATTAAAACTGTCTCACCCCGCTCTGCACATGCTCAGGTGCTCACTATTTTTAGGCACTGTGCTGAATTTGTAGAGGCCGATCTGCTGACAGAAAAAAGATTTACTGCTGTTCAGGGGCTCTGGGCTTCAGCAAAATGGCAGCCTCCAGCAAGAAGAAATAGTATCAATGCTGGATTTTTTTTGTAGCGTAATTATTAGTGTTGAATGTATGTTCTTTGCTAACATTATTTTTATCAAGTTGTTATAGGTAAACTTCTGCTTTAAGGCAGAGGAGTGTCTACGCACACTCTCATGCCAGGAAGTGCCCTGCTCATTTCAAGGGCAATTTCAGAAAAAAAGGTACATTTATAGACACAACTAAAGAGGAACTAAACTTGCCTATTCTTTATATCCAAAGACATTAGCATCTTAGGCCTCTATACAGATCTGCATTTGACAAGGTGCCAGCTACAACACCAGCCATTTGAGGACAATTTGATTGAGAATGGACATAAGCAATCTGGAAACTGTAATCAATGCTTTTGAATGTAACTGTTTTCAGACCCCTTTTTGCTTTAATACAGTGTGCTTTGATACATCAATGCAGCCTCACCAGTGCCCATCAATGCAGCCTCACCAGTGCCCATCAATGCAGCCTCACCAGTGCCCATCAATGCAGCCTCACCAGTGCCCATCAATGCAGCCTCACCAGTGCCCATCAATGCAGCCTCACCAGTGCCCCTCAATGCAGCCTCACCAGTGCCCATCAGCTCAGCCTCATCAGACAGGAAAATGTGGTTGGTTAGCAGGCTGGTTAGTAAGTTGAGAAAGAAACTTCTCTGGTTTTGTTTCTCCTCCCCCAGTACACCTCTACCTCCAACACCTCCCCCAGTACTTATACCTATGCCTCCTATTAATCCCCCCCCCACTTCCTCCCAACACATCTTGTTCAATCCCCATTATACCAATGCCTCCAGCACATGTGCTGCTTCCAATCACAGCACACTGTCATATTTATTATTTACCATTTTCCTGCTGCAGCCATGGGGGTCAAGCAACAGTGCACACTTAGGGTGGACCAAGTGTTCAAGCCCGCCCACTTAGGACTGCCCTGCAGAGACACACACCATCCCACTCCTTAGATGTGAGGCAGGAGGGAGGTGGAGCAGGCGATCCCAGGCGGCTCTTTGAAATTTGAATTGTGAACCTGAGCAGGGCGGAGATATGCGGCAAGAGGGAGGCTCTTGTGAGCCTAATCGGGTTGGGGATGTGCGGCAGGAGGGGGGTGGAGGGGCGGTCCCAGGCGGCTGTTTGACTCCTATTGAAATGGCCGCACTGCAAGCCTGTGCGCAGCGGGGGGGACGGGACTGGCTGTTCTAGAGGGCAAGTGGTTAATTTAAAAATATGAATTTAACCACTTCCATACCAGGCATTTTCATCTCTTCCTGCCCAGTACAATTTTTAGCTTTCAGCGCTGTCGCACTTTGAATGACAATTGCGTGGTCATGCAACACTGTACCCGAACTAAATTTTTATCATTTTCTTCCCACAAATAGAGCTTTCTTTTGGTAGTATTTGATCACATCTGCGGTTTTTCATTTTTGCGCTATATAAGGAAAAAATACCGCCATTAGAAAAAAAACTGATGGGCACTGATAGGCGGCACTGACGGCACTGATAGGCGGCACTGATGGGCACTGATAGGCGGCACTGATAGGTGGCACTGGATAGGCAGCACTAATGAGGAGCTACTGACAGGCATTACTGAGTGGCACTGATTGGCACTTTGATGGGGCACTGACAGGCATTACTGATGGAGAACCAATTGGCACTTTTTTGGGCACTGATTGGCACTGTTGTGGGCACTGATCAGCACTGTTGTGGGCACTGACAAGCATTTATTATGGGGACAGGCTGGCAGGTGTTGGGCACTGATTGGCACATTTTTATGGGGGCTGTGCGGATAATCAATGTGCTGATTATCAACACAGACCCCCCCCCCCTGTGACAAGGAGAGCCACCGATTGGCTCTCCCTGTCAGCGTGAACCGAGCAAAGCTGTTTACCAGCACTTCCTGGTTCACGCTGTGATCAGCTGTGATTGGTCACAGATGATCACGTGGTAAGAAGCCTTCATACCACGATCAGAGTTGCGGTGTGTGTCACACTGACACACAGCACCACCGATCGCCGCGCTGTGCGCCCCCGCGGGCGTGCGCCGGCTGTGATATTCTGATCTGCAACATAATACAATTGAAAAAAGTGCAGGGGTCTTCAAACTTTTTAAACAAAGGGTCAGTTTACTGTCCTTCAGGCTTTAGGGGGGCCGGACTGTGGCCAGTGGGAGTAGAAAATGTCCTGTCATCAGTGCCCCATCATCGAGAAATAGTGCCCCATTGTTGGTATCAATGGGAGAATAGTGCCCCATTGATGGTGTCAGTAGGAGGAATGGTGCCCCATCATTGGTGTCAATTGGTGAAATAGTGCCCCAAGGGCCAGATACAGGCAAGACAGGGGCCACATTTGGCCCCTGGGCCGCAGTTTGGAGATCGCTGCACTAGGGTGCTGGGACATGTACAGTGCTGAGACATAAGGAGGAAGCAGCTGTTGAGAAATGTAACAGTGAGGGACTGGGGACAAGATTTATAAAATAACATGCATGAACCTGAATACTGTAGTTGCAAAAACTAGGCGGGTTTATTACTATTTGAAGCATTTCAATTTACAATTTGATTTTCTAAAAGCTAAAACAAAGCAGATTTCATAATTACCAGCAACATTAAAAATGCTTTCTGTTTTTTTTTTTTTAATACAGGCCTTTTATGAAGTTATACTCTACTTGCTGGTTACTACTTGATCAATAAAAATGACATGTGAAAGGGGTATGGAGTTGTATAATTACTGCATTAGCCTTTATATACAGTATGTTCATCACATTTTTTATAACCAGGTCTGGCCAATCTTTCAAATTTGCTTTATGCATATATAGATCTTGCCATTCCATACAATCACATGTGCTGGGGATGAGACATTTGTCTAACCATAAATGAGTAATGCACCACTGGGACCCACTATGATCTTCTTCTCAATGTTGTCAATTGATATGTATGCTAAAAGATTTGTAATCTTTTTTTTCCCATAAAAAAAAAAATTATGACTGGTGATCACGTATAACCACGGGAATCCAACTTTTTAAAAATCTTTTCCTAATGCTGTCTAATGCCGCAACAAGATTTGTTGTCGGAAATTCCGATCGTGTGTACACAATTGCGACGCACAAGATTCCACGCATGCTCGGAATCAAGCAGAAGAGCCGCACTGGCTATTGAACTTCATTTTTTTTTGTTTTATGTCTTGTACATCACCGCGTTCTTGACGTTCGGAATTTCCGACAATATTTGTGTGACCGTGTGTATGCAACACAAGTTTGAGCCAACATCCGTCAGAAAAAAATCCACGGTTTGGTTGTCGGAAATTCCGATCGTCTGTACGCGGCATAAGAAAGCTAACCATCCTTGTACGAAGACAGGCCTTTACTTGCATCTGAGCATTTTTTTTTTTTTAATCGCCGTACATCTCAACTAGAATCAACTCGGAAACTAACAGAAGTTACAAAACAACTCAGAAAGAGCTTGGAGAAAAACGCATGTAAAAGCAACACCTGGGGCAACTAGACTAGGAATCAAAGCAACTCATGCATAATAAAGCATCTTATAACCACCCAAATTGACCTGCAATGGACTTCTGAATCTAAAGCCTGATCACACAAAGGCCCGTAGCCTCCCTGACAGTATTCCCGAGTGTAGCTCGGGGTTAAATTTCAGCACCATTAGCGGTAACCCCGAGCCACACTCGGGATTACATCTCAGGATCCTGGTGTGGTATACTTACCTTGTCCCCAGGTTTCTGCGATGTCCCCCCGCACTGTCTGCGGGCTCCGTCCTCTGCCCGAAGCCTCTCTGTGCCAGGCTCCGTTCCCTGTGACCGTCGCAACGCACGGGGGCGGAGCCTGGCGGCAAATTCAAAAAACTGTAAAAATCATAACACATACAGTGCTGTAATCTTACAGATTACATTACTGTATGAAATCATTTCACTTCCCTTTTGTCCCCAGTGCTTTGTCCAATGCCCTGCATGCAGTTTTATATTATATATACTGTTCTTTCTGCCTGGAAACTTGAGATTGTCCATAGCAACCAAAAAGTGTCCCTTTACATCAAAAGTGGTTTTAGACCAGCTAGAAAACAGCGATAGTAAATTAGAACACTTGAAGAATTGAGCAATAGTGAATCGTGGGGAAATGTATTTTATTATTATATATATATATATTTTTAAAATTATTTATATTTATTTATTATATTATAATTAATGATTTTGTGTTTCAAACTTCATCATACCCGGGATATCTGCTAGACTCTTGGTGGACAGATCTAATAGGGCGTACACACGGTCGGACTTTGTTTGGACATTCCGACAACAAAATCCATGGATTTTTTCTGACGGATGTTGGCTCAAACTTGTCTTGCATACACACGGTCACACAAAGTTGTTGGAAAATCCGATCATTCTGAACGCGGTGACGTAAAACACGTACGTCGGGACTATAAACGGGGCAGTGGCCAATAGTTTTCATCTCTTTATTTATTCTGAGCATGCGTGGCACTTTGTCCGTCGGATTTGTGTACACACGATCGGAATTTCCAACAATGGATTTTGTTGTCGGAAAATTATATCTCCTGCTCTCCAACTTTGTGTGTCCGAAAATCTGATGGAAAATGTCCGATGGAGCCCACACACAGTCGGAATTTCCGACAACACGCTCCGATCGGACATTTTCCATCGGAAAATCCGACCGTGTGTACGGGGCATAAGTGTGTTATTACTAAGAATTACAGGCCTACAATATAAAACTCCAAATTTCTATGCAAAACAATTGTACCGCTTTGAGACGCAAAAATCTGAAATAATCATACCGCCAGGGAGGTTAAAGTGGTTGCCCTTTCCTAGACTGAACTGACTTTCTTCTGATTCCTTGAATGCTTTTTCCACCCTGCAGATATAATAATCCACCATTGTTTTATAATGACTCTACTTGAAATGCATATGAGATTTTCCATAGTATCTCTAGCGTTTGTTTGTCTCTAATTATTTTATTTTATTTATTTATTTATTTATTTTTAATCTTATATAATTAAAAATATATACAATGAACCATGGAAATTATTAGACAAAACATATTAAGCAAAGATCCTTTTTTTTTTAATCAAATGTGTTTCCTGAAGAGTTTGTTTGTCCATGGAAAGGCCTTCTGCTGCCCAGAGCATTTGAGAAAAATAAATGTGCTAATAATAATTCTATAATCAATTTAAGCGAAAACGACTTTGAAATATGATAAGAAAATGGCAGAGTTTATCTAAATCCCGATCATTTGTCATGTTATCCAAGGAAATGTCGGAAACATCAGTGAGGACCTAAATTACTTTAGGATTTAGGAGAGATTAACTCAGCTTCCCTGGGATAACGGAGGCATAATGTAATGTTGTGTCACACATACCAATATATTGTTTAATGGGGCTGTGTTATTATGCCAAGACTTACACAGCAGTATCTTGCCATATCTGGGAAGCTTATGTCAAGCACTGTTTAGTAAAATTTTTTTTTTTTTTCTCTTGGTGTTTGACATTTTGCTGGATTCTGTATACTAGACATGTACGTGTCAGTTATGAATTAACCCGTTTCTGCATACTACAATATAAACAAAATGTAAACCAAATGGGATCTCTTACACTTCCCAGATGGGAGTTCTGGGATATAAGTACCTATTAAAGTATTTGAAGGTATAATGCCCCGTACACACGGTCGGACATTGATCGGACATTCCGACAACAAAATCCTAGGATTTTTTCTGACTGATGTTGGCTCAAACTTGTCTTGCATACACACGGTCACACAAAGTTGTCGGAAAATCCGATCATTCTGAACGCGGTGACGTAAAACACGTACGTCGGGACTATAAACAGGGCAGTAGCCAATAGCTTTCACCTCTTTATTTATTCTGAGCATGCGTGGCACTTTGTCCGTCGGATTTGTGTACACACGATCGGAAATTCCGACAACGGATTTTGTTGTCGGAAAATTTTATAGCCTGCTCTCAAACTTTGTGTGTCGGAAAATCCGATGGAAAATGTGTGATGGAGCCCACACACGGTCGGAATTTCCGACAACAAGGTCCTATCACACATTTTCCATCGGAAAATCCGACTGTGTGTACGGGGCATAAGTGTTCACCTTCTTGCCTATCTATTTTGACAGTTTACAACAATGGCCTTAAAGGTATGTTTGATCTCTTAGATTGTAAGCTCTAAGTAGCAGGGCCCTCTGATTCCTACTGTATCAAAGTGTATTGTATTTGTACTGTCTACCCTCAAGTTGTACAGCGCTACGTAAACTGTTGGCGCTATATAAATCCTGTATAATAATAATAATAATAATCAGTGACCACATCTTAGAAACATTGCTGCCTTGTCTCAAATTGTACATCCATAATAATAGTAATAATAATAATGTATATGTTATGTTATGTAACACTGCTCTACCTCCTTGTATAAATTGTGATAAATTGTGAAGCTATATCAGAATTGGACTTTCTGATATAGCAAATAAAACCTTTTTATTTACGGTAGTTTTGGATAGAGTGGAGAGGGATTAGAACCCGGGTCAGTTGTTATTGCTGTCTGCGCTCCGTCAAGGAGATTCATCCTCTATTTGTCCTGTTTACCATTAGCATTGAAAGTATAAGTAAAAGAGAATCTCAAATTTTAGGTTGTCCCGGAAAATTAATAGAGGGGAAATCTTCCAATGGGGACACAAGTTCTGGTGACCCGGGGGGTCCCCAAGGAATTCCCTTAATTTACAGGGATTTCCTCTCACTTCCTGTTTGGCTATGGGACGGGAAGTGAAAGGAAATTTCTGCAATGGGACACAGAGGGTAAAACATTTTTTGGACAGGGGTTATAAGCAGTGGCAGCTGGTGGTATACTTTTTTGGGGGGAGCGGCAAACAATGCACCCACCCTTCCCCCCCATCCCGGTGGGTCGGTCAGGTCACCCGCAACCCCCCTCCCCCCAGTCGGTTACCAGCCCCGCGCTTACCCCATCTATGGTGCGGGCAGCGCTTCCCGGGCGGCAGGCGGCAACTTCCCCTGCGTCTCCTCCTCGTCATCACGGCAGCCGTGCATCTCCTCCCTCCTCCTCCTAGGCCAATAGGATCTTTTCCTCTTCCTGATTGGCCGGGAGGAGAATTATTCGCTTTTGTCACACAACTGGATGGACTCAGTCTGTGTCCCGAGCCCACCCTTTTTTGAAGCCTTTGGCTCTAATTATGTGCTTCAAAAAAAGGAAAACCCTGATTGGAATCGATGAGTCCGGTGCCCCACATGTAAATAAGGGGGTCGGACGCATGAATAAGGTGGCGGCGCCCCTGCACCCTGCATTACGGGCCGCCACTGGTTATAAGCCTCCCTTACTCTATCCAAAATAAAATAAAAAAGTTTTGCCTATAGTTCTACTTTAATCTTAAATCCTTTTTTTTTAACTTCAACACCTTATTGCCCGTACACACGATCCGACAATTGAACGAAAAATACCGCTTTTGATGCGATCATACGATATTCGGATCGTTACTACTGAGCTTTCGAGAGCCGATCACATCCGATATTATCCGATGGAACAAGCAGGAAAATGTTTCTTGTATGATAAAAGATCGTACGATTTTCGCTTAAGCAGTACAGTTGTTGTCCGAAAAGACAATACAAATACACTACAACACATGACATCACTTCACGAGAATTTTTGTAGCTTTAATAACCTCTCCATTTTTGATATGCGACTAGCATGCAAAAAAAAAAAAATTCATGATTTTCAGACAGGGGCAGATCCAGGGGGGAGGTGGTCAACGGGGCAATTGTCCCCCCCAGTTGCGGGTGAGCAGCGGCCAGTCAGCGGGTAGGTGAGCAGACGGCTCGGCAGCTCGGCGGGTGTGTGAGTAATGGAGCAGGATGATGGGCGGGTGAGTGAATGGGCGGGAAGCTCGGGGGGTGAGCGGGCGGGCCAGTCGGCAGGTGAGCAGGCGGCTGGCCAATCAATGGGCCGGCGGGTGGGGAAGCAGAGAGATGACATCATCTCTCACCGCTCGGCACCCGCCCTGGATCCCTGCAGTCCCGCCCTCACTGTGAAGGCAGCTGTGGGTAGAAGACAGAATACACCATCTCTCTGCTGGCTGATGTCTTTCTGGGACACAGGGTGTGACAATCCCCACCTTAACAGGATAGTGACAATTGTAGCAGGCAAGTGACAATCCACAATGTGTGGCAGGTGACGTGGCAAGTGACAATCCGCAACGTGTAACAAGTGACGGTGGCAAGTGACACACACAGGGCTCCCACTGATTCTGCATTATGGTTGAACCATTTCATGCTGTACGCATTGTACGTCATACTGTTCTTGACGTTCGGAATTTCCGACAACATTTGTGTGAACTTGTGTATGCAAGACAAGTTTGAGCCAACATCCTTCGGAAAAAAAATCCACGGTTTTGTTGTCGGAAAATCCTATTGTATGTACAGGGCAAAAGACTCATCAGAACAAGCAACATTTTTCCAATCTTCTATTGTCCAATTTTGGTGAGCATGTGCGAATTGTAGCTTTAGTTTGCTGTTCTTAGTTGACAGGAGTGGCACCTGGTGTGGTCTTTTGCTGCTGCAGCCCATCTGCTTCAAGGTTTGATGTGTTGTGCATTCAGAGATGGTATCCTACACACCTCGGTTATAACAAGTGGTTATTTGAGTTACTGTTGCCTTTCTATCATCTCAAACCAGTCTGCCCATCCTCCTCAGACCTCTGACATCAACAAGACATTTTCCTCCACTCAACTGCCGCTCACTGGATATTTTCTATTTTTTGGACCATTCTCTGTAAACCGTAGAGATGGTTGTGGGTGAAAATCTCAGTAGATCAGCAGTTTCTGAAATACTCAGACCAGCCTGTCTGGCACCAACAACCATGCCACATCACTTAACTCCCCATTCTTTGCCATTCCGATGCTCAGTTTGAATGTCAGCAAGTCATCTGCACCGTGTCTAGATGCCTAAATGCATTGAGTCGCTGCCATGTGATTGGCTGATTAGCAATCTGTGTTACCAAACAATTGAACAGGTAGGTGTACCTAATAAAGTGCCCGAAGAGTGTAGAAGTAGCATTGACATTTTCCCAGTGCTGCATAGAACTTGTGTAGAGGACAGAGCTGTGGGAGGGAACCAGCAGGCTCCACCCACTACAGGCTGCCTGCAGAAAACTCCAGGAGGGGGTGGAGACAAGACCAGTCACCCTGCACCAGGAGACAGAGCAGCAGTGACCGGTCTACATTACAGGAAGCTCCTGCACAGAGGCAATGTTACACACTGGATTTATGCACAGATCTGGAAGAAATAAACAAAGGACACCAAAATAGAAGTAAGAATACACATTCCACTTGTATTCAGACGACACTTGCTTATCCTGGAGTTCTGCTTTAAGTTTAGTGTAGGCCCTAAAATAGAATATGCATCATACTGGTTACCATGGGAAAATTGCACAATTCAAGAACTTACTGTATAAAAAACATCTAACGTCAACGAAATAAAAGTGTTAAATACACGCAATTGTGACCCAGTAACATGATTCGTTTTACACCTGGCATAAACATAACATTCACGTCTTCAGGATTACCCTAAGAATTATTCATACTGTGAAGGATGATGAATTAAATGTTGCTACAGCAATACATAAGAAGAATATCTGCAGACTGAGGCAAGAGATATAACCTCTCAACAAAGTAGTCATATTACAGCTAATGAAGAATATAAAGAGCATAAGCCTGTAAAGCCAATGAGAGTCAGACGACCTTGTCACAGCAAAGATAAATGACACTATACACTGCTGAACATCTGTAAAACTGCTTGAAGACCGTTTTTTTTCCCTTAAAGGGGGTTTCTCTTAACCTTCTTCTGACTGAGGATAATTATGCCTTTGTGACCAGAAAAATTCCAATTAGGTCCTTTAACTGTAATTTTCTTTTCTAAATTTCATTTTTTTAATGTAGAAAATCTTTTGGAAGAGTGTAAAAGACCACAGAAACCATCCTCCACTCTGGGTGAAGAATGCCAGTCAAGTAATGGACTTACAAATGACAATGAAAACTCTGCACCACAAGCAAAACAAAAACAGGGAACACAGATAAATGTGATTATGGCTGCCACGGTCTTCAAAATGTGTCTGGCTTCCACATCTGTGAACCCTATAAATGTGTATATAGACTGTCATGCCAAAAAAAGGGAATCAAGATTACTAAACAGTTTACCACATGTAAAAGTACAAAAACATTACATAAAGGAACAGCACCAAAAAAATACAACTAAATGAGCTTTTCCCCAGCCGATATGTTACATCCCATCCCTGGGGCACAAGCCAGCTTTGGAGGCGGCCATCTAAACCAAAAGCATTGGATGTACCTTGCACTTTAAAGTGCAAATTTTTTTTAATCTGAATTATATGTGATGGATCAGAACACAATAGTCTAAGTTGGTGAAGTAAAATTAGAAAAATATATACATAAAACTAACTTTCAGAAAAAAAAAACTAATAATTAACTAAATAATTGGCATGTGCGTATGTATTCACCCCCTTTGTTATGAAGCCCATAAAAGGCTCTGGTGCAACCAATTATATTCAGAAGTCACATAATTAATGAAGTTATGTCCACCTGTGTGCAATCTAAGTGTCACATGATCTGTCATTACATATACACACCTTTTTGAAAGGCCCCAGAGGCTGCAACACCTAAGCAAGAGGCACCACTAACCAAACACTGCCATGAAGACCAAGGAACTCTCCAAACAAGTAAGGGACAATGTTGTTGAGAAGTACAAGTCAGGGTTAGGTTATAAAAAAAATATCCAAATCTTTGATGATCCCTAGGAGCAACATCAAATCTATCATAACCAAATGGAAAGAACATGGCACAAACCTGCCAAGAGACGGCCGCACATCAAAACTTACAGACCGGGCAAGGATGGCATTAATCAGAGAGGCAGCACAGAGATCTAAGGTAACCCTGGAGGAGCTGCAGAGTTCCACATCAGAGACTGGAGTATCTGTACATAGGACGACAATAAGCCGTATGCTCCATAGAGTTGGGATTTATGGCAGAGTGGCCAGAAGAAAGCCATTACTTTCAGCAAAAAACACAATGGAACCTTTTGAGTTTAAGAAAAGGCATTTGGGAGACTCCCAAAATGTATGGAGGAAGGTGCTCTGGTTTGATGAGACTAAAATTGAACTTTTTTGGCCGTCAAAGAAAACGCTATGTCTGCCACAAACCCAACACATCACATCACCCAAAGAACACTGCTGATGTTTTTCAGCAGTTGGGACTGGGAAACTGGTCAGAGTTGAGGGAAAGATTGATGGTGCTAAATACAGGGATATTCTTGAGCAAAACCTGTACCAATCTGTACCACTCGGCGGTGACAGGCAGAGGGAGCCGCCTCTGGACACCGAGAGGAAGAGGAGGAGGGAGGGGAGCACTCTGGCACTTCAGCGCCCCCACCTCTCTGGTGCCCGGGTGCACTGCACCCCGAGCACCCGCCTGGGATCGGCCCCGCGTCACACTGCCCATCCAGGCACACAGTTCTCATTCACCCTCAGGTAGAAAATCATTCCTTAAACTTTGTATTTTTATTGAGGGAATTTAACTTGGATGGGGATGGGATATTCATAAGGTGCCCGACTGATTGCAAAAAAAATTTTGGACTAAATATATACACCTCCAGTATATACACCTCCACACTTCAGCTCCAGCACAACACTTGCTTGCAGACTATCTCTCCCTAACACCTTCAGCACATCACTTGCTTATTCTTCCAGGACCAGCTAGCACTGAGATTTAGACCTGACACTGGCTCAGCCAGGCCTTAGCAAATTCCCTTTGCAGGCAGGGACCGTGGGCCCCTATGGTGTAGCAAAAAATATGGTAGTCCCTGGTGCTAGCTGTCCAACATGTGGCTACTGCTCCCAGCACCACCTCTTCAGGCACTGCCAGCCCTCCTGGCTGCAGCTGTCCCTCTCTGCTGCCCGTGCCACCACAGTCCACTCCTCTGGCTCTGCCCCATCCCAGACTGCAATTTCCCAGTCCTCTCAAGCATGCCTCCCCAGTCCTCTCCTCCTGCACATAATTTGTTTCCTCCTATACACTTGGTTCCTCCTGCACAAACTTGTAGTTACTGTATTGAAAAATGACACATCCTCTTCTATTGAATAGTAGGGGCCCACTCTGAATAAGCCTCCCTCCTATGGCTCCTGTTGCTCGCTGCCACTAGGCCCGAGGCCTGCAGAACCTCTCCTCGGAGGCCCAGTGGGTTAAAAGCATATCTTCTAGGAAATATGGACTACTGTTCCCAGCCAGCCCAACTTGCAAATCATGAGCTTGCAGGCTACATCGACTTGACACAGTCTCTTTTCTGATCCAGGACTCCCCATCATCCACTGTGTGTATTGATGAAGACTCCACTAGTGACCATATACTAGCAGAGTTCCCTTCACAGACTCCTTGGCACTTCCAGCCCCTTGGCACTTCCAGCCCTTGGCACCTCCAGCCCCACTGTGGTAACACTCACCGAACTTCCCACAGCCCTGAGTCCTTGACTCAGCCCTGAGTCCCTTCTGATCCACGAGTTTTGCATGGATGTGCAGCCGACAAATCTACAGCAATTGCGTGATGCTATGTAAATATGGACCAAAATCTCAGAGGAATGTTTCCAACAGCTAATTGCATTTATGCCACAAAGAATTAAGGCAGTTTTGTAGGCAAAAGGGGGTCCATATCAGTACTAGCAAGGTGTACCTAATAAAGTATACACACACACATTATAAATACCTTTTTTTCCTTAGTGATGCAGTTGCATAAGGGGCTTAGAGAGCTGGGGGTGGTGAAACAGCAGGACCCTAATCTTCCCAGTGAATGGTTGTGCTGTGTGTGTGTGTGGGGGGGGGGGGGCATGACAAGTCTGATCATTGGAGAAGTGTAGTGATGTAGTGTTCCCAGCACAGCCAGAAAACTGACCATGCTGTGTTCTTATGCCTAGTGTGGTCAGTTTTAACAGGAAAACAGATGGACTGACAGAAACACCAGGGATTTCACACAAATACTTCACACAATACAAAGAGAACAGGATCATTTTTCATAGAAGTACATGGTATAGCAGACACAAAACAAAAAATGTGAAATGTTGGGTTGAAGAGCAAGGCCACAGCTTTATTAAAGTGGTTCTAAATACAAAAGAGCACCATGAAAGGTGCACGTTTTTGCGGACATGGTGGCAGTCCAAGAATGTGTGACATCTGCTCTGCGATGGATTCCTAAAGAGTCCTTTGCTGACAGTTTTAAGAAGCTTTGTGAACGTTACCAAAAGTGTGTTGTGAAGGATGGCGATTATTTTTGAAGGCCAATAAAGGTAACTTGTTTGTATCTTCTGTTTTGTTTGTTTTCTAATACCGTTCACTGAACTTTATAGACACACTCATAAGAAGAAATAGGCTTTTTTATCTACTAAGTATACTTTGCATAAGACTCTAGTCCAGCCTTTCTCAACCTTTTCAATGCAGAGGAACCCTTGAAAAAAGTTTCCAATCTCAGGGAACCCCTACTAAAATTTACTATATCTAGGAAACATACATTAGTATGATGATAAGTGGGAAGATTGTTCCTTACACATGTGGTCTTTGGGATGAACTCCCTCCTTACAGGTACTGTAGCTAAAAAGATCAATGGTATCAGTGGGAACATTTCTAAAGGGCAGAAATGTCTTATTGCTCAAGGAGCCCCTAGCAACCTTTGGAGGAACCCCAGGGTTCCACGGAAGCCTGGTTGAGAAACCCTGCTCTAGTCCATAGCTTCCAACTGTCCCTGATTTCGAGGGACTGTCCCTGATTTGGAGCAATGTCCCTCTGTCCCTCATTCCTCCTCATTTGTCCCTCATTTTGGTCTGATCTATATAGTTGTATATAAAATGCACTTTTTATCTTTCAAAAAGTGTTTCCCAGTGCTAAACCTTTCATCCAATTTCTAAGCCCTTCTGGATTTAATTAACCTTTTATTTTTGGTTAATTCTCCTTTAAGGGGGTGTGGCAGGGGGCGTGTCCTATGCCTACATACGTTTGTTAGTAGGCGTCCCTCAATCCCGTCTCAAAATGTTGGTTGAGGTATGCTAGTCTATTGCATGTTTCAAAGATAAACACAACAGAACAGAACTAATACTGCAAGTTCAACAGTCATATACAAGTATGTGCCATAGAAAGATAATTATATAGCTGGATGCCTTTATTGCAGGAAGGAAATAAAACTCATGTTTCATGATGTACAGTTCACAATAGGTTGAACAGATAACTAGAAGCTATTAGCAGTTAAAGGATTTTTATATCTGGTGCAATCTAATTGCAATTATTTCAGGGGTACCCAGGACTGCTATTTGACAAATCCTCAAGGGGTAGACTAGGATATAAGCAAACCAGTGGAGGCTCATTCATCATTCTGGGGGTACCCAGTACTGCCATTGTGCAAAATATCAAGGGGAAGATTTGGATATAAGCAATCCAACAGAGATTCATTCATTTTGTATGAAGGCGACCTTACTATAAAATACTGAACAGTAACTTGCTGTTTAAAATTTCAATCCAGATATGGAAATGGATTCTGAACCACCCATTGAGCAACACACATTTTTCTCTTTGGCACTTGGGTGTTGTAAGCGTAGAGGTCTAATCATATATTCTGCTTGGTACTGAGCACTACCTCTACTGCTATATACTGAATAAGTAAACTGCATTGTGCTGAAATCTACGAGATCACATACTGTATGTCTTTGTTGCCTTTCTAGTTTTTCTGCAGTTTGTGTTTTGTTCTTGATCAAAATAAACAGCAGGGAACATAAAAGTTCTAAAACATGTGAGAAAGGAAAAAAAAAGAGGCAAAAAAAAAAAACAGTTGCAAATAGCATACCGGTAGAATAGAAATAGTTTGGAGAGATTGTAAATTGAGGTTAAATATATGAAACATTGATCAATTAGCCACTATATTTAAAACATCATCCAGTGCATTTTTTTTCCAAAAAGGAGGTACATTTCACAATCGAAAAAAATGCATTTTCAGCCCTGGTTGACATTGGATGCGACTTCAAGGTGGTCCGATTTAAGCGTGATTTCAGTGCATGTGATTTGTGAGGATTTCAATGTACTGCGACAATGTACTGCGACTTGGCTATGTCTAATCAAAAAAGTACAATGTGTGACATAATTAAAAAAAGGAGAAAAAAAAAAAAAAACAGCGTGGGGGTCCCTCCCAATCCATAGCAGGCCCTTCAGGTCTGGTATGCATTTTAATGGGAACCCCATGCCATAGTAGAAAAAAAAAAAAAAAATGGAGTGGGGTCCCCCCCCAAAATCCATACCAGACCCGAATGGCGTTTTTTTTTTCAAGTACTTGCCGGCAACTTTTAAGAAAAGGGTTAAAAATAAAGTGAAAAATGGCTCAAAGTCACGCTGATATGGACACAGGCGTGACTTACATTACAGTCTAATAGAGATAAATCGCACTAAAGTCGGGAAAAAGTAATACATGAACTACTTTTCAAAAGGCACTACTTCAAGTTGCAGCTATTAAAACAGAACCATAAAAAAATACATTAGGTGTGACTTTGGGTACGATTTGGAAATCGCATAGTGCACCTGAAGTTGCACCGGTGAGATTAGAGATAGATTACCACCCTCTTCTAAAATCATAAACAGGCAAGCTTTGCTGTCATGGGGGGGGGGACAGGAATGCGCAGCTTTGCAGCTTTGCAGTTCTGTGCGGTGCGATTCCAGCTCATTCATTCACCACTCAAAAAGTTGTACATGCACTACTTTTGGAAACTCACTTCAACCGGATCGCATAGTACTTTTGTACTTCTGTAGCATGCGATCAGGTATGGGTAAATGCACTGCTTTTGCATCCTGCATTTGAGGTGTCATTAACTTAACATTGATACCCGCTGCAGATCACAACTGCAGTGCGTTTTTAACGTAATTTGGGAAACGCACACGGAATAGGGGTTCTCTGAACTGCGTTATAGTGTGAACGGGCCCTAGTTGCCAAAAGTGGTGTGTTATACCATTACATACAATATCAGTTTAATAAATAAATACAGCTGCACTGCAAAACATAAAAAATAAGGAAATAACATAGACTTGAAAACTGGCAATCATAAACAATGAGGGTAAAAAAAAGTGGTACATTTAAAATGGTCATCCACTGTAGATTTTCCTTAGATTTGATCTGGTAAATCAACCAATAACTATGCAGTGGAGATTCACCAGGCCAGGCATTAAATGTATCTAATTTCTCATTCTGATTAGGAATTCCTCGGGGCAAACTACTATGATCAAAAAATAAAAAAACAACAAAGAATACTTGTATGTCATTCATTCATTCAATTATTTATTAACCACTTGACCTCTGGAAGATATACCCCCCTTCATGACCAGGCCATTTTTTGCGATACAACCGTGTTACTTTACTGACAATTGCGTGGTCATGCAACACTGTACCCAAATAAAATGTATGTCCTTTTTTTTTCCCAACAAATAGAGCTTTCTTTTGATGGTCTTTTGGTATTTGATCACCTCTGTCATTTTTATTTTTTTGCGATATTCACAAAAAAAAGACTGACAATTTTTAAAAAGAATAAACAATATTTTTTATTTTCTGCTATAAAACATATCCAATAAAAACATTGAAAAAAATCTATTTTCTTCATCAATTTAGGCCAATGTGTATTCTACTACAAGTTCTTGGTAAAAAAAAAAAAAAAAAAAAAAAAAAATTCCAATAAGTGTATATTGATTGCTTTGTGAAAACGTTATAGTCGCAAAAAGTTTTTTTTCAAAGCTCTTAAATCCTGGGTCCCCACTCACCAACAATAATCTTTAAATACGCCTGGTATAAAAGTTGCAATATCGCCTTCCACCAATAACTGGGACTGCTGCATGTATTCTGTGTATAAGTGAAGGTATTACTTTTTTTCTACTGATGAGCTAAAGAGGTCAGGTATATCTCTGTCCAGATGAACATATAACCTTCCAAACTCTCCCGGTGGCCAGATTTCGATATTATAGATGTATGGCAATGAAGAGAAAAGGATATATAGTGTAATACTGCTAAATGTATTTGTTAAAAGCCAAAATCATTACACTTACATCAAAAGATTAAAGCCATGCAAAAAAACCCACCGCCTTGGCGTGCAAACAACCGTCACTATGTCTCCTCCCCTTGGCGCGTTTCGCCCCTCCCACTAGGCGTCTTCAGAAGCTAAACTCAACTGCCTAGGAATGACTATAAACGACCCTGTGTACATTTACTGATAAGACAACATAGAAGAAAGTTTAGGGGCAGCTGAAAAAAAAAACACCCAATTGCTCCTAAACGTTTGTTTACCAGCAGCAGTGTACATGAAGCCTCACTGCCGGTTCACACAGGGGCAACACGACTTGCAGGTCGACTCACCTAGGCGACCTGCACACGACTTCAGCGGCGACTTGCAAAACAACTTCTGTATAGAAGTCAATGCAAGTCGCCTGAAGTCGCCCCAAAAATACTACAGGAACCTTTTTCTAAGTCAGAGCGACTTGCGTCGCTCCTATTAGAACGGTTCCGTAGTACAGAACGGGACGCGACTTGTCAGGCGGCTAAGTCACCTGACAAGTCGCCCCTGTGTGAACCGGGGCTTACAGTAAGCAGGCTCAGCCACTGTATTTGTGTGCACACTTCTGACAATTGTTTTGGGTCAAGCTTTTTATCATGTTCATTTTACAATAAACATCACGGTTATTCAATAAAAGTTTGTGTGTCACCAGGTTATGTTCACCATCACATCTAACCTTAATTGAGACAACATATGCTGGATTTAGGCGGTTTAAAAAAACTTTTTACGACTATAACTTTTGCGCAAAGCAATCAATATACGCTTATTGGGATTTTTTTTTACCAAGAACATATAGCAGAATACACATTGGCCTAAATTGATGAGAAATGGTGGAAAAACCTGCGCTCATGAGCAATACGTGATAAAAATAAATAAATTCACAAAGTGCAGCTGCAAAAAAAACTCCAAATATCCATGAAGTGGTAAACATGTAAATAAAACTTTTGTGCGCTAGCAATAAATAATTAAATAAATGAAGAATGCCTAGGAGACACAATGTGTGTGTGAATCCCAGCAACAAAATAATAATAACAACACCAAGTGCATAAGATCATTACTTGAAAATCCAACTAAATATTGACATAAGCTGAAAACAAGTGATCACACATCAGTCCGTGACTAGATTCAAAGAAAAAAATGGGTAAAAAGAAAAAGTCCACTTGCTATATCTCATCACAGAATCATGAGAAATAATAAGCTGAAGGGATTCTTATCAAATGTATATTGATTGCAGAAAAAGGGGTAATAGATGTACGCTTACCCCAATCGTTGGACCTCCTCTATGGCAAGGTCGTATGAGCTTGCAGATATAACCCTCTGCGGGGACAGAATGTTGTTATCCGGGTCTTGACAGCATGTACCACCGACTCCAGCGAGGTCCGGACAGTCCAACTGCTCCAACGTGCCCCATAGAAGACGTCACGTATGACGAAACATGTAGGGCGTGGCCTCGCAGTGCTTGCCATCACGTGTTCCGAAGTTCTGTTTATGCCGGCTTTTTAAACATTTTTTATTGGAATCTCGTAAATGTACATCTGTGGTTTACTTAAGCAATAAAACCTCAAACATTATTACACTATTGGAGTTTTTCTCCTTATGTTTTCTCTTGAATATGGACTCTTCCACTCTTGAGTCCCCCCTCTGATGTTGGAGCAGTTGGACTGTCCGGACCTCGCTAGAGTCGGTGGTACATGCTGTCAAGACCCGGATAACAACATTCTGTCCCCGCAGAGGGTTATATCTGCAAGCTCATACGACCTTGCCATAGAGGAGGTCCAACGATTGGGGTAAGCGTACATCTATTACCCCTTTTTCTGCAATCAATATACATTTGATAAGAATCCCTTCAGCTTATTATTTCTCATGATTCTGTGATGAGATATAGCAAGTGGACTTTTTCTTTTTACCCATTTTTTTCTTTGAATCTAGTCACGGACTGATGTGTGATCACTTGTTTTCAGCTTATGTCAATATTTAGTTGGATTTTCAAGTAATGATCTTATGCACTTGGTGTTGTTATTATTATTTTGTTGCTGGGATTCACACACACATTGTGTCTCCTAGGCATTCTTCATTTATTTAATTATTTATTGCTAGCACACAAAAGTTTTATTTACTAAATTGATGAGAAAAATTTATTTTTTCAATGTTTTTATTGGATATGTTTTATAGCAGAAAATAAAAAAATATAAAAAATTGTCAGATTGTCAAAAGTATAGAGGTGATCAAATACCAAAAGAATCTCCCCGAGGAGTAAATTTCTAGCGGCTATGATCCATGGGACTGACATTAATTATCAATACCTCTATTGGTTTTCTTCAGCAGGCGCCTGATCTTCTTTTACAGCTCTCTGCAAAAGATATAGTGTCTACAAACCATAAGATATATTTTTTTTGTTTTTTATGTTTTTACTAGTAATGGCGGCGATCAGCGACTTATAACAGGACTCTGATATTGTGGCGGACATTCAGACACCAACTGACACTTTTTGGGACCAGTGACACTAATACGGTGATAAGTGCTAAAAATATGCACTGTGACTATACTAATGACACTGGCTGGGAGGGGGTTAACATCAGGGGTGATCAAAAGGTTAACTGTGTGCCTAGCCAGTGTTTTACTATACTGCTTTGCAGGGACACAAACTCCATCCCTTCCCCCCTGTCAGAATGGTGATCTGCCTTGTTTACATAGGCAGATTGCAGTTCTGTGTCTCTGCCTGATGATCGGCGGGTGCCGGCAGACATCGGGTACCTTGGCTCCGGGATAATTGGCTCTTGTCTAAATTGTCCCTAGCATGGGTATGTATGAATGTAAGTTAGGGTCCTTAGACTGTAAGCTCCTTGAAGGCAGGGACTGATGTGAGTGTACAATATACAGTATACGCGTAAGGCGCTGCGTACATTGACGCTGCTATATCAGTACCTGTAATAATTAAAAAAATAAAACAAATTACTGAAGCATGACATCAGACATCGCACATTTCTGTGTTCTTTGCATGTCATCGCACTTCACACATAGGGCAGCCTATTTATTTTACACACGCCACAAACAAAACAAAGAAACTCCTGTATCTTTTTACGCTTTGTATGTTTTTTTTAACAGTGTGTTTTTCCTTGGCACCTTTGGGATGCCATTAATAATTATAAGCACCACAAGTGCAACACAGAGCGATTTTGTGCTTTTGACTGTGGGATTAAGATGTACGTAAAACATTTGAATGATCTTCACACTGTGCATGAGCTGAAATCACCATCAGGAGAGCAATGAGGTAGGTACTAGAACCTCTATGAATTGTGCCAGAACTGATAGATATCTACCTGTCATCTCTGGGGAAATCTGCTTAAAGGAGCTGTAAAGACAGAAGGTTTTGTATCTTAATACATTCTATGCATTAAGATAAAACACCTTCTGTGCGCCCCCTCTTTCTCCATCAATGTCCACGAGTGTCTTAGCCATCCGGGACTCTCTTCCTGATTGGCAGAGACACAGCAGCAGCGCCATTGGCTCCCACGGCTGTCAATCAAAGTCAGTTAGCCAATCAGGTGAGAGAGTGGGTGGGGACAGGGCCGGGGCTCCATGTCTGAATAGACACACAGAGCTGTGACTCGGCTCCAGTGCCCCCTTAGGAAGCTGCTGACCAGTGGTGGCTGGTGCTCAAAAATTTCTGGGGGTGGGCGCAAAAAATTTTTTGAAAAAAATTCATCAATTGCAGCCACTGTGCCATCAAACGCTGCCACTGTGCCATCAAACGCTGCCACTGTGCCCATCAAACACTGCCAATGGGCACAGTGGCAGCGGTTGATGGGCACAGTTGATGGGCACTATTGTTTTTTTCTATCAACCGCTGCCACTGTGCCCATCAAACGCTGCCACTGTGCCATCAAACGCTGCCACTGTGCCATCAAACACGGCCACTGTGCCATCAAACACTGCCACTGTGCCATCAAACGCTGCCACTGTGCCATCAAACGCTGCCACTGTGCCCATCAAATGCTGCAGATGGGCACAGTGGCAGCGGTTGATGGGCACAGTTGATGGGCACTATTGTTTTTTTCTATCAACCGCTGCCACTGTGCCCAAACGCTGCCACTGTGCCATCAAATGCTGCCACTGTCCCCATCAAACGCTGCCACTTTGCCATCAAACACTGCCACTGTGCCATCAGACGCTGCCACTGTGCCATCAAACGCTGCCACTGTGCCCATCAAACACAGCCACTGTGCCATCAAATGCTGCCACTGTGCCCAAAAGCTGCCACTGTGCCATCAAATGCTGCCACTGTGCCCATTAAACGCTGCAACTGTGCCATCAAATGCTGGCACTGTGTCCATCAAACGCAGCCACTATGCCCATCAAATGCTGCCACTGTGCCATCAAAAGCTTCCACTATGCCCAATCGCTGCCACTGTGCCATAAAATGCTGCCACTGTGCCATCATATGCTGCCAGTGTGCCCATTATATGCTGCCAGTGTGCCCATCAAATGCTGCCAGTCTGCCCATCAAATAATGAGCTCTTCAACCCAGGAAATCCAACATTTTTGAGTTGTCACCTGAGCAAGAGGTGAGGATAAATCATCCAATGGTGATAAATATTTCAGTGACAACTGTCTTGGATTAAGGTGACCAGATTTTTCCACTAGTAATGGCGGCAATCAACGACTTATATATTGCGGTGGACAAATCAGACACTTTTGACACTTTGTGGAAACTAGTGACACTAATACAATGATCAGTGCTAAAAATAAAAAAAATGCACTGTCACTGTACTAATGACACTGGCTGGGAAGGGGTTAACATCTAGGGCAATCAAAGGGTTAAATGTGAGCCTAACAAGTGTTTTCTCACTGTGGGGGGAGGTGCTTTTACTAAGGAAAGGCATAGATCCCTGCATCCCTGCTTTGCAGTATCACAGGATCAATGTCTTCCATACTGATAGAACAGCGATCTGCCTTGTTTACATAGGCAGACTGTTGTTCTGCCTGTGTACAGAAAGATCGTCAGGTAGCGGCCAACATCGAGTCGGCCAGACCTGCTGATCAGCTCCAATACCCAGAAATGCAGAATCACGTGTATATATATATATACATGATCCTGCGCAGTGTGACTGCCCTGTAGCAGTAGATTCGCTATGGGGTGCTCGGCAACTGGTTAAGATAATTAGCATTATGATAACTCACAGGCAGCAGGCACTCTATCGTGGCTCTGGCTGGCAGTGCACTGTCACAGTGTGTCACATGACATGGCTGCTGATACTTATGACCAATAAGTTAACAAAATCAGCACCCAGCAGCCATGTAACGTGACAGTGCACTGCCAGCCAGAGCCATGATAGAGTGCCTGCTGCCTGTGAGTTATGATACCAGCTATTATGCCAGGGAGACAGACACAGTGCAATGTAGTCTATTCACAGACACCAATAAAGCACACCCGTATTGAAGCCTTTAAGGCACTGGCAGCCCCCCGATTGGATCCGCTTCCCCTCTCTGTTCCTGCTGCTGGACAAACACTGTCAGCTGAGCTGAGCTGCTTCTCTCGGCCTGTCGCCTCCGCCGCCCGCCTCACAGCCTCTCAAGTCTCACTCACCGGCTACTACTGGGTGGAGGGCTGATCGGAGGAAGATCACTCCGAGGGGAAGGCAAGGAGATAGGCAGGCAGGCGGCTGGATGGGACTTGAGCCAAGGCAGAAGAACATGCGGGCGGGCGGGGAATGGGCATGTGCCCAAAACTGAAGAGATAGTCCCTCCGCTCCGACCAGCAAATGATCATCAGAAAGGGGCACAGATAATGGAAAAAATACACCCCCCTAAGCTAGTAGAAGCAAGGGTATGTAATTCAGATTTTTTTTTTATTCTGCACTAACTGTCTTTGAAATTGCCCGGTCCCTGTTCAAAGCTAATCCGGGGACAAAACCGGGGACAGACTTGGTCCGGGGACAGTGTCCTCAGTCTAGTCACCCTATCTTAGATGATAATTCACTTTGGATAGATTTTCTGTCATTTCCTGTTCAGTCAGTAAAAGAAAAAAGGAAGGAAGTGAATGGAAATCTCCCCCCGGCAGCTAAAAATAACCCAATGGGGGTCTTAAAGTGGAAGTAAACCCTCCTATCGTTTTCAGCCAAGGAAGCTGCCATCTTGGTCTCTGTATAATCTTCTACTGCCATGGTGCTGCACATGTGATCAGTTATGAAACCAGCCATTGGGCGGTTTGACAGTTTGGTTGAGAGCACAAGCAATGTGATAGTTAAATTCCTGTCATGTTTTTTGAAACTGTTAAATCTATGGGTTTATTTCCGCCTACCTCCCACCATTTTGAGATGGGAATGAGGGACACCTACTAACAAACATATGTAGGCATAGGACACGCCCCTTGCCACACCCCCTTAAAGGAGAATTAACAAAAAAAAAAAAAAAAAAGATTAATTAAATCCACAAGGACCTTTTTTTACCACTTCTATTCCTTTATATTGGCTTTTAAAATGTACAAATGCAGCAATTTAGAAATTGGCTGAAAGGTTTAGCACTGGCAAACACTTTTTGAAAGATAAAAAGTGCATTTTATATACAACTATATGGATCAGACCAAAATGAGGGACAAATGAGGAGGAAAGAGGGACAGATGGACATTGCTCCAAATCAGGGACAGTCCCTCTAAATCAGGGACAGTCCCTCCAAATCAGGGACAGTCCCTCCAAATCAGGGACAGTTGGTAGCTATGTTTCCGCTTTAATCCCTCCTGAACCTATAAAAAAGGTTTTGGCGATACATATACTTGGCATGGCAAACCATAACAATGATCACTATGATAGGGCTGAACGTATACTGTTTGTTATCACGTATTACTACACCATGTGACTGAGCAGTGCATTTAGCGTATGTCTGGACTACAGACAACAATCCATTAGAACCTTGCTGACAGAGCATTTCACTTATACTTCATTTAATTAGATGAGACCTAAAACCCCAGAAGAGTCATTTTGAAACTGTCTGGGAATTGTGTCTCAATTGAACTGCGGGCCTATTCTCCAACCGACGACTGTAAACGTCAATGGGGACAGGAGCACAATGTGAATGGTGGAGAGAGCTCTCTGCTAAACCCGTACAGGAGCACTATAACAAAATCATTCAAATCAATACATTTCTCTGCTGAGCTCTACAAAGCATACAATCTTAAGAAAGAACAAAGAAACAAACACAACAAGGCTCAGCTCTAAAGATAGAGTAACTTTCACTATTTCTAAAAAATAAAAAGGGCAATTTAAGCATCAGTTAACTTCACAGCTATGAACATAAATTCACCCCTCATTAATATGTAATTCTCACTTTAATTAGTACATTCATTAGGTCATTACTCTGTTGACATTATAATGGTTACTGAAAGAAAAAAAAAAACTTGAATTCTCTGCTTTGTGATTAGTGAAAATAGGGAATCCTGTTGGTAAGGGGAAATTCCCATTAACACTATGGGGGGTTATTTACTAAAACTGCATGGTGCAAAATCTGGTGCAGCTCTGCGTAGAAACCAATCAGCTTCCAGGTTTTATTGTCAAAGCTTAATTGAACAAGCTGAGGGGAACAAGAAAATCCTGGACTGCCGCACTCTGAAGACAGACATCTTTATTGCATAATCAATTAAAATCCAACGATAGCCATCTCATGGGAACAGAGTATAGCAATAGCTAATGCGTTTCACATCTAGAGATGCTTATGAGTTAGTCTATTGACAGGGCTGGGCTCAGCCCTTCCTTCTCTGAGCTGGCCGCTCAGCTGTCGGCTAATTGCCAGCTCCTATCTCTCCACAGTTACTTAGCTGTTGATGATATCCTGCTCGTCAGTCCTGCCTACTTAAGCTGTCCAGTCCAGAGGATCTCTGCCTTCGCCTTGGTCACATCACAGAAACTATCTCCTGCGATCCTGTTCAAGACATGCTTTGCTGAAATCCCTTCTGGCTCCAGATCCTGCTTGCTGTTCCACTACATTGATCCCTGACTTCTGGCTTGGCTGATTATCCATTCCGGTTACTGAACTTTGGCTATGTTTTGGCTACGTTTGTTCTTTTTACTTTTATTATTAAACAAGTGTGATTTAACTGTACTTCTGTCTCGGCCTGATTTCATGGTTTCTGACACCTATATGCTTTGGGCTGTATGTAACAGCTTTACTTAATGCAGTCCCAATACACAGACAAGACAATTTGTCTTAAAGGGGACCTTCACCCTAAAGGCCATGTTGTGCTCTCATGCGTCCTCCCCTCTCCCTCTCATTCAAATGAACCTTTATTTATTCAAATATTTATTTAACAAAGTAAATTATTTGCGCTGCAAAGCAACACTTCCACTTTTCTCACCTAGGCAAGAATTTCTCCCTGCACACATGTGCCACAGGGCTCGGGTCCTAAAGGAGCCCTGCAGCACATCTGCACATGTGCCAGGTCACTAAGCCATCTGTGCATGCAAAGAGGGTTCCCCACCAGGGAAGTTCTAAACCTTCCCTTTCTTTGCGCATATGTGGGAAATCCCCTGCGCAGATGTGCCGATGGGCTGTGTCAGGAAAAACATTTTTTAAAGCAGCAGCCCCCCCGAGCCCCCCTTATACTTACCTGAGCCCCAAAATTTGCGCGACGGGAACGAGCACACCATCTCCAGCCAGTGTTTCATGTCCTGATTGGATAGATTGATAGCAGCCCAACCATTGGCTCCCGCTGCTGTCAATCAAATCCAAAGATGCGGGTGCTGGGAGGGGGCAGAACCGAGTCATACCTTCGGCGGCTATGGACGGCGAATGATGGACTCAGGAGGCGCCCACAAGGTAACCCCCATCAAGTCCTATCAGTTCAGTTCACATCAATGGGATGCAACGGTGTATGTTGAAAAGGACTTGCTCTAGTTCTTTTTTAAGCACAGCGTGTTGTGACACACTGCATCAACCCCTAATAACTCATTAAAGAGAACCTGCCACCAAAAAAAAAAAATCACGGAGGGGATTTTTTGTGCCCTATGTAATAAAAAATTACATTTAAAGTAGCATTTTAAACCTAACTAACTTTAAAATTTACTCACAGCCACATTCTAAATTGAATATAAACAATCCTATAAAGAAGAAATCGCTATACTTACCTTTTCTGAAGGTCCGGTCTCTAGCGTGAGGGGGTGGCAGGGGCTGGCTCAGGCTCTTAGCAACATGCTGAGAGGCTGAGCCAGCTGTCGGTCAAGGCATCTGGTTGGCTATCGACTGTATAGTCAGGATCTTTCCCCAGCCTGGACCGACTGAGTGACGTCTTTAGCCTGCTGTCAGCTAAAAAGGAATCCCAGAAGTGCAGAATGAACTACACTCCTGTGATCAATAGAAGAAGTATGCCAAAAAAGCTTTGACCCTACTTTTCCTTTAAATACATGACCCTGCACTCCACTGGCAAGTGGTACTCCTCCATGCTCTATGTCTCTTGCTAGCCTTTCATCCAGTGCAGGGCTATGGCCCCTGACTCAGTCTTCATTAAGTCATGGGTTTCTGATCCATGGAGTGCAGGAGAGAAGAGGCTGCAAGGACTGGTCTTTATGATGTCATGGGTTTCTGATCCATGGAGTGCAGGAGAGAAGAGGCTGCAAGGACCGGTCTTTATGATGTTAGGGGTTTCTGATTCATTGAGTGCAGGAGAGAAGAGGCTGCAAGGACTGGTCTTCATGATGTTACGGGTTTCTGATTCATTGAGTGCAGGAGAGAAGAGGCTGCAAGGACCGGTCTTCATGATGTCATGAGTTTCTGATCCATGGAGTGCAAGAGAGAAGAGGCTGCAAGGACTGGTCTTCATGATGTCATGGGTTTCTGATCCATGGAGTGCAAGAGAGAAGAGGCTGCAAGGACCGGTCTTCATGATGTCATGGGTTTCCGATCCATGGAGTGCAAGAGAGAAGAGGCTGCAAGGACCGGTCTTCATGATGTCATGGGTTTCTGATCCATGGAGTGCAAGAGAGAAGAGGCTGCAAGGACTGGTCTTCATGATGTCAGGGGTTTCTGATCCATGGAGTGCAGGAGAGAAGAGGCTACAAGGACCGGTCTTCATGATGTCATGGGTTTCTGATCCATGGAGTGCAAGAGAGAAGAGGCTGCAAGGACTGGTCTTCATGATGTCATGGGTTTCTGATCCATGGAGTGCAAGAGAGAAGAGGCTGCAAGGACCGGTCTTCGTGATGTCATGGGTTTCTGATCCATGGAGTGCAGGAGAGAAGAGGCTGCAAGGACCGGTCTTCATGATGTCATGGGTTTCTGATCCATGGAGTGCAAGAGAGAAGAGGCTGCAAGGACTGGTCTTCATGATGTCAGGGGTTTCTGATCCATGGAGTGCAGGAGAGAAGAGGCTGCAAAGACCGGTCTTCATGATGTCAGGGGTTTCTGATCCATGGAGTGCAGGAGAGAAGAGGCTGCAAGGACTGGTCTTCATGATGTCAGGGGTTTCTGATCCATGGAGTGCAAGAGAGAAGAGGCTGCAAAGACCGGTCTTCATGATGTCAGGGGTTTCTGATCCATGGAGTGCAGGAGAGAAGAGGCTGCAAGGACCAGCCTAGCAGCTTGGAGGAGCCTTTGCGGAGTAGAGGATCAGGTAAGCAAAACTGAGCAGTTAACCCTTGCAGTGTGGGCGAAGCACCACACTGCAATGGAAGACTTTTAGTTTACCCCAAGTTCAGCTTTATTCCACTGAAATATTACAATCATTTTCCAAACAGCTGTGAAAAATTAAATTCACATAAAAAAGAAACATACAATTTTGCATTTGCAATTAGGCTGTCTAGGCAGTATAATTAATATCTAATTTGCAGGAGAAAAGCCTAAAAAAAAAAAAGTATTTTTTGCCATTATCATTTTTAGTCCTGCGGGGCTATTATTATAAAATATGATAAAAATATGATCGTACACGAAGCATGTATCTAGGAATACAGAAACTTTCTAGGCACAGTATTTGTAAGCTTGCCAAAACACATTAACTATGCTTCTCTTTTTTAATATCCCTCCCCTCCAAACATATATATATTTTCTTAGCCTTTTGCAAAGTGCTTAGAAAACAGCTGAGGCCACTACTCCTGTTGGACTATTAATATAGAATATTATAAAAAATATTTTACACAAAGCATGTATCTAGGAATACGGAAACATTCTAGGCAGGCACAGTATTTGTAAGCTTGCCAAAATACATTTACATGTCCATTTTTTTAATCCTCCCATTTTTTTTTTTTTCCCAAAAAGAAATAAAATATTTTCTCAGCCTTCTGCAAAGTGCTAAGAAAACAGCTGATGCCACCTCTCCTGTCGGGCTTTTATTATAAAATAATGATAAAATTTTTTTTACACAATTCAAGCACGTATCTAGGAATATGTAAACTTTCTAGCCACAGTATTAGCGAGTGTGCCAAAACACATTTACTATATCCATTTTTTATTTTCATCCCTCCCAAAAATATATTTTCTCAGCCTTTTGCAAGGTGGTAAAAAAGAACAAATGCCACCTCTCCTGTCAGACTATTAATATAAAATATTATAAAAATATGATAAAAATAATTTTACACAATTCAAGCATGTATCTAGGAATATGGACACTTTCCAGGCACGGCATGCCACATTTACTATGCCAATTTTTTTAATCTCCCTACCCCCCCCCCCCTAAAAAATTATTTTCTCAACCTTCTGCAAAGTGGTAAAAAACAGCTGATGCCACCTCTCCTGTTGGACTACTAATATAAAATATTATAAAAATATGACAAAAATGTTTTTTCATAATTTAAGCATGTATCTTGCATGTATTTTATAAGCGTGCCAAAACACATTTACTATGTCCATTTTTTAAATCTCCCAACTTCTCACCCCCCCCCCCCAAAAAAAAGAATAAAATATTTTCTCAGCCTTCTGCAAAGTGCGAAAAACAGCTAATGCCACCTCTCCTGTCAGACTATCATTAGAAAATATTAAAAAAAAAAAAAAAATATATATATATATATATATATATATATATATATATATATATATATTCTCAGCCTTCTGCAAAGTGGTAAAAAAAAAACAGCTAATGCCCCCTCTTTTTTCACGATGTAAGCATGTATCTAGGAATATGGATACTTTCCAGGCACAGTATTTTGTAAACGTGCCAAAACACATTTAATAATTCCATTTTATAATTCTCCCAACTCCCCCCCCCCTCAAAAAAAAATTATATATATATAATATATATATATATATATATATATATATATATATATATATATATATATATATATATATATATATATATATATTTTTTTTTTTTTTTTTTTTTTGCTCAGCCTTCTGCAAAGTGGTAAAAAAAAAAAAAAAAAAAACAGCTAACGCCAACTCTCCTGTCAGACTATCAATATAAAATATTACAAAAATATGACAAAATCATTTTTCACAATTTAAGTATGTATCTAGGAATATGTATACTTTCCAGTAAGCATGCCAAAACACATTTACTGTGTTCATTTTTTACATGACCCAACTCCCCCCCCTTTAAAAAAAATAGAAATTTTCAGCCTTTTGCAAAGTGTTAGGAAAACAGCTGATGCCACCTCTTCCAAAAAAAAAAAAAAAAAAAAAAATAAGGGGATTAATAACCTTTCTAATCAAACCGATTTTACTATAGCAGCAGAAATGGCTACAGAAATCCAATAAACTAGGATTATACCTCGGGACACTAACCTCCTGTAGAATCTGTCCTTTTGAATATGCTAACTGAACATTTTTTTTTTTTTTTTCCTATGGCAATCTTCCCCACATGTTAAAACCAGCCCACTAGCACTAGTAATATTTCATTGTGCTGTCTCAGGCAGCATGGGCTGTTTTAAGAGCTGCTGTACATTTCTTTAATCAAATCTTTTATGTTTCCCATTACACACCAGAAAATGACTTGTCTGTTCATCCCGTGAAACATGTATGGCAGTGTGTGAAAAAAAAAAAAAAAAAAAATCTATTAAATTAAGGAAAATCGATGAGGATGCTGTTATATGAGGATGAGGCATGGTCGTGGATCCTTTTGTAAAGGAACATCTAAGGGCGATTACATGCCAAAACCGGTACAAATTATATCCATTTACAGTTCTCTGCTATTTCCCTCCGCGGTATTCAAGGCGTAGGACTTCTTTCATCTCAAATGCTCAATTAATATTCAGCACTGACATCAGTTAAGTCATTTATTTTACCTAGACATCTATGTAATCACTGTACTGGATAGAGGCCCGGCTAGCTTTACAGGAGCATAGGTCTGTGGATCTGTTTGTTTGACTGTTGGCAAGTATCCATGATGTCTTTTTTATGATGATTATGAGTAAGGGCTCATGCAATTAGCTAATTAGGACTGTACACTACCTAGATCAGCGTCTTTCTGCGGTGGTGTGGCCAGGGGTTTGCGATCAGCTGCGGACAGGAGGCCTGTACTTCTCGATGACAGGCTGATACAGTTTGTGGCTGTTCACATGTAATTTTTTTTTTTTTTATCAAATCCTTTTAATTATTTTATATAGAAACAACATTAAAACAGTACAGACAAAACCTTAAAGTGGAGTTCCACCCAAAAATGGAACTTCCACTTTTTTGGAATCCTCCCCCCCCTCCGGTGTCACATTTCGCACCTTTCAGGGGGAGGAGGGAGCAGATACCTGTCTAATACAGGTATTTGCTCCCTTTTCCTGGCATAGATCACCACGGCGCTTGCAGTGACCTATGCCACTTCCGGCGCCTACTCTGTCCTCCTCCGCTGTATTCTGGGAGACACACATGTCCCAGAACACAGCAGGGACCAGAGAGGACGAGCAGCGCGACTTGCGCATGCGCAGTAGGGAACCAGGAAGTGAAGCCGCACGGCTTCACTTCCTTATTCCCTTACCGAGGATGGCGGCGGCAGCAGCCGAGGGCCGACAGACGGATCAGCTTCGGCTGCCGACATCGCGGGCTCCCTGGACAGGTAAGTGTCCATATATTAAAAGTCAGCAGCTGCAGTATTTGTAGCTGCTGGCTTTTAAATTTTCTTTTGACGGACCTCTGCTTTAACCCCCCCCCCCAAAAAAAGACCCCATAGACCACGAATTTCACACCATCCATGACCTGCCTTAGTCTGGCCATACATGTATCGAAATTCACCTGGTTTCATTCGCCTTTTGGAGCATGTTACATGTTGCACCCATATTTAGAGTGTAAAGTGTAACATGCTCCAGGTCAGACACCCCCCCCAGCACCCCCAATTCCCTATGCCTGTGCCCCAGCACCCCCAATTCCCTATGCCTGTGACAGAGTGGGCAGGGGATCCTGTAACTTCATCACAACAACATTACATGATGACACTATCGTTTGCTCTCACGGCTGAGTGTTCGTTTTTCGAAAATGGGTTCGGACGATTTTTCGTATAGTGTATGGCCAGCATTACTCTAGCTTTGTAACTCTCTGCCCATATGGAGGTACGGGCAGACAACCTGAATGCAGTGTCTGCAGGAGCCTTACATTGCACCCCTGATCTCCTGATCCTGGGTACAAAACTTTGCAGGTTCATCAGAAAAAGATAACAAATGCACTTTTTTTTTTTTCCTGCAGAAATATTTGCATTTATTATTTTTTTCTTAAAGGTGAACTTATCCCTTAAGACAATCCAGCAGACCAGCACATGAATTACCTCAAATCTGCAAATATCTTGCCATGGATCCCTCAACGAATTACCTTCAATAACTGTTCATTTTCAAAGTACTACAGTGATTTTCTTTTCATTTGTGGCTAGAGCCCCAAATTATACCTTCAGATTTTTGCACCTGTGCCCATTTAATCTTTCATACTAAAATATTATTACTGAATTGTCTTTATTACATTGGTGACTTTGTTTCATTGTATTCCACACATCCTGTAAAGGAAATGAGTAGTCTATTTATTATTTGCAGTGCGAATTGGGATGCCTAAAACACTATTTATACCACCATTTTTATTTATATTTTTGCTTGATACCGATAATGGTGATTTAGGGGTATACATGTATATAGGTTATGTACTATTGAGTGGACATATGGATAATGTTAATGTTTTTCTTGATTTTAAATTTTTAATGCATTTGTATTGTTATTTAGGGGAGTCCTACGGGATAATTGGCTAATTAAATGTTTTTATGCACTTTAAGGTTATTTTGTATATTATTTTATATTTAATCTTGGAGTATTAACCAAAGCCTGTATTTCTTTCCATGCTTTTTGAATTTTTTTTAAAAAGTTCATTATTTCCTCTCTTTTTTTTCTCTCTTAGGGTTCACTTCCCTAGAAATAGTAATTAAAACCGGTGTTCTAATGTCTCAGCTCTATCTAAAAACAAAAAAGAAATTTGCCTTGTATGTATTGTTGTATTGTATTGTTGTATATATTGTAATATGTCAGGAATTTCTTTATGCAGGCCTGTAAAGTTACCACTTTAAATATGTAAAAATCCCCCGATACAATAGGCTTCTGAAGTAAATCTAGTTGTGTATTAATCGGTGCTCTGCTGAACGCACACCGATAAGTGTTGTGTACTGACTGACAGAAGCTGAACTGCAGGCCCAACCTTTGTTTACTTTGTTGGAGGACTCACAAATCCAACATATTA
The DNA here is from genome assembly GCA_037952925.1 of Lithobates clamitans. Classification (NCBI taxonomy): domain Eukaryota; kingdom Metazoa; phylum Chordata; class Amphibia; order Anura; family Ranidae; genus Lithobates; species Lithobates clamitans. The sequence goes on along the minus strand of JBBGZY010000787.1, from coordinate 5,093,435 downwards.
GAGGAGAGCGTAAACAGATGTATTATTAGTATTCCACATACTGCGCCTTTTACAGCGCTATAGTTTGTAGTCACTATAGGAACACACAACCATATTGTATGTTCTCGTTTCAGCTTCCTGAGTCTATTAAAGGAGAAGTCTAGCCAAAAGCTTGTTTGGCTGTACTTCTCCTATGGATCGCAGGAGGGCAATTCGTTTTACACTCCTGTGACCCATTTTCAGCAGAGGGCAGGCTGAAATCTGTTCTCTGCTGACATCACAGAAATCAGTCCAGGCACCGCGTCATCCCGACAATGAGAGTCTGGATTCACCAGGTGTCTGGACTGACACCCGTCTCAGCCTCTCACACTGCACCCTCCACAGCCCAGCGCTCCAATGAGCGAAGAGGGAGAGAAGCAGAGAGCCAGTGACTGACAGTTTGCAGCTCTCTGCTCACAGAGCTCTGAGAACCGAGTGATCGGCGGTGTTTGATCGCTCAGTTCTCAGTGTTAGAGGCACCAGGGAACAGATGCAGCATCGGCACCTAGGTAAATATGACTGGGGAAAAATAAAATTCCTTTACTTCTCTTCTAAGCCTAAAATTTGATGTGATGCAGACTGGTCTTAAGCATGCTCCGCTTAAGGACTCATTCACACGGACGCTCAGCCCAGTAGAGTATTGAGAATCGTTTGTTTATCTTTCTATACTAGTACTGACCTACGTGTACGCAGTCTATATACATTACTAGATACATATCGGTTGTATGGACTCACCTGCACAGCCAACTTCAACAGCTACATCCGATGTATATCCAAAAACTTATATAGACTGCTTACACACAGCTCAGCACTAGAGAGAGATAAAAAAGTTTTTCATACTGTACAGGGATGAGCCCCAAAATGCAAATGTTTTCATTTGCTGCAATCAATGCCCAATCAGAATGGGATGTCCACCCCCTAAAGCTTCTACACATTTGCTCCCAGTTCTGACACTGTGCCAGTGGTGGTGGTTCATGTACCAGTGGTAGTAAACTTTAATAAATAAATATCTGGGCCCCCTGCAGCTTTATGCCATAATGTGCTGGTACCAAATTTGCTATTGCTGGTACCAAATTTGCTATAATGAAATCTGATTGGTTGCCTGAGGCCCTGTTCACACCTGAGCGATTTTCTGCTTTAAAATGCTCGACAAGCCAAATCTCATTCATTTCAATGGCCCCTGTTCACATTTGATTGTTCTGTCACCTGAAGCAAAATGCCTGTCGCTCAAAAAGTATATGAACTTCTTTTTGGCAGATTATAGGCGCTTTTGGCCCCATAAATTTCAATAGGAACGCCTGACTTGAGCCTTTTACCAGCGTTTTGTCCTTCGTTTTCTGCTCAAACAGCAGCTCTCCACATCTACTATAATTTCCTCTTTCCTCTCATCCCCCTAGTGCTTTCTATTACACTTTCCAAACAAAATGACTAAAGCTGTAAAACGCTTGTAATATGCTTGTAAAATGCTTGTAAAAAGCTGCCAAAATGCTTAAAAAAACCACCAGCAAATCGTTACGCTACACTCATGGGTGAATACAACACCTTCCACATCATCATTACACTTTCTGCAATTTTTTTCTCAATACTAGCACGGTATGTCCACCCTTTAAATGGGATAAACAGAAAAAGACTGAAATAAAATACGTATGTATATGTGGAAAAGTGGAGTCTAAAGTGTAAAATAACATTTTATCTATTGATTGTATCATAAAACATTTTTTTTTCAATAAAGATATACAAGCAATATATAGATATTAATGTTGCTTTACTAAAACAGGAGAATGCAAAATCTGGTGCAGCTGTGCATGGTAGCCAATCAGCTTCTAACTTCAGCTTGTTCAATTAAGTTTTGACAATAAAACCTGGAAGCTGATTGGTGTCTCTTTGCAGAGATGCACCAGATTTTGCACTCTTCGGTTTTAGTAAATCAACCCCTTTAAGTGACAAGTTTGTATGGATGTGTATGATAACAAGTTTAATTGTGGTTAGGTTAAAGCAGCCCTCAAAAATTCCACTTGCCTGCTCGCATTTTGCAAGTGGATTTTGAGGGCTGGCGAGCTATGGCTGCCTGGGAGCAGGGAGGTGGACACCGCCAGCAGGCGTGTTGTATGGGAGTCCTTCTCCCAGCGCTCGCGGAGGGGAAGAGAGGAGAGCAGGCCGCCAGATCATCAGAGCACGGGGAACATCACTAGTGGCTTTCATTTCAATAGCAGTGTGTTCCCCGCACTCGCTGTCACACACAGCCCCGCCCCCTGGTCCCGGGACTTTGATAAACAGATCACCCATCCAATCACGTGTGTAGCAAAGTTCTCATCATCCAGCCGGTAATCCTCTTCCTCTCCTCTGTTCCCCTGCATGATGGACACAGGTAGGCAGCATGATGGACATGGGTAGACAGCATGATGGACACAGGTAGGCAGCATGATGGACATGGGTAGATAGCATGATGGATACGGGCAGGCTGCATGGTGGACATGGTCAGGCTGCATGGTGGACACAGGTGAGGCTGCATTGGTAGACACAGGTGAAGCTGCATTGATGAGCACAGGTGAGGCTGCATTGATGAGCACAGGTGAGGCTGCACTGATGGGCACGGATAAAGTTCTTGTTAACATTTATTTTTAGAACTTAATTCTGCATAAAACATTTAAGTGTCATTTCATGAGATAATTCATGAGGGCGTGTTTAGGGGTGGGGCAGGGTAGGGGTTGGGTGGGGCAACTGGTGGCGAGTAACCCTTGAGGCTTGGCTAGTAGCTCAGGACTTGAAATTTTGAGTCCTGGGTTAAAGCATAACTCTGACCAAATCTTTTTTCTTCAGTTTTTGATGGTGTAGGAAATAATTATTATACCTGTCAGGTTTTTTAAACAAATATGACCAAATTTAGCAGAGTCAGTAAAACCTCATTCACATTGGCACTGTCAAACCTGCATTTATTTTGTTTAGAGGACGTTTCTATATGTGTATAAATGCAGGCAATGATTTTTTTTATACCCCCATTCACGCTGTGTGTTTACCTGCATCTGTATACCGCGCTCCCAAACCACCCCAAAAGATGCTGCTTGCAGGACTTTTTCTAACGTCCTGCAAGCGCACCACCACCCGAGTGTGAAAGCACCCATTGCAATGAATGGGAGGTAGATTTCAGGCACTTTACAGAAGCTATTTCTATCGCTAAAATGCCTGAAAACTGCCTCAGAGTAAAAGGAGTCTTAGGTGTAGTCAGATTAGTTGGGTTTAGAAAAGATAGAACTGTGTGCGTCCAGGATCCAATTAGAAACTCTAATGCCCCGTACACACGGTCGGACTTTGTTCAGACATTCCAACAACAAAATCCTAGGATTTTTTCCGACGGATGTTGGCTCAAACTTGTCTTGCATACACACGGTCACACAAAGTTGTCGGAAAATCAGATCGTTCCACACGCGGTGACGTAAAACACGTACGTCGGGACTATACGGGGCAGTGGCCAATAGCTTTCATCCCTTTATTTATTCTGAGCATGCAGGACACTTTGTCCGTCGGATTTGTGTACACACGATCGGAATTTCCGACAACAGATTTTGTTGTCGGAAAATTTTATAGCCTGCTCTCAAACTTTGTGTGTCGGAAAATCCGATGGAAAATGTGTGATGGAGCCTACACACGGTCGGAATTTCCCACAACAAGGTCCTATCACACATTTTCCGTCAGAAAATCCGACCGTGTGTACGCGGCATAAGCATGGTTAACCTGTGTAAACACATTTGAATGCATCTAAACCCTCTTTAAATTAGGAATAACAGGACACAGTAAAAAAAAAAAAAAAAGTGATCTGGGAGACATAAAAGTTTAGGAGAAGTCCCACATGACTTCGGACTTTGGAAAAGCTAAACACAGGAGTGCCAGTGTGAATGAGGTCCTTGTTTTGGTTAAGTTGAAAATGCTTCTAAAACCCCAGTCTGCTCTGAAAAGACTGCTTAGTTTCTTTACTTGCAGGTAAAGCCAGTCTCAATTCCAAAGCAACAATCACCCTAATCCCCAGGGCTCTGAAGACATGCAGTATCATTACCATAATCAAGGGAATTATGTATCATTCTAAGCATGTGTAATGGACAGCTCTCACACATGCTGGCTGTCTTGGCTTTGGGCAAGCACCTACTTAAACTTCCATGCTGCATATGCATTCTTGTCCCATGTCAGTATTGTAGCTTCCCTGTACCAAGAGCTAACGAAGACGTCTACAGTTCCTATAGGTAGTGATCATCAGACCAGGTAGGAATTTTGCGACTAAACAGTGCAGTCAGGCACAGGACTCTCTTGGCTAAAAACCCAGCATGCCCTACCAACAGAAATGTACTGCAAGAGAAGTGTCAGAAATCCAGTCCAAGCTATAGGAGATCCTCTTTCAGTCTGTAAAATCCCACCGCTATGAACACACCAAAGCTCTCCTGCCTGCTAGTTATGGCTACATAGAATTTTTATGGGCCCTGGGTGGAAGCTGCCTTTAACAGATGAAGAATGAGACAGGACTTCTTACAGAGATAGCCAGGGTCACAGACACTAAAATCAGAGAAATAGTTCCTGCCCTTCAGGTGGTAGAAGAATTTCATTGTAGTATTGTTCCCCAAGTAATATCCAGATGCTTCAGGTGATTTTTGACTGTCCATGAAAGCCTTAGATCTTCTTAATGAAAAGTTATAGCAGACAACGTCATCAAGATCAATTTTCCGGAGGATCCAAAATTTTGCCATGGCAAAGAGCTTCCATACTGTTGGCAGAATTTTGTGTTCTGGTCTTGTCAGCCATGTGCATTCCAGACATACACAAGTGATATGAAAAACCGACTCAGCCAGAAATGGCTGGGAAGTGGTCTCAATTCCAGGATGTGTGTTGCATGTAGTCTACTCCAAAGGATGATTCTGGTCTCCAGGTCAAAACTACAGTGGTCCTATGGTGCAAGAAGTGGATTTTTTGGAAACTCAGTGGGATCATTAACCCCTGATGCCTGGTAGTCCTTATTGTTCGAGGCTGGTCAGATGTATGTGGTAGGCTAACCTAATAGAATGCCGACAGTTGCTCTGAGGGCTCTAGCGGATTAGGATTTTCTGTACACGAGCAATCCAGCTTCATGGTTGCATAGTGGTTGAAAGTCAGGTTCTGAGAGACAGGGCACTATGGAGTCTAGGAATCCATTTATGCTAAGCTGGGAGAGCTACTTTCTGTAAAATCTATCACTAGACATGTGAGGCATGCCTATCTTGGTGTAAGCCCCAGGGCCTCCCCCCCAGGAGGGCGAACACTATTAGGGGTCAGGTTACCTACCCTTTCTATTCTTTTTTGGAAACTATTGGCCTCTGACTCCTTGACTAAGACCTTTGTACAGGGGGTCTCCCATGTAGCTTCCTTCACTTTGGTGACATGAGTGTCTAAAGTGATGGCCTTACCCAACAAGGAACTCTTTGTGGTTTTGCACAGGACAAAGTGGTATTGAGGCCCAATTCTACCTATTGGTTGGGGTACTTTCTATCTGTCTCCCTATCAGTCCGCCACCAGGTAACCCAAGGGAAGCTTCCTCCTATTATCTGTATGTTCTTTGGGCAGGAGAGTCACTGTTTACCTCCTTCAGACAGGCCGTTTACTCTTTGTTTTCCAAGATGGACCCGGCAATCACCTTTTTTTAACTGTTTTTATACGTTAGGCAGCTCACTTAAATTAATGGGCTGCCTTGCAATTCATGTTAACTTACAGCAAAATAAACTTTAACACACTGCAACAGTGTGAATCCAGTCCTAGACAACTGTCAGACGGCAGGTGATCTCATATTCGGATTTTCAGAGCCAAAAATTAGGCTCGAAGCAAAGCTAATTAAAGAGGAAAATAAAAATATTTCACACGCAAGCCAGCAGTTATAATACATTAGGATTGAATATTTAAGGTATTACATAAACTCAGCAGTTCGCTTATAAGATTTGCTACATTAAAGAATATGTATAGTCATTTTAAATGTATTCTTTAGATAAAAAGCCCTGCTTGATATAACCAATGTATTTAATGTGAATTAAAGAAGTCAACCTTAAAAAAAAAACAATAATTATAATAACAAATAATAAATTTACCCATATTGCAAAAGGAAACATGTACAGTATGTCACAAAAGTGAGTACACCCCTCACATTTTTGTAAATATTTTATTATATATTTTCATGTGACAACACTGAAGAAATGACACTTTGCTACAATGTAAAGTAGTGAGTGTACAGCTTGTATAACAGTGTAAATTTGCTGTCCCCTCAAAATAAATAAACACACAGCCAATAATGTTGAAACTGCTGGCAACAAAAGTGAGTACACCCCTAAGTGAAATTGTCCAGACTGGGACCTATTAGCCATTTTCCCTCCCCACTGTCATGTGACTCATTAGTGTTACAAGGTCTCAGGTGTGAATGGAGAGCAGTTGTGTTAAATTTGGTGTTATTGCTGTACACTCACTACTTTACATTGTAGCAGAGTGTCATTTCTTCAGTGTTGTCACATGAAAAGATATAATAAAATATTTACATATAAATGTGAGGGGTGTACTCACTTTTGTGAGATACTGTATATTTATTATTTTTTTGCACTAAAGCCTTCAAAGCATTGCAAACATGATCAGTGGAGTGCAAGTATAATGCACAGGCACCTGCAGACTACTGTATTCCTCCACCTCAGGACTGTACTGAGGTAAGGACCTTCAGTTATGGAGCTGGAGGAAGTATCAATGGACTAGAAGTGTGGTGACGTCACTGCAATAGTGCTCCATTGAGAACTACAGTCCTTCTGCCGCGGCGGAATATGAGACTTTTTTCATTCCTATATATAGATATAGACATAGATAAAAATAGAAATAAAAATATGATTAAATATGAAAAAATAAAAATATATATAAAAAAAAAAAAAAAAAATATGTGAGGAGGTCCTACACATACAAATGAATCCATAGCATTGGCGTGGTTCTAATCTCAGACAAAGCATTTCACAAAATGAAACCCAGTGGATACATAGATTGCGTACGTTGAATCCCCTGGGTTTGAACATTGAGTTAGACTTAAACTGTTTCCTTTCTAATTGGTGATTAATTATATATAATTTTTGAATTATTAATTTTTCTCATCTTGCCCAATATTATTGTCATCAATTTGGAATATTTGTTGGTTATCGTCATCAAATTTCCAATACTTGTAGGATTATTTCCATACTATGTTTCCCGAAACCACGTAACTTAATTATTTTCTTCTTGGTGTTATACTGTTAATTATTAGCAAGGTCTAGTGTTATGGTTTTAATCCATATATATAAAATATATGTTAAATTATGGATTCATTTGTATGTGTAGGACCTCCTCACATATTTTTTTTTTTTTTTTTTATATATATTTTTATTTTTTCATATTTAATCATATTTTTATTTCTATTTTTATCTATGTTTTTATTTTTCATTTTTATTTTATATTTCTTCATAATATTTTTTCATTTTTATCTCTATTTTTATTTTTATTTTTATCTTATTTTAATTTTATTTTTATAATAAAGAATGAATTTTATTGGTAAATATAACTAGGTAATCAGGTAGTTAACATATACTGTCTAGAATCTATATTCGTCTAAAAAATCCTGCTGTAATACATTTTTCTGCCTTTGTTTAAGACAATGAGCATTTAACTTGTCAGTTCGTTAGACACAAGTATATGCATTTGTCATTTGAAATGTTTGTGTCTTTAACTACTGATTAAAGTTTTGATTGCAACAGGATATGATGATAAAGGAAGTAATGGGAGCTAATCCTCCCATTGGCCGTAAATGGCTGTCACTCACCGAGCGTAATAATATAAACAAGCTTTGTATCGGCAGGATGTTAAGTCTTTGATAACGCCCTGGGGGAGGGGCGAAACGCGTCGACGCTACATCCTGCCTACGCTATACTAGGAACCAGTGACCAGTGACATCACTTCCTGGAGCAGGTGGAACGCACGCTGGTTAGCGGCGAACCGACCTAGCATCTGATTGCCTGTTTTACATCGTGGTCCCGTGAGTAGCGCATGATATGCGCAGGTGACCCTTGGTACCCTAAGGTTTTACACCATATACTTTTCTTTTCTCCCTTTCTGTGCGGAACGCAAGCTTCTGAGGTCCCCCAAAGGTTTCTTCCGGGTTTTTCCAGCATCAGCTCATCGTTTGCTCTGCATACTATACGGAGTGGTTGGCTGGGAGTGAGCTTAGTGTTCCTGCTATGGAAGTTTTCCATCCAACTTAATACCTCTAGTTTGCAACCTTTGTTATTGGTGACTTTTTTATTTATTCATACAGCATCTTCTCATGAGATCCCATCAGTGTCATTTATATTGGTGTTTGTAAAAATAGGAGAGCACTTACACCTATATGTAAATTTTTTGGTTTTTGTGCAGTGATAGGTAAATCCTTTTCACTTCACTGTTGCACATGTATGCTATGTACACTCGATATATGCTATTGTAAGTCATGTTTTATTATATGCATAGTGTGGTGTGCTAGGTATATATCCCACTCACTTTTTTTGTATATTTTCAATTTTCACACATGTTGGACCTGTATTTGGCTTGACATTTTCATCACATAATTTTCTATTGCCAGCGCAGTTTTTCTTGGTCATATACATCACTAAAAGTTTAGCACTTTTTCTTTCTGCTGCTGCAATAGGCTAGTCCAATCAACATTTTACTATTCACTAATTGCGAGCGCTGGTTTTTATGTACACACTTTTTTCATTCCTAGATATCTGTGAATGGATGACATGCCAAATATGACAGGAACCAAAGGGAGAATTCTGTAAGTGGGGGGAGAGTGGGGCTGTGGACCATGTTTCCTGTCACACTCTAAACATGGGACATGGAACATGGTTAGAAAAACTGAGTAGTTTTTGAATGTTTCAAATGTTTTTTACAACACTAAGATTGCTCAGGTGTCCCAGGATTCTATAATACCCTCAAACTAAGGCCTCATGCACACAGGACGTTTTTGCAGCTGCTGTTAGTGGGCCTCTAAACGCCCCTCCAATGTCAGCCTGTGTCCATGCACATGCAGACTTTTAGCACCACGTAGTAGCAGAAGAGTTTAAGGGCAGGGAAAAAAACCTCTGCCAGTGCGTCCAGGAGCAGCAGAATTTGGGCAGAAAATATGCTTGACACTTGTAAACTCATCTAAACACACCTAAATGCATGTTAATGCTAGGCGCGTTTAGCTCTTGAGCGTTCATTTTATCAATGGCCAGAATATTTATTCTGGTCAACAAAATGAATTATCGTCCAAGTGCCTGACGCCTGTAAACGTGCCTATACGCCTGGAAAAGCATTAGACACTTTTATAAGCATCAGGCTTTTTTCTAGGAGAATTATAAATAAAGTCCTGTGTGCATGAGACCTAAGACTCGGTTCACACTTATGCGCTTTTGTGGCCCGCGTTTACAAGGGCACAGTAGCCCGTTCAAATGAATGGGCTATCTTTCCTGCGCTTCCTGCAGAAAAAGGTGCGTGCATCTTTTTAAAAATGCGGCCACAAAGAAAGGGCATGGTGCAAAAGTACCATGCGCTTTCCCTGTGTTTCCCGCACCCGCAAACACGCTGCATCTTTAGAAGCATGGCAGAATGAATGGCAGCCCCGTGCGTTTGGACTGTGGGTAGTTGCGGGTGCAGGAATCGCTGCGATTCCTGCTCCCGCAACCACCTGCATAGATGTGAACCGAGCCTTAAAGTGATTCTGTTGTTAGACTCAGAGTATGAAAAAAGATCTCCCTGAAAAGATGAAAGTAAACACTTGCTTCTCCTGCTGCCCTGGCCACAAATGCCACTCTAGTGAAAAAAAATCTTCCCAAGAAATTTCTTCCTGAACCTAAACTTACAGTAGTGTCAATTACCCTGACAGTCTCTGGATCATAATTGTGTACTCAGGAGTGCACAGGAAAGGGTGACAACACTGCAGCTAAACTGAGTAAGTTTTGTCAGCCTTGGAGTGGAAGTACCAGTGAATGATGGTATGATTTAGTTAAAAGCCGGACGTATGAGAAAAAAAAAGGCCTAAACTTTTTGATTTTACAGAAACATATGCAACCAGGGCTGCCTTTAACACAGGGCAAAAGAGGCAGCTGCCCCGGGCCCAGTCATTGTTGTGGAGTCCAAAGCAGCTACCCCTTGTGCCCCTGACTGCCCGAAAATAGTTGATAAGTGGATTTGGGAGGGCTCAAGAAAATGTTTGCCCAGGGTCCAATCAATATTAAAGATGGTCCTGTATGCAACCACATATGTAACTTTGGGTCCATTCTTCCTATTGCGCTGCGGTAGCGTGCACCATTGTTTCGTTCTGAATGGTCCCCCACTGCAATTGCATCAATATGCTTTGTGATCCACTGCCATAAATGCTATGAATCTTTTTTTGGGGTAATTTTGGGGCTGCCTAATGCACTAAGAAAGATGACCTATATGTTCTACTACAATATTAGCGTGGATATCCATATGTTCTTTTTTTTCTGTTCGCTAGACCTGTGCCTAGTTTGTCTGCAAAGTAAAAGCCCACATGCCTTCTGTGTGCAATAGCTAATTACTAGTCTCAGGTCAGGTATAACAGGATTATATTTATAATTCCTTTTCATTATATTTAATCAGCTTAGTCAACAAATATTACATAAGTTACTGACCCAACAACACAAGTGACCACGTGAAAAAACACACATTAACACATGTGTTAAATGCGACGCACAAGGACACCAAGGTCTGAATGGGCCCAATTTATTGTAAATTGTATCATGGCTAATCAAATAAACATTTGTACTCCTAAGAAAACTATAAAGCTTACGATACAAAGAAACATAATACCAGCTGATACAACGTAAGTGGTTTTTAAATCCCATGTGATCACAAAAGACTATCTAGTTTCCTGAAGCCATTCACATAAGTACCAGGAACTTGACAATGACAGTTTGAAAGAAATATATGTCTTGAACACATTCAGTGAAGAAAATAAAATTCTTTAGCTGGATGTGCCTGTGGCTGTCAGACCACTTACATATGGAGGATTTACAACCTGATCTTTGCTAGGAATGACAGAGATATGAATCAGTGGCGGTAGTAATCCTGTAATGCTTCATCTCTTATATAACCTACAACAACCCACTACCTAGGAAAGTTTCACCAACGGTTCAAAAGTATCCTGCTGCATGTGTTCTGTTACTTTCCTATGTCTCTCCAGAAATCCAGCAATGAGATCAGCTTCTGGAGTACCTACACCCCCGTCCCGCTGCTCAGATTTCTCTTGTAGCACTTTCTACAAGGCCTGGTTCAACCCTATACAGGTTGCAGTTTGCATATTCCAGGTGCAGTTTGCATTTTTCAATACACGTTTTTGATCCATTGAAGTCTATGGAACCAAAAAACAGAAACAGTCCCTGGCCCTTTCCATAAAATGCATAGATGTGAATGTGACCCATAGAAAACCATGTTAATTGGACCGTAGTGTGCTTCTGCAAAACTGAAAACACACTAAAAAATGTATAGGTGTGAACCAGGCCTAAGGGTGCCCACACATAATAAATGATTGGCTGGATCAAGGGTGAATCTAATGTGGATCTAGTGGGGGTTTTTTTTATCAGAGTTTATTTAACCACTTAACCCCCAGGCCTTTTCTTGCACTTTTTGTTTACATGTAACAATAAGAATTTTTTTCTAGAGAATTTCTTAGAACCCACAAACATTATATATATTTTTTTAAGCAGAGGCCCTAGAGAATAAATTGTTGGTTGTTGAAATTTTTTATGTCACACAGTATTTGCACAGCGTTTTTTCAAACGCAATTTTTATGGAAAAAATACACTTTTTTTGAATTTCAGTGCAAAAAAACAATACATAACCCAGTTTTTTGTAAAATATAAAAGATGATATTAGCGTTTTTTCAAACACAATTTTTAGGGAAAAAATACACTTTTTTGAATTTTAGTGCCAAAAAAACAATACATAACCCAGTTTTTTTGTAAAATATAAAAGATGATGTTACGCCAAGTAAGTAGATACCAAAACTTTAAAACTGCACATGCCCAGGCAACGGCGACAAACTGCTTAAATGTTACCATCCATAGGCAAGGCTTTAAAAGCTTTTACAGATTTAGATTTACACAAGAGGTCTGTAGGAATCATCCTGGTACAACCACTTAAAGTCCAGCGGTGTACGCATATGTCGCTGGTTGGCAAGTAGTTTTTATTGCTTAACAACATAGAAACAGACCCCTGCACAGGGGGAAACAACAAAAATCATGTTTTTCATAACAGTTATATTTAGTGAGATCTGTTATCCAGTGAGAAAAAGTTGGTGGGCAAGGCAAGGTCCATTTAAGCGCAATTAGCCTATGAGCTATGAATAGAGATCTAGATACAGTAGGTACCAAATTATGATCCATAGAGGAGGAGTCAATATAGCCTGATGCTTCACAAAGAGGCTGATACTGCCCCTTGGGGGTGCTGGAATGATCCAGGGGGCCATTAGTAGCCTCAGGTGCAATTGTGGGGCCTTGAATAAAAATACCTGAACATCCACTCCCCTAGCAAACGGAGCTCCCCCATGAGCCAGTGGTGGGCTTCTCCTGGCGTCCTCACATCCACAGCAGTACTATGAAACTAGCTCTGGGCTTGATGACATCAGGACTCATCAGTGGGGGGGTGCAGGAGCTGCAGGGACTGGCCTTGGAAATGGGGATCAGGTAAGTTTTTCTCCTTTCATCTTTCCCCATAAGTAGAAAAATAGATACATAAAAGAACACAAATTTGTCATTGCATCTTTCTGTTTGCTCACTTCAAGAAAGTACATTTCCAGTGGGGTAAGTTTGTTTTCTGAATAGGGAGCAGTAGGCCAAATAAGTTTGGGAACTTCACATATAGCATAAAATGCATGTGAGGGGTTCCACTAAAAGGTTAGACCCCTCTCCCCAGTAAACCCTCTGTTTTTACAATAGATATACATTATTATGTATTAGATTATATTGTATTTTACATGATTATTGAATCATCTTGATTGTCAGATTATTTGGATTGACTAGTATTTTACTGTCCTGCACATTGGCTTCCGCCCAGGCCATGGCACAGAAACAGCACTTCTGAAGATATGGGATGATGCCCTTGAAGCAGCAGACGACGGAGAACAGAGTCTCCTGGTACTGTTAGACCTCAGCGCAGCATTCGATACAGTAGACCACAATACTCTACTCGTCCGCCTCGCTGAAGTAGTAGGAGCTACAGGTTCTGCTCTAAAATGGTTTACATCCTTCCTAGAGAATCGCTCCCAGACAGTGAAACTAGGTACATTCACCTCGGAAACCCGGGCAGTCTCCTGCGGAGTCCCTCAAGGATCACCCTTGTCACCAGTACTATTCAACATATACATCCGCCCACTTTTCAATATCATCAGGAAAACCGATCTTTGTTTCCATTCATACGCTGACGACACCCAACTCTACCTTCGTATCAACGGACAAAAAGACCTTCATCAGCAATTACAGAAATGCCTCTCCTTAATAGACGACTGGATGACCACTAGCTCCCTCAAACTCAACGGATCAAAAACAGAACTACTTCTCCTACAAGCTAACAAAAATTCCAAAATAAAGACTACATGGACACCTCCCACCATCCTTGGACAGACCATCTCCCCAAGCACCAAAGTCAAAAGTCTTGGAGTCATTTTTGACTCAGGAATGACAATGGATGCACAAATAGGGTCAGTGGTGAGCGGATCCCACCATCTCCTCCGCCAACTACGCAGACTAATCCCCTTTATCCCAGAAGAGGACAAAGCGGCAGTTGTGGGAACAATCATCAATTCCCGACTCGACTACGCAAATTCGCTCTACGTAGGACTACCCCAATATCAGCTTGCGCGCTTACAACTCATCCAAAACACGGCGGCAAGACTGTTAACAGGAAAAAAACCCTGGGAATCCATCTCCCCCTCCCTAAAGAGCCTACACTGGCTAACCGTGAAGAAACGGATCACATTCAAGACCCTCTGCATCACCCACAAATGCGTACAAGGAAACGCCCCACCATATCTCCGCGAGAAAATAAAACACTACACACCGACTCGCAGTCTTCGATCAGCTAACCAAAACCTCCTTACCATTCCCAAATACCGCTACAAAGCAAAGGGAGAACGAAGATTCGCAGTCCAAGGACCTCAACTATGGAACGCTCTTCCTACCAACATCCGCATGGAAGAAAACCACCAGGCCTTCAGAAAAAAACTAAAGACCTTCCTTTTCTGAGAAGCTGACATCAGAGAATGCATCCAGCGCCTTAAGGCGATTCAGTTCGCATTTGCAGCGCTTTATAAATCAATCATTCATTCATTCATTCATTGTAAGGACATTTTATTGCTACATAGATGTTATGGGCTTATACAGTATGCTTCACTTTTTGCTGGTTGTTATACATTAGCCCTGAAGAATGGGGAGTCTTTTTTCTGTCTTGACTGAATGTGACGCTCTTAACTGCTAAGTGTTTCAAAAAGTTCTTTAGGCACTCCTCTGTATGAAGAAAGGAAGGAAGGAAGGGAGGAAGGAAGGAAGGAAGGAAGGAAGGAAGGAAGGAAGGAAGGAAGGAAGGAAGGAAGGAAGGAAGGAAGGAAGGAAGGAAGGAAGGAAGGAAGGAAGGAAGGAAGTGAGGAAGGGAAGGAGGAAGGAAGGAAGGAAGGAGGGAGGAAGGAAAAGAAAGAAAGAAAGAAAGAAAGAAAGAAAGAAAGAAAGAAAGAAAGAAAGAAAGAAAGAAAGAAAGAAAGAAAGAAAGAAAGAAAGAAAGAAAGAAAGAAAGAAAGAAAGAAAGAAAGAAAGAAAGAAAGAAAGAAAGAAAGAAAGAAAGAAGGAAAGAAAGAAAGAAAGAAGAGACTCGGGTAATAGTATTTCATGAAGGAAGGCAGGCAGGAAGAAAGGAAGGAACTAAAGGAATGAAAAGGAAGGAAGGAAGAAATGAAAGAAGGAAGGAAGGAGAAGAAAGTAAGGAAATAAAGAAAGTAAACTGTCTTGGCCATGTCAGTTATTGTTAGGATATATGTATCTTCTTACTTGGTATAGAAAATATAACATAGATTACAGCCATATTTTTCATATGTACATATGTAGGTTGTTCTTCTTTCTTAGTAGTGCTTTACTAAAACAGAAGAGTATGCTATAGAGGACTTATCAGTGGGGAAGAGTAGAAATCATATAATTCAACCTATACAATTGCTTTTCTACAACAAGGCTTGTTGTAGAAAAATAGTAATAAATACTTAAATAGTAATATTTTAAAGATGCAGCACAACAAAGGCACTGGCAGAAACATCTTAAATCTGTTACTGTTCAATTACTGGCGTGCTGCTAGTATGCACTGTCCAAGATCCCCTTTATGTAAGAACAAATTCTAGGAAATCTACCCTTAGGCTCCTTTCACACTTAGGCGCTTTGCAGGCGCTAAAAAGCTAAAAATAGCGCCTGCAAAGCACCCCGAAAGAGCGGCTTAATGCTCTCCAATGTGAAAGCCCCGAGGGCCTTCACACTGGAGCGGTGCACTTGCAGGGCGGTTAAAAAAGTCTTGCAGGCCGCATCTTTGGAGCGATGTAGGAGTGGTACATTTACCGCTCCTAAAGCGCCCCTTCCCATTGAAAACAATGGGGCAGCGCTGCAAACCCGCCCGCAAAGCGCCACTGCTAAAACAACGGTAAAGCAGCGCTATATTTAGCGCCGCTGTACCGCCAGCGCCCGCACGCCTCAGTGTGAAAGTAGCCTTAAACACTTCAGAGTTACAAACAATGATATTACAAATAGCACTATTAGGAATAAGAATAGTTTATAAGACAAACATGAATGTGTGTACTTGTAATTCTGGAGTGGATGTGTCACAAAGACTAGACTTGGTATTCTCATCTCATCTCAATCACAGCCATAGACACAGCACTCTACAAATGTGCAGAGAACAGGACAATGCAAAGGCAGTACCGACTGAATAAAACTCTCCCAGATTCCATAATGAGAGGCCAATCAGTTTCCTAAGCCCTGGTTCACGCTGATGCGATTTCTGATACATTCCAGAACACAATGAATCGCATGACAAGTGAAATAACATGATTTTCTATGGATACCGATCACACATATGCAGTCTGAATGCGATGCAATTTTAAAAAGGGTCCTGTGTATCTTTTGTGCGGTGCAATGCAATTTGTAGTTCCATATGGTTTCATGGAAACCGCATGCAAAAGCATATCCCTTCAAAGATAATGCCATTTCAGTGCGATTTGTGCAAGGCCGAGAGAGACCAGGCCATAACGCACATAAATCCAAATCACAGCTCCGTCCAAATTGCATGCAAAACGCACTGGAATCACAGCTGGATCTGCATTAAGTTGCACTGGACATGATCCTTGAAATTGCACTAGAAAACTCACTCAAATTGCACCGCGTCAGTGTGAACATCACCTAATTCTACAGCAATGGCCTAAAAAGTGAGACAACTTTTATCAAATATTCATAACATTGTTGCAAATTCCGTAACATTGACTCTAATCTGAAACTAGGTTTAGAATGTGCAGGTCTATGATGTAGCAGTCTGTAGTTGGGACATTTTTCTGAATCAATATGTATACAGGTCTAGTGTAATTCATTTTTATTTGGCCACTTCGTAAAACAATGTTGCAGTTAGACAATCAAATGGTTTTGTATGCTGTATGTCTGAAGGCTCTAGTAATATCTCTGTGCTTGAGTTCTCAGGCCTGTGCACTTTATATGGCTATGTCTACATCTACAATTAATATATTCATTTTACCAGGATTGAAAATGTAATCCATATCTGCTCGGGTTTGGTTATCAACAGACCAACATTTCATCAACAGTACCCAACATTATTTACGCAATTCTACTACCCCTCTTACTACCATGACCGTGTTGCAATCCTTGGTGCCCTTGGAACCCTACTTTTCAGTCACTCTATGCCTGAAATACATAGCAGAGCTGCATTAGCCACTCAACAGAGTGTTACCAGGGTCTGCAGTTGGGATTTTAGACCCACACATACATACTAAGATCAATTTAGACAGCAGCCAGTTAACCTGCCAGTTAGTCTTTGGAGTGCAGGAATATCCAGCGGAAACCCATGCAACCACAAGAAGAACATACACTGCCATGAGGATAATGTTCTCGCTGGGATTCAAGTCAATGACCCTAGTGCTGCTTGAGTGCTAACCACTAGATCGCTGTGCTGCCCATCATTTTCCTTTGCAGGTAAAAAAAGTAAAGATACAGTACTATGGTATAAGCTAGTGGTCTCCAAACTGCAGCCTGTGGGCCGAATGCAGCCCTTTGCTTGCCTTTATCTGGCCTTCAGGACACTATTCTTTCTGCTGAAACCAACAAGGGGGCACCATTCCTTCCACTGACACCAACAGTGGGGAACCATTCCTCCCACTGACACCAACAGTGGGGAACCATTCCTTCCACTGACACCAACAGTGGGGAACCATTCCTCCCACTGACACCAACAGTGGGGAACCATTCCTCCCACTGACACCAACAGTGGGGAACCATTCCTCCCACAGACACCAGAAATGGGGCATTTTCTACTCCCACTGGCCACTTCAGCCCCCCCCCTAAAGTCAGAAGTAAACTGACCTTTGTTTGGAAAGCTTAGAGGCCCCTGGTATAAACCATAACAATGCAAATCAGTGGCAAAATATATTGTGGAAGTAGTAAGAAAGCAAGACAAAGAATATGTATACATACATACTATATATATTAAAAGGTACATCAAAATATATAATTCTTGACCCATGTATGCTCTTTATTGGTTGTTCTTCTAGTGGTCTAGACAAAATATCAAGTGGCTGATATAGTTACATATATAGTAACATAGTTAGTCTAGTTCAGGGTTTCTCAACCTTTTAATCACGAAGGAACCCTCCAATTAACTTTCCAGTCTCAGGGAACTCCCGCTAAAAATGACTATATCTACAACTCCCGATACATTGGTGCGATGGTCACTGGGAAGAATGCTCCTTACACTTGTGGTCATTGGGAAGAATTACCCCTTACAGATAGCTTAAAAGATCAACGGTGTCAGTGGAAACTTATCTGAGAGGCAGAAATTGCTCATTGCTCAAGGAAAACCTAGCAACCTCTGGAGGAACCTCAGGATTCCATGGAACCCTGGTTCAAAACTCTGGTCTAGCTGAAGAAAGACACAAGTCCATTTAGTTCAACCAATAAAAAAGGGGAAAACTAAAAAGGAACAAACAAAAAAATGTATATATATTTATATATATATATATATATATATATATATATATATATATATATATATATATATATATATACACACAATCCTATACCCACAGTTGGTCCAGAGGAAGACAACAAAAAAACCCAGCAAAGCATGATCCAATTTGATACAGCAGGGGGGGAAAAATCCTCCCTGATCCCCCAAGAGGCAATTGGATGTTCCCTGGATGAACTTTATATGAAATATATGAAAACTAAAGCAAGGAGAACTTTAAGAAAGGTAACAAAAATCTGGTTTCTAAGGGTCACTGTTTCCATTCCCACCAGAGTTCAGAAATCCACACTTCTAACATATGCATATGATCAACAGCAAGAATTAAAATAAACACATAAAAAGTCATAATAAAAAAATGCCATAACAACCACAGCATAGTATTAATAAAACTCATAATGATAAATAAAGGAATATCAGAACAATGACAGCACAGCATTAATAAAAGTCATAACGGTAAAATAAAGCTGCTTTGAAAACTAAAATTGTGACAAAAGCACATCTTTCATTGCTACATCAAACCCAATACAACTAAAGATCTCCTTTAAATATTAACTTATTTTCCGCCAAATGCCTTTCTTTGATGAGATGAGACAAAGAATAAACACTACCATCTATAAAGGACAATGAATCATAACATCACATTGACTGTATACAGGTTCCCACAATTTGGAATGTATTTTTACAAAATATACCGCTTATAGCTAAACACTGGCAATATGACATAATAAAGCAAGGCACATCATCCCATATATATGTACAAAGAATAAAATTAGTCATCTGCTGAGCACATGCACTTAGGATATGAGATGTCATAATTATGACGAGTGACTACGTTCAGCAGTAAACATACTACTACCCTGGATACAACCGGTAGAACTTGTATGGTAGGTCATCTAAATCAGTTCTTCCTGCTATGAATATCGCCCAAGAATAAATCACATATCAAATAAAACATGTGCTGTGTTATGTACTAGGAATACTTACTGCAGGCAGTGACTATCAGAGAGGACTGCAGTGTTTTAATGTCACATTTCACTGTTGGGGAAACTTAGCTGAAGTGGAAACTCTCAATTTAGACCAATAAGCTGCTTAGGAGAAATGTATTAAAAAAATCTACTTTTTTGGAGGGAATGCTTTTAGAGTAGTTGCCCTTATTTACTTAAAGTGTTACTAAACCCAGGACCCTGCATTTACAATATCTGGCCTCCCACAGTACACAGAACATGGAAATGCAATTATTTCAGTAACTATAAACTGCTAAATACCTTTTCTCCTCAGCAGTATATAGCAGTCTTGTGACTTCTATCATTGTCTGGTTAAAACTTGTAGGAGGAATGTTTTTATTGTACTCTGACTGTCCTATGAGGCTGCAGGACCCCTGACCTTCTGTCTGGACAGTGCTGATTGGCCCTGTGCTGATCACATGCACCCTCCCAAGAAAAAAAAAACCTCTCTAGCAATACACACTATACTGAGCATGTGCAGCCTGACTCCATAGACTCTGTGCTATCAGGACATTATTAGGGGGCAGTGGAAGAAGGGGTGGATCAGAGAAGACAGGATCAACCTCTTAGGTTCCACAGTGAGTATAACAAGCATGCTTTACTGCATATACAGTTTGATTTTACTGTAGTGGGTTTAGTAACACTTTAAGAGTCCCTTTTTATTTTATTTTTAATTCAATTGCTACTGACCAGGTCCAGACCCCCCTCCCCTATTTTTACTTTTGCAAAAGTTCTTTGCAAAAATCTATTTTTGCTTTGGGCAAACATAGATCTATACTGAGACAGAAAAAGTAGAAAAAGTAGAAAAAAATACAAAAAGATGTATAAATGTAAAAAAAAAAATGGGGCATACTCGATGGACCACTTTGTCTCTTTTCTGCTGTCACTATCCTATACTTCTATCTGCGTTTGGGGTGCCATTAACAATGTATTGGAACATGCTGCAGATCACAAAGGCAATGTGTGGGAAACACACAGGGAATGTGCCTTTTCCATTCTGGCCCTTATACCTTTGGATAGATTACAATGATAAAAGATATACCATGTGGAACTGAGACGTCGCTGTAACGATCGCTCTGGAACTCAAGTGGCATAAGGTAGAAAAAGGACTGGCGATCACATGTTTAAAGTGGTTGTAAGTCCTAACATATACCCAGTGAAGTGACTGGCCTCCGGTGATACACAGAGATGAAACCAATTCTTCCCACATAAGTTGTGTCTGTTTATCTGCAGTCTTCTCTTCTCTACATCCTTTCAAGATTTATAAAGCTTGTCTGAGAATTCAGAGAAAAGGGGGTGGAGAGCTGAAGGCACTCTCTGCAGATGCTCAAGGAGGAGAGTGCTGAGTGCTGATTGGAGGGAAGGGACACACACACAGTAACAGGCTGTCAATAACAAGCTGTATGCTGGAGATCCCTCCCCATTACCTTTTTTCTCTTGGTGTTAGAAAGTGACTCATAGCAGAGGAAGGAGGCAGCAGACAGAAATAACACTTAGTGCTCTTACTTGAGACAAGCACACACTATAGAGGGATTTGCTATGTTCATATTTTATGTTTACAACCACTTTAATGAGTGATCCCCCTTGACTCCAAAGCATTGTAGGGGGGGGGGGGAGCCTGTCAGGTGACAGGTGTGGACTGACAGCTGTCAGCTTGGAGTTACTTTGCTGTCACTTCTCTTTAAAGCCCAGAACAAAGCACTGAGTGTAAATCACTGATCACCAAAGCCTGCCACACTGCACCAGATGGGGAAGCCAGCACATCTCATACTTTACTCAACACAGTCACTGGATCTTGGAGGACTGCGGATTTCTGTCCAGGACTCCCTCCACATCCCTCCAGCTGACTGTCACTCTACAGTATACACTGGAGCTGTCATCACACTGATCATCACTCATCTACCTGTCAGCTGTCATCAGGTCACCACCGATCTATCTGTTAGTTGTCATCAGGTCACCATTGATCCACCTGTCAGTTGTCATCAGGTCACCACCGATCTATCTGTTAGTTGTCATCAGGTCACCATTGATCCACCTGTCAGTTGTCATCAGGTCACCACCGATCTACCTGTCATCAGGTCACCATTGATCCACCTGTCAGTTGTCATCAGGTCACCACCGATCTACCTGTCATCAGGTCACCATTGATCCACCTGTCAGTTGTCATCAGGTCACCACCGATCTACCTGTCAGTTGTCATCAGGTCACCATTGATCCACCTGTCAGTTGTCATCAGGTCACCACCGATCTACCTGTCATCAGGTCACCATTGATCCACCTGTCAGTTGTCATCAGGTCACCACCGATCTACCTGTCAGCTGTCATCAGGTCACCACCGATCTACCTGTCAGCTGTCATCAGGTCACCACCGATCTACCTGTCAATTGTCATCAGGTCACCACCGATCTACCTGTCAATTGTCATCAGGTCACCACCGATCTACCTGTCAGTTGTCATCAGGTCACCATCGATCTACCTGTCAGTTGTCATCAGGTCACCACCGATCTACCTGTCAGTTGTCATCAGGTCACCACCGATCTACCTGTCAGTTGTCATCAGGTCTCCACCGATCTACCTGTCAGTTGTCATCAGGTCACCACCGATCTACCTGTCAGTTGTCATCAGGTCTCCACCGATCTACCTGTCAGTTGTCATCAGGTCTCCACCGATCTACCTGTCAGTTGTCATCAGGTCACCACCGACCCACCTGTCAGTTGTCATCAGGTCACCACCGATCGCTCACTAATCCACCTGTCCACAGGACCCGATCGGTGACCCCACATCACCCCAGACAGGCCCCCAATGCCAGGCCTGCCACACTCACCTGGAAGAGGCACGCTGTGTATAGGACAGTAAGTATCCAGACTGGCAATGCCAAGTTACCTTTGCAGTGTAGGTGAGAAGTCTCCTGTCAATGGTGTCCCCCGATCGCCGAGCTGTCAGTAAGGATCCCGGTTAGCAGCCAGCGGCTTGGCACAGCTCTAGTTGATGATAGTAAGGCTCCTCATGCCAGGGCTGTCCATGCCAAGTCTTCCCAGCCTGCTAGTTGTGAAGTGGACGGATTGGTGGCCTGGCAGGCAGCTAATTGTGAAGGGGAAGAAGAGGAGCTGGGAGGAGGAGGAGGAGGAGGAGGAGGCCGGCCTCACTCACTGACATTACACACCGATGTCAAGGCAGAGCTGCCACCTCCTCAAGATCAGCCTCTCCTCCCTCCCTGTACGGCCAGCCCTTCCCTCGTAGCTTTATTGACAGGACAGGCAGAGGAATGCAGCTAGGAGGAGGAGGAGGAGGAGGAGGATGGAAAATGCTGTAAAGGTACAAAACAAGCCAATGACAGGACCTATGTCACAACAATCCAGCTGCAGGATCCCCCCTCCTTCCCTGCAGTAATACACATCACTCACAGTCCTGGGGAAAGGGCTGCTAGGGCTCCATCCACTACTACGGCTCCCTCCTCTACTAGGGCTCCTCTACTAGGACTCCTCTACTAGGGCTCCTCTACTAGGGCTCCATCCTCTACTACGGCTCCCTCCTCTACTAGGGCTCCTCTACTAGGGCTCCATCCTCTACTACGGCTCCCTCCTCTACTAGGGCTCCTCTACTAGGGCTCCATCCTCTACTACGGCTCCCTCCTCTACTAGGGCTCCCTCCTCTACTAGGGCTCCATCCTCTACTACGGCTCCCTCCTCTACTAGGGCTCCTCTACTAGGGCTCCCTCCTCTACTACGGCTCCCTCCTCTACTAGGGCTCCTCTACTAGGGCTCCATCCTCTACTACGGCTCCCTCCTCTACTAGGGCTCCTCTACTAGGGCTCCATCCTCTACTACGGCTCCCTCCTCTACTAGGGCTCCCTCCTCTACTAGGGCTCCATCCTCTACTACGGCTCCCTCCTCTACTAGGGCTCCTCTACTACGGCTCCCTCCTCTACTAGGGCTCCTCTACTAGGGCTCCCTCCTCTACTACGGCTCCCTCCTCTACTAGGGCTCCTCTACTAGGGCTCCATCCTCTACTACGGCTCCCTCCTCTACTAGGGCTCCCTCCTCTACTAGGGCTCCATCCTCTACTACGGCTCCCTCCTCTACTAGGGCTCCCTCCTCTACTAGGGCTCCATCCTCTACTACGGCTCCCTCCTCTACTAGGGCTCCCTCCTCTACTAGGGCTCCTCTACTAGGGCTCCATCCTCTACTATGGCTCCCTCCTCTACTAGGGCTCCCTCCTCTACTAGGGCTCCTCTACTAGGGCTCCATCCTCTACTACGGCTCCCTCCTCTACTAGGGCTCCCTCCTCTACTAGGGCTCCTCTACTAGGGCTCCATCCACTACTACGGCTCCCTCCTCTACTAGGGCTCCTCTACTAGGGCTCCCTCCTCTACTAGGGCTCCTCTACTAGGGCTCCCTCCTCTACTACGGCTCCCTCCTCTACTAGGGCTCCTCTACTAGGGCTCCCACCTCTACTAGGACTCCTCTACTAGGGCTCCCTCCTCTACTACGGCTCCCTCCTCTACTAGGGCTCCCTCCTCTACTAGGGCTCCTTCCTCCACTAGGGCTCCTTCCTCTACTAGGGCTCCTTCCTCTACTAGGGCTCCCTCCTCTACTAGGGCTCCTCTACTGGGGCTCCCTCCTCTACTACGGCTCCCTCCTCTACTAGGGCTCCCTCCTCTACTACAGCTCCCTCCTCTACTAGGGCTCCTCCACTAGGGCTCCATCCTCTACTACGGCTCCCTCCTCTACTAGGGCTCCCTCCTCTACTAGGGCTCCTCTACTAGGGCTCCATCCTCTACTAGGGCTCCATCCTCTACTAGGGCTCCCTCCTCTACTAGGACTCCTCTACTAGGGCTCCCTCCTCTACTACGGCTCCCTCCTCTACTAGGGCTCCCTCCTCTACTAGGGCTCCTTCCTCCACTAGGGCTCTTTCCTCTACTAGGGCTCCTTCCTCTACTAGGGCTCCCTCCTCTACTAGGGCTCCTCTACTGGGGCTCCCTCCTCTACTACGGCTCCCTCCTCTACTAGGGCTCCATCCTTTACTACGGCTCCCTCCTCTACTAGGGCTCCTCTACTAGGGCTCCCTCCTCTACTACGGCTCCCTCCTCTACTAGGGCTCCCTCCTCTACTAGGGCTCCTCTACTAGGGCTCCCTCCTGTACTAGGGCTCCTCTACTAGGGCTCCCTCCTCTACTACGGCTCCCTCCTCTACTAGGGCTCCTCTACTAGGGCTCCCTCCTCTACTAGGACTCCTCTACTAGGGCTCCCTCCTCTACTAGGGCTCCTCTACTAGGGCTCCCTCCTCTACTAGGGCTCCTCTACTAGGGCTCCTTCCTCTACTACGGCTCCCTCCTCTACTAGGGCTCCCTCCTCTACTAGGGCTCCTTCCTCTACTAGGGCTCCTTCCTCTACTAGGGCTCCTTCCTCTACTAGGGCTCCTTCCTCTACTACGGCTCCCTCCACTACTAGGGCTCCCTCCTCTACTAGGGCTCCTCTACTAGGGCTCCCTCCTCTACTAGGGCTCCCTCCTCTACTACGGCTCCCTCCTCTACTAGGGCTCCCTCCTCTACTACGGCTCCCTCCTCTACTACGGCTCCCTCCTCTACTACGGCTCCCTCCTCTACTAGGGCTCCTTCCTCTACTAGGGCTCCTCTACTAGGGCTTCCTCCTCTACTAGGGATCCTCTACTAGGGCTCCTCTACTAGGGCTCCCTCCTCTACTAGGGGTCCTCTACTAGGGCTCCCTCCTCTACTACGGCTCCCTCCTCTACTAGGGGTCCCTCCTCTGCTAGGGCTCCTCTACTAGGGCTCCCTCCTCTGCTAGGGCTCCCTCCTCTACTAGGGCTCCTCTACTATGGCTCCCTCCTCTACTAGGGCTCCCTCCTCTACTAGGGCTCCCTCCTCTACTAGGGTTCCTCTACTAGGGCTCACTTCTCTACTAGGGCTCCTCTACTAGGGCTCCCTCCTCTACTAGGGCTCCTCTACTAGGGCTCCCTCCTCTACTAGGGCTCCCTTCTCTACTAGGGCTCCTCTACTAGGGCTCCCTCCTCTACTAGGGCTCCTCTACTATGGCTCCCTCCTCTACTAGGGCTCCCTCCTCTACTAGGGCTCCCTTCTCTACTAGGGCTCCTCTACTAGGGCTCCCTCCTCTACTAGGGCTCCTCTACTAGGGCTCCCTCCTCTACCATCCACAAAGGTCACTGCTCAGGGCTCTCATCTATGACATGGCAAACACATGAATTATTTATACACACCATTTACTACTGACAGGTCAGCTTTTATTTATTTATGGAAAACGTTTATCCCAAAATGAAAAAAAAAAAACAAACAAAAAAACAGAAACGCTGTAACTGCTTATAAAGTATAGGCTGGAGTTTGGCTTTCATTTTCTAGTGTATCCAGTACTAGCTAGTGTATCTAGTGTTGCTAGTGTATCCAGTACTAGCTAGTGCTGCTAGTATATATAGTATAACTCCTAGATTGTAAGCTCTAGCGCGCAGGGCCCTCTGATTCCTCTTGTACCAAATTGTAATGTAACTTAAATGCCTTCATTTTATTAAAGTGACACTAAAGGTTAGGTTTTTTTTTGTTTTTTAAACATCCTCTTCTGGGGTCCCCCTGGCAGCTCTTGCGGTTCCTCCCCACATCAGATAACCCCCAGGAGAAGCTCTCTCCCAGGGGTTACCTTGCGGGCGCACTCCCGAGTCCAGAATTCGGCGTCCATAGACACCGAATGCAGGACTCGGCACCACCCACCCCGGCACCCGCGTCATTGGATTTGATTGACAGCAGGGGGAGCCAATGGCTGTTGTCAATCTATCCAATCAAGAACCGAGAACCCCAGGCAGAGAGAGAGAGCGTGTCCCCGTGGGTCAAGTTCCAGGGCTCAGGTAAGTAAAATGGGGGAGGGGGGGCTTGGAGGCCGGTGACTGCCAGGTGTTTTTTCACCTTAATACATAGGATGCATTAAGGTGAAAAAACACGCGAAGGTTTACAACCCTTTTAAGCGCTGCGCAAACTGTGGGCGCTATAAAAATCCTGTATTCTAATAATAAGAATAATTAGTAGACACACTAGAAGATAGTGTAAATCTGCTAGTATATCTAACACTACTCTCCCCGCTAGACTGATAATGATGTTGTCCATAGGTGCCCCCCTGTGCTCCTTCATCCAGAGGGGAGGTGTGTTACTGGCCAGATCACCAGGTGAAAAAAGAAGGGATAATTACTATTTTTATTTCTTTTTTTACACTTTTTTCCCTTTTATTTTCACTTCTTGTCCTAGAGTGACAACCAAACTGATTAGCATTGTCACCCTAGGACAGGGAGTGAGTTAGAACTACATAACACTGTTAAGATGTTAAGACTACATAATGCCTCCCTGTCTTCTCCATAGCAGGGGAAGATGTCTTGTAGTGCCCAGAGATATCAGGAAACAATACTAACTGATAACAGCCTGCAGGCAGAGAGCACAGAAGATTGTCAGCTCACAAGATTTCTGGCAGTGAGAAACAGACACTTTTTTTTTTGTGCACTTGTCCTACAGATATAATAAAACATACTAGTACAGTGATGGTGAACCTTGGCACCCCAGATGTTTTGGAACTACATTTCCCATGATGCTCCACTACACTGCAGAGTGCATGAGCATCATGGGAAATGCAGTTCCAAAACCTCTGGGGTGCCAAGGTTCGCCATCACTGTACTAGTATATTAAACAGACTAAAAGGGAGGAACTACAATACATTCGTTTACATACACTCTAAGTAGAAAGGTCATTGCACAATGGTTTGACCTTTGCTATTACAGAAGTGAAACACATGAATTATTTATACACAGCCTTGCTTTACCTGCAAGTCAACCACTTGAGTACCACCAGCCTGTAATACTCCTTCCTGCCCAGGTGATCTTTTTAGTGTTCAGCACAGTGATGTTTGACTGACCATTACTCTGTTATATAACACTGTAGTTCAAAAGAAATGCTATATCAGTTAGAGCCATTTCACATAGGGTGTAAAGTGGCAGTAAAAGCAGGTGGTTGAGCTGCATTTTTATGCCCCCACCACCCACCTAAATCCTAACACTGAAACCAGGATAGTACACATGCATATCAGCAACGCCTCGCTTCACGACCACTGCAAATTGAACTTGGATTGCAGAGTTTGACAGGCTGCACCACCTGTCAGACTCGCTCATGGATCCCAACAGGACTACATTGCAACTTTCAGCCAGACTGTAAAATAAACACGCAGTATCGCCTCCTCAATGCCTGGTAGCCGCTGCTCTACTGCCTTCTAAAAAGTGATCCACTGCAAATCACACTTCAGAAGGTGACAAGTGCCTGCTGCTCATATGTCAGAGCCCATAAAGCTTTCTTTTGGTGGTATTTAACTGCTTGCCGACCAGCCGACGTCATTATACTGCTGCAGGTCGGCACGATCCCACGAGCCATCGTAGCTATACGTCGGCTCGCTGGATCGGGATAGCAGGCGCCTGCTGCACTGCGGCGGGTGCCGATGCTTGTGGTTGACGGTCGCGATGACCACCGGCCATGAGCGATCGCGGGCACAAGAGGCAGAACAGGGACGTGTGAGTGTAAACACACAAATCCCCATTCTGTTCTGTGAGGAGAGATAGATCGTGAGTTCCTAATAGCTAGGAACCACGATCTGTCATCCCCTATAGTCAGTCCCCTCCCCCTACAGTTAGAACACACACCTAGGGTAACCCCTTGATCGCCCCCTAGTGTTAACCCCTTCCCTGCCAGTGACATTTATACAGTAATCAGTGCTTTTTTATAGCACTGATTGCTGTATAATTGTCACTGGTCTAAAAAATGTGTCACAAGTGTCCAATTTGTCCGCCGCAATGTCACATTCCCAATAAAAAAAGATCACCGCCATTACTAGTAAAAAAAAAAATAATAATAAAAATGCTATAAATCTATCCCCCATTCTGTAGACGCTATAACTGTAACATTTTTATTGGGAATGTGACATTGCGGCGGACAAATTGGACACTTGTGACACATTTTATAGACCAGTTATATAAATTATTATTCTGCCGTACGCAAATTTTCGTCACTTTAGTTAACTTGTCAGATTCGATCTGAGATTAGCATGCAAGAAAAAAACGACAATCATTCGTCCGATAATCTCATTGTGTGTACCGGGCATTAGGCTGGCCATACATTATGACATTCTCTTGTACAATTTTCCTTTAGCTATACCAAAACCATCTAATAGGAGGCTAAACCTAAACACTTTCAATGTGTATACAATCAGGCAGGCCTTGTACTACATAGTTGACGGTAAATCTAAAGGAAATTGAATAAGAAAATTGTATACTGTATGGCCAGCTTTAGGCTGGGATCACATTTCAACATTGCAGTAACGTGCTTGTTAGCACAATGCAGGGTAATGCGCTGTTGCATTGCAGTGCGATTTATTTTGAATGTCACCCCAATGCACCCCAACACCTGTGTTGTGGTGCAGCGCAATGCATGGCAAATTACAGTAATGTGTCTACAGTTTAGGGCTCATTCACACCATATGCTTTGCACTACATTGGGCACTACTTTGGGCACTACATTGGGCAGCGCTGCCATACCCAGTCCCATAGTATAGGCAGTTTGCCTTATACCTAATTGTTTTATTCCACACCAAAATTCTGCATTGGTGTGCACTGAAAATGTAGGACAGGGTGCGTTTTATACACGGCACGTGCCCCTTGCTGAGTCAGACCTATAGCTCAGTAATCAGCAGATCTCTGACTCAGCAGAGGGGAAGCCAGACCACTGCAGAGAGACCACTGCTTCCCCACAGAGAGCAAAGGTCCTCCTCTCCAGCATGCTGGCAAGGGACAGGCTTTTATACTCAGGCTGTGCTGTGTTAGATAAAAAGGATTATGTGCAGTTCTAAGAACATTGGTGTACGTTGGCAGCCCATTTATTTGTAATTGTACTGAGCCAATCCGAGTGGCAATGCATGATAATGCTCATTAACATGTGTGTGCATTATTGCACAACACATACTGTATGTAATTAGATCTAACGGTCTGTTATTGTTGTGAAGCAGCCACAGCCTGAGTATAAAAGCCTGTCCCTTGCCAGCATGCTGGAGAGGAGGACCTTTGCTCTCTGTGGGGAAGCAGTGGTCTCTCTGCAGTGGTCTGGCTTCCCCTCTGCTGAGTCAGAGATCTGCTGATTACTGAGCTATAGGTCTGACTCAGCAAGGGGCACGTGCCGTGTATAAAACGCACCCTGTCCTACTTTTTCAGTGCACACCAATGCAGAATTTTGGTGTGGAATAAAACAATTAGGTATAAGGCAAACTGCCTATACTATGGGACTGGGTATGGCAGCGCTGCCCAATGTAGTGCCCAAAGTAGTGCCCAAAGTAGTGCCCAATGTAGTGCAAAGCATATGGTGTGAATGAGCCCTAAACTGTAGACGTAGATAATAAATAGAAGAAGGCCTTTCACACAGGTCTAGTGTTTCAATGAAGACAAATAACTGGATGCTGGTAAGTAGTAATCAAACATATCTGACAATTTAAAGGGAATTGACAAATGTTGATTTAATGCAGTGTTTGAATTCCAATAGACGCATACAGTATAATGTTCTTATTAACTATTGAGATAAATAATTACAGCTTTGCTCTCTAGGCAGGATGAGACACTGTCACTAGGGAAACCTGGAGGCAGACTTTTTTGTATAGAAAACTGTTAACCCTTTGCCTGCATAATAAAAAAGGACACCCGGGTGGCATTAACCATACAAATAACCCTGAGATCACAGCTGAAATGTATTCCATTAAATCTATATATATATATATATATATATATATATATATATATATATATATATATATATATATATATATATATATATATATATATATATATATATGAATTAAGACATTCACAGCACACTTTTTTGCAGCATTATATTTAGATTTGTTTAGGATAAAAAGAACACATACAATTTGGCTTCAGTGTCAGGTATCACACCCTTTGCCAGATCAAATAGCAGATCTTAATTACAAATTGATCACAGATGTAATTACATATGTAGCACCATGATGTTTGGCAGAGTTGCTAATAAATTTAGTAGTCAGGCGATAGTTGCCTTGGCCAATTGTTAGGAGATCAATTGATTTCCCCCTAATTCTGTAATTGCTGCACTTCTCTCTTCTGTCACTAGGTGGCATTGTAGCTGGTGACATTAGATAGGGCAAGGGCATAGCAAGGGCAGATTATGAGTGGATGGGGTGTCTCAGCCAATTGGCAGGGGTTTCTTTTAGTCCCTTGGCATGCTGGGAGAGCCTATTTATTTGGGTGGAGTCAGGTGATCGAGGTTCTGTGCCACCTAGACGGCTGTCTGGGTGGACATGTGTTATGCTGCCCGGGCTGCTAGGCCATAAGCCTTAGGCCTATCCCAGGGACATCTGGCTGCTAGGCTGTCTGAGGGTCTATCCAGCAGCAGGAGAGCAGCACAGTTTTGGGACTGCGGGCTTGTAGTCCAACCAGAAGTAATGGTTCTGCCGGACGGGGAACCAACTGTGGTCGGAGGTAGAAAGGGGAAGCTGTGGCCACTAAGGGACCATCCACCTTGTTACCAGAGACCATTGTGAGTAAGTTGAGGACAGTACCAGAGCAATCTTCTCACCAGCCGGGGATGGTTAAGAAGTGGAAAAACCTCAGCAAGTGGCAAGCCAGGGACCCAGCGGGACAGCAGAGGTGACGATTGAGGAACATCACTGAGTGCCAAGTCAGGGGGGGTGACACTTGAAGAGTATCTGTGACTGCCAAGCCAGGGACCCAGCAGGGAAGAGGGGGTGACGCTTGAGGCAGATACTGAGTGATAAAAGTGGAAGAGCTCAGGAGATCCGGTGGCTATTGGATCCAAAGTCTAGTGAAAGACTGGGAGTTCGTTGAGTGAAGAGCCACAGTGAGTAATTGTGGAGTAAGCTGAGAACTGTTCGTGTTGCAGATATTTGAATACAATTGCCGTTAGTAACTATTACAAGGTTGTTGCCATAGGAGACAGTGGTCCTCCCTCTACAGAAGTGGTTTCCGGCTGGAGGCCTTCACCTGTATAGCTGTCTACCTATAGAAGTCTCCCCCAGTTCTGTTTAAGAGACAATAAATCTCTTTGCATTCAAAAAGTGTCTGGCGCCCACCATTTCATCTTGCATTACACCCACCATGCCTCATAACCCACTCTACACAGAAGGATGTCAGCTGTCCCTAACTCTGGAGGTCACCATTAGGCCTCAGGGGCCCCAGGACTTTGCTACACATAGGGGGCTATTTACTAAAGGAAAATCCACTTTGCACTGCAAGTGCACTTGGAAGTAAAGTCGCTGTAGATCTGAGAGGGGCATGCAGGAAAATAAAAAAACAGCATTTTAGCTTGCACATGATTGGATGATAAAATCAGCAGAGCTTCCCCTCATTTCAGATCTATCCCTTAGATTTACAGCGACTGCACTTTCAAGTGCACTTGCAGTGCAAAGTGGATTTGCCTTTCGTAAATAACCCCCATAGTATCTAACTGAATTTGAATTTGAATAGAAACTAGAAAAAGATTGCTCAATCACATCCTTTAAGAAGTATGGCCAAAACTCTTTTGGATGTGGGTCACAAGAGTGCACTTACTTGTGCTTTCCTGTGCTCCAGAATAAGCCAACAGCAGGTTAAAGCCTCCTGGCAGCTGATGTCACAAAGCGGCTCTTGAAAGGATCCCGACAATAATTTCAGGATCCACCCAGGTGTTTGATCAGCAGCTGGCTCCGCCTCTCAGCGTACAGCTGAGATCCTAAACCGGCTACTCGCGCCCCCTTCATAGTCAGGTGCTCCAGTGAGCGCTGGAAGTGCAGAGCAGAGAGCCGCAGACTGACAGTCAATACTCTCTTCTCAGAGCAGAGGGGAGAACTGAGTGATCAGCAGTGTTTGAATGCTTAGTTCTTAATGCAGAAATGGCTGAGGACAGATGCAGCATCACATCGATGCTGCAGTAGGGAGGGGAGTATGAGGGGTTTGTTTTTTTTTGCAAGTCCACACTTCTCCTTTAACCACTTTAGTACCATGCTATAGCCAAAAGACAGATATAGCACTGTACTATCGACCCCACCCCCTGCGTGCCCCTCGCAGAAAGGAGTGCCGATAACCAGCAAGCCTGTCAGCACACTATTTACACTGATAATCAGGGCACTGGTCATCAATGCCAGGATTATCAGTGCAGTGCAATCAGTGCCGTTCAGTGCTGCCTATCAGTGTCCATCAGTGCTGCCTCATCAGTGCTGCTTCATTAATGCCCATCGGTGCTGCCTCATCAGTGCAGCTTGTCAGTGCTCATCAGTGCCACCTCATCAGTTTACACTGATAATCAGGGCACTGATCATTAGTGTCCTGATGATCAGTGCAGTCCAATCAATGCTTTTCAGTGCTGCCTATTAGTGTCCATCAGTGCTGCCTATCAGTGCCACCTATTGGTGTCCATCAGTGCTGCCTATCAGTGCCCATCGGTGCTGCCAATCAGTGCCCATCAGTGCCACCTATCAGTGTCCATCAGTGCTGCCTATCAGTGCCCATCCGTGCTGGCAATCAGTGCCCATCAGTGCCACCTATCAGTGTCCATCAGTGCTGCCTATCAGTGCCCATCCGTGCTGGCAATCAGTGCCCATCAGTGCCACCGAAAAAAAACCCAGTGGTGATTGAATACCACCAAAAGAAAGCTCTATATGTCTCAAAAAAATGATAACAAGTTCATATGGGTACAGTGTTGCATGACTGCGCAATCCCCATTTAAATTGCGAAAATTGGCCTGGGCAGGAAGGGGGTGAAAGTGCCCTGTATTGAAGTGGTTAATTCACTATAAGAACACCATAGAGAAGGACATTGGGACTTTTCAGGTGCATCCAATTGATATCTACCATATATAAAATAATCTAAAAAAATCACATTTTATTCTTACAAACCTTTTATAAAAGCACAATTAAAACGCTGGAATAAGGGGCTGTATGTTCCCTCCCATTATTCAGCATAGTCCATATATTTTGAGGTGCAAGGACTGTCTAATTTTAGTAAATGCTGATTGTAACGATAGGGCTGGGGTGCCAGTCTGACACAGTTCCCAGATCAATTGATCTGTTTGTAGGCCTGGACTAGCTGTTTGGTTCACATGGCCCTTACAAACAGCTGCTCACCAGCCTTTACATACAGGTGCCAGGGCACATGATTGTCTTAGCACAACCAGACACTGTTCTGTGCATAAATGGAAGCCCAAGGCCTAGACATAACATCCTCCTTGCCCATACACTGTGAGCCCCCCACTTCTTTGGCACTACTCACAATCTTGGTCCAAGCGCATATTTTCAGGACACGGACTGCCAGGTTTTTACATGCAAACACATCTCTCATGCCATTCCCCAGGCATTGGTTGTAATAGACACTTCTTTTGATATTCACGTTAAAGCTCAAAGTGGTAAACTAAACAACTTTACTTCATTCAGAATAGCAAACAAACAGAAAAGTCCATATACTGGCAATGGCATAGTCCAAATATGGCTTGAATGAAACAATATTATGGTAGTTAGGAGGGATGAGGTGTTGTGTGGTTTGTCCCGAGTAATGCTCCATCTTTCTCTCCTAATTAGTTCTCTTATAATGGTACATTACACTCCCTTGAGGGGAGAGTCAGAAGAAAAAAACAAATCCTCTTGGCCTAGGGCCCCTGAGTAGCCCATTCCCTAAAGAGGAGATCACAAGCACCCTTAGCAGGGCATTCTCTCTTCAACTTTTACCTTGAAGATCTTCTAGAGCCTCAACTCCACCACCTTAAACAGGGCTACTCATAAGTAGTTCACTAAGGGGAGAAGCAACCCTTTCATTTTTTCTTATTTTTTTTTTGTAATCTTTTTTTTTTTGTAGAGGAAAAGATGAGGTCTACTAAATAGTAGGGACTTGCATTTTGGTAAAGTGTCCACAATAAAGTGACACTAAATAGTATCCTTTTGCTCCACATGTAATCTATACACACACACACTACATCATGGGTGCTCAACCTGTGGCCCTCCAGCTGTTGTGGCACTACAGGTCCCATCAAGACTCTGCCTTTGGGAGTCATGTTTGTAATGGTCAGTGGCTTGCAAGGCATCATGGTACTTGTAGTTCCACAACATCTGGAGGGCCACAGATTGAGCATGCATGCACTACGTGTTACTAAACCCAGGACCCTGTATTCACTTTATATGGTCTCCCACAGTACACAGAACATGGAAATGCAATTATTTTAGTAAATATAAACTGCTAAATATTCTTTCTCATCAGCAGTCTTGTGACTTCTAGTAGTGTCTGGTTAAAGCTTGTAGGAGGAGTTTTCATTCTACTCTGACTGTCCTATGAGGCTACAGGACCCCTGACCCTCTGTCTGGACAGTGCTGATTGGCCCTGTGCTGATCACATGCACCCTCCCAAGGAAAAAAAAAACTCTCTAGGAAGACACACCAAACTGAAATAGACTGATTTTTCTGTCGCGGGTTTAGTAACACTTTAATAGCCTTGTTCTTGTAACATCTTCTGTGAGCTCCTGAACTTCTTTTCCCATTCCTATTTGTTTGCATGAAAGGAGCAGTTCACGTTAGTTGCAGTCATGTGCACTGCTCCATACACACTACAAATCCCAGTACATCTGGAAAGTGAGCAAATTAGGTTGGACTTCCTCTATCCTTGTAACCAAGTCAGGAGTGGTGAAACGCATCAAGAAAAGTTGGTTCCCAAGTGGAGACATAGTTGTATGCACTCATTAGAGGAGCTAAGAGTGGAGTGTGGCTGATACAGTGTTTCACACAGGCAGGGCCGTCTTTAATATTGATTGGACCCTGGGCAAGAATTTTTTTTGGGCCCCCCTCCATGCTGTTTTGTTCTCCACCTGCTTTGAGACATACAGTAAAAAGCAGCTAAACTCAAAATCAGTTTACTGAATCAGATCAGACAGCGATTGCGATTGGTTGCCAGAGGTTACAGTGTATCATTACCACTCACTGACTGGTTGCTAGAGGTTACAGCACATCATTTTTGCTTGTTGATTGGTTGCTAGAGATTACTGTACATCAATACTGCTCACTGATTTTGGAAAAGGGTTTGGGAGTTTCTTCCACATTTGTAGCGCATAGAGCAGCCCATTGAAATGAATAGGCTGCCCTACACATGACCTACATCTTTATCCACCCTGTCAGTACACCTTTGCATCCTTAAACCCATGCTAACCTCTGCACCCCAAACCTCCCCATTCTCTCCACTCCTCCTCCCCTTTAACTCTACCTGCCTCCTCTGCTCATCTTTGCACCCACCTTACTTACCTCTATACATACCCTCCTTGTTCAACTGTGCACCCCAAACTGTAATTCCTTCGCTGCCCACCTCTGCACACCCCACACTACCCTCCCACCCCACTAATTTGCTTACCTTTGCAGAACAGGCTGATGGTAGGCTTAATGACCACAGTTGTAGGCAGGACTTTCAAGTATGCCCTTTACCTCCCCAGTGGGCAGCATTCAGTATAGGTGATGGTGGATATGACCTCCAGGGGGGCATGATATACATATGAATTCTGCCTCTATTTACATATGAATCCTGCCGGTCTGCTGCTTTACATATGAATGCCGTCACTATTTACATATCAATGTCGGTATTTACATATAAACACAGGGTCTGCAGGTGAGTCATCTGTACACAACAATAGGGCAGAGCTGGGCAGCATTAGTAACAGAACTTTACACCGAGATATCAGGACACAGCACGGGACTAAAACCTCGAGGGATAAGGGAATTTAAACTGGGATAGTTGCCAAGTATGAGGCAGCTGCTTTGGGCCCCACAACAATGACAGGGCCCAGGGCAGCTGCCCCTTTTGCCCTGCCTTAAAAACGGCCCTGCACACAGGAAAAGAAGGTGGCTACGTTTCTACATAATGTGGGACTATAGAAAATGAACGTTGTCACCCTCTATCAGGAAATCAGGTTACATCAATAGGAATTGGGTGATTTGAGAGAAATCAAAGGTATTTTTTGAGTTAATAATACATGTTCGAACAGAATTGTTATAAAAACAGAGTTTTGGGTTGCTCGAAGCTTTGCTTGCTAAATCGTTGTTGGGGTTTCCAGAGTTCAGTGATATCTCATGTAAAGTGATTCTAAAGTGTGGATTGCATATACAATCAGGCTGATTTATTAAAATTTTATTTACCCTAGGTTCACACCTATGCATTTTTGTGGGCTGCGTTTGTGCGAGCAAGGAAGCCTATTCAAATGAATGGGCTGCTGTGCCTGCATTTCTGGGGGAAAAAAAAGGTGCATGCGCCTTTTGAAAAAAATGGCTGCAGGGAAATCACGTTTTTTTGACCATGCAATTTCCCTGTGCTTCCCATGCATGCACTGTGATTTTACATGCGTGGGGGTGCCATTCAGAATTAATGTGCTTTCGCAGAACAGTGCGTTTTCACTGCGGGTGGTTGCAGTTGCGGGAATCACTGCCATTCCTGCAGCCACACACCGAAGTGTGAACCAAGCCCAACTACGAACAAGCTGTCACATGTTATCAATTTTGTGGGTGCTGATGGGTGAAAAACACTGAATAGTGGTGGGGCGACTCATATTGTATTTTAGGGTAAAAGTGACATTTTGGGCTGCCACCTTGAAAAAGGGGGTTTTGTTTCAGGAAGACAATATCCTATTAGATCAACAGTCTTGCCCTATAAAAAGTTTTTTTAGGTTCTTTTGTTATTTATAATACCCGCATTGCTTTTAATCTCTCAACATAACAACACGTCTGTTCTATTACAACTATTTAACTATTACAATATTGTTTTTAGTATGTGTCTACTTTAAGTAGAACTAAAGGCGTTTTTTTTTTTCATTTAGGATAGCGTAAGGGAGGGTTATAACTTCACTTCCTGTCTTATTGCCAAAACAGGAAGTGAGGGTAAATCCGTCCAAAGTGAGGGAATCCTTGGTTGTCACCAGAAGTAGTATCTCCATTGGAAGATATGCCCTCTACTAGAGTTCTGGGGACGACTCAGTTATTGCAATTTTCTTCCACTTTCACTCTTGGTGATAAACAGGACACAAGGTGAATCTCCCTAATGAAGATACAGACAGCAATAAAAAATGACAGGTGTTCTAATGTCTCTCCACTCTATGCAGAACTAAAAAAAAAAAAAAAAGAAAAGCTTTGCCTTTAGTTATATTTTAACATGCGGCTCTATTCTTAAACATTACTTTCACGTGTTATCTACAAAGCTTAGTAAACACAGTTGCTACCAATCATTATTTTGTTGTCTCTCCAGGAAGCTTTGAGTGCTGTCACTGGTCAAAGTCTGAACCCGGGAAAGAAAGTGAATGGAATGTTGATGATAAACACAAAGGCCTATATAGGGTAAGTTAAAGGAAAACTGTTATGATAATGACAGCAATATGGAGGCTGTGGTTGCTGAGCACTCGTGAAAATGCTAGTTGCCTATCTACTGTATAGTACTAAGAGTCACTTACCTGGAACAAGCATGCAGATTAGAATTTTGGACTTTCAATTTGCCTGATCTGCTTATTTGTTCCAGCCAGTGAATCAAGGTATCTAAAAAAAACGTGTTATGTTCATTAGGCACAAAACCTAATGGGACATGTAGTCCCTGAACGGCTTAAGACTTTAGGTTGGGCTCACCCTGGTGCGCTGCGTTTGGCGCACAGCTTGGTTTGTATGTGTGCTTTACATGAGTTTTTACATGCATTTTTGTCCGCCATCATTTTGGCTTCTATTAGGTTTCATGTTTTTACCGCATTTTTGGAAAGCGCACCTAAGATGCAGCATGCAGGACATTCGGTGCGCAAAAATGCACAACCCAATAGAAGTCAAGCAGACTTTAAAATGAGCATACACCCATGCTGCAGCCAAAACACAGTGCACTAATGTTAACCCAGCTTTATTGACATCAGACCAACTCATGCTGCTACCTCCTGCCCAGGGGCGGACTGACCATTGAGCCACTCGGGCACTGCCCGAGGGCCCTGGGCCACTAGGGGGCCCCATCAGGGTTGCCAGCCTCAGTAAAACCAGGGACAGTATGTATAAATCTGTGTTTTTTTTACATCTGTCTGTGTATACTGTGTGTACATGTGTGTGTATACTGTGTGATTGTATACTGTGTGTGTGTATACTATGTGGCCCCATAATCTCTGATTGCCTGGGGGCCCCATAATCTCCTATTGCCCGGGGGCCCTATGAGTTATCAGTCCGCCCCTGCTCCTGCCATAGTCCAATCACAGTGAACTGGAGAGTGGGGATTAAGCGGTCATGTGACCGCAAAAGTGAAGCTAATTTACAGGTTTCAGGGGCTCAAACACATTTTTAAAAACAAATAGCACACTGACTGACTTGCAGCGGGCGAGTTGGGGGACAAAGATTTATATGTTGGCCAGAACAAAAAGAGGAACAACTGAGGCTGCACAAGGGACAGAGTACTTTGGATTCAAAAGAAGGACAGTCCTTCCAAATGGGGGTCAGTTGGCACCTATGCATACACTGATTTTTTTTTTTATCCTATCAATTCTTCCATTCATGTTATACAGCATGGATTGGCAAATCTGCCTGTGAGTGGGCCAGGAGAAGAGAACTCATACAGAGGCTGGTTGAAGCAGTAAAGTATTTTAACATGATGGTATTGAACAGTACTGCAACTCAGTAAACACAGCTGCTCTGGACTGGAACACTCACAGCAAATATGGCAAAATGGTGCAGACTGCAGACACCTGACAGCATCCATCAGAGGAGGTGGCTTCAAGGCAGACCGGCAATGTGGCCTCTGGAGAGGAAGACTATTGAAGCAAGATAGCATGCATCTCTACTCTGTCCCTCCTCCACTGGAACCTGTCCCTAGGCTAAGCCAGTGTTTCTCAACTCCAGTTCTCAAGGCGCCCCAACAGGTCATGTGTTTAGGCTTTCCATTATTTTGCACAGGTGATTTGATCAGTTTCACTGCCTTAGTAGTTACCAAAGCTGTTTCATCTGAGGGAAATCCTGAAAACATGACCTGTTGGGGCGCCTTGAGGACTCGAGTTGACAAACACTGGGCTAAGCAATCTGTCCATAACCAGCAGGACTCTGCCCCTGTCCTACCCACTACATAAAACGTGCGCCAACCTTGAAGGGGCGGGGGGGGACAGTGCTATATAACACTGCTCACACCAAAGATGGCCATGAGGTCAGTCAGCCACCAAAACTGTCTTCTCTGGGCAGCGGCCACCGTTCAGCACCACCTTTACCAAGAGGCCAGACCACACCTAACCTACAAGCCTGTTGGGCCCTCTGGCGGCCACTGGCAGATTGGATGCAGCCGCGGTTCGGCAGAGATTTTTTCACCTAGCTCCTTTGATTTTCCGATGGAAGGTTGTCTAGTGGCAAGGCGCCAACAGGGCCACCCACAAAGTTCGTTTCAAAATTGGCACAGTGTATGGCTAGCTTTAAGTGTTCTGTGTATCTGTCTAGATGCTGAGGAGCTTTTGGTTTGTTCAGTTAAAGCAAATCAATTTTCAAATCTGTCTCTCATTGGTCATCTTTGGTTTTATGTTTGTAGTGTGAAAGATCTGATAAATTGTTCCCTGTTATTATTGTATGCTGCACCCCTGTATTTTGTTCTGAAATACTTTTCCGTTGATATCAGCAGCTAGCAAGCAAGCTTACCATAACCTTGCATGCTCCCAGTACAATGTACAATGTAATAATGAGATGATGTTTCAGTGAAGTCTGGAAAATGAAATACAAACCTTTGCCATGGGCTATTGTATACTGCTGCAAAATACTTATAGAAACAATTATCCTAATAGTAGAATAAATGAGCTTCTTACATTTCATCCTGAATTTGTAGAACGACCAAATATACATTATATGTGAAGCATGGAATTGTTTGACCACAAAAACATGAGTCACGGGGGAAAGAATATAATTGCGCCCGTGGGCCTTTAATTGATACCTTTGCATGCATGTTTATAGCTTATACACATCAACGTATAGCTGGTTAGACCTTCTCATGTTTTCCATTCATTTCATTTCTACCCTGCTGTCCTTTTTTCTACAAATAATCTTGTTATTGAAGATGTAAAACAATAGAAGGCCAACTTTCTGTTTCATTTACCTTTTAAACTGGCTTCTTTTGAAGGTTCTAAAGTAAATCTACCACCATCAACCATATTGATGTCAGATTGGTTTATTAAACACGCCGAAAATTGCAGTTGAATATTTTAAATTTGTTTATGTCACTTTTCTGGTTTCATTGTCACTATGGGAGGATTATAAACAGTGACTGTTTTGCATGAAAAGGCTTTGTGCTGGTCAGACAAGCAGATCTGATATCCCCCCCATGGCCCTTCATCCATCACTGTCCGTTATCTCATTTTATATAACAATATGATTGCCCATTGCAT
The DNA here is from genome assembly GCA_037952925.1 of Lithobates clamitans. Taxonomy (NCBI): domain Eukaryota; kingdom Metazoa; phylum Chordata; class Amphibia; order Anura; family Ranidae; genus Lithobates; species Lithobates clamitans. The sequence goes on along the minus strand of JBBGZY010000787.1, from coordinate 5,052,636 downwards.
CTGCTGCTGGTGAACCTGCAACTTCTTTTGATAATGACTATAGAAACATGAAAACTCCAGGAATTTTAGGTATTTGTCTGTAAATATCTGTATAATAGAGTTTGCAGTTGGATACAGTTTTACAATTGCCTGACAGAGGGTCATATTCAATTAAAACAAAATCATACATCTTTAATAGTAGTAGACTGTAGGGCAGAGATGTATGAACAGTTGTTCCTGGTGACACACGGGGCTTGATTTACTAAAAATGGAGAGTGAAAAATCTGCTCTGCATGGAAACCAATCAACTTTCAGTTATTTTTGTCAAAGCCTTATTGAACAAGCTGAAGTTAGAAGCTGATTGGCTACCATGCACAGAAGCACCAGATTTTGCATTCTCCAGTTTTAGTGAATCAACACAAAAGTATAAATGACTGTTCTCATACTTATCTCTATGTCTACATTGAAGCAGTGAATACAAATTTGAATACATTGAAGCAGTACAGTGTTTTGTGTCTCTGTAGAGATGTTCGGCAAATGTGTGAAATGTCTTCTGATGTTTTCAATAGCCACGAAGAGTTGTGATTGGCATTGGTAATGGTGCCGTAAATGGAGAGTGACATGTGTGAAGGATCATATAAAACCCCGTGCAGTGAATGCACCACTTGTTGGGTGCTCCATTGTGTACCTAACAGTTGCATTGCTATAAGGATTTTGAAATTACAAAAGCAATATGGATTTCCAAGCAGTTCCAAAGTTCCAAAGTCTGTTCAGGCAGTCTGTGAATCTGGTGCAACGGTGCATGGTAGGCAATCAGCTTCTAAAATTCAATAAATGTGCTGCGCTTCTAATGTGTTTTAAATGAACTCTGAAAACTACTTCTAAAATTGATATACAAAAGGATTACATAGGTTTCTCAATATTGTTATATGAATCAAAAAGTATACAATGCACAGTGCTCATGCAGTATTGTGAAAAGTGAACATAGATAAAACAGTTCAATTAGGAAATGAAATATGGGTATGGCGCTGTTCCTATTTAGTGATCTGTGATATCTTAATTGAATGGGTGGTGGTAGTATTAGTCAAATCTATCATCATATAAAATAAACCAAAAAATGAAATAAATAAACCACATAAAGGGTAGGAAGGGTCCGAGCAAAATCGCATCAGCTTGCGGTTACTGCGACCCTATAGACGTTGAAAGTGCTTATGTGTTATTGTGATACATTTTTACATTTAATTGAACAATAAACTCAAATTTGGAAGTCTTTCATAAAAGATGAAAAAAAAAAAAAAAAAAAAAACAACAGCGTGCAAGGTCCTTGGTGTGTCACAATCAAACTCAATGCAGTAAATTTTAGTCTTATTTTCTTAGTGATGGTGTTCTTATTTCGTTAGTGCCAGTGCTGTTGGGATCTTGTGCTCTTAATGTGCAAACACTCACCAGCTGTCTTCACCCCTGCTGGGGTATCAGGCAGTCACAGTTTGTGCCACTGTGCGGCAACTCTCGGTGATCTCCGGATCGTGGTGGTGTTTCACATAGAAAGAGAAGGGATGCCCATAGCGTGATACCATTTAAAAGAATTTTATTTAAGAAATAAACAGTGGTACTCACATTTAAAAAAGTTCATCTGTGCAAGAAAGTACAATCCAAGTTGTTTGCTAGCAATCCTGTGTTGTTTTGGGAGACGCAGATTAGGCCACGCCCTACGCATTTCATCAATGGACGTCTACGGGAGCGTGACCTCTACTGCACCTCCCACCCTTATATAGTGTGCAGTTTTGATTTGACACCGGTGTTGTGGGCGTTCGTTTAGCTTGTGTTAACGCCAGACCGAATTGTGCTTGCGGCCATTTTGTCTGTGTTATTGCGGACCGTAGCCCGCATGTGTTTCTGATCTGCCTCGGAGTCACGATGTCCATTGGCGGCCATTTTCCCTGTGTCTTTGCAGACCGTAGTCCGCAGTATTGTAAACCACTAGAAGTCTATTGGCGGCCATCTTCCCTGTGTTTTTGCAGACTGTAGTCCGCATATATGTCACAAACGCCGCTATGTTGCAGACGTGTACATGTCATATGGCGGCCATTTTCCTTATGTAATTGCTGACAGAAGTCCGTGTTACTGCCCTGTGTGCTGTAATGTTTGGTGTTGGGAGACACCTCTGCAATCATTTATCAATTCTTCCTTCAGTGTCACCGCAGCTTCACGTCTGGATCTGGATGTTATTGTTTAAATGTCAGACAGACTAGCTGGCGGTTCCACACACTATAGCTGGGTAATGTGACTAACATACATATCAGAAAATGCAAAAATTAGAGGAATCAATTATGCTTTAAATGAACATTTAAGTTAAAATTGTTTAAAAATTACGTGGTGAGTGCATTCTGGGGGGCAGCAGTTCCACTCACCTGGAAATAACTGAAGATCACTTTTTATTTTATTTATTTTTTGGTTTACTTTATATGACAAAAGATTTGACTAATACTATCACCACGCACTCAAATAAGATATCACAGTCTATTAAATAGGAACAGCGCCACACCCATATTCCACTTCCTAATTGAGCTCTTCCCACTTTATATGGCGAGTGCATTTTGGGGGGCAGCAGTTCCACTCACTTGAAAATCACTGGAGAACACTTTTTTTGCCATATCTACTGCGCGGGCTACTACCACATTTTCTATAGATAAAACTGTAAAGTCCTTTACAGATGATATACTAACAAACAATGTAAATAAAAGGAAAATGAAAAAGTCCAATTGAATAGTTGTGCTGGTGATCACCCCTCCTCTGTGTATTCAAATAAAGTAGTTGTAAAGTCAGAAGGTTTTTGTATCCTAATGCATTCTATGCATTAAGATATAACACCTTCTGTGTTCAGCAGCCCCCTAATACTTACCTGAGCCTGATCTCTGTCCAACGATGTCCATTCAGTTTACTGAATCAGATCAGGCAGCGATTGTGATTGGTTGCCAGAGGTTACAGTGTATTATTACCACTCACTGTCTGACTGCTAGAGGTTACAACAGACATTATGGCTCACTTATTATTTGCTAGAGGTTACAGCACATGACTTCTGCTTGTTGATTGGTTGCTAGAAATTACTGTACATCAATACTGCTCACTGATTGGTTGCTAGAGGTTACTGGACAGCCTTACCACTCACCAATTGGTTTCTAGAGGTTACTGCACATTATTACTGCTCACTTATTGGTTGCTAGAGGTTACTGCATATCCTTACAGCTAAATGATTGGTTGCAAGAGGTTAATGCACATAATTACTGCTCACTGATTGGTTGCTTAACCACTTGACCACTGGGCACTTAAACCCCCTTCCTAACCAGAACAAATTTTTAGCTTTCGGTGCTATCACACTTTGAATGACAATTACTCAGTCATGCAACACTGTACCCATATGAAATTGTTGTCCTTTTTTCACACAAATAGAGCTTTCTTTGGTGGTATTTAATCACCGCTGGGTTTTTTATTTGTTGCGCTATAAATCAAAAAATACTGAAAAATTCTGTAAAAAAAAAAAAAATTGATTGTTTCTGTTAAAATTTAGCAAATTATTAATTTTTCTTCATAAATTTTGGCAAAAGTTATACTGCTACATATCTTTGGTAAAAATAATCAAAATTGATGTATATTATTTGGTCGGTGAGAAAGTTATAGAGTCCACAAGCTATGGTGCCAGTCTCTGAAAATTGATCACACCTGAAGTACTGATGGCCTATCTCATTTCTTGAGACCCTAACATGCCAAATACCCCCCAAATGACCCCTTTTGGAAAGTAGGTATTCCAAGGTATTTAAAAAAGGGGCACAGTGAGGTTTTTGAAGTTGTAACTTTTTCCCACAATTCTTTGCAAAATAAAGTTATTTTTTTTATTTTTTATAACCTGATAATATGACAAAATTTGTCATATTATCAGGTTATTTCTCACACACAGCATATGCATACCACAAATCACACCCCTGCTACTCCTCCTGAGTATGGCGATACCACATGTGTGAGACTTTTACACAGCCTGGCCACATACAGAGACCCAACATGCAGGGAGCACCATCAGGTGTTCTAGGGGCATAAATTTCAAATCTAATTACACTTTGAGGCACTGTAGTAGCATGGATGCGAACCGATGTGGCATGGATGAGCCGTTGATGTGGATGGCTGGGTATGGATGGGATGGCTAAGTATGGCTGGGAGGGTATGGCTGAGTGTGGGTGGGATGACTGGGTATGGCTGAGTATACAGTAGCTGGGTATTGAGTATGGATGGATGAGTATTGCAGAGTATGGATGGATGGATGAGTATTGCACAGTATGAATGGATGGATGAGTATTGCAGTGTATGGATGGATGGATGAGTATTGCTGAGTATGGATGGATGGATGAGTATTGCTGAGTATGGACCGATGAGTATTGCAGAGTATGGATGGACGGATGAGTATTGCAGAGTTTGGATGGATGGATGAGTATTGCAGACTATGGATGGATGGATGAGTTTTGCAGAGTATGGATGGATGAGTATTGCAGAGTATTGCAGAGTATATTGGCAGAGTATTGCAGAGTATATTGGCAGAGTATATTGGCAGAGAATTGCAGAGTATATTGGCAGAGTATATTGGCAGAGTATTGCAGAGTATATTGGCAGAGTATATTGGCAGATTATTGCAGAGTATATAGTGGCAGAGTATATTGGCAGAGTATTGCAGAGTATATTAGCAGATTATTGCAGAGTATATTGGCAGAGTATATTGGCAGAGTATTGCAGAGTATATTGGCAGAATATTGCAGAGTATGGATGTGGCTGGAATGGGCACTGAGCAGTGTTGTGGGCACTACACATCCAGCCCACAGCGCTGCTGCAGATGATCTCTCCCCCTCTCCTCTCACACTGTACCCATCGGTACAGAGAGGGGAGAGAGGAACGGGTTGTTGTTGTTGTTGTGATCGCTCGGTCATTTGACAGAGCGATCATGTGGTAAACAGCCGCTAACAGCGGCCATTTACCGTGATCCGTGATGCGATGGGTCTTGGCAAGTACAGTAGGTGCCGCTGATATTGTGTCAATCTCGCCGCTGTTAGCGGCGAGATTGACACCTGCGAGCCCCGTCGCAGGAGCCAGTGCCGAGCTCTGTCGCTCCTCCCACTCGCCGCCCCCAATGGATTCCTGTGCTCTGTCTCTCCTCCCACTCGCCGCCCCCAATGGATTCCTATGGATGCGAGGCATCTCGTGGGGACGGTGAGCACGAGAAGCACAGCCTCACAGCGGTGATTTCCAGCGCGATCCCATCGCGCTGGAAACACAATATCTGCGGCAGGTACTGTATATAGTGGGGGATTCTACACTGACCACCAATGTAATAGGGAACTTACAATAACCACCAATGTGAGTGCGGATTTACACTGACCATCAATGTGAGGGGGAATTTGCACTGACCACCATGTAACGGGGGGTTTTACATCACCCAACAATATAAAGAGGGATTTCTACACTGATAACAATGTAATAGGAACATTTATACCAACCACCAGTGTAAGAGGGAATATACAATGAACTCCATGCAAGGGGAATTTACACTGACACCCATTGTCGAGGAGAATTGTACTGACCACCAATGTAAGGTGACACTTCTACACCGACCACCAATGTTAGGGGGGATTTACACTGACCACCAATGTAAAGGGGATTTACATTGACGACCAGTGTAAGGCAATTCTCCACTTACCACCACTGTAAAGGGAAATGTACACTGATCCCCAATATAATGAAGAATTTACACTGACAACCAAAGTATTGGGGGATTTTACATCAACAACCAATAAAGGGGGATTTCTACACTGGCCACCAATGTAAGGGGGGATTTACACTCACCACCAATTTAAAGGGGGCTTCTACATGGACCACCAACGTAAGGGAGGATTTGAAACTGACCACAAATACAAGTATGGATTTTTTTTACCGATTACCAATATAAAGAGGAGTTTCTACACTGGCCACCCATGTAATGGGGATTTACACTGACCACTAATGTGATAGGAGCATTCACAGTAACCATCAATGTAAGGAGGGATTTACACTGACCACCAATGTAAGGGGGACCTTCACACTGGCCACTAGTGTAAATGAAAGGATTGTACACCAAGCCCCAATGTAATGAGAAGATTTATACTGATCACCAATGTAACTGAGACATTTAGCCTGCGTTTACATTTGTGTGTCGGGAATGCATGCAAAATCACTTTCCTGACACCACAGAAATGCGCTGCCCTTTAGCAGATGCACAGCAGTGCCATTAATTGTTAATGACACCCTCACACATCTGAGAGTTGGGACTTTAGATGAAGCACGCAGGTGTAGAAAATGTAAATTTATTGGAAATCAGTAATATGTTACATGAGGGTAATCATGAGTAGACATAGATAACCAATGCAATTCATTCAGTAGATATACATACAGTAATTACAAATTGCCACTTAGTAATACAAAGCGCATAATACAAGTAATGATTTGGTCAGGTAAAACATATAATTAGGCATAAAAACACCAGCATATAATAGCTCTATGCATTTCGTGTATTCATCCACTCTTCAGGAGCATGCACGTAGATAAATGAATACTGTAGTATAGTAATAAAAAGAATATATGGTCTGACCCTGTCAAGGAAAAGAGATTAAGATGGGATAAATAGGAGGTAAAATTACCTAGGAAAACCCTCCCCAAATCCCTCTCAAAAGTACTTACATCCTATGCATCTATGCAGTAGGAGTGTACCAACATGAATCAGAGAACCTCTAGGGCTATTACTGGCGGGAGCTGAGGTGGTTAGGGTGGCTTGGGACTCAACAAGGATTATTTCCAAGAAAGTTCCTAGTATTTGTTTTACATTTTTTATTTTTGGTTTCAGCACTTAGGGTCATTTATGACTATTTTCATCTTTTGGAATTTCCTTTCTTGAAAATAATCCTTGTTGAGTCCCGGGCCGCCCTAACCACCTCAGCTCCCGCCAGTGATACCCCTAGGGGTTCTCTGATTCATGTTGGTACACTCCTACTGCGTAGATACATAGTAGAATGTAAGTACTTTTGAGAGTGGGTTTCCTATTTATCCCATGTTAATCTCTTTTCCTTGACAGGGTCAGACCATATAGATATTAATTTTATTACTATACTACAGTATTCATTTATCCACAAAATGCATAGAGCTAATATATGCTGTGTTTTTAATGCCTAATTATATGTTTTACCTGACCAAATCATTACTTGTATTATGCGATTTGTATTACTAAGTGGCAATTTGTAATTACTGTATGTATATCTACTGAATGGTTATCTATGTCTACTCATGATTACCCTAATGTAACATATTACTGATTTCCAATAAATTTACATTTTCTACACCTGCGTGCTTCATCTAAAGTCCCAACCTTCAGTCCTCCTGTTTGTCTCATTTAGATAGGGATGGAGGCAATTGATCTTACCAGGTCACCGCCTCATTTAAAGTCCCTACGTTCTCTTTTTCTTCACCCTCACGCATCTGCTGAGATGTGCGTATTCACATGCACCAAGATTCACGGTGATGTGGCACCATGTTATTTTAAAAAAGGGTTCCACCTCCAATTTGCTCACCTTTGCAGATGTTAGGCTTAATGACCACAGTTATAGGCAGGACTTTCAAGCATGCCCCTTTACCACCCCAGTGGGCAGCATTCAGCAGAAGTGATGGTGGATATGACCTCATATCAATGCAGCCAGCCCGCAGCTATTTACATATTAATGCCGCCGCTACTAACATATCAATGCAGGTTATTTACATGTAAGCACAGGGTCAGCAGGTGAGTCATCTGTACATGGCAATAGGGCAGAGCTGGGCAGCATTAGTAACAGATCTTCACACTGAGATATCGGGGCACAGCACAGGACTAAAACTTCAAGGGACAAGGGAATTTAAACAGGGATAGTTGGCAAGTATGAGGCAGCTGCTTTGGGTCCCACAACAATGATGGGGCCCATGGCAGCTGCCCCTTTTGCCCCTTTTGCCCTGCCTCAAAGACAGCCCTGGTCATGATAATATTGTCTTGTTTGGTCTGTTTTAGGATTGTGCACAGCTCTGTCACTGCCAGGGGCATTGCGAGGTCTACAAAAGATCTGGGGCTAGAGCCCATAGCAACAGAGTAAAGAAAGTCATACGCTTGGACGGGCATGCACATATATATAGTATACATGTGTGTGTCTATCTATCTATCTATCTATCTATCTATCTATCTATCTATCTATCTATCTATCTATCTATCTATCTATCTATCTATCTATCTATCTATCTATCTATCTATCTATCTATCTATCTATCTATTTATCTATATATACAGTGGGGACAGAAAGTATTCAGACCCCCTTAAATTTTTCACTCTTTGTTATATTGCAGCCATTTGCTAAAATCATTTAAGTTCATTTTTTTTCCTCATTAATGTACACACAGCACCCCATATTGACAGAAAAACACAGAATTGTTGACATTTTTGCAGAAAAACTGAAAAATCACATGGTCCTAAGTATTCAGACCCTTTGCTGTGACACTCATATAATTAACATAGGTTCTTTCTATTTCTTCTGATCATCCTTGAGATGGTTCTACACCTTCATTTGAGTCCAGCTGTGTTTGATTATACTGATTGGACTTGATTAGGAAAGCCACACACCTGTCTATATAAGACCTTACAGCTCACAGTGCATGTCAGAGCAAATGAGAATCATGAGGTCAAAGGAACTGCCTGAAGAGCTCAGAGACAGAATTGTGGCAAGGCATGGATCTGGCCAAGGTTACAAAAATTTTCTGCTACACTTAAGGTTCCTAAGAGCACAGTGGCCTCCATAATCCTTAAATGGAAGACATTTGGGATGACCAGAACCCTTCCTAGAGCTGGCCGTCTGGCCAAACTGAGCTATTGGGGGAGAAGAGCCTTGGTGAGAGAGGTAAAGAAGAACCCACAGATCACTGTGATTGAGCTCCAGAGATGCAGTCGGGAGATGGGAGAAATTTGTAGAAAGTCAACCATCACTGCAGCCCTCCACCAGTCGGGGCTTTATGGCAGAGACGACCCGACGAAAGCCTGCATGGAGTTTGCTAAAAAACACCTGAAGGACTCCAAGATGGTGAGAAATAAGATTCTCTAGTCTGATGAGACCAAGATAGAACTTTTTGGCCTTAATTCTAAGCGGTATGTGTGGGGAAAACCAGGCACTGCTCCTCACCTGTCCAATACAGTCCCAACAGTGAAGCATGGTGGTGGCAGCATCATGCTGTGGGGGTGTTTTTCAGTTGCAGGGACAGGACGACTGATTGCAATCGAGGGAAAGATGTATGCGGCCAAGTACAGGGATATCCTGGATGAAAACCTTCTCCAGAGTGCTCAGGACCTCAGACTGGGTCGAAGGTTTACCTTCCAACAAGACAATGACCCTAAGTACGAATGGCCCAGCCAGAGCCCTGACTTAAACCCAATTGAGCATCTCTGGAGAGACCTAAAAATGGCTGTCCACCAACGTTTACCATCCAACCTGACAGAACTGGAGAGGATCTGCAAGGAGGAATGGCAGAGGATCCCCAAATCCAGGTGTGAAAAACTTGTTGCATCTTTCCCAAAAAGACTCATGGCTGTATTAGATCAAAAGGGTGCTTCTACTAAATATTTAGCAAAGGGTCTGAATACTTAGGACCATGTGATATTTCAGTTTTCCTTTTTTAATAAATCTGCAAAAATGTCAACAATTTTGTGTTTTTCTGTCAATATGGGGTGCTGTGTGTACATTAATGAGGAAAAAAAATGAACTTAAATGATTTTAGCAAATGGCTGCAATATAACAAAGAGTGAAAAATGTAAGGGGGTCTAAATACCTTTCCGTCCCCATTATATATATATATATATATATATATATATATATATATATATATATTACATTATATTTTAAATATTATCATTTCACGAGGGTCCCCAGAGAGCCCCCCCTTGCATCATGGTGTCCAGAGCCCCCTCATTACATCAGAGTCCCCAAAAAGCCTCCCCCTTACATCAGGGTCCCCAGAGAGCCCCCCTTACATCAGGGTCCCCAGAAAGCCTCCCTTTACATCAGAGTTCCCAGAGAGCCCCTACTTACATCAGGGTCCCTAGAGAGCCCCCCTTACATCAGGGTCCCCAGAGAGCCCCCCTTACATAAGGGTCCCCAGAGAGCCTCCCCCTTACATCAGGGTCCCCAGAGACCCCCTACTTACATCAGGGTCCCCAGAGAGCCCCTACTTACATCAGGGTCCCCAGAGAGCCCCCCATTACATCAGAGTCCCCAGAGAGCCTCTACTTACATCAGGTTCAGGGTCCCTGGAGAGTCCATACTTACATCAGAATCCCCAGAGAAACTCCCTACTAACATCAGGTTTCCCAGAGAGCCCCCCTTATATCAGAGTTCCCAGAGAGCCCCTACTTACATCAGGGTCCCTAGAGAGCCCCCTTACATCAGGGTCCTCAGAGAGCCCCCCTTACATCACAGTCCCTAGAGCGCCTCCCCTTACATCAGGGTCCCTAGAGAGCCACCAGTTACATCAGAGTCCCCAGAAAACCCCTACTTACATCAGGGTCCCCAGAGAGCCCCCCACTTACATCAGCTTCCCCAGAGAGCCCCCCACTTACATCAGAGTTCCCAGAGAGCCCCCCACTTACATCAGGGTCCCCAGAGAGCCCCCCTTACATCAGAGTTCCCAGAGAGCCCCCACTTACATCAGAGTCCCCAGAGAGCCCCCTCACTTACCTCAGGGTCCCCAGAGAACCTTCCTTACATCAGAGTCCCTAGAGAGAGGGCGGGCAGCAGAGAGATGATGTAATCTCTCTGCTCTCTTGCCCGCATGCTCTCTGGTTCTCCCGTATGTCCCACTGGCTGGCTCTCTCAAGCCCACCTGCTCTCCGGCTCCCCCATGCTGTGTGTGGGCTCTCCAGCTCTGTCATGCGGCCTGCCGCACTCGTGGTCCGGCTGCAGAGGGACTGCCGTCCGGTGGTTGGGGACCCCTGCAGAGACTCAGGGCTATAGGCCCCAGATTCGGGGCTATAACCCCAGAAGCCACCCCCTAGTGACGCCACTGGTCACTGCCAAGCTCGATGCCGCCAACAACTCATTTGGCTTCCACATAAAACTACCTTCAGAAATATACTGCTGGTGCCCTGCCTGAACAACGATGCATTCAAAAAGTCCATCAAAAAAGAAATTTCATGGTCTAAAGATGCACCAATCGGGATAAATAAATTAGCACATTTATTTTTCACCTTTCTAAGCCATTTCTAACATTTTCAAGTACGAAAAGAACAGATTGTTAAGAAATGGAAATTGATGCTTATCCCCTTATATTTCACTTATTCACTTAATTGGGTCTATATTTATTGGCTATGTAAATTTTGCAATGAAAGATGGAGGAAAGTTTGATGAGTTTTCTCATTGTGGTTGGATTGTCTGTACATGTCTGATTGTCCACTTTATCTTTGTCCACAGCAGCCTTTCACCATCAGATTGCCAGTCTATGCCTATTTAAATCAGATTCCTATACTCTCTGAAGTGCCTGCTTGTCATGCACCAACAACAGTAAAAACGAGGAAGCAGCTCAGTAGTTGCAGTTTTCTTGATTGGCTTTTTATGATGTTGGTATCCCAGAGTTAAACTGCTCAATTATTCCTGGCGCATACAGTACATTTCTAGTTAAGCTTAGGTGGCAGAAATGAAAAAGCTCAGTCAAAATGAGTGCAATATACATTTTGTTACACATATTAAGTGCCACTGGCAGCCGCTGTTTAGGGGTAATTTTCCAAAATTTTGACAGACCAACAAACATGTCAAAAAGATCAAGTTATTCTAAAGTCTCTTAATTTGTTTTCTCTTCCTACCAAGCTCCCTCTGTAGCTGCATTATCTGTTTTTCAGCATAAAATGATCATTTTTATGTTTTTACAATGCCTGACCTGCTTTTTTCTCAGTAGGCAGCAAGCAGCAGCGAGGTGCAGGAAACTATCTGGAGGAGTGAGTGGGCGGTCACACAGCCTCCGCGTGGAAGGCTACAGGCCTAAAGGAACGGGAGGGAGAGAAGAGCTTCACTGCTTACTTGACGACCGAAGAGGGGCGCAGCATCCCTGGTGCCTTCCGGAGCATGGACTCCTCAAGCCTCCTCTTCAACAGTAAGGCTTGGAGAACAGGCTGACTGTGGGTCCGGAAGACGAGTACAAGTACCGATACATTTTTTAAGTACTTACCGATACCAATTATCGATACCTATCACCTAGGAAGATTAGGTAGAGGAGTAAGTAGAGTTTGGGAGGTGGGTGAGGGCAGAGTGGGGGGGGGTGTAGAGGGGTAAATGAGGGCAGGGTAGTTGAGGGTGGAGTGAAATAGGGATTGAGGGTAGGTAGAGTTGGGATGGAAAAGGCCATGATCGCTGGGGGGGAGAGGATGGGGATGGGAGGGTCATTGAGAGATATGGGGGCAGAGGTGACAGCTGGTTGGGGGCAGGATGACGAAACACAGGGAGGGAAAGAGGACACAACACAGGGAAGGCACCGAACAGGGGGTTAGAAGGGCAATGTACAGAAGGTTAGGAGGACACAATACAAGGGATTAGGATGGAACAGTACATGGGGGTTAGGAGGGCACAGTAAGAGGGGTAGGAGGGCACAATAAGCAGGTTAGGAGGGCACAGTACAGGGGGTTAGGAGGGCAACTTATGGGGGTTTAGGCAGGGACCCTACAGGGGATTAGGAGGGCACCGTACTGGGTGTTAGGAGGGCACCATGCAGGAGGTTAAGAGGGCACAGTACAGTGGGTTAGGAGGGCACACTACAGGGGGCTAAGAGGGCACAGTAAGGGAGTAAGGAGGGCACAGTAAGGAAGTTAGGAGGGTACAGCAAGGGAGTTAGGAGGGCACAGTACAGGGGGTAGGTGGGCAGAGTAAGCGAGGTAGGAGGGCATGGTAAGGGGGTTAGGAGGGCACAGTACAGGGGGATAGGAGGGCACCGTACAGGAGGTTAGGAAGGCACAGTACAGTAGGTCAGGATGGCACAGTAAGGGAGTTAGGAGGGCACAGTACAGAGGGTTCAGAGGGTAAAGTAAGAGGGTAGGAGGGGTAGGAGGGCACAGACAGTGGGTTAGGAGGGCACAATACAGGGGGTTAGGAGGGCACCGTACTGGGGGTTAGGAGGGCACCGTGCAGGAGGTTAAGAGGGCAAAGTACAGTGGGTTAGGAGGGCACAGTACAGGGGGTTAGGAAGGCACCGTACAGGGGGTTAGAAGGACACAATACAGGGTAGGTAGGAAAGCACAGTACAGGGGGTTAGAAGGGCACCCTACAGGGGGTTATGAGAGCACTGTACAGGGGGTTAGAAGGGCATCGTACAGAAGGTTAGAAGGGCACAGTACAGGGAGTTAGGAGGGCACAGTACAGGGGGTTAAGAAGGCACCCTACAGGGGGTTAGGAGGGCACTGTACAGGGGGTTAGGAGGGCACCGTACAGGAGGTTAGGAAGACACAATACAGTGGGTTAGGAGGGCACAGTAAGGGGGTCAGGAGGGCACAGTAAGGGAGTTAGGGGGGCACAGTACAGGGGGTTAGGAGGGCACTGTACTGGGCGTTAGGAGGGCACTGTACAGGAGGTTAGGAGGGCACAGTACAGTGGGTTAGGAGTGCACAGTAAGGGGGTCAGGAGGGCACAGTACAGGGGGTTAGGAGGGCACAGTAAGAGGGTTAGGAGGGCACACTACAGGGGGCTAGAAGGGCACAGTAAGGGAGTAAGGAGGGCACAGTAAGGGAGTTAGGAGGGCACAGTATAGGGGGTGTTATACCTGAAAGGTTCCACATGTACTGTTACTTTAAGGCTGGCTCCACCCAGGAGTGATGACAAGGGTCAAGGGGTATAGTAGCCATCTTAGAGCACATGTAAGGAAGCATATAAGATGTACCTGTCCTGAGATGCATGTTGCAGTGTACAGTGTGTACTGAAATAAACATCCATTGTTCCAGACCAGAGTCTTGTGTCTCTCACAACTCAGAGGATATAACAGTGGCGACGAGGATGGGATTTACAAAGTGTCTATCAGTCTGAGAGAGAGACAAAGGCAGTGTGGATTGTCATCTGGATAAAAGCAATCACAGAGCCCAGCAGGAAAATGTCATTGATCGGGATATTAGGTGAATTTGATGGGGAACAGACATCCTGGAGTTCCTGGGTTGAGAGACTGGAACAGTATTTCAGTGCAAATGCCATCCCAGACAACAGGCAAGTAGCAGTATTCCTGACAGTGGTTGGTGCTAAGACATATGATACTTTTAGAGATCTCCTTTTCCCTGTAAAGCCAGCAACTAAGACATTGGCAGAGCTCCTGACACTGTTAGAGGATCACTTCCAGCCTAAACCATTAGAGATTGCAGAAAGATTTTGGTTTTATCAGCGGCAGCAACAGCCAGGTGAAGAAATTAAAGCTTATGTGCTCGCCCTTCGCAGACTAGCCTCTACCTGTTCTTTTGGGGAGTATCTACCTACTGCACTGAGAGATAAGTTTGTAATGGGACTGAATTGTGAGTCTAGCCAAAAGAGACTGTTAACAGAGACAGATCTTACCCTTACAAAGGCAATTGAAATAGCTTCAGTGATGGAAATGGCTGTGAAAGATACAGAGGAATTGAACCCCCAGAGCAGGAAAGAAGAGGTGAAACAGGAAGTTTTCAGAACAGCAGTCAAGCCAACTGCCGCAAACTGGAAATACAGACCCCCACCAAGCCGGGAGTCAGCCTGCTACCGTTGTGGAAATACAGACCATGACCACAAAGTCTGCCGGTTTAAGGATCAGACCTGTCATAATTGTGGTAGGACAGGCCATCTTAAACGAGTTTGCCGTAGCAAGAAGGTGCGAGATAAACAACCTCTGAACCCCAAGACAAAGACATACATGGTGGGAAGATATACATCATCATCTGAGTCAGAGGATGAGGAAGTGCTCCACAGATTAGACATACATCATATGCATTCAGCACCCTCCGCAATGACTGTAGAGGTAACTGTGGAGGGAAAGAAACTCAAGATGGATGTAGACACAGGAGCAGCAGTTTCAGTTATCACCCAGAAACAATGGAGACAACTTCAGACCCAAACAACTGTCCGCCCAACACCAATCAAACTGCAGACATATTCAAAGCAGATACTCCACCCACTGGATTATGCGAAAGTACAGGTATTGTACAAGGGTCAGACAAAGAGACTGCCATTATACATCCTAGAAAATGGGGGACCCCCTCTCTTTGGGAGGGACTGGATTGCTCACTTTGGTATGCCAGACATCACCATAAATCCCTGTAACACTGTCACAATTCCATTAGGAGATAATGAGGGATGGGTGGTGTCCCTGAAGCAGCGTTTCCCAAAGATCTTTGATGACCAGTTGGGGAAAATAAAGCACGACTGTGTAAGACTCAAGCTGAAACCCAACGCTCAGCCTAAGTTCTTCAAAGCTCGGACAGTACCTTTCACACTGCGAGCAGGAGTGGAAGCAGAACTAAGTCGGCTGGAGGAACAAGGTGTCATCTCCAAGGTAGAGCACAGCGAGTGGGCATCACCAGTTGTACCAGTAAAGAAAGCGAATGGGGACTTACGCATTTGTGGAGATTTCCGCATGGCACTGAACTCCCAACTGGAGATAGACCAGTATCCTCTACCCAGAGTAGATGACATTTTTGCCTCTCTTGCAGGGGGCCAAAAGTTCACCAAGCTTGATCTCAGACAAGCATATTTACAGTTTGAGGTCCATCCTTCTTCCCACAAGTTTCTAACCATCAACACCCACAAGGGACTGTATGAATACAATCGGATGGTGTTTGGTGTAGCCTCCGCCCCAGCCATTTGGCAACGAAAAATGGACGAGATGTTGGCGGACATTCCTTTCACGCAGTGCCTGCTAGATGACATGCTCATCACAGGACGGACAGAGCAGGAACACAAGCGGAACGTGGAGCTTGTGTTGGCGAGACTCCAAGAACAGGGTCTAAAAGTGAACTTAGCAAAATGCCAATTCATGGTGCCTAAATTGGAGTTTTGTGGCCACCTTGTGGATGCAGAGGGTATACACACCACGGAAGCCAAGGTTGATGCTTTAGTCAAAGCTCCAGCCCCAACCAACGTCCAGCAGTTGCGATCATACCTTGGCTTGCTGAACTATTACCACAAATTCCTGCCAGATCTGGCACACACCTTGTTTCCGCTGAACAAGCTTTTGGAAAAACATTCAAGATGGGACTGGTCAGCTGCATGCCAATGGGCTTTTGAAGTCTCTAAGCGGAAGCTGTTGGCGTCACGCATGCTTGTGCACTATGACCTCCAGAAGCCTCTCACCTTGGCTTGTGATGCCTCACCCTATGGTCTGGGTGCTGTACTATCTCACATCTTACCAGATGGGTCAGAAAAACCAGTGGCATTTGCCTCCAGGTCTTTGACAAAAGCAGAAAACAATTACTCACACATTGACAAAGAGGCTCTAGCACTGATATGGGCAATTAAGAAGTTTCATCTTTACCTGTATGGTAGGGAATTCACCATACTGACAGACCATAAACCACTCCTTCAGATCTTTAGCCCTGACAAAGGCATCTCTCAGACTACTGCGGCCCGCCTCCAATGCTATGCCCTATTCTTGGGTGCATAGAGCTACAAAATACAGTATCGCGGTCATGATGCCAATGCGAATGCGGACGCAATGTCCCGACTGACAGGGAAGTCGATGGACTCTTCTCCACCGGTCAAGAGTTGTCGTTACACCAGCCTGTCCTTCTTGTCTTCTGGGGAGATAGCAGCCCATACAGCCAAGGATACCTTTCTGAAAACAATACTCTCCTGGGTACGGTCCGGTTGGCCTGCAACCGTCACACAGGATTATGAACCTTATTTTCGTAGGCGTATGGAATTAACTGTGGCTGGCAACTGTGTTTTATGGGGAGACCGAGTGATCATTCCACAGACCCTCCGGAGACACATTCTGGGCTTGCTACATACTGGTCATCCCGGGGGCACACGTATGAAACAAAAAGCCAGAGACTATGTGTGGTGGCCAAACCTAGACTCAGATATCACAACATATGTAAATGCTTGTGCTGGATGTGCACAAACTGCAAGAGACCCTCCTCGAGGGTGTGTCCAGCCCTGGACTTGGCCCACGGTTCCTTGGTTTCGCCTACACTTGGACTTTGCAGGCCCGATCAGAGGACACACCTTCTTGATCATAGTGGACGCCCATTTAAAGTGGCCTGAGGTAATTCCTGTTACTCAGCCAACGACTAAGGCAACGGTTTCCATACTGTTACATCTCGCTGCTACGTTTGGATACCCCAGAGAGATCGTCACTGACAATGGTGCAAAATTCACCAGTCAGGAGTTTCAGCGTTTCCTGACTGCCCACAACATCAAACACAAGTTGACTGCACCTTACCACCCGGCTACTAATGGTCAAGCAGAACGGTTTGTGCAGACTTTTAAACGCTATTTCAAAGCTACAGTGGCTGCAAGTAAACAACAGTCCCTGTCACTCAAGCAGCTGGACTCCTTCCTTTCTGCTTACAGAAACACACCACATGCAACCACCGGGAAAACTCCAGCAGAACTCCTTCTGGGTCGGCAGCCATGGACTGTTTTGGACATGCTCCGCCCTCAAACAGTCCAGGAACATGTACTGCAGTCGCAAGACAAGATGGTCAAACATGGTGAGCTCCCTCGATTCACAGCCCAACAAAAGGTATGGGCCCGATCTTATGGGGCTTCCAACGCCCGGTGGCTTCCTGCTGTCATTGCAGAGACTTTGGGACCCAAGATGTATAGGGTCTGCCTGGAAGATGGTTCCATTTGCAGACGGCATGCAGACCAACTGCGTCCTCGTTTTCAATTGCCCGAATCCCTGACGCCAGCTGAACCACCAGTGTCGCAAGGATCTGCTCCCAGCGGATCAGAATGCATGGGGACTGATGATTGGGGGGACTTTTGAACTCAGCTCCAACAGAGCCCTCCAGCCCTGGTCCGGAGGTCTGTTCACCCGCTGAGCTGGTGGATCCCTTCTTGGCCCCGCCGGTGCCCATTCCGGCCAGCCCTGTTTCCTCCAGTCCCGAGTCGCTGGGTGCCCGACCTCAACGACACTGTCGCCCTCCTGATCGGTTTCAGCTTCCAGACCGGTTACGAGACTTTCGACGGGGCCGCCGAAAGTGATCCGATGACATTGTATCCCCGCAACTGTCCCTGGAAGCTTGGTCTCACATATGGATGCAGGAAATATCTGGCGCATCTCCTGTGTTTGGAGGACTGTTATTGGACAGTTATTAGTTAATGTTTTGTGCCTTTTCTCGTTTTGTTGTAATTTTTTTTTTAGGGATGGATGGAAGGTGTTATACCTGAAAGGTTCCACATGTACTGTTACTTTAAGGCTGGCTCCACCCAGGAGTGATGACAAGGGTCAAGGGTTATAGTAGCCATCTTAGAGCACATGTAAGGAAGCATATAAGATGTACCTGTCCTGAGATGCATGTTGCAGTGTACAGTGTGTACTGAAATAAACATCCATTGTTCCAGACCAGAGTCTTGTGTCTCTCACAACTCAGAGGATATAACAGGGGGTTAGGAGGGTACAGTAAGGGAGTTAGGAAGGCACAGTAAGGAAGTTAGGAGGGCACAGTACAGGGGGTAGGGAGGCACAGTAAGTGAGGTAGAAAGGCATGGTAAGGGGGTTAGGAGGGCACAGTACAGGGGGTTAGGAGGGCACCGTACAGGAGGTTAGGAAGGCACAGTACAGTAGGTCAGGATGGCACAGTAAGGAAGTAAGGAGGGCACAGTACAGAGGGTTTGGAGGGTACAGTAAGAGGGTAAGAGGGGTAGGAGGGCACAGACAGTGGGTTAGGAGGGCACAGTACAGGGGGTTAGGAGGGCACCGTACTGGGGGTTAGGAGGGCACCGTGCAGGAGGTTAAGAGGGCACAGTACAGTGGTTTAGGAGGGCACAGTAAGGGGGTCAGGAGGGCACAGTACAGGGGGTTAGGAGGGCACAGTAAGAGGGTTAGGAGGGCACACTACAGGGGGCTAGGAGGGCACAGTAAGGGAATAAGGAGGGCACAGTAAGGAAGTTAGGAGGGCACAGTATAGGGGGTTAGGAGGGCACAGTACAGGGGGTTAGGAGGGCACAATACAGGGGGTTAGGAGGGCACCGTACAGGAGGTTAGGAAGGCACAGTACAGTAGGTCAGGATGGCACAGTAAGGGAGTTAGGAGAGCACAGTACAGAGGGTTCGGAGGATTCAATAAGAGGGTAAGAGGGATAGGAGGGCACAAACAGCGGGTTAGGAGGGCACAGTACTGGGGGTTAGGAGGGCACCGTGCAGGAGGTTAAGAGGGCACAGTGCAGTGGGTTAGGAGGGCACAGTAAGGGGGTCAGGAGGGCACAGTACAGGGGGTTAGGAGGGCACAGTAAGAGGGTCAGGAGGGCACAGTACAGGGGGTTAGGAGGGCACAGTAAGAGGGTTAGGAGGGCACACTACAGGGGGCTAGAAGGGCACAGTAAGGGAGTAAGGAGGGCACAGTAAGGAAGTTAGGAGGGCATAGTATAGGGGGTTAGGAGGGCACAGTAAGGGAGTTAGGAAGGCACAGTAAGGGAGTTAGGAGGGCACAGTACAGGGGGTACGGAGGCACAGTAAGCAAGGAAGGTGGGCACGGTAAGGGGGTTAGGAGGGCACAGTATAGGGGGTTAGGAGGGCACCGTACAGGAGGTTAGGAAGGCACAGTAGGTCAGGATGGCACAGTAAGGGAGTTAGGAGGGCACAGTACAGAGGGTTTGGAGGGTACTGTAAGAGGGTAAGAGGGGTAGGAGGGCACAGACAGTGGGTTAGGAGGGCACAGTACAGGGGGTTATGAGGGCACCGTACTAGGGGTTAGGAGGTCACCGTGCAGGAGGTTAAGAGGGCACAGTACAGTGGGTTAAGAGGGCACAGTAAGGGGGTCAGGAGGGCACAGTACAGGGGGTTAGGAGGGCACAGTAAGAGGGTTAGGAGGGCACACTACAGTAGGCTAGGAGGGCACAGTAAGAGAGTAAGGATGGCACAGTAAGGAAGTTAGGAGGACACAGTATAGGGGGTTAGGAGGGCACAGTAAGGGAGTTAGGAGGGCACAGTACAGGGGGTAGGGGGGCAGAGTAAGCGAGGTAGGAGGGCACGGTAAGGGGGTGTGGAGGGCACAGTACAAGGGGTTAGGAGGGCACCATACAGGAGGTTAGAAAGGCACAGTACAGTAGATCAGGATGGCACAGTAAGGGAGTTAGGAGGGCACAGTAAGTGGGTTAGGAGGGCACAGTACAGGGGGTTTGGAACGCACAGTAAGGGGGGTAGGAGGGCACAGTAAGTGGGTTAGGAGGGCACAGTACAGGGGGTTTGGAACGCACAGTAAGGGGGGTAGGAGGGAACAGTAAGGGGGTTAGGAGGCTAAAGTAAAGGGGTTAGCAAGGTGCAGTAAGGAGGGCACAGTACTGGGGGTTAGGAGGGCACAGTAAGGGAGATAGAAGCGTACAGTACAGGGGGTAGGAGGGCACAGAAAGGGAAGTAGAAGGGCACAGTAAGGGGTTAGGAGGGCACAGTAAGAGGGGTAGGAGGGCACAGTAAGTTGGTTAAGGCACAGTACAGGGGGTTAGGAGGGCACAGTAAGGGAGTTAGGAGGTTACAGTAAGTGAGTTAGGAGGGCACAGTACCGGGATGGTAGGTCGGCACAGTAAGGGGGGTAGGAGGGCACAGTACAGTGGTCACTGCTGGTAGAGCTCTTTTTCCCATTCCTGCATTGTACACAGCCTAAACACAGACAGAGCTCCTGCTCCCCATACAGCACACACTGGAGCTGAAATCCGATTCCCTACGATTCCCTACAATGTGCGCAGTGTATAGCTAGCTACTGGTTGCAGTTCCAACCTGTAACATATCATGGTAGGAATGGAGATGCAGTAGCTAGCTATACACTATGCACATTGTAGCTGTAAGGGAATCGAATGGGGAGGAGGAGCTCTTAGTCCTGTGCACAAGATGTGTGCCATGTGGGGATGGGAGACTACTGGCAAGCATCAGGGGTGGTGGAGGGCTTAGAAGCGGGGAGTCCACACCTCTTCAATACCCCCCGCTAGATCAGGGCATGATCTTACCTTTGCTACTTGTGCTGGAGCTGGAGTTGTACTGCTCCGATCCCCACGGGCTCTCCTCTCAATGCCCTGTGATTGGAGCACTACAGATCCCATCCACAAAGGCAGTGCCCAGGTTGGCCCATACATTAAGATGGCCCTGGGCCAGAGGGGACTTCCGGCTGGAGGGGAAGAGGAGGCATTAGACTCCTAAACTGATGTCACTTCCGGTATCGGTTTCAGGTATAGGAGCATTTTCGCGAGCACTGATACTCGCAACAATGCCTAGTATCGACACTGATACCCATATCAGTGCAACCCTAATGAAAACAGTTTGGCTCTGCTAGTTAGAAAAAAACAGACACAGGATGTACACTATATTACCAAAAGTATTGGTACACCTGCCTTTACACACACATGAACTTTAATGGCATTCCAGTCTTAGTCCGTAGGGTTCAATATTGAGTTGGTCCATCCTTTGCAGCTGTTACAGATTCAACTCTTCTGGGAAGGCTGCCCACAAGGTTTAGGAGGTCAGTCACTAATGTGGACAAGAAGGCCTGGCTCGCAGTCTCCGCTCAAATTCATCCCAAAGGTTTTCTATCAAGCTGAAGTAAGGGCTCTGTGCAAGCCAGTCAAGCTCCTCCACCCCATGCGCTCTCATCCATGTCTTTATGGACCTTGCTTTGTGCACTGGTCCAAATCATTTGGTGGAGGGGGGATTATGGTGTGGGGTTGTTTATCAGTGGTTGGGCCTGGCCCCTCAGTTCCAGTGAAGGGAACGTTTAAGGCGTCAGCATACCAAGACATTTGTGACAATTGCATGCTCTCAACTTTGTGGGAACAGTTTGGGGATGGCCCCTTCCTGTTCCAACATGACTGTGCAACCCCACATAAGGGTTGATTTACTAAAGGTAAATAGACTGTGCACTTTTCAAAGATCAGTTGCACTCTGCAAGTACAGTTGCTCCAGAGCTTAGTAAATGAGGTAAAGCTTCACTGTGCAAAGAGTACCCAATCACGTGTAAAATAAAAAAAAAATGCATTTTTGCTTGCACATGATTGGATGATGAAAGTCAGCAGACCTTTGCTCATTTACCAAGCTCTGGCGCAAAACTGCTCTTGTAGAGTTGGGATGACAGGTCAAATGTGGAGGTGAACGGTGGTGGGAGTCACTGTCATCACTTATCATAGATCGCCACAAAGTGTGGACTATATCAATCTATGAACTATATCACTATTTGGAGTGAAAAGGACACTTGAAGAGTTTTTATAGGTTTTTTTCTTTAATTATTTCCTTTATATGTTTTTTTTCCTGATTTTTATATGTGCTTTTGATGTCATTAACATAATATATATATATATATATATATATATATATATATATATATATATATATATATATATATATATATATATATATATTCACACACACACACACTGTGAAGTACACAAATAAGGACACTAGGAAATGTTGGAATATACAATTAGCAAAATTATAAATGCAACACTTTGGTGTTTGCCCCTATTTATCATGAGCTGAACTTAAAGATCTACAACTTTTTCTATGTACACAAAAGGCCTATTTCTCTCAAATATTGTGCAAACGAGAAAGTCCGGACAGCCGCACTCCAGGAAATAGTAATCCAAAATGCTTTATTTTAAAATCGGGAACATATCAAAATACAGGACACCATGGACAGAGTGTACAGATGGTAAGCTAACGCGTTTCGCACTTATCCAAGTGCTTACTCATAGCTATAGCTAGTGCGAAACGCGTGTCCATGGTGTCCTGTATTTTGATATGTTCCTGCTTTTAAAATAAAGCATTTTGGATTACTATTTCCTGGAGTGTGGCTGTCCGGACTTTTTCGTTTGCACATAGCTTCTACTAGTATTAGCCAGCACCTGGAACCTCTTACTTCTGGAGAGTAAGATCAGCTTCATACCTGGTGAGATTCAGACTAGTGCGGGGATAACTTTTGTATGGCAACTGCATTCCGGATTATTGCTTCTCTCAAATATTGTTCACAAATCTGTCTAAATCTGTGTTAATGAGCACTTCTCCTTTGCCGAGATAATCCATCCACCTCACAGGTGTGGCTTAGGCTGGCCACAATAAAAGGCCACACGTGCAGTTTTACTGTATTGGGGGGGGGGTCAGAAAACTAGTCAGTATCTGGTGTGACCATCATTTGCCTCACGCAGTGCAGCACTTTAAAATGCATTCAAAATGCCATCAATAAAATGCACCTGTTTTCATTGTCCATAGCATACGCCTGCCCATACCATAACCCCACCGTCACCATGGGCCACTCAATCCACAACGTTGACATCAGCACACCGCTCACCCACACAATGCCATACATGCTGTCTGCCATCTGTACAGTGAAAACCAGAATTCAACTGTGAAGAAAACACCTCTCCAAAGTGCCAGACGCTATCGAATGTGAGCATTTGCTCACTCAAGTCAGTTACGACGACAAACTGCATTCAGGTGGAGATCCCAATGAGGACGATGAGCATACAGATGGGCTTCCCTGAGACGGTTTCTGACAGTTTGTGCAGAAATTCTTTGGTTATGCAAACTGATTGTTGCAGCAGCTGTCCGGGTGGCTGGTCTCAGATGATCTTGGAGGTGAAGATGCTGGATGCTGAGGTCCTGGGCTGGTGTGGTTACACGTGGTCTGCGGTTGTGAGGCCGGTTGGATGTACTGCCAAATTCTCTGAAATGCCTTTGGAGAGGGCTTATGGTAGAGAAATGAACACTCAATTCAAGGGCAACAGCTTTGGTGCACATTCCTGCAGTCAGAATGCCAATTGCACGCTCCCTCAAAACCTGCGACATCTGTGGCATTGTGCTGTGTGATAAAACTGCACACTTTAGAGTGGCCTTTTATTGTGGCCAGCCTAAGGCACACCTGTGCAATAATCATGCTGTCTAATCATCATCTTGATATGCCACACCTGTCAGGTGGATGGATTATCTCGGCAAAGAAGAAGTGCTCACTAACACAGATTTAGACAGATTTGTGAACAATATTTGAGAGAAATAGGCCTTTTGTGTACATAGAAAAAGTCATAGATCTTTAAGTTCAGCTCATGATAAATAGGGGCAAACACAAAAGTGTTGCATTTATAATTTTACTCAGTGTATATTGTTTATTTATATCACAAGAGGATTCAACTCATATGCACTTTTAAGGTGTAGGCGAAGCAACAGTTACCTGTTTATTTGATTGCTAGTATTGTGGAAACACAATTTTGTTGTTTGCAGCCAGCTATATATTGTATACACAGACAGCTTAGGTAGCGCGGGATAGCACACACCTTTTAAAGTGCACAGTGTATTTGCCTTTACTAAATCAACCCCATAGAGTACCATAGCTGCCTTTGAGACTGTGTATGGATAATTGTGTGTATTCCAACAATACGTAGATAATATAAGAAATTCAAGTTTAGTGCCAATAACAGGACTCACACTAGAAAAAGAGCATTTCGCTACTTTTCCTTTTTGTCTATAAATAGCATAAAAAATAACATAATATTTGCAAGGCAATATTGCTAAGAGAAATCCTTGTTTATACCAAAAATAATATATGTACTTTATTTATTACGTTGTTATCTCAAATGACAGAGGTGGGGGACTCGAGTCACATGACTTGACTCGAGTCGGACTCGAGTCACCTGTTTGAGGACTTGCGACTTGCTTGACAAAATTAAATAAATGACTCGACTTGACTTTGACTTGCCACTAATGACTTGCGACTTGACTTTGACTTGGGCTATTTGACTTGCAATGACTTGCAATGACTTGGCACCACCAGTGCTGTGTCTTGGCCTAGGCAAAAGCCGCCCCCCCCCACAAAAGAAATCTCCCCCGAGTCCCGGTTTCTGCCCGCACAAATACAGCTTGCTAACATTGTGGGCGGGGATCGCATAGGTGTCCGCGAGCGGCGCTTGCAGTGTTCGCGGCCGCCGCAGACTTTTTTTTTATTTGATGATGACTGCGCTGCAGTCTCTCCTCCTAGGCTGTACAGGTCTCTGTATTCCGTCCGGCCAGGCCGCGGCGCCGCCCCCCTCCTACTGCGGAGTGATCTCTGAGGGAGGGGCTGGGCTTCTGTGCAAGTGTGCAGAGCCAGCAGCGTGAGTCGCGGGCCTCACGTGGGGGAGGAAGAAGGAACTGGAAGTTGCCCAAGGAGCCAGCCAAGCCTAGCCGACTGAATCTGAGTGGAGTCCAGTCCAGCAGCCATAGAGTAAGTCATGGCAGACTATTATTCTTCTACTGAGGGGGCACTGGAGCAGGGACAGTCACACGACTCAGGGAGAAACTGGTCTGAGAATGGGGGACAGTGCAGTGGTCGTTGCAGCACAGAAGAAAAAGCACAGAGCCCGGAGCCAAGGAGGAGGAAACAGATTTGCAGAAGCTGCAGGTTTGTTTGATGCAGTGCCAAGCAAATGCTTCCCTGCAAACTTTGCAGGGAAGCATTAGCTTGCTTGGCACTGCATCAAACAGACCTGCAGCTTCTGCAAATCTGCAGCTAGCAGGGCCCTGGCCTGGCCTGTACTGATGATTACAGGACGCAGATATGATTGCAGATGCAATCAATCAATCATCAATATCATTGCACATGCTAAAACTATGAAACCTAGGTAGGTACAAACCTTCTTTCCTTGTTTTCTCCTCCTCCTCGTGCTTTTTTTCTCCTGCGCTGCGACGGCCACTGCACTGACCCTCAGTCCCAGACCAGTTCCTCCCTGAGTCCTTCACTAATTAACTATTACTTGTGCGAAGTACAAAGTGCTCAACGTGTATATTACATAAAAATCATATTGCTGAATTAAGTTCTCCATGCGTACTACAAACTCATTAAACAGTCCACATCCAGTGAAAGTTCATGTACTGCAATGCTCCAGTCCATGCATGCTGAAATCAATGCAAACTTTAGCACTGGTCACTGTATTGGTGTCACTGGTGCCCAAAAGTGTCGCTATGAGTCACTAATGTAATATTCTAATCTGGAATGATAAACGTGTCACTGTTTTAAACAAGGTTAGGTTAGGACCGTATATATATATAATACATTAAAAATAGTTCTGTAAGTACTAGTGTACTAAGCAGCAACACCTTATTTTCTGGCAGTGCCCGGGCCATCCCGACAGCAAACTCTGGATCCACCCCTGACAGATCAACGCACAAGGCAGCTATAATGGAGGGAGCGATTCCAAAAATAATTAAATTTGGATTTAAGGATTATGTTTTAGATGTTTGTGAAAAGAAGAGAACGGCGATATGCAAGGTCTGCAACTCAAAAATAAGAGACACGTCCACCACAACATCCAACTTCATCCGTCACTACAAAACCCACAAAGAAAAGTAGGTACAGTAACGTCACGTGTATGTGTGTATATATATATATATATATATATATATATATATATATATATATATATATATAGGCAAATTAGGCCTACATCCCACTTTAGGTGGGAGCAGAGTGTATTGTTGTTCAAATCAATAAATCACATAGCTAACTTTTTTTTCTATCTCTCTTCTGTTTACTCTATAGATATGAAGAGTACATCCATACCAAAGGGACTTTTGATGATACCCAGCCTCAAATCTCACAATTCATCGCACAGGGGACTGTGCAGCAATACCACTGCAACCACCAGCAGCAAAAGGCAATTATAAACTCAATCCTGTCAGACCTCATTATAAACTGCAACATGCCACTGTCCATCATTGAACATCAAAGCTTTCGTCGCTTTTTGTCAATAGTAGACAACAAGTACTCTCCAGTAAGTAGAAGAACAATTACTGGCAAGCTTGACAATCTGGTGGCAGATAGGAAAATGAAGCTGAAAAATGAACTCGAAGTGGTAGATCATCTGTCAGTGACTGTAGATATATGGTCAGACCGCAGGATGAGAGGCTTTCTTGGAGTCACAGTGCACTGGATCAACATTGAGGATGACCGTCTTCAGTTAAAATCACAGTTGCTTGCGTGCAACCGCTTCAAAGGTCCCCATACAGGGGAAAGAATTTGTGAGGAATTTGAGCATATATGTGAAGAGTACAAGATTAAAAAAAAAGGTAGACCACATCATTTGTGACAACGCCGCAAACATGAAAAAAGCATTCACTACATGTTTTCCAGGACAGCTAGATGAAGACGATGACCTTGATGATTCAGACATTTGGAATGACCTGTCAGTGGAAGAACAGGAGATGTTTGACAATTATTTGAGTGCAAAAACCCAGACTAGACTTCAATGTTTTGCACACACGCTTCAATTGGTAATAGGTGATGGACTTAAAGAGACTAAATTAGTCAATGCAGCTCTCGCCAAAGCTTCCAGGTTGAGCTCCTTGTTACACACAAGCACCTCTTTCAAGGAAAAATTTGAGGAGGAGTTTGGACAGCGTGGAATCCCTGCCTCTGTTACCACACGCTGGAATTCCACACTGAGGCAATTGAAATCAGTGGTCAGCTGTGACCAGCTGAAACTGACTAGAATGCTTGAAGATGGGGGACACAAAGAGACTGTATTCACAGCTAGAGAGTGGAATCAGATTAAGGAACTCGTGGATGTCCTTCAACCTTTTGGAGAAGCCACAGACCTCTCACAGGGAGAAAAACTTGTGACAATAAGTGCTGTTGTACCCTGTATCCTTTCTCTGAATCACCACTTGGAAAATCATAAAGAGAGCGTGCGCTACCTTGGTGGCTTGATCCGTAGCCTGCAAGAATCACTCCAAAGACGATTCGAAGGGATCTTTGTCAATGTGAGGATGGCAGATGAACAGAATGATGTAGCAACCTTACCCTTCTCTGACCCTCTATACCTAAAAGCTGCTCTGCTGGATCCTTCATTTGGCACCATGTGGTTGACCCATGATGTTTTGGCTACCGAAAATGTCAAGGAGGCTGTGTCTGCGATGATAAAAAGTATGTTATGTTTTTGGTAATAACCCGTTTGCAGTAATAACACCTGAGTGCATTGAGTCACTGTTTTATGCTTGTGTTTTTCAGACTTGATTCTCAAAGAGGACTGCAAGCCCACCCCAACAACCACCGATGAAGACGAGCAAATGCCAGTGGCAGAGTCAGAGAGTCAATCTGGGCTGTTCACAGCATACCGCAAAAAACAGAAGAGAGATTCATGTTCCAGTCCCCAAATTCAGCTGAACCAGTATTTAGACATTTGTGATGGACAGAGCTGCCTTCAGTTTTGGGCCATGAACAGGCACATGCTCCCCTCTTTGTTCAGGGTAGCGGTAAGAGTAATGTCAGTCCCTGCATCAAGCGCACCTGTTGAACGTGTGTTTAGCCATGGTGGGGTGATAATGCGACCCCATCGCTCACAACTGAGCGAGAAAGTACTTTCAAATTTAATTTTTTGCAAATGCAATGCATTTTAGGTGGCTATTCTTAGAATAGCCACTTAACATGCATTGCATTTGCAAAAAATAGTATTCTGAGAAGTGAGAAATACTATTTTTTGCAAATGCAATGCATTTTAAGTGGCTATTCTAATAACTAAGAAAAAAGGAATAGAAGTTAGGCGCTGTTTCCAAGCCTGGTGAATTCAAATGTGTTATTCTCTTAGTGGGAGGGCAGTATGGAGTGGGAAAGATTGTAAAGATGTTGCCTATAGTATTTAGTGAATGTTTATCCCGTGGAATTACTATAAAGGTCCTGGATGTGCATAAGTCAAGTTGGTTGTCTGACTTAATAAAGTGCAGTGTGTGCTCTAAAAAAGATATAACTTAATCCGTATAAATATAATATATCCATATATAAATGAACCCTATTTTTAAATTAAAAATATTTGTGCAAAATGATGTGATCCATAACGTAATCGATAATGTACATATGTAGTGAACAAACAAATATATATAATCAAGTGCTTTCAGTGCTGCTACAAAAAAAAACCCTGGATTCTGATGGATATTCCAATAAGTAAACCTTTCAGTGCGTGCCTTAATCCGTGTTCTAATAGTGATTGATTGCACTCACCAGATCCTAGCAGCACTGAAAGCACTTGATTATATATATTTGTTTGTTCACTTCATATGTACATTATCGATTTACGTTATGGATCACATAATTTTGCACAAATATTTTTAATTTAAAAATAGGGTTCATTTATATATGGATATATTATGTTTATACGGATTAAGTTATATCTTTTTTAGAGCACACACTGCACTTTATTAAGTCAGACAACCAACTTGACTTATGCACATCCAGGACCTTTATAACACATTTGAATTCACCAGGCTTGGAAACAGCGCTATTTACTTCTATTCCTTTTCTCTAATATCTTACTCCACCTAGTGGAAGTAATCGGTAGTGGCAGCAGTTCCAACAACATTCTTTAATTTTTAAATTTTTATTCCATTGCATGCATCCCATTGCGCGGGTGTTTCTCCGTCTTTTTTCTATTCTAATAACTAAGCTCAAAGTTTGAACTTGACACAATGCCAAATTGCCAATATCTGGACACTTGAAGAATGGTGATGGGAATACTATTATTCTCATCACCATTCAAGTGTCCAGATATTGGCATTGTGTCAAGTTCAAACTTTGAGCTTAGTTATTTTCCCCCTCAGCAAGGACTACATTTTTTCAGGCTTGTTGGCCATTTAATTGCTGAGTGTTCTGCTCCTTGTCTGTTATTTGGGCATTCAAAGTGTTTCTTTAATATGCCAAGAAAAAAGCACTAAGCTGTTTTGTTAATGTTGAAAATAAAACAAAACCTTTCCTGAAAACTGACTTTTAACTCATTTAAAGGATGGAAATGGGGTAGATCAGTATTTTGACTTAATTTGTGACTTGACCAAAATAAATGACTTGACTTGACTTGCTTGACTTCTAGCAGGGACTCGACTTGACTTGCTTGCTTTTCGCCACAGTGACTTGGGACTTGCTTATGACTTGAAGGTTAAGACTTGAGACTTGCTTGTGACTTGCACATGTGTGACTTACCCCCATGTCTGTCAAATGATGACAAATCTATAGCTAAATAGATAGGGCCATAACTAAAATGTAAAATTGGTCCGAAAGGTATAAACAGGTTCAAAAGCTCAACTGAAACTTTATTCCAACTCACAAAGTGCAAAACAGCAGGCAACTTTGTTGTATAACACATGAATTCCCGCAGCCAAGAGCATAAGGCTACCCTACAGCCTTCAGGATTTACATCACTGTTGGGGAAATGTACTAAAATTGGAGCATGCAAAGTCTGGTGCAGCTCTGTATAGAAACCAATTAGCTTCCAGGTTTTATTGTCAAAGCTTAATTGAAGAAGTTGAAGTTAGAAGCTGATTGGCTACCATGCACATCTGCACCAGATTCTGAGCGCTCCAGTTTTAGCAAATCTCCCCCATGTCATCCCTGAACTGCATTGTAGTCCAATAAGTGGAAGATAACTTTGGATCATGTCTAAACAAAGATGGTTGTGGCATTCTGGGAAAGAGGGAGAGGGAGATAATGCCAGGGGGAGTCATCTCTTTGAAAGGAAATAGAATACCTATGTTAAACTTACACATTACTTAGTTTCTCAAATGTGCATTTTTTATACAATATTTAAATGCAATATATTACTATACTGTATATAAATAGTAATTGTACCCCATTTGTGAATATTCCACATGTCTAATGCATGCGCATTTTAAATACTGAATGTTGTATAACTTCACACTTTATGACAATTAGAACATTTAACTTCTTCATGAAATCTGATGGGGGCAAAGGGTGTTTTTTGTGTGAGAGTAAATCAGAGCTAAATTTGCTGCGTTCTCGAGACAGGGTAGCACTTAAAATTTAAGGTCATACGAAATGCCAACCAAAGCTGTGTAGAGCATTGAATCCTCTGTGTTGAAGCCCAATGACAGGCATTTCATGCAGAACACAAGGCTGTGAAGACCCTGGGGCTCCGCTCTCAGCAGACGCCAATTAAACACAGGAGAGCAAAAGGACAATTGGGGATGCATTGTAGACGAGACATTCTGGAAGTGTTTCAATCTCTTTTCACAGCTATTTACAACTCTAGCTAAAAGGTCACTTAACACTAGCATTTTCTTGCATGAAAAATATTTTAATAAATAATTAAGCATTCTTTAAACTGCAGATTCTGCATGTTGCATGCTACGAAAAAGTGATCACAATTATATAGCTATTCTCTGGCATTTTATTGCTCTAATTAATTTGAATAATAAAACAATATCCCTAAAACCCAATTTTTTTTTTTTCAATTTAATGTAGGCAGGCTTCATTCATGATTTGTATTTCTAATTATTTTAAATGATAACAAAACAGTATTCCTTAAACTTTGGAAATGTTAATTTTTTTTCTTTCTTTTTTTTTCAGTTTAATATAGGCAGGCTTCATTATATGTTGCATTTTGATAAACCGTTACACCTAGTCTGTCATTTGCAAAGAGCCAAGCACCATGCAAAATTGCTGTGACCTGGAAATTAGATCTGGGTGAAAATCTTTTCCGCTAGCCAGGTTATTAAATTATATCCTACTTTATATTTCTTGAAGCTATTCAAATTTTTGCAAAGAAAATATCTGCACTATATCAATATATTTACAGTAATATACAGTATTTGCTCTTTGAAACATATGCTTATGTGCAAAGCTTTTCCATTGTTATTTTATATTTTTGGTCTTCTAAAAAAAAAAAAAAAGAATATAAGTACGTTTGCAATTTTTTCTTTACAGTGGGCACATGATGTATTTCTTATTACCTATAAATTGAAGAGGTATACTTAGAATAGGAGTTTCAGTTGTGCAGTTGTAAAATATATTCACTTAAAAAATTGTAACCGGATGGTTAATTTTTTATTGAGATTAGCAGTAAAATGGGCACCAGAACAAATAGGGAGGGGAATCCAGACAGTGGGGACACAGAGAGCAAAAAACACCTTATAAGTGTTCTATCCCTTGCCAAAACACCAAATGAGATATACTGTATTTATTGGCGTATAACACTCACTTTTTCACCATGAAAATCAGGTGCAAATACCATGTGCGTGTTATACGCCAATACTTCAATTTTAGCTGCCTCGGAGGGGACAGGGAGGGGAGCAGGATGAGCGCCATCACATTACATACAGTGAGAATCTCCTTTTTACTTGGTGGCCTCTGTAATAAGAAGTCCTGTCTCCTGGGCCGCCATTGGACCACTGTTCTATCTATCATAGGAGATTCTCACTGTATGTAATCTGTCGACGCTCATTCCTCCCTGTTCCCTCTAGGCTGCAGATGGGCATCAATCAGGCTGGACTGATGGCAATGCTAAGGCTGCTGCATTGAAGGCAATGGTGAGGCTGCTGCATTGATGGCAATGGTAAAGGCTGCTGCATTGATGGCAAGGGTAAAGGCTGCTGCATTGATGGCAATGGTGAGGCTGCTGCATTGATGTGGACTGATGAGGCTGAATTGATGGCACTTGTGAGGCTGCATTGATGTGGACTGATGAGGCTGCATTGATGGCACTTGTGAGCCTGCAGATGGGCACTGACCATTTTTTTGCTTCAAAGTTCCTTATTTAAAATGTAAGTTTTTTTTCCTGAAACTTCCCTCTTAAAATAAATGTGCGTGTTATAAGCCTGTGCGTGTTATACGCCGATAAATACGGGTATATAAATATATATATACACACACACACACACACACACAATGCTGTGAAAAAGTATTTGTCACACTTAAATGACTCAGATCATCAAACAAATCTCATTAATACATAAAGATAACCCAAGTAAATACAAAATGCAGTTTTTAAATGATGGTTTCATTTATTAGGGCAAAAAGCTGTCCAAATCTGCCTGGCTTTATGTGAAAAAGTAATTGCCTCCTAAACCTAATAACTGGTAGGGATGGGCGAACGGTTTGGCCCGAGCATAAGTTCGGGCTGAACTTTGGTTGTTCGGATGTTCTGCGAACACCAAACAATATGCGGTGTTCGGGGTAAATTCGAAAGCCGCCAGAACACCGTTAAAGTCTGTGGGACACTAACATGAAAAATCAAAAGTGCTCATTTTAAAGGCTTATATGCAAGATATTGTCATTAAAAGTGTTTGGGGACCTGGGTCTTGTCCCAGGGGACATGTATCAATGCAAAATTTTTTTTAAAAAACGGACGTATTTTCGGGAGCAGTGATTTATTTTAATGCTTTAAGTGAAACGATAAAAATGAAATATTGCTTTAAATATCGTGCCTGGGGAGTGTCTATAGTATACAAACAAGGCCTGAGGAATACCCAGGAAAAAATTCCAAGCCTACTTACCACCAGCTCGCAGACAACCAAATTAACCTGTCTAACAGTATGCGTTAAAAGCAGGGGTTTAGTCCGCACGTATTTGCAAATGCATGCGTAAGCCACAGAGCCTCGTCACGGCACCCTGATATCTGTGGTCCTAACACTAAAATATGAGTGTCCCCACAGTGGAGGCACATACATTCTGATGGATAAATGAGAGCAGGTGGATTGAAGGGCAGCCCATCCCTTCTTAAAGGTACAGGAACACACCAGACACCCAGCAAATAGCACAATGGCTGCAAAGGTGCTGGTGCGTTGCTGGACCAATACACACACCAAGGTGATCTCAAAAAACTTGCCACCACCCTCATTTATAGCTGGCTATCGCAGTAAGAGGCATTGGAGGGCTACAAACAGATACAAACAAGGCCTGGGGAATACCCAGGAAAACATTGCAAGCCTACTTACCACCAGCTCGCAGACAACCAAATTAACCTGTCTAACAGTATGCGTTAAAAGCAGGGGTTTAGTCCGCACGCATTTGCAAATGCATGCGTAAGCCACAGAGCCTCGTCACGGCACCCTGATATCTGTGGTCCTAACACTAAAATATGAGTGTCCCCACGGTGTCTATAGTATGCCTGTAAAGTGGCACATTTTTCCCATGTTTACAAGAGTACCACAGCAAAATGACATTTCTAAAGGAAAAATTGTCATTTAAAACTGATCGCGGCTGTAATGAATTTTCGGGTCTCGGCAATATAGATTGAACTCATTGAAAAAAAGAGCATGGGATCCCCCCCATCCATTACCAGGCCCTTTGGGTCTGGTATGAATATTAAAGGGAACCCCGAAACAAAAAAAAACAAAAAAAAATTGCGTGGGGGACCCCCTAAAATCCATACCAGGCCCTTCGGGTCTGATATGGAAATTAAGGGGAACCCTGCGCCAAATTAAAAAAAAAAATGGCACAGGGGTCCCCCCAAAATCCATACCAGACCCTTATCCGAGAATGCAACCTGGCAGGCCGCAGGAAAAGAAGGGGGATGAGAGAGCGCCCCCCCCTCCTGAACTGTACCAGGCCACATGCCCTCAACATGGGGAGGGTGTCAAAATGTTAAAAACGACAAAACACAGCTTGGGACAAGTCCTTTATTAAAAAAAAAAAAAAAATGTTCCACGATGTTCATTCATCTTCTTCTATCACGCCGCCTGGACCGAAAAAGGAAAAAAAATCCGCGACCGACCTGCCTCCAGGGGGAGGGGGCTTCCATTGTGTGATGCTTCTTCGCTTGTGACAGCTCTTATATAACTGAGGATGGGCAACCCGGTTATGAAACGTGTGACCCCGCCCCCTCTGATGCCACGGGGAAGACATTGTAAACCTGGAGCTGGATAGTCCATGGACGCTTCCGGCTCACCTTGACCTCCTGCAATAAGGTCCGATTTACCATATTTTTTAAGATCGTTGGCTTTAACAGCTTGGCTATTGAAGCCAGGATCATGAAGGATAGGGGAGTGTCTGGGTCAGCCATTACCACATTGTTGAGGGCCAGAAAGGAGTCCTCTAGGAAGATTTACTATAGGACCTAGAAATCCTTTACTGCCTTGTGTGTGGCTACAAAATTCCATCCCTACAGGTGTGTTATAAGTCAGATGTTGTCTTTCCTCCAGTCTGGAGTAGATTTGAAGCTGGCCCTAAGTACCACTAAGGGGCAGATTTCAGCTTTGGCAATATTTTTCCAGAGTCCAATTGCTTCCCATTCTCTGGTACAAGCTTTTATTCAGGGAGTATGGTACCTCCAATTAGGTCTCCAGTACCTTTGGGTGATCTCAACATTGTATAGTCAGTCTTGCAGAGACCACCATTTGAGTCAATCCGAGATCTTCCGTTAGTGCTTCTGACTTGGAAATTTGTCTTCCTGGTATTACCTTAGCAAAGACAATCAGAATTGGTGGTCCTTTCCTGTAGAGAGCCATTTTTGATACTCCATAACAACAAGACTGTACTTCATCCTCATCCTGCAGAAGATTATAAACTACTCAAACAGGACCTACAGGTTTTCTGTGTACATTGTCACCATCTCACCTGTACTCACCATGAGTCAACAAATTTGGTTTGAAAGCTCATCAAATTGAATTTTGACCTGCTATTTGAATGGAATCTTAAACGTATTCAACAGGTTTCATTACAATATGTACGATTTTTCCCGAAACAAAAACCATATTCAGTTAGAATTGAATTTGTTTGAAAAAAAAAAACTTAACAACTCACTCCTTCAAATTTTCTCACGGGCTGAAAAAAGGGGGGACACCACACACCAAAATCTGACAACTACAGGACACTCCTATTCAGGAACGCTCAGATATTATCCGCTTGTCACTCAGCCCACATTCCAGGCTTGTATGACAGCATGTCCTATGCTTACTCCATTAATCTCTATTGATGTTGCAGATATAGTGCAATTGGGAATTGGTCACTGCGGTCTGGCGTCCACCTTACAGGTTCATTGGGATTCATTTGCCCTTGGTGCTTCTCAAATATGAAATCATTCTATTAGAATTATTACAAATGTAATCAGCCCCTGATGAAGGTATCATAATACTGGAAACATGTCGGCATCAGGGTACACCATCCCTAGGAGAGTACATATGTTGATCTGTACCTGTATTGTCAATATATTTTTTTTTGTTTTGGTTTCTTCTGTGATGTATTTTATACACTTATGTAATGTGTAGACGATACTTGTCTTTTTTATTCTTATCATTAAAGATATTTTTTATCATTGAGTTGGTGGTCTGTCAAAGTCCCATATAGGGGGTATCCTCTCTTGTTCCATTCACATAGGGGGCGGTATCTGGGGGTCCCCTTGTTAAAGGGGGATTCCAGATTCCGATGAGCCCCCTGCCCGCAGAGCCCCACAACCACCAGGCAAGGGTTGTGGGGAAGAGGCCATTGTCCCCATCAACATGGGGATAAGATGTTTTGGTGGGGACCCCAAAGCACGCTCCCCATGTTGGCATGTGGCCTGGTACGGTTCAGGAGGGGGGGGGCCTTTTCCTGCGGCCTGCCAGGTTGTGTGCTCAGATAAGGGTCTGGTATGGTTTTTGGGGGGTCCTCCATGCCAGTTTTATTTTAATTCCCCTTAATATCCATACCAGACCCAAAGGGACTGGTAATGGACTGGGGGGGGGGGGACGACTCATGACGTTTTTTTCAATTTTTTCATTTTTAAATGAACAAATGCAATTTTGCTGCTCTCATTCAAAACACTATGTACATAGTATGGGGCGTGGACTTGGCCCCCTGAGCCATGATTGGCCAAAGGCACCCTGCCTTCGGCCACTCATGGCTCTCACAGCAGAGCATGCTGTGATTGGCCAAAGCATGCAGGTCAGGTGCAGGTCAGGTGCATGCTTTGGTCAATCAGCAGCCGTCAATGCACTGCAATCTCGCAGTGCATTGAGGGTCTCGCAGTTCATTATGGTGCATTACTCATATTTCCTGCGAATGCCCCATAATGTTCTAAATTCGGCAAACGGGCGAACACCCGATGTTCGAGTCAAACTTACATTCGAACATCGGGCTCACCCCTAATACTAAAACCAATGATGTCATCAATTAATAAGAAGAATGTCTGTTGCCTCCACAGCGTCCTTGTGTGACCCTCCTCTGCTCCTCTGCCTCTCTCCCTCAGCACTGGGGTCACATTAGCTTACTGATGAAAAGAAATTGAGGTAGAAGAGAAACATTGGAGTACTATTCAGTACCAGTATGCAAAAGTTTATTTGCTTTGTAGGAACAAAATCAGCTCCAATGTTGGGTGTCCTACATGTGTGGATGTTGGTGCATTATGTAAAACTATAAAAATAGTTTTTTTACATTTTTTTAAAGGGTGCCTTGAGATTGCCTATAACTTAAAGGGTGCCTTGAGATTGTCTATAATTTTAAAGGGTGCCTTGGCTGAAAAAAGGTTGAGAAACACCGCTCTACCCCTTTAGTGATCAATAACTTTAAAATCTGAGTTGTTAGCATGATATATACATCTGCATTGAAGTTACACTCCTATCCAGCTTATACGTATGGCTATACAAACAGAGGGCATATTGAATGGATATACAAACAGAGGGCATAACCTGCCTGAACAGGGCTTTTTGTTTTTAATTTTGGCATAACTTAGTATTATGGGACAACCATTCTTGGAGGACAGTTAACGTCAATTCTGACCATTAAAGTATGCTTTTAGTTTAATTATACATACCCCTGATAATTCACAAATAAATTATTCATATTCCTGCTCTGTTCTCATACAGATCTATAGGAAGCATTACTTTCTTGAACTGGGAGCATAGGGTCGCAGGAAATGTATATTAAGTTCACACTGGTAATACATGGTTGCATTAGCACTTCATGGAATGTGTAATAGGTAAGCTTTAAGGCCTTATGCAGTATGTGCCAATTAAACCTAAAGATGTAGCATTGGCGTACTAAGGAAGATTTGTAATGCCTCTAAAAAAGGTCAGCTGTGACATTTTTGATTTTTTTTTTTCTGTTACTTAAATATATTTAGTTTTAGTTAGACTGGCCATGATTAGTTGTCTTTTTTGAGCTTACATTCATCCTTAAATTATATGCACCCTGCAAAAATGTGAGCAATGTAGGAGTTAAAAAGACGGGGAAACCACTCATTCAAGCAAAGGCTTACAAATTCCTGCTACAGAACAGCATACTTGACAGTTCATAAAACATTAAAATAAGGATATGCTTAAGTTAGTTCTGTACATTGTTCAGTTATTGTGAGATTAGGTATCACTGGTCCTTCCTGCTACAGTTAGTCATACAGAAAAGAATACTCCAATTAAGGCTCCATTGGCACGGCCTTGTCATTTGATTGCTCAGTAAACTCTAAACAGGTTACAGCTCATTACCTCCCCTGACACTGAATATTATGGCACACCAGCAGATTCATTAATTTGCCATTATATACCAGTTTTAATTCATGCTGATTGATATCAAATGTAACAATGTTTCACATTTGCAAAATTTACTTCTCTTTCTTTTTGCCTGTTTTCAAGTATTAAATGTTTGAATAAATATTCCTTCAATACAGTATCTAGCAACATCCATGATAATTAATATATTTTATTCTAATTTTGTTTAAATTTATACAGCCTAATCTTATGAGGTGATACTGAAGAATCCCACCTTATTTCCTGTACATATTTAAATAAGGGTCAAGAATAATAATGCAGGAATTTAAGAAAGGCCAATTAACTGATTTCTGAAATTTCCGAGCTCAGTCATGTCCTATTGCCTTGTATTTGGAAATGAGCCAAAGTATCCACAAATGCTTATAAGCAAAGCAGGGGAGCAGAGCCAAGCAAGTTCTGACCATCCTGTGGCAAAAGGAACCTGACTCATAAAGGTATTCATACATTGAATATGTTGGAGACTTTGGCTGATTTCAAATAAAATTTTACTGAATTACATTTCTGAAGTTTATATTTCACCTTGATGCATATTTTTTTCTTGCATTACTTCAGCAAATAAACAGTATCTGCACACATTACTATACCTATATGACATAGAGTTTGCCAAAATGAGGTCTGCTTCCCCCATTGCATTATACGTGAAGTAGGGGACATGTTAAGACTCTCGGAAAGATTTGAAATTTTTTATGTATTTTTGAACAAAAGGGCATAATTGTATTTATTTCTTTATTTTTATATTCTTTATTTAATAAAAGAATTCAGTTTTTTTTTTTTTTTACAATTTACTTACAATTTATTCACTTTCATTAGTACTTACTTCTATTAGACCCCCACGGTGGCTACCTCTAATATGGTCTCTTATCTCTCACTATACTGTGGTTTTATTCCCTCTCCCTCCCTTTTTTTATAATTTTTTTCATTTCCCTCTCGGTTTTCTAAAACCACATATTTTTTACACACACACACACTAGCCTTATTCATTCTCTGCCCATCTTGCATTTCAAATAGGTTTGCAAAATTCTAGTTTTACTACATAGTCAAATTTGAATTATGATACAATTTGTACTCCAATTAGGGGCTTCTCTTTCCCTCCCACTCCTGGGATCCAGCTAGCAATCACATATTATATGCTACTAAGTAATCGATATACATCTAAGATTTAATACACTTATCTAGAATATAA
This sequence comes from Lithobates clamitans, assembly GCA_037952925.1. Taxonomy (NCBI): domain Eukaryota; kingdom Metazoa; phylum Chordata; class Amphibia; order Anura; family Ranidae; genus Lithobates; species Lithobates clamitans. The sequence continues at coordinate 5,013,003 of JBBGZY010000787.1, read as the reverse complement.
ATATTTTTCATAGAATCTTATGCGGATTGCTAGCTTCGCCATTATGCATCCCACTATGGAGATCTGCACTTCTCCTACAGTCTTCGCAAATTTGCCATATGCTGATGGGTCATCCCCACAGTTCCCAGTCCCTCAGACAACCCTTAGCACCACGTGCTAAAACTCTAAGCTGAATTGTAAGTTGAAGTTTTGAAGAGTACTATTTCAATTTGGTCTCTTTAAACATTGTATTTTCTGTTTATTATCTAATTCCATCGTTGTCTATATTTTTCATGTAGATACGCTGATTGCACCTTCTCCCAAGGAAGTGGAATCCCACGAAACGCGTCGAGCACCATAGGATGCAATATTTCAGTTACAGTTATGAGTTTAGATTTGTGTTGTAATTATTTTTGTCCATCATGAACATACATAGGGTTAGGAGCTTATTACGTGAGGGGTCACAATATGTATTGTGACCCCTCACGTAATCAGCTTCTAACCCTACATTCCCACGTTAGCGTGGTATGGTTCTATTATACTATAATGTAAATGTTTTACCATATGAATTGCTATAATCATGATGTATATTAATATTTAACTACATGCCATTAAGGCTATTTAATAAAATACTTGTTCTTACTAATATCATCTTTTTCTTTTATATGCATGACTCTCTATTAGATTCATAAGTGATACTCATCATCCACCGTTAGTGACGTACCTCATTCAAAGTCCCAACCCCTTTCTTCTTTTCATACAAATAGGGATGGAGGCACACATGGTGTCTTGTGCCTCATTTACAGTCCCAAACCCTTCTCTCTATTGTTTTTTTACAATCAGATACACATGTGATAACAACATTCACAGTATCAGAACACAGGGAACATATCCATATGTCAAAGGAAAATTTTTATTAAAAAAGCAAAAATATAAAATAGTTAAAGAATATATAAATACTAATAAATCAAAAAGAGAGGGAAAGTAACAAATAAATACATAAATTAATAAAAATAAATAAAGGGCATCATTTAAAAAATCTTACACTTGTTGCTCATACACTTCTCAAATGCTCCGTACACACGGTCGGATTTTCCGACGGAAAATGTGTGATAGGACCTTGTTGTCGGAAATTCCGACCGTGTGTAGGCTCCATCACACATTTTCCATCGGACTTTCCAACACACAAAGTTTAAGTTTAAGTGCCACGCATGCTCAGAATAAATTAAGAGATGAAAGCTATTGGCTACTGCCCCGTTTATAGTCCTGTCATACGTGTTTTATGTCACCGCGTTCAGAATGATCGGATTTTCCGACAACTTTGTGTGACCGTGTGTATGCAAGACAAGTTTGTGCCAACATCAGTCGGAAAAAAATCCTAGGATTTTGTTGTCGGAATGTCCGATCAATGTCCAACCGTGTGTACGGGGCACTAGAATCACAATGCCCCACCACCAGTGTGGACAGATCTTCCTTAAGAGCAGCCAAGACTGAAGTCCATCCCGCACCCAAAAAAAAAAAAACTTGCAAAAGCTTTCCCAGTACAGTCATTGCTAAATTCCAAAATAATCCAGTGCTACTGCAACCACTACTATATCCATTTCTGCAGGTCTAGGATATGTGGCATTCAATTTTTCCCTTTGTTTTGGAGGCCTTGGAGTAGCTGTAGTCCTACTTCTATGCTAGTTTTGCAGCAAATGCCGGAGGTGATCAGTATTGATTAAAATCTGCTTGCAGTCTATTTATTATTTAATGAAAAATTGTGCACAGTATTTCAATTTTCCTCATATATACATCCAGATCTAATTGGTTATACATATTACCCATTCTTTATTGTATTTTATTTTTTATGTTCAGTATTGTATTAAGCATCACATATTTGTTAATTTAATTTTGCTCAGGTAAATATAAATGTTGCCTGTTAATATTTTTATATTTACCATTTGCAGCCAGCAGGACAAGATTCTAGTAAGTGAAGCAAGGCTTGTCTGTGAAATCTTTTTCTTTTCTTTCTTCCAGACAGCTGTGCTAAAATAGACCTGAATTAGTCAGAGTAAGGATATACCCCTCCTTCTCTGCTAGCAAAGAAAGCAACATCCTAACTAGTGGATTGGCACAGTCTGTCAGAAAACCATAAGGCCTGGTTCAGACCTATGCAGTTTGCTTTTGATCTTTTTCTGCAGTGCTTTTTGGGGTGTGTTTTGCATTTTTGCCTGTGCTTTTTTGACGTATTTTCCCTTTTTTTTGTGTGCGTGTTTGTTTTTTAAAGGGGAGATGTTTTTGTTGTTATGCAGATTAAAAACTGCAAAACGCATGAAAAATGCATCAAAAATGCACTACATGAATTTCTGCAGCATGTCCATTAAAGTCTATTGAACCAAAAACACACCATGTTGCATCTAAAATTTCCCTGACCCATTCTAAAAAGGCAGCAGCTGAAAAATGCATAGCTGTGAACATGTCCCAAAGAAAACCATGCTAAATGGATTGTAGTGCATTTCTGCAAAAAAAACCCAAAAACCCCCCCGCCAAAAACGCATCAAAAACGTTGTAAAAACGCTGCAAAAACGCTGCACTTGCGGTTTTGATGCTGGTCCATTGAATTCTATTACATGCAAAACGCTGCATTTTGCATGAAAAAAGTCCCTGACCTTTTCCAAAAATGCAGAGGTACAAAAAGGCATTGATGTGAACATGTTACATAGGAACCCATGTTAAAAAATTCCCATGCATTTCTGCAAAATGCAAAATGCATCAAAAAACGCGCTAGTGTGAATGGAGCCTCATAGTAGAAAGCCCACTATACATGTTGAATGCATTTGCAATGAATGTTTTCTTGTAAAATAAAGAGTTTATACAAGTATTAAGAAAAAAATATTATTGGTATAAGATTTGGGTTAAAATTGAAGTAGGCTAAAATGCACTAATATGCCATTTATGCAAATTTAGTTTAAGCCTTCTGATATGCTGCTAGTTCTTTTGGATCCAAAACATAGCAATTCAGTGCCAGTCCAATCCAATCATGAAACTCAATGGCTTCAGGCACTGCACATACTGCCAACCCCTGAGATGATAGACAGATGGCATTTTTCATGAATCTATCAGCAAAGCTAAGAAAACAGTAGTTGCCTATTTATTGCACTTAAAAAGATGATTCCAAACCCAGCTGTATAGTTTGTATAGGGCCTATTTAACCCCTATATATTGTATTGGGACGCGTGCCTTTAAACGCACATGAACTGTAATGGCATCCCAGTCTTAGTCCATAGGGTTCCATATTGAGTCCCCCCCCCCTTTGCAGCTATAACAGCTTCAACTCTTCTGGTAAGGCTGTCCACAAGGTTTAGGAGTGTGTCTATGGGAATGTTTGACCATTCTTCCAGAAGCACATTTGTGAGGTCAGGCACTGATGTCGGACGAGAAGGCCTTGTTTGCAGTCTGTGCTCTAATTAATCCCAAAGTTGTTCTATCTTGTTAAGGTCAGGACTCTGTGCAAGCCAGTGAAGTTCCTCTACCTCAAACTCGCTCATCCATGTCTTTATGGACCTTGCTTTGTGCATTGGTGTACAGTCATGTTGGAACAGGAAGGAGCCATCCCCAAACTGTTCCCAGAAAGTTGGGAGCATTACAATGTCCAAAATGTCTTGGTATGCTGACGCCTTAAGAGTTCCCTTCACTGGAACTAAGGGGCCAAGCCCAACCCCTGAAAAACAACCCCACACCATAATCCCCCCTTCACCAAATGATTTGGACCAGTGCACAAAGAAAGATCCATAAGGACATGGATGAGTGAGTTTGGGGTTGACGAACTTGACTGGCCTGCACAAATTCCTGACCTCAATCTGATAGAACACCTTTGGGATGAATTAGAGCGCAGACTGCGAGCCAAGCCTTCTCGTCCACATCAGTGCCTGAGCTCACAAATGCGCTTCTAGAAGAATGGTCAAACATTCCCATAGACACACTCCTAAACCTTGTGGACAGCCTTCCCAGAAGAGTTGAAGCTGTTATAGCCGCAAAGGGTGGGCCAACTCAATATTGAACCCTACGGACTAATGCCGCGTACACACGCTCAGAATTTACGACAACAAATGCTCGATGGGAGCTTGTTGTCGGAAATTCCGACCGTGCATAGGCTCCATCGGACATTTGTTGTCGGAATTTCCGACAACAAAAATTTGAGAACTGGATCTCAAATTTTCCGACAACAAAAACCGTTGTCGGAAATTCTGAGCGTGTGTAGACAATTCTGACGCACAAACTTCCACGCATGCTCGGAATCAAGCAGAAGAGCCTCACTGGCTATTGAACTTCATTTTTCTCGGCTCGTCGTACGTGTTGTACGTCACCGCGTTCATATATATATATATATATATATATATATATATATATATATATATATATATATATATACACTAAATATAACTGCCTGTAAGGGAATGATTACATATGAAGGAAGAAAAGGCAGGATGACATATGGAAAATATGAAATATGGATAATGCAAACGGTAACAAAGATTAGCAAATATGTACGTATAAACTAACTAATTTTTGCACTCTGTGTATTCCCCCTGCCCAATAGCAGCTGTGCACATTTTCCAAAAATATATTGACAAGATCTCATGCACAAAATATAACTAAATATAGGAATAAATAAATAGATCCTTCCAATCAATAATCAGAAGAATAAATACAAAAGTATAAAGTGCACAAACTAAATATAGTCTAATTTTAAGCAATTTAGTGCAATTTCATCTAATAAATGAATACATAAAAAAATATCTATAAGTCCATAAACCATTTTGGTTTCCTTTTTCCACATAAGTGACAAGTGTACAAACTTCCACTTTCGGTTGTATAAAGTTCTACAGCTTCACAGCCTTTGGCATGCACCCCAGTGACTCACAATCACTCACCGGATGTATTTGACCTCTTTTAAAAAAAGGAATGAAAAAGCTTTGAATAATCATGCCAAATATGCAGGGTTGCAGAGATTTCCTGGCTGTTTACATGTTTCCACATAGCCCCAATACGGAAAGCACAGCGTGAAAAGGCTCATAGCACACCGCTATATCTTTTTTTAGAACAGCAAAATAAAATCAGTCATACTCACAAAACAAGTCTTTCATGTCTATAGGGATACTATTACATTAAAAAGGTAGGCTACCTACAAAAAAACACCTTAAATTGTAATGTGAAGCGAGATCAGGTGGGCTTTTTTTAATGTCAATTTAAATGACTAACTTTCCCTGCTATTCTCAAAACTAATTATTTGCAAGCTGATTGACTGTAACCAATCTCATTAAAATACTTTTTTGTTAGAATTTAATATATATTACATGATAAAAAATGTATGCAAATGTATGCGTCATGTGATATAAATGTTTCAACTCCACAGCAAAATCATTTTAAATGATGATTAGTTCTATTTATCTGATTATACCTACTCATTAAACAAAACAACAAACTCTGTATTTCAGTTTTATACATTTGCAAAAAACAAAACAAAGAAAAAAAAAACACTAAGAAATATCTCATCAGCTTTACATTACATCTAAACAAGAGAATTCAAAATTATGCCAGAGAAGGAAAAATCTGAGCGTGGCTTAATCTGGGTATAATTGCCATCTTATTATCATTTATGATCGATTAGTTCCTGGCCATAACATAATCATCATAAGATGTTCATTTCAATTTTATACTTTGCCTAATGGGAAAATATGGAAGAGAGCAATGCCTTTTATTATACAGTAGGGAAAATTATTATTTGATCCCCTGCAGATTTTGTAAGTTTGCCCACTTACAAATAAATTAAGGGTCTATAATTTTTATCATAAATGTATTTTTAATGATAGAGACAGAATATCAACCAAAAATGCAGAAAAAAACACATGATACAAATGTTATAAATTGAGTTGCAGTTCAGTGAGTAAAATAAGTATTTGATCCCCAAGCAAAACATGACTTAGTACTTGGTGGAGAAACCCTTGTTGGCAAGCACAAAGGTAAGATGTTTCTTATAGTTGGTTACCAGGTTTGCTGACATCTCAGGAGGGATTTGGTCCACTCTTCTTTACAGATCTTCTCAAAATCCTTATGGTTTCTTGGCTGTTGCTTGGCAACTCGAAGTTTCAGCTCCCTCTACAAATTTTCTATAGGATTAAGGTCGGGAGACTTGCTAGGCCACTCCATGACCTTCTTCTTGAGCCACTCCTTTGTTGCCTTGGTGGTATGTTTTGGGTAATTGTCATGCTAGAAGACCCATCCATGACCCATCTTCAGTGTTTTGGTTGAGGGAAGAAGGTTCTCATCCACGATTTTACAATACATGGCCCCGTCTATTGGCCTCTCAATGCAGCAAAGTCATCCTGTACCTTTAGCAGAGAAACAGCCCCAAAGCATAATGTTTCCACCTCTGTACTTGAGTGTAGAAATGGTGTTTCTAGGGTCATAGTCAGCATTTTTCTTCCTCCAAACACGAGGAGTCGAGATAATACCAAAGAGTTCAATTTTGGTCTCATCTGACCACAGCACTTTCTCCCAATCCTTCTCTGAATCATTTAGATGTTCATTGGCAAATTTCAGATGGGCCTGTACATGTGCCTTCTTGAGGAGGGGGACCTTGCGGGCGTTGCAGGATTTCAATCCATGGTGGCGTACTGTGTTACCAATGGTTTGTTTGGTGACTGTGATCCCAACTGCATTAAAATCATTCACAAGCTCCTCCCATGTAGTTCTGAGCCGATCCCTCATTTTTCTAATGACCATCCTTGCTCCATGAGGCAAAATTTTGCATGGAGTTTCAGACCGAGGGCGATTGATGATTATTTTGTATTTCTTTCATTTGCGAATAATTGCTTCAACAGTTGTCTCCTTTTCACCAAGCTTCTTGCTGATAGTCTTGTAGCCCATTCCAGCCATGTGCAGGTCTACAATCTTGTCCCTGACGTCCTTTGAGAGCTCTTTAGTCTTGCCCATGATGTTGAGGTTTGAATGGAAGAAGGAGTCTCTGGACAGATGTCTTTTATACACATAACGAGTTGTCGTTAGGAGTACCTTCTTAAATTGACAGGACTAATCTGTGTACCACATTAGCACATACTGTAGCCAGTTTGTGGGAGCCAGAATTATTGTTGGTTGGTAGGGGATCAAATACTTATTTTACTCACTGAACTGCAACTCAATTTATAACATTTGTATCATGTTTTTTTTTTCTGGATTTTTGGTTGAAATTCTGTCTCTATCATTTAAAATACACCTATAATAAAAATGATAGGCCCTTCATTTCTTTGTAAGTGGGAAAATTTACCAAATCTGCAGGGAATCAAATAGTTATTTTCCCCACTGTATGTGTGCAGATGAATTTCCTCTATATAAAATAGTGTTTCAAAAAATAATTTTATCTTCATTTGAAGTCAGTACTTTAAATTGTTCCCCAGGTGCACTTATTGTTAAACAGTAACACATATGAAAAGTCAACATTTAAATTGTAAAAGCATTTTTTTTTAGATAGCGAGGTGAAGGATTAGACACTTTGATGATTTTTTTATTGAAGAAAGTGAAGGGAATCAAAGGTAAGGGTAAATCTTCCAATAATACACCTGTTACAATGACAGATGTTTCAAAGGTGAAATCCTCTCACTTTGAAAAGATTTTCTCTATTTTCCTGGGGAATCTACTGATTATTTTTGCAATTTTTAAAAAAAAATCACAGTAAGCAGTGATTGCCTGTCTACTGTAGGTAGGGACAGGATTGATGTGTTTGCAGGGGGAAAAATAAATAAAAGTACTTTGAGAACTTGGTATATCCACTGTGGTAAAATTCTTTTGCATGTGTCAATATCTAAAAAAAATGCATGACCATTCCTGATAAAGATGCCCATGCTTTTTTTTTTTTTAAGTAGAAACCTTGGTACTGTATATACGAGGGGCAATCAAGTCAACTTGGGGCTTTTAATTTTACAGGAATAAAATGGGATGCTAGAGTGGCGGCACTATACCCAGTAGTAAGTGGCAAGTGTGTCCTATCACTGATAGGCGGCGTACATGTCGTGGGCCAGTCCAGAGACCATTAATCAAGATTGTAGACAACAGTGTTACTTCATGCATAGAAAAGCATGTGGTGATGATGTTTCTTGTGAACGAGGGCATAAAACCCTACAGAAGGCTTAAAACACTACAGAAGACTTTCAAGCAAAGTAGGATGATGTGAGGCTCAACCGTGGTAAGACATTTGAATGGTGTAACTGTTTCAAAGATGGCCATACATCCATCAGTGATGATCCTGGCTGTAGTGGTTCCCAGCCCACAGCAGTCATTCCTGTGAACATTCAGCAGGTATAATGCTTGATCCTGGATAATCAACACATAACCTGTAGTGAAATTGCACAAGAGACACAACTTTCTGAATCTTTCTGATGATGAAATAAAGCAGGCTGTCCTAGGATGGTTCAGGTATACTGACAAATCTTTCTATGGCGACGCTTTTCAGGCATAAGTTAAACACTGGGATAAAGTATATAAATGTAGCAGGGGAGTATGTCAAAAAATAAATGCAGTTTCCACTCCTTGAAATCTGTTATTTTATTATATAAACTTGAAAGTCCTAGTTTGACTTGAAAGCCCCTCGTATATGGACAACTGGAATTTCATCATCAGTCACTTGCCTTAGAATTCTTACTCTGCCTGTAACATAGCTTTTGCAGGAATGATAACATCAGAACGTAAAACCTAACAGTGGTTTTGGGTTTCCAAGGTGGATAGCTCCTCTTAAGTAGGGATGAGCTGAACATACTTGGGTTTAGATCAAGGTGGGTTTTGAGGAACACTACTGCAATTTGGGTACTGAATCTTAACCCCTTTGAAGTCAATAGGAGATGAATGTCTAAAAACAGTAATGGCCATTTCCTATGCAATGGGTTTTCAAACAAATGGCATGGAGGTTTAGGCACTGCTCTGGGGAACTTGTACCAAAGCAAAATACAATTCTTTTAAATTCTGTTTGGCAGTGGGCAGCAATTTTAATACTGCTTAAAAGGCACGTTTAAAAATGCAAAATTCCTTTAAATAACATGCCTGTGGCATGACCTTAACCTGCCTGTGAAGTGAGGCATCTGTATGATGTATACAACCTACTAAAGCTAAACTGATTTTTACAAAGAAAAAAATACAGTTGAAACTGACCCCATGGGGAGCTGCATTTTACAGAGAGGCATGCGGGACTGCATGTAATAGAAACCATATAATTTTATGCTTGTGTGCAGATCTTAATGCCAACATAAATTGTGTGCTGTAGTACAGATTACACTGGTGACATGGAAAGAGTGTAGGTTTCACTGGTGACATGGATACTGGGAAGTGAGCTGTGTGTGCCAGTTTGAAGATCACACTGGTGACATATATACTGGGGGTGAGCTGTGTATTTTGGCATATAGATCTCACTGGTGACATGAATATAATGCTGGTGTGAAGATTTCACTTGTGACATACTGTATATACTGGGGGTGAGCTGTATATTATGTAGTAGTATTCTCATTGGTGACATGGACACTGAGGAGTGAGCTGGAATGATGGTCTTACTGGGGACATGGATATTGGAAAGTGAGATGTTTGTGCTGGAGTGAAGATTATTATTATTTTTTACTCTCTATTGTGTGCTAGAAGCTGTGAATCTGGGTCAGGGTTCAGTGAGTCAGGGATGGATGACTCATCCTGACAGCTCCTCTGGTGTATCCCCCTGTTTCTGGGACATTGATCTAGAGAATGATCTAGAGCTGGTGGGTGGAGGTTAGGAGGAGCTGTCTTGTATATTTATGGAGCCTCGGCCAGGAGCTGGCTGGAAGGGGGCTAAGACCACTCCATAAATAGACATGGGCCATGCCAGCAGGGCAGTTGGGTGGAAGATGGAGATACAGTGCTGAGGAGGCTCAGGGGTGCCCCTAGTCTGGGGGGTGTCCTGCTTTGGGCCAGGGCTTGAGTGCTGGAAGGATCCTGCACAACACAAGGGAAAAGCCCTGCCTGAGGGCACGGGAGCAAGAGAGAGGACAGCGGGAGTAGATCAGCACTGCTGGGGACTTACAAGGAGGTAGACTGCCACATGTAGCCAGTTCTCCCTGAAGACAGTGCAGTATACTTAAATATTCATCCTTCCACAGTAGATCGTCTGAGAGTCAGCTGTGTGGACTGGCGAGAGAGTCAGCCATGTGGGCTGTGAAGAATTAGTCTGGAGAGCTAGTGAAAGGGAAAGTTTCAGCCAGGTAGGTTGGCAGTGCCTGAAGAGGTGGTGCTGGGATCAGTAGCCACAGGAGGAGATGTGCAAGCTGTTTCACTGACATCTGCTACACAACAAGGGTCTGCGAGTCTCTGCCTTTAAGGGGCCATTGTTATCCAAACTCCTTGAACGTCTAGTCTACAACCGACTGAGTGTCCACCTTGCTGATGATAGCCTTCTTATCCCCTTTAGTCTGGATTTCGTCCTCAACATTCCACAGAAACTGCTCTCCTAAAACTAACTAACGATCTACTAACGGCCAAAACTAAGGGACACTATTCTGTACTCCTACTCCTGAACCTCTCTGCTGCCTTTGATACAATTGACCACCCCCTCCTCCTCAAAAAACTCCATGCCTTTGGTCTCCATTATTTTACTCTTCGCTGGTTCTCTACCTACTTATTTAACCACACCTTTAGCGTTACCTACAATTCAACTTCCTCCTCTCCTCTTCCTTTCTCTGCTGGGGTCCCACAAGATTCTGTTCTTGGACCTCTTCTATTTTTAATGTACACCTCCTCCCTGGGTCAGCTGATAGCCTCCCAAGGCTTCCAATACCATCTCTACACTGACGACACTCAAATCTATTTCTCTACCCCTCAACTCACACCTTCAGTCTCCTCACGTATCACTATTTTACATCAGATATATCAGTCTGGATGTTACACCACTTCCTCAACCTCAATCTATCCAAAACCGAACTTATCATTTTTCCTCCCCCATGTGCCACTTCCCCTGATCTCTCTGTCAAAATTGATGGCACAACTATCAGCCCATCCCCACATTCCAAGGTCCTAGGAGTAGTCCTCGACTCTGAACTCACCTTCAAGCCGTACATCCAATCACTGTCCAAATCTTGCCGCCTCAACCTCCGGAACATCACCAAAATACGCCCCTTTCTAACCAATGACACAACAAAGCTGTTAATTCACTCCCTGGTTATCTCTCGCCTCGATTACTGCAACTCCCTCCTCATTGGCCTACCTCTGCATACTCTATCCCCCCTTCAGTCCATCATGAATGCTGCTGCCAGACTCATCCACCTTACCAACCGCTCTGTCTCTGCTACTCCTCTCTGTCAATCCCTCCACTGTCTTCCGCTCACCCAAAGAATTAAATTCAAAATACTAAAAACTACCTACAAAGCAATCCACAACTCTGCCTCAGCTACATTACTGACTTAGTCTCAAAATACCAACCTACTTGTTGTCTTCGTTCTTCTTAAGACCTCCTGCTCTCTAGCTCACTCATCACCTCCTCCCATGCTCGTCTCCAAGACTTTTCTAGAGCCTCTCCAAATCTATGGAACTCCTTACCCCAATCTGTCCGTCTATCTCCCACTCTATTGGTTTTTAGACGATCCCTGAAAACCCTCCTCTTCATAGAAGCCTATCCTACCCACACCTAACAACTGTATTTTCATTATGTTCATCTGATCATCCCCCACAGCTACTACCCTTTGTTCCACTTGACCCTCCCTTCTAGATTGTAAGGTCTAACGAGCAGGGCCTTCTGATCCTTCCTGTATTGAATTGTATTGTATTTGTACTGTCTTCCCCAATGTTGTAAAGCGCTGCGCAAACTGTTGGCACTATATAAATCCTGTATAATAATAATAATAATTGCTGGATCTGACTGATCCAGCAATCAACTAACAGTGATTCAGCTGGGGTCGGCAAGCAAGTGTGTGCAGGAGCAGTGTAAAGGAGACTGTATATAGACTGTACAGTGCCTTGAAAAAGTATTCATACCTGTTACAACCAAAAACATAAATGTATTTTATTGGGATTTTATGTGATAGACCAACACAAAGTGGCACATAATTGTGAAGTGGAAGAAAAATGATAAATGGTTTTCAAAATGTTTTAAAAATAAATATCTGAAAAGTGTGGTGTGTATTTGCATTCAGACCTCCTTTACTCTGATACCCCTAACTAAAATCTAGTGGAACCAATTGCCTTCAGAAGTCACCTAATTAGTAAATAGAGTCCACCTGTGTGTAATTTATTCTCAGTATGAGCACAGCTGTTCTGTGAAGCCCTCAGAGGTTTGTTAGAGAACCTTAGTGAACAAACGGCATCATGAAGGCCAAGGAACACACCAGACAGGTCAGGGATAAAGTTGTGGAGAAGTTTAAAGTAGGGTTAGGTTATAAAAAAATATCCCAAGCTTTGGACACCTCACAGAGCACTGTTCGATCCATCATCCGAAAATTTAAAGAGTATGGCACAACTGCAAACCTACCAAGACATGGCCGTCCACCTAAACTGACAGGCCGTGCAAGGAGAGCATTATTTAGAGAAACAGTCAAGAGGCCCAGGTAACTCTGGAGGAGCTGCAGAGATCCACAGCTCAGGTGGGAGAATTCACAGGACAACTATTAGTCGTGCACTCCACAAATCTGCCCTTTATGGAAGAGTGGCAAGAAGAAAGCCATTGTTAAAAGAAAGCATTAAGATGTCCCATTTGCAGTTTGCGAGAAGCCATGTGGGGGGACACAGAAAACATGGGGAAGAAGGTGCTCTGCTCAGATGAGACCAAAATTAAACTTTCTGGCCTAAAAGCAAAACGCTATATGTGGAGGAAAACTAACACTGCACATCACCCTAAACACTCCATGGCAGCATTATGTTGTGGGGATGTTTTTTTCAGCAGGGACAGGGAAGCTGGTCAGAGTGGATGGGAAGATGATTGGAGCCAAATACAGGGCAATCTTAGAAGAAAACCTGTTAGAATCTGCAAAAGACTTGAGACTGGGGCGGAGGGTCACCTTCCAGCAGGACAATGGCCCTAAACATGCAGCAAGAGCTACAATGGAATGGTTTAGATCAAAGCATGTTCATGTGTTAGATTGGCCCAAAGTTAAGACCTCAATCCAATTGAGAATCTGTGACAAGACTTGAAAATTGCTGTTCACAGACGCTCTCTATCCAATCTGACAGAGCTTGAGCTATTTTGCAAAGGAGAATGGGCAATAATTTCACTCTTTAGATGTGCAAAGCTGGTAGAGACATCCCAAGAAAGACTTGCAGCTATAATTACAGCGAAAGGTGGTTCAACAAAGTATTGACTCAGGGGGGCAGGATACAAATGCAGGCCACACTTTTCACATATTTATTTGTAAAAAAAATTGAAACCCATTTATCATTTTCCTTCCACTTCACAATTATGTGCCACTGTGTGTTGGTCTATCACATAAAATCTCAATAAAATACATTTATGTTTTTGGTTGTAACATGACAAAATGCAGAAAATTTCAAGGGGTATAAATACTTTTTCAAGGCCCTGTAAATAGGAAGATGTTCCTGAAGTGGTTGCCAAAGTTTTGCTGAAGTCAAGTGGGCATCCCATAATCTTCCATCCCTATAGAAGATATTAACCCGTGATAAATAAAAAAAACAAAGTTACAGACTGTTCTCTGACTCTGGAGTGCCTGTGAAAATTCGATGTGCCTGGCTGTGCAGGGTGGGGTATTCAAGTTCATCTGTGACTCCTTAGGGGGTGCACTACAATTATACAGAATTTATACAGCGCCAATAGTTTGTGCAGCACTTTACAGCATAAGGGCAGACAGTACAGTTACAATACAATTCAATACAGGAGGAATCAGAGAGCCCTGCTCATTACAGCTTACAATCTAAAAGAGTGGGTCAAATGATACAAAAGGTAATAACTGCTGGGGATGAGCTGATGGAGGAAAAAAAAGTACAGTTGTTAGGTGGAGACGGGATAGGCTTCTCTGAAGAGATGGGTTTTCAGGGTTTGCCTAAAAGTGGGCAGAGTAGGACATAGTCAAATAGCTGGCCGTAGGGAGTTCCATGGTGTTGGAGAGACTCAGGAGAAGTCCTGGAGGGACCATGGAAGGAAGTGACAAGAGAGCTAGAGAGCAGGAGGTGTTGGGAGGAATGGAGAGAACGATTTGTTTGATATTTCGAGACTAGATTAGTGATGTAGCTGGGGCAGAGTTGTGGATGGCTTTGTAGGTTGTTAAAATTTTACATTTTATTTGTTGGGTGAGCAGAAGCAAGTGGAGGGATTGACAGAGAAGAACAGCAGACACTGAATGGTTGGTAAGGTGGATGAGTCTGGCTGCAGCATATAAGCCTATATTCACGGCGCAAGATAACCAGGCAGTGAACAAGCAACTTTGTGGTATCATTTGTTTGGAAGGGGCATATTTTTGAGATGTTGCGTAGATTGAGGTGGTAAGCTTTCAACAGTGATTGGATGTGGGGCCAAAAGGAGAGTTCAGAGTCAGTATTACAAATAGCACCCTGGCATGCGGGGACGGGTTGAGAGTTGTGCCATCGATCTTAAGAGAGAAGTCAAGGGAAGGGGCATGTGAGCAAGGAATTAAGATCATACTGCTGATAGGGATACTGAGCTGTGTATGTGATGGAGTGAAGATCCCACTGGTGATAAATATACTGGTTGAGCTGTGTGTTCTGGAGTATAGATCTCATGGTTAACATGGATACTAAGGCCTCATGCATACTGGATGTTATAAAACGCCAGTAGCGTTAGCTGTAGAATGTGTTTTGCAGCGTTTCTGCAGTAGCATTTTTTAGCGTCAGGCTGATAACAGCCTATGTGTGCATGGACACATGGGATAACATGCTGGGGAGTTTATTGGCTGCAGAAAGAGCCACCTGAAGCCAAAAACAGCAGCTGTAAAAGCGTCCAGTGTTCATGAGGCCTAAGAAGTGAACTGTGTGTGCTGGAGTGAAGATTTCACTTGTGACATAGATAGTGAGGGTGAACTGTGTTTTCTGTAGTGAAGATCTTACTGGTGACATGGATATTGGGGAGTGAGATAATGTGCTGGAGTAAAGATCTCACTGGTGACATAGATTCTGGGGTAGATGGGATGTTCTGTGTGCTGGAGTGTACATTTCACTTGTGATATGAGAGAGCAGTCTGTGTTTTAGTGTGGATCTCCTTAGTGCTGTAACACATGGTGAATGAACTGTCAGTGTTAGAAGGGGCTGATCTAACTGGTCTCTACTCCTCTACCTCAGTGCAGTAACTACAAAAAAAGTAGTTAAACACGTAAGTCCTAACAATGAACTACTCTTATTTGGTCCCTTTTGTGTTTTTAAATCTAACAGTGAAACTATGTTATATTAGTTTGATAAATTAAAACTGTGCTGACTATTATCAATCTGTGCTGATGATTATCAGTTACATTATTCTCTATTAGAGGACTATGGAATGGCACTTCTCTGTGTTATAGACCAGGGGTCGCCAAACTGTTGCCCTGGGGCCAAAGGTGGCCCTTTGCTTGACTTTATCTGGTCCTTAGGACACTATTCCTTGTACTGACACTAACAATGGGGCACCTTTCCTTGCACTGGGGCATTGTTTACTCCCACTGACGCTGGGGCATTTTCTACTCTTACTGGCCATAGTCTGGTCCCCCTATAGCCTGAAGGACAGTAAACTGGGCCTTTGTTTAGAAAGTTTGGAGACCTCTGTTATAAACAATAGGCGAAGGAAAGGTTTCTGTGACCTAATTGCTAAGTAAAAATAGAGTAAAATAAGCCTGAAAAAAATGAAATAAATGCAGCCACTGCATCAAAAGATTGGTACGCTGCATTATAATAAAATATGTTTTTTGGATTTAGATACACTTTAAAGCGGGGTTCCACCCAAATTTTGAACATTATCTCTATGCATTCTCTTCCTTGCCTAGATGCTGACATGCTGTGTAAAAAAAATTTAAATCGCCGTAATTACCTTTTTTTTTTCTTTTTTTCTTAGCACTTCCTGGTTTTCCTCCCATGGGAGTAGGCGTGTTTCTAGCCTCTCCCAGACCTCCCACAGTCCCCTGGGAGCTAGTCTCAGGCTTCCCAGCATGCATTGTGCAACAGCGTCATCACAACATCTCGGTGAATGCTGGGAGCACAGCATTCACCGCATCCAGGAAATACATGCTTGTGGGCTTCAAATGCCCACAATGAAGATGGAAACCGCCTGCAGTGAATTTTATAAGTTATTCTTTACAACAAAATCGGACACAGGCGGACTTATTACACAGAACATGTGAGTAGATAATCATGAGAAGAAAAGTTTGTGAATGAACTCCAAAAAAAACAAAAAAAAACATAGATAGGTGGACCCCCGCTTTAATGTAATTTATTAGTGCACAACATTTTACATGCAACTGTGTGAATGGTTCTTGTATTATTATAGGTCAAAGACACTTGATTTGTAATTTCATTGTAGTGAGTCCTGCATGGAATAGATATGATACAAAGCACCTTAAAAGTAACAGTAATGTATTTGCACAATCCCAGATAGACTAGTGTGGTATCTGAAATCTGTCCATAAGCCACACAATAGAAAAGATGTTTTCGGGTACATGTATTTGTACACCTGTACATGTGTTTGGTAGAAAAATAAAACCTGTTTTTTTAAAATGTAATTAAATCTGATTTATTTTGTGGCTTGAATGCTGTTTTGTACTTGGCTTTCCCAATAATAAAATACTAAATTGTCGCTCCACAAGCCTCGGCTGAATAATATTAAACTTGGAGAGCAATGTTCTTGCAAAACGACGCTTAGATTTATGTTCTTCCTTCTGTTTGGAAAGAATGCTTTGTATGAATAGATCAGTATTCCGAAATCACAGTGCCATAATTATATTCCTTCCCAGCAGAAAAAAGAATCAAGACTGACTTAAAAGCAAGAAAATCAAGAACTCCATTTAAAGTGTGAAAAATAATGTATTTAAATGGCAACGGTGCAACATGCATAGTAAATAATTACCTACATCCCTGTATCATTGTATCCACTGACAACAATGCATGACAGTTGCAGAATGCATTAAGGGGCAATGGCAAGGAGGCTCTTATATATTATTGATGCTTTCTAAAAAAGCTAAATAAAATGACCCAATGCAATATGCCAACCACATTAGCAATTTATTACTTGTGACAACAGTTTATAACCATTGTTTAAATCACAAAATCATTTCCACTGCTCACCCCATAAGGAGAAATGGTTCACTGTATTTCGCAAGCATATACTTTACTTATAAGAAAAAAAAAAGAATTGGGTTCATTACATGCAGCAACTGTTTATTTTGGCTACATGCAGATGTTGGCAACATAGATCTAATAATATTTGTTATGCTGTTAAATGGTTGGAGAAGTTGTTAAAAGGTTATTATAATTAAAATCAACAGAGTCGATAGAGTAAAATTCTCAAAAAGGCTTTTACCGAGGTGGTGTTCGGATGGAAACTTGTGGTACAATCTTTCTTTCTCCTCCTTGATATGCAAATGGCCACTCATTGAAAGACCCCCCCCTCCCCCCCGATATCTAAAGTGTATAATCATGGATGTGTTCTTCATGGGGTACCTCAGATCACAGATGCAGGAGCAATTCCACATTCTAGAAGCATGGTTATAAAGTATGGTCATCGTCAGAACTGCCACTTAAAGAGAAACTGCAGTCTGCTCACACAATTTGTAATAAAAACATCTTTGCCATTCTGAAGCTTCCCTCCAACCACTTTGCATATTACCTTAAATATACTTTGATTCTGTACTTGCCAAATATGCTGCCAAAATCCCCCTCCACTGAGTCTGGCTGCAGCCATTTTAACTGTGGGCAGCTGAAGCTGCTGCCTGTTCACTTCCTGGATTTACACAGACACACAGAGGCACACCTCCACCTCTGCAGCTATCATTGGCCCTCTTATGACTCACCCCCCCTTCCTGGCAAACTCTTACGGGAGTGAGAGAGAGAGCTGTGCATGATGTCATAAGCCTAGGCCTTTTTACCAGACAAGAAACAGGAAGTGGGCTGTATAAGGTATTTACTGGCAGAAAGAAAAAGTTTTACTATCCAAAGTTAAAACAAGGGCAGAAGATTTAATAGATGGAAAGATGAAAAAATGACTGAAGTTCCGTTTTAAGCATACATTGATCGTGTTTCTATAAGCCACCCCTGACCTTGCCAAACATGAATCAATTATCTGGGTTGATTAGTATTGTTTTACCCTAAGATAAGCTGGTTTAAAAATAATGTTACCCTGCTTGCCCCAATATTTCAAAAGATGATCATTCAGCTCAACCAAAATGTGCAGAAAAGAACTGCCTATGAAAGATCTCTAAGCACTTGGATCACGGCTGTAATCTTATGTCTGGAGGTAACTTAAACCCTGAACTTCCCAGATTTGCTGGTTGACCCTTTGCTTTATGACTACTTCTGTCCCAGGAAGCCTTTGGGCCCTGTCCTTTTTCTATGTGGTGAGAATATTTACCTAAGCAGTACCATTAAGAAATAGCATTTCCTAGCTACCTTGTACTAATATAGACACTGATAAATAGTGCAGGAAGCAGTTTTCCTCATGTCTACACTATCAAAAGTGGCCTAATTTGTGACTGAATCGGGATTATTGTGGGGATACAGCATAAGCCTTGCTAATGACAGTGACTTCGCAGAACTTTTTTCGGGGGGGGGGGCATCATTTTAAGGTCACCCATGCTCTGACCTTTTTCGACAATGTCATTATCACATTATCACGGTCAGAGACTGCAGACGTAGTACAGGAGATGGTCAGAGACTGCAGACATGGCACAAGAGACTGTCAGAGACTGCAGACATGGCCCAAGAGACTGTCAGAGACTGCATACATGGCTCAAGAGACTGTAAGAGACGGCAGACATGGCACAAGAGATGAACAGAGACTGCATACATGGCCCAAGAGACTGTCAGAAACTGCATACTTGGCTCAAGAGACTATAAGAGACTGTGGACATGGCACAAGAGACTCTAAGAAACTGCATACATGTGGGGGGTGACAGAGAGGGACGGGGGTGACAGAGAGAGAGAGGGTGTGACAGAGAGAGGGGGTGACAGAAAGAGACAGAGGGGGGTGACAGAAAGAGACAGAGGGGGTGACAGAGAAGCCTGGGAGCAGTAAGGAGGTTTAAGGAGTCCAGGGGTTCTAGGCTTTGGGAGACGCCGGGGACATTGTGCCCGCTGTTCCTGGCGTCTTGCTGGAGTGAATGGATGATTAGCATCCATCAAGGAGTGTGGACTCACCTATTGATACATATGCATTTATGTCATTATTGACATTATTAATGGATACTGGGAGATCTTTGATGACACATACCCCCATTCCAGCCATGTCTGCTCCCCGTTTGTGCTCTGTTGGGTTGGTTTCTCCTCTGCCTCCTCAGCTCCCAAGCCGGACGCTCATTACTGCCGCCTCTGGGTATCAAGCAATTGGTAGTCTCATCCAGCCTTTGGTGAGTATAGGGCCATGCTTTTTGGACCGTCTTAACCAAATGTCACAATATCATGTCTGTGCTTATACTTATTTGGTTCATTATACCCCCTACAGATGTACTACACACGCATCTATCCCTGATGAAGTGAGCATGGTCTTGCGAAAAGCGCTGGGATACTTTTCATGCCTTGTTGGCTATTCGCATTCACCTCATTTAAAGTCCTGGGGCAATTTCCTGTCTTTTGCTCCAGGTCATAGCAATCCCTTCTCTACTGATTGGGTGCAGGTCCAGTTCACGTTCTGGATGAATGATCAAAAGAACAGCACGTTGACCGCACTCCAAAATGTACAAGAAAATATGTTGTTTATTCCAGATAAAACATCAAGGTAACAACGATACAGACATGGACCATCAGAGATTGACACGTTTCACAAATCAAGTTCGCTTAATCATAATCCAAAATGCACCACTGAACATAACATTAAAATAGTACATACTCAGCTGAACCCAGTAAGTGCTTGATTATGCTGATTAACCCTCCTCTAGGATTCTTGCAGTGAACCATGCAAGAACCGAAGAAGACATACAATGCACATGTTTAAAAACAGTATACAAATAGAAAAAAGAAGGAAAAACATTCTTTTCATTTCTGTAAAATTTGCCACCGATGTGGGAACCATATATTAATAATAACAAACATTTAATAATCAATGGATCATATTAAAATGATATTCAAATATGTTCATAAACCAGTGGCAAACAAGTGTAACATATGCATCAAGAGAATTCATTCACAGAAATTTCAAGTCAAATACTCATATTTATATAAAGAATATTAACAAGAAAGCATCCAGAAACTTGCATAACTATGCATGTAACTTACTGGAATGTAGAAAAATGACCAAAAAAAAACAAAAAACAAAAATCAAAACACAAAAACCATATAAGGAAAACAAAACAAAACAAAAATAGGGGGATATGCAAATGTGGGGGACCTAAATATATAATAGAATGGAATAGTTGCGGTAGCAGGAAACCAAGGGGAACCATGGACAAGCGAGGAGTCACACCCAGTGACCACAGACTAATGCCACGTACACCCGGTCGGACTTTGTTCGGACATTCCGACAACAAAATCCTAGGATTTTTTCCGACGGATGTTGGCTCAAACTTGTCTTGCATACCACAAAGTTGTCGGAAAATCCGATCATTCTGAACGCGGTGACGTAATACACGTACGTTGGGACTATAAACGGGGCAGTGGCCAATAGCTTTCATCTCTTTATTTATTCTGAGCATGCGTGGCACTTTGTCCGTCGGATTTGTGTACACACGATCGGAATTTCCGACAACGGATTTTGTTGTCGGAAAACTTTATAGCCTGCTCTCAAACTTTGTGTAGGAAAATCCGATGGAAAATGTGTGATGGAGCCTACACACGGTCGGAATTTCGGACAACAAGTTCCTATCACACATTTTCCATTGGAAAATCCGACCGTGTGTACGGGGCATTAGCCTTTAATAGTAGTAAAAAGATGAAGTTACAGAAGTCATAAGTCTCTGGGCGTATGCTGGCAGCTCATTAGACTTAACTTTATTGTCTGCGTCAGTAAACCTTACAATCTTAGAATATTACCATATATAGTTCTAAGAAAGAAAAAGAACGCTTGTGTTTGTGAAGGATATAATCGCCATCTTGCAATTCTTCTTAAGTGTCCTTAATTCGGCCTATAAGATATGGAGAACAGGCATAAACAGTTCTTTGATAATTCCAACAATACCATCAAGAGAATCCCAGTGGGGCACTTCCTTAGATTGCATCACATTTGTAGTGAACAATCAGTTTTTGAGAGGGAATCCATACAATTATACAACAGTTTTCTAGCAAGGGGCTAGCCGGGGTGGTCTTTGGATAGAGCATATTCTATAGCTTCCAAAAAAGACAGGAAAGTCCTGGTATTTAAAAAAGAGGAAATGTAATGAAGAAAGTAATCACAACAAACGCCCTTCATTAGTACTTACATACAGTCTGGAGTTTACACAAATTAAACACATTGTTAATAAATATTTACCATTACTCCACATTGATCATATGTGTGCTCAGGTGCTAGATGGGGGTGTAAATATTGTAGCAAGAAAAGCTAAATCTTTGGGCAACTAATTATCACCCAGTTTTTTCACATCTAGGGATTATTCCACTCAGTCTCTCATCTGGCTCAATTGTAAGGGCAACTTTAGCTGTGGCTCTCGTGATTGCTTATGTTGTCCTGTTGTCCTCACATGCTGTCTGGAAATGCAGTACGCTCTACGGTTGATGATAAAGTATACAATATTGACAAATTTTACAACTGTAACACAAGCAATGTGGTATATGTCATCACCTGTGGAGCATGCTCCATTCAGTATGTGGGGAGAACTACTCCCAGTCTCAGGGACAGGTTACGGGAGCATTTGGCGGACAAATGTGGACTAAAATCCACTAATGTTGCTCACCATTTCAACTCCATGCATGGAGGGGACGTGTCTTTAGTACACATGCAAATGATTGAAAGGGTTAAAGCTTCTTCAAGAGGAGATGTCTTTCGCCTCCTCTGTAAGAGAGAAGTATTTTGGATCTTCAAGTTGCGGAGCAGGATACCGGAGGGCTTGAATCATGAATGGGATGTCACACATTATTATGAAGGTTGAGGTGACAATATGTCACTTGTTCATGGTTCCCCTTGGTTTCCTGCTACCGCAACTATTCCATGCTATTATATTTAGGTCCCCACACATTTGCATATCCCCCTCTTTTTGTTTTGTTTTGTTTTCCTTATATGGTTTTTGTGTTTTGTTTGTTTTTTTGTCATTTTGCTACATTCCAGTAAGTTATATGCAAAGTTACTCAAGTCTCTGGATGATTTATTGTTAATATTCATTATATAAATATGAGTATTTGACTTGAAATATCTGTGCATAAATTCTCTTGGTGCATCTGTTACACTTGTTTGCCACTGATTTATGGACATATTTGAACATCATTTTATTATGATCTATTGGTTATTAGATGTTTGTTATTATTAATATATGGTTCCCATGTCAGTGGCAAATTTTACAGAAGCGAAAATAATGTTTTTTCTTCTTTTTTCTATTTGTATACGTTTTTAAAACATGTGCATTGTATGTCTTCTTCGGTTCTTGCATGGTTCATTGCAAGAATTCTAGAGGAGGGTTAATCAGCATAATCAAGCACTTACTGGGCTCAGCTGAGTATGTACTATTTTAATGTAACGTTCAGTGGTGCATTTTGGATTATGATTAAGCGAACTTGATTCGTGAAATGCATCATTCCCTGCTGGTCCACGTCTGTATCATTGTTACCTTGATGTTTTATCTGGAATACATTTACATATTTTCTTCTACATTTTGAAGTGTGGTCAACATGTTGTTCTTTTGGTCTTTTTGTTGTTCCTACTAAAACAATGTTTCAATTAGCAAGTGGAGATCTCCTCAAAATGTTGGTAAATAATAACTTCATCCAACTGCTCTATCCTAAACTAAAACACAGTTTTGGAAAGCGCTCAGCACTATCTATAGATATTGCAAGAGAAAGGAGATCTGGAGAATAACAATAAAACAAAGGACAAATTTTAAAGCAAAAGAATCCACAATAAGGAAATAAAGCGTTTGTTAACCCAAAAAAAAAAAAAAAAAGGATCCTGCTCTTTTAAAGTATTTTATACAGCACAAAGCTTGTGATGTGTAAATTGGCCTCCTGTCACACCTAAAAAACCTGGCTGATCCTGCCCGTTTCTACCCTCCCCCATAAACTGACCACGGTGTATCATGGCTGCTGAGCCCTGACACCATGGTCAGTTTACATGCCTCCATCATCCGCAGCTCTCCTCTGTCCTTCTCCCCCCCCGCCTGTCAGCTCATACCAGGGCCGCCCCACCTGCCCGCTGGTATCATAAGATATTTTTGTTGCTACCATCCTCACTGCAATATTAAATGATGTACTGCACTGTATGTGTTTTCTATAAAATCTGCCGCTAAATACCTCATTCTATAGTAGTGTTTTTCAACCTTTTTTCAACCAAGGCACCCTTTAAAATCTGTCAGAATCTCAAGGCACACCAACCAAAAATATCGAACAAATGTAATTGTTAATTACATCAATTGGGACAATGCACACAACCACTCTTTTTTTTTCCACTGTCCCTTAAATTTTTATTTTTATCACTTTTATTCCTATTACAAGGAATGTAAACATCCCTTGTAATAGAAATAAGGATGGCAGGTCCTCTTTATGGAGACATCTGGGTTCAAAAAGACCCCTAATCTCTCCCTTACCTTTAAAAGCAAAGATCCAAAAATAATTTTTTGATCTTTTGCTTTAAAAAAAATTGTTTACTTGAAGCTTGGACCAGAAGGGAGGTCATGACATTGCTCCGGTCCTCCAAGGCCATAGATGTGATCAAAGAGGATCTACTCTTTCATTGCCTCTGAGACTAGCCGGCTGCACCATTTGATTGTTTCTCGGGTGAGCTGGTGGGAAGGAGGACGTCCCCTCATGAGCCGTTTGGAACACTTTCATGAGAAAGCAAGACGCCGGCTGTTAAAAAACAATATTGAGGTTATGGCTGATATCTTCAGCCATAACCCCGGTAAACCATTTGAAAGCCGCAGCATATGAATATATACGTATTGCAGTCTTGTAGTGGAAAAAAAACCCTACATAACACTTGTTACAATTAGGGCACTTTCACATTGACTCACTGCAGTTTGGCCACAGTACAGGTGTAGTGCAGGATACCCGCGGTTTTCATGTGCGTTACCTACTTCTATTTTGTCCTACATTTTTGGTGCATTTTCTGAAAGCACACCAAAAATAAGGGACATAATAGAAATCTATGCTGGGAAACCACAGGAAACACACCTGAAAACCGGCAGGTATCCTGCGCTACACCTGCGCTGCGGCCAAACTGCAGTAGAGCAATGTGCAAGCGGAATACAATATAAAAAAAGAAGTGCAGTTCCCATTATCAATAATACAGTAATTAAAACCCACATATCTTCTATATATTTACATAAAGTAAAAAAAAAACAAACAATCACCATGCAAAGGTATACATGTACCATGCCTGTACCTCACTGAGCTCAGAGGAGCCCATATGCAGTCACTGAAAATCCTCCTCCCTGTTATTCCTTCTCTCCTCACATGCTCTGCTTCACCTCTCTTGGGGAAAAGCGTGCTAGCCAGCTTCTCCCGGGACCCACTGTTCGCACATCCCAACAAGATGACGTCATCAGTTGGCAAGATGCGGTCGGAAGGCTCGCACTGCTTCCTGAGTGCCTGTGGCAGTGAAATTTTAGACAGTGGACCGGCACCAATGTAACAACTGAGTGGCCAGCAGTTTTTTATGATCAGATAGCTGCCTAAGTTGGGGTCATTTTGCTGTGGCACATCTGGGCACTCTTCACGGCAAACTGGTTGAGAAACCCTGTTTCATAGTGACGGTCGGTGGCCACGTAACCGGCCGCCTCACACCTCTTCTCCTTTCCTCCTCCCGGTGTTCTGTCAATTTTTCCAACCCATCAGAAACTCCAACCATGTCACTTCCGGTTTCTTTAAACCATTAGTAATTGCAGATTTTGACGAATTGGTGGTTGGATGCAACAACGGCAACCGAATAGAGTCCAGTACAGGAAGATTGAGCTGTTTTGCCAGCACAGCGGCTAACGAGGACAAAGTTGTCGCCACCTTGGAGGCGGCCATTTTGTTTGCTAGTATCAGAGCAGGAAGCAAATTAGAAGGTCTGGCTGGCCGCACTTCCGTGGAAAAAGCACCTTTATTGTAGTAAAAGATATCAGGTCACATCAAGATGGATACATAGGACAAATATCAGCTAACGCGTTTCACATCAACGGATGCTTACTCATAGCTAAAGAAGCTTTAGCTATGAGTAAGCATCCGTTGATGTGAAACGCGTTAGCTGATATTTGTCCTATGTATCCATCTTGATGTGACCTGATATCTTTTACTACAATAAAGGTGCTTTTTCCATGGAAGTGCGGCCAGCCAGACCTTCTAATTTGCTTTCTACTTATCGTGCAGAGCCGGCACCTGTGTGGCTGAGGGAGCATGTTTCTTATGGCTTAACGGTGGTTATCCTGGGAGCGGTCTGGTTTTCTCTTCGTTCTAGTATCAGAGCAGGGTAAGAATCTCCGCTCATAATATCCTGCACTGAACTCTATTCGGTTCCTGGTGTTGTGCCCAAACACCAATTCGTCAAAAACTCCAATTACTGCTGGTTTAAAGAAATCGGCAGTTAAGTAGTTGGAGTTTCTGATGGATTGGAGAATTTGACAGAACACCGGCTGACTTCAGCAGGGGTTTCTCGGTTCCGCCCACCTTCCTGTCAGCTCAAAAGAGGAGAGAGACAGCTGGACATTTGAGTGCCGATTGGCACTAAAAAATAAGGTATTTAGCGGCTGATTTTTTAGAAAACACATGCAGTGCAGAACATTATTTAATATTACAGAGAGGATGGTAGCAACAAAGCCAAGTGGGTTAACAACCACTTTAAGTATTCTGAGCATATTGTGTGGTCTTGATAAAGATGAAATGCAGGGGTAGGGTATATAACCTAGCTAAATTGTGAGCATATGAACTATGGCATGATGTAAATGTATTTTCTAACTATGAATATGTTAACTTCAAAATGAATATGGTTGCAAGTCATGGTCGACGCAACCATACGGCGGCTTAGGCAGCCACCTTAGGGCATCCGGATGGGGGGGGGGGGCAGTAAAATCTAAATCCCCACTTGCTGGGGATTTGGATTTTTAATGTGCTGCAAGTATGTGCTTTTAACCTGTGTGTACTTTTGTAATGCCGACTGTCGGCTTTTAATGTGGAAGTGATACAAAGGGCTGTAAAGCTGCTTATCACTTCCACAAGCACTGCAATGTGCTGCCCCCCCGGCCATGTTTAGTTGGTTCCGCTGTCCCACTTGTGGGCCCGGTGCGTTCATGGCGGGTGTTGCTAGGAAGTGTGGCGGGAGCTCAACGGACATCCGTCAGCTGAGCTTCCCTCCTGTGCACAGACCAGGAAATTATTAGTATGACGTCACTTGCTGGTCCGGAGCTGTCAATCACCAGGATCAGTGCTCGGGCGAAGCGGCTGAGTGGAATATAAAGGAGACATCCAGGGTTTAATAGACCCTGGATGTTTCATAAAGAAAACTGGTCACCCATATGCTATCACACAGGGGCTCTTGGTCACCTATGTGATATCAATAAAGTAATGTAAAAAGTTTTAAACATTTAAATAGACACATAAAAAATTTAGAGCACATACATACACATGTGTTAGGTCACCCATGTAAGATAATGGTGATTGCCCTGCACATGTTACATATCACTGTGCATGCTGGAGTGAGGGCAATCATTTTAGCACCAGAGCTCCTGCGTCACTCTAAACTGACCTGTAGGGGCGTTTAAAGCGTTGCCTATGAAAAAATATAGGGTACTGAAGTTTTTTACTATTTCACTGGCGCAAGCAATTTTAAGGTTTGACATTTCGGATATCTATTTACTTTGATAGATATCTATTTAGCAGAAACTCATCTTTTAAATGTTACCTGAAAATTGGGTAATACATTGCATTTATGTGCTCAAAAATTAACTTTAGTGTATTTTTCACTGAAATCGTGCATTTCTTAAACCATTGCGCTAATATAATGTAATCAGAAACTCATGATAAAAACCCTGCTTGGGCTCAACCAACTCCAAAAATGGGTAAAAAAGGGTACAAAGAAAAGAAAGGGTAAACCACAGCCAACTGTGCAAGTACAAGATCAAAATTTATTATATCAAAAATCACATAAATGGAATAGCCAATAATGTAAAAATTGAATCATTCACAACGTGTCAATCATACTGTGAAAAAAACTCAATGTCCATGATCCTTGCCCCCATCCAGTGACAATGATATATATGGCAAGGGATAAGAATACACAATATCTTCAATCCTTGTTCAATATTTTTATTGAAATTTTGCATAAGAAAAAAAACAAAGTATATCAGATAATGTATCAAGGGATATATATATGAACAATAGAGACATATCTATATGGCTTTTACAAAAACAAATCTCACAGGCGAGGTGAATCAGAGGTAAATAAAATTTTAGATTAGTCAATAAATTGTGAATCAAAATATGAATCTATATTTATATATGAAATATATAAAGTATGCCTCCAGACCACCTATCCACCCCGCTTGGGCTCAAACTGTGGATAGATGGGGGCATGGATAATCAAAAATGAAATTAATATTACAAATAGCAATTAATCCATATAGTACACCTGAGAGAAGATGAAAGAAATTTAAATGAAGAACGGAAAAAAGGAGTGATACTCTCATTACAAATTATTGACTATATTTAACTATCGGAGGAGAAAAATTATGAAAGTCTAATATGCAGAAAGACATTACTCATTGATAATGAGATATGAGTCACTTAAGTAAATTGTAAAAATATCCCATAATTATCAATCGCTTAATAAATGATAAAGGAAAAGATAGTAGAGAAGGAAGAGAAAAGAATATGAGACTTATACGGGCATTTTAATCATAGTGCTGAATATTAAATAAAATTACATAGGTTTGCCCTAGAAATTAAAGAGATCTTAAGAGAAAAAGGTAGTAAGGTAAAAGGAAAAAAGAAGAAAAGAAAGAATCCCCCGGAGTGGTGTCCCGGCTCCCGACATAGATAAGCAATAATACATCAATATTACAGGAATTTTAATAGGGTAACATCAATGACTGGTCGAAATCGGAAGAAAAGAAGTGCTTAACCCAAGGCTGCCAAATCCTACTAAATTTATTAATATTATTGTCTTTGATAGCTGTCATTTTTGCGAAAATGAGGGCCTTGTTAGTTCTATGTTTGACTTCTGCCACAATCAGTGTATTAGACTTCCATGCTTTGGCTATAGTTTGTTTAGCTGCAGTATTGATTTGAATAAGCAATTTGAATTGATTACAGGTTATGTTGTCTGGTTTAAGATTGAGGAGTGCAATGGCTGGATCTGGTGTTATAGGAATTTCTAAAGCTTTAGATGCCATGGCAAATACTTTTTTCCAGAATTCTTGCGCAATTGGGCATTGCCACCATATGTGCACGTGGGTACCTGGTGAGGAACAACCTCGGAAGCAATTATTAGGATATGAAGGAGTAAATTTAGCAATCCTAGCTGGTACTAGATACCAACGCGCCAAAACTTTGAAGTTAGTTTCAAGAGCAAAGCAATTAGGGGATGAGGACTTGGTAGCCATCCATATGTTAGACCAGTCATTGATGGTGAACGTCCGTCCTAAATCTGTTGCCCATTTAGCAGTATAAGGCGGAAGTATATCCTTAGGAGTGTTAATGAGATTTTGATAAATGAGTGAAATAATCCCTCTAACATGTGGGTCACTCATACAAATATGCTCAAATTGAGACAATTGATTAAGCATGGTACCGGTCCTAAGCAAAGGCGTATAAAAATTTTTGATTTGTAAATAACGAAATATTTCATTACAAGGTAGTACATTGTTATCACATAAAGTAGAGAATGTTTGAAATTTATCGTTAGAGACTAGCTTATATAATCTGACCAAGTTTGTAGAGGACCAAGCTGAAAATGACTTTGGAAATTTCCAAGCAGGATAAAAAGCTGGGTTCCCTAGAAAAGAAAGAAGGGGATTGTGCATAGATTGAAGCATATGGATTTTACTAAACTTATCCCAAATAGTTAATGAATGTTTTGTAATGGGGTTAAATAGATGAGATCTATCTCTAGGTTGCATCCATAACAAATTGGCTACAGATATGGGGTCGCTATCAATAGATTCAATTGCTACCCAAAGGGGTATTTCTTCCCTAGAATGGTATTTAGTTAAAATTGAAATTTGTGCAGCATGGTAATAAGAGGAAAAGTTTGGTAACCCCAGGCCCCCACATGTTTTGCTAAGGTACAGAGTGGATTTAGATATACAGGGTTTAATGTTACCCCAGATGAACGATAACACTTTACTTTGTGTAATTCTAAAGAAATATGATGGTATAGAAATCGGAAGTACCCTAAATAGGTATAAAAATTTCGGTAATAACGTCATCTTTATAGTATTTATCCGTCCCAACCATGACAATGGGAGAGAGGACCATTGTTTCATGAGGCCTGTGGTTTGTTTCAATAGGGGTAGATAATTAACTGCAAAAAGATCAGAAAGTGAGGATGTGAGGTATACTCCTAAGTATGGTAATTTATGAGAGACCCAATTAAATGGTAAGGAAATTTGAGCCTGTTGAAGCTCTGATAGTGGTAAAGATATATTTAGCGCATTTGATTTAACGGGGTTTACAAAGAGCCCGGAAATATGTGCAAATTTATCAAGTACGTTAAGAAGATTAGGGGCTGAAATATGGGGATGTGATAAAAAAATAAGAATATCGTCAGCAAAAAGACAAAGCTTATGTTGATAACCACCCAATTCAATACCTTTGATGTCTGGATTAGATCTGATTAACAGTATAAGTTTTATTTATTTAGAAAATTCGGATATACAATAGATCGATGACAGAACAATCAGTACATTACTTGCACATTAAATTGTATGACAATGTTATGAGACTAACTTCATGAGACAATAAAATAAAGTCTATATCTATAAGATTGCTGTGTGAGGCCCATCTCTTCATGTGAAATCCAAAGTTAGGTATTGTAGGTGAAGGGAGACGGGGGGGGGGGGGTGCAGGCATCACCACCAAGAGTCCAAGCTGATCTTATCTCACATCGCTGATTCCTGGCTTATGGGAGTAAGAGAACCCCCAAGGGAAGGGAAGGGGGAGGGAAGAAGGGGAAGGGGGGGAGGCCAGAGGGGGGAGGAAGGGAAGGAGGGGGGGGAGGGGGGGGGGAGGGAGGGAGGGAAGCCAGGGAGAAGCCCGACCCACACCCCCAGGTCTCCATCAAGCACCACACATAATACATTTCCTGTTGCATAGCATAAAACATCTCATTTCAAACGTCAGACCACTGTGACCATATTTTCCCATATTTTGCCGGGCAGTTTCTACTTTCGTATGTCAACTTGTACAAAGGGAGGACTTTATTAATTGTACTTTGCCATGAGGCCACCGTGGGGAGTTCCGTGGATTAGATCTGATTAGTTGTGCTAAAGGTTCTATAAGCAGAGCGAAAAGCAACGGGGAAAGGGGGCAGCCTTGTCTCGTGCCTCTTCTAATATCGAACACTGTCGATTTGTATCCGGCATATTTAATATAAGCCCTCGGATTGTTATAAAGAGAGGAGACCCAAGTCAGAAAATGTATTCCGAAACCCCATTTTTGAAGCATATACTGCATATAAGGCCAGGTGACTGAATCAAATGCTTTTTTGATGTCTAAAGATAAGAGGCAGGTTGGGATGCGTCTGGATTTAGCTGCATGGATGAGTAAAAGGGATCTTCTTATATTATCTCCTGCTTGTCTCTTGGGCATAAAACCCGTTTGGTCCCTGTGTATGAGTTGACCTATAATATTATTCAATCTAGATGCCAATATCTTAGCAAGCAACTTAATATCTAAATTGAGTAAAGATATAGGGCGATGATTAGTCCAAGAGGTAGTATCTGAACGGGGTTTGGGAATCATAACTATAATAGATTTTAATGTTTCAGATTGAAATAAGTGTCCTGCTAAGATAGAATTGAAGGCTCTAGTCAAGACTGGAGTTAGGATGTGTTCAAAATTTTTATAATATGATGCCGAAAACCCGTCGGGGCCCGGTCTTTTATGAAGTTTCAAACTTTTTATAGCATTCTGAACTTCAATATTTGTGATAGGACACTCGAGTCTCTCTCGTTGTTCAATAGCTAGAGTAGGGAGTTTGATATTGGAGAAAAGAGTATCTGCATTGGTTTGATTAAAATCATGAGTATAGGAATACACTTTAGCTAAATTAGATCGAAATATTTCTAATATTTTAATTGGATTGCTAGTGTACGCATCACTTGACGTTTTTAGTCGTATAGGGGTCCGTATTTGATCTATTGATTTCAAATTTCTTGCCAAGGAGGTGGTGGGTTTGTTGGCATTAAGGTATTGAATGTGTTGTCGTTTACGTATAAGTTTGTCTGCTGAATCAGTTAAAAATAAATCTAGATCAAGACGCGCTTTGTCTAATTTAGTATTATTAATGGCATTCGGGTATGATTGAAAGGCGGAATGACAAGAGTTAAAGTTATCTTCCAACTTTGCAAACAAAAGTTTACGTTCTCTTTTGAGGTTTGTAGCTTGTTGTATTAGTCTACCACGAATAACCACTTTGTGAGCTTCCCACAACGTGGTGTCAGAAGTATCTCCGGTATCATTGGAGGAAAAATAATCCTTTAGTGCAATTTCAATTTCACTACGACGGGAAGGGTGGGTTAATGTGGAGTCATTAATACACCAATTAGTATCGTGGGATCTGGGTATAGTAGATGCAATGGATGTGCATATCGCACAATGATCTGTCCATGTAAAGGGTAGGATGTTTGAAGATAAAATTTCAGGGGTCATGCTATAAGGGATTAGGATATGGTCAATGCGTGAGAATGATTTATGTGGGTAGGAATAATGTGTAAAACGTCTACTAGTAGGGTTAAGCTCTCGCCATGTATCCACCAAACCATGTTTAGTAAGTAGATGTTGAAGGGTTACATTAGTAGACCTATTGACGGGTGCCGGCGGAGACTTATCTAAGAAGGGGAAAACTGTTGTATTTGAGTCTCCACATAAAACTACAGTGCCAAATTTGTGGGTTTCTACAATTTGGAAAAGATGGGACAAAAAGGATTCTGGTTTCTTATTTGGTGCATAATATGATACTATTGTGACAGCCATATCCAATATGTATCCTGCGAGAAGTAAGTATCTTCCCTCCGGATCTTTTAGTTGAGTTAAAAGGGTAAATGGCATAGAACGATGAAATCCGATAAGAGTCCCTCGTTGTTTAACTGTGGTTGAGGCGGTATAAAATTGTGGATAAGAGGGGGAGAGAAATTTAGGAGTAGCTTTATCTGTAAAGTGAGTTTCCTGCAGACAAATAATGTGTGCCTTCTTGGCTGAGAAAGATCTCATTGCTTTTGTGCGTTTATGCGGAATATTAAATCCTTGAACATTCAAGGATAGAATATTTATCGGGGCCATAATAGAACAAAGATGACTATCACACCATATGAAATACAATTAATAACTAGAGTCGAGGACACCACCCCGAGAGAAAGAAAAGGAAAAGAAAGGACAGAATAGGAGAGAATAATTAGCAATCGAGCAACCCCAATATGATAACATATTAAGTATAAAGAAAAACAAAATGCTAGGGTAAGGGAGCAACTTGGAGGAGTAATCAAAAGACTCCAAGAGGCTCCAAAACCATCCGCAGACTCCCACATAATAGCAGCGAGAATCTGAGGATGGAGAGGGGGGCGACAAGAAATTCCGAAAGGACGAACTTCGCCGGAGAACCACAGCTCCATAAAAATATACTACAATAACTTATAATATTAGACGCAATCTTAGGCAAACTAAATTATTTAAATCACTACCGGCCTTAAGATTGTTAATTTATATAATAATCGTGGCAAGAAATAAAAAAATAAATAAATAAATAAATAAATAAATAAAAAAAAAAAAAAAAAAAAAAATATATATATATATATACATATGATACTAAAAATTGAATAAATTAATTAATTAATAAAAAAAAAAAAAAAAAAAAAAATTTTAAATAAATAAATAAATATATAAATAAATGAATTTATATATATATTATAAATACACACATACATACACACATACATATACATACATATACATATATATATACATATACATATACATACGCATATACGTACATACATACATACACTTACACATAATTACACACATACATATACACATACACATATACATACACATGCACATACACACAAATACATACACATACATACACATATACAAAGTAAATAAATTAAAAATAAATAAATAAATAAATAAATAAAAATAAATAAATAGATAAATAAATAGATAAAAAAAGATAATATATATATATATATTTATACATACATATATATATATAAAAAAAAATATATATATATATATATGCAAACACATATACATCCATACACCTATGTATACATGCATATATGAACATTCGCATACACTTTATTAACAGATAGGATATTAAGTGCTGGTCATATCCAAGTACCAAAGTGTAATCAAAAAATTATTAGTAAAAAGCTTGTAAAAAAAAAAAAAAAAAAAAAAAAAAGGGGGGGGGGAACAAAAAATATATTTTCACACAAAAAAGTTATGGATGGCATAGACATTAAAAACAAGGTTTAGACTGGAAGTCCAAAAACCTGAAACCTTGGTATAGTGAATAGTGGGTTCACTGAAATAGGTTATAATATATTACTGAAGAGTCAAATAGAAAACATTCTTTAACAGATATATATATGAAAAAAAAAACATATATATCAGTCCATTGAGTCTTCATTATTAGGGGAAGAGTTGTCAAAACGGCCTCGCTTATGTAGATGTTGACGCGAAGAGGTGGAAGAGTTATGTACTCCTGTTGCATTTTGCTGAGGTGAACCTGAGGCTGACCTTCTGCGTGGTAAATCTTTAGGTGAATCCTGGTCCTTTAGGCCCAACTCAATCAAGGCTGACTGCAATTCCTCTGAAGAGCGACATATATATTTAGTTTCTAAATGTGTAAATCTAAGCGAAAAAGGAAAACCCCAATGATAAGTAATTTGATGACGTTGAAGTACTTGTAACTGGGGTTTAAGTGCACGTCTTTTTGCCACTGTAATAGGAGAAAGGTCTGCAAAAAGCTGATATACATGACCCTGAAAAGTGAGAGACTCCTTTCCTCTGGCTGCTGCAAGCAATTGTTCTTTAGTGCGATAATAATGCATTTTAGCAATTATGTCCCTAGGAGGGCCATTTATTCTACGTTGAGCTAAAGCTCTATGCACTCTATCCATTTCTAATCTCTCAATTGGAATATCAGGTTGTAGTTCTTGAAATAGTGCAGTAATAGTGGCTTGAACATCAAGGACATTCTCAGGGATACCTCTAATCCGCAAGTTAGCCCTGCGATCCCTATTCTCCTGGTCCTCTAAACGTGACTGTAATACAGCATTTTCTTCTTTCAGGTTCATAAATTCTGATTCATGTTGCTGTGTTTGACTTTCCAGATCATCCATCCTTATTTCTAACTCAGCTGTTCTTTGCCCCAGGTCTCTAATTTCCCTTGTTAATTTATCTGTTATGTGGTCTGACGTCTGTTTCAGGGCTTTTTGTAATATTCGCTCAAATTTTTTAAATAAATCAGTTTGTAATGCTGTTTGTGAGTCTCCTATGTCTGTATCAGACTCTCCAGAAAAATCTATGGTGCTTATATTGAGTTTCAGTGGCTTGGCAGTATGTGAGGTGCTGGGCTGTGAGGTAACTGCCGCCGCCATCTTGGATAGCTGACGGGCCGGTGTTTCCTTAATGTTACCAGACTTAATTTTAGATTTGGTGCCTTTCAAAACCATTCTTATAGTACCTGAGTGCTTTACAGGTAAGTGCCAGGTGGTTTTGATGCTTTTCGGCGTCTCTGGGACCTGTAGTCCTCCGGCGAAAACGGCCCTGGAGCGGAGCTCTAAGCAGGCATATCTAACCTCTCAGGCATCCGCGCATGCGCCCCCCAATATCTTCAATCCTAAGCAAATATGAAAATTGCATGCATATGGATAGGGCGTAGTGCTCGGTCGGCTCCTTACAATGCATGGATCCTAGAGGGATCAGACCTGGATCCTGGGAAAAGGCACACTGGCATACTCTGGGGAATATAAGTTCCTTGGTGTATCCAAAAAGGGGAGATGCTGAGGTATGCGGGGGGATAGAGACGGCACACTAGGTCAACAGTGGTCTAGAGGAGGCATGTGGATAAAAGGGATGCAAACACAACACATGTGTAGCATGGAACGCCAAGAACTGAATACGACACAATGTCCTATAACCTCCCTCTCACTGCTGAAAACCTTGATTTGATGGCCAACGTGTGCATACAAGTTGACAGTCAAATCAAAGCAACCTGGTCCCAGGTTAAAAGAAAGTAAATGGATACTTATTATATGGTAATAAACAGCAAAGTGCAGCGCTAATATAATGTATGAAAGTAAGAATAAGTTTCACCAAGTGACATATAAAACAATCAGTGAAAAAACATATTTCAAATACAAACAATGATAAACAAAACCAAAATCACAAATGTATGTGAGAAATTATTAAAAAAAGTCCAAAAATTCTTGATAAATCCACAAGAAATTAAAGAACACCCATCCAAGAAAGATTGTGACGAAAGGTGCCTATATATGATCCACCAAAGCGTGTGTGAGTAAAATCTGCTTACCGGACGGCGATGACTGCTATTACGGCAGTCTCGCCCAGCATAGGGATTATGGTCTCCCAAAACCAAAGGTACAATGCAGGATCGGTGGTTCTAACAATCCATTTGTATTTAGGCAGAGATGCACTCCTGGCCCATCAGGAATGTCAGTCTTCTGGTACAAGACTCTATGACCTGTGCGGGGTACACGGGCTCATCCACCGGCCACCTCCTTCTCTCTACCCAGCACAGGTGGCCGGTGGATGAGCCCGTGTACCCCGCACAGGTCATAGAGTGTTGTACCAGAAGACTGACATCCCGGATGGGCCAGGAGTGCATCTCTGCCTAAATACAAATGGATTGTTAGAACCACCGATCCTGCATTGTACCTTTGGTTTTGGGAGACCATAATCCCTATGCTGGGCGAGACTGCCGTAATAGCAGTCATCGCCGTCCGGTAAGCAGATTTTACTCACACACGCCTTGGTGGATCATATATAGGCACCTTTCGTCACAATCTTTCTTGGATGGGTGTTCTTTAATTTCTTGTGGATTTATCAAGAATTTTTGGACTTTTTTTAATAATTTCTCACATACATTTGTGATTTTGGTTTTGTTTATCATTGTTTGTATTTGAAATATGTTTTTTCACTGATTGTTTTATATGTCACTTGGTGAAACTTATTCTTACTTTCATACATTATATTAGCGCTGCACTTTGCTGTTTATTATATTTTTGGGAGTCAGACAGAGGACTTTTTAGGGTGCTGGCAGCTTATCCTATTTATTTATTTTTTCAATCCAAGCGCAGCTTCTACCCCGGTTTTTGGGTATCTTTTCCTATACTTATTATATGGTGATGAAAGGAAAAATCTTCAGTGCCAGTGATGTTGCCAATCTCCAACAAGGTCCGCCAAGCATAAGCAAATGTCCATATCCTCCGGTCACAGGGGCAGGGTGGACAAGGAGATGAAGCCTAACCGGTTTCTCCGGTCACTGCCAGCAGCTGCTTTCAGAAAATATATAATTCTTTGGGGGTTTTAGGTAATCTTCAGGCCTAAAATGATTTTTAAAACATGTTAACCAAAAAAAAATAAACGGCTCTGGGACTACATTGGGTGAAATACCAATTCCAAACATTAATGCCCTCTCTCCTACTGGGTACAGCATGGAAGTTTTAGTTTGCCTCACCGCCAGCTGTCTGTAGCCAGTCAGGATAGCAGGGAATTCACAACCGGGGCTGGGGGGGGGCTTATTATACACTGCTGTTGTGGACGGGAGGGGGTAGTGGGAAAACGGTTGTGGGGGTGTGGCGGCAAAATGCACCTTTGCCTGAGTAGACGAAAATCCTTGCAATGGCCCTGCATCAAGTTTCAGGTTGTAATTCTTTTTTTTAATCTCTGTATAGCTGGCTTGATTCCTATTGCACAAAAAACACATTTTCCAACCATTCATGATTTCCAGGACATTTCCCTGATTTGACTTGAAAAATGGAACAGGGTTTTTTTTTTTAAAATAGAATTACTGTGCTAAACAATCCAATTTTATCCACATATTAAATGTGTTTCTTATCTTTTAACAATATTACAAAAATGTTCCTCAGACGGATATACACCTTACCTTCATCCCCTGAAGAAGAGGTCGCAATCATTATAAAGTACCTCGAAACGCGTTGGGCCTGCACTGTCAGTTAGCTCCTTTTCTTAAACATCTTCTATGGGTTAAGTGTAGTTCCGTCAACCTGTTTTGTATATCCTTGTTATATTACCATCATTTGTATATTCTGGCATCTACAATATTTTTCTCGCTACTTGTGATCCCTTGTTTAGTATGTGCTATGTTTTTAATTTTTTGATCTAATAAAATTTGATATTTTTTTATATATTTTTTGTTATATTTTTTGGAGACCTCCGCCCTTCAAAATCCCAATTAAGAGGAAGAAATTCTTTCTATTGTATATGAACACAGGGATGTGGGTTGATTGTTTCCTTCCACTAAGTCTGTGTCACCACCCACTGTTCAATATTACCCGTGAATGAACTATGAAGCAGCACTTATACGATAAAGCTTGAATGTAATCAACCTGCCATGGACTGCCATTATTTTTGGCAGCAAACTATTGATTAGGTTCAGCTTCACGTATTGATAACTAGATTCCTACTGTACAATTCCTACTTCCATCACAGCCTTCTCGCAGCTGTTTTGCTTTGAGAAACAACCCCATAGTTTAATGATGAGTAGCATTTATTTTGCAAAGAACAATTATATTCTAATTTTAGAAAGGGATATATAAAGCGTGCCAGGCTCCCCAGACACAGAATTTTGCACAATGTTCTTAAAAACACAAGGTCAGTAATAATAAGGTGTCCATGAATATTTAGAAAAAAAAATAGCTGACAGCTGTGACAGCAACGATTCTATAGCTCTTCTTTGGACCACTGTTGCAACAAATAGAAAATTGTACAAATATGCCAAAATTATACATTCTTGGAAGCGTTACTTTTCTTTCTGACAGTGGCTACTTTTAGAAAGAACTGCACCAGTTATTTACGAGTTTGTGGATTGATTTTGTCTATATACTCCTTTTTATGTTTATAATGTACACTGGAGCTTTTGACTATTTGCTTTCATACCTGGGCTTATGTAACAATATAATTAGTAATAATTTTACTGTTGTCAGTCTTTTTGATCATTTGAATTAGTCCAACAAGATTTAAACTTTTGTATTTTTTTGTATAGGATTGTAAAGGGTTAGATCGTCTGCCTTCTTTTTATTACCATCAATGTTTCCACTGGGGATGTCTTCCCCCAGATCTTGTTAAGGTGACATCTACCATAAGGACAGAATCTTATGCCCTGTACACACGGTCAGATCTTCCGACAGAAAATGTGCGATCGGAGCTTGTTGTCGGAAATTCCGACCGTGTGTGGGCTCCATCGGACTTTTTCCATCGGAATTTCCGACACACAAAGTTTGAGAGCAGGCTATAAAATTTTCCGACAACAAAAACTGTTTGCGTAAATTCCGACCGTGTGTGGACAATTCCGATGCACAAAGTGCCACGCACGCTCAGAATAAATTCCGAGACAGAACTGCTCGGCCTGGTAAAATTAGCGTTCGTAATGGATATAGCACTTTCGTCACGCTGCAATGTTTTAAATTGTTTCATGCAGCGCACTGTCTTCTTCTTTATAATGCTAGAAGAATGAAGTTGTTTTGCTGCTCATATTCACACAGAGTTCTCACAAATTTCTTTCTTTATTATTTATTGTGATTTCATGAATATAATATTTTGATTAGTCACTTTTTTTTTAATGTTTTTAGATTTTGTATTATTTTTTTTTTAGTTTTTTAAATCCTGATCTCCTGTTATTTTTTTAAGTATTTTTTTTAAACTCCAGAATAGTTTTGGGTGTGTTTTGTGTGTCAAGTTACCACAACACCATTATTATCTTGTATTATTTAATCTCAAGGAGGTTGCTTGGTGTTGGTGTCTCTTGTTAATTTCACATTGTATTTTTGAAATGTACCTGCCTCCTCACAAACAAACTGTCCTTTTTGAAGGAAAACACACATAGGCGAGTATAATAGAAAAAAAAATACCTTTATTAAGGGGTCATAACCAAAGAAAGAGGGAGGCAACGCTGGAGAAACTGCAGAAATTGGCGAAGCCTTTGGCCCCCAGGGCACACATCAATTATTTTAATGCAAAATTGGTGGCCTGAGGAGTCCATATATAAGGGAGTACAATCTGGTTCAGAAGTCCAAGAGATCATGAACAGCAGCAGATGACATGTATGTCCCCAGGCTGTGGTCATACAAGAGCCTGCATCTTTTGTCAGACCAGACTGAACCCAGGTCATCACTCTCTGGTCTTCCTTAGACGCTTCCTTCCAGGCTGTGGCTCTGGTGTTGGAGGTGTGGCAGGAGGAGGAGGAGGTCCTAGAGAAGGAGGAGTAGGACCATGGTTGAACTCACAAATGTGGCTTTGGCTTGTGAGTTGGCCCCTCAACCCCTTATTTAGGGCTTGTAAGATGATATAGTCACATATTACGCGTTGCCCCTTCTCCATTTCCAGCATTTTGCAGGCTGTATAGTATGCAAAGTCCTCTTGATCATTGTGGGGGGTTCTGAGGGCCGCAGTAGCCTTCCAAAATAGGCCAATTGCTGCCTCCTTCATGTTACTCCTCTTTCTGCCACTTTTTGGTTGAAGGCGGAGGGGAGGGACCTGGGTATCGGGCAGGCTACTGGGCCCGGTCACCTCCTGGCTGAGACTTTCCTGTGTATGAAAAAGGGACATTGTTTTAGTTTTTGGTTCATCAATCACACACAATTTTCAGCTCATGACTGTTGCAAATTAAATGTTAATACATAGAAAGACTATCATTCTGAGCCCAGCATTTTTCATTCTTGTTCCAATCATTTGTGCTCACTACTGTCTATTGATATGTAAAACACTTTGTGAAATCAGAAATTAGGAATCCAAACTAACATAGATTTAACATCATTAATGTGACCAACAGAAATTTTTAGAAGAATGCTATACCTGGCTCAAGCTGGGCTCCTCCACATGTTACTGCCTGGAAGGCCCAGGTTGGGCATCATAAGCCTCAGCTGAGGTGGAAGGAAGCGTGGAAAGAAGACTGGAAAGTGCTGGCCTGGGTTCAGTCTGGCCTGCCAGAAAATGTAGTCTGTCATAGTACCACAGCCTGGGGAAATCTCATCTGCAGCTCCTGATCTCAGGGAATCCTGGATCTTCTGGCGCTCCCTTAGATAAGTGCTCCTTATGTCACTAATTAGGGCCTTCAAATAGGGGATGTCTGCCGCGGGGATCACCGGCTTCACAAATTCCAGCAATTGATCCATCGCTGCCTTCCTCTTTGGTTTATTGTTATAATGTGGGTGGTTTACCTGCCACAGACAGGGTAGCTCCCTGAACATATCAATGAATATTGGCATAAAGTCATGATCATTGACTAGATCCATTTTCTCTGCAAGACACAATACAAGACAAACACTAATGTCAGGCTTAACTCTCCTAATCTTGTCCCAATATAGGTCTCAATCTCCAAGCAGTATAGGCCCAAGTTCAAATGGTACCTTCGTTATCACGATCGGATAC
Source organism: Lithobates clamitans (assembly GCA_037952925.1). Taxonomy (NCBI): domain Eukaryota; kingdom Metazoa; phylum Chordata; class Amphibia; order Anura; family Ranidae; genus Lithobates; species Lithobates clamitans. Next base: position 4,971,930 of record JBBGZY010000787.1, on the reverse strand, counting down.
TCTTTCCTCCGCTCACAGATCGTATGTATGACGCACGCGTGTTACGCTTTATATACACTGCGCATGCATGAAACTCCGCCCGGCCCTGACGTTCTTTCTAGTCTATTCCCCGCCCCTTCTCTTTCGGCGCAGTGGGGAAGAGCTCATGGCAGAGACACAACAGGTGCGTGATAATTACAGCAACAAGGAGGAGGAGGAAAGCCTGGGGCCAGAAACATCACAACAACGTCAGGAGAAGATTTAAGGCCTCAAATATGGCCTTTGTAGAGATGGTGGAGATGGTTGACTTATTGAAGAGGGCTGACTATGATGGGAAGTATGGACCTTACCCCAACCCAAATGTGACAAAGGCTAAGATCATGGCTAAAGTTGTGAAGTGTCTGCACAGGAATTTTGGGGTACGACGATCCAAGGATCAACTGAGGAAGCGGTGGTCGGACCTCAAATTAAGGGAGCACGATCAGCATAGAAGGATCAGGAGAGTGCTGCAAAAAAGTAAATAGTTGTCCTGTGTTCCTATTCTTTATTTTTACTACGTTTGTTCTGCTCCCTGTGCTTTTCTTTGCTGTTGTACAGTTTACAATGTCAACTTTTATGCTCATGGACACATTATTTGTTCGTAAGAAACATTGTTCGTTTGGCCACTAAAACATCATGTTTTGTCCAGATGCAGTTCAATACATTTTTTATGCCCTACTTCTCTTAATATAAGTTTGTTGTCTAGATGGGTTTGTAACTAGAATGAAATGCAAGCTAGATTCTGTGTAAGGAGAGGACACTCATCAGCTGTTTACACATCTGGGCGCTGGAGCACTAGTGTGGGAAACAAGAATACCCTTTTTATTAGGGGCCTCACACAGGTGCTCCAGTGTATACTATAGGGGTGTCTCCATCTGTGAAGCTTGCACAAAACAGGTAGGTATTCAAGCTTGACAAAAATATTTCTTCATCTTGGAACTCTGCCAAAACAGACGATTGTACAACACTTCCAAGCAATGTTTCATATTCCTATTTGTGCCATCAAATATCTGTGTGCTAAGTATACCTATTTTTTTTCACATAGGAGAGAAAAGACTTAGAGGACACCACTTATCAGAGGAGACCACGGACCACCTCAGGAAGAAGGGGAAATCCCCCAAACCCAACCAGGGGAGGAAGGAGACGTTATAGAAATTGTCACCACAACAGGTGAGTGTCTGCGACCACAGGCTCAGGTAAGAGATGGATGCCTGTATATTTATAATACATGGGTGTGTTTTTTCATTTTTTCTTTTAGGTGATCGTGATGTTGTGGAAGAGGAATGTCATTTCACAAGTGAAAGTGCCCAGATCTTCATCGGGAGATAATGGGGTGTAATAGGGATTTAGGAAACATTAAGCAAAACATCAATGATGTTCAAAACAAAATAAAGAACATCATTGATGTTTTAGGGAGAATATAAAACACCCAGAAATCCCTAACTTATTCCAGGTTTATTGTTGTTTTTATGACTAATTTTTGACATATTATAGAAAAGCCAAATTTTGAAGATGCACACAGTGTGTCAACATGTGCTATCTGCCATCACGGGAGATCAATGTACGTGTTTTGTGGGTGAAACCCCTTCCTCAATAATAAAGTAGCTGAGAGGAAGGGGTTGCACCCACAAAACATGGCCATTGATCCCCCATGATGGCAGCTAGCACATGTTGACATTAGGCAATTTGTGTGCATCTTCAAAATTTGGCTTTTCCAGGGGCGACATCACCCCATCTGCTGAACGCAATATCAAACACAGTTTATAAATTAATATATATATTGCCTTCACTTTCTATAAAAGTTGAACTTTGTAAGTTCCAGAGTTGTGTATTTTTTTATTGTTTAAAACATGCCTGTTTTACCATAAAAGCCAATTTCTACCTATTATTAATGTGACCTCAAAAATTGTTATACAACAAACATGTTGGTTTGTTCAAAAACCCTTTTATAAACGCATATGTGATTGTGCTTTGATTAAAAAGATTGATAATCAACAATGTGTGGCTTCTTCTGTCAATGCTCAACAGCATTTTTTGGAGTATAAATAACACCCAACAGTGCTTTCTAATTGTACACAATCACGGCATTTTCAGGACTCCCCAAATTTTGGTCATGGCCAGCTAAAAGAAAGCAGTAAATCAAAGCAAATATTTTTTCAGTTTAAAATATATTTCTATTTAACCACTTCCCGCCCGGCCTATAGCAAAATGACGGCCGGGCGGTGGTTCAGTTATCCTGACTGGGCATCATATGATGTCCATCAGGATAACAGCTGCCGCGCACCCGTGGGGGCGTGCATCACGGTGATTGGTGGTGCGGTGTGTCAGTCTGAAACACCGCTACACCGATCTTGGTAAAGAGCCTCCGGCGGAGGCTCTTTACCATGTGATCAGCCGTATCCAATCATGGCTGATCACGATGTCAATAGGAAGAACCGTTGATCGGCTTTTCCTCACTCGTGTCTGACAGACGCGAGTAGAGGAGAGCCGAATGGCAGCTCTTCTGACAGGGGGTCTGCGCTGATTGTTTATCAGCATAGCCCCCCCTCGGATACCTGCACTAGACCACCAGGGAAGCCACCAGGACTACCAGGGAAGGCGGCAACATGTGGATGGCCAGGTATGTACCCCATGGCCATCCACCTGTGCCAATTAGTGCCCACAAATGGGCACTGATTGGCAGCATTATATTTCAGTGATGCCCAGCAATGCCACCCATCAGTGTCATCAGTGCCACCAATCAGTGTCATCAGTGCCACCCATCAATGTCCATCGGTGCCACCTGTCAGCGCCCATCCGTGCCCATCAGTGCCCACCTATCAGTGCCCATTAGTGCTTATCCGTGCCACCTATCAGTGCCACCCAAAAGTACCCATCCTTGCCACCCATAAGTACCCATCAATGCCACCTACGAGTGCCCATCAGTGCTGCCTATGAGTGCCCATCAGTGCCACCTATGAGTGCCCATCAGTGCCGCATATCAGTGCCACCTACCAGTGCCCATCAGTGCCGCCTATCAGTGCCCATCATCAGTGCCCGTCAGTACCACCTCATCAGTGCCACCTCATTGGTGCCACCTCATCGGTGCCCATCAGTGCTGCCTTATCAGTGCCCATCAGTGCAGCCATATCAGTGCCCATCATTGAAGAAGAAAACGTACTTATTTACAAACATTTTTAACAGAAACAAAGAAAAACTTGTTTTTTTTCAAAATTTTCGGTCTTTTTTTATTTGTTGCACAAAAAATAAAAAATGCAGAGGTGATCAAATACCACTAAAAGAAAGCTCTATTTGTGGGAACAAAATGATAAAAAACTTGTTTGGGTACAGTGTTGTATGACCGGGCAATTGTCAGTCAAATTGCGACAGCACTAAAAAATGAAAATTGTCCTGGGCAGGAAGGCGTCTAAGTGCCTGGTATTGAAGTGGTTAAAAAATGTCTCAGACATTGTCTGGCATATCGATGGCCCCCCTACCCGCAAAGTATTCCATGTATCTTATACGGACCTCACGGGCACTCTGGGAGGGGGGCAAGCCAGGACGGCCAGTTTCAAGCACCGTCAGGGTTGGTTCATTCTGAATTCCGGCCTCAGGCCCAACTGAAGCAGCATAGTTCACAGAATTTCTCCTTAAAAAATTGTGGAGAACACAGCAAGCCAGGATGATGTGATTGAGTTTATATTCCGCCATGTGTATCAGTGTAAGAAATAGGCGGAACCGGCTGGCTGTTCTCCACCACTCTTCTAGCTCTGGCCAGCCGGTAATTAAAAACCCTCTGGTCTGGGGTGAGGGTCCTCATAGGGAATGGCCGCATAAGATGGTCCCCCAGCGCAAACGCTTCATCCGCAACGAAGATGAATGGGAGTCCTTCCGCATTGTCTTCTAGAGGTTGCAAGTCCAAGCTGCCATTCTGGAGATGCGGCCACATACAGGAACTCAAAAGTAGCCGACACCACCGCCAACATCACAATACTATTTTAAAATAATAGCATGAAAGAATCAATGCCACAAGTAAAAAATATTGTGATGTTTAAATAAGATAAACTAATAACAAACGTGCACAGCTGCTAAACATTCCAAGTGGTACACCGCACTAATTTCAAAATGGATAATAAATAAATAAATGTAGCGCTATGTGTAAAATTATAAATATAAAGTGCAAATCTCTAAAATAAAGAAATCCTACATATAAATGAATAGTCCATAAAATGAAAAAATGAAGAGATAAAACATGAAAAACTCTTCTTGTGATCAGTGTATCCACACAATTCCACCACAGTGATTGTTCATCCTCAAAAGGAGTGCACACCACCAACAGTAAAAATGCGCGCTCACCTCCCAGATGAGTCAAAACTCATATGCGGATCTCCCCACAAGCTCTTTGCTCTCACTTCCTCTTCCCAATCAATGGTGGGTAATCCAGATGGCTCTTTTCTTAATGGTAACTCAGCTCATTAACATCCAAAGAAACGGATCATCTCCCAGCTTGGCTCAAGATTCCATGAGTTCATACTATTGAACCCCTTGTCATTATAATAGTATGACTCCAAGTTGGGGGGTGGGACAATGTGGATTTGTTTCCCATCAATTTCCCAGACGCAGTTGGGAAAGTCCCACTGCTGGGCAAAGTGGGACGCCACAGTCTGCCATTCCAAAATTATTCATTTTGCACAAAAACATGGAAAGCAGATTAGACACAAACATTCTTGGCCAACATCAGTATAACATTTATTTTAGGGAGTATTTAAAGACAAAGGTATAAGGTCCACCTATCAGATTCCAAACCCCCTCTGATGACCCATTGTAAAAATTTTAGGGGGGGTGGGATGTTTTGGACAGCACCTCCTTACTTACACTATTGGCAGCCCACTGGACAGGTAAGAAGTGTCATAATGAAAAGATATAAATACACACTGTACACATTTTAGCACATTTTTAGATTCTGCTATTACCTATCAAGATAATAATAGGATACAAAAACTTTAAACAGTACCATTTGAAAGTATTCAGGCAGGCCCTTGCACTACATGCTTTGGGGAATTCATCCATAAATCTGACCACAAAAGAGGTAGGTATAGTGACCCCAAAAAAACCCCTCTGGCACTCTGCCTGAATTTAAAGCACAAATCACATTATTACACATTTTAGGGGGTATTTAGGGTAAAGCACTACTATGGAGCTGACAAAATACATTATTAAGTGACTAGACGAGGTGGATATAGGCCCAGGAGAGAGTGAGTGAAGGCAAATATGTATGAAGGACAAACATTTTTTTCTTAAAAATCCAGCATGCATGAGGACAAAGGGGACATTCACAGCATATTACAATCATGGTAATTAGTGAATGAGGAAAGAAATACAATATATTAGCAAACATTAAATACAATAAAATGTGATGTTAAAGGATACAAATATTACCTTAATATAGTCCTTCTGCAGGACCTGGATGATGGCAGAACAGGTGGGATATTGATCCCCAGAGCCTGGGGGAAGATGCCTGTTGAGAACTTGAGGTCCTGCAGGCTTCTCCCCGTCGCCAAGTACCGCAGGGTGGCCTCTGCCTTGGAGTGATGGCTTGCCTCATGCAGGTATCCTGCCTGCTGATATAAGGGGTTAGCAAAGCCAACAAACGGTGAAAAACTGGGTCCGTCATCCGGAGAAAGTTCCTGAAATCATCAGGATTATTCTCACGGATCTCACGGAGCAAAGGCATGTGACAGAGTTGGTCACGCTGGAGCAACCAATTCTTGGTCCATGAACTCCTCCTCGCCCTGTTCATGGACTGGGCTTGTGTCAAAGTAAGAACCTCAACACCAAGCCCCCGCAGAGCACGAACTCTACGATGAGTACGTACACGCAACATGGCTAGAAAACGGTCGGCTGGTCAGAACGAAGTAACAGAACGCACTGAAGAACAGCAAGGCCTGTGAAGAGTGACCTGAAAATCAGTAACCAACGGACAAGAACAGAACGCACTGAAGAACAGATACAAACCCACAAGCACAAACTGAACACCAGAAACCACTTGTAGAGTGTTACACTTCCAGGACATTTGTGTAGTTAGCAGATCCCTCTCTTATACCACGTACACATGATCGGAATTTTCGGCAAAAAAATCTTGGATGGTTTTTCTGACGGAATTCCGCTCAAGCTTGGCTTGCATACACACGGTCACATCAAAGTTCTCTGAACTTTCGACCGTCAAGAATGTGGTGATGTACAACATGTACGACAACACTAGAAAAGGGAAGTTCCATAAAAAAAGGAAAAAAAATCACTATATAAAATAATTCTAAACATTATTATGGAGATCTGGCTTTAAAAACTAAAATTATTATTAAGGAGATCACAAGAAATAATAAAGAAATAAGTTTGTCAGAACTCTGTGTGAATATCAGCAGCAAAACAACTTGCATTTAAAGATCCAAAAATGTATAGCGTGACAAATGTGCTTTCTCAATTACGAACGCTAGTTTTACCAGACCAATCGCTTTCGTCTCGTACTTGATTCTGAGCATGCGTGTTTTTTTTGCGTGTCGGAATTGCATACAGACGAACGGAATTTCAGATAGGAACTTTTTCCGACGGAAAAATAGAGAACCTGCTCTCAATCTTTTGCTGGCAGAAATTCTGCCAACAAAAGTCAGATGGATCATACACATGGTCAGAATTTCCAACCAAAAGCTCACATCGGACTTTTGCTGGCGGAATTTTCAATCGTGTGTACGGGGCATTACTGTGTAGCAGTTGTGCCCACTTGACAGATGCATTTATAGTCTTCAAGCAGAAGCCAGTCGGTGTAGCTCCTGTTTGAGCAGCCACTGCAAAAATAACATAAATCCTTCATCTCTGGCATTCCAATCTAAGAGTGCACAATCTAAGAGTGCACAAGCACTCTCCATGAACTCAATAGGAAAGCAGGAAGTCACACACAGATGATGTCACATAACATTCAACTTTATTACACATAGTACACTGCATCCTGCCTAGGATAGTTCTGGGTGGAAAGCAGTGTGTTAGGTCCAGGTTTAATAAAGTTTCATGTCATCTAAAAGCTTTTTTTTCCTACTTAAAGTGATTGTAAAGGGATTGGTTCCTTCCCCCTTCTGAGTGCCCCATAGTAAATGACTTGCTATGGGGGCACTCATACAGGCTTTATCCTGAGCTGCGCTCCGTGTGTATATTAACACACACAGTGTGGCTTAGCTCCACCCCCTGTTTTCTCCTCACAGGCTGTGATTGACAGCAGCAGGAGTCAATGGCTCCCGCTACTTCCTCCATGGCTAGTGAGGACAGAGAGAGAGAGAGAGAGCAATGCTGATGCTTTCGAGCACAGGGCTGGATCGAGATTGGGCTGAGGTTAGTATGGAGGAGGATGGCTGCAGATTTGTTTACTTTAATGCAGACAATGCATTCAACTTCCCCTACCCTGCCCCCATGTTTTTTTTTTTTTTACACCTAACTGTAGTGCTCACCTGCACAGTGAATACATCCTTATCCAACTGCTATCTACTGTTTAGGTGTCACACAGTGCATCCTGCACCACCATCTTGGTCCTCTTCAGCTGACTACTTCTTCTGGGTTTAGAACAAAGGAGGTGTCATCCCAATGGGCATTGTAATATTTTAGAGGTGAACCCCCATCCCAATTATTGTACAGAACCAAAGCGCACTCCACAGGAGTGCAACTCCTCTAACGGGACTTTACTGTAGGGTCACCTCTAATGAAGGTATGAAATTAGTAGAATTTTTAAAAAAATTATTAATGTTTTATTGAAAAATCCGTATAAAAATCATTAACATGACCTAACAATACATAAATTAAAAACGGATGCATGTAGGTGAGGGAAAAAAAACAATATATGAGACAATGACCAATTCTCCACAATTGGTCTTCAAGGTTTAGGCAGCCAACTCTGTTGATGCATGGGACTCCACTTTGGATTGACCCCCTCTATCCCCAGCCACTCTGTGTACCGATTCGGCAGCCTACTGGGAGATGTGATTTAAGTATTAGGACCCTTTCACATGGGGCACATCCATTTTGACGGACTTTGCTTGCTCAGCGGGGATCGTTCAGTTGATCTCCACTGAGCAGGCGGATGAAAGGTCTATCTCTGCTCACTTTGCAGAGATAGAGCCCCACTCTCCTCTATGGGAAGATTGGATGAAAATAGACCGCCTATCTGTTTTCATCCGATCCCATCCGACAGATGGGTGGAAAATGGGACCTCCATCCATTTGGATTTGGCGGACAGGATCGGATAGGGACGGATGTAAGTGGACATGTCCCCGCTGACATCCATCGCTACATAGGGGTAAATGGAGCTTCCGATCAAGTCCGCCTGAAAAACGGACTGGCGGACCTGATCAGACAGCATGTGTAAAAGGGACCTAAAGCCTGGTATACACTATTAGTTTTTGGGTTGAACGAAAAAAAAAAACCTGTTAACTCCAGTCGGAGACAATGTACTCCCTATGTGAAGTAAGTACATCGATCTCCCCTATTGAGCTGGTCTGACAGAAGGACACCCCGCCCCCTCTAGAACACTCTAATCAGTGCTCTCTGCCATTGGCTGAGAGTGCTGATCAGCAGTTGGCCGGCTGCTGGTTTTCCAGCATGCTCATTTTTTTTGAACCGGCAAATGTCTCCCGACATTCGGCCCGTGTGTACCAGGCTTAACAAGAGGATGCAGGACCAGGTACATGTCATTCTGGCCTAGGCTAAAAATTAGAAGAAAAAAAATCTCACAATTCTACTTGCAGAGGGGGGAATGTTATAGCAGAACTAAATCCCTTTAGGCAATTTAGTTCCACTTTAATTTCCAATTAACACCAATTAAATCTAATCAGTCCCTAAGTAACCCCTGTCTCATATTAGCTAGTTTTTTTTTTTTTGTTATTTTTGAAATTATTTTGCATCCATAAAGGTAAACAAATGATGACCCTGAAGTTTTTAATAATATTTTTCATACTTACTTGTATGGTTAGCATAGATGTTATCTGCTATTCTTTGTAACATCCCTTTTGCATCTTTTGGATCATGTAAAAAAATGATATTTGCAATGAAATAAAATAGCAGTTTTACTGCTTTCAAATTTCTTGCAAGTATTTTGATCAGTGGGTGACAGATTAGAATGATTATTATAGTCAGCAAAATGTTATGAATCAATTTGATCTGTCCATTTATTATGTGCAGTGAACAGGCAAAATGCGTAAGATATAACAAGAGACCATGACTTCTGTACATTAAAAGATCATCCATCTGAAAATTGAACTTTCACTCTATTTTTCATTTGACAGTCCACTCCATTTTGATTTAAAGTGAAACTAAAGTCTCCTTTTTAAAACCTCTGAGCAGACTGGCTCTTTATTGCACAAGAAACATGCAATAAAATAAAAATGGAGAAAGGTAGCTTTCTACTCTGCGATGGCTGCCCTAAGTGAACCTGTGGATAGCATTACAGGCAGTCCCCGAGTTATGAACGGGTTAGGGACTGCCGATTTGTTCTTAAAAAAAGTAAAAATGGCTAGATGGTACCAGAGGATACAGCACCTCATCCCCTAAATAATCAAATGTTAAATGGGTGTGTGGACAAGGGATTATAGCGGTGCTAGGGTCAGGAAGATTAGAGAAGAAAAGATAAAACAAAGAATACTAAAATTACAGATTTTATTAATAGTCTATCATAAATACAATGTACATTATAAACAATTCAAACAGTAATTATACAAATTTTGTGGATACATGTACTGTAAGTGACCCTAAGAATGGTCAGGTGGGCCGGATGGCAAGTGGCCGTTGAAGGAGGGGGGGCTCGTTTTCCTACATGTTTCGCCAAAACATTGGCTTCTTCAGGGAACAGGAGCTCATAGGGTGGATATATATAAAAAATTCTGTGTGGTGGACATGAAAACACATGTTAGAAATAGTAATTTGACCAAACACTGCATAGTAAAAACAATAACACATTGCAACTGTGGCTGGACATTCATGCGACCCTAAGCTCCACACCACTAAACGGAACTGCGGACATACCTGGGGCGTCAGTGCCCAAGACGGGAGGGAAGAGAGGGAGAGGGGGAACACAGCCACCCAAGGAGATCCCCACAGGGGAGCAGGCAGACCGCGCCGTAAATTATGCCTGCAGGGGGCATACAGTAGACCTGGCAAGGGAATGTAAAGATAGTCATGTGTCATAATGCACTGTGGTAGTTATTCCAGGAATAGAGGGTTGCGCATATGTGTATTGTATTAAAAAGAGAACAAAAAATATATGTATAAAAATAGGTATAAATGTATCTATATCTCTGGAAAAGGTGCAGACTTACATGTATATCTAAAAGCTGTAGAGAGGCAAGGTCAGGAAGTGCCTGTGATACATGTATGCACACAGCAAGGAAAGGACATCAAGGTTGAACCATATCTGCAGACCACTTAAAGCAGGCCTAATTAGAAAAATGGATAGTGTTAGGGGTCTTGTTGTTGTTAACTGGAGCCAGATATGGTAGTTTATGCCTATACTTACTTAATGGTATCTGCTGTAAGGAAAGATTCTCATAGCGGTACATTCACAGGTATATAGTACCGGTGCTGGGATGAAAAAGGGATAAAAGTAACAGTGGATCCTATATGAAATATAAAGGAAAAAAGGAGGATCAGAAAGGTAGGGAAATGGAAGCTTTAAAATGTACTTGGGCACAGGTGAGGCTAGTGAAAAGGAATCTGTTACCTAATTCATCATGAAGCACACCGTGTTGCTTGAGAAAATCAGTGTTAACCACCAGAGTAAGAGGCCGGTCCAAAGTACGTTCTAAAAAGTATGTAAGGGAATAATAAATAATTCATGTAAACAACATGAAGTCAGGGTGTTTTGAAAGGCAGAAGTTTACCTTGTAGCTGTGTGCAGAGCGAATGCAGGCACGTCCCTCGTCCATGAGAACTGAGGGACTGGCCGGTTACTCATATACCCCCCACACCTGATCAGATGATGATCAGGTGTGCGGACGCTAAACGAGGGGTAGCCACGGCTGTGCACTGCACGGTGCCTAGGAACTACGAGTTCCATCATGCAACGTGCGCGCATGCTCAGATCTCACGGACCGTGTGGCGATTGGAGAGGCGAACATCCCTGGAATGGGAAGTACCAAGGTGTCATCTCACCCAATCTGCCGATGGAATAAAGGACCAGAGGGTCTGAGAACAGACGTGGGCACCCAGGGGCAGACAGTTGTCTGCGCCTTGGCGTCCGTACAGGCAAAGACAGCGCTAGCCATGTCACCCCCAATCCGGGAGAGCCCACGGGGCCGCCGCCCACCACCCACGCCACAGACAATCCCCCCAGTCGTGGGGCTAGCCAAGGCATCAGGGACAACCGCAGTCCAGTGGTGGGGAACAACGGGGCACGAAGTGTAGTGCGCCGAGACACAGGATGGGAGGATATCCCAAAGGTTGCCCAACGATCCACAGGGGCCACTGGGGAAGGTGGAAATTACTGTGTGTCAGCACACGACATCCAGCCACAATGTGTGCAGTGTGCATAGAGAACCACTGGGTCCCAGTACGACAGTGAGACCTGCAACCAAAAATTGAAAATACAATGCAAAAACAATATATAGAAAAGAATATATAAAAAAGGAAACACACAGTATATGTATTGCAACAGTTCTTAAGTCAGGAATGTTCGTAAGTCAGAAGCGCATGCGCAGAGCGGCAAAGACGTCGTTTTCCGATGTTTTCTGATGTTCTGTCAAGTAGCTGTGCACACGCAGACGCCGTTTTCCAATGTTTTCCGAGGTGCCCGCCGTCGAAAAGTGGCCACGCATGCACAGAATGTCACGCTGCCTCCCGTTCGGAAGTAGGAGTCGTTTGCAAGTCGGAGGTTCGTAACTCGGGGACTGCCTGTACAGGGCTATTTGCTTAAAGTGTTTGTTACCCCAGAATTTCATATCTCTAATATGGTCCTGTTGTACCATGTACTTATATGGAGAAGTCTCCCTTTGTATTGCTTCCTTTGTGTAAATATCTTTTTTCCCCTTTTTTATAAGTGATCACATTCCCTCTGTTCCCAGCAGCATAAGAGCTGGGGGGAGGAAAAGCAGCAGTACACTGAGCTTCCCAGTGAATGGTTGTGCAGCAGGGGCGTGTCAGGACATGTGTGATCATTGGACAGGACAGGACAGGAGAACAGGAGAACAGGCTGAGTTCCCAAGATAGCTACCGGTAGATAACTGACCATGAGGTGCTCTCCTGCTTAGTGTGGTCAGCTTTTAATAGGAAAGCAGAGGGACTGGCAGGAACACCAGGGATTTCAAACAAAGGCAGCAATATAAAGAGAACAGGATACTTTTTCATACAAGTACATGGTACAGCAGGCACATATCAGGAATATGAAATGCTGAGGTAACAAACTCTTAAGACAGCTGTAGCGTGGCATCTGGAAGAAGCCAGGTAGAAGATGTCATCATCAGAGAGGGACAGACCAGTCTTTGAAAGGTTAGTATTGGGGACTTTAGTGTAACTTTAAGTGCCCAATCACACCAGATCACAGTGCAGGAAACCCGCATTCCATGCATTCCAAACGCACTGGGTGTGCAATCTTGCTGGTGTTAATACATTCTTAACAACTCCTGTAACACATATCGCAAATGCAGTGCATTTGCATTTGCCTGCATCATGCAATCTGGTTCAGTGCCTTTACAAAAGTAGTGCATGCACTACTTTTGGTGCAAACCAGTGCGATTTCAGTGCATTCAAATGCAATTGCATCATACCGAATTGCACAGGAATTGCACAGGACCGCAGACCACGTTCCTGTACAATTCCGGTGTGAACTGGCACTAAAGTAGATGTTTACTAAAAACTTGTTGTTTCTCTAAAAATTAATCTAGGGCAAAGTACATTTTAAAAACCTGAACAACCTTTGATAAAAATAAATAAAAATATTGAGTTCTTCTGTCTTTAGCTTCCAATCATCCATATTAAAATGTGATATCATGTTGGAGTACTTGGTCACTCCTCTTGTTTTTTGTTTTCTGGTTCTACATGTACAGTATTATGTTGTCAGTAAATTATTTGTACTGGAGATCCTGCCAATAATAGCACTTTCTGATTCGGGCTGGCAATGCTAAGCTGCTGCCTTGCAATAAGCAGCAGCCTGGTCAGCCTGTCAAGCACACAGCTTCGTATAGCCTTTGGGCGGCCTATCAGGCTTTCAGGAGGCTTATGCAGACATGACAGACAGCCCAACAGCCAACTAAAGGAGTAAGCATGGCAGGCTGACAATGCAACTGCTAATTGCTGGGCAGCAGCTTATCATTCCTGCTGAATCATCCAAAATTGTGTATTTTTGCTGCATCTGGATAATATGAATGTGAAATGTATTAGATGTAGTGATGTAAGAAAATGTTTGTAATAAAAATTACTGGATTAAAAAAAAAAATCATCCAATGTTCCTTTCATATGTGTCCCTGTTGGCACCAGGCAGCTCAACAAAAACAGCGCCTGCAGCTGCTGGCTGTCAGAATACAATATCCGGCACCGCAGATTCATCCATGCATGCTGTTTAGCGCGGATAGGGGAAATGAGGGAGTACGCTCCTTTAGCCCATGGGCTGAATGGTAGAAATCTTAACCACTTCAGTATTTTTTGCTAGAAAACTACTTAGAACCCCCAAACATTATATACATTTTAGCAGAGACCCTAGAGAATAAAATGGCAGTCGTTGCAATATTTTATGTCACATTGTATTTGCAAACGCAATTTAAAAAAAAAAATACACTTTCATGAATTAAAAAATGAAAACAGAACAGTAATGTTAGCCTAATTTTTTTGAAAGATGATGTTACGCCGAGTAAATAGATACCTAACATGTGATGCTTTAAAATTGCACACACTCATGGAATGGCAACAAACTGCGGTACTTAAAAATCTCCATAGGCAACAATTTTAATGGTTACTAGTTTAGTGTTACAGAGGAAGTCTAGTGCTAGAATTATTGCCCTTGCTCTAACGATCGTGGCGATACCTCACATGTGTGGTTTGAACACTGTTTTAAGGGATAGGGCCTTTAAATATTATTTTTTTTTCTTATTTATTTATTTATTTATTTATTTATTTATTTATTATTTTTTTTACACTGTCTCTTAGACCTAAGGCCTAGCTACTAAAGGAAGGATCGGAATCTTGGTGGCCTATGGGTCAGAATGATGGTCTCTTTGCTGCCAGGCTTGCGGGAAGAAGCAAGGGACTGCAGTGACCAGGGGAGGACTCTTTGGGAGAGGACCGAGCATAAGGCTGGTATCTTAAGAAGAGCCTGGGAACTCAGTCAGAGACGCATCTTGGATTAGTGCCACAGTCAGTTCTTTCAAGACTGTATGGTCTGTGGCAGAGACCGTTTAGATCGTTCACAATTTGTTCACCCAGTCTGTGGCAGAGGCCATGTTCGAGCATTGCATCGGCTGCTAGGTCAGTGAGAGGGGCCTATCCGGTGATTGCTGAATCCAGCTGTGGAAGTGTTATTTCGCTGGATGTAGAAATTATGTCCAACTGTAACGTCCAAGGTACCTGAATCCCTTTTCACCCTCTGTCTTTCTATTGCGTATGATGTTACTGAATAAAACTTGGGAAGAAAAAAAGGACTAAGTGTTGGAGCCAGTGTCTCAATTGAATGAGTAATGAGTACCCCTAGGATGGACACTGAAAAGAAGGTAACTGTAAGCCCGAAAAAAAATAATAAGTAGCAGTTGCTTTGGGGTGAAGAGATTAAAGTAATAATCTGAATCAAGGCACCTGGAGTGATAAAGTTACATGTGGGGGCTTGAGTCCGGGATTTACGGTTACCTATAGCAACTAAGGGACTTTTTTCTTTGCCACGGAATTAATGCAATAGAAGACTTTGGACTTTGCCATTTTTTTTTTCTTATTTCATGCTCAACAATGTGATTGGTTACGGATCAAGATGTTGGCGAGTTGTGACGTGCAGGCTGGTTGCTAGGGCCTTCCGGTAAGACGGGGAGCCTGGACGGAGTGGGGGAAGGCACCACTGCTTGTGATAACAATCGAGCGGCTGCTTAGCTGCTTTGGTTGTTATCACAAGAAACCCGACCAACGGCTCTAAAAAACAGTACCGGGGTGATGCCTTTAACTGCAGACATCACCCGGGTACAACCACTTGAAGCAGAATGACATACAGGTATGTGATTTTGCAGCAAGTGGTTAATGTGTATGGCTAGCTTTACACTTACCTGTCCGCGATGCAGTGAGATATCACTTATAAAAAGGCAGACAAATGCATCAATGAAGCTGCTTATCTAAATTTTCTGAGCTGTGCTATGCACTCTTCCTTTAGTCAATATCATTGACTAATTATGGGCATGAGTCCAAATAAGGGCACTGACATCACCAACAGCTTGCCCTTTGTTCCTGTGTGCTGCAAGGCAAGCAGTGACTGACCCACAGCTGATTGGATTAGAAAATAGCACAAAATGGAAGTTCAGATAGAGGTGAGTTTGGAGGATGCCCTAGTTCAGGAGTCTCAGAAATGGCAGCTATTATGTTTCTCTTGCGGGATGTTTCTTGTAAAGTAAACCTGAAACAATAGCACACTCACATTCTAAAAAAGCACACCTCAGAGTGGAAAGCTTCAGCAAGACTTCAGCCAGACTCTGAGCTGGTGGATTGTACATATGCAGCTGAGTTCCATTGGCTGTAAATGGAAATATGTGATTTATATATCACTACTATAGAGATCCAAGTGATTTCCATCTATAGCCCATAAATAACAGGAGAAACTAGCAGGGCAAAAATAGTCATCTCATTTCCATGATAATAGTTACAAATGTAGTAGCCTGATACATTTATCAAAATTAAAAGAAAATCAAAATGGAGCTGTCTTACTAATGCCTGGTTTCCACTGAGCGGATCGGTTCGGGTCGGTACAGTTTGGAAGGCCTAGAATGGTCAGGCCTATTCAGGTGAACGTTTCCACTGCAAGTCCGACCGCCAGGGGCCATACGTGGGTTTAGAAAAAATGCCTAGCATGGCGTCACAAGTCCGCCAATCAGTGGAATGTATTGTAGCAGTTGTAACCGAACTGTACCATTTCTATGGCCCCACATCTGAAGCAGGACCCAGAATGGTGTGGTTCGGTTTGGTTGTATGGGCCGCTGTCATAATGGAAACACTCAAAATAGTGTACCGTACTGAACCGAAACAGATCCGCTCAGTGGAAACAAGGCAAAAGTAACCTATACTAGAAATAGATAAGCAACCTACTTAGGTCACACACTTCTAAACACCTGGGTAATAAATACTATTTTATTAACGGAGTAAAATTACTCCAGGTTCCCTTCCAAAGGAACCTTGCACGGCACCCCTTACAGTATTCTGGTCTGTAGAAGCAGCTTTAACCACTTCAGCTCTGGAAGGTTGTACCCACTTCCTGACCAGGCCATTTTTTGCAATATGGCACTGCATCGATTTAACTGACAATTGCGCGGTCGTGCGATGATGTACCCAAAAAAATTGATGTCCTTTTGTCCCACAAATAGAGCTTTCCTTTGGTGGTATTTGATCGCCTCTGCGCTTTTTATTTTTTGCACTATAAACAAAAAAGCTTGACAATTTTAAATAAAAAAACAATACTTTTTACTTATCTGCTATAAAACAGTCCCAATAAAATAAATAAATAAATAAAAAATGTCTTCATAATTTTTTTTTTTTAATCAGAAAGGTTTTTATTGTGCATAAGAAACGCATACATATAGCATACAGGTAAAAGTACATGGCATATACATATCTCAAAGTTCTCACATAGTGTATTATGGAAACATTTATCAGCTACCTGAAATTATTATGAGACGTTTCTGGTTGCATTCTATCAGGAATATAAACCTATCGTATCATTATCTTTTAACAATAATAGATCTAACATGTAATGTAGTTCACAAGGAGTATATATCCAAATGAAGTACAATTTGAGCAAGTACCGACTATAATAATGTTACCCTTATATACTGAAATCTCTGGTGAACTCTGCTCACCTTAAAGTATAAAAAATAGAAAACATGTCGTTCAATTAACAGTAGCATTGAAATCAACTCTATTACATTGTAGTACCATCAGCCATGTTTTAAATCTGTTATGTTTAATTCAATGTAATATTCATCTGAGGAAGAGAAAGTAAAATAGAAGAAAAAGAAGAGAAGAAAGAGAAGAAAGGAGAGAAAAAGAAGGAGCGATAGAAACAAAACAGAGCAAAACCTTGCCATACAGTACCATATTCGTATATACTGCCATATAACCCACAGGGAATGCCCCTTCTTATAATCCCCACTGCCCTGCATGTGTACAGCTTCCATACAGTAATGGAGTCTACATCAACCCAAGAGTAACCTATCTTTAATTAATTGGTGTGGGGCCAAACCAGGAACGTCTAGCCATGCCTGCCATATTGAAAGGAACTTTTGTGGGGCCTTCCTATGTTGATAAGTAGCTTTTTCTCTTATTAGGAGCCTATTCACGCTGTCTATCCATTGCCTCCCGGTGGGAACTTGCGGGGTGATCCACCACTGGGCAATCAATCTTCTCGCTGTGTATAGTAAACGAATAAGCGCTATACGTGTTGGTGGGGGTGTTAACTCTTCATCTATTCCCCCCAGTAAGCAGATCATTGGAGTTCTCTCAAGAGGTATCATAAATACATCCGAAATCGTGTCCAATACTTCCTTCCAATATCTGAATAGCTTGGGGCATTTCCATGTCATGTGGAGCAAGTCTCCATGATCACGTTCACATTTTGGGCACAGGGGTGAATCCCTAATTCCCCATTTATAAAGTTGAAGGGGGGTTCTGTACGCCCTATGTAGCAAGTATAGATGTGAGAGTTTCTGGGATGCAGATATTGATACCAGGGGGGCATTCATAAGGCATGTATTCCAACTATCTCCATCCATTTCTCCTATATCCTCCTCCCATCGCTGTCTGCATGGTAAACTAGAGGGATCTTGTATTCGTGCTATAAGAGTATTATAACATCTAGATATCATGCCTTTTTTAACTTCTTCCATAAAGACATACTGTATAATTGGATGTTCTATTTGTTGGGTCCTGACAGTTCTATTCTGGGTTTGTAGGGCATGACGCAGTTGGAGATATTTATAAAAATTATTATTTGGGATCTCAAACTCTATTTGAATCTGCTGAAATGATTTAAGAGTGTTATCTTGGTATATCTGTGAGATATATTTGATGCCTGCTTCCTCCCAACTCTTGAAGCCTTTTAGTTTTTGTATTTCTTTCAGCTGTCTATTTTGCCAGAGAGGCGTGCTGGATAGGAAGCCCGTGATGCCTATTAGTTTCTTGACATAGGACCAAAGTAAGATCAACAATTTGATCGTAGGAGCTTCCGGGTCTAAATGCGAGAATCCCGCCTCCAAAGTTGCCAGCGCTGAGTAATTGCTGTCTTCTAGTATTATAAGTCTACGAATCGGGTCTTTCGGATCCAGCAAGCCCCATCCTCCTAATTGTTGTAATTGGGAAGCTAAATAATACATTCTGGGATGAGGGACTGCAAGTCCCCCCTCCTCTTTGCCATGTTGTAACGTTGATAGTTTTATCCTCGCTATTTTTTTCCTCCATATGAGTTCTCTGAATTGGGTCTCTATTCTGTCAAACCATTTTTTAGGTATCCATACCGGGGAATTATTAAAAATATATAACAGTTGTGGTGCCCAGACCATTTTAATTAGATTAATTCTACCAACAACAGACAAGGGCAGTTTACACCAGGCCCTGCTCCTTTCACGGAATTTAGTCAACAGGGGTGTTAGGTTCTGGTCAATATAAGTAGCTGGGTTAGGAGTCACCTGGATCCCTAGGTAGCGGAATGAGTTGACTTGTTGTATCATCTCTGCACCCAGGGGCAGTGGAGTACTCAAGGAGTCGAGCGGCATCAACACTGACTTATCCCAGTTAATGGAGAAGCCTGATAATTCCCCAAATTCCTTAATGAGAGACATGACTGTTTGTAGTGTATCTTTTGTGTCCCCTAAATATAGCAGGGTATCATCTGCATACATGGACACTATGTCTTTATTCATACCTCTTTGGAATCCTACTATTCTAGCATCACCTCTAATTTTTGCTCCCAGGGGTTCTAGGGCCAAGGCAAACAGTAGGGTTGACAATGGGCACCCCTGCCTGGTACCTCTAAATAAAGGAAAAGGTTCTGAAAGTTCCCCATTAATTCGTATCCTGGCAGTGGGCGCGGAGTACAAAAGTTGTATCCATCTAATAAAGGTGTCTCCCAGTCCCATGTTCTGCAGCGTTTTCCACAGATAAGGCCACTCGACACTGTCGAAGGCCTTAGCTGCGTCTAGTGAAAAAACTGCCCTATCGCCTGCGTTGTCCACTGGGAGCTGTAGATTCAGGAATAGTCGTCTTATATTTTGGGCCGTGGATCTCGTGGGAATGAACCCGGATTGGTCTCTATGTACTATTTTATGAATTACTTTGGCCAATCTGTTTGCTAACATCCGAGCCAGCAGCTTGATATCGGACGTGAGCAGTGAAATGGGTCTATAGGATCCAGGGGAATTCGCATCTTTGCCCGGTTTTAGTATAACAATAATGATCGCCTCATTCATCGAGCTTGGCAATGAGCCCTCTCTTAGTGCCTCATTATAAACTTTCAGTAGTGTGGGAAGCATGGAGTCAGCGTAGCGTTTGTATATCTCCGATGGGAGACCATCTACACCCGGCGATTTATTATTTTTAGTTTGAGATAAGGCAATGTCTAGTTCCTCTGCTGTTAAAGGGGCATTAAGCATGGTCCTATCCTCTATTGGCAGGCTGGGGAGCTCACAGCTATTTAAAAAATCTTCTATTATACTGTCAGTTGGTGCAACTTTAGAAGTATAAAGGTCAGCATAGAAGTCACCAAAAACCGACAGGATGTCAGGAGTAGAGCATTTCAGAGCGCCCTGTGCGTCACAGATGGCGGAGATGAGAGAGGATGATTGCTGAGACCGTGCCATTACTGCAAGCATATGACCAGTCATCTCCCCCTCCTCAAAGTGTGATTGTTGCAGAAAAAAACGTTTGTTCTCCGCCAGTTGCAACGCCAACTGCCTAGACATTGTCTGTGCACCCAGCCATGCTCTCTTAGTGTCTCCTGTGGGGTCATTAATATAATTGTTTTCAGTTTCAGTGACTCTACTCCGTACCAACAACTCCCAGGCCTTGGTGTTAGTTTTAATCTGTGATATTGTTTTAATAAGCTGTCCTCTCAAAAAGGCCTTCGCTGCCTCCCAGACCACCCCCAACTTAGCCGTACCGATATTATCCCGTAAAAACATCTTGAGTGCACCGCTTATAGGATCTGGTTCAGTAAACAGCGAGAGCCAGAAGGGATTAAGTTTCCATAGTGAACGTCTGTACCTACTTGGTAATGAAATGGTCACCCAAAAGGACGAGTGGTCAGATATATGCCTATCTGCATATCCTGATTCCTCTATTAAGTGAAGCATTTTGTCATTCCCAAGGCCCAAATCTATTCTAGATAATCCGTCATATGAGGCTGAATGACAGGAGTATTTTTTATCATTAGGGTGTTTAGACCTCCAGACATCTATCAACCCCAGTTCTTCAAGTATTCTGGCAAAGGGGGTACCACCTTTTACCTGACATGTACTAGCAATAGGTACAGGAAACTTATCCTTATGAAAATTCAAAAAATTATTGTAATCCCCTATTGCCAGTAAGGGTACTTCTGGGTATAGGGCCATAAAACTTGCCAGGTGTCTGATAACCTCTGAGTTATACGGTGGGGGTATATAAATGCTAGCAATAATACATCTTAGGCCTGTAATTGTGCATAAAAGAAAGACATATCTACCAGCCGGGTCAATGCGTTTTCTAATGCAATTAAATTGAACATCCCTCCTGATCAGTATACTTGCTCCTCTTGAGTAAGTGGAGTGGGTTGCATGAAATTGGTTTGTATATAATCGTGGGCTAAAACTGGGAGGGGGGTCTGCAGAGAAATGGGACTCCTGTAAGCAGACCACCCCCGCATTCAGCGACTTGAGATGCCTAAGGACCGCCACCCGCTTTACTGGATTTCCCAGTCCTCTGACATTCCAAGTCACAATGGTCAATTTAGTCATCCCCATCTTGTTTCAGAATCATTGACCAGGCCAGCATAACTCTCATCAGACCTTTTAGGTTATACAACATCATAGCATCTAGGAGGAGGGAGAAACCCTCACTCCCCGTATCATACTTGATTTCTCCTTTCTGAAAACATTTAGGAATCTGTAGACATGAGATCATATTGCAAGGCAGTGAGAAACATTCTAGCAGGTTAGCGTATAAGTACAGCAGGCAGTAAATTTTTGGCTTAATGCATGATGCTCTGTATGGCATAGTTCTAAAGGTCAGCAGTTCGCACAGCCACACTGCTGCAGTGTTAACTTTTCCCACACAACAGGTGTGGGGGGGTAAAAGCCTTGAAAACTCCTAGTTAACCAGTAGGCTAGTTCTCGTAGGGGTTTCACAGCTACGGTAGGCATGTATTTCTTCTTTAGTTGCAGTCAAAAATGTGGAAAAAAAGGGGGCAACGGAAAAAACAGGGGGAGAGGGTGAATCAAACAAACAGTACTCCTCTGCCGCCTGAACATCGGATATGAGTGTAGAGACTGTCCACCGCAATCAGCACACTTAGAGCTTAAAATCTCCTCACAGCCCAGGCATCCATCCCAGCAAAAACAGATCGAGTCTTGTCAGGAAATTGCATATCAAGGTCTTAGCATTTAAGCAGGGGCATCTCTTTGTGGTCTGGCCGCTTTAAGGGCCCTATCTTCACGATCTAGCCATTGAGCCGCTACGTCCGGGCGTTCAAAAAAGCGAGTTTCCCCGAGTGCAACCACACGGAGGCGGGCAGGATATAGCATCGCATATGGCAAGTTAAGGTCCCTTAATCTTCGTTTAACATCCATGAACTTTGCTCGCTGCTTCTGGAGTTCAGCCGAGAAATCCGGAAACAGGGAGATTTTGGAGTTTTCAATATTCAGCTTACCTCCCATGGTTCTGGCTTTAGCAAGAATGGCATCTCTGTCTTTGTAGTTTAAGAGCTTAAACAGAAAAGCACGAGGGTGATTGCCAGGAGGCAGTGGGCGAGATGGCACCCTGTGCGCTCTCTCCACCGCAAAAAGCGGAGAGAAAGCTTCTTTTCCAAATGTAGTGAGGAGCCATTGTTCTATGAAAGTGACCGGGTCTTTACCTTCTATCCTTTCTGGGAATCCTAAGGCGCGGACATTGTTGCGACGCATGCGATTTTCCAAATCATCTAAGCGCGCTGCATGCTGATCTGTAAGATGCCAGTTATACTTTAAATCTCTCTGCATGGGTACTAAATCATCTTCAATTACACTGACCCTGCTCTCTATTGCAGCTGTGCGCTCCCTCAGCTTTTGCATGTCCTGTCTCACAAAGAATATCTCAGCTTTGACACCTTTAACTTCATCAGTCAGGGTTGAGATGGATCTGTTGCAGATAGTTACTGCTGAGAGTATATCTCTGAGAGTGGGTTCAGCATTATCCGGGGGCAGGGCTGGTGGCTGAGTGCTCTGATGAGAATGTGAAACTGTACTCACTGCGGCCCAGTCAGAAGGGGATCCAGTGCCATCCTCCAGTGGAATAGTATTATCCATCTCCAGCTGACTTCCTTCTTCTTCACTAAGGTCAGATGTGGGTGATGGTAGTTCTTTTGATGTTTTATTGCCAAACAGGAGCTTTTGAGCAGCCTCCTTATATTTCTCCTTTTGGGATCTCTGTGGCAAAGCGCCATCTTGGGCTTGAGCTGCGGGCAGGCCGCCACCATCCTTGCCCCGTTTTGGCATGTTCTGCAGCCACAAATCGATCGGGTAGGCGGGTCGGCTGCGGCCCGGATAGTGTGCGGTTCCGATCGGGGGTGTCAGCGGGTTGGATGAGTGATCCAGAGGATAATTGTCAGGATTTTCGGCGGAGCTGAGGAGAAGTGCGTCCTGCTACATGCGCTGCCTGGCCACGCCCCCCGTCTTTATAAATTTAGGCCAATATGTATTCTGCTTGTAAAAAAAAAATCCCAATAAGCATACAATACAAAAAAGGGGATAGTTTTGTAGACTTTTTATTTTTTTAATTGTTTTTACAAGTTATGGCGGCGATCTGCGATTGTTAGCGGGACTGGGACATTGCGACAGACAAATCTGCCACTGAGTGACACTTTTTGGGGACAAGTGACACCAATACAGTGATCTCTGCTATAAAAATGCACTGATTACTGTATAAAATACACTGGCAGGGAAGGGGTTAACACCAGGGGTGATCAAAGGGTTAAATGTTCCCTAGGGAGGTGCTTAATAACTGTGTGGGGCAGTGTCCCACTGAAGGAAAAGAGAGATCCGTGATTCACCGCCAGACCCGATGAGTGGCTCCTGCTGTGTCCAATCACAGCCGGAGCGGCGTGCCGGCCCCCTAAACCGTGTGCACGAAATCACGTACAGGTGCGTGATTTTGTGCACCCGGGCTGCCCTGCCGCAGTAAATGTCGTGGGGCGGTCCGGAAGCAGTTAAGGAATACATCTTTGAGCTAATCGGCTTAAAGTGATCTTGAATATTTTGTTAAAATTTTTAATAGTTTTTTTTTTGTGTTCTACACATAAATGGAATGTGCGTCTGTAGAATATGTATGTGTTGTATTTACATAGCTGTGTTAGGACCTAGGGGTGAGAACAGCAAGTAGGAAGTTATGAAGTAAAACTAGAAGAAATAGATTTTACATGTGGCTCTCTACTGACTGGAATAAATAAGCTCTTCACAAGCTTCATCTCACTATTCATCATTACTTCTACAAAATCTACATGGTGACAAAAGTGGAATCGCTGAAACATCATGGCTCAGAATCTATGTGGCATACAACCCCTAATGTTTGATAATGACATTGCTAACAACTGGCTAAAATTCAGTTGTGAAAGTGTGGACCTAATTGCAAATAAGAGACAAATATTCACTACCCTCTCAACAGCATGTGTTGAAAATTAACACAGGTGCCAAATGCAATGTCATGTCCTTATCCACATTGCACAACATTGACATTGGCGGTCAAACAATTCAGACACTGGGCACTTCTACCTTGGTTCTATCAGGGGACAAGCTACTATTCCACATTGTGGATAGAAATGTTAAGAGCCTGCTAGGCTTACCAGACAGTATGCGCATAAATCGAATACAACTCAGTCCAGAAGTACATGCAGTACAACAACAGGCTCCAGAGATGACCGCCTATGAGGACTTATTTTGAACTGACACTGTCGGTAAGCTTCCAGTCATGTATCACATGCGCTTAGATGAAACGGTACAGCCTACCGTGTGTGCCCCTCGAAAGATCCCACTGGTTATAAAAGACAAAGTCTTGCAAGAGTTGGAAAGGATGACTAGACTGGGCATCATTGCACTAGTGCAACAGGCTATACCCTGGGTGTTTGCCATGGCAGCAGTAGTCAAGGAAGATGGCACTGTCTACATATGCATTGATCCTGTGCACCTCAATAAGACTCTCACGAGGCCTTATAACCCAATAAAAACTGTAGAGCAAGTGATCGCTGACATGCCACAGGCAAGGGTCTTCAGCATTCTTGATGAAAAATGTGGATTCTGGCAAACCCTCCTGGATGAGGAATCATCATTACTCACAACATTTATGACCCCATATGAGAGATACAAATGCTTACGGATGACCTAGGGAATTTCAACTGGAAGCAAAGTCTTTCAGAGATGTATGGAACAGCTCTTTGCTGGACAGCCATGTGAAATAGTCGTGGATGATATCTTGATTTGGGGATCCTCTGTTGAAGAACATGACAACTTAAATGCATACTAGACCGTGTCAGAGCCATCAATTTGCAGCTTAACCTTACCAAATGTTGCTTCAGGGTCTCAGAGGTGTCATATGTTAGACACCTTCTCACAGATAAAGGTGTCAAGCCTGACCCAGAAAAAAACAAAGCCATCCATCAAATGCCTGCTTCACAAGACAAACATGGATTGCAAATGTTTCTTGGTATGACCAATTACCTCTCGAAGTTCGTTCATCACTACAGTGAGATAACTCTCCACTCCATCAGCTTCTGCGCCAAGATGCTGACTGGTGTTGGACTGAAAAACATGCTGTTGCTGTGGATACATTGAAAGCACAATTAACTAGTCCACCTGTCCTACACTATTTTGATGTGCATATGCCGGTGGTATTATCTGCTGCTGCTTCCCAGTATGGTCTTGGCACAGTCTGTCTTCAAGAGGGGAGGCCTGTAGCTTTTGCATCAAGAGCCCTCGCTGAGACTGAAGAACGCTATGCACAAATTGAGAAGGAATTATTGGGACTAGTATTTGCCTGTGTAAAATTCCATGATTATATCTATGGCCGCCCTGTGACTGTGGAGAGGGGTCATCAGCCACTCATAACCATACTGAGAAAACCCCTACACACAGCAAGCACGCACGCATCCAGCAAATAATGTTAAAGCTTCAACGCTACCACCTGAATGTAATCTATAAACAAGGCCGTGAACTGTTTGTTGCGGATGCTCTTTCAAGTGCACACCTCCCCACTTCTGATAACTCTGGAGCTATTGAGGATTATGATGTGTTGGCTCTGGATGGGGTGTTGTCATCAAGAAGGATTCAGGAAGTAAAGCAAGAAACGCAGGCAGATATCACCTGTCATGGACTTCATTCTCAATGGGTGGCCTGGCTCCTTTCAGAAAATCCCACATGATATCTAACCATTCTGCTCTATGAGGGATGAATTGACAGTGGATGATGGATTCATCCTGTTTGGTCAGAGATATGTAATCCCTCACTCTCTCCAGAAATACTACTTGACCCAGCTCCAGAAAGGTCATCCTGGCATTCATTCCACTAAACGAAAGGGCATGTTTTGGCAAACTATATACACTGACATTGAAGTTTTCAGATGTGCCCCATGCAATGCTTTACAACAGCACCAGATGAGAGAACATTTAACTCTTCACCAAATACCTGACAGACCATGGTCTATAACAGCAGCTGACATATTTGAGTGGTCAAACAAGGATTTCCTGGTCTATGTAGATTCGTACTCTGGCTGGTGGGAATTTGATGTCCTCCCAAACACTTCCAGTAACACAGTGATCAGGACAATAAAGAGGATATTCTCCACACATGGAATTCCCTATCAATCGATGACTGACAATTCAACATAATTTTAAATTAGAGAATTCAAGAACATTGCTCACCAATGGGATTTTCAGCATGGCACTAGAAGTCCCAATTACCCCAGATCCAATGGTCTTGCAGAGCGTAGTGTAAGATCGGCCAAGTATCTCCTAGAGAAATGTGCACGTGATGGTTCTGACATCTATGCAGCCCTACTCAACCTCCGCAGCACACCTAGGGACAGCATGCCTTCTGCACAACGTTTACTATCACGACGAACCAGGACTCTGATTCCCATGGTCCCCTCTCAGCTCCTGCCAAGAGTTGAGACTGATGTTCAGGCTACTTTATTTACACTCAGGCAAAAAGGAAAGATAAGCCAAGACAAATTGGCCAGACACCTTTCCCTTCTGGAGCCTGGGCAGGTGGTAAGGATGGAGACAACCCATGGGTTTGACAAACTGGCCACTGTTCATGGAAAGGCCTGCCAACCAAACAGCTATGCTGTCCATTCTGATGGTAGGACCTATGTAAGGAACCGCCGTCACCTCCTACAGGTACCTGAATCATACTGTACTGCCGCTGTCCATGTGCCTATGATCCCTTTAGGACCCCAAGCACAGCCGTCTGCTGATGTGCCAATTGACACTTCCACCAACGAATGTAACACACAACAACAACAAAATTATGACAACAACAGGCAAGATGTTTCAGACTCGCAAGCCCCACACCCTGATTTTTACTCAGCATCTTTTTCGTTTTTATTGTAGTTTGTTATTGTTCCTTGCTGAGCTGCACTCCTCGTTGATTCTATATTACACTTCATTTATATATGCATATACTTTCTTTAACCACTTCAGCCCCGGAAGATTTGGCTGCTCAATGACCAGGCCATTTTTTGCGATACGGCACTGGGTCACTTTTTTTTTTAAATTCTTTTTATTAATTTTCAACTCAAACAGATATACATAGCCCAGAAGGTAACATGCCTTGCCGGAGTCGGCCACGCAGACCCTAAAAAAAAAAAAAAAACAGAACTAAACATAGTTCACACTAACTCCCACCCTTCCCTTCCCCCACCCACCATCCCGACCAGTCGCCATACAAAAAAATTCACAGTAATAATAGTGTGCATCTTATGAATAAAACATATCCTTATGTTATATCCCTCTGATTTCTAATATCTTATGGAACCACCTCCTCCACCAACCCAATTAAGCAGACTCTAGGTGTCATTGGAACTGGGGTGCTGAGTAACTCCGCCAGACATTCTGTAATACCTGACCAGAATATTTGAATTTGCGTGCAACTCCAGAAGATATGCTCTGTGTCAGCTGGGGTGTGAGAGCATCTCCAACACTGGCTGCTAGCTGTTGAATATATTTGTGACAACCTGGCGGGCGTAAAATATACGCGGTGAAGGAACTTGAAATGGATTAGACGGTCTCTTGCTGAGACTAGATATTTAAAGGGATGGTCCCACATATCGTCCCAGTCCTCTTCCTGAATGTCAGTAATTTCTTTCTCGCACCTTTCTCTACATTTGATGATCCCCAAAGGCGTTTTTTTAAAGAGAGATTTGTACACTGATGACAGAAGCTCGACCAAGTCCTCTTCTGTTAAGAGGTTTTCTAGTGCTGATGGCATATATTCAATCATCTGGCCATTAAACTGCTCCTGAAAAGCGTGGTGCAACTGTAAATAGCGGAAGAAATAGGAGTTAGGCAGATTATGTCTGGCCTTTATCTGATCAAATGTACAAAGCTCCCCCTCTCTAGTAATGTAATTCAATACCTTAACACCCTTGCATGCCCATATCATGGGGTCAGGAAGGGAGAAAAAATGTGGGAATTTCGGGTTCATCCATATTGGGGCCGAAGGAGTAACTCCCATATAGCTAGGGGACATCAAGGTGGTAGTAGTTTCCCATGCCTTAATCGTTGCCTTCATCGAGTCCGTCAGGGGCAAACAAGATTTCGGACCCCTATATAGGGCCATCTTTAAACTTTCAAATGACCCCAGATGTGCTGCTTCTACAACAGTAGCGGAATCACCATCATCCGCTGTCAGCCATCTTCTGGCGAACACCATCTGTCCAGCCAGATAGTATTTCTGCCAGTCAATTAATTCTAGTCCCCCCTGACCCCATGGCTCTAGTAATATTTTGATGCTTATGCGCGGCGACTGTGGTGACCATAAGAAGGACCCTATTATGCTATTTAGTGATTTAAAAAAGGTCTTCGAAATCCACAAGGGGGAATGACGTAGGAAATACAAAATTACCGAGAGGAATTTCATTTTAATGAGGCTAACTCATTAGGGGTAGATTCTTCCAAACTGTTGTCTTTTGCTTAAGTCTAGGTACTAATGGCAGGAGATTTAGGGACATATAGTCCTGGATATTGGCTGTTATTTTAACCCCAAGATAAGTTTTTGAGGAGACCCATTGAAGCGGTAATGTATCTTCTGTTTGTTTCTTAGCTTCCGTGCCTAGTGGTAGAATTGATGACTTGCTCCAGTTCGCTCTCAGACCCGAAAAAGTGGCAAATTTGTCCAAAATCGATAGGGCAGCCCTGAGAGACGGTCCTGGATCCCTGAGAAACAAGAGCATGTAATCAGCATATAATGCAATGCATTCTTTTATGGTCCCCACCTGAATTACTCCCACATCCCCAGACTGCCTAAGTGCCCTGGCCATAGGTTCCATCATTAAGGCGAAGAGAAAAGGGGAAAGCAGACACCCCTGTCTGGTGCCTCTTCCTATTGGGAAAAACTCAGAAACCATGGTACCAAGCCTAAGCGCGTCCTTGGTGCACCATAAAGCAGTGTGACCCAACAATGGAAACCAGGACCGAACCCCATCGCCCTCAACACTGTGTGTATATATTGCCAGTCTACAGAGTCAAAGGCTTTTTCAATGTCTATGGAGACAATAATTTTGGTCTGAGAGCAAACAAAACTCTGTATTATCCATCTGTAAATGTGTGAACAATCTCCTTAAGTTTGTATCTGTTGACATGCCAGGCATAAAACCTGTTTGGTCAATATCCACCAGGGTCCAAATAACTCTGGTCAAACTTGTAGCCAGCACTTTAGCTAGGATCTTAAGATCCACGTTAAGCAATGCTATAGGACGATATGAGGAGCATACCTGAGGGTCCTTTCCAGGCTTCAAAAGAAGCACCATATATGCTTCCATCATTGAGGGCGGCAAGGTGCCATGTTCCCAACAGTGTGCATACAGTACATTTAATCTGTGGGTCAATTGTGACATATAGTGCTTATAAAAATTGGCAGGGAAGCCGTCTGGACCCGCCAGAGCTTTCGGGGGGGGGGGGGGGGCAAGTATGGCTGCCTCAATTTCTAACACAGAGATACTTTCATCTAGCTGAGCAACATCTGTGTCTACCAGTTTCGGCATTGAAAGACTCCGTAGTAGCTCTTCCAACTCTGCCAAATCATAGGGCGGTATAGGTGAGTATAGGGATTTGTAGAAGTTTACAAATTCACCCAGAATTCCCACTGGATCTGAGACTAGGGTCCCTATACTATTTTTAATTACTGGGATGTTAACAGGTATCCTTTGGTCAGCTGCCAGATTGGCCAACAGTTTGCCATTTTGTGTTTACATTGGTTGCCCAGAACGTATCCATTGCAGCTTGAATCTGCGTATTAACCTGTTCTTCTTGTAACCAACCCGGGGCCAATCTCCAACCCCCCTTCCATCCCCGGAGGGGAAGGTCAGGGTAACCAACATTGGGTTATGATCAGATGTCCCACCAGCCTGGTACTCTGATTCATGAAGATTATTCAGAATGAATGCATTCCCAAGCGCTAAATCTATTCTGGCTGAAGATTTGTGTGTGGAAGACAGGTGGGAATATGACATGGCTTCCGGATGCTTGCACCTCCACAACTCAGTTAATTGCGCTACAGATGCCCATGAGCACAGATCTACCGAAGCTGGCCTATTTGCATTAGACGAATCCAATAATGAATCCAAGATGGCATTAAAGTCACCCATGATTAACATAGGTAAATTCCTGTGTGCCAGAGTCACCAATAGATCATATAACAATTTTACCTGAAAAGGTGGGGGTAAGTAAACGTTCACCAATAATATTTTTTTAAATGCCACTTCTAATATAAGAGCCACATATCGTCCTCCCGGATCAGTGATCACCTGATGAATTGTACATGCAATTACCTTACTAATCAATATAGAGTTTCCTCTAGCATAGGTGGAGTAGGAGGAGTGAAATGACCTCCTTACCCAGGGTCTGCGCAAAGAGAGGATCCTATTCCCTTCCAGGTGGGTTTCTTGAAGGAGAACGATATGTGGCTTTACTTGTCTAAGATATTGGAATACTGCGGCCCTCTTAAATTTATTGTTTAACCCTCGAACATTCCAGGACACTATTTTTATCCTTCTATCCATTATTTCTGGGTAATAAATCTATCATTCGGATCATCTCTGATGATATTATATATACCTGAGGATATGAACACTATAAGTACAATAGAAGCACAATATTCACAGTATGCATGACTTTGGTCAATGCCTCCCCCCCCTGCTGTTATACCAGAAACTGAAAAACTAACAAAAAAAAAACTAAAACATGTCCAGTATGCAGATTCAGCCCTGTAACAAAAAAAAAACAAAAGAGTTCGACCAAAAGTGTCCATAGTTCAGCATAAAAAGATGAAAAATTGGTCCGTGTCTTCCACTTGAGTCTCCTTGCTTAGTCCTTATGTATAATATAACAGCCGAGTGATCTTGTCACCAGTTGTTGCTCTACAATGACAGTGGCATGTGATTATAGTACTGGGTTCAGCCCTCAGTAAGGGACTTCCTTTGTGAACTGCAGATAGTCCATGCAGACAGAACAATCTTGTGTACTGGAGACGACTCAACAAGAAGCGCACTTATGCGATTCAGAGCATCAACAGCTTTGTAGAAAACTTTACTCAACAGCGAGCAAAATAACAATCTGACATTATACTGATAGATCAGAAAAAGAGAGCAACATAAATCCGGGAACCAGAGGGCAAAACAGAAAACAAAAACAAAAGACGAAAGGACAGGGGTGCCCCCTCCCCAGTAAAGCATCAGTGCTTTTACAGGTTTTGATCCAGCCAATCGCTAGCATCTTCTGGGGATTCAAAAAATGTTACAGTACCTTTATGTTGCACTCGTAGACGACTGGGGTAGAGCATGCTGTATTTCAGCTCCCTCTCTCTTAACCTCTTCTTCACTTCAGTAAAGGAACGACGTCTTCTCTGCGTTTCTGCTGAGAAGTCTGGGAACAGCATGATGCGGGCGTTTTCAAATTTTAACTCTTTGTGCTTCCTGGCCTCTGCCAGAAGCATATCTCGGTCCCTATAATTACGGAACCGGACCAGGAATGGTCGCGGTGGGGCGCCTGAGGGTCTAGCTCCTGTTGGAACCCTGTACGCTCTTTCAGCGACATACATGGGAGGGAGATCACCAAAATACAACAGCGAATTAAAAAACTGCTCTGCAAATGTGGTTGTGCTGGTCCCCTCTGCTCCCTCCGGCAACCCCACCACCCGCACATTATTTCTTCGCTGGCGGTCCTCGGCGTCATCCGCTCTGCGTTGTAGTGCGCCCACCATCTCCTTTAATTCCACCAGTTGTGAACCTTGCAAATGAGAGGCGTCCTCCACCTCCGAGATGCGATCCTCCGCAGTGGTCAATCTGCCTCTAATCTTGTCTAGATCGTGGCGGATGAGGTTACATTAGGATGCCAGAAGATCTATGCGCCCCATAAGTTCTGATTTGGACACCACTATGGTTTCTAAGATTGGCCCTGTTATGGCCTCCGTATCCGCCTCAATCTCCTGTGATCTCTGTTATGAGGCTACACTCTGCTGTGCCATCTTTACCTTTGTTGTTTTGGCGCACTGCGATGTAGACACAGGATTCGGGACGGAGGAAGAGTGGGCGGGGCTAGTCGCCATGCCTCCCTGCGAGTGGAGATTTCTCTGATCTGTCAGCGGCTGTAATTGCTGATTCTTCTGCCTCTTTGCTGCCAACGATGGCATAATACACAGCCCAGTTACTTCCGCTGACTTAGTATAGTGGTCAATGATAGCCAAAGCCGATCAATTTGCTGTTAGCAGGATAGATTGCCGGAGGATATCAGGTGCTCTGGAAAAACATGTCCTGCCACGATCACATCCAGCCACGCCCCCCCTGCACTGGGTCACTTTAACTGACAATTGCGCAGTCGTGTGACGCTGTACCCAAACAAATTTTTTTCCCCACAAATAGAGCTTTCTTTTGGTGGTATTTGATGACCTCTGCAGTTTTACTTTTTGCTATAATAAATATCCCAAATTTAAAAAAAAAAAATTCCCCTCAGATTAGGCCGATATGTATTCTTCTACATATTTTTGGTAAAAAAAAATTGCAATAAGCGTATATTGATTGGTTTGCACAAAAGTTATAGCGTCTACAAAATAGGAGATAGATTTATGGCATTTTTATTATTATTTTTTTTTTTTTACTAGTAATGCCGGTGATCTGCGATTTTTTATCGGGACTGCGATATTGTCATTGCCAAATATACAGCGATCAGTGCTATAAAATGCACGGACTACTGTATAAATGTCACTGGCAGGGAAGGGGTTAACACTAGGGGGCGATCAAGGGGTTAACTGTGTTCCCTAGGTGTGTTCTAACTGTAGGGGGGATGGGACTGACTAGGGGAGGAGAAAGATCGGTGTTCATACTTAGTATGAACAGATGATCTCTCTCCTCTCCCCTGAGAGAACCAGGATTTGTGTGTTTATGAGCGATCACGGGTGCCTGGCAGTCATCGTGCCCACCGGGCACTCGCATCGGCTCAAGGCACATGCTGCGGGCGTGCCTCCAGTGGCGCATGCGCACCTCCTACAGCGTCTTAAAGGGGTGACGTACAGTTATGGCGGTTCGCCCAGGGGAGCCAGCCTGCCGCAGTACAACTGCGGTGCCTTGTCCGGAAGTGGTTAAATGGGGGAAAGATGTAGAATATGTATGTGTTGTATTTACATAGCTGTGTGAGGACCTGGGGGTGGGAACAGGAAGTAAGTTATGAAGTGAAACTAGAAGAAATAGGTTCTACATGTGGCTCTTTGCTGACTGGAATAAACAAGCTCTTTACAAGATTCTGACTATTTATCGTTGCTTCTACAAAATCGACAGCATCCTAATAAGGCTATGAGGTTGTAAAAAAAAAATTGAAACTGGAAGGGATTCACACAAGTGAACTTTACCCTAGGTTCTCTTATGCTTCTAAAGCAATGCTACATGCACACATACAGTAGATAAGAGTACAGCCTCTGCTTGACAGAACATTTTTATATCATAAGCCTTTCTTTCCTATTATTTTACTTGTGGGTGCTTTACATTTTGATTTATTTTGCATTGGACTAGTGGAGCATGATTCAAATAGTTTCCAATCCTCATCAAAATGCTTGAAACATTGTAAAACACACAAGAATAAATTCCAATAAATATCAGCTTTGGAGAAAAGCCTAGATTACTCAAAGAAAAACATCACAAAGCAGAGGTTGTGCTTTCATATTGTAATAATGTGCATGCAGCAGTATACAGAGTAATGGAGTTTTGTGTATGTACATTAACCTTTTGTCTTTTTATATACTGTAGATGTGAGAGGCAAGTGCAGCATTAGTAGCAGAAAAGGGTTGAACGCATCACAGGAATCAGCGATACAAAGAAAAATATACTGTGTTGCTAAAAAGGTACACATATTTATATGCATCATTTTATTATTATGGCACTCTGTTATTTATGGAATGCAAAAAAAATGTTTTACAAATAGTAATAAATAGGTAAACTAATGGTAAATTTCACTTTTGCTTATAATTAAGTCTTTTTTCCACAGTATGCAGGAAAATATGGTCAAACTGCTTTTTTATCCAAAAGTGGCAAACATTTGAACCTTATAGAGCATATTGTTCAAGTTTTATACAATGGTGCGGCAAGAACTTGTAATGAAAAAGTTAGAATTTAAAAATGACTAGATTTCAAATCTGACGTCGTAGACACCGCATATTCAGAAGATGGTGGCTATAATACAAACTTTCCATTTACAATTTACCGTATTTATCTGCGTATAACACGCACAGGTGTATAACACGCACATTCATTTTAAGAGGGAAGTTTTAGGAAAAAACCTAAATTTTAAATAAGGAATTTTGAAGCAAAATAAGGGTCAGTGCCCACCTGCAGCCTCGCAAGCGCCATCAATGCAGCCTCATTAGTCCACATTAATGCAGCCTCACCATTGCCATTAATGCAGCAGCCTCGCCATTGCCATCTATTGACTTCCTATTACAGAGGCCGCCAAGTAAACAGGAGATTCTCACTGTATGTAATCTGACCCCCCCCCCGCTGCCTCCGAGGCAGCTGAAATTGAAGTATTGGCGTATAACACGCACACGGTATTTGCACCCGATTTTCATGGTGAAAAAGTGAGTGTTATACGCCAATAAATACAGTACTTCTTACGCCTAGTACACACGGGCCGAATGTTGGGAGACATCGGCCAGTTCAATAAAAAACGTCCAACATTCAGCCAGAGTGTATGTCAGCTGGTCCGACAGAAGCTTCTGTTGGACAAGCATGCTGGAAAACCAGCAGACAACTGGCTCCCGATCAACACTCTTAGTCAATGGCTGAGAGCGCTGACCAGAGTGTTATGGCGGGGGGCTATCCCCCTGTCAGAACACAACAGCTCAGCGGGTGAGATCCCAAAGCTGTCAGTTTTGTTTTTGTTCAACTCAAAAACAGTTAGTGTGCAGTGTGCACCAGGCTTTAAGCCAGCCAAAGATGGTGTGATTTTTTTCCCTGAAACTGAGGAGCATTCTTCCAGCGGGGGGGGGGGGGGGGGGTGGTGGTGGGGGGGGACGGACGGACACTGGGAGCCGTCCCTGCCGGGAGAACATACACTGTTTATTGCTAGCGGCTATAGCTAGTAGATTAACAGTTCAATAAAAAATGTTAGGAATTACATGCAGCAGCTACTCACATTATCATATAAAAGTCACATACAATCATAAAAAACAGCACTTTTATCAATAGTGCAATATGTTACAAAATGTGATAGCCAAAATGTTTACTATAAAATGTCCATCAAAATGTCCCCACAACCAAGAAGATAGGCGACAAAGGGGGTTATTTACGAAAGGCAAATCCACTTTGAACTACAAGTGCACTGCAAGTGCACCTGAAAGTACACTTGGAAGTACAGTCGCTGTAGATGCGAGAGGGACATGCAAGGGGAATAAAAAACTGCATTTTAGTTTTCACATGATTGGATGATAAAATCAGCAGAGCTTCCCCTCATTTCAGATCTACCCCTCAGGTTTACAGCGACTGCACTTCCAAGTGCACTTTTAGTGCAGTTGCAGAGCACTTGTAGTGCAAAGTGGATTTGCCTTTCGTAAATAACCCCCAAAGTGTCAATACTCGTCTCAATAATCAAAATGATGATCACCATGTGTAACTCCACCCATCAAAACTGTTCTCTGTACTTCTGATCCCCAAATCATAGAAAAGTTAGTATGCGCATGTGTCATCCATCCATACACTTTAAAACTCTTCTGGTCCACCACAACTTTTATATAACAAAAAAATTCCGCGCTAGAAGCATATAAAGATGAGCAGCAGTAAACAGTGCGACAACACCAATCAGAACAAAGAAAATTATAAACTGCGCTAAACAAAAATCTTATGTTTGAAGTGAAGTGGTAGTATAACCTAACACCAGCAAATATTTAAGAAATAATATAAAGTCCAAATCTTCAAAATGGTAGGATGTTCAGTTTGAATGTAAATAATAATCCAAATGAGCTGTGATTGCTCTTACCAGAAATTTCAGTGATATGAGCGGATGGCAAAAAACCCTGCCAGGGCCTTTGGAATAATAGACCAGTCAGCACCGTCCGTTTTCAAATTAAAAACCCCTCAATGGATGCAGGAGAAAAAACAAACAGAAGGAAACTGGCCATAGTGTAGTATATTAAATGTTAGGCGTGGACAGACAGACATACCAAACACCCTGGTGTGCACATAACAACAACCAAAAAGGAGGGGAGGGAAGTGAAAAAAACCCCACCACCGTGGCTGTAGATTGTGCTTACCGACCCGCAAGGGACACTTTGATTCATCCACATTAGCCCGAAGTCCACATCATCAGTACACAACCCAGAATATAAATGATAAGCTTTCCATGGTGAAGTACGTTTAAAATCGAATTTAATAAGTAAAGTAATGCACTTACAGGATAAAAACACTTGTATCGCATAGAATATAAGTCGCCGGCCGGCATACAAACATGGAAGCGAAGCTCGTCCTACTTCCTGGTCTCGTGGTAGCGTCGCTGCGTGCGTACCCAGACGCGTTTCGTCATCAAAAGGACGTTCTCAATGGGGACGAGCAGCGCAGTGAGCCACCACCAATATATAGGCATCCAAGCCTCGTTCTGAGTTGCAAGCACGAGGACGCCATCTTAGATATGGGCAAAAAAACCTTAATTTTCCCTGAAGTGTGTGCATAGTTGAAATTTACATAATGTCAACAGGAACAGACTAAACCGCCATAATGGATGTGGGCAATTGCCCTAACTATAACGGGACGAGCGAGCAGCGCGCCCTAAATTAAGACGCACAAAAAACAACATACCCGGAAACACATACAGCAATTCAGCCAAAAAATGAAAACTTATTATCAAAGGATAACAAAAATAAAAATGATGAATACCTGAATATAAGACGTAACCGAATCCAGTCTTAACTGATAAATTATAA
The DNA here is from genome assembly GCA_037952925.1 of Lithobates clamitans. NCBI lineage: Eukaryota > Metazoa > Chordata > Amphibia > Anura > Ranidae > Lithobates > Lithobates clamitans. Next base: position 4,934,842 of record JBBGZY010000787.1, on the reverse strand, counting down.
CCCAAAAAAATATATATATGATAATAGTAAGTCTCATAAGGAGATTAAATAAATACTATTAAAGGTGTATTCCCACCTCCTAGCAGGTGTAGGTAAATATGAAAAAAGTGAAATAAAATAAAAATTTAAAAATAAAATTAAAAATAAAAATAGGTGAGATGAAATCCAACCTCTAGTAAATAATCTATGGGGAGCAAAAAAAAGGGGGAAGGGTGGGGAAAAAAGAATTTATATTGCCCACCATAATATGTATATGTGCACATTTGGTTGCTATAAGTGACCACAGAAAGTGAAAAAGCATCCCTAACAAAAAGATAATATATTAAAATATGAAAAATGTAAATGAATAGTAATTTTATTACTTATCTAAAAATACAAAAGTCCATCATTGTATCAAAAATTATGAACATGGTGTCCTCTAGCAAGCATCTCAGAACGAGTACACATCTCATATAAAGACGCATTCGAAAGTTGAAACATAAAATAAAACTAAAACCAAGTTAGGAATTATCTATAAAAGCGTTAACATCCATATCGATGTTCAACCCATAAGGGGCATATGTCCTTAACCTATGGATCCAGCTCATCTCCAGCTGGGATATGCCCCTAATTAGTGCACTGCCCCTCCAATGGGGTCTAAACCTATCTATCCCCATAAAAAGGGTTTTTGAGGGGTCCCTATCATGTACCAGTAAGTAGTGTTTGGACACTGAATGATTCCTAAACCCAGTAATTATATTAGTGATGTGTTTGTTAAGTCGCACCTGGAGAGGTCGCTTAGTCCTGCCCACATATTGAAGTCCACATGGGCACTGCAACAAATAAACGACTCTCTCCGTGGTGCAAGTAATGAACGGTTTGATGTTATGCGTTTCTTGTGTGCTAGTAGAGGTAAAAAAGGTAGTCCGTCTATGGGAGCATGCATTTAAAGTACAAACCCTGCATTTCCTACATTGGTAGAAACCAGTCAGTTGATCAAAGAGGGTTGGTTTAGTAGTTGGAGGATTTAAAATGTTGGGGGCCAACTGATTGCGTACGGAGGGCACTCCCGAATCAATATGAAGCTTGGAAGACTCATGGTAGGGGTTACTCTGATTACCCACAAGTAGGACCTGAGTTCCCGATGACGGAAACACAATTTTTTTCTTCCCTTTGCAGGACAGAGAGGGCCCTGACAGGAACCCTAATCAAAGTGGAGATAACACGCCAACTTTGCCATATCCAACTCCCAATGGACAGATGCCCCCTACGGGTGCTTCTGCTCCTATGGATTCCAACTGTTGGGGTTTTCAAAAACCAAATCAAGGTATCAAAAGGTTGGGAGAAAGAGGAGAGGAGTCAGAGGGGGGAGGCGGATACGAGCCACACAAAAAGCCCAGAATGTAGCTGGCACAGGGATTTTAAACCTTAGTTCTAAAATATTAACTAATTCTGAAAAAGCTATATTGGACAAGGGGCTTAAATTTGTCCCCCCCACTAAACTTAATAAATTCCAAACTTTTATGGATATTCACAAATTTGTCAGGAAACTAAGCATTAAAAGATATATGGCCAATCATTCCATCAGCGGTGTTGAGGTCAATGATATGGGGATTACCCACTCAGGGTTGAGAAATGCCTCCTTGTTTAATCCTTCAGGCACACTGGCACCGGCTTTGCGGGTTTTCAGAGATGGTATTCTTAGAGATTTGGAAGTATTGGAAGTTAAGAAGGCCAGACTTAATAAAACCCTACAGGAGGGTTTGAATTCTCTGTGTAATAACAGAGATTTGGTCATTAGACCAGCAGATAAGGGGGGGGGGGGGATTGTCGTCTTAGACCGACAGGATTATATGAAAGAAATGCACAGGATCCTGGATGATACCACCACGTATACACCTCTCCCCTCTGACCCCAAAGCAAAGTATTTGAAAACATTGAAATCATTGATAAAGAGAGGCAGACAGATAGGGGTCCTGACGGAGAAGGAGGGCCTATATTTAATACCCACGGCCCCACGTACCCCCACCATCTACTACTTACCTAAATTACATAAGGACCCTATCTGCCCCCCGGGACGTCCTATCGTCAGTGGTATTGACTCCCTGACGTCCCGGGTGGGCAGATATATTGATTTTTTCTTACAGCCTCTAGTACAGAGGTTGCCCTCATACGTTAAGGATTCCAAACACATTATTCAGTTACTCAATGGGGTCCAATACTGTGCAGGAATGTGGCTAGTCACTGCTGACGTGACATCCCTGTATACTAACATCTCACATGTATTGGGTTTTCAGGCTGTTGAACATTATTTGATTAGGGATTCTAATCTTGCTCAGGTTCAAATATCATTTTTGATGGATTTATTAACAATTACTTTTGGTTTAGTAACAACTTCTATAGACAGGATGTGGGGGTGGCTATGGGGGCTAAATACGCCCCTAGCCTCGCCAACCTCTTTATGGGGAAATGGGAGGAGTATGTCATCTATGCCCAGGACAATTCCCAGTTGGTCTTATGGGCTAGATATATAGATGACATCCTCCTCCTATGGGATGGCGAGCTCCCGGCTTTGCAAAATTTTTATCTGCCCTTAATACTAATTCTATTGGGATTAAACTGAACTATGAGATAAGCCAGACCACTATCAATTTTTTGGATCTTAGAATTTCTGTGGATGGTGATAAGTTGATCATGTCCACTTTTTTCAAAGAAACCGATAGAAATTCGTTCATACCAGTTGATAGTTGCCATTATCGCCCATGGCTGGAGTCGATCCCAAAAAGCCAATACCTTCGGATTAAAAGGAATTGCTCCAGCCATGTGGATTTTTTTGCACAGGCTAAGGTCCTTACTGAGAGGTTTTTGGAGAAGTGTTACTCTAAGGATTCCCTTGATAGAACCCTTGAAAACGTACAACTTGTTAATAGAAATGACCTGCTTGCTGAGAAGAGCTCTGATGGTAGGGGTAATTTTGGTTTAGGCGTCCCTTTTGTTACGTCCTTTTCCTTACAACACAACAGCATAAAAAATCTAATCTATAAGCATTGGCATGTAATTAAGAGTGACACAACTCTTAATGACATCCTGCCAGATAGGCCTCGTGTCGTTTTCAGGGGAGTGCCCTCCGTACGCAATCAGTTGGCCCCCAACATTTTAAATCCTCCAACTACTAAACCAACCCTCTTTGATCAACTGACTGGTTTCTACCAATGTAGGAAATGCAGGGTTTGTACTTTAAATGCATGCTCCCATAGACGGACTACCTTTTTTACCTCACTAGCACACAAGAAATGCATAACATCAAACCGTTCATTACTTGCACCACGGAGAGAGTCGTTTATTTGTTGCAGTGCCCATGTGGCCTTCAATATGTGGGCAGGACTAAGCGACCTCTCCAGGTGCGACTTAACGAACACATCACTAATATAATTACTGGGTTTAGGAATCATTCAGTGTCCAAACACTACTTACTGGTACATGATAGGGACCCCTCAAAAACCCTTTTTATGGGGATAGATAGGTTTAGACCCCATTGGAGGGGCAGTGCACTAATTAGGGGCATATCCCAGCTGGAGATGAGCTGGATCCATAGGTTAAGGACATATGCCCCTTATGGGTTGAACATCGATATGGATGTTAACGCTTTTATAGATAATTCCTAACTTGGTTTTAGTTTTATTTTATGTTTCAACTTTCGAATGCGTCTTTATATGAGATGTGTACTCGTTCTGAGATGCTTGCTAGAGGACACCATGTTCATAATTTTTGATACAATGATGGACTTTTGTACTTTTAGATAAGTAATGAAATTACTATTCATTTACATTTTTCATATTTTAATATATTATCTTTTTGTTAGGGATGCTTTTTCACTTTCTGTGGTCACTTATAGCAACCAAATGTGCACATATACATATTATGGTGGGCAATATAAATTCTTTTTTCCCCACCCTTCCCCCTTTTTTTTGCTCCCCATAGATTATTTACTAGAGGTTGGATTTCATCTCACCTATTTTTATTTTTAATTTTATTTTTAAATTTTTATTTTATTTCACTTTTTTCCTATTTACCTACACCTGCTAGGAGGTGGGAATACACCTTTAATAGTATTTATTTAATCTTCTTATGAGACTTACTATTATCATATATATATTTTTTTGGGTTATAATTTATCAGGTAAGACTGGATTCGGTTACGTCTTATATTCAGGTATTCATCATTTTTATTTTTGTTATCCTTTGATAATAATTTTTCATTTTTTGGCTGAATTGCTGTATGTGTTTCCGGGTACGTTGTTTTTTGTGCGTCTTAATTTAGGGCGCGCTGCTCGCTCGTCCCGTTATAGTTAGGGCAATTGCCCACATCCATTATGGCGGTTTAGTCTGTTCCTGTTGACATTATGTAAATTTCAACTATGCACACACTTCAGGGAAAATTAAGGTTTTTTTGCCCATATCTAAGATGGCGTCCTCGTGCTTGCAACTCAGAACGAGGCTTGGATGCCTATATATTGGTGGTGGCTCACTGCGCTGCTCGTCCCCATTGACAACGTCCTTTTGATGACGAAACGCGTCTGGGTACGCACGCAGCGACGCTACCACGAGACCAGGAAGTAGGACGAGCTTCGCTTCCATGTTTGTATGCCGGCCGGCGACTTATATTCTATGCGATACAAGTGTTTTTATCCTGTAAATGCATTACTTTACTTATTAAATTCGATTTTAAACGTACTTCACCATGGAAAGCTTATCATTTATATTCTGGGTTGTGTACTGATGATGTGGACTTCGGGCTAATGTGGATGAATCAAAGTGTCCCTTGCGGGTCGGTAAGCACAATCTACAGCCACGGTGGTGGGGTTTTTTTCACTTCCCTCCCCTCCTTTTTGGTTGTTGTTATGTGCACACCAGGGTGTTTGGTATGTCTGTCTGTCCACGCCTAACATTTAATATACTACACTATGGCCAGTTTTCTTCTGTTTGTTTTTTCTCCTGCATCCATTGAGGGGTTTTTAATTTGAAAACGGACGGTGCTGACTGGTCTATTATTCCAAAGGCCCTGGCAGGGTTTTTTGCCATCCGCTCATATCACTGAAATTTCTAGTAAGAGCAATCACAGCTCATTTGGATTATTATTTACATTCAAACTGAACATCCTACCATTTTGAAGATTTGGACTTTATATTATTTCTTAAATATTTGCTGGTGTTAGGTTATACTACCACTTCACTTCAAACATAAGATTTTTGTCCACCACACTTTTAATGGTCAGAAGAATGCCTGCTAGGTTTGACCCCCAAATTATAGGCAGATCAATGCACGCATTGATCATCTATCCAAACATTGGAAATCTTTATCAATCCACCACAACACAAAATGTTCAGAGGAATGTCCAAAAGGTAAATTTGCTTCTCATAGTATAGGAACGTTTTATTAAAATAAAGCTAAAACCAAAAAATCTGGATATCGATCGTTCAGGGCATATTAGCACCCCCTATCTTCCGCTAAGCATAATAAAACCCCTTACCAGCGGCCATATTTTGATCTTTGTGTTACAAATAAATAGGCAAATTAATATTATGTCAAAATGTGTGGAGTGGTTATGTCATCATGCATGCATGTGGCACCCTGGCATTGCAACAATGTTCACCTATTTGTACCCTAAGTGGGTAGATGCATCCTACATACTGTAGTTTACAGATTGTACATCATAGAGAGTAAGCATTATTATGAGAACAACAGTTGCTGTATTGTTGTAGGTGAAAAGATTCACTGATGACTAATGATTGTATCATCTTATTTTTAAAATTAACCCAAAAATATCAACAAATATTGGTACCACACTTGTATGAGCCAACATTGGAGAGCCATGATTTCACTGTGGATAATGATGATGTGCATAAACAATTCTAACTAGATTTCCATGATGCTCAACTATAGTGCAGAATGCATGAGCATCATGGGAAAGGTTTCAAAACACCTGGGGTGCCAAGGTTCACCATCACTGAACAAGGTGATAGTAAGGAACACAAATTGGGGCTCTCCCACTACAGAACCCACAGCTCTACTTAAGAACATCACACAATGTATCATCGGCAAAAAGAATGGGCACATTTTTCCTAAAGTGGTTGTCAAAGTAAAAGTCACATACCTGGTGGAGATCAAGCTGTAGAGGGGGCTTCTCTTGCATCTCATGTCCAACACTCTTGGTAGTGATGACAGAAGGTGTGAGGATACAGAGTGGCATGAGGACCGATGTAACAGACTCTGACAGGAGCAGAATCAGAGTACAAGTCAAGGTCACAGTAGACAGGCAGGAATCTGATGGCCAGGGCCTGCATTGATAGGCAGATATAGCAGGTCAAGTTGCAGGTTAAACAAGAACTAGCTGAACACCACTAAGCAATCTGTTCATGCCATAGTCCAGCTTAAATAGGCTGTTTGGCGCCAGTACTTGTGCGTGTGTCCGTGAGAATGCATATATGTACATTCCATCTTGTGCAAATGATAATATGTTTGTGCGTGCATGTTAATGCCCATTCTACAGTGAGCCTTTGCTTTGAATTAGGAGTATGTGCATGTAATGGCCTTCTGGTTCCAATTCTCTTACATCGTTCTATATTTTGCTGATATGGTACACTGCGCTCATGGGATTAGCTCCTAACTCTAAGCAGCCACTTAAAATTGCAAACTCATGTGAATAAAAATAAATGATACACTATACACTCGCCCTCACCAATAGTGTAATCAAATAGCAGCGCTAAAAAATGCTAAAAAAACCTGAAAGAAAAATTTACAGTGATTGCTCAATGTGATACCTATATTATAGCTGTTTGTTGACAGCACTAAATAAACCAAAAAGTGTTTCTAATAAACAAACACAGTGCAATCCATCTGTGTAATAATCTTAAATAAAAAAAAAATTCAACATATAAAGTCCAAAAATAAGTGAAGACGTAGTGAATAATGGTGATAATATCAACAATATGATCTTCAGTGATAATATCTTCCACCACACCGCTGTGATCGTGACTTCCACTCCCCTTCAGCGAGCAAACTTATTACACAGATGGATCGCACTGTGTTTGTTTATTAGAAACACTTTTTGGTTTATTTAGTGCTGTCAACAAACAGCTATAATATAGGTATCACATTGAGCAATCACTGTAAATTTTTCTTTCAGGTTTTTTTAGCAATTTTTAGCGCTGCTATTTAATTACACTATTGGTGAGGGCGAGTGTATAGTGTATCGTTCTATATTTGGTTGAGTATGTTGTGACAAAAGTCACCCGATTGTCCTGGGAACCATGACCTATACTTATTTTAGATTTACAATTAATCCTGTCATTGCAAGTATCCAAGTGGGTGTCACATAAACGTTCATTAGCTATCATGAATCTCTGAGAAATCAGGGCTTCGGAGTATCCTTCAGTTTTAGCCAGTCCTTGATGATGTTACGCTCAGTAACAGGGCTGGTGCAAGGATTTTAAACACCCTAGGCAAAACCTCATTTTGCCGCCTCCTCCTTGGCTCCACCCCTGACTCCACCCCCTGCCCATGTATACCCCACCTTTTTAAGGAAGCACCCATAACATGCTGCCTCACCAGCACCCATCAAATGCAGCCCTTACCAGCGCCCATTAATGCAGCCTTTACAGCACCCATCAATGCAGCCTCTCCAGCGCCCATCAAATGCAGCCTTAACAGTGCCCATTAATGCAGCCTACCAGTGCCCATTAAGCCTACCAGTGCCCATCAATGAATGTTTGTTTGCTTTCATTCATTCGGGAGTCAGGACAAAGACACAGCCCTCCACCACCACTGCGCCTCAGACACTGTGTGCAAACGGAGCGGCGGTTGCCTGCTGAAGCTGAGACCTAGTTGCCTACTGCACAGAGAAGAGAGTAGGAACACCAGTGGTCGGGTGCCCTAGGCAGCAGTGCGCCCTAGGCGGCTGCCTAGTTTGCCTAGTGGTAGCACCGACCCTGCTCAGCAATAAAGGCCACTTTTGTAGAACGGTTTCTCTTAACATTGAGAAACTCTCCCACAGGGATTACTCTAATATTATGGCCTGGATGGCAACTATTGGCTATTAGGTGGAATTGCCTGCACTCATTTTGCAATATGTTTTGGTTTCTGTTGAGCCAGAGTCAAGATCATCCTTGAGTGTAACATCAAGATAATGAATAGTTGTTATATGGCATTCATATGTGAAACCTAAATTAAAATCATAATAATTCAAATAGTCCACAAAGCAAATAGGATCTTGTATATTGGCTTTCCATATTACTAAAGATCAATGCTAGTATGATGTCAGCACATTCGTGATGACGGAGGGGTTGTAGCACTAATACAAACTGTGTATTGAGGCAGTGGCGATGGAACATCTGAGAGCTTGTTGCAGGCGGGGATGACACTGGATCCACACGTAGACCAACTTCCCAAGGGGATAATCCGGTGACTTCAGGAGTGGAGCTCGGCTCAGAGAGGATGGGTGGAGGTATGAGGAGACACAGACATGGGTGAGAGTATTTTACATTGCTACCATTCAGTTGAACTTGCTGATTAGCTGTGGACTGACAACACCAATTCCCGCTGCTGTGTTCCTCCCTCCCCATACCTACTTGTGATGGATCAGTGAACTTTTAAATGAGTATTACACTTAAGAAGTTTTACCCCCGCAGCCTTGCTTACTGGACACTGCAACCTTTACAAATAAGCCACCTGTGCCTCCAATAGACAAATGAGAGCCCGTAATCCTAGGTGCCACAGTTGAATTTGTGTACTAATGTCCTAGGACGGCCCATGTTATACCCACTTGTTTGTTCATGCGCATCCACAGCTCAATCAAATTACAGCTTTATATCCTGTTTGGGATGACCACAAATCACTGCTTAATTAGGAAGGAGGACGATAGTATATGCAATATATTGATCAACAATACTTCAATCAACTCACATCCTGTATGTGCAGCCGCTATTTTTGGTATTTTGTCATATTTGATATTATGGTGTGTTTTTTCTAAATAAAATTTAATTAAATTCAACTGTATTGTTCACTTACTGTGACCCCATTTGGAAGGCCTTGTCCTTTCTTTTTTTCTTTTAGCCAGATTTTACATGCAATGGAATGGAGAAAATCATACATACAATATGGATAGTCATATACTGTAAGCATATTGGTTCAGAATTGTAATGTTCTGGATAGTCATATACTGTAAGCATATTGGTTCAGAATTGTAATGTTCTTGAAGGAATATCTTACTTAAAATATGGATTTTTATGTGAATGTAGTTATTTATTTTTCCTTAATGAGAAGAGCTTTTTAAAATGTATATATATGATTGTATACATTTTCTTATTGTACAGCTGCCTTATCTAATGATAAATTATGCAACAACTGTATGCTTCGTGAGTGTGACAATAAATAATTCATTCTCTATCTATCTGAATGTTAAATGAATATAAGACAATGTTACACTATACATAATTGTGTTCTTTCTCTGACAAAAATGATATGTCTGGCTCTTAAAAATGAAGAAGTTAAGGTGAATGATGATAAGAGTTGTCATCTGCAGACATTATGAAATGTAAGAAAAAATAATTACTGCAAAATGTGGATAAAATGGTTAACAATTAAATATATAAATATTGTAAGATTCAGATATACTGATATACAATTTGCAATTTTCACAATAGAAAATTAAAGTCCCAACTAGCAGTTAATGAGAGATCGCATGACTTCTTTATCCCTTTGCTTCTGTATGCCCTGCCTCAGTTGTATATCCGCAGTTGATAGTAAAGTGTACCTATGGTCATGAAAAGACCTCAGCTACTGTACAAAGCAGCAGTTCATCGTAAATGGATAGAAGACAATCTGCAACCCCATACATTTTTTTCAATAAGTCCAATTTTATTGTAACTCCATAAAATATAAATATGCACATCAGAAGTTAAAGCGTTTCAGCCATAATGGCCTTGTTCTTACTTTTTGGCAAATATGACACAGTTGACAAAAAACAAGGTTGAAATAACTCTGTGATTTTGTCAGTTCAGAGCAAACTACCAATTTAGTCTCTGTGGATACCTTTCCTGTGTGCCTCCTTTCATCTCACATGTGAAATACCAGAGTTTTTCAGGGGACTCTTTCCTTTTCCTCAAAGTGCTCAGCATTTCAGTAACTATTGCCAAGTCTAATGCCGTGTACACACGATCGGACTTTTCGACAGCAAAGGTCTGACGGAACGAATCCGCCGGACAATTCAATTGTGTGTGGGCTTCATAAGACCTTTGCTGTGGAAAAATCAGACGGACTTTAGAAATAGAATATGTTTCAAATCTTTCCGATGGACTTGAGTCCGGTCGAAAAATCCGTTCTATATGCTAGTTCGACGGACCAAAAACGACGCAAGGGCAGCTATTGGCTACTGGCTATGAACTTCCTTATTCTAGTCCGGTCGTACGTCATCACGTATGAATCAGTCAGACTTTGGTGTGATCGTGTGTAGGCAAGTCCGTTGCATTGGAACTCCGTCGGGACTCCGTCGAAAGTCTATCAAAAAGTCCTTCGAATTTCAGTCCGTCGACAGTCCGCTCGTGTGTACACGGCATAAGGCATGGAGAAGTTTCCTAGCTCTGACACAGTCCCACACTAAGCTACATTAAGAAAAATATAATATAATGAAATTGTATTAATAATGTAATAATATTCATGTTATTTATTAATAAATAATAATAAATATATTCCTTCCCAAAATGAACCCCCAGGTTGCAACACTGATGTTGGATAATCTGAATGACATTCGCTCACAAAAATGAACGCAATGTTATTGGAATTTTTAGAAATTTCAAACCTGTGAGAAAGTCACTAATGCTAATTTGTGCCCTTGTTGACTTGACTTAACCTTATCCTAATGTTACCCTAACACTTTACATAAACAGGCTTCTCTCCCCTTTCTGTTGCAAATTGCAATGTAGCTGTTCTAAACCAAAATGCATATGTTCACTTTGAGATTTGCTACACTGGTAAATTACATTAATTTGATATAATTTCATTCAACAGACTTTTTTGATTGTATTTTGCAGTAACTACATGGGGGTGCTCAATTTACATATATGTTGCATGGGAAAAATTTCATGGAATTTCACTTGTTTTTTTTTTTAATTCATTAAAAAACAAGAAAATAAAAAGATGTATATCCAAATTTGCTACCAAATTTTAGAAGTTAGGATACACCAAGAAACCTAAAAGGCATCCCCAAAGTGAAAAAAAAAATGAAATTTAGAGTTTTGAGGTCAAATAAATAGAATGGAGTTGGCATAGTGAAATTAAGGTGGTTTCTTTTGGTGTTTATTTTTTATGCCATGGCTACTGAGCTTTTTTAAATATATTTATAATATTTTAACAGTGAATATTATTTTTCACAACATCTTTTAACAAAAGTATTTCTTTCTAGGTACCTATCACATAGTGCCTATAAAAACTGATAAGCTTCATAATAAATATCTTTGTGCTGTATGTGCTATTTGCTACAAATGAGAAAACTAAAGGCATTTTTATTTAATAACTGTACAAAATGAATTAAACTGTGTCATTTGTCATAAAAGATTTTTTGTTTTTACTCTTCAGAATCAAATAACAGCATAAACCACTAGCACGATGCATGAAAAAAATGTAAATGATTGACTGGCCTAAATTTGGGATTGATATCCCTGACTATCTCGTGATTCAGTATTGCATTGTGAAATGAGTGTAGTCAGCTGTATTCATGTGTAGAAAATGCCTATTAATTTGCGTTTCTTCATTTCCATATTGCAAAGCTTTGTAGGACCAGAGCCAATTTTCAAAACAAGTGCTTTCTTTGAAATTGGGACTGGCTGCAAATAAACATTTGTGTCAGATACTGTGTTATGTGAGCTATTACAATTTTTTTTTTCTAAATATATAACATTCACTTGCTTCCAAATTTGTACGAAAAGTGGAGCCTCAGTGGTAAATGTCTAAAAGCTATATTAAATTAAACAATGCCTAACCACCTCTTCCTATTATACCTAACATAGAAGGTGTTGTAAAGTCTTTATTGCTCCCTCCCTGTCATATCACAGCTCTTAAACAACCCTAAGATAGCAGCTGTAAAAGTCTGTAAAAATTCAATGTACCTATTCTCATTTTTAGCTTTCTTTATATCTATTTTTCTTATCAGCTGAAATGATTTTATTTATTTTGGCTAGTATCCGCCAATTGGGAAATGATGGATGACTTCCACAGCTCCTCAGGCCTGCCATAGACAGTTCAAATAGTTCCTGCTGAACTGGCTGAGATTCGAACCATGTGTGGGCTGGCTGAATGTACCAAGTTGGTTGATCGATCAACTTGGGTACAACCAGCTTACCGGATTTACTGCTATAGTCGCTAGCAATAATCACTGTCTTCTCCCAGCTTGGATGACTCCCCCCCACTATAAGACAATGTCTCGGCAGGAGGGATTCCCCTGTCAACACTGTCTGTGTTGATGTTAGAATCATGCTAATTTCTTTCTTGCAACCCGTGTTTGCAGGAAAGAAATTCACATCGTCTATGGCCTACCTAACTGTTCCTCGTTTGGAGCAACTGTCCCTCCTTTGGAATCAGATCCCTCTGTCTCCATTTACTTCTTAGTTTGTCTCCTTTTGATCCAAAGTATAGCGCCAACCCTAAACCCCCCCCAATGAATTTTTTTTTTTTTAGCTAACAAAGCAACTAAACTTTGCATCAAACTTCCAAATTATTAATACAAAGAAAATAAACAGACACCAATGAATTGTTGTTGCAGCATTACTGAAATAACTAAAGCAAAACTGCTTTTAAATATAAATTACTTTGTCCAAGTCTAGTTTCTACTTAGTCAATGCTCACTGTTTGCTCAGGTGATGTGACAGACTTCTGTTTCATTTCTTGTAAGAGAGTCTGTTACTTCAATGCTTTTGTAGCCCTCCAGTGGCCATCTTCTAATATTTTTGAGAGGCTGGTGAAAGCAGAGGTGCAACACTAAAGGGTGACACTATCCATACAGATATATCCATTATGTGTGAAGAGGTGTAACCCCTCACTTTTATCTAAAACCCTGAAGAAAAAGAAGAAATATCTTCCATGCCATTGGTATTTCTGTTACAGGTTGGAGTTGGATTTTCAGCCATACTACCTATGCTGCTTGCACTTTGGATTTCAACAGATTATCCACTAGAGTGCCTTTTCAAACGTTTTATCCCAAAGGAAGCTTTAAAATAATGTACAGGTTTGGTGGATCTCCTGCTGTAAACCATTGTTTAGGGTCAGTACCTTACATTGGTGGTCAGTAGGAAAAGCGCCCCTCTTATGCCCCGTACACACGGTCGGACTTTGTTCGGACATTCCGACAACAAAATCCTAGGATTTTTTCCGACGGATGTTGGCTCAAACTTGTCTTGCATACACACTGTCACACAAAGTTGTTGGAAAATCCGATTGTTCTAAACGCGGTGACGTAAAACACGTACGTCTGGACTATAAACGAGGCAGTGGCCAATAGCTTTCATCCCTTTATTTATTCTGAGCATGCCTGGCACTTTGTTCGTCGGATTTGTGTGCACACGATCGGAATTTCCGACAATGGATTTTGTTGTCGGAAAATTTTATAACCTGCTCTCAAACTTTGTGGGTCGGAAAATCAGATGGAAAATGTGTGATGGAGCCCACACACGGTCGGAATTTACGACAACAAGGTCCTATCACACATTTTCCATCGGAAAATCCGACCAAGTGTACGGGGCATTACAGACAGCCGTGATAATGCCAGTCTTTCAGACAGCTTATTGGATGCTGCTGACTTTTTCAAGTGGCTTTGCAAGTATACATAGCATATTCGCTCATTACGGCAGACTTACCTAGCAAAGTGGTCCTCTTCAGTGCTGCGGCACCAGCGTTCCCTTCCGTCACAGGTGCTTCCATCTTTTACTGGTCTTCTTCCAGGTTCGAGTCTTCGACTTCTTGACCGGCTGGACCCAGATATCATCAGTTGGTAAAACACTTCCTTGTTTTCAATGTATCCCTTGCAATCACTCTTTTATAGCATATCTGTGAAAAGTTGGGTTATTTAAAGCTGAATTTTGAGATCTAAAAGACACAAATGAATTTAGTTCTGTATTAATACATTTGTAAATGTTGTACTGTACACCAAGGGTGGGTCCTGGGTGGACGTTATTTGTCTCCAGTGTTCGGGTTATGGTCCCTTCAATGTAAGTGTGTGGGTACTCAGGGGGCTCACCCATAATGAGTTAGGAGTTCCGGATTAGCCAAAAAAAGGAGCAGTCCTTTCTCTATTAGTAGAGAGGTATTTGGGACCCGGAATCAGTATTCGGTGTAGAGTTGGAGAGAGTAGGAGTTGGAGAGAGACACCTGTTTGGAGCTGCGGATCGGGAAATGTTTCACTGCCTGTGATTAGTCGTGTGCAGTGTTGGCTTCCTGACAGGATCGGGCACTTGGGATTTCAAACACGCCCGATCCCTTCTCTACTGAGCAATGCATGTGACTAGTTTTTCCATACAGGAGGCGTTTATAAGCTGTCATTACCAACAAAGGATTTTGTACCAAGTATTGGTAATATATTTCAGTTAGCATGTTCAATACTTTTTTCCCCTGTGACATTCTATTTTATTACATATAACGTAATTTCTGATCTTATTTGTTTTGGTTTCTTTGTATGTATGGCTTGCATGGGTTGTTACCAACATGTGGTGAACATTTCATATCAATAGCACCTTTAGAAATATATCTACCTAGAAAAATGGTGACGTGTTCTATACTTTTCTTCCCCCCTATACTGTATACACTCACTAGCCACTTTTTTAGGTACACCTGTTCAATTGCTTGGTAACACAAATTGCTAATCAGCCAATCACATGGAAGCAACTCAAAGCATTTAGGAATCGAGATGTGGTGAAGACGGCTTGCTGAAGTTCAAACCAAGCATCAAAATGGGGAAGAAAGGGGATTTAAGTGACTTTCAACGTGGCATAGTTGTTGGTGCCAGAAGGACTGGTCTGAGTATTTAAAAAACTGCTGATCTACTGGGGATTTTCATGCACAACCATCTCTAGGGTTTATAGAGAAATGGTCTGAAAAAGAGAAAATATCCAGTGAGCAGAAGTTGTGTTTATAATGTCAGAGGTCAGAGGAGAATGGGCAGACTGGTTTGCGATCATATAAAGGCAACAGTAACTTAAAAGACCGTTACAACCAAGGTATGCAGAATACCATCTCTGAATGCACAACACATCGAAACCTTGAAGCAGATGGGCTACAGCAGCAGAAGACCACACTGGCTACATTTCGCACAAGCACAAGATTGGAAAAATGTTGCCTGGTCTGATGAGTCTCAATTTTAGCTGGAACATTTAGATGGTAGGGACAGAATTTGGCGTAAACAACATGAAAGCATGGATCCATCCTGCCTTGTATCAATGGTTCAGGCTGGTGGTGGTGGTGTAATGGTGTGGGGGATATTTTCTTGGCACACTTTGGGCCCCTTAGTACTAATTGAACATTGTTTAAACGGCACAACCTACCCGAGTATTGTTATTGACCATGACCATCCCATTATGACTACAGTGTACTCATCTTCTGATGTCTCCTTCCAGCATGATAATGCACCATGTCACAAAGCTCCAATCATCTCAAACAGGTTTCTTGAACATGATGTCACCAGATCTCAAACCAATAGAGCACCTTTGGCATGTGGTGGAACGGGAGATTCAGATCATGGATGTGCAGCCGACCTATCTGCAGCAACTGCGTGATGCTATCATGTCAATATGGACCGAAATCTCTGAGGAATATTTCCAACACCTTGTTGAATCTATGCCACGAAGAATTAACCACTTGCTGACCGACTCATAATGATATACGTCAGCAAAAGGGCTTGTACAGGCAGAATCACGTACCTGTACGTTCCCCTTTAAGAGGCAGTCAGCGGGCACGCGCGCGTGCGCCCGCGGCAAGCTCTGTGAGTCGGGTCGCGGGTCCCGCGCATTCGATCGCCACGGGGATACCCGCAATCGCCTCAGGGGGAGGAAGGAAACAAGCATCTCCCCGTTCTGCCTAGTGATAGTGTCATGGATCTCTGCTCCCTGTCATCGGAGCAGAGATCAGTGACATGCCACACACAGCCCAACCCCCTCACAGTTAGAAACATTCCTTAGGACATACTCAACCCCTCCCCGCCCCCTAGTGGTTAACCCCTTCACTGCCATTTACACAGTAAGCAGTGCATTTTTTTAGCACTGATCGTTGTATAAATGACAAAGGTCCCAAAAATGTGTCAAAAATGTCCGATGTGTCTGCCATAATGTCGCAGTCACGATAAAAATCGCTGATCGCCGCCAAAAAAAAAAAAAAAATAATAAAAATGCCATAAAACTATCCCCTATTTTGTGAACGCTATAACTTTTGCGCAAACCGATCAATAATCGCTTATTGCGATTTTTTTACCAAAAATATGTAGAAGAATAGGTATCAGCCTAAACTGAGGAAAAAAATTGTTTTTTTATATATTTTTGGGGGATATTTAATATAGCAAAAAGTAAAATATAATGCATTTTTTTCAAAATTGTCGCTCTATTTTTGTTTATAGTGCAAAAAATAAAAACTGCAGTGATCAAATACCACCAAAAGAAAGCTCTATTTGTGGGGAAAAAAAGGTTGTCAATTTTGTTTGGGAGCCACATCGCACGACCGCGCAAATTTTCAGTTAAAACGAAGCAGTGCCGAAATGCAAAAAGTGCTCTGGTCAGGCAGGGGGTAAATTCTTCCGGGGCTGAAGTGGTTAAAGCATTTCTGAAAGCAAAAGAGGCTCCCACCTGGTACTAGCCAGGTTTAACTAATAAAGTGGCTGACGAGTGTGTGTGTGTGTGTTGGTGTATATATATATATATATATATATATATATATATATATATATATATATATGTGTATATATATGTGTATATATATGTATATATATGTGTATATATATGTATATATATGTATATATATATGTATGTGTATATATATATATATATATATATATATATGTGTATGTATATATATATATATATATATATATATATATATATATATATAAACATATATATAAAAGGTGGGTTTTGCCATTTTTTTATGTCACATGGTGTTTGCCCAGCGGTTTTTGGAATGCAATTTTGGGGGAAAAAATACACTTTAATGAATTTTAATGCACACTCTGGTGACTTTTGCATAAAAGCCAATCGCTTCTTGTAAAAAACAATGCTGAGATGATGTCTGTAGCTGCAGGCATCATCCTGGTATACCAAATAAACATTACTTTTTTGTACTGTGTATATTTAATTTCTGTTTTTTTGGATTGAATTCAGGATTAAATTGACTTTATATTGACATATAAACATTTGCATTTGCTGCAAAATAACATTTCTTATAAGCCTGCACATTTACAAAAGATTTCAAGATTTCCTAAAGTGTCCTCCGCATTGTGTAAATAAGCTGTTTGATCTCGTCTTCTCTGATCCTTCCCTTCTTCCATGGTCCCCAAACTATCTCCTGATAAGACTGGGCCTTTGAAGTCACTCTGCACATGCTCAGTTTAGTGTGTATTCCTAAAGAGTTTTTTTTTTTTAGGGAGGGTGCATGTGAACATCACTGTCCAGACAGAGGAATGGGAATCCTGCAGCCTCATAGGACAGTCAGAGTAGAATGAAAACCCCTCCTACAAGTTTTAACCAGACACTGATAGAAGTCACAAGACTGCTGATGAGAAAAGGTAAGTGGCAGTTTATATTTACTAAAATAATTGCATTTCGATGTTCTTTGTACTGTGGGAGAACAGATCTAGTGAATGCAGGCTCCTGGGTTTAGTAACACTTTAAGTGATTTGTAATAAAAAAAAAGAAATTGGTTGGCACATTTCCATATCTTTGGGCACATTTTAAAATACCCTTTCCAAATATTTCCTCAGCAGAAGTAACAATGTGTTCAAAAGTCACAATGAACTGAGCCCTTTAAATGGATGAATGCTAGGCACATTCTCTTGACACTGAATTAATCCAGGATACGGTCAGATACAGATTACAAGATTAGTCTCTACCGAGTAGACTTCCGATTACAGTTTGAATGTCATTGTGATCAAATGCCAACTTCTCTGCTTCCTTAGCCGTCTACATTAACCTAAATTCTGCTTTCTATTCAGTGGAGCAAAGATTATATTAGTTCATTTTCATGTTGCCCTTATGGTGGATGCCTGCCTTGAATAATACTGTTAAGTAAAGGAGAACAAATGCATAGCAGGAAGGTAAAGAAGAATCTGATGAATGATCTTGGTGGAGTGTCTAAAAGATAAACCATTAAATATTATTCTCTGTCTTAGCTGGCAAACACTACAGCATTTCATCTTTTTACGCTGAGCAGGATAAAAAAATATAGGTGCAATTGGTGCAATTGCATTATGAAAAAGAGATAAATTGATGACAATTCTTGCCTTGAAATTTTTAGTCCATACTGACACCACGGAGATTAAGCTCTATAAATCTCCGCAAGCGTCAGACCAGAATAACTCCTAAAATCTTCTTTGGAATGTGGTTGACTGATAAAGGGAGATGCTTAGAAGAGTATTTTTTAATAACGTGAGCAAACACAGGTTATGGCAAAATAAAATTGAACAATATTTAAGCTTCTGCTTAACAGGTTTAAAAAACACTTTGCTGACTTCATTTTTTGACTTACAATTTTTCAATACTTTAGCCAGTAAGTTAAATCATCTACTGCTATAACTCATGATACCTAGAAATGAAACTAATGCCGCGTACACACGAGCGGACTTTACGGCGGACTTTGCCCGGCGGACTTTTCGACGTACTTTCCGACGGACTTTGTGAACGAACGGACTTGCCTACACACAATCCACCAAAGTCCGTCGAATTCGTACGTGATGACGTACGACCGGACTAAAACAAGGAAGTTCATAGCCAGTAGCCAATAGCTGCCCTAGCGTGGCTTTTTGTCCGTCGAACTAGCATACAGACGGCGGACTTTTCGACCGGACTCGATTTCAACGGATAAATTTTAAACAAGTTTCAAATCTAATTCCGTCCAACTTTTGAGAAAACAAAGTCCGCTGGAGCCCACACACATCGAATTGTCCGACGAAATCCAGTCCGCCGGGCAAAGTCCGCCGTAAAGTCCGCTCGTGTGTACGCGGCATAAGGCTACTTTCACACTGGGGCATTGGGGGCGTCAGCGGTAAAGCGCCGCTATTTTTAGTGGCGCTTTACTGTCATTTTTGCAGAGGTTTTCGGCCACTAGCGGGCACTTTTAACCCCCGCTAGCGGCCGAAAAAGGGTTAAAGCCACCCGCAATGCGCTGCTGCAGAAGTGCATTTCTGGTGGTTCGGAGGTGCTGCTCATTGATTTCAATGAGCAGGGTTGCTTTAGGAGCGGTGTATACACCGCTCCTACAGTGCTGCAAAGATGCGGCTTGCAGGACTTTTTTTTACCATCCCTCCAGCGCATTGCTCCAGTGTGAAAGCCATCGAGCCATCGAAAATAATAAAAATTGCTGGCAATAGAAAAAGTAAAAAAAAATGATGTGGTGGTTCCCCCCAATCCATACTAGGCCCTTCGGCAGGGGGGGGGAGTTGCGAGTGAGTGCCCTCCCTCCTTCTGAACCATACCAGGCCACATGGCCTCAACATGGAGGGGGATTTCCCGAAGAATGGGCAATCCTTCCAGCACTCGTCATGGTTGCGCCAGACGAATCCCCATGTGCATTCACGACGGCTGGTGCACGCAGACACGCACGTACGCCCTCTGGCCTATTTAAACCTGCCACTGACACATGCAGATTGCTGGATTATCTTTAGCTTCCCCTAACTCCTGTGTTTTGTGTGTCTTGATCCTTGGACTTCACGCTATCTACCTGGCTTGCTGTACCCATTTATCATGAACCTCTGGTTTGACCCCTGGCTCATGTCTTGACCTCTGCTCCTGTCTTTCCCATCGTTATTGACCCCGGCTTGGCTGACTATTCTGCTATCTCCTGCCCACAGTGTATGACCTGGCTTGCTCTTGTATCCATCTCGGACTGATTCTACTATGTATTACCCCTGGTCTGACTACTGACTCTGTTCCTGGTTCACCCTGCTGTCCTATACCTGTGGTACCATGTTGAACGGCTGCCAACACAGCTTACCCAGCGCACCCCAGCCGCTCTCTGTTAACCAGCTCATCCAACAGCAGTACCGGCAAACCATGCTTCTTTGGGCACTGCACTCCCTGTTTCACTTCCAGGGGTACGTTGCACTTAGCCGCAAGGGGCGTCCTCTCAGCAACCCGGCCTCACACCTGAAACCTGACAGTATAACCCAGCCATGTCTGAGGCCGGCAGAGGTGCGTCCCCGATAGAGGCTCTGTGCCAACAGGTCACTGCTCTTACCCAAGCAGTCCTAAGATTACAGAGAGGATACTTCCAGTTGGAGGGTCAGCTGCAACACTTGACAGTGACACCTGCTTCTGCGGACCAGGTCCATCTTCCACCAGCTCCACAGCATCTGCCCAAGAACAATTCCCTGTCGCTCCTACTGTGGTAGTTCCACCTCCAGAACCACGAGTACCAACTCCTGAACAGTTCTCCGAGGATCGGAAAAGGTTCAGATCCTTCAAGAATGCCTGCTTACTTTATCTGGCCCTGCAACTCCGGACTTTTGCCATTGAGACTGTTAAAGTTGGGCTCATAATTTCCCTATCGTCTGATGAACCCCAGACATGGGCCCACAGTTTACTGGAGCAGAAGAGTCCAGTCATTAACTCTGTAGACACATTCTTGAAGCTATGGCACAGCTTTGCGAAGATCCCCAGCGTGTGGTCACCACTGAAGCCACTCTGCACTCACTACAGCAGGGAAGGCGGCCGGTCACGGATTATACTGTGAGCTTCCAACGGTGGTCTGCAGACACAGACTGGAATGAGGCAGCTCTGAAGTACCAATTCCACCTGGGACTTTCCGAATCCCTCAAGGTTGAGTTGGCCAGGGTTGGAACTCCTACTACACTCGAGGGTCTTATTCAATTGGCCATACAGCTAGATGTCTATGGGAACGACGGTCCGAATGGTTACAGACCTTCAGGCCCGCCTGGATGCTGCCCAAAGCTTCCACTCTATCAGTGCCTGTGCCCTCCAGAACATCTACACCTGAGGCTGAACCTATGTAAATTGGCCTGGTGTGATCCGCACTGACCCCTGATGAGAGACGTCATTGCCGACAAGCCAATCTCTGCCTATATTGTGGAGGAAACGGACACTTCCTACGTAATTGCCCCATCAAGCCCAGTAAGCCACCTTCATACACTCCAGTATACTTCCAGGTCTCCTGAATGTCTCCATCTCATCTTATTCTCCCCATCTCGTCCGGCTTCTGGCCATAATTTATTCTGGGGCATGTAGCTGCTTTCTGGATTTGACCCTGGCAAAGAACCTTGGTTTACCCCTTCTCCACAAAAAACAGAGACTGGAAGTTCATCTGGCAGATGGCTCAATGCCTAGTTCTGGTCCAGTCACACAAGAGACTGCACCTCTCCTTGTTTCCACTCATGATGGCCATCAGGAATTCATACGCTTCGATGTCCTGTGTTCACCTATGTTCCCAGTTATTTCGGGAATTCCTTGGCTACAGGCACATGATCCTCAGATCAATTGGATCAAGAAGGAAGTTCTATTCACCTCTCCCTACTGCCATCAGCCCTGCCTTGTTCCCAAATCCAAAGGTGCCATCAGTTGCCTACCAGTTCAACCCGCATCTACTAGCAGCCAGAGTGCACCACCAGCTTACCAGGAGTTCCTGGATGTCTTTGATAAGAGAAAAGCCAATGTTTTACCACCCCATCGGCCATATGACTGTCCAATTGAATTGCTCCCAGGTGCCGAAATCCCATTTGGACACATTTTCCCCCTCTTCAAGATGAAGTTAGGGACATTGCGGCATAGATGAGAATTTAGAAAAAGGCTTCATCCATCCTTCCTCTTCTCCTGCCGGTTGAAAAGAAAGACAAGACATTAAGACCATGTGTGGACTACAGGGAGCTTAATAAATATCACTATCAGAAATCGCTACCCACTTCCAATAGTCCCTGAACTCTTTCAGAGGTTCCGTACTGCTCAGATGTTTACCAAACTTGACCTACGGGGGGGGGGGCCTACAATGTTGTTCGCATCCGAGAGGGTGACGAATGGAAAACAGCGTTCAGAACACGGTTCGGAAATTTTGAGTATTTAGTGATGTCATTCAGACTCTGAAATGCCCCAGCCATGTTCCAACACTTTGTAAATGATATTTTCTAGAAATATCTAGACTACTTTGTAATCATCTACCTGGATGACATCCTCATATTCTCGGCTACCTTGGAGCTTCATCAAACACATATGAAGACGGTATTGCACACTTTGAGGAAGCATGGACTTAAAGTGAAAGCAGAAAAGTGCGATTTCAAGAAGACATCAATACGGTTTCTGGCGCTGATCATCTCCACTGATGGGGTAGCTATGGATCCACAAAAGGTGCAAGCAACTCTAAACTGGCCAACTACATTGAATAAAATAAAATAAAATAAAATAAAAATTAAAATAAAATTAAAATAAAACAAAATTAAAATAAAATTGAATAAAATAAATTAAGATAAAATAAAATTGGATAAAAAACTTGTTATATTTCCTCCTTCACGGTCCCCCCCCTGTGACTTCACGATTAATATCAACAACACAACTATTGGTCCCTCCACACATGCCAGGGTCCTGGGTGTAATCCTTGACTCTGACCTTTCCTTCTGGCCCCCACATCCAATCACTGGCTAAATCCTGCCGCCTTAACATCTCCAGAATTCGACCCTTCCTGACTAATGACACCACAAAGAAACGTATTCACTCCTTGATTATTTCCCGCCTTGACTACTGCAACTCTCTCCTTAATGGCCTACCCTTAAAGTAAATGTAAACCCAATATCATACTTTCTAAACTACTGCCATAGGGGTTATCTATAAGGATATACATGCCTCCTGCATGTATCTTTTACCTGTCAAATGTCTCCCCTCTGTCTGTTATGAGACCCGAAAAACTGCATATTCTGTGGGTGGATCTGTTGTCTGGAGCTCGGTGGGTGGAGTCGTGATGTCAGTAGACTCCCCGCCCACCTCTACACTCCTTGTCAATATGCATTTTCTCCACTGTATTTCTAACACTGAATTTCTGCTGAACTTCTGCTATGATCTCTAACATCCAGTGAAAAGACAGGAAAGTAACCACATGACTTCAGCATGCCAAATCATGCTGAGGTGCGGAACAGCCAATCCTTGCAGAGCTGCTGAAGAAAGGAGTCGGAGGGAAATAAAAAATAATGCCTGTGTCTCAAACAAGTGCACGAGATGTAAATCACCTGTCACTCACAGCAAGGGGGAGTATTTGACAAGGTTTTTCTCAGTTTGTCAAGATTTTTCTCACTGAACAATAAAAGAGGATTGCTCAGAGATGGATTAACTCTGTATTGCAAGACTGGGCTCAAATGATAGGAAATCCTATACTCTACAGTATGATATATATATATATAAAAAAAAAAAAAAAATTCGGGTTTACATCCACTTTAAGCAGGCTATCCCCCCTTCAGTCTATTATGAATTCTGCTGCTAGACTAATACACCTCACTAACCAATCCATGACTGCTGCTCCTCTCTGCCAATCCCTTCACTGGCTTCCCCTACCCCACCACGTAAAATTCAAAATGCTAACCATAACCTACAAGGCCATTCACAACATCGCCCCTATCTACATCACCAATCTTATCTGCAGATATCGCCCAAATCGTCCCCTCCGCTCCTCCCAGGACCTCCTGCTCTCTAGCTCCCTTGTTACCACCTCCCATGCTCGCCTTCAGGACTTCTCCAGAGCCTCTCCCATCCTCTGGAACTCCCTGCCCCAGTATGTCTGATCAGCCCCTACCCTGTCCACCTTTAGGAGATCCCTGAAAACTCATTTATTCAGGGAAGCCTATCCCACACCCATCTAACAACTGTCCCCGAGCCACCCCCATCAAATCTTTCTCTGCAGCTATTACCTTTTGTACCATCACCCCCTCTCTTAGAATGTAAGCTCTACGAGCAGGGCCCTCCTGTACCTTTTGTATTGAACTGTACTGTAATTGTGTTGTCCCTCCTATACATTGTAAAGCGCTGCGTAAACTGTTGGCGCTATATAAATCATGAATAATAATAATAATAATAAAAAGGGGGTGCAAAAATTTGTGGACTTTGCAAATTTTTACAGACTTATAAAGAACTTTTCTGCCATCATCTCACCTATACTCCAAGTAACCCGCTTACATGCTCGTTTCCAGTGGTCTCCAGAAGCACAATCTGCTTTTGACAAACTGAAATCTTTATTCATCTCTGCACCAATTCTACAGATGCCTCAGAAGTAGCCACAGGGGCAGTACTATCACAGTGCCAGGGGCCTAAGTCTTTACTTCACCCCATAGCCTTTTCCTCACAGAAAATGAGCCAGCCAAAGAGGAATTACGATGTGGGTGATCAAGAACTATTCGCTATTAAAACAGCCTTGGAGGATTGGAGATATCTTCATGAAGGTGCCATTCACCCTATTATTATTTTTACAGATCACAGGAACCTAGAATACCTTCGCACTGCTAAATGCCTAAGACCCACAAGCTTGATGGGCTCTGTTCTTTTCTAGGTTCAACTTCCACATCACTTACTGCCCTGGGTCCAACAATGGGAAGGCTGATGCTCTATCCCGGATGTTTCTCGATACTCCTGAAGAAACAGCTCCCAGCACAATCTTGTCACAACAAAACTTTCTCTCTGAAGGCTTCACTCGAGCAGGCTTCCTTGAGCAGGCTTCCAGTGCACAGAACAAGAGGCATCCTCCTTTCCTGTCAAAGGAAAGGGTTCCTTTGACACCAAGATAAAATCTTTGTTCTGCAGCAAGCCAGAGTCCAGGTCTTAAAGACGTTCCATGATCACCAACTTGCCGGGTGCGAAAAATCACAGAACCTATCCAACGGTCTTTCTGGTGGCCTACTTTTATACCTGACCATAGGGAGAATGTTAACTCCTGCACTACCTGTCAGCAAAAGAAGGGGTCCAACGTTAAGTCTTGGAGCTTGTTACGACGCCTGCCAGTTCAGGAAAAGCCACGGAGTAAAATATCTATGGACTTCATAGTAGACTTATCTCCCTTAGAAGAGTTCACAATTATCCTGGAAAGGTGGACGATAGGTACACCATCTGCCACGGACACAGCAACATTTTTTATAAGGGAGATAGTCAGACTACATGGCCTACCTGATAACATCGTGTCCGATAGAGGGGTACAATTTACCTCCAGATTCTGGAGAGAGCTCTGCAAAATGCTGTCTATTGAAGTGTGCCTATCTACAGCTTATCACCCCCAAAGCAACGGTCAAACCGAAAGAACTAAAAAACCTTAGAACAATACTTACGCTGTTTCTGCTCCTTTTCCCAGGACGGTATAGCGTTTTTCAAATTATTGGTCCTATATATTGAGATTTTTTACAGATTATTTAAATAAAGAACATCTTGAGTACTAGCTTTGACGTGAATAATTTTTATTGAGATGTTGTGGATGTTAGTTTCCCCGTTCTATGAGTAAGGGCTATTTGCCCACATCTAATATGGCGTCCTTGTACTCGTCATTCAGAGTGAGGCTTGGTTTCCTATTTAAGGTGGTGAGTGACTACGCTGCCCGTTCCCCATTGACAACGTCTGTTGATGACGAAACGCGTCTGGAGGAAAGCACGTAGTGACGCTACCACGCGATTTCAAGAGGAGGACGGGCGACGTTTTGTTTTATGCTTTTTTATACATGCGATATTACTACCTCTTAACTGTAAGTGCAATACTATATTTTATTAAAGTTATCTTGGATGTATTACACTATGGCCAGTTCTTTTCTCTTTTGGGCTATATACTGAGAGCATGGATACTGTAGCCGGAATAAGTGAGTGATTTCTATCATCCTTGTCATCATCCCTATTGTGATCATCTGCAAGCTCAGAGGCCTGGGCTGGGCTAAAAGCCACCCGCCTTTAAATCTTGCTGTCTGGTAAGCTTAATCTACAGCTACGGTGGTCGGCCACTTTACCTTGTTTGTGTATGCACACTATGGTGATTACAAGACTCTAAGTGCTTCCATTGGCTATTCATCATTTTTGGATTTATTTCTATCTGTTTTAGTGCAGCTTCTTTATTTATTTTTGTGCTTCTTTTGGCACTGCACTCCCTGTATCACTCCCAGGGGTGTGTTGCACTTAGCTGCCAAGGGCACTTGACTGACTACTTTAAAAAAGGGGCCCCTAGATCCCAGCCACCCCCCCATATGAATGAGTATGAGGTACCTCTACCCATTCACCAAAAAAGTGTCACATAAATAAAGACAGGAGGCAGTTTTTGACAATTCCTTTATTAATGTCCCCCAATATAGATCCATCATTAATCACGATGTCCGCCGCACCCGAAACCCCCCCAAAAAATACGATCTGCCATGACAAAGGCTAACGGCTAAATGCCTACTCTGCCATTTGACAGTTCTTAAATTGGTAATTGGCAACATCCCTTGTGACATCACTGACCCAGTATGCACTGATTGTTCATGTCACAAGGGGATGGTGCCACCAGGTTATGTCACCAGGTGGCCTCGCCCCTTACCTATTTAAGAACTGACAAATGGCAGAGCAGGCATTCAGCGGTTAGAATTAGTTGCGCCGTTTTTTGGGGGTCTAGCGGTGCGATGGGCGTCATGATTAATGATGGATCTATATCTGGGGACATTTTTTTTTATTTTGTAATAAAGGAATTGTCAAAAAGTGCCTCATGTCTTTATTTTTTTGACACTTTTTTATGAATGGATAGGGGTAAAAATGTACCCCATACTCATCACCATAGAGAGGGGGGCTGGGATCTTGGGGCCCCCTTGTTAAAGGGGGCTTCCAGAGTCTGATAAGCCTCCTGCCCGCAGACCCCCACAACCACAGCCCAGGATTTTCAGGAAAAGGCCCTTGTCCCCATCAACATGGGGACAAAGTGCTGTGGGGTGGTGAGGGGCAGAGTTCCCTTCCTCAAAGCACCCCGCCATGTTGAGTGCATGTGCCCTGGTATGGTTCAAGGGGGGTGGCGAGCGAGTAACCTGCCTAACGACATGCTCGTATAAGGGTCTATGTGGATTTTGGAGGGCCCTACACCCTTTTTTAATACATTTTGGTGTACGGTTCCCTTTAAAATCCATACCAGACCCAAAGGGCCAGGTATGGATTGGAGGGGGACCCCCACACCTTTTTTTTAACATTTTTGTATTGCCTGTGCTCTATTGAGAAATACCCCCGATGGGTCTGCGCATGAGCAGTACAAAACATCACTCCAGCTGATATGTTGATCAGCTGGTGTGATGTAAACAGCGCATGCGCAGATCATCAAAGGCATTATCTGACGCTATGCAAACCTCGGAGGAGCATAGTTGTCACATTGAACTGCGATGTTGCAGGGCGGATTGTGGATGTGTTAAAGGGTGGGTTTTGTGTGTGTTGCAAACCGCCCTTACACACAGGCAAAACCCACTGTTCAACACACCAAACCCGTCCTGCAACACAGTAAAACCCCGCCCTTCAGCACACAGAAAACCCACCCAGCAACAGTGAGGCACAATCTGACAAGTACGGTCTCCCTCTGCTGTTTGCATAGCTTTGAATAGTGTCAGTAAAATACTGTCTCCTGTCGAAAAATGCCTGAGATGATCTGTGCATGCTCTGTGTGTGTTTATGTCACACCAGCTGATCAACATATCAGCTGGAGTGAAATTTGGCACTGCGCATGCGCAGACCCATCGGGGGCATTGTATTGCCGGCAATTTAAAATAATTTTTTTTCTTTATCAATGTCAGTTTCGCAGCAGGTTATATACGCGTTACAGATGAGCCATATTACAGGCAGACTAAGGGGACCCCCCAGGCACTATATTTAAAGAAATGTTTCATTTTTGTTGTTTCACTATAAGTATCATTAAAATCACTGGTCCTGTAAAAATTATCTTTTAAAAAAAATGTTTTTGCATTGATACATGTCCCCCAGGGCAGTACCCAGGCCCCTATTCAATTTTTATGGCCAATAACTTGCATATAAGCCTTCAAAATGGGGACTTTTGATTTTTCAAATTCTGGTCCCATAGACTTCAATGGGGTTTGAGGTTCAAGTCCGAACTTTTGCGATGTTAAAGAGTTCTGGCATGAACCGAACCGGTGAGTGTGCGGCCCAACTTTCTTCAGTATAAATGATAATTTTTCTGTGAAATATAACCATGTTGGCATAATTCATTGGAAGCATGAAGTTGAAGTTATATTTGCACTTTGTTTGTAAGTGCATTTATCCTTTAAGGTATTTTTTGGTGGTTTTTAAGGGTAAAGTGGGCTTTAAATAGGTCATTGGGGTTACATAGGCTCCTTTCAACTATCCTAGACCTATATTTGGGTAAAAAAGAAGACAGTTTTATTTTTTCACAGGAGGGAAAAACAGAAGGGAAAAAAACTGAATGCAGCAGTACACAAATATCTATCTTCAAAATAGATATAGACAAAAAAAATGGAAGTGTTCAGGCACTTTTTGTAATAGTCTCCAAGTTATGACTCTTCCTTGTCAGCAGGCATGGACTGGCCATCGGGACTACCAGGAGTTTCCCGGTGGGCCGATGGCTCAGTGGGCCAGTCAAGTGCGGTCCTGGAGCCGCTCCTCACTGACAGTGAGTGATCGCAATTTCACTTCTGTCAGAAGAAGCTGCTTCCGTCACTTACTGGAGAGAGCATTAGGCGTTATGCTCCCTCCAGCCTGCAGGGGGAGATGGACAGTCGGCAGACTTTCCTTCCTCTCTCCCCTTATCACTTGTTATCACATGACTGTAGAGAGGAACGAGAAGCTGCCTTCAAAACAGTGAGTACATGTGGGAGGGGGAGGAGAGGGAGGACTCTCTGATGTGAAGGGGACTTCTGATGGGGACTCTGATGTGAAGGGGACTGCTGGTGAGGACTCTGATGTGAAGGGGACTGCTGGTGAGGACTCTGATGTGAAGGGGACTGCTAATGGGGACTCTGATGTGAAGGTGACTGTTGATGGGGACTCTGATGTGAAGGGGACTGCTGGTGGGGACTCTGATGTAAAAGGGGACTTCTGGTGGGGACTCTGATGCTAAGGGGACTTCTGATGGGAACTCTGATGTGAAGGGGCTACTGATGGGGACTCTGATGTGAAGGGGCTACTGGTGGGGACTCTGATGTGAAGGGAACTTCTGATGGGGACTCTGATGTGAAGGGGACTTCTGGTGGGGACTCTGATGTGAAGGGGACTTCTGGTGGGGACTCTGATGTGAAGGGGACTTCTGGTGGGGACTCTGATGTGAAGGGGACTTCTGGTGGGGACTCTAATGCGAAAGGGACTTCTGGTGGGGACTTCTGATGGGGACTCTCTGATGTGAAGGGGACTGCTGGTGGGGACTCTGATGTGAAGGGGACTTCTGACGGGGAATCTCTAATGTAAGGGGACTGCTGGTGGGGACTCTCTGATGTGAAGGGGACTGCTGGTGGGGACTCTGATATAAAGGGGACTTCTGATGGGGACTCTCTGATGTGAAGGGACTTCTTATGGGGACTCTGATGTGAAGGGGACTGCTGGTGGTGACTCTGATGTGAAGGGGACTTGTGAAGGGGCTACTGATGGGGACTCTGATGTGAAAGGGACTTCTGATGGGGACTCTGATGTGAAAGGGACTTCTGATGGGGACTCTGATGTGAAGGGACTTCTGATGGGGACTCTGATGTGACGGGGACTGCTGGTGGGGACTCTGATGTGAAGGGGACTTCTAAAGGGGACTCTGATGTGAAGGGGACTTCTGATGGGGACTCTGATGTGAAGGGACTTCTGATGGGGACTCTGATGTGACGGGGACTGCTGGTGGGGACTCTGATGTGAAGGGGACTTCTAAAGGGGACTCTGATGTGAAGGGGACTTCTGATGGGGACTCTCTGATGTAAGGGGGGCGCTGTTGGGGACATTCACAGCTAAAGTGGGCCAGTCATGATGAACTCCGGGGCCAAATTTTTGTCCCAGTCCAGCCCTGCTTGTCAGCCTGTCACATGTGCCCTTCTCATTGTGCAGGTATGTCCAACTCTTGCCATATTGAGCAATTCCAAAGTAGTAGTGAGATCAGGAGCACTGAGTTGTAACAAAGGTAAAATAAAGAGTTAAAAGAAGTATTTTATTTAAAAAAAATGGCACAGTACTTTAGCAAACAAAATGGCATCTTGTCAAGGTTTAGATCTTCTTTGAAATCCAATTTAGATTTTTTTTTTTTTTTTTTAGTGCATAGTTAGGTAAAGCAGTGTTTCTCAACCTTTTTCCAGTCGGGGCACCCTTAAAAAGTATTTTCAGTCTTGAGGCACCCCAGTCCAAGGCTTAGTTCACGTTACTGTGTGTCGCGGAACATGCGCAAAATCGCACTCGTTCCTGACACACAGACAAATGCTCTGCTCTTTAGGGGTGCCATTAATTCTTAATGGTACCTTACACGTTGGATATGGGGTGCTTTTGGTGCAGTGCAATTTTTAAAAAAAAAGGTCGGGGATTTCCTTCCCTGAATTTTTGTGGTTAGGGAAGCCCATTGAAATGAATGGGCTGCACTACATGCAGCACGCATCAACACAGATGTGAACCAAGGGCTTGTTCACATGTTGGGTTGGAGGGGTGGTAAAAGCACATGGTTAAGCTGTTCTTACCACCCCCAAATTCTTCCCCTTTAGCTGCAGAGACAACAGCTGGAGGTGTACACATGTTGTGGCTGCAGCTGGAGGTATACCCAGGGTGAATAGGGCTGAACTGCAACTACCCTGCAACTGTGTACATTGCATGGTTGCGGTGTAGTGATGCTGCATTAAAACAGGTGGTGAGGAGGCAACATAATGCCTCTTTACCGCCTGTCAAATGCCTCTGAAAAGTGATCTGTGCATAGGTTGCTTTTCAGAGGAGAAGCAGTCCTTGCTTCTATCACAAACAAGACCTACAAAAGCAGTTCTGATGGTACATGAATGGGGGGGGGTGTCAGGATTAAAAGTAACATACACACACACACACACACACACACACATATATATACAGACACATACACGTGCACACACGCATACAGACACATACATACAGACACTTGTACATACGCACATGCAGACACATGCACACACATACAGACACATGTACAAACACACATGCACGCACACACACACATACAGACACATGCACACACACACACATGTACAAACACACATACAGACACTCACATGCACACACACATATGAACAAACACACATACAGACACTCACATGCACACACACACATATGAACAAACACACATACAGACGTACACACACACATACAGACAGACACTCACATGCACACACACACACAGACACATGCACACACAGACATACAGACACACGCACACACAGACATACAGACACATGCACACACAGACATACAGACACATGCACACACAGACATACAGACACATGCACACACACACACATACAGATACATACACGCACACACACATGTACAGACACATGCACACACACACACACAGACAGGCAGTCAGACACTCACATGCACACACACACACAGACACATGTATAAAGCCCTTTAAAACTAATCTAGCTTCTAGCACAGTACCTTTCCAGTTTCCTCATTCAGCCGGGTACTGCACTGTAGGGGGAAGCAGAGAGCAGAGCACACTCCCCTGCACTTTACCTTCACTTTGCTGAGGTTGACGGAGCTTCTCACAGCTCTGATGTACAGTTCGGCAGGGGATCGGGAGATCAGGCTCATCTGACAGCCCTTCTCTCCCCTGATCCCGCGGCACACCTGAGAATCTCTGACGGCACACCAGTGTGCCGCGGCACACTGGTTGAGAAAGGCTGAGGTAAGGTGTGCAGGGAAACAGTGTCCTGTGCATTTCATACTTTTATTTTGTGTTTCACTCCAGTGGCAGCACAAAGTTCTCTCCTCAGGCAGCACAATGCAGAGATGGATCACTGTTTTTAATGTTTACTTATCTGGTACCATGTGGTAGGTGGTTTTTCCCCTGGTACCTACAAATGTGTATATAACCATTTATTGTTCCTGTTTTATGTTTAATGTCCATTCCCCCAGGTGCAGTGACATGAAAAATAAAAATTGCTTGGTGCTTACTGGAACACAGTGGAACAAGTAAATAGTGGAGACAAACTCTTCTTGCAGTAACCAGAGCATTGGTAATGTACTTCCCTTGTTTTTCAAACTTTAGCTCCCACTGTTAAAGTATTTTTTTGTAGCAGGATAGCAAATGAATGGCTATTTCCTACTTCTTGGCAGAAAACCCCCTGATATGCCTTATCCTGGGTTAGAACATACACTATATTACGAAAAGTATCGGGATGCCTGCCTTTACACGCAGTATAGTGAAGGGAACTCTTAATGCTTCAGCATACCAAGACATTGTCTGACTTCACAAATGTGCTTCTGGAAGAATGATCAAACATTCCCATAGACACACTCCTATACCTTGTGGACAACCTTCTCAGAAGAGTTGAAGCTGTTATAGCTGCAGGTGGGCCAACTCAATACTGAACCCTACGGACTAAGACTGGGGTGCTATTAAAGTCCATGTGTGTGTAAACGCAGGCGTCATATAGTATACCTGTGGTTTTTGTTAGGTAGGTTAGTAGACCCTGACATTTTCAGGTTAAATTAATAAAGATGTATAGGTTGTTCACAAAGTGTATAACCACTTTATATTTTATTTACAAACTGAATGTTAGTAACTAAAATGAACCTGCGTTCATGTTGACTGTCAAATAATGACTGAGCAAACGCAAGAACAAATGGGTTGCTGGATTTAGATTTTCTAAGGGTCATGGAAATTGGCAGTAGGCACACTGGCTCTAGTTTGGCAGCACTTCACAAAACAGGGAACGACCTAAGGAACAGAAAAAAAAAAATAGAATTGAGAATTCACATACATATAACCCTTTGAGAGTGCCAACAAATGTCCAAAGTAATTTAAGGATAAAAACGGATTAATAGTACAATAGATCCAATTTGTTTCAGGGGCAAAACACACTCTCCCTTCATCAGGGCTGTGATTTACCACTTTGAACAGTTTCAAGGGGGAAGGTTATGCCAGTGTTGGTGAATGCAGTAAAGGAGAGTGATTACTCTCCTTTGCTGCATTCTCTACCATTGGACCTGCCAATGACCTCCATCCCGAAACTGTTGCGAATAGTAAAGCAAAGCCCTGATGTAGGGAAGTGTGTTTGGCCTCTTAAAACGCATTGGATTCATTCTATGAATCCATTTTATCATTAAATTTCAATGGACTCTTAGACATTTGTTTGGTGCTCTCATTGGATTACAGTATCTCACAAAAGTGAGTACACCCCCACATTTTTGTAAATATTTTTTTATCTCTTTTCATGTGACAACACTGAAGAAATGACACTTTGCTACAATGTAAAGTAGTCAGTGTGCAGCTATTATAACAGTGTAAATTTGCTGTTCCCTCAAAATGGCAACAAAGTGAGTACAAAAGTGGGCCCAGTTAGCCATTTTGCCTCCCTGGTGTCATGTGACTCATTAGTATTACAAGGTCTTAGGTGTGAATGGGGAGAAGGTGTGTTAAATTTGGTGTTATCGCTCTCAATCTCTCATACTGGTCACTGGAAGTTCAACATGGTACCTCATGGCAAAGAACTCTATGAGGATCTGAAAAAAAAAAAGAATTGTTGCTCTACATAAAGATGGTCTAGGCTATAAGAAGATTGCCAAGACCCTGAAACTGAGCTGTAGCATGGTGGGCAAAACCATACAGCGGTTTAACAGGACAGATTCCACTCAGAACAGGCCTTGCAATGGTGGACCAAAGAAGTTGAGTGCACGTGCTCAGCATCATATCCAGAGGTTGTCTTTGGGAAATAGACGTATGAGTGATGCCAGCATTGCTGTAGAGGTTGAAGCAGTGGGGGGGGGGGGGGTCAGCCTACTCTAGCGAAACATGTCGATAATAACGTTTTTGTACAGTAATACATTATATCCTTGAATAATTTGGTCTGATCTTAATGTTTATCACTAGGATTGTTATACTTTTTTAACTTATGTACAATAAAACCTTTTTATTATACATGTTATAGTTTCATTTGTTTCGGCACCTTAAAAGTCCCCTCTCTCTAAATTCCATGTCCTGTGGTCTGATGAGACCAAGATAAACTTATTTGGTTCAGATGGTCTCAAGCGTGTGTGGTGGCAACCAGGTGAGGAGTAAAAAGACAAGTGTGTCTTGCCTACAGTCAAGTATAGTGGTGGGAGTGTCATGGTCTGGGGCTGCATGAGTGGTGCCGGCACTGGGGAGTTACAGTTTATTGAGGGAACTATGAATGCCAACATGCACTGTGACATACTGAAGCAGCGCATGATCCCCTCCCTTCGGAGTTATTTTGAGGGGAAAGCAAATTTACACTGTTATACAAGCTGTACACTCACTACTTTACATTGTAGCAAAGTCATTTCTTCAGTGTTGTCACATGCAAAAGATATAGTAAAATATTTACAAAAATGTGGGGGTTGTACTCACTTTTGTGAGATACTGTATATGTAAATAATGTTTGAGGGTAATTTAACAAAAAAAAAAGATTTTTGCTAGAACATGGTTGAATGATCGAAGCAGTGGCGTAGCTAGCACATCTGCACCCGGGGTTGGTCATTTTTTTGCACCCCCCAAGAAAAATGGTATGTGGCAATATAGCGGCGCCGTGCCAACATTGTGGGTGTGGTCAGATTGCATCAACAGTGGGTGGTGCTTAAAGGGCCATATGCTTTAATGAGTATGCCACAAGCGAGTATATAGCAGACAGTTCAAACCTCAGTACACTAATTAATAAAATAAAACTGTTCTATTGCATATCCTTTACTACACACAGCTAACCTTAAAGTGATATTAAAGTCTTGTTTTTTTTTAAAATAATTTTATACTTACCTGCTCTGTGCAGTGGTTTTGCACAGAGCAGCCCATATCCTCCTCTTCTTGTTTCCCTAGTCGGCAACTCTGGCCCCTCTCTTCCTGCTAGGTGCACCCACAGAAAGCAGCTTGCTATGGGGGCACTCAAGCAGGCATGCTCCCGAGCCGTTGCTCTGTGTGTCTATTCACACACGGAGACATAGCTCGGCCCTGCCCACTCCGTCTCCTGATTGGCTCACTGGCTGTGATTGACAGCAGCGGGAGCCAATGGCCAATCCGAAGTGCAAACGCTGTGCGTTCAGATACATGCATCCCTTCCTGTCTACATGTCAAATTTTGACATTCGACTATGTCCATGTCCATGTCAAATGCATGACTATGTGCATGACCATGACTATGTCCATGTCAAATGCATCCCAATTGACTTTAACTGGACTCCCTGCACAGGGATGCACAGAACACCATGAATTCTCAATCAGTACGCGGGCATCACAGTGGGCATGTGTAGGAGACGCTGGTGAACAGATATCCCCACACTGCACAGCCAGGCACACCACATTTTCACAGGCTCCCAAAGTCAGTAAACAGTCTGGTACTGTTTTTGTGCTTTTATTGAGGGGCTAAAACCTAGATGGGGAAAGAGGTATTATGGGATGCCCACTTGACTTCATACAACTCTTCAGGGACAACTTTTCTATATATACTCCACTGCTTCCTCCAGCACACTTGCTTGCAGAAAACACATGCTAAACTGGGACACTTTTAGTGACTCTGGAAAAGACTCCTTCTCCATCTTCCACTGACTGCCCCTGCTGGCGTGGCCTAGAGTATTTAAGAGGTGCCCCCCCGCCAGCCCACTAGCTAGGGAAGGTACCAGAGGTGCTGCTTGGTGAGTCACTCATCCCTGACCCAGATTAAACCCAGCCTGGCTGTCAGCCAAGCAAAATTTACCTACACTACAGCTTACAACCAGGGCAGACTGACCGGTCAGACACTTTGGCCATAGTCTGAAGGCATGACCACAGAAGGGGGCCTGCTGGCGCTGCCTGCTGGAACTCCTTAAGGCTGGTCCAGGGACAAACAACTTGCGGCCGTGGGCCCGCGACAGCCATCTTTTTCAGGCCCAGCCAGGCTCCAGCGCGCATGATGATCATCATAGTAAGGAGACCCTGGCCGGGCCCGGGTAGAAGAAGCCAGCTCAGGACTCAGAAGGTTTGCAGCAGGCCCAGTGTGCCGAAGTGCGCGGCACACGTATGCAAAGTGTGATGCAGCCACAAAGGACACGGGAGCCAGCCAGCTACAGAGGATGCGGGAGCTAGCCAGCCACAGAGGATTCCACAGCTACAGTACCCATAATTAAGGTAAGAAGAGTGCTACACAGTGCAAATTCTTTTTCTACTTTGTGAGAGGTTGGGGCAAGGTTGAAAGACATGGCACAAGAAGAGGGTCCCGTGAGGACCAGAGTGAATGAAGGTGTTCAGTTCACACTCTGTTAGTAAGAGGTCCCCTCCAGGTCCCATTATACTCCTTTGTAATCTCTAATGGGACCTGGAGGGGACTCTTTCCACCAGACTCTATAATGGACACTGAAAGGGCCTCTGTTAGTGAGACCCCCCTCTATGCCCCATTAGACTCCTTTGTAGTCTCTAATGGGTCCTGGAGGGGGTCTTTTTCTAACAGAGACTCTCTAATGGACACTGTTAGAGAGAGACCCCCTTCAGGTCCCATTAAAACAAAAAGGCAGAAGTTGTACTTTGTGCAAAATGTAGGGGTGGGGCCCGGGGTGGGTCATGGGCAGGGCCAGGACAGGTCATGGGTGTGGCCTAACAGGCGGACCTTGCTTTATTTGGTCCGGGGGCCCTGAGTGTTGTCAGTCCACCCCTGCTTACAATTATGTACATCTAGCACACTAAGCTAGAGAGTGCTACAGTTACATAGCTCTGCCACATACCACAGCCCTCTCTGGAGGGGAAGAGACCAGATGTTTTAATGCTGCAGTTCAGTGACACCTGCAGGTTTCCTCCTCTCCTATGTTCTGTGCCTGAACATTGAAAGCAGAAGCAGCAGACTGTCACTCTGCTCTCCACTCCTATCAGCGTGCTCCCTGCATTGAAGCCCTCCCTCAGTCTGGGCTCTGCTGTACAGGGGCTTTAAGTGGTTGGTATCTAGTCATTTAAATAATTTTAAATGAATTTAAGCATGCATTAATGAATAAAGAGCTGCGTGAATATATGATCTGTGTCTGAATTGCATGAATCATTTGGAAATAAATGACTTATGGGTACCTGTATTAAGAGAAACAATTTGACTACAATTTCTACTAGTTTTCTGAAGATGTATGTCAGTACTGATTGTCCTTGACCTTGGAAAATGACTAGGAAAACATTGTAGCTAGAGAATAAGCAGGGCAGCCACACAGCCAGCCAAAAAGCATTTTCAAAGGGAAGTTAGTGATGGTATTTTGCATATTGCCATCATGACAGGTTTCTTTTAATATTATTTTGAAAGGCTGCACAGTCAATGAAGGTAAAAATGAGGAAAGCCGGAATAAAGATAAATGCTGTATACAAATGAAAGCCTTTCACACTTTGTCTAGCTATCTGTCTAGATGAGTGTTGCTCACACACAAGACATTAGATGTTTTCACACACTGTTAACTATTTAAAAAAATAGAAAGTGCAAGAATGGTAGAATAGATGGTATGCACCCAGCCATTAAATTGAAAGATAATGAATAGAGGAAACAGGCCAGAATATTGGCGTGTACTTGTTTTCACTGCTATGG
This sequence comes from Lithobates clamitans, assembly GCA_037952925.1. NCBI lineage: Eukaryota > Metazoa > Chordata > Amphibia > Anura > Ranidae > Lithobates > Lithobates clamitans. The sequence continues at coordinate 4,896,945 of JBBGZY010000787.1, read as the reverse complement.
GATTCTCAGCATAAAATTAACATTGAGCTGATTATATTTTTCAAGAGAATGTGATGAATAGATAATTAAACTTTTGTTTCTGTAATGCACATTGTCTACCTAAAAAAAACATAGTTTAAAATGTATTCTGGAAGCATCCATCATCTGATTTATAACTGAACTCCAGGTCAAACCCTGGGTAAAAAAATATAATTTAACCATTTCAATACACGGCACCTATACCCCCTTCCTGCCCAGACTAATTTTCAGCTTTCAGTGCTCTCACACTTTGAATGCAAATTACTCAGTCATGTAAGAAGTTACATGATATAGCACTATACCCAAACAAAATTTGTATCATTTTTTCATACAAATGGAGCTTTCTTTTGGTGGTATTTAATCACCACTGGGTTTTCTTTATTTTTTGCGACATAAGTGAGAAAAGAGAAAACATTGTGAAAAAAAAACATTTTTTTTAGTTTCTATGATAAAAGTTTGCAAATAAAGTCATTTTTTGTTCATAAATTTGGGCCAAAAATTATACTGCTACATATCTTTGGTAAAAATAACCCAAATTAGTCTGTATTATTTGGTCTGTGTGAAATTTATAGAGTCTACAAATGGTGCAAATCATTGAAAATTGAGCACACCGGATTTCATTTCTTGAGGCTCTGAAATGTCAGAACAGTACAAATACCCCCCAAATTACCTCTTTTTGAAAAGTAGACAGTCCAATGTATTTAGTAAGAGGCATGGTGAGTTTTTTGAAGTTGTATTTTTTTCCCACAATTCTTGGGAAAATTATTATATTTTTTTCCCACAAAATTGTCATAATAACAAGTTATCTCTCACACAGAGCATATGCATACTTCCAATTACACACCAAAATACATTCTGCTACTCCTCCTGAGTATGGTGATAGCACATGTGTGAGACTTTTACACAGCCCAGCCACATACAGAGGTCCAACATGCAGGGAGCACTATCAGGTGTTCTAGGAGCATAAATTACACCTCTAATTTTCTACAGACCTATTACAATTTTGAAGGCCCTAGCGCACCAGGACAATGGAATTACCCACAAAATGACCCCATTTTGGAAAGCAAACAACACAATATATATTCTATGAGGCATTTTGAGTCTTTTGAACACATTTTTTTCCACAAGTCTTCGGAAAATGTGGAAAGAAAATAAAAACCTATTTTTTTTTACACACAGTTGTCAATTTATAAGATATTTCTAACACATAGCATGTATATAGCAACAATTACACCCCAAAATATATTCTGCTACTCGTCCTGAGTATGGCGATACCACATGTGTGAGACTTTTACACAGCCTATCCACATAGAGAGGTCCAACATTAAAGTAGTACCTTTAGGCATTCTAGGAGCATAAATTACACGTCTCATTTCATTCCTTCCTATCATACTTTTGAAGGCCCTGGAGCACCAGCACAGTGAAATTATTCACAAAATTACCCTGTTTTGGAAAGCAGACACCCCAACGTATATTCTTTGAGGCATGGGCTGCAGATAGCTACTCGGGTACTCTGATGGGCTGGTGACAGGTACTCGGGTACTCTGATGGGCTGGTAACAGGTACTCGGGTACACTGATGGGCCGGTGACAGGTACTCGGGTACACTGATGGGCTGGTGACAGGTACTCTGATGGGGCTGGTGACAGGGACTCAGGTACTCTGATGGGCTGCGGATAGGTACTCGGGTACTCTGATGGGTGTAGACAGGTACTCAGATGGGCTGTGACAGGTACTCAGTACTCAGATGGCCTGTGACAGGTGCTTAGGTACTCAGATGGGCTGTGACAGGTACTCAGGTGGGTTATGACAGGTACTCGGGTAGTCAGATGGACTGTGACAGGTACTCAGGTACTCAGATGGGCTGTGACAGGTACTCAGGTACTCTGATGGGTTAGTGACAGGTACTCGGGTACTCTGTTGGGCTGGTGACAGGTACTCGGGTACTCTGACGGGCTGGTGACAGGTACTCGGGTACTCTGATGGGCTGCTGACAGGAACTTGGGTACTCTGCTGGGCTGCAGATAGGTACTTGGGTACTCTGATGGGCTGGTGACTGGTACTCGGGTACTCTGATGGGTGGTGACAGGTACTCAGATGGGCTGTGACAGGTACTCAGATAAACTGTGACAGGTACTCAGGTACTTTAGATGGACTGTGACAGGTACTCGGGTACTCAGATAAACTGTAACAGGTACTCAGGTACTCAGATGGACTGTGACAGGTACTCAGATGGACTGTGACAGGTACTCGGGTACTCAGATGAACTGTAACAGGTACTCAGATACTCAGATGGACTGTGACAGGTACTTAGATGGACTGTGACAGGTAGTCGGGTAGTCAGATGAACTGTGACAGGTACTCAGATGGATTGTGACAGGTACTCAGGTACTCAGATGGGCTGTGACAGGTACCCAGGTACTCAGATGAACTGTGACAGGTACTCGGGTACTCAGATGAACTGTGACAGGTACTCAGAGGGACTGTGACAGGTATTTGGGTACTCAGGTGGGCTGTGACAGGTACTTTGATGGCTGGTGACAAGTATTTTGATGGCTGGTGACAGGTTCTCTTTATTAGGGGGGGCAATCAGTGTGTGTTGGTTTGTACTGTAAGCGGTAATGAGCTGTTAATCTTCTCACACACGATCGGTGTGTGAGGAGGAACATCTCGTGATCGCGTTTTTTCGACATTCTGTGACCAGCTGTGATTGCACACAGCCAGTCACATGGTAAAGAGCCAATTTTATTGGCTCTTTACCACGATCGGGGTTGGGCTGTGTCAAGGTGACAAGCCTCGTCCCCAATCGGTGCACATGAGCGTCGTGCACGTGGACAGTGCATGTGGCCGCCTGTGATTGGTTATGTGGTAAAGAGACGTTTTTATTGGCTCTTTACACGGATCTAGGATGGGCTGTGTCAGAGCTCAAGCTGTCTTGCATACACACGGTCACACTAGATTCCGACCGTCAAGAACGCAGTGACTAACAACACGTATGACGGGACTAGAAAAAGGAAGTTCAATACCCAGTGCGCCACCCTTTGGGCTCCTTCTGCTAATCTTGTGTTAGTAGAAGTTTGGCGAGAGACGATTCGCGCTTTTCAGACTCGTGCTTATTTCCAGTCGTTTTACTGCTGTTCAGTTTGTGCTTGTGTGTTTGTGTCTGGTTTTCAGTGCGTGTAGTCAGTTCGTATCTGTTTTTCAGTGCGTTCTTGGCCACTCGTTTCTGATTTTCAGCCCGCTCTTCACAGGCCTTGCTGTTCTTCAGTTCATTCAGGTTAATTCGTTCTGACCAGCCGACCATTTTGAATCCATGTTGCGGTTACGTACTCGTTGTAGAATTTGTGCTGTGCAGGGGCTTGGTGTTGGGGTTCTTACTTTGACCCAAGCCCAGTCCATTAACAGGGTGGGGAGGAGTTCATGGACCAAGAATTGGTTGCTCCAGTGTGACCAATTCTCTCACATGCCTTTGTTGCGGGAGATCCAGGAGAATAACCCTGATGATTTCAGGAATTTTCTCCGGATGACGGACCCCATTTTTTACCGTTTGTTGGCTTTGCTCACCCCTTATATTAGCAGGCAGGACCCTGCATGCGGCAAGCCATCACTCCCACCACCTTGTGGTAATTGGCGACGGGGAGAAGTCTACAGGACCTCAAGTTCTCTACAGGCACCTCCCCCTGTTCTGTCATCATTCAGGTCCTGCAGAAGGACTATATTGGGGTAAGTTTTATCCTTTAACATCACATTATATATATTTACCGTATTTATCGGCGTATAACATGCGCCGGCGTATAACACACACCCCAAGTTTAGGAGTGATTTTTAAGGAAAAAAACTTTTAGGAGGGAAGTTTAAGGAAAAAAACTTACATTTAAATGCCCATTAATGCAGCCTTATCAGTGTCCATCTGCAGCCTTCCCAGTGTCTTTGCAGCCTTGTGTTAATATTGCAGCCTTCCCAGTGTCATTGCAGCCTTCCCAGTGTCATTGCAGCCTTCCCAGTGTCTTTGCAGCCTTCCCAGTGTCTTTGCAGTCTTCCCAGTATCTTTGCAGCCTTCCCAGTGTCTTTTAAATTTGGCGCCGATCGGAGGAGAGGAACGAGCGGCGCCGAGATGCACAAAGCCGAGTGTACTTCGGCTGGACTCTACTCCTCTCGCAGTCCCGCCCATCTCCACTGATTGCGAGAGGAGAGAAGCGAGCGCCGCCGACATACACAAAGCCGAGTGTACTTCGGCTAGACTCGGCTCTGCTCACAGTCAGGGGCGGGACTGCGAGAGGAGCCGAGTCCAGACGAAGTACACTCGGCTTTGTGTATGTCGGCTCCGCTCGCTCCTCTAATCACAATCAGTGGAGATCGGCGGGATCAGCGTATAACACGCACCCGCGATTTTCCCCTCATTTTAAGGGGAAAAAAGTGCGTGTTATACGGTGATAAATATGGTATTTAATGTATACTAATGCTTTGTATTTCTTTCATCATTCCATAATTACCCCGATTGTAATATGCTGTGAATGTCCCCTTTGTCCTCATGCATGCTTGAATCTTTTAATGCTCCTTTTTTGGCCTACATGCATATTTGCCTTCGCTAACCTCCTCAGCATGGTATCCTGGGCCCATACACACCTAGCCTAGTCACTTAAACAATGTATTTTTTTCAGCTCCATTGTACTGCTTTACCCTAAGTACCCCCTATAATGGGCACAAATGTTATTGTTGTCCTTAAATTCATGCAGAGTGTCAGAGGATTTTTTTGTGCTCACAAACTCATTTAGAACCCCAGAACCCCCCCTAAAAATTTGACAATCAGAGGGGGTGAGGAATCTGATAAGTGGACCTTATTTTTTTTGTCTATAAATAGCATTAAAATCAATGTTATAGTGATGTTGGCAAAGAATGTTTGTGTCTAATCTGCTTGCAATGTTTATGTGCAAAATTACTCATTTTTTTATTTCTGTTTGGACTCCACAGTTTCCTTCAATGCCACAGAAATGGCAGACTGTGGCATCCCACTTTGTCCATCGCGCACCAAGAATTGGTTGCTCCAGTGTGACCAATTCTCTCACATGCCTTTGTTGCGGGAGATCCAGGAGAATAACCCTGATGATTTCAGGAATTTTCTCCAGATGACGGACCCCGTTTTTTACCGTTTGTTGGCTTTGCTCACCCCTTATATTAGCAGGCAGGACCCTGCATGCGGCAAGCCATCACTCCCACCACCTTGTGGTAATTGGCGACGGGGAGAAGTCTACAGGACCTCAAGTTCTCTACAGGCACCTCCCCCCAAGGCTCTGGGGATCGTTATTCCAGAGACCTGTTCTGCCATCATGCAGGTCCTGCAGAAGGACTATATTGGGGTAAGTTTTATCCTTTAACATCACATTATATATATTTACCGTATTTATCGGCGTATATGTGGAGGGGCAAAGAAGGGAAGCACGTCCACATCGTCCCACCACCCCATTCGGGGTCATACTATTTTAATTATAAGGGGTTTCATAGTATCGTGTTGATGGCGGTGGTGTCGGCGACATACGAGTTTCTCTATGTGGACGTGGGAAAGAATGGCCTGATGTCGGATGGTGGATTCTTTGCCCAGACCGAGTTCTACGGATGTCTCCAGAGTGGTGGCTTGGGATTGCCACCTGCAGAAGAGAACGTCGAAGGACTTCCATTTGTTTTTATTACTGATGAAGCATTCACATTCACTCATCACCAATCACGTGATGAGGCCATTCCCCCAGAGGACCCTCACCCTGGAGAAAAGGGTTTTTAATTACTGGCTGGCCAGAGTCCGAAGAGTCGTGGAGAATACCTTTGGGATAATGGCCAGCCGGTTCCGCCTATTTCTAATGGCAATCAACCTGGCGGAGTACAAACTGAACCACATTGTTTTATGCTGCTGCATCCTGCACAACTTTTAAAAAATGCTCCAAATTATATAGCCTCAGGCCGGACTTCGGGAACCAACACTGACGGCCCTGGAAGCTGTCTGTCCTGGATTGCCCCCCCAAAGCGCGTGTGAAGTGCGTGAAAAATATGTGGAATATTTTACGGGTAGGGGGGCCATTGCTATGACAGCTAATTTGTAAATATTTTTTTAAATAAACAAAAAATTGATATGATAAAATCTTGCTTTGGATTTACTGCTTCTGTTTGTTTTATCTGTCTCCTAGGTTCTCCTGGCGCACTTGTAGTGCCAAGTGGCTTTCACATTATTTAAATAACACCCATTGTCACTGTAAACACCAACTTAATACAAAAAGTGTTATCGAGCTTTGAAAGAAGAAGCCACACATTGTTGAGTATAAAGCATTTTACTCTGTGCACATTCACATGTGCGTTTTATAAAACATTTGGCAGTAAAAAAAAACATATCTTTTTTTTTCAAAGTTTTACCTTGAAATTTTTGAAAAAAATCAGAAACAGGCAGGTTTCCAAACATAACATACGCAACCCTGGAACTTACAAAGTTCAACATTGCAAAAAAAAGGCAATATCAGACATTTTATAGTGTGAAAAAGGTCTTGATCTTGCCTTCATCGTCACCCCTGTAAAAGCCAAATTTAGAAGATGCACACAAATTGTGAGTCAAAATGGGGATTTCCTTTCTGATCCCATACCTAATGTCAGCATGTGCTATCTCCCATCATGTGGGATCAATGGACGTGTTTTGGGGGTGCAACCACTTCCTCTCACCTACTAGAGTTGGGAGGAAGGGCACCCAGAAACAGAGTACATTGAAATCCCCTGATGGCAGATAGCACATGTTGACACACTGTGTGCATCTTCCAAATTTGGCTTTTAAACTGTATTAAAACTTTAGATAACATTTTTTGAAAAAAAAAAAAAAAATCCAGGAATATTTTTAGGATTTAGATTCTCCCTAGTGCATCAATCATGTTCTTCAGTCTTTGTTCAATCTCCTTGGTTTTTTCTTTGATAAGGTCCAAATCACGACTACAAAGCATGATTTCCTGGATAAGCCATTGTGCACTGTCACTGGTGAAATGACTGGATTTTGGTACCACAACCTGAACATCACCTAAAATAAAAATACACACCATGTATTAAAAATATGCAGGCATACATCTATTACCTGAATCTGTGGTGTCGGACACTGACCTGTTGTGGTGCCAAATTCGAGCACTTCTTCCACCTCTCCTTCCTCCACATCCTGAGGTACCACAATACTCTGCTCCCCTTCTTCATGAGGTGTGGTGTTGCTGGTGTCCTCCGACAAAACGAGTCTTTTCTCCCCTATGAGAATGAGACAAAAGGTATGCTTAGCACACAGATATTTGTGGACAGAAATATGAATGTGAAACATTGCTTGGAAGTAGTGTACAACTGTCTGTTTGGGCAGAGTTCCAAGTTGAAGACATGATTAATTCCCTTAACCAAGCTGGAATACTTACCTTTTTTGGACAAGTTTTACACATGGAGACACCCCAAGTATCTACTGGAGTACCTGTGTGGGACACCCTAAAAAATGTGTTCTGGTGTCCCACACTAGTGCTCCAGAGTCCAGATGTGTAAACAGCTGCTGAGTGTCCTCTCCTTACATTCCACTGAATCAAGTTTGCAATTCATTCTAGTTTCAAAGACATCGAGACAACAATGTCCTAAACTTCTTTTTATACAAATTATCATGACCAAATGTAGTTAACCCTGGAAAAAAACATTGTATTTAGTTGGCAAGCGAACAATGTTTACAACAACCGATTACTGTGCCCACGAACATGAAAGTAGCCATTTTAAACTGTACAACAGTAAAGAAAAGCACATGAAGTAGCATGCAAGTAATAATAAGAATAGCAACAAACGACAACTATTTACTTTTTAGAAGCACTTTCTTGATCCCTCTGTACTGATCCTGCTCCCTTAATTTGAGGTCCGACCAGCGTTTCCTCAATTGCTCCTTGGATCGTCGTACCCCAAAATTCCGGCGCAGACTCTTCACAACTTTAGTCATGATCTTGGCCTTTCTCACATTTGGGTTTAGGTAGGGTCCATACTTCCCATCATAGTTGGCCCTCTTCAATATGTTCACCATCTCCACCATCTCTTCAAAGGACATATTTGAGGCCTTAAATCTCCTCCTCCTGGATCGGGACGTTTCTTGCTCTGGGCTTTCCTCCTCATTACTGCTATTAAGCACCTGCTGTGTCTCCGCCATGTTCCTCTCCCACTGCGACGAAAGAGATGGGGCGGTAAATATTCTAGAAAGAACGTCAGGGGCGGACGATGCGGGGGGAGTTTCACGCATGCGCAGTGTATATAAAGTGTAACACGTGTGCGTTGTACGTACGATCTGTGAGCGGAGGAAGGTGTAGTGGAAGCGCCGATCATTATAACGAAGGTACAATTTTAAATTGGTGCATCAGTGGCCTATAGGGCTTATAGATTGAGGCCTATATTGGGTCAAGATTAGGAAAGTTTAGCCTGACATTAGGGTTTGTCATGTGTTGTGTCTTGCAGAGAAAATGGATCTATGCAATGACAAGGACTTTATGCCCATATTCATTGATAAGTACAGGGAGCTGCCCTGTCTGTGGCAGATAAACCACCCCTTTTATAACAATAAACCAAAGAAGAAGGCCGCGCTGGATCAATTGGTGGAATTTGTGAAGCCGGTGATCCCCACGGCAGAAATCCCCTATTTGAAGGCCCTAATTGGTGGCATGAGGAGTACTTATAGTAGGGAGCTCAAGAAGGTCCAGGATTCCTTGAGATCAGGTGCTGCAGCAGATGACATTTATGTACCCAGGCTGTGGTACTATGACATACTGCATTTTATGGTAGGCCAGAATGAACCCAGGCCAGCACTCTCCAGTCTTCCTTCCACACTCCCCCCCCCCCCCCCCCCCAGCTGAGGCTTCTGATATCCAACCTGGGCCTTCCAAGCAGCAACATGTGGAGGAGCCCAGCTTGAGCCAGATATAGCATTCGTCAAAATATTTCTGGTTGTCAAATTAATGATGTTAAATATATGCTCATTTTGATCACTTTGTGAAATCATTTCTGATTTCACAAAGTGTTTTACATATCAATAGGCAGTAGTGGCCACAAATGATTGGGACAAGAATGAAAAATGCTGGGGTCAGAATGATAGTCTTTTCTATTTATTAACATTAAATTTGCAACAGTCATGAGATGAAAATTGTGTGTGATTGATGGACCAAAAACTAAAACGATGTCCCTTTTTCATACACAGGAAAGCCTCAGCCAGGCCGTGGAAAGTGGCAGCCAGGAGGTGGCTGTGCCCAGTGGCCTGCCAGAATCGCATGTCCCTCCCCTCTGCCTTGCACCAAAAAGTGGTAGGAAGAAGAGTAACGTGAAGGAGGCAGCAATTGGCCTATTTCTGAAGGCTACTGTGGCCCTCAGAACCCCCCACAGTGTTCAAGAGGACTTTGCATACATTACAGCCTGCAAAATGCTGGAAATGGAGGAGGGCCAACGCCTCTTATGTGAGGAAGTAATGTTACAAGCCCTAAATAAGTCAAAAGTCAAAGCCACATTTGTGAGTTTAACCATGGTCCTCCTCCTCCTCCAGGTCCTCCTACTCCTCCTCCACCATCTGCCACACCTCCAAGACCACAACCACAGCCTGGAAGGAAGCATCTAAGGAAGACCAGAGAGTGATGGCCTGGGTTCAGTCTGGTCTGGCAAAAGATGCAGGCTGTTGTATGAACACAGCCTGGGGACAGATATGTCATCTGCTGCTGTTCCTGATCTCTTGTAGTCCTGGACCGATTGTGCTCACTATTATAAGGACTCCTCAGGCCACCAATTTTGACTGTAAAATTATTGATGTCTGCCCTGGGGTACAAAGGCTTTGCAAATTTCACCAGTTTCTTCAGTGTTGCCTTCCTCTTTATTTTGTTATGACCCAGAATAAATGGATATTTTGTTTTCAGAAATATTTGCTTATGTGTTTTACTTCAAAAGGGACAGTTTGTTTGTGAGTAGGCAGGTTAATTTAAACAATACAAGGTCAAATTAACAAGGGACACCAACCAACCTCCTTGAGATTTACAAACACAAGATAATAATGGTGTTGTGGAAACGTGACATACAAAAAAAATCAAAAATGGAGATCACTATAAAATAATTAAAAAAAAACAAAACAGGAGATCTTGAGTAAAAAAAAAATTACTATAAAAATTGATTCTAAACATTATTAGTATGGAAGAGCCCTGGGGCCATCATAAAAAAAAATACAGAATTATGAGTTTGAAAAAAAAACATTTTTTTTTTACAGAATTCTGAGTTTGAAAGTCAGAATTCTGAGATTCAAAGTCAGAATTTTGAGTTTGAAGCTCAGAATTCTGAGATTCAAAGTCAGAATCGTGAGTTTAAAAAAAAATCTACAGAATTCTGAGATTCAAAGTCAGAATTCTGTGATTAAAAGTCAGAATTCTGTGATTAAAAGTTAGAATTCTGAGTTTCAAAGTCAGAATTCTGAGTTTATAAATATAGTGGTCTCTATTAGGAGGATTTTAGGACCAATGAGCAATAATGTAGTAACACCCACAGACCATCATTTTGCAGACATACATGTCTTCTGCTCTGTATATGAATATGTAAATCTATCTTAGTTACAGCACACAGTATAGGGAAGCAGACAGTGCTGGATTCTCTGGTTCCTCTACTGTATTAATTAGTTCCTCGGTTTGCTGTCTTATCCTTATTCTCTGTCATCTGCTCCAACATAAAGAGCCATGCTGAAAACGTGTGTATTGTGTGTGAGTGGGGGGGCACAGCTTCCATAGATAGCAGAACACAATGGCCAGCACAGCTCTGCACCCCAACTTGTAGGAAACATTGCACTATTGCCCCTACATGAGGGAATTGTGAATGCCTAGAAGGTAGCAGGACAATGTGTGTTTATGGTCATAACAGATTAATCATAGCAATTAATTATATGGGCTGTTAAGGTGTTTCACACACAATTTACCTCATATTAAACATAAAAAGCATTGGTTGGAAGTCCTTAAGTGATAGCCTGGTGGTTAGAGTAACAGGCTTATAGTGTTGAGGGTTGTGGGTTCTAATCCAGTTCAGAGCATAATCTTTAGTTATATATTTTCAATATATTGATAATCTCAGAATTCTGACTTTGAATCTCAGAATTCTGTAGAAATTTTTTTTTTAAACTTACAATTCTGAATTTCAATCTCAGTGTGACGGGAGGGCCCGTGGAACTCAGAATACATTTTATGTCTAAGTCACCCTGTGCCATCCTGTCACAGGGTGAGTGAGAAAATATATCTTGGACTACTTAAAATGGGACAGTAATATTTGTCCACAATATCTCCCAGGATATATGTAGAGACTATTATTGCTTTGGTTGATTCTGAACTCAACCTGTTAATTGAATGAGCTGATCACATTGTCCTCTATACAATGTAGGAGACGTGACGACTCCTTTTGAAGCCTATGTTAATTAGGTTATGTTTGTATTGTTAATTGTAATTAGCTCCAGCTATTGTGTTTATACTACTGTGTGAAGCTCGGTGCCCACAAGTCTGTCATCTGGCCTGGGTAAATGTTTTCGTAAATTAGCTCATGTTAATTAGGTTAGCTTTGAGTCATCCTGGTGTATAAATGTGTGTGAGATCTCAAATAAAGAGTTAGTTCTGATGTACTCCAAGACTGGTGTTGTCTAGTTCTTGGGGGTTCCTATAGCCAGATCCATTGGGCTCGTGTTCCAGAACTTAGGAAGCGGTATACTGACGGAAGCACTCAAGGGGAGTGGGACATTCCGTGACACTCAGAATTCTGAGTTTTAAAGTCAGAATTCTGTTTTTTTTATGATGGCCCCAGGGCTCTTCCATATTAGGGAGATCTGGCTTGAAAAACAAAAAAGATTATTCAGGAGATCATGTGAAATAATAAAGAAATCAGTGTGTAAGAACTCTGTCTGAATATGAGCAGCAAAACTACTTCATTCTACATGCATTATAAAGAAGAAGAGAATGAGCTGCATTGAAAGATTGAAACAATTGCAGTGTGACGAATGTGCCATCTCCATTACGAATGGTTGTTTTACCAGACAGAGCGGCTCCATCTCGTACTTGATTCTGAGCATGTGTGTTTTTTTGCGCGTCAGAATTGCATACACACCAACGGAATTTCCATCGGAAAATTTGAGAACATTCTCTCAATCTTATGCTGGCGGAAATTCGGCCAGCAAAAGTCCGATGGAGCATACACACAGTCACATTTTCTGACCAAAAGCTCTCATCGGTCTTTTGTTGGCTGAATTTCCCATCGTGTGTACGTGGCATTAGGTGCTAATTTTAAACACAGAGAGGGAGACCAACTTGTTTAGGAGAAAAGCCGTGCCACGTCCAATAGTACATAAACACAAGAAAGGGTTCCCCTAGGTGGACTTTCCCGGCACTTGCATAATAGAAAAAATTAGAAATAGAAGCTATAATACATCATAAAATTTATGATGTATTATAGCTTCTATTTCTAATTTTTTCTATTATGCAAGTGCCGGGAAAGTCCACCTAGGGGAACCCTTTCTTGTGTTTAGGTGCTAATTTTATACCCAATCATATTACTGACCTGTTGCCAATTAACTTAATTCATTGTACAATGTTCTTCCAGCACCTTGTTGCTAGTACCACTTATTTTGCCAACTTTTTAAAAACATGTTGCTGCCATCAATTTCAAAATGACCTTATTTTTTTCTTAAAATGGTAAATTTTAACAGTTTAAACATTTGATACGGTTTCTATTTCCCATTGTGAATAAAATGTGGGTTTATGAGATTTGCAAATCATTTCATTCTGTTTATGTAGATTTTACACAGTGCCCCAAATTTTTTGATGTTGCGGTTGTATTAGGTACCAAGTAAAAGAGTTGTGACTGAAGTTGATAAAAGTAGGAAAAATGGGCACCGCACTTTGTTGTGCTTAACTGCGGACCGGTCAAGGTGCCCATGCTGATCCATGTCCACAGCCAAAAGCGCTTAATGGGCACATGAGCATCAGAACTGGACAACAGAGCAATGAAAGAAGGTGGCCTGATCTGATGAATCATGTCTCATTCATGTGTACGGTTCTTTGACAAATACCACCTACCTAAACACTGTTGCTGACCAAGTATGGTCCTAGAATCTCAATCCATTTGAAAATTTTTGGGATGTACTGGAAAAACAAGTCCAATCCATGGAGGCCTCACCTTGCAACTTACAGGACTTAAAGGATCTGTTACTAATGACTTGGTGCCAGATACCACAGCATAACTTTAGAGGTCTAGTGGTGTCCATGTCTTGATGGGTCAGGACTGTTTTGATGGCAAAAGTGGTTTTGGAGGCAAAACAAAAGGGGGACCTACTTAATATTAGGCGGGCGGTCATTAAGTTCTGGCTGGTCGGTGTATGTGTTCTGCTGGATATTTAGCTGTTTAGTTTGTGCTGAGTAGCAGCCTACTGTGAATAAATGTTCTTGAAAGAAACACACTTTAAAGTCTTGTGACCTAGACTCTCCTATTTTCAGAGCACAACAAGAAAAAGCATAGCGTAAGCTAAATTTCACTTCACGGTTCATGTGGTTGCATTTTAACTTATCTAGCCATGAATCTTGAATAGCTTTATGCAAATTAGAATCACTAATTAACACATTTTATACATGTATGCATATAATTTATAGGATTGTTGTTTAATATGGCTTAAATTTAAACAAAAGAAAAACAAAAATACCCTTTAATCTTGTTATGTGTTATTTTTTTTTTTTTTTTTTTAGTTTTATTTATTGCTTTTAACATAACAAGTATACACAAGACCCAATGGGCCACACACAAAAAGAACTATTTACATTACTTCAGCATTGACTCTTCCACCTCCTTCCAGACCCTCACTCAGTGAAAGGATCAAGATAATGATAATTATGATCATTCGTCTTACGGATACTCTGAGGGTATCCCAATACATAACCGATATGGACCTTTGGAAGACCACCATCATGATTATGTTGAACATAGTAATCGCGGTTATGACGACCGGTACATAGTTCAACATCCATCCGTTTGTACCCCGGGCAACACTCATTCCGATTATAGACGATTGGGATGGGAGAGTCCTGGGTATTATTCTCCTAGAAGACCCCAACATTACAACCAAGGTCCTTTGCACCACTCTGGCCCATCCACTTCTACTTCCTCTTTTTTTCCCAAGGCCCCACAGGGAAACAAGAGGGGGGGAGAACCAAGAGAGGGACCAGAGGGGGGAGGAGGAACCGATCGAAAAAGGCGAAGGTTACAAGAGATGCTGTAATTTTTAACCTTAGCAAAAGTACACTCACGGAAAATAAGAAATTTGTACTTGATCATGGACTCAAATTTGCTCCAGATAAACCTTTTAGCAAAATTGGGGCCTTTATAGATGTACAAAAATACATCAGGAAGGTTAGCATTAAGAGACATTTTTTATCCCAAACCGCTACCACTACTATCAAAGAGGGTGGATGGAGTGAGACATTCAGGTCTCTCTAATGCTTCTCTTTTCAACCCACCTGGTTTTATGCCACCTTCTATATCGGTGTTTAAAGAACTAGTCTTAAAAGACATAGATAAGTTGAGTTATAAAAATGTGAAGTTTCATGAGGGATTAGAATCATTGAAACAGAGGAAAGATATTATTATCCGACCCGCTGATAAGGGGGAGGGATAGTGGTGATGGACAAGAGTTCTTATGTTTCAGAAATGAATAGTATCCTGTCCGATACTGACACTTATATTCCTCTGAGCCATGATCCCAGTTTTAAATACAAAGGAACTTAATGTACTGGTAGATGCTGGTTTCCGCAATAAACTGCTTAATAAGAAAGAGAGGGACTTTTTAATCCCCTTGGCACCTAGAAAGCCAATTATTTACTTTTTACCGAAGGTACACAAGAGTCTAGTTAACCCCCTGGGGAGACCGATTATTAGTGGGTTGGACTCTATTACCTCTAGAATCGGGAAATACATTGACGGCTTTTTACAACCTTTGGTGTCGGCCACTCCCTCCTATATTAAAGATTCCGCACAAGTGATTCGCAGTTTTGAGAATTTGGAGTGGAAAGAGGGATACATTATGGCCACTGTGGACGTGGCATCCCTTTATACTAATATTTCCCACTCAGATGGTTTAGAAGCCGTAGATTTGTTTTTGAGGAGAAATGCTGAGTTGATTTCTGTTCAAAGAGATTTCATTTTAGACCTATTGAAGTATGCCATGACCCACAATTACTTCTGGTTTGGAGGTACTCATTACCTCCAAAATAGAGGGGTCACAATGGGTGCGAAATTCGGACCCAGTATGGCCAATTTATTTATGGCCAAATGGAAGGAGGATGTCGTCTATTCCAACAGACCATCGGAATTGATCTTCTGGGGTAGATACATAGACGTCATCCTCCTCCTGTGGGATGGCGATATGTCATCACTTACCACTTTTATGCACCAACTCAATGATAACTCATTGGGGATTGTGTTACAGTTCAAGAGCAGTACCAGCAAGATTCATTTTTTGGATCTAACCATACAGGTTAAGGGTGGAGTATTTAATATGTCCACCTTCTTTAAGAGTACCGATAGGAATGGGTATATTGGACAGGGTAGCTGTCATCATCCCTCATGGCTTAAGTCAGTACCCTGGAGCCAATTCCTCCGCTTACGGCGGAATTGTACTCTTCAGGTGATTTTTTTATACAGGCTGCCGGTTTGAAAGAGAGATTAATTGAAAAAGGATATCCACCCAATGAGTTGAATCTAGTAATTAATGAAGTAGGGAATATGGATCGTACTTCCATCTTACAGATTAAAGAAAAACCTTCATCAAGTGAGATTGGACATAACGTCTCTATGATTGCTACCTATTCCCAACAGCATTCTGATATTAAAAAAATTTTTACTAAACATTGGGGAGTCCTTAAAAATGATAAAGTTTTGGGCCCAGTGCTCCCAGATCGGCCACAGGTCATATTTAGAGGAGTTCCCCCTCTTAAACTCCAAGTTGCACCCAACATTTTAGATGCCCTGAATAGTTTCTTTCTTTCAAAAATCTAAAGGCTATCATCCCTGTCGGTGTTGTAATGTTTGTGCCATTAATACTGATAAGAAAAAATGTCAATTTAGATCTCACGCCACGGGTAGAATTTTTGACATTAATACCTTTATCACTTGTACCTCATTAAATGTGGTATATTTAATAATTTGCCCTTGCGACATGCAATATGTGGGCCGTAGTACACGGGCCATGCACATTAGGGTAAATGAGCATATCACAAACATTAAAAGGGGATTTCCGAAACACACCGTTTCCCGACATTATTTAGAGTGCCACGATCAAAATACTAAGGGGACCACTTTTGTGGCCATTGGCAGGTTTAATCCACATTGGCGTGGTAGTTCATCCAGACGGGAAATCTCTAAACTCGAAACCCGGTGGATATATACGATTTAAAATGCTATACCCCTTTCGGCATGAATGTCGACTGGGATATAAGTTGTTTTATCAATAATAGCTAAATTATATTTATGAAAATCTATTTATGCATATTAATACTTGTGGGTGGTGTTTGCATATTTTTATTTAAGGATTTTTTATTTTGTTTTTAGCTTTTTTTATTGTATATGCTTTCTAGGAATGCACTATTATGTTTTTGGAGACTATTATCTTTTGATTGCTGCATTGTTTTGAGAGCCTCCTTTTTACTCTCTTCAATGCGGAATATTGTCCTTCATTACTATTTCTTTTATGTATTCAAACTTCATATTTATATTCATTATACTGTACCCCTAGACATATAATTATTAATGTGTAATAACAGTATTTATGATTAGCCACCTGATGAGATGGCATTATTTTATGTTGGTGTTGTCTTTTTCCTATTCTTTTGTTGTTCATTTGCAATGAGAACAATAAGAACTGTGTCCTCTATCTGTCCGGCCATGCTGCGCCTTTGCGGCCGCAGGATGGTTCTTGTGTGATGTGATCGTGCTGCGCATGCGCGGCCGTACGGTTTACATCGTTAGGAGTGATGATGTCATGTACGTCACTCCGTTCGGTGGGCTGGTTCCTCTTCCTGCCCTTTTGGAATGCCAGGCTGTGCTGCGCATGCATGTATTCACGGCCGAGCTGCTTTCGTTTTTAAGAATACAAGCATCATGTGCGTCATTCCGTCACTGCGTTCACCTGGCTGGTTCATTCTACTATCGCGGTGGAACGCATGACGGAGCTGCGCATGTGCGGACAGATGAAGACAGTTTACACTTCCTATTTCTTATATGGAGCGCCTTTAGTGCACATGCGGAGCTTGATTCGTTATTTTAGACAGCTGTTGCATGTGTCACGCTGTCCTATCAGGGGGCAGAGTGACCCAGGATGTTTACTATTTATGTGGGCGTGCTTGCATCATTAGCCACGCCTCTGATGATATCCACATAGGATGAAACATGTCAGGCTGGCTGATGCAAGCATGCTTTTGAGCCGCGGATTATCCTTTCCATTTTCTGTGATGATGTTCTATTGACTCCTGTAAGTAGACTACAATAAAAACGTGTGTTTTATCCTTACGGGCTTCACTATTGTTATTTTCTCTTTATTGGGTTACCTTGCTGTTGATCGCACCATTCACCCATCGTCCCATGTGAATTTTTGAGTTCCTGGTGATATATGACAACTATATCTGCCTGTCTATGATGGTGTGTGCCAACTGGATGTACTGATTGAGCCTTTATACTACATGCACACATCGCTTGTCTTTTATTTCCCTCTGGTAAGCAGATCGACAAGCACTTGGGTGTGGTGTGCTTTTTTCCTGCACATGGAAGTTTTGGTGGAGGTTTCATCTCATCTCTAGTCTTCATTGATTTACTGTATATGGACTATCATATTTTACTTAGCGCTGCATTTATGACCTTTTGTACTTAGGTTTGATGAATCAACAAACTATGCTGGCTGCTTATTATACTTATAAATATCTTAGTTAGCGCTGATATTTGGTTACTGTTTTATAAATGATAATAAGGCCCCCTTTTCCTAATGACAGTCAATAGTACGTTTCAATATGTCAGATAGTTACATGCATGTTAAATCTCACAACAGGTGCATTCCATTAGGTGCCACTCAATCCGCCACCGTAGTTTCACTATTCATCCAACTGCCCCACACTTTATCAAATTTCTGTGGTATGCCCCTGCTAATATATGTAGCCTTGTATAAAGGTGTAGCCCTATTAACCACACCCTTCCACGCTGATAGAGATGAAGGATTGGGCTTTTTCCATGATAGTACTATAATTTTCCTAGCGTAATAGATTAGGATCGTCAGCAAAGAACGAGTTACTCTCTTTGGGGCTAGATTGTCTACCAAACCCAAAAGGCACCCCTCTATCGTGGGCTGTATAGTAATGGCAGTTACTTCTGCTATACATTCTGTGACCCCCTTCTAAAAAGCTTGGACGTTCGAGCAATTCCAAAAGATATGCATGAAATCGGCAGTGAGGGAACTGCACCACCAGCAACTAGGTGACTGGGTAGAGAACATCCTAGCCAATATAGCTGGAGTAAGATATGTGCGATGCAGGAATTTAAATTGAATGAATTGGTCCCTAGCAGAGACCAATCTAGTAAAATTAATGTCCCATACATCATCCCAGTCATCCCTGTCCATCTGGGGGAACACCTCATCCCACACCGCCCTACACTTTGCAAGGAGATCTCCCCCCTCACCGAACAGTTGTTTATATATTGTAGACAAGGCCTTGTCCAATGTGTCCTCCCTCAGTAAGGACTCCAAATCACTAATTTTCAGGGTAATACCTATATCTCCAAATTGGGCATTGTGTGCATGTCTAAGCTGAAGATAACGGAACAAGTGAGTGTTGGGAAGATTAAACTTAGTTTTCAGGGTGTCAAACTGAAGAAGTTTCCCACTTGTTATGTGTTATTTAATGTTTTTAGGACTGCTGGTATAAATATGAGCGATCCACATTTTACATTATCCCTTCCATATTCCTCTGCACACCAAGAATCATACTGAGAAAGTGAAAGTTTGTGCTATTAGCCACCCAAGCTCTATTGCATTTCTGTCAGTCTAATATGCTTTAGCAATGTGAGTGGATTAGAGCAGGGGACAACAGGTTGGTAATTCAGTGTGGTGATATTCCATTGTCCAATCAGAAGACTGGGAGCAAGGAGGTGACTGAGCTATATTTTTACTCTATAATAGAGCTAAGTGATGTAACACACTTGGTTGTATCAATATGTATCAATTACAAGCATGGTTAGGCTTGATTCACATATATGCATGTTGCTTTTGAGCGTTTCTGCAATGGTTTTTGCGGTGCTTGCTGCATTTTTGAACACGCAATTTTACGGCGATTTGCGTTTTTTTAAATTTACACTGTATATAGCTGGTTGCTAAGGGGGGGGGCGGGAAGCTGGCCGCTGCGTCCTTGACAACCGAGTCATCAGCTGTCAGCGGGCTTCTCCGCTGAATGTAAAAAAAAAAAATCGAGAAAAAAAAAACTGTGTGGGGTCCCCACCGGTCCATACCAGGCCCTTGGGTCTAGTATGGATTCGGAGGGAACACCCCCATGCCAAAGCACCTTGCCTCTATGTTGATGGGGACAAGGGCCTCTTCTCGACAGGCAACCCTTGCCGGTGGTTGTTGGGGTCTGCGGGCGGGGGGCTTATCGGAATCTGGAAGCCCCCTTTAACAAGGGGGCCCCCAGATCCCAGCCTCCCCCCTATGTGAACGAGTATTGGGTACATTGTACCCCTACCCATTCACCAAAAAAAAGTAGTGTAGTGTTAAAAACTGTCTACTGTATTTTTTAACAAGTCTTTTATTAAAAATATCTTCTTCCTCACATCTTCCTCCATCTTCTCCCGCATCTTCCTCCTCCTAGTCTTCTCCCACTGTTTCTTCTTCTGCTCTTCATCTTTCTTCTGTTTTCTTTGTGCAGTGTTTTTTTTCCTCTGCCGCCGCTCCCAGTGACGACCCTCCCCTGATGCTGCGTTACGTTGATCTGTCTGCGCCGATATCAAGCATTTCTTAGATAATGATGGGGGCATGGCAATCAGATTACGGCATCTGGAGGTCCCGCCCCCTTGTCACCCATCGTGCCCCGGGTGGTGACGTCACAAGGGGGAAGGGGCCTCCAGATGATGTAATCCAATGGTCACGCCCCTTATCTAAGAAATGCTTGATATCGGCGAAGACAGATCAGCTGTCATCGGCAGGAGCGTCATCAGAGGAAGAAGAACACTGGACAGAGAAGGTAAAAGAAAGAAGAAGATCAGAAGAAGAAGCAGAAGGAGAAGGAGAAGACAGGAGGAGGAAGGTGTGGCAGAAAATGGAGGAAGACTGGAGGAAGACGTGGGGAAGAAGATATTTTTAATAAAAGACGTGTCAAAAACAGTCTACTGTATTTTTTAACACTACACAACTTTTTTTAGTGAATGGGTAGGGGTACAATGTACCCCATACTCATTCACATAGGGGGGGAAGGCCTGGATCTGGGGTCCCCCTTGTTAAAGGGGGCTTCCATGTTCCGATAAGCCCCCCACCCGCAGATCCTGACATCCACTGGGCAAGAGGCCCTTGTCCCCATCAACATAAGGGGAAGATGCATTGGGGTGGGGGCCTGCCCCAAAGCACCCATTCCCCCATGTTGAGGGCATGCGGCCTGTTATGGTTCAGGAGGGGGGTTGCTCGCTCGTCCCCTCCGTTTCCTGCATGCTCGGATAAGGGTCTGGTATGGATTTTGGGGGGACCCCCGTGCCATATTTTAAACAATTTTGGTATGAGTGGTCCCCTCTGGGTCTATACTAGACCCAAGGGCCTGGTATGGACCTGGGGGTGACCCCACCCTGTTTTTTTTTCCACAATTTTTCCACAATTTTTCCGGCAATTTTTTTTTTTTACATTCAGTGGGGAAGCCCGCTGACAGCTGATGACTCATCGGTTGTTAAGGACGTGGCGGCCAGCTTCCCGGCCCCCTCCTTAGCAACCAGCTCTATACAGTGTAAAAAAAGAACTAAAAAAAGTCAAATTGCGTCAAAATTGCAGTAAAAACGTAGTACTTGCGTTTTTTGATGCGGGTCCATTGAAGTCTATTACATGCAAAACGCTGCATTTTGCTGAGAAAAAGTCCCCGACCCTTTCCAAAGACGCAGAGGCACAAAAATGCATTGATGTGAACATGTTCCATAGGAACCCATGTTAAAAAATGTCCCTGCATTTCTGCAAAATGCATCAAAAAATGCATTAGTGTGAATAGAGCCTTAGATAGAATCACAAATATGTGGGAATGCAAATACTTAAAGCTGTATTAAACCCAAAGCTAAAAATGTAATACAGTATCTCACAAAAGTGAGTACACCCCTCACATTTTTGTAAATATTTTATTATATATTTTCATGTAACAATACTGAAGAAATGACACTTTGCCACAATGTAAAGTAGTGAGTGTACAGCTTGTATAACAGTGTAAATTTGCTGTCCCCTCAAAATAACTCAACACACAACCATTAATGTCTAAACCGCTAGCAACAAAAATGAGTACACCCCTAAGTGAAAATGTCCAAATTGGGCCCAATTAGCTATTTTCAGTCCACGGTGTCATGTGACTCGTTCATGTTACAAGATCTCAGGTGTGAATGGGTAGCAGGTGTGTTAAATTTGGTGTTATCGCTCTCACTCTCATACTGGTCACTGTATGTTCAACATGGCACCTCATGGCAAAGAACTCTCTGAGGATCTGAAAAAAAGAATTGTTGCTCTACATAAACATGGCTTAGGCTATAAGAAGATTGCCAAGACCCTGAAATTGAGCTGCAGCGCGGTGACCAAGACCATACAGCGGTTTAACAGGACAGGTTCCACTCAGAACAGGCCTCGCCATGGTCGACCAAAGAAGTTGAATGCACGTCCTATCCAGAGGTTGTCTTTGGGAATTAGACTTATGAGTGCTGCAGAGGTTGAAGGGGTGGGGGGTCAGCCTACCAGTGCTCAGACCATCGCCGCACGTTGCATCAAATTGGTCTGCATGGCTGTCGTCCCAGAAGGAAGACTCTTCTAAAGATTATGCACAAGAAAGCCCACAAACAGTTTGCTCAGGACAAGCAGACTAAGGACATGGGTTACTGGTACCATGTCCTGTGGTCTGATGAGACCAAGATACACTTATTTGGTTCAGATGGTGTTAGGCGTGTGTGGCAGCAACCAGGTGAGGAGTACAAAGACAAGTGTGTCTTGCCTACAATCAAGCATGGTGGTGGGAGTGTCATGGTCTGGGGCTGCATGAGTGCTGCCAGAAATGGGGAGCTACAGTTCATTAAGGGAACCATGAATGCCATCATGTACTGTGACATACTGAAGCAGAGCATGATCCCCTCCCTTCGGAGACTGGGCCACAGGGCAGTATTCCAACATGATAACGACCCCAAACATACCTTCGAGATGACCACTGCCTTGCTAGAGAAGCTGAGAGTAAAGGTAATGGACTGGCCAAGCATGTCTCCAGACCTAAACCCTATTGAGCATCTGTGGGGCATCCTCAAACGGAAGGTGAAGGAATGCAAGGTCTCTAACATCCACCAGCTCCGTGATATCGTCATGGAGGAGTGGAAGAGGACTCCAATGGCAACCTGTGAAGCTCTGGGGAACTCCATACCCAAGAGGGTAAAGGCAGTGCTGTCAAATAATGGTGGCCACACAAAATATTAACACTTTGAGCCCAATTTGGACATTTTCACTCAGGGGTGTACTCTTTTTTTGTTGCCAGTGGTTTAGACATTAACGGCTGTGTGATGAGTTATTTTGAGGGGACAGCAAATTTACACTGTTAGGTTCCATGCACACTGGGTGTTAAAATAACGTTATAAAAACACCAGTAGCTTTGCAGTGAGTCTTTCAACTTTTTTTAACGTTTTTGCAATAGCGTTTTTTAGCGTTTTTCTGCATTAGCTTTTTTTGCATTTTTAAAAAGCGCTGGTGAGCCACGATTTTGAGCGTTTATCGACGTTTATCAGCGCTTATGCGCGTTTAACGTTTTTAAGCATTTTTTGTGGTCAGAAAAACAGCTACTGAACGTGATTTTAGGGCGTTCAGCCCATAAACTCCACTGCTGATAAGAATACAAAAACGTCCATGTGTGCATGGGCACATAGGATAACATAGAGGGGATTTTATGGGCTGTTAGAAAAAACCACCCAAACTCCCAAAAACGGCCATTTATGAGCTTCTGTGTGCATGGAGCCTTATACAAGCTGTACACTCACTACTTTACTCTGTAGCAAAGTGTCATTTCTTCAGTGTTGTCACATGAAAAGATATAATGAAATATTTACAAAAATTTGAGGGGTGTACTCACTTTTGAGAGATACTGTATATTGCAGCTTACCAATCATTAGATGTGGTGGCTGCATTCATTTTCTTTTTTAGGCCTTTTCTCTCTTTTTTCACCTGGTGATATGACCAGTAAAACACCACCTGTATTACAGTGCCCCCACTCTGGATGAAAGAGCCCACAGGGCACTTTGGGACAGTCGCATTGTCAGATTTACATACTGTAACAAATTAAAGCCATACTTCAGCTTACAGTTTTTACTTAATTAAAGCAAACTGTTTTTTTTTGTTTTTTTTTATTATTTACTTTTGTGATAAAGGCTTTACATTAATAAATAAAAGCTGATCATTGTAAACACCCCTGCCATTGTTAAATGGCTTGTTTCATCCCTGTAACTGATTTATCTGCAAGAGAGCTTGTTCTTTTGCAGAACAACAGACTTACTGGCCAGATTACCAGATGAAAATAGAAGAAGGAAATCTTAAAAAAGAAGGCTAATACAGCTATATGTATTTCAACTAAATTTAATGATTTGGCAGGTAATCATTTTAAATGTTTTTTTTTTTTTAATATAGTATTCATTTAACAGAATCAAAATATATATAAGCAACAACCTATAAAGTATTATTTGCAGATCTGACAGGTGAGCAATAGTAAACAATATATTAGCAAACAAAATTACTCCTGTAGATTAAGTAGGATAAACTGGCCCCACAAAGGGTTGAATTCAGGATTCCAGCAAGAGCCATCACATACCCTGCTGGAGAGAGGAGCTTTTGTGAATCCAAGGGCTCACACACCGTAATAATTTTCATACTAATGAAATCACCCATTGCTCATAGTTCTTCATTTAATATCTGTTACCCTTTGTATCCAACCGTAGGGCTTTTCCTGTTTAGCAGAATCAAGCCTTGGGATGTATTGAGGAAGTGTGAAGGTAAGTATGCCTTATATTGTTTTAAGGGCATTGGAGTTATATAAAGTAAGAGTTAAAAGGGGTTTTCTGGGAGATCGACGTAAAGTATGGCTTTACTCACTGACACAGAGGAGCCAGAGCGGCGAGATCACTTATCTGGACCAGAGCAGACTAAAATAGGTAAGCATACACATCTTTTTTACACAGGTTAGACAGGATAGGTAGCAGCAGAGGGGGGGGGGGGGGGGGGCGAATATCGAACTCGACTTTAACTCATATTTTGACATGTTGCCAAAAAAGGTGGAGTACTGGGCTGTCCCACCCCACATGTCGACTGGGAGGATGCCCTACCATCAGGTAAGTAGCATAAAGCTGGTTTCCTTAGTCTTAATGTTGATAGAAGCAGTGCTTGTGAGCCTCAATATTTGCATTAGTTGGGAGTTCATAAAATTTGCCATTGTTTCCATGAAAAATAAGACTCTTGTTGAGTCTTTTGTAGTAAGAATTATTTAGTGGGGGGAGGGCTTGGAGTCACACAATAATTCATATGATATTAGCAAGCCCATCTGCATAAAAAGTTTATGGATTGGGGAAAGTGTTGAATTTTTTTGTATCTCCACTCATCGGCTGGTAAACCACCCCATCTCTCACTCATTTCCACCAGGGATAACTTAAATAGATAAATTTAAATAGACAACCTGTGGCCCAGGATATACAGTATGCTAGGTGCTCACCAGGTATTAGCCAGGAAAATCCTCAGATAATGAAGAGGGGGGAAAGCCCAGACACTGAGGAGCCATCCCTGTTCACAGTGTACCATAAGTTTAGGGTACTGGGGTTAGTGGTAAACTGTCAAAGATAGGCCCCCGAAACTCAGGTGGGAGACAGGTGGCAAGG
The DNA here is from genome assembly GCA_037952925.1 of Lithobates clamitans. Taxonomy (NCBI): domain Eukaryota; kingdom Metazoa; phylum Chordata; class Amphibia; order Anura; family Ranidae; genus Lithobates; species Lithobates clamitans. Next base: position 4,871,758 of record JBBGZY010000787.1, on the reverse strand, counting down.
GTAAGATTCCTCTCTGCCATGCACTTCTTCATATAAACCCATACCTTGAGTCACCTAAGAGAGGCCTCTTATGTGAATTTTGAAGAAACTGCTCCAGTTTCCATAATTGTCCAACTGAATCAATTGAGTCTTGATCCTAAGATCTTGTCTGACATTTTATCTTTAAGTCAAGCCAAAGAATCAAAGGCCTCCTCATATATATATTTTGTCTCCGGAACTTCCAATCTCTGCCCCATCTAAGTAGTCTCAGATTTAAGATTGTTGATATTCTGCTTATTGATTCTCTCTACCCAAGCGATGAACCATTTAGGGTCACCCTTATGCCACGTACACACAACCGGTTTTGCCGCCGGAACATAATCTGAAGGTTTTTCCGACAGAGTTCCAACGGAATTCGGCTGAAACTGTCTTGCGTACGCACGATCACACCAAAGCCCAACTGTCAAGAATGCGGTGACGTACACCACGTACGACGGGATTATAAAACAGAACTTCAATAGCCATTGCGCCATCCTTTGGGCTCCTTCTGCTAAATTCGTGTTTATCTCGTGTTAGTAGAAGTTTAGTGAGAGACGATTTGCGCTTTTCAGACTGACTGTAGTCAGTTCGCATTTGTTTATTCAGTGCGTTCTTGTCCACTCATTGCTGATTTTCAGCTCGCTCTTCACAGGCTTTGCTGTTCTTCAGTGCGTTCTGTTAAGTTCGTTCTGACCAGCCGACCGTTTTGAAGCCATGTTGCGGGTACGTACTCATCGTAGAGTTTGTGCTATGCTGGGGCTTGGTGTTGGGGTTCATTCTTTGACCAAAGTCCAGTCCATGGACAGGGTGGGGAGGAGTTCATGGACCAAGAATTGATTACTCCAGCGTGACCAATTCTCTCATATGCCTTTGCTTTGTGAGATCCAGGAGAATAATCCTGATGATTTTAGGAACTTTCTCAGGATGACGGACCCCATTTTTCACCATCTGTTGGCTTTGCTGACCCCTTATATCAGCAGGCAGGATACCTGTATGAGGCAAGCCATCACACCGGACCAGAGGCTAGTCGCCACGTTGTGGTACTTGGCGACTGGGAGAAGCCTGCAGGACCTCAAGTTCTCGACAGGCATCTCCCCCCAGGCTCTGGGGATCATTATTCCAGAGACCTGTTCTGCTATCATTCAGGTCCTGCAGAAGGACTATATTAAGGTAAGATTTATCCTTTAACATCACATTTTATGTATTTCATGTTTGCTAATGTATTGTATTTCTTTCATCAATCCCTAATTACCATGATTGTAATATGTATTTAATGTATGCTAATGTTTTGTATTTCTTTCATCATCCCATAATTACCCTGATTGTAATATGCTGTGAATGTCCCCTTTGTCCTCATGCATGCTGTAATCTTTTAATACTCCTTTTTTGTCCTTCATCCATATTTGCCTTCACTAACCTCCCCAGCATGCTATCCTGGGCCCATACACACCTAGTCTAGTCACTTAACAATGTATTTTGTCAGCTCCATTGTAGTGCTTACCCTAAACACCCCCTTAAAATGTGTCCAAATGGTATGTGTGTCCTTAAATACATTTATAAGCCCCCCCCTTAAATGTTATCAATGGGCCATCAGAGGGGGTGAGCAATCTGATAAGTGGGCCTTTTAGTTTATTTTAGTCTTTAAATAATACTTAAAATAAATGTTATACTGATGTTGGGCAGGAATATTTTTTGTGTAATTTGCTTGCAATGTTAGGTGCAAAAGTACTTATATTTTTTTTCTTGTTTGACTCCCCAGTTTCCTTCAATGCCAATTTTGCCACCCGTTGGAACTTTCCCAACTGTGGAGGGGCTATAGATGGGAAGCACGTCCACATTGTGCCACCACCCCATTCGGGGTCATACTATTTTAACTATAAGGGGTTTCATAGTATCATGTTATTGGCGGTGGTGTCAGCACAATATGAATTCCTATATGTGGACGTGGGGAAGAATGGCCGCATGTCAGATGGAGGAGTCTTCGCCCAGACGGAGTTCTACCAGCGTCTCCAGAGTGGTGGCCTGGGATTGCCACCTGATGCAGATAACGTGGAAGGACTCCCCTTTGTCTTCATTGCAGATGAAGCCTTCGGTCTGGGCGAGCACCTGATGAGGCCATTCCCCCAAAGGACCCTCACCCCGGAGAGGAGGGTTTTTAACTACCGGCTGGCCAGAGCTAGAAGAGTTGTTGAGAATGCCTTCGGGATAATGGCCAGCCGGTTCCGCCTGTTTCTGACAGCAATCCAAATGGCGAACTACAAACTCAATCATATCGTCCTATCATGCTGCATCCTGCACAATTTTTTAAGAAAAAATTCTACAAATTATATAGCGTCAGTTGGGCCTGAGGCCGGACTTATTACTGAGAATCCTCTGACGGGCCTGGATACTGGCCGTACTGGCTTGGCCCCCCAAAGCGGCCGTGAAGTTTGGGAGAAATGTGTGAATTATTTTACGGGTAGGGGGGCCATTGCTATGCCAGACAATGTGTAAAACTTTTTATAATGAAAACAAAACAAAATCTGGTAAATGTATTGCTTGTGTTTGTTTTTGGCTGTACCCTAGGTTCTCTTAGTGCACTTGTAGTGCCAAGTGGATTTTCCTTTAGTAAATAAGCCCCATTGTCACTATAAACACAAAAAACTGGTATTGAGCATTGAAAGAAGAAGCCACACATTGTTGATTTTTAACGTTTTTACTGTGTGCACATTCACACATGTGCGTTTATAAAATTTTGGTTGACAACATTTATTTTTTATTTTGGTTTTTATTTTTTTATGGTTCTAAATAGGCATGTTTAATAACATAACATACAAAACTCTGGAACTTACAAAGTTTAACATAGAAAAACAGAAGGCAATATCAGACATTCTAATGTCCAAAGTGTCTTGATATTGCCTTCATCAGATGTGGTGATGTCACCCCTGTAAAAGCCAAATTTTGAAGATGCACACAATTTGGGATTCAAAAAGGGGATTTCCCTCTTGATCCCATGCCTAATGTCAACATGTGCTATCTCCCATCATGTGGGATCAATGGACGTGTTTTGGGGGTGCAACCCCTACCTCTCACCTACTTCATTTGTGAGGAAGGGGTTGCACTCACAAAACGCATACATTGATCTCCCTTGATGGCAAATAGCACATGTTGACACACCGTGTGCATCTTCAAAATTTGGCTTTTAAGAATTTTCTAAAAATATTTTGCCAAAAACAATTCTAAAAAATGGTATCATTTTTAAGACTTTTTAAATTCTCCCCAACACATCAATTATGTTCTTCATTTGTTGCTCCATAGAATTTAGTTTATTTCTTATGATGTTAATTTCACGATTCCATGCCATGATGTTATGGATGAGCCTTTGGGAGCTGTCACTTGTGAAATGTTCAGCTTGCTGTTCCACAACCAGCAAATCACCTTAAAATTTAGAAAAAAGATGTATTCTAAATATGCAGGCATACATATATTACCTGAAGCTGGGGTGTCAGACACTCACCTGTTGTGGTGACAAGTTTACCAGGTTCCTCTACCTCTCCTTCCTCCAGATCCTCAGGGTGTGGTGTTTTTGGGAGTTCCCCTTCTTTGTCAGGTGGGGGGTTCCTGGTGTCCTCTATTGAGTGGTGTCCTCCAAGTCTATGTTCCCCTATGAGAAAGAAACAAAAGGTATACTTTAGCACACAGAATATTTTAGGCATGACTAAACGTATTTAACCTGTATCTGAACAAAACATCGTATTTAATGAGCGAACGATGTTTACTACGAATGATTACTGCACCCAATAACCTGAAACTTGCCATTTTAAAATGTCCTACAATAAAGAAAATCACATGGCGCAGCATGGAAGTAATAATAATGATAGGAACCCACGACAAGTACCTACTTTTTCAAAGCACTTTCTTCATCCTTCTATACTGATCCTGCTCCCTCAGTTTCAGGTCTGACCAGCGTTTCCTGAATTGCTCCTTTTGATCTTCGTACCCCAAAATTCTTCTGCAGACTCTTCACAACTTTCGTCATGATCTTGGCCTTTTCTCACATTTGGGTTTAGGTATGGTCCATGCTTCCCATCATAGTTGGTCGTCCTCAAGATGTCCACCATCTCCACCATCTCTACAAAAGACATATTTGAGGCCTTAAATCTCCTCTGGGATCGGGACGTTTCTGGCTCCAGGCTTTTCTCCTCGCTACTGGAATTACTAATAACAGACACCTGCTCTATCTCCGTCATGTCGCTCCTACTGCGCGCTGAAGAGAAGGGGCGGGGGATACACTAGAAAGAACGTCAGGGGCGGGCGACGCGGGTGACGCATGCGCAGTGTATATAAAGTACACGCGTGTGTCGTACGTACGTTTGGTGTGCTGAGGAAGGAGGACGACGGTGCTATAATGAAGGTAACATTTTAAAATTTTGGAACATCAGTGGCCTATACTGCTTAAAGATTGAGGCCTATATTGGGATAAGATTATGAGAGTTTAGGCTGACATTAGTGTTTTTGTCTTGTGTATTGTCTTACAGAAAAAATGAATAAGTTTAAGGACCCAGAATTTATGTCCAGTTTTATTGACAAGTACAGGGAGATGAGGAATCTGTGGGAGGTCAAACACAGTTTATATTACAATAAACAAGTAAGGCAGGCAAGGCTGGAGAAACTTCTGGGATTTGTGAAGACTTGGATCCCAGATGCAACCATGAAGTTTTTGGAAAGTAAAATTGGGATCTTGAGGAACATGTATAAGAAGGAGCATAATAAGATCCTGGCTTCCCTGAGATCAGGAGCATCAGCAGATGACGTTTCTGTACCCAAGCTGTGGTACTTCCACAAACTGCGGTTCCTGCACGACCAAACTGAAGCCAGGGAATCTCTTTCAACCCTTCCTTCCACCCTTCCCTGCAGCCTTCCCTCCACCCTTCCCTCCACCCTTCCCTCCACCCCAGCAGAGGCTGACTAGGAACAACCTGGGCCTTCCATCCTGAAAGAAGTGGATACGCCCAGCTGGAGCCAGGTATATTATATTTCTACATATTTATTTTCCTAATATTAATGATGTTAACTAGATGTTATAATTGATTACCTATTAAGGATTTTATCCAAAAAATGATATATACATATCAATTGACAGTAGTGGCCAAAAATGTTTGTGACCAGCTTGAAAAATGCTGGGGTCAGAATGATAGTCTCTGTGTGAAAATGAGCAGCAAAACAACTTCATTCTTCTATCATTATAAAGAATTAAAGAATGTGCTGCATTAAACGATCACAGAATTTGCAGCGTGAGGAATGTGGTAGCTCTAATATGAACGCTAGTTTTACCACACCGAGCGCTCCCGTCTTGTACTTGCATGCAACGTTGTTGGTCCATTGGAACAGCAAACAGACGAGTGTTTTTTCCGATAGGAATTGGTTCCGTCGGAAATATTTTGAACATGTTTCATTTCTAGGTCCGTCAGAATTTTCGAAAGAAAAAAGTCCGGTGAGGCATACACACGATCGGAAAAGACGATGAAAAGCTTCCGTCTGACTTTTTCTGTCGGACATTCCACTCGTGTGTACGCGGCATAAGTCAGGAGGGATTTAATTTTTGCCCTGAACTCCTAGTCAGTGTCCTTGCTACGGATGGACATGGGGGAGTCTTAGGAGTGCTGTGTACTGTGTACTACTCTTTTCAAGAGGATGTTGAGATAGGGCAGTCAGGTCTATACCTTGCAGTGTGTCATGTTCTTTTCCCCAGTATATCATTGATACAATGAGGCAGTCAATAGTGCCCCAAATGGGTGCGGATGCAAACAAGGAGAGCAGGAGCCTAAGCTAACATGTCCATCTCCCTCCATGTCCAAGCCCCATTTTAAATGTGTTAAGACTGCCTTTGCATAGACTTCCCTAGGTAGCTCCCACATACAATGCTGAGCCTTCATGATTTAAGGCTGCTTTCACACTGAAAGCGCTGGCCGCTAATGGTAAAGCACTGCTCTTTTTAGTGGCTATTTACCACTGTTTAAGTGGTGCTTTTGCTCCATTTTTCGGCCACTAGGGGGGCTCTTTTAACCCCAAAAAAGGGGTTAAAAACTGCTGTGTTGCGGTGCTTACAAATCGCTTTTCAGGCGCTTCAGAAGTACAGCACATTCATTGCAATGGGCTGGTGCACTTTAGGAGCGCTGTATACAGCGCTCCCAAACTGCCCCAAAGATGCTGCTTGCAGGACTTTTCCAAACATCCCACAAGCACACCGCCTGGGTGTGAAAGCACCCATTGTAATGAATGGGAGGCAGTTTTTGGCGCTTTACAGGCACTATTTCTAGCGCTAAAACGCCTGAAAACTGCCTCAGTGTGAAAGGGGTCTTAAAGAACTAAAATCCAATGAATGAAAAGCAGAGGCTAAGGACTGTCAGACTGAGTAGGAATATGACTAGATGATGTTGGATGTCCTCCAGCCAGGAAATGAGGCAGGTTCTATGCACACTGTGAGAAGCTCACAATGTACACTGAATTCAGGGAAGGCAAATGACCAGAACTAAATAACAGGATACACTTCCCCTCACCCCCTCTTCGACTTCAATGCCATTTGCCACAAAGTTGTGTACCTCAAGCAAGCTTTGGGAACCAAACCCAGGCAGATTTGTTCAAACATCCCTAATAGGCAGCTGTAGCTATATACAAATCTATTTCCGCCCCCTGAGCCTTCCAATTTATCCTGTAATGTGGAGTATAGCCTAATTAATCAATAAGGTGACTAAGGAAGTGGGAGAGGGCAGGACCAAGTTGACTTTTACAAAAAAAGTTGAGATTATCCTATAACTTCAGCTGTCTCTTTCTCTACATTAATTGATAATTATTGACATGTGGTTTTCACTAAAGGTAAACTCTGCTAAAAAATGTTTCATCATTTGCTCTTTTGAATTACTTCAACTCAGTAAAATAGGCAAGCAGAAACTGTCACAACAATCCAGAGAATAAAGGATAATTAATCCTTTTGGCACTTCTATATGAAAAAAAGTTTTGCTGGAGTTATAAACAAAACTAAAGAATGTAATACCCATTTGAATATGTTATGCATATCTTGCTAAAATAAAAATGTACAAAATATGCAGTGGTATCACGTAATGAGAACATTAACCAGATTTTAATAATAAAAACAGATTGTGTATTATTATTATCTTTATGTTGATAATGTTTTCAGCATATGGTTCAATGCATAATTGTTACATGGTTAATATGCACTGAGAACAGTAATTGTTAAATGTGCATTCATTTATTGTGCATTTAAGCATAACATATGTTATTTAATCTTATTTTAACATATTTTGTGTTAAATGAGAATTTAAAAAAAGTATTCATTAAATAAATTTAAAAAAAAACATTGGCCTAGGAAATAAAATAGAACAGATGTTTTGATTTCTAAATCATAGCTTAGCTTTGCTTTTCTGCTATGCTGGAGCATTTAATCACATTAAATATACTTATAAGGTTTGTTGATCAAAGTAATTAAAGTCTCATATACAGTATTGAGGTATGGATCCTGTAGAGTAGTGGCTCACAAAGTAGCCAACCCTCTGGGTGCTGTAGAAGATTGTAGGAGAGGGTTGTGGGTCATCAGAACGAAATGAGCAAATACGTTTCTGCTACAAATCTGTACAATAAAATATGTCTGCAAAATCTATGCAACACTAAGAGGCATATGTATAAAGCAGTGACTCTGACATTCACCAAACATTCCCTGGAGAATGTGTTTAAATAACAGATACTGATGCACCATAAGTTAATATTTGGTGTACATTGCTGTATAAATATGCCCTTTAAAATGGTCGTAACGACTCATGTTTTTTTTGCCTTAATGCATTCTGTTGCACAAAGCAGGTAAGTACTGTATAGACATGTTTGTTATTTAAAAAATAAAAAAATCCTTTACAACCACTGGTCGCCGCCCACCGTAAAATGACGTAGAAGCAGTGGCTCTCTTGTTCTGGGATGATGTAATATGACGTTTCCTCAGAACGGCCGATCACACGTGCCTGCAGGGGGCGCGCAGCGCAGCGATCATGGCCACGCCATGTTCGCAGCCGTGTTTCTAGGATCACAGCCGGTCACATGTAAATGCAGAAGTGCCGTTTATCAGGGTTGACCAGGACAGGTAATCAGGGCATTGATCATCAGTGCCCTGTATAGAGTAAAGCCCCATCAGTGCCCATCAGTGACACCCACCAGTGTCGCCTATTAGTGCCCATTAGTGCCACCTCTCAGTGTCCACCAGTGCCACCTATTCGTGTTCATCATATCACTGTTCATCAGTGCCGCATATCTGTGCCACCTGTCAGTGTCCATCAATGCGGCATATTAGTGCCTTCTCACCAGTGCCACCTGATCAGTGCCCATCAGTGCCACCTCATCAGTGCCTATCAGTGCCTATTAGTGCCGCCTCATCAGCGCACATCAGTGAAGGAGAAAAATTACTCATTTAGAAAATTTACTGAAAGAAACTAACAAAAACTTATTTTTTTTTTTTTAAATTAAAACTTTGGTTGGGTACAATTTTTCGGTTAAAAAGACTTTCATCTGTTCTGTCAACAAAAGTTCTTTAACTGGACTGTGTGCTGTAAATTTGTATTGGGGTATATTTCCTGCAACACATGCATAGTGCAGGGTACATTCATAAACAATTTTCAGCATCTGTAAGAGGTGTGTATTCAGGAGGTATATCATCGGTGGCTGCTCAATTGCAGACCTGGAAGAAGACCCAGAGAAGAGGTTAGAGATTGTGGATGGAATAAGTGTGGACCTCCTATCAGCGGAGAATAGGGATGAGCTCTCTGTTCGGGTCGAACATGAGTTCGACTCGAACAATGGCCGTTCGCCCGTTCGTCGAAAACCAAACATTATGGGCCGTTCGCGCCAAATTCGAGCGGCGCGTAACGGCCTATAATGCACTGCGGGAGCGCAGTGCATTGCTGTATGATGATTGGCTAAAGCATGCACCATGACCTGCATGCTTTGGCCAATCCCAGCACCCTCAGCTAAGAGAGCCATAATTGGCCAAAGGCAGGGTGCCTTTAGCCAATCATGGCTCAGGGGAACTAAGTCCACGCCCCACACTATATACGGCTGCCTGCACGTCGGCCCCGTGTAGTGTGTTGTTGGCGTGGACGGAGAGAGAGTGTCATTTAGATTGAGCAGGCAGGCAGGTTATTCAGTTAGCTGCAGTGTATTTAATATATATATATATACAGACAGTCTTGTATGTGTATATATATATATATATATATATATATCCACTGTATCCAGTTTACCTATATCTGACTGCAGGCCATTCCTGGTGTACTTTTACTAATATACTTCAGGCAGGCAGGTTATTCAGATAGCTGCAGTGTATTTAACCCTTTCATGACTAAGCCTATTTTTGAAATTTGGTGTTTACAAGTTAAAATCCGTATTTTTTGCTAGAAAATTACTTAGAACCCCCTAACATTATATATATTTTTTTAGCAGAGAATCTAGAGAATAAAATGGAGATTGTTGCAATATTTTATATCACTCGGTATTTGTGCAACGGTGTCTTAAATGCAAATTTTTGGGAAAAGGGACACTTTCATGAATTTTAAAAAATCCAAACAGTAAAGTTATTTTTTTGTATAATGTAAAAGATGATGTTACGCCAAGTAAATATATACCAAACATGTCATGCTTTATAATTGCACGCACTCGTGGAATAGCGACAAACTACGGTACCTAAGAATTTCCATAGGCGACGGTTTAAATTTTTTTTACGGTTACCAGGTTAGAGTTACAGAGGAGGTCTAGTGCTAGAATTATTGCTCTCGCTCTGACGATTACGGCAATACCTCACATGTGTGATTTGAACACCGTTTACACATGCAGGCGCGACTTCCGTGTGAGTTTTCTTTGCTGCGCAAGCTCGCGGGGACGGGGGCGCTTTAAAAAAAAAATTTCTCATTTATTTTATTTACATATTTATTTATAAATTGTGTTTAGAAAAAAAAAATGATGACTTTTATTGCTGTCACAAGGAATGTAAACATCCCTTGTGACAGTAATAGGTGGTGACAGGTACTCTTTATGGAGGGATCGGGGGTCTAAAAGACCCCCGATCCCTCCTTTGCACTTCAAAGTATTCAGATCGCCGAACACGGCGATTCTGAATACTGTGCATCTTTTTAAAAACGGCGCCATTGGCAGCCGAGTAAACGGGAAGTGACGTCATGACGTCGCTTCCGTGTTTACGATTAGGAGGCTGGAACGTAGCCGCCCACGGGCCCGCCAATCGAACGGGAGGCCCGGTAAGAGCGGCGGGAGGTGGCGGGAGGGGGACGTCCCCTCCCGCTCTTCCGGTATAACAGCCGAGCTGCTATTAGCCGCATCGGTTGTTATACTCGGATAGCCGATCGCCCGCTCTAAACAATGGTACCGGGATGATGCCTGCAGCTGCGGGCATCATCATGGTATAACCCCGGAAAGCCGAGTACGCACATCTGCGTACGCTCAACGGGAAGGGGTTAATATATATATATATATATATATATATATATATATATATATACAGACAGTCTCGTATATGTATATATATCCACTGTATCCAGTTTAGCTATATCTGACTGCAGACCGTTCCTGGTGTACTTTTTGTAATATACTTCAGGCAGGCAGGTTATTCAGTTAGCTGTAGTGTATTTAATATATATATACAGACAGTCTCGTATATACAGTGGGGACGGAAAGTATTCAGACCCCCTTAAATTTTTCACTCTTTGTTATATTGCAGCCATTTGCTAAAATCATTTTTTTCCTCATTAATGTACACACAGCACCCCATATTGACAGAAAAACACAGAATTGTTGACATTTTTGCAGATTTATTAAAAAAGAAAAAGTGAAATATCACATGGTCCTAAGTATTCAGACCCTTTTTTTTTTTAGTAGAAGCACCCTTTTGATCTAATACAGCCATGAGTCTTTTTGGGAAAGATGCAACAAGTTTTTCACACCTGGATTTGGGGATCCTCTGCCATTCCTCCTTGCAGATCCTTTCCAGTTCTGTCAGGTTGGATGGAAAACGTTGGTGGACAGCCATTTTTAGGTCTCTCCAGAAATGCTCAATTGGGTTTAAGTCAGGGCTCTGGCTGGGCCATTTAAGAACAGTCATGGAGTTGTTGTGAAGCCACTCCTTTATTATTTTAGCTGTGTGCTTAGGGTCATTGTCTTGTTGGAAGGTAAACCTTCGGCCCAGTCTGAGGTCCTGAGCACTCTGGAGAAGGTTTTCGTCCAGGATATCCCTGTACTTGGCTGCATTTATCTTTCCCTTGATTGCAACCAGTCGTCCTGTCCCTGCAGCTGAAAAACACCCCCACAGCATGATGCTGCCACCACCATGCTTCACTGTTGGGACTGTATTGGACAGGTGATGAGCAGTGCCTGGTTTTCTCCACACATACTGCTTAGAATTAAGGCCAAAAAGTTCTATCTTGTTCTCATCAGACCAGAGAATCTTATTTCTCACCATCTTGGAGCCCTTCAGGTGTTTTTTAGCAAACTCCATGCGGGCTTTCATGTGTCTTGCACTGAGGAGAGGCTTCCGTCGGGCCACTCTGCCATAAAGCCCTGACTGGTGGAGGGCTGAAGTGATGGTTGACTTTCTACAACTTTCTTCCATCTCCCGACAGCATCTCTGGAGCTCAGCCACAGTGATCTTTGGGTTCTTGTTTACCTTTCTCACCAAGGCTCTTTTCCCCCGATAGCTCAGTTTGGCCGGACGGCAAGCTCTAGGAAGGGTTCTGGTCGACCCAAACGTCTTTCATTTAAGGATTATGGAGGCCACTGTGCTCTTAGGGAACCTTAAGTGCAGCAGAATTTTTTTTGTAACCTTGGCCAGATCTGTGACTTGCCACAATTCTGTCTCTGAGCTCTTCAGGCAGTTCCTTTTGACCTCATGATTCTCATTTGCTCTGACATGCACTGTGAGCTGTAAGGTCTTATATAGACAAGTGTGTGGCTTTCCTAATCAATTCCAATCAGTATAATCAAACACAGCTGGACTCAAATGAAGGTGTAGAACCATCTCAAGGATGATCAGAAGAAATGGACAGCAGTTTTTCTATTTTAATAAATCTGTAAAAATATCAACAATTCTGTGTTTCTACACTTCTGTTAGTGTACACTGTACAGTGCACCCCTAGTGCAGTTGCTACTACTTTTCTGGTGGTGTACACAATACAGTACACCCATAGTTGTTATTACACTTCTGTTGGTGTACACAGTACCGTGCACCCCTAGTGAAGTTGCTACTACTTTTCTTGTGGTGTACACAGTACACAATACATACAGTACACCCATAGTTATTACACTTCTGTTGGTGTACACAGTACCGTGCACTTGCTACTACTTTTCTGGTGGTATACACAGTACATAATACAGTGTAGTGTGGTTTGCTAAACAAAATTTACAGCATTTCCGGAAGGCCACCAAGGATAGGCAAATGCTCACAGGCCACTAAAAGAGGGCAAGCAGGCTCTTTGTCTACAGTCGACAATGCTGGTCATGGACACGGTGCATCCTAAGCACGTGGCCGTGAAGCCACAACATGCAGAAGAGTTGGTGGAATGGATAACAAAGCCCTCCTCATCCTCTGTCAGCCAGGCTCAGAGTAGTTTGCCTGTCAATGCAGCTGTCAAAGTGGCCTATTCCATCGGCTCCATGTCAACAGTCACTCCTTCCCTAGCCCCACTATCATGCACGGAGGAGTCCCCTGAACTATTCGACCTCAGTGTCGGGTACATGCTGCAGTAGGATGCGCAGCGATTTGAAGCCTCCGATGATGGTACCCAGGTTGAGGAAGGGAGTAACGTGAGCCTCGAGAGAGGGGGTGCCCAAGAAGGTCAAGAAACTGGCAGTCATGTTCCCCGAGCTGCAGCATACTGCCAACTTTGCTCCAGTGATGAGGAGGGAGGGGATGATGAGGTCACTGACTCTACTTGGGTGCCTGATAGAAGAGAGGAGGAGGAGGAGGAGGGGGCACATCTGCAACAAGGCAGGATGCACTCCAGGGGGCAGCTTAAGGCCAGCCACCCTATTGTATCACACCGCAGAGCTAAGCAGGTGCAGGGCGCTGCTGTCTCCCCACATATTTTGAAAAGTTCTTTGGTGTGGGCCTTTTTTGACACGTGTGCAGCAGATCGCACCGTTGCTGTTTGCAACATATGTCTGAAGCTTATCAAGTGTGGCCAAAACAGCAACCGCTTGGGCACCACATGCTTGACCAGACATATGACGACCTCCCATTCAGTCCGTTGGCAACCGCACTTAAAAGACCCACATCAAAGAACAAGGCGGACCTCTCCTTGTTCCTCATCAGCTGGGATCTCCAACCCCACTATACCTCCAGTCCTCTCAGAAACCTGCACTGAGAGGAATGAAGGTATAGAAATAGGTGTCCCAAGTACTTGCGGCCAATCTGCTAGTGGTACACCAACATCGGATTTTAGCAGGCAAATTTCCCTACCCAGTTGCTAAACCATCAAAAGAAATTCGGTCCCAGCCATCCACATGCTCAGTGTCTGAATGCTAGCTTGGCCAAATTGCTAACACTGCAACTGCTGCCTTTTCAGCTGGTAGACTCTGCCCCCTTTCATGAATTTGTGGAATGCTATGATCTTTAGAACCCCATTAAAGTCTATGGGACTTGAACGTTCAAAATCAAAAGTGCTAATTTTAAAGGCTAATATGCAAGTTATTGTCCTGAAAAGAGTTTGGGGACCCGGGTCCTGCCCCAGGGGACATGTATCAATGCAAAAAAAAGTTTTAAAAACAGCTGTTTTTTCGGGAACAGTGAGTTTAATTATGCTTAAAGTGAAAAAAAAGTGAAATATTCCTTTAAATGTCGTACCTGGGGGGTGTCTATAGTATGCCCGTAAAGTGGCATGTGTTTCCCGTGCTTAGAACAGTCCCTGCATAAAATGACATTTGTAAAGGAATACAAGTCATTTAAAATTGCTTGCGGCTTTAATGTAATGTAATGTAAGGGGTCCTGGCAATATGGATGAAAATCAGTGAGACAAACGGCATGGGTACCCCCCCAGTCCATTACCAGGCCCTTTGAGTCTTGCATAGATATTAAGGGGAACCTCACACCCAAATTAAAAAAAGGAAAGGCGTGGGGCCCCCAGGCCCTATATACTCTGAACAGCAGTATACAGGCGGTGCAAACAAGACAGGGACTGTAGGTTTGTTGTTAAGTAGAATCTGTTTGTAATTTTGAACTGGTACATTTTTAAAGTGTAGCTCCAGCCAAAAAATCTATTTTTAACCTTTTTGGAAAACATAGGAAAGGGTTATCACCCCTGTATATTTGTTTTGCTGTCTGTGACATCTTCAGAAGATTTCACCTCACTTTCTGTCCCAATGACAAGTGTTTTTAGAAAATTTGGGGTTTTTAGTGAAAGAAGGATTGGTGATAAAGCATCAGTGAAGAGGAGACACGTTTTTCCCATAATAAATCTTACAGGAGAGAATTTCCCTTCCTAGGGGTAGATTTCATCTCACTTCCTGTTGTCTCCTTCCGTTTGCAAGTAGGAGTCGTTTGTAAGTTGGATGTTTGAAAGTAGGGGCCTGCCCTATATACGCTGCAGAAATTGGGGCCTTAGGTGTTGCCACAACACTGTAAGCCCTCACAGTTACTCTTGGTGGGCGCAGGAACGGGCCCTGCTGTGAAATATTAGATCAAGAATTGTAATGACATGCACCTGTTGAACAGGGGCAGAAAAATTGGGCCTTTGGTGGTGGTGTTGCCACAACACTATAAGCCCTCACAGTTACTCTTGGTGGGTGCAGGAATGGGCCCTGCTGTGAAATATTAAATCAAGAATTGTAATTACATATTCCTGTTGAACAAGGGCAGAAAAATTGGGCCCCAGGCACTGGTGCCACAACACTGCAACCCCTCACAGATGCTATAGTTGGAGCGCAGAAATGAGCCCTGCTGCAAAGTATTGCATCAAAAATTGTAATTATATGCCCCTGTTAAACAGGGGCTGAAAAATTGGGCCATGGGCACTGGTGCTGGTGCCACAACACTGCAACCCCTCACAGATACTCTAATTGGAGCGCAGGAATGAGCCCTACTGCAAAGTATTGCATCAAAAATTGTAATTACACGCCCCTGTTAAACAGGGGCAGAAAAGTTGGGCCTTAGCCACTGCTGCCACAACACTGCAACCCCTCACAGATGCTATAGTTGGAGAGCAGGAATGAGCCCTGCTGCAAAGTATTGCAGCAAAAATTGTAATTATACGCCCCTGTTAAACAGGGGCTGAAAAATTGGGCCTTGGGCACTGGTGCTGGTGCCACAACACTGCAACCCCTCACAGATGCTATAGTTGGAGCGCAGGAATGAGCCCTGCTGCAAAGTATTGCATCAAAAATTGTAATTACACGCCCCTGTTAAACAGGGGCAGAAAAATTGGGCCTTGGCCACTGGTGGTGGTGCCCAGAACCAAAAAATGTTCTTACAAGCTATCAGCATGAAAATTGAGGAGGAAGAGGATTGTCACTCAGCATAACAGGATAGTCACTCAGAATCAGCATAGGCAGTCTTGAAGGGATCTCACATTAAAAAAAATCAATTGGTTACATCAGCATCAGGTGCTTGGTAGCTGGTGATCCAAGACTGATTAATTTTTATGAAGGTAAGCCGATCGACCGATTTGGTGGACAGGCACACCCTGAGATCGGTTACAAAGCCTCCAGCAGCACTGAATGTGCATTCCGAAAGAACGCTGGATGTAGGACAGGCCAGTAGCTCAATTGCATCCTCTGCGAACTCTGGCCAGTGATCCATCCTCAAGACCCAGTAACCCAGAGGATTTTTGGTGGGAAAGGTGTCCAAGTCTGATCTTGCCCCTAGGTAATCCTGCACCATGTAAATCAGACGCTGGCGATGGTTGCTGGAACCGATCAGACCTTGGGGTTGCGGACTAAAAAATTGTCTGAACGCATGGGTCAGATGGCCACCTTCTCCACCGCTCCTTCTGTGACTGACCGAAGCCTCAGCAACACGTTGTCCAGGAGGACCAGGAAATTGTAACCTCCCAGGCTCTGGAAACGCATTGCACAAACCTTTCTGCAAAGCCTCCCGAAGATGTTTCATCCTCTGCTCCCTCTGCGATGGCAAGATAAGGTCCGCAACCTTACCCTTGTAATGTGGGTCAAGAAGGGTTGCCAGCCAGTAATCATCCCTTCCCTTGATACCACGAATACGAGGATCCTTCCGCAGGCTTTGCAGGATCAGGGAGGCCATGCAGCATAGGTTTGCTGAGGCAATCAGTCCAGAGTCCTCTGGGTCACTAAGGACAACATGATCCGCAGCCACCTCCTCCCAGCCACGTACAAGTCCATGGGTTTCTTCGGACTGTAAATGATCCATTGAAGACTGCTACTGATGCTGACTGCCAGGCTCCCACCCCCTTCCTGAAGGAATCCTCCTCCTCCTTGTCCTCTTCCTGTGTGATCAGCGGGCACGCAGGAACACTGTCTGGATAAAGGGGGCCTTGAGAGCTAAGAAAGTCCTCCTCTTCCTCCCTCTGTTCTGCCTCAAGTGCCCAGTCCATTATTCCACGCAGCGTGTGCTTCAACAGGAAGACAAGAGGGACAGTATCACTGATGCATGCACTGTCACTGCTCACCATCCTCATGGCCTCCTCAAATGGTAACAGGACAGTGCATACTTCCCTGATCATAGCCCACTGGCGTGGGGAAAAAAAAGTTCCCCTGACCCTGTCCTGGTGCCATAGTCGCATAGGTACTCATTGATGGCCGACTGCTGCGTGTGCAGCCACTGCAGCATGGCCAACATTGAGTTCCACCTGGTGGGCATGTCACAGATTAGGCGGTTCTTGGGCAGGTTAAATTTCTTTTGGAGGTCAGCCAGCTGAGCACTGGCATTATATGACCTGCGGAAATGCACACAGACTTTCCTGGCCTGCCTCAGGACATCCTGTAAGCCCAGGTACCGGCCCAAGAACCGCTGCACCACCAAGTTAAGGACGTGAGCCAAACAGGGCACATGGGTCAGCTGTCCCTGTCGGAGGGCGGAGAGGAGGTTGATGCCATTGTTGCAAACCACCATACCTGGCTTAAGCTGGCGTGGCGTCAACCACCTCTGAACCTGCCCCTGCAGAGCTGACAGAATCTCTGACCCAGTGTGGCTCCTGTCCCCCAAGCATACCAGCTCAAGCACCGAATGACATCTTTTTGCCTGCGTGCTTGCGTAGCCCCTTGAACGCCTACGGAGCACCACTGGTTCCGAGGACAAATCAGCACAGGAAGAGGCCATGGAGAAAGAAGAAGAGGGGGTGGAGGAGAGAGGTGTGGCAGAATCACCAATAGTAGAATTTTGGAGGCGTGGTGGCGGAACAACCTCCAACACTACTGCACCCTGTCCTGCATCCTTCCTAGCTGCCAGAAGAGTCACCCAGTGCGTGGTAAAAGATAGGTAACGTCCCTTTCCCTGCCTGCTGGACCATGAGTCAGTGGTAATATGCACCTTACCGCTGACCGCCCTGTTCAGCGAGGCCAAGACATTGCTTTCCACATTCCAGTAGAGAGCCGGAATCGCCTTCCGTGAGAAAAAGTGGCGTTTGGGAACCTGCCACTGAGGAACCGCACATTTCACAAACTCATGGAAGGGGGCAGAGTCTACCAAGCACCTGATGCTGATGTAACCGATTTTCTATGGATGTGGGATTCCTTGAAGACTGCCTATGCTGAGTGACTATCCTATTATGCTGAGTGACTATCCTATTCCTCCTCAATCTTCATGATGATAGCTTCTAAGAATATTTTTGGTTCAGGGCACCACCACCACCACTGCCTAAGGCCAAATTTTCCTGCCCCTGTTTAACAGGTGTACGTAATTACAATTTTTGATCTAATATTTCTCAGCAGGGCCCGTTCCTGCTCTCAACAAGAGTATCTGTGAGGCTTTACAGTGTTGTGCCACCACCACCATCACCGCCTAAGGCTCGGTTTTTCTGCCCCTGTTTAAGAGCAGTATGTAATTACAATTTTTGCTTTAATATTTCACAGCAGGGCTCGTTCCTGCGCTCGACAAGAGAATCTGTGAGGGGTTACAGTGTTGTGGCACCACTACCACTGCCTAAGGCCCAATTTTTCTGCCCCTGTTTAAAAGGGACGCGTAATTACAATTTTTGAACTAATATTTCACAGCAGGGTCCGTTCCTGCGCTCAACAAGAGTATCTGTGAGGCTTTACAGTGTTGTGCCACCACCACCGCCTAAGGCCCAATTTTTCTGCCCCTGTTTAACAGGGGCATTTAATTACAATTTTTGCTCTAATATTTCACAGCAGGGCTCGTTCCTGCGCTTAACAAGGGAATCTGTGAGGGGTTACAGTGTTGTGGCACCACCACCACTGCCTAACCCCCAATTTTTCTGCCCCTGTTTTACAGGGGCGTGTAATTACAATTTTTGATCTAATATTTCACAGCAGGGCCCGTTCCTGCACCCACCAAGAGTAACTGTGAGGGCTTACAGTGTTGTGGCACCACCACCACCACTAAAGGCCCAATCTTTCTGCCCCTGTTTAACAGTGGCATGTAATTACAATTCTTGTTATAATATTTCACAGCAGGGCCTGTTCCTGCGCCCACCAAGAGTAACTGTGAGGGCTTACTGTGTTGTGGCACCACCACCAAAGGCCCAATCTTTCTGCCCCTGTTTAACAGTGGCATGTAATTACAATTCTTGATATAATATTTCACAGCAGGGCCCGTTCCAGCGCCCACCAAGAGTAACTGTGAGGGCTTACAGTGTTCTGGTACCACCAACACCTAAGGCCCAATTTTCTGCAGAGTATATAGGGCAGGCTGTATAGTATATACAGGCGGTTCCCTATTTTCAAACATCCGACTTACAAATGACTCCTACTTAAAAACGGAGGGAGACAACAGGAAGTGAGAGGAAATCTACCCCTAGGAAGGGAAATTCTCTCCTGTAAGAGTTAATATGGGAAAAGGTGTCTCCACTGATGCTTTATCACCAATCCTTGTTTCCCTAATAACCCAAAATTTTCAAAATCCAATTGGGACAGAAAGTGAGGTGAATCTTCTGAACAGGGGCACAGACAGCAAAACAAATGTTACAGGGGTGATAACCCTTCTCTATTTTATCCAAAAAGCTTAAAAATAGATTTTTTGGCTGGAGCTACACTTAAAAAAATCCAAATTCCAAACAGATTCAACTTAAGAACAATCCTACAGTCCCTATCTTGTTTGTGACCGCCTGTATACTGCTGTTCAGAGTATATAGGGGCTGGGGGCCACACTCCTTTTTTTTTTAATGTGGGTGCGGGGTTCCCCTTAATATCCATACCAGACCCAAAGGGACTGGTAATGGGCTGGGGGGGGGACCCATGCCGTTTTTCTTAATGATTTTCATCTATATTGCACGGACCCGATAATACATTACAGCCTCAAGCAGTTTTAAGTGACTTTTATTCCTTTAGAAATGTAATTTTTGCTACAGGGACTGTTCTAAACACGGAAAAAATGCACCACTTTAAAGGCATACTATAGTCGCACCCCATGCAGGATATTTAAAGGAATATTTCACTTTTATTGTTTCACTTTAAGCATTTTTTTAAATCACTGCTCCAAAAAAAGGGACGTTTTTAAAACTTTTTTTTGCTTTGATACATGTCCCCTGGGGCAGGACCCAGGTCTCCAAACACTTTTTATGACAATAACTTGCATATTAGCCTTTAAAATTAGCACTTTTGATTTTTCACGTTCGGGTCCCATAGACTTTAACAGTGTTCACGTGTTCGCACAAACTTTTTGTCAGTTCGCATGTTCTGCCGCGAACCGAACCGAACTTAGCTGTAATAAAAAAAACTGCAAAAGTAAATATTTGCTTCAGATGTTCAAACCATGAAGAGATTTATCTGACCAGGATATGCAGTGAGCCCCCCTCTTGGTGAGAGCAGTGATAGATGTCAGAACTGAGGGGTATTCTCTAATAAATTGTCTACTGTAATTGGAGACACCTAGAAACCTTTAATTGTTGTGGAAATGGTCACTTTAAGACCACAAAATTATCTCAAGATCCATATGCAGACCCTGACATGAGACTATATACTCCATCCTTCTTTCCCACAAAGAAGAAGCTAGCACTAGTGGGTGAGATAGAAATCCCAATCAAGGTTCTCTCTGATGTAGTCGGGCATGGCTTAGGTTTCTGATCTGGACAGTAGATATACACAACAATAAAATAGCAATAACCAGGAGTTTAATAGAGCAGTAATATGGACAATGTGGTGACAAAGTCTTTATTTCTGTTCACCGATGACATCCACAAAATTCCAATAGGGTCTAGGAATGTCAGGCACAGGAGCAGTCTCAGGCACAACAGGCTGGTTTGACCTTTACAAGGTAATTCTGATGACAGCTAAAACCTCAGGACAGAATGCAACCAGAAAACCAGCTCACCCCTGCAGTGTCAGAACAGCTACAGAAGAATATGTGTGTGTGTGTGTGCCAATATCCAGAATAAGGGTCAATGCCAGTTGATAGTGTGTACACACACATTTGAGTGAGTGCACTAATTTACATGGGCACACTAATTCACTGGGGCACGCAGAACAAATGTATGCTCATACAAGCAACCAGCTATGCCTACATAACTCTAATCTTGGTGACAGACTGTCTTTTTAAAAAACATAGCTGAACTAGGAAGTTGCTGGATGTTTATCAGCTGTACCCTGTGACTCAATCCCTGAACCCATTCCTGAGATCTGCTTTTCCATTGTTGACTGTACCTGGCCTTGTACTTGTCTCTGCTCTGCCTACTGACCTCAGCTAGTTCCTGACCACAGCTTGTCTCTGCTGATTCCCAGTATAACCTTGGCAAGACTCCGATCACGGTTTACCACTGCTGACCTTCTGGTATGGCTTAGGCTTGTCTCTTGATCTTGAATCTACCCACTAATCTATCTGCTGTCTGTCTCCTACAGACCATTAACTGTCCAGGCCACTGTGTTTTCCAGTGTCCTGGTACCATTGCCACTCTGTTCCCTCCCACTCTCTGTGCTACACTTCTGGGGTGTCTGGAACAGAGAATTAAGGAGTGCCTTTTTGTCATCTTGGCCTCCAGCCAGTTATGTGTTATGGAGAATATTGACGGAGCCATGGCAGGCCAAGCAGAAGCAGATTAACCAGTTTAGGCATGGCAAGAAATTTCAAAATCTCAAAATGGAGCATACTAACCCATACAGAGAGTAGCCTAGTTATTAAATAGATTGACTCCAAAATTAATGTACTATTGACAACCAAAATAGGAATGAGATTCTTTAGAGGTACTAGTGAAATTTAGTTCAGAATTTAGTGCTTAAAGACTAGGCTGTTAGCTGCGTCTCCTAAATCCAGGTAGGTTTTGGCCCAGACTGTCTGGGAAGAAGAGCTGAATGGTGTAGGTGACCTTTTTATAGAGAGTGAGACATGGTCAGCCTATGGAACCCACCAAACGCCCCAGGACTTTTGGGTGTTTGTAACAGCCAGTACGAGACAAACATTCAGTAGGTTCTGTGCTCAACAACATGCAAGGTCAGAAGCTGAAAGCTTAGAGTGGTCCAATGGATCCACTGGAAGTTCCCTAGTCTCTAAGGAACTGATGAGAGGGGCAAAATTGACAGGAACTGGTGGAAATTAGAGCATGCTACAGCCAGTGCTTAGAGAGATGGCAGTCTACCACAATAGGTTGTCTGCTTGTGCTTTTCAACCCTTTTCAGTGCCTCCATCTATCCCCTGTAGAGGCATCTGTAGTTCCTATTTTTTTTTGTTTGTTTTTTGCACATTTAACCATTTATTATATTAATTATGAATGTTGTAATATAAATATATACAGTGGGCATATTCCTGGTAAGTCCCTCAATTTGCTGTTATCTGTTTCTTTGTTAGTTTTTGTTTAATAAAAGCTTCCTTATTCCCCTGGGAGCTAAAAAAGAGACATTCTCATTTAAAACCTTACTCCCCTACTGCTTGGTATTGCAGTAAGCCAAAAGTATATTAGTACTGCACATTAAAGTCAGAATTCAGCAGCTTACAGTACACATTACATATATTTACAGCTTTATCCTGCAAACATTTCCACTACACTCGGCTTTCAAGGGGACCTTTAATAGTGGTTTTGTATACATTTTCCTCATTTATTATGGATAGAAATAAATAGAAAATGTAAAAATACTTCCTTTCTTAACCACTTGCTGACCAACTCACATACATATACGCTGGCAAAGTGGCTCGCTCCCACGAATCGCCATACCCGTACGTTGGCTCCTTTAAGAGCCATAGCAGGCGTGCATGCAGGGGACCCGATGCACGTGGCCGATGGGTGTGATCACGGGCACGAGAGGGCCAACGCCGATCCAGGGCATCGTTCTAAGGTAAGTATTTAATAATAAGCTAGTATGCGATGCATACTAGCTCATTATGCCTTTGTCTTGCAGGGTTTGTTTTTGTTTTTTTCCGAGGTTTACAACCTCTTTAATGTTTCCTTTAGGGAAGTCCTGTTTTAAAATCACAGTGGATGGGAAACATGAAAAAGAGAGGAGATTAGATAAGGTACCTGCAGTCCAGTTTTTTTTTCTTTTGTATTACAGCTCAAATTCAGCAATTTTAACTCAATTATTGTTATTACATCACTGTGTGACAACTTTGCATCAGAAAAAACATGTAGAAAAGATTCATGAGCTTAGGATAAGATTCCACTCTCCTCAATGCTAACTTCAGTGTAGCAATATTTATAATGACCAAGATTCACTATTATTTTTTTCTTTATTTTTAAGGGGGGGGCTATACTTAAATTTTGTACAACATATTAGTGTTATTTATGTTCTTCCCAGTATATCAATGTCTATTATATTACAGTTCATCCAGCACTGGCCTCTGACTGATATAACAATGTAGGGAATGGCCCTTCTATTCTGCTAATATGATACCTGCAGTGACACTTGGTAATCAATACACAACAAAAGCACACACAGTACAGCACACGCTTCAAATCATTTGAAAATTCCCACTGCAAAGAAAATCTTGGCCCTTTTCAATTTTCATTGCTATGAACACCAACAATTATTTGTTATACACTTGAATGATTTTATAAGGGAAATTCTGAATAAGTGTGCGTTCTCATGGCGCAGAGTAGATATGATAGCGCATCAAGAATTCATCTAGTAGGAGCCATTTGCATATCCAGTTGGCAGTCTCTATTGTTAGACTTGTAGTATTCATTTGGTTTCAGAATACATATTACTATCTGTACAGCTGCGAAAGCTGAGTGGGGGCCTCTTTGAATGTATCATAGAATAAATTACACTTTAATGAAAGTCACTTTAATAATGTTTTTATAGGGATAAAAGGATAAGATGTGCAATGACTGTTTCTAGGGCAACTTGTCTTCATTTGAAAATTATAGCAAACAATGGAGAATTAACTGACTTGTGGATGCTGAGGGTCATGTATCATCAGTGCTTTGTAAGGGGTGCTGTTGTTATATTGTCAGATCAGCTTTCTTGACCAGACTGGTAAATGTATACTGTAAGTGAACATTATGGACATTTGGAGGCTAAAGGAGGATAAAAGCAAACCTGAGCTGAACTAAAATAGATGACCTGGCCAGTAAAGAGCGGGCACCAGGACACAGGCCACCATTCTAAACAATGGGGCCCTGTACAGCCTACCCGAAGCACCACCCTCCAGTTTTGTTTTCCCATAATCTTTAACCCCCCCTTCCACCCTCACATTGTATGGCAAGCTGGCACAGTACAGGGTCTGATGAGAGTATTATTATTAGTTGTAGTTGTAGTTGTAGTAGTTGTATTTAACCCTTCCCCAGCCTAACTTCTGCCACCACCCAACTTACTAAATACATTTCTGGCATACCTGTGTACCAGCTGCAGAGAGAGAAAAATGGAAAGTAGAGCAGGAGAATGTCAGAAAGGAGGAGATAGGGAACACCTGTGACCAGGCAGATGCGGGAACCAGCGCAATTCCAGTGCCGGTTCCCGCATCGCATAGAATGGGCAGGTAGTTCACACTGCCCTATGTGAACCGCTGCGGGTGTCAATACAAAGTTAATGACACCCCCAGATCGGTTTGCATATTGCATAGTTGCCAACAGTCCCGATTTTCCCGGGACAATCCTGATTTTGGGACCCTCGTCCCGATTGGAGGCTGTCCCGAATCCGGATTTTCCATAAGGAAAATCGGGTATGTTGTTTTTTTTAATTTTTGGAGCAGCTGGCTCCAGCAAAATGGCGGCCGGCGCCGCCGCTCGATCTTCCCCCTAATGTTCAGTCAGTGGAGAGAGGAAGGGGGCTCGATCCGTGCAGCCAATGAATCGGCTTCTTTAGCTGCATGGCCCCTCCCCTCTCGACTGAAGACACGGCGCCACCGTGTCTTGCCGAAAAGTTCCCCAGCTCGGCTATTTCCGCCGGCTCGTACTGCGCAAACGCTGCGCCTGCGCAGTACAGGGGGTCCTTACTTGCCGAGGGGAACTTTCTCGGCAGAACACTGGCCGCTCCTGGACAAAGGGAGGGTCTGCACTGAGAGGGGGCTGCACTAATTGAGGGGGGGCTGCACTAATTGAGGGGGGTCTGCACTAATAGAGGGGGGCTGCACTAATTGAGGGGGTGTCTGCACTAATAGAGGGGGGGCTGCACTAAGGGGGGGTCTGCACTAATAGAGGGGGGCTGCAAAGAGGGGGGCTGCACTAATAGAGGGGGGGCTGCACTGAGGGGGGGCTGCACTAATTGAGGGGGTTTCTGCACTAATAGAGGGGGGCTGCACTGAGGGGGGTCTGCACTAATAGAGGGGGGCTGCACTGAGGGGGGTCTGCACTAATAAAGGGGGGGGCTGCACTGAGAGGGGGCTGCACTGAGAGGGGGGCTGCACAGAGAGGGGGGCTGCACTGAGGGGGGCTGCACTAATTGAGGGGGGTCTGCACTAATAGAGGGGGGGCTGCACTGAGGGGGGTCTGCACTAATAGAGGAGGGCTGCACTGAGGGGGGTCTGCACTAATAGAGGGGGGCTGCACTAATAGAGGGGGGCTGCACTGTGGGGGGTCTGCACTAATAGAGAGGGGCTGCACTGAGGGGGGCTGCACTAATAGAGGGGGGGCTGCACTGAGGGGGGGCTGCACTAATAGAGGGGGTCTGCACTAATAGAGGGGGGGTCTGCACTGATTGAGGGGGTCTGTACTGATGCAGGGGATCTGCACTGATGGAGGGGGTCTGCACTGAGGGGGTCTGCACTAATGGGGGGGGTCTACACTGAGGGGGTCTATACTGACTCTGCTGGGGGCACCTGATTCGAGGACAGACTCTGCCGGGGGCACCTGATGCGAGGACAGACTCTGCTGGGGGCACCTGCTGCGAGGACAGACTCTGCCGGGGGCACCTGATGCAAGGACAGACTCTGCCGGTGGCACCTGATGCAAGGACAGACTCTGCCGGGGGAACCTGATGCAAGGACAGACTCTGCTGGTGGCAGGCGACGTGGCTAGTGATACGCTCAGGGATCCCACTGATTCGGCATTATGGTGAGTTGAATATTTTAATTTTATATTACAATGTAATAATAGAAATAATGCGCTTCAATCATCCTGACACCATAACAACCATGGTGCCGGGATGATTGAAGCGTTAACACCAGGTGTTTGGAGTATCTTTATCTGCTGATTTGTTAAACTTTCTAGAATACACATATTTTTATTGTGTAGGATCTGGGGCTGCTGTCCCTCCATTCCTCTCTCCCTCCATTCCTCTCTCCCCCTTTCCCTCTCCCCCCTTTCCCTCTCCCCCCCTTTCCCTCTCCCCCTTTCCCTCTCCCCCTTTCCCTCTCCATCCCTCATTTATCTCAGACTCTAACCACACCCTCTTGAGCCACGCTCATTTAAGCCACGCCCACTGTTTCATGTAAACCACGCCCGTTTTTAGCCGCGCTTGTATTTTTGCTAAGCCACGCCTGCGAGCGAATGCCCCGCCCCCTAATTATTGTACGGTTCTGCCTAAAAAAAGTGTCACACATTTTTTTTTTGCAGTGTTGGCAACTATAACGATATTGCAGTGTGAACTGTGAATTCGGACAGGAATTGGATCGCATGGGTGTGAACACCCATGCGATCTGATTCTGGTGCGGACAAAAAAAGGAGTCCTGCACGATTTTGGTCCGAATGCGATGCAAATTCAGCCATACAATCTATATGGCTGAATTTGCATTGCACAGACATTGCATGTGATCTGCACAGCAGTGCGGTGCGAGTCACATGCGACGTCTGACATCGCACAAGTGTGAACTGGCACTAAGACTTGAGAGAGACTAAGGGCCCATTCACGCTGATGTGACATTTTTTGCACCAGAAGAATGCCAGTCACTGCTAGGACACATAGACAACAATTATTTTCCATGTGCACACTGGTTTTCACTGCAACGCAGCCTGGAGGTGCGGTACAGTGAAGTGTTTTAAAATGCAGACATGCTGAATTTTATCACATCTTACTGGATAGCACTGCTTGTCACTACACACCAGCATTGTGCTGCAGTGCGGTACATGAATGAAGTGTCACTTTGTTCACTTCAAATAAAGTTGCCAAAAAAAAGGAACTGTGTGATGTGGTAAAATGGGCATCACACTGCCCTACTGCACATCACTACAGCCCAAAATGGACAGCCGCCTGAACATGAATCCACTTCAGTTTATTGTGTGAACAGGCTCAAAGAGAGAGACACAGGGAATAAGCAAGACAGAGAGAGATAAAAAATAAAAGGTTTTAATAGAGGCAATTGTCACCTTAGGTTACAAAACTATATTGTATTTTACAATATACAAATGAATAGATAAGTATGCCTTGCATCTTGAAAGGTTTGATAGATATACAGAAATTTGTATTGTATCTGTGGTCCAATAATGTAAAATACAATATTTATTAGGTTACTTGGAACTGGAAAAACAAGCAAATGGCTCTATCTGCATCCTTCCACACATCTATATCTGCCCATTAAAAAAGAGCTCCTAAATATATGCTGATGTTTCAAAGGACCCAGAGGAAAACAAATATTACAGTCCTTTTTATTGTATTTGTTCTATTTACAACATTGTATATAGCAATTCCCCTTATTAAATGTGGAAGCTCATATAATATAAATATATATACAGTGTTTAAAATATGTAGTGCCCGCATTTTTGCTCAATAATTTAATGCTTTCCTATGTACAATGTTATAGTTTAGTATATAGCACCATCTAGCGGTCAAAATGTGGAATGGACTGCATTTTATTTCATTATTCAAGAATGGTACAGGAAGTGATTGATTATTTACTTTTGACAAGAACTGACCTACCCAGAATGCCGAGTGTTCTTACCCAGCAACACTCATGGACTGAACTGCATGCTGGGTAGGCTATAAAAGGCCCCTGCGTGGCCATCTTAGGTCTCTTTGGAACGCGTGGCCTGCCTGTGAGGATCTGTGTGGAGGTCTCCAGAGGAGCGCGGCCTACGCCCATTGCGGAGCGACCCGATCAGCGATCCTGCTGCACTTCAGTGAGCTAGACAGACGGTGAGGCAGAATTGTGAAGGATCCAGTGAAGCCAGTCGGAGCCATCTGAGGGTCCCAGAACATCTCGCTGAGCGGAGCGGCGTAGCAGTTCGGCCGGCTGGAAACAGGACCGCGTGCGCCGGAGCAGAACTATTATACTCTGCAGACCTGGTTGGGTGAGAGGGCTGCTGCCCAAAGTTTAATTGACCAACTTTCACACACTTGCATCTATAACACAGTGCTACTGGGACCTGTAGTCCCACAGAGGAGATTTAAAGGAATAAGGACTGAGTTTAACATAGGCCTCAAGCCTATCCCTCACTAAAATGACCCAGGTTTGTTTACCACTGGATTACAATTTAACCTACACATAGCTAGCAGAAGACAGAATAAAAGAAGGGCTGCCTCTTTTAATGCAAGGCCTTGCATTCTAGTTGTTCTTCAGAGTTATTGTAATACAAACCAGTGGGAGCTTCCTGGGAATTGTGCTATGCTTTATTAAAATAGCATCTTTTACATAAACAGAGCGTGCTGAGAGTGGGACAGTGCCCATAGTGAAGTCGGTTCACTCTGCCATTGGTCCCATTTTATAGACGCATTTCTAAGAGGTTAATTTAAACATTGTTTGTGTAGTACTATTGTGAACTAAATCTGTTGGCTGTCACACCACGTTGGTCTGACTGTACGCTGTAATCACTACCTTGAAGCAGATATAGTAAAACTATGTTCTTGGTTAAGTACAATTGGTGTGGAGTGTTCTTCCTTTTCCAGCAGGTGGAACATCGGATACCCAGGTAATAACAAAGGTATATTATTGTTATACTGCAGATTGTGGGGTTATCCTTCACTACTAGCTTCACACTAACATTGCACCATTGCACCACAGCTGTGTCAAGGGGACTGAGTCAAGTTATAGGGGGTGTGAAAGCAGAGTACAGGCCCTTCGGGGGTCAGTGCTACACATTATATATATATATATATCTATCTATAGATATATATATATCTATATATAGATATATATATCTATATATATAGATAGATAGATAGATAGATAGATAGATAGATAGATAGATAGATAGATAGATAGATAGATAGATAAGATATATATATATATATATATATATATATATATATATATATATATATATGCAGTCAGGTCCATAAATATTGGGACATCGACACAATTCTAATCTTTTTGGCTCTATATACCACCACAATGGATTTGAACAAGATGTGCTTTAACTGCAGACTTTCAGCTTTAATTTGAGGGTATTTACATCCAAATCAGGTGAACGGTGTAAGAATTACAACAGTTTGTATATGTGCCTCCCACTTTTTAAGGGACCAAAAATAATGGGACAATTGGCTGCTCAGCTGTTCCATGGCCAGGTGTGTGTATTCCCTCATTATCCCATTTACAAGGAGCAGATAAAAGGTCAAGAGTTCATTTCAAGTGTGCTCTTTGCATTTGGAATCTGTTGCTGTCAACTCCTAATATGAGATCCAAAGAGCTGTCACTATTAGTGAAGCAAGCCATCATTAGGCTGAAAAAACAGAACAAACCCATCAGAGAGATAGCAAAAACATTAGGTGTGGCCAAATCAACTGTTTGGAACATCCTTAAAAAGAAAGAACGCACCTGTGAGCTCAGCAACACCAAAAGACCCGGAAGACCATGGAAAACAACTGTGGTGGATGACCATAGAATTCTTTCCCTGGTGAAGAAAACACCCTTCACAACAGTTGGCCAGATCAGGAACACTCTCCAGGAGGTAGGTGTATGTGTGTCAAAGTCAACAATCAAGAGAAGACTTCACCAGAGTGAATACAGAGGGTTCACCACAAGATGTAAACCATTAATGAGCCTCAAAAACAGGAAGGCCAGATTAGAGTTTGCCAAACAACATCTAAAAAAGCCTTCACAGTTCTGGAACAACATCCTATGGACAGATGAGACCAAGATCAACTTGTACCAGAGTGATGGGAAGAGAAGAGTATGGAGAAGGAAAGGAACTGCTCATGATCCAAAACATACCACCTCATCAGTGAAGCATGGTGGTGATAGTGTCATGGCGTGGGCATGTATGACTGCCAATGGAACTGGTTCTCTTGTATTTATTGATGATGTGACTGCTGACAAAAGCAGCAGGATGAATGTGTTTTGGGCAATATTACCTGCTCATATTCAGCAAAATGCTTCAGAACTGATTGGACGGCGCTTCACAGTGCAGATGGACAATGACCCGAAACATACTGCAAAAGCAACCAAAGGGAAAGAAGTGGAATGTTATGCAATGGCCAAGTCAATCACCTGACCTGACTCCGATTGAGCATGCATTTCACTTGCTGAAGACAAAACTGAAGGGAAAATGCCCCAAGAACAAGCAGGAACTGAAGACAGTTGCAGTAGAGGCCTGGCAGAGCATCACCAGGGATGAAACCCAGCGTCTGGTGATGTCTATGCGTTCCAGACTTCAGGCTGTAATAGACTGCAAAGGATTTGCAACCAAGTATTAAAAAGTGAAAGTTTGGATGATTGTTAATCTGTCCCATTACTTTTGGTCCCTTAAAAAGTGGGAGGCACATATACAAACTATTGTAATTCCTACACCGTTCACCTTATTTGGATGTAAATACCCTCACATTAAAGCTGAAAGTCTGCAGTTAAAGCACATCTTGTTTGTTTCATTTCAAATCCATTGTGGTGGTGTATAGAGGCAAAAAGATTAGAATTGTGTCGATGTCCCAATATTTATGGACCTGACTGTATATATATGTGTAGCACCTCTAGTTAGGTAGGTGCTAGAGGTTAGATTTTCTTATACAGTACGTAAATTTAGGCAGTCCTAGCTGGTGGCTAGGCCTTTTTGTTTTCATTCTGGGCTGGGAGTGGCTCAGGGCAGGGCTGGGTGACTTATGGGTAGCATCACTGTCACCTCCCTCTTCTTTCTAGAAGGTGCTAGAAAGAGAGGAGGAGAGAATAGGTGGAGCTTCCTGAGTTGTTCTGGGGAGCCCTGACCAATCCCCAACTTGATTTGGCAGGGGGCAGGCCTCCTCAAATACGCAGGGTCAGCCCAGCTAGGGAGGAGTTGTCAGGTAGAAGAGCTGGAGTGAGAGAGTGTGGAGGCTGTCGGAGGGCCTACAGGGAGCTCCCCAATCTTGGGGGGGTGACCTTAGGCCTTGGGTGCAGCCAGGAAGAGAGAAGAGATCCTGGAACAGAGGCACATGAGAGAGCAAAGAGAGGACAGTGAGAGAGAGGCACGCTAGAGAGAACTGGGAGTTTGCAGTTTGAGATGGGTGCAGAACAAGAAGAGTGGACTGTGGGAAGGGCAGTGAAAAGAGGTCACTGCAGCCAGGCTGGCTGGCAGGGCCTGAAGAGAGCTATCTGGGATCAGTAGCTGGGTAGAGGACAGTTAGCACCAGAGCTATTTCTGCATCATAGGGGCCAGGGGCCCCGTAAGTTTGACTCGAACATTGGGTGTTCGCCTATTCGCCAAATAGTGAACAATTTTAGGTGTTCGCGGCAAATTCGAAAGCCGTGGAACACCCTTTAAAAACCTATGGGAGAAATCTAATCTGCTAATTTTAAAGGCTTATATGCATGGTATCGTCATAAAAAGTGTTTGGGGACCTGTTTTAAAAACGGCCGTTTTTTCGGGAGCAGTGATTTTAATAATGCTTAAAGTGAATCAATAAAAGTGTAATATTCCTTTAAATTTCGTACCTGGGGGGGTGTCTATAGTATGCCTGTAAAGTGGCGCACGTTTCCCGTGTTTAGAACAGTCCAAGAGCAAAATGACATTTCTAAAGGAAAAAAAGTCATTTAAAAGTACTCGCGGCTATAATGAATTGTCGGTCCCAGCAATACACATAAAAGTTCATTGATAAAAACGGTAGGGGAACCCCAAACCAAAATTTAAAAAAAATGCATGGGGGTCCCCCCAAATTTCATACCAGGCCTGGTATGGATATTAAGGGGAACCCCGCGCCAAAATTAAAAAAAAAGGTGTGAGGGTCCCCCTCAAATTCCATATCAGACCCTTATCCGAGCACGTCTTATCCGGGCAGGCCGCAGGAAAAGAGGGGGGACAAGAGACCACCCCCCTCCTGAACCGTACCAGGCCACATGCCCTCAACATTGGGAGGGTGCTTTGGGGTAGCTCCCCAAAGCACCTTGTCCCCATGTTGATGGGGAGTAGGGCCTCATCCACACAACCCTTGCCCGGTGGTTGTGGGGGTCTGCGGGTGGGGGGCTTATCGGAAACTGGAAGCCCCCTTTAACAAGGGGACCCCCAGATCCCTCAGGTAACGGGGTACATATGTACCCCTACAATTTCACAAAAAATGTGTGAAAATGATAAAAAAAAGACAATACATGCCTTGGGACAAGTCCTTTATTAAAAAAATAAAAACATAAAACTGTCCCACAAAGTCTTCTTTTTCTTCTTCTCTCGCTCCGACGGACCGAAAAAAAAAAAAAAGTTGCACGCTGCCTACAATCTGCCTCAATGGGAGGCACCCGCCATAATGACCAGCCTCTCAGGTGACAGCTCTTTAACTGAGGGCAGGGCCACACAATGACGTTGCAGGGTGACCCTGCCCCCTCTGACGCATGGGGACATCCCTATGGCTTCCCCGTAGCATCAGTTATTTTTTCAAATAACAGTATTATTCGTTATCTCAGCAGAAAAAAAGAACAAAAACAGAACACATTAAATCCTGGGTAATACTAGAACAGGGATATAGCAAGTACAGACATTTTAGCAGTAAGTGGTGCTAGATCGTTGCTAAGTCATACTATGAACTGTTAGCGCCGCTTCCAGTTGAGGGCAACCAGACATTGTGCGGCTGTAAGGATATGTCTAAGTAGCTTCTTGGATGGTTTGGCAATTTGTAATGGTGAAACACCAAGCAGGAAAAATTTTGGTGACATAGGGACCTGTAACTCAAAGAGGCGGGATAGGGGGCAACTCCAGTAAATATGGTAGAGGGTATCTTTGTCCCCCTGACAGTGCCAGCGCCGATGACGTGAGATAACGTGCAGGACGTCCGGTGTCAAGTACCAAAAGTAAAGGATAGCAGCCCAGTCTGTTTTTGAAGCCATTAAAACCAAACGGGGTATCCTGTGCTTCTTGTAATTCCAGACAAAGCGTATCAAATCCGCTTAAAGTTTTCTTAAATGTTCATAAGGGACGGGGATGGGCAGTGTCTGGAATAGATACAAGAGTTTAGGGAGAATGGTCAACTTCACAGAGGCCACTCGTCCCAGGAGGGAAATGTGGTGGGTTTTCCATTTTTGCAATAGATCTCTTATGGAGCGATACAGGGGTGGGAAGTTTGCTTGGTATAAGCTGGCAGAGATAATATGAACCCCCAAATATTTCAGGGCAGAGGTCTCCAAATTATAGGGGAAACACATTTGCAAGTGGTGGATGTTAATCGGGAGTGCCTCCGACTTGGTCGCATTTATTTTGTAACCCAAGAGGGGCCGATAGGTGTCGAGTTCAGCAGGTAAGTTGGGTAGGGAGATCCTGGGCTGAGTCAAGATCAGTATTACATCATCCGCGAACAGTGATAGCTTAAAATCCTTCCCTCTGACTGGTATACCCCGAATGTCTGGGTTGCTACGAATGGATGCCGCCAGGGGTTCAACACATACAATAGAGGTGAGAGTGCAAACAATAGAGGTGAGAGCGGGCACCCCTGGCGGGTGCCATTAGCGATCAGGAAAGAGGGAGGCAGAGCAAAGGGTAGGGTTGGTATAGAGGTGTGAAATGGCCCCAGAAAGGGTCCCTGGAATCCCATATGCCGTAACGTGGCAAACAAGAAAGGCCAGCCAAGGCAATCAAAGGCCTTTTCCCCATCCAGACCAAAGACTAAGGACTCCAGGCGGTCCCTGTTTGCCACATCAATTAAGTCTATAACCCTTCTCGTGTTGTCCCCCCGCCTGATGGAGAGGGACAAAGCCCACCTGATCTTTCTGAATTAAAGAGGGTAAAATCGCGTTCAGGCTTATTGAGAGACGTTTGGTAAAGATTTTCAGGTCAGAATTCAAAAGTGCTATAGGCCTATAGCTAGCACATAAAGAGGGGTCTTTGTCCGGCTTTGGTATCAAACTGAGGAATGATCTTTGCATATCTGAGGGAATGGGAGTTTGCTGAAGGAAGGCGTTAAAAAGTTTACACATATGTGGTATCAGCAGAGGAAGAAAGGATTTATAATACTCGTAGGGGAGACCGTCTGGACCAGTGGATTTACGTGTAAGTAGGATTTTAATGGTTGACATGAGTTCCTCCTCCGTGATGGTTGCATTGAGGGGAAGGAGGTTCAAGACTTGTAATCAGGGGGACTTCACTCTGCTCTAGATAATTATTTATGCGGTCAGCTAGTTCGTGGGAAGGGGGGTCATGAGGGATCTCCGGATCATTGTATAAAGCGGTGTAAAATGCCTCAAAGGAGTGAACAATGTTCTGAGGATGAGATAGTAAGCAGCCCAGTCTGTTTTTGATTTGATGTGGGGTAGTTGTGGGAGAACGTTCAGATAGTTTCTAAGCTAATAGAGCGTGGGCCTTATTATCCTTGTCATAGTATAGTTGTCTTAGCCTAGTCAGGGCCCTTTCTACTTGCCCTAGTGCCAGATCTTTAAGAGTCATGCGGAGACGGACGTTTTTTTAAAAAGAGGTAGGGAAGGGGAAGTTTACAGCCGAAGTTCCAGGGCCCTAAGCTCCCTCTCAGCTTGTGATTTGGTTGCCCTCGTGTCTTTTTTCATAGCCGAAGTGAGCGCAATGCAGCGACCTTGGAGAACTGCCTTATGGGCTTCCCAGAGGGTGGAAGAGGATATATCAGGGGTGTTTTTCTCAATAAAGTAGAGTTTCAGTGTGGATTCTAATTCCGTTATGGAGAAGAGGTGTTGCAAGAGGAAGTTATTCAGCTGCCAATGACATGGTCTATGATTGGGGTACCTAAGTCCAGTGTGAGTAGGATGTGGGCATGGTCGGACCAGGAGATTGGAAGAATCTGCGCAGAGCGGGTAATGTGCAACGTGGCATTATTAAAAAAGAGGTAGTCAATACGTGAATGCATACGGTGGGGGGCGGAATAAAATGTATACTGCCGATCCCCGGGGTGGAGAACCCACTAGTAGTCAAAAAGAGCATATCGCCTAGAGAGGGGACGGAAGAGTTTTGGGTCTCTAGAGGCTCAGGTTTGCGAATCACTAGGGTTCACCACGTGGCAATCAAGCACCAAGGAATGGGATAAGTTAAAGTCCCCACCTACAATTAAGAATTAATTGGGTGTCAGAAAGAGGCATGCAAACACTTTAGTTAGAAAGATTTGGGCCTCCTACATTGAGACCTTCTCTTATGTTTCAGAATTCAGCTGTATATCAAATTGTATATATGATCATCATCATTGTTTTTATAATAATGTTTTCTATGTATATTATATTGTTTATATAAATTTTCTAGATTTTTCTATATACTCGCTTTCTCACCACTTTACTCAACAATTAACCCTTACCCATACAATCCCAGGGGCATCCTTCCAAACCTTTTTTTCTCTTCATTGTGGAATGTGGTTTGGGTTATACTACTTTAGAATTCCAGGTAGTGTTAAACCATTCATTTCTTATCCTAACAACGTAGTGCAATATGTACATAATGATTTGAACTGGTCCTCAGTAGGGATGGGCGAACAGTTCGGCCAAGCATAAGTTCGGGCCAAACTTTCACTGTTCGGTCGTTCGGCGAACAGCCGAACAAATGGGTCGTTCAACTGCTTGTTCGGCCCCCCAAACCGACCACAATGCATTGTGGCACTATACAGTGCATTGCAAGCCCTGATTGGCTGAAGCAGTGAAAGATTCAGCCAATCAGGGCACAGAGCACTGTCATAGTCATGATTGGACACTGTCATCATGACTTTATCCAATCATGGCTCATTCCCGCCCCACAGTATAAAAGTATTCCTTCAATGGCAGCCATTTTCTGTGTGATTTCGGCGTGGAAAGAGATAGAACAGGGCTCTGTTCAGGGCTATTAGTTAGTGTGCTATACTGTGCTATTTTGCTTTAATTGTCAGTGTAGAATATTAGTTTAGTGTCAGTCTAGGGATAGTGTGAGTGTAGTGAGGAGGACTATCATTCAACTTCGCATAATGTGCAGCTAGAGTAGGGACAGCTCAGATAGTTTCACTGTAGTGTGGTGAGAGCGTGTCATTCATACATACATTAGTGTAGAGTAGGGACAGCTCACATAGTTTCAGTGTAGTGTAGTGAGACCGTGTCAGTAATGTTTACATTAGTGTATAGCTAGAGTAGGGACAGTTCAGATAGCGCCAGTGTAGTGACAGTTGAACACAATCTATTTGATTGGCTTACTGCCAGCTTAACACCATTTACTTCTGTGTGCATTACTGCCAGTTTAACGCCATATAGTTTTGCGTGCGTTACTGCCAGTTTAACGCCATATAGTTCTGTGTGCGTTACTGCAAGTTTAACGCCATATAGTTCTGTGTGTGTTACTGCCAGTTTAATGCCATATAGTTCTGTGTGTGCTACTGCCAGTTTAACGCCATTTACTTCTGTGTGTGTTACTGCCAGTTTAATGCCATATCGATTTGTGTGCGTTACTGCTAGTTTAACGCCATATAGTTCTGTGTGCATTACTGCCAGTTTAACGCCATATAGTTTTGTGCGTTACTGCCAGTTTAACGCCATATATTTATGTATGCTTTACTGCCAGTTTAATGTCATTTACTTCTGTGTGTATTACTGACAGTTTAACGCCATTTACTTCTGTGTGTGTTACTGCCAGTTTAACGCCATATCGTTTTATGTGCGTTACTGCCAGTTTAACGCCATATAGTTTTGCATGCATTACTGCCAGTTTAACGCCATTTACTTCTGTGTGTGTTACTACCAATTTAACACTATATAGTTCTGTGTGCGATACTGCCAGTTTAATGCCATATAGTTCTGTGTGTGTTACTGCCAGTTTAATGCCATTTACTTCTGTGTGCGTTACTGCCAGTTTAACGCTGTATAGTTCTGTGTGCATTACTGCCAGTTTAACGAAATATCGTTTTGCGTGCGTTAATGCCAGTTTAAGCCATATAGTTCTGTGTGCGTTACTAACAGTTTAATGCCATATGGTTTTGTGTGTGTTACTGCCAGTTTAATGTCATTAACTTCTGTGTGCATTACTGCCAGTTTAACACCATATAGTTTTGTGCATTACTGCCAGTTTAACGCCATTTACTTCTGTGTGCATTACTGCCAGTTTAAAACCATATCGATTTGTGTGCGTTACTGCCAGTTTAACGCCTTATAGTTCTGTGTGTATTACTGCCAGTTTAATGCCATTTACTTGTGTGCATTGCGGCCAGTTTAACGCCATATCGTTTTGTGTGTGTTACTGCCATTTTAATGTCATTTACTTGTGTGCGTACTGCCAGTTTAACGCCATATAGTTGTGTGCATTACTGCTGGTTTAATGCAATTTACTTCTTTTTGCGTGCGTTATTGCCAGTTTAAGCCATATAGTTCTGTGTGCGTTACTAACAGTTTAATGCCATATGGTTTTGTGTGTGTTACTGCCAGTTTAATGCCATATAATTCTGTGTGCATTACTGCCAGTTTAACGCCATATAGTTCTGCGTGCGTTACTAACAGTTTAATGCCATATGGTTTTGTGTGAGTTACTGCCTGTTTAATGCCATATAGTTCTGTGTGTGTTACTGCCAGTTTAACGCCATTTACTTCTGTGTGCGTTACTTACTGCCAGTTTAACACCATATAGTTCTGTGTGCGTTAGTGCCAGTTTAATGCCATATCGTTTTCTGTGCATTACTGCCAGTATAACGCCATATTGTTTTGTGTGCATTACTGCCAGTTTAATGCCATACTGATTTGTGTACGTTACTGCTAGTTTAACGTCATATAGTTCTGTGTGTGTTACTGCCAGTTTAACGCCATATAGTTTTGTGTGTTACTGCCAGTTTAATGCCATTTACTTCTGTGTGCGTTACTGCCAGTTTAACGCCATATAGTTTTGCGTGTGTTACTGCCAGTTTAATGCCATATAGTTATTTGTGCGTTACTGCCAGTTTAACGCTATATCACTTTGTGTGCATTACTGCCAGTTTAATGCCATATCGTTTTGTGTGCATTACTGCCAGTTTAACGCCATTTACTTGTGCATGTACTGCCAGTTTAACACCATATAGTTGTGTGCGTTACTGCCAGTTTAACACCATTTACTTCTGTGTGTCTTACTGCCAATTTAACGCCATATAGTTTTTTTGCATTACTGCCAGTTTAACGCCATTTACTTCTGTGTGTGTTACTGCCAGTTTAACGCCATATAGTTTTGCGTGCCTTACTGACAGTTTAACGCCATATAATTCTGTGTGCATTACTGACAGTTTAACGCCATATAGTTCTGTGTGCATTACTGCCAGTTTAGCGCCAGTTACTTCTGTGTGTGTTACTGCCAGTTTAACGCCATATAGTTCTGTGTGCGTTACTGCCAGTTTAACGCCATATCGTTTTGTGTGCGTTACTGCCAGTTTAACGCCATATAGTTTTGCGTGCGTTACTGCCAGTTTAATGCCATATAGTTATTTGTGCGTTACTGCCAGTTTAATGCCATTTACGTCTGTGTACGTTACTGCCAGTTTAACGCTATATCGCTTTGTGTGCGTTACTGCCAGTTTAATGCATTATCGTTTTGTGTGCATTACTGCCAGTTTAACGCCATATAGTTCTGTGTGCATTACTGCCAGTTTAACGCCATTTACTTGTGCATGTACTGCCAGTTTAACGCCATA
Source organism: Lithobates clamitans (assembly GCA_037952925.1). Classification (NCBI taxonomy): domain Eukaryota; kingdom Metazoa; phylum Chordata; class Amphibia; order Anura; family Ranidae; genus Lithobates; species Lithobates clamitans. The sequence goes on along the minus strand of JBBGZY010000787.1, from coordinate 4,833,307 downwards.
TAGTTGTGTGCGTTACTGCCAGTTTAACACCATTTACTTCTGTGTGTCTTACTGCCAATTTAACGCCATATAGTTTTTTTGCATTACTGCCACTTTAACGCCATTTACTTCTGTGTGTGTTACTGCCACTTTAACGCCATATAGTTTTGCGTGCCTTACTGACAGTTTAACGCCATATAATTCTGTGTGCATTACTGACAGTTTAACGCCATATAGTTCTGTGTGCGTTACTGCCAGTTTAGCGCCATTTACTTCTGTGTGCGTTACTTACTGCCAGTTTAACACCATATAGTTCTGTGTGCGTTACTGCCAGTTTAATGCCATATCGTTTTCTGTGCGTTACTGCCAGTATAACGCCATATTGTTTTGTGTGCATTACTGCCAGTTTAATGCCATACCGATTTGTGTACGTTACTGCCAGTTTAACGCCATATAGTTTTGTGTGTTACTGCCAGTTTAATGCCATTTACTTCTGTGTGCGTTACTGCCAGTTTAACGCCATATAGTTTTGCGTGCGTTACTGCCAGTTTAGCGCCAGTTACTTCTGTGTGCGTTACTTACTGCCAGTTTAACACCATATAGTTCTGTGTGCGTTACTGCCAGTTTAATGCCATATCGTGTGCGTTACTGCCAGTATAACGCCATATTGTTTTGTGTGCATTACTGCCAGTTTAATGCCATACCGATTTGTGTACGTTACTGCCAGTTTAACGCCATATAGTTTTGTGTGTTACTGCCAGTTTAATGCCATTTACTTCTGTGTGCGTTACTGCCAGTTTAACGCCATATAGTTTTGCGTGCATTACTGCCAGTTTAATGCCATATAGTTATTTGTGCGTTACTGCCAGTTTAATGCCATTTACGTCTGTGTACGTTACTGCCAGTTTAACGCTATATCGCTTTGTGTGCGTTACTGCCAGTTTAATGCCATATCGTTTTGTGTGCATTACTGCCAGTTTAACGCCATATAGTTCTGTGTGCATTACTGCCAGTTTAACGCCATTTACTTGTGCATGTACTGCCAGTTTAACGCCATATAGTTGTGTGCGTTACTGCCAGTTTAACACCATTTACTTCTGTGTGTCTTACTGCCAATTTAACGCCATATAGTTTTTTTGCATTACTGCCAGTTTAACGCCATTTACTTCTGTGTGTGTTACTGCCAGTTTAACGCCATATAGTTTTGCGTGCCTTACTGACAGTTTAATGCCATATAATTCTGTGTGCATTACTGACAGTTTAACGCCATATAGTTCTGTGTGCGTTACTGCCAGTTTAGCGCCAGTTACTTCTGTGTGCGTTACTGCCAGTTTAACGCCATATCGTTTTGTGTTCGTTACTGCCAATTTAACGCCATATAGTTTGGTGCATCACTGCCAGTTTAACGCCATTTACTTCTGTGTGCGTTACTGCCAGTTTAACACCATTTACTTCTGTGTGCGTTACTGCCAGTTTAATGCCATATAGTTTTGTATGCCTTACTGCCAGTTTAACCTCATATAATTTTGTGCGTTTCTGCCAGTTTAGCGCCATATAGTTCTGTGCATCACTGTATGTTTGGCGCATTATATTGCAGTATATTATAGTGTATACATGGAGTTAGTCTGTGTAGTGTGAGTACTCAAATTAAAGTGGACCAAACACCTCTTTACCTTGATTAAAGTGCATCTACGTACAGATTTCAACTTCTTTACATTTGCTTATAGGCATCACACCCTCCCTCCCAATATTGTCTGGGAGGACAACAAGGAGAGGCAGACATTCCCTTGGCACTGTAAAGGGGCCAGCAACAAAAGTGTCCACAGGCAAAGGTGGACGTGGTGGTCAGTCTTCAGGCACGGCATCATTTCCTCTGTTTAGTGAGTTTCCACATGCTATCCAGCCACAGCATGCAGAGAAGGTGGTGGACTGGCTTACTAAATCTACCTCATCCACCTCATCATCAAGTGTGCAGTCCCTGCAGTTGCCAGAGTGGATAAACCTGCCTCCTTCTCCACATCCTATTCCTGCCATAACCCTTACATCAGTCATTGAGGAGTCAGCTAAATTATTTGACCACAGCGCGAGCCACTTGCACCTTGATGATACCAACTTCTGCCCCATTCCGTGAATTCGCACAATGTGCTGTACCACAATGGCAGGTTCCCAGTCACTACTACTTTTCACGTAAGGCCGTTCCATCTCTCTACCATCACGTGGAAGGGAATGGTCTGGCATCATTGGGCAAGGCAGTCAGCCATAAAATCCACCTTACTGCTGACATGTGGTCCAGCAAGCATTAGCAGAGATGATATATTTCATTCACAGCATGCTGGTTAACGCTGCTTGCAACTGGAAAGGATGCAGGACAGGGCTCGGTGCTGCAACTTGTTGTACCCCCACATCTCCATACAGCTGGTGGTGATGATACCAGACCTGTGAGCTCTACCCCCTCCTCCTCCTCTTCCACCACCTCCATGCCCTCCTCTGCAGAATTGTCCTATGAACATCAGGTACCCCCTAAGCGTTCAAAGGGCTATTCCCAAAGTCAGTCTAAAAGGTGCCATGCAGTGCTTCAGCTGGTGTGTTTAGGGGACAGGAACCACACCGGAGCAGAGATTCTTGCAGCTCTGCAGGGACAGGCCCAGAGGTGGTTCACATCACGCCAGCTGGAGCCAGGAATGGTGGTGTCCAATAATGGCTCAAACCTCCTGTCCGCCCTTAGGGAAAATTGACACATGTGCCATGTCTGGCACATGTCCTCAATTTGGTGGTGCAGCGTTTCCTATGTACGTACCCAGGGTTGCAAGATGTACTAAAGCAGGCCAGAAGAGTCTGTAGTCATTTCAGGCGGTCATACACAGCCAGTGCTCCTAAGCTGTCTGATTTGTGACATGCCCACCAGGTGGAACTCAATTTTGGGAATACTGCAGCGGTTATACATGCAGCGGAAGGCCGTCAACGAGTACCTGTGCCAGTACGGCGCGACGACAGGCTCAGGCCGCATCGGCTTTTTTTCACGCCATGGCTGATCATTAAGGATGCATGCACTGTATTGTCACCATTTGAGGAGGCCACAAGGATGGTGAGCAGTGACAGTGCATGCATCAGTGACTCCCTGTTGGAGCAGACTCTGCCTGGCATTATGGATAGGGCACTGGAGGCAGCAGGAGGAGGAGGACTTCCTTTCCTCTCAAGGCCGACTTTATCCAGACACCATCATTCCTATGTCACAAAACACACAGTAGGAGAGAGGGGAGGAGGATGAGGAGGAGGATTCTGGCACTTCCATAGGCTTCAAAGAAGAGGAAGACATGCATCAACCTGTAAGCAATGGCTTTCCAACCCCAGGACTCTTGGGAGTAGTACGTGGCTGGGAGGAGAAGGTTTCAGATGCTGTCATCCTGAGTGACCCTGAGGAGTCTGCTTCTCAAGCCTCTGCAAATTTGAGGGACATGGGCAACCTAATGCTTCAAAGTCTGCAAAAGGACCCAAGAATATGTGGCATACAGGAGAAGGATGATTAGTGGTTGGCAACCCTCCTTGACCACCGTTATAAGGGGAAGGTCTCAGAACTCATCCTGTCCCCACAGTGAGTGCAGAAGATAAAATCACTTGGGGACACGTTAAAGAGGATTTTGTTGAACATTTTTCCTGACTCCAGTTACAGTGTTGTGGAAAACTTAGTTTTGAGTCTTCTGTTGGTCAAGAGAGGAGCATTGGAGAAGGCGTCCTCCTAAGTGAGACATTTCGGAATTTTTTTTAGTCCTCGCTGCCCAGGGCTGTCAGTTTCCACATCCCATCAGCAGCGTCTGCATCACATGGTGGATGATTACCCCGGGGCCAAAACAGAGATGGAGAGTTTCCAGCTGATGATCCACTGACTTACTGGGTCAAGAGAATAGACCGCTGGCCAGAACTTGCCCAGTATGCTATTGAGCTGTTGGGCTGCCCTGCATCCAGCGTGCTTTCAGAATGGGCATTCGGTGCTGCAGGAGGTTTTCGTTACTGATCACAGAACGCGTCGGTCCACAGACTCCATGGATCGTTTGACTTTTATAAAAATGAATCAGTCCTGGATTACCAGCTATGAAGCCCCAGATGCCAATGTCACTGATTAAGTCTTTTTGGGATGTGGAATCTCTGCAGGACTTCAAGGCTGCCTAGCTTTGAGGGTGTTCAATCATTTCATCTGCAAGAATGTTTTTGGTATAGGTTTCACGGGCACAATTAACACCCAAAGACCAATTTTTTAGCACCTGTTTGACAGGTGCATTACATTGCAGTTTTTTTACAGCAAGGCCAATTCTTACTTTCATCAAGATTAACTCTATAGGGTTATGGTGGGAAGGGACCACGACACCTAGACCAATTTTTACGCACCCGTTACTTCTATCCAAAGTCAAAGTGACACCAGAATGTATCCAAAAAATCTCTAATCTTGTTTCCAGTGCAGTACATTGTGGCCTCATCATATACACTGGCTCACCAGCTGTTGCTGAGCAAAATAAAGGCAGCTTGAAGGGAAAATTTCATTTTTTGGGCATTAAAAATGTAATTATTGCTGCAGCAGATTCTAGACATGGTACAGATGTGTCACTTTACAGATAGACTAAGGGGACCCCCAGGCACTATATTGGAAGGATTTTTTTAATTTTTATGCTTTCACTTTAAAATATAAAAAATCACTGCTCATTTTAAAATTATGTTTTTCACAAACTTTTTTTTAATTGATACATGTCCCCCAGGGCAGGACCCGGACCCCTATAACCATTGTATGCCCAATTATGTGCATATAAGCCTTCAAATTGGGCACTTTTTTTTTTTTGATGTTCGGGTCCCATTGACTTTAATGGGGTTTGTTATTCGGGTCCGAACTTTTGCGGTGTTCGAAAGTTCTGGTGCAAACCTAACAGGGATCCGTTCGGCCCATCCTTAGTCTTCAGCTAAAGACAGCCTAGCAGTGTAAGTACACCCTAGAAAATAGTACATTATTTATATTCTGAAAGTAGATCCTATCCTCAACAGAAAATTATCACTTAGCACATAATATGAATATATTTCACTCAGGTCAGCACTGCTCCCGCCACCTGGTGACCAGCTCTAGAAATAGTTCTGTCACATAAGTTAGTCCATTATTCACATGAACGGTGAGATTATGTCCTTTTATCACAGCCTATTCTGACTAACTACACACCCAGTGTCGATGAAATGTCACAGTCCATCAATTTCACTCAGGGTGGACCATATTTCCACTTTTTTTTTAAGGGTAACTCCGGAACAAAAAGACATGACTGCATTTCAGGCAAAAAGCAGCCAGGCCATGGTGCAAGGGACCACACTTTGGGACACAGGTCCCCTTGCACAAGATATCCTCAGTCTGTTCATATGACAGCCAAGGGCAAAGGAACTTTCTTTATTACTTGCAAGTTGCAAACAACAATCTGCTGAAGGTCACAGATCGCTATACAGGGCAGAACACCCCAACGACTTCAGCATTAGCCAATGTGGCTTAAGATATCATACATTCATAGATGGTGAATGGTGATCCTCTGATAATAACACTCAATGCAAGTCCCGAACGCTTCTGGGATTGGCTCTCCCAGAAATGAGCCAAAAACGGCAATAGTGTAATACTGTCTTTATTGTCAGAGCACTTACATGCCTTAAACATACAGCAGATGACAGCTCAGCTGTGGGATGAGGCAGGGGCCAAACCGTCACTAGAATGTGAAACCAGGAAGCACGGCATGCATCTCAGCTGGGGGTGGAGGGAATAACTCCTGTGTCTAGCATCTACAGCCTCAATTTCTATGCATTTCGTGTCCAAGCACACGTCTTCAGGAAAATGGAAGCCGAAGCCATGATACCGGAGCCTAAATGCTGTGCAATACAGTGCTATTGGTCAGTGCCAGTCACATGGGATGGAATGTGAGTTTCTATAAAGTTATCAAATGTGCAGACAACCAAGCCTCTGCCTCATCCGTACTGATGATTCCAAAATAACATAACAGATAATACATTTAATATAAAATATACTTAAAATCACAAACAAGAGAGCAAAATAGAAAAAAAAATTAGAAAAAAATCATTACAAAAAACGGCATAGTTAAAACCTCATCACATGACTGGGAATCTTTATCCAGCCCTAAGATGTGCCATGAGCAAAAACATTGGCAATATCACCCATATCATATCATAATCTATAGTCTTAGCTGCTTTGTCTATACATGCTTATATGGTTTTGCGTCCAATTTCTCACATTTTTCTGCTTTATTAGTTTACTAATTTTTGGTGCAGCATTACTTTATATATATATATATATATATATATATATATATATATATATATATATACATATTTATAGTTTTTTATTTTGGCGACGTTTCTCATTCTTCTTTTTTCTACATTAATGCAGAAAAGATGTTTATATCTCTAACAAACTTTTGTAGGGGAAAGAGGGTTAGGGCCAGGACACCCTTAGGTAGTTGCAATTTCAATTGGCAGACCCCGAGACTTCAATAGGAGGACAGCCATGCAGGGAAATGCATCCAGCAAGACACCACATCTGCATGTGCAGGAATGCTGTCTCCTATGGCAACAGTCTTTAACAGTTAACAAAGTGTAACAGTATTTATCAATGCAAATTTTTTTTTAAAACGGACGTTTTTTTGGGAGCAGTGATTTTTTTAATGCTTAAAGTGAAACACTGCTAAGAGACTCCAGGGAGGACAACTGGTCGCAGCATGGAGGGCTGGTGAGTAGAGCACAGTCGGGAGGATTAGGGAGGCACACCTGAGAGCTGGGAGTTTGCAGCTTGAGATGGGTGGGTGCAGAACCAGAAGAGTGGATTGTGGTAAGGGCAGTGGAAAGAGCTCATTGCAGCCAGGTTGGCTAGCAGGGCCCGAAGAGAGCTATCTGGGATTGGTAGCTGAGCAGAGGACAGTTAGCACCTAAACTATTTCTACACCACAGGGGCCTGAGGTCCAGGCAGTTCACTGAGGCCTGGCTGAGTTAGTGTCAGGCCTACTATGCAGTGCTAGCTAGTCTGGACTCTGGATGAGTAACAGTCTGCAGCAAAGGAAGTGCTAGTGGAGTAACAGTCTGCAGCAAGGGAAGTGCTGGAGGAGTAACGGTATGCAGCAAGTGAAGTGCTGGATGAGTGAAGGATAAGAGGTCTCGAGCAAGAGTTTGAGCTGGAGAGAAGCCTGGAGTGTATATATTGGGGTGTATATAGAAGTCCCAAGCAAGTTGCACTGAATATTCCTGGGCATCCCATAATTTCCCATTTCCCATCCAAGTTCAATCCCCTCAATAAAAAACAAAACAAAAACAAAGCTTATTGACTGTTCTATGTCTCTGAGTTTCTGAGAGATGGATGTCGGGTTGGGAGGGTGACAGGTGAACCACTACATTCAGCAACCGCTATGGGGGCATGACTACACCTGGTACCCCTGATGTCGCACAGTGATGCTGATTCTCTCATGCAGGGACAGCGATGGCTCTCAGGCTCCTGGTAGGCCACGGTCCTAGCAGCCGAACTGCAGCTCTGATGCTCACTGATGGTTCCCGGGGAGAAAAGAGAGGGCCTGCTGAAAACATCTCTTTAAATAGCCTTTGCCATAATTCCCTTATTAATTAGAAGCTTGCTGGGAGGTGTAGTCTAAGAAAGACTCAGGAGTCCAGTTATGGCTGCACACAAGTCCCACCATACCTTACTTCTTGGCTCAGATGTGATGCAAGCAGTCTCAGTGCAGCACTAGGGAGAAACTCGAACAGACTACAGCAATGTAAGCAATGTCCACTACATTCATATCATGGTAGCCTGCACCTGGCCACACAAGTTTCATTTCTTTTATATATATGCTGTATCTGTGGAACCCTGATTTGTGGAGCATATAATACTTACATTCATTGAGAAGTGCCCCTTGTGTTGCTGACTGCTATTTTGTTTGAATTCTTGAAATCCAAAGTCCTCTGTCAGCCACCCCCACCGCCACAAGGTTAATAAAGCCAAGGGACCTGGCACAGGCAGAGGACTTCAGATTTCAACTAAAACAGCACCCAGCATAGGGTGCTGAAAAAACTCAGCACAGGGGACAGTGCTTACACTCAATGCAAAGCATCCCTTTTTGCTGAGTTTTTCAGTGTCCTGTGAGTTATGCACATATCAGCACTGCACAATATGCACTCCTGAGCCTTGTACTTTGTGTTACACATTCCTGAACATTGCGTCTTGTGTGATACCCAAATCTGAGCCTTGACCACATCCTTTATTTCGTGCTGCTTTATTTCTCTTTCCTGAGGAGGTGAGGAATTGGCCAGGGAGGGAGAGGTTGAGTTCCTGAACCTATTCTCTGAGAAAAATAACCCTGGATGTGCTATAAATACAGTATATACACAAGGAATCTTCGTATATAGTATTCCATGTCAATTATGACCACTTGCATGTTGTATGGCCACAGCTTATATCAGTATACAGTTGACATAATACATAGCACTTATAGCCTGATCATTAGGTGGATCAACCAAATATCTACAGCAGTCAGCATATACTGTATGGCTCAAAGTACGCATGCCACATACTGTATATAGATACCTTTAACTTTCCTGCAATAAGCCTATAAATGTAATTCATAATGGCTTTGTGGGAATTTACATAGAGACAGATCCTGGTGAAAAATTGTTGGACAAAAAGAAATTACTTTAGAAATTTGATCCTCTTTTTGAAGCCAGTGTCAATGTTTACACATAATTTCTCTTAGTTGTGCATATTGATATGAGAAACTTGTAATAAATATTGTATTTATCGGAGGGAAGTTTAAGGAAAAAAACTTACATTTTAAATAAAGAACTTTGAAGCAAAATTAGGGTCACAGCTCATCAATGCACCCTGCTCAGTGCCCATCTGCAGCCTCTAAATTGCCCATCAATGCACCCTGCTCAGTGCCCATATGCAGCCATTAAATTGACCAACAATGTAGCCTGTTCAGTGCCCATCTGCAGCCTATAAATTGACCAAAAATGCAGCCTGTTCACTGCCAATCTGCAGCCTCACCTTTCCCATCATTTCAGCCTCGCCAATGTTAGATTATCCCTGCTGTCTCAGAGGGAAGAGGAGGAGCGAGCGCCGCTGAATTACACAGAGCTGCGATCTCCTGTGTACCTGACACTCCGTCACTCACAGCCACGCCTCCTGGCCCTGCTCATATGATAGAAAGACCAGTGGTCCAATGCGGGGCCAGGAGGCGTGGCTGTGAGTGACAGAGCGCCGGGTACACAGGAGATCGCGGCTCTATGTAATTCAGCGGCGCTCGTTCGCTCCTCTTCCTTCAGAGACAGCAGGGATCAGTGTATAAAACACACCCACGATTTCCCCCTGATTTTAAGGGGGAAAAAGTGCGTGTTATACGCCGATAAGTACGGTAAATTCTATGAATAAACTCTTGATAGAGTGCAATGCGTTAGAGGAACAGGTGGAGCAGGCAATGTACCAGAGGGATATATACAGTGTTATACAAGGTTTTTAATATGGGGAGTCTCCTTTTCATTGTTTGAACACTATGCTCATGAAGTGGACAGTAAACCAATAGAAACCTGCACCCATCCATTGTAAAAGTAGGATTGACTGTAGCGGAGCAGTTTAGACCTACTTCAGTAAGTGAGCATATAGCTCCACCCACTGTTTTATAGTTGATGAGGGACACTGATCAAGAAATTAGTGATACAAATGAAAATCAGGCTGTCACTTGTTTAGCAATGTCAAAGGAAAAGACCCATAAGCCACACATCCTGAAGCAGACCCATGCGTATGAAGTGGAATGAATGGCTGCCTCAGCCCGGAGTCCAGCCAGGCCATGCCCCCAACACATTTTGCTCCATCCCTTGGAGCTTAATCATGGGGATGGGAGTTCTGAGCATAAGGGGGTGTTTATAAGAGTATCACTGGTTGTCATCCCTCTTGTTCAGCCAGTTTACACAACAGTTATTGAAGTAAAATTTATAAATAGTGTTGTGAATGCTCTTTAGAATTCCATTGGCTTTGGTACATGAATCTGTCAGTGCCTGATTCTGAGGTCAAAGTGAAATTATTGGACACTGGCCCTTCCTTCTTTTTTTTTTTTTAATAAACATTTTTTTGCGAATTCAGATAAAGAACAGTACAAACTATAATGTATAAACAAAGAAGAGAGCAGCTCCATCTAAGTGCAGTGTGATACAAACATTTTAATATAGGACAGACGATTTTAAACTCACAAGATTGTAGAGATTACAGCGCATGTGAAATGGTATAGAAAGCTCATCCACTCCTGGGGGAAGGCGGTCGGCTTGCAGGTGGAGAGGCAGCTGATGTTCCCGGCTGAGCTGGTCTCTCCCAGCGCTTCCTGGTTCTCAGATTCGGCTCAGGGGCGGCTGGACACATCACTCCTGGATGGTGAGAGAGTGGGGAGGAGCGTGCATTCGGAGCATGCATGCTCCTTCATTAGGCAATAGTTGTGGCCATGATTGGAGAGGTTTTTATAGTCCATTCAGCCAGGGGATGTTGATGTGGTGCCATGGCAACCGCTCGTGGGAAGGGCTTCTGATTACAGAATGGGCACTGGTGTGTCAGGCTGGATTGGACTGATCAAGCTCATGTGAACAAAGATGAACTTTTTTTACCTAGCAATGAAGATAATGCAGGGGTAGAAAATATATATATATTTTTTTTTATAAAATACTTTTTTTATATATATAACAAGAAAGAATGAAAAATTCTATGATCTGGAAACTATAATGTATGAAAATAAACAAATATCACCATAGTAAATAGTAAATCAAGCTTCTCTTAAGCATGTAGCTCACAGAAATATCATTTAGTTTAGGTATCAACATATACAGTATCAAGCATGCATATAAGGACCCTCCTTCCTTAATGTGCTCCCTCCCTTCTCGGTTACGGCACCCATCAAACTGAAAGGCACATGGTGAAGGAGTTTTGTAAAAGGGGTGGAATAAGCCTAATGGGGAACGAAGAGACTAGTTCCCCATCAGGTCCTGACTATTGTCTGCCAGTGCATGGCAGTTGGCTGATCCATAGCCGCATATTCAGTCCAACAGCAGTTTTTGAATCTGCCCACTGCATTAAACTTTCAATTAATGGGCATAGCCACATTTGGGTAATTACATTCCTGGTCCTTTAGTTTACATTTAGCTTTTGACTAGGGAATCTTCCAGCTGACAGCTTAATGGAGTAAGCCAGCCCAGGGCCGTTCTTAATCACTACCAGTTTCTTAATTTGAGAACTAATGGTAATTCTTTAAGAATCCACCTTAGTGACAGATTCTTAAAGTGGTGGTAAGAACTACCTAAATTTGTTGCCCATGTTGGGAAGATCAGGAAAATACCTCCAGAAAAATGTAATTAAGGCTTTATTTCCCCAATTATGTTTATTTGTGACCTGAAATCCTGAGCATCCAAATGAAACAGATTTATAGATGAGACAAATTTTCATTCCTAACAGATAATTATGTAAGAAGGGATCAGGGGCAGGTATTATTCTGTCGCAGTCCTACTTAAGAGCAGCAGAGGGTGGAAGCTCAACTCTTAAATAAGTCTGTCTCACTGCTTCTGTGCCTCAGAATCAATAAATGTCCCTCAATGTGTTCATGCATTAGTGGGGTATCGCTTGTGAAAAAACAGGTGTATTTCTGCAAAGAAACCCTAGCATTTTAACTCTACAAAGCAAGTCCAAGTGAATGGCAAATTTATAAAATACCTCCTTCAGTTCTGTTTATACAAAGGAGCACGGGGGAGCTCATGTCCATGATGGGGATGGTGTTGACACAGTCCAAAATGATTCAAAATGGCTCAAAATTGATATGGTCCAGAAATATTTAGACAGAATAAAGCACATGGACCAGATGGCATACACCCATGGAACCTAAAATAATTGAGCTCTATAATTTTAAAGCCATTGTTTCTAATTTTTAGGGACTTTTTAATGACTGGAATAGTACCACTGGATTGGCGTAGGGCCAGTATGATGCCCATATTTACAAAGGAATCAAAGTCTTCACCAAGATACTGGAGAGTTTAATAAAGGACCACATAGATGAGTTTTTGCTGGAAAAAAGTATTTTAACCACTTGCCGACCAGCCACCGTCATTATACGGTCGACTCTCCTGCGTGAATCGCCATGTACAGCGGCTCGCGCAAGTGCGGACGGGCACGCGGGTCGGGCGGTCTGCTGGCGACCCACGATTGCCTTGTACAGAGGTAGAACGGGGATCTGCCTATGTAAACAAGCGGATCCCCGTTCTGACAGGGGACATGACAGACATCTACGGTTTCCAGTCATTTGGAACAGTGATCTCTGTCATGTCCCTGGCAGCCTATGCCCCCTACAGTTAGAACACACCTAGGGAACACACTTAACCCCTTTATCGCCCCCTAGTGTTACCTCTTCCCTGCCAGTGTCATTTTTACATTGGTCAGTGCATTGTTATAGCACTGATCAATGTAATGATGTCATTGGTCCCCAAAAAGTGTAATTTGTGGTCAGATTTGTCTGCCGCAATGTCGCAGTCCCGCTAAAAATCGAAGATCACTGCCATTACTAGTAAAAACAATTAAAAAATAAATAAAAGATAATCTAAATAAATCTATCCCATAGTTTGTAGATGCAATAACTTTTGCGCAAACCAATCAACATATGCCTATTGCGTTTTTTTGTTTACCAAAATTATGTATAAGAATATATATCGGCCTAAACTGATGAATAAATGTGTTTTTTTACATATTTTTTGGGATATGTATTATAGCAAAAAATTTTTAAAAATTGTTTTGTTTTCAATATTGTCGCTGTTTGTTTATAACACAAAAAAAAAACGCAGAGGTGATCAAATACCACCAAAAAACAGCTCTATTTGTGGAAAAAAATTATGTAAATTTTGTTTGGGCACGGTGTTGAACGACCACGGAATTGTCAGTTAAAGCGACGCAGTGCCATATCGCAAAAAATGGCCTGGTCATTAAGGGGGCAAATCCTTCCAGGGCTGAAGTTGTTATGCAACAGACAGCATGGATCTTGAAAACAAAAGTTATCAAACATATCTGATTTCTTTTTATGAGGAGGTAAGTAAAACCTTGGACAGAGGGGTGGCTGTGGACATGGTAAACTTGGATTTTTCAAAAGCGTTTGACACAGTTCCCCACACATGACTAATGTGTAAAGTAAAGTCTACAGGCTTGAAAAGATCAGTTTGTAAATAGATAGAAAACTGGCTAAAAGACAGAATTCAGAGAGTAGTGGTTAATGATTCTTACGCAGAATGATCCAAGGTTATCAGTGGTGTACCCAAAGGTTCAGTGTTGGGACCCTTACGTTTCAATATCTTTATAAATTATATAGGGTCTGGGAATAAAAGTACCCTTTCAGGTTTTGATGATGACACCAAGCTATGCCATGGAATACCGACCTTATAGGATGTCTCAAACTTACAAGCCGACCTTAATGGACTGTTTAATTGGGCAACTATGTGGCAGGTGAGGTTTAATGTTGATAAATGTAAAGGTATGACCTTAGGGGCTAAGAATATGAATGCACCATACATATTAGGTGGAGTACAATTTGGGAAATCAATGGTGGAGAAGGATCTGGGTGTTGTTGTAGATCATAAGCTTGATAATAGCATGCACTGGCAAGCTGAGGTTTCTAAAGTGAGTCCTTTCTTCTTAAGAGAGGTTTGGACTCCAAAGAGAGAGAGAGATATAATTTTGCCCCTGTACAAAACATTAGTGAGACCTCATCTGCAATATGCAGTTCTGTTTTGGGCACCAGTTCTCAAAATAGATATTGGGGAGCTGGAGAAAGTGCAGAGAAGGGCAACCAAACTGATAAGAGGCATGGAGGAGCTCAGCTATGAGGAAAGATTAGAGGAACTGAATTTATTCTCTCTTGAGAAGAGGATATTGAGGGGGGATATGATCATTATGTACAAATACATTAATGGTCCACATAGTGAACTTGGGGGGTTATTTACTAAAGGCAAATCCACTTTGCACTGCAAGTGCACTTGGATGTGCAGTCGCTGTAGTTCTGAGGGGGACATGCAAGGAAAAAAAAAAAACAACATTTTTGCTTGTACATGATTGGATGATAAAATCAGCAGAGCTTCCCCTCATTTCAGATCTTCCCCTCAGATCCAAAGCGACTGCACTTCCAAGTGCACTTGCAGTGCAAAGTGGATTTGCCTTTAGTAAATCAACCCCAAAGTGTTGATTTATTCACTTTAAGGTCATCACAGGGGACAAGGGGGGACTCTTTATGTCTAGAGGAAAAGAGATTTAATCTCCAAATACGGAAAGGTTTATTCACAGTAAAAGTTGTGAAAATGTGGAGTAGACTCCCTCAAGAGATGGTTCTGGCCAGCTCAGTAGATTGCTTTAAAAAAGCCTGGATTCTTTCCTAAATGGACATAATATAACTGGATACTAGCATTTATAGATAAAGTTGATCCAGGGAATATCCGATTGCGTCTCAGGTGATCAGGAAGGAATTTCTTCCCCTGCTGGAGCAAATTGGATCATGCTTTGCTGGGGTTTTTTGCCTCCCTTTTGGATCAACTATGGGCATATAATTGTGTATATGGGATTGTGTGATTTTTTTAAACATTTTTGCTTTTGTTGGTTGAACGAGATGTACTTGTGTCTTTATTTCAACCAGACTTATGCCCCGTACTCATGGTCGGACATTGATCGCACATTCCGACAACAAAATCCTAGGATTTTTTCTAACAGATGTTGGCTCAAACTTGTCTTGCATACACACGGTCACACAAAGTTGTCGGAAAATCCGATCATTCTGAACGCGGTGACGTAAAACACGTACGTCAGGACTATAAACGGGGCAGTAGCCAATAGCTTTCATCTCTTTATTTATTCTGAGCATGCATGGCACTTTCAGATTTGTGTACACATGATCGGAAATTCCGACAACGGATTTTGTTGTCGGAAAATTTTATAGCCTGCTCTCAAACTTTGTGTGTCGGAAAATCCGATGAAAAATGTGTGATGGAGCCCACACACGGTCGGAATTTCCGACAACAAGGTCCTATCACACATTTTCCGTCGGAGAATCTGACCGTGTGTACGGGGCATGACTATGTAATGTGGCAAACTACTACTAGGTATACTATGATCTTCATCAGGGGTCTCCAAACTATGGCCCTCCAGTTGTTCAGGAACTACAATTCCCATCATGCCTAGTCATGCCTGTGAAGGACAGAGTTTTACAATGCCTCATGGAACGTGTATCTCTGCAACAGCTAGAGGGCCGTAGTTTGGAGATTCGTGATCTAGATAAATGAAAACCTTCACAGACACACATTATGAAAACAAATTTTTCCAGTTAGCCAATCACCTTGGCTGAATCTTATTTTCACCGTTTTTTTTTCTACTTTACCTGTGCATATATTTTATTCTCAGATTCAAGAAACTTTAAGCAAACTGTTTTGCTTGACAGATCACATACTCTCCAGAGGCTAGCAAGTGTACAGTTGCAGAACACTGCTTATAAAACAATGGCAAGCAATGTAGTCACTGTGAATGTGACTTGTGAGTCAGTGCAAACTGCACATGATAGATTGAAAGCTACACCACAGGGGAAACAGTGCTTATTGTGCAGGTGATGAAATCTCCCACAGTGGGTGGGAATACTAGCCGGGCCTTAAATGGCAAAAATCAGCAGGGGAGAGGTCATTCTTTGCAGCTTAAAGCAAATGCTGAGAATGAATAAGGAAAATGTAGACAACTTAAAAGACATATAGAGAAGAAAAACACCACACAGGAAAAACACCAAAAAAGAAAAGAAACTCGTTCTTCAAGGTACACATATTACCTTCGGATGAAATAAAATACTTTATGTTACACAAGTAAAGAAAATGTATATGCATGGGGTATTTTCTCAATGAAAAAGGTCTAATGGCTTTTCATTTTTTTTGTATTTATTTTTTGATTGGAATGATGGGGAAATTAAATAATGACATAGTTATGTAAACTATTTCCATTGCTAAGTAATGCAACCTCTGTGTGTGCTGTATCATACTACATCATCAACTACTGCATCAGCTACATTTAGTATGGCGGTGCTGTGTACTGCAGCAATACTAGCGACTTCCCGTCTGCTGTTGAGGTGGCCTGAATGCCTCTCAGCCATTCTGGAGAAACCTTGTGTTTTTAACAACGAATACAAGGCTTCAAGGTGGAGAGGCAGGGGGATGATGTCACAATTTTTTCTGGCTGATTGCACGCAGCAATAGATACATATTGGAAGGGATCTGCTATCACATAGCTGCATGGGGGATCTGGATAAGGTCTCAACTGAGCAGATTCAAACCTCCCATCAAGGAAAAAGAAAATAGTAAACCTGTTAAAAATAGAAGAATAAATTATAATACAGTGTGTGTGTGTGTATGCTAATTGATTTTGTCCTCTTGTCAACACGACTTAATCTTTAATTGATTACATTTTTTTGCTCTGCATTTGTTGCAATTTAGCACTAAAAGGGGGGGGGGGCTGATTTTACTGGTTATTTCTCAAACCCTGCAGTGGTCACCAATCATCCAAGTATCAGTTCTAATAAGCAGGCTAAGGGCTGTCATTTTATAATTGTACTGCTTGTAGAACCTGTAACAGAAACAGAACTGAACAGTCTAAAGCCTCACAACTGAAGGCCATGGGGCAAGTCTTGGAATGTCTGGTTACCTGGAGCTAAGCCAGTAATTGTAGCCAGAGCAGATTCCAAACACAAACACACAGTCTAAAGAATCAACTTCGGGTCACTACTCACAAATCCCCAGGACAGTTACCAGCTTCTTCCGGACACAACCCAGTGAGTGAGTGAGATGGCGCCTCTCAGGACCAGATCCCTGGTGATACGGTTTTGCTGTCACTTTCTGAGTAAAGTTCATTTACTCTTGGAACTTCTGAGGCCTCCCAGAGCAGCTGCATGGTCCATGGGCTGCTTGGCAGCATGAGCTTTGCACCTCTGGAACACTCCTGAGGAGAAGGAACACCGTTCTTCAGTGTCTCAGACTATTTATCTCCATATCAGCCCCCTACTGGACACCTCTCTAGGAATTGGCTGGAACCCAATAAATATTTGGGCTGGTAGATTTGAATCTCCCACCCTAAGCTCTGGAAACTTCTTCCAGAGGCAGGGGGAAGCAATCACACTTCCAGCCTGTGAGACCCCGGTCGGGCTAGAATGACAAATCGCTGCTCTCTTGGTTGCAAATGGAGCCAAAAACTAGATTTGCTTAGCATGCTTCGCTAGGAGGGTGTTACAGGGGGATAACGTTCTTCTAAAGTAAATCACATATATTCACTTTAAGCTTTAACATCGCAGAACATTGCCTAAAATTCACTTTATTGTGATAACTGTTATAGTGTACAGACCTTAATAATTAGAAGGTGTGGAAGATATATATGTTGAGATATTGCTGTATAAAGGGAGTTTAGGGAGAAAAAGGCCTGAGGACTTCTAAGTGCCTAAATTTGCTCATCTTTTGTTTACCAGAAGGAGGTGTGGTCATTAGTTGATTATATGATTTTCTGTATGGTGGTAAGTTAGTTGTCATGCCTGCTATGGTAAATCAATAAAACCTTTACATCTACAGGTTAAATATCATTTAAAAAGTTAAAAAGACACTATTTAATAGAAAATTGTCTTGTTCCCATGTAATGTATGTTCTCATGCATCGCAGAGGTAGGAATAGTGCATCTTCCACAGGCGCTCTCTGGGTAACCGTGTTTTCACACTATGAAGGGAGGACAAATCGCAGGGTTTGTGGAGGAAGTGCTGCCTGTGTACGATTTTTTTTCCAAGCTTTGGAGTACTGGTGTACAGTCTTCCATTTGATTTTACATCATTTATTTGTATCTGGACTTTAACATATTGGTGTGGAGCTTCAATTCAAGATTGACTCCAATCACAACCCAAGCAGCCAGTCAAGTGTCTAAACACCGAATATTAACAACACTATTGGGCAGTGATAAGAAAACTGAGGGATTTAGCACCATGGGTGAAAAAAGATTGAAAAACACTACACTTAGGCTGGCCATAGATCAAAATGTGGCTGGTTCAGCAGGAAACAGACTCATTTTGATCCATCTATGGGCAAGCTGGTTGTAGTGGAGTTGATCTATTGATCGACTTAAGTACAACCAGCATGTCTGTTTTTCCTATATTGATCACTACCGCTGGCAGAGAAACCTCCTGTCAGAATGCATTAACGCTGAGGGAGGTTTTCCCCCATCAACACTGACTGTGTTGATGGGGGAATCAAGTAATTTTCTTTCCTTCAACCCATGGTTGAAGGAAAGAAAGTTGAATAATCTATGACTTGCTTTCATTATTTAGTAAGAAAATATTAATATTACTTTATTGTTGTTTATTATTTCATAAAATTAGGTCTGGTTTAATATTAAATATTATTATTATACAGGATTTATATATCGCAAACAGTTTACGCAGCGCTTTACAATATAAAAGGGCGACAATACAGTTATAATACAATAAAATACAAGAGAATTAAGAGGGCCCTGCTCAGAAGAGCTTACAATCTAATAGGGTAATACAAATGATTATATATTGTATAACTGTATTATTCTTACTGGTAAGGGAAAATATTGAAACATGATTGTTTTATGATTGTTGACTGGAAATTGACTATTTAATATGGAGAGGTTAGTCAAATTAATATAAGACTGAAAGAATTATGTGGGATCAGTAGAAATGAAATCTAGATAATTTCTTGCTACTTGACTTACTTAACATGTCTTGTTAAATCTATACATTTCCATGTAAATTAGTCTGCCTATGAAGGTTTTGCTTGAATTATCTAAATGACGTCTGTGCTTTTACTAGCAATCTCTGCCATCTTGGAAATTATTACTGAAAAGGCACACAGCTGTATTCTGCGTTACTCTATTCCATATGGTTATTAGCCTACTTTCATTTCATCTGGGATGCAAGCTAAAGGGATTTGATGTGGTCTTGTCTCTATCTGGGAGATTTGCTGAAATGGTTTATGTTGCCATTTGCATAATTCTTTGTGCTTTTGATTTTAATTGTATACTTACCAGTGATGAATATATACCATTTGGATGTAGTGTAAAGAAGAAAAAACATTTCTGCTAAGAGATTGTACTGTTCAGAGCGAACTGTAAATCACAAGAAAGATATGAGTAACTTGCAACTTCTTCAATGAAATAGTCATTTTAATGCATGTCTAGGAGACATGGGGGTTTTGTTTAATAACATTATTTTATGTAAAGAATAATAGGGTAGAATAGCCTTAAAATAGTTGTCAGCATTTGGCAATGTAATATAAGTGAGCTAATGAAAGCTGATTTATTTGATGTGAGTTTTAGTATGGCATTGTGCATTGCTCTATGTTATTAACAGCTACATCCACCTCTCTTGAGGAAAATTTCTTGTTAAAGTTTATGGCTTTACATCTGTTTTTGACCCTTATTGTCTTGCTTGTTTTCAGATGAAGCACGGTAATAAGGCTCCTTTTTTCAATTCCACATTCCTTAATTTAGAGAATTTTGAGGGGGCAGGAGACAGTTTTTATTCTGTAGACAAACAATATTATAATTAATAAAAATTATAGACCTGGCAGGAGTGGGGTCAAGAACTCAAGGACATAGCTTGAGTACAGGTTAGCTACAATAAGCTGATCAATGACTCACACCACCCCAAAAGGGTAGTAGTAATGGTGGATGCATGCACTTAGCTTTACCTACTGTTGTTTTGTGTGTAAGGAAAGTATGCTGTTGCTCTTAAAAAAGAAAGTTCCACATTTTTGGTGACAGGTCTGCCCTTGTGTAAAATGTATCTAAATCCAAACATTTTCTGAGTGTAGGAAATGGTTAGAAGTTGAACCCCTGTCAGATTTATATTGCTCTTCCAGGAATGCCCAAACCTTTTGAATTTTGCTATCTGTGGGGTGATCCACCCTCTCAGGTGACCATTGGCGCTGGGACTGAAAGTGAGGGAAAAGCCAACATTTTGAGTTGTCACCAGAACATGAAATCTTCAAATGGATCACTTGTTGTAGCAACTATTTTATAAGAGGATTTCTCACTTCCTGTTGTGTCTTCAGGACAGATGTAAAGTGAATTCTTTCCATTGCGACACAGAGTAAAAAAGTAAAACACCAGGAGTTTAAACTCTTCCCTACTCTATGCAATCTAAAAAAGGTTTTGGCTTTAGATATACTTCCATATAGTGAAAAAAGAAGAGGTAAGATCATTTTAAAAATTTTGAAAAAATACGAATTGAAATGCAGCTTAAAGCTCAACTGCAGGGAAACTTTAACACAATCTATTTAGTCTCCCCACCTGCTTAAAAAAGGTAATCCCAAAGCACTCTATCCATGCTTCTTTCTTTGATCCAGGCTGACGGCTTTTTTTTTTTTTTTTAGCTGAAAGTGACTGTGAACGCAGAACATCAAGCTCTCTGGTGTCTTACAGCCAGCCTGAGCTCACAGGAGAATGATGCAGAGAACAGTGTGCCCACATTACATACTATTTACTGCTTTTGAGGGCCAGCCACCATCAATGAAGGGACATCACATGACCAGCCTGAAAACAGCATAAAATAAAGTGGTTGTAAACATCTGAAATTAAAAATTAGCAAGGCATATCCTCATAGTGTGTACTTGCCTCAGTCTACTACATTTAGTGTGGATCATGTTTGCTCTCTTCTCCCTCTGCTGCCTGCAGGGAGTCACTTGGACATTAGGCAATCCTGGGAGACAGCACCCCCCAGCAAACATCAAGTGACTGACAGCCTCAGCTGTGCATGTTTCCCAGTGAGACTGTGTGGGGGGGTGGTCCTTTCCCTCCACTCAGGTCTCAGATTATACTCAGCTGGTAGTAGGAAAGATGGGGTGTGGAACCAAACCAGCAAAACAGCAACAAGAACTTCACATCGGGTATGCCTCGATGTGTGGCTTACGGGACATGCTTCTTATTAAGCACAAGAATCCCCCAAGGTCCAGGCCTCCGTCCCTTTTATAGCACACAGGACTAGTGGGTCAGACCCAGAAAAAACCTGCACCGCCCCAGTGTGAAAAGTCACACTGAAATGAATGGGAGGCATAAATCAGGCATTATTTAGAGGCTATTTCTAGCGCTAAAATGCCTGAAAACCGCCTCAGTGTGAAAGTAGCCTAAGAATTTTCCCATACAAAAATTAATAGTGTGATAATTCCCAGTACCCAGCTAGTACAAGCCTATTGCTTAAATTTTGTTCTGTTATCCGTAAAAGTGACATCCTCTAGCTCTCGAAAATATTTGCTGGTGTTTAGCTTGGACTGACTTGGTACATTGTCCATCTCTGGTATATTAACCACTTCAGCCCCGGAAGAATTTACCCCCTTCCTGACCAGAGCACTTTTTGCGATTTGGCACTGCATCACTTTAACAGACAATTGTGCGGACGTGCGACGTTGTACCCAAACAAAATTGACGTCCTTTTTTTCCCACAAATAGAGCTTTCTTTTGGTGCTATTTGATTGCCTCACAGTTTTTATTTTTTGCGCTATAAACAAAAAAAGAGCGACACTATTTAAAAAAAAGGCATTATTTTTTACTTTTTGCTATAATAAATATCCCCCAAAAATATATTAAAAAAACTATTTTTTTCCTCAGTTTAGGCCAACATGTATTCTTCTAAATATTTTTGGTAAAAAAAAAATCAAAATAAGCGTATATTGATTGGTTTGCGCAAAAGTTATAGCGTCTACAAAATAGGGGACAGATTTATAGCATTTTTATTATTATTTTTTTTTTACTAGTAATGGCGGTGATCTGCGATTTTTATCATGGCTACAACATTATGGCGGACACATCGGACGATTTTGGCACATTTTTGGAACCATTGGCATTAATACAGCGATCAGTGGGACTATAAATGCATTGATTATTGTAAAAATGTCACTGGCAGTGAAGAGGTTAACACTAGGGGGCGGTGAAGGGGTTAACTGTGTTCCCTGGGAGGTGATTCTAACTGAAGGGGGAGGGACTAACTAGAGGAAGTGACAGATTGTGGTTCCTAGCTAATAGGAACACACGATCTGTCACTCCTGTCAGAACAGAACAGGGAAGTGTGTTTACACACACTCATCCCTGTTCTGTGTCTCCTGGTCACGATCGCTCGTGGTTGGCGGTCATTGCGACCGTCGGCCATGAGCATCGGCACCCACGCTGTGCAGCTCGCCTGCTATCTGAACCCCGCAAGATCACGTACAGTAACATGATTTTGCGCAGGGGAGACAACCTGCCGCAGTAAAACTGCGGCAGCTGGTCCAGAAGCGGTTAATAAATGTATGCATAATAAAAGGCCTACATGACTTTGGTAACAAGGCATTCTAGAGCAGTATTCTTCATTAGCTTTTGGCGCTAGGAAATTGGTGTAGTAACTCTTAGCTTGGTGTTTTCAATGCCATAAGGAAATGTAAATTTTCGTGTGTGCATCAATGTCATTTACCTAACAGTTGCCAAATTAACATTAGCACATGATTTTAGACCAATGTTTTAAAAAGAATTTTCAGTTAAGGCACCCTTTAAAATACCACACTATCTCCATCCACCCATTCTAAAATATAAAGAACTAAATTAATAGTTTTACATAATGCAGCAATATCTACACATGTAGAACACTCAACATTAGAGGTGATTTATTCTTATACAACTAATACACCTTTGCACAATGGTACTGACTAGTATCCCAATGTTCCTCTTCTCCCTTACTCAGCTAAAGTGACCCCAGTGTTAATGGAAAAGGATAAGTGTAAGGCTGACCGCAGGTCAGCCTGTTATTGTAGGAGGAGTCAGGCTGCATAAAGCCTGCCCTCCTTCTTCTCCTTGCTTGTGGTCGTAGGATCTCGTGTTGACAGGTCACTTCCGGGTTAGGGCAGGTCACAGCAGATCACTTCCTGTTTGTGGCTTGCAGGACGGCAGCATGGTCGGCAGCAAGGTTTTCTGTTTGGATCTCTCTCCCGGTGGTCGTGGCAGGTCTCGGCAGCGTTACCATGCGGCAGGGTCTTGTGTGCTGCGGGCGCAGGGATAGGGGTAGTATTCTTCCATCCGTTTTCACTTTACTCCGGTCAGCTTGGGGTTCAGATAGCACCATGTGTTGGGGTGGCAGGGGGGGGGGGAGTGTGTTTGGGGGTTTTCAGGAGATGATGGCAGAGTCTCATATGTCACAATGTCCCGCCTCTGTCATTAGCACTGCATAGCACGTTTGTATTCCTGGAATACAGGTAAGCAATCCAATATTTTTTTTTCTAGCAGGGATCCATGTTTGTCCAGTTGTAATAGTGTAGGTCATTGCATTTAGTCTTTGGTATTTGGGTCTGCTGTCACCACTATTGGGTTACAGCATAGGTATGTATGGGCAGGGTCTCCTCTCTCCCTAGCCTCATGGTGATCCAAAGTGTGGAGTTGTGATCCCCAGGACAGCAGGGGTGAATGTCACCGGTAGGAACCACACCTACACCTCCAGGTACTTTGATTAGTGTTGACCATTTGTGTCCCCTATCACGGGATTCCCTTCACTTCCTGTCTGCGGCAGGGGGTCATTGGTGGTTGCATGGGCTGGCGTTTCCCATTCACCCCTGTTCTGGTGATGGTGCGGAGTGTGGAATCATGCCTCCTATTGATCGGTTGCGGTTTCGTATGCATTTCATGGTTTCTTGCTAATTGCGATTTCCCTTTCATTTTTTGCGCTTTCTTTCAATTTGCGGTTTCTTATGCATGGTGCAGTTTTTTCAGGTGTTTTTGGTTGCTCGTGCTTTTTGCAGGTTTGCTCATGCGTTTTGCAGTTTTTCTCATTAATTTTGCGGTTTTCCCATGCGTTTTTTTTTTTTCTCGGTTTCCTCATGCATTTTACGGTTTTGCACGCTTTTTACAGTTCTCATACATTTTACGGTTTCTCATGTTTTTTTCATGGTTTCATGCAGGACGGGTTCAGGAGGATTTACGGTACGCATGTGTAAGCACAGGGTTCAGGGGATAATTCAGGCTGGGGGGTTGGCAGGACACTTGCTCATTGCCTGTCCTCTCGTTATTTTTCTGTGAGGGTCCTTTGGGGGTATGTAATTTACAATTTCTCATATAATTTTGGTTTCTCATGCGATTCACAGTTCTCATGGGTTCTCATGCATTTTACGATTTATATTTACGGCTTCTCATGTATTTTATGGTTTCATGCGATTTACGATTTCTCATTTATTCACGATTTCTCATGCATTTTACGATTTACATGCGTTTTATGATTTTTTATTCGTTTTTACGGTTCCATGCTATTTACGGTTCGCATGCATGTTAGTTTCGCATACGATTACGATTCTCATGCATTTTACGGTTGTTGTGTTTTTTACGGTTTCTCATGCGAGTTATGGTTTCTCATATAATTTATGGGTTCTCATGCATTTTACAGTTTATGTTTTTTACGGTTTCAGTAAATTTACGGTTTCTTGTGGTTTTACGGTTTCTCAGGTTTTTTACGGTTCTCATGCATTTTACGGTTTCTCATGCATTTTACACGTTTTAAGGCATTTCACGGTTTTATAAATTGTGGTTTCTTATGCATATTTTTCCATCTTTTATGCTTTGTTATGGTCAATTTACATTTTCTTATGCAATTTATGTTTCTCATGTTATTTACGATTCTCATCATGCAATTTATGTTTCTCATGTAATTTACGTTCTCATGTAATTTACGGTGTTCTCATGCAATGTTCGTTTTCTTATGAAATTTGTCATTTTCTCTTGCCTATTCATGTTTCTTACATGAATAGGCATGTAAGAATTACTCACGCCTTACGTGGTTCTCACGTGTTCTCTTGTTTCGCACGTTTTCCATGTTTCTTACGCTTCCCACGTTTTCCATGCTTCGCACGTTTGTTCATGCTTACGTCTTCCCATGTTTCTCACGTTTTCCCATGTTTCTCACGTTTTCCCATGTTTCTCACGTTTTCCCATGTTTCTCACGTTTTCCCATGTTTCTCACGTTTTCCCATGTTTCTCTTGTTTTCCATGTTGCTTTCGGGTGTTTTCATGCAATTTTCACAGTGTTTTCATGCATTTAAGGTTTCTCGTGCTATGTGTCCCTTCTTATGCCTTTTTCATGTTTCTTACATTTATCATGTTTTACTTTTTGTATGTTTTCACGTTTTTTTTCCCTTGGTGTTCACGTTTGTTTCTCTCGTGTTTCCTTGATTCTCACGCTTTTCCTTTTGATTCTCGTTTTCCATTGCTTCTCTCGTTTTCCATTGCTTCTCTCGTTTTCCATTGCCTCTCTCGTTTTCCATTGCCTCTCTCGTTTTCCATTGCCTCTCTCGTTTTCCATTGCCTCTCTCGTTTTCCATTGCCTCTCTCGTTTTCCATTGCCTCTCTCGTTTTCCATTGCCTCTCTCGTTTTCCATTGCCTCTCTCGTTTTCCATTGCCTCTCTCGTTTTCCATTGCCTTTCTCGTTTTCCATTGCTTTTCTCGTTTTCCATTGCTTTTCTCGCTTTCCCAGGCTTTTCTCGGGTTCCCATGTATTTTACGTTTATGATATATGTTTATGTCATATGTTTGTCACAGTTTTTCATTCGCTGCATTTCTGTTAGCTAGTGCTCATATTCAGGGTCTGTCACGTCTACAGATCTGTACAGGCTGAGGTTTCGTTTTTTAATTGTTGTCCCACAATCTTCTCGCCTGTTTCCATACGTCATACGTGCACGTTCACCATTACACTTTTACTTTTACCCACCTCTGTCTGTGGGTATCTTAGCCCTGAGTGTTCGTTTTTAATTTCCTGTCCAGGCGCTGCAGGTTGCTCGGGCTCACTCACTGCATACAGTAGGGGGGTGTCATCATTAGGTTCACATTCTTGCGCTATTGGTCTTGCCATTCCTGCACCCACATCATCATTATCAGGTACCAGGGGTATTATGTCTTGGGGCTGCTTGTTATGTATGTTATTTGGTTGCTGACTTGCTGTCAAACAGCTAGGTTGTTCATGTTCTACCACTGTTGAATACCCATCACGTCTATGGGTTGACAGATTGAGGTGATCGTTTTTAATTGGCTTGTTCGGTGGCAAGTCTCCTCATCTGTTCTTACGCTGTTCATGTATTTCATACAAACTCACGTTTCTCATGCAATTTACGTTTCTCATGCAATTTACGTTTCTCATGCAATTTACGTGTCTCATGCAATTTACGTGTTTTTTTTTTTTTTTTTTTTTTTTTTTTTAAATTTGTTGTTTCTATGATAATCTCACTTATGTTTCTCTCGTTCTTCTAGGTTTTCTCATGTTTTCCCAAGGTTACTCTCGTTCTCATGTTTCTCACGCTGTTTATCATTCACGTTCTCCTGCTACCGGGGTTTTCATGTAGTTTGCGGTTTCTTGCAGCTTCGGTGCTTAGGCTGCTTACGGTTTGTAGCTCGCATAATACATGTGTTTCGTTCTTTCATGCAGCCACGTTCCTGACGCAGGTTCTCGGCATGCTCATGTTCTTTCGTAGTTCATGTTGCTGTCCCAGTGTCATGCCACTTACGCGGAGTAGGTTAACCAGGGGACTGGTTTTTCTCTCTGGTATGCACACGACCTTTTATTTCCTAGTTACTTTTGGCTAGGATTGGCGGAAGCATGGAACTATGTTAAGTCAGCATGGCAGCTCCAGCAGCTTTTACAGGCTCAGGGGGTTAGTGGATTCCGAATATTCTCAAGTCTCTAGGTCAGGATCAGTAGGCTTCCTACTTGGTTCGGTTTTTGGCCCTTTTATCACGTATCGGCATGGCATTGTCAGGGCGTTTCTGGTTGGGCTCAGCTTTTCATGTTGTTGGAGACCCCGACAGACTTTCTTTATTTGCTGCGCATTCTATTAGCATCCTCAGGGTTCTTGAAGAGTAGCACTCCTGCTGTGATCAGCGGACTTCTCACCATGTATCAAATTTTCCCGTGTGGTATCTATCACATTCTCATGGTCTCCTTCATGTTGGGTACCAGCTAGGTGCTCAGGGCAGGCTTATACCCGGTTTGGGTCATAAGTGATAGGAGCAGGTTCGGTGTATTTGTGCCAGGGACCCCAGCCCGTTGGGTAGGTGGAGGTCGTCTGGTTTCTCTGGGTTTGGCCCAGAGCCGTTTTTGAGATACCATAAGCATTTGTTATTTGTTAGTTTATACGTAATTTCAGTGGGCTATAATTTGGCATCATATTCATCCTACTGGTCATTTTTGCCCCCTTTTAGGCATACTGACCATTTGACCAGGGCACAACGCAGGTCTATCTTCTTGTTGCTTTTTGTTCCTTGTTACACTATCACAGATTGACTCCGAGTACAAGTGTAAGGCTGACCGCAGGTCAGCCTGTTATTGTAGGAGGAGTCAGGCTGCATAAAGCCTGCCCTCCTTCTTCTCCTTGCTTGTGGTCGTAGGATCTCGTGTCCCACCCACCCATTCCCTTTTTCTTTTCTATTTTTATTTTATTTCAATTCATACTTGGGTATGCCCCCTTTTAGGCATACTGACCATTTGACCAGGGCACAACGCAGGTCTATCTTCTTGTTGCTTTTTGTTCCTTGTTACACTATCACAGATTGACTCCGAGTACAAATAAGGATGTAGACAACTGTCATCCTCCTTATCAACCAATTACATCATTGGTTATACAGAAGTGGTTGGCCCACACATAGAAATCTGTGGTTTGTGTAACAAAAGGCAAGCTTCATCCATTTGCTGGCTTTTGGCAATTTGTTGCAATTCTAAGGCATTTTGCCAAGGCACCCATGTTGAACTCAGAAGGTACCCTGGCTGAAAAAGACTGTTTTAGACAACTTGCAAAGTTGTCCCCCTACTCCACTATGGACACATCATTGTATTGTACATCATTGTATTGTAATGGACATTCTTTATAAATAATAGTTAGATGCTGAAGGTAGAAGTAGGTGGGCCAGAGGCAGCTACCAGTTTTGTTGACTCCAAAGCACCCTCCTAGATGAACCTAGCTATTAATTTATTTTACCGAGATCTCCTACTCAAATATCGTTCTTGCTTTTTTATCAGTGGGAGACACTGTCCTTTAGACAAAATAGTGTAAATTAAAAAAAAATTAGAAAAAAGCTTTGTACAATTTAGATGTTTGTAAATTTCAGTTTATTTTATTTAAAACTGAATGTGTGTATATTAACAAAATTATGAATTATATAACATTAATGGAAGCACTGAAATCCTTTTCCGTGTTTCATGCTAATGCATTCTACTGGAATAATAACATTAAAGCTTTCTCGTTTTGGTGATCATGTCATTTTTTAAACATTGCATGTCTCTCAGCAAGTTACAGTAATTGCTGTTTATAAATGATACATAATAGACAACCCCTGTTTTCTGTTTTTTGAGTCCCTCTGCAATTTGTAATATGCCCTGCTTTAAAATAGTATGTGCACGATGATGGTGCTGTAAATCTTTATGCGAGCCTACCAGACTGTTCAAATTGGTTCAAAATATTGGCCTTACTATGTAGGTTATTTTGTAATCTCAGTTGTTGCTCTGCAGAGATGTTATAGTACATGGCTTTCCTTTTCCTTTATCTGTATAAAATTGAGAAGGATTAGAACTATTGTTGGATTTTTTTTTCCTGCTATCCTGGGCTCCATTTTAGAGGTTTAGGCTCCCTTTCTGTCCTGCTGTCAACAGTTTCGCTAGACGGTATGGTAATGATACCTTTTGGAAAGTGACACAGGTTTTTCCAGGGTATGGAAACAAAGTACCAGTTGGTCTTCACCAAAAACTCCTGATGGTGGAGATGGCCTGGAAACCCTGCACTCATTTTCCCCAGAGCTTAGTGAATGTGGTCAAGCTTTGCTTTGTAGAATACCCAAATAGGTGCAAGGAAAATATATTTTTAAAAAAATGCGTTTTTGCATTCAAATTTAATTTCCACAGTCACGGAGGAAATTAAGCTCAACTGCACTGGCAAAGTGCACAGTCTACACTCACCGGTCACTTTATTAGGTACACCTTGCTAGTACCGGGTTGGACTCCCTTCAGAACTGCCTTAATTCTTCATGGCATAGTAGAAAATGTCAGCCAGCAACCCAGTAGCTTCTTCAGTAAAAGGATTTTTATTTCAGCACAACAACGATAAATAATCCAGCAAAATGGATTTGCAGTGAATGACATGGTCAGCACACCAACTCTGCTTATACACCTTCCACTTTAGTGGTAGTGCTTTGGTGAGCCTCCTTGGGATTCAATAAGGTGTTGGAAACATTCCTCATCAATTTTGGTCCATATTGACATGATAACATAACGCAGTTCCACCACATCCCAAAGGTGCTCTATTGGATTGAGATCTGGTGACTGTGGAGGCCATTGGAGTAGAGTGAACTCATTGTCATGTTCAAAAAAACAGTTTGAGATGATTTGAACTTTGTTACATGGTGCATTATCTGCTGGAAGTAGCCTTTAGAACAGGAGTCTCAAACTGGCTGTCCACCAGCTGTTGCGAAACTACAAGTCCCATGAGGCATTGCAAGGCTGACAGTTACAAGCATGACTCCCTCGGGCAGAGGCATGATGGGACTTGTAGTTCCTGCAACAGCTGGAGGGCCACCAGTTTGGGACCCCTGCTTTAGAAGATGGGTGCACTGTAGTCATAAAAGGATGGACATGGTCAGCAACAATACTCAGGTAGGCCATGGCATTTAAACAATGCTCAACTGGTACTAAGGGGCCCAAGGTGTGCCAAGAAAATATCCCCCACACCATTACACCACCACCACCAACAGCCTGAAGCCTTGATACAAGGAAGGATGGATCCATGCTTTTAAGCTGTTTATGCCAAGTTCTGACCCTACCATCTGAATGTGGCAGCTGAAATCGAGACTCATCAGACCAGGCAATGTTTTTCCAATCTTTTATTGTCCAATTTCAGTGAGATTTATTTGATGTGTTGTATGTTCAGAGATGGCATTCTGCATACCTTGGTTGTAACGAGTGGTTGTTTACTGTTACTGTTGCCTTTCTATCATCTCAAACCACTCTGCCCATTCTCCTTTGCTCTCTGACATCAACAAGGCATTTTCTTCCACACAACTTCTGCTCACTGAATATTTTCTCCTTTTCAGACCGATCTCTATAAACCCTAGAAATGGTTGTGCATGAAAATCCCAGTAGATTAGCAGTTTTTGGAGTACTCAGACCAGCCCATCTGGCACCAACAATCATGCCATGTTCAAAGTCACTTAAACCCCCTTTCTTCCCTATTCTGATGTTTGGTTTGAACTTCAGCAAGTCGTCTTCACCACGTCTAGATGCCTAAATGATGATGTGATTGGCTGATTAGCAATTTATGTTACAAAGCAATTGAACGGGTGTACCTAATAAAGTGGCTGGTGAGTGTATATATTGTACCTTTAGTAAATCAACCCCTCTTCTATAGTGTAGACACTTTAGGAGAGCAGGGGCACTATCTCTACTGGATTAGGAGAGATACTAGTGAAATCTACCTTTCTGCACCCCCTTTCCCATGCACACACACACACTAAATCAATAATGTTTTACAGACACAGTTCTTCCTTCAT
The DNA here is from genome assembly GCA_037952925.1 of Lithobates clamitans. Taxonomy (NCBI): domain Eukaryota; kingdom Metazoa; phylum Chordata; class Amphibia; order Anura; family Ranidae; genus Lithobates; species Lithobates clamitans. The sequence continues at coordinate 4,802,696 of JBBGZY010000787.1, read as the reverse complement.
CTGGACACACCAAGAAGAACAACAGAAAACAGTAGGCAATAATGATACAAGTGCTATATACACAGTTTCTGACAAAAGTGAGTACACCCCTCACATTTTTGTAAATATTTTATGATATATTTTCATGTGACAACACTGAAGAAATGATACATTGCTACAATGTAAAGTAGTGAGTGTAAGACTTGTATAACAGTGTAAATTTGCTGTGCCCTCACACAGCCATTAATGTCTAAACCGCTGGCAACAAAAGTGAGTACACCCCTAAGTCGAAATGTCCAAATTGGGCCCAATTAGCCATTTTCCCTCCCCAGTGTCATGTAACTCGTTAGTGTTACAAGGTCTCAGGTGTGAAGGGGACCACACAGAATAGGCCTCGCCATGGTCGACCGAAGTAGTTGAGTGCACATGCTCAGCATCATATCCAGAGGTTGTCTTTGGGAAATAGATGTATGAGTGTTGCCAGCATTGCTGCAGAGGTTGAAGGGGTGGGGGGTCAGCCTGTCAGTGCTCAGACCATACGCCTCACACTGCATTAAATTGGTCTGCATGGCTGTCATCCCAGAAGGAAGCCTCTTCTAAAGAGGATGCACAAGAAAGCCCGCAAACAGTTTGCTGAAGACAAGCAGACTAAGGACATGGATTGCTGGAACCATGTCCTGTGGTCTGAGACCAAGATAAACTTATTTGGTTCAAATGGTGTAAACCGTGTGTGGTGGCAACCAGGTGAGGAGTACAAAGACAAGTGTGTCTTGCCTACAGTCAAGCATGGTGGTGGGAGTGTAATGGTCTGGGGCTGCATGAGTGCTTCCGGCACTGGGGAGCTACAGTTCATTGAGGGAACCATAAATGACAACATGTACTGTGACATGCTGAAGCAGAGCATGACCCCCTCCCTTCGGAGACTGGGCCGCAGGGCAGTATTCCAAAATGATAATGACCCCAAACACACCTCCAAGATGACCACTGCCTTGCTAAAGAAGCTGAGGGTAAAGGTGATTTACATTACACTTTACATTGTAGTAAAGTGTAATGTCTTCAGTGTTGTTGAAAAGATATAATAAAATATTTACAAAAATGTGAGGGGTGTACTCACTTTTGTGAGATACTGTATATCAGCGGTTCTCAACCTGGGGGTCGATTGCCGATTCTCCAGGGGGTCGCGGATGCTGGCCGAGATGCTGCCTGAGATGCTGGCCGAGACGGACCCGAAGTTACTGCCGGAGTCTGTCCGTCTCGGCCAGCGAGATGTCACTTCCTGCAGAGGAGAGACTGCACGGAAGTGACATTCCGTCGCCGCCATCTTGGTACTCTCGTCCACAGTAATGCTTAGACTTAGAAGTCGGCAAGCGGACATCTTGTTACACCCACCGAAGTCCGCTTGCTGTGGATGAGTGTACCAAGAGGGAGGCAACGACACACCTGAAGAAGAACACCTGTGTCACTGTGACATCTGGTAAGTCAGACACACAGGAGAAGCTGACAAGATAAATTTTTTTTCATTATGTTACTTAACATTTATATATATATAAACGTATATATATATATATATATATATATATATATATATATATATATATATATATAAATGTCCCAGTTGGTTCCTCAAAAGTGTTTATTCCGTGCCAGTGCTAGATACATGTTTGGGTGCTATACACTTTGTGTATCTAGCACTGGCACGGAATAACCACTTTTGAGGAACCAACCGGGACGTTTATATATAAATAAGTGGTGGGGGCGCAAACAAACTGAAAAAATCTGAAAATAAAACCCCCCATTAAAACGCTGCAACTGTGCCTTTAAATGCAGCCACTGTGCCCATCAATTGTCGCCACTGTGCCATCAAACGCAGCCACTGTGCCCTTTAATTGTTGCCACTGTGCCAAACACAGCCACTGTGCCCATCAATTGTCGCCACTGTGCCAGCAAACGTCGCCACTGTGCAGCCACTGTGCCCATTAATTGTCGCCACTGTGCCAAACGCAGCCACTGTGCCCATCAATTGTCGCCACTGTGCCAGCAAACATCCCCACTGTGCAGCCACTGTGCCCATCAATTGTCGCCACTGTGCCCATCAATTGTCGCCACTGTGCCAGCAAACGTCGCCACTGTGCCCATCAATTGTCGCCACTGTGCCAGCAAACGCCGCCACTGTGCCATTAAATGCAGCCACTGTGCCCATCAATTGTCCCACTGTGCCAGCAAACGTCGCCACTGTGCAGCCACTGTGCCCATCAATTGTCGCCACTGGGCCCATCAATTGTCGCCACTCTGCCAGCAAACGCCGCCACTGTGCCATCAAATGCAGCCACTGTGCTCATCAATTGTCGCCACTGTGCCAGCAAACACTGCCACTGTGCCATTAAACGCAGGAACTGTGCCCTTTAATTGTTGCCACTGTGCCAAACGCAGCCACTGTGCCCATCAATTGTCGCCACTGTGCCATCAAACACAGCCACTGTGCCCATCAATTGTCACCACTGCCAGCAACACCGCCACTGTGCCATCAAATGCAGCCATTGTGCCCATCAATTGTCACCACTGCCAGCAACACCGCCACTGTGCCATCAAATGCAGCCATTGTGCCCATCAATTGTCACCACTGTGCCAGCAAACACCGCCACTGTGCCATCAAATGCAGCCTCTGTGCTCGTCAATTGTCGCCGCTGTGCCATCAAACGCAGCCACTGTGCCATCAAACGCAGCCACTGTGCCATCAAATGCAGCCACTGTGCCCTTTAATTGTTGCCACTGTGCCAAACGCAACCACTGTGCCCATAAATTGTCGCCACTGTGCCAGCAAACGTCGCCACCTGTGCCATCAAACGCAGCCACTGTGCCCTTTAATTGTTGCCACTGTGCCAAACGCAGCCACTGTGCCCATCAATTGTCGCCACTGTGCCAGCAAACGTCCCACTGTGCAGCCACTGTGCCCATCAATTGTCAGCACTGTGCCCACTGTGCCAGCAAACGCCGCCAATGTGCCAGCAAACGCGACCAACGAAAATAATTTTACTGTTAGGGGTCCCCACAACTTGGGAAATTTTATCAAGGGGTCACGGCACTAGAAGGGTTGAGAACCACTGCTGTATATGCAAGTGACTATTACTAAAATGTCATGTGGCTTTTCTTCCTCCACCTAACCAAAAAGTTATGACTATAGTGGGAAGTCCTAACAGGTAAGTAAAACATTTCTAAAAGAGAGAATACATCTATTAATATAAAAACCACAGTGTTATTTTTAAAGAGTACTTATTCTTAGGGCCCTTTCACACTGAGGCGGTTTGCAGGCGCTATTACGCTAATAATAGCACCTGCAAACCGACCCGAAAGTGCCGCTGCTTTGTCTCCAGTGTGAAAGCCCCGAGGGCTTTCACACTGGTGCGGTGCGCTAGCAGGCCGGGAAAAAAAGTCCTGCTAGCAGCATCTTCGGAGTGGTAAAGGAGCGGATATATACCGCTCCTTCACCGCTCCTGCCCATTGAAATCCATCGGACAGTGCAGCTATACCGTCGGCAAAGCGCCTCTGCAGAGGCCCTTTGCGGTGGTATTTAACCCTTTCTCGGCCGCTAGCGGGGGGTTAAACTGGCCCGCTAGCGGCCGAATGTCGACGGTAAAGCGCCGCTTATAATAGCGGCGCTTTACTGCCGACACCGCCCCCGCCCCAGTGTGAAAGGGCCCTTACTTTCTTGGAAAATTACATGGTCTAGAGAGAAGATATACTTGTTGTATTGGTTTATTGGATCTTGGGAATATTTTATATTCTCCCTATGAAATCTCAAGCTGTTTTAAACAAATTTTGTGGTGTTTATTGCTAACAGAAGCTAAATGTATTGCCAGCCTATTCCTCTTCTTTGCATGATAAATACATGCAAATGAACCACAATTATATCATATTTTCTGTTCGGCCATTAGACATTGCCTTGTGCCATTGACTTTCCCTGGAGTTCTATGTAAAGGTCACTTTTTATAGAGCTAATGGGGCAGAAACACGAGATGGTAAATTTAGAACAATGAACATCTAGTCTAATAAAATGGCACAGACTAGTGAACTCTCCTCTGAACTTATTCCCTGTTCCTGCCAATAGTACGGTAATTCTGGCAGCTGATCCTCACATTAAGGACCTTGATGTTGTATTTTCATGCTGTGGCAGACTTAAAGTTTTTTTTTTTTTTTTTTCCTGGGCTCATGCTGTGCAGGTACAGATACCAGCTCATTAATGAAAGCACTCTGAAAACAACAGTTGCTTCACTGCCAGCATTTGCCTGGTACTGCTGTTTTGCTTAGAATGAGTTTGAAAACCTCAGTATAAAAGCAATACCCGAAACCTGCAAAATATGCTTTAGATAGTGGCTTTGGTGCAGACTCTATTACAAGGAAAATACCATTGTAACATTATCACTGCTATGACAAGTCAATCAAAGACTGGGAAGTAGGGATGAGCCGAACACCCCCCCGGTTTGGTTCACAGCAGAACATGTGAACAGGCAAAAAATTTGTTAAAACACGTTAAAGTCTATGGGACACGAACATGAAAAAACCAAAGTGCTAATTTTAAAGGCTTATATGCAAGGTATTTCCATAAAAAGTGTTTGGGGACCCGAGTCCTGCCCCAGAGGACGTGTATCAATGCAAAACAAAGTTTTAAAAAAGGTCCTTTTTTTCGGGAGCAGTGATTTTAATAATGCTTAAAGTAAAACAATACAAATGAAATATTCCTTTAAATATCGTGTCTGGGGGTGTCCTTAGTATTCCTGTAAAGTAGTGCATCTTTCCCATGTTTATAACAGTGCCACAGCAAAATGACATTTCTAAAGGAAAAAATGGCATTTAAAAACTGCTCGCGGCTGTAATGTATTGTCGGATCAGAGCAATATAGATAAAAATATCAAAAATACCAAAACAAAATGGCATGGATGTCACCCCCAAAATCCATACCAGGCCCTTCAGGTCTGAAATGGATATTAAGGGGAACCCCGCACCAAAATTTTTCAAAAAATACCATGGTGGGCCCCCAGGCACTATATACTCTGAACAGCAGTATATATACTATATGGCCTGCCCTATATACTCTGCAGAAAATTGTGCCTTAGGTGTTGGTGGTACCAGAACACTGTAAGCCCTCACAGATACTCTTGTTGGGCGCAGGAATGGTCCCTGCTGTGAAATATTATATCATAAATTGAAATTACATGCCCCTGTTAAACAGAGGCAGAAAAATTGGGCCTGGGCCTTGGGTGGTGGTGGTGCCACCACCTTTAACCCCTCACAGATACTCTTGTTGGGCACAGGAACGGGCCCTGCTGTGAAATATTATATCAAAAATTGTAATTACATTCCCCTGTTGAACAAGGGCAGAAAAATTGGGCCTTTGGTGGTGGTGGTGGTACCAGAACACTGTAAACCCTCACAGTTACTCTTGTTGGGCGCAGGAACGGGCCCTGTTGTGAAATATTAGATTAAAAATTGTAATTACATGCCCCTGTTAAACAGGGGCAGAAAAATTGAGCCTTGAGTGGTGGTGCCACAACACTGTAACGTGGAAAGTAAAATATTACTGCGCTAATCCCAAGTGACAAAGAACAAGCAGCTACATACACAATGTGACAAACATGAATAGATCTAGGTGGTAAATAATGTAGCGCTATCAGAAAACAAAAATGCGGTGATATAAGTGTTAAGAAAATAATGGTTCCGGAATGAATCAGGTAAATATATAATAAATAAAATGTCCAATGTATGAAGAAAACTGTATGGTTAAGTTGAAACAAAAACCTACAAACGCTGGAAAATGTGAATCAAACCAGTGAGAGAATGTACATAATATAGTCCAACATAAGTCTTATCATCCAACACGGAATGGTGGAGAGACGAAAGAAAACAAAATGCTGAACACTGTTGGGTATAAAAAGCATCAAAGATATTGCATCATCAGCCGTAAACAGAAGTGTGTGTGCCCATACTGGAGCTGGTGGACTCTAATGTCAGCGACATGGAATCATACCGGCATGGTGCCACAAATGGCAGATGTGCGGAACTCCAAAGGATCTAGGACCTCTGGGGTGAAATTCAGGGAAGAGATGGTAGACCTCCAACAAGACCTCTGAACCTAGGAATGTCAGGCTGCATCTAGATGGTAAGATCAACAGGACTCCGGAGCCACTCTCATCAGGATGATATGTGGAAAAAGAAAATGCTTCCACATGGTGCAGATCAAAAATGGTAGTTTATTTATAAAAAGCAGCATACAGGGGTAAAAATGTGATCACAAAGATAAAATACAGGGCAATGTAGAGAGCAATAAGCGTTTAGTTTCGCGCTATGCCCCTGTCGAAGACCCTTTGGTCGAAACGCGTAGGGTTTTGGCTTATCGCTCCTCACATTGCCCTGTATTTTATCTTTGTGATCACATTTTTTAATTCTTTCATCTCTCTACCATTCCGTGTTGGATGTTTAGACTTATGTTGGACTATATTATATACATTCTCTCACTGGTTTGATTCACATTTTCCAGCGTATGTAGGTTTTTGTTTCAACTTAACCATACAGTTTTCTTCATACATTGGACATTTTGTTTATTATATATTTACCTGATTCGTTCCAGAACCATTATTTTCTTAACACTTATATCACCACATTTGTGTTTTCTGATAGCGCTACATTATTTACCACCACAACACTGTAACCCCTCACAGATACTCTTGTTGGGTGCAGGAACGGGCTTTGCTGTGAAATATTAGATCAAAAATTGTAATTACATGCCCCTGTTAAACAGGGGCAGAAAAATTGGGCCTTGGGTGGTGGTGGTGCCCTAAACCAAAAACATTGTTGGAAGCTAATATCATCAAGATTGAGGAGGAATAGGATAGTCAGCAAAGGCAGTCTTCAAGGGATCCCACATCCATAGGAAATTCAGTCAGTTACATCAGCATCAGCTGCTTGATAGCTGCTGATCCAAGATCGATTCCTTTTTTGAATGTGAGCCTATCAACGGAGTCTGTGGACAGCACTCTTTGATTCGTTACAAACCCTCTGAATGTGCGTACAGAAAGCACGCTGGATGTGGAACAGGCCAGTAGCTCAATTGCATATCGAGCAAGTTCTGGCCAGTGGTCCATCCTCAAGACCCAGTAACCCAGTGGATGCTCTGTTGGAAAGGTCTCCGAGTCTGCTCTTGCCCCTAGATATTTCTGCACCATGTAATGCAGATGCTGGTGATGGTTGCTTGAAATGATCAGACCTTGGTGCTGAGGACTGAAAAATTGTTTAAAGGCATCGGTCAGCTTGCCACCTTTTACACCGATCTTCCTCTGACTAAACAAAGCCTCAGCAACACGTTGTCCAGCATCAGAAAGTTGTAACTTCCCAGGGTCTGGAAATGCGTCGCACAAACCTTTCTTCAAGGCCTCCTGAAGATATTTCCTCCTCTGCTCCCTCTGCGAAGGCAGGATGAGTTCTGCAACCTTACCCTTGTAACGTGGATCAAGAAGGGTTGCCAGCCAGTAATGATTCCTCTCCTTGATACCACAAATCCTAGGGTCCTTTCGCAGGCTTTGTAGAATCAGGGAAGCCATGCAGTGTAAGTTTGCAGAGGCATTCGATTCTGAGTCCTCTGGGTCACTAAGGATCACATGATCTGTAACTACCTCCTCCCAGCCACGTACAGCTCCAAGGGTTTCTGGGGACTGAAAAACAATCCCTTGAAGACTGCTGCTGATTGTTATCTTCTACATCCATGCTGACACAATCCTCCTCCTCCTCCTCTTCTTCCTGTGTGTTTGGCGGGACCACAGGAATGCTATCTGGATAAAGGGGGCCTTAGGAGGTAAGGAAGTCCTCCTCTTCCTCCTGCTGTTCTGCCCTTCAGTGCCCTGTCCAAGATTACACAAAGCACGTGCTCCAACAGGAAGACTAGAGGGACAGTGTCACTGATGCATGCATTGTCGCTGCTTGCCATCCTTGTGGCCTCCTCAAATGGTGACAGGACAGTGCGTGCTTCCCTGATCAGTAGCCGCTGGCGAGGCGAAAAGAAGCCAAGCTTCCTGTCCTGGTGCCATACTTGCACAGGTACTCATTGATGGCCCTCTGTTGTGTGTGAAGCTGCTGCAGCATTGCCAATGTTTATTTCCACCTTGTGGGCAAGTCACAAATGAGGCGGTTGGTGGGCAGGTTGCATTCCCTTTGAATGTCAGCCAACCAAACACTGGCATTATATGACCGGCGGAAACGACCACAGACTTTTCTGGCCTGCCTCAGGAGATCCTTTAAGCTTGGGTACCTGCTCAAGAACCGCCACACCACCAAATTCAGGGCGTGTGCCAAACATGGAACAAGGGTCAAGTATCCCTGTCAGAGGGCGGAGAGAAGGTTGGTGCCATTGTCGCATTAAACCATTCCTGGCTGAAGCTGGCGTGTTGTCAACCACCCCTGTGCCTGCCCCTGCAGAGCTGACAGAATCTTTGCCCCAGTGTGGCTCCTGTCCCCTAGGCAGAGCAACTCAAGCACCGCATGGCATCTTTTAGCCTGACTGCTTGCATAGCCCCTTGAATGCTTACGGAGCACCGCTGGTTCGGAGGACAAATCTGCAGAAGAGGCCATAGAGGAAGAAGATGAGGGGGTGGAGGAGAGAGCTGTGGCTGAATCACCACTAGCATTTTAGAGGTGTGGTGGCAGAACAAGCTCCAACAACACTAAACCCTGTCCTGCATCCTTCCCAGCTGCCAACAGAGTTACCCAGTGTGCCATGAAGGAAAGGTAACGTCCCTGCCCATGCCTACTGGACCATGAGTCAGCGGTAATACGAATCTTACTGCTAACCGTCCTGTCCAACGAGGCCAAAACATTGCCTTCCACATGCCGGTATAAAGCCGGAATGGCCTTCTATGAAAAGAAATGGCATTTTGTAACCTGCCACTGAGGTACAGCACATTCCACAAATTCATGTAAGGGGGCAGAGTCTACCAGCTGAAAAGGCAGCAGTTGCAGTGCTAGCAATTTGGCAAAGCTAGCATTTAGACCCTGAGCATGTGGATGGCTGGGACCGAATTTCTTTTTACGGTTCAGCAACTGGGGTAGGGAAATTTGCCTGCTAAAATCAGATGGTGGTGTACCGCTAGCAGATTGGCTGCAAGTACTTGGGACACATTGCTATACCTTCATTCTCTCTCAGTGCAGGTTTTTGAGAGGATTGGAGGTATAGTAGGATTGGAGATCCCAGATGAGGAGCAAGGAGAAGTCCGCCTTTTTCTTTGATGTGGGTCTTTCAAGTGCTGTTGCCAATGGACTGCATGGCAGGTCGTCATATGTCTGGTCAAGCATGTGGTGCCCAAGTGGCTGCTGTTCTGGCCATGCTTGATCCGCTTCAGACATAGGTTGCAAACAGCAACGGTGCAATCTGCTGCACACGTGTTGAAAAAGGCCCACACCAAAGGAACTTTTAAAAGTCAGCGGGGAGTCAGCAGCACCCTGCACCTGCGGAGCTCTGCGGTGAGATGCAATAGAGTGGCTGCCCTTAAGCTGCCCCCTAGAGGACATCCTGCCTCATTGGAGTTGTGCATCCTCCTCCTCCTCTCTTCTCTCAGGCACCCAAGTACTGTCAGTGACCTCATCATGCCCTCCCTCCTCGTCACTGGAGCAAACTTAGCAGTATGCTGCAGCTGGGGGAACATAACTGCCAGTTTCTTCTCCTACTTGGGCCCCCCTCTCTCTAGGCTCATGTTACTCCCTTCCTCAACCTGGGAACCAACATCAGAGCCTTCAAATCGCTGCGCATCCTCCAGCAGCATGTACCTGACACTGTGGTTGAATAATTCTGGGGACTCTGTGGACAAAGAGCCGTGGAATAGGCCGCTTTGGCAGCTGCGTTGGAAGGCAAACTACTCTGAGCCTGGGTGACAGAGGATGAGGAGGATGAGGACGGCTTTGTTATCCACTCCACCAACTCTTCCGCATGTTGTGGCTCAATAACACGGCCAGCAGCAGAAAAAAAGGACAAGCGTGCCCTGCGGCCACCTGCAGAGGATGCACCATGTCCATGACCAGCACTGTTGACTGTAGACACAGAGCCTGCTTGTCCTCTTTTAGTGGCCTGTGAGCATCTGCCTCTCCTTGGTGGCCTTGCGGACATGATGTATTTTTTGTTTTGCAACACCACACTACACTGTTTTAGATACTGTGTACACCGCCTGAAGTGTATTAGAAACTGTACACACTGTATTAGATACTGTGCACACTGCCTGCACTGCATTAGCAACTGTACAACAGCTGCACTGTATTGTGTACTGTGTACACCACCAGAAGTGTAGTAGAAACTGTACACACTGTATTAGATACTGTGTACACCGCCTGCACTTTATATAAAACTGTACTACAGCTGCACTGTATTGTGCACTGTGTACACCACCAGAAGTGTAGTAGAAACTGTATACACTGTATTAGATACTGTGTACACTGCCTGCAAAGTAGTAGATACTGTACTATGGTTGCACTGTATTGTGTACTGTGTACACCACCAGAAGTGTAGTAGAAACTGTACACACTGTATTAGATACTGTGTACACCGCCTGCACTGTATTAGCAACTGTACTACAGCTGCACTGTACTGTGTAAACTACCAGAAGTGTAGTAGTAAACTGTAAACACTGTATAAGATACTGTGTACACCACCTGCACTGTATTAGAAACTGTACTACGGCTGCACTGTATTGTGTGCTGTGAACACCACCAGAAGTGTAGTAGAAACTCTACACACTGTATTGGATAGTGTGTACACTGCCTGCACTGTATTGGTAACTGTACTACGGCTGCACTGTATTGTGTACTGTGTACACTACCAGAAGTGTAATAGAAACTGTACACACTGTATTAGATACTGTGTACATCGCCTGCACTGTAGTAGATACCGTACTACGGCTGCACTGTATTGTGTACTGTGTACACCACCAGAAATGTATTAGAAACTGTACACACTGTATTAGATACTGTATACGCCACCTGCAAAGTAGTAGATACTGTACTACAGCTGCACTGTATTGTCTAGTGTGTGCACCACCAGAAGTGTAGTAGAAACTGTACACACTGTTTTAGATAGTGTACACTATCTACAAAGTAGTAGATACTGTACTACGGCTGCACTATATTGTGTACTGTGTACACCACCAGAAGTGTATTAGAAACTGTACACACTATATTAGATACTGTGTACACCACCTGCAATGTAGTAGATACTGTACTACAGCTGCACTGTATTATCTAGTGTGTACACCACCAGAAGTGTAGTAGAAACTGTACACACTGTATTAGATACTGTGTACATGGCCTGCACTGTATAAGCAACTGTACTACAACTGCACTGTATTGTGTACTGTGTACACCACCAGAAGTGTGGCAGAAACTGTACACACTGTATTAGATACTGTGTACACCACCAGAAAAGTAGTAGAAACTATACACACTGTATTAGATACTGTCTACAGTGCCTGCACTGTATTATAAACTGTACAACGCCTGCACTATATTTTATATTGTGTATACCTCCAGAAGTGTAGCAGAAACTGTACACACTGTATTAGATACTGTGTACACCGCCTGAAGTGTATTAGAAACAGTACTCCACAGAATGCACTGTAGATATAGGCTACACTGGATGCAGAGTATATATATATATATATATATATATATATATATATATATATATATATATATACACACACACGAGACTGTATATATAAATTAACCACTTGAGCCCCGGACCATTATGCCGCCTAAGGACCAGAGGTCTTTTTCCAATTTGGCACTGCGTCGCTTTAACTGCTAATTGCGCGGTCATGCAATGCTGTACCCAAACGAAATTTGCGTCCTTTTCTTCCCACAAATAGAGCTTTCTTTTGATGGTATTTGATCACCTCTGCGGTTTTTATTTTTTGCGCTATAAACGGAAAAAGACCGAAAATTTTGAAAAAAAATGATATTTTCTACTTTTTGTTATAAAAAAAAAATCCAATAAACTAAATTTTAGTCATACATTTAGGCCAAAATGTATTCGGCCACATGTCTTTGGTAAAAAAAATGTCAATAAGCGTATATTTATTGGTTTGCGCAAAAGTTATAGCGTCTACAAACTAGGGTACATTTTCTGGAATTTACACAGCTTTTAGTTTATGACTGCCTATGTCATTTCTTGAGGTGCTAAAATGGCAGGGCAGTACAAAACCCCCCCAAATGACCCCATTTTGGAAAGTAGACACCCCAAGGAAATTGCTGAGAGGCATGTTGAACCCATTGAATATTTATTTTTTTTGTCCCAAGTGATTGAAAAATGACAAAAAAAAAAAAAAAAAAATATTTACAAAAAGTCGTCACTAAATGATATATTGCTCACACAGGCCATGGGCCTATGTGGAATTGCACCCCAAAATACATTCTGCTGCTTCTCCTGAGTATGGGGATACCACATGTGTGGGACTTTTTGGGAGCCTAGCCGCGTACGGGGCCCCGAAAACCAATCACCGCCTTCAGGATTTCTAAGGGTGTAAATTTTTGCTTTCACTCTTCACTGCCTATCACAGTTTCGGAGGCCATGGAATGCCAAGATGGCACAAAACCCCCCAAAATGACCCCATTTTGGAAAGTAGACACCCCAAGCTATTTGCTGAGAGGCATATTGAGTCCATGGAATATTTTATATTTTGACACAAGTTGCGGGAAAGTGACACTTTTTTTTTTTTTTTTCTCATAAAGTTGTCACTAAATGATATATTGCTCACACAGGCCATGGGCATATGTGGAATTGCACCCCAAAATACATTTAGCTGCTTCTCCTGAGTATGGGGATACCACATGTGTGGGACTTTTTGGGAGCCTAGCCGCGTACTGGACCCCGAAAACCAATCACTGCCTTCAGGATTTCTAAGGGTGAAAATTTTTGATTTCACTCTTTACTGCCTATCACAGTTTCGGAGGCCATGGAATGCCCAGGTGGCACAAAACCCCCCCAAATGACCCCATTTTGGAAAGTAGACACCCCAAGCTATTTGCTGAAAGGCATGGTGAGTATTTTGCAGCTCTCATTTGTTTTTGAAAATGAAGAAAGACAAGAAAAAACATTTTTTTTTTTCTTTTTTCAATTTTCAAAACTTTGTGACAAAAAGTGAGGTCTGCAAAATACTCACTATACCTCTCAGCAAATAGCTTGGGGTGTCTACTTTCCAAAATGGGGTCATTTGGGGGGGTTTTGTGCCACCTGGGCATTCCATGGCCTCCAAAACTGTGATAGGCAGTGAAGAGTGAAATCAAAAATTCACGCCCTTAGAAAGCCTGAAGGCGGTGCTTGGTTTTCGGGGTCCCGTACGCGGCTAGGCTCCCAAAAAGTCTCACACATGTGGTATCCCCGTACTCAGGAGAAGCAGCAGAATGTATTTTGGGGTGTAATTTCACATATTTCCATGGCATGTTTGAGCAATATATCATTTAGTGACAACTTTGTGCAAAAAAAAAAAAAAAAAAAAATTTGTCTCTTTCCCGCAACTTGTGTCGCAATATAAAATATTCCATGGACTCGACATGCCTCTCAGCAAATAGCTTGGGGTGTCTACTTTCCAAAATGGGGTCATTTGGGGGGGTTTTGAACTGTCCTGGCATTTTATGCACAACATTTAGAAGCTTATGTCACACATCACCCACTCTTCTAACCACTTGAAGACAAAGCCCTTTCTGACACTTATTGTTTACATGAAAAAGTTTTTTTTTTTTTGCAAAAAAATTACTTTGAACCCCCAAACATTATATATTTTTTTAAAGCAAATGCCCTACAGATTAAAATAGTGGATGTTTCATTTTTTTTTTTTACACAGTAATTGCGCAGCGATTTTTCAAACGCATTTTTTGGGGAAAAAACACACTTTTTTTAATTTTAATGCACTAAAACACGCTATATTGCCCAAATGTTTGATGAAATAAAAAAGATGATCTTAGGCCGAGTACATGGATACCAAACATGACATGCTTTAAAATTGCGCACAAACGTGCAGTGGCAACAAAATAAATACATGTTTAAAAGCCTTCAAAAGCCTTTACAGGTTACCACTTTAGATTTACAGAGGAGGTCTACTGGAAAAATTACTGCACTCGATCTGGCCTTCGCGGTGATACCTCACATGCATGGTGCAATTGCTGTTTACGTTTGACGACAGACCGCCGCTTGCGTTCGCCTTAGCGCGAGAGCAGGGGGCGACAGGGGTGTTTTTTTTTTTTGTTTTTTTTTTCTTTATTATTTTTTTGCTTTTTTAATCTTACTTTTAAACTGTTCCTTTCATATTTTTTTTTTTAATCATTTTTATTTTATCTCGGGGAATGTAAATATCCCCTATGATAGCAATAGGTAGTGACAGGTACTCTTTTTTGAAAAAATTGTGGTCTATTAGACCCTAGATCTCTCCTCTGCCCTCAAAGCATCTGACCACACCAAGATCGGTGTGATAAAATGCTTCCCCAATTTCCCAATGGCGCTATTTACATCCAGCGAAATCTAAGTCATGAAATACTCGTAGCTTCCGGCTTCTTAGGCCATAGAGATGTTTGGAGCCACTCTGGTCTCTGATCAGCTCTATGGTCAGCTGGCTGAATCACCGGCTGCATTCTCAGGTTCCCTGTTGAGACAGGAGAGCCAGAGAAAAACACGGAAGACGGTGGGGGGGGCATTCCCTCCCACGGCTTGTAAAAGCAGTCTAGAGGCTAATTAGCCGCTAGGATTGCTTTTACATGAAAGCCGACCGCTGGCTGAAAAGAATGATACCAAGATGATACCTAAACCTGCAGGCATCATTCTGGTATAACCACTCAAAGTCGTGAATGGCGTACCTGAAGACAAAAAAATGGTTAACAATGGTTAACAATAAAGCACAGTAAAGTGTAAATAATTACACACCTGAAAAACAAACATGATAAAACATAATAACAATAACAATAAAACATTGCAGAATAGAATACAGTAAAAAAGAGCAGAACAATAGAGAGAGAGAATAGAGAGAGAGAGAACAATAAAACAACAACTATTTTTTTTTATTTCATATTTTTTTTTTTTTTTACACTTTTTTTGTAACTAACTTTTATAACGGTAACCGGTTCCAGGTTCGGGTCTCTCAAAATGCGATGGCATCTTGGGAGACCCTGTGAAAGTGTGCCTAGTCTGTGCAATGCTGTACCCTACGCTAATACTCAACTAGTGAATGGTAGCGTTCAAAACATTCACCAATGCAAAGACTAGGATTGTCAGGACAGGAGGGACAATAATAGCGGGTGTCACGCCTATATCCGCGCTTGCTGCAGACACGACATCTTTTTTGGGGGGTTCGTTGGGTAGGGGTACTCGGGAGGACATAAAAATGCCTCTCATGCAGCCGACTGCATTTGGTTGGGGATGTGAATGGGGGAAGTACGGGCGCTGCAGAAGCGGTGGGTTCCCAATTAGGATTGGCGAATGCAGCAGGAAGGGCACTATGGGCACGACGGGCCTGTGTTTGTCTTTTTGGTGGCAGCGGGACACTACTTGTGCTTGCCACCTCACCAGCTTCAACTGCACTTATGGGACTCGCCACGTCACCACGTGTTACTGCAGTGCTGGTTTGACTACGACCGGGGTGTACTAGGCCGCTGGCGCTTGCCAGTTCACCAAAACGCTACCAAAAAACTGTTAGCGATCGCAGGGATCAGGCCTGACTCTGCGAACGCTGCAGTTATGCGTTTAGTGTTTTGTAAGTGACAGTGATCAATCGATACTGCACTTGGGTGGGCTGGGCCGGGCCGGGCGGAGGGGCAAAACGCAGGTGCTAGCAGGTATCTGGGCTGATCCCGCTAACACTGCGTTTTTGGGAACCCTAAACTGCTGGTGACGCTAGTATAGATCTGATCGGATCAGATATTGATGCGATCAGATACTATACCACTAAGGGAGGTGTACGGTGCGTGCGTGGGTGTTAGCGGTACTGGCGCTAATCTGACGCTGCCTGGGGCTGGTGCTTGCCAGTTCACCAAAATACTACCAAAAAAACTGTTAGCGATCGCAGGGATCAGGCCTGACTCTGTGAACGCTGCAGTTATGCGTTTAGTGTTTTGTAAGTGTCAGTGATCAATCGATACTGCACTTGGGTGGGCTGGGCCGGGCCGGGCGGAGGGGCAAAACGCAGGTGCTAGCAGGTATCTGGGCTGATCCCGCTAACACTGCGTTTTTGGGAACCCTAAACTGCTGGTGACGCTAGTATAGATCTGATCGGATCAGATATTGATGCGATCAGATACTATACCACTAAGGGAGGCGTATGCTGCGTGCGTGGGTGTTAGCGGTACTGGCGCTAACCTGACGCCTGGGGCTGGTGCTTGCCAGTTCACCAAAATGCTACCAAAAAAACTGTTAGCGATCGCAGGGATCAGGCCTGACTCTGCGAACGCTGCAGTTATGCGTTTAGTGTTTTGTAAGTGACAGTGATCGATCGATACTGCACTTGGGTGGGCTGGGCGGAGGCACAAAACGCAGGTGCTAGCGGGTATCTGGGCTGATCCCGCTAACACTGCGTTTTTGGGAACCCTAAACTGCTGGGGACGCTAGTATAGACCTGATCGGATCAGATATTGATCCGATCAGATACTATACCACTAAGGGAGGCGCATGCTGCGTGCGTGGGTGTTAGCGGTACTGGCGCTAATCTGACGCTGCCTGGGGCGACGCATATCACCGCCGGGCGATCGGGGGGCTAAACCTTTATTCGATAATAAACGGCGGGTGCCCTGACACTATAAAAAATAAACAAACTAACCAGCGTCAACCGTAACGGTTATACGGTGATCAGTGGTGAAAGGGTTAACTAGGGGGCAATCAAGGGGTTAAAACATTTATTAGGTAGTATATGGGGGTCCCTGACGCTATAAAACGCTGACGGCGAACCTAAATATTTACCTCACTAACTAGCGTCACCAGCGACACTAATACAGCGATCAGAAAAATGATCGCTTAGTGACACTGGTGACAGGGGGTGATCAAGGGGTTAAAACTTTATTAGGGGGGGTTAGGGGGGTACCCTAGACCTAAAGGGGGGTAATACTAACTGCCCTAACACACTAACTGTCACAAACTGACACTATGCAGTAATCAGAAAAAAAAAAAAAAAAAAAAAAAAAAACTGCTGGTGTCAGTTTGTGACGGGGGGGGGGGGGTGATTGGGGGGGGATCGGGGGGCGATCGGGGGGGGGGGATCGGGGTGTTTTGTGTGCCTGGCATGTTCTACTGTGTGTGTGTGTGTGTAGTGTTGGTGCACTCACATTGATGTCTTCTCTCCTCGGGCTGGAACGGAAATTACCGAGCCGAGGAGAGATGACATCATTTCCTTTGCTGCTGTTTAGCATACAGCAGCAAAGGAAGATTCTCATTGGCCGGCGGCGATCGCGAGGGGGGGGCCACGAACGGATGGTCTCCCCCTCATCACCGATCGCCGCTGGACAAAAGACGAGCGCCTCGGGCACCGGGGGGGGGGTCCGATCGGACCCCCCACCCGCGGAAGGCAAATCACGTACCCTGTACGTGATTTTGCCTGTCCGTGCCACTTTGCCGACGTACATCGGCGTGAGGCGGTCGTCAAGTGGTTAATACACCGCCTGAAGTGTATTAGGAGCAGTACACCACAGAATGCACTGTAGATATAGGCCACACTGGATGCAGCGCATATATATATATATATATATATATATATATATATATATATATATATATATATATATATATATATATATATATATATATATATATATACATACATACATACATACATACATACATACATACATACATACATACATACATACATACATACATACATACATACATATATATATATATATATATATATATATATATATATATATATATATATATATATATATATATATATATACATACATACATACATACATACATACATACATACATACATACATACATACATGAGTGTATATATAATAATGCACTGCCTGCAATGACTGAATATCGAGTAAACACTAAATATATAGTCAATGCTAAATGCAGAGTATGTATGTGTATATATATACAACAAAACAAAACAAAAACTCTTGCGCATAAATGTATAAGCCCGACAGTTCAAAGTTCTCGATGGACGGTAGCTTTCAGCCTTGCTGCCCTCAAGGATAGGGAAATCCTAACATACAGACAAAAAACAGAAAAGAGGCTCTGAAGAAGAAGGTGCTACCTTCGAAACGCGTCAGCAAGCAGCGGTCTGCACGTCTTGTCCATAGGTCTGGAGACTGCTACCATCATTTGACTATTATGCGTGATTTTTATCTACCCTTGTGAGTAGTACTTTTACGTTTTCTTTTTTAATAAACTTTTTAAAGATAATGCACAAGGCCGGTGCGCCCTCTCTTTTCTGTTTTTTGTATATATATATATATATATATATATATATATATATATATATATATATATATATATATATATATATATTAGACTGACTATATATATATCAAATACACTGCTACTAACTGAATAACCTGCCTGCTTAATCTAAATCAAGCTATCTCTGTCTACGCCAACAACACTACACATGGCCACCATTTAAACAGCCTTATATAGTGTGGAGCGTGGACTTAATCTTCTTGAGCCATGATTGGCCAAAGGCACCCTGCCTTTGGCCAATTATGGCTCTTTTAGCAGAGCGCGCTTTGATTGGCCAAAGCATGCAGGTCAGGTGCATGCTTTGGCCAATCATCGTACAGCAATGCACTGCGATCTCTATACATGTTTACTAGATCTTTTTAATCTAAGGTAAACTTTAAATTGAAAGATTTTTAACATTTACATGTGTTGGTATAATTACTTGTTTGCAGGTATATGCTTACATTTACGTATGCATTTAAAACTTTAAACAATTGTACAGATTCTCTTTGCTAAACCCCTGTAGAAATGGGGTCTAAAATGATATGAATATAAACACCAATGAATCATCTCAGCATAACTGAACTGCATTGGCAGAAGTACAATATTAAATTCAATTCCAACTTTCCTAGGTATTGGCAGTTCTTTTTCTACCAAAATCATGCAGACTTGACCTTCTGAAGGGGATTTAGATGGAGCTGAGTAGTGGCAAAATAATTCTTGCACTATGAACACTTATAGAAATACTTGGTAATTGGTTCACATTGCACTTACCATATCAGACAGGAAACCATTTTACACATAGTGATCGGTCGACTACCAAGTCCCATTACATACATCATTAAACATGCAATTTGCACAGTATAAAAGCTACTGCTCCAAATGGAATCAACTGTGCTGACAACAACAGAGACTACCACCTACATTTCATATATTTTAAAGTTTTTGTAGTTTAAAAAAAAATATTGGTCTAGGGAGGTATTGTAACTGTCAGAGATTGCATTAAAAGGCAGATAATATGCATTTTGTTCCCGAAAGAATTAACTTGATTGTTTAACATGGGCAAAGTCACAAATAAAGTAATATTCTGAATACATATTTTCTATGCGTGTGCATATGCCGTGAAGCCATCCCAAAATGTTCACTTTTCTTGTAAAATCCAATGCAGAATATCGTTTGTCAGAGGGCCTAAAAAGTGTATGTCACTTCTTTCTTCGTACAACCTTTCCAAAGAAGACTATTTACAGAATCAGTCTCACAGAAGGTCATACTGAATCAGTAATGGTGTTGCTTGAACCATGTCCTGCTGTAATACTGAACGTTGAAGACCTAAGGTTAACCTCATATAAGATCACCTCTAAATGTTTCATGCGGCATTCAACAAAGACTTCTTTAGAACAAATAGGATTTGCTTTAGTTCAGAAAGGTTCAGAGACCTTCTTGATAAAGGTACTCTTAACCCCTAAAAATTGCAGATTCTATTATGCCCCGTACACACGGTCGGACTTTGTTCGGACATTCCGACAACAAAATCCTAGGATTTTTTCCGACGGATGTTGGCTCAAACTTGTCTTGCATTCACACGGTCACACAAAGTTGTCGGAAAATCCGATCATTCTAAACACGGTGATGTAAAACACATACGTCGGGACTATAAACGGGGCAGTGGCCAATAGCTTTCATCTCTTTATTTATTCTGAGCATGCGTGGCACTTTGTCCGTCGGATTTGTGTACACACGATCGGAATTTCCGACAACGGATTTTGTTGTCGGAAGATTTTATATCCTGCTCTCAAACTTTGTGTGTCGGAAAATCCGATGGAAAATGTGTGATGGAGCCTACACAAGGTCGGAATTTCCGACAACAAGGTCCTATCACACATTTTCCGTCGGAAAATCCGACCGTGTGTACGGGGCATTAGGGTTCTCCTTGGAAGGTGTTCGGTAACATGGGTTCAATTTCAGTATTCTGGTCCAAGTTAATTAGATCCATTCTAGTAAACAAGTTATCACTATGTTCTTAAAGCCTAGCATTATAATATTTATCTATTCCAGGAATTGGGCAACTATTTATTGGATGTCTTCAGTCATTTATCATAATTTGTTTACGTATATGATAGTAGATAATAACAAAGTTTTATGTGGGGAACAGCACATTTTTTGCAGAATCTTTGTTCCAGCTCAATTATCCTAAATCTTGTTGTCAACAGTTTTTAACCTCCTTACCAACATACAGTGCCTTGAAAAAGTATTCATATCCTTTGAAATTTTCCACTTTTTTTCATGTTACAACCAAAAATGGAAATTTATTTTATTGGGATTTTATGTGATAGACCAACACAAAGTGACACATAATTGTGGAGTGGATAGGGAAATGATAAATGGTTTTTCAAATTGTTTACAAATAAATATGTCAAAGTGTGGCATGCATTTGTATTCAGCCCTCTTTACTCTGATACTCCTAACTAAAATCTAGTGGAACTAATTGCCTTCAGAAGTCACCTAATTAGTAAATAAAATCCACCTGTGTGTAATTTAATCTCAGTATAAACACAGCTGTTCTGTGAAGCCCTCAGAGGTTTGTTAGAGAATCTTAGTGAACTAACAGCATCATGAAGGCCAAGAAACACACCAGACAGGTCAGGAATAAAGTTGTGGAGAAGTTTTATTGATGGATTGAACAGTGCTCAATGAAATGTTCAAAGCGTGGGATATTTTTTTAAAACCTAACCCTGCTTTAAACTTCTGCACAACTTTATCCCTAACCTGTCTGGTGTGTTCTTTGGCCTGACTTTTTCAGGGCACCGTATATATAGACATATGTACATTATATTGTATTCTAATTAGGCATGATGATTTGTTGCCCTGCTGGAAGGTGAACCTCTGCCCCAGTCTTAAGTCTTTTGCGGACTCTAATGCCGTGTACACACGGGCGGATTTTTCGACCGGACTGGTCCGACGGGACGAATCCATCTGACAATCCGACCATGTGTGGGCTTCATCGGACCTGCAGTGGACTTTTTCGGTCGAAAATCAGACAGACTTTAGAGTTGGAACATGTTCGGTCGAAAATTCTGCTCGTCTGTATGCTAGTCCGACTGACGAAAACCGACGCTAGGGCAGCTATTGGCTACTGGCTATCAACTACCTTATTTTAGTCTGGTCATACATCATCACGTAGGAATCAGTCGGACTTTAGTGTGATCGTGTGTAGGCAAGTCTGTTCATTCGAAAGTCCATTGGAAGTCCGTCAAAAGTCTGTCGGAAAGACCGTCGGACCTTTGATGCTGAAAAGTCCGCCCGTGTGTACACGGCATAAGAGGTTTTCTTCTAAGATTGCCCTGTATTTGGCCCATCCATGTTCCTATCAACTCTGACCAGCTTCCCTGTCCCTGCCGAAGAAAAGCATCCCCACAACATGATACTGCCATCACCATGTTTCACAGTGGGGATGGTATGTTCAGGGCAATGTGCACTGTTAGTTTTCCGCCACACATAGCGTTTTGCTTTTAGGCCAAAAAGTTTATTTTTGATCTTTGGTCCATGGTAACTCTGGAGGAGCTGCGGAGATCCACAGCTCAGGTGAGAGAATTTCTCCACAGGACAACTATTAGTCGTGCACTCCACAAATCTGTCCTTTATGGAAGAGTGGCAAGAAGAAAACCATTGTTGAAAGAAAGCCATAGAAATTCCTGTTTGCAGTTTGTGAGAAGCCATGTGGGGGCCTGGGGGCACAGCAAACGTGGAGAAGGTGCTCTGGTCAGATGAGACCAAAATTTAACTTTTTGGTGGGAAAACTAACACTGCACATCACCCTGAACACACCATCCCTACCATGAAACTCGGTGGTGGCAGCATCATGTTGTGGGGATGCTTTTTTTTTAAAGCAGGGAAGGGGAAGCTGGTCAGAGTTGATGGGAAGATGGATGGAGCCAAATGCAGGGCAATATTAGAAGAAAACCTGTTAGAGTCTGCAAAAGACTTGAGACTGGGGCAGAGCTTCACCTTTCACCAGGACAACGATCCTAAACATACAGCCAGAGCTACAATAGATTGGTTTAGATCAAAGCATATTCATGTGTTGGAATGGCCCATTTAAACTCCATTCTAAATCCAGTTGAGAATCTGTGGCAAGACTTGAAAATTGCTGTTCACAGACACTCTCCATCTAATCTGACAGAGCTTGAAATATTTTGCAAGCAAGAATGGGCAAAAATGTTACTCTCTAGATGTGCAAAGCTGGTAGAGACATCCCAAAAATACTTGCAGCTGTAATTGGGGCCGAATAAAAATGCACACTTTTCACATATTTATTTGTAAAAAAAAATTGAAAAACATTTATCATTTTCCTTCCACTTCCATCATTTTGCTTACACTTTACAATTATGTGCCACTTTGTGTTGGTCTATTACACAAAGTCCCAATAAAATACATTTACAATCTTGGTTGTAACATGACAAAATATGGAAAATTTCAAGGGGTATGAATACTTTTTCAAGGCACTGTATCTTTGCCTAGAACCTCAGACTGAAGATGCTGCCTAGAAAGAACCAGCAGAGTTTGTGGCCAGGAGTGTGAGCCGAATGATCAGCAAAACCACAGGGAACACAATCAGAAGTTAAAGATGAACTTTGATTGGTCCCAGCAGGCAGCAGGAAAACAAATTGATGACTGCAGCTGGTTTTAGATTAGTTCAGAGTAGGCACTAGTTGATGACATGGAATGGAATCCAAAGCAATAGCTGAATCACAGAGCAAGCTAAAGTCTGCAATAAGTGGACAATATAGTACTAAATCACAAGCTGATTCAAGGTCCTGTGTAAGCTGAGGTCTGGATATAGAAAGCAGCAGTAGTCCAGAGCAGAATCCAAAATCAGGTCAGGAGTGAGCCAGGTCAGTAACAAGAATCATACTGTATGCATGGTACAGGTCAGAACACAAGGAACAAGCTGGAGACCAATCAGCAGTAACACTAATGCCCTGTACACACAGGCGGACTTTTCGGCAACAAAAGTCCGACAGTCTTTCCGACGGACTTTCGAACGAACTGACTTGCCCACACACGATCACACCAAAGTCAGATGGATTTGTACGTGATGACGTACGACCGGACTAAAATAAGGAAGTTGATAGTCAGTAGTCAATAGCTGCTCTAGCGTCGGTTTTCTTCCGTCGGACTAGCATACAGACAAACGGACTTGAGTCCGTCAGACAAATTTGAAACATGTTCCTAATCTAAAGTCTGTCAGATTTTCGACCGAAAAAGTCAGCTGCAGGTCCGATGGAGCCCACACATATCAGATTGCCCGCTGGTTTCGGTTCGTTGGACCAGTCCAGTCGAAAAGTCTGCTCGTGTGTACACAGCATAAGTTACAGCATCCCTTAAATAGGCCGACTGCTACCAATACTGAACCTGGACATGCACACTTTTCTGCACACACCCTGTGTGCCTAACCACATCTCTATGTGCAGAGCCGTCAGCAAAGATATTATTATTATTATTATACAAGATTTATATAGCGCTAACGGTTTGCACAGAGCTTTACAACATGAGGGCAGACAGTACAGTTACTATACAATACAGGAGGAATCAGAGAGCCCTGCTCATTAGAGCTTACAATCTAGGACAGCGGTTCTCAACCTGGGGGTCGCGACCCCCTGGGGGGTCGATTGCCCATTCTCCAGGGGGTCGCGAATGCTGGCCGAGATGCTGGCCGAGATGCTGGCCGAGACGGACCCGAAGTTACTGCCTGAGTCCGTCCGTCTCGGCCAGCGAGATGTCACTTCCTG
Organism: Lithobates clamitans; assembly: GCA_037952925.1. Taxonomy (NCBI): domain Eukaryota; kingdom Metazoa; phylum Chordata; class Amphibia; order Anura; family Ranidae; genus Lithobates; species Lithobates clamitans. The sequence continues at coordinate 4,778,474 of JBBGZY010000787.1, read as the reverse complement.
GAGAGGAGGGACTGCCGGAAGTGACGTTCCGTCGCCGCCATCTTGGTACTCTCGTCCGCAGTAAGGCTTAGACTTAGAAGTCGGCAAGCGGACATCTTTGTACACCCACCGAAATCTGCTTGCTGCGGACGAGTGTACCAAGAGGGAGGCAACGAAACACGACATGCTGAAGAAGAAGAACACCTGTGACTTCTGGTAAGTCAGACACACAGGAAAAGCTGACAAGACAACATTTTTTAAATTATGGTCCTATATATATATATATATATATATATATATATATATATATATATATATATATATATATATATATATATAAACGTCCCAGTTGGTTCCTCAAAAGTAGTTATTCCGTGCCAGTGCTAGATACATGTTTGGAAGCTATACACTTTGTGTATCTAGCACTGGCACGGAATAACCACTTTTGAGGAATCAACCGCAACATTTATATATAAATCAGTGGTGGGGGCGCAAGCAAACTGAAACAATCAGAAAAAAACCCCCATTAAAACGCTGCAACTGTGCCATCAAATGTCGCCACTGTGCCAGCAAACACTACCACTGTGCCATCAAACGCAGGAACTGTGCCCTTTAATTGTTGCCACTGTACCAAACGCAGCCACTGTGCCCATTAATTGTCGCCACTGTACCAGCAAACGTCGCCACTGTGCCATCAAACGCAGCCACTGTGCCATCAGACGCAGCCACTGTGCCCTTTAATTGTTGCCACTGTACCAAACGCAGCCACTGTGCCCATCAATTGTCGCCATTGTGCTAGCAAACGTCGCCACTGTGCAGCCACTGTGCCCATCAATTGTCGCCACTGTGCCATCAAATGCAGCCACTGTGCCCATCAATTGTCGCCACTGTGCCAGCAAACGCTGCCACTGTGCCATCAAACGCAGGAACTGCGCCCTTTAATTGTTGCCACTGTGCCAAACGCAGCCACTGTGCCCATTAATTGTCGCCACTGTGCCATCAAACGTCGCCACTGTGCCATCAAACGTCGCCACTGTGCCATCAAACGTCGCCACTGTGCCATCAAACGCAGCCACTGTGCCCTTTAATTGTTGCCACTGTGCCAAGGGCAGCCACTGTGCCCATCAATTGTCGCCACTGTGCCAGCAAACGTTGCCACTGTGCCATCAAACGCAGCCACTGTGCCATCAAACGCAGGAACTGCGCCCTTTAATTGTTGCCACTGTGCCAAACGCAGCCACTGTGCCCATTAATTGTCGCCACTGTGCCAGCAAACGTCGCCACTGTGCCATCAAACGCAGCCACTGTGCCCTTTAATTGTTGCCACTGTGCCAAGGGCAGCCACTGTGCCCATCAATTGTCGCCACTGTGCCAGTAAACGTTGCCACTGTGCCAGTAAACGTTGCCACTGTGCCAGCAAACGTTGCCACTGTGCCAGCAAACGTTGCCACTGTGCCATCAAACGCAGCCACTGTGCCATCAAATGCAGCCACTGTTCCCTTTAATTGTTGCCACTGTGCCAAACGCAGCCACTGTGCCCATAAATTGTCGCCACTGTGCCAGCAAACGTCGCCACCTGTGCCATCAAACGCAGCCACTGTGCCCTTTAATTGTTACCACTGTGCCAAACGCAGCCACTGTGCCAGCAAACGTCCCACTGTGCAGCCACTGTGCCCATCAATTGTTGCCACTGTGCCAGCAAACGCCGCCACTGTGCCAGAAAACGCGACTAGCAAAAATAATTTTACTCTTAGGGGTCCCCACAACTTGGGAAATTTTATCAAGGGGTCACGGCACTAGGAAGGTTGAGAACCACTGATCTAGGAGATATGCGCAAGTTTCTGAGCCAGCTGGATAACAAAAAATCCCTGATGGTGGCAGGTGGGTAGCTGTAATTTGATTATATTTTACTTTAAAAATTGGCAAGCATAAATAATACAATGTAGGCAACCTTTTATAGTCTTTAAATGCTACCATCATAGACACAGTATTGTAGCTATAGCTTAGTATGTTGGGACAGTCATTCCCTGGCTTTGATATATTTACATTTGTTTTTTTAGTATTGTTAATGATAATGTAAAGCCTACACACTATCGTTGCTTGACTGGATGCATACTGTAGGTATAATTGACGTTGGAAATTGTATGCCATGGAAATCTGAATGGTTCAAGAACAGAGTGACTTAAAATATTATTTTCTATTTACCAGTTGCATCTGTGGAATCAGCAGGGTAGACCTATCCTTCTGTGTTGCTGGCCCCTATCTCTACAGTAGACTATTGGCCAAGGATACATCCACAAATAGACTTGATGTTTGTCTAGGAACCATGTGAAGAAATAACTGATGAAATAGAGATTTGTGCCAAGTACCTTGGGACCTGTTAAGGGTTTGTTCAAACCTATGTATTTTCCTATGTTGCTCAAGAAGGTGCAGCTGTACTCCTACCCATGTTGGGGAATCATGCCATCTGCTCTTTAGAATAACGGCTGTGGTGCAGCCACCTATGGATTTTCAAATGTCTGTGTGTAGCAGTTTAGGTAAGCGTTGCATAGGCTTCAGGTATTTTCCATAGCCATTCTAAAGCTAGATATTTTTTAACCGGTGGTTTTCCAAATGAAAGTGTGAAACAGTCCTACAATTATATAACAGGAATGGTAGTTTTAAATAATTCCCTAATGTAAATGAATGTTTATAAATATTAACATTACATTTTTCTCTTTTCTTTTTTTTTAGCCTGTTTAATTAGCCGTTTATGAGTGTTTTGTTAAATTTGTTTAAAGAAATGCCTGTTGATCCTGTCAGAAATCCAGTGAGTTTGTAACATCCTGTGTACTCAGAAGAATTATCTCAAGCAGTCTTAATAGCCATGCACAGATTATTTCTGTAAACTAGAAAACAGTTTTTCCTGACCTTAGCAATGTGAGGTGGTGTTTTGAAGTCTTTGACCTCATTCGAACAGGCAAGTGAATTTATGCATTTATATGCATTTCTAAATACATAAAATGCATATAATAATGCATTTAGAAGTAATAGAAGCCTGTAATTCCAGAGGCAGATTAGATACTCTGGATTAGGGATGAGCCCGATGTTCGAGTCGAACGTAAGTTCGACTCGAACATCGGATGTTCGCCCGTTCGCCAAATACTGAACATTATGGGGAGTTTGTGGGAAATTCGAGTGCCCGCGGAATGCCCCATAATGAACAGCGATCACAGTGCACTCTGCAGTGAGAGCCATGATTGGCCAAAGGCCAATTTTAAAAATTTTGGTGCGGGGTCCCCCTTAATATTCATACCAGATTCAAAGGGCCTGGTAATGGACTGGGGGGGGGCACCCATGCCGTTTTTTCAATGATTTTTTTTCTATATTGCCGGGATCTGACAATTCATTACAGCTGCGAGCAGTTTTAAAAGACATTTTTTCCTTTAGAAATGTCATTTTGCTGTGGTACTGTTCTAAGTACACAGGAAAGATGTGCTACTTTACAGGCATACTAAGGATACCCCCGGCATGATATTTAAAGGAATATTTCATTTTTATTGTTTCACTTTAAGCATTATTAAAATCACTAGTCCTGAAAAAAACATTTGTTTTGTGTAAAACTTTTTTTGCATTGATACATGTCCCCTGGGGCATCCCCAAACACTTTTTATGGCAATAACATGCATATAAGCCTTTAAAATGGGCACTTTAGATTTTTCATGTTTGTGTCCCATAGACTTTAACGGTGTTCGCACAAATTTTTTGCCTGTTCGCAAGTTCTGGTGTGAACGGAACTGAATGCATCTAAATGTATGTAAACATATGTACATGTAAACGCTGTATAAATCGACCCGGAATGTTGCATAGTTACATAGTTACATAATGGGTGAGGTCGAAAAAAGACACAAGTCCATCAAGTCCAACCTATGTGTGTGATTATATGTCATTATTACATTCTATATCCCTGTATGTTGCAGTCATTCAGGTGCTTATCTAATAGTTTCTTGAAACTATGAATGCCCCCCGCTGAGACCACTGCATGTGGAAGGGAATTCCACATCCTTGCCGCTCTTACAGTAAAGCCTCTATGTAGTTTAACCACTTGACCACTGGGCACCTAAACCCCCTTAATAACCAGACCAATTTTCAGCTTTCGGTACTCTCACATTTTGAATGACAATTACTCAGTCATGCAAAACTGTACCTATATGAAATTTTTGTCCTTTTTTTCACACAAATAGAGCTTTCTTTTGGTGGAATTTAATCACCACTGGGTTCTTTATTTTTTGCGCTATAAAAGAAAAAAGACCGAAAATTCTGTAACAAAATGCATTTTTCTTCGTTTCTGTTATAAAATTTTGCAAATTAGTAATTTTTCTTCATATATTTTGGCCAAAATTTATACCGCTACATATCTTTGGTAAAAATAACCCAAATCGGTGGATATTATTTGGTCTTTGTGAAAGTTATAGAGTCCAAAAGCTATGGTGCCAATCACTGAAAATTGATCACACTTGAAGTACTGACGGCCTATCTAATTTCTTGAGACCCTAACATGCCAGAAAAGTACAAATACCCCCCAAATGACCCCTTTTTGGAAAGAAGACATTCCAAGGTATTTAGAAAGATGCATGATGAGTTTTTTGAAGTTGTCATTTTTTTCCTGCAATTCTTTGAAAAATCAACATTTTTTTTCTTTTTTTTTTTGTTCACAAAATTGTCATATTGGCAGGTTATTTCTCACACACAGCATATGCATACCACAAATTACACCCCAGAACACATTCTGCTATTACTCCTGAGTACTGCGATACCACATGTGTGAGACTTTTACACAGCGTGGCCACATACAGAGGCCCAACATGCATGGAGCACCTTCAGGCGTTCTGGAGTGCCCAGGCCAATTCTGACATTTCTCTCCTATATGTAAAAATCATCATTTATTTGCTAGAAAATTACATAGAACCCCAAAACATTATATATTTTTTTTAGCAAAGACCCTAGAGAATACAATGGCGGTCGTTGCAACTTTTTATCTCGCACGGTATTTGCGCAGCAATTTTTCGAACGCTTTTTTGTGGAAAAAACAGTTTTGTGCTTTAAAAAGAAACAAAACAGTAAAGTTAGCCCAATGTTTTTGCATAATGTGAAAGATGAAGTTATGCCGAGTAAATAGATACCGAACATGTCACCCTTCAAAATTGCACACGCTCGTGGAATGGCGCCAGACTTAGCTACTTAAAAATCCCCATAGGCGACAATTTTAAATTTTTTACTGGTTACATGTTTTGAGTTACAGGGGAGGTCTAGGGCCAAAATTTTTGCTCTTGCTCTACCAATCGCAGCGATACCTCACATGTGTGGTTTGAACACCATTTTCATATGTGGGCGGGACTTGCGTATGCGTTCGCTTCTGCATGCGAGCACAAGGGGACATGGGGGAAAAATTTTTTTTTTTTATTGTTCATTTTACTTTATATTCGTTTGATGAAAAACGTACAAAAATTAAGTGCGCTTGCATTAAATAACATAACATAAATCATTATTTCGACAATAAAATGTGAATAGAGTGTAAATGGTTAAATGGTAAATGGTTAAGTACACTGACTAACAATAATTGATGATCAGTACTTAAATATAATGAGTTGAAATAGGATGAGCATAAAATAACCTAATACAAAAATAAACAAAATGCATAGTGAAGTAAATAAATTTAAAAACATTCAAAATCGTAAACTGCTTGTGCAATTAGGAAGTGCAAATATTAGTGCATTTAGGAAGTGCAAATATTAGTAATAAAGTTCAATACATTCATGAAGGATTCAATGAGGACACACAAGTCGCATAAGGGAAAGTCGTAGTCGCATAAGAAAATCGCATATCCACAGTTCATTAAAAGCAACCTATGTAAGTGAAAAAGTATGGAAGGAACGTGAAAGGAACTCCAAGCCACCGGTGAATCCACAGGATAATAAGGATAGACCCTTACCATAAAGGTTGGACCGCCTAAATAGCAAGGTCATATAGGCATGCAGATACAGCCCTCTACAGGGACAGATGGATGGCGGCGTCTGAATCGACCAATGTGTGCCGCGTTCCAGCAGGAGGTGGTTCCAACACGTCAGCCTAGAGTGAGGCGCTCGTTGGTCCCAAGAGCCCTGAGCACAAAGGAAGCAAGAAAAAACTCTGATGGTCTAGTAAAATTAAGATAATTTATTGCCTCATAAAAGCAGAGAACACATCTCTGTCATACAATGTAAGTAAAAAATGTTAAAAAAGCCAGCATACAAAACGAACACCCGTGTATAACTAACATGGGGCTAACAGCGTGATGGCGTACAGTGCGTAGCCACGCTATGGCTATGGGCCGGTTGGTAACTGGTTAAGGTTAAACCTATTTTCTTCTAATTTTAATGAGGGGCCACGAGTCTTGTTAAACTCCCTTCTGCGAAAAAGTTTTATCCCTATTGTAGGGTCACCAGTATGGTATTTGTATATTGAAATCATATCCCCTCTCAAGCGTCTCTTCTCCAGAGCAAATAAGTTTAGTGCTCGCAACCTTTCCTCATAACTAATAACCTCCAGACCCTTTATTAGCGCTGTTGCCCTTCTTGGTACTCACTCCATTTCCAGTACATCCTTCCTGAGGACTGGGGCCCAGAACTGGACAGCATACTCCAGGTGAGGCCAGACCAGAGTCTTGTAGAGTGGGAGAATTATCGTTTTAGATCTGGAATGAATCCCCTTTTTAATGCATGCCAATATTCTGTTTGCTTTGTTAGCAGCAGCTTGGCATTGCATGCCATTGCTGAGCCTATCATCTACTAGGACCCCCAAGTCCTTTTCCATCTTAGATTCCCCCAGAGGTTCTCCCCCCAGTGAATAGATTGCATTCATATTTTTGCCACCCAAATGCATTATTTTACATTTTTCTTCATTGAACCTCATTTGCCATGTAGTCGCCCACCCCATTAATTTGTTCAGATCTTTTTGCAAGGTTTCCACATCCTGCGGAGAAGTTATTGCCCTGCTTAGCTTAGTATTGTCCGCAAATACAGAGATTGAACTGTTTACCCCATCCTCCAGGTCATTTATGAACAAATTAAACAGGATTGGTCCCAGCACAGAACCCTGGGGGAGCCTACTACCCACCCCTGAACATTCCAAGTACTCCCCATTTATCACCCCCTCTGAACTCGCCCTTGTATCCAGTTTTCAATCCATGTACTCACCCTATGTACTCGTCCATGCCAACGGACCTTATTTTGTACAGTAAACGTTTATGGGGAACTGTGTCAAATGCTTTTGCAAAATCCAGATAGACCACATCTATGGGCCTTCCTTTATCTAGGTGGCAACTCACCTCCTCATAGAAGGTTAAGGTTGGTTTGGTAAGAACGATTCTTCATGAATCCATGCTGATTACTGCTAATGATACCATTCTCATTACTAAAATCTTGTATATAGTCCCTTATCATCCACTCCAACAGTTTACATACTATTGATGTTAGGCTAACTGGTCTGTAATTCCCTTGGGATGTATTTTGGGCCCTTTTTAAATATTGGTGCTACATTGGCTTTTCTCCAATCAGCAGGTACCATTCCAGTCAGTAGTCTGTCAGTAAAAATTAGGAACAATGGTCTGGCAATTACTTGACTGAGTTCCCTAAGTACCCTTGGATGCAAGCCATCTGGTCCTGGTAATTTATTAATGTTAAGTTTCCCAAGTCTAATTTTAATTCTGTCCTCTGTTAACCATGGAGGTGCTTCCCGTGATGTGTCATGAGGATAAACACTGCAGTTTTGGTTACTGAAGCCCCTCGATTCCCCCGTGAAGACTGAGAAGAATAAATCCCATACCTTCGCCATCTCTCCATCCTTTATAACCAGATGTCCTTCCTCATTCTTTATGGGCCAATATGGTCTGTCCTCCCTTTTTTACTGTTTACATACTTAAAGAATTTCTTGGGATTTTTTTTGCTCTCCTCCGCTATGTATACATTTTATGCTCCAAGATTAGTTTTTCCTGTGTTTAAAACCAACAGTCCCATTTGAATAAGGGCTTTACACACTTGCTGTCCTAGGGTGATAATGCTGCTCCTCCCTAGATATCAAGTGAGTGAATGTTGACACCCTAGGGCAGGAAGTGTGTTACTCAAAGGATCTCCAGTTGAAAAGTAAGCAGGAAAAAAAAAACAATACAGTCACTACCACAAGCTACAATTTGTTCTTAGGTTTAGCTATACATTAAGGTAGCTTGCAGAGTGAATGGAGTGGGTGCAGCTGCTTCTAGTTTTCTAGCTTAGATGAGACCTAGGTTCTTGTGCCTACTTGACCTGCACATGCAGTCAGAAATCACCATACAGCATTCCTGTCCTGAGGATCACTCTCAAATATAAGTGGACATAGGCAAAGAATACACTCATGATCCACATGGGCCAAGCCACCTTTATAAAATAAGACTTATTTTCTACTACTCTATTTTCCAAATTTTACATTGTCAAGGAATAATTGAGTACTGTCCGTGATGCTTTTTTTATTTGCACTAACATACAATTTTTCATGACAAGCTTTCGGGGTATGTCCCCTTCTTCAAGGTCCCAGCAGTACTGATTGTCAGGTCACCCGAGGCCAAGTGACAGATGCACACTGTTGGGGTCAGGAGTGCACCGCTAAGGTAGTGACCTTAACCTTACGACTGACTGCCATGGATGGAGCTCTGGGTGGTTCACGAAAGCAGGTCCTTTGGAGCACAAACACGGATCACATTAGGAGTTAGAGCATGAAATTCCCCAGGGTGCAGAGTCTAAGCAGGTGTTCACCAGAGCCCCTAGTGGTGGAGATGGACTTCGCTGCAACTGGCTCCAGGTTGCGGCCCCAGGGTCTCCCAGCTCATGCTCATGGTAGGCTACTGAAGGATAGAGAGGAAGCAGCAGACCGGGACAACAAGGGATAGTCAGGAGATAAGTCAAAAGGTTGGGGCAACAAGCAGACGGGTAGTCAAAGAACATGCCTAAGGTCAGGGTATGAAGCAGACAAGGATAGTCAAGAACAAGCCAAGGACGGTAAATAGAATCAGACATGGAGCACACAGCAAGAAGCACACAGGAAGCCAAACACACAACATTGATCAGCGAGGCTAGGCTGCAGTGCACAGGTAGTGTTCCCTGTTAGAGGCTGGGGTGTAGCCATGCTTGAGGGAAGATTACTTAAGCAGACAGGTGAACAGGGATCAGTCTCTAAGCTGAACACAACAGAGAGGTAAACAGACAGACATGAACATTACTGCAGACTCATGACACTGGTTCACATAAGTTTTATCAGAATGTTAAAAAAACACAAGTTCAGAGAGAAGGGGATAAATGAATAAATAAATAAATAAACACACACAAACAAATGTACATGGCAATGGTAATTAAACTAGCACAGTTAGTGAGATAAGACAGAGGGAGAGCTATAGACTGGGGGGATGACAGTCACAGAGGGGATCGTAAAATTGTTGGATAATGAGTAAGGAAACCCATATCTAAATTTAGGCTATTATCTTTTGTGTTAAATGGAAGTATCATTCTTAGTACAAACGTTTTCCCTCAACACACTAGACATGTCATCATACACAGCCAGGCCATTAGATACCACCAAATATGTTCAGACCCAGAAGACAGACATAAAAATCTCAGAACACTAGCAGACTCCTTCCACAAGAAAGGTTACAAGGACAAAACCATCAACACCAGCATAAACACGAAGAAAAAAGAGGTTGCGCTAGTGCTAATGAAACATAATAAATCATTGACAGTGACAAACTTCATATATGTCAAAAAAATCAATATGTAGAACTCTAATATTGAAAAAAGTCCATAAATTGAAATCCCAATCAAGTGTTAAACGGAGTCCAAAAAATCAATAAACATCAATGAAATGTTATTAAATGTCCAGAACCCCGATAGAAAAAATAAGAATAAAAATAAAACTAATTGTGAGAAGTAAAAAAATCCAAGTGATGAATAGTGAAGATCAGTGAACAGCGAGGAAGAGTCCACCACCAGGTACTGAAGGGGTTACTTCTTACCAGAATGCCATGACCCCCCACTACAGAGGATCACAGCAAGCAGGGATCTTTTAAAGCCAGAATGGAGATTAGCAGCAGTGTCCACCAGGGGTCATCACCTCAGCAGCCGCTCCAACAACCCAGGGCATTGATACCATGAAAATAAAAAGGGGCTCACATAGTGTAAAACCACTTAACGCTTTATTAAAATATATAAAAAGCAGATGTACACTTACAAAGTGTCAGATAATTGAACAGCCTTAAGTCCGGCTCCGTGGCCACCGGAGCTCGGACAAACCCGTCCACTGGAGATAGATTCGCTTGGGGGTGACGTCAGCGCGTCGTCTGGCTCCGCCCTACGCGTTTCGTGACATCATCACGTCTTCCAGGGGCACAGGCGGCGCGCTGCGTCACCCTTCTTAAATAGTGCTGAATCCGACCAAGCCTCACTGTGGATCACCGCACTCGCCGGACCGCACAGACCACCGCATACACTTCCGGTGTCAAAGTGCATCCAACGGTGTGATCGACCAGCGGAGACCACATAGCCCAGCCAGCACAAATTTAGATCAATATATATTCACAAAGCCTTATGCATTAGACCATTCCTCAGCGGGATGCCCAATACAGGATAAGCTTAATGACCAATATCAATACATGCATATGCACAATTACACACAAAACGAACAAAGCGTACTATGTTAAAAAGTACTATATTAAAAAACTTTCCCAATTTGTACCACCATAGACCCACCAATCAACAGAAAACGATCCAGGTTGAATAGATTGAACTAAAGGGAATCCTGATCACATTATGGAATAATGGATAGAGGGCCCATGGAAGCCTCCAAAAGGGGAGTTAATAAGGGGCAAATAAGAGCCTCCAGCCCAATACCATCTATTGGAAGCGACAGCGCCAAAAGGCGTATGTCGTTCCCTTTTATAATTGGAGAGAGGTTTCGATCTTGGAACAGAAAATAAAATGTATAAAAAACATAAATAAAATGAGGTCAATTAACTCCAGATGCATGAATAAGAACTGGAGCAAAAGGAGTCAACAGGATCCATCCCTCAGAGCCTCCAACGAGCTCAACTAACTTCAAGGTGCTCGTCTCCACCCCAGACAACGGAACTCCGAAGCCGGAAATGGGATATTTTGGCAGTTGTAGTCACCAACTGCCAGCACCTAATGAGTAGCGCCATCTAGTGGGTGTGCCAGGAATTATAGCAAAGGTCCATATTCCAATTGGAAATGTCAGTGTATAATTCCTGATGTAAATAAAAGCAAAATTGGCAAAAGGTGTATATAAAGTGGGTCTCTTTTTTGTTACAGAATTAAAGATAAAAGAGATGTGATGAAATAAATAAGGGATTAAGAATGGATTTAAACCAATAAGCATATATGTTGTTCAAAAAGGAACATTGATAACAAACCCTAAATTAGAAAGGGAAATTTGTGCATATGTATGACCCAATATAACCCTGCAGACACTGACGTCAACCTACGTTAAGAGTTATTAATAAACGCATTAACATCAGTGTCAACATTTAACCCAAAAGGGGTATAAGTTCGAAGTCGGTAAATCCAAGACATTTCACATTTGGAAATTTCTCTTACAAGAGAGCTCCCCCTCCAATGTGGTCTGTACTTGTCAATCCCAACGTACAGAGTATTGGAGGGGTCCCTGCCGTGCACTTCGTCAAAGTGTCTCGACACAGGGTGCTTATCAAAACCCCTGCGGATATTACCAATGTGCTCGGATAATCTAACTTTAAGGGCCCTCTTGGTCCTGCCCACATATTGCAATCCGCAGGGGCATTGAATAAGATAAATGACCCCCTCTGACGAACAGGTTATAAAAGGTTTAACCTGATAGGTTCGTGAGGTACTAGCAGACATAAATTGATTTATTTTCCTACCTCTATCGCTGTTGTTGGAGCAGGCTTGGCAATTTCTGCATTTATAATACCCTGTGAGGTCATGAAAAAAAGACCTGTTGGTGATGGGTGGATCCTGCACTGTTGGGGCGATTTTATTGCCCAGCGTGGATGCACCCTTAAATATAATGCGAGGATTGTCAGGTAGGACCGTACTTAAAATAGGGTCTGTGGTTAGAATGTGCCAGTGTCTCTTTATCAGGTCTTTGATCTGGCGATGCTGGGTAGAGAAGGTGGTGATAAAAGGTAGACTAAAGTCCCCTTCATTATCACGTCGTTGGCCTGTATTTAGTAACAGGGATCTATCTTTTTCCCTCACTTGCGCCAGCGACCTTAATAGTGCAGATTGATCGTAGCCCTTCTCAACAAACCTCTTAGTTAGAGAGGCTGCTTGATTATCAAAGGTCTCGATTTCGGTGCAATTCCGCCGAAGGCGTGTATATTGCCCCATTGGGACCGCCTTCAGCCAAGACTCGTGGTGACAACTGTCAAGGGGAATGAAGGAGTTCCTGTCCGTAGCCTTAAAATGGGTGGACGTCACCAATCTATCACCCTGGACCTTGACTTTAAGGTCAAGGAAGCTGATCTCTTCCATGCTTGTCTCAAAGTTCAGCCTAATGCCCCTGTTGTTATCGTTCAAAAAGGTCATGAAGTTCTCAAGCTCAGTCTCGCTGCCATCCCATAGGAGGAGGACGTCGTCAATGTACCTGGCCCACAGGACCACCTGTGGTCTGGTCCAGGCCTTGACGACGTCCTCCTCCCACTTGGCCATAAAGAGGTTGGCCAGGCTGGGGGCGTATTTAGCCCCCATGGCCACACCCCTGTCCTGGCGAAAAAATTGATGATCGAACCAAAAATAATTATGGCTCGCTGCATAATAAAGTAACTCCATGATGAAATTCCTTTGGGGCGGGGCGAGATCAGAGTCTCGAGTTAGGTACATCTCTACTGCCTCAAACCCCAACTCGTGGGGTATGATGGTATAAAGTGAAGTCACATCGGCAGTGACTAACCTAATACCTGGCTTCCACACTACATGGGACAACATGTTAATGACCTGTGTGGTATCCTTGATAAAGGAGGGGACCTTTTGAACAAGAGGCTGTAGGAAATGGTCTATATACTTGCCCACCCGGGACGTAACCGAATCAATGCCACTGACAATCGGCCGTCCCGGGGGGCAAGTGAGGCTTTTATGAACCTTGGGGAGATAATAGATGACAGGGGTACGGGGGGCCCTCGGTATCAAAAAGAGTTTCTCTTTTTTGTCCAGGATACCCTGATGGAAACCCCTGTCTACTATTAACTCTAATTCTTTCTTATATATAGCACCAGGATCTCTCGTGAGGGGGGTGTACGTATCTAGGTCATCCACGATCCGATGCATCTCTGCAAGATAATCGCTTCGGTCAAGAATGACGATCCCCCCGCCCTTGTCCGCAGGGCGGATGACCAATGACTTGTTATTACACAAAGAGTCTAAACCAGCTTCCAAGGTGGCGCTCATTTTTGTTTTTCTGACCCTAATACGTTCCAAATCCCTCAGAACCACCTCCTTAAAGGTCTTAACCGCCGGGGCGATGGACCCTGGAGGGTTGAAAAGTGAGGCATTAGCAAGGCCTGAATGCCTAAAACTTGAGCCTGAACCACTCGCATTACTCACAATGGGATTATGTAATATATACCTCTTAATATTGATTTTTCGTATATATTTGTGTATGTCCATGTATGTCTGGAACTTGCTCAGATTCCTGGGCGGAGCAAATTTCAGACCCTTGTCTAACAGTTGTAGTTCAGAATCGGTCAGTGTCTGTTTGCTCAAGTTAAACACTCCTGTTCCTAGGGGCGCCTTCTTTTTGATTTGTTGGATCCTTTTGGAGGCTTCCATGGGCCCTCTATCCATTATTCCATAATGTGATCAGGATTCCCTTTAGTTCAATCTATTCAACCTGGATCGTTTTCTGTTGATTGGTGGGTCTATGGTGGTACAAATTGGGAAAGTTTTTTAATATAGTACTTTTTAACATAGTACGCTTTGTTCGTTTTGTGTGTAATTGTGCATATGCATGTATTGATATTGGTCATTAAGCTTATCCTGTATTGGGCATCCCGCTGAGGAATGGTCTAATGCATAAGGCTTTGTGAATATATATTGATCTAAATTTGTGCTGGCTGGGCTATGTGGTCTCCGCTGGTCGATCACACCGTTGGATGCACTTTGACACCGGAAGTGTATGCGGTGGTCTGTGCGGTCCGGCGAGTGCGGTGATCCACAGTGAGGCTTGGTCGGATTCAGCACTATTTAAGAAGGGTGACGCAGCGCGCCGCCTGTGCCCCTGGAAGACGTGATGATGTCACGAAACGCGTAGGGCGGAGCCAGACGACGCGCTGACGTCACCCCCAAGCGAATCTATCTCCAGTGGACGGGTTTGTCCGAGCTCCGGTGGCCACGGAGCCGGACTTAAGGCTGTTCAATTATCTGACACTTTGTAAGTGTACATCTGCTTTTTATATATTTTAATAAAGCGTTAAGTGGTTTTACACTATGTGAGCCCCTTTTTATTTTCATGGTATCAATGCCCTGGGTTGTTGGAGCGGCTGCTGAGGTGATGACCCCTGGTGGACACTGCTGCTAATCTCCATTCTGGCTTTAAAAGATCCCTGCTTGCTGTGATCCTCTGTAGTGGGGGGTCATGGCATTCTGGTAAGAAGTAACCCCTTCAGTACCTGGTGGTGGACTCTTCCTCGCTGTTCACTGATCTTCACTATTCATCACTTGGATTTTTTTACTTCTCACAATTAGTTTTATTTTTATTCTTATTTTTTCTATCGGGGTTCTGGACATTTAATAACATTTCATTGATGTTTATTGATTTTTTGGACTCCGTTTAACACTTGATTGGGATTTCAATTTATGGACTTTTTTCAATATTAGAGTTCTACATATTGATTTTTTTGACATATATGAAGTTTGTCACTGTCAATGATTTATTATGTTTCATTAGCACTAGCGCAACCTCTTTTTTCTTTATGCTTTTCCACATTTGATGTTTTTGTGAAGGTTGCTGCTGATTCACTGTATTTTATTTCAACACTTGGTTTTTAGCGCAGTTTCTTTTACCATTTTTTCATTTACCAGCATAAACACGGCCTTGAAAACTGGAAGAGAAAATCTACTTCAGTACAAAGAGAAAAAAACAAATAATCGTGTACCTCTAGTAACCACATACAATCCAGCAGTAGAAGGGATAAGAAAGATAATCAAAGATTTACAACCCATCATAACAGAGGATAACAAAGGATAAAACTCTGAAAAAAATATTCTAACAACCCCCAATACTGGCTTTCAGACAACCACCCAACCTCAGACACAAATTAATCAGCAGGAAACTTCATTCTGATTATGATGTCACAAATAATGGAAGCAAACCCTGCTAAAAGTGTCAAACACAAATAGGACCTTCAGTATCATGGGATAATACAGCTGTACCTCCAGTAATGTACCTTATTCAATGTAAAAGATGTAGCAAAGGATCTTATGTTGGCGAAATAGGACAGATGTTGGGAACAAGGATGAATTTGCACACCTTTGGGACATCATATTTCACAACCGGACCACACTATAGACGACCTCAATGTTTTAGTTATAAAAGGGAATTTCAGAATTATCCAGGAAACTAAGAATGATCCTTTTATTTGACACAAAAGATAATGGCCTAATTTTAGATATGGGTTTTCTTATTTATTATCCCACAGTTTTACGACCCCCTTTGTGTTAGGGGACACAAGGTAATGAGTTTCAGTGCTACTCACTGGGGATAAAATGGTCAAGGAGCAAGGAAGGCTGCCAATAAGATATTTCTGCTAGACTTAACAAGTGTGTCGCTTCAGCTAAATCTATCTGCCTGAAACACTAATGCCCTGTACACATGACAACAAACGATTAACCGACAACAAAATCCATGTTTTTTTGCTGACGGATGTTGGCTCAAACTTGTCTTGCATACACACGGTCACACAAATCTTGTCGGAAATTCCGAATGTCAAGAACGTGGTGACATACAACACATATGATGAGACGAGAAAAATTAAGTTCAATAGCCAGTGCGGCTCTTCTGCTTGATTCCGAGCATGCGTGGAACTTTGCGCGCCGGAATTGTGTACACACGATCGGAATTTCCCACAACGGACTTTGTTGTCGAAAAAATTGAGATCCAAATCTCAAATTTTGTTTGATGGAAATTTCGACGGACAATGTCTGATGGAGCCTACACACGGTCGGAATTTCTGACAACAAGCTACAATCGAACTATTGTTGTCGGAAAATCCTATCGTGCGTACAGGGCATAAGAGTGAAGCGATTTTGGAAATGCCTGGATCACCCTCACCCTGTGCTCCTATTTAAAATCAAGTTTTGAATTTAGGTAGTTAAAGCGATTGGCACCCTTTATTTCAGTACTACGTCTTCTGAGGTCCCCCCAGTTGCTATTGAGTACCCAGAATGCTGCTCATCTACCACTTTAACATTCCTGGTGCTACTTGTTCACCATGAAAGTGATCCCTGTATCTTCTGCACCTTCCCCTGCTATCCTGTTGGCCCTGATCTCCTGTTGTATATTAAAGTCGAACTCCAGGCAAACAGCTTAAAATTAAGCTGACATGCCTAAATGTAAGCTGCTTTACCTCCCAAATTATTTGTTTTTTTGTACTCCCAGTCCTAAGATTTACATGGCCCTATCTGACAGCCAAGCCAGGTTGGTGACAAGAATTGGTCAGCTGGTAGAACTGAATTTATTAGGAAATAACATATATATTGGGGCATTAAGCATTGAGACTTCTATGGTGTCAGTCTTTGTGAATTCAAATTCTAAATATTGTTTTACATAACAAAATCTGTAGTTTCAAATAAGTGCCTTTTTAGTATTCTTTAATTGTAATGTCTGTTTGTTTAGTGACTGTAAATCAAGAAGTCAGTAGAGGTATAGTTTTTTTGGTTTTTGTATGCATGTCCCCTATTTATATTTAATGTACATGCTGGAATTGAAATTATGAATATAAAACACTTATTAATATTTTTAATGACTTGGTCTATGTACAGGATGAAAGTTAATTGGTAATTTTTGTGCCCCTCAGTGATGGGTCCATTCTGCTCACAAAGCTATTGTTTGCCAAATGTGCCTTGCCATCTGCCCATCTCTATTATAAGGAAGAAAGCAAAAGCAAACAACTCAAGAAACCACAAAAATAGCATATTGTGAAATAAGCTTCCTACTGCTGCATCCCTTCCAGCACTCCTTTCCATTCTGTAGCCCAATACATATAAACGCAACTTCATTTTATTTATGTATTATTTTAAATTATTATCTGACTATTTAATTTGTTTAGATTAAGATGTAATGTAACATATATAAATTAAAGCAAAAAATAACAAACAATTCACAAATAAAATATTAAACAAATTATCAGCAAGAAATACTATGCATTAAAGTGGTTGTAAGACCTCACATATACCCATTGAAGTGCACAGCCTCAGATAATACACAGAGATTAAAGAGGAAGGTAACTTCCTCTGCTAATATTTTCCTATAATAAGACTTACCTATAGGTAGTGTAAATATCTCCTAAAATTACACTGTTTAGGAGATATTTACATTACATCCAACCAGTGACATCACCCGGCGCATGTGCTCTGAAGGAACAGCCACAGGTGGCGTTGCTTTACAAGCCCGTGCCGTGAACCGCGACTCCTTCCCGCATGCTCACGAGTGACGTCACCGCGGCTCTGGCCAATCACAGAGCCGGAGCCTGCAAACCCAGAAGTAAGACTGGCGAAAATTGAAGCGGCTACAGGGCTGACATTGCAGTGCTGGAACAACTTTGTTTTCAGGTAAGTTTCACATAATGTGCTAGTATGCAATGCATACTAGCACATTTTGACTTTACCTTGCAGGAAGAAGAAAAAAAAATGTCCAGTGGTATACAACCGCTTTAAACAAATCTTCCTACATAAGTTTTACTTGTTTATCTGCAGTCTTCTCTCTACACCCCTTGAAAAGTGCATGCATACCATGTTATAAATCTTTCTTCACCTGTCAGCAGCACAGAGGAGAGGGCAGAGAGACTACAGTAACAGTATGTGAGAGATGATTGGAGGAAAGGAATATACCCCCTTCACACAGCAGAACTGTGTTCTGATTGGACAAGCTCCGTTCTGAGCTCTTCCTCCCCTCTCCTGTATAAATACCTTGATAGTAAGGACTGCAAAGCAAAAAAAAAAAAAGACTGACAACTTTTCAGTGTTATTGGAGAAAATGCTGAATTCATGTAAATCATTTTTGATTTAATATATATAATTACAGTGGCTGTACACCTCAGTCATGGAATTTGTGCAAAGCACATACATCCACCAGCCACTTTATTAGGTACACCTTGCTTGTACTGGGTTGGGCCCCCTTTTGCTTTCAGAACTGCCTTAATTCTTCATGACATGATTCAACAAGGTGTTGGAACACACAGCTATAATGATGATACTTAAGATTTAGAATATCAGATACTGTTGCTTCAGAGCTAACATTTTGAAAGACTCAACAGTGGTGACTCATCCCTTATCCAACGTCTGAATCAGAAATTTCACTTAAATAAAGGTAGCCACAAAGCAGACAGCTATTCCTATGCTGTCTCTTTAGTTAACCTCTGTGCTCTGGGAATCCTTTCTCATGTATGAAATTATTTATAAAACAAAAATTGTATTTGTATACATATGGGGGAAAAATAGAAAATTACCTTTTAATAATATATAAATTTAAGAAAAAAAACAACAATATCAAATACTGTTGTTTACAGACCTAAAGTTATTAATAAAGTTTGAAAGACTCAAAAGTGGTGACGCATCCCTTATCCAACATCCGTGTCAGAAATTTCACTTAAACAAAAGTAGCCACAAAGCAGGCAGCTATTCCTATGCTGTCTCTTTAGATAACCTCTGTGCTCTGGGAAACCTTTCTCATGTATGACATTTTTTATAAAACAAAAATTTTATTTGTATACATATGAGGGAAAAAAATAGAAAATTACTTTTTAAAAATATATAAACTTAAGAAAAAAAAAACAACAACAACAACAAAACCATAAACCAAAGGATATATACCATGGTAGGATAGAGGATCAAAACTATAAGTTACAGGTTATGAAAATGAAACAACCGCTAAATGCAAAGCAGGGAACAGAGAGGAGGAAATGAGAAGTAGGGAAAACATTGGTTAAATGTTAAAATATTGCAAGTGTGTTCTTTTCTATAAATACTACATGCTAGTTGATAGAAGACAATAGTTTTTGTTCAGCAAAAGTGAGCTTTTACCAGGAATGTATTTACATTCCTGTAATCCATATGAAGCATGTTGGAATTCTTCTGGTAAACAAGTCACTTGTAACACTCAAACTCCACAGCTTGTGATTATGACTACTTAACTCCAGCAACCTTGAAAGACATTCAGCCTGAATTCTGCATGATCTGTAATTACAACCCCCAAGGTTTTTATGAGCTTTTCTATTTGTCACATATGGCCAAATGCAAATCAACCCCTGCAGATAATGTTTGTGAAAGTCAACAACATTGTCTTTGTTTGACCTTGTCATAACATTGTTTTTTTGACCAATGGAAAATGAAGCCATAGTGAGAAGAGTTTTGTCAAAATGTTAGTTTTTATATGAAAAAGTTACAGATGCATAAAGATATAAAAGTGTGTCATTCTAGTTTATGTATGGTTAGAATAAATCTATAAAGTGTTACTTTAAAGTGAATGTAAAGGCAGAAGGTGTTTTTATCTTAATGCATTCTAGATAAAAAGCCTTCTGTGTGCAGCACCCTAATACTTAGAAAAGAACAAAGAGAAGCACACCGCTCCAGGCAAAATCAGGTGCAGGATGGATCGCAGGTGCAGACCTCGGCTCACCACCGTGGAAGACGAACAAAACAAGGAATTGGTCGCACACTGGAACTCCAAATTATCTCGATGTCATGTTTATTGTCAAAAGGGTCAGACAGATACAGGCAATGGTAGACGTTTCACAAGCGATTGCTTGCTTGTTCACAACCCAAACAAACCTGAACAAGCAAGCTATCACTGGTGAAACGTCTACCATTGCCTGTATCTTTCTGACCCTTTTGACAATAAACATGACATCGAGATAATTTGGAGTTCCAGTGTGCGACCAATTTCTTGTTTTGTACCCCTAATACTTACTTGAGCCCCATCTCAAACCAGTGATGTTGCACGAGAGATTCGGCTGTCCTGGGCTCTCCCTCCTCATTGGTTGAGCGAAGCGCCATTGTTTCCCGCTGCTGTCAACCAAAGTCAGTGAGCCAATGAGGTGAGAGAGAGAGGGGGGGCAGGGCTGGGCTGGGCCGCCGCTCCATGTCTGCATGGACCCACAGAGCTGCGGCTTGGCTCGGGTACCCCCATAGCAAGCTGCTTGCTGTGGAGGCACTCAACAGGAGGGAGGGGCCAGTAGCACCAAAGAGGGACCTGAGAGGAGGAGGATTTGGGCTGCTCTGTGCAAAACCACTGCAACAGTGCAGGTAAGTATAGACATGTTTGTTATTTTTAAACAAAAAAAAATGAGACTTTAGTATTACTTTAAACATGTTTACAGGGAAAACAATTATTGGGGTTGATTTAATAAAGACAAATAGACTATGCACTTTGAAAATGCACTTGCGCTCGTTTCTCTTAGTAATTGTAATGCGGTAAAGCTTCCGTTTGTAAAGAATACCCAATTAGGTACAAATAAAATGTTAAAAAACTGTTTTTACATGTTTGGATAATAAAAATCATTAGAATTTTACCGCATTTACTAAGCTGTTGGGAAAATGAGAGCAACTGCACTTGCAGAGTGCACAGTCTATTTGCCTTCGGTAAAGCCACACCATTATGTGTTACGGTAGGGCTGTTAGGGTAGTTAAAGCTGTGCTCCAGGCAGAAAAAAACACCAATTCATGTAGTTATCTATTAAGAAATCTTTAAGGGCTGGTTCACACTAGACATGTGCACAGCCAAAAAAAATTGTTCATTTTCGTGTCATTCGTTTATTATTTTTTTCTTTTTTCGGGTTATTCGTTATTATCGCGATTCGTAAATTCGTTCATTCGTAAATTCGTAAATGCGTTCATTCGTACATTCGTAAATTCGTACATTCGTTCATTCGTACATTTTTACATTTGTACATTTGTAAATTCGTACATTCGTAAATTCATAAAATCGTACATTTGTAAATTAGAAAATTCGGAAATTTGTAAATTCGAAGTTTGAAAATCCAAAAACCCGAAAATTCAAAAATCTGAAATAGTAACTAACTATTAAATTATAGGTATTGTAATTTCCTTTCAAATTTGACTGTCAGTGAACGTAACAAATACCAATTTATCCGAAGTTACGAATTATCCAAAACGAATGCTGCATCTAAACAAATGGAACGGAACAAATTATTAATAAATAATAATAATAAAACGTTGTTATTATTATTATTATTATTGTTATTTATTATTACTAATTCATTACGTTCCATTCCGTTTTTTCGGATCATTCATAACTTCGGATAAATTTGTATGTGTTACGTTCACTAACAGCCAAATTTGAAAGGAAATTACAATACCTATAATTTAAAAGTTACTAGTAATTACTAATAGTTAAGTTATTATTAGTTAACTATTATTTCATATTTCCGAATTTTCGAATTTACAAATTTACGAATTCACTAATTTACGAATGTACGAATGTACAAATGTACATTCGTAAATTGCGAATGTACGAATGTACTAATGCCCGAATTTACGAATGTCCAATATTATCGAATTTACAAATATTCGGAAAAAAATTGTTAAACGGGTTTTCGTTAATTCGGATATTCCGGAATTAACGAATTTGTCAAAATTAGTTAAAAAACAAACGAAACGAAATGAACGAAACGAATTGCACATGCCTAGTTCACACCAAATGCTTTTTCAGTAGGTTTTAAACCACAACCAGACTGCATGCACAGTGTCTGCCATGTATCCCAAAGTCCCTACTTCAAATCGGTGTGGTCAGTTGTAGTGCTTTTGACAAAATTACAACCTGTTGCATGTTTTTGTGTCTGGAACGCATCAAAACACGTGTAACCGCACTGAACTGCATCAGAATGCGCATTATCCTAATGAAAGTAAAGGTTTTTCAAGTGTCAAAATAAAAAATAGGGGAAAAAACACACCGTACTGCATATGCAAAAATATATCTGGAATGCTGAAATTGGGTTGAACAAGCCGTAAGTGTGCATTTTTAACCGCTTCCCTCTATAGTACAATGATGGCCAAGTGGAAGCAATGCCATCCTAAGTGGATGTCAGATGACATCCTTCCAAGATGGCCTTGTGTGCACCCCGATCAGTCACCTGATACAAATCAGTGTATCGGGCCACTGCCAGTGCCATGTGATTGCTGTTACCATCCACAACAGATCACACGACAGTTGTACACAATGAATGGTTTTTATTCATAGCTATTCATTATGTACTGTTGTGTTGATCTCTGTAATTATTCACATTGATCACATGGTACAAACAGGGCCAAACACAGTACATCTGTACAGGCTTGTATTTTTTCCTGGGCATTCCTTAGGCTTTGTTGGTATCTGTTTGTAGCCTTCCAATGCTGCTTATTGTGATAGCCAGCTATAAATGAGGGTAGTGGCAAGTTCTTTGTGATCACGTTGGTGTTTGTATTGGTCCAGTATTGGTCCAGCAACGCACCAGCACCTTTGCAGCCATTGTGCTACCTGCTGGGTGTTTGGTGTGCTCCTATACCTTTAAGAAGGGGTGGGCTCCCCTTCACTCCACTTGCCTTCATTTATCCATCAAAATGTATGTGCCTCCACTGTGGGGACACTCATATTTTAGTGTTAGGACCACAGATATCAGGGTTCCATAACGAGGCTCTGTGGCTTACGCATGCGTTTGCAAATGTGTGCGGACTAAACCCCTGTTTTTAACGCATACTGTTAGACAGGTTAGTTTGTTGTCTGCAAGCTGGTGGTAAGTAGGCTTGGATTTTTTCCTTGGCATTCCTCAGGCTTTGTTGGTAACAGTACATCTGTACCATGTAATAGCTGTGGCCAATAATAGCTTTACAATAGTACACACTGGACGAATTTCCGCCATTCATAAAAAATGATTGCTTATAACAGTTATCACTGTTATAAGCAAACAGAGTGTGTGTAAAAAAAAAAAAAAAAAAAAAATCCCGATCACCTAGAGTAGTACAGTGTTACTATAGTGTTTACACAGTATGTAAAGAAATAAAATCACAAATAAAGGAATAAATTGTAATGAAAAAAACTTTTTTTAATTGTGATAAAAAAGTTAAAACGTCAAAAAACTCTCCATGCCTCTTACTAAATACCTTGGACTGTCTACTTTCCAGAATAGGATCATTTGGGGGGAGGGGGGGGGGGGATTTGTACTGTTGGCATTACTGGCATTTTAGGACCTCAAGAAATTAGATAGACCATCCATACATCAGGATTGATCGATTTTGAAATATGCAGCATATACCATAATTTGTTGGCTCTATAACTTTCCTACAGACTAAAAAATATACACTGATTTGGGTTATATTTACCATGGAAATGTAGTGGAATACATTTTGGCCTAAATTTGTGAAGAAAGCTCTTTTATTTGCAAAATTCTAGAAACAGAAACAAAAAATTATTTTTTTTTCGCAATTTTCATCATTTTATGTTTATTTAGCAAAAAAAATAAAAAACCAAGAGGTGATTAAATACCACCAAAAGAAAGCTCTATCTGTATAAAAAAAAATGAAAACTAAAAATTTAATTTGGGTACAGTGTTGCATGTGTAATTGTTAGTAATTCTGCACTGCTCCTGAATTTAGAGCAGAGTTGCCACCAGTCTTTCCCAATGCTTTTTGGATTGACATTGTAAACTAGAATGTGCAATCAGCGCACAAATATACCCCCCCAGAATGCAAGCTGAACACTAAAACACTTTCACAAAAATCCATAACAAATGATAAAACCAAGAAGTGCAGCGTAATAAAACACAGTCCAATATGCTGGTGAACAACAAGTCCCAGAAAGATGAAAAGATGACTCCACTGGTGAAGATCAGCAATATCAAATGAATGGTGACAGACCCTCTACCTTCAATCTAAATTCTACCCTCACCTCAGAGCATGGACCCCTGAGCTAACAGGTAGTCATGCAACCAGGTCCGACACAAAAGGTAGGCAGCAAAACAGGCCAGTTTAAACTTCTCCTCCAGAATGATAACATCAGTGGGGGCATCAAACTGTATGCAGATAAAAAAAGGGGAGATCTAAATGCTCACTGTGCAACCAATAAAAATGTATTTAGATCCAATGTGGACTATTCACATGAATTGAATCGAATACAGGCATATAGCACAACTGTGTGCTGAAAGTTTCCACGGATGGCAGCGGGTGACGTCATCCGTGCGTGGCTCCTCCCCGTACGAGTTGCGTTTTTCAGAACTTCCTCAGCAGGGCAGGGCCATGGCGTCACCCAGCAGCTTATTTAAAGTACTCAGTTGTCATGCCAACGGACAACACAAACGAGCAGCGATGAACAGGGCTTGCGATTAAACATAGACTAACGGCCGGTCAGTGCTCCACGAAATTTAAATCAAAATTAACATTTAACTCATCGGGTATTAAAACTTTAGCCTCCACAATCCAGAATGATTCTCTTTGGCTGATGTGGCAGATATAATTACCACCCATCTAATTTCAGGCATCTAGGGTCCCTGTCATGGCATTGTCTAAAATGTTTAGAGACGCTGTGGGTCCTGAGGCCCTTTTTGATATTCTTAACGTGCTCCCCGATGCAAACACTCAGGGGTCGGGAAGTTCGGCCTATATATTGGAGTCCACAACTGCACTCCAACATATAGACATCTCCCTGAGTGCTATACGTAATAAGATTGTTGATTTGATAAGTCCTATGAGTAGAAAAAGAAGTAAACTCGTTGCGTTTTTTTATGTTAAATATGCACTATTTGCATGCCGGGCACCTTCCACGGGCATAAAAACCTGAAAGGAAAGAGAAAATTCTATTTTCCTTAAAAATAGGTGGGGCAATGACGCCTGTGGCAATGGCATCCCTGAGAGTGGGGGCGCTTTTGTAAATGAATTGGGGGCGTGGAGGAAGAACTGTTTCCAGTACTTTGTCCTTCCTCAGTACCACCCAATGTTTGTTTACTATTCTCTCAAATTGCAAACCATTTTGAATTCATATTTATCAATCGTTTTATTATTAGAATCTGAAACCAAAGTGGTTCTATCTAGGGCACCAACCTTCTTCTCTATTTCATTCTCAATTTAATCCTTTTGATAGCCATTTTGGTGGAATCTGTCTGCCAGAATCTGAGATTGAGCTAAAAAATCTGTATTAGAAGAGCAATTACACCTTAGGAAAATAAATTGCCCCCTAGGGATGTTATACAACCAACTTCTATGGTGGCAGCTGTCGAGAGGGATATTACCGTTTTGGTCACCCCCAATGGTGGGGACCTCCTACACAAACACCCACTGGAAACAGGATGGGGGAATGGTCAGGGGTGGGTAGTGGGGTTCCCCAGGGTTCTGTGCTGGGACCAATCCTATTTAATTTGTTCATAAAGGACCTGGAGGATGGGATAAACAGTTCAATCTCTGTATTTGCAGATGATACTAAGCTAAGCAGGGCAATAACTTCTCTGCAGGATGTGGAAACCTTGCAAAAAGACCTGAACAAATTAATGGGGTGGGCGACTACATGGCAAATGAGGTTCAATGTAGAAAAATGTAAAAAAATGCATTGGGTGGCAAAAATATGAATGCAATCTATACACTGGGGGAGAACCTCTGGGGGAATCTAGGATGGAAAAGGACCTGGGGGTCCTAGTAGATGATAGGCTCAGCAATGGCATGCAATGCCAAGCTGCTGCTAATAAAGCAAACAGAATATTGGCATGCATTAAAAGGGGGATCAACGCAAGAGATAAAACGATAATTCTCCCACTTTACAAGGCTCTGGTCCGGCCGCACATGGAGTATGCTGTCCAGTTCTGGGCACCAGTCCTCAGGAAGGATGTGCTGGAAATGGAGCGAGTACAAAGAAGGGCAACAAAGCTAATAAAGGGTCTTGAGGATCTCAGTTATGAGGAAAGGTTGCAAGCACTGAACTTATACTCTCTGGAGAAGAGACGCTTGAGAGGGGATATGATTTCAATTTACAAATACTGTACTGGTGACCCCACAATAGGGATAAAACTTTTTCGCAGAAGAGAGTTTAATAAGACTCGTGGCCACTCATTACAATTAGAAGAAAAGAGGTTTAACCGTAAACTACGTAGAGGGTTCTTTACTGTAAGAGCGGCAAGGGTGTAGAATTCCCTTCCACAGGCGGTGGTCTCAGCGTGGAGCATTGATAGCTTCAAGAAACTATTAGATAATCACCTGAATGACCGCAACATACAGGGATATATAATGTAATACTGACACATAATCACACACATAGGTTGGACTTGATGGACTTGTGTCTTTTTTCAACCTCACCTACTATGTAACTAAGTCTCAGCATCAGCAGGCTGCCGCCGCTCCATGCGCACATAGTGTCAGAGGCGCAACGGCGGTGGAGGACTGTGTCTGTGTCCTGACTCCCGAATGAATTGAAGCAAGCAAACATTGATTGATGGGTGCTGGTGAGGCTGCATTTGATGGGTGCTGGTGAGGTGAGGCTGCATTTGATGGGCGCTGGTGAGGCTGCATTTGATGGGCACTGGTGAGGCTGCACTGATGGGCACTGGTAGGCTGCATTTGATGGGTGCTGGTGAGGTGAGGCTGCATTGATGGGTGCTGGTGAGGCTGCATTTGATGGGCACTGGTGAGGCTTCATTGATGGGCACTGGTAGGCTGCATTTGATGGGCGCTGGTGAGGCTACATTGATGGGCACTGGTAGGCTGCATTTGATGGGCGCTGGTGAGGCTGCATTGATGGGCACTGGTAGGCTGCATTTGATGGACGCTGGTGAGGCTGCATTGATGGGCACTGGTAGGCTGCATTTGATGGGTGCTGGTGAGGCTGCATTGATGGGCACTGGTAGGCTGCATTTGATGGGCACTGGTAGGCTGCATTTGATGGACGCTGGTGAGGCTGCATTGATGGGCACTGGTAGGCTGCATTTGATGGGCGCTGGTGAGGCTGCATTGATGGGCGCTGGTGAGGCTGCATTGATGGGCACTGGTAGGCTGCATTTGATGGGCGCTGGTGAGGCTGCATTGATGGGCGCTGGTAGGATGCATTTAAGGGGCGCTGGTGAGGCTGCATTGATGGGCGCTGGTGAGGCTGCATTGATGGGCACTGGTAGGCTGCATTTGATGGGCGCTGGTAGGCTGTATAGGCTGTATTTGATGGGCGCTGCTAGGTTGCATTTGATGGGTGCTTCATTAAAAACGTGGGGTATACAAGGGCATGGCAAAGGGGATGGAGTCAGGGGTGGAGTCAGGGATGGAGCCAGGGGAGGCTCACCCTAGGCAAAATTAGGTTTCGCCTAGGGTGTCAAAAAACCTTGCACCAGCTCTGGTAGGACATTTTAATGCTTCCAGTTCTGGCAAAACTGATGGCAAAACAGTCATCCGCAATCCCTTACAATATTTGTGTGAACAAACCTCTCATATGTACCACTCTATCATCTTGCCCTAGGTAAATTGTAAGGTTAACGCCTCTGTGCTCCAATACCCCCTCTTTCTGTGAGGGGAGAGAAAGGAAAACCCCCTTTTTTTTGTTTATTAGTGCAGATTTGTCAAGACGAAGAGGAGAGGATCAAACACAGCAGGAGAATGTGGGGACACAACAATTACGCTCCTCAAAAGAAAAGAGCAACCAGGTTGCAGCGACAGCAGCCGCAGCCACAGCGGCGAAGCTAATGTGATTTGTCCATAGCCCAGGACAGACACCAACAAAAGGGGGACAACAGGCACAAGTAAAGACACAACAGAGCGCATCAGTGGATAGAAAAAGTCACGATCAATTATCAACAGCTGTTTCAGCTGCCCCAGTTACAAAAATTGTGAATAATAAAAACCAGGAGACAACTCAGCAACATTCTGAGCTAATTCCTGATCCCAGCCCCCTTTCTGAGGAAGAACTAAAACTGAAGGATATCCTTCAGGCTGTAAATGCGTGTCAATCCTCATTGCTGGAACTATCCGACCAACTGAAGGGGGTGGAGGATCTGTTACTGGTCAGGCACAATCTGTAGAAAATAGCCGAAAGAACAACAGCATTGGAGGGGAGGATAAGTCAACTGGAAGATGACCTACATCCACTGAAAAGCGAGGTTAAAAATATGAGAAAGCATATGGGTATACACGCCTCAAAAATGGACAAAATGGAAAATAGATCCTGCAGGGACAAAGTGAGGCTGGTGGGGCTGCCCAAGAAAAGCGAGGGTCCTAACCCTACGGAATTCTTGGAAAAATGGTTTATAGAATTATATGGAAAGGAGACCTTCTCAACGTTTTTCTCAATAGAAAGGGCCCATCGAGTTCCCTTTAGGGCTCCACGACCAGGAGGTCATCCAAGGCCACTATTGATGATATTCTTTAAATACAAGGACAAGTTATGGTGATGCGGAAAGTGCAGGAGACGGGAATATTTCCTATAATGGGATGAAGATCTCCCTTTATCGGGACTACTCGCCTGACCTGCAGAAGCGCAGAGCTGAATTCTTAGACATCAAGCGTACCTTACAAAAATACAAACTTACATATGCTCTATTATATCCAGCACGACTACGGGTGGATGCGCCGGGAGGGACTTGGAGGGTGGATGGTGGGGAAGGGAGGGGGGAGAATAGGGGAATATTTCACATAAAGATAAAGGAAAGATGTTTCTTGGGCACTAGATGGATAATATAACAGATATTAAAAAACACCACAATGGAAGAAAGCACATCGAGGATACACCATAGCACACAAAGAAATAATGACACTATCAAATTAAAAATGGGTGGTTTTTATTTGGATTTACTGTTATATGTCTACTTCTCATGTTATATATATATTCCCTTTTTTTCTTTTTTATATATGCAGGATAAAATACTTAATTTAGGCTTATGGAATTTTAAGGGGTTGGGTAACCCGGCTAAGAAAGCTGCAGTCTTCTCCATGCTGGAGAGGTACAGAATAGGACTTGCCTGTCTGCAGGAAACACATTTGATAAAGCACACAATTCCACAATTGAGGAACAGGAAATATCAATGCCAGTACCACTCGGTGTACTCCTCCTACTCTATAGGGGGTGAGTATAATGGTGAGAACTGGGGTGCCCTTTTCCTGCAGACAGGTTAGTGTAGATGAAATGGGGCGATATATTTTTCTTTACTGTTAGAGAATTGGCAATATGTTTTGGCAAATATATACATACCTCCACCTTTTAAGCTGGAGGTTATGTATAAATTGATGGAATTTATGGTAGAGAAAGAAGATGCACCAATTATAATAATGGGAGATTTCAATGAGGTTCTCGACAAAAATGTCGATAGATTCCCCTTGGGGACGCGGTTGGAGAACACAGGGAAGGGTCTGCTATGCCATTTACTGGAGGAAGCAGGGTTGATGGATATGTGGAGAGTGCGGAAACCGGGGGTACAGCCATATTCCTGCTTTTCAAGTTCCTATTCCACACTCTCCCAGATAGATATGGTCCTGGGAAATGAGGAAGCTCTTCAGAATGTTAAAAAGACATTATATTTGCCTAGAAGTGTCTCAGAGCCTAGGGGGTATGGAGGATAAGTCCATTCTGGCTTGAACTGATGAAGAATGCAGATGAGGTTTTACCAAAGCAGAAAGAATTTGTAGAATTCAATATAAACACTGCGCCAATTGGGGTATTTTGGGATACCCTAAAGGCGTTCCTTAGAGGTATTCTGATTCAGCAGGTGGCAAAAATTAAGAAAGAATCTAGGGAATGGGAGGAAAGTATTAGGAAGGAAACGATAAAAGCAGAGAATAATTATGTAAAAGACCCAATCCCGAAAAAACAAAAAATATGGCTCAATAAACAGCAAGGATATAGAACTGCAGTTACAAGAAAGGTAGAGAATAAGCGGCTGCCTCAGAAGCTGTGTTTTTTTGGAGAAGGGGAATGTGTGGGACGAATGCTGGCTCACTTAGTGAAAGCCAATTCTCCTTCCTCTGGTATAATGACAATTAGGACTGTAAAAGGAGAGATTTCTTCTCTTGCAACAGAGATTGTAGACACATTTAGGGATTATTACAAGGAACTATATAAATCTCAGAGATCGGGGAAGGGAGGAGAAATGAATACATTTTTAGAAAATTTGGATCATACAAGTATAGGCGCAACAACCAAAATTCAATAATTCCCAATACAGATCTGCTAATGATGGATAAGTTTGATGAGAGTCAGGTGATAATAAAGTCCATATAACATGAGAAAGGAGATGTTGATATGAAAGAGGGGAAAACAATGTCCAGAAAAGGAAACACACAGGGCTGCCGTCAGTATAAGGAAGAAACCATAATCCTGGAAGCTGCAAAAGACAAGTGGAGAGGCGCCTCTGGGTGCAGTCGTTTTTTTAAAAAGCAATTTATTAAAACATCATTAAATCAACTCACATGTAGTGGATGAATATCTAGCAAGGTATCAGTAGATCTGGGATGACATTCCCAAGTCCTGGAGCATGTCCGAAGAGCGGCCTCAGAACGAGGCTTGGAACACAGTGAACGGCTGGCCGCAGGGGATGACGTCATCTGAGGTGGACGCGTTTCCTGAGCGTGCGCACTTGGATACTCTGCAAGTCGCGCTCCTTCATCAGCAGACGTCCGAGGCCACTCTTCCAGAGCTGGCATCACATAGTTACATAGTTACATATAGTAGGTGAGGTTGAAAAAAGACACAAGTCCATCAAGTCCAACCTATCACCATCACCCGGAGGATTTTTGACCACCTTACACAGCACGGACATGCTCCAGGACTTGGGATCGTCATCCCAGACCTACTGATACCTTGCTAGATATTCATCCACTATATGTGTTGATTATATGATGTTTTAATAAATTGCTTTTTAGAAAAACGACAACACCCAGAGTTACCGATTATTTCCCAAGAAGATAGAGAAGATCTGGATGGTCCAATAACCCTGAGGGAGCTACAACAGGCAGTGGCCGGAATGGCCAATCAAAAATCCCCCGGGCCAGACGGACTCCCGATGGAGGTGTATAGATACTATAGGGAAGTACTACTTCCCTAGTTGCTTAGGACACTGAGGGGAGCGCAGTTAGAGGGGAAACTGCCCGCATCGATGCTAGAGGCAATTATTATTATTATAAAGAAGGGAAGGACCTGTTAGATGTGACATCATAAAGACCGATATCTCTGCTGTGCCCAGAGGTTAAAATACTAGCTAGGGTATTATCTGACAGGCTGAATAAAATCGCTCCAAAACTTGTTCATCCAGACCAAACAGGATTTATCTCAAATAGGTCTACTAGCATGAATATTAGAAGGGCATTCCTGAATATCCAGGCCCCATCAGAGAGCACGGGATCAAGAGCTGTTTTGCCCTTAAACGTGACTAAGGCTTTTGATAGCCTCGAGTGGGGGTATGTCTGGTGTGTCCTGGAGGAATTTTGGTTTGGACCTTCTTTTATCGGATGGATTTGACAATAGACCCTAATCTAACCCCACTATTGACTAAATTTAAACAAAAATGTAAAATTTGGAGCCGGCTTCCTCTGTCGGTAGCGGGTCGATGCAGTCTGATCAAAATTATATGGATGCCCCAATTGTTATATTTGTTACATAACTCTCCAGTGTGGATCTGTAAAAAAAAATGGTTTAAAGAGATTGAAACCCTCTTCAGAGAGTTGATCTGGAAAAAGGGTCAGGCAAGGATCAGACTGCAAACACTGCAGCTTCCGATGGAGGAGGGGGGCCTAGCAGTGCCTCATCCTAGAAGTTACTATCTAGCAGCACAACTAAAACATTTAATGGGATGTGATACAATGGGTGGGGGTAGTGCAAGCGGGAGAATAATGTTGGCAGTAGACCTAAAACATTATAGTAGCTTCCAGAAGCTCTGGAAGCGGAATCTTTTATTTATAAGAATCCCACAATAAAAATGGTTATAAAGGTCTAGTAAACAGTTAAAATATTGATGGGATACACAGGGATAGTGGAGTATACCCGTTAATAAAAAGGGTTGAAGAATGGGAAAAACATGGTATAACCAGGCTTATTCAACTATATGATGGGAACACCCTGAAAACATTCATGGACCTGAGAAAAGAATATGATGTACCACGTAACTTTTTTTTAGATATTTACACATTAGATATGCATTAGTAGCTCAGTTTAAGACACATATACCAGAATGGATCAAAACTCCCCTTATCCAAAGGATATTTTCATCGGAGCCATGACTTAAGGAAATTAACTGCCCCCCCAATAAAGAAGGAGTTAGAGAAAGTTTGAGGAACAATTTAGAAAAAGGGATAACCCAGAGATTATACCCCAAATAAGACATCTAAAAAGTGTTGGGAAAGTAGTATTATAGGACTTGTCGCTCATGATTAAAATAGTTGGTGTAGGTGGGCAAATGTGGGAAAAGAGAAAGAATAGATGGTGTGCCAGATAAGTGTTGGGAGATGGGGGGGGGGGGTAAGGGTGGATGGTATATATTGTACTGGGGAAATTAAGGAAAGTTCAAACATTTGAAAATGGTTTGATTTTTTTTTTCTTTTATGAAGTTTTGTATTGAAGGAAAAATGTAATAAAGAATAATATTAAAAAAAAAAAAAAAGATGAGGCTGGAATCGGAAGGCAACCACAAACATAGCGCCGGCTTAGGCAGGAACAGATAAAAAAGAAACCAAGCTGCAGAAAGAGTAAGAAGGATCCTAGGATGCTAATTCTTATCCTGGTGAGTTTATACATAGTGGCCATATTATTACTGAGAATATTTCTTCTGAGTTTACTTCCTCTTTAAGAGTTCTTGATAAAGGAATTAAATTCTCCCCAGTTCGGAATTTTGACAAATTCCAGACTTATGTTAATCTACAGAAATTTGTAAGCACACCTAATATTAAAAAATATTTTTTGTCCAAACCCACTGAAAGGTTCTTTTTTTGCTCCAGTTGGGACTCGTTCCAATCTGGAGAACAAATCAGTGTTTAATCTGCCGAATGTGGACACTAAACACACCGAAGTATTCAAAAACATGGTGTTACGTGATCTGCATTCAATGAAAGTTAGAAAGATTAGAGACCGCGCCTTCATAAAAAAAGGCATCACTTCTTTAGAGTCTAAAAAAGAGGTGGTGATTCGCCCAGCTGATAAGGGGGGAGGTTTAGTAGTGATGAGCAAAGAATTTTACAAGGGGGAAATCGCTTATTAGGGGACGCTTACACATGTAGATTACTGAAAAGTGATCCTATTTTTGAGTTTAAAGAGGATTTGGGCTTTTTAGTCCAGAAGGGCCTGAAACAAAAAGTTCTTACTAAAAAGGAAGCCAATTACTTGGATCCTAGTGCCTGTAGGACTCCAATCATATCTTTTTTGCAGAAGGTCCATAAGGATGCTACACATCCGCCGGGGAGACCTATAGTAAATGGCATAGAATCAGTATCGGCACGTTTAGGCCAATATATTGATTATTTCCTTAAGCCTATTGTCTCAGAATATTAGAATATTATTCAGATATTAGAAGAAGTTCACTGCAGGAGTAATAGTATACTGATTACTGCAGATGTCAGTTCCCTATATACTATCATTAGTCATTCTGATGCTGTCCTTTCTGTTAAATTGGCTTTGTTAAAATCTGATCTTTATAGCAGACACAGAAAATTGGTATTACAATGTTTAGAATTCTGCCTAAACAAGAATTACTTCTGGTACGGCAGAAATTTTTACCTTCAAATCATGGGTGTTCCTATGAGGGCTACTTTGCCCCCAGTGTGGCAAATTTGTTTATGGCCTTATGGAAGGAGGAAAGTATCTTTCAGGAACGCCCCAACCAATTAAAGTGCTACAAACATTACATTGATGATCTCATCATGATCTGGGAGGGTGACATGGCTAGCCTTGAAGCATTTATGCTGAAGTTGAATAATAATACCAAAAATATTTCTCTCTCATGGAACATGGATATCCAGAAAATAGTGTTCCTTGATTTAGAGATTTATAAGGATGAAGCCTATTCAAGACACAGAATTACTTTAACCCTACTGACCGAAACGGTTATATCCCTCTCGACAGCTGCCACCATAAAAGTTGGTTGTGTAACATCCCTAGGGTGCAATATATATAGAATTTTCTCTTTCCTTTCGGGTTTTTATGCCTGTGGAAGGTGCCAGGCATGCAAACAGTACAAATTTAACGTAAAAAAAATACAAAGAGTTTGCCTCTTTTTCTACTAATAGGACTTTTCAAATCAACAATCTTATTACGTGTAGCACTCGGGGAGTAGTCTATATGTTGGAGTGCAGTTGTGGATTCCAATATATAGGCCGAACTTCCTGACCCCTGAATGTTTGCGTCGGAGGGCACGTTAATAATATCAAA
This sequence comes from Lithobates clamitans, assembly GCA_037952925.1. Taxonomy (NCBI): domain Eukaryota; kingdom Metazoa; phylum Chordata; class Amphibia; order Anura; family Ranidae; genus Lithobates; species Lithobates clamitans. Next base: position 4,743,887 of record JBBGZY010000787.1, on the reverse strand, counting down.
AAGGGCCTCAGGACCAACAGCGTCTCTAAACATTTTAGACAATGCCAGGACAGGGACCCTAGATGCCTGAAATTGGAGGGGTGTTAACTATATCCGCCACATCAGCCAAAGAGAATTATTCTGGATTGTGGTGGCTAAAGTTTTAACGCCCGATGGGTTAAATGTTGATTTTGATTTAAATTGTTTTATATCTGATAAATTTTTTTTTTTTAAATAATGAAGATTTTTACAATGTTTATGAAGTTTAAATAATCTTTATGATTTTTTGTGATCATGTTAAAGGATGGCATTGGGTGAGGCTTTATATATATAGTATGTGCATTTAATCAGGTGAGATATGCCAATCACCCACTAGGGGATAGCGGTCTGACTGTGAATGAATTTATAAATACTGTTTTTCTTTATAGGTTTTTTATTTAATCAATTGTTTTTTTAAATATAAATTTGTACATATGACCTTTATGAGAGCCCGTTTCGATGCCTGGCGCACTGACCGGCCGATAGTATACGTTTAATCACAAGCCTCGTTCATCGCGGAGTACTTTAAATAAGCTGCTGGGTGACGCTGAGGAAGATCTGAGGAACGTAACGTGTACGGGGAGGAGCCACGCACGGATGACGTCACCCGCTGCCATCCTTGGAAACTTTCAGCATACTGTTGTGCTATTTGCCTGTATTCGATTCAATTCATGTGAGTAGTCCGTATTGGCCCTAAATACATTTTTATTGGTTGCACAGTGAGCACTTAGATCTCCCCTTTTTTTATCTGCATACGGTTTGATGCCCCCACTGATGTTATCAATCTGGAGGAGAAGTTTAAACTGACCTGTTTTGCTGCCTACCTTTTGTGTGGGACCTGCTTGCATGACTACCTGTTAGCTCAGAGGTCCATGCTCTAAAGTGAGCATACAACTTAAATTTGAGGGTGTAGGTTCTGTCACCATTCATTTGATATTGCTGATCTTCACCGGTGGAGTCATCTTTTCATCTTTCTGGGACTTGTTGTTCACCAGCATATTGGACTGTGTTTTTTTTTTAGATGGTTAGAATTGCCTGTGTTGAAACCCTCCCACTCTGAGCTACAGTGTATGGTCAGAACAGCATGTGAGACACACAGAGATAGTACAGGCATTTGTAATTTACTATATATTGTGTTTGCATCAAATAGTACTGATGTTTCGTATATGTTAAGACTGTATTTAGTTGTACTTTAACTGCAGTAGAGAAAATAAGGTCTCTAGTCTGGCTGTGCTGTGTGACAGAGCTGTGGAAATCACAGGAATGCATGATCTGAAAACCCTTTGCAGGTAAAATGGCTCCATATTATATATTTAACTGTTTACCTTGGGTTTCTTTTTTAATCAATTTGCTTCTGAGAGATATAACAGCTCATTAGTAGTGATCTCATTAGCTACTCGTTGATTTCAGTGTGCTGCACACAAGGTGAAAGCCAATAAGCAGCTAAATATCTCAATAGCAAACAGATGTCATCACCAGTGCTGTCCTAGCCATAGGCTGTATAAAGGTTTGCAGATATTTGCCTGCAGGTTTTGAGATATCTGTCCATGCTTGCTGGAATTGCTATACTATTGAAATAACTACAATCTTCACTGCTTGCAAATGACAATATGTAATGCATACTCACTGAAAAGTTCATTTTTTTCCTCCAAACGTTATTGAAAAGTCCCACACAAATACTGTATTCTAGTATGCCAAAAAATGTTTGCAGACGACAAGAGCTCTCTCCAGGAAATGCATATTGTTCAGATAAACCTTATATATAGTCTAATTGATGCAAGTGATGCGCCGCTGCTTGCATTTATCAGACCCAGAAACAAATATGTGATAGTGCATACTTATGAATAGGTAAGAAGCAAAAAGTACTATTGAAGCAATCATTTGTATGGCTTACTGAAAAAAGATCAGAATGGAGATGTGATGGGTCTACATTAGTAATTTTTAAAATTTTCAGTCATGGCACCCTTTAAAATTATGCACAATCTTGAGGCACAACATTTTAAAATGTAAAAACTAAACTAATATGTTGTAGTTTTACATAACACAGCAGCATCTACAGTACCTTGAAAAGGTATTCACACCCTTTAGGATTTTCCACGTTTTGTCATGTTACAGCCAAAGATGTAAATGTGTTTTATTGGGATTTTTTGTGAACGACCATCACAAAGTGGCACATAATTGTGAAGTGGAAGGAAAATGATGGTTTTCAACAATTTTTACAAATAAATATGTGAAAAGTGTGGTGTGGATTTGTATTCAGCCACCCTGAGTCAATACTTTGTAGAACCACCTTTCGCTGCAATTACAGCTGCAAGTCTTTTTGGGGATGTCTCTACCAGCTTTGCACATCTAGAGAGTGACATTTTTGCCCATTCTTCTTTGCAAAATAGCTCAGGCTCTGTCAGATTGGATGCAGAGCGTCTGTGAACAGCAATTTTTAAGTCTTGCCACAGGTTCTCAATTGGATTTAGGTCTGGATTTTGGTGATGCTGCCACCACCACGTTTCACGGTGGGGATGGTGTGTTCAGGGTAATGTACATTGTTAGTTTTCCACTACACATAGCGTTTTGTTTTTAGGCCAAAAAGTTCAATTTTGGTCTCATCTGACCAGAGCACCTTCTTCCACATGTTTGCTGTGTCCCCCACATGGCTTCTCGCAAATTGCAAATGGGACTTCTTATGGCTTTCTTTCAACAATGGATTTTTTTTCTTGTCGCTCTCCCATAAAGGCCAGATTTGTGGAGTGCATGACTAATAGTTGTCCTGTGGACAGATTCTCCCACCTGAGTTGTTGATCTCTGCAGCTCCTCCAGAGTTACTATAGGCCTCTTGGCTGCTTCTCTGATGTTCTGACACTCTGATGCTCTCCTTGCCTGGCCTGTCAGTTTAGGTGAACAGCCATGTCTTGGTAGGTTTGCAGTTGTGCCATACTCTTTCCATTGAACAGTGCTTCATGAGATGTTCAAAACTTGGGATATTTTTTTTAACCTAACCCTGCTTAAAACTTCTCTATTACTTTAACCATGACCTGTATGTTGTGTTCCTTGGCCTTCATGATGCTGTTTGGTCACTAAGGTTCTCTAACAAACCTCTGAGGGCTTCACAGAACAGCTGTATTTATACTGAAATTAAATTACACACAAGTTGACTGTATATACTAATTAGGTGACTTCCGAAGGCAATAGGTTCCACTAGAGCTTAGTTCGGGGTATCAGAGTAAAAGGGACTGAATACAAATGCACACCACACTTTCAGATATTTATTTGTAAAACATTTTGAAAACCATTTAACATTTTGCTTACACTTCACAATTATGTGCCACTGTGTGTTGGTCTATTACATAAAATTCCAATAAAATACAATTACGTTTTTGGTTGTAACATGACAAAATGTGGAAAATTTCAAGGGGTGTGAATACTTTTTCAAGACACTGTATGTTGGACACCGAGCGTTAGAGGTGATTTATTCTTCCAAAGGAAATACACCTTAGCACACTGGTACTGACCAGTATTTGAATGGTTCTCTTCTCCCTCAGTTTCTCTCCCTCACTCTGCTAATGTGACCCCAGTGTTGATGGAGAAGGGTGGTGTCAGGTACTCACCAAGGCTGAGTTGCTGAGAGAGGCTCCCCTTGCAGCTGGGCGCACGACACACTCTGGGAGTGGCACAGCGGGTATTGGGCACGAAGCAGCACAGGTCGCCAGCAGGTAGCAGAGTAGCTGGGCGGTTCTTCAGGTAGGGAAGAGATCCATGCAGGGTGGCTGAGCCGACTAAGCAGGAATCTGAAGATGAAGGCTGAAGCCGGATGCAGAGGGTCAAACACAAGGCAGAAGTCCAGGAACGGGCCAGGGGTCAAACACGGGTAGTCAATCAGGTAGGTAATCCAACACTGGGGTAAAGCAGAGGCAAAGTCCAAGAGCAGGCCGGGGGTCAAACACAGGTAGTCAAGCAGGCAGATGATCCACACTAGGATGAGGCAGAGGCAAGTCCAGGAGCAGGCCGAGGGTCAAACAGAGGTAGTCAAGCAGGTAGATGATCCACACTAGGATGAGGCAGAGGCAAGTCCAGGAGCAGGCCGAGGGTCAAACACGGGTAGATCAGGCAGGTAGAGAAGTCCAGAAGGCAGCCGAGGGTCAAGCACAAGAGAGGTTCAAGCAAGGTCAAGGTCGATCCGGGTCACAACGTGCAGGCACAGGTACACAGGTTCAGGAACAGATAACAGGAGCTGAAAAGACAAACCAGAAACAAACACAGGACATAGCTGTCTTTATATAGGCCCGCCAGGGGAACGTCCCAATGTGCGTGCACGCGTTCGTACTGATGCGCTGCGTCGTGCACCCACGTGAGCTGATCTGTTCGAAACACGCGCTCGTACCCGCTGATTGTGAAACGGTATGCGCCGATGTGCAATCCTACCACGCAGGCGCATAGGGAAATGCCTTTACTGACAGGCTCTGATTCTGACATTCCCCTGACAGGCGGGAAAGGACAAACAAGGTACTAGACATGTGCATTCGTTTTCGTCCGAATGCATTTTTGTCCGAATTTCAGGTATTTTCGTTATCGTTTTAACAAACGATAACGAAAGTGCAGAATCCGAAAAACGAAAGATCCGACATAAACAAATGCTTTATTTTCGTTTTCGTTGCTACAACAGTTCCATATAGATAGGAGATTCAACATGATGATGACAATAACAATCTGTGTCCATCAAACCTGTGGTCGAATGTGCCTAACCTTAGCTCTATTAGTCCAAGATTATTCTACATAGAGAGAAAAGATTCGACATAGAGAGAAAAGATTCGACGTAGGGGAGAAAAGATTCGACGTAGGGGAGAAAAGATTCGACGTAGGGGAGAAAAGATTAATAAAAATAATGATGATGATGAATGTTATTGGCTGATTGTAACCAAAGAGGAGGAGCAGTAAAATAGTTAGAACTAAGTACACACGTACTTTGGCTTATGGTGTCTGTTGAAAGTTCTAAGAAGATTCGATGGAGCAGGTAAACTATACGACGTTGTACAGTTTAGCTACTCCGTCGAATCTTCTTTGAACATTAGACAGACACCATAAGCCTTCAATGACAGATTCAACCTTAATTTGGGTTTTCGGACGAATGCAATTTTTAACGAAAAACTAAATGAATAAAAACGAATTTCGGGAGTAACTAAATAAATTTATTTTTCAGACGAAAACGAAATTCCAAAACAAAATATTTCAGTGTGCACATGTCTACAAGGTACCTCAGCAGGTGTCCGACATTCTCTTTCTCAACCAATGACATCATTGGTTGTTAAGACTCTCTTGTAGCTGGAAGGATTTAATGGTGCACAATGAAAAATTGTGGCTTTGTGCAACTAAAAGGCTTGATGCACCCACTGGCTTGTATACATTATTTTGGGAATTTCGTAGGCATTTTGCACCCTTGAAGAAACCTAAAGGCAGATTAAAAAAGGCTGTTTCTATTCTTTTGACTTGTTCATTAACTGAAAAGTATTAAGCTGAACTCTAGGCAAATATAAAACATATAATTTTTTCAGCTATGTATTAATACAAATAATGTACTCTTATACACTGTACACACGATTGGACATTGAACGGACATTCTGACAACAAAATCCATCGGATTTTTTCCGACAGATGTTGGCTCAAACTTGTCCTGCATACACACGGTCGCACAAAGTTGTCGGAAGATCCGATCGTTCTGAACGCAGTGACGTAAAACACGTACGTCGGGTCTATAAACAGGGCATTAGCCAATAGCTTTCGTCTCTTAATTTATTCTGAGCATGTGTGGTACTTTGTCTACACACGATCGAAATTTAAAGGATCGGATTTTGTTGTCGAAAAATTTTATAGCCTGCTCTCAAACTTTGTGTATCGGAAATTCCGATGGAAAAATGCCGATGGAGCCCACACAGGATTGGAATTTCCGACAACACAATCCGATCGCACTTTCTCCGTCGGAAAATCCGACCGTGTGTACAGGGCATTAGATTTAGCTAATACAAGTAAATGGCTTGAATACATCTTTATATTAGTTTCTTGTAATACCCTGTACTGTGCTGTCATTCTACCATATTGGAAATGCTCACAGGATGTGGGAGTTTGCATATGATCTACTCAGTGTGCTACTGCTCCTTCTCTGTCCAATCAGAAGGGTGGGGCAGGTCCTTGACCAAGCTTTCCTGCTCAACTGCACTGAAGGTCATGAACCTGGCTATACAATCTGACAGTTGTGGTAGGATTACTAGACCAGCTAGTAAGATCTAAATTTGTTTAGTAGGTAAGACATCTCACATGTACTGTATATGTAGGTGAAGTGTTTTTTCTAGTTGTTTGCTTGTGGCTCAGTCTTATAAAATCTTTACATTTTCCTTTATCTTTGAATAAGCTATGTACTGAATATAAAGGGACATATACTATTTTGATCTTATCCAATTAAAGATCATAAAAAAGCAACTGAGATAACTGTAACTTTAATGAAGAGCTCAATGCAGATATAATGACATAAATGGATGCAGGGCTATATTCATTTATACATCCTTAATGTATTTTTTATTTAGTTTTTTAATGCAATCAGTATAAGTATCAATTTGGCTTAACATCAACCTCTTGCAAACCCTTTTACCACAGAACCCAAACTGGGGGAGAAAAAAACAACACAAGGAGCCAATGTATGGCCCACACTTTTTTGATCACTGACCACCAGGATAATAGGCCATTTACATTGACTGACTATAATAGGGGCATGTACATTGAACACAAGTGTAGTGGGAGCACTACACTGACCAGCAATGAAAATGGGGTATTTAAACTGATCACCAATATAATAGGGGTAATTGCAATGACTATCTCCAATGTACATAGGGCTTTTATTAGAGGGGCGGTCCACTGACCATCAGTGTAAAATGGATAAAAACAGGAGGGGAGCATGAGCCGCCACAGAGAACCAATGATAGGAGGGATAAATATGTGTGCAATACCAGCTATCAGAAATTTGTTTTGGGCTCTTATGATTTGTGGTAGTTGCCTTATGTATTAGTGCTATGCCTATATTCTGTGTACAAAAAAAGCATACATAATTAAAATATTTTTTTTAAACTTGTTCCTAGTCCTAGTCAAAAGGGGGAAAACAAGCCCCATATGTAATAGCATGAGCAGGTAATAGGTGCTCTTTATGGAGATAGTCCCCCCTTGCCCTCCAATGCAGCTATTCAAACACAGACCGTGTTTGAATAGCTGCATTCTAAGCTTCTTTTGTCAAGGAATGACAGCTGCGACCGTGGAAGTGGGGGTCAGTGGTCGCAGGAGGGATCAGGGAACAGAGGTTCCCCAAGTTCTTCCTGCTTTCACCAGGGAAGCTTGAAATGGAAGATTACAGGAACTGCCAGTGGAGGGTTAGAGCTTTGGGGTGGACGCTCCCTTGAGAACCATGTAAAAGTGATGAGCTGGCTCTAGAGCTACCCAATCACTTCTATCATAACCTTCTCCGGCTCTTAAAGCCAAGTACCAATCTCACAGCTTGATTTAACCACTTGTTAGACATGTGGTTAAAAAGTGGTTAATGTTTATCTAAACCAAAAACACATGTGTAATATATTGCAGCTTATCAGTCCTTTGATTTAGTAGCTGCATTAGATTTCTGTTTTCAGGCTTTTAATATTTTATTTTCAACTGGTAATCCTGCAAATAACACATATCCTGTCACTTTGGGTCTACACTAAGTTTTCCATCGTATCTATAGAGGCAGCCATGGTTGTCATATGGGTAGGGAGTTACCATTTCTGGCAAGATCAAAAGGTATGTGTAAAATAAAAAAAAAATTTAAAAGGAGTCGTACTCCTTCCTAAATTCTTCATATTGTTTTTCCATTAAAAAGCCAAAGTAGATGTATACATTCTGTCTCCACCCAACTCACAAGATCAACAGGTATGTTTTTTACTTGCTGATGTTATCTGCCTGAAAAAAACAAAAAACGAATGCAGAACCCACATCTAGGGACTGGTAGACTGTAATATGATATTGTTTGTTTTTGGATTTGAATACACTTTGAAATAAAAATTAATCAAACGATTTTTCAGTGACTTCAATGAGAACATAAAATCCCTAAATAGTGTTTATCAGACTCTGCTGGCTTATGTTTCATTGATGATATTCTTTCCAATGTTATCTCCAGATCAGCTAAATACACAGAACAATTATTTACATTTCTATGATTTTATTTCATTCAATAAATAATTCAACCACATTACATCATTCTTCATAGCGCAGATTTGATAAATAATATAGGATTTTTCAATTATTCAGCTGTATAAAGCACTTACAATTTGTTATAATTCTCTATCACCTGTCGTGAAAAGGATTCTCTCTTTAAATATTTAATCACTGATGTGTGATACAACATACGTGTTTTGTAAAACAAGAGACCATGTCCTCTCTGTGACCCTACGTTTTACCACAGCGTGCTAAATCAAATGGATTAGCAGCCTGTAATCCAGATCCCTGATTATTTACAACTGCTTCCTTGCGTAGTCTATTTCTGAATATTAAGTCTTGTTTTGTAATGTGAGGAAAATACCCATGTGGCCAATGCACAAAACTACAAAAGCATGATGAGAATAAAAACACGTCAGGGCATAATATAATTAAAGACATCTACTGTATAAATTGTCTGTCAATACTTCACGTGCAAAAAGAAAATGTAAGGTGGACCTTGCAGTCCATAGTAACTAACTAACCTCATTATTGTAGACCCCACTCCTTTCCATACTAATTTGGTAGGCCTAGAAAAACAACAAAGAAGAAAAACACCTACTTTTGACCCAGACTTCTGGATCCTTTGATATCACTCAGCGTTCTCCCAGGATCCTAGGAAAGCTAAGGATCCCAAATCTCATGAGACGTTGCTCTTGTCATGTGCAGGTGCACCTGTTTGTGAGATATGGCATCCTTGTCTTTTCCAGGATCCAACAAAAATGGTGACGAATGTCATCTCTCATCTAGGCAAAATGTCCAGAAGCTGGGATCCAAGATAAGCATTTTTTCCTGTTTTGTTCTTTTTTTTAGACTTATTATTTTATGGATGAGGGGAGGGGGCTGCAATTTAGCTAAGGTGGCTTCTGCAGCTTATGCATGTATTCGCGAATGCGTACAAACTAAACCCCCGTTTTTAACGTGAACTGTTAGACAGGAGAATTTGGTTTGTTGCAGGCTGGCTGGCAAGTTGAGCTGGAAATTTTTCTTTGTTTTTGTTTGACATGCATCGCCCTTTCATGTGCTCCTGGCTGCTTAGGCCAGTTATAGGTTGGGGCAGTTGCCATTTGTTTGTACCATTGGTTATTTGTTGAGGGGGTAGACTGGACATCTTCACTGGCATTGTGCTATTTGCTGGGTGTTCAGTGCGCCCCTGTGCCTTTAAGGAGAAGTGGGCTCCCTTCAGGCATACCTGCCCTCAATCTATCAATTATTATATATGTGCTCCTACTATGGAGGCTCTCAAAATGTATTGAACTGCAGATAATACTGGTTGCCTTGTCGTAGCCCCTGCAGCTTACGCATGTATTTACAAATGTGTTGCAATTAAAAGCCCCGTTTTTTAAGTGAACTGTTAAACAGGACAATTCGGTTTGTTGCAGGCTGGCTGGTAAGTTGAGCTGGGTTTTTTTTTCGCTTGTTTTTGTTTGACACGCGTCTCCCTTCTATAAGCTCCTTGCTGTTAAGACCAGTTAAGGTTGGGGCAGTTGCTATTTGTACAGTTGATGTGGACTGCAATGCCACTTTTAATGATGATGTCACGAATTCACACCCCAACGGCGACTAACTAACCGCGACGTGCGTTTCGTGGCCGGGGTATATGAGGAACTAAGGGAATAAGGGGGAACTTATACTGCGCATGTAAGACCGGCTGTAGTATTTTCACAGCCTGCACTACCTTTGGCCACCACTAGAGGGAGACTCCACTCCAATCCAGCTAGCTGACCACACACAGGCAGATACGAATCTTACATACAATCTGGTGCATTCTAAGGGTTGGGGAGCAATCTAGCAATTACTACACACTTGTAGGATTCCTCCAGCTATCCTGCAAGCTTGAACCCCGGTATTAATCACTCCTCCCACTGTCCCCACACCCACACACCAGACACAATAAATGATAGCCTGCCACCACCCAACAGTTTGTCCGCAGACTGGTCTGCTGAGCCACCACACACACAGATCTCTGTCTGGAAGATCTGTTAGCTTACAATCTGCATGCAATCTGCCAACACACAGTGCAATTGCATACCGATTGGTACGTAACTTAAACCGAGTACTTAGGCACTAAAATACAACAACCTCTCCAGAGATATGAGTCCTAGCTTAGTACACAGAAGTCACTTATTAATTTTATCATTTAATATCCCGAAAGTGGGCAGTGCATATAAGATATACAAAGAAAAAGGATTTACCAAAAAAGATACAAAAAATGCAGAAAGACACACAACTGGCAATTTGCTATGAAAATAAAAAGGGATAAAAACAGAAATAAACTTTACCAAGTAAATCTATCCGTTAGTAGAAGCATACTGGAACATATGGGAACTCCCCAGTTTCGAACTGGCTTCGTGGAAGAACAATGTCCATATCTCAGGCTACCCAATTTATTGAAATATGGATGCGGGCTGGACTTTAGCCCTTGGCCAATCAACCCTGGGGGGGGTGTTCCTGTCTCAGCCCACAAATGTTTTGTGTTCTGAAATGACCAGAGTGAAATTGGCCCAGAACGGCGCTGATTGCTGGGTCATGGATAGGATTCCCGATACCAGCGCATCAGTCCGATCGCAACAGTACCAATCACTGCCTGCCTGCCGCAATCAGGCGCCATATAACGGTTTTGTGTGGTTCTCTAGGATTCCACACCTGCTAAACATACAGAGTTACATGTACACGTAACCCATCAGGTGTACGATCAAAGGGAATTATTTTCATCTCTCTGCCGTTAATATTTTAGCTTTTATGAGAGATAAAATAGGTTCCTTAGATCTCTTGATATTAATCAAAGCTTACAGACTGTCCGGAGCCTTGTGAATGCCCCCTGCAGATCCGTGTGGCCAAGATGACTAGCAGATTTCTTTGAGCCTCAGGAAGGTGGCAATCTATGTTTACTCTAATGGGAACTTTTATTGGCATCTAGGTGTCACTACGATCCTAGAAAAAACTGGCTCTGTCCTTTTTTAAATGCTAATGAAAGAACATATGTGCATGACTGACATAGAATACTATATTTTTAATAATCCAGAATTAAACTACATCTACAATTACACTACTTCTAAAGATCACACCACATCTAGTTAAGGCAAAACTATCCTACGCTTATATTTTCGTCACATCTCCCCCTTCCAGATGACGCACAGCTGAGCCTAAACGGGTCAGCTAACGCGTCTGCATGGAAGATTCCCTAAGATGGGGGTGAAGGTTCCCCCAACTGAAGCTTGGCACTACTGACATTTCAGCCTGTCCCTTTGCAGATAGGAGAGGGCGACTGCACCCCTCTCTGACTGATCCTAAGGGGTCTGGATCAGGATTGGCCAGCAGATTGCTCTGCGGATCCACTTCATCCACTGGCCACTGACTACCTTCTGAAAGGGTACAGGCCAATTTGTCATTGTGTGTTGTCAGCATTCTCAGCCATTGGCCCTGGCCATCTGGTGGTACTCTATGAGCTACCACACCCAGATGTTTGAGCCTGGCATAAGGCCATCCCTGGGTGATCTGGGCCTGGTTCCATGACCTGGGTACCAGGGCCTCCACTCTTTGGCCTGTCTCCCACACTTTTTCTCGTTCTGCCTCAACAGAAGGCCTGCCAGCACAACCCTTGAATTCCTCTACGCTGACACCAAACATATCAGCCTGTAGGAACACAGTGCCATCAGCTGCAGCCTCTGAGAGAGCAGATTCAGATGGGGTCAGTTTTCCCCCAGAATTCTGTGGTTCTTCCCCTGTTATGCATAGCAACGAATCCTCAATCATGATACTCATAGCTGTGGGTACAGAGGATAAAGCCACAAAAGACTTTATTCTGCCAGGGGTCATGCTCTGACCCGTGTCATACTCTCTTACTCTGTCCTCCTCAGCAGAAGGCCTGCCAGCACAACACCTCAGCTCCTCTGGGCTAACATCAGACTTATCAGCCATAAAGTACCCGGTGTTGTCAGCTGCAGCTGCTGAGATGGTAGGCCCTGATGGGGCCAAATTTGCCCTGTCACCCTGTAATATTCCCTCAGTGACACACAGCAATGAATCTGCAATAGCAGTACTCTCAACTGTGGTGACAGAGGAGAAGATCACAGAAGACTGAATTCCACCGGGGGTTGTCCTTTGACCCACATCCCATACTCCTACTCCATCCTCAGCAGAGCATCTGTTGGCACAACACCTGAGTTCTTCTGGGCTGGCAACAAATGTATCATCCCCTAAGAACTCAGTGCTGTCAGCTGCAACTGCCAAGGGAGTAGAGTCAGATTGGATCAGATTTGCCCCCTCACCCTGTGGTCTTTCCTCTGTGATGCACAGCCCAGAATCCACAATGGAAGTACTGGTAGCTGTGATGGCAGAGGAGCAGACTACAGAAGACGTTGCCTCACATAAGATTACAAGCACACCTTGCTTGTCCTTACCAGGATCTACTGAAACACAGTTTTCCTTTTCAGCAGATACTTCAAAACATACCTTTTCTTTACAAGTGGTTACAGAGTCACAGTCCTGTTCCCCATACACCCTCATTCCGCCATCCCCAACTGGCAGTCCATCAGCCAGACCTCTGTACTCCTCCAGGCTGATGTCAATATTAACAGCCTCAGGGGACTCAGAGCGATCTGCCACAGACGCCAGGGAGACAACAGGGTGAGGGGACCTCAGGCCTGCTTGACCAAGTTCACAAGGGTCCGACCCTGTTGGATTGGGCCCTTTTACAGACAGTCCCTCTGTGGGCAATGACCAGTTCGGGGCAGCCCGGTGGGCCCCGGGAGTCACCACTGCAGCAGAGGGAATGTCTGCACAGCACAGATCATGACTTTTTACATCACACAAAACATTATCAATTTCAGAGTTCATTCTGACTTTAGTTTCCTCTCTGGGCCTTGGCTCCAGAAACCCATTAGGGCCTGGACCTGGCACACAGTCACTAGTCCCCTGACCCTCCCCAGAGTTCCCAACGTGCACTGAGTCATCCAACAGTACTTTACGTGAATCCGGGGCTTCAGGTGGAGATGCAGGTTTCAGGGGGGATGAATTTGGCTCATAGCGGGCTACCAACTGCACCCGGTCAGTACCCGATAGTACATTACTGGCATCTGCTATGCCTACTTCTCTCACTTTGCTTTTTGATCCTCTGAGCAAAGCAACACAAGCTGTTGGTAACACAGGGATGACTCCTCCAACCCCTGTGATAACTGTGGCTTTCTTTGGGACCACATCCTCATGGCTCCTCAATCTTGAAAGAGCTAGGACATCCGTGGATCCCGTATCTCGGAGTCCGACTGAAACATTATTACCTGCGGTAACCAGCTGCAGGGTATCCGCACGGCCTCCTACATTTGTGGGATCTGTTCTGCACACTTCTTTCGCTTGGCTTTCAGATTCCTGGTTCAACGAAACACAAGCCATAAGCATGACAGGGATGGCTCCTCCACCTCCTGTGCTAACCATGGCTTCCCCTGGGATCACATCCTCACAGCTCCTCAATCCTGGAAGAGCTAGGGCATCCCCTGATCCCATAACTTGGAGTCCAACTGTAACACTGTTACCTGCGGTAACCAGCTGCAGGCTATCCGCATGGCCTCCTACATACGTGGGATCTACTCTGCCCACTTCTTTCATTTGGCTTTCAGAGTCCAGGTTCAACGAAATACAAGCCATAGGCACGGCAGGGATGGCTCCTCCACCTCCAGTGACGACCATGGCTTCCCCTGGGATCACATCCTCACAGCTCCTCGATCCTGGAAGAGCTAAGACATCCACTGATCCCATACCTCGGAGTCCGACTGTAATGCTGTCACTTGCGGTAACTGGCTGCAGGTTATCCGCTCGGTCTCCTACATTTTCCCCAACAAGCAACACAGTAGGGGGTGCACTTTTCACAGTTGCTGGTGGGCTAGGCCTCCTCCTCTTTGGACAAAGGCTCGAGTAATGTCCACCTTGGTTACAGACAAAACACTTCAAGGTTTCCAGAGATGTAGGTCTGCCTCTTGTAGTTCTTGATGTAGATGGGGGTGATGTTGCATTTCCATGCTGGATTTGGGTACTGTTCAGTTTGTGCTCTCTCTCTCTTTGCTTCATCTGCTGTAGTGATTTCTTCCACTGAGAGGGTTTGAGAACAGAATCATGCTGTCTCACACAATCATGTGGAATTGCACAGTCTCTGGGTTTAGATGCCATGGTGAACTGTTCATGGTCATCCTCTATCAACGCACATAAAAGCTGGGTCCTCGTCTTGCCAACTGTACTGATGCCTCTTAGCTCACAGAGGTCAATCGCGGTCTCTTCGGATTGCCTCTTGTACCAGCATATCATCTCGTGGGTTACCATCTCCAAGTTTTTTGCCCAAATAAAAGATAGAAAAGAAAAAACAAGAGGGGGTGGGGAGCAAATAGCCAAGTATGTCTTCTACAAAACAAAAATTATGCACTGAGTGAGCTTCTGTAGGTCAGTTGCTTCTAACAAGCTTCCAACCTTTAGTACACAGGTTAAATGAATAAACCATGTACTAATGTACTAAGCAAATCCCGCTCGCTGCCGCCAATCTGTCACGAATTCACACCCCAACGGCGACTAACTAACCGCGACGTGCGTTTCGTGACCGGGGTATATGAGGAACTAAGGGAATAAGGGGGAACTTATACTGCGCATGTAAGACCGGCTGTAGTATTTTCACAGCCTGCACTACCTTTGGCCACCACTAGAGGGAGACTCCACTCCAATCCAGCTAGCTGACCACACACAGGCAGATACGAATCTTACATACAATCTGGTGCATTCTAAGGGTTGGGGAGCAATCTAGCAATTACTACACACTTGTAGGATTCCTCCAGCTATCCTGCAAGCTTGAACCCCGGTATTAATCACTCCTCCCACTGTCCCCACACCCACACACCAGACACAATAAATGATAGCCTGCCACCACCCAACAGTTTGTCCGCAGACTGGTCTGCTGAGCCACCACACACACAGATCTCTGTCTGGAAGATCTGTTAGCTTACAATCTGCATGCAATCTGCCAACACACAGTGCAATTGCATACCGATTGGTACGTAACTTAAATCGAGTACTTAGGCACTAAAATACAACAACCTCTCCAGAGATATGAGTCCTAGCTTAGTACACAGAAGTCACTTATTAATTTTATCATTTAATATCCCGAAAGTGGGCAGTGCATATAAGATATACAAAGAAAAAGGATTTACCAAAAAAGATACAAAAAATGCAGAAAGACACACAACTGGCAATTTGCTATGAAAATAAAAAGGGATAAAAACAGAAATAAACTTTACCAAGTAAATCTATCCGTTAGTAGAAGCATACTGGAACATATGGGAACTCCCCAGTTTCGAACTGGCTTCGTGGAAGAACAATGTCCATATCTCAGGCTACCCAATTTATTGAAATATGGATGCGGGCTGGACTTTAGCCTTTGGCCAATCAACCCTGGGGGGGTGTTCCTGTCTCAGCCCACAAATGTTTTGTGTTCTGAAATGACCAGAGTGAAATTGGCCCAGAACGGCGCTGATTGCTGGGTCATGGATAGGATTCCCGATACCAGCGCATCAGTCCGATCGCAACAGTACCAATCACTGCCTGCCTGCCGCAATCAGGCGCCATATAACGGTTTTGTGTGGTTCTCTAGGATTCCACACCTGCTAAACATACAGAGTTACATGTACACGTAACCCATCAGGTGTACGATCAAAGGGAATTATTTTCATCTCTCTGCCGTTAATATTTTAGCTTTTATGAGAGATAAAATAGGTTCCTTAGATCTCTTGATATTAATCAAAGCTTACAGACTGTCCGGAGCCTTGTGAATGCCCCCTGCAGATCCGTGTGGCCAAGATGACTAGCAGATTTCTTTGAGCCTCAGGAAGGTGGCAATCTATGTTTACTCTAATGGGAACTTTTATTGGCATCTAGGTGTCACTACGATCCTAGAAAAAACTGGCTCTGTCCTTTTCAAATGCTAATGAAAGAACATATGTGCATGACTAACATAGAATACTATATTTTTAATAATCCAGAATTAAACTACATCTACAATTACACTACTTCTAAAGATCACACCACATCTAGTTAAGGCAAAACTATCCTACGCTCATAGGCGTGCCCACGGGGTGTGCCGGGTGTGCCTGGGCACACCCTAATCCCCCAGCAGTGTTTAGCCCCATGCCGCCTGTAATCTGAGATCTGCCTGGGCTGATGTGCAATGTGTACCCCGCACTGCCTGTGAGGCAGTATAACATTGCCGATATTGGGGCTTGTAAGATCTGCTTAGTGTGACACTGTCCTGAGGAGCTGTCAGAATTCCTGTATGATGTCGGGGTGGGCGGGACAGAGCAGGTATCGAATACCAGCCAATGGGATGAGTCTGGCGGGGCCGTTACGTGTATGTAGCCCCGCCCCTTTTCTCAAGCTGCTAAATTATAGCTGATGTTCAATAGCTGCTCGGTCCTGCTCGGATGTCACACAGGCACAGCGAGCAGAGTGAAGCCGCCTCCCCCTCCAGTGTTTGTGTGTACACAGGGGGAGGGGACCTGCTGTGCCGTGCTGATCTGAGGTACTGAATGGGATGGGGGAGGGGGGTCTGTCTGTGCTGAAGGGGGTGTGTGCTCAATGGGGGAGTTCATCTGTGCTGAAGGGGGGTGTGTTTAATGGGGGGGGTCCATCTGTGCTGAAAGGGGGTGTGCTTAATGGGGGGTCCATCTGTGCTGAAGGGGGGGTGTGTTGAATGGGGGGGGTCCATCTGTGCTGAAGGGGGGTGTCCTTAATTGGGGGTCCATCTGTGCTGAATGGGGGGTGTGTTGAATGGGGGGGTCTGTGCTGAAGGGGGGTCCATCTGTGCTAAGGGGGGGCCTGTGCTGAATGGGGGGTCTGTGCTGGATGGGGGGTCCATCTGTGCTGAAGGGGGGTCTGTGCTGAAGGGGGGTCTGTGCTGAAGGGGATGTCTGTGCTGAAGGGGATGTCTGTGCTGAAGGGGGGTCTGTGCTGAAGGGGATGTCTGTGCTGAAGGGGATGTCTGTGCTGAAGGGGGGTCTGTGCTGAAGGGGATGTCTGTGCTGAAGGGGATGTCTGTGCTGAAGGGGATGTCTGTGCTGAAGGGGATGTCTGTGCTGAAGGGGATGTCTGTGCTGAAGGGGATGTCTGTGCTGAAGGGGATGTCTGTGCTGAAGGGGATGTCTGTGCTGAAGGGGATGTCTGTGCTGAAGGGGATGTCTGTGCTGAAGGGGATGTCTGTGCTGAAGGGGGGTCTGTGCTGAAGGGGATGTCTGTGCTGAAGGGGATGTCTGTGCTGAAGGGGATGTCTGTGCTGAAGGGGATGTCTGAAGGGGATGTCTGTGCTGAAGGGGGGTCTGTGCTGAAGGGGATGTCTGTGCTGAAGGGGGGTCTGTGCTGAAGGGGATGTCTGTGCTGAAGGGGGGTCTGTGCTGAAGGGGATGTCTGTGCTGAAGGGGATGTCTGTGCTGAAGGGGATGTCTGTGCTGAAGGGGATGTCTGTGCTGAAGGGGGGTCTGTGCTGAAGGGGGGTCTGTGCTGAAGGGGGGTCTGTGCTGAAGGGGATGTCTGCGCTGAAGGGGTGTCTGTGCTGATGGGGGCTGAATAATGTAAAGGGGTCCAGTGGTGCACAGTGGGGTGTTTTTACATTTTAAGGTGGGGGGTGCCAGATATAGGATCCGCCCCGGGTGCCAAATGCTCTAGGTACGCCCCATGGAAACCCCCCTCTCCTCTGTCAGTGCTTCCGACTAATGCCACCTGTCTATTTCAGTCAGTGCCGCCTGTCAGTTTGTGAGTGCCAATCAGTGCTTCCAATAAGTGCCACCTGTTAGTGCCAATAAATGCCAGCGCCGCCTGTCAGTGCTAAACAGTGCCAGCGCCGCCTGTCAGTGCCAATTAGTGCTTCCAATCAGTGCCACTTGTCAGTGCCAATGAGTGCCAATCGGCGCCAATCAGTGCTTCCACTCAGTGCCACCTGTCAGTGCCAATCAGTGTCAGTGCCACCTGTCAGTGCCAATTAGTGCTTCCAATCAGTGCCACCTGTTAGTGCCAATGAGTGCCAAGTGCTTCCAATCAGTGCCACATGTCAGTGCCAATGAGTGCCACCTATCAGTGCTTCCAATCAGTGCCAATCAATGCCAGTGCCACCTGTTAGTGCCAATCAGTGCTTCTAATCAGTGCCACCTGTCGGTGCTAATCAGTATCAGTGCCGCCTGTCAGTGCCAATCAGTGCCAGTGCCGACTGTCAGCGGCAATTAGTGCTTCCAATCAGTGCCACCTGTTAGTGCCAATTAGTACTTCCAATCAGTGTTACCTGTCAGTGCCAATCAGTGCCAATGCTGCCTGTCAGTGCCAATCAGTGCTTCCAATCAGTGCCACCTGTCAGTGGCAGTCAGTGCCAGTGTCGCCTGTCAGTGCCAATGCCGCCTGTCAGTGCCAATGCCGCCTGTCAGTGCCAATCAGTGCTTCCAATCAGTGCCACCTGTCAGTGGCAGTCAGTTCCACACCAGTTCCCACCATCCTTGCTCAGTCCATGTCTTTATGAACCTTGCTTTGTGCACTGGTGGGCAGTCATGTTGGAACAGGAAGGGGCCATCCACAAACTCTTCCCACAAAATTGGGAGCATGAAATTGTCCAAAATATCTTGGTATGCTGACTCCTTAAGAGTTCCCTTCACTGGAACTAAGGGGCCAAGCCCAACCCCTGAAAAACAACCTCCACACCATAATCCCCCCTCCCTCCTTCACCATAATCCCCCCTCCACCAATGATTTGGACCAGTGCACAGAGCAAGGTCCATAAAGACATGGATAAGTGAGTTTGGGGTGGAGGAACTTGACTGGCCTGCACAGAGTCCTGACCTCAACCTGATAGAACACCTTTGGGATAAATTAGAGCGGAGACTGCGAGCCAGACCTTATCATCCAACATCAGTGCCTGACCTCACAAATGCGCTTCTGGAAGAATGGTCAAACATTCCCATAGACACACTCCTAAACCTTGTGGACAGCCTTCCCAGAAGAGTTGAAGCTGTTATAGCTGCAAAGGGTGGGCCAACTCAATACTGAACCCTACGGACTAAGACTGGGATGTCATTAAAGTTCATGTGTGTGTAAAGGCAGGTGTCCCAATACTTTTGTCTGTTTGAGCTTTGGGGTGCACACCCTAATGCAATAGGCTGCGCACGCCTATGCCTACGCTTATATTTTCGTCACAGATGACAATTGTGGTCCCTTTGAAATAAGGTATCTTGAAGACAGGGTTGTGTTTAGGGTTCATTCACACCACAACATATGCTTTAATGCTGTTAGGAGCCTGGGCAGCAGAAGGTTCCCCCGGGATGTTTAGTCTGGTTCCAATATGTTAGAAAGTCGACCCAGCATGGCAAGAATTTATTTTGTGATTTTGTTTCTGTTTTAATGCCTGAATATCTTGGAAAAAAGGGTCTGCAAATAAACTGTACATGTGTTTTCACCAAGAGATACTGTGCCTGCTAACTGTAGATTTATCCAGGAAGTCACAAAGAGACGGACATAAGTAAAAAGCAACGTCACCTTCTCCATGTCGTTGTAGCCCAACACTTGGCATACATTAGTATTTACATACTGAAGTCCTAAAAAAAACATCTTCTACGCCCTGAAGACAGTGCCTATTTTGGGAGACCATATGCTATAGGCAAAAAGAACATCACATCACTTGCTCCCAGCACAGCTCAACCAGTGGGGCCTGCTGTAGACGGGTATCTAATAGTCACTGTTGTTGGTCCATCCTGCCAAAATCACAGGTATTAAATGTCAATTGTCTAACACTGGCAAGTATTTTTATTTTCAAAGTCTAAAAAAACAATATAACATTATGAAAAAATGTCAAAGATATTTTTGTGTTCAAGTGTTGAATTCTTTCAGCTTGCCACTGCTATTTATAGTGTTACAATATACTTTTTTCTGTAATGGCATTTATAGAATTCCTTGGAAGTGAACTGTAATTGCACTGTATTTAAAATGCATTTAAAAGACTTTAAATACACCGATGCCACATTTGACAGATGCACTATCGATAATTTAAATCAAACTACATGATGGGACCAAATTTTGTACTTTGATTTCAGATGCTTGTCAGTGAACTACTTGGGTACCTAATATACAATAAATTGCATGGATACACACTAGGAGTTAGAAAGCATTTGAATGTGTTTCTAACATACACATATAAAAGGCACAATAAATGATTAAAGCGGTATTAAGGGACTTTCACGCTGATCAGTTTTTCTTCCAGTGTTTGGTGCATGTTTGGTGCTGTATAAAAAAATACACCTAACACCATGCACCTCCTAACTGAAATGAATGAAAAAAGCACCACAATGAGGTAAAAATACATCAAAAATGCACCCGCAGTTGTGTTTTTGGTGCAGGCTTTGAGTCACATGTCCTTTTTTCACAGGTGCAAAACAAACTGAAAATGTGTCAAAAATGCATGTGCGTTTTTACCACGTTTTTGCAATAAAACAATGTGAAAGCAGGCATAAACCCAAAAGCAAACATTTAATATAGTGCAGCTTACCAATTCTTGGATGTGATGGCTGCATTTATTTTCTTTTTTAGGCTTTCTTTCTTCTATTTTCATATGGTGATCCAGCCAGAATTTTTTTTTTTCAAAAGCACACATTCTACAACAGGGCATCTGTTGAAGTCAGGATGTGACGAAACGCGTCAGAGCGTGGCCTACACGATGCCGAAAGTGACGTCTGCGCTCCACCGCAGCTTGATTCACAACCAGGAAGTGGAGTGGAGATCGCTCTTCGGGAAGCTGAGTCGGCTGATGTCTGCAACGGTGAAGTGCACGTTTAAACACGTCCTCTGATATGCTTTGTTGATTGCAGTGTTGATGTACGTATTTTTATTGAAGGGGGGTTCTTTGTGTGATGTGATGGGCTTTTAATCAATAAATAGGATTACGTTATGTGCGCTTTTCTTTTTGTTGTTGATTCATTTTTGAGCTCTGATCATCTGTGAATCCTCCAGAGTGGTGTTGGCAGTGGCTTGTGGCTTGGATGTTTTTTTCCTTGGAGGCTTATTATTACTTAGCTCTGGTGAGTTTAACCCCCTGAGGGGAGTGTGTTCTCACATGGTGGAACTGGAATGACCGGTGGAAGGTGCACACTGAGACTCTATATTATGATCACCTATGAACACTTTCTGAACTACTTTTCAAACTCCTCACCACACTCAAAGGACTTTTGTGTAAAGTTGGCCACATGCATGTTTATCTCAGCTCAACATTAGCGCTGTTTTAGTGTGATATTATAGTCTAATGTATTGATTATTTTATACCACTGTTCATCATGATTTATCTATGTTTTTAAACGGCTGCTTTTTTACTATCTGGATTCCGTACCTTTTGTGTGTTAGCAAATTGGTCGTTATTTTCATCATCATCTTCAATTGTATTTTTTCTGCTTCGGAACAGCATCTTTTCCTGGCGCTGAGTGGTGTACTGTAGGGCCCGTAGGAACACCTCCTTTGATCATTATCTGCTGCCAAATCCGGTATGTGTTTGTATGGCGGTTCCTCGGCCCAGGTGATCGTAGGTGGAAGGGTAAGTTTTCAGATTTATATACACATGGCAGCGGTGTTTATGTGTTGTTTGTACCTTTCCTGTATTTTTGTTTTTCCCTCATCGCTGGTGTCCTAGCTGGCGCAGACGCTTCCTGCGTTCCAGCAGCTGCTCTCTCGTTCGTTTCCGGGTACCGGCGTGCGCTTTGCGCATGCGCGGACCCGATACAAAGTTGAGGCTTGGTTCGCGCATGCACGCGAGCGTCTCGCGTCTGACGTCGACGATGATGTCATGGGCGCCACTTTTAAAAGCTGTGGTAAGCTTTCAGAGCCCCGGGAATGATCGTGGGGGATGTGGCGACTTCCCGGGGCAACTATCTTGACGATTTAAGGTAAGACAAGCTCTATTGTCTGGGTATGAGGTCTTTTGTCAAGCCAGCTAATGTGTGAATCTGTCTCTGCAGTTTCCTATTGTGTTGACACTATGGACTCCTCACTGCTCCCTAGTGGCCAGCCCGCTTGTAGCAGGTATGTTTGCATTTATGCTTTTTTACCTGTGCAAGGATTGAAAGTAGGATTTTAGGACACTAGCTGATTCCTGTCTCTATCTTTTCTGTGCTTCTTTCCTTACAGCCCTTCTAGGTCTGATCCACACCGTAGTTCCCATAAAGGAAGTGGATCATCAAAATCACACCACCGGCAATCTTCCTCCAGGTCTAGCCATCATAGATCTCCTTCCAGATCTGAACAGCGCAGTAAAATCCTTCTCACCCCCTTCATCTCACTCTAGCAAGAGTTCAGAAAAATCATGCTGGGGTGCAGGATACCTGTTCCAGTAGACAAATCTCTCTGTGATCACTGCTTCTCTAAAGCTGCAGATGAGAGGGATGGTGCAGACCAGCGTCTAGAATCTATGGTGAGACGGGTTGTGAAAGAATCTCTACAGAAGAGAGAGGCTCAACAGCCCTGTGATTCCCCATCAGAACCATTATGCCCTCCAGTGGGAGAGGGTTCAGTACATGAGACATGGGAGTCTTCCCAGCCAAGTCGCCATTCTGCTCCTGTTTCAGACAGCAAATCGGATCTGGAAGATCCTGGCGTGGGGTTTGAATATGCTTTAGTCCCTTCTTTGGTGAAAGCAGTGAGAGAGGCCCTGAAGTGGGAAGATCCGGTTACTTCCCCCCCAAAAACAGAGAAAATTTTTCAAGCAGCTCAAAAAGGAGCGACAATATTTTCCTTTTCTCTCTGAGCTGGGCGATATCATATCTGAGGAATTGAGTAAGATGGACAAGAAGCGTTCCATGCAATCAAAAGTCTTGAAACTTTATCCTTTTAAGGAAGAGGAAGTAAAAAACCTTGAGTCAGCTCCTTTAGTGGATGCAGCACTGATGAGACTAGAAAGATATGTAACTCTTCCCTTAGAGGATACTGTATCTTTTAAAGATCCTCTGGAAAGACGAATTGATTCAGATCTAAAAAGGATCTACCTGACATCAGGAATGGCATGTAAGCCAGTACTTGCAATAGCTGCAGTTTCCAAAGCTTTGGAATCTTGGTCTGATAATGTGGATGAGTTCTTAAGAGGTATCTCTATTGAAACAGCTAAAGATTCTCCTATCCAGGAGATCAGGCTGGCATCAGCCTTTCTTGGGGAGGCCTCTATTGATGTCATCTGCCTGAATTCCCGGGTTATGTTGGTGGCTGTTTCAGCACGTCATGCCTTATGGCTCCGTCCGTGGTTGGCGGATCCGGCTTCCAAGCAAGCTTGGTGCCGAATTCCTTTTGAAGGAACTTCATTGTTCGGCAACAAGCTTGATAGTGTCATAACCCGGGCCACGGGCGGTAAGTCTGGTTTCCTCCCTTAAGACCGACGTCTACAAAATCAGAAACGCAATTTTCCTAGAAGACAAAATTCTGATTGTGCTAGGGAAGCGCGCAGCTACAGGCCTGGCCGGGAGTTCTCAGGTCCTGGAAATCCAGGCAGTCCTCTTTTAAGAGACCCACAAAGGGTGGTTCCTCTGGCAACCAGGACTCCGCTAAGTCCTTTTGAGATTGGGCCCGCTCAGGCATGCCAGGTGGGGGCTCGTCTTCGCCACTTTGGGCATGTATGGGCGGCCTCCATCCGGGATTACTGGACCATCAAAGCGGTCTCCTCCGGTCACAAGTGGGTCTTCAACAACACCCCAAGACTCAGATTTGTCCCTACAACTCTTCCATGTTCAGAAAAAAAAAAAGCAGGTTCTGTTAACCTATGTGAACTGTAAATTGGCTCAAGGCGCAGCCATCTCTGTTCCAGAAGACGAAAGAGGCAATGGCATGTATTCACCTCTGTTTATGATACAGAAGAGAAACGGTACATGGAGGCCAGTAATAGACTTAACCCATCTCAATTCCTTTATGCGAAAGGAAAAGTTCAAAATGGAATCTTTACTTACGATTCAACAGTCAGTACATCTGGGAGATTGGATGATTTCAATCGATTTGAAAGATGCTTACTTTCACGTGCCGGGGGCAACGGATTTCCAACAATTCCTCCGCTTTGCAGTAGGCAATCAGCATCTGCCGTTCACATGTCTACCTTTCGGGCCTAACAACGTCACCTGGGGTCTTCTTCAAGGTCCTATTATCTGTTGTAGCTCTACTCCGCATCAAAGGGGTTCGTCTTCACCACTATCTAGACGACCTACTTCTTCTAGCTCAAAACAAAGATCAACTTTTAGAGCACAAGAGCTTAGTCATTTCCACCCTGCAGGAATTCGGGTGGCTTCTAAATTTAGAGAAGAGCCATCTAGAGCCAACACAATCCCTTGTGTTTCTAGGGGCTCACTTCAACACATTGGAAGGCACCATCTCCCTTCCAGAGGAGAAGATTGGAGCGATTTGAGACAGAATACATGCAGCCCTTGCGTCATCTCACCTCTCCGCTCTCCAATGCCTGAAAGTAATTGGCACAATGACAGCCAAGATTCCTATGGTGAAGTGGGCCCAATGGCATGCACGACCCTTCCAAAAAGGGTTCCTTCAACAATGGGATTCTTCCAGCCAAGTCCAGCGCATACACCTTACTCCAACCATGAGAACGTCTCTCCTTTAGTGACTTCAAGGGAAAAATCTGCGCAATCACCATTCAATCATTCCCATCTCATGGGTCACAATAACATCGGATGCCAGCAATCGGGGATGGGGCGCTCACTGCCTTTCAGAAGTGGCTCAAGGCAGATGGATTTTCCCTGCTCGAGGGATTGTCTCCAACATTCTGGAGCTGAAGGCTGCCTTTCAGGCACTCCTGTCATTTCGCCATCTAAAAAAGGATTCATCAGTAATGCTAAGGTTGGACAATACAACCGCGGTCTCTGTTACAGGAAGTGGAGCCAATAATGAGCTGGGCTCAGAAGTATTTGTCCAACATCTCAGCGGTTTACATTCCGGGAATTCAGAATGTACAGGCGGACTTCCTCTCGCGGGTTCAAATGGACAACAACGAGTGGTCTCTCCACAGAGGGGTGTTCGAGTGGCTTCTGACCCTGGGAGTACTTCCAGAGGTCGATCTGTTTGCTTCCTCATGCAATCACAAAATGCCCAGATATTATTCAAGGTTCAGAGACCCTCAAGCATATGGAATAGATGCTCTCTCAGACCAGTGGAGGTTTTAGAAGGCTTATGCCTTTCCTCCGGCGCCAGTAATTCTTCAATTTCTCCGGAGGCTCAGAACAGAGAAGGTAGAGATCATTGCAGTGATTCCTTTCTGGCCCAACAGGCTGTGGTTCCCTCTGTTATTACTCCTCAGTTATCAAGACCCAGTTCCCCTACCTCTCAGGCCGGATCTACTGTCTCAAGGCACAACGTTACACCCATGCCCATCCTGCCTACACCTCAGGGTGTGGTTCTTGAGAGGGGAAGGCTTGAATCTCTAAGTTGTCCTGAAGAAGCTATTCCAACTCTTCTCAGTGCCAGGAGGGGAAGTACTAATAGGGTATACGAGCGTATATGTTCTAGATTCACTGATCATATGTCTTCCAGGTCGAATCCTTGTAACTCTCCAGCAGTACAGGACATACTGAGTTTTCTCCAATCAGGACTTAACCTATCCTTAGCAGTCAGCTCACTAAGAGTTCAAGTTTCAGCCATCTCGGCCTTCACAGGAGTATCTTGGGCAAATCATGCATTAGTTCGTTAATTCTTTAAAGGAGCTACCAGGCTTAAACCTCAAAGAAGACCTAGGTTTCCCAAATGGGACCACCCTATTGTCTTGGATTTTCTCTCCAATCTTGGTTCAGATCCTGACAAACATCTTTCCATGAGAGACCTCACGCTCAAGACCACCTTCTTAGTAGCTGTGACTTCGGCTAAAAGAGTGTCGTAAATTAGAAATCTAGTGTCAGAGAACCATCACAAACGCTCGTTCCCGCGTGCCAGCCAGACGTACGGTAAGAACGAGCGAGCCCCGGACTAGGCACGCACGTAACGCAATTATACAAACGAGGGCACGTCAGCGCGTGCACGTTCGCACGCCAACGAATCACGGCGCAGGGCGCCCTATTTAAATGATCAGCATACTAGTATCAGTGCTGGATTGTCTCAGCTCGTTCCGGAACCCTCGCTGTTGCCTTGTTTACTTGACCCTGATCTTGAACCTCTGCCTTCCTCGACTGCCCTCTCGGATCATCCCTGCATCTCTGTCTGCCTTTCTTCCTGTACTGAACCCGGCTTGGACTTCTGCCTACGGCTCTGTCTCCCGATTCTGTACCTCGCTGCCAGTTTGTTGCCAACCTCTGCCAGTCCCTGACTACAAATCTGCCTGCCGATTGTGCACCTCGCTGCCAGCACGTTGCCAACTCCTGCCTGTCTTTGACCCTGCAAGTATCTCTGCTGGACCTCTCCTGA
This sequence comes from Lithobates clamitans, assembly GCA_037952925.1. NCBI lineage: Eukaryota > Metazoa > Chordata > Amphibia > Anura > Ranidae > Lithobates > Lithobates clamitans. The sequence continues at coordinate 4,717,188 of JBBGZY010000787.1, read as the reverse complement.
ACCCATCCAGTGATCAGCGTCCCATCTTCTTTACGAAGACTTCTGTGTTCCTGATCCTGCCAGCAGGCACTTGCACCCTTCCGCCGCCCTAGCAGCCCTGTCTCAACTTCCAGGGGTGCTAGGACCGGGACTGTGCAAGAGGCCGCCCTCGTCATTTCAGACTCCGCTGTAAGGTACGTGACAGTACAATCCAGCCACATGGAGTCTGAAAGGGGGGCCTCAGCTATGGATGCTCTGTGTCAACAGATTGCAAATCTCACTCAAGCAGTCCAGGGCCTGCAAGATGGCTACCAGCGACTCGAACAACGAGTGGAGTCTCTCTCTCCAAGCACCTCAGCACCTCTGACCGCAGCACCTGCATCATCAGTTCCAGCTTCTACACCCACAGTAGTGGTGCCACCCCCACACCCACGATTTCCTGCTCCAGAGAAATTTATGGGAGATCGCAGCAAATTCCATGCTTTCAGGAATGCCTGCCATTTGTACTTTCTGCTTCAGCCCCGCACCTTCTCTTTGGAAAGTACCAAGGTGGGGTTCATCATTTCATTACTGCAGGGAGAACCTCAGACCTGGGCTCATCATTTCCTGGAACAAGCCAGTCCCTTTCTGGGTACTATGGACTCTTTTTTGGATGAGATGGCTAAACTTTATGATGATCCTCAACGTACCACCACAGCCGAGGCCAGCCTCCACACCCTCCAGCAGGGTCATAGGCCCGTGGAGGATTATGTTACTGACTTTAAACGGTGGAGTTCCGACACACATTGGAACGACGCCGATCTCCATTTTCAATTCCGTTTAGGGCTTTCAGAGGCACTCAAAGATGAACTAGCTCATGTGGGGATCCCCAATTCCCTCGAAGAACTGATCTAACTGTCCATTCAGATCGATCGCTGGCTGAGGGAGTGAAGATCTGAAAGGACCAGGCAGTACTGGCCCATGTGGATGCTACCCAGGGTACCTAGCCGCCTCCCTACCTCTGCACCCCCACTATCTGCTCCTAACACTGAAACTCCAGAACCAATGCAGTTAGGCTTGCTTCGTGCACCCTTGACACCAGAAGAAAAACAACGCCGTCGTATGAATAATCTCTGCCTCTACTGTGGAGAAGCCGGTCATTACGCCAATATGTGTCCCAACAAGACCCGTAAGTGTGACTCTCCTCCTCTTGATCATTATGCATTGACTCTAGCAAGAACGACTCACATTGCTGTTCCTGTCTCTCTACAGCTTCCAGAAGGGGTGCTTCAGATCCAGGCCATAATTGACTCCGGTGCCTGCAGCTGCTTCATTGATCGTGCCTTTGCCCTGCAACACAACATTCCTCTACGATCTAAGCAACATAAACTGTTCATACGATTAGCTGATGGATCCAACATCAAATCTGGGCCCATCATCCAAGAAACCTAAAACTTGCCCGCCAACATCTCACCCAACCACCTAGAACTGTTGTGCCTGGATGTTATATCTTCACCTCTTTTTCTGATCATTCTTGGAATGCCATGGTTGCAAGCACACAATCCACAGATAGACTGGACAACCGGCAAGGTAGTTTTTCAGTCCTCCTACTGTCTCCACAACTGTCTCCAGATCCTCCACCACACAGCTCCAGTTATTGGTTGTCTGAAACCAGTATCCGAATCCTAAGACCTTGTTCCATCCGTGCACCATGATTTCCTGGATGTTTTCGATAAGCAAAAAGCAGATACTCTTCCCCCCCACCGGGCCTACGATTGCCCGATAGAACTTTTACCAGGGCAGAAATCCCATTTGGGAGGATCTTTCCGCTTTCAGAACCTGAACTTGCAGTCCTAAAAGATTATGTTAATGAGAACCTCAAGAAGGGGTTCATCCGACACTCAACTTCACCAGCCGGGGCAGGAATATTTTTTGTTGAAAAAAAAGACCACTCACTCCGTCCATGTGTGGATTACAGAGAATTAAACCGGATTACCGTTAAAAATCGCTACCCCTTGCCTCTGATTCCAGAACTGGTCCAGAGACTCCGCTCTGCAAGGGTATTTACCAAGTTGGATTTACAAGGTGCTTACAATTTGATCAGAATCAGGGAGGGAGACGAGTGGAAAACGGCCTTCCGGACTCATTTTGGCCACTGTGAATACCTCGTTATGCCCTTCAGGTTATGCAATGCTCCAGCAACCTTCCAGCATTTCGTAAATAATATCTTCAGAGACTTTCTAGACCTATTCATGATCGTCTACCTAGACGGCATTCTAATTTTCTCAGCCTCTTTAGAACTACATCGTGTCCATGTGAAACAAGTCCTTCTGAGGTTAAGACAAAATGGACTCTATGCCAAGGCCGAGAAATGCGAATTTGAACAGCAGACCATTCACTTCCTCGGACTGGTAATTTCTACAGGAGGTATGGCAATGGATCCCCAAAAAGTCACAGCTATAATGTCCTGGCCACCTCCCATTGATAAGAAAGGGGTACAACGGTTCATCGATTTCTCTAATTTCTACAGGAAATTTATTAGAAACTTCTCTGGTATCGTCATGCCCATCACTCAGCTCACCAAGAAACAGAACCGTTTTCAATGGACAGAGGCAGCCCAAGCTGCTTTTGACAAGTTAAAGGGACTTTTTACCTCGGCCCCGTTACTAAAGCACCCTGACCCCGCTCTTCCATACATCCTGGAGGTGGACGTCTCAGAGAGCTCCGTAGGGGCCATCCTGTCCCAGCGCCAAGGACCCAAGGCTCTAATGCACCCTGTGGCTTTCTTCTCAAAGGAGTTAGGGCCTTCAGAAAGGAACTATGATGTGGGGGACCGAGATCTGTTGGCAATTAAATTGGCTCTAGAGGAGTGGCGGTACCTCTTGGAGGGAGCAACACACCCAATACTGATCTTCACGGATCATAAAAATCTAGAATATCTCAGGACCGCAAAACGCCTCAGGCCCAGACAAGCAAGGTGGGCTCTTTTCTTTTCACGCTTTAATTTCCACATAACCTACCGGCCCGGCTCCAAGAATGTGAAACCTGACGCGTTATCGTGTATGTTTACGGAAGTTGAAGTTTCACCTCAAACAGATACTATCCTACAGGCTGGAAATTTTCTACTTACACAAACCGACTTAATGTCACAGATCCGTCAAGCATCCAGGGGAGTCTCTTTGCCCCCAGACACGGACCTTCAAGAAAACTATGGGCTCTATTGGTAGGGTAATAAAGTTTTCATACCGCAGAATTTACGTGCTACCATCCTACAAGTGTGTCATGACTACCCGCTGGCCGGCCATTTCAGGGGATACAAGACCATGGATTTGATCCGGAGACATTTTTGGATTGCAGGAAATATGTTGGCTCATGTTCAATCTGTCTCAGGAACAAAAACAGCAAAAACAAAGCATGGGGACTATTAAGACCACTACCCATTCCCGAGAGACCCTGGGATAAAATCGCAATGGATTTTATTGTAGAGCTCCCTCCATCAGAAGGGTTTTCATCTATCTTTGTAGTAGTAGACCGCCTCTCCAGGATGTCACATTTTATCCCTATGAAAGGGACCCCATCAGCAACTGAAACTGCTAAAGTCTTCATTAAAGAGGTTGTTAGACTGCACGGAATCCCTAGTGACATTGTCTCAGATCTAGGAGTACAGTTTACTTCAAGATTTTGGAAAGCACTGTGCGAAGCGCTGGGCATCAAACTCAATTTCTCTTCGGCTTATCATCCCCAGTCCAATGGACAGACTGAGCGTACCAACCAAACGCTAGAGCAATACATGCGCTGCTTCACCTCCTTTTCCCAAGAAGATTGGGCCTCACTTCTGCCATTGGCAGAATTTGCATTTAATAACTTTGCCCATACCGCCACCAACCAATCTCCCTTCTTCTCAAATTATGGGTTTCATCCCTCCTTTTTGCCAACATTGATTCCGGACTCTCCTTTGCCAGCAGTTCAGGACAGATTGAATTTCCTTGCTACCAATAACCAGGTGCTGAGAGAGATCATTGCCAAGGCACAAGAGGTTAATAAGAGGTTCTTCGACAGGAAGAGGAGAGGAGAACTGAATTTGAAGGTTGGTGATCGTGTGTGGCTTTCAACTTTGAATCTGAAACTTGCCTGTCCCTCCAGGAAATTGGGACCTAAATATCTAGGACCTTTTCCGGTCAAGAGAAAAATTAATCAAGTGGCTTATGAGCTTGAACTTCCCAACTCATTTAAGATTCACCCTGTGTTTCATACCTCCTTGTTGAAGCCTGATGTGGTTAATCCCTCCAGGTCGTGAAAGGGGACCCCAGAGGCCATAATGGTGGATGGAGAAATCGAGACCATTGTAGATTGCAGGAGAAGGCGGGGACAGAATCAATATTTAATTAAATGGAAAGGTTTTGGTCCAGAAGAAAATTCCTGGGAACCAGAAGCAAACCTCCATGCCCCAAGACTTATACAAGCCTTTCATCATTCTCATCCGGAAAGGAGGGCTCAGATGGGCATCCAGAGGCTGCCCATAAGGAGGGGCCAATGTCAGAGAACCCTCACAAACGCTCGTTCCCATGTGCCAGCCAGACGTACGGTAAGAATGAGCGAGCCCCAGACTAGGCACGCACGTAACGTAATCGTACGAACGAGGGCACGTCAGTGCATGCACGTTCGCACGCCAACGAATCATGGCGCGAGGCGCCCTATATAAATGATCAGCATACTAGTATCAGTGCTGGATTGTCTCAGCTCGTTCCGGAACCCTCGCTGTTGCCTTGTTTACTTGACCCTGATCTTGAACCTCTGCCTTCCTCGACTACCCTCTCGGATCATCCCTGCATCTCTGTCTGCCTTGCTTCCTGTACTGAACCCGGCTTGGACTTCTGACTACGGCTCTGTCTCCCGATTCTGTACCTCGCTGCCAGTTTGTTGCCAACCTCCCCCAGTCCCTGACTACGAATCTGCCTGACGATTGTCCTGCCTGTCTTTGACCCTGCAAGTATCTGTGCTGGACCTCTCCTGAACCCATCCAGTGATCAGCGTCCCATCTTCTTTACGAAGACTTCCGTGTTCCTGATTCTGCCAGCAGGCACCTGCATCCTTCCGCTGCCCTAGCAGCCCTGTGTCAACCTCCACGGGTGCTAGGACTGTGACCGTGCAAGAGGCTGTGACATCTAGGTTCAGAAGAGCCTTTTCTGACCTTCTTTCCAGATAGGGTAGTGTTGATTCCCATGATAGGGTCAAACCCTAAAGTGGCCTCAGTCTTTCATGAAAACCAAGAGATTGTGCTTCCTACTTTCAGAACAATGGATAATCAGGATGTTCATCCACTTGACGTAGGCCACACTCTAAAACAATACCTGGAGGTTACGGCTCCATTCAGACAAACAGAATTTCTTTTCGTTCTTCTCCATGATAAAAACAAGGGAATGCGAGCTTCGGTCAGATCAATTTCTTCTTGGATTGTGCAGACCATTCAGGAGCATACAAGGCAAAGGGCTTGGCTCCTCCAGAGGCAGTGGCGGCTCATTCGACCCGGAGTATCTCAACCTCGTGGGCAGCTTCTCGGCATGTCGCGCCTGAAATAATTTGTAGAGCGACTTCTTGGTCTTCTATTAACACATTTGTCTCTCACTACTGTGTTGAGCCTGCTGCTCTGTCATCCATTAATTTTGGTTTACAAGTATTGTCGGTTGACAATGTTAAAGCGGGGGTCCACCTATCTATCGTTTTTTTTTTTTTTTTCATTCACAAACTTTTCTTCTCAGCATTACATACTCACATATTGTGCGTAATATGTCCGCCTGTGTCAGATTTTGTCGGAAAGAATAACTTATATTATTCACTGCAGGCAGTTTCCATCTTCATTGTGGGCATTTGAAGCCCACAAACATTTATTTCCTGGATGTGGTGAATGCTGTGCTCCCAGCATTCACTGCTCGTTCCCGCACATGCTCAGTGGCATCCTGGGAAGCCTGAGACTAGCTCCCAGGATTCTGTGCGGAGTCTGGGAGAGGCTAGATACACGCCTACTCCCACGGGAGGAGAACCAGGAAGTGCAAAGAAGAATAGAAAAATAAAAGGTAATTACGGCGATTTAAATTTTTTTAAACGGCATGTCAGCATCTAGGCAAGGAAGAGAATACATACAGATATTGTTCAAAATTTGGGTGGAACCCCGATTTAAATAAAATTCGTTTTTTTTGCTCAAACATTTTTGCCCACCCGGGTGTGTTTGGCGAGTTATTTCCCACACGTATGCTGCCATGGAGCCTGTCAGGAAAACGGAAAATTTATATCAAATACTTACCATAATTTTCCTTTCATGATAGGCTCCATGGCATCAGGAGTCCCTCCCAAATATCTGGAGTAGGCTAGTTACGAAACATGGATAGCAGCCTAGAGCAAAGATTTATGGGAGAGGGGTCCTATTGGGTATTTATGGAGGCGGGGCCTACCCACACGTATGCTGCCATGGAGCCTATCAGGAAAGGAAAATTACGGTATTTGATGTAAATTTTCCGTTTTTCTTTGGGTTTAATACCACTTTAACCACTTCAATACTGGACACTTTTACCCCCTTCCTGTCCTAGCCAATTTTCAGCTTTCAACACTGTCACATTTTGACAGACAAATGCGCGGTCACGCAACACTGTACCCAAATGACATTTTTATCCTTTTATTCGCATAAATAGAACTTTCTTTCTGTGGTATTTAATTTTCACTGGGTTTTTAATTGTTTTGCAAATTTAAAAAAAATGTGTTTTTCTTCATTCCTGTTATTACATTTAGCAAATAAATAATCTTTCTTTATAAATTTAGGCCAAAATGTATACTGCTACATTTCTTTGGTGAAAATAACCTAATTCAGTGTGTATTATTTAGTCAATAGGAAAGTTATAGAGTCCACAACTTATGGTATACAGAGTATATCTGAAAATCGATCAATCCTGATGTACTGACAGCCTCATTTCTTGAGGCCCAAAAAATGCCAGGACAGTACAAATATCCCCCAAATTAACCCTTTTTGAAAAGTAGACACTCCAAGGTATTTAGTAAGAGGCATGTTGGGTTTTTTTGAAGTTGTAATTTTTTGGCCATAATTTTTTGGAAAACAATAAAATGTAAGTTTTTTTTATTTCTTTTTTAATTTTTTTACAAAGTGTCACCAGTGCAGAAAAAAATGTAAGCAGTGTATTAATATACAGTATATCACAAAAGTGAGTACAACCCTCACATTTTTGTAAATATTTTATTATCTATAATATATTATTATCTGTTCATGTGACAACACTGAAGAAATGACACTTTGCTACAATGTTACGTAGTGAGTGTACAGATTGTATAACAGTGAAAATTTGCTGTCCCCTCAAAATAACTCAACACACAGCCATTAATGTCTAAATCGTTGGCAACAAAAGTGAGTACACCCCCTAAATGAAAATGTCCAAATTGGGCTCAAAGTGTCAATATTTTGTGTGGCCACCATTATTTTCCAGCACTGTCTTAACCCTCTTGGGCATGGAGTTCACCAGAGCTTCACAGGTTGCCACTGGAGTCCTCTTCCATTCCTCCATGATGACATCACGGAGCTGGTGGATGTTAGAGACCTTGCACTCCTCCACCTTCCATTTGAGGATGTCCCACAGAGGCTCAATAGGGTTTAGGTCTGGAGACATGCTTAGGCAAGTCTATCACCTTTACCCTCAGCTTCTTTAGCAGGGCAGTGGTGGTCTTGGAGGTGTGTTTGGGGTCATTATCATGTTTGAATACTGCCCTGCGGCCCGGTCTCCGAAGGGATGGGATCATGCTCTGCTTCAGTATGTCACAGCACATGTTGGCATTCATGGTTCCCTCAATGAACTGTAGCTCCCCAGTGCTGGCAGCACTCATGCAGCCCCAGACCATGACACTCCCACCACCATGCTTGACTGTAGGCAAGACACACTTGACTTTGTACTTCTCATCTGGTTGCCGCCACATATGCTTGACACCATCTGAACCAAATAAGTTTATTTTGGTCTCATCAGACCACAGGACATGGTTCCAGGTATCCATGTCCTTAGTCTGCTTGTCTTTAAAAAACTGTTTGCTGGCTTTCTTGTGAATCATCTTTAGAAGAGGCTTCCTTCTGGGATGACAGCCATGCAGACCAATTTGATGCAATGTGCGGCGTATGGTCTAAGCACTGACAGGCTAAACCACCACCCCTCAACCTCTGCAGCAATGCTGGCAGCACTCATATGTCTATTTCCCAAAGACAACCTGTGGGTATGATGGTGAGCACGTGCACTCAATGTCTTTGGTCGACTATGGCGAGGCCTGTTATGAGTGGAACCTGTCCTATTAAACCACTGTATGGTCTTGGCCACCGTGTTGCAGCTCAGTTTCAGGGTCTTGGCAATCTTCTTATAGCCCTCTTTTTGTAGAGCAACAATTCTTTTTTTTCAGATCCTCAGAGTTCTTTGCCATGAGGTGCCATGTTGAACTTCCAGTGACCAGTATGAGAGAGTGGGAGCGATAACACCAAATTTAACACACCTGCTCCCCATTCACACCTAAGACCTTGTAAAACTAACAAGTCGCTTGACACCGGGGAGGGAAAATGGCTAATTGGGCCCACTTTGGACATTTTCACTTAGGGGTGTACTCACTTTTGTTGCCCACGGTTTAGACATTAACCACTTCAATACCAGGCACTTTCCACCCTTCCAGCCCAGGTCAATTTTCAACTTTCAGCGCTGTCACTTTTTAAATGGCAATTGTGCGGTCAAGCTGCACTGTACCCAAACAAAATTTATCATTTTGCTCCCACAAATAGAGCTTTCTTTTGGTGGTATTCGATCACCTCTGCGTTTGTTTTTTTTTGCTAAACAAATAAAAAAAGACCTATTTTTTTAAAATAGTTTTTCTTTGTTTCTGTTATAAAATGTTGCAAATAAGTAAGTTTACTCCTTCACTGATAAGGCTGCACTGACAGGCACTGATAAGGTAGCACTGATGGGCACTGATGAGGTAGCACCAATGAGGTGGCACTGATGAGCACTGATGATGGGCACTAATATGTGGCACTGATAGGTGGCACTGATGGGCGCTGATAAGCAGCACTGATATGCAGCACTGATGGGCATTGATAGGTGGCACTGATGGGCACTCATAGGTGGCACTGATGGGCACTGATGGGCACTGATAGGCGACACTGATGGGCACTGAAAGGCTGCACTAATGAGTACTTATGGGTGGCACTGATAGGCAGCACTGATGGGCACTGATAGGTGGACCTGATGGGCACTGATAGGTGGCACATATGGACACTGATGGGTGGCACTGATAGACACTGATAGATGGCACTGATAGACATCACTGATGGCACTGGCAGGCATTGCTGATGGGCACTGATTGGCATTATGTCTGGGCACTGATTGACATCATCTCTGGGCTCTGACTGGCATCCCTGGTGGTCCAGGGTGGCATACCTGGTGGCCATCCATGATCAGCATCCCTGGTGGTCCTGGCGGCATCCCTGGTGGTCTTGGGTGGGCATCCACGGGGGGGGCTGCACTGATAATCAATCAGCATAGACCCCACCTGTAAGGAGAGCAGCCGATTGGCTCTCTACTCGTGTCTGTCAGATGAATGGCTTTTTCTGTTTACCCTGTGATCAGCCGTGATTGAACACTGCTGATCACGTGGTAAAGGGCCTCCGTCAGAGGCTGTTTACCAAGATCGGTGTTGTGGTGTGTGAGACTGACACGCTGCACCACATGTGTATATATATACTCTGCATTCACTGTAGACTATATATACAGTGCATTCGGCAGTGTACAGTATATAATACACTTCAGGTGGTGTATTAATTTATATATATATATATATATATATATATATATATATATATACAGTCTAGGATATACAGTTGTGCTCATAAGTTTACACACCCCTGCAGAATTTATGATTTCTTGGACATTTTTCAAAGAATATGAATGATAACACGAAAACTTTTCTTTCACTCATGGCTAGTGTTTGGCTGAAGCCATTTATTATCAATCAACTGTGTTTACTCTTTTAAAATCATAATAACAACAGAAACTGGCCAAATGACCCTGATCAAAAGTTCTTAATACCGTGTATTGCCCCCTTTACCATCAATGACAGCTTGAAGTCTTTTGTGGTATTTGTGGATGAGGCTCTTTATTTTCTCAGGTGGTAAAGCTGCCCATTCCTCTTGGCAAAAAGCCTCCAGTTCCTGTAAATTCTTGGGCTGTCTTGCATGAACTGCACGTTTAAGATCTCCCCAGAGTGGCTCAATGATATTGAGGTCAGGAAACTGAGATGGCAACTCCAGAACCTTCACTTTATTCTGCTGTAGCTAATGACATGTCGACTTGGCCTTGTGTTTTGGATCATTGTCATGTTGGAATGTCCAAGTACGTCCCATGTGCAGCTTCCTGGCTGATGAATACAAATGTTTCTCCAGCATTTTTGGTAACATACTGCATTCATCTTGCCATCAATTTTGACAAAATTTCATGTGCCTTTGTAGCTCACTTATCTCCAAAACATCAGCAATCAACCTCCGTGTTTCACAGTAGGAATGGTGTACCTTTCATCATAGGCCTTGTTGACTCCTCTCCAAATGTAGCATTTATGGTTGTGGACAAAAAGTTTAATTTTGGTCTCATCACTCCAAATGACTTTGTGCCAGAAGGTTTGAGGCTTGTCTTTGTGCTGTTTGGCAAATTGTAAGCGCGATAGTTTGTGGCATTTGCATAGTAATGGCTTTCTTCTGGCGATTCGACCATGCAGCCCATCTTTCTTCAAGTGCCTCCTTATTGTATATCTTGAAACAGCCACACCACATGTTTTAACACTGCTGATTGACATTCTCAATTCCTTGGATATCTTTTTATATTCCTTTCCTGTTTTATACAGTTCAACTACCTTTTCCAGCAGATCCTTTGACAGTTCTTTGGCTTTCCTCATGACTCAGAACCCAGAAATGTCAGTGCAGCACTGGATGAAAGATACAAGGGTCTGTCAGGAGTCCAGAAACTCATTGACCTTTTATACGCACACACTAATTACAAGCAAACAAATCATAGGTGAGGATGGTTACCTTTAACCACTTGCCGACCACCTGACGCAGTTTTACTGCGGCAGAATGGCACGGCTGGGCGAATCGACGTTATGTTATGTCGCTTCGCCCTGTGGCCACTAGGGGCATGCACCCGCTGCACGCCCCCCGAGCCAATGAGAGTGCCCGGTGGTCACGATCACCGCCAGGCTCCCATGATCACCGCTGAGACATAGAGAACCAGGATCTGTGTGTGTAAACACACAGTTTCCGGTTCTCTGAGGGGAGAAGTAACAGATCGTCTGTTCATACAGAGTATGAACAGCGATCTATCTCTTCCCCTACACAGTCCCATCCCCCCTTCAGTTAGAAACACAAACAGGGAACACAATTAACCCTTTGATTGCCCCTTAGTGTTAACCCCTTCACTGCCAGTGACATTTTTACAGTAATCAATGCATTTTTATAGCATTGATCGCTGTATTAATGCCAATGGTCCCAAAAATGTGTCAAAATTGTTCGATGTGTCCTCCATAATGTCACAATCCCGATAAAAATCGCAGATCGCCTCCATTACTAGTAAAATAAAAATAATAATAAAAATTCCGTAAAACTATCCCCTATTTTGTAGACGCTATAACTTTTGTGCAAACCAATCAATATATGCTTATTGCGATTTTTTACCTAAAATATGTAGATAGAAAAATACATTTACAAGTTAAGCGCTGGGTGACCCCAAAAACAAAATTAATAATAACCAACTCTGTGCTTACTAGTGCGATAATATATTAAATACAAATAATATGAATGTTGAATAAATAAACAAGGTGTGAAAAAACAAGTGCTTGTTACACCATAAATTAGTGCTTATTAGTGCTTGTTACACCATACATAGTGTCTTAATCAACATAAAAAGTGCTTAGTGCTCAATATACAGTAACCTGCTTTTCTTAAATGAAAAAATTAATAAATAATGAATAATAAAAAAAGTTCTCTTTGGCACTCTAAATAGTGCATGCAAAAAATGTCCAGCAGTGATAATAAAACAATGCGTGCAGGTGGTGTTCAGCTGTGACAACAATCCAACATCATGCCGAAGATATCCTGAGTGCTGCAAAACATGCTCCTGTGCTCCTTCGTGACCCCCTTAAGCTAATGTGCTCACCTCAGAGCCTGTGACTCAGCTTCTACCCTGAGTCCAAATATGCTTTGGAGCAACCCCTGGGCTCAGTCTCAGTGTCTGCTGCACTCCTCCAGCTGGAAACAATGTGGCTCCATACATAGAATGAAAAGGAAACTATATAGTGTAATATAGTCAAAATACTTTTATTAAAAGAAAACGCTCCCCACACCGCGGTACACACATGGCACTGGTGAGTCAGTGCACCATACTATAACGGCTTTCTATGCAAAATCAGTGGAAGTTTGGTGCAGTATGCTGTACTGAGACAGTGCTGGTGTAAAGTCCGTGTCAGTCTCTTCGTCCTGGCCCCTCCCCTGTCTGCCATAATGTCACAATCCCAATAAAAATCGCAGATCGCCTCCATTATTAGTAAAATAAAAATAATAATAAAAATTCCGTAAAACTATCCCCTATTTTGTAGACGCTATAACTTTTGTGCAAACCAATCAATATATGCTTATTGCGATTTTTTACCAAAAATATGTAGATAGAAGAATACATATCAGCCTAAACTGAGGAAAAAATGTTTTTTTAATATATTTTTGGGGGATATTTATTAGAGCAAAAAGTAAAACATATTGTGTTTTTTTTCAAAATGGTCGCTCTTTTTTTGTTTATAGCGCAAAAAATAAAAACCGCAGAGGTGATCAAATAGCACCAAAAGAAAGCTCTATTTGTGGTAAAAAAAGGACATCAATTTTGTTTGGGTGTAGCATCGCATGATCACGCAATTGTCAGTCAAAGCGACACAGTGCCGAAAAAAAATCATCTTCCATTTAAGGATTATGGAGGCCACTGTGCTCTTAGGAACCTTAAGTGCAGCAGAAATTTTTTTTGTAACCTTGGCCAAATCTGTGCCTTGCCAGAATTCTGTCTGAGTTCTTCAGGCAGTTCCTTTGACCTCATGATTCTCATTTGCTCTGACATGCACTGTGAGCTGTAAGGTCTTATATAGACAGGTGTGTGGCTTTCCTAATCGAGTCCAATCAGTATAATCAAACACAACTGGACTCAAATGAAGGTGTAGAACCATCTCAAGGATGATCAGAAGAAATGGACAGCACCTGAGTTAAATATATGAGTGTCACAGTTAGACCCCATTCACACAGGGGCAACACGACTTGCAGGTCGCCTCAGCGAGGCGACCTGCAAACGACTGCCCGGGCGACTTGCAAAACGACTTCTGTATAGAAGTCTATGCAAGTCGCCCCAAGTCGCCCCCGAAGTCGTACAGGAACCTTTTTCTAAGTCGGAGCGACTTGCGTCACTCCCCTTAGAACGGCTCCATAGCAAAGAACGGGAGGCGACTTGTCAGGCGACTAGGTCGCCTGACAAGTCGTCCCTGTGTGAATGGGGTCTAAAGAGTCTGAATACTTAGGACCATGTGATATTTCCGTTTTTCTTTTTTAATAAATCTGCAAAAATGTCAACAATTCTGTGTTTTTCTGTCAATGTGGGGTGCTGAGTGTACATTAATGAGGAAAAAAAATGAACTTAAATGATTTTAGCAAATTGCTGCAATACAACAAAGAGTGAAAAATTTAAGGGGGTCTGAATATTTTCCGTCCCAACTGTATATATATATATATATATATATATATATATATATATATATATATATATATATATATATATATATATATATATATATATATATATATATATATATATATATATATATATATAAATACACCATTTTTTTTAACACTGACTGCGTGTATATGTATATATGTGTATATATATATATATATATATATATATATATATATATATAGTGCAACCAGTGTGCTTCCTGAATGGACATTCAGTGCTGTTGGAGGGTTTGTAACAGATCAAAGAGTGCGCCTGTCCACAGACTCTGTTGATAGGCTCACATTTATAAAAATGAATCAGTCCTGGATCAGCAGCTATCAAGCCACTGATGCTGATGTAACTGATTGAATTTGCTAGGGATCTGGGATCCCTTGAAGACTGCCTAGGCTGCCTAAGTGCCTATCCTATTCCTGAATCTTGATGATGCTAGCTTTCAACAATATTATTGGTTGGGCACCACCAACACCCAAGGCCCAATTTTCAACACTCAAGGCCCAAGTTTAATAGGGGCATGTAATTACAATTTCAAAAATAATTTTTAACAGCAGGGCCCATTCCTGTGCCCAACAAGAGTATCTGTGAGGGGTTACAGTGTTCCGGCACCATGAACACCCAAGGCCCAATTTTTCTGCACCTATTTGCCTGGGGCATTTAATTACAATTTTTAAAATAATATTTAACAGCAGGGCCTGTTCCTGCGCCCAACAAGAGTAAATGTGAGAGGTTAGTGTAATATATATAATACAGTGCAGGGTATATAGTGCAGTGCGGAGTATATAATATAGTGTGTTGAAGTGGTTAAGGGGAACCCAATGACAGAATTAATTTAAAAAATGGCATGGGGTCCTCCCCCAAAATCTATACCCGGGCCTTTGGGTCTGGTATAGTATTTAAGGGGAACTCCATGCCAAAATTTAAAAAAAACAGCGTGGGGTCCCCCCAAAGTCCATACCAGACACTTAGTTGAGCAAGCAGCCTGGTAGGCTAGGAAAGGGAGGATGAGCGAGTGGCCCTCCCCCTCCTGAACCATACAAGGCTGCTTGCCCTTGTCCCCCCCAAAGCACCTTGTCCCCATGTTAATGGGGACAAGGGCCTCGTCCCGACAACCCTGGCCATTGGTTGTCTGGGTCTGCAGGCGGGGCGCTTATCGGAATCTGGAAGCCCTCTTTAATAAGATGGCCCCCAGATCCTGCCCTCCCTATGTGAATGGGTATCGGGTATATTGTATACCTACCTATTCACCTCAAAAAAGTGTCAAAAAGTAAAAACCACAATGTACCCGATACCCATACACATAGGGCGGGTGGGATCTGGGGTTTCTAGATTCCGATAAGCCCCCCACCCACAGACCCCGACAACCACCGGGCAAGGGTTGTCTGGAAGAGGCCCTTGTTCCCATCAACATGTTGGGTCAGAAGGGCAACCCGCTATCCTGTCCTCCAGGCTGCATGCTCAGACAAGGGTCTGGTATGGATTTTGGGGGTTGGGGCATGACAATTTTTTTAAAATTTTGATGTAGCGTTCCCCTTAAAATCAATACCAGACCCGAAAGGGGGAACCCACTCCAATTTTTTCCTTGATTTTTTATATCTATATCTAATATACACTGAGCAAAATTATAAACACAACACTTTTGTGTTTGCCCCTATTTATCATGAGCTAAACGCAAAGATCTACAACTTTTTCTATGTACACAAAAGGCCTAGTTCTCTCAAATATTGTTCACAAATCTGTCAAATCTGTGTTTGCCTCATCCAGTGCAGCACATCTCCTTCGCATAGAGTTGATCAGGTTGTTGATTGTGGCCTGTGGAATGTTGGTCCATTCCTCTTCAATGGCTGTGTGAAGTTGCTGGATATTGGCAGGAACCTGAACACGCTGTTGTATACGCAAATCCAGAGCATCCCAAACATGCTCCATGGTTGACATGTCTGGTGAGTATGCTGGCCATGCAAGAACTGAAATGTTTTCAGCTTCCAGGAATTGTGTACAGATCCTTGCAACATGGGGCCGTGCATTATCATGCTGCAACATGAGGTGATGGTCGTGGATGAATGGCACAACAATGGGCCTCAGGATCTCGTCACGGTATCTCAGTGCATTCAAAATGCCATCAATAAAATGCACCTCTGTTTGTTGTCCATAGCATACGCCTGCCCATATCATAATGTCACTGCCATCATGGGCCACTCGATCCACTTGATCCACAACATTGACATCAGCAAACCGCTCACCCTCACAGTGCCATTCATGCTGTCTGCCATCTGCCCTGTACAGTGAAAACCGGGATTCATCCGTGAAGAGAACACCTCTCCAAAGTGCAGGATGCCCTCGAATGTGAGCATTTTCCCACTCAAGTTGGTTATGACAACAAGCTGCAGTCAGGTCAAGACCCCGATGAGGACGACAAGCACGCAGATGAGCTTCCCTGAGACGGTTTCTGACAGTTTGTGCAGAAATTCTTTGGTTATGCAAACCGATTGTTGCAGCAGCTGTCCAGGTGGCTGTTCTCAGACGATCTTGGAGGTGAAGATGCTGGATGTGGAGGTCCTGGGCTTGTGTGGTTACACGTGGTCTGCGTTTGTGAGGCCAATTGGATGTACTGCCAAATTCTCTGAAACGCCTTTGGAGACAGCTTATGGTAGAGAAATAAATATTCAATTAATGGCAACAGGTCTGGTGGACATTCCTGCAGTCAGCATGCCAATTGCACACTCAAAACTTGTGACATCTATTGCATTGTGCTCTGTGATAAAACTGCACATTTTAGAGAGGCCTTTTATTGTGGCCAGCCTGAGGCACACCTGTGCCATAATCATGCTGTCTAATCAGCATTCTAATATGGCACACCTGTGAGGTGGATGGATTATCTCGGCAAAGGAGAAGTGCTCACTAACACAGTTTTAGACAGATTTGTGAACAATATTTGAGAGAAATAGGCCTTTTGTGTACACAGAAAAAGTCATAGATCTTTGCGTTCAGCTTATGATAAATAGGGGCAAACACAAATGTGTTGTGTTAATAATTTTGCTCAGTGTATATTGCGGGTAGCCAGCAATACATTACAGCCGCAAGCAATTTTTTCTTTTTTTGCTGTGTCACTGTAATACACATCACACAGATGCGCAACTTTACAGGCAGACTAAGGGGACCCCCCAGTCACGATGTTTAAAGGAATATTTCATTTTTATTGCTTCACTTTAAGCATTATTAAAATCACTGCTCCTGAAAAACTGGTTGATTTTAAAACTTTTTTTGCATTGATACATGTCCCCTGGGGCAGTACCCGGGTCCCCATACATTTTTTATGGCAATAACTTGCATATAGGGCTTTAAAATGAGCACTTTTGACTGATTCCGCCTTCAGGATGGAGACACACAGGTCAAAGATGGCGGCTCTCCCTCCTCCACTCTCCTCTCTACCTCCTGCTCAGCTGATAAGGTAGAGATCCTGGAGGTGATTACTACCTGCCAGACCTCCCTCACTACTAGGATTGAAGAGGTGAAGGTGGATATCTCCCTGCTTAGACAGGATATGCAGCACCTGAGGGAAAGAGTTGGCGAGTCGGAACAAGACCTGGAATGTGTGGAGGAAGCCCTCCTGCCCCTGCACTAGTCGACGTATCAGGTAAACTGCCTCTTCACCCAGCTCCAGCAGAAACAGGATGATTTGGAGAATCAATCGAGGTGGAACAACCTCCGCTTCATAGGCCTCCCAGAAGGCGAAGAGGGTAATAACCCAGCCACATTCCTGGAGGATTTGCTCATCACTACTTATGGAAGAGAGGCCTTCTCGCAATTGTTTGTTGTGGAGCGTGCCCACCGGATGCCTGCAAGAAAAACACCTCAGGGAACGCCTCCACGTGTTTTCATTGCCAAGTTCCTCAACTACAGAGAGCGTAACACTGTTCTATACCTAACCAGGGGAAAAGGTATTATCCCCCTGCCAACCATCAGATCCTGGCGTTCCCTGATTTCTCCGCGGAAGTTCAGATAAAACGCAGTTAGTTCACCGAGATCAAGCGGCGTCTGCGATTCCGCCATCTTAAATATGCAATGCTATTTCCTGCTTGTCTCCACGTAGTTGGAGAGAACCTTGTCCATTTTTTTGAGGAAGCTGCCATTGACTGGCTCGATCAACTAAATCCTGTTTGAGCCGTGAGTACTGTATAGGCACCTGCTTTGAGTTTCCCCTACCTACTAGTGTTACTTTCCCATTGTTCTAGTGTACCCTGGCTATTAATCATCTCGGGCAGCCTACTGACCGTCTTTCATCTATGAAACCACATTATACTTCTTTTCCGCCTATGGACATGGAACAGCTCTGGGGTCGGAGTTTCATCTCACTCGCAGACCATGGGTGATATCCCCCCCAGCACCCGACTGCACACAGTGCTTGTCAGAGGATTTTCACCCCCCTGCTGGGATGCTAATTTTTCAAGGTCGATACCCCATTCGGTGGCCTTGATGTTTCGGACACCGAGCTGGTGTTTACCTTGGGATCTTACATTTTTTGTCTTCTGTTTTGGGGATTTATGCTTGCACAGGTTGGGGTATGTGTAGAGCTGGGAGGATTAGGGTGTTATTTTTTTCTTTTTTTACTGGCGAACATCTTACATAACTGTGTTTTATGTCTGACCATACATTTTACTGCTACTTACTTATATGCTATCTAGTCTGGTTTGCATTATTATGTACTTATTTGCCAATGCTTACTAATGGGCTGCTTGGGACCAGTGTGCCTTTGTCCTACCTTACGCTTTTACTATGGCCAGGCTGAAGTTTCTCACATGGAATGTCCATGGCCTACGAGAGAAATTGAAATGCACTGCTGCTCTGTCCTTTTTAACCACTTGCTTACTAGGCACTTAAACCCCCCTCCTATCCAGACCAATTTTCAGCTTTCAGTGCTCTCACACTTTGAATGACAATTACTCAGTCATGCAACACTGTACCCAAATGATTTTTTTGTCCTTTTCTTCATACAAATAGAGCTTTATTTTGGTGGTATTTGATCACCTCTGGGTTTTTTATTTTTTGCGCTATAAATGAAAAAAGACCGAAAATTTTGAAAAAAAACACATTTTTTCTAATTTCTGTGATAAAATTTTGCAAATTCGTAATTTTTCTTCATAAATTTTGGCCACAATTTATACTGCTACATATCTTTGGTAAAAATAACCAAAAATTTGTGGAAATTATTTGGTCTGTGTGAAAGTTTTAGAGTCTACAAGCTATGGTGCAAATCATAAAAAAATTATCACATCTGATGTACTGAGGCCTATCTCATTTCCTGAGACCCTAACAAGGCAGGAAAGTACAAATGCCCCCCAAATAACCCCTTTTTGGAAAGTAGACATTTCAATGTATTTAGTTAGAGGCATGGTGAGTTATTTGAAGTTGTATTTTTTTCCCACAATTCTTTGCAAAATTGAGATTTTTTTTTTTTTTTTTTTTCCCCACAAAATTGTCATTGTAATAGCTTATTTCTCTCACATGGCATGTGTATACCACAAATGACACCCCAAAATACATTCTGCTACTCCTCCTGAGTATTACGATACCAAATGTGAGGGACTTTTTCACTGCCTGGCCACATACAGAGGCCCAACATGCATGGAGCACCATCAGGTGTTCTAGGAGCATAAATTACACATCACATTTCTCAACCACCTATTACACTTTTGAAGGCCCTGGAGCACCAGGACAATGGAAACACCCACAAAATGACCCCATTTTGGAAAGCTAACACCCCAACGTATAATCTATGTGGCATAATGAGTCTTTTGAATGGTTTATTTTTTTCCAGAAGTTTTTGGAAAATGTGGAAAAAAATGAAACCGCATTTTTTTTTACACAAAGTTGTCCGTTTATAAGATATTTCCAACACATGGCATTTAGATAGCAAAAATGACACCCCAAAATACATTCTGCTACTCCTCCTGAGTATTACGATACCACATGTGTGGGACTTTTTCACTGCCTGGCCACATACAGAGGCCCAACATGCATGAAGCACCATCAGGTGTTCTAGGAGCATAAATTACACATCACATTTCTCAACCACCTATTACACTTTTGAAGGCCCTGGAGCACCAGGACAATGGAAACACCCACAAAATGACCCCATTTTGGAAAGCTAACACCCCAACGTATAATCTATGTGGCATAATGAGTCTTTTGAATGGTTTATTTTTTTCCAGAAGTTTTTGGAAAATGTGGAAAAAAATGAAACCGCATTTTTTTTTACACAAAGTTGTCCGTTTATAAGATATTTCCAACACATGGCATTTAGATAGCAAAAATGACACCCCAAAATACATTCTGCTACTCCTCCTGAGTATTACGATACCACATGTGTGGGACTTTTTCACTGCCTGGCCACATACAGAGGCCCAACATGCATGGAGCACCATCAGGTGTTCTAGGAGCATAAATTACACATCACATTTCTCAACCACCTGTTACACCTTTGAAGGCCCTGGAGCACCAGGACAATGGAAACACCCACAAAATGACCCCATTTTGGAAAGCTAACACCCCAACGTATAATCTATGCGGCATAATGAGTCTTTTGAATGGTTTATTTTTTTCCAGAAGTTTTTGGAAAATGTGGAAAAAAATGAAACCGCATTTTTTTTTTACACAAAGTTGTCCGTTTATAAGATATTTCCAACACATGGCATTTAGATAGCAAAAATGACACCCCAAAATACATTCTGCTACTCCTCCTGAGTATTACGATACCACATGTGTGGGACTTTTTCACTGCCTGGCCACATACAGAGGCCCAACATGCATGGAGCACCATCAGGTGTTCTAGGAGCATAAATTACACATCACATTTCTCAACCACCTGTTACACCTTTGAAGGCCCTGGAGCACCAGGACAATGGAAACACCCACAAAATGACCCCATTTTGGAAAGCTAACACCCCAACGTATAATCTATGCGGAATAATGAGTCTTTTGAATGGTTTATTTTTTTCCAGAAGTTTTTGGAAAATGTGGAAAAAAATGAAAACACATTTTTTTTTACACAAAGTTGTCCGTTTATAAGATATTTCCAACACATGGCATTTAGATAGCAAAAATGACACCCCAAAATACATTCTGCTACTCCTCCTGAGTATTACGATACCACATGTGTGGGACTTTTTCACTGCCTGGCCACATACAGAGGCCCAACATGCATGGAGCACCATCAGGTGTTCTAGGAGCATAAATTACACATCACATTTCTCAACCACCTATTACACTTTTGAAGGCCCTGGAGCACCAGGACAATGGAAACACCCACAAAATGACCCCATTTTGGAAAGCTAACACCCCAACGTATAATCTATGAGGCATAATGAGTCTTTTGAATGGTTTATTTTTTTCCAGAAGTTTTTGGAAAATGTGGAAAAAAATGAAAACACATTTTTTTTTACACAAAGTTGTCCGTTTATAAGATATTTCCAACACATAGCATTTAGATAGCAAAAATGACACCCCAAAATACATTCTGCTACTCCTCCTGAGTATTACGATACCACATGTGTGGGACTTTTTCACTGCCTGGCCACATACAGAGGCCCAACATGCATGGAGCACCATCAGGTGTTCTAGGAGCATAAATTACACATCACATTTCTCAACCACCTGTTACACCTTTGAAGGCCCTGGAGCACCAGGACAATGGAAACACCCACAAAATGACCCCATTTTGGAAAGCTAACACCCCAACGTATAATCTATGTGGCATAATGAGTCTTTTGAATGGTTTATTTTTTTCCAGAAGTTTTTGGAAAATGTGGAAAAAAATGAAAACACATTTTTTTTTACACAAAGTTGTCCGTTTATAAGATATTTCCAACACATAGCATTTAGATAGCAAAAATGACACCCCAAAATACATTCTGCTACTCCTCCTGAGTATTACGATACCACATGTGTGGGACTTTTTCACTGCCTGGCCACATACAGAGGCCAAACATGCAAGAAACACCGTCAGGTGTTCCAGGGACACATAGCATGCACATACCAAGAATTACACCCCAAAATACATTATGCTGAGCAAAGCGTAAACAAAAAAGATTACCTGTGGTTGTAGTAGCGCAGTTGTACGCAGGAGGAAAGCACTGGTCCAGGCAGCAGGCAGGGACTTGGTCAGCAGCGGCGAACACAATTGTCCAGGCAGCAGGCAGGGTTACTGTCCATATAAAGTCCAGGGTCAGTGCAGGCAGAGATATTGTCCGCAGTGCCAAAAATATTGGTCCTGGTAGTAGGCAGGTCCATGTGGTGTGGTCAGTGCAACAGGCAGAGGCGTGACGGCAGTAAGTCCTACAGGCAGAAGTAGGGCCTCGTTCAGGACAGAATGGGGACAGGGGTAGAGGCTTCTCCCACCCAAATCTCTTTGAAGCCTCCGAGTCTCCAGACCCTAATCTAGGATTGAGAAAACAAAATAAATTGTTTTCTTCATCCAGAAAAACAATTCTGGAGCCCCTCACATATGTGAGACCCCTGTGTTGAATCCCACTAGTCCAGTTGCAGGGTACAAGATCAGTCCAAGAGGCAGGCAAATATCATGGTCAAACAGTCCAAGGTCAGTTCCAGATCAGGCAGAGGTATGTACAGAATCGTTGGGCAGAAGCATGGTCGAATAACAGTCCAGGGTCAGTTCCAGATCAGGCAGAGGTATGTGCAGAATCGTTGGGCAGAAGCATGGTCGAATAACAGTCCAGGGTCAGTTCCAGATCAGGCAGAGGTATGTGCAGAATCGTTAGGCAAAAGCGTGGTCAAATAACAAGCCAGGGTCAGTTACAGAGGAGGCAGTGGCATAAGGGGTGTGAGGGTAAATTGCAGGAACGGAGGCTTACGTTTACCATACTTTACTAATAATTTACTAAAGTATGGTAACGACGAAAACATTCACCTACGCAGAGGCCTGGTTCAGAAGGACATTCTGCACAATAATAAGATGTGTCTCTTCTGAATCCAGCTCTGGTACACACCTTACATTTTTTTTGCCGTCGTTGGCCTGTTGGTTTGGGAGGGATCTTATCTGGGAAGTGGCGTTCGGAGAGTCGACTTAGAACATCAGATCGGATATTTTCTGGGGGGCCGTTCGGGAATGTAAGGGCAGTGAAAACGTCTTCCTGGTAGCCAAGGAAGCGTTTGGGGTTTTGGGTGGAGTTTCGATAAATGACATAAGAATTGTAGATGGCCAAATTAAAAAAATAAATTGCGACTTTCTTATACCAATGGTATGTCCGTCTTGTGGCAAGGTACGGTTCCAGCATCTGGTCATTCAAGTCGACTCCCCCCATAAACAAATTATAGTCAAAGACACATTTAGGTTTCTGTATGGGGCCATTTCTTCTGGGGACTTCCATGAAGGTATCATCGTGGATTGAAGACAACATGTATACATCTCTTTTGTCTCTCCACTTCACTGCCAAAATCTCGTTGTTTCGTAGACTCGCCGTTTCTCCTTTTCTCAATTTTTTATTGACCAGACTTTGAGGAAAGCCCTTCCGGTTCTTTTTGATGGTACCACATGCAGGCGTCTTCATCCGATGCAGGTTGTGGAAAAGGGGCAGAGATGTGTAGAAGTTATCTACGTACAGGTGGTAGCCTTTCTCCAGTAGGGGGTATGTGAGATCCCAAACAATTTTCCCGCTTGATCCCAAGTAGTCTGGGCAATTAGGGGGTTGCAGCTGGGAGTCCTTCCCTTCGTACACTTTGAAGGCATACAAGTAACCTGTGACTCGGTCACATAATTTGTATACCTTCACCCCATAGCGTGCCCTTTTACTGGGAATATATTGCTTCATCTTAAGCCTGCCACTAAACTTAAGAAGGGACTCATCCACACATATGTTTTTGTCTGGGGTAAACAGCAAGGGGAATAGTGCAGAAAAATAATTTAAAAGTGGCCGAATTTTGAAAAGTCTATCATAGTTTGGGTCATTTCGGGGAGGGCACTGGGTATTGTCGTTGAAATGAAGAAACCTCAATATCATGAGGTATCTGTTTCTGGGCATCACCTTGGAGTATATTGGCAGGTGTTGGAGGGGGCGGGTTGACCAATAGGACAGCAAAGTGTTTTTTTTCGTGAGTCCCATGTTAAATGTGAGCCCTAAAAAAACCTTCAACTCCACCACCGTTAGGTCTCTCCATTCGTAGGGACGGGCATAGTAGGATGTTGGATTATTTGCAATGAATTGATGTGCATAAAGGTTGCACTGGGCCACAATACTTGACAGCATGTCCTCGGTAAAAAATAAATTAAAAAAATCTATTGGGGAAAAATTCTCCGTGTTCACCTGGACTCCTGGCTGGGCAGTGAAAGGGGGAATGTTGGCTTCTCCTGAATTAGGAGGAAGCCACAAGGGGTTCTGCAGGGCATAGGGAAGGCTGGCTTGGGTCCTTGGCCTTCCTTGCCGAGGCACTGCGGTGCTGGTGGACGGGACTGCCGTGCTGGTGGACGGGACTGCCGTGCTGATGGACGGGACTGCCGTGCTGGTGGACGGGACTGCCGTGCTGGTGGACGGGACTGCCGTGCTGGTGGACGGGACTGCCGTGCTGGTGGACGGGACTGCCGTGCTGGTAGATGCCACTGCCTCCCCACCAGAACGCCTTCGTTTGGCGGGCCGAATCTCTTCCTCCTCTGAGTCACTCAGTGTTTCACTACTGAGGACTGGCTCATAGTTTATGTCCGACTCGGAATCAGAAAGGGAATCTGAAAAAGAGAGCTCCCCGTTGCTCTCGTCGGCCTGGGACAGTATTTGGTACGCCTCCTCGGCGGAAAAGCTTCTTTTGGCCATGGTTGCTAAGCCTGCACTGATGAGGCGGCACTGATGAGCACAGATGGGCACTGAGGTGGCACAGAGGGGCACTGATGAGGTGGAACAGATGTGCACTGATGAGGTGGAACAGATGTGCACTGATGAGGTGGAACAGATGTGCACTAATGAGGTGGACAGATGTGCAGATGTGCACTGATGAGGTGGCACAGGTGGGCACTGATGAGGTGGCACAGGTGGGCACTGATGAGGTGGCACAGGTGGGCACTGATGAGGCGGCACAGGTGGGCACTGATGAGGCGGCACAGGTGGGCACTGACGAGGTGGAACAGATGTGCACTGAGATTGCACAGATGTGCACTTATGAGGTGGAACAGATGTTCAGATGTGCACTGATGAGGTGGCACAGGTGGGCACTGATGAGGCGGCACAGGTGGGCACTGATGAGGCGGCACAGGTGGGCACTGACGAGGCGGCACAGGTGGGCACTGACGAGGCGGCACAGGTGGGCACTGACGAGGTGGAACAGATGTGCGCTGAGATTGCACAGATGTGCACTTATGAGGTGGCACAGCTGGGCACTGATGGGACGGCACAGATGGGGCGGCACAGATGGGGCGGCACAGATGGGGCGGCACAGATGGAGCGGCACAGATGGGCACTGATGAGGCGGCACAGATGTGCACTGAGGCAGCACAGATGTGCACTGAGGCAGCACAGATGTGCACTGAGGCGGCACAGGTGGGCACTGAGGCGGCACAGGTGGGCACTGAGGTGGCACAGGTGGGCACTGATGAGGTGGCACAGGTGGGCACTGATGAGGTGACACAGGTGGTCACTGATTGTGCAGATGTGCAGCTGGACACTAATCACCGCTGGGCAGACAGGTGGACACCGATTGGCACAGGTGGGCACCGATTGGCACAGGTGGGCACCGATTGGCACAGGTGGGCACCGATTGGCACAGGTGGGCACCGATTTGGCACAGGTGGGCACCGATTGGCACTGTACTGATGCTGCACTGTACTGATGGGGCACTGTATTGATGGGGCACTGTATTGATGGGGCACTGTGTTGATGGGCACTGTATTGATGGGCACTGTGGGCACTGTAGGCACAGTAAATGTTAGTACAGACTCACAGATCGCTGACAGTTTCTCTCTCTCCTCACACGCTGTCTCTGTGTGAGGAGAGAGAACCGGCAATGAGAGATGATCTCAATTGTTTACATTTTAGATCATCTCTCATTGGAGGCAGCGATCGCGCTGTAAACGGCCGCTGTGATTGGCCGTTTACAGCGATCTGTGGTTGGCTGTGTCCAAGGGACACGGCCAACACAGAATTTCCCCGTTGCGCGCTCGTGAGCGCGCACGGGGAGCGAGGAAAGGGGAGGCCGTCATATGACGGCCTCCCGGGAATTGACATCCGCGCTGAAGCCGTCATTCGGCTACGGCCGGATGTCAGGTGGTTAAAGACACAGGGTGCAGACATCATAGTTTTAGTTGAGACTCATGTGGAGGGGTCCATGCAGCGGGCGCTGCGGCGGCCCTGGATTGGATGGGCATTTCATGCCATGCACACATCCTTTTCCGGGGGTGTCTCGGTGCTCGTGGTCAAATCAGTGTAATTCGAACTCCAGACAGGGGCACATATAGTTTCTTGCTTGCCAAGATAGCAGGTAATTTGTTGCTAATATTAGCCTGGTATGCTCCACCGCCCTATAATTCCACTATTCTCAGTTAGGGTATTTTTATTAGGGATGAGTCAAACACCCCCCGGTTCGGTTTGCAGCAGAACATGCAAAAAGTTTGTTCGAACACGCGAAAACCGTTAAAGTCTATGGGACACGAACGTGAAAAAACAAAAGTGCTAATTTTAAAGGCTTATATGCACGTTATTGCCATAAAAAGTGTTTGGGGACCCGGGTCCTGCCCCAGGGGACATGTATCAATGCAAAAAGAAGTTTTAAAAACGGACGTTTCTTCGGGAAAAGTGATTTTAATAATGCTTAAAGTGAAACAATAAAAATGATATATTCCTTTGAATATTGTGCCTGGGGGGTGTCTATAGTATGCCTGTAAAGTGGCGACAGTTTTCCCGTGTTTAGCGCAATACCACAGCAAAATGACATTTCTAAAGGAAAAAAGTCATTTAAAACTGCTTGCTGTAATGTATTGTCGGGTCCCAGCAATATACATGAAAATCATTGAGAAAAACGGCATGGGTTCCCCCCCCAGCCCATTACCAGGCCCTCTGGGTCTGTTATGGATATTAAGGGGAACCCCGCACCCAAATTAAAAAAAAAAATGGTGTGGGGGGCCCCTAGGCACTATATACTCTGAACTGAAGTAGATATACTATGCGGCCTGCCCTATATACTCTGCAGAAAATTGGGCCTAAGGTGTTGGTGGTACCAGAACACTGTAAGCACTCACAGATACTCTTGGTGAGCGCAGGAACGGGCCCTGTTGTGAAAAACTATATCAAGAATTGTAATTACATGCCCCTATTAAACAGGTGCAGAAAAATTGGGCCTTTGGTGGCAGTGGTGGTGGTGCCACAACACTGCAAGCCCTCACAGTTACTTTTGGTGGGCGCAGGAATGGGCCCTGCTGGGAAATATTAGATCAAGAATTGTAATTACATGCCCCTGTTAAACAGACGCAGACAAATTGGGCCTTTGGTGGTGGTGCCACAACACTGTAAGCCCTCACAGTTACTCTAGGTTGGCGCAGGAATGGGCCCTGCTGTGAAATATTAGATCAAAAATTGTAATTACATGCCCCTGTTAAACAGAGGCAGAAAAATTGGGCCTTTGGTGGTGGTGGTGCCACAACACTGAGCCCTCATCGTTACTCTTGGTGGGCTCAGGAATGGGCCCTGCTGTGAAATATTAGATCAAAAATTGTAATTACATGCACATGTTAAACAGGGGCAGAAAAATTAGGCCTTTGGTGGTGGTGGCGGTGGTGCCACAACACTGTAAGCCCTCAGTTACGCTTGTTGGGCACAGGAACGGGCCCTGCTATGAAATATTATATCAAGAATTTTAGTTACATGCCCCTGTTAAACAGGGGCAGAAAAATTGGGCCTTTGGTGGTGGTGGTGCCACAACACTGTAACCCCTCACAGATACTCTTGTTGGGCGCAGGAACGGGCCCTGCTGTGAAATATTAGATCAAGAATTAGGGAGGGAGTACAGGGATTATAGCGGTGCTAGGAGAAACACAGTATACTCAGAATAAAATCGAAATTATTTTTATTAACACAAATTATTAAAAATAGACATGAGAATCACAGGAACAAGGTGTGCATAATCAATAAAAACAATTTTTGTAGCAGAGTTTATCACCTGACTTGGCCTGAAGAGCGTGACGGCCAGTTCAGTGGATAGGTATTTAGATATCCGACATGTTTCGCCTGTGAAGGCTTCCTCAGGGACAGATGTTTAATACCTATGATGCTACAATTCACTCTATAGAGAAAAATATAACAATCAAACAAAATTCTAAGACCTTTATTACATTAGATATAGATATAGAGAATGCTTACAAATAATGTTTACAAATGTTTGCGAACTGTCAGAGTAAACCACTAACCACCACCCAAGGATAACCCCAAAAGACCCCCCACGCACCAGGGCACCAATAAAATCCCCGACCAGGCTAACTCTGGATGGTAAAGCAAATACCTGCAAGTCACCAGGGACAGGCGTAACACGCATCTGGAACAGGGCCTCAAACACAGATTACAATGGGTAGCTGCAGGGGGCAATCAGAAAGGCCTGACGGAATGTGTGTCTAGAATAGAAAGTTGTATATATATAAATATATTGAGGTGGGTCCTAAAGAGACCCCATAAGGACCCATCAATTAAAAAGAAACATAATATAGGACTAACATAGTCTCTGACTTGTACTTACATAAATTCTATTTTAAGTGGGTTACAGGACACCGGAGAGCAATCAATTCAGGAGAATTTGCCATAGACTACTGGATCGAATGTGTATCTCTAAAGATTAATGAGAGATAAGATATATACAGTATATAGAATTATCCTAGAGATGATAGATCAAAAGATGCAAGTTACAAACTAGCTGTGTCAACAGATGACACAGACTCTGTATGTGCAAAAGTTGTTTGGCACTTACCAATAAGAGTACAGATTGGAGTAAATGGCTGGAAAAGAAGAAAATTAAATCGCCGGATAAAATAAGCTGAGGGACAAAACATACCATCAGCATGGTGTAAGCAGGCTAATAGAGAAAAAGAGATTAAGTCTGCAAGATTGGGTAGTGAGTGGTGATGCTTACTGAATCAGAGTATAGCTGATACGATGGTGTCCTGTGGATCCCTGGCGTGTGTAGTGGCCTGGGATGCCGGCGTTCTTATGCCCCCCACACACGTGCGGCGTCTGACGTCGCCACACGTGTGAGCGGACGAATTAGAGCCACTGTGCATGCGCCGTTCGCAAATGCGTCCGGGCCTACAAGGTCCAGAAGGCATTGCGGTGGTGTCTATGGTGACATGTGTGTAAACACCTCACGGACACCGCGCAGTATTAGATCGCCGCAAATCGCAGCGCAATACCTGGGGGATGTAAGCAATCTCCCCAGTGTGCAGTGGCTAAGGCGGGCAGAGGAAAACCAATGCCCTTGAGTGTCCATACAGCTGGGGTATATCACATGTGTGACAGCTGTATGGACACTCAAGGGCACTGGTTTTCCTCTGCCCGCCTTAGCCACTGCACACTGGGGAGTTTGCTTACATCCCCCAGGTATTGCGCTGCGATTTGCGGTGATCTAATACTGCACGGTGTCCGTGAGGTGTTTACACACACGTCACCAAAGACACCACCGCAATGCCTTCTGGACCTTGTAGGCCCGGACGCATTTGCGAACGGCGCATGCGCAGTGGCTCTAATCCGTCCGCTCACACGTGTGGCGACGTCAGACGCCGCATGTGTGTGGGGGGCATAAGAACGCCGGCATCCCAGGCCACTACACACGCCAGGGATCCACAGGACACCGTCGTATCAGCTATACTCTGATTCGGTAAGCATTACCACTCACTACCCAATCTTGCAGACTTATGCCCCGTACACACGGTCGGATTTTCCGATGGACAATGTCCGATCGGAGCGTGTTGTCGGAAATTCCGACCGTGTGTGGGCGCCATCGGACATTTTCCATCGGATTTTCCGACACACAAAGTTGGACAGCAGGAGATAAAATTTTCCGACAACAAAATCCGATCGCGTCAATTCCGACCGTGTGTGGCCTGTTCCGACGCACAAAGTGCCACGCATGCTCAGAAGAAATTCCGACACGGGACAGCTCGTTCTGGTAAACTTAGCGTTCGTAATGGATAAAGCACTTTCGTCACGCTGCAATGTTCAAAATGGTTTAATACAGCGCACTCTCTTCTTCTTTATAATGTGACAAGAATTAAGTCGTTTTGATGCTCATATTCACACACACTTCTCACAAACTTTTTTCGTTACTGTTTATCGGGATTCCCTCAATATATTTTGATTTCTCACATCTGACAACATATTTTTTTTTTTTTTTTACTTTAATGTAGAATCTTTTTTTGTGTTTCTCTTTTTATTTTTTGTTTTTTTTGGTGATTTTGATTTGTACTCCCGAAAATGTTTGTGTGTTTTTGGTGACAAGTTCCCACAACACCATTGATATGTTGTTCTATTTAATCTGTAGGAGGAGATTGTTTGGTGTTGTTGTCCCTTGTTAATTTCACATTGTACTTTAGAAATGTACCTGAATCGTCACCAACAAACTGTCCTTTTTGGATGAAAACACACACAGGAGAGTAGAATTTACCTAAAAATATTTTATTAAGTGGTCACAACTATAAACAAAGAGGGAGGCAACGCTGGAGAAACTGCAGAAGTGGGCGAAGCCTTGGACTCCCAGGGCAGACATCAATTATTTAAAAGCAAAATTGGTGGCCTGAGGAGTCCTTATCTAAGGGAGGGCAGTCTGGTCCAGAAGTCCCAGAGATCCGGAAAGCAGCAGATGACATCTGTGTCCCCAGGCTGTGGTCATACGAGAGACTGCAGCTTTTGTCAGACCAGACTGAACCCAGGGTCATCACTCTCAGGTCTTCTTTCCAGGCTTCCTTACAGGCTTTGGCTGTGGTGGTGGAGTTGTGGCAGCAGGAGGAGGAGGAGGAGGAGGAGGAGGAGGAGGAGGAGGATGGTCCATCTCAATGACATCCGTCTTGGGTGTCAGTTCCCCACTCTCCCCCTTACGAAGGACTTTATAAATCAGGTCCTCAGAAATCTTGCGTTGGCCCTCCTGCATGCCCTGCAATTTGGTGGCAGCCATGCAGGCAAAGGCCTCTTCAGGACTGGGGAAGGCTCTGAGGGACGCCGAAGCCTCCTGGATCAGCCTGTACGCTGAATCCTGCACAGGACTGGGAGTGGCCTTCCTGGCCCTTTTATATGGCAGGCGGAGGGGAGGGACCTGAGACTCAGTCAGGCTGCGACTTGTCCCAGGCTTCTCTTGGCTGACACTTAGCCCCGCCTCCTCCTGGCTGCCACTAATCCCCGCCTCATCCTGACTGCCACATTCCACAGCCTCCTCCTGGCTGAGGTCTTCCTGTGTATGAAAAAGGGACATAGTTTTAGTATTGTTTTCATCAATCACACACAATTTTCACCTCCTGACTGCTGCAAATTCAATGTTAACAAATATAACAGACTATCCTTCTGAGCCCAGCATTTTGCATTCTTGTCCCAATTTTGGGTGCCCACTACTGTGTATTGATATGTAAAACACTTTCAAGCAGCAATTAGTGATCAATAATAACATCTAGTAAACATCATTTATTTATTGCACAGAAATCTGTAGAAGAATGCTATACCTGGCTCCAGCTGGGCTCTTCCACTTCTTCCTGGCTGGAAGGCCCAGGTTGGACATCGGAAGTCTCAGCTGGGATGGAAGGAAGCGTGGAAGGAAGGGTGGAGAGGGATTCCCTGACTTCAGTGTGGTCTGACAGAAATCGCAGTCTCTCATAGTACCACAGCCTGGGGACATAAACGTCATCTGCTGCAGCTCCGGACCTCTGGGAATCTGTGACCTTCTTGCGCTCCCTAAGATAAGTGCTCCTCAGGCCACCAATTTTAGCTTTTAAATAAGGGATGGTTGCTGTGGGGACCACCGGCTTCACCAACTCCAGCAGTTTCTCCAGCGCTGCCTGCCTCTTCTGTTTGTGGTTATAGTGGGGGTGTCTGACCTGCCACAGACAGGGCAGCTCCCTGTACTTGTCAATGAACAGGGGCAGGAAATTGTGGTCGTTGAACCCATCCATTTTCTCTGCAAGACACAACACAAGACAAACCCTAATGTCAGGCCAAACTCCCCTAATCTTGTTACAATATAGGCTTCAATTTCGAAGCAGTATAGGCCCAAGTTTAAATCCTACCTTCGTTAGCACGATCGGCGTCTCCGATGCTCCTTCCTCCGCTCACAGATCGTACGTAAGACGCGCGCGTTACGATTTATACACACTGCGCATGCATATAACTCCGCCCGCCCCTGACGTTCTTTCTATTCTATTCCCCGCCCCTTTTTGTTCGGCGCAGTGGAGGAAGAGCACATGGCGGATAGACAGCAGGATCGTGCGAATTACAGCAACGAGGAGGAGGAGGAAAGGCCGGAGCCTGAAACGTCCCGATCCAGAAGGAGATTAAAGGTCTCAAATATGTCCTTTGGGGAGATGTTGGAAATGGTGGACATCCTGAAGAAGGCTGACTATGATGGAAAGTATGGGCCTTACCCCAACCACAATGTCCGAAAGGCCAAGATCATGGCGAAAGTGGTCAGGAGTCTGCACCGGAACTTCGGGATACGGCGATCGAAAGATCAGCTCAGGAAGCGGTGGTCGGACCTGAAATTACGAGAACATGAGCAGTACAGAAAGATCCGGAGAGTGCTGCAAAAAAGTAAGTAGTTGTGCTGTGTTCCTATTGTTCTTGTGTTTATTATGTTCGTGCTGCTCCATGTGCTTTTAGGAACTGTTGTACAGTTTAAAATGGCAACTTTCATGTTCATGGGCACATTATTCGTTCGGATCACACATTTTTTTTTCGGACTATAAAATACCATTGTTTAGCCCATATGCATTTGGCCACCATTTTGAGGCCCTATACTTGTCTTCAAAGAATTGGGTTGTGTAGATGGCTTTGTTACTAGAATGAAATGCAAACTAGATTGTGTGTAAGGAGAGGACACTGAGCAGCTGTTTTCACATCTGGACACTGGAGCACTAGTGTGGGACCCCAGAACACCCTTTTTATTAGGGGGGCCACACAGGTGCTCCAGTGTATACTATAGGGGGGTCTCCATCTGTGAAGCTTGTACAAAACAGGTAAAGTATTGCAGCTTGACAAAGGACACTAAAAAAGCTACATCTTGGAACTCTGCTAAAATAGACAATTGTACCCCACTTCCAAGCAATGTTTCATCTTTAGAGTTCTGCCATCAAATATCTGTGTGCTAAGTATACCATTTTTGTTTTACATAGGGGAGAAAAGACTCGGAGGACACCCCTCATCCCAGGAGACCAGAGCCCCCCCCCCCCCTCTGGAAGAAGGGGAAATACCAACACAAGCTGAGCAGGAGGAAGAAGACGTGGTGGATGTAGTCACTACAACAGGTGAGTGTCTGCAACCACAGGCTCAGATAAGAGATGGATGGCGGCATTTTTTTTAGACCTAATTTATTTTGGGTTTCCTTTCTTTTTAGGTGATCGTGAGGTTGTGGATGAAGATCCTTTCACATCCGAAAGTGCCCAGATCCTGATCAGGGAGATCATGGGGTGTAATTTACAATTGGAAAACATCCAGCAAAACATCAATGATGTTATTCCAAAATATAAAAACATCATTGATGTTTTGGGGCGAGTTTAAAGCCCCTCAAAATCACTTTCTTCTTTTGTGTGCTACAATGTGCGAAATGTTTTTGTGATTTTTCCCAAAGCCAAATTTGGAGGATGCACACAGTGTGCCAACATGTGCTATCTGCCATCACGGGAGATCAATGGACGCGTTTTGGGGGTGCAACCCCTTTCTCAATAATAAAGTAACGGTGAGGAAGGGCTTTCTCCCCCAAAACACGTCCCTTGATCCCCCATGATGGCAGATAGCACATGTTGACATTGTGAAATTTGTGTGCATCTTCCAAATTTGGCTTTTCCAGGGGTGATTTCCCCCCATCTGAACGCTATATCAAACCCAGTTCCTAAATACTCATGTCTGATATAGCCTTCAAGTTCTACCAAATGTGAACTTTGTAAGATCAAGATTTGTGTCTTTCTTGTGGGTTTTACACAGGCCTGTTTTCTATAAAATGCACATTTTGATTTTGGATAATGACACCACAAAAATTGTTATACAACAAACATGTCGGTTTGTCAGAAAAACCTTTGGTAAATGCACATGTGATTGTGCTGGTATTAAAAAGATTGTTAATCAAGAATGTGTGGATTATTGTCTCAACGCTACAACACTTTTGGGGTGATGTAATTGTTGTTTGATGAGAAAATGGGGGTAATTTCCTAAGGGCAAATCCACTTTGCACTACAAGTGCAGTTTCAGTGCAGTTGCAAGTGCACTTGTAGTGAAAAGTGTCTTTGCATTTAGTAAATAACAGCCAACAGTGCTTTGTATAAGGTTACACAATCACAACATTTTCTGCACTCCACACATTTCTGTCAGGGTCAGCTCAAACAAACACAAGCAGTAAATGTCCACAAAGAAGAGCCTGGGGGGAGATGCCTGTCGAGAACTTGAGGTCCTGCAGGCTTCTCCCTGTCGCCAAATACCGCAGGGTAGCGACCAACCTCTGCTCCGGAGTGATGGCTTGCCTCATGCAGGTATCCTGCCTGCTGATATAGGGGGTCAGCGAAGCCAACAAACGGTGAAACACGGGGTCCGTCATCCTGAGAAAATTCCTGAAATCACCAGGATTATTCTCACGGATCTCACAGAGCAAAGGCATATGAGAGAACTGGTCACGCTGAAGCAACCAATTCTTGGTCCATGAACTCCTCCCCACCCTGTTCATGGACTGGACTTGTGTCAAGGTCAGGACCCCAACACCAAGCCCCCGCACAGCACAAACTGTACGAGGAGTACGCATACGAAACATGGCTAGAAAACGGTCGGCTGCTCAGAACGAAGTAACAGAACGCACTGAAGAACAGCAAGGCCTGTGAAGAGCGACCTGAAAAACAGCAACGAGCGGACAAGATTGCACAGAAAACTCCGATACGAACTGACTGCACGCACTGAAGAGCAAATACAAACCCACAAGCACAAACTGAACGGCAGAAAACGATCTGAAAGCCACGAGTCTGAAAAAGCGCGAATCGTCTCTCACCAAACTTTTACTAACACGAGATTAGCAAAAGGAGCCCAAAGGGTGCCGCGCTTGATTCTGAACCGGCCTTTTCTAGTCTCGTTGTACGTGGTGTACGTGACCGCGTGGTTGTCGATCGGAAATTCCGACAACTTTGTGCGACCGTGTGTAGGCAAAACAAGTTTGAGCCAACATCCGTCGGAAAAAATCAGAGGATTTTGTTGTCGGAATGTCCGAACAAAGTCCGACCGTGTGTACGGGGCATTAATCTCTTTTTCTTTATTAGCCTGCTTACACGATGCTGATGGTATGTTTTGTCCCTCAGCTTATTTTATCCGGCGATTTAACTGGCTGTGACTTATTTTCCAGCCATTTACTCCAATCTGTACTCTTATTGGTAAGTGCCAAACAACTTTTGCACATATAGAGTCTGTGTCATCTGTTGACACAGCTAGTTTGTAACTTGCATCTTTTGATCTATCATCTATAGGATAATTCTATATACTGTATATATCTTATCTCTCATTAATCTTTAGAGATACACATTCCATCCAGTAGTCTATGGCAAATTCTCCCGAATTGATTGCTCTCCGGTGTCCTGTAACCCACTTAAAATAGAATTTATGTAAGTACAAGTCAGAGACTATGTTAGTCCTATATTATGTTTCTTTTTAATTGATGGGTCCTTATGGGGTCTCTTTAGGACCCACCTCAAT
The DNA here is from genome assembly GCA_037952925.1 of Lithobates clamitans. NCBI lineage: Eukaryota > Metazoa > Chordata > Amphibia > Anura > Ranidae > Lithobates > Lithobates clamitans. The sequence continues at coordinate 4,681,502 of JBBGZY010000787.1, read as the reverse complement.
ATATTTATATATATACAACTTTCTATTCTAGACACACATTCCGTCAGGCCTTTCTGATTGCCCCCTGCAGCTACCCATTGTAATCTGTGTTTGAGGCCCTGTTCCGGATGCGTGTTACGCCTGTCCCTGGTGACTTGCAGGTATTTGCTTTACCATCCAGAGTTAGCCTGGTCGGGGATTTCATTGGTGCCCTGGTGCGTGGGGGGTCTTTTGGGGTTATCCTTGGGTGGTGGTTGGTGGTTTACTCTGACAGTTCGCAAACATTTGTAAACATTATTTGTAAGCATTCTCTATATCTATATCTAATGTAATAAAGGTCTTAGAATTTTGTTTGATTGTTATATTTTTCTCTATAGAGTGAATTGTAGAATCATAGGTATTAAACATCTGTCCCTGAGGAAGCCTTCACAGAGGAAACATGTCGGATATCTAAATACCTATCCACTGAACTGGCCGTCACGCTCTTCAGGCCAAGTCACGTGATAAATTCTGCTACAAAAATTGTTTTTATTGATTATGCACACCTTGTTCCTGTGATTCTCATGTCTATTTTTAATAATTTGTGTTAATAAAAATAATTTCGATTTTATTCTGAGTATACTGTGTTTCTCCTGGCACCGCTATAATCCCTGGACTCCCTCCCTCTGGCTTGACTTTTCAAATTATTGGGATGAGGTGCCGTATTACAATGAGGGCCACCCAGCCACATTTAATAATTTTTAGATCAAGAATTGTAGTTACATGCCCCTGTTAAACAGGGGCAGAAAAATTGGGCCTTTGGTGGTGGTGGTGCCACAACACTGTAACCCCTCACAGATACTCTTGTTGGGCGCAGGAATGGGCCCTGCTGTGAAATATTAGATCAAAAATTGTAATTACATGCCCCTGTTAATCAGGAGCAGAAAAATTGGGCCTTGGGCAGTGGTGTTGGTGCCCTAAACCAAAAATATTGTTGGAAGCTAGCTATCAACGGAGTCTGTGGACAGACGCACTCTATGATCCATTACAAACCCTCCAGCAGCACTGAATGTGCGTTCAGAAAGAACACTGGATGCAGGACAGGCCAGTAGCTCAATTGCATATTGAGCAAGTTTTGGCCCGTGGTCCATCCTCAAGACACAGTAACCCAGTGGATGCTCTGTTGGAAAGGTCTCCGAGTCTGCTCTTGCCCCTAGATATTCCTGCACCATGTAATGCAGACGCTGGCGATGGTTGCTTGAATCAATCAGACCTTGGCGCTGAGGACTGAAAAATTGTCTAAAGGCATGGTTAGCCGGCCACCTTCTCCACCCCTCTTCCTCTGACTAAACAAAGCCTCAGCAACACGTTGTCCAGCACCAGGAAATTGTAACCTCCCAGGGTCTGGAAACACATTGCACAAACCTTTCTTCAAGGCCTCCTGAAGATGTTTCATCCTCTGCTCCCTCTGCGAAGGCAGGATGAGTTTTGCAACCTTACCCTTGTAACGTGGATCAAGAAGGGTTGCCAGCCAGTAATGATCCCTCTTCTTGATACCACGAATCCTAGGGTCCTTTTGCAGGCTTTGCAGAATCAGGGAGGCCATGCAGCATAAGTTTGCAGAGGCATTCGATTCTGAGTCCTCTGGGTCACTAAGGATCACATAATCCGTAACAACCTCCTCCCAGCTACGTACAACTCCTTGGGTTTCTGGGGACTGAAAACCATCCCTTGAAGACTGCTGCTGAGTCTTATGCTTCACGTCCATGCTGACACAATCGTTCTCCTCTTCTTCCTGCGTTTGGCGGGCCCGCAGGAATACTATATGGATAAAGGGGGCCTTAAGAGGTAAGGAAGTCCTCCTCTTCTTCCCACTGTTCTGCCTCAAGTGCTCTGTCCATTATTCCATGAAGCGTGTGCTCCAACAGTAAGACAAGAGGGACAGTGTCACTGATGCATGCATCGTTGCTGCTCACCATCCTCGTGGACTCCTCAAATGGTGACAGGACAGTGCATGCATTCTTAATCAGTAGCCACTGAATTGGCGAAAAAAAGCCAAGCTCCCCTGACCCTGTCCTTGTGCCGTACTCACACAGGTACTTATTGATGGCCCTCTGCTGCGAGTACAGTCGCTGCACCATTGCCAATGTTGAGTTCCACCTGGTGGGCATGTCACAAATTAGGTGGTTGGTGGGCAGGTTGCATTCCTTTTGAATGTCAGCCAGCCGAGCACTGGTATTGTATGACCAGCGGAAATGATCACAGACTTTTCTGGCCTGCCTCAGAAGATCCTGTAAACCTGCTCAAGAACCGCTGCACCACCAAATTTAGGACGTGTGCCAAACATGGGACATGGGTCAAGTGTCCCTGTTGGAGGGCAGAGAGAAGGTTGGTGCCATTGTCGCATACAACCATTCCTGGCTGAAGCTGGCGTGGCGTCAACTACCTCTGAGCCTGCCCCTGCAGAGCTGACAGAATCTCTGCCCCAGTGTGACTCCTGTTCCCTAAGCAGACCAACTCAAGCACCGCATGACATCTTTTTGCCTGAGTGCTTGCGTAGGCCCTTGAACGCTTACGGAGCACCGCTTGTTCAGAGGACAAATCTGCAGAAGAGACCATAGAGGAAGAAGAAGAGAAGGGGGTGGAGGAGAGAGCTGTGGCAGAATCACCACTAGCATTTTGGAAGCGTGGTGGCGGAACAAGCTCCAACAACCCTGAACCCCGTCCTGCATCCTTCCCAGCTGCCAGCAGAGTTACCCAGTGTGCCGTGAAGGAAAGGTAACGTCCCTGCCCATGCCTGCTAGGCCATGAGTCAGCAGTAATATGCACCTTACTGCTGACCACCCTGTCCAACGAGGCCAAAACATTGCCTTCCACGTGCCGGTAGAGAGCCAAAATGGCCTTCTGTGAAAAAAATGGCATTTTGGAACCTGCCACTGAGGTACAGCAAATTCCACAAATTCACGAAAGGGGGCAGAGTCTATCAGCTGAAAAGGCAGCAGTTACAGTGCTAGCAATTTGGCCAAGCTAACATTCAGACAGTGAGCATTTGGATGGCTGGGACTGAATTTTTTTTACAGTTTAGCAACTGGGGTAGGGAAATTTGCCTGCTAAAATCAGATCGAGGTGTACTGATAGCAGATTGTCTGCAAGTACTTGGGACACCTATTGCTATACCTTCATTCCTCTCAGTGCAGGTTTTTGAGAGGACTGGAGGTATAGTGGGGTTGGAGATCCCAGATGAGGAACAAGGAGAAGTCCGCCTTTTTCTTTGATGTGGGTCTTTCAAGTGCTGTTGCCAATGGACTGCATGGCGGGTCGTCATATGTCTGGTCAAGCATGAGGTGCCCAAGCGGCTGCTGTTCTGGCCATGCTTGATCCGCTTCAGACATAGGTTGCAAACAGCAACGGCGCGATCTGCTGCACACGTGTCAAAAAAGGCCCACAACAAGGAACTTTTCAAAATCAGCTGGGAGTCTGCAGAGCCCTACACCTGCGGAGCTCTGCGGTGTGATGCAGTAGTGTGGCTGCCCTTAAGCTGCCCCCTAGAGGACATCCTGCCTCTTTGGAGTTGTGCCTCCTCCTCCTCCACTCTTCTATCAGGCACCCAAGTAGAGTCGGTGACCTCATCATTCCCTCCATCCTTGTCACTGGAGCAAACTTGGCAGTATGCTGCGGCTCGATGAACATGACTGCCAGTTTCTTGTCCTTCTTGGGCACCCCCTCTCTCTAAGCTCACATTACTCCCTTCCTCAACCTGGGAACCAGCATTGGAGCCTTCTAATTGCTGTGCATCCTCCAGCAGCATGTACCCAACACTGTGGTCGAATAGTTCGGGGGACTCCTTTGTGCATGATGGTGGGGCTACGGAAGGAGTGACTGTGGACAAGGAGCCAGTGGAATAGGCCAATTTGGCAGCTGCATTGGAACGCAAACTACTCTGAGCCTGGGTGACAGAGGATGAGGAGGATAAGGACTGTTTTGTTATTCACTCCACCAACTCTTCTGCATGTTCTGGCTCAATAACACGGCCAGCAGCAGAAAAAAAGGACCAACGTGCCCCACGGCCACCTGCAGAGGATGCACCATGTCCATGACCAGCACTGTTGACTGTAAACACAGAGCCTGCTTGTCCTCTTTTAGTGGCCTGGGAGTGTCTGTCTCTCCTTGGTGGCCTTCCGAACATGATGTATATTTTGTTTTGCAACACCACACTGCACTGTATTGTGTATTGTGTACACCACCAGAAAAGTAGTAGCAACTGCACTACGGCTGCACTGTATTGTGTACTGTGTACACCACTAGAAAATTAGTAGCAACTGCACTATGGCTGCACTGTATTGTGTAATGTGTACACCACCAGAAAAGTAGTAGCAACTGCACTTCGGTTTTACTGTATTGTGTAATGTGTACACCACCAGAAAAGAAGTAGCAACTGAACTATGGCTGCACTGTATTGTGTAATGTGTACACCACCATAAAAGTAGTAGCAACTGCACTACGGCTGCACTGTATTATGTACTGTGTACACCACCAGACGTGTAGTAGCAACTGCACTACAGTTGCACTGTATTGTGTACTGTGTACACCACCAGAAAAGTAGTAGCAACTGCACTACGGCTGCACTGTATTGTGTACTGTGTACATCACTAGAAAAGTAGTAGCAACTGCACTACGGCTGCACTGTATGGTGTACTGTGTACACCACCAGAAAAGTAGTAGCAACTGCACTACGGCTGCACTGTAGAGAAGAGACATCTTCAGAAGAACCTTCAGGCTTCGCATGATCAAATTGGCTCTAAAATACTAGTCTCCCTTGATGCAGACAAGGCATTTGACTCGGTTGAGTGGCAGTATCTGTGGCAGTGCCTTTGTTGCTTTGGATTTGGCCCCAACTTCGTCAAATGGCTTACCATAGTAGAGTAGTAGAGTAGTAGAAACAGTACACCACGGAATGCACTGTAGATATAGGCTACACTGGATGCTGCAGAGTATTCAGTCGTCTGTTGTCATGTTTTAACTTGGTGGATACTTGGCGACACTTACATCCCATCCGTCAAGCTTATTCCTGCTCCTCTAGCTCACACTCCTCTATGTCTCATATAGACTTTATCTGGCTGTCCCGTACTTTAATTCCCAGGTTGCAGTCTGTGGGATTACTCTATTGGATCACTCCCCATATTGGATAGAATTTTCCTCATATACTGTCCCCCCTCCCCCATCCTTGAACTGGAGATTGAATCCATTCTGGCTAACCATTCTCCCTAATAGTGACAGATTGGCCCTGGAGTGGAAAATCTTTTTCAATATCAATGCAGATACGTCCTCTCCTCTAATCTGGGAAACCTTTAAAAAACATGTCAGGCTACTACTTACTGAATCCATCTCTAGGTTTAAACGGAATTCTAAGGCTGATTATGTTCATGCCATGATTCAGTTCAGGACGTTGGAGGACAGATATGTGTCCTCACTTTCACCTGACTCCTTGGCGCAATTGAAGCTGCAGGCCAGGGTGGTAGATCAGATGTGTCAGGAATGGGCTAAACATAAGCTATTTTTTTAGTAAACAGAAAATGTTTGAGCAAGGTGAGCACCCTTTAAAACTACTGGCCTATCTGGCGCATCTGGACTCCAGACCCCCAGTGGTAATTACCTTGCACTCAGACACGGTAGGTGACATTACAGACCCCGCTGCTATCACCAGAGAATTGATAGACTTCTTTCAGGAAGTCTACACATCTAAAGTGAACTGTCCCCCACAGGATCTATTGAACCTTCTTGCGATCCTTGATCTCCCCAGGTTAACTGCTGAACCGGTGGATATATTGGAGGCTTCAATTTCAGAGGATGACATTATCCTTACCCTAGCTCAGTTTGCAAAGGCTAAAGCTCCTGGCTCTGATGGCCTGCCCATTGAGGTCTATGTCCATATCCTAGTCCCTAGACTTCTAGCCCTTTATCGAGCTATATTTGAAGCCGCTACCCTTCCTGAATCTATGCGGGAAGCTGTGATATTCCTTATCCCTAAATCAGGTAAGGACCCCCATCGCCCAGAATCTTACAGGCCTATTTCCCTACTACAACAGACATCTAAATCCTGGCCAAAATCCTGGCTTTGTGCCTAAAAAAAGTTATTCTTTCATTGATACATTCAGATCAAACAGGCTTCATGCTGGCAAAATACTTGGAATTTAATACCAGATGCCTCTTCACGAACCTTCAGGCTTTGCATGATCAAATTGGCTCTAGAATACTAGTCTCCCTTGATGCAGCCAAGGCATTTGACTCGGTTGAGTGGCAGTATCTGTGGCAGTGCCTTTGTTGCTTGGGATTTGGCCCCAGCTTCGTCAAATGGCTCACCATACTGAATGAATGAATGATTTGTAAAACGCTGCAAATGCGAACTGAATTGCCTCAAGGCGCTAGATCAGTTCTGTGATGTCAGCTTCTTAGAAGAGTTTGGTCTTGAGTTTTTTCCTGAAGGCCTGATGGTTTTCTTCCATGCGGATGTAAGTTGGAAGAGCGTTCCATAGACGTGGTCCTTGGACTGCGAATTTTCGTTCTCCCTTTGATTTGTAGTGGTATTTGGGAATGAGGAGGAGGTTTTGGTTAGATGATCGAAGATTTCGATTGGGTGTGTAGTGTTTTATTTTTTCTCGAAGGTATTGAGGAGCCTTTCCTTGTATGCATTTGTGGGTGAGGCAGAGGGTCTTGAATGTGATCCGATTCTTTACGGTTAGCCAATATAGGCTCCTCAGGGATGGGGAGATGGATTCCCAGGGTTTTTTTCCTGTTAGCAGTCTTGCCGCCGTGTTTTGGATGAGTTGTAAGCGCACAAGCTGATATTGGGGTAATCCTATGTAGAGGGAATTTGCGTAGTCGAGTTGGGAATTGATGATTGTTCCAACTACTGCTGCTTTGTCCTCTTCTGGGATGAAGGGGGTGAGTCTACGTAGCAGACGGAGGAGATGGTGAGATCCGCTAACTACTGATCCTATTTGTGCATCCATTGACATTTCTGAGTCAAAGATGACTCCGAGACTCTTGGCTTTGGTGCTTGGAGAGATGGTCTGTCCAAAGAGGTGGTGGGAGGTGTCCACGGGGTCTTAGTTTTTGGAATTTTGGTTAGCGTGTAGAAGAAGAAGTTCTGTTTTTGAACCGTTGAGTTTGAGGGAGCTAGTGGTCATCCAGTTGTCTATCAAAGTGAGGCATTTCTCAAGTTGGTGATGATGGTATTTTTGTCCGGTGATGCAAAAGTAGAGTTGAGTGTCATCAGCGTATGAATGGAAGCAGATGTTGAAGAGCACTGGTGACAAGGGTGAACCTTGAGGGACTCCACAGGAGATTGCGTGGGTTTCACAGGTGAATGCTCCTAGTTTCACTGTCTGAGAACGAGAAGGATGCGAACCATTGTAGACCAGAATTTGTGGCTCCTGCTACTTCTGTGAGGCAGACGAGTAGAATATTGTGGTCCACTGTATCAAATGCTGCACTGAGGTCTAACATTACCAGGAGACATGATTCTCCATCATCTGCTGCTTCGAGGGCGTTGTCCCATATTTTGAGAAGTGCCGTTTCTGTGCCATGGCCTGGGCAGAAGCCTGAATGCAGGAGTTTGTGTGTGTCCAGGTGGCGTTGTAGCTGTTGTACTACTGCTTTCTCCATAATCTTGGAGATGGTGTTGAGGCTTGTTATCGGTCTGCAGTAGTTATGGTCCTTAGGGTCCAGGTTGGGTTTCTTTAGCAGGGGTTTGCCTTGCTTGAGGGTGGTTGGAACAATCCCTTCTTTAAATGACTGATTTATGAGGTTTGTTATAGTAGGAGCCAAGATGTCGGAACATTCTTTCAGGAGTTTTGTGGGAATTATGTCGTTTGGTGATGTTGAATTGTTTTCCGAATGCTGTCGATTTTGTCGATGAAAAAATTTGATAACTCATTGCAGAATTCCTGAGTTTCGTTTGCTGGGGGCTCTAAGCAGGTTGGGTTCATCAACTGGTTCATCAACTGGGTGACTATTTTGAAAAAGTTCCAGCGGCAGGTTTAAGGCAGTTGAGATGGTGTTCGAGAAATGTTCTTTTTTGACTTTGAAGATTTCTTTGTGGTATTTCACAGTGAGTGCTTTGTAGTTTGTATGCTTTTCCTTGGTAGGATTTCTTCTCCATGCTCTTTCAGCTCTTCTGCGTTCTTGCTTGAGTAGGGTGAGAGTGCCATTTAAATATCTTGAGTTTTTTTTGAGGATGAGTGTTCTACGTTTTGGCGCCACTGAGTCTGCTGTTTGTAATGCCTTGTTTAGGGAGTTGAGTGTTTGTTCCGTTGAGAGGTTTAAATTTAGCAATGGTATTTTGTTTGATAATGTAGTTTTGAAGAGTTCAGAGTGTAGTTTCTTCTGAGATCTGTTCCAGTGTGTTTTTGTTGTGTGTTTCCGTTTTTGGAGGGTGGTGTTAGTGGTGATTTTAAATTGGATAGCGATACTCTACAATGCCCCACAGGCCAGGGTGTTGGCTAATGGTTGGACGTCTGGCACTTTCCTGCTTTCAAGGGGAATGCAGCAGGGGTGCCCTATTTCACCCCTTTTATATGCACTGGCTGTGGAACCCTTGGTGGTGGCCCTTAGGGAACACATTGATGTTAGAGTGTTGGCATCTGGATCTGTGGTGGAAAAGGTAGGGCTCTATGCCGACGACATGATTCTTTACCTGGCTGACTCTGGCCCTTCCCTGTTAACTGCGTTACAGACCATAGCAAACTTCGGTAGATTCTCAGGCCTTAAAATAAATTGAGACAAGTCCCAGATTCTCCCTATGGATACACTTCCCCCATCCAAAGACCAGGCTAACATGCACTTAATCAGAGTTGGCATTTTTAAACACTTAGGAGTTCAGGTTTCCAGGGCTGTAGCTGATTATGTCCCGCTGAATGTGGAGCCCCTTCTTTTGCTGAAAAATAAAACACAGACATGGGCCAAATTGCCGTTGGGGGTTATGGGCTTCTTGGGCCTAGTCAAAATGATACATTTACCTAAAATTCTATATGTACTATGGCACTCCCCGGTCTACATTCCACTAAGATACTTTAAAACTATGGAAACCCTGTTACAATCTTTCATTTGGGGGCCCAGTAGACACAAGCTGTCCTGGAAGGTTCTTCAGATTCCTACTTCCCTTGGGGGGACCTTGCAGTTCTGGAATTTCGATCATATTACCTGACAGCACAGCTCTCACTTTTACCATATTAATAAGGCTGACAAATGTAGATACCTTGCCTTGGTATGTCACCCAATGGACTCGCGATTTCTACATTCATTCTGTGATCTGTTGGGTGGTCTGCATGGTTCACTGGAGCTCCCGAACCGCTCTGGATTTTTATTTGAGTACAAGCAGATCTGGGATCTGGCAATGTCCAAGATGGGAATGACTGAGTTTCATGTTATTACTTCCTTGTGGTACAACAAACTTCTCACAGAACTCCTTCAGATACCCGATCCTACTATATGGATATCTATGGGAGTTTACTTGTTGTCTCATGTTCTCAAGAATGGAGAACTCAAAACCTTTGGCCAATTAAAATCAGAATTTAATCTCCCCAACTATGTTCTTTCGCTTTCTCCAGGTGCGACATGCACTTTCTACCCAGTTCACAGGTTCCTACCCCAACCTACCATCTCTGAATGCACTTGATATAATTTGTAGTAATCCACGTCAACTCATATCTATTTTTTACAACATGATCATTACTCCAGCTGCCACCAAACTTGCCTACTCTGTTAAGACTAAATGGCTTGATGATGTTGGGGAGTTGGATGATGTGGACTGGGGCGAGGCTCTAGAGACCTGTACCCTTGTATCCCCCAAAATGTCGAATAAGCTTACGCAAGTCTACATTACACATAGGGCATACTTAACACCGAACCAATTACCCAAATTCTGTCCTTCGCATAGTTCCATGTGCCCCAAATGTTTGTTCTCAGTTGGTACCTTTGGCCATCTCCTTTGGCACTGTCCTCGTATTTGAGGATACTGGATGCAGATTGTCCAATTTCTGCATGACCAGATGGGCTCCCGGTGTCCCTTGATCCCAGGCAGTGCCCGTTGGGTCTCTTTTCTGACACTCATATAGATAAACACACTCTTAGATTCCTGCATGAAACCTTGTTTGTGGCTAGAAATATTATAGCTCGCAATTTGATTCAGGCCGCAGCTCCCACAGTGGCTGCCTGGATTGCTGAAATTAATAATACCTTACCATACAAAAATAATATTTACATCAATAGAGGGTGTCTGGGCAAATATAATAAAATCTGGGACAGATGGCTTGAGTCCTCATCAACGTGTGTCTCCTGAATCCGCAATATGTACTACTAGCTGATATCATCTAGCCCTATATTGCTTGTGTGAATTATATACACAATATGGTCTGAAATGTAAATGGGAAATAACCATCACCAGTATTTTTCCTTTTTGTTGGTTTATTTTTTTTTAATATTTATTTTTTTTGTATTTGCTTTTCTTTATTGGATATGTCTATCTGTTAAACACTAAAATGTATGATTACACTGTATACTGTTGCATAAAACTCAATAAAGTTTGTTTCCAAATAAAAAAAATAAATAAAAAGTAACCTATGCTGTTTGTTGTCATACGTATGTTTTTCCATACAAAATACAGACAGAGTTGATCCCACCTTAAAGAAGAACTTTTTTAAAACTGTTATGGGGGCGTACACACGGTCGGACTTTTCATCTACAAAAGTCCGACAGCCTGTCCGACAGACTTGCGGCGGACTTTCGGCGGACTTGCGGCGGACTTGCGGCAGACTTTCTAATGAACGGACTTGCCTACACACGACCACACAAAAGTCCGACGGATTCGTACGTGATGACGTACACCGGACTAAAATAAGGAAGTTGATAGCCAGTAGCCAATAGCTGCCCTAGCGTGGGTTTTTGTCCGTCGGACTAGCATACAGACGAGCGGATTTCGGGGTCCGTCGTAGTTACGACGTAAAGATTTGAAGCATGTTTCAAATCTAAAGTCTGTCGGATTTGAGGCTGAAAAAGTCCGCTGAAAGTCCGGGGAAGCCCACACACAATCAGATTACCAGCCAGCTTTAGTCCGTCGGCGTCCGTTGGACTTTTGTAGACGAAAAGTCCGACCGTGTGTACGCCCCATTAGAAACTACTAAGCAATCAGTAAATTTAGACAATAAACACTTTGGTCAGGTCTATATACAGTAACATAAAACAGAGCAGGGATCAGGACTTTTTAATGTACAACATAGTGTACAGAGTGCAGGGGTCAGGAATATGTAGTATACAATATAACGCATACAGTGCAACAGTAATGCCCCGTACACTCGGTCGGACATTGATCGGACATTCCGACAACAAAATCCTAGGATTTTTTCCGACGGATGTTGGCTCAAACTTGTCTTGCATACACACGGTCACACAAAGTTGTTGGAAAATCCGATCGTTCTGAACGCGATGACGTAAAACACATACGTTGGGACTATAAACGGGGCAGTAGCCAATAGCTTTCATCTCTTTATTTATTCTGAGCATGCGTGGCACTTTGTGCGTCGGATTTGTGTACACACGATCAGAAATTCCGACAACGGATTTTGTTGTCGGAAAATTTTATAGCCTGCTCTCAGACTTTGTGTGTCAGAAAATGTCCAATGGAGCCCACACATGGTCGGAATTTTCAGACAACACACTCCGATCGGAAATTTTCCATCGGAAAATCCGACCGTGTGGACGGGGCATTAGAGTGCAGTGGTCAGAATAATGTATTGCACAACACAGCTGGCAGGATGCAGTGGCCAGGAGTAAGTGTCCTTTTACATTGCAAGTAAGTGGTGTTTCCCCTAAATTATGCTGTTAGCAGTTAGATTGTTTATGTGCCTCCCTAAATATTTTGGTTCAGTAGTCTGTGCCCTTTTTGCTTGTCAGTGGTTTGTACCCCCAATGCTGGTTAGTGATTGCCGTTGATGTTCAGTGACCCTCAATGCTGCTTATTGATATGTGACCCTTTTTAATTGGCAGTTAACTAGGCTGCCCAGGCATACCTTAACAAGGTGATAAACCATACTTGGCGGTCCTCTGAACTCCTGGTGCCTTCAGGACTGCAGGGTGCAGAAGTCCTCCCTGTAGGTGCTCTGCAGTAATCAATGCATCTTCTAAGCAGCCTGAAGCTCCAGAACTCAGCCTATTCCCTTATTTATATCACAGGGTGGATAGGCTGGGTCCAAAAAGCTTGGGAACAGAGGTGCAGAACATTAACCCCTTCCCCAGTCTGGACCAGCCAACTGCTTTAACTAACAACCTGTGGCTAAAGTAGTAGCAGTAGTAGGCTCCATGGATGCTCTTAAGGCTCTATTATTTAGGGGGCGTAGGGCATCATATTTGTTGACTCCTTCAATGCTTACTACTATGTGAGCCTGGGAGGCTGGTCTTAGATGTGAGCATTATCCTAAAGATGCTTTCTCTCCAAACGCACCTTTATGAATTAATCCTACCCTTCCTAAATTTTTTAAGACACCAGAGCTTATTGCATGGACTAAATATAATATAAAAATACTCTCTCAGGTGATTACCGATCAGGAATTATCCACTTTTTCTATACTAACTTCGATTTTTAATGTTCCAAATTCCCATCTATTTATATATTTTCAGCTTCATCACACCTTTTATACACAATTTCCACAGGATAGTTTAAAGATTAAACAATCTGCTTTAAAACTAGTGCTTAGGTCTGAGTGTCTGGATAGGCCTACCTTGAGATTGTATTCTCATCTTATACTAATCTCTATCTTGCTATTAGAGGCTCTTAGAGCTAGGTGGGTGCGAGATATACCAGATTTAGGTATGGAGGATTGGAGGGGTGTGTGGGATTTCCCTCTGCGTTCTTTGATATCTTTGAGAGATTGTATGGTTCAATATAAATTGATACATAGAGCATATATTATGCCATACAGACTTAAAAAGATAAACCCTGTGTGCTCTTCAGATTGTTGGAGATGTGGAGCAACTCAGGGGATTTTACACACATCTTCTGGACTTGTCCATATATATATAGTTATTTTTTGGAAGGAAGTGGTGGATTTTTTGAACTCTATCACCTAGGTTCCTTTACCAATCTCAATGTCTGGTTTTTATTGGATTTGGTAGAGACCATTCTACCTATTGTGTCCGAGCCAGTGTTTGCTAATATAACATTATTTTACGCAAGGAAAGCAATTGTGTTGCATTGGAAGAAACCTCGCTCTCCCACACTCTCATATTGGAAACAATTGATAAATAATAATCTCCCATTATATAGAGATACGTACATGAACAGGGGTTGCCCTAGTAAGTATGATAATGTGTGGGCCAAGTGGTTGGACAAACCGCTTACAGCATCAAACGGCCATGGGGCCATTATCTATAACATGTGAACTTTTATGATTATAGGTTTGGATTCATTGGGGAGAGAAGGAACTAATGCTTGGCTTTTTTTTCTCCCTTTTTCCTATAGATGTATTGTTGCTATACTGGATTTTGAACTTGTTTTTATTCATATTTTTGGTTCAATGTGTATGATGTTTTAGTGTTGTGATTTGTGTTGTTTGTTTAAGAAAATGAATAAAAAAGATTTATAAAAAAAAAAAACTAACAACCTGTAGGCAACTTGCCTACACACTCCCTGATCCCTTCTGCTGCTCAGTTTAGCTTCACTTTCATCGCAAGAACCAGGCTTATGGAAGTTATTGTTTTGTTACCCTTCAAAAGACTGAAAAACATCCTTTGTATTGCACTTATATGCAATAAAACTACATTGGATTTGACTTCTTCTGTCCCATCCACTGCAGGCCCCACAAAACCTCATGCTCCCCTCTTTCCCTCCCTGTCTCTGTACCTCTCCCTACTCTTTTCATCCCCTTGCTTTATGTAGAATTCCAGCTAAAACCTACCAAGTCACAAAAAAAAAAATACAGACTTGGTAGGCTGTGAAACCAGTGTAAAACGAGGGGGCTTTTAAAAGACTAGTAAGGCTTTAGCTGGAATTCTACTTTCAGTCTCTCCTGTTTAAACCCCCACTTTTCCCTCTCCAATTGCCCCCTTCATTTGTAGAAATGTGGGCTTTTCCTATTGCCCTTTTTCCATCGCTTTTACCTTTTCCCCTAAAATGAGCTGTAGCTGATACATCCCTTGGTGATCTACAATCCGGACTCTCACTATCTGAACCAGCATTTTACCAGCCTAAATAGTACTTACACCTTAAATCGGAACTTAACTCTCTCAATCAACATTGACTATTTGCAGAAGAGGGGGGGGGGGGGACTGGGACTTTACATAAGGCATGTATCCACTAGGTAAACAGAGTACCAACATAATGACAATGGTGTTTTTATTAAAATAGTACATTTCCAGCCAAAAATGATAGTAGAAATAGAAAGCACTGGTCACATAATTGTATACAGCAGTAATACGTTAAACCCATAGTATTCATGAAGTAATATATTGATATAGATTGTAAAAACACTAAACAATTTATAAAAAAGAAGAATTAGCTAACAGATAGATTAGACTTGATGACCAATAGTATATGGTAATTGGATGATTCCATATTAGAAACAATACGATCTAGTCATCCCCTGGTCATACACATCACATGTGTACAGCCCTAGCTGATCAGTAAGTCAACTTTTGAAGATTACAGGTTTACGTTTGTTCTGCTTTTATTTGCAGTATTAAATAATAACATTTCTTTAAATTTTTTAAATTTTTTGTTTTTAATGCTAATTGATGACCATCTGTTATAATATTGTTTATACCTGGTTGATATATATATATAGTGGGGACGGAAAGTATTCAGACCCCCTTCTTTGTTTTATTGCAGCCATTTGCTAAAATCATTTAAGTTCATTTTTTTTCCTCATTAATGTACACACAGCACCCCATATTGACAGAAAAACACAGAATTGTTGACATTTTTGCAGATTTATTAAAAAAGAAAAACTGAAATATCACATAGTCCTAAGTATTCAGACCCTTTGCTCGGTATTTAGTAGAAGCACCTTTTTGATCTAATACAGTCATGAGTCTTTTTGGGAAAGATGCAACAAGTTTTTCGCACCTGGATTTGGGGATCCCCTGCCATTCCTCCTTGCAGATCCTCTCCAGTTCTGTCAGGTTGGATGGTAAACGTTGGTGGACAGCCATTTTTAGGTCTCTCCAGAGATGCTCAATTGGGTTTAAGTCAGGGCTCTGGCTGGGCCATTTAAGAACAGTCACGGAGTTGTTGTGAAGCCACTCCTTTGTTATTTTAGCTGTGTGCTTAGGGTCATTGTCTTGTTGGAAGGTAAACCTTCGGCCCAGTCTGAGGTCCTGAGCACTCGGGGGAAGGTTTTCGTCCAGGATATCCCTGTACTTGGCCGTATTCATCTTTCCCTCGAGTGAAACCAATCTTCCTGTCCCTGCAGCTGAAAAACACCCCCACAGCATGATGCTGCCACCACCATGCTTCACTGTTGGGACTGTATTGGACAGGTGATGAGCAGTGCCTGGTTTTCTCCACACATACCGCTTAGAATTAAGGCCAAAAAGTTCTATCTTGGTCTCATCAGACCAGAGAATCTTATTTCTCACCATTTTGGAGTCCTTCAGGTGTTTTTTTTAGCAAACTCCATGCGGGCTTTCATGTGTCTTTCACTGAGGAGAGGCTTCTGTCGGGCCACTCTGCCATAAAGCCCCAACTGGTGGAGGGTTCCAGCGATGGTTGACTCTCTACAACTTTCTCCCATCTCCCGACTGCATCTCTGGAGCTCAGCCACAGTGATCTTTGGGTTCTTCTTTACCTCTCTCACCAAGGCTCTTCTCCCCCGATAGCTCAGTTTGGCCAGATGGCCAGTTCTAGGAAGGGTTCTGGTTGTCCCAAACGTCTTCCATTTAAGGATTATGGAGGCCACTGTGCTCTTAGGAACCTTAAGTGCAGCAGAATTTTGTTGTAACCTTGGCCAGATCTGTGCCTTGCCACAATTCTGTCTCTGAGCTCTTCAGGCAGTTCCTTTGCCCTCATGATTCTCATTTGCCCTGACATGCACTGTGAGCTGTAAGGTCTTATATAGACAGGTGTGTGGCTTTCCTAATCGAGTCCAATCAGTATATTAAAACACAGCTGGACTCAAATGAGGATGTAGAACCATCTCAAGGATGATCAGAAGAAATGAACAGCACCTGAGTTAAATATATGAGTGTCACAGCAAAGGGTCTGAATACTTAGGACCATGTGATATTTTAGTTTTTCTTTTTTAATAAATCTGCAAAAATGTCAACAATTCTGCGTTTTTCTGTCAATATGGGGTGCTGTGTGTACATTAATGAGGAAAAAAAATGAACTTAAATGATTTTAGCAAATGGCTTCAATATAACAAAGAGTGAAAAATTTAAGGGGGTCTGAATACTTTCCGTCCCCACTGTAATTGCATACAGCAGCAATGCTTTAAACCCCACAGTATTCATGATGTAATATATAATATATTGATATAGATTGTAGAAACACTAAAAAAAAATATATTAAAAAGGAGAATTAGCTAATAGATGGATTAGACTTGAGGACCAATAGTATATGGTAACTGTATGATTCCATAATAGAAACAATAAAGATTGCATCTTGATGCTTTGAGTGTTTCGTGAAAATATTCACTTCCTCAGGAGCAGGCAGGTGCAATCCATAAATCTATAGAGAATGTGTGTATATATATATATATATATATATATATATATATATATATATATATATATATATATATATATATATATATATATCCCGTATTTATCGGCGTATAACACGCACTTTTTTCCCCTTAAAACAGGGGAAAATCGAAGGTGCGTGTTATACGCCGATCCCCTGCGATCCCGACCTGTCACATTTTCAAAATCGCCGACCGCGATTTGAAAATGGCGCCGCCGGCGCCGAAATACACAGAGCCGGTCCTCGGCTCTTCCCGGCGGCTCTCGTTCATTTTCGGCTCCACTCGTAGTCCCGAGCGGAGCTATCCGAATCTACTCGGCTAGGTTCGGATAGCTCCGCTCGGGACTACGAGTGGAGCCGAAAGTGAACGACAGCCGCCGGAAAGAGCCGAGGACCAGCTCTGTGTATTTCGGCGCCGGCGGCGCCATTTTCAAATCGCGATCAGCGATTTTGAAGCCCAGAATGGCTGGGATCACTGGGGCAAGGCTGCACTGGGGAAGGCTGCACTGGGGAAGGCTGCACTGGGGAAAGCTGCACTGGGGCAAGGCTGCACTGACAAGGCTGCACTGGGGAAGTCTGCACTGACAAGGCTGCACTGGGGAAGTCTGCACTGACAAGGCTGCACTGGGGAAGGCTCCACTGGGGAAGGCTGCACTGGGGAAGGCTGAACTGGGGAAGGCTGCACTGACAAGGCTGCACTGACAAGGCTGCACTGAGAAGGCTGCAATGATGGGCGTTTAAATGTAAGTTTTTTTTCCCTTCAACTTCCCTCCTAAAAGTTTTTTTTTCCTTAAAATTCCCTCCTAAATTGGGGTGCGTGTTATACGCCGGTGCTTGTTATACGCCGATAAATACGGTATATATATATATATGTATGTATATATATATATATATATATATATATATATATATATATATATATATATATACACAGTATGTGACCAGTGTTTTCTATTACTACTATAATTTTTGACTGGAAATGTACTATTGTAATAAAAACATTGTCATTATGTAGTTACCTCTTGTTATTTATGGTTACACCAATATGTTGGTACTCTATTTACCTAATGTATACATGCCTCATATACAGTTCAATCCCCCCCCCCTTTCTTCTATTGCATAGGGATGGTGGCATGGTTGCATATGGTCTCATATAAAGCCTCAACCTGTCCCCCATTGTCCATATCATTGACTAATTTTAATCCTTTTGTTGCTAGGATTAGTAAATAAATAGGAAAGTATATCATATTTGCTTGTTTTAAAAAATGTTTTACATTCCTTCAGTTACTTCCTGGTTTCCATGCCTAGGCAAATTATGTCATATATCCCAGGAGTCTTCAGTAGTAGAGGGGGGGCTTTCTCAGCTAAGTACACCCACTCCTGCTTGCATGCCTGAGCTAAGGACAGGTAGATTTCTGGGAGTAAATGCCACTTACTGAAGATGGCCACGGTCAGAAATGCTAGGGGGTGTTTTTCAAAGTGATTTCTTAACAAAATAAAGCATAGAGACATAAATGGATGGGTGAGTTTGCTTGGAAAAATTAAAAATGAATGAAATAGCATTTTTTGTTTGTGGTACTCAAATGAAGAGTAGTTCCACTAAAAATTCACTTAATCTTTTTATTTATGTAATGTTCTCCGAAGATCTTGTCAGATTTACCATTTTTGCACCTACAATGGTATGGAAGCGTACCTATTCATTGCAGCTCTGTTGTTGTGATCTTCTTGCAATAAAAATGAAAAAAACAAAATGATGTTGGATTTGACTTCTTTGTCTCATTGAAGAGCTGCCTGTGGATAGTGGCCATATTGTCTGTACACACTGGGTCTAGGGAGGTATGTCATTGTATTAACAGACATTTAAAACAGAACAGTTTTTTTTTTCTCAACAAAATTGGCATTTCGCTGTAATAAGTTTAAAGTTGGCAAGTCAAACCCAAAAATATTAAACCATTTCTTTAAGTATTCTGTTCTTGTATGATGGCTTTTTACTGCAATAAAGCTGGCTGATTAAAAAAATAATGGAGAAAACAATAATGTTGCTGTGAATGAGATTCAAATGAATGCTGTTTTTTTCCTTTTATACGAGATGCTCTGTAATTTAAGGTTAATGGTTTTCATGGTTTAACACGTTATTAATTTTAAGCAGATTCCTAGACTGTGGATGGTGAACCCTCCAACCTCAAGTTGGCCAAGACATTAAGTACTTTTTTTTTTTTAAACCAGTGCTCATTTTATTATTAAATGCCTTTCTATTTGCAGAACTACACACAGACTGTTTGTACATCAGCTGGCATTGACTCTAGTGATTGCTTAATTAAGTAGAAGAGATCTGAAGAATTTACACACAGTGGGAGAGTCTGGATCAAATCAGGTAAAAAAGAAGAAATTGCATTTTAAGGACTTTTATTACTATAGAAACTGCTGAGCAGTAATTACATTGTAATTAGATGTACAACATATAGCAAATGAAGCAGACATACTATACAGTGCGAAGTACACAAACAAGATATTGGCTTTTTAAGCTCTACCATTGAAAGGAAATGAATTGATAGCCAGGCTGTTACAAAGCTAATTGTTAGTATAATGGGTAAAAAAAAAATACATAAAACTGTGTAAAGCTATGTTCTTTTCCAAAATAGTGCAAATTGGCAGGCATGACATTTCTGGGATTTACACAACTGCCTAACATGTTAATGGCAGCCAGTGATCTAAGTATGCTGTGCACACAATATTGAAGAAAACTGGTCCTGTACTCTTTTATCTTTTATAAGGAATCAGTTTAATTCAATGGAAGGCAAAAATATTGCCTGTCAACAGCCGTTTCTCATTTACTCAGCATGCAATGTTAGGACAATTCAATTATCCAACTTCTTTGAACATACATGCTGGGTATGTGTGAAATAGCTCTTGGTCAGAAATTTTGTTGTCTTCTCTATTTAATATACTTCATAAAAAGCTTCATAAAACAGTGGGCCTAATCTACTAAAACAAATGAGCCAGAGCAGGGATAAATCATTATGGTACTGTTGCTTTGTAAACATGCATGCACCTGCAGATATCTGCATGCGTAGCAATCACAATCCTAGAACCTGTCTTGCAGATCATACACTGATGTTTAGTGCATATGTTGCTATCCTAGTTTGCTGGGCCTAAAAATGCTAATTTTGTGCCTTCTGTTCCTATAAGGCATACTAAAAAAAATACCTACATTTTTATACAAAAAATGTAATCAAGAAAAAAGAAAAATCTTAAGTGACCACCTCGCTAAGCAAAAAAATGCACCATATTAATTAGTATGTCAAAAATCCCCGTAGGGTAGTCTGTCAATAATTAAAAAAAAAGTGTATGAACAAACATTTTTCATTAGAATCTGTATTTTAAGGAATAGGGAAAATATGGAATGTCATATGCTGGCTACAATGGGATTTCATATGCTGGCTAAAACTTGAACTTCTGTGCATGTGTACAACAATATACACAGTACATAGTGACGTACAGTGAAAGCCATGCACACCTGATGCGGTTTTGATCCTACATGAGTATCAAATTTATAAATTACTAAATGCGAAAACATTAGTGAAAATCAACTCTTCTTGGTAGGCATGCTTGGTGTCTGGTACTTGCATTCACCAAAAAATCCTCACATGTTAGCAGATACTTTGTGTATACCCTGTAGTCTGTGTGCATATGTAAAGTATGGGCAGCACAGTGGCTTATGCCGCATACACACGACCGGACTTTACGGCATACTTGGTTCAGCGGACCGGAGTCTGTCGGACAATTCAATCGTGTGTGGGCTCCAGCTGACTTTTTTTCCCCAAAAGTTCGACGAACCTAGAAATGAAACATGTTTCAAATCTTTTCGACGGACTCGAGTCCGGGCGAAAAGTCCACTCGTCTGTATGCTAGTCCGACGGACAAAAAACGACGCTAGGGCAGCTATTGGCTACTGGCTATGAACTTCTTTGTTTTAGTCCGGTTGTACGTCATCAAGTACAAATCCATCAGACTTTGGTTGATCATGTGTAGGCAAGTCCGTTCATTCGGAAAGTCCGTCGTAAAGTCCGTAGAAAAATCCGCAGGACAAAGTCTGCCGTAAAGTTCGCTCGTGTGTACGTAGCATTAGTGGTTAGCACTCCTGCCTTGCTGTTAGGACTGAGTTTGTCTACTGGTGGTACTGTGGTGCTCTGGGCTGATTGCTGCAGTCCACATGTCCACAGGCAGGTGTCTCCTAGAGGCTAGCAGGCTGAGGTAATCAGTTCCAAAAGGTCTCAGCTGCAAGCAGAACATATGATTCCTCTCCCACTAACACACGGCGCCTCAGTGTTATGGCTGCTCTGTACTCTGGTTGCCGCCTGACTCTGCTGCCTTGACCTTGCTCTTGTTCCTACTCTGCACCCTGTACCCTGCTGCCTTGCTCCCCCAGTTTTCCCCTGCCTTGTGTGTATTTAATTCACACTGCCGCAACCTGGCCAGGCTACTTTGGCGCGACTCCGGCTGAACTTTGAAGTAACTTCAGGGAATGCCTGTGCAATCTTCCTGTAATGTCTGATCCAAATACCATCAATTAAGTTGAGAATTCGACTTGGAGGTAACTTCCATTAAAGTCTATGGGCACAACTCGGATAGAAGTCGCCTTGAAATAGTACAGGAACCTTTTCTAAAGCCGGAGTGACTTCAGTAGTGCTAATTAAGACAGCTCTCATTGACTACAATGTGATTTCACATGTCACGTGACTTGAGGGTCTCACAAGTCGGATCCCAAGTCGCGACAGTGTGAACCGAGCCTTAGGCATTTTGTCATTTAGTTTTGATTCTCATACATTCTCGTGTTTATTGTTTGCTGGTGTGTGATTTATCTTTCATTCACTGTAAATGAATCTCACTTTAAGGATATACCGGTACATACGTGGTAGGGTCCCAGGTTTCTTTGTGTAGCTACATATATCTGGTCTCCATGCTGCTGATTCCTGACACTTGCAGTACTAGGGTCCTTGGTCCAAATCCCAACCAGTCTGCTTGTTCCTCTTGTGCTTGTATGGGTTTCCTTCAACACTCTATTTAAGACTCCTGTGCTACAGTGTTTATTGTAATTTTGTTTAAAGTTAGTGCCATTCTTTATCGCCTTTTTAAAATATTAGGTACACTGAATGTGGATCCAACTTTTGGTATTGTGAGCAAGCTGCAGGTCCAGAAGCCAAAGCAGGGTTCATCTTGTAGAATAAATACCTATGACAGGGCAATCAGAGATGAACAATGCATAATAGCTTAGTGTGAGGTATGTGTTTACAGCAATGGGATAGAGGAAGCAGCAGTGATAGTTCACCAGATTTTGCTGCACTTTTGTTATATACCTACTATAACTTTTCCTACCCTGAACACTAAATTGAAATCAGTTAAATTACATTTATATGGACCAGTGGCTTTAATTAAATATTCATATCATTACTAGGGATGGGCCAACGTTCAGCCCAAGCATAAGTTCAAGCCGAACTTTCGTTGTTTCAGTCATTCGGTGAACATCCAAACAAACATGTTGTTCAACCTTTTGTTTCGCCCCCCCGAAACTACCACAGTGCATTGCAGCGCTGAACAGTGCATTGCAAGCTCTGATTGGCTGAAGCAGTGAAAGCTTCAGCCAATCAGGGCATAGAGCACTGTCAGAGTCATGATTGAACACTGTCATCATGACTTTAACCAATCATGTCTTATTCCCGCCCCACAGTATAAAAGTATTGTCAGTGTGATTTTGGCATGGAGAGAGATAGAACAGGGCTCTGTTCAGTGCTATTAGTTAGTTAGTGTGCTATACTGTGCTATTTTGCTTCAATTGTCAGTGTAGAATATTCACTTAGTGTCAGTCTAGGGATAGTGTGAGTGTAGTGAGGAGGACCATAGTGTGAAGCTAGAGTAGGGACAGCCCAGATAGTTTCACTGTAGTGTAGTGAGACCGTGTCATTCATACATACATTGGTGTAGAGTAGGAACAGCTCATATAGTTTCAGTGTAATGTAATGAGACCATGTCAGTAATCTTTGCAATAGTGTATAGGTAGAGTAGGGACAGTTTAGATAGCGTCAGTGTAGTGATGGTTGAACACCGTCTATTTGATTGCGTTGCTGCCACAGTTTAACGCCATTTACTTCTATGTGCGTTATGGCCAGTTTAACGCCATTTACTTCTGTGTGTGTTACTGCCAGTTTAACGCCATATAGTTATGTGTGCTTTACTGCCAGATTAATGCCATATAGTTTTGTGTGCATTACTGCCACTTTAACGCCATATAGTTGTGTGGGCGTTACTGCCAGTTTAACTCCATATAGTTCTGTAAGCGTTACTGCCAGTTTAACGTCATATAGTTTTGTGTGCGTTACTGCCAGTTTAACGCTATATAGTTTTGTGTGTGTTACTGCCAGTTTAACGCCATATAGTTCTGTCCATCACTGTACGTTTGGAACATTATATTGCAGTCTATTATATTGTATCTGTGGAGTGTGTCTGTGTAGTGTGGGTACTCAAATTAAAGCGCACCAAACACCACTTTACATTGATTAAAGTGCATCTAGGTACAGATTTCAACTTGTTCTTTACATTTGCTTATAGCAAATTAGCATATTAGTGAGTTTGCCCGTGCTATCCAGCCACAGCATGCAGAGGAGGTGGTGGACTGGCTTACTAAACCTTCTTCATCCTCCTCATCCTCTGTCATGTAAGCAGAGACAAGTATGCAGTGCCCTGCAGTTGCCACAGTGGATAAACCTGCCTCCTTGTCCACATCTATACCTGCCATAACTCCAACATCAGCCATTGAGGAGTCAGCTGAGTTATTTTACCACAGTGTCAGCCACTTACGGCACAAAGACAGTCTCAGGCTGCCTTGGCTTTTTTTCCCCACACCAATGGCTGATCATTAAGGATGCATGCACTGTATTGTCACCATTTGAGGAGGCCACAAGGATGGTGAGCCGTGACAGTGCATGCATCAGTGACACAATCCCTGTTGTGTTCCTGCTGGAGCAGACTCTGGACAGGGCACTGGAGGCACAGCAGCAGGAGGAAGAGGAGGACTTCCATTCCTCTCAAGGCCCACTTTATTCAGACACCATCATTCCTATGTCAGAGAACACACAGGAGGAGAGAGGGGTGGAGGATGAGGAGGAGGATTATGGCACTTTCATAGGCTTTGAAGAAGAGGAAGACATGCGTCAATCTGTAAATGATGGTTTTCCAACCCCAGGACCCTTGGGAGTAGTACGGGGCTCGGAGGAGGAAGTTCCAGATGCTGTCATCCTTAATGACCCTGAGGAGTTTGCTTCTCAAGTCTCTGCAGATTTGAGGCGCATGGGCAACCTCATGCTTCAAAGCCTGCGAAAGGACCCAAGAATACATGGCATAAAGGACGATGATTACTGGTTGGCAACCTTCCTTGACCACTGATAAAGGGAAGGTCTCAGAACTCATCCCGTTCCCACAGAGAGTGCAGAAGATAAAATCTCTTGAGGACACATTAAAGAAGATTTTATTGAACGTTTTTCCTGACTCCAGTAGGTTACAGTGTAGTGGAAAACGTAGTTTTGAGTCTTCTGTTGGTCAAGAGTGGAGCGTTGGAGAAGGCGCCCACCTAAGTGAGGCATTTCAGAATTTTTTTTAGTCCTCGCCGCACAGGGCAGTCAGCTTTCACATCCCATCTGCAGCGTCTGCATCACATGGTGGACGATTACCTTGGGGCCAAAACAGAGATGGAGAGCTTTCCAGCTTACGATCCACTGACTTACTGGGTCATGAGAATAGACCACTGGCCAGAACTTACCCAGTATGCTATTGAGTAGTTGGACTGCCCTGCATCCAGCATGCTTTCAGAACGGGCATTCAGTGCTGCAGGAGGTTTCGTTACTGATCATAGAACGCGTCTGTCCACAGACTCTGTCTTGACTTTTATAAAAATGAATCAGTCCTGGATTACCAGCTATGAAGCCCCTGATGCCGATGTCACTGATTAAGTCTTTTTGGGATGTGGAATCTCTGCAGGACTTCGAGGCTGCCTAGCTTTGAGGGTGTTCAATCATTTAATCTGATCAGAGAATGTTTTTGGTATAGGTTTCATGGGCACAATTAACACCCAAAGACCAATTTTTCAGCACAAACAGGTGCATATCATTGCAATTTTTTTTTTGTCTCATCAAGACCACCTCTATAGGGTCACGTTGGGAAGGCGCCCCCGACACCCAAAGAGTCATTTTTCTGCACCTGTTTGACAGGTGCATATCATTGCAATTTTTTACAGCAAGGCTGATTCTTGCTTTTATTAAGATTACCTCTATAAGGTTACGGTGGGAAGCCGCCACCAACACCCAAAGACCAATTTTTTTGCACCTGTTTGACAGGTGCATATCATTGCAATTTTTTACAGCAAGGCCAATTCATGCTTTCATCAAGATTACCTTTATAGGGTTATGGTGGGAAGGCGCCACCGATATCCAAAGACCAATTTTTCAGCACCTGTTTGACAGGTGCATATCATTGCATTTTTTTACAGCAAGTCCAATTCTTGCTTTCATCAAGATTACCTCTATAGGGTTATGGTGGGAAGGCGCCACGACACACAAAGACCAATTTTTACACACACGTCACTTCGATCCAAAGTCGAAGTGACACCAGAATGTGTCCAATAAATCTTTAATCTTCCCAGTGCACTACATTGTGGCTTCATCATTCACACTGGCTCCCCAGCTGTTGCTGAGCAAAAAAAAGACAGCTTGCAGGGAAAATGTCATTTTTTTTGGCTTTATAAATGCAATTATTGCTGAAGCAGATTCTGGACATGGTACAGATCTGCCACTTTACAGGTAGACTCAGGACTCTGTACAGACCAGTCAAGTTCCTCCACCCCAAACTCGCTCATGCATGTCTTTATGAACCTTGCTTTGTGCACTGGTCCAAATCATTTGGTGGAGGGGTGGATTAAGGTGTGGGGTTGTTTTTCTGGGGTTGGGCTTAGTCCCTTAGCTCTAGTGAAGGGAACTCTTATGGCGTCAGCATATCAAGACATTTTGGACAATTTTATGCTCCCAACTTGCACCAGCGCACCAGTTCCATAAAGACATTAATGAGCGAGTTTGGGGTGGAGGAACTTGACTGGCTTTCACAGAGTCCTGACCTCGACCCGATAGAACACCTTTTGGATGAATTAAAGTGGAGACTGTGAGCCAGGCCTTCTCATCCAACATCAGTGCCTGACCTCACAAATGCACTACTTGAAGAATGGTCAAACATCCCCATAGACACACTCCTAAACTTTGTGGACAGCCTTCCCAGAAAACAAAAAAGCTGTTATACCTGCTCCAACTCAATATTGAACCCTACGGACTAAGACTGGGAAGCCATTAAAGTTCATGTGCATGTAAAGCAGGCGTCATAATACTTTTGGTAATGTAGTGTATTATATTTGGGTTAGGGTAGCACAGGGATATTATTACATTTCTTTATGAAAACGAATCACGCTTGACTAAAAGAATGCTGCCTATGTCACTGCATGTTCTAGAAATGCTACTTTCCACTAAAGCTCAACTCCAACCATAAAAAAAAAAAAAAAAAAAACACAAAAAAAATCTCCATGTATTTATTAATGTGTACATTTTAATTTAATTTTTTTTTTTAATGCAAGCTGTGTAAGTAGTTACATTAAGCTTGCAGTCTACTGTACAGAAGCGCTTAGAGAGGGGGAAGGAGAAGGAGAGATAAGGTGTGCAAGTAGCATGCTGATAGGTGTAGAGAGAGATGTGCTCATCAGTGTGTTGCTACTTCTTTCATTGTCCATTCACAGGGTGGAGAAGAGTTGTAAGTAAAAGTGAAACTGCCGCAGGTAAAAAAAAAAACAAGGTACCCTGCCCTGCCAGACAGGGCTGTGCTGTGCGTCAGAGCTGTGTAAATCGCAAAACTAGATGGACAGAAATACAAATACTTTGGCAAGTAAACATCTGTCGTGCATTCAATTTATATATGTAGCTTCTTGTTTTGGAGTCAGCTTTAAAAAAATATATATTTTTTTTAAATAAACTTTGTAGTAGTAAATTCTTAACTTTTCTGAAAACATCTTGGGCAGAGTATTCCCCTTTACAGTCATTTCCCACACATGTATTGCTTAATGCACTCTTATATACTTTCACACAATACAATCCTATCAAAGCAGCAAATGCTGCCACCTACTGGCACTGTAGACAGTATATACATGTAGTGTGTACTAACACAAAGCGTACACTCAACTAAACAGGCTTAACAAAGTGACCTCTTAGAAAGAGGCTATTGAAACATATTTGTGGAAATTAAATCTACAAATACTAATATTTTAACATTTTAGATTACCATGTAGACTTCATCAAGTAACATGACATAGACATTAAGATTATAAAACATGGTATACAATAGAAAATAATCACATCTTTAAATTTTATTTAGGTTTCAAAATAAACAAGGTAACATGGGCAAAGAAATATGTTTCAAAGCATTTAATGATTTATTTAATATAACTATGCAAATAAGTAAAAAAATGGTAAATGTTTAAACTGTAAATTTGCCTTAAAATCATTGTTATACATTGATTTTTGACTGTAATCATTTTTTCTTGGCAATTCAAAATGTTTTTCTCATTTAGCATAACATAGTTGTATAAAATACTTCAACACAGAATAAAAAAAAATTGTTAATGGGACTATAAAGTATAAACTGCAAAGTATAATAAATGTCCCCTTCCTGGATTCCCTGAATGCTTTTAAGCTTTTCAGCTTCACCTTTGCTGTTTACTTACAATTTCTCAGGACTACATATCCCAAATAAAATACTCACTTTATATAATCTACTTTTACTTATTATTATTATTTTTAGTGTTACTCACTGCTTGATGATTTCAGTTATAATTTAACACACTTATCACACGCCCACTTTGTTTACCACACCCACTAGTGGGGCACATATATATATATATAGTTTGGCTCATAAGCCCAGCACCTGCACATTTTCCATAACTTTGGTTACTTACTTAGTGGTTATAGGGTAGCGCCAATCACCTAATTTCTTAGATCTATACCTGAAAGTTCCCTTGGGAACCTAATAGGGGAGGCTGCAACCCACTTTTATCCCAAGCGCGGAAATTACTATAAATTTATTCCTAGATCACCTTAGGGTGTGACTTTTTCTGCTGCTATGGATATTTTTGGTTATATGACAAGTAGGAATATAGATCTAGAGGGCATTTTCAGTCAGGAGCAGATCACCACTAATCAAGACATGCATGGCCTGATGAAGCAATTGAAACATACCTTAGAAAAACAACTAAGGGTTTGGTGGGACATTGCTACCTTAGAGATATATATCACGGAAAAAATTACCCCTAGAAGACTGAGGTGGGATGTACATCCCAATGACAGCATTGATGATGCTGACCTCATGGGAAAATGGTATACCCTCTTCAAAATATGTGAGGGGGAACTACTCCAAAACATCATAAAAAGGAGACAGTTTAAATTAAGGGGGATTGAAACCAATCTAATGGAGATAAAAAATCTACTCTTACCTTTTGCTCATTTAAAAGAATACAAGGATAAGGAGAAAGAGCTTCAAGAAGGTATTAAAAAATATGACAGTGATATTCAAGCCAAAAAACAAAAAAAATGTAAAAGAGATATTTTGGATTATAAAAACTCTAAAGTATATAAATGGCAAGTAATACTGGAAGAGCATCAAGATGAACTTGAAGATACCTCTATGGATGATAGCCCTGAAGAACCCACACCAGGCCACCCTCTAGGCATGTTGGGATTTACACTCCAAAGAATGGAACCGGCCAATAATCCACCTTACAGCCAGGGTGGACCTGCACCCTCTAACTGGCATCCAGGAAGGAGGGATACCAGAAGAGGTGAATATCAGGGACCCCGGATTACAGAACTCCGATTAACAACAGATATAATGTACCCACACACAATAGGTTCTCACCACTAAGGAGATATGAGCAACGGGGCCCCTACTCCCCCTATGGTAGAGAATCTAGGGAGGATGGGGTTTTTCCCAGGGCTGCGCACTGGGCAGACCACCTGGGAGATGGAGACTCGTATCCCATACAGGAGTTCTGGGTGGAGAGGACAGATTGGGGACAGAGGAAGAGTCCAAAGAGAAAACCACCGAACTATGAGGGAAAAAAGAGGCCAGATCGAACATCAGGTATATGGAGACAACACACACCCGCGAGTCGGGAGAGACCATTACCAAGGAAGAAACATGGGACCCATGCAGAGAAATCTAGAAAGAGAAAAGAGACAAGAGGAAGAAGAGGAGGCAAGAAGAAGAAAAAGAAGACAAGAATACTAGGCCAATGAATATATAACCTTAGTGATGTGCAGTTCTCCAAAGAGGAGTTAGAAGTACTTGATCTAGGGCTCAAGTTTGCCCCGGATAAGCCTCTGGATAAATTTGAGGTCTATATTTACCTTCAAGAATTTATAAGAAAGCTTAACATAAAAAAGCACTTTGCCATGAATACAGCCAATGGGAGATAAGACTCAGAGTTTATATAGACTAACCTCAGAAACAATTCTATCTTCAATCCGAAAACACCAGGAAATCAATGCATGGGTGCATTTAAGAAGATGGTGGAAGACGACATTAGGTTACTGGGGAAAAGTAATAAGAAAACACAAAACATATGGAGAACTATTAAGGAAATAGGAAACAAGCATGAGGTGGTAATACGGCCTGCAGACAAAGGGGGAGGACTGGTAATCTTAAACAAAAAAGATTATCAAGAAGAGATGGATAATCTACTTAACACAGAAAATACTTACAAGAAGCTGACAGGAAATCCTAAGAAAAAATACGAGAAGAAATTGAAGATGTATGTGGATAAAGGGAAACACAAGGGCATTCTAAACCACAAAGAAGCGGAATATCTGGTCTCAAATTCTACCAGGACGCCCGTTATATATTACACACCCAAGATCCACAAAAGACTACAAAAACCCCCATGGAGACCTATTATCAGTGGAATTAATTCAGTTTTCTCCAGACTTGGGGAATATCTGGATAAATACCTTAAACCACTGGTACAGGAAGGTAAATCTTACCTATGGGACAGCCTGCAACTTATTCAAGAGCTACAGAAGATAAAGGATGCAGAAAATTGGGAGCTTGCTATAATAGATGTCAACTCATTGTACACAAGCATTGAACAAAAAGATGGTCTTCTGGGAGTGGAGAAAGCATTACAAGGAAATACAGGGATTAAAAAACAGCAACAAATTAATTACATTCTGGAGGGTCTCAAACTCGCCATGGAATGTAATTATTTCTGGTATAACAAAGATTATTTTGTACAAACTAAAGGTGTTGTGATGGGAGCTCGCTACGCTCCAAGCGTAGCGAACTTATTTATGAACATGTGGAAGGATGAGTATATTTACAGTAAGAATATCCCTCAAATCAAAATGTACAGAAGATACATAGATGATTTGATCATACTTTGGGATGGGACACCAGACAGTTGTCAAATTCCTCGAAGACCTTAACATAAATAGATATGGAATCAAGTTTACAGGGAAGTTGAGCCATCAGAAGATAGACTACTTAGATCTGGAGATCTTCAAAGTTGGGAATAACTTATGTACCCGTACATTCTTTAAGGCTACTGATCGTAACGGGTACATTCCCACTTCGAGTTGTCATCACCCGAAGTGGAAGTGCAATATCCCGAAGGATCAATTAATGAGGATACGTCGCAATTGTGATACACTTGATGATTTCAATACACAGGCCGATAGCCTAATTAATAGATTTCATGACAATGGCTATGCACTTGATAGTCTTATGAAACTCAAATTGGAAATTATGGAAATGGATAGAAATACTCTATTTCACAAAAAGAATAATAAGAACAATGACCATATGGATATAGCCTTCATAACCGGATTTAATAGCCAGTTCAAAGATTTTGAACGGATCGTGAAGAAATACTGGCCTATATTGAAAGAGAACCTGTGTTCTATCCAAAATTCTGCAAAACCCAAATTCGCGTATAGGAAAGCACCCACCTTGAGGAATCATCTAGTACGTAATGCCATAGATCCACCTAAACTGATTAAAATCCTTCCTGATCTCAAGGGGTTCTACAGGTGTTAAGGATGTTTACCCTGTAAGGTCAGCAAAAGGCAACCAAGAAAGAAGACCTCATTTAAATCGTTCACTGACCATAAGGAATATCATGTAAAGCAACTAATTACCTGTCGGAGCACACATATCACTTACATCATTGAATGTCCTTGCCATCTTCAGTATGTGGGTAGAACCACCCACCCCCTCTTTGTCCATATACGAGAACATATTAAAAACATAAGAACAGGTTTTCCTAACCATAATTTATAAAGACACTTTGATGAGGTACACCAGAGAGATCCAAGTGGGCTTACTTTTTATGGAATTGATACAGTACAGGAGCACTGGAGAGGGGGCAATAGAGAAACCCTAATTTCTAGGAACGAAACCAACTAGATATACCAGCTGGGATTTCTTGCCCCTAAAGGACTGAATCTGGACATTGACCTAAACTGCTTTATAGCGAACCCATGATTAATTAATTAGTACCAGGAGGGTGATGAATTATTACAGCTAGGCCTAATGACCGGAATTGATTCTAGTGATTACCCTATGACCTATTGGTTTACTACTTTATGGTCCGGATATACATTGGCAGCAACACAGGGGACATTTACCAACTACCATACCACTTCTGAGTAGTTGAGCACACTAGCATAGGTTGGGCACACATTTTTGGCCTAGTTTATCAGTCGCTACTGCATACACTCATCTTGGAGTATTTAACCTGATCATAGACATTAGGGCCTAACCATTTTATAGAAGAGACTAATTTCCCCTGTATTGCATCATGCACCACCTTTTTTCTACTTGCTATCTCCAATCCCCTTCAGGTAATAGGATCCCTGGGGATACGATTTATTAGACACTTGAGATAGCCACAAATTTAGGTTGTACCTTTAAGACGGGTCACTTAGCATTGTCAAAAGAGTAGGGGTATCAACTGGGGTATTTAGGGCACATTGCCCCATCGGGGATATAAATATGTGGAGATAGATTATGGGTTTTTATCTCTAGCTATATCTGGGGCCCTTAATATATCTTACTTTGTACGTTTACATTTTACTTGTTTGTACACTTATTAAGGGATGTTACCTGTAGCTGGAATCTATATTTAATTGTTATAACTTTTTGTTTCTTATTGCTCCAAAATAGCCTACTATAAGGGGGGACCCCACTGATTGGTATTCATTGATGGTTACATTTATTAACCCTGGCCACAATTTTTGTGAAGTATATTTATATTTTATATTATTAGTTTTCTAATAACACTGCTCCCATATTTTCATATACTCATTGATGGTTACATTTGTTAACACTGGCCACAATTGTTGTGAAGTAAATTTATATCTCATATTATTAATTTCTAATGGTACTGCTCCCATACTTTCACATTATGCACATTTATATATGTAGTGGCTTTGTACATATATATTTATAAGTCACTTTTTATCTCACCATTTATGGGTGCTTATAAGGTTTACATGGTAATATCTGCTACTGCCCTAGCCTCTATTAATCTAGTGGGCTGGATGCAGTACCAAAGTCATCCACCTGGCCTTCCTTTTATATTATACATCTACCCCTCAGTGGATTTACCTATATGGTATGTTACCACAATATGTTATCACAATACGTTTGTTGATTTATCCTTTTGCTTTGGTATCTGTGGTTATATATACATGTATTTATGGTTTTACTTTCCTTATTGTTAATTCTGACATGCCTCCTATGTATTGTTATATCTTTTGTCTGTTGCCTCTCTTAGACGAACAGACATGGGGAATATAGTGTGGAGGCGTCTGTCTCTGTTAGGATGCTGGTTACCCTTTCCCCAGCTGATCCTGATCCTCATTTGCTGGCTCGCACAACGGGGAGGTACCAATATGTCCATTCGCCTATATGAGACTTGAAGCGTGGAGTGATGGTACCGCCTTTGAGAACGTCCAGTGACGAAACGCGTAAGGCGGAGACACGCTCTTACGTCATACCCGGAAACACAGAGCCTGGAATGCAGATGGTACGCACGCCGCAGACCGGCTCTTCCTGCTCATTTTTATTGCGTTTTTTTTCGCTCTTACTTACCTGTGTAAAGAAGCTATTGATTTTATTTATATTTTTTAATAAATTACCATTTTAATACTGCACTATGGAAGTCCCTTGTTTTTTCCTGTGAGGACCCCACCACCTACCGTTGTGGAACTACCTAGGAAGTCCCGGTTGGAGCACACCCCGGAGCCTGTACGAACAGGTGGCAAAGCCCGATGGAGGAACAGTTGTCATAGCGCAGTTACCTAGGAGAAAGTTGGAGTGATGGTACCGCCTTTGAGAACGTCCAGTGACGAAACGCGTAAGGCGGAGACACGCTCTTACGTCATACCCGGAAACACAGAGCCTGGAATGCAGATGGTACGCACGCCGCAGACCGGCTCTTCCTGCTCATTTTTATTGCGTTTTTTTTCGCTCTTACTTACCTGTGTAAAGAAGCTATTGATTTTATTTATATTTTTTAATAAATTACCATTTTAATACTGCACTATGGAAGTCCCTTGTTTTTTCCTGTGAGGACCCCACCACCTACCGTTGTGGAACTACCTAGGAAGTCCCGGTTGGAGCACACCCCGGAGCCTGTACGAACAGGTGGCAAAGCCCGATGGAGGAACAGTTGTCATAGCGCAGTTACCTAGGAGAAAGTTCGCCCACAGTCACCCACTCTTTGCCTACTACCCCTGCAGGGGTTACCACGTCTGTTGAGTGGGGACCCAGCGGGGGGAGCACCAAAGTCACACTGCGTGCTGTGCACTGAAGTCACCTGTCATATGCATTAGTGAATACTCTGGGATCACATTTCTGGCTTTCTTTCGGTCACTTTCAGAAGAGGGACTTGGACTTTTTGCTTTTATTTTTTTACTTGCATTTTTTTACTTATATACATTTTATGGTATAGATGTGGACTTTATTTGCACCTCATTTTCAGTGGTGCGGTTACTACTTGTCATGAAGCTTGGAATACTGAAGTATTTCCCTTTGATTCTATTACACAGTGGGGGGATCTGCTGCCCTGTTTTAAGGCTAACCCCCTCCAGACGGCTCCATGGTCTTGAAGGAAGGCATTGTTCTGTGTTTGACTGTTTGTTTATGTACTTTAATTACCCCTCTGTGTCATTACACATTTCAGTCCTCCTATTCAAGCTATCGGACCAATCCCTGCTGACCCTGTTTCAAGTCCTCATTTGCATGGCCAAGAGGACCTTAATTGAAGACTAAAGTGTACTTTACAATTGACCAATAGGAAAGTGGTTGTTGGGGGCGGGGTGTTTAAACTGCTGTGTATAAAACTGTGTTGTGTGCATCCAATTAAAGGAAATTCCTGTTTGAACTTACATACAGCCTGCCTGGTGTTTGTTCTGAGCTATCACAACTGGATTCGAACGGCACATAGCTGTAGTTCGATTCCCGGAGCATCGGATGATCGAACCATCAGACGTTGCAATCTGCAATCTGATTCAATAGCCGCAGAGGAGTGTCGGGAGAGTGGAACCGAGCAAGCAGGGGCTCGTTACACTACTCATTTGTCACATAGTTTGTGGTATTAGGAATTGAGTGAGTTATGGATGATGGCTGGGTATATGGTCGGTTGATTAAGGGAGTATGAGTGCCTTACCCAGCCTTACCTAGTTACACATTTAGAAATACTCACTTTATATAATCTACTTTTACTTATTATTATTATTTTTAGTGTTACTCACGGCTTGATGATTTCAGTTATGATTTGACACACTTATCACACGCCCACTTTGTTTACCACACCCACTAGTGGGGCACATATATATATATATATATATATATATATATATATATATATATATATATATATATATATATATATATATATATATATATTTTGGCTCATAAGCCCAGCACCTGCACATTTTCCATAACTTTTTGGTTACTTACTTAGTGGTTATCGGGTAGCGCCAATCACTTCATTTCTTATATCAGTATATACATGTAGTGTGTACTAACACAAAGAATTGTACACTCAACTAAACAGGCTTAACAAAGTGACCCCTTAGAAAAAGGCTATTAAAACATATTTGTGGAAATTAAATCTACAAATACTAATATTTTAACATTTTAGCTTACCATGTAGACTTCATCAAGTAACATGACATAGACATTAAGATTATAAAACATGGTATACAATAGAAAATAATCACATCTTTAAATTTTATTTAGGTTTCAAAATAAACAAGGTAACATGAGCAAAGATAAATATGTTTCAAAGCATTTAATGATTTATTTAATATAACTATGCAAATAAGTATAAATTGTAAATGTTTAAAATGTAAATTTGCCTTAAAATCATTGTTATACATTGATTTTTGAAGTATTGACTGTAATCAGTTTTTCTTGGCAATTCAAAATGTTTTTCTCATTCAGCATAACATAGTTGTATAGAATACTTCAACACAGAATGAAAAAAAAAATTGTCGATGGGACTATAATGTATAAACTGTAAAGTATAATAAATGTCCCCTTTCTCTTGCTTTCCCATCTGAACAAGCCTCTTACTAGTCTTTTACTTAACAGACTGCCTCAGCAAAGCAAGAGTTAAAGCGGTAGTAAATGTAAAGGCATAGTGTGCTAAAATGCATAGCATACTAGCATATTATGAAAGGCTTACCTAGAAATGAAGCCCTTCAGCGCCGTGCTGTCACCGCTGAAGAGGCTTCCACCTTCACCTGGTCTTACTTCCAGGTTCATGGGCTGCCGCCGCTTGAATGGCCGAGCCACGATGATGTCATCCCAGCGCCACAGGGCTCTGAAGGAACGGCATGGGCATGCGTTTCATGCGCCATTGACGTCACCGGCTACTGCTTACTAGAATATCCCCTAAACGGTGCACTTTTAGAAGATATTCATTTAAAATACATATGGAGATTTTTTACTACCACTTTAAAGGAAATCTATGTCACAGCATACACTTTCATTTTTATAACATCAGAACACAAGCATTGTAATAACTATACAAGCAATAGTTACTTGTGACAATCCAAAATAAGCTTAATTGAAAAATCAAATTTCATGGTGTGAGCTCTGCCTCTCTGTTGGTTATCTCTTTCCACAACTTCCTGGATTCCCTGAATGCTTTTAAGCTTCAGCTTTGCTGTTTACTTACAATTTCTAAGGACTACATATCCCATGGTACGTTGCTACCTGCAAGATGTGATTCCTGTACTGACTCCACCTCCTGAAACTCCTCCTCTCAGCACCTCTGTAGTTCAGAAGGCAGGCTCTGTGAAATGTGTGACACATCAGTACTTACTCACAGGGCGTAGTGAATTTAACCACTTGCCTACTGGGCTTTCAGCGCTGTCACTTTTTCAATGTCAGTTGCGCGGTTATGCAACACTTTACCCAAATTACATTTTTTTTTCACACAAATAGAGCTCTTTTGGTGGTATTTAAACACTGCTGTTTTTTTTTATTATTTTGCAAAAAAAATCAGAAAATTAAAAAAAAAAAAAATACCTGTTTCATAGTTTGTTATAATATTTTGAAAACAGGTAATTTTTCTCCTTCAATAATGTGTGCTGATGAGGCTGCACTGATGGGCACTGATGGGCACTGATAGGCTCCACTGATGGGCACTGATAGGCTGCACTGATGGGCACTGATGGGCTGCACTGATAGGCACTAATAAGGAGGCACTAATGGTACTGATAGGTGGCACTGATAAGCACTGGTGAGGTGGCACTGATGGGCACTGATGAGTGGCACTGATGAATGGCACTGATGGTTGGCACTGATGGGTGGCACTAATAGGTGGCACTGAAGGGCACTGATAGGTGGCACTGATAAGCTGCATTGATGGGTGACACTGATGGGCACTGATGGGTGGCACTGATGGGCACTGGTAGGCACTGATAGGTGACACTG
Organism: Lithobates clamitans; assembly: GCA_037952925.1. NCBI lineage: Eukaryota > Metazoa > Chordata > Amphibia > Anura > Ranidae > Lithobates > Lithobates clamitans. The sequence continues at coordinate 4,644,727 of JBBGZY010000787.1, read as the reverse complement.
ATAGGAAGCACTGATTAGTGGCATTGATGATGAGGCATTGATTGGCAGCACTGGTGGGCACTGGTAGGTGGCACTGTGGGCACTGGTAGGTGGCACGGGTAGGTACTGATAGGTGGCACTGGCAGGTGGCATTGGTGGGAACAGATGAGGCAGCTTGGGCTCTCCCTGTGCGGGACCGATGTCTCTCTGACAAAAGCCGGAGTTTTTTTCTTATTTTCCCCTTCACGCTGATAGCACGAGGGAAAAAAATACTTCTGTTTACATCACGTGATCAGCTGGCATTGGCTGACAGCTGATCATGTGGTAAGGGGCTGAGATTGGCCCCTTACTTCGATCTGTGATCAACCGAGTCTCATAGACCCGGTTATCACAGAGCGACCTGCAGGTACGCTCAGACAGCGCATGCTCAGGAGAACGTCTATGGACGCCCTCCTGGCAATTAGGGCCCGCACTGTGGCCGTCTTTCAGCTATAGCGTGGGAGGCAAGAAGTTAAGGAAGTATATGTGTGGGCAGCATTTAGATTAATGGGACTAGATTAGAAGTAATTGGAGTGCAATGTGGAAGTGGATATATGATTTAGTTTTTGACCAAACACTCTAAATGATTCCTCAAGGCTGATTACTTGGATAACCAATACTAGCTGTTAATCAACAACTCTGATTACTGCCACTGTTTTTTCGTATGTATATGGCTACAGTAGCCAGAACCTAACAATCCATTTACTGCTAAATCGATATTTTAGTTTAGTGAAGCCTTATTTGATTTAGCTGCTGGCATTGGATATTTTAACAGCAGTGTCTGATATCCCTCTGGAATTACATTGCCTTGACATCCAGCTCAATCGTACACATGCTGGCAAAAGAGTCGGAGTGTAATACTGCACTGCATGTGAGCCACAGTGAATTTCAGCTTAGTATGTGGCTGTCCCTGCTCAACATGCTCAACAGAAGTTAAACGTTCGATTGGACTTTTGATCGATCATTAAACTATACACAAAGATATGCTGACGTGCATAGGTGTGCACAGCCTATTGCTATAGTTTATGCACCCCAAAGAGATTGGTATCAGTAGGGCAGTGGACGGTGTCAGTAATTTTTATTTTTATTATTTTATTTCAAAATTAGTATTTACAACTTTTTTTTTATTACTTTAAGTTTTTTAAGGAGCTCTGTTAGGGGGCTTTGGTGAAATATCAGGGGTCTAAACAGGGGGAATCTGCGCCACACAGGGTGATTAGGGTGTGCACAGGCATACCCTGTGTGCACACCTATGCTGATGTGTTTCATATGCTTCAGCTTTTTTTTTTTTCCAGTCTGATAATATGCACTTGATTTTAATGTACATACAATAACTGTTAACAACAGCTCATGAATTTTGTAGAAAATCATGTTTTATAACACCGTAGGCTAGTAGGTAACATTACAGTGTTTTTAGAGTAAAGCAGAAAATGTTGCGTTTAGGTTGCAACTTTTTGAGAATATTTTTATCTGTAAATGTCTTCAAGCATATTATTTATATGCATAATATATACAATATAACAGTAAGTAGCTGTAACTTCTGCATTTCTCACCTAAGTGAGACTTTCCCCCCACCCCCTGTACTTTCGCCGATGTGCCGCAGGGCTCGAGCTCTGAGATAGCCTTCTGTACATCTGTGCATGTGCCGGTTTCCACTGCCATCTGTACACAAGCAGAGTTTCAATTCCAAAACCTCCCCTGTTTTTGTGCATGTGCCGAAAATCCCCTGCGTGTGTGCAGATGTGTCAACGAGCTCTGCCAGGACCCGAAGGCTGGACAGAGTTCATGGGTATATCTGCACTTGCACCATAATGATGGCACTTGAGGGGGCGGATACGCTTGGGGGACAGACTGAAGTTTCACTGTAGGTGTCTGTAACTACCTTGTGATTTTGCTATGAAGATCTTTGTTCAGGCTTTTTCTGTTATAGGGTGACAAGGCCCTGTCCTGGTCTCCCAACAATTCTCCTGTGTTGTCACCCTGTTATGGGTTCTCCCAATAGAGATTATAAATGGCTATGCTGATGCACTGAGGCAAGGTCCACTGTTGTTTCCCCCCCTGACAAATGCCATTCAGCCATCTTTGCAGCACATGAATCTAGACAGGGCATGGCTGCAAAGAGGCTGCAGGACATTAGCAGCAGTGACATGCAACAAAGGATGAAAAAGATTAAATCAAGTTTTTTTTGTTTTGTTTTTTATTTAATCATTTTTTTTAAATAAATTTGATACAGAGTGCTTAAGCAAACTAAATGAGTTTAATCAGGCCGATGTCACACTAGTGATTATGTTGTTGGCAGTGGCAACCCGTCCATTAGGGGAGCCCGGGCGCCATCCCCTCTATCCATGCCACCCCCTATATGTATAATATAATATCCACGGCCGCCGTGGCCACCCCCTATTCATACATCCAGTCCCTTTCAGGACGCCGGGTGCCTGAATTACAGCGGCGGGGGTGTTTTTTTCGAAGCACCTGATTAGAGCTATAGGGTTTAATAGGCTTCCAATAAGGGTGGGCTTGTGGCGCAGAGCATTGCGCTATGAGCCCACCCAGGTGTTACAACAGCAAATGAACATTGGCTGTTGAAACACTGATCCTCAGTCCAGCCAATCAGAGGCAGGTGTGAGACCCGTTTCCTGATTATACAAAAAGAGAAGACTCCCGATTGGCCACCGAGGAGGAGGGTGGAAACAGAAGCTGCCGCCGTGATGACCCGTGGAGAGCAGGGGAAGCAGGGGAAGCTGTTGGTGAAGCTATGGGGTATGTGCTACCGACCGACCGGGTGTGTGTCGGTGGCATACTGTTTGCGCCCCCCCCCCAAAAAAAATTACCACCGGTGGCCACTGGTTGTTGGTTATATACCGCCTTAGGATTGCTAAAATGTGCAAGGAACACACTCACCTGGTTGATTGCGAATCAAATGCAGCGGGTTTGTCTGCACTGGGTCACACGGTAAAGAAATACCATGCAATCCAGTTGCAGTGCGCTTTTATTGTTTTTTACTTTTGGTGTGGTCCAGTGCGATTCAGCCATTTCAAAATGAATTGGCTCAAATCGTATGAACATGCACCGCATGTGAATCGCAAAGGAACGTGCAGCACATTCCTGTGCGATTCCTTGTGTGAACCGTCACAGAGACGTTGCTCAGTCCTTGACAAAACTTCTGCAGAAGTAAGAGTGATAACTTTCACATCCAGCTGGTGAGGCAGTGACACATACAAGCAGGTATTTCTATTCCCTGTCGTGTCTTGCATTGCGGTTATACTACTGGCCTTTTTTTTTCAATGGATAAGATCCCTAGTGTAACATTGACCTTGGGGTTTGCTAATACTTAAATATATTACGAGCTCTGATGCTTGATTATCTGTACACAGAAATATATACAGTTGTATGCAAAAGTTTAGGAACCCCTGACAATTTCCATGGATGTCATTTATTAATATTTGGGTGTTTGGACAAGCAATTTCATTTTGATCTATCAAATCACTGAAGAACACAGTAATATTTCAGTAGTGAAATTAGGTTTATTGGATTAACAGTAAATGCGCAATATGCATCAAAACGAAATTAGACAGGTGCATAAATTTGGGCACCCTTGTCATTTTGTTGATTTAAATACCTGTAACTACTTAGCACTTATTAATTGGAACACACAATTGGTTTGGTGAGCTCATTAAACCTTGAACTTCATAGCCAGGTGCATCCAATCATGAGAAAAGGTATTTAAGGTGGCCAATTGCAAGTTGTTGTTCTCTTTGACTCTCCACTGAGAGTGGCAACATGGGGGCTTCAAAACAACTCTCAAATGACCTGAAAACAAAGACTGTTCTACATTATGGTTTAGGGGAAGGCTACAAAAAGTTATCGCAGAGATATAAGCTGTCAGTGTCCACTGTGAGGAACATAGTGAGGAAATGGAAGACCACAGGCACAGTTCTTGTTAAGGTCAGAAGTGGCAGGCCACATAAAATATTGGAGAGGCAAAGGCGAAGGATGGTGAGAACGCTCAAAAAACAGCCCATGGACCACCTCCAAAGACCTACAACATCATCTTGCTGCAGATGGTGTCACTGTGCATCCTTCAACAATTCAACGCACTTTGCACAGGGAGAAGCTGTATGGGAGAGTGATGCGAAAGAAGACTTTTCTGCACACATGCCACAAACGGAGTCGCTTGAGGTATGTAAACGCACATTTGGACAAGCCAGCTTCATTTTGGAATAAGGTGCTGTGGACTGATTAAATAAATATTGAGTTTTTTGGTCATAACAAGGGGTGTTATGTATGGCGGCAAAAGAACACAGCATTCCATGGCCAGTGCTGGTACTGGGAATCTGGTTAAAGATGTGGGTTGCATGGATTCCCCTCATATCAGCAGGTACTTGAGAATAATGTTGAAGAATCAGTCACAAAGTTGAAGTTACGCCAGGGCTGGATATTTCAACAAGACAACGACCCAAAACACTGCTCAAAATCTACTCGGGCATTTATGCAGAGGAACAAGTACAATGTTCTGGAATGGCCATCCCAGTTCCCAGACCTGAATATCATTTGAAGCGGGCTGTCCATGCTCGGCAACCATCAAACCTAACTGAACTGGAGATGTTTTGTAAGGAGGAATGGTCCAAAATACATTAATCCAGAATCCAGACACTCATTACAGGCTATAGGAAGCATCTAGAGGCTGTTATTTCTGCTAAATATTGATATGATTTTTCTGTTGGGGTGCTCAAATGTATGCACCTGTCTAATTTTGTTTTGATGCATATTGCGCATTTTCCATGAATCCAATAAACCTCATTTCACTACTGAAATATTACTGTGTCCTTCAGTTATTTGATAGATTAAAATGAAATTGCTTATCCAAACACTCAAATATTTATAAATGACAATCATCGAAATTGTCAGGGGTTCCTAAACTTTTGCATACAACTGTAACATACTGTATGTATATAACACTGTATATATTATGTCCGATATAACAAGTAGCCACTAAATGTTGTGACAGGTGGATATTGTGCAGGGATTGACCCCGAAGCTAACCTGATCCAGACTTGTTGCCCATAGTTTAGTTCTAGCAAAGCGTCCCCTGTCACCATCCTGTCACTGTACATGCTGCTGTTAATGTTTTCAGACTGGAATGCAATTTTATCAGTTCCATCAACCACTAAATAGCCAGAGACTCGAGGGCTATATGACTCAATGGTAAACTTAAACACATATACCCCCAGGTAGGGCACATTAAATTTTCCTGTGCTGGGAGTATAGGAAGATCCATAATTTACATATAGATTGTTAAATCGGATTGGTCCAGGAGATGTCATTCCATATGTGTGAGAGACAGAAAAGGCCACCATTGGTGCGTATCGGTAAGATCCTTTGGAGAAATCTGCATTAAAACAAAGGAAAAAAGATAATCAGCCTTAAAGTCACTGTTTTAAGTAGTTATATCATATATGTATTTCTAATCATATATTAATATTTAGCGACTTATACAACTACCTACCTACAGTGTATATAATTTCATATGTGCACCAGTGGTACACTTGGGGGGATTAGGGAGGGCAGTCCATGCCGAGTGCTGACTTTCTGGGGGTATTCGGCCTCCCAACATTTTTCTTTTTGTGTTGCACAGTGCTGCACCACAGATGCAGGCAATACACACACAAACGAAATCAGGTGACCACAGCACCCCCAGATAGTCAGTACCTGCTGCTCCCCTGAAAGCAGCAGTTCAGAGCCATGGGAAAGCTCCTTTCCTGCTCCCATCATATGATAAAGTTAGAGAGCATTTCCCCTCACCCTGAACTGGTGCTGCTGCATCTTGGCTGGTAATGAGTTTAGGAAGGGGGGAGATCTGTACAGTGGGGGGTTGTCTGTATTGGAGGGAGTGATCGTGTCTGTACTAAGGTTTCTGTATTAGAAGGGGGTGATGGTATCTGTACTGAGACGTTTGTACGTCTGTACTGGGGAGGGGTGTCTGTACTTAGGGATCTCTACTACGAGGGTTGTAGGTGTCTATAATGAGGGATCCCTACTGGGGGGGGGGTTTGTATCTGTACTTAGAGGCCTATACTGGGGGGAGGTGTCTGTAGTGAGGGGTCTGCACTGGGGGGGTGATGGTGTCTGTACTGGGGAGGGGTTTCTGTACTGAGGGGTCTGTAATGGGTGGTGGTAGTCGTGGTGTTGGTGGTGTCTGTACTGGGGAGTTTCTCTACTGAGGAATCTGTCACACACATACACATACATTCTCAGGTTGAACTGGATGGAACAGTGACTTTATTCAACCTTGCCAACTATGTAACTATACTGTATCTCCACCATCATTGATCTGAATGTTGCTGCCACACTTTGCATAATAAATTTAAAAAAAGCTGTCTTTTCCCTCCAGTCACTCCTATCCACCAACAGTTAGAACACACACTAGGGAACACGGTTAACCCCTTGATCGCCCCCTAGTGTTAACCCCTTCCCTGCCATTGACATTTACACAGTAATCAGTGCATTTTTATAGCACTGATCGTTGTATAATTGTCAATGGTCCCAAAAATGTGTCAAAAGTGTCCGATCTGTCCACCATAATGTCGCAGTCCCGATTAAAAATCGCTTACTATTAGCTTTACTAGTGATTGTCATTATGCTCCTGCTGCTGCATAACCTGCTGTGAAGTAACGAATATCTAAAATACTGTATGTGAACTATAAGAAATGTCATTAATGCAATATATATACACGTTTTTATACACTAAAAATGTATAGAATAAATGCAAGGATATACAATATTCAGAGCTCAATGGATGTTCTTTAAAAAACATGTGTGACCTTGAATAAGCAGCTATCTAATCTTCCTGTTTTTTCAGACACCTTATATTAGATTAAGTTCAAAATCCTGTAAAAAGTGCTGACCAGAACTGTCAATGCTATGAAAGAATAGATACTATCATAATTAAATCTATGATTGCCTGTCTAGCAGACAGAGCACACTGACCAGAAAGCAGTATCTGTATCTAAAAACTGTTCCCCTATTGGAATCTGTTTGCAAAGCATAGGAAAACATTGAGAACAAATGTTCTGTGTAGTACTGTTTGACAAATACCTAATCAAATGTATTGGCAGAACACAGATTAGCCATTCATCATTGATAGTCTGAAGTCATCAATATTTTTGTTTATGTATAACACCACCTGCAGCTAGTGGGATGGTTATATAAAACTGAAAGGGGTTGTAAACCCTCGTGTTTTTTGACCTTAATGCATCCTATGAAAAAACTTCTGTCACTGACCGTCCCCCAGCCCCCCGTTTTACTCACCTGTAATTCCTACGCAGGAGATGTGCTCTTCCCCTCTGCCCGTTGTCTCGGCTCTTGATTGGATAGATTGATAGCAGCACAGCCATCGGCTCCCGCTGCTGTCAATCAAATCCAAAAACATGGGCGCTGGAGGGCGGGGCCAAATCCGGCAATCTGCATCTGTGGACGCAAATGCTGGACTCGGGAGCTCTTCTCCTAGGGGCTTATACAATGCGGGGAGGGGCTACCAGTGCCACACGGGGATCCCAGAAGTCAGGGATCGGGGCACTCTGTGCAAAACGAACTGCACAGTGGAGATAAGTATGACATGTTTGTTATTAAAAAAGAAAAAAAGAAGCTTTACAATCACTTGAAAGATGTGTAGTATGACAGTGTACATCCCTCTGATAGACAAAAATAGGTAACAGGAATGCTATAAACTTAAGAATATGTTACCCCCAACATTTCAAATTATGAAGGCAGAAGGGTTTTTTTTTAGCTTTTTTTAGCATCACTTCTAGTATCAGGGCCCTACACGTTGTGTCACACCCATAGGACTTCATCAAGGGACTAATGAAGTCACGTGGACGTGATGTAATGCGTGACGCAATGCGTGACGCAATGCGTGACGCAATGCGTGACGCAATGCGTAGGTATCTCGCATCACTTCAGAATCCGGAAGTGATGCGAGATACCATGCAAAGCTGAGTATATTCTTGTCAGAAACCATAAATGAGATAGAAGTACAGTTAAATCACACTTGTTTATTAATAATAAAAAATGTCAACAGAGTAAACTTAGTCAAAATATAGCCAGAGTTCAGGAACCGGAACAGATAGTCAGACAAGCCAAAATGACAGGGAGCCAGAGAACAGTAGTAGAACAGCAAGCAGGATCTGGACCCAGAAGAATGGCAGCCAAGCAAGTCTTTAACACGAACACAGAGAGCGTCTCTAGAGTTGTGACCAAGGCGAAGGCAGAGATCATCTGGGCTGGACGGCTTAAGTAGGGAGGACTGACGAGCAGGATATCATCAACAGGTGAGTCACTGTGGAGAGATAGGAGCTGGCAATTAGCCAGCAGCTGAGCAGCCAGCTTAGAGAAGGAAGGGCTGAGCTCAACGCTGACAGTACCCCCTCCTCAATGACTCCTCCCCCTCAGAGGACCACCAGATTTGAGGGGAAAACATCTATGGAAATCATGGAGGAGGACAAGGGCATGTACGTCTGAGGATGAGACCCAAGAGCGTTCCTCAGGACCGTACCCTTTCCAATGCACCAGGTACTGTATGCGCCCACGGACCCTATGGGATTCACCAATGGACTGTACTTCATACTCCTCATGGTTCTCAACCTGTACAGTGTAAGGACGAGGCACCGAGTTGGTAAAGCAGTTGCAGACCAAAGGTTTTAATAAGGAGACATGAAATACATTTGAGTTGCACATATTAGAAGGAAGTTCTATTGCGTAAGCCACTGGGTTAATCCTGCAAAGAATACGGAAAGGCCCAATAAACCAAGGTGCGAACTTCAGAAAGGGAACACAAAGTCAGAGGTTGCGAGATGACAGCCAGACCCTTTCCCCAACCTGGTAGGAAGGCGCAGGCAGGTGTCTGCGGTGAGCATTGATTCTGTACCTATCATTAGCATGTCGAAAAAGCCTCCTGGACTTGTGCCCAAGTGGAACGAAGACCACGGAGATGCTCCTCTAACGCAGGAATACACTGCGGAACAAACAAGTCAGGCAACATGGAAGGTTGGAAACCATAGTTTGCTATAAATGGGGACAATCAGGAAGCAGAATTCAAGGCACTATTGTGAGCAAACTCCGCCCACGGTAAGAGTGTAAGAGGTCTGTTGTTATGATGGTCAGAAATATAGCAACGTAGGAATTGCTCCAAGGACTGATTGGCTCGTTCTGCGGCCCCATTAGACTGCGGATGATACGCAGAGGAGAAAGCAAGTTGAATTCCCAACTGTGCACAAAAGGCTCGCCATAACAGAGACACAAACCGACTACCCCTGTCCGAGACAATCACCTTGGGTAGCCCATGTAAGCGAAAGATCTCCTGAGCAAAAATGGAATCCAGTTCCTTAGAAGTGGGCAACTTCTTAAGTAGAATACAATGGGACATTTTCGAGAACTGGCAACCACCATAAGGATAACTGTGTTGCCCTGGGAGTTCGGTAACTCCACAATGAAATCCATAGACAGGTGGGTAGAGGGCGTTTCTCTATTGGGTATGGGTTGTAGGAGGCCCACTGGAAGGTGTCGTGGAGTCTTACTCTGAGCACACACGGAACAGGCAGCTACGAAGGCGGTTACATCAGCACGTAGACTAGGCCACCTGAATTGTTGAGAAATGGCCCAAAAGAGTTGATTCTTCCCAGGGTGGCCAGCAGCCTTGGAAGAATGGTAAGTCTGGATCATGGCAGTACAGAGACTCTCTGGGACAAAGCAGCGGTCACAAGGTTTTTCAGGAGGAGCATGAACCTGAGCTTTGTCACCCAAAGGAGAAGTGAGACTGGTGTGAACCGTAGCCAGAATACGATCAGGAGGAATCACAGGAACCGGAACCGACTCCATCTTGGAAGTGGAGAAAAATTGTTATGACAAAGCATCAGCCCTTACATTCTTGGTGACGGGTAAGAATGAGACAATGTAGGTGAAACTAGACAAGAAAAGAGCCCATCGCACCCTTCTGGGAGAGAGGCGTTTAGCCTCAGACAAGAATGTGAGAGTCTTATGGTCAGTAAGAATGAGAACCGACACAGTGGTACCTTCGAGGAGATGTCTCCATTCTTTCAGGGCTAAAATGATCGCTAACAGCTCTCTGTCACCAATATCATAATTGCACTCTGCAGGTGACAATTTCTTGGAAAAGTAGCCACAAGGATGCATAGCGCTCTCAGAGGTAGGACGTTGAGACAGAAGGGCGCCAACTCCAGTCTTGGAAGCATCAACCTCCAGGAAAAAAGGTAATGTAGGATCAGGATGTGCCAACACAGGAGCAGAAACAAACGCACCCTTGAGACTCTCAAAGACCTTAATGGACTCCGGAGACCAACTCTGTGGGTTACTGTCCTTTATGATCATATCAGTCAGGGGCTTGACCAGAGACGAGAAGTTACGAATAAACTTCCGATAATCATTGGCAAAGTCAAGAAAACGCTGCAGAGGACATAAACTCACAGGTCGGGGCCACTGTAGGACTGCTGAAAGCTTCTCTGGGTCCATCAAAAAACCAACAGTGGAAATGACATAACCCAGGAATTTAACCTGTTCACGATGGAATTCGCACTTTTCCAATTTACAATAAAGATTGTTCTCTCTTAGTTTATGAAGCACACGACAGACATCTGTGTAGTGGCTCTCCAGGGACTTGGAAAATATGAGGATATCGTCGAGATAAACCACCACACATAACTGCAGCAAATCTCGGAGGACATCGTTAATACATTCCTGGAAAACTGCCGGGGCGTTACAAAGGCCAAAAGGCATTACGAGGTACTCATAAAGGCCTGTTCTGGTATTAAACGCAGTTTTCGACTTGTCACCCTCCTTAATCCCCATGAGATTATAGGCCCCTCTTAAATCAAGCTTTGTGAAAACCGTTGCTCCCTTGAGGCGGTCAAATAACTCCGTAATCAACGGGATCAGATAGGCATTATTAATCGCGAAATGATTGAAACCCCTATAATCAATACAAGGTCTCAGTTCACCACTCTTCTTCTTCACAAAGAAGAAACCAGCACCAGCAGGAGATGAGGATTTGCGGATAAAACCTCGAGAAAGTGCATCTGCAACATACTCCTCCATGGCCTTATCCTCCAAGACCGACAAATGGTAAATCCAGGTTGAAGGTCAATTGCGCAATCCTACGACTGGTGTGGAGGCAAACTACCGGCTTGACCTTTGTTAAAGACATTGCTAAAATCGCGGTACTCCTCCGGCAAGGAGGAGAGTGAAGAGGTGCACAGGACCTTGGCTACCTTCTGGAAGCATATCTTACTGCATTGTGGCGACCAGGAGAGAACCTCAGCATGGAGCCATTCAAAAGAGGGTTTGTCCCTCTGTAACCAAGGATAACCAATAACCAGCGGAAACTTACGTGAGGAAATAACTTGGAATTGGATTATCTCATGGTGAAGAGCCCCTATGGCTATGGACAATGGAACAGTCTCATGAATCACATGGGCAGGCTGTAGAGGTCTCCCATCAAGAGCCTCAATGGCAAGTGGAGTGTCACGCAGCTGCAGCTGAATTGAGTGCTTCAATACAAAGGCAGCATCAATGAACAGGCCTGCAGCCCCAGAGTCAATTAGAGCCTGTATCTCGACGGATGACTCAGCCCAAGAAAGGGTAACCGAAACCAGGGGCTTTTCCTTCTGGATAACTGGGGATGAAACAACGCCACCAAAGGTCTGTCCGTGACAGGACCTCAAGGTTCAGGTGTTCTCTGGACGGGTAGGACAAGACTTCAAAAAATGACCTGCCTGGCCACAATAAAGGCACAAACTCTCTTTCCTCCTAAGGGTTCTCTCATCCACAGAGAAACGCGTGAAGCCCAAGTGCATGGGTTCATCTTCACAGACCGACTCGGTACCAGGAGGCATGGGAGGTGGGGGAGGCAAGGGTGGGACTGCAAAGTTCGGAGACAAATGTACAGGAGGCTTCAGCAAGTGCTCCTTAAGAGGAAGTCTTTCTCTGAGTCTGGAGTCAATGAGGATGGCAAATGTGATCAACTTCTCCAGGCTCAGTGGGTATATCTCGGGCTGCTATCTCATCCTTGATGGTATCCGAGAGACCATGAGAAAAAGCAGCCACGAGGGCCTCATTTTTTCCAAGCAACCTCTGCTGCCAGAGTACGAAATTCAATAGCGTAGTCGGCAACAGTTCTCATACTCTGTTTGATGGACATGAGGCACTTGGCAGCAGAGAATGCGGGAATGTCAAATACCCCTTTAAAAGAAGCCGCAAGAGGGTTTGTCCAGGCCAAGGCTCTCTCAGAAAGCAAAGATCTCACGTAACCTACTTTGCTTCTGTCCATGGGAAAGGCCTGGGGCAGCATCACAAAGTATATCTCAACCTGGTTGAGAAACCCTCTGCATTGGACTGGATCGCCCCCAAATCGCTGGGGAACCGGAGCAGAAACAGACATACCCCTTATAGAGGTAATACTCGAGGCGGGTGCCTGCACAGAGACTGGAGCAGCAGCACGGACGACCTGCAAAACACGTTGCACCAGAGCAGCCACAGTGGGAGATTCCAGGTGAGCCGTGTGACTCAGGAGCGTTTGTAACGCCATGGCAACCTAATCCATGCAGTGATCCTGCTCATTCAATCTGGAAAAAATATTACCAACAAGTGGATTGACTGCATCTTCTGAATTCATGGCCTTCGCCTACTGTCAGAAACCATGAATCAGACTGAGACAGAAGTACAGTTAAATCACATTTGTTTACTAATAATAAAAAAAAGGTAAACAGAGTAAAAGTAGTCAGAACATAGCTAGAGTTCAGGAACCGGAACGGATAGTCAGACAAACCAAAACATCAGGGAGCCAGAAATGAGCGTAGTAGAGCAGCAAGCAGCCAGAAGGAATGTCAGCCAAGCAAGTCTTTAGCAGGAACACAGTAGAGCGTCTCTAGAGATGTGACCAAGGTGAAGGCAGAGATCATCTGGGCTAGATGTCTTAAGTTGGCAGGACTGACGAACAGGATATCAGGATATCATCAACAGGTGAGTCACTGTGGAGAGATAGGAGCTGGCAATTAGCCTACAGCTGAGCGGCCAGCTTAGAGAAGGAAGGGCTGAGCCGAGCCCGGACAACACCAGGTTACATGCATTTTTACTGTTATTGATGTAAGAGGCTTTCTTAACATTTTACACTATGGGAGGCATGTTTAATTTGTTCTAACATGCTGCTGAGCGGATGCATTGGAGATTTAAAGGGACCGCAGGTGTCTTAAAGGGACCATTACCTGAATAACCCTGGGAATTGTACCTATTGGAGGAGGAGAGCATTGAAGCTGTATACCAGTTTATTGAAAATATTATTCAGAGGCTTGTCTGTATTTTACCTGAGGTGAGAGTTCGGAGAGCACTGGGAAGGGTGCACAGAGGTGGAAGTTCACACATGAATACTGTTTAACCACTTCACTACCCGGCCATTGTCAAATGACGTCCACAGATGGGATCTCCCATCCTGGGTGGACATCATATGACGGCCTGGGTATCCCGGCCGTCTAGGGGGCGCAGTGCACGCCCGCCGCGTTGCTCGGGACCCGGTGCGTGGCGGCCGCGATGTCCGCTGGGCACCCGCGATTGCCCGTTAACCGGGCCGGACCGTGGATCTGTGTGTGTAAACACACAGATCCACATCCTGTCAGTTGAGAGGAGACCGATCTGTGTTCCCAGTACAGAGGAACACTGATCGGTCTCCTCCCCTTGTACGTCCCCGCCCCCTACAGTTAAAATCACTCCCTTAGGAAACATAATTAACCCCTTGTGTCCCCTAGTGGTTAACCCCTTCCCTGCCTGTCACATTTATACAGTAATCAATGCAATTTTATAGCATTGATCGCTGTATAAATGTGAATGGTCCCAAAAACATGTCAAAAGTGTCCGATGTGTCCGCCATAATGTCGCAGTCAAGAAAAAAAAATCACGATCGCCGCTATTACTAGTAAAAAAAAAAATAAAATTATTAAAAAAAAAAAATGCCATAAATCTATCCCGTATTTTGTAGACGCTATAATTTTTGCGCAAACCAATCGATATACGCTTATTGCGATTTTTTTAACAAAAATATGTAAAAGAATACGTATCAGGCGAAACTGAGGAAAACATTTTTTTTTTTTTTTTAAATTGGGATATTTATTATAGTAAAAAGTAAAAAATATTGTGTTTTTTTTCAAAATTGTCGCTCTTCTTTTGTTTATAGCGCAAAAAATAAAAACCGCAGAGGTGATCAAATACCACCAAAAGAAAGCTCTATTTGTGGGGGAAAAAAGGACATCAATTTTGTTTGGGTACAACGTCGCACGACCACGCAATTGTCGTTTAAATTGCAACAGCGCTGAAAACTAAAAATTGGTCTGGGAAGGAAGGGGGTGAAAATGCCCTGTATTGAACAGGTTAAACAGAAGAAGGTGGTTGATATACAGCACACTCGGAGCAAGGACTTTATTTCAACCCCTATATGATCTCACTTTAGTCACTATTAGCACTTTATAGTGGACTTTTATGAAGTATTGATATTTGCACATATGTTGTTTATTGTTTTATTGATATTTTATTGATTTTCACGTATTGAAGTTAGGCTGTGCAACCCTACTTTACACTATTATCCATTTATATACAGTGCAGCTCGGGCTGCAGAGAAAGGGACTGTCTTCAGGAAGGGGGATTGGCAGGCAGCAAAAACGCAGTTCAACTGCACATTGCTTCCTCACCACAAGTCAGTAGCCACTGGAGCACAATCCGAACGTGGATTGGGCTTCAGAGGCAATCAGTAGCACCTTTTTTATTCTACTGGTCATGTGCTTTCAGAAAATATATTTGGGGGTTTTTTTGCAAACTATGAAAGTTGTAAGTGAAAACTGAAATCCTCCAGATTTTTTAAGAAATTTTTGCGTACTTTCTATTTTCACCATTTCACCATCTCACCATCAGTCTTTGCAAGAAGGGAACCTTGGAAATAGTGCCAAACCCATGTGATAATTACATCAAAAGATGTGGACGACACAGGGGAATACCCAAGGATTGACAAATGGTTTGACAAAGGGGTGGAGCTCAGAAATGCATAACCACGCCTCCTTATGGAGTGACGTCATCACCTCATCCCAGCGGAGATTGCAGAGCAAGCGGAGGACACAGAGAAGCTGCCGCTCTACGGTGTTGCACACTATTAAGTTTCCCCAGCCACAACGCTCCTTTCCGTTTCTGCTCAGCCTCTTCTTGGCCGAACTCATTTCAAAAGAGTGTCAAGTAAGTCAAGGACATCCAGATGCTGATGCACACCACGCCGCTGGCTTCTCCATTCATCAGGGCTTCCTTCTCAACACCTACTTCTTGGCTAATCTCTGCATAACACCAGCCGCTTGCCTGCTGATCTCTGCTAGAGATGTTAAGACTTCCACAGGTGACAAGCCGATATTTTCTCTATCAAATGTGAGTGCTATATTTATTCATCACTACCAAACAGCTGTTTCCAACACTCCACTCTCTAGAGGTGCCCCCCTGCTTTTTCTGTTTTCACACACTAGGTTTACTCAGGACCTTTATAGGGAAGCTGCCTCTTCCCTCCAAATGTTGATTTTTTTTTAACAACTTATCCCACTTTTCATCTCTCACATAAATCCCGCTGCATTACTGGTCTGGCTACAGCAGCGCCATAATATTTTTCCTACTAAACAAAAATGTCACACCTAAGATCTCTCAGAAGTTAATCGCTTCTTCTAAAGCAGTGGTTTTCAACCTTACTAGTGCCGTGACCCCTTGATAAAATTTCCCAAGTTGTGGGGACCCCTAACAGTAAAATTATTTTCATAGCGTGGGTTGTCAGCACGCAAGGCAAGACAAGTAATTTGCACCCCTAACCCACAGACATTTAGCGCTCCCCGAGTCCCTTCCACTCGTACAGTATTAAAACCCCTTATAGTACCTTTTAGGATGTACCACTCTTTCTCTTTGTTCTCCTTTCTTTCCCTTTTATCTATCCTAATTTCTTGTTTTTTTTTCCCTGCCCCTTTCTCATATTCTCTCTCCCTTTTTCTTTGTTCCTTCCCCTCTTTTTCCTCTTGCTTCCATGTATTCTCTATTTTTATTCCTTCTCTTAGTTCTTGGTGGAGGTGGTGGGGGTAATGGGATGAGTGGTAGCGCTAGCGGGGAGTTGGGATGAGTGGCAATGCTGCGGGGAGTTCTGATCGGCCAACTTAGGTGTTCTTGATCAAGGTCATCTGCTGATCTGAGAACTGTAGTGGGGACTTTTAATGGGAACTATAATCACAGGTAGTGTTACTCAATGTGTCTCTGGCTTCACTGTGCCTCCGACTTTGTGGTGTCTCATAGCAGTAACACCTATGTTGAAATCAGGAGATAGGGTCTCCTCCAGCCCTTTCCACTTCACATTCCTCTCCAGTCAGCTGACCTCTAGTCTCTGCCCCGCAGCCATGCTGTTAACTGAATGGGCGGCCGCGGGCTCCAGGAACAGCCCAGCTGGGCGGCCTCAAAAAGGCTGGGAGAGTGTTGCGGGCTTCAGGAACAGCCCAGGATTCGGTGACCCCTGGCAAATCATCATTTGACCCCCAGGTTGAGAACCACTGTTCTAAAGGGATGGAGCCCCTGCATTTTTCTCATTAAAACACTGTAAGTACATTAGCTGAGACATGGAGGATCATGTCACACCCACTGCATCAAAGCATCAAAGAGGACACCTGCCTCTGCAACCAATCTGTCCTGTTGGTGTCAGCAGCCACCCAAATCTATATTAAAATATGCTTTTACTCACTCATGGTGTTTGCTTTTCTAGGAAACAAGCAGAAGATGTCCAAAGATCTCTCTGCACTCACCTCACCCCTCCCTACAGACCACCCATAGAACCTCTCCCAGCCAGCTCACAGTCAACCAACTAGGAAATGACCTCTCTTTAAAGTGCTTATTTGCCAATTTACCTTTTAGCTACCCTGCACTTATTTTAGTATTCTACATTTTGCTTCAGATCTATCTGTAATATTGGTGCTACTTAAAGGATATCAAATAGGCTAATTATTGTATTCATCCTGCTCCAAGTCTCCAGTTGTTGGGTAAGGGAGCAAATCGATTTATTTATGAATCTAAGAGACTACAAAAATTGTATTTTTCACTATGCTTACTCACAGGGCTTAGGACAGTACAACTTTAACCTAATTCCTACTTGTGCCCTGTATTATGTGCCATTATGCCTTTTGCAAAGATCAAATGTAATGTATATAGTCACATAAAGTATTCTAGTTTTGCTGAATTGAGGTGCATAGTTGACAAAACACACAAAATGACTTGCCTAGTGATGCAGTGTTGTCATCTGTCATCTTTACGCTACAGTTCAGTCCTCCAAAAGGATGACGGCAGGCACACACAAAGCCTTTCAGGTCATTGATGCAAGTACCGCCATTAAAGCAAGGAGAGCTGCTACAGCTGGAGTAGTCATCTGCCAAGAAAAACACCATCATAATTAGTTTTAAACTAGAGCTTGGGCTGCATTGCATACAGTAAACTGTTTGTGTATGTATAGCCAAACCTTTTTTAAAGTGTTGGATAGTGAAGTCTTTAAACCTGCCAATTTATTTTTGTCTGTGTTTTGTTTGGGAGATTTGCCTTCACACCTTATTCTGGGGACCCAACAAACAATTTGAGGAACTATGAACAAAGTGTGGGGAAGTTTCCTACTGGGATCTGTGTTGTTGGCTTTTGTTCACATAAGGACTGCTTGTCCCTCCATACAAATCTATGGAATTTCAAAATCAGTTTGAAATACAGGTCAGGAAGAGGTCAATTGAAGGTCAAGTGCACCTGTCACAACATTTTGAACAATTTTAGAAGTATGTCAAACTTATGTCAAATGCAGATTGTGTTTGCATACCAAATACATTGATGTTGGTCCTTAGACAGTTGTCATCAGAATGAATCATGACCATAATGAATCATGACTATTTTTAGGACTAATAGGTAAGGGTTTGTGAAACAAATTACATTCGGGGCTGAGCACTGCCCTGGGAGACATGCACTAATGTTCAGTAAAATGTATATGAAGAAAAAAAAACCATTTAAATTGCCGCAGACTTGTCTTCCTGTGTATTAATGTTTTGATGCTTGGTTGTGGTATTAATATTGCAGTACATTTGTATAAGGAGTGACATCCTTCCTATGGAGCCGGAGTTCCAATAGGTACCTACCATTGAAACCTATGGAGTGACGGGTCGGTGAGATCGGAGTGATCAGGTCGGTGAACATCGCCACTCTTCTAACACCTCCAGCTGTTGGGGACCAGGAACTACCCTCCATATTTTGACACAAGCCCGTTTGACTCTCAAGTCGCTGACTGGGAGTCCATCCTATCCGGTAAGGGTATTTTTGCCTACACCATTTACACAGAAGTTCAAGATCGCAACTTGTGGATGCCATCTTTGGATCCATTGGTCCTTTCTCATTGGACTCAGTGGTTGCTGATCGTTGTTTCCAATACATGATTTGGACTTATTGTCATCATTTCATTTTTCCAATCTGGATGGACTTTTTATTGTAATAGTATATTTGGTTTTCCTCATATACCAACTTATATTTATCTTGTATTACACTTGTGTTGTGCACAATCCCCCACACATACACATACCGTTTTTTCATGTGCAATATGTCAGTGTTGCACATCATATTTACTTTTCACAGTGTTTTATGAAGACCGTTTCTTTTTTGTTTGGGTTTTGAGGTTCTTTTCATACTACCCGTTTTTCCATAGCACATATTAGTTATACCTCTCACGGTACATAATTTATAGGTTTCACTCATTTTTTAGCCATCCATTTTGTATTGTTTCTGGATCCTTAGTCCTTGCAGGACTTTTTTCATTAATAATCTTTATTGTGCATTTTGCCCTCCAGATACCATTCTGTTTGGCTTTGCCCAATAAAGGACACTTTCTTTCAGCGCCACACTTATTTTTAATTTCATTTCTGTACAATTTGTCTGATTGTGGTGTTGGCTGCTTTGCTTTGTGGTTGGCGCATTATTAATTTTTGAATTTTTTGCCGGTAAAGGATATTTTTCTGTCAGCCTGGTTTTTTTTGTAAAACAAAAACAAAAAACAGCATAGCCCCCGCCCTCCAAAATACATTATGAGTCTGGTATGTCTTTTTGGGGGACCTTTGGGAAGTCCCCATACTATTTTCTACAAAAATAAAAGCTGACAGGAAAAGGTAAATTGCCATCAAATGTTTCTTCTTTCTAAAATATAATTTTTGTTATAGTACATCCTACAGCATAAAATACAAAAAAATGATGGGGTCCCTCCACAATTCTTGTCAGAACCCTTATCCTTGATGAGTAATGAAAATTTGTTATGGATTCTAATTGGGAACAAGACAAAAAATGACAGGTACGCTCTCCTGAAAATCCATTTTAAGGGGAGTACTTCATAAAAAAACCCCAAAAGAATTGCATAGGGTGCCCCCTAAAATCCATACCAAACACATCATGAAACCTGGCTGGCCAGAAAAGGGTGGGATGAGCAAACTCACTTAACTATACCAGGCCACATACCCTCAACATAGGAAGGGTACCTTGCCAGGGAGAGCCTCCTAGCAAAGCACCTTGTCCACATGTTGATTAGGACAGGGATCTGTTCCCTACACCTCTGGACAGTGGATGTAGCGACCTGCAGATAGAGGGCTTATTGGAATCTGGAAGCCTCCTTTTAAGAAAACCAATGTGATGTGAACTCATAAAGGGGAACATGGTATCCCTGCTCAGCCAAAGAAAAATGTAAACTGTAAATAAATACACCACACTCTTTGACAAGTACTTTATTAAAAAAAAAGTCACACAGTGTAAATCCCAATTCCCTTCCAATGTCATTCACTCAGTTCAGTAATGCAGATTCTCGTCAATCATAATGAATAATGCCCATGACCCAAAAACTCTGATGCACTTACTGTATATATCTGTATCTATCCCCACGCCATTGTTTACAATAAGCTGTCATCTGGGAATCTCTAGCTGACAGCTAAATGTCTGTCACATTTTGCAACAGTAGTAATACCACTGTTAAATGTATCACCTCCCACTGCAGCTGGAGGTTCAGCTCGGTAGGCAGGTGGGTGGGTCAAAATCACATTTAGTCTGCCAATTTGCTGAACAGTCAAAGTTTGGACTGAATTCATTTTCAGTCCAAACCTCATACCTAGAACCCATTTAAAGATTTTTCCCTCACTTCTATTTCTGGTGACTTTCTAAAAGGTGACCCCTTTAAAGGTTATTTAACTTTTGTAACATGTTCCACTCATATTTAAAGTGCATCATGTTAATAACTGAGCAGAGCCCCCCCCCCCCGAGCCCCCATTGTGACAGTGGGACAGGGATCTTCTCCCCGCACCCACTGTCACACTGCTTGGTTTTCGGGGTCCAGTACGCGGCTAGGCTCCCAAAAAGTCTCACACATGTGGTATCCCCATACTCAGGAGAAGCAACAGTATGTATTTTGGGGTGTAATTTCACATATTCCCATGGCATGTTTGAGCAATATATCATTTAGTGACAACTTTGTGCAAAATCTACAATAAATAAAATCTACAAAATCAGAGCATATGCTGTTAACAAGAAAAACTCACCTTGATCTCTTATATCAGAATTTCGTTGGCTTCGCCCAATAACAGAAATTGTGGCATTGACAGGCTTCTTTGGGACAGGTGCTTTCTTCACAGGAGCCTTCATCTGTTTTTGAAGTTTGGCAATATTGGTTGTGATATCAGTTAGGGATTTATCTACATAATCCGTTAGGTTTAACAAAACAGTTGACATCTTAATTTGTATTAATGAATTTATGAGCTCCTCAAAGCCTTTCTGTAAACTTGTCATGTTTGGCTGAGCTGCTTTAACTAGTCTCGGCACACTTTCATTGACTTTCTTAATCATGAGGAATACAGTTTGACATAGGACTTTTGCCTCATTTGCAGTTTTATTCAGCTGTGGTATGCTTGTTGAAAGCCGGACGGATTTAAATTCAAGAGCTTTGATTCTAGAATATACTTCCTGCTGGACATTTTTTTGATTGGTAAGAACTTCAAAAGTTTTTGCTTTTGGTAAAGTGGTAGGATTAGCCAGGATCATATTTACTTGGGATTCTATAGTTTGTACCCGAGATTCACAGCTCTGCACATTAGTAACAGAAATTTCTACCTTTTCCTCGATATGAGTAATGTTTATTTGACACTGAAGCAATCTAGACTGTAAATTATTTATCTTCTGTGACAACTCAAGAAAATAAGGAGACATGCTGCCTTCACCTTGACTTGATACAACATTATCATTTACAGATGTGCTGTCATCTTTATGGATTCTAGGTGCAGCGGTCAGGTTTTGCAGAGTTTCATTCAGCATTGAGATGGCTAACACAGCACTTTCAAGTTTCTCAATAGTAGCATTAGTGGAAAGCTCAGCTTTACTTTGCATATCAGAAATCTCTGACTTTGTCACAAATTCATCATGGATAGAGTCAAAAGCATCATTCATTATGTCCATGGTATTATTAAGGCCATCTTCAACTTCCATGATGCATTCGTTAAAGCGCCTTTCAAAGAGTTCTTTGTGATATTCAGCTTTGATTTGAAGTTCTTCTTGGCCTTTCGTAAGATTGTGTACTACTGAATTCAGGGTATTCAGAAATGCTGTAATGTTTTGAATCTGCTCATTAACTACACTTACATCTTTTTTGTGTTCATAATCAGTTGTCATGCTAAACGGAGCCCCTTTTTCAATCAAAGGTTGAAGTGTTTCCATGTCATAACATAGATCGTTAATCTGCTCATTCATCTTATCAATTTTATTATCCAAGGGAATGACAACATCAGAGACTGTTTTGTTTAGGACATGCATATTGTCTTCAGTGTCCTTTAACTGTTTCTGAAGGTAGTTTTTACAGGTTGAAAATTTGTCTTCACAAGCTTTTTCAATTGATTGTTTCTGAAGATCCAAAGTAATGGTAAGGTTATTGATTTTGCTGTCCTGTGCATAAATATCATCATAGAGTTGAAGCATCATTATATTCTGTTTTTTCATCCTCTCTTGTAGAGCCAAAATATATTCTGTTACATTATCATCATTGGACTTATTTGGTGGCAGTACACTTTGTTCTTTAGCATGTTCTTCAGTCAATAACTGATCGTGAATTTCCTTCATTTTGCTCAGTGTATTGTTGAGAGTTTCAAAATAATCTCTGTTCCTAGTTTTCTCATGGCTTAAGTCTTCTTCCAGAGCAGTATGCTTTTCTTCCATCTCTTTAAAGGAGGAGGTGCAGACAAAAGCAGTATTTTTTAAATGCTCTATCCGATTCTTTAGTTCCAATACATCTTCATTGCTTGCCTTGTTTTCCTCTTCTTCTGCACACTTTTGATGGGCAGAAGTTATTGTGTTATTTAAATGTTTTACAGATTCCTTGATTTTTTCAACTTCAAGAGATGTTTCAGACATACTTTTGTAGACCTGGGCAATAGTTTCTTTCATGTCCATTTGCAAAATGGCAAACTGATCTTTAACAATATTTTTGATGAGCTCTGTAAGGCTTTTGGCCATTGGATCTGAAATGAAAAGATATAATGTGAAATATAATGCATTTTGTAAGGTAGCTATACAGTAGATGGCTTTATGGTATTACTGTAAAAGCCCAGCTTGTTGTAGTAACAAGTCCTTCGCTCATGATATGTGCAGTTATATTTCACTTTCAGCTAAACTTGTTAGTGTAATCCATAATTGTGTTTTAGACATTACAAATCCTTACTAAAATCAAAAAGGATATTTACATTCATGTTCTATTTATTAATGTTAGGGCTTGATATAGGTTCTGATCATTCTCAAATTAATTCAGCTAAGCCGTGACTTAATTTTTTATCTGGCTGGACATTGCTGATTCCTCGTAAACCTATAGGGACACACAGACTGTGGGGATGACACTTACAGAAGCTACAGGAATGTGCAGTTTAACAGTTATGGAAGTATCTTGAAGTAGAAATTTAAATTGTTTGATGACTGAAATGGATCACAGAGCTTATTGTTATTTGCACACTAAAAGATCACAACCAGTTCACTTGATAAGCCGTTAGTGGTGGGTAAACTTAATTTACACGGACAATGGTTGACTGGTAGCCTTGTGGACCGCTCACTGAAAATGGCCAGATCTCATGTCTGCATGCACCTAATCACTTGGGTACATGTACCTCTTTAACATGCGCCTAAACACTTAGATACATGTTTTTACATGCACCCATGCCAACTGGTTCAAAGTGCACAAATGCCTTCTAGGACCCAGGTCAGCATCTTAAACGTAGTATATTTTTACCTTTGAGGAGTGATTGCAGATTTGTCCCTTTATCAGCATCATTGATCTTCTCCTCCAGGGAATACAGTGTTCTGTGCATGTTGTTCAGACTAGAGGAAATGTTCTCCACATTTCGATGAAGAAGAGTCAGCTTCATTTCTTGGCTGTAAATCTGATCTGTCAGTTTTTGCTGCAGTGCTTCATATTGGCATTGTGTGAAAAAAAATGGAGCCTTTATTAAGGGTATAACAGCTTAATGTAGATACAATAGATCAAGGTACTCCTAAAGAATCATTGATAATAATTGTATGTCTGTATCTTTGTTTCTCTGTGTGGAAGACACTGTTTTGCAGAGTTATGTCATCAATAATGGGATATTGCTAAGAAAGTACAATTATTATATTTATAAAGGGCGTTATAGTTAATGAAGTGATGATGGAAACACTAAAAATGATGTATACACTAAAAATGAGAGTACATACATTTAAAAAAAAAATGTAAATAGCCAGTTTTTCTTTCAGACTACAGTTCATATTTATAATTTTTACATAGAACTTGAAAGTTCCTTACAGCACTTGAGTTGGAATTTAAACGTATGCACTTAGTACAGTTGTTAGACTGAGGCACTTGCCAATTTGGCTTTATTTTAGTTATCCTTCTCCCATCACACTTCCAGACACTGAGTACAGCTCTTCATTGATGGGGAGACCACCTTGGGAAGTCTATGGGGCCAACTACTATGATCAGCATGCTGCAGGGCAGGGTTTGGGGAAGTATGCTGTGATTTAAAGTGCTGCCAGAGGTTTCATTCTGAAAATACCAAAGCTCTTCAATGCAGCCAGGGAGGTAAGTATAAATTACACCTTACACTTCCTTTCCCCAAATGTTTAAAACAAAAGCCGTAGGAAATTTACAGACGGGACAAAAAATTCAGCAATCAATAATGTTATGTGAAAGGTGATTCACTGTACTTTCAATTTCTTTATGCAGTTTAGAAGAAAAAATAATGCTGTTCAAAATGCTTGGCCTATAACAAGACATACTGCCTTTCTGCTACCAGATATTGCTTTCATGTGGTCATACCCCCACTTGTAGCCATTCATTAGGAACCTATTTGTGCACTTATTTGTGAAGAACCTTCAGTTATATACTCCTTCATCTTCCTTTCAAGCAAAATAAATTAGAAGTACTAACATCGTGCGATTATGCCCCTGGCATCTTTACCCTTACTATTGTTACCATTAATGTTATTAAGAGATGACTAACCTTGGTCATACATTGCTGCCTTTCTGTCACCAGAATCGACTGTATTAACTGATAAGCTGCTTTCCGCCTGGCTTTCATGTATCTTCCGCGGAAGCTGTTGAGCTGAAATGCAAAAAAGCAAAACATCACTACATTAACCTTGATTCAAGTGTAAACATTTTAGATTTTCATTCAGAATTTCTTTTCAAATAATCTGTAAAAAGTGTATAAAGACATTGTAAAAGATGTCCTCGGAGCATTTTATTAAAAATATATTTACAGGAATTTGTTTTGCAATTTACCCTTTGATTTAGGTTACTTATAATGTGCTTTGGAGGTGGATGGAGAATGTTAATAGTCTTCACAAAATAAGGTAAAAAATAAGATAAAATCCCTAGATTTGTTGAATGTGAAACAAGTGTGTACAGGCATAAGAGAGCAATCCAGGATCATGGGTCCCCATACAAATCTAAGACTCGCTTATGAGAATGTTTTAAAAATGATTGGTGTGGGGAAATACATCAATTGCCACATTATTATAAATGGGAACAAATGGGTGGATGTGGGCGATGAATGCCCTTTATAAATGTGATGGATCTTATAATAGGTTGTCAGGAGTGAGAAAATTGCAAGTAATGGGAATGGAGTGTGAAGAATCAGTCATTGCTTTATGAATATGGGGCTTGTCTTTGACGCTCAAATCACAATTGTTATAATCATGTGCTGGACTGTAAACAAAAAAGACAAAACTGAGCTAGAGGAAATGCTGACTTTAAAAGGCTAGAGGTTTCCTGGTGGACAATGAGTGGGAAGATGTTGCCCATTGTTACTAGACAGAAGTGGTAAACATGTGGTTAACTCTCCTATACTTGGTGACAAGAGTCCAGAATCAACACTATATTTTCCAAAAAAATGGAGCATTCTGGCGGCTAGAACTTTTTTTTTTGCTTTTGTCACAAGTATCATACTGGCTGTCAGAGCTGAGCAAAATTGGATAATTTATAGCCCCCTAAGTAAAGTTTGCAATAGACAGAGTGAAATTGGTCTGGTTCAACAGGGACTGACTGAATTCCAATCAGGATCATCCAATCATCCGTAAACCGCGTTTACGATGAAACGCGTCAGCATGACGCCACCACGCTGCTCTTAGCGTACCTGCTGACAAACAGACCCACCTACCAGCCTTGATCACGCCGATCACTCTGACCCGCGAGACCAGCGACTGCCTGGATCCTGCCACAGTGGCTAGCCGGAAGAGAGGAGGAGGGGGGGACTGCTGCCTCAGCTGCCTGGACTCTATATGCAGTACTTACGTGAGTTCATTCACTCTCACTGCCTACTCGCTACTCACGACTGAGGCACTCTTCGGATGACCCCCTACTGGATTGGACCACCTTTAAAAAGGAATTCCACAAACAGGAGATGGTGACAGCTGCAACCCCTCTTTCCTGACCTGGACGGCAAAACAACACCGGGTGAGATCCTTCCTTACTGTATCCCTGATACGGGACTGTCATTTTAGTTTCTCACCGCATGTGGTAATTGGCTTCCGTCCCACAGTGTCAGCCCACCACTAATCCAACCTCTCCAATTCTAGCTACTTGCTAGTCCAATCCATACTTTCTGGTCTGCAGCCTTGTGAGCCATCCCCGGCCTAGAGAGGCTCCGACCTGTCAGCCCACATATACCTGCATCCAGCAGCGGCTGTGGTCTAATCCATCCATTCCTTTCCGGACCTTTCCATCAAGGCCCCCCGACATCATTGTCCCCCCTCTTAACGGCTAATCGTGCCTTTCACACCACTATTAAGTGTTGATCAAGTCCTGTTGTCACTACAACCCATACATCCACTCAATCATCTGTCATCCCTTCTTCCGTGCTATTTGGACTTCCTACAATGTTTTGCATATATGTTTTATGCCTTGATATCATGGTTGTTTATTTATAGTGAATGACTTTTATTACCTATTATGAGTGGTTGATTGTGACCGGTGGTTATCTGTGTCCGCACATGACTGTTTGGTCTTTTTAATGGTGATAGTACCTGAGTTATCAGGATATTTTCTGGATTAGTGTATATTGTGAGTCCTTTTTCATTAAACAGTATTCAAATTTACATTGACTCCTGCCTGTTCCCTATTTATGAATTCACTTTCCCTTCCCCTTTTTTGGTATGGGCTCACTAAGAGCAACTGCTTATGTTTATTATTAATGGATGAATGACCTATGAAATTGTACTGCTAAGCATGTTGTATCCTACTTTGTAAAATAATTGTACGTGTATACAAGTGAACTGTTATTTACAGTATATCATGTCTTTTACCAAAGATTACTGATACTTTTTAACTTGATTTGGAATTAATAGACAACTCAATGATCAATATAAACTAGATATTTATTCAGTGACATGCCTCATTATGCCATGTACACACGACCGGATTTTCCGACAACAAAAGCGTGGATTTTTTTCCGAAGGATATTGGCTTAAACTTGTCTTGCATACACAGGGTCACACAAATGTTGGCCCAAAATTCCAAACATGAGAACGCAGTGACGTACAACACGTACGACGGGACTAAAAAAAGGAACTTAAATAGCCAGTGTGCCACCCTTTGGGCTCCTTCTGCTAATCTCGTGTTTATCTCGTGTTAGTAGAAGTTTGGTGAGAGACGATTCTTGCTTTTCAGCCTCACGCTTTTCAGTTAATTTCTGCTTGTCAGTTTGTGCTTGTGGGTTCGTATCTGTTCTTCAGTGCGTGTTGTCTTTCAGTGCGTTCTATTTATAATTCGCTTCTGTTTTTCAGTGCGTTTTTGTCTGCTCGTTTCTGATTTTCAGCTCGTTCTTCTCAGGTCCTTTCTGATTTTCAGTGCGTTCTGTTAGTTTGTTCTGACCAGCCCACTGTTTTCTAGCCATGGTTAAGTTCTCGTCAGAGAGCTCGTGCCGTTGTTGGGCTTGGTGTTGGAGTTCTTGCTTTGACCCAAGTCCAGTCCATGGACAGGGCGAGGAGGAGTTCATGGACCAACAATTGGTTACTCCAGCGTGACCAATTCTCTCACATGCCTTTGCTGCTGGAGATCCAGGAGAATAATCCTGATGATTTCAGGAATTATCTCCAGATGACGGACCCCATTTTTTAACGTCTGTTGGCTTTGCTGTCCCCTTATATTACGAAGCAGGACACCTGCATGCGGCAAGCCATCACTCCTGAGCAGAGGCTTGTCCACACCCTGCGGTATTTGGCGATGGGGAAAGTCTCCAGGATATTAAGTTCACGACTGGGATTTCCCCCCAGGCTCAGAGTCACAAAGCAGTCACAACACCCAGGGAGCTAGTCCACACAAATGGGCACTGAGAGATAGGAAGTGCTGCTATTTATGGGCTGCTTTGATTGTAGATTGTCCACAGCTGGCAGCAGGTGGGGCTAGTGAGTCCAAGGTAATGCTGAGAGAACATAGCCATAACTCTAGAGACCTTCTGTGGCACAACAAGTAAGATTGCAGTTGTGGGACCATGGGACCAGGAACATCCTGGTTCAAATACACCCAGGTACATGACAATTTCATTATAGTTACAAACACATCTAGACAACAATGTACTAAACTTATTGTAATCAAAATAGGCATGAACAAATGTAGTTAACCTGCATCTGCCAAAAAAGTTGTATTAGTGGTCAAACGTACAATGTTTAATATGACCGATTACTGTGCCCACGGACCTCAAACTTCCCATTTTAAACTGTACAACAGTAAAGAAAAGCACATGGAGCAGCACTAAAGTAATAATAATATTAGGATCACACGACAAATACTTACTTTTTAGAAGCAGTTTCCTGATCCTTCTGTACTGATTGTGCTCCCTCAATTTCAGGTCTAACCAGCGTTTCCTCAATTGCTCCTCGAATCGTCGTACCCCAAAATTCCTGTGTAGACTTCTCACATGATCTTGGCCTTTCTCACATTTGGGTTTGGGTACGGTCCATACTTCCCATCATAGTCGGCCCTCTTCCAGATGTCCACCATCTCCATAATATCTACAAAGGACATATTTGAGGCCTTATATCTCCTCCTGGATCTGGAACTGCCTTGCTCCGGGCTTTCCTCCTCGTTGCTGCTCTCTGCATACACCTGCTGTCTCTTCGCCATGTGCTCTCCCACTGCTCCGAAAGAGAAGGTGCGGGGAATACACTAGAAAGAAGGTCAGGGGCGGAGTTTCACGCATGCACAGTGTATATAGGGCATAACACGCATGCGTCATACGTACGATCTGTGAGCGGAAGACGGAGTATCATAAGCGCCGATCGTGCAAATGAAGGTACAATTTTAGTGGTTAGTGGCCTATACTGCTTATAGATTGAGACCTATATGGGGATGAGATTAGGAGAGTTTAGCCTGACATTAGGGTTTGTCTTGTGTTGTGTCTTGCAGAGAAAATGGATAAATTTACAGACCCTGACTTCCTGCCAAACGTCATAGACAGGTACAGGAAGCTGCCATGTTTCTGGCAAGTCAAAAACAGTGACTACTCCAACAAGCTAAAGAGGAAGGCAGCGCTGGAGAAACTGTTGGAATTGGTGAAGCCTGTGTATCCCACAGCAGACATCACCTATTTGAAGGCCAAAATTGGTAGCCTGTGGAGCACATATAATAGGGAGCACAAGAAGGTCCAGGATTCCATGAGATCAGGAGCAGCAGCAGATGACGTTTATGTCCCCAGGCTGTGGTACTACGGCAGACTGCATTTTTTTTTCGGACCAGAGTGAACCCAGGCCATCACTATCTACACTTCCTTCCACACTTCCTTCCACATCAGATGAGGCTCCTGAAGTCCAACCTGGGCCTTCCACCCAGGAAGATGTGGAGAAGTGCAGCTTGAGCCAGGTATAGTATTGTTTAACATATTTCTTGTCAAAAATGTAATGATCTTAATTATATGCTATTATTGATCACTAATTTCTGATTTAACAAAGTGGTTTACATACTAATAGGCAATAGTGGCCAAAAATGAGTGGGACAAGAATGAAAAATGCTGGGGTCAGAATTATAGTCTTTTCTATTTGGTAATATTTAATTTGCAACAGTCATGAGCTCAAAATTGTGTGTGATTGATGACCAAAAAACTAAAACTATGTTCCATTTTCATACACAGAAAAGTCTCAGCCAGGAGGAGGCCATGGAAAGTCTCAGCCAGGAGGAGGCTGTGGAAAGCAGCCTGACCGAATCCCAGGTTCCTCCCCTCCGCCTTCCAACAAAAAGGACCAGGAACGTGAGGAACCTGGAGGAGTCAGCGACTGCTTTGATTCGGCAGGCTACTGCGGTCCTCCCAACAACCCCTGGTGGCCCCGAATCATATGGCTGTCTGACAGCCATTAAACTGGAATGGAGGAGGTCCAATGCCTCATCTATGAGGAGATAATACTTCAGGCCCTAAACAAGGGGACGAGGGGTGAACTCACAACTAAAAGCCACCTGTGTGAGTTGGACCATATTACTCCTCCACCATCTCCAGCAACACCACTACCACCTCCAGCAACACCACCAACAACACAGCCACCCAACCTACCACAGCAGCATGGAAGGAAGCATGGAAGGAAGTGTTGAGAGTGATGGCCTGGGTTTGGTGTGGTCTGGCAAAGGACGCAGGCTGTTTAAGACCACAGCCTCGGGACATATATGTCATCTGCTGCTGCTCCCGATCTCTTGGAGTCCTGGACCGTATTGTGCTCCCTATTAAATGGACTCCTCAGGTTACCAATTTTACCTGTCAAATAATTGATGTCTGCCCTGGGGTACAAAGGCTTCACCAATTCCAACTGTTTCTCCAGCTTTGCCTTCCTCTTTATTTTTTATGACCCCTAATAAATTTAGAATTTTTGTTTGGACAAATACTTGGTTATGTGTTTTACTTCAAAAAAGACAGTTTGTTAGTAGGCAGGCACATTTCAAAAATACAATGTCAAATTAACAAGGGACACCAACACCAACCAACCTCTTTGTGGTAAAAAAATACAAAATAATAATGGTGTTGTGGTAACTTGACACACAAAACGACAAAAAAGATTATGGAGATCACTATAAAAAAAAGATTATTCTGGAGATCTGGAGAAATAAAAATAAAAAAAGGAGATCACTATAAAAAAATCAAAAAAAGATTATTCTGGAGATCTTGATAAAAAAAAAAACAACAAAAACAAAGATTATTCATGAGATCACGAGAAATAATAAAAAATCAGTTTGTCAGAACTCTGTGTGAATATCAGCAACAAAGCAACTTTATTATTCTAGCATTATAAAGAAGAAGAGAATGCGCTGCATTGAAAGATTTCAAAATTTGCAGCATGACAAATGTGCTATCCCCATTACGAACGCTAGTTTTACAAGACCGAGCTTCCGTCTCATACTTGATTCTGATCATGCATGAACTTTTGTGCGCGGACTTGTGTACACACGATCAGACTTTCCAACAACCAAGTTTTGTTGTTGGAAAATTTGAGAACCTGCTCTCAAACATTTGTGTGCGGAAATTCAAAAAAAACAAACAGCAAATGTTCGATGGAGCATACACACGGTCGGAGTTTCCGACAACAACTCACATCAAACATTTCCCATCTGAAAATCTGATTGTGTGTACGGGGCATTACAGTTTTCTTTGGGCACCATGTCCTAGTTCTATGCCCAGCCCGCAGGTCAGACGTGTAACATTGGCCGTTTGCCTCTTTTTACCAGTTCTGCCACCTTTCATGTCAGGGTGTGGCTAGTGCAAAACACTGGGAATAAGTTACTAAAGGCAAATGGGCTGTTCACTTTTCAAGGGGAGTTTAACTTTGCAAGAGAAATTTTCCAAGAGCTTAGTGAATGAGGTAAAGCCCTCTGACATACATCATGTATTCATGTGCAAACATGGTTATGCAAATACCCGAGGGTATGAATGTTAAAAGATAAGTTCACGTTTGGAGCATATTATGTAGAGTGTAACATATAACTTTGTCCAAGTCCTCCCCCCAAACCCCTGAGCACCCCCTCTCCCTGTGACTGTGGGCTGGGGGTTCCTCTCCCCACACCTGCTGTCACATTTCAAAGTCAGAGCATCATTTGTTCACAGCATTTCTGTGAACAAGAAAATGACAAGTCTTGTCTGCCACAACAGCAGACTACTTGTAGTTCTCAATGAACTGCGAGGGCGCTGATGAGTGCCCTTAAAGTTCATTCACAACACCTGCAGCTCTCAGCCTGTATAGAGGTATGGGCAGGAAGCTGTACGACTTGTCTGCAGGAGCCTGACAATACACCTGTGATCCACTGATCACGGGTGCAATGCTTTGCAGAGTCCTTGGGGAAAAAGGTTTATTGGCACTTTTGTTTTTTGACACTCTAATACTATAATTTTTAGATAGCTTATACAGCTGACCTTATAGAGATCAAGACCACAGACCCAACAGCTTTATTTCTGAATTGTAACAATTTGGTTGGTGTTATGTGACAACCTAGAGACATCTGGTGGTTAAAAAAGGTAATGCAAAAAAACTACTGAACTGTCTTTTCAAGCAAGTTGTTAAAAAATGTACGTAATCTTTAAAGCGAAGTTCCAGCCAAAAATACAACTCTGTCTTAAACAAAAGGCCTTTTTTATGGAGTACAAAGGTGTACTTCTGTCCTAACCCAACCGTGGCAAGGTAAGTAATTTCCCCATCTGCATCGGCCCCTCCTTCTCCCCCCTCGCTGCTGCCTTCTGGACCCTCCAAGAAGACAATGGGGTAATTTAGAAAGCGCAGCGTGACTTGCGCATGCGCAGTAGATAACTGGCTATGAAGACTGAAAGTTTCCCTTAGTTGCAATGGTGGCGCCATCGGCTTCGGGGGGCCAACATCGCGAGATCCCTGTACAGGTAAGTGTCCTTATATTTAAAGTCAGCAGCTACAGTATTTGTAACTGCTGACTTTTATTTATTTTTTTGAGGCTGGAACATTGCTAATAGATTAAATATAATTACTAACTAGCTTTTCCTTCTGCTCTTAATGAATTGCTGTCATTAGCCAGTTAGCTATATGTGTAATGACTAACACGTATATTGATGCAGTATTTTTTTTTTCTATATTTGTTAAGCTGGGGCAGCACAGGTATTTTTTAGACCTTAAATCAGTATTAAAGTGTTACTAAACCCATAACAGTAACATCTGTCTGTATATGCAGCATAGCATGCTTGTTATACTCACTGTGGAACTTAAGAGGTTAATCCTCTGCATTGCGTAAAAAGGCTCTTTGATCCTTTAAGGACAGATCCTTCCCTCCTGCACTACCTATCTTGGCAAGGCCATATAATACAGTGAGGGTGCCATCCTGCACATGCTCAGTTTAGTCTCTATTGCTGGAGAGAAAATTTCCTGTTTCAGTTGAACTGTTCAGATCACATGATATTAACATCACACATGTGGGTGTGTATACAGCCTGTAGTGGAGATCTCTTCCTACCTGAAAACTCAGCACTGGACAAACTGTGCAGTTTATCATGTGACCATGGTATGCAGATCAGTAAAAAAGGTATATAGTGGCAGTATCTTAATGTAAAAAGAAAATTTATAAGCTGTGGGCACTGGGGGGAGAGGAACTATTTTCATATTACTGGGTTTAGTAACACTTTAACCACTTAAGCCCCGGACCATTTGGCTGGCCAAAGACCAAAGCACTTTTTGCGATTCGGCACTGCATCGCTTTAACTGACAATTGCGCGGTCGTGCGACGTTACACCCAAACAAAATAGACGTCCTTTTTTCCCCACAAACAGAGCTTTCTTTTGGTGGTATTTGATTGCCTCTGTGGCTTTTATTTTTTGCACTATAAACAAAAAACAAAAAAAGAGCGACAATTTTGAAAAAAACACAATTTTTTTTACTTTTTTCTATAATAAATATCCCCCAAAAATATATAAAAAAACCTTTTTTCCCCTCAGTTTAGGCCGATACGTATTCTTCTACATATTTTTAGTAAAAAAAATTGCAATAAGCGTATATTGATTGGTTGGCGCAAAAGTTATAGCGTTTACAAAATAGGGATTAGTTTTATGGCTTTTTTATTATTAATTTTATTTTTACTAGTAATGGCGGCGATCTGCGATTTTTATCGGGACTGCGACATTATGGCGGACACGTCAGACAATTTTGAATTGTATTGCATTGATTAAAAAATGAATTTAAAAAAATTAAAAACTGCATTGATTACTGTAAAAATGTCACTGTCAGTGAAGGGGTTAACCACTAGGAGGCAGTGAAGGGGTTAAGTGTATCCTAGTATGTGTTCTAACTGAAGGGGGGAGGGGACAGTGTAGGGGAGATACAGAGTATGAACAGACTATCTGTCTGCTCTCCCCTCAGAGAACCGGAAACTGTGTGTTTACACACACAGAATCCGGTTCTCGTGTGCCCTGAGCGATTGTGGGTGCACAACGGTGATCGCAACCGCCGGGCACTTGCATGAGCTCAGTGGGTGAGCAGGGGGTGCGCACGCGCCCCCTTGTGGCCGTCTATGGTACCAACGTACTGTGACGATGATTCGCGCAGCTGAGCCATGTTGCTGCAGCACAACTGCGGCTGGTCGGCATGCGGTTAAATCCAAAGCAAATATTTATTGAATTGCAGATTACCAATTCTTAGATGTGGTGGCTGTATTACTTTTCTTTTTAAGCTTTCTTTCTTTTATTTTCACCTGTTGATTTAGCCAGTGACTCTGTGTTTCTTTTGTTTTTAACAGAACAAGCTGTTTTGCAGATGTAGGATTTAAAAGGATTAGACAACCCATTTACACTGGCAGGGGTGCTTACAATGGCCATCTTTTATTTATATAAAACCTTTATCCTTTTGGGACAAAAAAGTTTTACCTTTGGCTTAAATTTGTATAGTGTATTTAAATCTGCTAGTACATCTAACACTACCCTCCCCCCAGATTGACAATGCCTATATTGCAACAACATGTCCTGACAATTTAACATTGCATGGCCCACTGGAAAGACTGATGATAGTTACCGGCATAATCTTAGTCTCCTTTCCAAGCAGACACTCTTTTGGGACACACAGTGCAGACATATAATAGAGAAGACAGAGATGACATGCTGTTTAAAGTTTTCAAGCATTTCATTTTGCTCTTTTTCAGGTGTGGTGGGTGGCGTAATTGACGATGCATTTACATTGGGGGGGACACTGTTTTTTTATTTTTTAATAAAGGAATTGTTAAAAACTGTCTCTGTGTTTTTATTCCTTTTTTGGTGAATGGGTAGGGGTATGTAGCCCATACCCCATACTCATTTACATGGGAGGGCAGGATCTGGGCACCCCCCTGCCCCAAAGCACCCCCCATATGGCCTTGTATGGTTCAGGAGGGGGGGCACTCGCTCGCCGCCCCCCCACATTTCCTGACTTGCCAGGCTGCAGGCTCAGATAATGGTCTGGTATGGATTTTGTTTTTAAAAATTTTGGCGTGGGGTTCTCCTTAAAATCCATACTAGACCCGAAGGGTCCAAGCTGGTTTTTTCTTTCTTTTTTTTTTCAATAGCCGGTGGCAGTAATTGCAAACACGAGTCAATTTATATGTTATTTGACTTGTTTTTTTTTTTTTTCTTTAGAAATGTAAATTTCTCTGAAGCCTGTTCTATGAATGCTACAGAAGTGCCACTTTACAGGCACACTAAGGGGACCCTCAAGGTACTATATTTAAAGAGTTTTTCATTTTTTTTTGTTGCACTTTAAGCATTATTAACCGCTTCAGCCCCGGAAGAATTTACCCCCTTCCTGACCAGAGCACTTTTTGCGATTCCGCACTGTGTTGCTTTAATTGACAATTGCGCGATCGTGCGATGTGGCTCTCAAACAAAATTGACGTCCTTTTTTCCCCACAAATAGAGCTTTCTTTTGGTGGTATTTGACCACCTCTGCAATTTTTATTTTTTGCGCTATAAATAAAATAAGAGCGACAATTTTGAAAAAAACGCATTATACATTTTGCTATAATAAATATCCCCCAAAAATATATAAAAAAACATTTTTTTTCCTCAGTTTAGGCCAATATGTATTCTTCTACATATTTTTGGTAAAAAAACAATCGCAATAAGCATTTATTGATTGATTTGCGCAAAAGTTATAGCGTTTACAAAATAGGGGGTAGTTTTATGGCATTTTTATTAATATTTTTTTTTTACTAGTAATGACGGCGATCAGCGATTTTTATTGTGACTGTGACATTATAGCGGACATGTCGGACATTTTTGATACATTTTTGGGACCATCGTCATTTATACAGCAATCAGTGCTATAAAAATGCACCGATTCCTGTGTAAATGACACTGTCAGTGAAGGGGTTAACCACTAGGGGGCGGGGAGGGGTTAAGTCAGTACTAGGGAGTGATTACTAACTGTAGGGGGGATGGGCTAGCTGTGACACTACACTGATCTCTGCTCCCTTTGACAGGGAGCAGAGATCAGTGAGCCTGTCACTAGGCAGAACGGGGAGATGCAGTTTACATCTGCATCTCCCCGTTCGTCCTCCCTGTGAGGCGATCGCAGGTATCCCCGCGGCGATCGTGTCCGCGGGACCCGCGACCCGAATCACGGAGCTCCCGGCCGGCACAGCGGAGAATTCAAATGGACGTACCTGTAAGCCCATTTGCCCAGCCGTGCTATTCTGCCGACGTACATCGGCGTGCGTCGGTCGGGAAGGGGTTAAAATCACTGCCCCTGAAATATCAATCATATTTAAAAACTGTTTTTGCATTGATACTTGTCCCCCAGGGCAGTACCCAGACCCCCATACCCCTTTTATGGCCAATTACTTGCATATAAGCCTTCAAAGCGGGCACTTTTGATTTTTTCGGCTTTCTGTCTTTCTGTTCGGCTCCCATAGACTTCAATGGTTTTCGCCGATCAGGTTAGAACTTTTCCCCTGTTCGAGAGTTCTGCTGCGAACCAAACAGAGGGGTGTTTTGCCCATCTTTAGTGTCAAGCTAAATTTGCCTAACATCCTATACCATAACCAGGGGGGTGCTACACCATTGATGCTAATACGGTAGAAGTTCTGCATTATATTTATTGTTTATAATCAATGTATTTATATATCAGTCTTGAACGCTAACAGCTGTAATTTAGTTTGATATACTAACGCTGACACTCTTGATTACTTTAGGTTGGGTTCACACCTGTGCGATGCAGGAACCAGCACGATTCCAGTGCTGTTTCCCGCATCGCATAGGACTCGCAGGCTGGTCACACTGCTCAATGAGAACCACTGCGGGTGTCAATGTAAAGTTAATGATACCCCCACATCGGTTCGCAGATCGCAATGCAAACTGTGAAATGGTACAGGAATCGGATTGCATGCGGAACAAAAAAAGGGTTCTATACATCTTGGTCTGAATGCGATGCAAATTCAGCCACACAATATGGCTGAATTTGCATCGCACAGATATCGCATGTGATCTGCACAGCAATGCAGCCTGGATCTATTTTCTTTTTAACCACCTGTTTCATTGTCTACCAAGTAGCGCTGCTGATGCTTCCTAAGTAGTTCTTCAAAAAAATAATTACCATCAGCTATCCGTATGTCAAAGTCTTCAATAAAAGATGTCAAAAAACAACTGCCAAAAAAATGTAAAATGAATCACTTTAGAATTTTTCTTCAAAAAACCTCTATATAGATTTGTGTGCTGGTCAAAAAGGAGTAATGCCGTGTACACACAAGCGGACTTTTCGACCGTACTGGTCCGACGGAACGAATCCGTCGGACAATCCGACCGTGTGTGGGCTTCATCGGACCTTCAGCAGACTTTTTCTGTCGAAAATCAGACGCACTTTAGATTTGGAACATGTTCAAATCTTTCCGACGGACTTGAGTCCAGTCGAAAAATCCATTCGTCTGTATGCTAGTCCGATGGACAAAAAAGGACGCAAGGGCAGCTATTGGCTACTGGCTATGAACTTCCTTATTCTAGTACCTACGTACGTCATCACGTTCATACCAACGGACTTTCGAACAGACTTTAGTCAGTTCGTGTGTGGGCAAATCCGGTCATCCGAAAGTCCGTCGTAACTCCGTTGAAAGTTCGTCGGAAAGACTGTCGGACGTTTGATGCTGAAAAGTCCGCTTGTGTGTACACGGCTTTAGATGTGTTTGAAAACTCAATAAAGGGCTATCTTTTTTGCTACAATTTCTCTAGCCTTGTGCTTTTCTTAAAGTTTAATCATCTATAATGTATATTATCATTGTTATACTTGTTCATGGCATCTGCATAGAAACATCAGGAAAACAGTGTGCTTACTTAACATGAGAATCAATTCCCGACTTCCTCTGCTAATAATTTTACCAGTCCTGTGTGTCTACTTGGTTCACTTTCCAGAGGCTTGAATAGAGACTGTCTAATGCCCCGTACACACGGTTGGATTCTCCGACGGAAAATGTGCGATCGAAGCGTGTTGTCGGAAATTTCGACCGTGTGTGGGTTCCATAAATTAGCAATCCAAACTAACATATATTTAACATCATTGATTGGACAACCAGAAATATTTAGAAGAATGCTATACCTGCCTCCACATGTTGCTGCCTGGAAGGCCCAGGTTGGGCGTCAGAAGCCTCAGCTGGAGGGGAAGGAAGCGTGGAAGGAAGAGTGGAGTGTGCTGGCCTGGGTTCAGTCTGACCTGCCAGAAAATGCAACCTGTCATAGTACCACAGTCTGGGGACATAAATGTCATCTGCAGCTCCTGATCTCTGGGAATCCTGGACCTTCTTGTGCTCCCTTAGATAAGTGCTCCTAAGGCCACCAATTAGAACCTTCAAATAGGTGATGTCTGCCGTGGGGATCACTGTCTTCACAAATTCCAACAAATTATCCAGTGCTGCCTTCCTCTTTGTTTGGTTCTTATATTCGGGGTGGTTTATCTGCCACAGACAAGGCAGCTCCCTGAACATATCAAGGAAGATTGGCATCAGGGCCGGTGCTACCACTAGGCGAAGTAGGCAGCCGCCTAGGGCGCACTACCGCCTAGGGCGCAGCCATGGCCTCTGTCTGCGTCTGTCCCCAGGCGTGTGTGAGCTGGCCCCTGTTCAGCCGCTGTCCCGGGAAAACATCTCTGTGTTGCCGCCAATGTCCCGCTGAGCGCCCGCTGTCACATCTCACACAGCGCCGCTCCGGGACTCCTTTGCTCCAGCGTGTCCCTCTGCTGCGATGCCGTGTGTCTGTGTGTGCAGCGGAGGGGCGGGGCTCGGTGGAGATCAGAGCATCGAGAGGTACAGCATCTGTTAGCTGACCTCCCAGCCAGCGGGGACACCATGGAGCGGCTGGATGGCGGCGCTGGCAGGGAACACCTTATCAATACTGCCCGCCCAGCACTGTGGAGATCCCTGGGGTGATGGTCGCTGTAGTGCAGAGGTAAGGAGGAGGATGGATCCTCCTCATCTACATCGAGAAGTGTGTGGGGGGTGGGAGGGTAAGTAATGCAGGAAATAGGAGTCAGGTGAGCCAGTGTATGTGTCAGGTAGGTAGGTCTGTGTATGTGTCAGGTAGGTAGGTCTGTGTATGTGTCAGGTAGGTAGGTCAGGTAGGTGGGTCATTGTATGTGTCAGGTAGATAGGTCAGTGTATGTGTCAGGTAGGTGGTCAGTGTATATGTCAGGTAGGTGGTCAGTGTATATGTCAGGTGGGTAGGTCAGTGTATGTGTCAGATAGGTAGGTCTGTGTATGTGTCAGGTAGGTAGGTCTGTGTATGTGTCAGGTAGGTGGGTCAGTGTATGTGTCAGGTAGGTAGGTCAGTGTATGTGTCAGGTAGGTAGGTCAGGTAGGTGGGTCATTGTATGTGTCAGGTAGGTGGGTCAGTGTATGTGTCAGGTAGGTGGTCAGTGTATATGTCAGGTGGGTAGGTCAGTGTATGTGTCAGGTAGGTAGGTCAGTGTATGTGTCAGGTAGGTGGGTCAGTGTATGTGTCAGGTAGGTGGTTCAGTGTATGTGTCAGGTAGGTGGTTCAGTGTATGTGTCAGGTAGGTAGGTCAGTGTATGTGTCAGATAGGTAGGTCAGCCTATGTGACAGATAGGTAGGTCAGTGTATGTGTCAGGTAGGTGGGTCAGTGTATGTGTCAGGTAGGTGGGTCAGTGTATGTGTCAGGTAGGTGGGTCAGTGTATGTGTCAGGTAGGTGGTCATTGTATATGTCAGGTAGGTAGGTCAGTGTATGTGTCAGGTAGGTGGTCATTGTATATGTCAGGTAGGTAGGTCAGTGTATGTGTCAGGTAGGCAGGTAAGTGTATGTGTCAGGTAGGCAGGTAAGTGTATGTGTCAGGTAGGCAGGTAAGTGTATGTGTCAGGTAGGCAGGTAAGTGTATGTGTCAGGTAGGCAGGTAAGTGTATGTGTCAGGTAGGTAGGTCAGTGTATGTGTCAGGTAAGTGTATGTGTCAGGTAGGCAGGTCAGTGTATGTGTCAGGTAGGTGGGTCAGTGTATGTGTCAGGTAGGTCACATGTTACAAGGGCAGGGCAAAGGGGGTGGAGTCAGGGGTGGAGCCAAGGGGGCGGCAAAATGAGGTTTCGCCTAGGGTGTCAAAAATCCTTGCACCAGCCCTGATTGGCATAAAGTCCTTATCTTTCCAGATATCCATTTTCACTGCAAGACACAACACAAGACAACCCCTAATGTCAGCCTAAAGTCTTCTAAACTTGTGCAAATACAGGCCTCAATCTAGAAGCAGTATAGGCCCAATGTTAAATCTTACCTTCGCAATAACGATCGGCGCCTCTGTTACTCCTTCCTCCGCTCACAGATCGTACGTACTACGCAGGCGTGTTACGCTTTATAGACACTGCGCATGCATGAAACTCCGCCTGCCCCTGACGTTCTTTCTAGTCTATTCCCCACCCCTTCTCATTCGTCACAGTGGGGGAAGAGCACATGGCGCAGACACAGCAGGTGTCTGATAATTACACCAACAAGGAGGAAGAAAGCCCGGAGGCAGAAACGTCCCGATCCAAAAGTAGACGATTTAAGGCCTCAAATATGTCCTTTGGGGAGATGTTGTAGATGGTCGACATACTGAAGAAGGACGACTATGACGGGAAGTATGGACCTTACCCCAACCCCAATGTCAGAAAGGCCAAGATCATGGCGAAAGTGGTCAAGAGTCTGCACCGGAATTTCGGGGTACGACGATCCAAGGATCAGCTCAGGAAGCGGTGGTCGGACCTAAAATTAAGAGAGCACGAGCAGTACAGAAAGATCCGGAGAGTGCTGCAAAAAAGTAAGTAGTTGTCCTGTGTTCCTATTCTTTATGTTTATTACATTCGTGCTGCTCCATGTGCTTTTCTTAACTGTTATCCAGTTTAAAATGGCGACTTTCATATTCATGGGCACATTATTCGTTCGTATAAAACATTGTTCATTCGGCCTAGAAAACACCATTGTTTTGGCCATATGCATTTGCCCACATTTTTTATGGCCTACTTGTCTGCAAATAATTTGGTTGTGTAGGTGGGTTTGTAGCTAGAATGAAATGCAAACTAGATTCTGTGTAAGGAGAGGACACTCAGCAGCTGTTTACACATCTGGACGCTGTAGCACTAGTGTGGGACACAAGAACACCCTTTTTATTAGGGGGCCCCACACAGGTGCTCCAGTGTATACTATAGGGGTGTCTCCATCTGTGAAGCTTGTACTAAACAGGTAAGTATTGAAGCTTGACAAAGGACAATAAAATTTCAACATCTTGGAACTCTGCCAAAATAGACAATTGTACCCCACTTCCAAGCAATGTTTCATATTTATAGTTCTGCCATCAAATATCTGTGTGCTAAGTATACCTATTTTTTTTTACATAGGGGATAAAAGACTCGGAGGAAAACCCTCATCCGAGGAGACCACAGACCCCCCACCTCTGGAAGAAGGTGAAATCCACCCAAGCCAAGCAGAGCAGGAGGAGGAAGACGTGGTGGAAATTGGCACCACAACAGGTGAGTGTCTGCGACCACAGGCTCAGGTAAGAGATGGATGCCGGCATATTTATAATACATGGTGTGTTTTTGTTTCTATCTTTTTAGGTGATCATGATTTTGTGGATCCAGGGCATTTCACCTCGGAAAGTGCACAGATCCTGATCGGGGAAATCATGGGGTGTAATAGGGACTTGGAAAACATCCAGAAAAGCATCAATGATGTTCAAAAAAAATGAAGAACATTATTGATGTTTTAGGCAGAGTTTAAAACCCCTCAAAATCCCT
This sequence comes from Lithobates clamitans, assembly GCA_037952925.1. Taxonomy (NCBI): domain Eukaryota; kingdom Metazoa; phylum Chordata; class Amphibia; order Anura; family Ranidae; genus Lithobates; species Lithobates clamitans. The sequence goes on along the minus strand of JBBGZY010000787.1, from coordinate 4,602,884 downwards.
ATTTTATTTTGCGCTTTTTGTGAGCTAAAAATTTTTACCATTTTTTGACATATTGGCGAAAAGCCAAATTTTGAAGAGGCACACAGTGTGTCAACATGTGCTATCTGCCATCACGCGAGATTAATGGACACGTTTTGGGGGGGGCAACCCCTTCCTCAATAATAAAGTAGCTGGGAGGAAGGGTTTGCACCCACAAAACACGTCCCTTGATCCCCCGTGATGGCAGCTAGCACATGTTGACATTCGGCAATTGGTGTGCATCTTCAAAATTTGGCTTTTCTAGGGGTGACTTCACCCCATCTGAACGCAATATCAAATACAGTTTGTAAATACTCATGTCTGATATTGCCTTTAAGTTCTACCAAATGTGAACTTTGTAAGTTCAAGATTTGTGTCTTTCTTGTTGATTTTAAACATGCCTGTTTTATCTTAAATGGACATTTCTACTTTTTCTAATGTGACCCCAAAAATTGTTATACAACAAACATGTTGGTTTGTTTTAAAAACCTTTTCTAAATGCACATGTGATTGTGCTGGTATTAAAAAGATTGTTAATCAAGAATGTGTGGATTATTGTTTCAACGCTCCAAAACTTTTGTTGTGCTCTAATTGGTGTTTGCAGTGACAATGGGGGTTATTTCCTGAGGGAAAATACACTTTGCACTACAAGTGCAGTTTCAACTGCACTTGTAGTGCAAAGTGTCTTTGCCTTTAGTAAATAACACCCAACAATGCTTTGTAATGTTACACAATCACGCCATTTTCAGCACTCACCACATTTCTGTCAGGGTCAGCTAAAAGAAACACAAGCAGTAAATGTCACCAAAGATTTTAGTAGTTAAATTCTTTTTTTTTATTTGAAAAAGGTTTCAGACATTAACTGGCATATTGATACCCGCAAAGTATTCAAGGTATCTTAGCCGGACATCACGGGCACTCAGGGGGGGCAAGCCAGGACGGCCACTTTCAAGCGCCGTCAGGATTGTTTCATTTATAATTCTGGCCTCAGGCCCAACTGAGCCAGCATAGTTGGCAGAATGTTGCCGTAAAAAGTTGTGTAGAACACAACACGCCAGGATAATATGATTCAGTTTATACTCCGCCATATGTATGCGTGTAAGAAATAGGCGGAACCGGCTGGCCATGATTCCAAACGTGTTCTCCACCACTCTTCTGGCTCTGGCCAGCTGGTAATCAAAAACCCTCTGGTCTGGGGTGAGGGTCCTCATCTGGAATGGCCGCATAAGATGGTCCCCCAGCGCAAAGGCCTCATCCGTAACGAAGACGAATGGGAGTCCTTCCACATTGTCTTCTGGAGGTGGCAGGTCCAAGCTGCCATTCTTGAGATGCCTGTAGAACTACGTCTGGGCGATGACTCCACCATCGGACATCCGGCCATTCTTCCCCACGTCCACATACAGGAACTCGTAAATAGCCGACACCACCGCCAACATCACAATACTATTGAACCCCTTGTAATTATAATAGTATGACCCCGAGTTGGGTGGTGGGACGATGTGGACTTGTTTCCCATCAATTGCCCCTCCGCAGTTAGGAAAGTCCCACCGCTGGGCAAAGTGGGAGGCCACAGTCTGCCATTCCTGTGTGAAGGAAACTGTGGAGTCAAACAAGAAAAAAAAATGGTAATTTTGCACATAAACAGGGAAAGCAGACTAGACACAAACATTCTTGGCCAACATCAAGATAACATTTATTTGAGGGAGTTTTTAAAGACCAAAGTAGGAGGTACACCTATCAGATTCCCCCTCCCCCACCCCCTCTTATGGGCCATTTCTAACATTATAGGGGGGGAACTCTTGGACAGGTAACCCTCTCCACTTCATTGAGAGATGAATGCCTAAATAATGGGTATTACTTTGGCCAGCCCCTCCTTAGTTAGACTATTGGCAGCCCACTGGACAGATAAGAAGTGTCATAATACAAAGATATAAATACACATTGTACACATTTGAGCACATTTGGACATTCTGCTATTACCTATCAAGATAATAATAGGATACAAAAACTTTAAACAGTACCATTTGAAAGTATACAGGCAGGCCCTTGCACTACATGCTTTGGGGAATTCATCCATAAATCTGACCTCAAAAGAGATGGGTATAGTGTGTATGGGTTTTGCAAAGTCAGCAGATAGATGATTGAGGATAGATAGAGAATTGGGATCAGCAGACTTAGCAGTTGGGGGGAGGGTTCCAAATGATTTGGGGACCCCCCCAAAAAAGCCTCTGGCACTCTGCCTAAATTTAAAACACAAATCACATTTAAAAACATTTTAGGGGGTGTTTGGGGTAAAGCACTACTATGGAGCTGATAAAATACATTGTTAAGTGAATACATAAGGTGAATATAGGGCCAGGAGACCATACTGGGGAGGTAAGTGAAGGCAAATATGTATGAAGGACAAAAAAATAATTACAGAAAAATCCAGCATGCATGAGGACAAAGGGGACATTCACAGCATATTACAATCATGGTAATTAGGGAATGAGGAAAGAAATACAATATATTATCAAACATTAAATACAATAAAATGTGCTATTAAAGGATAAAAATCTTACCTTAATATACTCCTTCTGCAGGACCTGGATGATGGCAGAACAGGTCTCTGGGATAATGATCCCCAGAGCCTGGGGGGAGATGCCTGTCGAGAACTTCAAGTCCTGCAGGCTTCTCCCTGTCGCCAAAGTCCCGCAGGGTGGCAACGAGCCTCTGCTCCGGAGTGGTGGCTTGCCTCATGCAGGTATCCTGTCTGCTGATATAGGGGGTCAGCAAAGCCAACAAACTGTGAAATACGGGTCCGTCATCCAGAGAAAGTTCCTGAAATCATCAGGTTTATTCTCACGAATCTCACAGTACAAAGGCATATGACAGAACTGGTCATGCTGAAGCAACCAATTCTTGGTCCATGAACTCCTCCCCAACCTGTTCATGGACTGGACTTGTGTCAAGGTCAGGACCCCAACACCCAAAACCCCCGCACAGCACGAACTATACGAGGAGTACGTATACACAACATGGCTAGAAAACGGTCGGCTGCTCAGAACGAAGTAACAGAACGCACTGAAGAACAGCAAGGCCTGTGAAAAGCGACCTGAAAAACAGTAACGAACGAACAAGAACACAATGACAAGAGTCACGCGTCACTCGCTGCACGCACTGAAGAGCAGATACAAACCCACAAGCACAAACTGAACAGCAGAAAATGATCTGAAAACCACGAGTCTGAAAAAGCACGAATCGTCTCTCACCAAACTTTTACTAACACGAGATTAGCAAAAGGAGCCCAAAGGGTGCCGTGCTTGGTTCTGAACTGGCCTTTTCTAGTCTCGTCGTACGTGGTGTACGTCACCGCGTTCTTGGCGATCGGAAATTCCGACAACTTTGTGCGACCGTGTATGCAAAACAAGTTTGAGCCAACATCCGTCGGAAAAAATCCATGGATTTTGTTGTCGGAATGTCCGATCAATGTCCGATCGTGTATACGGGGCATTAGAGTTATGCAAGGCTAAGGGCTTTCCCCTGCCCCATATGGCAAAAATTTAATTTCTAAAGAAAAAAAAAAGAGTCAAATCACATTTAAATTGACTCACGGCTGCAATTACCGGCACCCGGCTATTGAAAAAAAAGAAAGAAAGAAAAAAACGGCGTGGACCCTTCAGGTCTGGTATGGATTTTAAGGGGAACCCCATGCCAAAATTTAAAAAAAAAACGGTGGGGGAGGAAGGGTTCCATACCAGACCCTTATCTGAACACGCATCCTGGCAGGTCAGGAAAGGGGGGGACGAGGGAGCATCCTCCACCACCTGAACCATACTAAGCTACATGCCCTTAAATTGACCCCCAAAGGACCATGTCCCTTTGTTGATGGGGACAAGGGTCTTTTCCCCACAACCCTTGGCTGTGGTTGTGGGACTCTGTGGGCAGGGGGCTTATCAGAATCTGAGTGGGCCCCCAGATCCCGCCACCTCCCTATGTGAATAAGTATGGGGTAATGTGTTCCCATTCACCAAGAACGTGCCAAAAAGTAATAAAAACAGACAGTTTTTGACAATTCCTCCATCATCAATCACGCTGCCCGCTGCACCCGAAAAAGAAAAAAAACTCTCCGCCTTCATTGATGGCTGTCCAGCGAATGCCTCCTCTGCCGTTTGACAGTTCTTATAAAGGTAAGAGCAAGGTCACCTGGCGACATCACCTTGTGGCACCGCCCCCTTGTGAAGTCACAGACCGGTGCATGCTGGGTCGGTGATGTCACAAGGGGGCGGTGCCACCAGGCTACGTTGCAGGGTTTTTTTGCTCTTTTTTGGGTGTGTCGGGCTGCGTAATTGATGATGGATTTACATTGGGGACACAGTTTTTTTTATTTTTTAATAAAGGAACTGTGAAAAACCGCCTCTGTGTTTTTTTAACTTTTTGACACTTTTTCGGTGAATGGGTAGGGTTACATAGTACCCCATACTTATTCACATGGAGGGGGCTGGGATCTGGGGGCCCCCTTGTTAAAGAGGGCTTCCAGATTCCAATAAGCCCCCTGTCCATAGACCCCCACAACCCTAGTCTGTGGTTGTGGGGGTCTGTGGGCCCCCTGCCCCAAAGCACCCCCCATGTTGAGGGCATGTGGCCTGGTATGGTTTCAGAGGGGAGAGGACAGCCAATGTTCGGTCCAAACTCATGTTTGGGCCAAACCATTTGTCCAACACTACTTGGCACCTCTGTAGCCAGTAGAGCAGTGGCTAATTATTTTGGCCTGCTCAGTGCTTCACAGGCTGCTGGTCTGATTATTTCCCTCTTCAATTCTAGAGGGATCTAGAATCACAGTGGGAGGAAAAGGCAGAAGGGCAGTCTGAATATTTATGGGGACCCAGCCAATCCCAGGGGAGGTATGCAGAGTAGGTGGCTGGAGAGACCATATATAGTCTGAAGCCTGGAGCAGAAGTTGAGTTGGTTCAGTCATGCAGGAGGAGCACCCTGCCTAGTGGCCTCTGCCCCTGGGGCATCCCTCAGGAACGTTGTTTGAGGGTCATTGAGGCTCCAGCTGTAGTATAGCTGGGGGGCCTATTTCAAGCCTGGTCTGGGATTCTGGTCTGAAGAGCTTGCTGAAGAGTATCAGGTAGAAGTTGGAGGAAAGTGTCCAGCTATCTTGTGGAATTGTGAATTTTATTTTTCCCTCACTGAAGAGTGCCCAGTGGATTTTAGAATGAAGAAACTTTCGATCCTGTGGAATTGTGAGTACTAACCCAGTTTCAGACCCTTAGTGACTGTGTGCAGTGGCAGAACTACCGCCATAGCGACACACGCGGTCGCTATGGGGCCCGTGGTCGCTATGGGGCCCCGGCATGCTGCCCAGTGGGGCCCTCAGCCGGGGGCCCGCTGCTGAGTGGCATCGGCAAGCTCCTGTGACTGTCCCTGGTGCTGCACAGAAGCTAGAACACCGGCCCAACGCCATCCCCATCCCAGCGGCATGACATCACTCGGCCGGAGGAGGGAGAAGCGTCGAGAGTTATTGCAGAGCCTGCTGCAACCAAGAGGAGCCGAGCCAGGCAGCGCTGCTGAGGAGGAGGAACCTACTGTATTGCAGAGCGCCAGAGAGAGACAGATTCAGACTGAGAGATCATTCACGTTTCCCAGGTAAGTATGCAGCAGTACACTACCATCCACACACAGCTAAATTAATCTGATGCATTCAGTGATGTTATACGGCCAGAGGAATATAAACTGTGTCTGTTCTCTAATATGCAGCATAGTGGGGGGTGGGGGGAGGGGGGTAAATGTCCTGCACTGGAGTCAAGTAACTGCTGTATTAATGTTCTGCAGGCTGCACTGGTCACCTCACGGTCACTGAGAAATGATTGTACTGGTCACCTCACGGTCACTGAGAAATGATTGTACTGGTCACCTCATGGTCACTGAGAAATGATTGTACTGGTCACCTCATGGTCACTGAGAAATGATTGCACTGGTCACCTCACGGTCACTGAGAAATGATTGCACTGGTCACCTCACGGTCACTGAGAAATGATTGCACTGGTCACCTCACGGTCACTGAGAAATGATTGTACTGGTCACCTCATGGTCACTGAGAAATGATTGTCCTGGTCACGTCACGGTCACTGAGAAATGATTGTACTGGTCACGTCACGGTCACTGATGAATGATTGTACTGGTCACCTCACGGTCACTGATGAATGATTGTACTGGTCACGTCACGGTCACTGATGAATGATTTACTGGTCACGTCACGGTCACTGATGAATGATTTACTGGTCACCTCACGGTCACTGATGAATGATTGTACTGGTCACTTCACGGTCACTGATGAATGATTTACTGATCACCTCACGGTCACTGATGAATGATTGTACTGGTCCCCTCAGGGTCACTGAGGAATGATTTTACTGGTCACGGTCACTGATGAAAGCATTTACTGGTCACGGTCACTAGGGCTGGGCAATTTTCTAAAAAAAACCAAAAAAACTGCAATTTAAAAAAATAAAACTCGATTCACGATTCAAATTTATTTATTTATTTTTTTGGACACCGCACCGGTCCTGAGGAGCTGCGGGCAGGAGTTTTTAGGCGAGGCCGCTGCTTCAGCCTAGTCCGCAGCGTCCGGCCTCACGGACTAGGCCGAAGCCACGGCCTTGCCTATTAAAAAACTCCTACTCAATTCAAGATCTAAATCGATTTTTTTCCCCAGCCCTAACGGTCACTGATGAATGAATGTACTGGTCTCGGTCTCTGATGAATTACTGTACTGCCACTGCTGATCATGGTCACTGATGGTGATGCTTATGAACTGTGATTTTTCTAATATGCAGCATGGCAGGGGGAGGGGGTTAAATGTCTTTCACTGGTCATAGTAACTGATGTAATAATGTCCTGCAGGCTGTACTGGTCATAGTAACTGCTGTATTAATGTACTGCCACTAGTCACAGTCACTTGTGAATGAATTTACTAGTCACAGTCACTGATGAATGAATTTACTAGTCACAGTCACTGATGAATGATGTTACTGGTCACGGTCACTGAGGAATGATTTTACTGGTCACGGTCACTGAGGAATGATGTTACTGGTCACGGTCACTGATGAATGAATTTTATTGGCAGTGTTTTTGTTTTGTTGTTAACTATATAATTGAGGAGTAAGGGTCTTTCCTTGTACTATATTTTTCAGTTTCAACCATAATGTCCAGTTACCATCATCAAAGTGGCACTCACAAGCGTAAAAAGAAAAGGGAGAACACCAACAAAACAGAGAAACTTCAAAAAATCACACATTTTTTTAATGTGCCCAATGTTGGTCAGAGCTCTACAGAAGACCATGATGCAGAAAAAGTTGCTGAGGCAAGCCCAGAAAGCCTTGACCCCACACTTACTGACATGCCAGTACAGGAGCAATTGCTATTTAGCCAGTTTCCCCTGAATGAACCAAGTACAAGCCAGGAGTTAGGTGGTGTTACTGAGGGCAATATTGAAAAAGATAATCCTGAAACTGAGCCATTTGCAGCAGCCGATGTTCACTTGACTGGTAGTGACATAGCTGTGTTAACTGACATTGCATCTACAAAATATGTCACAGACAGGCCAAACTTTCCAATTACAATTACAGATGCACATGTGAAGAGATTTATAATCATAAATGGTCCTTGCAGACCTACGGGGCCCTTTAAGAGAGACAATGATGAGGAACAGAGGTGTTTTTCAATCAAATATTATGAAAAAACAACAAAAACAGGACTTAAACTCCCCATTACCTGGCTCTGTTATTCTCCAAAATAAATGTTGCATACTGTGAACCATGCTGGTTATTTGGTGACCGTAAAAAACTAGGCTCTGAACCAGCATGGGCAAAGGGGATACAAAAATGGAAAGGCTTGTCAACAAAAATACAGGTTCATGAAACATCTCAAACTCATATAGATTCTTGCATAATCTATGATCAGTGGCGTAAAAAGGGAACAATTGATGAGGAAAGCGAAAAACAATTAAGAAAAGAAAAAAACTTTTGGAGAGATGTTTTAAATAGAATAGTGAATGTCACCTTGACTATGGCTATGAATAACATGGCCTTCCGTGGCCACAGAGAAAAAATAGAAGTCAACAGTGGAAACTTCCTGGCAATAATTGAACTGCTAGCTGAGTATGATCCCATATTAAAGCAATTGCTACAGTTACCACAGGGAAAAGTCAAATACCTTAGTCCAAAAATTCAAAATGAAGTTATAGATATTTTGTAAGAGCAAGTTCTGAATGACATTTTGTCTGAAGTGCAAAACGCACAGTTTTACTCGTTGATTATAGATACTACTCAGGATATCTCTAAATGTGATCAAATGGGCCAGGTGCTCCGATATGTTTCTATTGAAAGAGATACAAATACGAGAGCAAAACAAATTAACATACATGAGGCATTTCTTGGATTTCATGCTATTCATGACCAAAGTGGTGCAGGTATAGAAAAAGAAAAAACTTGCATTTATTGATGATAAAGGAATTTCTCTGGATAAGTGCCGTGGTCAGGGCTATGATGGTGCTGCCATAATGAGTGGAATCCATTCTGGTGTGCAGACTCGAATTTTGCAGAGTGAGGAAAATGCACTTTATGTTCATTGTGCAGCACACAATCTTAATTTGGTCCTACAAGATGCTGTGGCAGAGATTACGGAGGTCTCAAACTTCATGGGTGTGGTTCAACATTTACACAATTTTTTGGGGGACAGTGGAAAGCGGTGGGAGATCCTGTCTTCATTTACCAGTGAATCCTCTGTTACACTGAAGAAATTGTGTCCCACACGCTGGTCATCTCGCTATGAGTCGCTGCTTGCCTTGCGTTTTCGTTTTGTAGATGTACTTAAAGCGCTATCAAAAATAAGCCTTGTAGCTACCAAAAAAAGTGAAAGAGAAGAGGCAATGGGGCTGAAAAAAAATTAGAGTCCTTCCAATCATATTTCTAATTGTTCTACAAACCAAAATATTCTCAGGCATAAATTTTCTGTCTAAACTCCTCCAGTCAGAGAGCATGGACTTGTCCAAAGCTTCTCATTTAATTAAGACATCCTTGGATGAGCTATCCAATTTTAGAAGCAGTTTTGGGGAAGCCAGAAATAATGCTGTATTGCTTGCACAAAAATGGAATATTACCCCCAGATTTGAAGCAAAACGAATTTGCACTGTCAAAAAGCATTTTGATGAATTGTGTGTTGATGAGAGATTAGAGGACCTTGAAGAACATTTCAAAATCAACGTTTTCTATAGGTGCTTAGACATAATAGTAAACCAGTTGTCAAACAGGTTTCAGGGACTTAATCGTGTTGTTCAGCGGTTTGAAATAATTCAACCTGCAGTTCTAGTATCAGCATCGGATGATGATTTGTTTAAAGCTGCATCAAATCTACAACAAAAGTATGAAAAAGACCTCTCATCAACTTTCGCTGGTTAGCTTCTAAGTTTTAGATCAGCACTTAAAGAGGACATTCAGAAATTGTCCTCTGTGAAGGATCTTGCACATTTGCTCTTAGTTGAGAATAGTGCTCTTTCATCAAATCTGCCAGATGTGTGTGTGTTTTATTCCTAACACTACCTGTGACTGTGGCCTCAGCAGAAAGATCCTTCTCAAAACTAAAACTAATAAAGAATTATCTCAGAAGCACTATGTCTGAGCAAAGGCTTTCTGGGCTTGCTATCGTAAGCATTGAAAATGCTAGAGCAAAACAGCTGGACCTAAACCACATTGTGGATACTTGCAGAATTGAAGGCACGCAGACGTGTTTTCTAAGATGTGGTGTTTTGTGAGTATACAAGTTGGAAGAGTTTTCAAAGTTCATGTTTGGTTTTGTTGCCAGCCATAGCCTTTCTTCTTTGGGTTAAACCATGGGGTCTATTTATAACCTATTCACAGAGCCATTCACCCTCTGAAAATGTCAAAACATTTCTTTTTTGCCACTTGGCACAAAAAAATATGTTCTTTGTTTTTTGATTTTTCAGGTCAAACTTATGGAATGTAATATTGTATTTTGACTATTAGATGAAGCTGAGGAGCATGGGAAATATGTTATAAATAGAACCCTTTGGTTCCAGTTTGGCAAATAATAAAGTAGAACTTTAGGAAATATTTGAATAAATACATGGTAGAATTGGCAGCTTATGTTTGAGTGTGCAGTAAAGGTACAATGGTGCAAACCTGACTGAAAACTGGCTGAACTGAATTATAAGTATTTGGCAAATATTTTGTCTGAATGCTTATATGTATGTCAGCTTTGTACTTTGTTGTGTTGACTAGAGTTCCACTTTACGAGTTTAACAAGCCTCAGTTTTTTACATACCTGTCCGCAGCTGTCCCACGTGCCCACTTTGAGCATTGCAAATCAGGCAAAATTTCATCCTATGTGAATCAAATATTTTTTTTTTAATCCAGTCAAAATTAGTTTTCTGCATACACTCTTTTGTAAAGTGTGTGTAGACCTTGCCCATTTACCCATCTAAATCTTCCTTTTTGATGACAAATGACACCTTTCTAGTCAATTAAATTAAAGGATGGCAAGTTTTTGGCTTCTGCACTGCCTGTTTGGCTGGAAAACAGCTTTGGAGAGAAAAGGATAGAATCAAATAAAAGAAATATAGTAAGATATTGTTAATTTATCATCATCGTATCTTCATATTTTAGATCAAGATTCACTCTTTTTCAGGTTGACTTTTCTAATGTTTTGTTGCCCTACATTTGGCTTGTTTTTGGCTGTTGGATGTTGAAACCATGGCTTCTTTTCCTCTGGTTATTTTTAAAAGACATTTTGAAAATATGCATGTTAAGCATCAAGGTCTAAATCAAGTAGATGTAAACTCAAAAATTAAGAATTTTATGCCAAGTTAAAATGCATAGAATGTAAGACCTAATTTCTTCTTTCCCTTACAAGGTTGTAATCCTGGTAATTTTCCTCTTAAACCGATGCAGTTTGCGTTGTTTGCCCTTTACAAAACGTAATTATAAAAGAGTAAGGTTATATGGTTATTTAAATTTTTGTTTTGTTGTTCGAAATTAATATAAGCTGTTGCCTGGGTACTGTGCCTTATGAGTGTGGTAATCTGTTGTTCAATGTAATTAGTTATTTTTTTGTGGGGGGGGCTGTTTGCAGGGGGGGCTCCATACAACATTTTGCTATGGGGCCCTGTGATTTCTAGTTACGCCCCTGACTGTGTGCATTCCACTAAGGCACTAGTTATTATTCAGTCAGTGGCAAATCATCTGGGAATTCTAGCTTATCTGCTTCACCTGTCTTGTGGCCCAGTGAGGTATCAGTGGGAAGAGAAGTGTCCTACTTAAAAAAAAAGAGTTATTTTGTGGTATCCCATGTTCCCCCTCACGCTATCCAAGTTTAACCTTCAGTAAAGACATAAAAAGACATCCCCTGGACTGTTGTTGAGCCAGATAGAGAGAGAAGAATGTTGTCTGCCTGGTTGTGTTTGCACTAAATTTGGTGCATCATCACCCTTAGGGGGTGCACTACAATAATATAAAAAAAAAAAAAATATATATATATATATATATATATATATATATATATATATATATATATATATATAATATAATATATTTAAAAAATGATGTGAACTTAGAAAAGTCTGAATTGCTTTAACTTGTCTAGTGAAGTCCAAGTGTAATACCCAAATGCTATACAGCAGTGATCTCCATGTGCAGGCTCCTTACTGAATTACTGATAATTAAAAGGCTTACTAAAGAATAAACCTCACACATAGAGGTATATTGCACTCAGCATGTATTGGCCTGGGGCCATATAAAAGCACTTCTCCTTTGCCTCTGGCAGCCAGGACACAAATAGGAGGAATAGCGTCTGACAATTGGATCTCACACACCAGCAGATCTTGGCTATGGCACATAAATGGTGTGCAACTCAAGCTTAAAAGCCCATACACTGTCTAATATAGATCAAAAGATGACATAGTGTGCAATTCAAACCTAAAAACCCATAGTTAACATGGGGAAAAGGGGGCAACGTGTCCTTGCATATTTCTAACATGCCAACTGGCATTACATGATCTATAACTGCATCAACATACTGTAACAGTAATATATAACCCTCATATACAGTACATACATATGCATAAAAAATATACACATCCATATACAGTATATAAAAACATATAAGACCATATCTAAAATCAAAATACTAATGTCTAGAGGAATACAATCCCCAATCTTATAAAATCCTGAATTAAAACAAGAGCTAAGGAGCAGAACATTAATAAATAATTGCAAGTACACAGTTACCACCAGTATAAAAGAGCAGAGATGCACTGACCTCATTTGGTATATGTAAATCAGTAAATATCCCAATCTATAGTTAGACCGTGTGGTGAAAATGTTTTTATATCCAACAAATTTTTTTTAGAGACCTCTTGGGTCTTATTACAGCCTCTCTAGTGGGATTCAAGTTTATTGAACCCCATAAAACAGACGCCTCTTGGATCTTTATTATGATGAGTCTTAAAAAGGGCTGAAACACTATGACCTTCTGGGACAAGTCACTTCTGCTGTTTGGAGTGCAGGTGGAAAGCAAATTGGCGTTTTCACTTTAATTTTTAATGCCCGAGCTATTTTACTTAATGTAAAGTGCATTTGTAATCCTTTTACTTATTTAATTTCACATACTACACTACGAGAAGCTCCTCTTTTTTTCTCTACATGTGATTGAGCTATAGGCAGAGTATTTTAAAGGTGCAGGGGCACCATTAAAAAGCATCCTGGTGTCCACTTATCCATGGGTACTGGATCTTATTTTGGATATTGAATTAAATAGAGAGCCGGATTCCAGAGCCTGATGTGAGAATGTGCCAGTTAGGGAAAAAGAAGGAGCTGTATGACTTCCTGTAATAGAGGTTATGAATTTCTGGTGAGTGAGCTGCACAACTAACCTTTGGTGGAGAAGAAGAGCACGATTCCCTTTTGGTGTCACATTTTCACTTCTGGATTTTACGCTTTTGGGTTTATCTGCACTGAGCACTTCATTTGAAATATTTTTTATGGACATTATTTATATGTATGTTTTGTTGTTCTGGGGTTAATAATTCATCCTGTGTGTTTAATAATTTATCCTGATTGTTTCATCTACTGTATGGACTCAACCATTAGTCTTTTAACAAGCAGCTCTCAATTTACACATTTGTTATTATTTATTCACTATCTATTTATTTATATATTCTTTACATCTTCTACACATTTTCTACATGTATTATTTTTCACACTTATTACTTTGGTTTCATGGGCGTGGGGATTTATACTGTCTATAGCCTTTGTAGCCTCTCTTTATGTTGTACACTTGTTTCCGAAGCCTAAATGGTGTCTGCATCTCGCTATATATTGTAGTCCACAAAGACATTCAAGAAAGTACACAAAACGGGACATGCAAGACACAAAAGTTCCAGTCTCATAAGATTTACCTGTAGTTTGCAACTATCTTTCCATCCATTTTATTTAGGCAGTGTATGTTCTTTCAAGTTTGAATTGTAGACCACATCTTCCCGATCCATATTGATGAAGAGTATATGGGGGGTATAATAGCGTTATCTTGGTTTGGGTTATGCGATGATCCGCGGGCACCAATGCCTTCTTTTATATGTTTGTTTTTAATTATATACTGTATTAAGTACTTATTTCTCAGCAGCTCCATAAGTACTTTTTATGGGAGTAATAGAATGGGATCAGTCTGCAGGATGAGGAGTGGATACCAGCATATGTACATTCTGGCTTTCAGTCTGAACAACTGAAGATGTCCTATTAAACGAAACATGTTGGGTGAAGTTTGTTGCATGCACTGATGTCTGTGGCTGCTGTCTCTTGGAGAATTGTCAAAGCCAAGATCTGATGGTGTTTGTGAGATCCACTTATCAGATGCTGTTCAATACAGATGCCATATAAGCCGTAGATTTGTGGGTTTAGATCTGAGCAGGCTCAATCTAACAGTATAGATTTCATATTATACATCTCAGTTAAACTAGTAAGATCACAGGGAAGAGAACACAAAAAGGGGGAGGGAGAGGGGAGAAGTGGAAGGAGGAGTAGGAGGAAGAACCTGATCTAGGGGTTTTTGGTACTAGGGAAAGCGAGAATGGGGGGTATAATAGTGATAGCCCCATAACTTACCAATTATATAAACTAGATAACCTAACCTGCAGTGATTTAAGAGGAAGCTTGGATGGATAAGTGAGATCTCAGGGTCCTACTCCCCTCCGGGTTTCAGAGCACTCGGATCAGCGTCCTAACAATACTAAATTAGGGCAGGTTACACAACACATATTAAACAGACAAAATGGTATTGAAACCTTTAAGTGAACTGATTGAACTTAGAATTAAATGTTATTTACAACAAGGGAGCAGGGGTGAGGGGCGGTGGAGAAGGGGACTGCAGGAGTCTTATGGCTGCTTATCCTTGGTATCAGGTAGGGTCAGATTTAAGTTCATGGCTTGCAGAATGCCATATCTCGTAGAAGTAGGGGGATCACAATTATGCTTGGTCGTGAGTCGGAAATGTTGCAATTATGAATGCCTGCCATCATTGAGAGAAATGGGTTTCAGAGCCTGATTTGTGAGACCTCTAGTAATTCTCTATCTAGCAGGAGTTTTAATTCCTTCTTTACCTCGGAGATGAATGGAGGTTGAGGTGATATCCAATGTTTGAGAATAACTCTTCTAGCCATAAGTAGGCAAAGCAGTGTCCATTTTGGGAGGTGTCTGGGTTGGGAGGAGGTATGAACCTCTGAGGCTGAGATGGTTTGATCACATCCATAAGGCATGAGAATGGGGTCCAATGGTATTTTGACTTGAGTCACACCTGAAACATAAGATTGGACTGTAGCTATGTATGTAGCTATGTATGGACATGTCCAAAAACGATGTTACACTGTAGTGTTGGCCTTTTATCTTTGCATAGTGGACAGAGCTTTCCCCCGGTGAGTCCTTTGGGATGAAATAAGGTAGAAATGCCCTATGGAGCAGTTTAAATTGAGTTTCCCGCCAGGATTCATTTGGTGCTAGCTTTAGAGTAGTTTTGTATCCTCGCCATAGTAGATGAGGGCTAGTTGACTAGAGGAAGGTCTTTTTCCCAGGCTGTTGCAGCTGTGCCTTCCAGTGGAATGATGAAAAGGGGTATCAGAGGGTGATGGATCTCTGCTGTGGATATACTCCGAGTCTCAACAAGTTTGAGTAATAATATAAAAGTAGTTTGGAATCTAATAAAAGTAGTTTGGAATCTAATCTGTGGTTTCGGGCATATTTTGTTTATAAAGGCAGAAAGCTGCATGATCTGGAAGATGTGGTGGTCAAAGAAGTCAAAGTCAGCTGCACTTGCTCGGTAGGGTTTGAGGCGTCCCCTGGGCATGTCAAACAGGGAGGCTACTTTGGTCTTCCAAGTGTAGAATGCTTTGTGGTGGGTGGTCTGCGGTATTATAGGAATTCCGAGTATCGGTAGATGTGACGAGACGTGCGGGGAGACCCCCAAGGGCATTCTTACATCTCTCCATGCAATGATAGTGTCCCGAATGAGCAAATTGTGTTGGAGATTAGGTGGTAGCGCTTTTAAGTTGCTATGGAGGATAGATGGAAGCTGATATGGGTGTGCCATAGCTGACTCCACCTCGTAGTTGGTATATTTTGAACCCTGAATTAACCAGTCCAGGCTTAGGCGGAGCAAACACGACAAATTGTATGGTCTAATTAAAGGGAGACCTGCCCCTCTTTTGCTCTTCGGGAGATATAGTGCAATGCGGCGTTTCCTATGGCACCACAGGAAAGCTGAAAGAGTACTATTGATCTTTTGGATATCTTTGTGTTTAATTAAAATTGGGATTGTTTGCATAGGGTATAATAGACGTGGGAAGCTGACCATCTTATAGAGGTGGCATCTCCCGAAGAGCAATAAAGGAAGGTCCATCCATGCTTCCAGTTCACTGATTATTTTGGAAATCAAAGGAAGGTAGTTCAGCTGATAAAGAGATGAAGGTTCCCTGCCTATGTTCTTATCTAGGTATGTGATGTGGTGGTGCAGCGCTATGGGGAAAGGTGAAGAGGCCATCCATGGGCTTTTGCCACTCTTGCGGAGTGGTAGTACCTCACTTTTGGTAAAGTTTATTTTGAGGCCTGAGCAGGAACGAAAAGTGTTGACTGTTTTTTGAATTAAAGGTATGTCTTCCTGGGGGTTAACAGTAAATATCAGGATGTCATCTGCAAAAAGAGCCACTCTGAGTTCTTCAGAGCCCAATTTTATGCCATGGAGGGATATTTCTGTGTTGAAGTAATGGGAAAGTGGTTCAATCGCCAAGTTAAAAAGTAAAGGTGATAGGGGGCATCTTGGCACGTGCCCTTGTGAAGGGGGATAGGGTCTGAAACATGGCCTGCTGCCACTACTCTGGCAGAGGGGGACAAATAAAGACTATTCATAAAGTGTGAAAAGGAGCCTAGAAAGCCAAATCTTTCAAGGATAAGTGCCAACCATTCAAAGCTCACACTATTGAAAGCCTTTTCGGCATCCAAAGTGACAATAGCTATGTCTGCAGATGTCTGTATTTTAGCATGTTCCAGTATTGCTAGTACTTTTCTTATGTTCAATGAGGCCGAGCACCCCTTGATAAACCCTGCTTGTGCTGGATGTATCATGGTTGGTAAAGTGTTGGCTAAGCGGGAGGCTATGACTTTGGATAGTAGTTTGGAATCTACAGTAGTGAGATGGGGCGATAGGAACCTGGTTCTGTGGGGGTCTTTCCCTTTCTTCGCTATTAGTTTGATATAGGCATGGTGTCCCGATGGAAGATATGCTCCCCCTTCCCAGATTCCATTAAATACCTTGTTTAAGGTATGGGGTATAAATTCTCGAGTCAGTTTATAAAATTCGGTTGAAAGGCCATCCAGCCCCGGTGATTTATTGCTAGCTGGGGTTTGGATAGCCTCCACTATTTCTGTCTGAGATGGGAGCGTTGAGAGCGAGAAGTTGTTCTGAGGATATCTGGGGCAGTTTGGCCGAGTCCAAGACGTGTTTGGCTTGCGAGGTGTCTATAGTGTCAGATGCGTATAGGGATGTGTAGAAAGATTGTAAGACTTTGTTTATGACTAAGGGGGAGGATATTGCGTGATCCTGGCGGTCTTTAAGAGATGTGATGTGGGTAGGTTTGAATTGACCTTTGCAAAGTCTAGTAAGTAGTTTTCCGGCTTTGTTGCCGTGTTTGTGGAATTGTAGATCTGCGTGGGCAAACATTATGCACTCTTGTTGTACTGCCCAGGTGTCAAAGGTGCTTTTAGCCTCATGCCATGTCTTTCTATCATCTTGGGAACCGCCCTGGGCGAGAAGGGCTTGAGCTGTGCGAAAACGATCGCTGGCTTGTTTATATTATATTAAGAGAATTAGCTTTGTAGTAAGAGGCAATATTATTTTACCTCTCAGGAATGCTTTCCCTGCATCCCATAGTGGATTGGGTTGATGTGAGTGGGACCTATTTGTGTCTGTGAATTTGTCCCATGCCTCCTGTAGAACTCTTTTCAATTGGTTGTCGTGGGCAAGAAAAGAGGGGAACCTCCATATTTTGGCCGTGTGTTTGGGAAGAAAGTCACTGACCTAGACAGATATCGGGCTGTGGTCTGAGATCACCAGTTCATGGATGGTGGCTTCCCTAACATGCGTTAAAAGAGAGGGTGAGGTGAAGAAATAGTCTAGTCTAACAAAAGACTTGTGTGGAGCGGAATAGAAGGTGTACTCTTTATCCATGGGGTGAGAGGCGCCAAGGGTGAATTAAATTGGCTCACAGCAGGAATTGTTCTAGGAGCGAGAGGCGGCCAGTTGGATCTCGTGAGGAGGAAAGGTAGCGGGTGGATCTATCCTTCTCTTTCCTTAGGAGCGTATTGAAATCTCCTCCTATCAGATAGGGGTATTGAGGTTTTTTCAGGATCCATCTAGTGCCTTCCTTAAAAAATGCTCTAGTAGGAGAGTTAGGGGTGTAGATGTTGGTAATCAATATTTCCTTCATTTTAAATTTGAGATGAGATTTAACCATTCAGCCAGAATCATCGTTGTCTACCGCTATGTTGCCATAGGCTAGGCGTCTGTGTAGAAGGATAACTCCAGCCTTTCTACCCACCGCTGCTGAGCCTATGACTTTGCCTACCCGTAATTTTTGAAGGTGATGGTAGTCTTCAGGAGACAGGTGTAACTCTTGGAGAAGGGCTATATCGGTTTTGAGCCATTTTAAATGTCTTAAAACCTTCATGCGCTTGAATAGGGAATGAAGGCCCTTAACATTCCAGGAGAATATTTGCATATGTGTGTAATGCGGTTGTGTATTTTGCTAGGTCTAGAATCATCTGGACAGTGTATAGAATGATAAGGGCACTTACAGTTTAGAAGGTGGTGGTGTTGATGGCACCGTGGAGAGTGGGCATACCGTATATACTCAAGTATAAGCCAAGTTTTTCAGCACACTGTGCCATCTTACTGAGTACATCTGCAGTCTCACTGTGCCATCTCACTGTGTACATCTGCAGCCTCACTGTGCCAACTCACTGTGTACATCTGCAGCCTCACTGTGCCATCTCACTGTGTACATCTGCAGTATCGTGTACCTGATCTCCGGCGCTGTGACATGCAGTCTAGTTGGCGGCCATTCAGTGTTACAAAGCCCTGCCTTCTCCTCATCCTCGTCTGTGATAGGTGGAACACTGACTCACTGCTGGGAAACTGAATCAGTGTTCCATCGCGGACGAGGAGGAGGCGGCTCTTTGTTACACTGGATGGCTGCTGACTAGACTGCATGTCACAGCGCCGGAGATCAGGTACACGATGCTGCAGATGTACACAGTGAGATGGCACAGTGAGGCTGCAGATGTACACAGTGAGTTGGCACAGTGAGGCTGCAGATGTACACAGTGAGATGGCACAGTGAGGCTGCAGATGTACTCAGTGAGATGGCACAGTGAGGCTGCAGATGTACACAGTGAGATGGCACAGTGAGGCTGCAGATGGACACAGTGGGATGGCACAGTGAGGCTGCAGATGGGCACAGTGGGATGGCACAGTGAGGCTGCGGATGGGCACCGTGAGGCATGCAGATGGCACAGTGAGGCATGCAGATGGGCACAGTTAGGAAAGCAGATGTACAAAGTGAGGCATACAGATGGCACAGTGAGGCATGCAGATGGCACAATGAGGCATGCAGATAGACACAGTGAAGATGGGCATTGTTGACTCTCTTTTCCACTTACAGTAGCTGCTGCATTTCCCACCCTAGGCTTATACTCGAGTCAATAAGTTTTCCCTTTTTTTGGTAAAATTAGGTGACTCGGCTTATATTCGGGTCGACTTATACTCGAGTACATACGGTAAGTAGAGTCCTGCAGGGGAAAGGGAGGGGGAAACATGACATTAGTGCAATAAAAGAAAAAGCAAAACATAACTACAGTTATTGCATTCGACTTCACTTTTTTCCACATGTGTGTATCTCCCACTACACAGCATTACCGTGAGCCCAGTGGCTGAGCAAGAGAGAGAAGCCAGGCGACAGCCCTTCGATTAGGGGTTATTTGAACGGGACAATCGCCCAGAAAATTTGATGATCTCTTTTTATCAGCGCTTGTGGTGAAACTATGCCAGTAACCTGGGTAAGCCAGAAAAGCGACCATGAGACAGAGTAACAGAAGTCCCTGCATAGGTTCGGTATAGTGTGGATGTTAGCTGACTTTAGTGAGCTGGGTTGTTGTAGTGGTCTAAAGAATCAGGATTGGTGGTAATGGAGGTTATCCAATTCTGTTTGTGCTGTTGGAATTGTTGGCTCATAGGGGGGTCTTTCCTGGGGCTGCGTTGCACGCTGTATTCTGTAAGCGAGAATTCCAAAGGAGGGTTAGAAAGACCTGAACATTGCAGCCGGCAGAGGAGATAGGAATCCACTTCTGCTGGGGTGTGGAATGTCAGTTAATTTCCATTTGGGGCTTGTAGTCTCGAGGCAGGGAATGTCAGTGTGAAACAGAGGCCCTGTTTGAAGAGTTACGCACAAATCGGTTGGAATTCTTTCCTTTTTCTGGAAACTTCTGCTGAGTAGTCAGCGAAAATCAAGAGATTGTGTCCATCTATTTTAACTGTGCGTGTCTTGTGGAACGTTTGAAGGATAGCCAGTCTGTCAACATAGTTTAAGTATTTCACTATCACTGGTCTAGGAGACTTATGCCCTGTACACCCAGTCGGACATTGATCAGACATTCCGACAACAAAATCCATGGATTTTTTCCGACAGATGTTGGCTCAAACTTGTCTTGCATACACACGGTCACACAAAGTTGTCGGAAAATCCGATCGTTCTAAACGCAGTGACGTAAAACACGTACATCAGGACTATAAACGGGGCAGTAGCCAATGGCTTTCGTCTCTTAATTTATTCTGAGCATGCGTGGCACTTTGTCCGTTGGATTTGTGTACACACGATAGGAGTTTCCGACAATGGACTGTGTTGTCGGAAAATTTTATAGCAAACTTTGTGTGTCGGAAATTCTAATGGGAAAATGTGTGATGGAGCCTACACACGGTCGGAATTTCTGACAACAAGGTCCTATGACACATTTTCCGTTGGAAAATCTGACCGTGTGTACAGGGCATTACAGTTTGGGTCTGGTGATCCCATTCTGTGTGCTCATTCGGCTACGCACAGATTTGGGAGGCCTAAAGCTTCTGGTATGTGGGAGGCACAGATTTGGAGCAGAAAATTGATGAAATTCTGGTAATCCTATAATCCACAGATTATTTCTTCGGGATCTGTTCTCTAGCTCTTCAGTTTATCATGTATAATGGTGGCTTTGAGAGTGCTGCTGGAGAGTGCCATTGTTCTGAAAAACTTCATCTTCTAGATTTGAGAGCCTGTTTTCAGTGTCAGTCAGTCTGCGTGCCTGCTCTCCAGTTCTTTCCGGAGCTGTGAGATTCCTGAAGCCACAGTAGAGTCTACTGCTGTAGTGATGGTGGGGAGTATTAGGGCTGCTACTGCATGTTCTATTTTAGTAATGGCATCAGGGTGGGAAGATCCTTGCAGCTCGAGTGGGAATATGTCCATGTTCTCTGTCTCCTGACTGTGTCCCGTGGCCATCTTGTCCCCATCAGAGGGGAGACTCAGCGGTACAGTGCGAGCAGAAGTTGGGGAGCTGGATCGGGAGTTGGTGAGGAACTTCTCCATCATGAGAGCGGGTCAGTCTGCGGCGGCTGCGGGTGATTGGAGGGCCATTGCTGGGTTTTGTATGCCGTTTGTGGCTGGGCTGGAACGGAGACGCTGTGTCCCGCTGTCCTCACATGCGGTGCCGGAAACGGGAAGTTCACAATTTGGACTTTTACAAGTTTGAATAGGTAATTTTTTTATATTTTGTAATATATAATGTATGCTAATCCTGTGGAAGTACTAAATTATATTTATTGTTTAAAAAGAAAATAGAATCTGTCTTTTTGTGATTTTTTTTTGGTTTTGCGTACAGCAGAAGCAGTGCCGGTGTCTTGCCGAATAAGTTCCTTCGGCGGATAGGTTCCCCCTGTACTGCGCAGGCGCAGCAACTGCGCAGTACGTACTACTCTTGGCCGCCGGAGATAGCCGAAGCTCAAACGCTTCAATCAGCTGTACACGGCGCCTGCGCTCTGGGTCCAGGTTCCTTCCCCACTATCCAAGATGACCTATAGGGGGAATCTAAAAGTGCCGAGCGCAGCGAGGCTGTGCCCGAAGCGTGGCGAGCGAAGCGAGCCCGCGAGGGGCCCTCTTACAGGCGCCGTGTACAGCTGATTTTCAGCTGTTCCGCTTCGGCTATTTCCGCCGGATTCTACTGCGCATGCGCAGTAGAGGGGGGAACTAATCCGCCGAGCGGAACTTTCTCGGCAGAACACTGGCATCTTCTGAGCAGGGGAGCTTACAGCTTTTGCTGAAGTAGAAGCAGTAGTATCATTAAGCAGGAAAATTGACAGTTAAGAAATAGGAATAGAATTGATCTTTAGAGTATTTAAAATATGAATATCAATGTATTTTGACACTGTAGCAGTTAGGCATGAGGCTTGTGCTGCAGTAGTTGATCAGAGACAGTGACAGTGACAGAAATATATTAAAGTACCAGAGCTAACTGCTGTGGGTGACTGCCCTGACTATGATGGATAAGTAGCAACTACATTTAAACACCTCAGAGCCATCAGACATTTAAGGATGTGTGGAGTATAACAATTAGCATTGGCAGATGATGATGTAGTCTGGGAATTAGAAATAAAATGACAATGGAAAGGCCTGTAATGTTGGCTAGTGTGCTGATCACAAAGAACAGGACAATGCAGTTACCTCCTAGATATGGAACAGTCTTTTGTAGTATACAGCTTGAACCTTGCCTACACAAGTGGCAAAAAAATGTTATCTGGTAATTTAAAAAAAAAAAAACACTGTGTGGATTCAACACCCTTTCAAACAGGAGGATATCAGCAATTCTAGGGAATTATCTGTAGCGGTACCCTCCTAAGGGCTGCTGAGTGTTGTGGTCCATCTGTCACCCTGCCCAGCCAGGCACACAATTTTCAAGCATCCAAAGGCATGAAACAGTCCTTGCACTTGTTTTTGTATTTTTATTGAGGGGAATAAACTTGGATGGGGA
Organism: Lithobates clamitans; assembly: GCA_037952925.1. NCBI lineage: Eukaryota > Metazoa > Chordata > Amphibia > Anura > Ranidae > Lithobates > Lithobates clamitans. The sequence goes on along the minus strand of JBBGZY010000787.1, from coordinate 4,580,217 downwards.
TAGGGTAATTATGAGATGCCCAGTTGATTATAGAAACAAATATAAAGATTTAAGACTATATAAATATCCCGTATATACACCTCCTGTCTTCTCTCCAGCACAACACTTGATTGCAGACTATCTCTCCTTAACACCTCCAGTACTTCACTTGCGTACTCTTCCCGGACCAGCTAGCACTGAATTGCAGGCCTGACACTGGCTTAAAACAAAACAAAAATATAACGAGTATAACAAAGGTGCACTAAATTTTATTTATTTAAATTGTGTATCCCTGTATGTTGCAGTCGTTTAGGTGCTTATCTAATAGTTCCTTGAAACTATCAATGCCCCCCTGCTGAGATCACCGCCTGTGGAAGGGAATTCCACATTCTTGCCGCTCTTACAGTAAAGAACTCTCTACGTAGTTTAAGGTTAAACCTCTTTTCTTCTAATTTTAATGAGTGGCCACAAGTCTTGTTAAGCTCCCTTCCGAGAAAAAGTTCTATCCCTATTATGAGGTCACCAGTATGGTATTTGTATATTGAAATCATATCCCCTCTCAAGCATCTCTTCTCCAGAGAGAGTAAGTTCAGTGCTCACAACCTTTACTCATAACTAATATCCTCCAGACCCTTTATTAGCTTTGTTGCCCTTCTTTGTACTTGCTCCATTTCCAGTACATTCTTTCTGAGGTCTGGTGCACAGAACTGGACAGAGTACTCTAGGTGTGGCCAGACCAGAGTCTTGTAGAGCGGGAGAATTATCGTTTAATCTCTGGAATTAATCCCCTTTTTAATGCATGTCAATATTCTGTTTGCTTTGTTAGCAGCAGCTAACCAAAAAAACTGTAGACAAAAAATAGGGTATCCCAATGAGAGTCATTAGGAAAGCATAGCGGTTACTATTGGTAACAAAAGGGAAGTGCTAGAGTGATATCTAAACAAAAGTATTTTATTAGAAAACAGTAAAAGTATTATGCTACATTCTGCTGTAAATTACAGCTTCACAGTGTCACCTTAATAAAAGAACAGTACCTATATATAAGGTGCTTCATCAAGGACAACAGACATGGACAGACATGTAACATAACAACATATATACATATAAACACAAAACATTCGGACACCTATTTCAATGCACAGGCTGGATGTCAAGAGATAATTATAGCATGTGGGAATAATTTGATACAACAAAGTGTGTGTAAGAGTATGACATCAGGTCTGTGCATTACCCCAGGAATGTAGGCGAGGTGGTGTGACCTCTCTGTCTCCTATGCTTAATAAATTGTGGTGATATCTTCAGTTGCTTATAGTGGGAAGGTCTGTAGAAGTTCCAAAGTGAGGGGAGGTTTTCTTCATCCATACATCAGAGTTGTAGCTGCATGTATGCCTCACTAATGCATGCCACTGGTAATTAGGGATGGGCCCGATGTTCACCCGATGTAAGTTTGACTCGAGCATTGGGTGTTTCTACCGTTCCCTGAATAGCGAACAATATGGGCCATTCGCAGTCAGTATGGATTTTAAGGGGAACTCCACACCAAAATCTAAAAGAAAAACAGTTCTAGAGGTAAATAACCAAATGATAATCCCCCTGTTTCCTTATTATTGAGAAATTGGAAAATTGGCTCCAGCTATACCTGACTCAATGCTGCATTATCCCCCCTTTCAAACTTATAGCATGGTGCTTATACAGTGCTCCAGAGTGTCATGTTTATTCATATGGATACAATTTGCAGTGACTAAGGGTGATATGTTGGCTATTTATACAATGGCTGACATATTCGACTCTGTAGGTATGCAGATATATATGCCTATTTGGTTTTAAATTAATTATGAACTCGCAGGAGGATATAGTTTAGCTTTATCCATTTGAATGGCCATCCCTTTCAAAATGACAAATGGGGTATTACTCCATGTGTTTAATGCGGCTATTGAGGATTTATGGACAGTAAAAATCAGAACCAATAAATCAATATTAGGAACTACAATAACCAATATCTCTCCTCTTGCACAAGATAAAATAAAAAAAATAAATAAATAAAATTTAGCTGATAAAACTAGTTGGTAAATTATTTCTTTACACAGGATATACCTAGGTATCAGGCTGGTCAGTACGTGATCCGTCATCCCACTCTCCCACCCCGTACGCTCTGACTGCCTGGGGGTATTGATCGTGGTTGGCTGTTAGCGGGCTGGGCCCCTTGATGTGAGTCGGGCTTTGCATGCCCCATTTTAGGCATTGATAACCTCTATTGGGTAAGCACTTTTATTAGTTTAATAAACTGCACTTGAATATTGTAATTATAAAACAGTACCTAATATGAATTTATACAATCTAGAGATACCAACAGATGTAAGCGACGCCCTTGAAGAAGCAGGAAATCTGCGAAACATGTTGGCATATCGCATATTCAAGCATCTTTTCCAGCAATTCGCGGACTAATAACAATTAATACTAAGTATCTCCAATGGACTGGTTGTAGTTCATGATTTTACTATATATGTTTATATGTGTTTTTGTATCTAATAAAATGTAAATTTTATCAAATTTCCAAGTTTGTGCTTACCTTATTATACAGATGCCATGGTCCACATAAAAATCCTAATTTTAGGAGGTAGCCGCGGCTCTCTCCCTTTATCTTTATTTTCGAATTAAATAGTAGGGATTGTGGACCTATATCTGTATCTGGAACTAGTCCAACATTTATTATTATTTAAAAAGAAAAACAGTGTGGAGGTCCCCCCCAAAATCCATACCAGGCCCTTTGGGTCTGGCATATATTTTAAGGGGAACTCCACGGCAAAATGTAAAGAAGAATTGGCTTGGGGTCCGCCCAAAATCCATACCAGACCCTTATCTGAGCAAGCAGCCTGGCAGGCCAGGAAAGAGGGGGGGCGCTCCCCAAAGCACCCTCCCCGTGTTGAGGGCATGTGGTGGCCTAGTATGGTTCAGGAGGGGGCTGCTCGCTCATCCCCCCCCCTTTCCTGGCCCGCCAGGCTGCTTGCTTGAATAAGGGCCTGGTATGGATTGTGGGAGGGACCCCACGCTGTTTTTGTTTTTACATTTTGGTAGTGGAGTTCCCCTTAAAATCCATACCAGACCCGAAAGGGCATGGTATGGACTGGGGGGGGGAACCCACGCCAATTTTTTGCTTGATTTTTATCTATATTGTCAGGAGTTGGCAATACATAACAGCCGCAAGCAATTTTAAATGACATTTTTTCCTTCAGAAATGTAATTTTGCTTCGGCACTGTAAAACACATCACACAGATGCACCACTTTACAGGCAGACTAAGAGGACGCGCCCCCCCCCCCCCGGCACGATATTTAAAGGAATATTTCATTTTCATTGTTTCACTTTAAGCATTATTAAAACCAATGCTCCTGAAAAAATGGTTGTTTAAAAAACGTTTTTTTGCATTGATACATGTCCCCTGGGGCAGTACCCAGGTCTCACTGGGATCACTAGGACATCCCGATACAGTGATAAAATATTGTTTGCGCATTGCATCAATGGCAGACATTAGTCACTTTCCCATAGCCACAAGGTCAACCGTTATTACATCCTTTGATAGAGAGAATATGTCGCAGACAACTTGTGCACTTGCTGTTATTTGTCACTATCAGTGCAAATTAGTTAGTTGATGCTGGCAGCATCCCCCTCATCAGTGGGAGCGGTAAAAGCAATTGGTCAGCCAGCGGAGGACTGCAGAGAGCTATTAGGGAAGAGGAGTAGATGACTGGATAATGCATTGAATTCAAAGTATGACTTGGGTACTTTACCACTGTAGACACTTCCCTCCATGCTGTCTTCATTCCCATTTCCTCTCTGCACTTGATGCCGTATATAGTGGCAACTCTGCAGTTTTGCTTTCCTGTCATGTAGTGTGGAAAGAATCGGTGCTGCAGGGATCTGACCAGCTCCCGCTAAGTCACTTGCCCGCGGCTCAGTGTACACTTCCTCCTGTTCATTGTCCACCAATACAAATGGGGATGTTACAGGCGGCATCACAGGTATTGATGACATCAACGTGTTTCGCTAAGGAAGTAGCCTATCTTCATTTGGACGTTAATGGGTAAGCTAACTGGCCCTTATAAGTAGTAATCCTTTTCCGGTGGTACCGCCCATCTAGGAAACTTTAAAGGGACATTGAACATGTTGTCAGTCATCCATTGTAGGTTGTCTCCATTGTCTTTTTGAAGAAATATACATTTAATTTAATTTGTTATACCAGATGGGATGAATATATATAGAGAGAGGGGGAGGATGATTCTTTTGGGAGAAAAAGAATATTTTTGGAAAGTTAAATATTAATATGCTTAAAACTAGTTTAATTGTAAAGTCCAGGGTAGATCAAAGGACCGTCCTAGAACTTTAACAGTTTATATACATACATATACATAAGGGGAAAAAGAAAGAGAGAGGTAGGGTGGAGGAAGAGGAGGAAAAAAGGAAAGCAAAGTAAACCTAGCATCTCAGTTTTCCAGGAAGACCTGGAGATTCAGTTCCGTGTTAAGTCCAACAGGTGTAAAGGACTTCAAACTGTATATCCACCATTTTTCTTTTTGGAGCAATATACGGTCCCCCTTCTTGATGGTAATTTAAGGGTATAAATTCCTTTCACCTTCATGTCTTCAGGGTTACCACCGTGGCATGACGAACAATGATTGCCAGAGGTTTCTCTGTCTGGGTTTTCTCTTTAAATTCCCTAAGGTGTTCACCTATTCTGACCTTCAGAGGTCTTTTCATTTTTCCTATATAGATCTTCGGACATGGACATGTAAACATATAGAATACCCATGTGGTGGAGTAGTTGATTAGATCTCTAATTTCATAACTTTTTTGTTCTAAAGCATCCATAAATACATTAGTTTGATCCACAAAGGGGCAGACCTGGCATTTGTTACACGGGTACATTCCCTCGTCCTGGGATATGTCAATAACCAGCTTGCATTTGGCTCTCTTACAAATTCAGATAATAAAATAGGCGTCCAGATGTTTTGTGTTTATATGTATATATGTTGTTATGTTACATGTCTATCCATGTCTGTTGTCCTTGATGAAGCACCTTATATATAGGTACTGTTCTTTTATTAAGGTGACACTGTTGAGCTGTATTTTTTGTTACCAAATAGTAACTACTATGCTTTCCCAATGACTCTCATTGAGATACCCTCTTTTTTAGCTGATACTGGCTCAGCCAGGCCCAACGCAAATGCCCTTTGCAGGCAGGGACCATGGGCCTCTTTGGTGTAGCAGACAAAAATAGTAGAAGTCCTAGTGCTAGCTGTCCACATGGCTACTGAGCCCAGTACCACATCTTCAGGCCCTGCCAGCCCTCCAGGCTGCAGCTACCTCTTTCCACTGACTGTGCCACCACAGTCTACTCCACTGGCTCTCCCAGACTGCACTCTCCCAGTCCTCTCGGGCGTGCCTCCCCAGTCCTCTTGACTGTGTGAACACTCACCAGCCCTCTTGGCTGTCTCTGTGGAACTCCTGGAGACTTATCCGGCAGTGTTCTCATGCTGTCCTCTCTTGCTCCTCCTGTGCCTCCTGGTCAGGACACCTGTGGGTTGCAGGAAGGTCCCATCCGCACCCAAGCCCAGGCCCAATGTCACCCCCCTAGACTAGGGAGCTCTCCCAAAGACCCCGACAGCCTAACACTCCATCCCCATCTTCCACCCGATTACAACTTGCCACCAGCTGGGCTGACCCTGGGTATTTAAGGAGACCTACCCCCCTGCCAATCCAAGTTGGGGATTGGTCAAGGCTCCTCAGAATACCCCAGGCAGCTTCCCCTCTCCTCTTCTCCTTCCCATCCAGAAGATACCAGAACATTCTGGAAAGAAGTGGGAGCTCTGCCCCGAGTTACTCCCAACCAAGATCAAAACACACCTAGGCTTGGCTGCCAGCCAAGCCTGGAAATGTACCTATTCTCACAAAACCCTAGCCATACTACTTTTAGCACACTAGAGGGTGCTACATATCTGTCAGGGAAGCCAAATGATCAGGATGAATGCTGGGAAAATTAGCACTAATCAACTGGTGAACTGTGCCCATTCAGGGCCAAATTTCAGGACCCATAATCCCATGTTTGACCATTCAACTATGGTCGGCAGTGTTAGAATTGCCAATAATGGATGTTTTTTTATGTGCCACCCCATCACTATAAAAGGTTTCCCAGCAGCTATTCATCATTGTGTGTTGGAGTAGTTTGGAGAGAGCCGGAGAGATAGTTGCTATAAGGTGAGCTAACTTTCTGTGGATTGCAGTGTGGTCATACAGGTCACTGCTATACTCAGAGCCCATCCACAGAGCTCTGCAGTGTAGGAATTTTCAACATATCTGCTGCTGACAGCACCATTGTGGTCTGCCTCTGCCTGCAGCATATCAGAAAGTGAAAGTACAATCTATTTGGGTACCACATGCACAACTGCACCACAGAGCTCAGTGGAAGCAGCTACTCAATGCCAACAGCAAATGCCCCACTACTCTTTACTCACTGTCCACACCTCCTCCCCCAACATGCTCTTGCTGCATCTGTCGCAACCCCTGCAGCCTGTAGTGACAGGAATGGAAGTCTCACAGGGGGTTTCAAAGGCTTATATACCACATCAAGTGGGGAAGAGGGCCATGGGGCTATGCTGAGGGGGGTTAAGCAAAGGCTTAAATCTCTGTACAATTCTTCTACATCCACCCCACCATCTCTAGCAGCATTCTTTTCAAGTCAGGTGACTCATTTGGAGCAGAAGAAAACATTTCTTCAAATCACCCGCATACCCAGAGTTCTAATGCCACCTTTTTAAAACTCCTGGCTTTGCAGTTGCTCCCATTCCAGCTAATGCAATAAGCCCATTTTTATGAGTTTATGCCCTTTGCTACACCACAGTGGCAAGTAGCAAGCCAACATTATTTTGCCTAGAAAGCTATCCATGCCCTCCAACATCATGTGAAATGCAATGGGGTTGATTTACTAAAGGCAATTAGGATCTGCTAACTTCCAGCAAACATACTATTTATTTCCATTTTCCTTGAAAGTGATTTGGTATTCTTTTCAAAGTGAATTTTCACCACATTCATTAAGCTAAGGGAAAATTCTCTTACAATGTGAACAGCTTATTTGCTTTGTAAATAAACCCCAATGTGTCTGTGTCACTTGACTATGAGCCAGGAAACATTAGCAGGGATTCTACATAACCTGTACGGAACATTGATTGAATCCTCTGGCGGTTGGGAAAGGTGTAGGACAGGGCATACCACAGGAGCTAGTGGTGCTGCAATGTGTTCTGTCTGGATGGTGACAGCACATTCACCTGTACTCTCTGTACTCTCTCCTACACACTGGTCTAAACCTCTGACTCTTGGAAACCAGCAGCCCCCCCCCAATTGCCCCAGGGCATATGCAACATCCCAGACTAAAGGCTGCCATGCTGTGTTGCAGTTTCTATGCCTGGAGGACAGGAGCCACACTGGTTAAGAGCTGTTGGCAGCTCTCCAGTCCCAGACCAAGAGGCTTGGTCTGGGACTGGAGACCAAAAGACCAAGAGTTGGCTTGCCCCACACCATCTTCAGCCCTGGTTGGTGGTTTAGGTCAACAGGCTGCTCTTCGACTAGGAAAAATCATACATGTACTTTGCCTGACATATATACTCAACCTGGTGGAGCAGCAGTTCATCAAGAAGCGGGGCGTGGCTTGCACGTTCACGAGACGGCAGCCTAAGCCTGGAGCTCTCATCAGCCGGCTGGACAACCACCGCAAAAGGGCAAGAATTCAGCCCCATCAATACTCCACAGCAGCTTCAACACTCCCACGGACCCCACCAACCAGATGTCCCACAAAAGAAAGGATGAGAGGTGCCCGCAGAAGTTTACGGCCTTCTTCCAGCCCGCTCGGCAGCAGGGAAGGAAACAAGATGGCACTCCCAGAGCTGCGATTAGGGTTGCCACCTCATCCCTTTAATCCATGACACATAATAATTACACAGATTCTGTGCCAGATTAAGGTGGTAATTAAACTCACTTGGTGCCTTATCTGCATTTAATTAGCCTCAGAACCTGTGTAATTAATATGTGTCCTGGATTAAAGGGATGATGTGGCAACCCTATCCGTGATGTGACCACCATCTGCCTATACCGACCTTCCAGATGGCGATCCAGGAGAAATAGAGAGGGGATTAGTGTTAGGCAAAGTTGGTGGATCTCGAGGACCGCTCTCGCCGCAATAACATTAAAATATGCGGCATACCTGAATCCATCCCCCCCGCTGAGTTGCACAAATATGATAGCACTATGTCCTCTACGCTGCTACCTGAATTGTCCCCTATTGAGCTTACTATTGACCGTATACACAGGATCCCAAAACCATGCCTCCTGGAAGAAGCTATCCCCAGAGATGTAGTCCTGCGGATACACTTCTACCAGGCCAAGGAACAAATCCTATTCAGAGCAAGGGCATTAACCACACTGCCAGCGCAATATGCAGATATCCAGCTATTTGCAGATCTTTCACAATTTACGTTACAAATGAGAAGGTAATTGAAAACGGTGACGTAAGCCCTCACCAATCATAAGCTAACCTATAAATGACGTCACCCAGCCACTATCTTGGTCCCTTACAACGGAGTACCTCACACTATATCTACAATCAAAGGAGGCATGAAGCTCCTCCATTCACGGGGCATAATCTCGGAACTCCCACGTAATGTGCATGACGCCACAAGAAAACCCAACTCCTCTCCACATGGGGAATAACCGTGGGAACCACAAATCAAAATTCAAGTGAGCAACCTTGCCCTTTACACGATATGCTATAACACAAAGTCCACTCAACCAAGTACAGATTTTGAACTTTCCCCCAAGTTTAGTCTGCACCTTGCTAAAGTTACATTTTGCTGACTTGCTTGACTGTTTTATTTTACTTTTACTTTTCTCCTTTTTATCTGTTGAACTTTAGGCATCAGAACTTCACGTGCCATTCATCGTTTAATAGAAGCCTTGGCAACCTAACACCTTCTCACACTCGGAGCCTCCAAGAGAAGAATCTCTCCCGTGGCAGTCAGCACCTTCCTGAGAAAACTTTGAACAACTCCTTCCAACCGTAAGTCACTTCTTCCCAGACAAGGCACCACCATACAACAACATGTCCTTCACTATACTTTCCCTGAACGTGAAAGGCCTGAACCACCTGGCTAAACATTCTTCCATGTGGAAAACAGCTTTATCGCTAAATAGCGATGTGCTTTACGTACAAGAAAGACATTTTGCTCAAGATTCGTCCCCTCAGTGCCAACATAAACTTTTTCCCCATGTATTTAAGTCATGCTATACATGGAAACAAAGAGGAGTGTTAATTGCCATACGAAACACTGTTTCCTTCCAACTTTAAAAGTGCATTAATGATCCTAAAGGTCGCTATATTATCTTGCTCTGCTTAATAAATACCGCTCAATACACTTTGGTCTCCCTATATGCTCCGAATCAACGTCAAATGTCCTTCTTGAAAAGAACTCTAAACACAGCAAAAAACCTCCAACAAGGCTACCTGCTGATATGTAGAGACTTTAATCTTGTTCCAGACTACAAAATGGACTCAACAGCCAATCCTAAGAGACATGAATCCCCATTGAACAAATTCATAAACTCCAATGATTTATTTGATGCATGGAGATGTTGTCACGCGAGTGACCGAGATTACACTTATCTATCACCACGCCACAACACCTACTCGCGAAATGATCTCTTCCTTTCTGACAAATGGTTGCTTCAAAATGTGTCGGCCACCGTGATTCACACTATTACCTGGTCAGATCATGCCCCCATCAGTATCACCATAGCTGCCAAATCCTCTCAGCCTAACTCACGCTTATGGAGAACTGATAATTTCCTTCTCCAAACCTCTTACTACTCAGACTCCCTCAAACAGCATTTAGAAGAATTCTTCTCTATCAACTCAGAATCAGTATCTGACCCGATAGTAGTGTGGAACTCCCACAAAGCCATTATTAGAGGAGTATTTATCCAACTAGGGGCCAGGGCATAGAAAAAAGGATGCAATGGTTAGATGAACTTACAGCTGACATTGAATCTACTGAATCCCAAAACAAAAACAAACTTTCCAACCCTACTCCAATCAAAAATCTTTTCACTACGCCACAAATTACACTCACTACTTCTAGAGTCATTTGAAATAGTGTATAACAAAGTTAGGGCACATACCTATACTACAGGTAATAAAGCAGGTAAATTGATGGCGTTATGAATTAAAGGACATAGAACCAAATCCAAAATTCCATACTCGTCATACAAATGAGAAACTTCTCAAACCTAACGACATCGCTAACGCATTCAGTGCATGTTACAAAGATCTTTATAATATCAGAGAGGATAAAAACACCTTTCAACCCTTCCAAGAGGAAATCTTAGATTTTCTCACACAAGTCGACCTCCCTTCCATTTCGCCATCACAACTATCTTCCCTCAATACCCCCTTCACGATCCCTGAAATTATACAAGCAATTAACAATCTTCCAAACTCTAAATCCCTGGGTTCACTGGGGAATACTACAAAAAGTTCCCACAACTGTAAATCCCCATGTTGTGCAAGATCTACAACTCTGCTGCCTCCTCTTCTACATTTCCTTCCGAAATGTTAAAAGCACTAGTAGTGACCCTCCCTAAATCAGGAAAAGAACCAACCTCACCCAAGAACTTCCAACCCATATCTCTGCTCAACATAGACCTGAAATTATATGCAAAACGAATAACCAATAGACTAGTTGATATACTCCTGGCCCTCATCCATAAAGATTAATCAGGCTTCACGAAAGGCCGCCAATCCTCAGAGACACCACAAGAAGGGTAATAGATATTATCGATCATGTGGAAAATTCCGGTATCCCCTCTGTGCTCCTGTCTCTAGATGCTAAAAATGTGTTCGATAGGGTACAGTGGAGATACCTCTCCTCAGTACTAAACACATTTTGGCTCCAGGAACAAATATATAACGCCATAATGGCCCTATATTCTGCCCCTTCTGCTCAAGTGTACTCAGCAGACACCCTACCATTTCCATTCCAAATCTCTAATGAGACTAGGCAGGGGTTCCCTCTCTCCCCCCTAATTTTCAACCTCACAATGGAACTGCTAGCATAGCACATCTGCTCTAATCTCAGGCATTCCCATAGCAGATCAAGAACACGTAATCAGCTTATTCGCTGATGCTGTAATACTCATAATTACCGAGTCAATTACCTCCCTCCCAGAAGTTCAGAAGATGGTAGCCTGGTTTGAAAAATCTTACGACAAAGTCAACAACACTAAATCCTATATCCTGAACCTAGGTGCTGATGCCACAACTAGTATCCTTCTTCAATATACCTGGGCAGAACAAAGTATAACCTACCTTGGCATCCAGCTAACCAAAACCACTAAAACGCTATTCCACCATAACTATTTACCATTTTGCCCCAAACTTCGGGAGGACCTTAACAGGTTGGCGTTTTTTGAGCTCTCGTTAATTGGACGCCTAGCGGGTTTTAAAATGCTCTATCTCCCCAAAATCCTTTACCTCTTCAGGACACTGCCAAATAAAATTCCAGCTAGTTACTTTAAATCACAACAAACTATGCTTTCTAGTTTTACATGGCAAGGTAAAAAAGCCAGATGCACACATACCAAACTGGTTCAACATCGCACAGCCAGTGGTACTGGCTATAAGGTCTTTCAGGATTACTACATGGCTTCAGTGCTTCCACAACTAAAAGAGTGGTTTTTACCCTCCGCATCCACAATTTGGGGTCAGATGGAAACCTCCACTATTCCAGGAGGTGAACTATCTACCTGGTTACTCTTTATGTCACATAAAACTAAAATCCACTCTTGTGTCCCCCCTACAATGTCTGCAACAGTTAACGTTTGGAATACATTTGTAAGACTCAGCTCAAATTACCCTATTAAATCCACCCTGAAAATCCCCATATCTGCCCTGCAAAACAAAATGGACTTAATATCTTAGATATATCGCGAAGTGGCAAATGAAAGGTACTGTGTACATCAATGATCTCTTTAACAATGAAATGCTCAAATAATTTCCCACCTTACAAAAAGAATACCAACTACCCAACTCAGACCTCTTTCTTTATATACACACGAAACATTATCTAACTACATCTCCACTGTGGTCCTGTAAAATCCCCCAACCTGCTTGCATCCTCCTTAGTGCCCCCATAGCACGTCAAAAAGGAATTTCACTCTTCTACAACCTCCTTCAACAAAAAAGCATCTTTACTAATACAACTCCGCTACTCAAATGGGAATCCAACCTGGGATGCACATACACTATAGAACAATGGTCTAAAGCCTGCAGTTCCATATATAAAGCCACTGATTGCTCCACACTTTGGGAACTAACTATTAAACTATCACAATGCTGGTACTTGACCCCCCGATAGACTGTCCAGATTCTATAAAGACCTGGATGATAAATGTTGGAGACAATACGGACAAAAGGGAGATATGCTCCATGTATTTTGGAACTGCCCCAAGCTGATACACTATTGGGCAACAATCTTCCAGCTAATATCTGAAATTACCCAACTGATAATACCTTCAGGACCTAGCCTAGCACTGCTATCTTTCGAATTGGAACAATACCCAAAACAGATAAGACATACAATGACTCTATTATTGCCAACCTGACTTAATATCACCAGAAAATCGAAAAAACCCAGATCCACCCATAATGTGGGAGGTGGTGCAAACGACCCAGCTACATTTCACCTATGAACAGACCTTAGTACTAAGACACAAAGATAAGGACCATATCTCCCAAATGTGGAACCTATGGTTGGTTTGGAACAAAGAAAAATCTTTTAATCCCTACTTTCCAATCTAACCAAGCCTCGGAAAATATTAATGCACACACTTAACAAGACTTCCCCAGAAAAGGTAACTATTCTGACTATATTTAATGCTAAGTTTACCTAGGAATGATTGCCAAGGTTATGAAACTAATTCCCATGCTTAAAATTGATCTTGTTTACTAATGTTCATAATATGGTTCTCTTCAATGTATAACAAACTGCACGATTGAATGGAATAACCTGTAGGAGAAAGGGGTTGTGTTATCTACAACCCTGGACCAGTGGCGGCTGGTGCTCAAAACTTGTGGGGGGGGCGCAAACAAACTGAAAACCTTTTGAAAAAAAAAAAATCGATTGCAGCCACTGTGCCCATCAAACGCAGTCACTGTGCCCATCAAATGCAGCCACTGTGCCCATCAAACGCAGCCACTGTGCCCATCAAACGCAGCCACTGTGCCATCAAATGTGAACACTGTGTCCATAAAATGCCGACACTGTGCCCATCAAATGCAGCCACTGTGCCCATCAGGTAGTTTCTGTGCCAAACGCTGCCACTCTGCCCATCAAATGCTGTCACTGAGCCATCGAATGCAGCCACTGTGCCATCAAACGTAGCTACTGTGTCAAGCGCTGCCACTGTGCCCATCAAACACTGCCACTGTGCCATCAAATGCAGCCACTGTGCCATCAAACACAGCTACTGTGCCAAATGCTGCCACTGTGCCCATCAATTGCTGCCAGTGTGCCCATCATATGCTGCCAGTCTGACCAACTGCCCATCATATGCTGCCAGTGTGCCCATCAAACACTGCCAGTGTGCCCAACTGCCCATCAAATGCTGCCAGTGTGTCCAACTGCCCATCATATGCTGCCAGTGTGCCCAACTGCCCATCAAATGCTGCAAGTGTGCCCATCAAACACTGCCAGTGTTCCCATCAAATGCTGCCAGCGTGCCCATTAAATGCTGCCAGTGTGCCCATCAAATGCTGCCAGTGTGCCCAACTGCCCATCAAATGCTGCAAGTGTGACCATCAAACACTGTCATTGTGCCCATCAAATGCTGCCAGTGTGCCCATCAAATGCTGGCAGTGTGCCCATCAAATGCCGCCAGTGTGCCCAACTGCCCATCATATGCTGCCAGTGTGCCCATTAAATGCTGCCAGTGTGCCCATCAAATTCTGCCAGTGTGCCCAACTGTCCATCATATGCTGCCAGTGTGCCCATCAAATGCTGCCAGTGTGCTCATTAAATGCTGCCATTGTGCCCATCAAATGCTGCCAGTGTGCCCAATTGCCCATCATATGCTGCATGGCACTTGCAGTTCATCTATTTTGCAGCCTTAGAGCCATACTTACCAGCTCCACTCAGGCTGTGCGTTCCACGGAGCTTCTCTAGCACAGGAAAACCAGAAGTAAAGTCATAACTCAAAGAACAAAGCACTCGCCCGTAGTGATACTATAGGCAGATGTTGCTCAGCGCATTGGAATGCACCACAAAGCAGGTAAAAATCCTGCAAATGAAGCGCCTCGTGATTGCATTGATGTGGCGCTTCCAATTGTGTACTGTCTGGCGCCCGAACATAGTGCACTTAAAGGATATTTTTTTCTATTTTTTTTAAGGGCCTTTTTAAAAAAACATTTTTTTTATTGTTTTTTTTTTACTGCTGGGGGGGGGCTGCCACTGCCCTGGACACAGTCTTGAACCCGGCTCGCCTGGCAAAAAAGCAATGCCAACATAAACTGCCTGCTAACCGCCTCATGTATGACACCCTAATGCAAAGGAGACTCAATGTAGGGTGCCTCAGGGTCAGCAGGAACCTTTGCTCACTGTCTCCATCACTATAAGGCCCATGTAGGAGGGTTGGGGAACTAGCGGTGAGGAGGAGGAAATGGGCAGACTTCAAGGGGGATGTTTTACCCCTCCTAAACCCAGATGTTGGGTGAGATTATTGAAGATGGTGTTGTCCTCAGGGACACTGAGGACTTTGGGGCCTCTGCTGCAGGCAATTGGTGATGAATGAGGTCTTAAATTCAATAACCTGTACAAAATCCCATGATTGATGATATTGAAGACTAATGCATCCCCCTAAAAGGATCAAATGGCAGAACTAATGCTACCATCCCATAAAGAGTCCAAAATGTGACACTTTGAAGAGGTTTTGCGTAACAACCTCTCAAACATTTCTTGGTGGTGTCAGGATCCCCTTTGATTACCAATGTGCCTTCAACCCTCTGATCCCTGACAGAAGGAGCAGTAATGGTGGTTCCTGCCTCAGCACCCTTTTCCACAAGTTTTGTTAAACCAAGTGGCCAGGCTCAGCTACAGACAGTGGCACAGGATGCAAGAGAGAGATACAGAGTAACATTGTTACTTTTGTATCTACTCTAATTTCTTTATCTGCAGATAAAAGGGATAAGCCTCAATCTGCATATAATGTCAGTTAAAGCAACCTGACATGTAAAAACATGTTTTTTAAATAAATACAAATTGTTCCCATTTAACCCCTTATTAATCCTTAGTTTACCCTAATCAGCCCTAATTACCTTATTCTTCCCCTTCTCCCTTTAAATTTTATTTTCCTGATGATTCTTTATTTCTATTTTCCTAACCTTTATTATATTTTCATTTATATTCATTTTCTTTGTTAATGTCTTTAATGTCACATTTAAAAAGTGCAAAATTGAAAGACAATTTTTTTGTATTTATTCGTAAAAAAAATGTTGTAGTGCTTTGTTCCAGAATCATCATATTAGTGTAATTTTCAACAGGACAACTTATAGAGTAAAATGTTTACTCTTTATCTACATAAACTATATTTTTTTTATTACCAACTGTAATCAAATTAGAAAAAAGGTGTTTTATTAAAATTTTTTATGGATTGCATAAAAATTTAAACCATTTTTTACAAGATAATGTCACTAAAGGAAAGCCCTGTTTGTCCTAATAAAACCAATATACAGTTAGGTCCATATATATTTGGACACAGGCACAATTTTAGTATTTTTCAGGTATTTTATCAGGTATTTACCAAAACATATTCAAGCTTTAGTTATATAATGGATATGGGCTGAAAGTGCACATTCTCACTCT
Source organism: Lithobates clamitans (assembly GCA_037952925.1). Taxonomy (NCBI): domain Eukaryota; kingdom Metazoa; phylum Chordata; class Amphibia; order Anura; family Ranidae; genus Lithobates; species Lithobates clamitans. The sequence goes on along the minus strand of JBBGZY010000787.1, from coordinate 4,564,283 downwards.
TGGGGGTATGCACATCCAAATCGGAGGAAGGGTTTAGGAATTACAGCTCTTAAGAATAGCCACCCCCCTTTTTCAAGAGAACAAAAGCAATCAGACAATTAAATCAAAAGCTGTTTCATGGCCAGGTGTGGGCTACTCCTTTGTTATGTCTTCATCAATTAAGCAGGTAAAAGGTCTGGAGTTGATTCTAAGTGTGGTATTTGCATTTGGAATTTATTGCTGTGAACCTACATCATGCGTTCAAAGGAGCTATCCATGCAAGTGAAACAGGCCACTGTAAGACTTCAAAAACAAAACAAATGCATCAGAGAGATAGCAGCAACATTAGGAGTGGCCAAATCAACAGTTTGGTACATTCTGAGGAAAGAAGAGTGCACTGGGGAGCTCAGCAACGTAAAAAGGCCTGGACGTCCACAGAAGACAACAGTGGTGGATAATCAAAGGATGCTCTCTATGGTAAAGAAAAAGCCATTTACAACATCTAGACAAGTGAAGGACACTCTCCAGGAGGTGGGCATATCATTAGCAAAGTCTACAACCAACAGAGGGTTCACCACAAGGTGCAAACCATTCATAAGTCTAAAGAATAGAAAATCCAGATTAGACTTTGTCAAAAAACATCTAAAAAAGCCAGACCAGTTCTGCAAAAGCATTCTTTGGACGGATGAAACTAAGATTAATCTGTACCAGAATAACGAGAGGAAAGAAGTGTGGAGAAGGCTTGGAACAGCTCATGATCCAAAGCACACAACGTCATTTGTAAAACATGGTGGAGGCAGTGTGATGGCATGGGCATGCATGGCTACCAGTAGCACTGGGTCATTGGTGTTTATTGATGATGTGACAGAAGACAGAAGCAGCCAGATGAATTTTGCAGTGTTTAGAGATATACTGTCAGCCCAGATTCAGCCAAATGCAGCAAAGTTGATTGGACGGCGCTTCACAGTACAGATGGACAATGATCCAAAACACACTGCAAAAGCAACCCAGGAGCTTTTGGAGGAAAAGAAGTGGAATATTATGCAATGGCCAAGTCAATCACCTGATCTCAACCCAATTGAGCATGCATTTCACTTGCTGAAGGCAAAACTAAAGGCAGAAAGACCCAGAAACAACAAACAACTGAATACATCTACAGTTAGAGCCTGGCAAAGCATCAGAAAGTAGGAAACCCAGTCTTTGGTAATGTCCATGGGTTCCAGACTTCAGGCAGTCATTGCCAGCAAAGGGTTCTCAACAAAATATTAAAAATGAACATTTTATTTATGATTATATTAATTTGTCCAATTACATTTGAGTCCCTGAAAATGGGGGGGGGGGGGCTGTGTATAAATATAATGGTTTATGTTCAACACCTTGAATTAAAGCTCAAAGTCTGCATTTTGTTTCATTTTAATTTTACTCTGGTGGCATACAGAGCCAAAAGTATGAAAATTGTGCCTGTGTTTTCTTAATATATAATCACTATTACTAAGCATCTGGGGTTAAAGTTTAAAGTTCCCTCTAGACGCCCTTTACACATTATGGTATACAGTGGGGACGGAAAGTATTCAGACCCCCTTAAATTTTTCACACTTTGTTATATTGCAGCCATTTTCTAAAATAATTTAAGCTCATTTTTTTCCTCATTAATGTACACACAGCACTCCATATTGACAGAAAAACACGGAATTGTTGACATTTTTGCATATTTATTAACCAAGAAAAACATAAATATCACATATTCCTTAGTATTCAGACCCTTTGCTCAGTATTTGGTAGAAGCACCCTTATGACCTAATACAGCCATGAGTCTTTTTGGGAAAGATGTAACCATTTTTTCACACCTGGATTTGGGGATCCTCTGCCATTCCTTCTTGCAGATCCTCTCCAGTTCTGTAAGGTGGATGGTAAACATTGGTGGACAGCCATTTTTTGGTCTCTCCAGAAATGCTCAATTGGGTTTAGGTCAGGGCTCTGGCTGAGCCATTCAAGAACAGTCACAGAGTTGTTGTGAAGCCACTCCTTTGTTATTTTAGCTGTGTGCTTAGGGTCATTGTCTTGTTGGAAGGTAAACCTTTGGCCCAGTCTGAGGTCCTGAGCACTCTGGAGAAGGTTTTCATCCAGGATATCCCTGTACTTGGCTGCATTCATCTTTCCCTCGATTGCAACCAGTCATCCTGTCCCTGCAGCTGAAATACACCCCCACAGCATGATGCTGCCACCACTATGCTTCACTGTTGGGACTGTATTGGACAGGTGATGAGCAATGCCTGGTTTTCTCCACACATACCACTTAGAATCAAGGCCAAAAAGTTATATCTTAGTCTCATCAGACCAAAGAATCTTATTTCTCACCATCTTGGAGTCCTTCAGGTGTTTTTTTTAGCAAACTTCATGCAGGCTTTCATGTGTCTTGCACTGAGGAGAGGCTTCCGTCGGGCCACTCTGCCATAAAGCCCCGACTGGTGGAGGGCTGCAGTGATGGTTGACTTTCTACAACTTTCTTCCATCTCCTGACTGCATCTCTTTAGCTCAGCCACAGTGATCTTTGGGTTCTTCTTTACCTCTCTCACCAAGGCTCTTCTCCCCCGATAGCTCAGTTTGGCCGGACGGCCAGCTCAAGGAAGGGTTCTGGTTGTCCCAAATGTCTTCCATTTAAGGATTATGGAGGCCACTGAGCTCTTAGGAAGTTTAAGTGCAGCAGAAATTTTTTCGTAACCTTGGCCAGATCGGTGCCTTACCACAATTCTGTCTCTGAGCTCTTCAGGAAGTTCCTTTGACCTCATGATTCTCATTTCATCTCATTTCTCAACACAAGCATTGCTGATGCAGGGATCTCTCCTGTTGAGACATTGTATTCTGACAGTGGGACTCCCCCATACGCCAAAATACACTGATCAGTGCGAGCAGCCATTAGCTGCGAACACTGATCGAATGCTGGTTTTCCAACATGCCCATTCGAAAGAAGCCAGTCATTAGACCAGCTTCTGTTCAACAGACAGCTGTGTTCATGGACTAAAAGTCAGCTGGTTCCTGCTAAACCAGCTGAATTTCAGCCCATGTATACAGGGCTTTAGGGTTTTTAGAGGTCTACCTAAGGGAGGCTTTCACTGGTAAAAACAATTAAAAACACAATAAATGTACATTAGATTTTATAAGATTTTTTGTGAAAATTTTTGTTGAAATAAATTGCCTGGAGACAGGATCTCTTTAAGTGTAATTAAGCTCAAACAATCAAGGCCACAGACTTGGTGTTTCAAATTAGATTTGTATTATCTTTCCAAAGAAAAATTTCCACAGAAAAATAAGGCATATCATATTTATTAAAAAAAAGGTGTATTACAATTACCGTGTTTATCGGCGTATAACACACACAGGCGTATAACACGCACATTCATTTTAAGGGGGAAGTTTCAGGAAAAAAACCTATATTTTAAATAAGGAACTTTGAAGCAAAATAAGGGTCAGTGCATATCTGCAGCCTCACCATTGCCATTAATGCAGCCTCACCATTGCCATCAATGCAGCAGCCTCACCATTGCCATCAATGCAGCAGCCTCACCATTGCCATCAATACAGCAGCCTCACCATTGCTATCGATGCAGCCTGATCGATTCCCATCTGCAGCTTAGAGGGGACAGGGAGGGGGGCAGGATGAGCACCTACAGATTACATACAGTGAGAATCTCCTATGATAGACAGAACAGTGGTCCAATGGCGGCACAGGAGTAGGAACTTCCTATTACAGAAACCACCAGGTAAACATGAGATTCTCACTGTATGTAATCTGACGGCACTCATCACGCCCCCCTCCCCCCCCCGTCCCCTCCGAGGCAGCTAAAATTGAAGTATTGGCACATAACACGCACACGCTATTTGCACCCGATTTTCATGGTGAAAAAATGAGCGTTATACGCCAATAAATACAGTACATTTATGTTTAACTTACATTGTTCCTCTTTTATTCTACAATTATAATGAAGACACTATACACAACTCAGGACCCCTTATACAGTATGCTCAACATTTCGTTTAAAAGATATTTCCATGTACTGTATATTTGCTAAAAAAATATAAAGTTGATTGAAAGTCATAACTTATGTAAACATACACACACACACCACTAACTCTAGCTCCTTTTATCTTTCTGTTAAACTTTTGATAAAGGCACTAATATAGGAATAACACCATAAATCAAATTTTAGAAGTGAATTATATGAGGCCTTTCATTGAGAATCCTTAAGGGGATCCAGCTGTTTTAATATGCACAATTAACTTAGATAAGCTGCTGATATATTTCCTTTAAACATTCTGCTTACCTTCAGCTAGACTTGGGTAACATGTAACTGTCTGCGATAGATGCAAAGCAAAATTTATTGAACTGTAATGCCATTTTTCTGGTAATAGATTATGACAAATTACAGTATACTGTAACCAAATAGAAATTATTTTTAATTATAATATGCCAAATATATAAGATGAAATGCTGGATATTAGCAGAAATTAACAGTTCTCACCAGAGGGATGATTTAATTTAATTGGGATACAGGATATAAGGCTTTATATTACCAAAAAATAGGCTGACTTAAAATATCTAGTTTTAAATGAAAACAAATTTGCTAGCTTCAATCAATTATCTAGAAATAATGTATGTGGTCTACATCTGTCTATTTACTTATATATTTAACCACTTAGGAACCGGAAGGATTTACCCCCTTAATGACCAGGCCATTTTTTGCGATACAGCACTGCATCGCTTTAAATGACAATTGCACAGGCTTGCAACATTGTGCCCAAACAAAATTGATGTCCTTTTTTTCCCACAAATAGAGATTTCTTTTGGTGGAATTTGATCTGCGTTTTTTATTTTTTGCACTATGAATAAAAAAATACCAAAAATTTTACGTTCTGCTTCAATACATATTAAAAAAAAAATATAAAAAAATGTATTCATCATTTTAGTCCAATATATATTCTTCTACATATTTTTGGTTAAAAAATATCGCAATAAGCGTATATTGATTGGTTTGCGCAAAAATTATCACGTCTACAAAATAGCGCATTGATTTATAGACTTTTAATTTTTATTATTGTTTTTACTGGTAATGGCGGCAATCTGCGATTTTTAGTAGGACTGCGACATTGCGGTGGACAAATCTGACGATTTGCCCAAGTGACACTTTTTGGGGACCAGTGACATTATTACAGTGATCAGTGCTAAAAAAAATGCACTGATCAATGTATAAATCACACTGGCAGGGGAGGGGTTAACAATAGGGGGTGATCAAGGGGTTACCTGTGTTCCCTGGGTGTGTTCTAACTGTGTTGGCAGTGGGCTCACTGGGACAACACAGAGATCACCATTCCTGATCACTAGGAACAGCAGATGTTGTCCCGTCAGAACAGGAATCCGCCTTGTTTACATAGGCAGATCCCCATTCTGCCTCTCTGTACCGCAATCGTGGGTGACCGGCGGACATCGAGTCCACTGGACCCGCGCACGCTCACAGTATCTATTACACAAAACGACCTACAGATACGTTGTTTTGTGCAATAGAGCCTCACTGTCACAGTATATCTGCTGCGGGCGGTCCTTAAGTGGTTAATCTGTCATTGAAGCAGGCTGCAGTACCTTCTTGTTTTAAATCTACTACTATTGACCCAATAATTAAAAAATCAGCAGTAACATGCGTAGCCTCCCTGACGGTATTCCAGAGTGTGGCTCGGGGTCAAATTTCAGCACCATTAGCGGTAACCCCAAGCCACACTCGGGATTACATCTCAGGATCCTGGTGCTGGTTACTTAGCTTGTCCCCAGGATCCTACTGTCCCCAGTGCTTTGGCCCATGCCCTGCATGCAGTTTTATATGATATATACTGTTCCTTCTGCCTGGAAACTTGAGATTGTCCATAGCAACCAAAAAGTGTCCCTTTACGTCAAAAGTGGCTTTAGACCAGCTAGAAAACAGCGATAATAAATTAGAACACTTGCAGAATTGAGCAATAGTGAATGGTGGGGAAATTTATTTTATTATTATTATTATATATATATTTTTTTTAATTATTTATTTATTATATTGTAATTTATGATTTGTGTTTCAAACTTCATCATACCCGGGATATCTATAGACTCTTGGTGGACAGATATAAGTGTGTTATTGATAAGAATTACAGGCCTACAATATATAACGCCAAATTTCTATGCAAAATAATTGTACCGCTTTGAGACGCAAAAATCTGAAATAATCATACCGCCAGGGAGGTTAAATGATTATCGCCCAGTTGCCCTAACTCCTAAGATCATGAAATGTTTTGAGAGGCTCCTATTATTACATCTTAATGCATTCTCATAACATTTGTTTATTATTTTTGAAATATAACAAAGATTGACAAATTCAGTACATACAAGGCTAGTGGTACAATATTCAGATAGCAATAAAGCTAAATATATTGATTTATGAACAGGATAAATACATAACAAGTAGAGCAACAAATAAACCAATAAAGTATTACATCAAAAGCATTAGAAAATTCCATCAGAAGGAAAAAAGTAAGCTAGTGACTATTGGTTCATTTTGCAAGAGTAGTAATAAGGAGACCAATCTAATATGTACCGTATTTATCGGCGTATAACACGCACCGGCCTATAACACGCACCCCCATTTAGTAGGGAATTTTAAGGAAAAAAAACTTTTAGGAGGGAAGTTGAAGGAAAAAAACTTACATTTAAATGCCCATCATTGCAGCCTTCTCAGTGCAGCCTTGCCCCAGTGCAGCCATGTCAGTGCAGCCTTGTCAGTGCAGCCTTCCCCAGTGCAGCCATGTCAGTGCAGCCTTGTCAGTGCAGCCTTCCCCAGTGCAGCCTTGTCAGTGCAGCCTTCCCCAGTGCAGCCTTCCCCAGTGCAGCCTTGTCAGTGCAGCCTTCCCCAGTGCAGCCTTGTCAGTGCAGCCTTCCCCAGTGCAGCCTTGTCAGTGCAGCCTTCCCCAGTGCAGCCTTGCATCCTGTGACCCCTGCCATCCTGTCTTTCAAAATCGCCGACCGCGATTTGAAAATGGCGCCGCCGGCGCCGAAATACACAGAGCCGGTCCTCGGCTCTTCTCGGCGGCTCTCGTTCACTTTCGGCTCCACTCGTAGTCCCGAGCGGAGCTATCCGAACCTAGCCGAGTACACTCGGCTAGGTTCGGGCGGCGCTCGAGTGAAGGCAAAAGTGGCCGAGAAGAGCCGAGGACCGGCACTGTGTATTTCGACGCCGGCGGCGCCATTTTCAAATCGCGGTCGGCGATTTTGAAAATCTGGCAGCTCTGGATCGCAGGGGATCGGCGTATAACACGCACCCACGATTTTCCCCTGATTTTAAGGGGAAAAAAGTGAGTGTTATACGCCGATAAATACGGTATTTATTACAAACAAAAAAGATATTGGGGGTTATTTACGAAAGGCAAATCCACTTTGCATTGCAGGTGCACTTGGAAGTGCAGTCGCTCTAAATCTAAGGGGTAGATCTGAAATGAGTGGAAGCTCTGCTGATTTTATAATCCAATCATGTGCAAGCTAAAATGGTGTTTTTTATTTTCCTTGCATGTCCCCCTCGGATCTACAGTGACTTTACATCCAAGTGCACTCTCAGTGCAATTTCAAGTGCACTTGCAGTGCAAAGTGGATTTGCCTTTCGTAAATAACCTCCAATGTGTATATAAGTACCACACAATATTAAAAAAAAGGTAGAAAACAAAAAAATAGGGGTAGATAGAGAGAAGAGGGTAGAAAAAAGGGGGGAAAGGAATGGTGGGGGTTTACAAATGGTGATGCAATCCCAAATTATAGTCAAAGCAAATAGAGTAAAATTAACAAGCCAATAATAGTGTGTCATCAAAGTCCGGAGGGAAACAATGCTTAACCCAAGGAAGCAGAGTTTCTCAAATTGACCAAATGGGCTGTATAGGTGTATCAAGGATTTTGGAGGCTAAGTCAAAAACAGTTTTCCAGAATTTTTGAGCAATCCCACCAAATATGAAGTTGAGTGGCAGACTCTGAACAGCCATGAAAACATGCTCCAGGGTAATCAGAAGCATATTTCGATATTCTAGCGGGAACCAAATACCAACGGCTTAGCACCTTAAAGTTAGTTTCCATAGTAACAACATTAGAAGAAGCAGACTTAGTGGTGGACCATATGCTAGACAATTCAGTAGCATTAAATGAGAGATTAAGGTCTAGTTCCCATTTGGAGACATATGAGGAGGGACCAGTGTTATTACTAGCTAAAATTTGCTTATAGAGAAAGGAAACAAGTCCTCTAGCATGAAGGTCAGAAATACATATGCGTTCAAAACGCGACATCTGGGATAGTTGGGAGTTGGAACTGAGATAAGGTTGTAAAAAATTTTTCATTTGCAAATATCGGAACAGTTTCAACTGAGGAATTCCAAATTTAACACATAAAGTAGGAAAAGAATGTATGGCGGAGGCAGATACCAAATGATTAAAACAGGAAAAATTAGCTGTATTCCATGCTTTGAAAGAATTAAAAGCGAACCAGGCTGGGTAAAAAGCGGGATTTTTAACAAAATAAAAGAGCGGTAAATGAGGAGACTGAAGGCCAAGAAAAGTTTTGAATCTGTTCCAGATGGATAAAGAATGTCTTGTGATAAGATTACGAATAAAGGTACGATCAGTTGGTCTTAACCATTACATGTTAGATACTGAAATAGGGCCACAGTCAATAGACTCAATTGTTACCCATAAAGGAATTTCTTTGATTGTATGGTATTTTGGTAAATGTGCAAGGTGTGCAGCATGATACTAAGCAGAAATATGTGGGAGACCTAAACCTCCGCAGCATTGTGGGAGACAGAGAGTGGATTTAAAGGTTTGAGGTTTCGTTTTTACCCCAGATAAAAGAGATAATTCTGCACTGTATAAGCCGTAAAAATGAGATGGAACTGGGATGGACAAGACTCTAAAAAGATATAAAAACTTGGGCAATATAGCCATTTTAATTACAATAATTTTGCCTATCCAGCATAGATGGATATAGGACCATTGTGATAATAATTCAGTAACCTGTTTTAGTAATGGAGGGAAGTTAGCTGAGTATAAGTCAGTTATCTTAGGAGTGAGTTGTATTCCTAGGTATGGAAGTCTATGAGGTGTCCAAGACAAGGAAAGTGAATCTTTAGCAAGCTGAAGGTCCGAAGGAGGCAAGGAAATGTTGAGTGCAGTCGATTTTTGATAGTTAACTGTTAAGCCCTAGATGTGTGCAAAAGGGTTTAGGACAGAGAGGAGATTAGGTGCTGTGAGATGGGGAGATGACATGAAGAGTAAGATGTCATCTGCAAAAAGACATACTTTATGATGACATCCATGTTTTTAGCTAAAAGTTTAATGTCAATATTAAGAAGCAAAATAGGACGGTCATTTGTCCAAGAGGTTTATCAGATTTAGATTTGGGAAGCATGAAAATTCTGGCCATTAAAAATTCTGAACCAAAATAGTATCCCCTCAACAACGTTTTGAAGGCCTTGGATGGGAGATAATATATCAGAAAATTTCTTGTAGTAGGAAGGAGAAAATCCATCTGGGCTGGGACGTTTATTAAGTTTTAAAGCCTTAATGACTTCTGTTGCAGAGATGGGACACTCGAATCATTCACAGTGGATTTGTGAGTGTTGTAAGGGTAATTTGTAAAAAAAATGGAATCAGCAGCAGCATGGTCAAAATTATGGTTGGGTGAATATAATTTAGAAAGATTTGAGCAGAATGTGTGTAAAATTTTGACAGGGTTACTTGTGTATGAATCACGGTTTAGTTTAAGTCGCACAGATGTCCTAGGTTTTTGCAGTGAGTGTAAGGTTCGAGCTAATAGGGTATCTGGTGTTTTTGCTTTGAGGTAATAAAGGTGTTGTGATTTACATATTTATTTATCTGCAGAGTCAGTGAGAAACAGGTCAAATTCTAAGCAGGCACTGTCAAGCTTTTATTTTAGTAGAAGGGGAGGGAGAATTTTGGAATGCATCATGACACAGATTTAAGTCGTTTTCTAATTTTTGGTGGATAAGCGTACCTCGAATTACAGGTTTATGGGCTCCCCAAAGAGTGAGAGGAAATATCTGCAGAAGTGCTATTAATGAGAAGAAGGAAAAAATAACTTGGTTTGAGTCTCCACATAATATCACTGTACCTAACTTGTGTGAATCAATTACATGCAAAAGATGGGGAAGAAATGATAATGGATGATTATTAGGAGCATAATATGATACAATGGTTACAGCAAAATCAGAAATGTGCCCAATAAGAATGAGATAGCGGTCTTCAGGATCTTTAATATCAGATGAAAGTACAAATTGGGTTGTATTGTGAACAGCTATAAGAACACCTTGTTGTTTAGTAGCTGCAGTAGCTGTATATACCTGTGCATAAGAGGAGCTGTGAAAACTTATGAGTAGATTGTTCAGTAAAATGGGTCTCCTGTAGGCAAAGAATGTGAATTTTTGCTGCGGCAAATGAACAGAATGCTTTAGTGCATTTTTGTGGTATATTAAGACATTTAGGGTCAAAATGTTTAAGGGGGCCATACTGGTAATATAAGATGTCGCATAATAAAAACATTAAGTTCTGACAGTAGGATCGCATACTATTCAGTGTAGGGGGTAGGAAAAAGGAAAGGAATTGGCTCTCGTCGAGCAGATATTACTAAGGTTTGTAAAATAATAAAGAGAGCTAATAGTTCAACAGAACGGCGTACTGGGGGAGCGACAAGTGGTCCACCAGAGGCCAAAGAGTTACTGTCAGAAGCTCACATAATAATGGGGATCCGAGGGTAGCAAACTGGAGGTGCAAAGACACCACCAAAGGGAACACTGCCAACAATGAAAAGTAATACATAAATAGAAATTATACCATTGTCCCATTATCCCAAAAAGTGTCATACCCATCAATGTGTCATGAGAAAGCATATGAAGAGGGATACAAGGGATGGGGTAAGGTCTATACAAGTAACAAAAAACATCACAGAAAACATTAAAAAAACGAATAATAGCTTGAGGCTATGTAAAGAAATATAGAGAACAACTCGCTGCTATCAGTAAAAAAAAATAGACCAGCAGGAAAGTAAGGAGTTAAACAATAGGAAAAAGTTTGCCTCGAGTGACCAGTTCTAAACTGGTAAGACAAAAAAAAAAGGAAAGTTTACCAAACTTTGCCCCTGGCAACTTTTATTTTCTTCAGTACCGGCTGATTTTTGCAGAGGACGGGTAACCATTCAATTTTGTGCATTGCTTTGGTTGGGAGGGCATTCTAGAAGCTGGATGTTTTGTAAAGAAGATTGGAGTAGTTCAGCAGAACGGCAGACATATTTAGATCCTTGGTAAGTGAAGCAAATTGAAAATGGAAAGCCCCATTGATAGGTAATTTGATGTCGCTGTAAAACTTGGAGAAGTGGCTTCAAAACCCGACGCTTAGAGGTGGTGATAGATCAGCAAAAAGTTAATAGGTATGTCCCTGAAAAATCAGTAAATATTTTGCTCTAGCTGCAGCTAGAAGTTGTTTGCTACGGAAATATTGAAATTTGGCGATAATATCTTGCAGTGATCCATCAGCTTTGCGAGGCTCTATGAGACCTGCCCATCTCCATTTGTTCGACTGGTATGGAAGGCTGTATTTCTTCAAATAGGGATAGCGTAGTGGCTTGCAGATTCAGATATTCCACGTATACGGATGTTGGAATGCTGGGCCCTATTTTTGTAATCTTCTAAAAGAGATTAAAGGACTAAGTTTTCCTCTTCGAGGTTTTCAAATTCAACTGCATAAGCTTGGATGTTATTTTCAAGTTCATCAACCCTCAGCAAGATTTGTAGTGCTTTTGCCCAGTTCTCTGATTTCCCTAATAAGACTGTTTGCTATATGATCTGAGGTCTGTTTAAGAGCTTTGTGAAGCATTTTTTCAAATTGCCTCAGAACAGAGGAATGAGCAGGGTCTGTAAAAGATGTAATTTGTGAAGTTTGTATAGATGAATCTGAGTCATATTCCCCGTGTTGCCACAGATACTTTAGAGCACTGAGAGGTATTCACTGAGTGTGAGGTACCAGGGGGAGGGAATGCAGCTAGTGCCATTCTGACTGAAGACTGAGGCAGCACTTCTTTGTTGTTTTTTGGTTTCATTTTCAGGCAAGAACTCCCAAGAACCATTACATTAAGTGGCTGAGGTTATTAGCAGACAGAGTAACAATATTTACTGGGTGAAGCTGAGCCGGGACACTGTATAATACAGCAGAAACATCCATTCAGGAGCAGAGCTCTAAGCTGGCACGTCTGCTCAGTCAGGCTCCGACCCATGCGCCTTCATCTTAATGCATTCTATGCATTAATATAAAAAAGCTTTTGTGGGTAGCAGCCTCCCCAGCACCCTCTAATTACTTACCTGAGCCTCATCTCTCTCCAGCGATGTCCACGAGTGTCTTAGCTATCCAGGACTCTCCTACTGATTGGCTGAGACACAGCAGCAGCGACATTGACTCCCACGTCTGTCAATCAAAGTCAGTTGGACAATCAGGGGAGAGAGGGGCGGGGCCAGGTTTGGGCTCCGTGTGTCTGAATGGAGACACGGAGCTGTGACTCAGCTCATAGAAAGCTGCTTGCTGTAGGGGCACTCAACAGATGGGAGGGGCCAGGAGCAGCGAGGAGGGACTAGAGAAGAGGAGGATCCAGGCTGCTCTGTGCAAAACAAACTGCACAGATGAGGTAAATATAACGAGACTTTACAATCACTTTAAGGCAAGCATTCCTGTTGATCTGGATAAGTATCAGTTTGCCTATTGTGCAAATAGACGCACAGATGATGCAATTGCTATTGCATTGCATGCTGCCTTGACACATCTTGAACACTCAACCACATATGTTAGGATGTTATTCATTGATTTTAGCTCTGCATTTAACACAGTAGTCCCTAAAAATGAATGAAAAAGTTAAAAGCTTTGCGCCTGTGTCCATTGATGTGCTCATGGATTATGGATTTCCTAACAAACAGGCCACAAATTGTAAGAATAGTAGATCAGGTATCTAACACTATTATTTTGAATACAGGGGTACCACAGGGATGTGGATTAAGTCCAGCCCTGTTTACATTGTTTACTCACGACTGCACCCCCATACATGCGTTTAACACTATAGTGAAGTTTGCTGTCGATACCAATTTAGTGGGACTCATACAAGATAACGATGAGACAGCCTATAGGCAGGAAATTCAACATTTGGTTGAGTGGTGTAAAGAAAATGATTTAATACTCAATACTGCAAAAATTAAAGAAATAATAGTGGATTATAGTATATCAAGAAAGATAAATCATTGCCCTGTATACATAGGTGGTGAGGAGGTGCAAAGGGTGAACACTATTACATTTTCAAGAGTGCATATTTCAAGTTGTCATGGTCTCAAAATACTTTTTTCTAGTCCCTCGGCGGATTCTCAGCTCCTCCCCACTTCAGATAAGCCCCTGGGAGAAGCACTCTCCCGGGGGGTTACCTTCCTGGCGCGCTCCTGAGTCTAGCATTCTGTGTCCATAGACGCCGAATGTAGGCCCCATGATGGCCGCGTCATTGAATTTGATTGACAGCAGCAGGAGCCAATGGCTGCACTGCTATAAATCTATCCAATCAATAGCCGAAAACCCCAGAGAGAGAAACAGCACGTCCCCATGGGACAAGTTTGAGGGGTCAGGTAAGTAAAATGGGAGGGGCTGGGGGGCCGGTCCCTGACAGGTGTTTTTTCACCTCAATGCATAGCATAGGACACTTACCTTCACAACCCTTTTTAAGGCTTCTGGTCAATTTCTATCATTGTACCATTGAGAGTATTCTTCTCCACTGCGTTGTAGTGCGGTATGCCAGCTACAGGGCAGAGGATAAGAAGTGCCTGTCTCGTGTGATAAAAACAGTGCAGCTGATCATAGGAGCAGAGCTACCGAATTTGGACACAGCATATGCCAGTCGAATAAAAAAGCAGGCAAAAGTATTAGTAGTGATCTTACCCACCCAGGTTACAGTGTGTTTGTCCCGTTGCCAATAAGCAAAAGATATAGGATACTTAAAACGCACACTAATTGCCTAAAGTATGTTTTTTCCCTAGGGCTGTATTGTCCATAACCTCACCAGGTACAGCCTTTTAGGAATATTATGTGGAATTTAAATTTTTTTAAATAACATTTTATATTTTGTTATACTTAATTAGATATGTGGGCATGTGCTAGGAGTATGCATGTGTGGTTTTGTTGAGAAGTGTTTTATTGCTGTTGTAGAGTAGGGATGAGCCGAACACCCCCCTGTTCGGTTCGCACCAGAACATGCGAACAGGAAAAAAATTTGTTCGAACACGCGAACGCCGTTAAAGTCTATGGGACACGAACATGAATAATCAAAAGTGCTAATTTTAAAGGCTAATATGCAAGTTATTGTCAATAAAAGTGTTTGGGGACCCGGGTCCTCCCCCAGGGGACATGAATCAATGCAAAAAAAAGTTTTAAAAACGGCCGTTTTTTCAGGAGCAGTGATTTTAATAATGCTTAAAGTCAAACAATAAAAGTGTAATATCCCTTTAAATTTCATACCTGGGGGGTGTCTATAGTATGCCTGTAAAGGGGCGCATGTTTCCCGTGTTTAGAACAGTCTGACAGCAAAGTGACATTTTGAAGGAAAAAACACATTTAAAACTACCCGCGGCTATTGCATTGCCGACAATACACATAGAAGTTCATTGATAAAAACGGCATGGGAATTCCCCACAGGGCAACCCCGAACCAAAATTAAAAAAAAAAAATGATGTGGGGGTCCCCCTAAATTCCATACAAGGCCCTTCAGGTCTGGTATGGATATTAAGGGGAACCCCAGCCAAAATTTAAAAAAAAAACGGCGTGGGGTCCCCCTAAAAATCCATACCAGACCCTTATCCGAGCACGCAACCTGGCAGGCCGCAGGAAAAGAGGGGGGACGAGAGTGCGGCCCCCCCCCCTCCTGAACCGTACCAGGCCACATGCCCTCAACATTGGGAGGGTGCTTTGGGGTAGCCCCCCAAAACACCTTGTCCCCATGTTGATGAAGACAAGGGCCTCATCCCCACAACCCTGGCCGGTGGTTGTGGGGGTCTGCGGGCGGGGGGCTTATCGGAATCTGGAAGCCCCCTTTAACAAGGGGACCCCCAGATCCCGGCCCCCCCCCTGTGTGAAATGGTAAGGGGGTACTTACCCCTACCATTTCACTAAAAAACTGTCAAAAATGTTAAAAATGACAAGAGACAGTTTTTGACAATTCCTTTATTTAAATGCTTCTTCTTTCTTCCTTCATCTTCTTCTTCTTCTGGTTCTTCTGGCTCTTCTGGTTCTTCCTCCGGCGTTCTCGTCCAGCATCTTCTCCGCGGCGTCTTCTATCTTCTTCTCCTCGGGCTGCTCCGCACCCATGGCATGGGGGGGAGGCTCCCGCTCTTCTCTTCATCTTCTTCTCTTCTTCATCTTCTTCTTCATCTTCTTCTTCTTCTTCTGTTCTTCCTTCTTCTCTTCTTCATGTCTTCTCCGGGCCGCTCCGCAGCCATGCTGTGGCATGGAGGGAGGCTCCCGCTGTGTGACGGCGTCTCTTCGTCTGACGGTTCTTAAATAACGGGGGGCGGGGCCACCCGGTGACCCCGCCCCCCTCTGACGCACGGTGACATGACGGGACTTCCCTGTGGCATTCCCCGTGACGTCACAGGGAAGTCCCTCAAGTCACCGTGCGTCAGAGGGGGCGGGGCCACCGGATGGCCCCGCCCCCCGTTATTTAAGAACCGTCAGACGAAGAGACGCCATCACACAGCGGGAGCCTCCCTCCATGCCACAGCATGGCTGCGGAGCGGCCCGGAGAAGACATGAAGAAGGAAGAAGAGAAGAAGAAGAAGAAGATGAAGAAGAAGATGAAGAAGAGAAGAAGATGAAGAGAAGAGCGGGAGCCTCCCCCCCCATGCCATGGGTGCGGAGCGGCCCGAGGAGAAGAAGATAGAAGACGCCGCGGAGAAGATGCTGGACGAGAACGCCGGAGGAAGAACCAGAAGAGCCAGAAGAACCAGAAGAAGAAGAAGATGAAGGAAGAAAGAAGAAGCATTTAAATAAAGGAATTGTCAAAAACTGTCTCTTGTCATTTTTAACATTTTTGACAGTTTTTTAGTGAAATGGTAGGGGTAAGTACCCCCTTACCATTTCACACAGGGGGGAGCCGGGATCTGGGGGTCCCCTTGTTAAAGGGGGCTTCCAGATTCCGATAAGCCCCCCGCCCGCAGACCCCCACAACCACCGGCCAGGGTTGTGGGGATGAGGCCCTTGTCTTCATCAACATGGGGACAAGGTGTTTTGGGGGGCTACCCCAAAGCACCCTCCCAATGTTGAGGGCATGTGGCCTGGTACGGTTCAGGAGGGGGGGGGGGCCGCACTCTCGTCCCCCCCTCTTTTCCTGCGGCCTGCCAGGTTGCGTGCTCGGATAAGGGTCTGGTATGGATTTTTGGGGGGACCCCACGCCGTTTTTTTTTTTTTTTTGGCGCGGGGTTCCCCTTAAAATCCATACCAGACCTGAAGGGTCTGGTATGGAATTTAGGGGGAACCCCACGTCAATTTTTTTTTTAAATTTTGGCTGGGGTTCCCCTTAATATCCATACCAGACCTGAAGGGCCTTGTATGGAATTTAGGGGGACCCCCACATCATTTTTTTTTTTTTTATTTTGGTTCGGGGTTGCCCTGTGGGGAATTCCCATGCCGTTTTTATCAATGAACTTCTATGTGTATTGTCGGCAATGCAATAGCCGCGGGTAGTTTTAAATGAGTTTTTTCCTTCCAAATGTCATTTTGCTGTCAGACTGTTCTAAACACAGGAAACATGCGCCCCTTTACAGGCATACTATAGACACCCCCCAGGTACGAAATTTAAAGGGATATTACACTTTTATTGTTTGACTTTAAGCATTAATAAAATCACTGTTCCTGAAAAAACGTCCGTTTTTAAAACTTTTTTTTGCATTGATCCATGTCCCCTGGGGCAGGACCCGGGTCCCCAAACACTTTTTATGACAATAACTTGCATATAAGCCTTTAAAATTAGCACCTTTGATTTCTCCCATAGACTTTTAAAGGGTGTTCCGCGGCATTCGAATTTGCCGCGAACACCCCAAATTGTTCGCTGTTCGGCGAACTTGCGAACAGCCAATGTTCGAGTAGAACATGAGTTCGACTCGAACTCGAAGCTCATCCCTATTGTAGAGCGTATCCAGATACATTTTGTTCTATGTATACAATGACAATAAAGGATATCTTACTCTATTGCTTCTCTTCTGTCTCTTTATCGTTATAATATTCCTTTATCATACTGTCAGAGTCTTAAACTAATAAGTGTGTGTGTAACTGGCACTTTGGGGTCTATTTATAAACGATTTCATAAAACTTTCAGCCAGGATTTACACTTTGTAATGGAATCAATTTAAAAAAAAATGTTAATCTTGGGCAAAAGTTGTGTGAACCTTGGATTAGAACATAATATAGACTACTTTGCCTTCATTGGGCATATGATAAAAATGTTTCCACCTGCTATGTGTGAAGCACATGATTTAAAGTTGAAGTCCAGGCTAGATCGAACTAAGCTTAAAACTGCTTCCACCCCCTCCTAACTCTTATTCTAGCTATCCTGTAAAAGTAAGATGCTTATACTTGTCTATTCTCAGGACGCATCAGTCTGGTCAAGTGATTAGGTCCCAGTGCTGCCTTTAGTGTAGACAACAGATGCCTGAAGCCAGCCGCTGGAGAAATCATGTGGCTGGACCAGAGCACCCTGTGAATAGGTAAGTATAAGCAACTTTCTTCTACAGGATGGTTAGATTAGGAGTTAGACGTGGGTGGGAGCAGTTTAAAGCTTAGTTAGATTTAACCTAGAGTTCCACAATAATAATGTATATTATAAGGATCAGCAAAAGAGAGCACATTGCTTTGAATAAGAACTACAAATATAAATTTAGTTTTGAGTATGGAGGAGCTGAACGTACCTGGGTTTGGTTTGAGGCAAGTTTGCAGAACATGCCTACATTTCTGGCACTGAATCTGAACCCAATTGAAGTCAATAGGAGGCAAATGTTAAAATACAGTAATGCCCATTCGTAATAGGCAGGGGGTTGTAGAACAAAATGGCATTTAGGACTGAGGAACTTGCACCAAAGGAAAAACAAACTGTTAAAAAAGAAAATTACAGTTGACAGGGGTGTGTGTCTTCCTTATAAAGTGCTGCATCTGTAAACAACCTACTGCAGCAAAGCTGATAATTGCAAAGAAAAATACTTCTTATTGCCAGCAAATTACAGCTGTGGCTGCTGTACTTGTGTTGGTGAAAAAACTACATGGGATTCCTTTCATCTATACCAGTGGTCCTTAACCTCACTCCTCAAGTACCCCCCAACGGGCCATGTTTTGGGAACTTCACTTAGATAAAATAGCTATTATCAATACCATGTCATTGAAAACATGGCCCGTTGGGGGTACTTATCAAGATTTATGCTTTATACGTATCCTTGATGAAGGTCTAGTGTGGATGGCAGATGAATATAGGGTATAAAGGCTACCCCTGCAGGGTACCCCTGCTCATTCCCAAGTGAAAAAGTGACAACAAAAAACAAAAAAACACGTGTGGTGTCCTATTATGTAAATCCACAATCACGTACTTCGTCCAGCAAGGTAAATCCATGTAGATTTTAGATGCAAACGACATTCCCAGACCTGCCAAAGGAAATAAATCCACTGGCCAATTGACAAACCCAATGTCCTGTTCCCCATGTCTAACCTAAAAACAAAAAAGGGGGAGTCTCCTGGGTAATGTTTTTGACCAATTATGCACATGACTATATTTGGTTAGTAACGTCCCTTTGAAATCACCAGCTGGCTGGACTGGGCGGGAATGCATAAAGGTGGTTAGGATTTTGGCAGCTTGTGGCTTCCTAACAACTATCCTTAGCAGAAGCAGTCACATTTAGCAGTAGTACTATCACTGCTAAATAAATTACTTCTGCTGCCATGGAAAGTTTGACACGTTTGAAAATCTATTTAGTTTGGCTGTTTGCAAAACCACCAAACAAGTAAAATGTGGTCTGAACTGACAGCTCACCTCTAGTTTTGAATAGTAGAGGAGATGGTAACAAGTAAAAATACAAATCTAGAGAGATCTGGAAACAAACCTGAGACCACGCACTGTTCTCCACTGTATCCTGGGCAGCACTTCCATTCCAAAGATGTCACTATTTTATGCTTCATTCTGTAAACTGGTTGAGTGATAATACGACTCCTGGAGGATGGCAAGCACATATGGTAACAATAATTAATTATTTTTATGTGTTCTAGATTAATAGCACAAGTGAGGTAGGCCATAACGGATATGCAGCATAACTTATGACTGGCGATGCACTGGTGGCGATGGTGATGTCATATTTACAAGCAGTTTATGACCATATATCTAACAGTTGTGAACATAGGGGTTAGCTTAGAACAATAGTGAGTCTTTTGTTCTTGTATAAATCATCTAGCATTTTCTACATAGAAAACAGGATTTCATAAGGCTAGGTTCACCCCAGTGCAGCTGTGATCTGATCCCATTTTCAGTGTGATTATGTAGTGCAATTGATTGTGTTTTGATGTGTTTTTGATACTACTGCATTTTGACTCATCCATGCCAGTGTCCTAACAACCAATGAAAAATAAAAAAAGAAAATGGTGCGGGGTCCCCTCCCAATCCATGCCAGGCCCTTCAGATCTGATCTAGATTTTAAGAGGGACCTCATTTAAAAAAAAAAAAGTGTGCCCCCCAAATCCATACCAGGTCTTAAGTCAGGAAAGTGCTTCTGAAAGCATAATAGGCCACATGCAATCAACAGCATAGAAGGGATAAGAGAATACCTTGCCAGGGGGGATCCCTCTGGCAAATCATTTTATCTTCCTGCTAATGAGGACAAGGACCTCTTCTTAACAACTCTGACCCAGTGGTTGTAGGGTCTGCGAGCGGGGGGTTTATTGGAATCTGGAAGACCCCTTTAACAATAAGGTGCCCCCCAGAACCTGCCTCCTTTTATGTGAATGAGTATGGAGTCAATGAAGTCATAATGGGGTGAGGACACCCGGTGACATCATTGATCATATATGGATGTTTCCCCATATTCATTCACATAAGGTGGGGGTGAAATCCGGGGGCCCTCTTATTGTTAAAGGGGGCTTCCATATTCCGATAAGCCCCCCCGCCCACAGATTACCACAACCACTGGGCTAAGGTTGTGGGGAAAAGGCCTTTATAATGATCAACATGGGGACAAGGTGCTGGCTCCTAACAACCAACACAAATCACAGGTAAAAACACACCAAAGCGCAAATACATGTACAAAATGTTGCTGCTTTGTACTAAAATAGTACAGGACCCTTTTATAAAATCATGTCATGCTAAGTTGCGTTGATGTGAATAGGCACAATAGAAAACAATGTGACTTCCTATGGGGGGCACACAAAGAAGAGGAGGAGGCTAGAACACCAGCGGGGGACCCCAGATAGGGCGGATCAGGGCTACTCTGTGCAATAGAAGGACACAAAGACTCACCCAAGCTCTAGTGCTATGTTGAAGAGTGTATAAGCACAGTGTCGGTGCTCTGGCTGGGGCGTTCACTGCAGATCCATAAGAGACATAGGCCGAAGACTTTGTAACTTTTTGAAGCGGAGTTCCACCCAAAAGTGGAACTCTCGCTTTTATGCTTCCTCCCCCTCTTCGGTGCCACATTTTGCACCTTTCAGGGAGGAGGGGGGAACGGGGGACCTGTTTTTGACAGGTCCCCTTCCCCACTTCTGGAAATGGGCTGCGGCCCAATCTCCCAGAGGTTTAGTCCCCCTTCTCCTTACCCCACCCCTGGGCCAATTAGAAAGTGCAGTGCACTTCATGCATGTGCAGTAGGGAACCAGGAGTGAAGCTTAAAGTCTGCCTGGTTCCCTTACCAGGAATGGCAGCGAAAGTCGTTCCGAAGATCAGCTGGGGTGCTGACATCGCGGGCTCCCTGGTAAGGTAAGTGCCCTATTATTAAAAGTCAGCAGCTACAGTATTTGTAGCTGTTGACTTTTATTTTTTTTTTTCACCCAGGCTGGACCTCCTCTTTAATGAAAAAGTTTATTTTTGCACTACAGCAATAGCAGAATCCAACAGATGTTACCGCGTTTCTGCCGAAGCCTACTGAGTTGCCGGCTTATGTCTCTCTACAAATTTAAGATTTACATTCATAGAAGTTACAATTTTCAGAGCCTGAAATGTGTGTTTCTACTTGCAAAAGTAAAAAAATTGATGTTTCAGAATTAGAAAGTTGACACCGTTGTATCAAAATCGGCATTTAACTCATTTGTAAAAATAAACGTTGTAACCGTTCCTGCTACATATTCATACTGATTTATCTAATATTGCTTGAGCATATATTCTCATTTATGCACAGCTAAACATTCAAAGCCAATGACTAATTTATCAGTAAGGGCTCATGCACACAGGACATTTTTACAGCTGTTGTTAGGGGTGTTTGACATTTTTTTTTAACTGCCTCTAAAAGCCCATCCATGTTAGCCTATGTGTCCATGCACATGTAAACTGTCAGAGGCATAAGCGTTTAGGGGCAGTAGAAAAAACAGACAGTCTGTGCTTCTAGGAGTAGTAAAAGCGAGATGTAAAAACGAAAAACGCCAAAAAACGTGTTTAGCCGTGTTTGATACTTTTAGGCATTTTTACATTTTTACATTTATAGGGAGTGTTTTTAATGAAAAAAAAACACCCAAAAATGGTAACATTAAAAAATGCGGGAAAATGTGCAAAACTTCGAATGCAAAACAAGAAAAATGCAAAACAAGAAAAATGCAAAACAAGAAAAAAAAAAGAAAATCTGACAGGGGTTATAACCCTCCCTTACTCTATCCAAAATGGAAAAAAAAAAAGAGGATGATTTGCCTTTAGTTCTATAACACACTGCCCAGACTTGGTTATGCAGTTATATTAAACTAAATTAAAAAAAATAAGCAGCTGGTATATGAAATATAAAGGGACACATGCAACTGGCCACTTTACCTACAAAATACGTTGTATGTGGATCAACTTTAAATAGGCTTGGCATCCTACATACAGTACATACTATCTAAAAACTCATTTAATTTATTATTAATCAATAAAATGTAACAGTGAATTATATAATAATCATTTCTATGATATCTAACCAGAACAAGCTTTTTCTTGCTTTTTTAGCGTTGCTGTAGCGCTGGCGTTTTTGAAACGTTCTGTGTGCATGAGCCCTAAGAAAGAAAAACAACGTTTCTGTAGTTCTATAACACACTGCCCAGACTTGGTTATGCAGTTATATTAAACTAAATTAAAAAAAATAAGCAGCTGGTATATGAAATATAAAGGGACACATGCAACTGGCCACTTTACCTACAAAATATGTTGTATGTGGATCAACTTTAAATAGGTTTGGCATCCTACATACAGTACATACTATCTAAAGACTCATTTAATTTATTATTAATCAATAAAATGTAACAGTGAATTATATAATAATCATTTCTATGATATCTAACCAGAACAATAATTCTGAGGGCTATGCTGTGTTCACTAATCTGTATCTGTATATTAAGCTACTTGAAAAAAAAAAAAAAAACACCTTAGTCTGTAGCTCCTTATAAATAGACCCAGGACATCCAGTTTACTGGTTCACGACTTTACCTGTCTGAAGCAATTGTTCATAGTAGAGACAATGCATTTTTTCTGTTCAGCATACTAATCATAAATGTCATTGCTTTGTATACAGTTTGTGCTCAAAGCACAGTAAACCTACTGCAAACCTGAATGACTGGGGAAAAAAAACACACGGCTCAAACATTTAGAAGTACAGACCTTGATGAACAGGCTCCAATGCTCCATGTACAAGGATTTGTTCCTGCAGACACATATGTTTCCACATTTTCCATTGCAACAGTTGGAAGGAGCCTCGTATGGACATATGCACACCAATTCCTGTAACAAAATAAAATGTATATGACATAAAATATGCTTTCATATAATTCATATTGATAGCTACTGTAGAATATTAACCATAGTGCTTATTTTACCACTCATGAGCATATTGTACCATTCACAACCCTCCCCCGACCCTGCAGTTTTGTGCAATGTCCCTACAGCACCAGTTAAAAAAAAAAAATATATATATATATATGTATATATATTGTGTTTTGATATGCAACATACATATGGAACCTACTGTATGTACTATATGCATAGATGCCAAATTGTCAAGATTGTAATTGGTGATTGTAATTGGTAAAAACTTTGATTTTCAATATTCAGGAAAATACACAGTGAAGAATATTGTTGATAGGAGAGGCACATAAACCAAAACATGAATATGAAAAAAAATTGTTTTGTAACTAACATTAGATTTGTTTTGGAACTATTAATTTATTTCTACTATATAATAATATCGTTTTGCAGCTAAAAAATGTGCATTTATTATTTTTTCTTTAGGTGCCTGCAAAGTATTGCACCCACGATTAGCAGGGGATGAGGAGTTATATTTGCCATAAATAACCCTTGTCTTTACTGTGCTGGCAGATTTAATTATCATTTGTTAACTAGATTCGAACACTGTGGAGGTTATTTACTAAAGGCAAATCCACTTTGCACTACAAGTGCACTGCAAGTGACCTTGGAAGTAAAGTCACTGTAGATCTAAGGGGAACAGCATTTTAGCTTGCACATGATTGGATGATAAAATCATCAGAGCTTCCACTCATTTCAGATCTACCTCTTAGATTTAGAGCAACTGCACTTCCAAGTGCATTTTGAGTGCACTTTCAAGTGCACTTGCAGTGCACTTGTAGTGCAAAGTGGGTTTGCCTTTCGTAAATAACCCCCTGTATGTCCTAACAAAAGCTTAAAGATTTAGAAGCTGCATTGTATGTTACTAGGAGAAACTAAGTCTGTCCTAAGTTTTTCTATTGGGACAGACTCACTCTGAACTTGTTTAGAAATGCTTGCAGGCTGCCATGACACTTAAGCAACATCTAAAAGGTAAGAAATATTTAAAAAAAGACATGTAGTGGGATTTGACTGCAAATGTGGAAGTATACTCTAAAGCTGATCTCTGTGTATCACTCCCTGTACCAAAATTTTCATATTTATTAGAAAATAAGTATCCAAAAAGCTATAATTACTTACCTGAAATCCCAGTCGTATGATTGAACTCCAGGTTCCCCCAGGACTACCAACTCCTGAGTTGGTTAGAATTTTTTTTTATTGCTTAATATGTAAAGAACATCAATGTTCATACATAATATATGAACTATAATATTCTGTAGATATAATTATAAATGGTGTAGTAAATATATACTGTATATGTATTCCTATGAATATGAAGACCACCAGATATGCCAGTGTACAGTTTGCTTCCTGAGCCTTTAGTTACTGCATGTGTTAAAACACTGACATGTTTCAGTTTTTTTTCTTTAGCCAAATATTTAACTTTTCCAAAGTCATGATGAATTAAACACGTGGAAATCTGCATTGATTGGCATTTGTTTACCCTCATAAATCATTGTGTTTATTATGCATATGTCAATACAACTGCTTAATGTCTGTTATCAGAGCTACTCAGTTCTTTTATCTCTAGGCAAAAATGCTTTGTCGGACAGAATCTTAAACTGGATGTAATCCTCATTAAAGAGTTGCTATGCAAAATGTATACTTCTACAAATTAGAAGCAATCCACCTTTTAGACCCTTCTCAACTATGCGAAAAAACAAATTCTTAAAACTAAGTTTAAAACAAACATATTTTTGTTGAAGTTTTAATCTCCCACAAAAGTGAAAAATAGTATTAAAAATTTCAAATTTTAATAACAAATTAACATAAACCCTTATGTAGCACTTTCCCCTGAAGGAGCGGCTTAATATTTGTTATATCCGTAATTCACGTTTATTACTCAACCCTCGCAGCCCATAGATTTAAAAGTCACAGTCCTTAATGCTTTTCTTAATGCTTTATTCATCAACATAAACTGGGATGGGAGAAGGACTTCCTTTGAGATGCTTTTCTGTTACATTGTCATCTTTCCATGATTCATACAGGAAAATCTGAGTACAATTGCGGACAGTCAAGAAACCATTTTTCAATGATCTCTTCAATCAGGTACGATGGAAGTAGATTTAATAGAGAATGATTTGATAAAGAGTCACTCTGAATAACTTCTTCATCTGGATAACTTTAAAAGAACGATCCATATCTCTACATACTTGCAGCTTCACCGCTACCTCTTTACCACTACTTCCCACTGACATGGTACTTCCAAGTTAAGCTAAAGGAGAGCAAATCTGAATAACTCCTCCCGCTTGACTGATTGGAATCCCGGGGCAATGCTGAATTCAAAGTCATCGGCCATTACTGCCCATCTCACTGACTTGTGCACCAACAACCCTCAGTCTCTGGCAGTACCTTTCCCTTGGGCTTTCACTCACATGATCAATAGTCCATGTGCCACTCATAAACGATCAATCATCCAGTTTCCTTCCGCTTTGTTGCTACTTCATCCACAATGATCCTCAGTTTTCTCTATCTCTTTGTGGCCCGTTCCCCTCCCCGCAGGGGCGGCCTACGACATCCACGACTACACGCGGCAAGATGTCGCCTGTTCCTCCATGAGGACCGAATCTCCACCTTTCTCGCTAAGGTGAAGCTCCGTTGGCTACCCAGAGGGGAAAACCTCCAACTTCCCCTTCGGGAACCAGGCTGGCTCTCTCGCTCCTCAGAGAAGGACTGGACTCGAACTCTCCCCGGCACCACGTGACCCCCTTTTTATATGAGAGTCCCGGGATTACCAAGCAAATTAATGATTGGCTGAGACCAACGCATAAACCACCTGTCACTCAAATATGGAAATCAAACAAAACAGGCCTGCTGCAAATAGCATCAGCCTGTCTAAATTTAAAAAAAAGTAGGTGCCCGCTACACTTATATAAAAAGGCTGTACATACAGTACTTCATTGTACACTCCATAACATTAATACCTTCACACAAGCCACACCATAAAAAATGATATGAAGTATAATCAAAGTTTCACAGTTTATAAATATATTATTATATGATGGAATTACAGTAATAACGCAATACATATTATGAATGTACAGTAGGATATACATAATATATATATATATATATATATATATATATATATATATATATATATATATATATATATTAAATTTACAGACTGATAGCAAAATAGTTACAGCTTAACCTGCATTTACACATTCAAAGCAAATTTCTCAAGATTGATAGAATAGAAATGCAGACTTTTGCTCTGCTAATTCTAATAAACAGACCAGTCAGTACATACTGTAGCACCAGAACACACAAGCCTTATGTTAATTTGTCTAATTAATGGGTAGTTGTTAATGGTCTACTGTCATAAGAAAGAAGGGTTGTAAACACTACAGCTGGTCTTATTGTTATTTTCTATAACTGCAGGTAAGGTCTCTTCATCTTGTTTAACATAACAAGAACAAATGTGTTTGATCAACTGATCTACTTCCTAGACATCTTAGTAAATAAGGGATAAAAAATCCTTCCTGGGTCAAGGCACCAATATGTTGTCAATATTATTAAAAACTATTATTCTCATCATTAAAACAGTAAGCAGATGTAGAATTCAACCTTCTTCAAGCAATTTCCAGACAACCTTGATTCTTTTCCAGAGATTATAGTGTTTATTGGATCTCAGCTACATTCAACAGTGTATATACAAGAGTATATACAAAATAATACATTCAAAATTCCTTATGAATACTCTGTACATATGTTATCCAAATCAACCTCCACTAATATCAGTAGCGAAGCTAGGTATTCCTACATCTGGGGCAGTTCGGCACCCCCCAACCTCACTTCCCTGAGAGAGAAGTTCTCCATCCACACATTCCCAGCCCCCTGCCCAGTTCAGGTGTAATAAACACATAAAGAATCCATAGTATGGTACTAATTATAATAGAAAAAATTATTTATTTATATATATATATATATATATATATATATATATATATATATATATTAGTCATTTCAACGTTTTGGTAATAGCGACTTGCTGCACATGTAGTGTGAACACGTACACAATCACCAAGTAGGTGAGGTTTGAATGAGGTGATTTCAAACCTCACTTCAATAGCGAATTAGGAGGGGCACCACCAGGAAAGAAGTGAGCCAAGAAGCGGGTCTTTAATAAGGCCTTCTTCTGTGCGCTCTTCTTCCTTTCTGGTGGTGCTCCTTGTAATCCACCGTGGAGGCAA
This sequence comes from Lithobates clamitans, assembly GCA_037952925.1. NCBI lineage: Eukaryota > Metazoa > Chordata > Amphibia > Anura > Ranidae > Lithobates > Lithobates clamitans. The sequence goes on along the minus strand of JBBGZY010000787.1, from coordinate 4,536,925 downwards.
GGCTTGAAATGAGCCCATTCTACAGTCATGGCTGGCTTATTTAAGGTCCCCATCTGCTGGACTTTTTTTTTTTTTTTTGCGGCATCACACCTTCTAAATTGCTGCGGAGGTGAGGATTGAACTAAGCAATTTCAAGCCTCATCTCTGGTGTGGATTGTGAGAGGTGCCACCAAGAGAGAAGAAGTGAATTATTAAAGATACGCTTCTGGGCTCACTTCTTTGGTAGCGGCGGTGCCCCTCTCAACCTGGTGCAGAGGTGAGGCTTGAAATTGCCTCATAAGGTGCCTGATTTCTTCTGGCATGTCAGCTAGGGTTGCCATCTTTTCGTTAAGCCAAACAGCAGTTTTTTTTGTAGTTTACACTATAGGATTGTAAAAGACCTGGGACACCTTTGAGCACCCCAAGGAGAGTAGTAGTAAACAGTGGGTATGGCCAAATTCCATTAACAGTGGGGGGGGCTTAAAGAGGCATGTTTAAAAAAAAGTGTAGCACCCTGATGTTTAGGCAGGGTTGCTAGTAAATTTACCTGCCAGGTATAGTTGCCTTGGGGTGTCTCAGCTATCGGGCAAGGATTATCTTGGGTCCCTTGGCCTGCTGGGGGAGTCTATTTATTTGGGTGGGGTCAGGTGATAGGGGTTCTGTGCCACCTGCATTGCTGTCTGGGTGGACGTGTGTTGTACCGCCCCAGGCTGTTGGGCTAGAGCCTGAGGCCTATCCCAGGGACATCTGACTGCTAGGCTGTCTGAGTGCCAGACTAAGAGAGCAGCATAGGGTTGGGGCTGCGGCTTGCAGTCCAACCAGAAGTGCCAGCCAGAGAATCTGTCATGGTCGAAGGTAGAGGGAGAAGCTGTCACCGCTAAGGGTCCATCCACCTTGTTACCAGGGACCACCATGAGTAGCTGAAGCGAGTACCAGAGCAGTAGTCTTTCCAGCCAGGGACGGTGAAGAAATAGGAAACTTCAGCAGGTGTCAAGCCAGGGACCCAGCCAGCAGAGGTGACGCTTGCAGAGCAGCCTTGTGTGTCAAGCTAGGGACCGAGCAGGCCAGTGGGGTGAAGCTTGAGAAGTATCTTAAATGCCAAGCTAGGGACCCAGCAGGGATGTGGGGGTGATGCTTGAGGAAGATACTGAGCGAGAAGGTTGGAAGAGCTCAGGAGATCCAGTGGCAGTGGAACGGCAAGTCTAGTGAGAGAGACTGGGAGCTCAGTTGAGTGAATATCTACAACAGGAGATTGTAGAGGAAGTGAGAGTTCCTTGTAACCTTTGTTAGGAACTGTTCAAGATTGTTGCCATAGGAGACAGCGTACCTACACATGCAGATGTGGTATCGGCTGGGTGCCTTTCCCTGCATGGCTGTCTACCTATAGAAGTCTCAAGATCTGCCAATTAACATTGCAACTACTAAAGGGTGTCCTGGCCCTAAATTGTCTCTCCCACAGTTCTGTTTAGGAGACAATAAATCTCTTTGCATTCAAGAAGTGTCTGGCGTCCATGAATCTACTTTGCATCACACCCACCATGCCTCATAAACCACTCTACATAGAAGGATGTCAGCTGCCCTTAACTCTGGGGGTTCTCATTAGACCAAAGGGGGCCTGGGACATGGCTACAAAGGCAAAAGCATTAATTTGCAGTTTGACAGTTTGTTCATGAAGGGCTGTAGAGCAGTACAATAATGAGTGTCTGCAGACAACAGTGAAGCATGGTGGAGGTTCCTTGCAAGTCTGGGCCTGAATTTCTGCAAATGGAGTTGGAGATTTGATCAGGATCAATGGTGTTCTAGATGCTGAGAAATACAAGCAGATACTTTGCAAAAAAACTCAAAGGGGTATGGGAGGAAATTGGGGCAGTACGATACCCAGGAGATAATACAAATAGATATATATTCTATATGTATTATCTCCTGGGTATCGTACAGTCCAAATTCCCTCCCATACCCCTTTGTGTTTTTTTTTTTTTTGCATTGTATCACAGGGATTGATACCCCCTTATTTTCAGGCCTGGGAACCCAGCTGCATTTATTGCAAGCAGATATTTATCCATCGTGCCATACTATGAGAGAGGCGTGTGATTGGCCCCAGATTTATTCTGCACAAGGACATTGACCCCAAACATACATGTTATTAAGAACTATCTTCAGTGTAAAAAAAAACAAGGAGCCCTGGAAGTGATGTTGACCCTGATAGACTCCTGATCTCAACATGTTCATATCTGTCTGGGATTACATAAAGAGACAGAAGGATTTGAGGCAGCCTACAGATCTAGGGTTAGTTATCCAAGTTGTTTGGTTCGAGTCTGCTGAGTTCCTTTAAAAACTGTGTGCAAGTGTACATAGAAGAATAGATGCTGTTTTGAAGGTGAAGAGTGGTCAGACCAAATTTTAATTTGGATCTCTCCTATGATCATTTACTTTCCATATTGGTAATTGATTAAAATAAACTATTAACACTTTTATTTCTGAAAGCATTCTTCATGTAGATTGAATGGCACTCAAACGCGCATCACGTGTTTTGCAGCATTCGCCACGTGATTTGGAATTGCGGGCAGAATCTCCCATGATTCCAAATTGTTGTGCAGTGGCTTTGCACAGAGCATCCGCGATCCTCCTATTCTCGGGTCCCTCTTTGATGCTCCTGGCCCCTCCCTCCTACTGAGTGCCCCCAGAGCAAGCAGTTCTGTCTGTTGGATAGTAAACGTTGGTAGACAGCCATTTTTAGGTCTCTCCAGAGATGCTCCATTGGGTTTAAGTCAGGGCTCTGGCTGGGCCATTCAAGAACAGTCACGGAGTTGTTGTGGAGCCACTCCTTCGTTATTTTAGCTGTGTGCTTAGGGTCATTGGCTTGTTGGAAGGTAAACCTTCGGCCCAGTCTGAGGTCCTGATCACTCTGGAGAAGGTTTTCGTCCAGGATAGCCCTGTACTTGTATTCATCTTTCCCTCAATTGCAACCAGTCGTCCTGTCCCTGCAGCTGAAAAACACCCCCACAGCATGATGCTGCCACCACTATGCTTCACTGTTGGGCCTGTATTGGACAGGTGATAAGCAGTGCCTGGTTTTCTCCACACATACCGCTTAGAATTAGGGCCAAAAAGTTCTATCTTGGTCTCATCAGAGCAAAGAATCTTATTTCTCACCATCTTGGAGTCCTTCAGGTGTTTTTTAGCAAACTCCATGCAGGCTTTTATGTGTCTTGCTCTGATGAGAGGCTTCCGTCGGGCCACTCTGCCATAAAGCCCCGACTGGTGGAGGGCTGCAGTGATGGTTGACTTTCTACAACTTTCTCCCATCTCCTGACTGCATCTCTGGAGCTCGGCCACAGTGATCTTTGGGTTCTTCTTTACCTCTCTCACCAAGGCTCTTCTCCCCGATAGCTCAGTTTGGCCAGACGGCCAGCTCTAGGAAGGGTTCTGTTCATCCCAAACATCTTCCATTTAAGGATTATGGAGGCCACTATGCTCTTAGGAACCTTAAGTGCAGCAGAAAATTTTTTGTAACCTTTACCAGATCTGTGCCTTGCCACAATTCTGTCTCTGAGCTCTTCAGGCAGTTCCTTTGAGCTCATGATTCTCATTTGCTCTGACATGCATTGTGAGCTGTATGGTCTTATATAGACAGGTGTGTGACTTTCCTAATCAAGTCCAATCAGTATAATCAAACACTGTTGGACTCAAATGAAGGTGTAGAACCATCTCAAAGATGATCAGAAGAAATGGACAGCACCTGAGTTAAATATATAAGTGTCACAGCAAAGGGTCTGAATACTTAGGACCATGTGATATTTCAGTTTTTCTTTTTTAATAAATCTGCAAAAATGTCAACAGTTCTGTGTTTTTCTGTCAATATGGGGTGCTGTGTGTACATTAATGAGGAAAAAAAATGAACTTATATGAGTGAAAAATTTAAGGGGGTCTGAATACTTTCCGTCCCCACTGTATATATATATATATATATATATATATATATATATATATATACACAATATATACACAGCCGTAGTACAGTCTTTAATACAGTGCAGGCAGTGTAAACAGTATCTAATACAGTGTGTACAGTTTCTACTACTTTTCTGGTGGTGTACACAGTATTTAATACAGTGTGTACAGCTTGTACTACACTTCTGGTGGTGTACACAGTATACAATACAGTGCAGCCATAGTACAGTTTCTAATAGAGTGCAGGCAGTGTACACAGTATCTAATACAGTATGTACAGTTTCTACTACACTTCTGGTGGTGTACACAGTATACAATACAGTGCAGTCATAGTACAGTTTCTCATACAGTGCAGGCAGTGCACACAGTATCTAATACAATGTGTACAGTTTCTAATACACTTTAGGTGGTGTACACAGTATCTTATACAGTGTGTACAGTTTCTACTACACTTCTGGTGGTGTACACAGTACACAATACAGTGCAGCCTTTGTACAGTTTCTAATACAGTGCAGGCAGTGTACACAGTATCTAATACAGTGTGCACAGTTTCTACTACTTTTCTGGTGGTGTACACAGTATCTAATACAGTGTGTACAGTTTCTAATACACTGCAGGTGGTGTACACAGTATCTAATACAGTGTGTACAGTTTCTACTACTTCTCTGGTGGTGTACACATTATCTAATACAGTGTGTACAGTTTCTAATACACTTCAGGCAGTGTATACAGTATCTAATACAGTAGTGTAGTGTGGTGTTGCAAAAAAAAGAATTCATCATGTCTGGAAGGCCACCAAGGAGAGGCAGACTCTCACAGGCCACTAAAAGAGGGCAAGCAGCCTCTCTGTCTACAGTCAACAATGATGGTCATGGACATGGTGCATCCTCTGCAGGTGGCCGTGGGGCACACTTGCCTTTTTTTGCTTTTTGCTGCTGCTGGCCATGTTATTGAGCCACAACATGCAGAAGAGTTGGTGGAGTGGATAACAAAGCCGCCCTCATCTACCTCATCCTCTGTCACCCAGGTCCAGAGTAGTTTGGCTTCCAACACAACTGCCAAAGCAGCCTGTTCCATCGGCTCCTTGTCCAGTCACTCCTTCCATAGCCCCACCATCATGCATGGAGAAGTCCCTAAAATTATTCCATCACAGTGTCGGGTACTTGCTGCTCGATGATGCGCAGCGATTTGAAGGCTTCTGATGCTGCTTCCCAGGTTGAGGAAGGGAGTAACATGAGCCTAGAGAGAGGGGGTGCCACAGAAGGACAAGATACCGGCAGTCATGTTCCCCCAGCTGCAGCATACTACCAAGTTTGCTCCAGTGACGAGGACAGAGGGGATGATGAGGTCATTGACCTGTACTTGGGTGCCTGAGAGAAGAGAAGAGGAGGAGGCACAACTCCAATGAGGCAGGATGTCCTCTAGGGGGCAGCTTAAGGGCAACCACCCTATTGCATCACACTGCAAAGCTCCGCAGGCGCAGCACGCTGCTGACTCCCCGCTGACATTAAAAGTTTCTTGGTGTGGGCTTTTTTTGACACGTGTGTAGCAGATCGCACCATTGCTGTTTGCAACCTGTGTCTGAAGTGGATCACGCGTGGCCAAAACAGCAGCCGCTTGGGCACCACATGCTTGACCAGACATATGATGACCTGCCATGCAGTCCGTTGGCAACAGCATTTGAAAGACCCACATCAAAGAAAAAGGCGGACTTCTCCTTGCTCCTCATCTGAGATCTCCAACCCTACTATACCTCTAGTCCTCTCAAAAACCTGCACTGAGAGGAATGAAGGTATAGCAATAGGTGTCCCAAGTACTTGCAGCCAATCTGCTAGCAGTACACCACCAATTGATTTTAGCAGGCAAATTTCCCTACCCCAGTTGTTGAACCATAAAAACAATTTTGGTCCCAGCCATCCACATGCTCAGCGTCTAAATGCTAGCTTGCCCAAATTGCTAGCACTGCAACTGCTGCCTTTTCAGCTAGTAGACTCTGCCCCCTTTCGTGAATTTATGGAATGTGCTGTACCTCAGTGGCAGGTTCCAAAACGCCATTTCTTCTCATGGAAGGCCACTCCAGCTCTCTATCGGCATGTGAAAGGCAATGTTTTGGCCTCGTTGGACAGGATGGTCAGCAGTAGGGTTCATATTACCACTGTATACAAGTGTAGGTGCAATGAACTGGAAAAAAACAGTAGAAAAACCCTAACCCACAAACTGATATATGTGTATGAAAAGAGAAGCAAAATGTATCTCTATCAAAAAACATTTAAAACTCTGGGAATATAAAAACATACAGGTACATAAAAAAAGCCACAATGGTGGATATATATATATATATATATATATATATATATATATATATATATATATATATATATATATATATATATATTTATATATATTTTATATATATTTATATCAAAATCATGTGTATACAGGAAAAAAAGTCCAAAGGTCCAGAAACCAGGACAATGAGTCCACATGTAGGGCTGCCTTCACCGGGAACTGAAACCAGGTTCCAAAATCCTGAAGAGAAGCAAAAGAAAGAGAGGCGCCTCTAGGTGTAGACTTAAAACAATTTATTCATAAAACTTGTATCAATCACACTCACATTAGAGAAGTCATCAAAGGGCATGTGAATGTGGAATATCCATCATAGGAAGTATCATCAGGTCAGTCATAGGGCTAGCTGGACGCTCTGCCTGCGGAGAGGCACCGCTGTGATGATATGCTGGCCGCAGTGACAACAGCAACCAGAATGAGGCTCGGAGCGCAGGTGAATAGCGGGCGAGTAGAAATGACGTCACTGGCAAGCGACGCGTTTTCTGGGCGTACGGGCTGCGGTGACGTGACAGCCGCGCCCCTTCGTCAAGCTCAAGCATCCAATTTGCAATAGCAAGAGATTTTGACCTGCTCTCTATGGAGCCGGTTCACATATCACTGCTGCGAATTTTCACAGGGATCCTGTGCATCTTTTGGTCCGTTTCAGGTCTGAATTCAGCCCAAAATTTGGTCTGAAATCAGACCTGAAACGGTGAACGTGGACGCACCGGACCCCTGTTGTCAGCCGCATGCGAAGATAGTGTGAACCCAGCCTGAGAGGTTACTATGATTTCTTTGGGATGGCTAAATCATCCCTAATGGTGATTACTGTTATAATACCCACAGAGTTGGAGCTCTGTGTGTTTCTCCTCCTGGAAATGTTTTACATACATGAATGATATGAATAATTGTAATTAAATAGCTTGGGTTACTTATGAATCTACCTAATGAAATCACTTTTTCGGTTGATGATACATATTCATAATAATCATAAATATTGTTTTAATTCTGGATAATGGTTATTACCATATTACCATATATTTATATTTTAGATTCTTACCGTCCATGATCCAAATCGTATAACTTTGATTATATTCAAGATCATATTTTATGTAAATAGTGGGGCTTGTGGGGAGGTATTTAGGATGAATATATAATGAAATATGTACCAGTCTTTTTATTTAATATTTTATGTTGATTCATTAATACAATGTGACAGTTTTTATAAATTTTTTTTCTTTTATGCAAGATTTAAAATTTTGGACTTATTTCCCAAGGTTTCTTTTTTCTTTGCAGTCTTTAAAAGTAATGGCACTCTAGAAGGGTAAATTCATGTAAGCCATGTATAATTAATATTTTATGTTTTATTGATATATAACATACAATGCATCAATGTAATGACACAGCTAGCAGTGACCTTCACTGACACTTAGTTATTGGGGAACACCTAGGCTGCTTAATGGAGCTGAAAGAAGTATGGTTTTATCAGAACACCAGATAATCTGCAACAATGAAGGCATTTGGAGTAGCTGGGTAGCCTGGAACACTATAGAAATGTAACAGGACATGTAAGCAGTCTTTAATTATAATTGTAACTGGTTCCTCACTGTTAATAGATGTTCAGCGTTTGTGAGAAATTTTAAACCTTCAAATTTTGTATATATTTATATAGCTTACAACTATTTTGTATATTTTACCGTATACTAATGGTCTTTGTATATGAATGCAATTCCTCTCTGACATACGCACATTTATTTATTATACTGTAGGTACTTAAATAGCGCGGTGAATTTACAGAGCGCTTTACATATATATTGTACATTCACATCAGTCCCTGCCAGGAGCTTACATTTCTAGTTTCTTTCCTGGAATTGGCCCATCTATTGTATGTATTGTATGTAATGTATTGTATTGCTTGTTTACAACTTTACTCTGTTTTACCTTTAGGCCCCATTTACACTTTGCATAGCGGTAACTCGCATTCCTGCTTGCAATTTTGTGTGGGTGATTTTCACGCGATTCTGCGTGTCACACATAGGGCAGCCTATTCACTTCAATGGGCTGCCTTATGCACCTTTGTCAGCCAAAAAAAGCTCCTGATTGTTTTTTGGCCGATAAGCTTCACATGATTTTTAAAGGCACATTTTGCCTTGATTGCAGTGTGATTCTCCAATTTAGATTGAATGGCACTTAAATGCGCATCATGTGTTTTACAGCATTCGCCACGTGATTTGGAATTGCGGGCAGAATCGCCCATGATTCCAAATTGCCAAGTGTGAATGGTGTCTCAAAGTACTTTTTTGACATTGCTTCCTTTTTACATAAGTATGTGTTTTTGTTATGGTTTTATTGCATGATAACAAAATCCAAATGCGCCATAATAACTTTAGAACAATTTTGGAAATATGTCCAGTGTACAGTATGTTTGTGTCTGTTCACTTACTGCTGCAATACTGATAAGAGCAATTAGATGCTACAAATCAACTCTTTAACAGAATTTTGCGAAGAACTAAATTATACAAAAGAAACTTGGCAAGCCAGCAGAAAAGGGCAATAATATCCTGAGGTTCTAAAACCAGAGACCAGACCCACTCGAGAAACTCCTGACAATCGACCGGCAAGGTGGGCCCAATAATGCATTAATTTCAAGTATTCAGTATTACCTACATTGTACATGTGACAGGATTTTTGGATAAAGGGAATGAAGACTTAAATGGTGTTTTTTCTTGTATATGTTGTAATTGTCACTTGTTAAACAGAAATATAGATAGGGATCCACAATAGGTAACAAGGTTACCAAAGAAAGGTCTGTTTTATTATGAGTATCAGGATTAAAAAGCAATGTGGACACAGGGTTACACTGATAAAAGAGGCAGATGTCTGGCGGATTGGATGGAAACGGACAGGTAGTCTGTTTCCATCTGATTTCCCCATATAGGAGAGCAGGACTGTGTCCATGTCTGCTCCGCTGTGCTCAGCAGGGATCAGCGAAGCCATCCCCCGCTAAGCAAGCAGATTCCGTTAAGTGGAGGTGCCTGTGTAAAAATGGCCTTATGGTCAGATATGGATCACAGCTAGTAGACTCTAAAACACGGGAAACAGCTAAAGTATTAAGAAATGAAAGTTAATATACTGTATAGCTAAGCAAGGAATAACAGAATATTTTTGCTCTGGCCCAAATATTTACATTGCCAAAGAAGGAGGAAGGGTAAAACAGCCTGCCTGATTATAGGAACCAAATCTGTCTCACATAGTACCATGGAGTTGCAGCTACACATGCCCACTTGCCTCCCTATTGCTATTTCTTAAAATAAGGAATGCACAGGGTGAGATTTAAGATTGCAAGTAATATACTGATCTATGCATTCCTGAAAGCTATTGTTTCCTTTTTGTTTCTTTTACAGTAAAAAGACAATTGTGTAATGTGCAGCCTTAATAGGATAATGTGATCAGTTATGTTGAAAATGTTTTTTAATTGTGGTAAAACTGATGCATTTTTATGGGTGACCTTTAACAGGAATGCCATGTAATTCAAGATAAAAGTTCACATGGTACTTAATTGGCAAGAGCTCGTTAAACATTTTTGATATTCAAGACTTTGCACTTAAAAAGAGAAAATGTAATTAGGAGGTAAATTCTCCTCTTTTAAAGAGAGGTTACCTATGTAATTAAAATTAGAAAATGAAATTGTCACTCAAGTCTCAGCACTGACTTAGGGGCAGATATATTACAACTGGTTCAGAAAAACAATGATTCTGCAGGAGTACAAGTTATTCAGAAAAATAATTATGATGTAGGTTTATTTGATGTGGAACCAGTTTAAGGATAAATTCACCCTTTAAAGTATTGTACCCACGATCAGCAGATCACCGGTGTAATGCCACGGTTCTGCAGACTGTCTGTGTATCTGTCTGCCCATACCTCTGATATGGGTAGGCTCAATCAACTACTAGAGTGCTCAACAGTGCCGTGGTAGTTCATTGAGAACTAGTGAAGGGGGGGGGGGGTCAGTAGTACCATATATGATAGGCCTCCATTCCAATTGTATATTGAAAAAGAAGCATAGGTCTAGGGGACTTTAAATGAGTAGGGATGAGACAAAAACCCCCTGGTTCGGTTTGCACCAGAACATACCGAATAGGCAAAAAATTCGGAAGAACACACAAATACCATTAAAGTCTATGGGACACGAACATGAAAAATCAAAAATGCTAATTTTAAAGGCTTATATGCAAGTTATTGTCATAAAAAGTGTTTGGGAACCCGGGTCCTGCCCCAGGAGACATGTATCAATGCAAATTTTTTTTTTAAAAACGCAAGTTTTTTCAGGAGCAGTGATTTTTTTTAATGCTTAAAGTGAAACTATAAATATCATGCCTGGGGGTGTGTCTATAGTATGCCTGTAAAGTGGCGCATTTTTCCCATGTTTAGAACAGTACCACAGCAAAGGACATTTCTAAAGGAAAAATTGTCATTTTAGACTGATCGCGGCTGTAATTAATTGTTGGGTCTCAGCAATATAGAGAAAACTCATTGAAAAAAATAGCATGGCCCCCCCAGTCTATTGCCAGGCCCTTTGGGGGAACCCTGCGGCAAATAAAAAAAATGGCGTAGGAGTCCCCCCAAAATCCATACCAGACCAGAAAAATTTTGCGCCAAAATGTAAAAAAAAATTGCGTAGGGGTCCCCCTCAACATCCATACCAGACCCTTATCCGAGCACGCAACCTGGCAGACCACAGGAAAAGAGGGGAGTGAGAGAGCACCACTTCCTGAACTGTGCCATGCCACATGCCCTCAACATGGGGAGGGTGCTTTGGGGTCTGACTCCAAAGCACCTTGTCCCCATGTTGATGGGGACAAGGGCCTCATCCCCACAACCCTTGCCTGGTGGTTGTGGGGGTATGCGGGCGGGGGGTTTATCAAGGGGACCCCCAGATCCCGGCCTCCCCCCCATGTGAATTGGTAATGGGGTACATCGTACCTCTACCATTTCACAAAAAAGTGTCAAAAATGGTAAAAAAGACAAGAGACAGCTTAGGACAAGTCCTTTATTAAAAAATTTAAAAATAAAAATGTCCAGCGTTGTCCATTATTTTCTTCTATCACGCCGACGATGATCCGGAAAAAAAAACGCAACTGATCCGCCTCCATGGTGGTGCGTCTTCGCTGTGACTGATGCATCTTTTCTGTGACAGTTCTTATATAACTGAGGGCGGGGCCACCTGGTGATGTAAATGGGTGACCCTGCCCCCCTCTGACATCACAGGAATGCCCCACGCAATTTTTGTTTAATTGTGGTTTGGGGGTTCCCCTTACTATTGATACCAGACACAAAGGGCCCGGTAATAGACTGGGGGGGGACGCCATGCCATTTTTTTCAATGAGTTTTATCTATATTGCCAAGACCCGACAACTCATTACAGCCACGATCAGTTTTAAATGACAATTTTTCCTTTGGAAATGTCATTTTACTGTGGTACTGTTCTAAACATGGGAAAAATGCACCACTTTGCAGGCATACTATAGACACCCCCCAAGCATGATATTTAAAGGAATATTTCATTTTTATTGTTTCACTTCAAGCATTAAAAAAATCACTGCTCCCAAAAAAGGGGCCGTTTTTTAAAAAAAAATTTTCATTGATACATGTCCCCTGGGGCAGGACCCAGGTTCCCAAACACTTTTTATGACAATAACTTGCATAGAAGCCTTTAAAATGAGCACTTTTGATTTTTCATGTTAGTGTCCCATAGACTTTAACAGTGTTCCGGTGGGTTTAGAATTTGCCGTGAAGACCGCGTATTGTTCGCTATTTGGTGAACAGGCAAACGCCCAATGTTCGAGTCGAACTTCCGTTCGACCTGAACATCAGGCTCATCCCTATTATTCGCTATCACAAGCAAAGGACTTGACACATAGGTTGGACTTGATGGACTTTTTTCAACCTCGCCTACTATGTAACTATGTAACTATGACTGAGCTTTTAACTTGCTTATAACAGGTGACTGACCACATCAATCACCTAGCAGGTGGACACAGACAGGGAGCATGCAATAGCCAAAACCCGTATGCTGGAATGAGAAGCAGGAGCACCTGGACCCTCAAAGACAAGCTGAACATCCAGCACAGGACCATCAGACTGGGCAGAGGTCCGTGGATATTGGATCCACGATGTCAGGTTGGTTAGCAGGTGACGTGTCACAGGAGTCAAGCCGGATAGCTGAAACGCAGAGAGCCCTAAAAAAAGGTTGAAAGCCCCACCTGGCCAAATGAGGCAGTTTATCCAAAGGATGGATTGAACCTCTTAGACCGGTTAGAATGGGCGTAGTAGAAGTAGGGTGAGGCCAAGTTACAGTAAGTCCCGAATAAGAAAAAGCAGGAAGCTGAATGGGCATGGGCTGGACTGGCATAACTGATGCAGTGGCCGACTGGGCCACGTCGCCAGGTGTAGAGTCTGTCTGAATCGCATCTCCAGGCGTAGGGACTGTCTGAATCGCATCACCAGATGTAGCGACTGTCTGAATTGCATCGCCAGGTGTAGTGACTGTCTGAATCGCATCGCCAGGCGTAGCGACTGTGAAACTTGCGGACAAGTAAGCCTGGAAACATTGTCATGATCAGGATCTGAATAGGACTGTAATAGAGGCACATGACTGGTACTGCCCACACAAGAGTTATAAATAGGAAACTGGTCAGCAGTTTTAATGCAATTCTGGATGCAGGTCTGGGACCAGGACCCAATCTCCTCTGCAGCCCAGTCTATGTGCGGCTTGTGAAGTTTAAGCCAGGGATACTCTAAGATAAGGGGATAGGCGGGAGATGAGATCAAGTAGAAGCTAATTGTCTCCCTATGAAATTCCCCATTGGTCAAGGTAATAGGTACAGTGCACCAGGTGACAAGGGAGAGTTATCGGCAGCTAAGACTGAGAAGGGTCTGTGCACCTTAGTCACAGGAATCTGTAGATGATGAGTTAGGTCCTTATCAATGAAGTTGCTAGCAGCACCAGAATCTATGAAAGCTGAGAGGTGATGAGAAAACTTGGCAGAACTAAGTTGTGCAATAACAAATAGTTTATCTCTGAGGGAAACTGACACAGTATAGTCTATAGAAGCGGACCCCACCCGCACTAGACTGTTGGGGTGTCTCTGCTTATTAGGGCAGCTGGCAGCAAAGTGGTCGTAGTTGCCACAGTATAAGCAGGTTCTATACATGGTGCAGATGCGCCACTTTAAAGGCAGGCTAAGGGGACCCCCAGGCACTATATTCAAAGGAGCAGTCATAAAAGAACAATATTAGCACCATCCAGTGCTAGGCATAAATTGAATGGTGTTGCTCCCCAACCCCAGCCACCCCATTTGGGAGCAAACTGTGGTGGGGGCGGCACTGCCCCCCTTTGTTTACAATTGCTTCAAACTAAAAAATTACAAAATAGAAGAATTGGTACACAACATAAAGAGGGTGTTAACACCAGTGAAGTATATTTATTTTGGCTGTAACCTGATACCTATATCTAGAATTAGATAGTTACCACATTTGTCTGTCCAGAATGACCATTGCTCATCAAATTTATTGCATGTCAACGAGTTGATTGCCAGTAGTTGCTCATAGGTATGGTTAGTATGTACAGTACTGATAACCTCAAATATGCTTGGGGAGTCTTGAGAATTTCATTTGTTAAGAATGGTGTTACGTGCAGCTAGGAGTATGTGGGTCACTACCTGTATCATTTGGGTTGGATATGTGCCTATGCCCAGGTTTAGGATGGCAAGTCTCGGGTTGGGGGGATTAGAAATCCTGTGATTGAGGATAGAAGGTGGAATGTTTGCTTCCAGAAGCTGGTGAGACTTGCGCAATCCCATAGAATATGTAGTAAACTGCCTATTTGTCCACAATTACGCCAGCACTTAGGGGATCTATTTGGAAAAAAAATGGCTAGTTTGTAGGGAGTGTAGTGCCATCTGTGCATGAGTTTGAGCATCATTTCCCAGTAATTGCTGTATTTTGAGTTTGTATGTTGATTGAAGGGCTGCTTTCCACTGGTTCAAAGAGTAGGATTTATCTATGTCTTTTTCCCATTTTAGTAGTGGTGGAAGTTTTTGGATTGATGTTTTATTATGTAGTAGGTTGTAAAAAAGGGAGATATCTTTCCTTGGGGATATATGTGAGTATAGAAATTTCCATGCTCCGGAGGGAATATTTATTGTTGGCAAAGGGTGTTTGGACAAGAAATTTATGATACAGAGGCATGTGAATTGTGTGTTTTTTGGGAGGCTGATTTCTTCTTTTAAGCGTTCCCAGCTTTTAAGCTTGGACTCCAACAGGAAGTCTTATATATTGTTCAAGCCATTTATTTGAAGCGGTTTTGTGCACATAAATGGGATTAAGGCTTCTAATGTTTGCATAGGAAGTATGGATGCTTCTATTGGTTTGGTTTGGTTGGGTTGTTTGAGTAGGGTACGCCATGCATGTAAGGACGCTGTCATAGGGGTTGGTAGGGAGGCAGTATCCTATGGCCTCCAGATGTCATATATCAGCAGAGAAGTGACATCCAGTGAGGGTGACATAGCTGTTTCAATATCCAGCCATACTGGCCCTTCCTTGTTTCTAAACCAATATTTCAGTTGGCCTAGTAGCGCCACCCAATAGTAATCGTGGATATCGATCATCCCCATGCCCCCTGTAGATTTGTGTTTGGTTAGGTTAGAGCTGGCACATCTCGGTTTTTATCTTTCCACATAAAGTTGTTTAGTAGGCCCATTATGGATTTGAGATGCGATGGTGGTACGTTAATGGGGAATACTCTAAAGTGATAAAGCAACTGGGGTAGAATTATAATTTTAAAAGCTGCTACCCTACCCACCCAGGAGAGTTCCTGATGGGACATTTTCTGCAGCTGGCTTTTGAGTTTTTGGATCAGGGTTGTATAATTGGCCTGTATTAAGTAGTTGCAAGAGGCTGTTATGATGATATACATAGGTACGGTACTTCTTGGGAACTCCACATAAATGGCAATTGTTTTTGGAGGCTTCGTTTGGTTTTGGGTGGGACTCCTAGGTCAAGTATTAGAGAATTGGAAAAGTTTATCAGATAAGAACATGTCAATGCGAGAGTATGTATGGTGTCTGGGGCAGAAGTATGTAAAATATTTCTCGTTTGTGTGCTGGCACCTCCAGACATCATACAGTTCCTCGTCATGCAAAAACTTGTGTAATGCAGGTCTGTTTTTTGATACCAGAAGAAGAGTCTATATGGGGATCTAACATGAGATTAAAGTCACCGCAGAGTAGGAGATGCCCGTATTTGAATGGTAGTATACGTTTAAGCAGTCTGCGAATTGATCACATTTGGTGCTTGTTCGGGGCATATAGTGCTATCAGGGTGAAGGGCGTGCATATAAGTCGCATGTGATGATGACATATCTTCCTTCGCTGTCCAGAATAGAGTTTTTGAGCTGAAAAGTTATATTCCTTACAGCGAGGAGCACACCTCTTGTTTTTGTCTCAGGCGCACAGGAGAGGAAAATATGTGGATATTGCTTATGAGAACATTTAGGAAAGTTAGAAGCACTAGAGAACATTCAGGGACAGGCAATCAAAGGTCATGGTGGATTATCATGTTGTGTGTGTGCGGAAGGAGGTTATCACTTGTGTGATGAATATGAGGCAGACAATGCGGGAAGTGGGTTACACATTCCAGTGTCTTTTCCTCTGTGGGGAAGAGAAGACTTCTCGGAGGTGAGTGAAGACACAATCAGGTTGTTTGTAGATTGGAGATGTTTCAATAACTGTGAACTTGAGGTTTTCTCTTGTGGTTGTTGGCGTACAAACAAACTTAACAAACTGGTAAAAATAGAATCCGCTGCGGGATCCATGAACATTGCACCATGTTCAAAGGAACTGGAGGGTACTGTATATATATCCATGTGTGACCATAGCCTGGGAAAAGTTATGGTAAGGCAGAAGGTGGTTGCTTAGGAGCCTCCATTTGTTTTTTTCTTCTGTGCAGAACGTTTGTAGGACACAACTAGGGATGAGCTGAACACCCCCCTGTTCGGTTCACACCAGAACATGCGAACAGGAAAAAAGTTCGTTCGAACACGCGAACACCGTTAAAGTCTATGGGACACAAACATGAATAATCAAAAGTGCTAATTTTAAAGGCTAATATGCAAGTTATTGTCATAAAAAGTGTTTGGGGACCTGGGTCCTGCCCCAGGGGACATGGATCAATGCAAAAAAAAGTTTTAAAAACTGGCGTTTTTTCAGGAGCAGTAATTTTAATAATGCTTAAAGTCAAACAATAAAAGTGTAATATCCCTTTGAATTTTGTACCTGGGGGGTGTCTATAGTATGCCTGTAAAGGGGCGCATGTTTCCTGTGTTTAGAACAGTCTGACAGCAAAATGACATTTGGAAGGAAAAAACCCATTTAAAACTACCCGCGGCTATTGCATTGCCGACAATACACATAGAAGTTCATTGATGAAAACGGCATGGGAATTCCCCAAAGGGGAACCCCGAACCAAAATTAAAAAAAAAAAATGACGTGGGCCCTTCAGGTCTGGTATGAATATTAAGGGGAACCCCGACCAAAATTTTTTTTAAAAAATGACGTGGGGTTTCCCCTAAATTCCATACCAGACCCTTCAGGTGACCCGCGGGAGCCTCCCTCCATGTCATATACCATTTGTGTGGTATATGGTTATTGTGGAGGGCCTTGGTGATGGTGGCCAGGTTACGTCTGCGCTGAAGACTGGAAGGATCCGGGAGCAGTTGCAGGGAGGCATAAGCGGCTGGAAGTTGGTCGGGTTTACGAAAAGTGTTTAAGAGAATTTCTTGTGCTCGGTAATAGTGTAGCCTGAGCAAAATGTCTCTGGGAATTTCATCTGCCAGGAATGATGGTTTGGGTATCCTGTGGACCCTATAAACTGTGAGTTCCAGTGCTGACAGTGCTGGTGCTAGGGCTGAATACACGTCTTGTGTATATATAGTGGGAGTTGTGTAGCATTCACTGTTTCCGGTATTCCTCTAATTTTAAGGTTATTCCTCCTGGATCTATTTTCTAAATCAGCTATTTTGTCTCTCAATAATGAAATGTCATTACCGTGTGCACTATCTGCATCCACCAAGGTGTTAAAGGAGGTAGAATATTCTCCCATGGCTTTCTCCACATGGTCGACCCTTTCTCCTATAATTTGAACCTCTTCCTGACATTTCCTGACTGTAGAAATCATGTCATTATGTAGGGAAGATCTGAGTGACATTAGCATGTCTTTTAGTACAGTGTTAGACACTAGTTGGCCAGATGTGGGGAATCCTGCAATGAGATCTGGTGTATCTGAGGTGCTGGTTCTCTGTGCAGCCTGCAGTCCACTCACCTCCATGTCTTGTGACCAGAAGCTCCCACCTGGTGATGCGGTGCGCTGCCTGGTTCTAGCTGGGCTTCTGGTTGTGGGGTTTGAGGCTGCTGAAGATGAGCCATTAGGGAGATTCCGTTGGCCCGTTCATTCACCCGCAAGGCGTGGGCTCCGCCACCATTTTGTTGTGAAAATAAATCACCGCTCAGGAGAACTTGCTTTCAGGTGTGTGTTAGTGAATCCTTCAGAGGAGAGGAGTCCCAGGTGCTGGCTAAATGCAAATTGAAGCAGGGTTTGAAACAGGAAAATCTGGATGCCGCACACCGGATAAAGTTGAAAACATCTTCTTTATTGTAAAACTTGGATCATAAAAAACAGGACAATCAGGCGGGTGGTACAGCACGGCTGACGCGTTTCGCGCTCTAGTTCGAGCGCTTACTCATAGCTGTACAATAAAGAAGATGTTTTCAACTTTATCTGGTGTGCGGCATCCAGATTTTCCTGTTTCAAACCCTACCATTTTGTTGTGGTCTCGGCTGTAAGGGGAAGAAGCCGGTCAGCTTGCCAGGATGAATCAGCCTTTCCTTCTCCTCTGCCTGAGAGAGGCTACTTCAGGGGCTGTATGTCTTCGATGGCGGTGATTTTTCCCTGTGGTCTGGCGGAACTCCAAGGTTAAGCGTCCATCTTGGAACTCAGACGCCACTTCTCCTGCACAATGGGAACTTTTGGTTCTTCAAGTTCGGGTTCCATAGACTTTAATAGCGTTTGCGGCTCAAGTCTGAACTTTTTCCATGTTCAGGAGTTCTGGTGCAAACCGAACAGGGGGGTGTTCGGCCCAGCTCTACTAGTAATGTGATAGCTTCTTACAATTTTTTGAGAGGAGGTAAGTTGGGAGTTAACAGTACTGAAATACTGTTTCATTGCTTGATTTATTTTTTTGCTCTGCTGAGGCTATCTTATTATAATTATATGTCTTTGTAATATTTTACAAAACCTTTTTGGATTTCTTCTGTTTTGTATTTTCTTGTTTAATTGTATATTAAAGCCCCAACGTGACACATCCAGAAACAGTTAAGCTGGCCATATGTTGTTCAGTTTTTTCCTTCAACCAGCAGGCTGAACAAATAAAATTTAACAGATTCTCCCATCCACACATTGGAAGTGGAAGGAGAAATTTTCCCCACTGGGCTACTGTATTCTGACAGTGGGAGACATTCCCCCGCTGTGAAAACACACAGATTAGTGCTGCAACCATTGGTTGCAGCGGCTGATCAAGTGGCTTTTATCCGATAGGGCGGTTGAACAGAAGTCAATTGGTAGATCAACTTCTGTTCAACTGCAGTGACCACATATGAATCGAAATTCGGCAGTCCCTGCTGAACTGGCCATAATTTGGTCCATCTATGGTCACCTTTATACATGTTAAAGTGAAGATATCTTACATACATTGTGAAACTGTAAAAAAATCCAAAAAGTTTCTTAGAAATATGTGATGCTATGAGTATAACGAAAATTCAAAGTTAACTCTAATGTAGATTGATGGGGAAACTGACATGGCTTGTGGAATACCCCAGGGAGATAGTGGGCTATAAGATGTTTAAAAAAGAAGAGGAGGAAGACGAGAGGGAAAGAAATATATAAACATTTTTATAACACCTTTTTTGTCTTTTATTCGAGGGATGAAAGTTTGGGATCTATTTTTTGCTACTCTGGTTAAAGTTTCCTTCACTTAAATAGTATGCGCATAGTTTTTTTTTTCTTTTGTATAATACAAACATGTATTTATTCAAGCATATCTTTGAATGTAGATCTCAGGGTAAGAAATTGTATGTGTTTCAGTGGACAGCGGCCTGTCATGTACTTGTTTCATATTTGCTACTTCTTTTAGCAGCGAATTCGTTTCATTTTCATTTTGTTTGTTTTTTGTTCTGGATACTATTTCCAGGGCTTTTCTTCAGCGGGAACGCAGTTCCAGCACCTCTTTTACTGACTGTTTGTAATGGCAAGGGGTCCTGGGGTGTGCTGCAGGGTATTGATGCGTACTGCTGGGGATCTATTTTTGCAAGGTGGGTCTATTGTTGCTGGGGAGGTCTATTGTTGCTGGTGGGGGACCTATTGTTGCTGGGGGGTTAGTTGTTGCTGAAAGAGATCTACTGTTGGGAGAGGGGTCTACTGTTGATGGCAGCCAGACAGACTATTAATGCTGGCTGTGTGGAGATCTGTTTATGCTCTGGGTGTCTATTGTTGCTGGAAGGGAAATTTTGTTGTGGTTGGTCCATTCTTGTTAAGGGGATCTATTGTTGCTGGCTGCAGAGGATCTATTTTACTGCTTTTCTTGATATCATTACCAAATTCCATACAAATTACTTAGCACCTCAAAATGATACTTGGTTCTATATTGTCTAAAAGGGAGGGTACTGAGAGGTGGGTAGGGGCAGAGAAAAGGGGTGACTCGGAAAGGGGGAGTTCCTGCACCTATTGTCTGAGAAAAAAAGCCCTGACTATTTCTATTAGCTTGCCTCACAAAAAAAGAAGTTTGAGCCTCCCATGAAATGGATAGAAAGAACACAGAGTCTTTATTGAAATTAAAGAAGTCTAATATTGTTAATCTTATTTCATTTCCATTTTTTATTTTATTTTTCTCTAATAGTTTAATTCAATTGCCACTTGTATGTTAAGCATTTTCCCTTATTGCAATAAATTTCCAAGTAAATTGGTGTACAGTCTATTAGGGTGAACTGGCCTATTTTAATTTCTGCAATTATTTCAATAAAGGCTTGTGAGATTTAATCATCTTTGGAGCCCTAAATGAAACAGAGGTAGGTTGCAATGAAGAGTCCTGAAGAGGATTCAAGGCACAGTCAGAATTGTCTCCTTTTATTTATATTCCTTCTGTAAAAGTGGATATATTTTCTTCTATTTCGATAAGGGTCTTAAGTTCTTTATGAGGATATACTGTATGTTAGCAACCAGATATATGATGATCTTTACTTTCCCTCTTACAAGCACTCTAATTTTATCTACATGTGTGGGCTATTAATATGGGTGTTTTTCTGAAAGGCTATGAATATGTCTCTTGGTACCGTTAAACCATTTATTGTAGTGTTTTTTTTTTGTTTTTTGTTTTGGTGGGGGTTGTGTTGTGTATGTTGTCCTAAAATGTGTTTCTTGGAGATAAATTGTGTTAACTTTTTCTTACAGTCATTTAATATTATTGACTGCTTTATCCTTTCTTAATCGTATATTTATAAATGTTATCAATCAACAAAATAGATATTCAAAATAAAGGTCCACTTTCAAGAAACGGGTAGCACCAGAACTGCGACATGAATTTTCCAGCAGTGCAAGAATCTCATATATGTTCCCCATTGGGCATTGTAAACCTCTGACGTCCATGGTGAAGTAAATATCAAAAATAATTAGCAATGAGTGGTTGACCACTCATTGATCAAGTGATCAGTGATCAAGCTTGACCACTTTTTTAGAGTAATGAAACTTCTCTTGTTATATGAAACAATATTCATGCCAGTAAATTGTTAGGCAAAATCCCACAGGAACATTTAAAAGAGGAAGAAATGGCATAATAAACCAAAACAATAACAGGGTAAATAATGGACTAGACTGATACCAGTTAGCACCATTTATACAAGATTATACCTGATATTTTTGTCAGCATGTTAAAAAAAGTATCCTGGGAACATTTTTTTACATTAAATATGTACAGTATATACAAGAAGGAAAAATGGATAAAGTTAACAATATTCCTTTCAGGGTCTTTGGATTTAAGATTTTCATAGTTTTCTCAGGTAGAGACTATCTGAAGTTTTTTCAGGCAAAGAATATGAGAATAAAAATAATCTTGTATGTTTTGAGGGCCTCTAGTGGTCACTTCTTAGAAATGCTTTTTAGGTGCACTGAAAGGGAAGTTAAATGTAAATGAATAGATAAAAATATTATTTTTTAGAATATTTATTTTTAGAGGATGGAAGAAATCTATACTATTACAAAGTAAGTAGTTTGAACAAGTGCAGGTCAAGACCAGAACTGGTATAGTTAGAATAAAACTGGCACTTTTATCAGTTATATCATTGAGTTAATTTTAAGGTGGAAGATGTCTTTTAACACCTGTTAACACCCGTGCATTTTATTTGTGCTGCAGGTGCAGTGCATTTGAAATATCCTATTTGCTGCAACTTTCATACTTCTTGATCAAAACGCACAATATAGAGGACTCAAAAGTAATGCGCCAAAAATGCATTTAAAATGCACCTAGACATAACAGTAGGAGAAAACTGGGTCTTAGGTTATTTTTATTCCTGAATTACCTGGTATCCCATTAGCTTTTTATCAGCAAGGTAGAAAAACTGTTTTAGGATTGAATGCCCCAAGAAAGAGAATGTGTTTGTTTTATTTTAGATTGTAAGCTCTGATTCCTCTTGTACCAAATTGTAATGTAACTGTAATGTCTGCCTTCATTTTTTTTTAACTGTTGGCGCTATATAAATCCTGTATAATACTGAATTAAGTACTGTGATGTAAGTATGGTGTGTTGTTTTCCAATCATATCTCTCCCAGTATGTTTGTAAAAGGCAGACTGTGTCTGCATCTATCAAGCTGAAACCTAGAGAGGTCCTGAAAAGTGAATATTTCTGTATCACCAAGAATGATGGTGTCCGAGGTGGGGGATTTTTTTTTTTTTTTTTTTTTTACTATTTCTTCTTTAACTGGGTATTTTAGAAAGCTGTAAATTATATTTTGTGGTTTATCTGGTGCTAGACCTCTAGGCTTATAGAGGTATTAAGCACTCTCTTTTTTTATTACGTTTGATTCTTCTTTGGCGAGTAAAGGGTTGAAGAGTTACATTAAAGTGGATGTATACCCAAATTTTTTTTTATTATTATAACATACTGTAGAGTATAAGATTTCCTACCATTTGAGCCCAGTCTTGCCACACAGAGTTAATCCATCTCTGAGAAATCCTCTTTTATTGTTCAGTGAGAAAAATCTTGACAAACTGAGAAAAACTTTGTCACATACTCCCCCTTGCTGTGAGTGACAGCCTAAGACACAGACATTATTTTTTAATTCCCTCCCCCACTCCTTTCTTCAGCAGCTCTGCAAGGATTGGCTGTTCCACACCTCAGCATGATTTGGCATGCTGAAGTCATGTGGTTACTTTCCTGTCTTTTCACTGGATGTTAGCAGAAGTTCAGCAGAAGTTCAGTGTTAGAAATACACAGCAGAAAATGCATATTGACAAGGAGTGTAGAGGTGGGCGGGGAGTCTACTGACATCACGACTCCACCCACTAAGCTCCAGACAACAGACCCACCCACAGAATATGCAGTTTTTCGGGTCTAATAACAGACAGAGGGGAGACATTAGACAGGTAAAGATACATGCAGGAGGCATGTATATCCTTATAGATAACCCCTATGGCAGTAGTTTAGAAAGGATGACATTGGGTTTACATCCACTTTAAGGCAAGAGTTAGTTCAGGATCTGTGAATCCATAATCCAACTCTAAATATTATCAATTTATTTTGTTGCAGAATATGCTTTATTAAATGTGTTTTGCATTTTTTTTAGATCATGTTTAAGTTTAGTGATAATATAATATATTGAGGGCAAATCTTGTTTTAAATCAGCTATCTCATCCTCAATATTAATCTTATATATATACCCTTCTGAAATAATGGTAAAAATTATTTAGCAATTTTTTCATATAACCTTTAGAAATATCTGTGTTTTTCATGTGCTCTAATTCCTAGGATTGGATGCTGATATGTATTCCTCCTCAGATTAGACGTTCTGCTGAACAGCTTGGGAGCTTTTCTCAGCCTCCCCTCTGTGTGAAGCTGTGGGTGCCATCTTAGACTGTGCAGGATCAAAGCTCATCTTTTTAGTCAACTTTTCCTGCTTACTATGCTGCAGCAGAAACGTGAGGATGCAAATGGGCTCTCTTGCTTTCATGTGGCTTGCTTTTCTGTTGCCGCTCACTACCACTGTTTATTACGGTGGTTCCCCTAGCTGACAGAGTTTATTGAAGTGTTGCCATGCCCATTCCTGCTCAACCAAGTCCAGTGGAACTAAAATTCTGTCATAGAAGAGAACACATTGCACTAAGGTTACCATTCGTCCTCAAGAAACAAACAACACTGGGCAGGTACCTTGGCCATTTCATAACAGCACTGCTGGACTCTGTAGCCAATTGTGCATCTATGACAATACTCATGCGGTGGGCCAGTTTACCTTTTCCGGCTTTTGACTATAGAGTCCCAAAATTGACAATTTGGGGTGGCCAAGGAGCTTATGCAGTGTAATGTTTACACTACACTGCTTCACAGATGAGGACATGCCTCAGACTCTGCTTTCTGAAGGATCCAGCATGGGATTCACTCCCCATGCAGCCTATCTGCTGCCCACAGAGAAATGTCAGATCTCCTGCATTGGTTTGTGACAAGCTGCTCTACTGCAACTCTGCATTACCAGAAAAAACCTGAAGTGCATTTTGCAATTGTTCTTTTTTTATTATTACTCTTGACTTCTGGTCTGTGTGTTTTCTACTGACCCCTGCTTTGTGTGCTAACTCCTGACCTCTGCTCTCCATATTTTACTTATTCCTGTCACCTGCTCTATGTGCATTACTTACACCTGAAATCTGCACTTATGCCCTTGGTTAATTAAAAGCAGGGTTTGGCAAACGGATACTGAATCTGAACCCCATTAATAGGCACCGAATCTGTCTGTTTTGGGGTAATAGTCGAGAGAGGGTAAGACAAAATAGCATGGGGGGGGGGGGGAGGATTACTCTCCTGGTAAAACATGCATCATTGGAAAAAAAATCACTTTCATTTTGGCCAGGAGCAACAATTTTTTTAATGGTTAAAGTGGAACATTAAAAATGCCCAATTTCTTCAAATAACATGCCTGGGAGTGTCCTAACCATGCCAGTGAGGGGGCACTTCACTGTAATGTACAGAAAGTGCTGCAGCAGCAATGACATTTTTAAAACAGAAAAGTGTTTAACATTGCCAGCAAATTACATGTTTTTGACAGCTTTCTTTTTTTTAAAAAGACAGCACACAGACCCTTTGAAGGGTCTTCTATGAATTTTGGGGGCCTTTGCAGGGTCGGTTTTATTTTTTAGGAAGCCAGCAATGAAATGTAATTTCCTGATAATTTAAACTATATTTTTTCTTTGTAAACGTCATTTTTGTGCTGCAGCAAGAATGAAAAGAAAGTTGCATAGATTTCCTCCCAAATGCATACCAGACCCTTTGAGTTTGATATTAATTTTAAGGGGTACCCCAAACAAAAGTGAGGCTCCCTAGGGAATACATACCAAACTATTTGGGTCAAATATGGATTTTAAGGGGGGGTCACACATAAAATAAAATAAATGCAAATGGATCCCTCTGAAAAGCCAACCGAGACCCTTAAAGGAAAAAAAAAATCCTGCTGTCGAGACACATCCAATGCGTTTGATAGTGACTGGCTGAATGACAAGTCTAGTGGAGGATAGTGGTTATATACAAGGAGATGGGGTCTTCGTGGTGATTTTATTGACTATATATGGACAGAACCTTGAACTCATCTCTACTCCTGACCTTTGCTCTCTGTGCATTACTTACTCCTGACCCCTACACTCAGATACCTATCCATAACCTCTGTTCTGCTTTCGGTGCAATACTTATTCCTGACCCCTGCTTTCTGTGCATTACTTACTCTGACCCATGTTCACCTTGCATTATCACTCCTGACCTCTGCTCTCGGTCCATTATGTACTTCTTACCTCTGTTCTCTCTCTGTTATCTACTCCCCACCCTGCTCTGCGGCATACTTACTTCAGACTCCTGCTTTCTAACTCCTGACCCCTAATCTCTCTGCTTATTTCTGAACCCTGCTGTCCATGTGTTATTGTCCTAAACACCATCTCTCCACTTACAGCACTCCTGACCTCTGCTTCATCCTTTGTTTTTCCCCAATCTCTCTGTGTATTACTTTCACCTGACCTCTGCACTCTGTGTTACTTACTCTTGACCTTTTTACCCTGTGTGTTTCTTACTCCAGGCCTCTGCTCTTTGTGAGGTACTTACCCTGACCCCTGCACTCTGTGTGTTACTACTGCTCTTTGTGTTACTTCTGACCTTTGCTATGAATATTTTAATTACTCCTGCATTATGTGCATTACTTTCTTTTTACTCTTGAGTCCTGCACTTTGTGAATTATTTATTCCTGACCCCTGAATTTTGTACGTTACTTGCACCTGACCTTTGAAATCTGTGAATATGCACTCTGACCTCTGCACTCTGCAGTACACACACATCTTTAACCAATAGCAGTGTAAGCTTACTTATTTTTTCAACTATACCCTTTTAAGGTCCTCCCACCATTACCACAATCTGTCTGCACCCACTTACAGTGCACTAAGCTTGCAAGTCTACTTCTTGTTTCAAAAGACTGTGACCAATTGTTTGGGTGATAAAATGGGGTGTGTGTTTTGTTGGTGTGGCTTCAAATGATGTCCTGGTTAAATGGTTGTCCCCAGATTTCATTTTGCAAATCTGGTAGCCCTACATTGCACAGAACGCTTTTAGACTGTGAGCTTCCACAAACAGGGCACTCCTAATCCTCTTGTATCTAACTGGATTGTAACTATACAATTTCCCTATATATTGTAAAGCGATGTGCAAACTGTGAGCGCTATAAAAATCTTGAATAATAATAGGACTTACAGTGTGAATATAGGAGGTCCTGCACGTAACTTGGCACATCCTGACCATTACATCCATTTCTCCTGACTGCTGAGTGTCCTTCATTGCAGATTGCTAAGCCTGGATAAAGCACGTCATGACACCTATCCCTATCGCATTGTGTGAACTTTTTTGGCATATTCTATGTTTCACTTTGCTACTTCTGAACACTAAACTCTGCATACTTTATTGTAGCTTACATACTTCTGACAACTGCATGCTACAAGCTAGGTTGTAGCTTACATACTCTCGATTACTGCATTCTAGGGATGATGGAAAGAGGTTGCCACAACAAATTAACAGAAGATATCATAAGGGAAAGGTTTACCATCATCCTAGACTAATATGTTCCCCTGGTTGCCCTTCCCCCCCTCCACCCCCCACCACCCAACCCATTCCCCCCCTCCTCCTCCCCCCCTCCTTTTCCTTTTCTTTTTTATCTCTCTTTCCTCCTTTTCTTTCCCTTCTCCCCCCCTCCCCCCTCCCTCTTCCCCGCTTTTCCCCTCCCCTTTTCCTCCTCTATCACTCCCCCTTCTTTCCCTTTTTCTTGTTTCCTCAGTCCTTCCTCCCACCCACCCACCCCCTTCTCTTTCCCTCCCCCTCCCCCTATTCCCCCCCCTCTCTTCTCCCCCCCCCTCCAATTCCCCATTCTTCTGCCTGTTCTCTCCCTTTTGCACATCCCCTTTCTTTCCCGACCATCAATCCCAGCCTCATGTTACTAACTCAATACAATGTTCTATCTATTTATAGTCCGTCCTTACAGCCCCCCGTGCCCGCCCCCAGGGGGAACACCCCATTTGGGTGTCTCAGGTTTGCCGTCCTCTGCCTAATAGGCAGTTTTGGTGAGTTTTATTACTTAATATTGTAAACACTCCAAGACTACTTTGCATTACCATTGTATGTTACTTTATGAATGCTTTATTGTAAATCTGGATTATATATTTTCTAGATGCTATGATTGGATGCCTTCTGAGAAAGCTGCATTGGCCACAAAACTGTTGAGGCCAATGTCCTTTTGCACATCATTGCACCTCCATCTATCTATGGAGATTTTATCTATGGTTATTTTAATGCTTGTTTACCCTGTAACAGCTTTATAGTTGTATCTATTGTAAAATTTGAGTATTTTTGTAATGAAAATAAAGTGCGAATTTTAAAGGCTAATATGCAAGTTATTGTCCTAAAAAGGGTTTGGGGACCCGGGTCTTGCCCCAGGGGACATGTATCAATGCAAAAGAAAGTTTTAAAAATGACCATTTTTTCGGGAGTAGTGATTTTAATGATGCTTAAAGTGAAAAAATAAAAGTGAAATATTCCTTTAAATATCATACCTGGGGGGTGTCTATAGTATGCCTGTAAAGTGGCACGTGTTTCCCGTGTTTAGAACAGTCCCTACACAAAATGACATTTCTAAAGGAATAAAAGTAATTTAAAACTGCTTTCAGCTGTAATGTAATGTTGTGTCGAGTCAGCAGCGCCCTGCACATGCGGAGCTCTGCAGTCGGTTGGCTGTCCTTAAACTGGCCCCTGGGGGGCATCCTGCCTCATTGGAGATGTGCCTCCTCCTCCTCCTCTCTTCTATCGGGCACCCACGTAGAGTCAGTGACCTCATCATCCCCTCCCTCCTCGCCACTGGAGCAAACCTGGCAGTATGCTGCAGCTGGGGGAACATGACTGCCAGTTTCTTGTCCTTCTTGGGCACCCCCTCTCTCTGGGCTCACGTTATTGCCTTCATCCTCAACCTGGGTACCATCATTGGAACCTTCAAAACGCTGCACATCCTTCTGCAGCATGTACATGACACTGTGGTCGAACAGTTTGGGGGACTCCTCAGGACATGATGGTGGGGCTAGGGAAGGAGTGACTGATGCCATTGAGCCAATGGAATAGGCCACTTTGGCAGCTGCATTGGCAGCCAAACTTGTCTTAGCCTGGATGACAGAGGATGAGGAGGATGAGGATGGCTTTGTGATCCACTCTACCAACTCTTCTGCATGTTGTGGCTCAACACGGCCAGCTGTCGAAAAAAAAAGACAAGTGTGCCCCACCGCTATGTGCTGAGGATGCACTGTGTCCACGACCAGTGCTGTTGGCTGTAGACACAGAGCCTGCTTGCCCTCTTTTAGTGGCCTTCCAGACATGCTGTAAAATTGGATTAGCAAAACACTGCCTGAAGTTTACTAGAAAAATTACACCAAGAATGGCCTGCAGTCAGGTATAGGCTTGGCTAGATTAGAATGCCTGCCTGCCTGCCTGCCTGAAAGTGTCATTGAAAATGTACACCAGGAATGGCCTGTAGTCAGGTATAGGCTTGGCTAGACTAGAATGCAGTGGATATATATGTAGGAGACTGTATATATATCTTTATGCACTGCAGATCACTGAATCACCTGCCTGCCTGCCTGCCTGCCTGCCTGAAAGTGTCGTTGAAAACGTATAGCAGGAATGGCCTGTAGTCAGGTATAGGCTTGGCTAGACTAGAATGCAGTGGATATATATGTAGGAGACTGTATATATATCTTTATGCACTGCAGATCACTGAATCGCTTGCCTGGCCTGCCTGCCTGCCTGAAAGTGTATTTGAAAACGTACACCAGCAATGGCCTGCAGTCAGATATAAGCTTGGCTAGACTGGAATGCAGTGGATATATATATATGTTGGAGACTGTATATATATTTAATGCACTGCAGATCACTGAATTACTTGCCTGCCTGCCTGCCTGCCTGCCTGCCTGAAAGTGTATTTGAAAACGTACACCAGCAATGGCCTGCAGTCATATATAGGCTTGGCTAGACTAAAATGCAGTGGATATATATATGTTGGAGACTGTATATATATATTTAATGCACTGCAGATCACTGAATCACATGCCTGCCTGCCTGAGAGTGTATTTCAAAACGTACACCAGCAATGGCCTGCAGTCAGATATAGGCTTGGCTAGACTAGAATGCAGTGGATATATACAGTATCTAACAAAAGTAAGTACACCCCTCACATTTTTGTAAACATTTTATTATATCTTTTCATGTGACAACACTGAAGAAATGACACTTTGCTACAATGTAAAGTAGTGAGTGTACAGCTTGTATAACAGTGTAAATTTGCTGTCCCCTCAAAATAACTCAAACACAGCCATTAATGTCTAAACCGCTGGCAACAAAAGTGAGTACACCCCTAAGTGAAAATGTCCAAATTGAACCCAATTAGCTATTTTCCCTCCCCGATGTCATGTGACTCGTTAGTGTTATAAGGTCTCAGGTGTGAATGGGGAGCAGGTGTTTTAAATTTGATGTTATCACTCTCACTCTCTCATACTGGTCACTGGAAGTTCCTCTCTAAAGGATCTGAAAAAAAGAATTGTTGCTCTACATAAAGATGGCCTAGGCTATAAGAAGATTTCCAAGATCCTGAAACTGAGCTGCAGCACAGTGGCCAAGACCACACAGCGGTTTTACAGGACAGATTCCGTTCAGAACAGGCCTCGCCATGGTCAACCAAAGAAGTTGAGTGAACGTGCTCAGCATCATATCCAGAGGTTGTCTTTGGGAAATAGACGTATGAGTGCTGCCAGCATTGCTGCAGAGGTTGAAGGGGTGGGGAGTCAGCCTGTCAGTGCTCAGACCATACGCCGCACACTGCATCAAATTGGTTTGCATGGCTGTCATCCCAGAAGGAAGCCTCTTCTAAAGATGATACACAAGAAAGCCTGCAAACACTTTGACAAAGACAAACAGACTAAAGACATGTATTACTGAAACCATGTCCTGTGGTCTGATGAGACCAAGATAAACTTATTTGGTTCAGATGGTGTCAAGCGTGTGTGGCGGCAACCAGGTGAGGAGTACAAAGTCAAGTGTGTCTTGCCTACAGTAAAGCATGGTGGTGGGAGTGTCATGGTCTGGGGCTGCATGAGTGCTGCTGGCACTGGGGAGCTACAGTTCATTGAGGGAACCATGAATACCAACATGTACTGTGACATATTGAAGCCGAGCATGATTTCCTCCCTTCAGAGACTGGGCCGCAGGGCAGTATTCCAACATGATAACGACCCCAAACATACCTCCAAGATGACCACTGCCTTGCTAAAGAATCTGAGGGTAAAGGTGATGGACTAACCAAGCATGTCTCCAGACCTAAACCCTAATGGGCATCTATGGGGCATCCTCAAATGGAAGGTGGAGGAGCGCAAGGTCCCTAGCATCCACCAGGTCCGTGATGTCATCATGTAGGAGTAGAAGAGGACTCCAGTGGCAACCTGTGAATCTCTGGTAAACTCCATGCCCAAGAGGGTTAAGGCAGTGCTGGAAAATAATGGTGGCCACACATAATATTGACACTTTGGTCCAATTTGGACATTTTCACTTAGGGGTGTACACACTTTTGTTGCCAGTGGTTTAGACATGGCTGTGTGTTGAGTTATTTTTGAGGGGACAGCAAATTTACACTGTTATACAAGCTATACACTCACTACTTTACATTGTAGCAAAGTGTCATTTTTTCACTGTTGTCACATAAAAAGATATAATTAAATATTTATAAAAATGTGAGGCATGTACTCACTTTTGTGAGATACTGTATATGCTGGAGACTGTATATATATTTAATGCACTGCAGATCACTGAATCACTTGCCTGCCTGCCTGAAAGTGTATTTGAAAATGTACACCAGCAATGGCCTGCAGTCAGATATAGGCTTGGTTAGACTGGAATGCAGTGGATATATATATGTTGGAGACTGTATATATATTTAATGCACTGCAGATCACTGAATCATTTGCCTGCCTGAAAGTGTATTTGAAAACGTACACCAGCAATGGCCTGCAGTCAGATATAGGCTTGGCTAGACTAGAATGCAGTGGATATATATGTAGGAGACAGTATATATATTTTATGCACTGCAGATCACTGAATAACCTGCCTAGCCTGCCTGCCTGAAAGTGTATTTAAATACGTACACCAGCAATGGCCTGCAGTCAAATCTAGCTACACAGGATACAGTATATATATCTATATATAGATATATCTATCTATCTATATATAGATATATCTATATAGATAGATAGATATATATATATATACAAAGCCGGGATGTATATATATACTAAATACACTGCAGCTAACTGAATCAACAATCAATGTAACTATTCTAAGTAAACAGATGTTAATGGATTTACAGGAAATGGAGTAAAAATGAAATGGAAATGGATGTCATATATGTGACATACACTTTTGTTCTAATCTGTGCAGGGGATCAATGCTAATGGTTCTTCTGCTAAGAAGGTCATAATGCCCATGTGAATGAGGCCTAAAAACAGGGCTTAATCACATAAGGTGTATTGAGCTGCCTTAATGAGTTGAGTTCCCTAAGTTGATTAATGCTGTTTCAATGCAAGGACACAGCAAAATCAATTGCTGTCTTTGTCCTTTATTCACTGGCCATAGATGGTGCAAATTTTTTTCCCCGCAACAGGCAGTGCTATTATGTTCTCCCAGCAAGGAGAAGGCACAAGGAGCCATCCCTACTGGGTGAACACTGAGTAAATAATTACATAAAATCCAACATGCTAGTTGTACAATTAGCCTCTCCATAGATGATTTGAATCTCAGGATGGTCCCTGCTGGCTTGGTCTATGGCTGGCCTAAACTATTGTGTTGGTATGCATTAAGGAAAAAGGTAGGTATTTCCTGCAGTGCAACACACAAAAAGTGTTGCAGCCTGCATCAGCCCAATGCCATGGTCTGTTGTGTATAGATTTTAATGAAGCATTTAATAAATAAAGAAAAAAAACACTGTGATGCATTGTAACAATGCATGACAGGGCATGGATGCACATCAGCATCCGTGCATTATGTGTATCATAACACACTCCGGCTGGCGTGAACATATATGCGAATATGAATGTATTTTTATCCGCATCCAAGTCGCATAACATGTGAATGTGACCGGGTTTCAATGGAGGCCGCGGTGCGGTTTTGAAAAGGTTCCTGTGCACTTTTGATAATGGTGATAATTCCCCCTGAAGGTCAATGAGAAGGAAACAGGGAGATATGTGTTGCAAAATGCTCTACTGGATGCTTTCAACACGATTAATCCTACAGTTATGCTTGATGTGTAAAAGGTTAAATTTCTGGCTTTTCTCTCAGTGTTTCACCAAAAAAAGGCCTTTATAACATATATTTTTTCCTTTTTTAATGAAAACATTATGAAATAATTCATGTAATATTTTCTAGTCTTCTATCAAGCTTTTTCTGGAAAAATGTTAATAAATGTGCTAACATATGTTTGAGATTCTAAGAACTTCCCAAAAATAACCTGGTTCTCAAACAGAAAACCTTCACTTTAGCTTTGTAGTAGCAATGCCGTTGAGTCACCGTGATTCTTCAATGTGATCTCTCCAAAGAGATGCTCCTACACTTGGCATTTAGACACTTTGCAGTGGATGAAAGGTAGAAGCGGAACAGAAGTGCAACCATTATCATGACACATAGACAAAAGTACACTGCAGCTAACTGAATCACCTGCCTGCTTGAAGTAGATTAGAAACAGTACACCAGGAACGGACTGCAGTGAGATCTAGCTAAACTGCATACAGTGGATATATATATATATATATATATATATATATATATATATATATATATATATATATATTAAATACACTTCAGCTAACTGAATCACCTGCCTGCCTGAAGTAGATTAGAAACAGTACACCAGGAAAGGACTGCCTGCTCAACCTAACGCCAGCAACACACTACACAGGGTCGAAATGCAGGCATATAGTGTGAGGCGTGGACTTAACCCCCTGAGCCATAATTGGCCA
This sequence comes from Lithobates clamitans, assembly GCA_037952925.1. Taxonomy (NCBI): domain Eukaryota; kingdom Metazoa; phylum Chordata; class Amphibia; order Anura; family Ranidae; genus Lithobates; species Lithobates clamitans. Next base: position 4,503,735 of record JBBGZY010000787.1, on the reverse strand, counting down.
AAGGCACCCTGCCTTTGGCCAATTATGGCTCTCTTTGCTGACGGCGCTGTAATTGGCCAAAGCATGCGGGTCATAGTGCATGCTTGGCCAATCATCAGCCAGCAATGCATTGCGCTGACACAGTGCATTATGGGGCGTGACACGCCGTTCGAGTTTGGCGCGAACGCCCCATAATGTTCGATTTTCATCGAACGATCGAACAGCCGATGTTCGAGTCAAACTCATGTTCGACTCCAACAGAAAGCTCGTCCCTACTGCATTCTATACACTGTTGTACATACATTAGTGTCTTGGCCCTGCGCTCTATACACATATTGCACTCTACAGTATAAGCTATGTGAATATTTCACTCTACAGTAAAGGCTATGTTTTACATTAAATTGTCTTGATTGTTGCATGTTGTAAGTTGTATTGTACATTGTGGCGCCCCTGGTTTTAAAAGTACAGTATATTAACTCAAAGGAGAAGACCCCTTGAGAAAATACTTTTTCCATAAAAGCATATGAGCTGGTAAATAGCATGGTGGGAGGCCTGGATGCCAGTGGTGACCTGTCCATAGAGGGCGCACGGATGCAGTCTCCCCTATCCATGCATCCGGCCCCCTGATCTACATATCAGTGGCACCGTACCATGGATTCAATGTGGTGGGGTGTTTTTTTGAAGCACCTGATTAGAGCCAGAGGCTCAGGAGAGGACATCACAGCCCCGCCACATGAGCGGGTAAGTGCCAGGCCGGACCACCCACGCAGGGGGGGGGGTGCTGTGTCACGCAGCCGGGGGATGTTGTTTGTTTGCCATACCCTCCTCCAGAGAAGAACCCACCAGCCGCCACTGCTGGATGCTCATAGGTTTCAGCTTCAGTAATACTTGCTAACAGAATACATCTTTGATGAGAATACTGTGGAGCACCATCACACGCTAAAGAGACCTGAATATTCAAATAATGGTGCAACCTTGTTCTTTACTTTGCAAAAATTATACTTATTGCATTGATGAATTTTGTTTTATGTTGAATACAGCTGGTCTGCTGTTTTCTTGTTATATTTTGGGAAAATCAATATAAAAGCACATTTAAAAGACATAAAGTAGGTGCGTTTCCACCACTCATTAAGATGAACAGCTCCTCAGTTTGAATTATAATGCTAAACGAACAATTGTATAATAGTGTAGCCTTTCTCTCTTTCTCTTTTTTCCTCCTTTCCATCATCTTTCTTTTGATTATGTGGCTGAATTATCATGCTGATTTCCACGATAAACAGCAGTGAAATATCACCACAATGTGAGCTGAAAAGCCAGAGAGAAGAGCGGGTAAGGCTTTGCAAGGATGCACACAGGCATTCATTGTAAGAAATCTGTGATCCTGAGATACAGGGAATAGGCATACCTACTGCCTGGAGACCCTGGCTATTCGGCTTGCCTGTTGGGTCTGAGCTGCCGGGATTTTACTTGCAGTCCCCTCACAATGCTGTTGCTGTCTATGCCTGAGCTCCCTCTCTGTCTGCACCTCCAGCTTCTCTCTTACAGCTCTATACCCCTTGCTAACTACCTCCTCCCATTTCTGTCTATTACCCACACAAGCTGTTGCATCACCCTCATTGCCTCTGCATCTACTCCCACTACCCACTGTATCCTGCATCTGTCTCTTATCATCCCTCATATCTGCACTCTGCCCACCAGGTTGCAGTACTCGCAGACACATCCCTGTCTTCTCCAGCCACCATCAGTACACCAGCTCCTACTTAAAAAAAAAAATCTAAAGTTTTTAAAGTTAAAACATTTGTTTTGTAGCGCAGAGTCCATAATGGTCCTGCTGTTTGTCCCAGGTTATATTCCCTCTTTTGTGCATGGCAGCCAGGGACATAGTATTTTCTCATTCTCCCCACACAGTAACCAAGCAGATCGTATCTTTTTGTGGTTTTATTGTATAAAGAATTGCGATGGGGGTTAGGGTGAGCCTTAGGAAATAATGCACACTTTGAGTGAGGACACTATTTAGCAACAGTTAACTTCTTCAATAAGACCTTCAGAGAAGGACAATGTGAATATACAGCTTAAGGGGATCCTAAACTGGAAACAACCCTGGCCAGTGAATTTGAAACAGTCTCTTCACAAAAGAGCACAATTCAGCAACAGTCTCTCTGCAGAAACTCTCAGGCCTCCACTTACTGTGCCCTTGTAAACATGGATGCCTCTTTCCAGTATCAGCCAGACCCTGTATTGTGAGCTTCTCTGCCAAATCCTGCTCAAATCCTCAGGAGACTTTTCTCCAAACTGTTCCTGCAGCTTTTGTAGCCAGGCCTCCAGCTCTTCCTGAGCTAGGACCCCACAGAACCTCTTACAGACCATTTATACCCACCTCAGCCCCCTGCTGGTCACACTCACAACCAGGGATTGGCTGAGGCTGTATGAATAATCAGCCAAGTGTCTGCCGCTTCCATCCCACTATGTTCCGGAACTTACTGGAATACAAAGGAAACAGGCAAGCCTGCAGCTACAGAAACCAGAACAGCCTGTAACAATCAAATCCAAATTCACTGATTACAGTGAAACCCAAAAATAACAAACTTTGCCTACCCCTATTAGCACATAACTAGGGAACTTCTGCGTTTCTTAATGTGACTATTCTAAGTAAACAGATGTTAATGGATTTACAGGAAATGGAGTAAAAATGGAATGGAAATGGATGTCATATATGTGACATCCACTTTTGTTCTAATCTGTGCAGGGGATCAATGCTAATGGTTCTCCTGCTAAGAAGGTCATAATGCCCATGTGAATGAGGCCTAAAAACAGGGCTTAATCACATACGGTGTATTGAACTGCCTTAATCTGAGTTGATTAACGCTGTTTCAATGCAAGGACACAGCAAAATCAATTGCTGTCTTTGTCCCTTATTCACTCTAAAGCTGGCCATAGATGGTGCGATTTTTTTTCCCCGCAACACGCAGTGCTATTATGTTCTCCCAGCAAAAAGAAGGCGCAAGGAGCCGTCCCTACTGGGTAAACACCGAGTAAATAATTACATAAAATCCAACATGCTGGTTGTACAATTAGCCTCTCCATAGATGATTTGAATCTCAGGATGGTCCCTGCTGGCTTGGTCTATGGCTGGCCTAAACTATTGTATTGGTGTGCATTAAGGAAAAAAGGTAGGTATTACCTGCAGTGCAACACACAAAAAGTGTTGCAGCCTGCATCAGCCCAATGCCGTGGTCTGTTGTGTATAGATTTTAATGAAGCACTTAATAAATAAAGAAAAAAAAACACTGTGATGCATTGTAACAATGCATGACAGGGCGTGGATGCACATCAGCATCCGCGCATTATGTGTATCATACCACACTCCGGCTGGCGTGAACATATATTCGAATATGAATGTATTTTTATCCGCATCCAAGTCGCATAACATGTGAATGTTACCGGGTTTCAATGGAGGCAGTTCACACATGTCCGGGACAGCCGCGGTGCGGTTTTGAAAAGGGTCCTGTGCACTTTTGATAATGATGATAATTCCCCCTAAAGGTCAAGGAGAAGGAAACAGGGAGATATATGTTGCAAAATGCTCTACTGGATACTTTCAACACAATTAATACTACTATTTATTTATTTATTTCAGGTACTTATATAGCGCTGTCAATTTACGCAGCGCTTTACATATACATTGTACATTCACATCAGTCCCTACCCTCAAGGAGCTTACAATCTAAGGTCCCTAACTCACATTCATACATACTAGGGACAATTTAGACAGGATCTAATTAACCTACCGGCATGTCTTTGGAGTGTGGGAGGAAACCCTCGCAGGCACAGGGAGAACATGCAAACTCCAAGCAGGTAGTGTCGTGGTTGGAATTCGAACCAGCGACCCTTCTTACTGCTAGGCGAAAGTGCTACCACTACACCACTGTACAGTTATGCTTGATGTGTAAAAGGTTAACTTCCTGGCTTTTCTCTCAGTGTTTCACCAAAAAAAGGCCTTTATAACATATATTTTCTCCTTTTTTAATGAAAACATTATGAAATAATTCATGTAATATTTTCTAGTCTTCTATCAAGCTTTTTCTGGAAAATGTTAATAAATATGCTAACATATGTTTGGGATTCTAAGAACTTCCCAAAAATAACCTGGTTCTCAAACAGAAAACCTTCACTTTAGCTTTGTAGTAGCAATGCCGTTGAGTCACCGTGATTCTTCAATGTGATCTCTCCAAAGAGATGCTCCTACACTTGGCATTTAGACACTTTGCAGTGGATGAAAGGTAGAAGCGGAACAGAAGTGCAACCATTATCATGACACATAGACAAGTGAACTACAAAAAGTTTCAAGGGAAAGAAATCTAAATTCAAGTATGAAAGTAATTTTCTTCTTGCGAATGGTCTCTGTTACAAAGATACCCTAAGGCTTTGTAAAATTAATTCCATTAACTCTGTTAAATTATTCAAGAGGGCATCATCAAATCCCTTGATATAATAATTTCACTCTAATTTGGCATTCTGTCTTATCACTTGGTAGACAATATCATTACATTCATTAATAACAAATCATGTTACTGGTACATCCTATATCACTGGGAATCAAGACAGTTCTTTGTCTTCAATGTACCTGCCACTTGTCACACTATTTAAAAACTTACTTTTAAAGAGAAGTTTAAATTATACTGTCACCTTTTTTCTTACCTGCATAAGTAAATAACCTTAGTACCATACAATTTAGGGCCCTTGGCTCCTGTCTAGCTTCACTGACTATGACATGCCTTCTCTAGAACTAATTTGTGGCCCTAACAATGGGCACAGTCACAAGAAGCTTGACTCAATCAAGTAAGAAGAGGTATAAACCCCTAAATTGTATCTGAGCCCATAAACAAAAATATATTAGATTGCAGTGTACCAGTCCTTAGATGTGTTGCCTGCATTACTTTCCTTTATTTTTTTAAATTTTACCTTCACCTAGTGATTCTGCCAGTTTTACAATTAAAGAACAACTTCAGGTTTTCACACAAACCTGAAGTTGGCCCAAACAAACTATGTCCCTCACTATAAAAAAAGGCAAGAGTGTTGTATAAAAATAAAATAATTTATTAATTTCAAGCAGATCTTAAAAATGGGTTACAATACTGCTAATCAATTGGATCAATTGGTTTCCACATTTGCCCCTCAATGGGGTGCATAACAATGTGGGTATCAGACAGAGACAAACATGAAACATGACAACATGAAACAACATAAAACTGGGCGTCCGGACGCCATGTGGCAATATGCAGATGCAATGTCATGAGACTAATTCGCTTGAGGAATAACTTCCTATGCAATCTTCCTAGACGGAATTAATGACATCCAATCTGCATATGGCATCAGGGTGGGGGGTCTGGCAAGTAATCCTGTCTATAACTGTTTGGGGTATGGGTAGATGGTAATCCGACCAATGTCAACTAGGAGACTAAAATTGCATTAGATGGTCATATGCAGAAATGCATGCAAGTCCTCCAGTTCAAATAACCTGTAACTTCAATATTGAAAAAACAGATCTGTATGGAAAGCAATGATGCTATTAGATCTGAAAACAGGGGGTCTTACAAAAGTAGAACTTAAAGTTTTTTGGAAAGTTGCTTCCTATGGGCTAAATTTTTCTGATGAAGAGTCCAATTCCTTAAGAGATGAATTTCCCACAGCTCAGTAATAGATCTGAGGAGACAAGCAGCGATACTTATGTTACCAGTGTTCACTGTATGTGATTATCTTGTCAGGCTATGCTGGCAGTCTGCTGGAGAGAACAGAGGATATGAATCCTATTGGCGGGAGTGCATGAAGCCTCTGCAGGGGACCCTTGTTATATGTCCTATTCTCCCATGCTGGGTAGCAGTGTAAGGACTCACTCATAGATGTCAGCATTAGGGATGAGCTTCGAGTTCGAGTCGAACTCATGTTATACTCGAACATTGGCTGTTCGCAAGTTCGCCGAACAGCGAACAATTTGGGGTGTTCGCGGCAAATTCGAATGCCGCGGAACACCCTTTAAAAGTCTATGGGAGAAATCAAAAGTGCTAATTTTAAAGGCTTATATGCAAGTTATTGTCATAAAAAGTGTTTGGGGACCCGGGTCCTGCCCCAGGGGACATGGATCAATGCAAAAAAAAGTTTTAAAAACGGATGTTTTTTCAGGAGCAGTGATTTTATTAATGCTTAAACTCAAACAATAAAAGTGTAATATCCCTTTAAATTTCGTACCTGGGGGGTGTCTATAGTATGCCTGTAAAGGGGCGCATGTTTCCTGTGTTTAGAACAGTCTGACAGCAAAATGACATTTGGAAGGAAAAAACTCATTTAAAACTACCCGCGGCTATTGCATTGCCGACAATACACATAGAAGTTCATTGATAAAAACGGCATGGGAATTCCCCACAGGGCAACCCCGAACCAAAAAAAAAAAAAAAAAAAATGATGTGGGGGTCCCCCTAAATTTCATACAAGGCCCTTCAGGTCTGGTATGGATATTAAGGGGAACCCCAGCCAAAATGAAAAAAAAAAATTGACGTGGGGTTCCTCCTAAATTCCATACCAGACCCTTCAGGTCTGGTATGGATTTTAAGGGGAACCCCGCGCCAAAAAAAAAAAAAAAACGGCGTGGGGTCCCCCCAAAAATCCATACCAGACCCTTATCCGAGCACGCAACCTGGCAGGCCGCAGGAAAAGAGGGGGGACGAGAGTGCGCCCCCCCCCTCCTGAACCGTACCAGGCCACATGCCCTCAACATTGGGAGGGTGCGTTGGGGTAGCCCCCTAAAACACCTTGTCCCCATGTTGATGAAGACAAGGGCCTCATCCCCACAACCCTGGCCGGTGGTTGTGGGGGTCTGCGGGCGGGGGGCTTATCGGAATCTGGAAGCCCCCTTTAACAAGGGGACCCCCAGATCCCGGCCCCCCCTGTGTGAAATGGTAAGGGGGTACTTACCCCTACCATTTCACTAAAAAACTGTCAAAAATGTTAAAAATGACAAGAGACAGTTTTTGACAATTCCTTTATTTAAATGCTTCTTTTTTCTCCTTCATCTTCTTCTGGTTCTTCTGGCTCTTCTGGTTCTTCCTCCGGCGTTCTCGTCCAGCATCTCCTCCGCGGCGTCTTCTATCATCTTCTCCTCGGGCCGCTCCGCACTCATGGCATGGGGGGGGAGGCTCCCGCTCTTCTCTTCATCTTCTTCATCTTCTTCTTCTTCTTCTTCTCTTCTTCCTTCTTCTCTTCTTCATTTCTTCTCCGGGCCGCTCCGCAGCCATGCTGGCATGGAGGGAGGCTCCCGCTGTGTGACGGCGTCTCTTCGTCTGACGGTTCTTAAATAACGGGGGCGGGGCCATCCGGTGACCCCGCCCCCTCTGACGCACGGTGACTTGACGGGACTTCCCTGTGACGTCACGGGGAATGCCATAGGGAAGTCCCGTCATGTCACCGTGCGTCAGAGGGGGGCGGGGTCACCGGGTGGCCCCGCCCCCCGTTATTTAAGAACCGTCAGACGAAGAGACGCCGTCACACAGCGGGAGCCTCCCTCCATGCCACAGCATGGCTGCGGAGCGGCCCGGAGAAGAAATGAAGAAGAGAAGAAGGAAGAAGAGAAGAAGAAGAAGAAGATGAAGAAGAAGATGAAGATGAAGAAGAGAAGAAGATGAAGAGAAGAGCGGGAGCCTCCCCCCCCATGCCATGGGTGCGGAGCGGCCCGAGGAGAAGAAGATAGAAGACACCGCGGAGAAGATGCTAAACGAGAACGCCGGAGGAAGAACAAGAAGAGCCAGAAGAACCAGAAGAAGAAGAAGATGAAGGAAGAAAGAAGAAGCATTTAAATAAAGGAATTGTCAAAAACTGTCTCTTGTCATTTTTAACATTTTTGACAGTTTTTTAGTGAAATGGTAGGGGTAAGTACCCCCTTACCATTTCACACGGGGGGGGCCAGGATCTGGGGGTCCCCTTGTTAAAGGGGGCTTCCAGATTCCGATAAGCCCCCCGCCCGCAGACCCCCACAACCACCGGCCAGGGTTGTGGGGATGAGGCCCTTGTCTTCATCAACATGGGGACAAGGTGTTTTGGGGGGCTACCCCAAAGCACCCTCCCAATGTTGAGGGCATGTGGCCTGGTACGGTTCAGGAGGGGGGGGGCCGCACTCTCGTCCCCCCCTCTTTTCCTGCGGCCTGCCAGGTTGCGTGCTCGGATAAGGGTCTGGTATGGATTTTTGGGGGGACCCCACGTTTTTTTTTTTGTTTTTTTTTTGGCGCGGGGTTCCCCTTAAAATCCATACCAGACCTGAAGGGTCTGGTATGGAATTTAGGGGGAACCCCACGTCAATTTTTTTTTTTAATTTTGGCTGGGGTTCCCCTTAATATCCATACCAGACCTGAAGGGCCTTGTATGGAATTTAGGGGGACTCCCACATCATTTTTTTTTTTAATTTTGGTTCGGGGTTGCCCTGTGGGGAATTCCCATGCCGTTTTTATCAATGAACTTCTATGTGTATTGTCGGCAATGCAATAGCCGCGGTAGTTTTAAATGTGTTTTTTCCTTCAAAATGTCATTTTGCTGTCAGACTGTTCTAAACACGGGAAACATGCGCCCCTTTACAGGCATACTATAGACACCCCCCAGGTATGAAATTTAAAGGGATATTACACTTTTATTGTTTGACTTTAAGCATTATTAAAATCACTGCTCCTGAAAAAACGGCCGTTTTTAAAACTTTTTTTTGCATTGATTCATGTCCCCTGGGGGAGGACCCGGGTCCCCAAACACTTTTATTGACAATAACTTGCATATTAGCCTTTAAAATTAGCACTTTTGATTATTCATGTTCGTGTCCCATAGACTTTAACGGCGTTCGCGTGTTCGAACGAATTTTTTTCCTGTTCGCATGTTCTGGTGCGAACCGAACAGGGGGGTGTCCGGCTCATCCCTAGTCAGCATGAATATAAGGTCAGAGGGTACTTTACAACTGCCGTGGGCTAGGCACTTTCCGAGATTCCTGCTGTTGGTACAGTCCCCAGACGTACGATACAGTGTCACCAAACTCCTGTTGATAAGGATAGATGATAGGTAGGATCGTTGTATCCATTACCTCCGTGTAGCGGCAGCCATTGCTTTAACTCAGCTCAGCTCCCAGTCCTGGTTTCCACGGGGCTTGCTGTGTATGGCCTCACGTGACGCTGGTGAAGTCAACGCATTTCACTATGGGAAGTAGTGTAGCTTCATCTGGATGGTGATGGGTCGGCAACTATCCGTCCCTTATGACGGTAGTTTGCTTGGTGATGGTGCCACCCATCTTAAGAACTTTAAAGGGACACTGATCATGTTCCTATGTTTGATAGTAAGATTAGATGTGAGGGGGGGAGTGTATTGTATTGTAGACCCTCATGAACCTGTAAGGCCGCTGGATGTGTGGTATAAACTGTATGTAGCTAAGGTTACATATAGCATACCACACTGTGTTCCCGGTGCGAGCAGAGACTTTCTGTCCAATACCCGGAACATAGAAGAGTCTATAGCAGCGACACTCAGCAATTCAGAGGGAGCAATATATTCTATCAATGAATACAAAGCTTCCTCTGTTTGGGGGACATCATTAGCTGCCAATCAGAGGAAACTTTGTATTCATTGATAGAATACATTTCTACCTATGAATGGCTGAGTGCCGCTGCTGTAGACTCTCCTGTGTTCCAGGTATGAGACAGGAAGTCTCCGCTAGCACCCGAAAAACACAGTGCGTTATGCTGCATGTAGCCGCAGCTACAAACAGTTTATAACACACATCCAGTGGCCTCACAGGTTAGTGAGGGATATAGTTTGTTTGGCCCAAGCTGGCTATGTATATTGTGTGAAAACCTGGAGTTCTTCTTTAATGCCCTAGGATGACAATGTTCACTCACTGTACTGTATCTATGGAATAGAAGTGTCGTCACCGTAGAATGGAAAGTAAAGTGTTATGATTACAACCCCCCTTCCATCCTCTTCTCTAAAACAAAGTGGGGGAGATTTTTTGTGGTTCACAGAGGTTAACTGGGCAGGGCTTATAACATTGCTTGAGATAGCAACAGGTGTTTTTACACTTATTTAACAGATAATTATACCATTGAAAATGTTTTGTTATATAACAGAAAAGGTACACATATTAGAAGTTCATTATTAGGATTTACATACACTTTAAACTTGCAAAGTCTTAACATGCATTCTGACAAATTGTGGATGTCCATTTTTGAATAAGTGCAGAACCTTAAAATAAATTGTATTTAATTCAAGTATGCCAACATGCTTTAAAGCGGACCTTGCATAAAAAAGGATAGTTCATTTGTCTAGGAGTCAGTCCAAAAGCACACTGCTCAAAACCTTTCATTTAACTCGCACACTTTAAAAATGTGTTTAAGAGCTCTTGCTACAAGCTGTTCATCCAAGAAATCGAGGCTGCTCTGGCTGCTGACAATCCAACCCTGAAAAACATTGTCCTGCCACTTATCACCTTCAAGACTAGGGACTGGCATGAAGTTTGACAGAGAGCTTGAAAGACTGACCCCAATGGACCTGCCATAATTTATGAACCACATATTGACACCCAGACATATGCTTGGAGGTCATTATTTACCACTTTGGGGAACCCTGTTTTAACCCTGCCTTACTCTAAAAAATGGCTAGGCTTTAGGCGCTATTTAAATTAGTATGTATCTAATTCCTAAAGACACTCACAATGTAATTCCAAATATATGTTTGTTTGAGAGAAGATGTACAATGCAAATGCCTTTGTTTTTAGAAACAAAACAATATGTATACCATTGTAAAATAATATAGTTTAATACGTGAAATTTAACCTTCATGGGACCTAATTAAATTCTTTAAAGAATACACTGGTTTATTACAGTGCAATTTCATAAAGCCCCTGGAGAAAACATGTAGTTCATCTAATTAATAAATACAAACTTTTACCTCTTTTTTATTTAGGAAGGATCAAATGTTTCATTTTTAAAAATGTTTCTCTTAATTGCTCATTCCAGTAACTCTTACTGCCCCATTGTTTCTTGCAGTTCAGGTATAGCCTGATATTATACAATCTTCTCATGGATTTTGAAATATTAAAATCTCTGTTGTACATTCTTAAAAAATAACATTTTATTAGTATTCATGCAACTTTCACTCACGATTCATATGCGTTATGTTTGTCATGTAAGATCCCCCTCAGTCCATACAACCCCCCCCACCATAATTTTTTAAAGAACAGCGTAACCCCCCCCCCTTCCTGAACCATACCAGGCCTCATGCCCTCAACATAGGGGGGTAGGTACTTTGGAGCAGGGGAGGCTTTGGATTTGTTTGGAGTCACTGTGCAGTTGCCCCTGTGTTTTCTTTCTCTCCGGAATGGAGAGAAAGATGTAAACAAACAAAAGTGTGTAAAAAATTAAAAGATAAAAAAAAGGAAGAAAAGACTAGATCAAGGTTTGATTTAGGTCAGTGCCAGGAATAGTGTTAGGGTCAAGTTAAGGGTCAAAGGTCAGTGTTAGTATATTTTGGGCAGGATTTTCTAAATTAGTGTCAGTTAGTGTCAGTGGAGTAAATTTACTAAAACTGGTGCACACAGAATCTGGTGCAGCTGTGCATAGTAACCAATCAGCTTTCAACTTTAGCTTGCTTAATTAACCACTTCAATACCAGGCACTTCCGCCCAGACCAATTTTCAGCTTTCAGCGCTCTCACACTTTGAATGAAATAACTCAGTCATTCTACACTGTATCCAAACAAAATTTTTATAATTTTCTTCTCACAAATAGAGCTTTCGTTTGGGGTTTTTTATTTTTTGCGATATAAGCGAAAAAACTGCGAACATTTTGAAAAAAACACACTTTTTTTTAGTTTCTACTGTAAAATTTTGCAAATTTTGCAAATAAGTCATTTTTCTTCAAATATTTGTGCCAAAATTTATACTGCTACATATCTTTGGTAAAAATAACCCAAATTAGTGTATATTATTTGGTCTTTGTGAAAGTTATAGAGTCTACAAACTATGGTGCCAATCACTGAAAATTGATCACATCTGATCACACCTGATGTACTGAAGGCCTATCTCATTTCTTGACACACAAGCCAGGAAAGTACAAATACCCCACAAATGACCCCTTTTTGGAAAGTAGACAGTCCAAGGTATTTACTAAGAGGCATGGTGAGTTTTTTGAAGTTGTAATTTTTTCCCACAATTCTTGGGAAAATTAAGATTTTTTTTTTTACACAAACTGGTCATATTAACAGGTTATTTCTCTCACACAGCATATGCATAATTGCAACTACACCCCAAAATACATTCTGCTATTCCTCCTGAGTATGTGTGAGACTTTTACACAGCCTGGCCACATACAGAGGCCCAACATTGAAGTAGCACCTTCAGGCGTTCTACAAGCATAAATTGCACATATCCTTTCTCAACAACCTATTACACCTTTCAAGGCCCCGGAGCACCAGGACAATGGAATTGTCCATAAAATGACCCCATTTTGGAAAGCACACACCCCAACGTATAATCTATGAGGCATAATGAGTCTTTTAAACAATTCATTTTTTTCCAGAAGGTTTTGGAAAATGTGGAAAAAAATGAAAATGCGTTTTTTTTACACAAAGTTGTCCCTTTATAAGATATTTCTAACACATAGCATGTACATAGCAAAAAAGACACCCCAAAATACATTCTGCTACTCCTCCTGAGTATGGCGATACCACATGTTTGAGACTTTTACACAGCCTGGCCACATACAGAGGCCCAACATCCAAGTAGCACCTCCAGGCATTCTAGCAGCATTAATTACACATATAATTTTCTGACTACCGATCACATTTTTGAAGGCCCTTCATATTTCTAACACATAGTAGGTACATACCAAATAACAAAAGATTACCTGTGGTTTTAGAAGTGCAGTGGTCCACAGAGGAGAGCATCGGTCCAGGCAGCAGGCAGGAATTAGGTCAGCGACAGCAAAAGCAATCATCCAGACAGCAGGCAGGAACACTGTCCATAGTTTGTACAGGCAGAGATACTGTCAGCACAGCCAGAGCACAGCCAAAGCTCAGGTCAAGGTAGTAGACAGAGGTGTCCCTGCAGAAATACTTTCCAAAGTCAGTAGAGGCAGCAGGCATATATATGGTCAACACAGCCAAAGTATTGGTCCAAGCAGCAGGAAGAAACATGGTCCATAATGTCATTGGTTATTACAGGCAGCAATATGGTCAGCACAGCCAAAGTATTGGTCCAGGCAGCAGGAAGGAACATCAAGCTTAGGGCCAGGGGGACAGGGGAAGAGGCTTCTCCCACCCAAATCGCTTTGAAGCTTCCGGGTAACCATACCCTGTTCTAGGAGCACAGAAAACAAAAAACTGGTTTTCTTTACTCAGAACGCTATTCTGAAGCCCCTCACATATGTGAGACCCCTGTGTAATAAAGTAGATGGCCAAAAGATCAGTCCAAGTGGCAGGCAAAAACATGGTCGACTAACAGGCCAAGATCGGTGCATGTGGAAGACAGAAACATGGTTTAAATCGTCAGGCAGAGGCATCTTCGGTAAACAGGCTGAGGTTGGTGCACATGGAAGTCAGAAACATAGTTTAAATCGGCAAGCAAAGACATCGTCGGTAAACAGGCCAGGGTCAGTTAATTACCATGGTAGCAGGCAAATGGGGAAATGCCAGTCTGTTAATAATAAGGGGAACTAATATTGGATGGATGTATGATAATTTTTGAAGCAATCTCCGATGCACAGGCCAGGTTGGGAGGGACATTGGGGACAAAAATAGCTGGTATCTCTTCTTACTCCTCCTCTGCTGCATACACAGCATTTCTTTTGGTGTCTTCTTCCAGATTCTGTGGGGGGAATTTGATAGGGAAAGTGTTGCTCATGAAGTCGACTCACGCTATCAGATCTAATGCTTCCTGGGGCGGGACCTTGTTGGTAAATGAGGGCAGTGACCATATCTTCAATATACTTGAGGTAGGTGATTTGTTGGTTTTGAGTTGCTTTTTGGTAGCAGACAAACGAATTAAAAAGGCCATGTGAAACAGGTTAAACGCAACCAATAACGGGACTTTCTGGTGGGATAAATAGGGCTGTAGCATATGATCGTCTAAATCCACACCCCCCCATGTACATATTGTAGTCATGGACACATTCGGGGTTTACACTGGAGCCGCGTCTTCTTTGGTGTCCACGGTGTCATTGTGGATGGTAGAGAGGATGTGGACATCTTTCTTGTCCCTCCACTTCATGGCCAACACCTCCTCATTCCTCATGAAAGCAGATTCTCCGTTTTACAATTTTTTGTCAACAGATTTTGTGGGAATTCCTTCCGTTTTTTTTTTAAGTAACGCAAGCCGGGGTTTTTTTACTATAAAGGTGACAAAAAAGGGGCAGGCTTGTATAATAGTTGTCGACATATAAATGGTATCCTTTTTCGAACAGGGGGTATGCCAGCTCCCAGACAATTTTCCCACTGGTTCCAATATATGTGGGGCAATCACGGGGCTGGAGCTGGGAGTCTTTGCCTTCATAGATCCGGAATGTGAAGACGTATCCAGTGGCTCAATCACATAATTTATTTAATTTCAACCCATACCTGGCTCTCTTGCTTGGTATATACTGCTTGAAGTGCAGTCGGCCAGTGAAATGTATGAGGGACTCGTCCACACAAATTTTTTGGTCTGGGATAAAAACGTCTCTAAATCACTGGGAAAAGGAATTGATTAGGGGGCGTATCTTGTACAATTTGTCATGGTTGGGATGATCTCGGCGAGGGCACTGTGAATTGTCATTGAAGTGGAGAAAACCCTTAATCATGTTGTAACTTGTCCTAGACATGACAGAGGAATATATGGGTATGTGGTGGATGGGGTTGGTGACCAATATGCATGGACTTCGTTCTTTTTTGTAACCCCATATTAAACGTAAGGCCCAAAAACAATTTAAATTAGTCCAGTGTTAGGCGTTGCCACTGGAACATGCGGGCGTAGGAAGAATTGGGGTTGGCAGCAATAAATTGGGATGCATACAGATTAGTTTGATCCACCATATTCTGCAGCAAATCTTGTGGGAAAAATAAACAAAAATAATCGAATTGAGAAAAATTCATAGTTTTTCATGGTTGGGATGATCTCGGCGAGGGCACTGTGAATTGTCATTGAAGTGGAGAAAACCCTTAATCATGTTGTAACTTGTCCTAGACATGACAGCGGAATATATGGGTATGTGGTGGATGGGGTTGGTGACCAATATGCATGGACTTCGTTCTTTTTTGTAACCCCATATTAAACGTAAGGCCCAAAAACAATTTAAATTCGTCCAGTGTTAGGCGTCGCCACTGGAACATGCGGGCGTAGGAAGAATTGGGGTTGGCAGCAATAAATTGGGATGCATACAGATTAGTTTGATCCACCACATTCTGCAGCAAATCTTGTGGGAAAAATAAACAAAAATAATCGAATTGAGAAAAATTCATAGTGTCAGGCTGCACACATGGCTGTGCAGTAAAAGGGGGGATGATAGCGGATCCCGAGTTGGCAGGCAACCATAAGGGGTTTGCAAGGGCATCAGGAAGGTAGGACTGGGGCTGGGTTCTTCGGGATGGGCATGTGATTTACAGTACTTGTACTGTGCTCCTCTTCCTGGGGTCTGGTGCTGCTGGTGGTGGGCAGATCTCCTGATCTTGGTCCTGATCTTGGTCCTGATCTAATTCTTTTGGGAGGGACGGTTTCCTCCGCAGACTCGGATTCTAATCCACTATCCTCCACTGGCTCGTATTCGTACAGGCAGAGATACTGTCAGCACAGCCAGAGCACAGCCAGAGCACAGCCAAAGCGCAAGTCCAGGTAGTAGGCTGAGGTGTCCCTGCAGGAATACTTTCCAAAGTCAATAGAGGCAGCAGGCAGATATATGGTCAACACAGCCAAAGTATTGGTCCAAGCAGCAGGAAGAAACATGGGCCATAATCTCATTGGTTATTACAGGCAGCAATATGGTCAGCACAGCCAAAGTATTGGTCCAGGCAGCAGGAAGGAACATTAAGCTTAGGGCCAGGGGGACAGGGGAAGAGGCTTCTCCCACCCAAATTGCTTTGAAGCTTCCGGGTACCAGACCCTGTTCTGGGAGCACAGAAAACAAAAAACTGGTTTTCTCTACTCAGAACGCTATTCTGAAGCCCCTCACATATGTGAGACCCCTGTGTAATAAAGTTGATGGCCAAAAGATCAGTCCAAGTGGCAGGCAAAAACATGGTCGACTAACAGGCCAAAGTCGGTGCATGTGGAAGTCAGAAACATAGTTTAAATCGTCAGGCAGAGGCATCTTCGGTAAACAGGCTGAGGTTGGTGCACATGGAAGTCAGAAACATGGTTTAAATTGGCAAGCAAAGACATCGTCGGTAAACAGGCCAGGGTCAGTTAATTACCATGGTAGCAGGCAAATGGGGAAATGCCAGTCTGTTAATAATAAGAGGAACTAATATTGGATGGATGTATGATAATTTTTGAAGCAATCTCCGATGCACTGGCCAGGTTGGGAGGGACATTGGGGACAATAATAGCTGGTATCTCTTCTTACTCCTCCTCTGCTGCATACACGGCATTTCTTTTGGCGTCTTCTTCCAGATTCTGTGGGGGGAATGTGATAGCGAAAGTGTTGCTCATGAAGTCGACTCACACTATCAGAGCGAATGCTTCCTGGGGCGGAACCTTGTTGGTAAATGAGGGGAGTGACCATATCTTCAATATACTTGAGGTAGGTGATTTGTTGGTTTTAAGTTGCTTTTTGGTAGCAGACAAACGAATTAAAAAGGCTATGTGAAACAGGTTAAACGCAACCAATAACGGGACTTTCTGGTTGATAAATAGGGCTGTAGCATCTGATCGTCTAAATCCACCGCCCTCCATGTACATATTGTAGTCGTGGACACATTCGGGGTTTACACTGGAGCCACGTCTTCTTTGGTGTCCACGGTGTCATTGTGGATGGTAGAGAGGATGTGGACATCTTTCTTGTCCCTCCACTTCATGGCCAACACCTCCTCATTCCTTATGAATGCAGATTCTCCGTTTTGCAATTTTTTTGTCAACAGATTTTGTGGGAATCCCTTCCGTTTTTTTTTTTAAGTACCGCAAGCCGGGGTTTTTTTACTATAAAGGTAACAAAAAAGGGGCAGGCTTGTATAATAGTTGTCAACATATAAATGGTATCCTTTTTCGAACAGGGGGTATGCCAGCTCCCAGACAATTTTCCCACTGGTTCCAATAAATGTGGGGCAATCACGGGGCTGGAGCTGGGAGTCTTTGCCTTCATAGATCCGGAATGTGAAGACGTATCCAGTGGCTCGATCACATAATTTATTTAATTTCAACCCATACCTGGCTCTCTTGCTTGGTATATACTGCTTGAAGTGCAGTCGGCCAGTGAAATGTATGAGGGACTCGTCCACACAAATTTTTTGGTCTGGGATAAAAAAGTCTCTAAATCGCTGGGAAAAGGAATTGATTAGGGGGCGTATCTTGTACAATTTGTCATGGTTAGGATGATCTCAGCGAGGGCACTGTGAATTGTTATTGAAGTGGAGAAAACGCATAATCATGTTGTAACTTGTCCTAGACATGACAGCGGAATATATGGGCATGTGGTGGATGGGGTTGGTGACCAATATGCATGGACTTCATTGTTTTTTGTAACCCCATATTAAACGTAAGGCCCAAAAACAATTTAAATTCATCCAGTGTTAGGCGTCGCCGCTGGAACATGCGGGCGTAGGAAGAATTGGGGTTGGCAGCAATAAATTGGGATGCATACAGATTAGTTTGATCCACCATATTCTGCAGCAAATCTTGTGGGAAAAATAAACAAAAATAATCGAATTGAGAAAAATTCATAGTGTCGGGCTGCACACCTGGCTGTGCAGTAAAAGGGGGGATGATAGCGGATCCCGAGTTGGCAGGCAACCATAAGGGGTTTGCCAGGGCATCAGGAAGGTAGGACTGGGACTGGGTTCTTTGGGATGGGCGCGTGATTCCAGTACTTGTACTGGGCTCCTCTTCCTGGGGTCTGGTGTTGCTGGTGGTGGGCAGATCTCCTGATCTTGGTCCTGATCTTGGTCCTGATCTCATTCTTTTGGGAGGGACGGTTTTCTCCGCGGACTCGGACTCTGATTCACTATCCTCCACTGGCTCGTATTCTGAACCAGAATCGGATGATTGGAGTTCCCCGCTGCTCTCATCATCCAACATGGTAAGAATGGCATATGCCTCCTCAGGTGTGCAAACGCTTTGCGTCATTATGGTAGTGCTTTTTGGTGGGCATATGTAATGGTACTGCTGGTGGTAGTGGTGGTACCGATGTGGTATTAGTGGCGGGCCTGTGTGGTGGTACCGATGGTGGTACAGGTGACGGTACGGGTGGTGGTGGTGGTGCTACCAATGGCGGTACAGGTGGCAGTACGGGTGGTGGTGGCGGTACCGATGGCGGTACAGGTGGCGGTACGGGTGGTGGTACCGATGGCAGTATGGGTGTTGGTGGTGGTGGTACGAGTGGCGGTACCGATGGTGGGCCTCATTGCGCTACTGGTGGCGGTACTGATGGTGATACTGGTAGCAGGCCTGTGTGGCGGGCCTGTGTGGTGGTATGGATGGTGGGCCTGATGGCGGTACCGATGGCGGTACTAGTGGCGGGCCTGATGGTGGAACTGGAACTGGCGGTGGTACCGGTGGGCCTGTGACAGATGATTGACAGATGGGCTGGTTGATTGACAGATGGGCTGATTGATTGACAGATAGGTTGATTGATTGATTGACAGATGGGCTGATTGATTGATTGACAGATGGGCTGATTGATTGATTGGCTGAGGGGCTGATTGACAGATGGGCTGATTGATTGGCTGGGTTGATTGACAGATGGGCTGATTGATTGGCTGGGCTGATTGACAGATGGGCTGATTGATGGGTTGGGCTGATTGATAGATGGGCTGATTGATGGGCTGGGCTGTGTGACAGGTCCCCTTTATTGGGGGGGCATGTTGTGCACAGTATACAGACAATATACACTGACAGCTCACTTACTGATCTCTGCTCTCTCCTCACACGATCGGTGTGTGAGGAGAGAGCAGAGATCAGATAGTAACTGCTCCTCAGTGTTTACATTTGTGACCGGCTGTGATTGGACACAGCCGGTCATGTGGTTAACACGCAACCACTTCCCGGCCGTCAATATGCTATAGGCCGGGCGGGAAGTGGTTAAAGTGATTGGTGAAAAGGAAAGGAAATTTTTCTATTGAAAAAAAATAACAAACATGTCATACTTACCTGCTCTGTGCAGTAGTTTTGCATAGAGCTGCCCCGATCATCCCCTTCCGGCAATCTGGGCCCCTTACCCTAGCCGAGTGCTTGCTATGGGGGGGCACTCGTGCATCCTCGCACCCGAGCCAGCTCGCTGCGCCCATAAGACACAGATAGCGTGGCTCAGCCCCACCCCTGCTCCTGCCTCACTGGCTGTGATTGACAACCAATGGCTCTTGCTGCTGCATCTCAGCCACTCAGGAAGGGGGGGCTCTGGGAGTGCCTTGAGACTCATGCACATTGCTGGATTGAGATCGAGCTTAGGTAAGTATTGGGGGGGGGGGCTGAGGGGGGAGCTGTACACTAAAGGTATTTTACCTTCATGCATAGAATACCTGAAGGTAAAAAACCTTCAGCCTTTGCAACTACTTTAAGCTTTGGCACTAAAACCTAGAAGCTGATTGGTTACTATGCACAGCTGCACCACATTCTGTGTGCACGAGCATTAGTAAATTAACCTCAGTGTGTTTTAGATAGGATAAAAAAAGGAAAATGTGCACTATTGATTCTGGGCCCTACAAGGGGTACAAACAACAATTAATATACACATATGTGGTATCGCTGCGATGGTCAGGAGCAGGAAAATATATTTTGGGTTGTGGTTTAGTGGTAATATCTAGAAATATACAGCTAAATTTAAAAAAATATATACATTTTTCTTTTTACTATTTTGGGCCAGGTTTCCTTTGATAAGAAAAAAAAATCTGGAGATATCCATTACCATTTACCTCCAAAAGAAAGCCCAATTTGTCCTGAAAAACACAAGGTATAATGCACCTGGACACACAAGGTAGTTGCAATGATATGTACAGTTTTACTAACACATATCAAAGTTGCAAAATTTCAGGCATTAACATTTGTGTTCAGGCATTAACATCTGTTTTACCCTCGGTGACTAAGGGGTTAACCTCTTGTTGACATTTACTGCTAGTGGGCGGCAGCCCCATGCACCACGACATACATTTGTTGCAATGTGCTTCCTAGTTTAGAGGTGGTCCTGCGTGCGCCCCTTGCTGATCTGTGCTGTAATTGGACAGCAGGTTACACCCAATCATTTTGGCTGTATACCTGCTGATCGGATGTGGCCAATCACAGCACAGAGATCTGTGTGTTGGTAAACACAACACGCAGATCTGGCTGAATTTCATCCTGCTGTCAGTTACTGTTCAGAACGAAAAGCAAGGAGAGATCCAGCTAGATGATCTGTGAGTAAAAACAGCACACATACATTTGCATACTTTTGTTAGGCACAATGTTAACCCCTTGATTACCTCCTGATTACTCCTGTCACCCAGCCAGTGTCATTAGTACAGTGTACAGTTTTATCACTAAACACTTTATCAGTATCACTAGCGAAGGCGGTGTCAGTCAGTTAGTGTCCCTCCCAGTCAGTGTCAGTCAACGCTAGATTGTCTGACACACTATCACAGTCACACTATAAGTCGCTGATCACCACCATTAATAGTATAGTGTCTGTACAGATCAGTATCTTGATCACGATCAGAACTATACCAGTGTCCCCAAAAATGCAATGTCAACAGGATCAGACCCGATTACTGCCAGCACTTGCAACATGTAGCAGAATACATTTTGGCTTAAATTAATGAAGTAATTTGATTTTATTGAATATGTTTTATAACAAAGTAGAAAATATTTTTTTTTCTATTTTTTTTTTGCGTTTATATGATACAAAACCCAGTGGTGATCAAATACCACCAAAATAAAGCTCTATTTGTGTGGAAAAAATTATATAAATTTAATTTGCATACAGGATTGCATGATCAAGCAATTGCCAGTTAAATGTATTAATTAATTAAAAAAAATAAAGTGTGTGTGTGTATGTACATATATATATATATATATATATATATATATATATATATATTCACACATACACACATGTGTTTGAGCTTTGGGGTGCGCACCTATGAAACTGCGTACCTTTAAAAATTGCCATTTCTTAAATACTGTACAACTGTTGCTTTAACCTTTTTTATCTTTTGTTGCATCTCAGTACTGCTCATCTCCTGCTACCTCTTTGCAGCAATATGCACTCACTCCAGTAATAGCTATATGGCATTTCTCAGGGTGGGCCTATTGCTGGTGGCAACAGTGGACCATACCTGCTCAATGCGTGTTGGAATTGTCACTTGCAGACTCAATTGTAAACCTATGTGATAAATCAGAATGTTTTTGTCCTGTCATCGTGCACAATTTCAATGAAGGTTGCATATTTAAGTAGATTGAAAACTACTTTTGAAATTACATCAATAGTTTAGAGATTATGTGAGATTTCAGTGATTGGGATTACATAAATCTTTACCATTTCCTTTTCATTAAAAAAGTAATTTGCTTTGTTCGGTTTATACGATGTTTATTATGAATTATTTTCTGTATTTCATCAAATTAAACTTTGCCTGATGTTTTCTTGCTGTCCACAAGATGGCAACATATCACTGCAGCAGCAAGTTCTCAAATCAACACTATAATTTAAGACTGAAGGCAGTTTTTCACAAATGAAAATCCGATTTCAACTTAATTACCAAATTATTGGGTGATAAGAACTTGATTGTATTGTATCATAACAATTATGTTCACTTTATAAGGATGCCTACAATTTTAGTATAATTTCAGTAACATATAACGTAAGAGCAAGAGATCCTTTTTATTCTAAACTGAACCAATGCTGTAAATATCAATGCATTTGTTATATGTAATGCAGATGGAGTGGTGGCGGTGGTGCGTAGGGTTGCCATCTCATGCCTTTAAAACCAAACACATATTAATTACACAGGTTCTGTAGCTGATTAAGGTGGTAATTACCTCACTTGGTGCCTTATCTGCAATAAATTTGAATCAGAACCTGTGTAATTCATATGTGTTCGGGTTTAAAGGGATGAGTTGGCAACCCTAGGTAGTGGGGAGGTTGTTCATCTTTCTAATCATATGTCAGGAGTGGTGCAAAGAGTTTGAGGTTCATTGTTTGGGAAGTGGTCAGCGATGATGTGTACATTTACTGTGCAAGACTGGGTACAGCAGAATGCTCATACCTCCCAACATTTTGAGATGGGAACGAGGGACACCTATTAGCAAAATATGTAGGCATAGGACACACCCCCTGCCATGCCCTTTAAAGGATAGTTATACAAAAAAAATGATTAGTTGAACCCACAAGTGCTTTTTTTACTACTACTATTCCTTTATATTGGCTTTTGAAATTTACAAATGCATGCAATTTAGAAATTGGATGAAAGGTTTATCACTGGGAAACACTTTTTGAAAGATAAAAAGTGCATTTTATATATAACTATATAGATCAGATCAAAATGAGTGACAAATGAGGAGGAAAGAGGGACAAAGGGACATTGTTCCACATCAGGTATAGTCCCTCAAAATCAGGGACAGTTGGGAGGTATGGGAATGCTACAAGGGCTGAAAGTACATGAATTTTGGCACTGAATGGCCTCCTGTTTGGTGATATGTAGAGCAAATGATAGTGGGCTTTCGAGCTACAGTGTTTCCTAGTCCAAATTGTAGGCAGCCTTGTTCTTCCTATTTTCACCAGACCCATATGAGAAGTAGAAAATTGTCATAAATAATTTATGCATGGAGCAAATAATGTCGCTACCATTACTATTTGCCAGCTAATATGTTGGAAAACTCCTTGTCAAAGGTTCCTCCTGTTCAGCATTAGTCCTGGATACTGACTGCAATGAAATAGCACCTAAAGTCATCTGTGTGTCCCTGCAGGCTTCCTGGAAATAAAGTATACAATTGTGTTGGTATGGACAAGACCAGCACAGCTTCCATGAAGTAGTCAGCTATAGTTAGCTATTTAGATATAACTATAGCCATGACAGCTCATGCAGCTGCTTGGGGGCTCAATAATTACACAATAACCATGTCAGCTGTTTAATGGAGCAGAGAACAAAAAAATATAGTATTGCAGCTTACTGCTCCTTAGATGTTGTGGCAGCATTAGTTTTCTTTTTTCTCACATTTTTTTTTCTTTATGTTAACCTGGTAAACCTTCCATTAACTCACTTTCTGTCCTAGGGTGACACCTGCACTGGGTAGTGTCGTCGCCCTAGGACAGGGAGTGTGTTAGGTCTATATAACACCTCCCTCGCTTCTCCGTAATATAGGAAGGTCTTCTATATAACATAATAGGGAAAGGTTTTTTTGTAGTCCGCAAAGATAACAGGGGACAATGCTAACAGATAACAGTCAAGAGGCAGTATCCCCTCTAATGTTCAACATGCCTTTGATCCTCATACCCTTGAAAGTAGGAGTAGAGTTGGTTGTGGCTGCCTCAGTGACATTTTTTCAAATATAGTGGCTAAGTCCACCTTTTACAAACCGATAATAAATGCACATACTGTACATTCACAGAAAAAAAATGTGCATTTATTTACTTTTTTCTTTTGCAAATAAGCCTGCAAAGCATTGCAACCATGATCAGTGGATCACAGTTGCAATGACAGGATCCTGCTCAAACTTTCTCCAGCTCAATGTCCTTACTGAGGTAGGGACTATCATAGCTGGAAGGAGTTTCAATGGACTTTTAAGAGATACAAGTCCAACTCACAGATCTCTGTGAATAAATGATGTGGCTGTTCAGGATGAGCCCCGCATAGCCCCACAATTTTAACAGTGACAGTTGCCATTATCAGATCCTGCCACCTCTCCTGGCCTTTCATAATTACCAGCCTCTGATACCTCTCCTAGCCTTCCACTATTACCAACTCCTGCCACTATTACCAGATTTTGCCATCTATCCTGGCTTGCCACCATTATCAGCTCCTAACACCTCTCCTTGCCCAGAACCATTAACAGCTCCTTCCACTTATACCACATTCTGCCACCTCCCCTGGTCTACCACCATTACCACCTCTTGCAACCTATCTTAGTCTGCCATCATTACCAGCTCCTGCAACCTATCCTAGTCTGCCACCATTACCAGCTCCTGCCTAATAATCTCCTAACTTATTCTGCTGCTCCAGCACTGTAAAGGTGCCACACATAATGTTTCTGCAGCTGGGCCTGAGCCACAAAATTTGTAACGTTTGCTGCAGGGCAACTCTAGCATTGCACCTCAATATCTGCAACCACTTTTGGTGCATCAGCACTGTAAAGACTGCTAAAAACATCTCTACAGCAGCTGTGCAGCTGCAAAATGTGTAAAGCATGCATTGCACCTCAAAGTTTAGGGCATTTTTATGGTTCTTTGGCACTGTAAAGATGCCATGAATTATTTCTCCAGCTGGACCTCCACTGCCAAATTTCTCATGTTTGCTGCAATATAAAAATCATGCTGTTATATCAAAGTTTGCGGCCTATTCCATTGCTCCATCAACACAATGTTGCAACACACTGTTTTCACAGCTGAACCTCAACTTCCAATTTTCTAATGTTTGTTGCAGTATAAAACATGCTCTGTGTCTTCAAGTTTGCAGCCTATTCAGGTGTTCCATCAATGTGAAAGCGGAACAAAATTTTTCCACAGCTGGACCTGAGCTACCAGGGTAAATCCTGCTTTGTTTTTACAAGCCTGTGACCTACGTTGTATTCTGGTGCTTTGGCACAGTAAAGGTCGCAATTGTCTCTCAGACAATAAACTCTCATTTTTATTGCAAAACAAAACCTGTTTTGTCTCTTTAAATTTGCTGCCTATTCAAGTGCTTAGGTACTGTCCTATGCTAGTGTCTCTCCCTCTTATATTTCAGCCTAAACAAGTTGCATGCATACTGTCCAGTCATTGTACAATAAGTGTGATTATGGTCTCTGAAAAAATAAACTCCAATTTTTTTATACATGTTTTTTCTTTAACACTAACATTGTGGCCTAACCAAGCTGCTTACATACTTTCCAGCCACTGTACAATATGTGTGGTTTTTGTCACTAAAATAATAAACTTAATTTCAAGACAAAATTGTCTCGTCTGTCTCCCTCTCTTACATTGCGACCTAATCAATCATACTGTCCAATCACTGTACTATATGTGTGGATATTATCATCTGCAATATTACACTTTGTTTATTTAAAAATAAAACTAGCATTGTCTCCCCCTTTTTATTTTGCTTCCTAATCAAGCTTCTTACATATTGTTCAGCCACTAAATAACAATTTTGGCCATGTATCTCTCAGATGATAAACTTTAATTTTTATTGCAAGACAAAATCTGGCTGGTTTCTTTAAATTTGCTGCCTATTCAAGTGCTCATGCACTGTCCTGATGCTAGCCAATTCCTATACACATATTGGAAGTCTATATTTTGAATATTTTGGGAATAATTGGGAATACGGGCAATACAGTGTGGTACTGTGAAAAAAGAAGCTCATGAACTACTATGAAACTGTTTTCATAGTTTATATATAGCCTTTGCAGTAAGGTGCACATGGAAGGGCAATGCACATCACAAACAGAGAAAATTTTCCCAGCACACCCATCAGCTAGCCATGACAATTCAGAATAAGAACAGAGGTTTCCCCTCTTCCTGCACCTTACTGAAAATGCTAGTTATAAATTGGGGCGGTTGCCATCTTTATTTATAGCTTGTTCACTGGATTTGGCATGGGGACATATTGAATGCCTTCAGCCGCCATTGTGCTTTTTCTGGGTGTAAAGTGTGTCCCTGTGCTTTTAGGGAGGAGTGGAGTCCCTGCAGGCAAACCTGTCCTTAATTTATCCACGGCTTTATATACTCCATCTTGGAGATTTTCAAAAACATTTTTTTCAAGAATCAGGTCCGCAGTATACAGAGGAGCCTTGGTGTAAGCACTGCTGCTTCCACATATATCTGCAGATGTGTGCAACTAAATCTCTGTTTTTAATGTAAATTGTTAGACAGAGTGAATTAGTTTTTTTTGCAAGCTAGCTGGTATGTGTGCTGGGAAATTTTTGTCTGTTTGTGATCTACAGAGTCACTTATCTGCCCCTAGTCACTTACGAATGGCCCTTGTTTGTTAGCAGGTAAAGTTTCTGCTCCACCCGGCAGGTGGTGCCTTGTTGCCTCAGAGATGGAGTGGAGTCCTAGAGGGAATGATGTTCCCCTGTAGTCTCCGTAGGTGTCAGAATAGCCATCTAATTGGATGCTGCCACTCTTGAGTGACCTTGGGCAGCCATCTTGGTTGGAGCAGTGCTAATAAATAGCAGTGCCCCACTGTATTTAACACGCGTGACAATGGTTAGAGTAGGGAGTGGAACCCCGTCTGGCAGGGACAGATAAATAGAAACAAAAACATTGCAGTGCAAAGATGGGACAGAGTAGGGTACGTCACTGTGTGCTGTAGCCAGCACAATTCTTTATTACTGCTGCCACCAGTTGCTTAAGGCCTTTTTGAGCTGCCACCTGTGTCAGCGACCTGCCAGTCCGCCACCCTTCCAGCAGATGTTACCTCGATAAAATCAACTCAGTCTGTGCGGTAACCTACTGTGCTTGGGAATATACTGCTGTACAACTACACTAAATGACACCCTCCCGCTATTAGTCAGCCTAGGTATACCATTCTGCCAGTCCTGTGTTTTAAGGACTGTGATAGCATTAAGCTTAGACCTCATGTACCTGTGTGGCGAGGTTATCTTACCTGTTCTTGAGAGTTACTGAACCTGTTACGGAATGCTACCTTGTTTGCTACCACAAGAGAACCTGCATCTGCGTGAGGCAATACCACTTAGGTTTACATTTGTAATCAGCAATTTGAAGTGTAATATTGAGATTTGCACTCAACTAAACACAAACGGCCTTGGACCCTTGAGTGTGCTGATTCCTTGGGTTGTGTACCATACAGCTGGCCCCATACACATGATTACAAGCGAACACCCATGGAAAGTTGCAGTGAGTATCCACATGTCATGATTTGTACAGGCTAATCTGGACAGTTTACCGTGCTGGATGGACATGTGAAAAGTGTTTATTACCTCACTTCCTGTTTTCTTCACAGTGATCACCAGGACAAATAGAGGGGTTAATCTCCCCAATGGAGACACAGACAGCAATACTGACTTGACAGAAGGTCTAGCTCTGTCCTACTCCAATCTTAAAAAAAAAAAAGGTTTGAGTTATTAATTGTAGAAATCTCTCCTGCGCTCAGGTGTCCAGGGACTAAATATGTGGTGCGACCACCTAAATGAGGTAATGCCTGAGGTCTTGCAGCCCTCCTTTGAACAATGGGTATTCAAGCTAAAAAGAAACAAAAAAGAAGGAGGACGCACCGACCTAGTGCATTACCACTGGTAAACTTTTTTATAGCATGAAAACAGCAAAAAATATACTCACAAACGAGCTATCAAAAACGGCTTTGACAGGGGCGCAAATGCGCTGTTCTGCGGATCAACACACCAGGACCTATTGTCAAGAGGGTCAGACCGGTACGAATGGCCGATGGCTAACGCGTTTCGGGGGAGCACCCCTTTCTTCAGAGCCTGAGAGGGCAATGGCTGGTCTCTCATAGTTACCTTTATATAAATGTGTGTGTGTATGTGCCTGTGTCTGCCATGCCCAATAGGCAACACCCACCCGTTTGGGCTTCCTCTCCCTGGCCCCATCTTTCTAAGAGTGATCCTTAATCCAACAGCTAGAAACAAGTACTACTTTTTGTTGTTTACTACATATTGAGCACCATCAGCATGGATCATAAAACATAGAATACAGCTGCTCAGGACACACACCTTCAAGGGGGGGTGAACCCACATACCTTACTTCCTGTATGTTGCTCCGGTAACAGTTCTATGTTGTGGACAGATTTCGGGAGATAGTATGGGGCTTCTCCGGCTCCCAAGAGCCATGGAGGCCCTGTTAGCAGCGTGTTAAACGCACGCTGCTCGAAAGACCAGGAAGTGCGGGCATTCCTGGGTTCCACCCGCAACTTCCGGCCAATCGCGGCATCAGTTCCCCTTCCACAAGCGTCATAGGACGCTGTGTGCAGGGGGCATGGCCCGGAAGCGCGGGTGTGTTTGCGTTCCACCCGCTGCTTCCGGCCGCCATGGGGTCACACCAGCACCTCTAATGCTATCAGCTATCATATACAGACACGGACAGCACAGGGTAGGCGGCATACCAACCGAGGCTACAGGCAGCTCACAGGCACACACTTTTCTACAAGGGAAACATTCTTTAAAAAATTAAAAAGGTGAATATATATTAATTGAAATTAATTCCAAAAATGGAGAGGTTAGTTAAAAAGTAGACATATATAATAATAATAGTAATAGTTAATATTTGCTCGATACAGCCCGCAGAAGCATTCTTTCAAAGTGCGATAGATAATATAATATATAATATATATAATTCATATAATTTATCATTGGATATAGTATCTTAATATTAAAAAGTCAAAATATGGAAATTCATAGCAATTAGCCATATAGATAAGACTAAAAAGCAAAAATCAATGCACGGTGATACCAAGAGAATAGTCCATATAAAAGGATTATGATAGATAAATAAGAGGTCTATAAATGGATACAGATACTCATCGGCCTATACCATTAATAACACCATTAAAGAACAACAATAGGATATAGCTACTAAGGGGCTGCACACATCCCCATGCAGATAAAATAAGATCAAATATAAAATATAATAAAATATTTCGTCAAAGCGATTATAACAATCTCCCCAACATATGCCCTGGAGGATATCTCTGCGGACTAATGTACTACAGAAAGACCATTGCCCGCTCGCACCTAATGGAAATTTTGCACTGTAAACCAATGACTGTGATATACATATGATAACATAAACTTACATTATGTTAAAAAAGTATTAGATTCCTAAAAACCAACCAAAACCTAAAACTGACTTCCACACATAGAACTAAAAACTTAAAAACTGACTACTTCACCTGTCGAAACTATCTGTCCTGGATCCTGGTCACTGAACCTAATATACCCCATATGACTCATTAGTGAGCCCCAAAGTGAGTCTTACAATGACAAGGAGCACACTAGAAAGGTGGAAACATGGTTGTCCCGGCTAGTACCACAAATGACTCGGGGGCTTTGACGAGGACTGAAGATGTCATACAACATTGTGCAGTTCGATTTCCTCATTCAGGCCTTTCGGGGCCAGAGTTCCTAGAGAAAAGATCCAGAAAGCCTCTCTATTGCACAACATTTGATGCTTTTTGCCGCTATCTAAGTCGCTCGGCATCGCTTCTATACCAAACACTTTGAGGCCATCTGTACTGGTACTATGGACTTCTTTGAAGTGTTTTGGTATTGAATAATTGTCCTTTTCTGTCAAGATGCTGCTTCTGTGCTCATTCATTCTGGTCCGTCCAACATAAAGGAGGCCACAAGGGCACAGAAGGCCATAGATGACATACGGAGTGCCGCAGTTAATAAACTGCTTCATCTTGTGAATCCTACCGTCTGTTCAAACTACTTCTTTCTATGGCACATATGCACACAGTTCCCACAGTTGTTACTCCCACATCTGTAGCTACCTTTCTGGTCAAAGATCGTACTCCAAAGGTTTCTTTGTTATCTCACCCTACTCTGGACAATAATGCTCCTTAAGTCCTTCGGTCTCCTAAAGACCAAATCAGGATGCAAAAGAAGACTTGTCCTCAGGATAGGGTCTGATTCGAGGATCCTCCAATTCTTTTTAAAGATTTTTTGTATTATGGGGGCCTTGTTGTTATACCTAGTGCAGAACCGTACTTGTGGTCGTTCGTCCATGTGAGGGTTTGTCTTTTTCTCTCTCTCAACACAAACATTGTCATATAGCACAAGGTATTTTTGAAAGGCCTCTTCTATATGTTCCTCTTCATAACCCTTTTCCTTGAATTTCATCTTGAGGACACGACTTTGTTCTTCATAGTCATGTTTCAGGGTACAGGTCCGCCTGAGCCTGCAAAACTGACCAAAGGGGACATTTCTAATCCATCTAGGATGATGGTGGCTCCGGGTGTGAAGGTATGAATTACCAGCGCTCGGTTTGAAATGGGTTTTTGAATAAATGCCCCAGTGTCATCAACCTGTAGCTCTTAGTCCAGAAAGATCAAGGACTTGTCATTCACCACTTGTGTAAAGGAAATCCCAAAGGGGTTCCCTGCACAATGTGCTAGGAATCCTTTCAGCTCCTAATTGGTACCACTCCAGATGATGAGGACATCATCTATGTACCGCAAGTACAATACTAGGTTCCTCCCAAAAGGGTTGTTAGCCCAGATGTAATTGAGCTCCCAATAACCCATCAACATCTGGGAGCTAACCTAGCACCCATGGCTGTACCCCTTATCTGCCTGTAGAATCTGTCCATGAAGGTGAAGTAATTGTGAGTCAAAGTAAACTCAATACATTCATAAATAAATCGAGCTTGCATAGGATCAAATGAGTGTGCTTCTGCCAAATAATATTCAATAGCCCTAAGCCCAAACTCGTGCTGAATGGATGTGTACAAGGATGTCACATCAAGCGATAGCCATCTATATCCTTGCTCCCAAGTATATACACTAAGTACCTCTAGGGCATGGCCCGAATCCTTAATGAATGATGGCAGGTTTACTACCAATCCCTGGAGGAAGTGGTCGATATAGCTACCAAGATTGCTTGTCAAACTATCAATCCCTGCTATAATAGGTCTACCTGGGGTCTTCTCCATATCTTTGTGTATCTCTGGGATATGGTAGAAGTGGGGAACCACTGGGTGCTTAGAATACAGAAAGTAATACTCATTCTTAGTCAGGACCTGATCCGATAATGCTCTATCCAGAAGCGCTTTTAATTCAATGTTATAATTGACCATATGATCCCAGGTGAGTCTCTCATAGGTATTGATGTCGCCGATCAATCTATATGCTTCCTCTAAATATTGATCCCTGTCTTGTATAACCAGACCTCCACCTTTGTCTGCTTTTCTTATGACAATTTCAGAGTTCTTTTTCAGACTACCCAGAGGGCCCTCCAGACTTACTTCGTGGCCCTTGATGTACTTCCGATTTTTATCACCACAGATTTTCCTGAATTCCTCCATCACTACTTCGTAGAAAGTAAGTATGAAATTCCCCTTATTCCAGTGGGGGTAGAAACTTGATTTTGGTCTGAAGATTGTATTGATAATCTTACCCTCCAGGGTTAGGGGAGGAAAGACTTCCACAGACTCTTGACCTCCTTCCAGGTATAGCTCTTCCAAAACCTCCAATATCTCCTTGTCAAGAGGTTCAGCACGAGCAATGGGAATAGTCGTTTCTGGACCCTCATTGGTTACTCCATTTATTTCCTTCAACCTAAAATGGCGCTTCATGGTGAGATTCCGCACAAACTTATTGAGATCAATGAAGAGCTCAAGCAGATTTGGAGGACTCTCTGGAGCGTAATTGAGTCCCCTTCTGAGCAATTCAAGTTCTGTGTCAAGGAACTCGCATTTTGACAAATTGAAAATTTTTATAGTGGAGTGGCTCTCTGATGTTTTTGGTCTCTCTTTAGATTTCCGCCCTCCCCTGCACCCTCTTCTCGTTGTTTTAGTTGCCTCCTGGTGTTCGGGGGTGATAGCGGTCGGAATGCGATGCTTTTTTGCGCTGCAGGTTTCGTCCTTCCCGCAGCTCCTTGCACAAAAAAAGGATTCTCATCCTTAGATTTAGTTGTTTTGGTATTGATACCATTCTTTCCTACTCCCAATAAATCATTGGATCTTGATTTTAGAAGGGACTCCTGTTGTTTTACTCTATTGCATCCAACGTTAACTTTATCGGTATCGCTAGATCTCTTCTTTCCTCTTGTGTTGTGATCTCCTTCTGTGGTAACGGAATCACATCAATAGCAGGGTCATGTCCAGTAAGGTCTCCAGCCCTCTGATTGCCTTGCTTACTTTTATCATTGTGATCACAGTCGCCAAATGAACCCCTCTGGTTTCGAAGGGGCGGAAAATCTTCGTGCACACTACATCTATAAGGGCCAAAGTCCAACCGATCATTGGGTTCCCTATTCCTTTTATTCTTGGTTCTAATCCTATTATTTCTACCCCAATGTTTACCCTTGTTCTTATATTGATTCCCATGCCCACAACATAGAACTGTCACTGGAGCAACATACAGGAAGTAAGGTATGTGGGTTCACCCCCCCTTGAAGGTGTGTGTCCTGAGCAGCTGTATTCTATGTTTTATGATCCATGCTGATGGTGCTACATATCTATCGGCTCAATATGTAGTAAACAACAAAAAGTAGTATTTGTTTCTAGCTGTTGGATTAAGGATCACACTTAGAAAGATGGGGCCAGGGAGGGGAAGCCCAAACGGGTGGGTGTTGCCTATTGGGGGGCGTCGCTACCAATTGGGCATGGCAGACACAGGCACATACATACACACACATTTATATAGAGGTAACTATGAGAGACCAGCCATTGCCTGCTCAGGCTCTGAAGAAAGGGGTGCTCCCCTGAAACGTGTTAGCCATCGGCCATTCGTACCGGTCTGACCCTCTTGACAATAGGTCCTGGTGTGTCGATCCGCAGCACAGCGCATTTGTGCCCCTGTCAAAGCCGTTTTTGATAGCTCGTTTGTGAGTATATTTTTTGCTGTTTTTATTCTGTAATAAAGTTTACCAGTGGTAATGCACTAGGTCGGTGCGCCCTCCTTCTTTTTTGTTTCTTTTGAGTTATTAATTGCAATTGATGAATCAAAAAGCCAGGAGAGGGTGAGTTATACTACTCAGGCTTTAGGATGTTTACTCCTACTGCCTCACTACTGCCCCTTCAGGGAGATCTGTTTTTGCTGTGGATGAAGGGTAGCAAAGAATTTAAAGTAAATTCTAACTGCAGGTTTTCCAGTTGCATTTAAGAAAACATTAGTGCTTCGCTGTTTAGTTTCACTTGTTGCAATTGCTGCCTTTGGTCTTGCTACTTCAAAACTGTTAAATTAATTACAGTCTTATACTGTGTCAAGTCTCCATGTTTCGTGACATGGGTCCAATTTTCCAAAAAAAAGCCTCAATGTTGTGGCTACTTGAAGTTGTGCTGTGGATATTCTGCATATGTAGTTCTGGATTGGTATCAGATGCTTTGCACAGGTAAAGACATTTTGCCAGAATTACATATCCCGTTGAGATATAAAATAAAGTGTTTCAGAAAAAAATATTTTTTGAAGGTAAATGAAATTTGCTCATTCTTCTAATGAGATTAACACTATCAAAATATGAAAAATAACTTGCAACCATCTCTGCTGAATGATCTTAACATTTTAAATAGGAGTTGCATATTTTTATGAATGTATGTATGTACTTTCCTCTAACAGCAAACAAAAATCAACTCTCAGTACGAGTGATGCTGCTAAATTTAATACAGCTAAATTGAACTGAGCTTCAGGAGGTTTTGTAATGAGACCGTTAAGCAGTTTCAGGGCAGTTTTTACTGCTTAACAAGATTCAGAATTTCTAGAATATTTAATGCTGACAGAATTATTTTTCATTTTTTTAAGGTAATGTTCTCATGACTTTTTGTAAAGTAATGGGTACTGCATTAGAAATAAAAATTCCATTTGCACCAATAACATAAACAATCTAAAAAAAGTAGCATATTTATCTGAGATTTAACTGTGATGTAGAAGGTTGTGTTATATACAGCCTTATTTTGTAGATAAAGGGTTATATTATTCATAAAAGAGAACTAAATAATTTAGAAATATTTATAAAATATTATACTATTAAAGATATTTTCTGCCATATGCTATCTGCATTCTGCACCATTATAGCAAGGCATTGCCAAGCAGAAACTATACCAGCAATAGACGATTGAGATGAACAAGAATACATCAATAGAAACATGATTTATAGAGAGGAGAACAGATCTGAACCATATCCAATTGCGTGGTTCCAATGGGACTACTTTAAGTCAACGGCAGGGTTTCATTCCTACTTATCTTCGATAGGGTTTTAGGCAGGATTGGGATGGAATCTCATGGAGTATGAAGAAATTTGAGAGCGTCACTATTGCTTCTTACAACTGCTTACCCTTTTTTACACTTCTCTCTACCCCTTTAGTCTTTTACTTTTATGTTCTTTCACTTTTTCTTTTTTCCTTTCATGCCTTGCCTTTCCTATGCTCTATTCTTCTCCTTTTGTTCCAGGTACAAGCATAGATATAATTATGAAACTGTCACCTGAGATACCATATTCCTTCCTGTAAAATGAAACAGTGAGTATTTTTCGAGCACAGATTTATCCAAAGACAAGTTGTAATTGGAAATATATGTGACAGATACGGAAAAAACCTACAACTCTATTGAAGTTTTATGTTATGAGTTATTTCTATGCAATTCCTACTTGTATCCTCATTGTGTCATGGCGTTTTGTACCAGGTATCTCTGGTATGTCCCCAATTATGATTGTGTACTGACCAAAACGATAAAAACTGATTATACGTAAAATTATATATAAGCACATAATAATTTAAATGGTGAAAATGGGCTATGTAGAGAACTTTACAAATCTGATGAGCGAAAGGTTTCATATTTGGTTTTTAAAAACCAAAGCCCAACACAGATCTAAAATCAGAGGTGTCACCTCTTATGCCCTGTACACACGGGCGGACTTTTTGGCAACAAAGTTCCGACAGTCTTTCCGACGGACTTTAGACCGACTTCCGACGGACTTTCTAACAAACGGACTTGCCTACACACGATCACACCAAAGTCCGACGGATTCGTACGTGATGACGTACGGCCGGACTAAAATAAGGAAGTTGATAGCCAGTAGCCAATAGCTGCCCTAGCGTCGATTTTCGTCCGTCGGAATAGCATACAGACGAGCGGACTTTTCGACCAGACTTGAGTCCGTCGGACAAATTTGAAACATGTTCCAAATCTAAAGTCCGTCAGACTTTCAACCGAAAAAGTCTGCTGCAGGTCCGATGGAGCCCACACACAGTCGGATTGTCCGCCGGATTCGTCCGCCGGACCAGTCCGGTCGAAAGTCCGCTCGTGTGTACGCAGCATTACATACGGTATTCCAGGAAGGTATATCTTCCAAAAAATATATCTAAAGCCAATCCTATTTTTTTTCCCTTTTAGATAGTTTAGGGAATATTAAAAACCGCTGTCAGTTTGTATTCTGTGTTTCGTTGTAGATATTACCCTTCACATTGTGTCCTATAGGTACAACAGGAAGAGGAAATCTCTCCAAAGAGACTAAACTGTAAACCAGTTTGCGCACTAGCACTTTCAACAGCCCTAACACTGATAGTTACCAATATTTGGCTTTGCACAATATCTCCTAAGTATTGCATTTATTCTTACAGTACTCCGTTCATCCATCCATCCATCTTTCCATAACCAAAAACACTTTCTTTAGAACCAGTTACAGCTAAAGTCCAGGAAAATAGATTAATAGACAGATGAAATACAAGTAAGTGCACTGTTTTACCTGAAAAGGATTTGAGTTTGTCTATCCAGTTCTGAAATTTACACAGCTCTGCCACACCACATAAACCTTTCTGGCAGGGGAGGAGACCTATTTTTTTTTCTGCTGTAGTGTAGTAAATGTACAGGTTTCCTCCTCACTCTCAGCCTGTGACTGAATAATGAAAAACACTTAAAGTATATGTGAACCCTTACCTTGTAAAACAACGAATTCAGTGTAAAATTATAAATACCTTTTTTTCCCTTTTTTATTATTGACCACATATCCTCTGCCTGGCGCTCCAGTGAGGGGTAGGGCATAGAGCAGAGATTGACAGCCACTGCTTTCTGCTCAGAGTGGACTTGAGAACTGAGTGATCAGTAGTCACATGATCATTCAGTTCTTGGGATCAGAGGAGGCAGGGGACAGCTGTAGCATTGGACCGATGCTGCATCAGGTAAGTAAGGATTTTTTTGTTTTGTTTTTTTTGCAATCCCACACTTCTCCTTTAAGGCTGAAAACAGGGCACCAGGGCAAGCATACCTATATGGGGTGGTTTTCATAATACTGTATGCCTTTAGAATAGCAAATAAGCTGTCAAAATAGGAGATTATGTTTTTACAGAACACAATTTGGTAATAAAAATCCAATTTGAGTAATGATTGCTTTAGATAATGACGTTTGACGCATTGATCAATGCAAGACTATTATAGCTTGTGTGTTTGGTTCAGTTTCTTTTATCACTTAAAGTAGATCTAAACCCTTACTGAGTGACATATAGTTTTTTAAAA
Organism: Lithobates clamitans; assembly: GCA_037952925.1. NCBI lineage: Eukaryota > Metazoa > Chordata > Amphibia > Anura > Ranidae > Lithobates > Lithobates clamitans. Next base: position 4,467,252 of record JBBGZY010000787.1, on the reverse strand, counting down.
CATTTTATATAATGTACCATTGCTTTTTTTTTTCTCAAAACGCCATCAGCCTCTATATAATGATAACCGTGGACTATGTCTGTGTAATGTGTGTTGCCATAGCTGCCTTCAGTGTTCCACAGGGGTGCATGTGACAGGGTGATAACACAGGAGCACATTCTAAACAGAGTTGTCACCCTATAATAATAAATGCATAAACAAATCCTGCATTGCATGATCACTAGTTTTTCTTTTTATATAACCTGCAGATTTAAAATCATTAAAATAACTTTTAAATTTACAATAACTCTTTACAGCTCACATGAAGTCTTAGTGATTAGATTTAGATCCACTTTAACCAGAATACCAGTGGCAAAATGCCATGTAAGTTTTAGATAGCGAAAAACATTCTGCCTGGATTCCTCCTGCAATTTGTACTGTACCAATTTATAGCACATGCTAAATTCTGCCTATGCATCTCAGCCAAAGGTGAATTCCAGGTATGGATATTTCATATATAGTTACACTGGTCCAGCTTGGACCACTGTAACTATGTATATGCCATACCAGGCTGATGCCCCTGGAAACTGGAAATCACCGAAGCTGGACATCACTACTCCAATAATATTCACTTGCTTCCAGCTCCTGTGCTGACCTCCTGTGTTCAGAATGCAGAAGGCCAGCTGCTTAACATGGGACCCGGAAGGAAGGAGAGATTACTGGAGTAGTAGTATCTACTTCAGTAATTTCCATCTTCCAGGGACATCGGCCAGGTATGGTATATATATGGTTGCATTGGTCCAAGCTAGATCATTGCCACTATGTATAAAAACAACAGTTAGACTTAATGGAAAAAATGTATTCAGGAGTCTTCAAGGACAGCTGCATGACAGATGAAAAGCTTCACCCTCTACAGGAAACACAATCCCACAAACAGGTAAAATTCGTCTTCCAGGACAGCTACATGACAGTAAAAACAAGGAATACACATGCCCTAGGGAGGGACAACTTCTTGCAGAATGTTGTTTACCCCAAAGGCTAAATCCTGGCTGGATAGCAGTTCCACAAGATAATGCTTGATGACAACATGATTAATAGACCAGACTGCTGCTATGGAATATTCTTCCCAATAGGGATGAGCCCGATGTTCAAGTCGAACGTAAGTTCGACTCGAACATCGGGTGTTCGCCCATTCACCGAATTTAGAACACTATGGGGTGTTCGCAGGAAATTTGAGCGCCCGAGGAACGCCCCATAATGAATAGCAGATCGCAGTGCATTGACGACTGCTGATTGGCAAAAGCATGCACCTGACCTGCATGCTTTGGCCAATCATAGCTGCTGTGAGAGCCATGATTGGCCAAAGGCAGGGTGCCTTTGGCCAATCATGGCTCAGGGGCTAAGTCCACACCCCACACTAAGGCTGCTTACATAGCTGCTGTACATAGTGTAATGAATGAGAGCAGCAAAATTAAATTTCTAAAGGTAAAAATGTCATTTAAAACTGCTCGCGGCTGTAATGTATTGCTGGATCCCAGCAATATAGATAAAAATCATTGAAAAAATGGCGTGAGCTCCCCCCCCGGTCCATTACCAGGCCCTTGGGTCTGGTATAGATATTAAGGGGAACCCTGTGCCAAAATTTAAAAAAAATGCCGTGGGGGTCCCCCCCAAAATCCATACCAGACCCTTATCCAAGCATGCAACCTGGCAAGCCGCAGGAAAAGGGGGACGAGAGAGCACCCCCCCTCCTGAACTGTACCAGGCCACATGCCCTCAACATGAAGACGGTGCTTTGGGGTCCCCCCAAAACACCTTGTCCCCATGTTGATGGGGACAAGGACCTCTTCCCCACAACCCTTGCCTGGTGGGTGTGGGGGTCTGTGGGCGGTGGGCTTATCGGAATCTGGAAGCCCCCTTTAACAAGGGGCTCCCAGATCCTGCACCGCCCTATGTCAATGGGTATGGGGTAACCCTACACATTCACCAAAAAAAGTGTCAAAAAAGTAAAAATGACAGGAGACAGTTTTTGACAATTCCAGACAGAATGGTCCAAAACAGAAAAACTCTGCATCGATGGGAGGCGTCCCACCGGCTGCAGCCTTTTCACGATGGCAGCTGTTATATAGCTGAGGGCGGGGCTACACGGTGATGTAAATGGGTGACCCCAGCCCCCTTCTGACGTCACAGGGTGTCCATTACTAGGGCCTGGTAATGGACTGAGGGGGGGGACCCACGCCCTTTTTTTCAATGATTTTTATCTATACATTACAGCTGCGAGCAGTTTTAAATGACATTTTTTCCTTTTTTAATGGAGTCATTTTGCTGTGGTGCTGTTATAAACATGGGAAAGATGACACTGCCAGAACTGTAGTGGAATGTGTACCTAATTATAGAGGGAAGCTGTAGGCCAAAGCTCTCATAGCTGACTAATATCATCTCACCGATCCACCTGATTATAGAACTCTTATGCCCCGTACACACGATCGGACTTTCCAATGGGAAATGTTGGATGTGGGCTTGTTGGAAAAGAAAGTTCGACTGTGTGTATGCTCCATCGGACAATTGTTGTCGGACTTTCCGCCAACAAATGTTGGCTAGCATGTTCTCAAATTTTCCGCCAACAAATGTTTGTTGTCGAATTGTCTGATCGTATGTACATAAGTCCGTCGGTCAAAAGTCCAAAGTACAAACACGCATGCTCAAAAGCAGAAGCGGACGGTCTTGTAAACTAGCATTCGTATTGGAGAATTAACATTCGTGATGTGGCAAATTATGAAATCTCCAAATGCAGCACACAATTCTCTTCTTCTTTAATGGGATAATAATGAAGCTGCTTTGCTGGTGATACTGATGGAGTTTTTGCAAACAAGGTTTCAAAGGCTTTTTTTTTCTAGTGATATCAAGAATATTAGTATGCTTTATTTTATTTTTTTTTGGGCAAGTTACCACAACACCATTATCCCCTAGTTTTTAAGATCAAAGATACAACTATGTTGGTGTCCCTTGTTAATTTTACATTGTATTTTATAAAATGTAACTGCCTACTCCCAAACTGTCATTTTAAGTAAAACACATAGCCAAGTATTATTCTTTACAATTTTTTTATTGTGCATTAATAAAAAATAAAAAATTAGACTTGCTATCTGCTAAAAAAAACTTAACCAAATAGTGCATTCTTTGCATTCAAAAATATACAAAATATACCAAATCAAATCATTATTATTCAACTCAAAAAATAATGTCAAAGCAATAACTCCAAGGCCAATAATTAAATAACACATTATCTCCCCCGATTCCGCAACATGTCTGGTTGACGAACGGCCGTTCAGAAACGAACTGAAAAGCACAAACTGAAAAGCACTAAATGAAAAACGTGAAAAGAAAAGCGCAAATCAACACTCACCAAACTTCTACTAACACGAAATTAGCAGAAGGAGCCCAAAGGGTGGCGCTTCCAAAATACACAAATAGGAATCCTTACAGGTAAGGGCTTGCAAATCCCCCACCCTTTTGGCCAAAGAAATGGCCAACTTGGGGGTCAAATGTTTAGGGGAACAGCTAGAAAAGGGCTCAAAAAGCTCTTCAGTTAAGACATTCAACTCCAAAGAAAGATCCCAGGGAGCCACTGCTTTTGACACTGTAGGTGTACATCTGTCTGGTTAATAAGAACCATTCTGAGCTTTAAGAATACTGGCAAAGCGCCACCTGCACCTTTAGCGTGCTGGGCACAAGACCTTTATCTATACCTGTTTGGAGAAAGTCTAGGACAGTCGTAATGAAAGTGATCCATTTACCTGACTTTAATCACCAAGAAGAGAAAGTTTTAAAGATTTTAGCATAACTTTTCCTAGTGCAAAGTCTCGATTACTTTTTCTGAAAACCCCTTGTCCCTTCCTGTTGTCTTTCTGTCAGCCTCTCTTCCCTCAAATGGAAGAGACATGGATTGGGATAAAACGAGACGATCCAGCCAATCTAGAAGGATCCATGGAGGGAACACAAGCACCGAAAATCAACTCTTCCTTGGCCAATGGAAAGTGATAAGATTGACCTGACTCCTCTCCTGCATAATCTTCCTGATAACCAGCAGAAGAATCGAACCAGGGGGAAAGGCATATAAGCCAGGTTGAAGTTCCAAGACTAAGAGCATCTGTCCCCAGGGCCAAAGATTCACTTTCCAGTTTTGCAGGTGGCAAAAATATCTACTTCAGGCAACCCCAGCCTTACTTTGTATTCTGTCAATACCTCTTAAATCAACTCGCAATACTCCTGCCATCAGGGCCGGTACAAGGGATGGGCAGAAGGGGTGAATGCCCTGGGCAGAGCAATTTATTGTAGGAAGGGGGCGCAGTGCTGGCAGTGTACTGTTAAACTTTCTGGGCAACAAGTGACTGACTACCGCCGGCCGCCCCTACAACACTGCAGAGCTGCGCCTGCTTGCAAAGATGTGCCGAGTGCGCTCCTGCACCTGGCACAAGCAAAGGACCCAGTGTTTCCTTCCCTGTCAGGCAGAGCCATGGAGTAATCTCTGCCCGACAGGGGCATCCGAGTCTTGGGGAGGCATGACGTGATATCACCGAGAGGCCGGCCAGGAGGCGGGAGGAGAGAGAGGACCACAGAGAGCTGCTGGGCGAGAGGAGGAGCCAACCAGGCAGTAACAAAGTAAGCAGATGGGCATCTATGAATTAATGAATCGGCTGACTCTGGTGGTGGTGGGGGGGAGGTGAGATTAATAATTAATGATTTTCCAATGGTATTTGCAATATGCATTAATGACCAGTGTCAGTTAATTAACCCCTTTGGGCTGCATTAGTGGCACCAGTATCAGTGTTCATTAACCCATTCATGCTGCAGCATAACACTGCCACCATTGCCACTAATGCAGCACAAAGGGGTTAATTAAGACCCCTTTCACACTGAGCCTCGGGCCACTTTACCGTTGTTTTAGTTCCGCTTTTCGGCCGCTACCAAAGAAAGGGTTAAAAGCGCCACTGCCGAAGCACTTTGCAGGCACTTCAGCAGCGTTGCCCATTCATTTCAGTGGGCAGGGGTGGTTTAGGAGCAGTGTATACACCGCTCCTAAACCACTCCAAAGATGCTGCTTGCATGACTTTTTTTAATGTCCTGCCAGCGCAGCGCCCCAGTGTGAAAGCAATCGGGCTCTTACACTGGGGCTGCAGGGGAGGCATTTTTCAGGTGCTTTATAGGCACTATTTTTTAGCCCTTTAGTGCCTGAAAAACACCTCAGTGTGAAAGGGGTCTAACTGACATTGGTCAATAAAGCATTAGTGACCAGTGGCAATACATGAACCCCCTCATGCTGCATATTACAAATACCATTGGTAATTAAAGGGTAAGTTCAGCTTTACAGAAAAATCTGTAAAGTGAACTTACACAGGACGCTCTCCTCGACCCCCCCCCAGTCCCGCTGACCTAGGGCGTGGCGATCACCTGCTATGAGACATCGGTTCGCCGCATCACCGATCCGGGGCTTAGAAATCCCTGCAGCTTTATCTCCAAAACGTACCTCATCAGCAGGTATGTTTAGGGGCATTCTAATTGGTTGGCGCCGTCACATGGGTGGCGCCACTCAATCAGTACCCGTGTAGTGTCCTGTCACCGCAGGCGAAGAGGAGAGAGAGCCGCTGGGATTTTAAATCCCCAAACGGGACAGTAGTGATATGAGCTGTCAGTGCAGGGGATCGCTGGACTCCAGGTTAGCAGGACTGGGGGGGATGGGGAGGGGGTCCAATGTAAGTTCACCTTACAGATTTTCTTTAAGTTGGACTTACAATTTAACCATTTCCCGACCCGCCGCAGTACATATACTGCGCGGGGCTGCAGCTACAGTATTGTATTGTTGTATTGTAGTGTTGTATTGTTTTAAGTGTTTTCTGGTTTTGAAAGGACACTGACTCTTTCTCTATACCGGGGGGGGGGGGGGGTTTGCCATCTTCGCCCTGGACACCAGATGGCCTTGTCCCAGCACTGTCTGCCATACTAGAACTCTGAGGTAATCCACCAAAACATCTTGTTTCCCCTGACATGAACAGCCTTCAAAGATCTTAGGTGAGCTTTTCTTAAGACAAGATCTCAAGAGATAATGCCAGTAGAGAAGGGGACCTAGAACCTCATTACTTGTATACATATGCCACCAGGATAGTCTGTAAGCCTGAGCAAAGGACACAATTCCCTGAAAAAGAAGGAGCTAGTCCCCTTCCCAAACCATTAGCCAGATGGCTCTTCTGGTGGAATTAATAAGCACTAGCTGTGGCCTTAAGAGTCTCCACTGCTGTAGCTTTACCATCTGAGAAGATAAAGAGCCTCATCCACAAATACCACAAAAGACTTCAAGCTGTCATTGATGTTACAGGGGGCATAACACGGTATTAAGAACTGGGCCATGTAAACTTTTGATCAGGGTCATTTGGCTAGTTTCTGTTGTCATTATGATTTAAAAAGAGTAAACACAGTTGATTGATAATAAATGGCTTCAGCCAAACACTAACCATGAGTGAAATAAAAGTTTTTGTGTTATTCATTTTCTCAGAAAAATGGCCATAGAAATCATAAGTTCTGCCAGGGTATGTAAATTTATGAGTACAACTGTAAGTACAGTAACTATGTAACTATGCATCAGCCAGAAATGCCACTGACTGGGCCACCAAAGACAAAGACTCCTGAATCTGGTCCAAAGGGGTATCAGATGAAATAAGATTGCCTACTCTTCCAACCCACACATTTACCGTATTTATTGGCGTATAACACGCACTTTCTTCCCCTTAAGGTGCGTGTTATACGCCGATCCCCTGCGATCCCCCGCTGACTGATCTTCAAAATCGGCAACCACGATTTGAAAATGGCGTACTGTGTACTCGGCTAGGTTCGGGTAGCTCCGCTCACAGTCACGCCCATCCCGGGCGGGACTACGAGTGGAGCCGAAAGTGAACGAGAGCCGCCGAGAAGAGCCGAGGACCGGCTCTGTGTATTTCGGCGACGGCGGCGCCATTTTCAACCTGCAGTGACAATGAAAAGTCACTGCAGTTTAACTGCAGCCTGAGCAAGGCTGCAAATGGACACAGAAAGCTGCAGATCATCACTGTAAAAGCTGCAAGGCATCACATGGACACTGATAAGGCTGCAAATGACACCAAGGCTGCTGACTGCAAGGCTGCAAATGACACCAAGGATGCTGACTGCAAGGCTGCAAATGACACCAAGGCTGCTGACTGCAAGGCTGCAAATGACTGCAAGGCTGCAAATGACACTGGACAAGCATGCAGATGGACACTGTGCAAGGCTGCATTGATGGGCATTTAAATGTAAGTTTTTTCCCTTAAAAATATTTTTCCTTATAATTCCCTCCTAAACTTGGGGTGCGTGTTATACGCCGGCACGTGTTATACGCCGATAAATACGCTTTATTTCTAGCAGGTAGATGCCAAAGCCGGGCCCAAGGAAAAAGCAGAAACATCCCAAGCTCTCCTTTTTAGGTATCCAGCCTTCCTATCCATCTGGTCCTTAATAAGTCCTGAGTTCCCAAAAGAGAGATCAGTGTCCTTAGAAACTTGTGATATGAGAACATCTAATTTAGGACATTTAAAAAATAATTCTTCTTCTAAACTAAAAAGAAACCTATGCTTATGAGCTCTGGAAATAATTTCCTCTCGGGATCTTTCTATCCCTTCAAAATCGTGTCTCTCAATTATTTATGCATGTGTACATAATGTCCTGAGCTGACTGAACAGGCTGTGCATCCTCCTATTTGTTCTGGTGCATATATGGCTTTCAACATGTCACTACATTCTTCTTCCACAGAAAAAAGGAAACTATAAGGATAACCTTATACTGCCTCCTCATCCTCTGAACTCACTTGCCTTGAGGAATCCACTCCCTCCTCAATAATAGAAACCACCTGAGAGCTTAAGGTCTGTAAATCCAAAGCAGGAAGGGCCAGGGGACTAGGTCCTGTGGGGTGAGAAGGGTGCAAATTGAAGGACCCTAGGTCTGAAATAGCTTACCTAAAAGAGCGAAAGGTAAAGACCATCTCACCTCATATAGAATTCATGAAGTCCTTCTTCAAAGAAGCAGACTCTGGTCCTGCAACTAACAAAATACATATTTCATACAAAATCTTGGTATAAGCTTGGTGCTACAGTTTCCTCATCTCTTCTTAGGCTTACAGCCTGCTCTGCTGGATTAGCCTATGAATACATACCGAAAGAAACCATGCCGGAAAGGTAAACACAAAAATAACGACTTTTTAACAGTCCATGCCTTCTTACTTCAGATGAAAAAGGCCTAGTCTCAGCAGAGGCTCTACTGGATTTCCCTGTGGGACAGTCCCCTTAGCCTACGCAGTCTCCCCCTCCTCCATGCTGAGGCATCCTGTGCATGTAGGTTCCAGAGGTACATAAGGGCCCACAGCTGAGATGTAATGCCACCACTGACAGAAGCAATGCTCAAGTATCATCTTAGAACTACCCAACAACTGGGGACCATCGTCCAGATACCCCTGCATAGAGGCAGCTGGAGTTGATCCACACCACGACTGTGGAGCGAGATCCAACAACAAAATGAGTTACTCTCAGGCAAGGGGGGAAGTGGGGCCAGGACATTAACCACAGGCAAACCTGTCTACCTGAGAGAGGCAAGTTACCACAATCACCCACCTAGGAAAACAAAGAATGTTATGATGTGTTTCCTGTTTAGGGATGAGCTCGATGTTCAGGTCGAACATAAGTGCGACCTCGAACATCAGGTGTTCACCTGTTCACCGAACAGCGAACATTATGGGGTGTTTGCGGAAAATTTGAGTGCTGTGGAATGCCCCATAATGCACTGCAAGATCGCAGTGCATTGCTGTATGATGATTGGCCAAAGCATGCACCTGACCTGCATGCTTTGGCCAATCACAGCCCGCTCTGCTGAGAGAGCCATAATTGGCCAAAGGAAGGGTGCCTTTGGCCAATCATGGCTCAGGGGGACTAAGTCCACGTCCCTCACTAAATAAGGCTGCTTACAGAACAGCCATGTGTAGTGTTGTTGGCGTGGACAGAGAGATAGCTTGAGTTAGATTAAGCAGGCAGGTTATTAAGTTAGTGCCAGTGTATTTGATATATATATATATATATATATATATATATATATATATATATATATATATAAAAAAGTGAGTACACCCCTCACATTTTTGTAAATATTTTATTCTATCTTTTCATGTGACAACACTGAAGAAATGATACTTTGCTACAATGTAAAGTAGTGAGTATACAGCTTGAATAACAGTGTAAATTTGCTGTCCCCTCAAAATAACTCAACACACAGCCATTAATGTCTAAACCACTGGCAACGAAAGTGAGTACACCCCTTCACAGGTCTCCACTGGAGTCCTCTTCCACTCCTCCATGATGTCATCATGGAGCTGGTGGATGTTAGAGACCTTGCGCTCCTCCACCTTCTGTTTTGAGGATGCCCCACAGATGCTGAATAGCGTTTAGGTATGGAGACATGCTTGGCCAGTCCATCACCTTTACATTCAGCTTCTTTAGCAAGGCAGTGGTCGTCCTTGAGGTGTGTTTGGGGTCATTATTATGTTGGAATACTGCCCTGCGGCCCAGTCTCCGAAGAGAGGGGATCATACTCTGCTTTAGTATGTCACAGTACATGTTGACATTCATGGTTCCCTCAATGAACTGTAGCTCCACAGTGCCGGCAGCACTCATGCAGCCCCAGACCATGACATTCCCACCACCATGCTTGACTGTAGGCAAGACACACTTGTCTTTGCACTCCTCACCTGGTTGGCACCACACACGCTTGACACCATCTAAATCAAAAAAGTTTATCTGGGTCTCATCAGACCACAGGACATGGTTCCAGTAATCCATGTCCTTAGTCTGCTTGTCTCCAGCAAACTGTTCGTGGGCTTTCTTGTGAAGAGGCTTCCTTCTGGGATGGCAGCCATGCAGAGCAATTTGATGCAGTGTGCGGCATATGGTCTGAACACTGACAGGCTGACCCCCCACCCCTTCAACCTCTGCAGCAATGCTGGCAGCACTCATACATCTATTTCCCAAAGACAACCTCTGGATATGACGCTGAACACGTGCACTCAATTTCTTTGGTCGACCATGGTGAGGCCTGTTCTGAGTGGAACCTGTCCTGTTAAACCGCTGTATGGTCTTGTCCATCGTGCTGCAGCTCAGTTTTAGGATCTTGTCAATCTTCTTATAGCCTAGGCCATCTTTATGTAGAGCAACATTTTTTTTCTCCAGATCCACAGAGTTCTTTGCCATGAGGTGCCATGTTGAACTTCCAGTGACCAGTATGAGAGAGTGAGAGCGATAACATAAAATTTAACACCCCTGCTTCCAATTTACACCTGAGACCTTGTAACTCTAACGAGTCACATGACACTGAGGAGGGAAAATGGCTAATCGGGCCCAATTTGGACATTTTCACTTAGGGGTGTACTCACTTTTGTTGCCAGCAGTTTAGACATTAATGGCTGTGTGTTGAGTTTTTTTGAGGGGACAGCAAATTTACACTGTTATACAAGCTGTACACTCACTACTTTACATTGTAGCAAAGTGTCCTTTCTTCAGTGTTGTCACATGAAAAGATATAATAAATTATTTACAAAAATGTGAGGGGGGTACTCACTTTTGTGAGATACTGTTTATACAGTTAGTCTAGTGTGTATATATATATATATATATATATATATATATATATATATATATACTCTGCATTTAGCATAGACTATATATTCAGTGTTTACTCTATATTCAGTCAGTGCAGGCAGTGTATTAATATATATATATACAGTCCAGTGTGTGTATATATATATCTATATAGATCTATATATATATAATATATCAAAACATCCAAAGTATATCGGCAATCATAGTTAACGGTTTCCGGCTAGTACAGATCACGCCCTTCTTCAAAACATGAATGAGCACATACATGGTACAATTTATATAGAACAAATTCATCTGCATTCTATTAAGTAATCAACCAGCCTGTCTAGAATCAATTAATCACTGGATCTCAGTTAACCAACACCTTATTACAGTCCAAAATCTATTGTAACATAAAGAAGATTCTGGAACGAAAAAAACAACAGGTGTAACTGTTTTTCACACTTCACAGAATATATCAATCAATCGAACTCCTGAATTTTGAAAAAATTAATAAAATAAAATAATAATAAAAATAATAATGATAATAATAATAAACATAAGCTTACTCCATGTATATAGACATATGGGTGTGTGCGTGTGCCCAAAGATGCACTCACACGCACATATAGAATAAAGTGCAATTTGTCATAATTACATATATAATAACAAAAAATACATAACACAAAAATGGAAAATAATAATGAAAGAAAATTTAAAGAAATAAATACAAATCAAAATCTGAATTTAACTCTTTAGGTTGAAGGGTATCAAGCCAGTGTATCCAATGAACTTAGCAGCGGGGGGTGGTAAAACTCCGGAACAGATGGGTAGCTGTTATTTAAAATAGACCAGTGGTTTTTTTATAATGTTGTTGATCTTCATAGAAAATGAGTGAAATTGAGAGATGAAGGGTCTTCTGCAACTGGATCTAATAATATTGGTTTTATCTTGTAAAGACAAGCGCACTTTGTGAACAACATCTGCAGGATACCCCCGTTGTCGGAGCCTGTCCTCCATCTCTCGCAATCGAATCTCTCGGGTATCAGGATCACTAGTGATCCTGGCTACCCGTTTAAATTGGCTACGGGAAATGGACTTAAAAACACCTGGAGGATGAAAGCTACAATACTTTAATAACTGATTAGGATCAGTAGTTTTCCTGTACAGGTCACTAACAATGTGTCCACCTTTAATTGATAATAATGTATCTAGAAATGGAGTGAGTTCATGATTAACTGACATATTGAATTTAAGGCCTGGAACCAACAAATTTAAACACATATTGAACAATGATAGAGATTCAAAATCGCCCGTCCAAATGGCGAAGGCGTCATCAATGAACCTGTACCATACTGTACAGTTATCATTGAAAAGAGTACCATTGTAAATAAATGCCTGCTCTATCATTTCCATAAATGCATTGGCATATGGAGGTGCCACATGGAGGTGCCACATTTGAACCCATCGCTGCTCCAGTGAGCTGCAAATAACAAGTGTATTTAAATAGAAAGAAGTTCTCCTCCAAAACTATATTAAGCAGATCCATAAGAAAAGAAATTTGTGCAGGTGTGTATGTTTTTGATTAGGGATGTGCTTCGAGTTCGAGTCGAGTCATTGGCTGTTCGCAAGTTCGCTGAACAGCGAACAATTTGGGGTGTTCGCGGCAAATTCGAATGCCACGGAACACCCTTTAAAAGTCTATGGGAGAAATCAAAAGTGCTAATTTTAAAGGCTTATATGCAAGTTATTGTCATAAAAAGTGTTTGGGGACCCGGGTCCTGCCCCAGGGGACATGGATCAATGCAAAAAAAAGTTTTAAAAATGGCCATTTTTTCAGGAGCAGTGATTTTAATAATGCTTAAAGTCAAACAATAAAAGTGTAATATCCCTTTATATTTCGTAGCTGGGGGGAGTCTACAGTATTCCTGTAAAGGGGCGCATGTTTCCTGTGTTTAGAACAGTCTGACAGCAAAATTACATTTCAAAGGAAAAAACCCATTTAAAACTACTCGGGGCTATTGCATTGCCAATAATACACAGAGTTCATTGATAAAAACGACATGGGAATTCCCCACAGGGGAACCCCGAACCAAAATTTAAAAAAAAATGACGTGGGAGTCCCCCTAAATTCCATACCAGGTCCTTCAGGTCTGGTATGGATATTAAGGGGAACCCCGGCCAAAATTTAAAAAAAAAAATGACGTGGGGTTCCCCCTAAATTCCATACCAGACCCTTCAGGTCTGGTATGGATTTTAAAGGGAACCCCGCGCCAAAAAAAAAACGGCGTGGGGTCCCCCCAAAAATCCATACCAGACCCTTATCCGAGCACGCAACCTGGCAGGCCACAGGAAAAGAGGGGGGACGAGAGTGCGGCCCCCCCTCCTGAACCGTACCAGGCCACATGCCCTCAACATTGGGAGGGTGCTTTGGGGTAGCCCCCCAAAACACCTTGTCCCCATGTTGATGAGGACAAGGGCCTCATCCCCACAACCCTGGCCGGTGGTTGTGGGGATCTGCGGGCGGGGGGCTTATCGGAATCTGTAAGCCCCCTTTAACAAGGGGACCCCCAGATCACGCCCCCCCCTGTGTGAAATGGTAAGGGGGTACTTAACCCTACCATTTCACTAAAAAACTGTCACAAATGTTAAAAATGACAAGAGACAGTTTTTGACAATTCCTTTATTTAAATTCTTCTTCTTTCTTCTATCTTCCTTCATCTTCTTCTGGTTCTTCCTCCGGCGTTCTCGTCCAGCATCTCCTCTGCGGCGTCTTCTATCTTCTTATCCTCGGGCAGCTCCGCACCCATGGCATGGGGGGAGGCTCCCGCTCTTCTCTTCATCTTCTCTTCATCTTCTTCTCTTCTTCCTTCTTCTCTCCTTCTCTTCTTCTCTTCTTCATTTTCTTCTCCGGGCCACTCCGCATCCATGCTGGCATCCATGCTGGCATGGAGGGAGGCTCCCGCTGTGTGACGGCGTCTCCTCATCTGACGGTTCTTAAATAATGGGGGGCGGGGCCACCCGGTGACCCCGCCCCCCTCTGACGCACGGGACATGACGGGACTTCCCTGTGGCATTCCCCGTGACGTCATGACTTGTAAATACGTTCAACACAGACAAAAAAATTCACCAAAGGAAAGGCCTATCACCTTGGAGAATTCTATAACTGCTCTTTGGAATTCTGAATTTATTGTCTAACCTGCCCGTTGCCTGCTCTATGTAGGCAGCACAATCTGAACTCTGCATAAGAGGTTCGGAGAGCACAGACGCTCAATTGAAGAAGGTAGTAAGCTCACGGTACCAAGACACTTTACGGAGTTCCACCAAGGCTCCACGAATGGACTCCAAGTTTAGGTAGTGGAATCTGTTCCCCGAAGTCTCCCACAAGCAGAGCGCATCAAACGCCTCTGCAAGAGGGAGATGTACTGGATATACACTCTGGATATTCTTAAACTGGGGGGCCTGAATGAGGATATAGAGACACACCCTATCTATTAATCATCACCATATATAAATCCCCCCAGTTCTTTTGAGAAACAAACCCCTCACTGCCATGTAGATACTTAGTTGTGCAGGATACTAATAATTCACAACAGAAAAATTGTTAGCACCCACAACCAAGTGTGCACCCACAACCAAGTGTGCACATAAATTATCACAAATACACACAAATATACATTCATATAAAAAGTGCTAAGTGCTCAAAATAATGTTTGCTGCAGATTTACTGCATCCATTTTACACCTACTTCATTAATGTTAAACTGATCCATGTGTAAATTCATATACAACACATTACATTCCTTTGTGTAGATGTGAGTGCGCATTGGTATGCAGATCCATGTATATGTGTATATATATATATATATATATATATATATATATATACACATATGGGGGGTGTCTATACTATGCCTGTAAAGTGGCGCGTGTTTCCTGTGCTTAGAACAGTCCCTGCACAAAATGTAATTTTTAAAGGGAAAAAAAGTCATTTAAAACTGCTTGCGGGTTTAATGTAATGTCGGGTCCTGGCAATATGGATGAAAATCAGTGAGACAAATGGCATGGGTACCCCCCAGTCCATTGCCAGGCCCTTTGGGTCTTGTATGGATATTAAGGGGAACTCCGCACCCAAATTAAAAAAAGGAAAGGTGTGGGGCCACCAGGCCCTATATACTCTGAACAGCAGTATACAGGCAGTGCAAACAAGACAGGGACTGTAGGTTTGTTGTTAAGTAGAATCTGTTTGTAATTTTGAACTGGTACATTTTTAACGTGTTTAACTCCAGCCAAAAAAACTTTTTTAAGGTTTTTGGAAAACATAGGGAAGGGTTATCACCCCTGTGACATTTGTTTTGCTGTCTGTGCTCCTCTTCAGAAGATTTCACCTCACTTTTTGTCCCAATGACAAACGTTTTTTGAAAATTTGGGGTTTTTTGTGAAACAAGGATTGGTGATAAAGCATCAGTGGAAAGGAGAAATGTTTTTCCCATATTAACTCTTACAGTAGAGAATTTCCCTTCCTAGGGGTAGATTTCATCTCACTTCTTGTTGTCTCCTTCCATTTGCAAGTAGGAGTCGTTTGCAAGTTGGATGTTTGAAAGTAGGGGCCTGCCCTATATACTCAGCAGAAATTTGGGCCTTAGGTGTTGTTGTGGCCACAACACTGTAAGCCCTCACAGGGCTCTGCTGTGAAATATTAGATCAAGAATTGTAATTACATGACCCTGTTGAACAGGGGCAGAAAAATTGGGCCTTTGGTGGTGGTGCTGGTGCCACAACACTGTAAGTTCTTACTCGCTCTTGGTGGGCGCAGAAACGGGCCCTCCTGGGAAATATTAGATCAAGAATTGTAATTACATGCCCCTATTGAACAAGGGCAGAAAAATTGGGCCTTTGGTGGTGGTGGTGCTGGTGCCACAACACTGTAAGTCCTCACTCGCTCTTGGTGGGCGCAGAAACCTGTTGAACAGGGGCTGAAAAATTAGGCCTTAGGCACTGGTGCTGGTGCCACAACACTGCAACCCCTTACAGATACTCTAGTTGGAACGCAGGAACGAGCCCTGCTGCAAAGTATTGCATCAAAAATTGTAATTGCACACCCCTGTTAAACAGGAGCTGAAAAACTGTGCCTTAGGCACTGGTGCTGGTGCCACAACACTGCAACCCCTCACAGATACTCTAGTTGGAACGCAGGAACGAGCCCTGCTGCAAAGTATTGCATCAAAAATTGTAATTACATGCCCCTGTTTAACAGGGGCTGAAAAATTGGGCCTTTGGTGGTGGTGCTGGTGCCACAACACTGTAAATCCTCACTCGCTCTTGGTGGGCGCAGAAACGGGCCCTGCTGCGAAATATTAGATCAAGAATTGTAATTAGATACCCCTGTTGAACAGGGGCTGAAAAATTGGGCCTTAGGCACAGGTGCTGGTGCCACAACACTGCAACCCCTCACAGATACTCTAGTTGGAACGCAGAAACGAGCCCTGCTGCAAAGTATTGCATCGAAAATTGTAATTGCACGCCCCTGTTAAACAGGGGCTGAAAAATTAGGCCTTAGGCACTGGTGCTGGTGCCACAACACTGCAACCCCTCACAGATACTCTAGTTGGAACGCAGGAACGAGCCCTGCTGCAAAGTATTGCATCAAAAATTTTAATTACACCACTACCAAAGGGGCTGAAAAATTGGGCCTTTGGTGGTGGTGGTGGTGCCACAACACTGTAAGTCCTCACTCGCTCTTGGTGGGCGCAGAAACGGGCCCTGCTGGGAAATATTAGATCAAGAATTGTAATTACATGCCCCTATTGAACAAGGGCAGAAAAATTGGGCCTTTGGTGGTGGTGGTGCTGGTGCCACAACACTGTAAGTCCTCACTCGCTCTTGGTGGGCGCAGAAACCTGTTGAACAGGGGCTGAAAAATTAGGCCTTAGGCACTGGTGCTGGTGCCACAACACTGCAACCCCTTACAGATACTCTAGTTGGAACGCAGGAACGAGCCCTGCTGCAAAGTATTGCATCAAAAATTGTAATTGCACACCCCTGTTAAACAGGAGCTGAAAAACTGTGCCTTAGGCACTGGTGCTGGTGCCACAACACTGCAACCCCTCACAGATACTCTAGTTGGAACGCAGGAACGAGCCCTGCTGCAAAGTATTGCATCAAAAATTGTAATTACATGCCCCTGTTTAACAGGGGCTGAAAAATTGGGCCTTTGGTGGTGGTGCTGGTGCCACAACACTGTAAGTCCTCACTCGCTCTTGGTGGGCGCAGAAACGGGCCCTGCTGTGAAATATTAGATCAAGAATTGTAATTACATACCCCTGTTGAACAGGGGCTGAAAAATTGGGCCTTAGGCACGGGTGCTGGTGCCACAACACTGCAACCCCTCACAGATACTCTAGTTGGAACGCAGAAACGAGCCCTGCTGCAAAGTATTGCATCGAAAATTGTAATTGCACGCCCCTGTTAAACAGGGGCTGAAAAATTAGGCCTTAGGCACTGGTGCTGGTGCCACAACACTGCAACCCCTCACAGATACTCTAGTTGGAACGCAGGAACGAGCCCTGCTGCAAAGTATTGCATCAAAAATTTTAATTACACCACCACCAAAGGGGCTGAAAAATTGGGCCTTTGGTGGTGGTGGTGGTGCCACAACACTGTAAGTCCTCACTCGCTCTTGGTGGGCGCAGAAACGGGCCCTGCTGTGAAATATTAGATCAAGAATTGTAATTACATGCCCCTGTTGAACAGGGGCTGAAAAATTGGGCCTTAGGCACTGGTGCTGGTGCCACAACACTGCAACCCCTCACAGATACTCTAGTTGGAACACAGAAACGAGCCCTGCTGCAAAGTATTGCATCAAAAAATGTTATTACACGCCCCTGTTAAACAGGGGCTGAAAAATTAGGCCTTAGGCACTGGTGCTCGTGCCACAACACTGCAACCCCTTAAGATACTCTAGTTGGAACGCAGGAACGAGACCTGCTTCAAAGTATTGCATCAAAAATTGTAATTGCACGCCCCTGTTAAACAGGGGCTGAAAAATTGGGCCTTAGGCACTGGTGCTGGTGCCACAACACTGCAACCCCTTACAGATACTCTAGTTGGAACGCAGGAACGAGCCCTGCTGCAAAGTATTGCATCAAAAATTGTAATTACATGCCCCTGTTTAACAGGGGCTGAAAAATTGGGCCTTTGGTGGTGGTGGTGGTGCTGGTGCCACAACACTGTAAGTCCTCACTTGCTCTTTGTGGGCGCAGAAACGGGCCCTGCTGTGAAATATTAGATCAAGAATTGTAATTACATACCCCTGTTGAACAGGGGCTGAAAAATTGGGCCTTAGGCACGGGTGCTGGTGCCACAACACTGCAACCCCTCACAGATACTCTAGTTGGAACGCAGAAACGAGCCCTGCTGCAAAGTATTGCATCGAAAATTGTAATTACACGCCCCTGTTAAACAGGGGCTGAAAAATTAGGCCTTAGGCACTGGTGCTGGTGCCACAACACTGCAACCCCTCACAGATACTCTAGTTGGAACGCAGGAACGAGCCCTGCTGCAAAGTATTGCATCAAAAATTTTAATTACATGCCCCTGTTAAACAGGGGCTGAAAAATTGGGCCTTTGGTGGTGGTGGTGCCACAACACTGTAAGTTCTCACTCGCTCTTGGTGGGCGCAGAAACGGGCCCTCCTGGGAAATATTAGATCAAGAATTGTAATTACATGCCCCTATTGAACAAGGGCAGAAAAATTGGGCCTTTGGTGGTGGTGGTGCTGGTGCCACAACACTGTAAGTCCTCACTCGCTCTTGGTGGGCGCAGAAACCTGTTGAACAGGGGCTGAAAAATTAGGCCTTAGGCACTGGTGCTGGTGCCACAACACTGCAACCCCTTACAGATACTCTAGTTGGAACGCAGGAACGAGCCCTGCTGCAAAGTATTGCATCAAAAATTGTAATTGCACACCCCTGTTAAACAGGAGCTGAAAAACTGTGCCTTAGGCGCTGGTGCTGGTGCCACAACACTGCAACCCCTCACAGATACTCTAGTTGGAACGCAGGAACGAGCCCTGCTGCAAAGTATTGCATCAAAAATTGTAATTACATGCCCCTGTTTAATAGGGGCTGAAAAATTGGGCCTTTGGTGGTGGTGCTGGTGCCACAACACTGTAAATCCTCACTCGCTCTTGGTGGGCGCATAAACGGGCCCTGCTGTGAAATATTAGATCAAGAATTGTAATTACATACCCCTGTTGAACAGGGGCTGAAAAATTGGGCCTTAGGCACAGGTGCTGGTGCCACAACACTGCAACCCCTCACAGATACTCTAGTTGGAACGCAGAAACGAGCCCTGCTGCAAAGTATTGCATCGAAAATTGTAATTGCACGCCCCTGTTAAACAGGGGCTGAAAAATTAGGCCTTAGGCACTGGTGCTGGTGCCACAACACTGCAACCCCTCACAGATACTCTAGTTGGAACGCAGGAACGAGCCCTGCTGCAAAGTATTGCATCAAAAATTTTAATTACACCACCACCAAAGGGGCTGAAAAATTGGGCCTTTGGTGGTGGTGGTGGTGCCACAACACTGTAAGTCCTCACTCGCTCTTGGTGGGCGCAGAAACGGGCCCTGCTGGGAAATATTAGATCAAGAATTGTAATTACATGCCCCTATTGAACAAGGGCAGAAAAATTGGGCCTTTGGTGGTGATGGTGCTGGTGCCACAACACTGTAAGTCCTCACTCACTCTTGGTGGGCGCAGAAACCTGTTGAACAGGGGCTGAAAAATTAGGCCTTAGGCACTGGTGCTGGTGCCACAACACTGCAACCCCTTACAGATACTCTAGTTGGAACGCAGGAACGAGCCCTGCTGCAAAGTATTGCATCAAAAATTGTAATTGCACACCCCTGTTAAACAGGAGCTGAAAAACTGTGCCTTAGGCACTGGTGCTGGTGCCACAACACTGCAACCCCTCACAGATACTCTAGTTGGAACGCAGGAACGAGCCCTGCTGCAAAGTATTGCATCAAAAATTGTAATTACATGCCCCTGTTTAACAGGGGCTGAAAAATTGGGCCTTTGGTGGTGGTGCTGGTGCCACAACACTGTAAGTCCTCACTCGCTCTTGGTGGGCGCAGAAACGGGCCCTGCTGTGAAATATTAGATCAAGAATTGTAATTACATACCCCTGTTGAACAGGGGCTGAAAAATTGGGCCTTAGGCACGGGTGCTGGTGCCACAACACTGCAACCCCTCACAGATACTCTAGTTGGAACGCAGAAACGAGCCCTGCTGCAAAGTATTGCATCGAAAATTGTAATTGCACGCCCCTGTTAAACAGGGGCTGAAAAATTAGGCCTTAGGCACTGGTGCTGGTGCCACAACACTGCAACCCCTCACAGATACTCTAGTTGGAACGCAGGAACGAGCCCTGCTGCAAAGTATTGCATCAAAAATTTTAATTACACCACCACCAAAGGGGCTGAAAAATTGGGCCTTTGGTGGTGGTGGTGGTGCCACAACACTGTAAGTCCTCACTCGCTCTTGGTGGGCGCAGAAACGGGCCCTGCTGTGAAATATTAGATCAAGAATTGTAATTACATGCCCCTGTTGAACAGGGGCTGAAAAATTGGGCCTTAGGCACTGGTGCTGGTGCCACAACACTGCAACCCCTCACAGATACTCTAGTTGGAACACAGAAACGAGCCCTGCTGCAAAGTATTGCATCAAAAAATGTTATTACACGCCCCTGTTAAACAGGGGCTGAAAAATTAGGCCTTAGGCACTGGTGCTTGTGCCACAACACTGCAACCCCTTACAGATACTCTAGTTGGAACGCAGGAACGAGCCCTGCTGCAAAGTATTGCATCAAAAATTGTAATTGCACACCCCTGTTAAACAGGAGCTGGAAAACTGTGCCTTAGGCACTGGTGCTGGTGCCACAACACTGCAACCCCTCACAGATACTCTAGTTGGAACGCAGGAACGAGCCCTGTTGCAAAGTATTGCATCAAAAATTGTAATTACATGCCCCTGTTTAACAGGGGCTGAAAAATTGGGCCTTTGGTGGTGGTGGTGGTGCTGGTGCCACAACACTGTAAGTCCTCACTTGCTCTTTGTGGGCGCAGAAACGGGCCCTGCTGTGAAATATTAGATCAAGAATTGTAATTACATACCCCTGTTGAACAGGGGCTGAAAAATTGGGCCTTAGGCACGGGTGCTGGTGCCACAACACTGCAACCCCTCACAGATACTCTAGTTGGAACGCAGAAACGAGCCCTGCTGCAAAGTATTGCATCGAAAATTGTAATTACACGCCCCTGTTAAACAGGGGCTGAAAAATTAGGCCTTAGGCACTGGTGCTGGTGCCACAACACTGCAACCCCTCACAGATACTCTAGTTGGAACGCAGGAACGAGCCCTGCTGCAAAGTATTGCATCAAAAATTTTAATTACATGCCCCTGTTAAACAGGGGCTGAAAAATTGGGCCTTTGGTGGTGGTGGTGCCACAACACTGTAAGTCCTCACTCACTCTTGGTGGGCGCAGAAACGGGCCCTGCTGTGAAATATTAGATCAAGAATTGTAATTACATGCCCCTGTTGAACAGGGGCTGAAAAATTGGGCCTTAGGCACTGGTGCTGGTGCCACAACACTGCAACCCCTCACAGATACTCTAGTTGGAACACAGAAACGAGCCCTGCTGCAAAGTATTGCATCAAAAAATGTTATTACACGCCCCTGTTAAACAGGGGCTGAAAAATTAGGCCTTAGGCACTGGTGCTCGTGCCACAACACTGCAACCCCTTAAGATACTCTAGTTGGAACGCAGGAACGAGCCCTGCTGCAAAGTATTGCATCAAAAATTGTAATTGCACGCCCCTGTTAAACAGGGGCTGAAAAATTGGGCCTTAGGCACTGGTGGCGGCGCCCAGAACCAAAAATGTTCTTACAAGCTATCAGCGTGATCATTGAGGAGGCAGAGGATAATTACTCAGGATAGTCACTCAGCATCAGCATATGCAGTCTTTGAAGGGATCTGAGATTTCAAAAAAATTATTTGGTTACATCAGCATCAGGTGCTTGGTAGCTGGTGATGATCCAAGACTGATTCATTTTTATGAAGGTCAGTCGATCGACCGAGTCAGTGGACAGACGCACCCTGTGATCGGTTACAAAGCCTCTAGCAGCACTGAATGTGCGTTCCGAAAAACCGCTGGATGCAGGACAGGCCAGTAGCTCAATTGCATACTGTGCAAGCTCTGGCCAGTGATCCATCCTCAAGACCCAGTAACCCAGAGGATTTTCAGTTGGAAAGGTGTCCAAGTTAGATCTTGCCCCTAGGTATTCCTGCACCATGTAAAACAGACGCTGGCGATGGTTGCTGGAACCGATCATACGTTGGGGCTGCGGACTAAAAAATTGTCTAAACGCATCGGTCAGACGGCCACCTTCTCCATCGCTCCTTCTTTGACTGACCGAAGCCTCAGCAACACGTTGTCCAGAAACAGGAGTTTGTAACCTCCCAGTCCCTGGGAACGCGTTGCACAGACCTTTCTGCAAGGCCTCCCGAAGATGTTTCATCCTCTGCTCCCTCTGCGATGGCAAGATAAGGTCCGCAACCTTACCCTTGTAACGTGGATCAAGGAGGGTTGCCAGCCAGTATTGGTCCTTCTCCTTGATACCACGAATATGAGGATTCTTACGCAGGCTTTGCAGGATCAGGGAGGCCATGAAGCGTAGGTTTGCTGAGGCATTCGGTCCGGAGTCCTCTGGGTCACTAAGGACGACATGGTCCGCAGCCACCTCCTCCCAGCCACGTACAAGTCCATGTGTTTCTTGGGACTGATCCCTTAAAGACTGCTGCTGATGCTGAGTGCCAGGCTCCACCTCCATACTGACACAATCCTCCTCCTCCTCCTCCTCCTCGTCCTCTTCCTGTGTGATCGGCAGGCATGCAGGAACACTGTCTGGATAAAGGGGGCCTTGAGAGCTATGGAAGTCCTCCTCTTCCTGCCTCTGTTCTGCCTCAAGTGCCCTGTCCATTATTCCATGCAGCGTGTGCTCCAACAGGTGGACAAGGGGGACAGTGTCACTGATGCATGCACTGTCACTGCTCACCATCCTCGTGGCCTCCTCAAATGGTGACAGGTCAGTGCATGCATAGCTGATCATGGCCCACTGGTGTAGGGAATAAAACCAAGCTCCCCTGACCCTGTCCTGGTGCCATAGTCACACAGGTACTCATTGCAGGCCTCTGCTGCCTGTGCAGCTGCTGCAGCATGACCAACGTTGAGTTCCACCTGGTGGGCATGTCACAGATTAGGCGGTTCTTGGGCAGGTTAAACTCCTTTTGGAGGTCCGCCAGCCGAGCACTGGCATTATATGACCTGCGGAAATGCACACAGACTTTCCTGGCCTGCCTCAGGACATCCTGTAAGCCCGGGTACCTGCCCAAGAACCGCTGCACCATCAAGTTAAGGACGTGAGCCAAACAGGGCACATGAGTCATTTGTCCCTGTCGGAGGGCAGAGAGGAGGTTGGTGCCATTGTCGCAAATCACCATTCCTGTCTTAAGTTGGCATGGCGTCAACCACCTCTGAACCTGCCCCTGCAGAGCTGACAGAACCTCTGCCCCAGTGTGGCTCCTGTCCCCCAAGCACACCAGCTCAAGCACCGCATAGCATCTTTTGGCCTGCGTACTTGCGTAGCCCCTTCAACGCCTACGGAGCACTGCTGGTTCCGAGGACAAAGCACAGGAAGAGGCCATAGAGGAAGAAGAAGAGGAGGGGGTGGAGGAGAGAGGTGTGTCACAATCAGTAGTGGCATTTTGGAGGCGTGGTGGCGGAACAACCTCCAACACTACTGCACCTTGTCCTGCATCCTTCCCAGCTGCCAGCAGAGTCACCCAATGCGCCGTGAAACTTAGGTAACGTCCCTGTCCATGCCTGCTGGACCATGAGTCAGCGGTAATATGCACCTTACCGCTGACAGCCCTGTCCAGCAAGGCCAAGACATTGCCTTCCACATGCTGGTAGAGAGCCGGAATCGCCTTCCGTGAGAAAAAGTGGCGTTTGGGTACCTGCCCCTGAGGAACCGCACATTCCACAAACTCACGGAAGGGGGCAGAGTCTACCAACTGAAAAGGCAGCAGTTGAAGTGCTAGCAATTTTGCCAAGCTAACATTCAAACACTGGGCATGTGGATGGCTGGGAGCGAACTTCTTTCGGCGGTGCAGCAGCTGGGGCAGGGAAATTTGCCTGGTACAATCTGACGTCGGTGTACCGAAAGCAGATTGCCCACAAGTACTTGGCTGTGACACACCTAATTCTACACCTTCATTCCTCTCAGTGCAGGTCTCAGAGAGGACTGAAGGTATAGTGGTGTTGGAGATCTCAGCGGATGAGGAGCCAGGAGAGGTCCTCTTTGTTCTTTGGTGTGGGTCTTTTAGATACGCTTGCCAACGAACTTCATGGCAGGTCAACATATGTCTGGTCAAGCATGTGGTGCCCAAGCGGGAGATGTTTTTGCCACACGAGATACGCTTGAGACATATGTTGCAAATAGCAGCGGTGCGATCTGATGCACTTGTCTCAAAAAAGGCCCACACCAAAGAACTTTTTGAATAACGCGCAGAGACTGCAGCGCCCTGCACATGCGGAGCTTTGGGGTGTGATGCAGTCAGTGTGCTGCCCTTAGGCTGGCCCCTGGAGGGCATCCTGCCTCATTGGTGATGTGCCGCCTCCTCCTCTCTCCTATCAGGCACCCACATTGAGTCAGTGACCTCATCATCCCCTCCCTCCTCATCACTGTAGCAAACCTGGCAGTATGCTGCAGCAGGGGGAGCGTGACTGCCAGATTGCTGTCCTTCTTGGGCACTCCCTCTGTCCGTGCTCACGTTACTGCCTTCATCTAGCTTAGTATCATCATCAGAGCCTTCCAAATGCTGGGCATCCTCCTGGAGCATGTACCCAACACTGTGGTCAAACAGTTCGAGGGACTCCTCAGGAGGACATGGTGGGGCTAGGGAAGGAGTCACTGATGACATTGAGCCGAGTGAAGAGGCCGCTGCTTTTCCAGACAAAGTACCCTGAGCATGGGTGAGAGAGGATGAGGAGGATGGGGACGGCTTGGTCATCCACTCAACCAAGTCTTCCGCATGTTGCGGCTCAACACGGCCAGCTGCTGATAAAAAGGCCAAGCGTGTCCCACGACCACGTGCTGATGAGGATGCACCGTCTCCACGACCAGCACTGTGGCCTCTAGACACAGAGCCTGCTTGCCCTCTTTTATTGGCTTGTGACTGTCTGCCTCTCCTTGTTGGTCTTCCAGACATACTAATGGCCTGTAGCTGCACTTTAGCTGAACACTGTGCAGAGGTTACTAACTTGTAGCTTTAACTGAACACTGTGAGGAGGACGCACTACACTAACTGTAAATAGTCTAGCTGCCTGACTGTGGTACTAATAGGATCAAAAGAACACCAGCAATTTTCTTCAGGTAGCTGTAAATACTGTAACAAGACAAGCCTGCCTGTCAGTAGGAAAATAACAGGAAAGGATCTAGCTAAACTAAATACAGTATATATATATATATATATATATATATATATATATATATATATATATATATATACACACACACACAACACCTGGGATGCATATAACTCAAATGAAATGACACTGTCTCTCTGTCTCTGTCTCTCAACGCTGGAAAACACACTACACAGGGACACCGTGCAGGCGGCCTTATTTAGTGTGGGGCGTGTTCTAAACCCCCTGAGCCATAATTGGCCAAAGCCACCCTGGCTTTGGCCAATTACAGCTCTCTCTACCGACGGCGCTGTGATTGGCCAAGCATGCGGGTCATAGTGCATGCTTGGCCAATCATCAGCCAGCAATGCACTGCGATGCCGCAGTGAATTATGGGCCGTGACGCGCCACACGAATTTGGCGCGAACAGTCCATATCGTTCGCAATTCAACGAACGATCGAACAGCCGATGTTCGAGTCGAACATGGGTTCGACTCGAACACGAAGCTCATCCCTATTCATGAGATTTTCTATGGATATTTTTATAGATAATTTTTTTATATATATCCTTTACATATATTTTTCTACAGGCCCTTACGGTCATTAGTGATTGTCATGTTTCTTCAAACTCTGTTTGTAAGTATACCACGGTGGACAAAATAATACTAGCAATCATGTTAAAAATAATCCATAAGTTCCATTTTTCTACCAATTTATTCATTTTCTTGTTGATTTTATTATATTAATTTTTCGCCTTTTATATTCCTCAATTTGATCCCAATATAATTATCCTGCTAATGAACTCAAACATGCAAACAGCGGGTAACATCACCATTAATGCTAGCACTATCACCCAATTATCTGCAACCTGGCAACAAGTGACCAGCAGAAGATCCAGTGCTGACATTGGTCAGCTGTGAGTTGTAGTCACAAGTACCGCCCCTCCCCAAAGTCATAAAAACCCACACCTAAGATGGCTGCTCCATATGCCTGATGAAGAAGCACGCATGCTCCGAACGCGAGCTCGACCACGCCTCCCGTCTACCACAGCTGACATGCTTGTTTTGTGACTGTCTTCAGCTTTGGAGCCTCAGGAACCACCGGCGCCAGAACTGTTGACCACCACCACTTCCAGGTTGGACTACAGGAGCTCAAGCTACTTATGCCATGCACATTATATCTCACCGAAATGTGAGTTGATCTTACTTTTATTAAACATTGAATTTTACCTGACATACTGCACTCAGAGTGGCGCAGCTCCTCTCTCTCTCACTGTAGTAGCCCTGACTACTGCAGTGATTTCCAGCCTCCCCAGAGGCCCATCAGGTTTGAGATATGCATGCTAGACATGTGCAATTCGTTTCGGTCCAAATGTAAATTCGGACACATTTTTGGTTATTCGGAGATTTGAATGTATCCAAATCTCCAAATTAAATAGTAACAAATTTCGTTGAAAATCGTTTAATCCATTAGTTTTCTAACGAATTTCAAATGCTTGGAATGATTCGAATTCTGTGTGAAGAATAGTTGGTTGTTAAAAAGCAGGCCAGAAAAATGGCTGCAGCATCTTTAACAACCAATGGCTCATCAGCTGTCAGTGGGCTTCCCCGCTGAGAGCTGAAATGTAAACAAAAAAAATGCTGGCAATAGAAAATTTAAAAAAAAACAGCGCCCCCTCCTGAACCATACCGGGCCACATGCCCCCAACATGGGGGGTGCTTTGGGGCTGGTTTTCAAAAAATTCCTTTATTAAAAAATAAAAATATAAAGAAATTGTCAAACTTGTATTGTGTCTTTATTCAATTTTTACACTTTTTTGGTGAATGGGTAAGGGTACTATGTACCCCATACTCATTCACATGGGGGGCGGGATATTGGGGCCCCTTTGTTAAAGGGGGCTTCCGGATTTTGATAAGCCCTCTGCCCGCAGACCCCCGCAACCACCACCCAGGGTTGTGGGGAAGAGGCCCTTCTCCCCATTAACATCTCCCAAAGCAGCCCCTTATGTTGAAGGCATGTGGCCTGTATGGTTCAGGAAAGGGGGGAGGGGCGCTCGCTCCTTTCCTGGCCTCCTGGGCTGCATACTCGGATGAGGGTCTGGTATAGATTTTAGGGGACCCCAAGCTGTTTTTTTTTTTGTTTTTTTTTTTGTTTTTTTTGCCATGGGGTTCCCCTTAGAATCCACACTAGACCTGAAAGGCATGGTATGGATTGGGAGGGGGACCCAACTGTGTTATTTTTCTGACTTTTCTATTGCCGGCATTCTTTAGTTTACATTTCAGCTCTCAGCGGGGGAAGCCTGCTGACAGCTGATGAGTCATCGGTTGTTAAGGACGTGGCAGCCGGCTTCCCGACCCACTTCTTGACAATCAGCTCTTCTTCACATCGCTCTGAAAGTTTGGAATTTGTTAGAAAATTATTAAACAAAACAAAATTTAACTAAGCTAAACAAATTCTGAAACGAATCAACGAAACAAATGTAGTAACATTACAAATCTATCTGAAGTGAAATGAAACAAATTTTTTCCGTTCTGCACATGTCTAAATTGCAAGCTTGCATTGTGCCAAACTAGACCCATGTAAGTATGTGATACAACTAATTCCTGGAGTTCAGCTTTAGGGTTAGAAATATAGTTCGTAAATGGAAAGCTCTTTTTGTGCGTGCTGTACCCTGTAACATCCAGTGTAGCATTCAGACTAATAGGTTAGAGGTGCTGATGCGGACATTGTTCAATGTATTGCTTCATGTGTGCATGCTGGGAGTTCAATGCGTATTTCTTAAGGCAAGGCAAACATTAAATCTGCTGCATGTGTAGTGAAGATCCGTGTTAGCAGGAGGCAGACGGTATGAACTTTAATACACAAAAAAGGGTGAGAACACAGCAAGTTACATTCTCAGCAGAGTACATTTATAATCTAAATGACTGTCAGCAGCAAACCTCTGCTTTGTGTCTCCTTAGAGCCTTGTCACCATGGAAACTGAATTAACTATCATTGTAGTATAACAATAACATTCACATAGTAGCATTGAGCTGCAGCATATCATCAGATACCCAGCAAATAATAATCAGGGTCAGCTAATACATTCTGTGATATGAATGTAAAAACAAGTAATCATTTTGTTAAAGCTAGTACAATATTAGATTGTTTGATAGTGGCCTATACATCCATCTACAAAAACCACAATCTCCTCTAGGGTAAGAATCTTTTAAAGTCAATGGATGAAAATTACTATAAGGGCTAGTTTACACTTGCTTCAAAACATGGCTTTGGACAGGCTTTGTTAAAGCTCTCTTCAAAGTTACTGTCACTAAATAAAATGGTTATCTTACAGTCCTGTTCAGAGGCGGCTCTAGGCTTTGTGAGGCCTTAGGCAAAACCTAGACACGAGGCCACACTAACGCCCATAATGGGAAAAATAATTCAAGCAATAAAAAAATTAACGGTATAAATGACATATATTAAGAGCTTTAAAGTGCTGATGTCAGCTCTCTCTATCTCTCTATCTCGGTGCTGGTGTCAGCGCTTTCTATCTCAGTGCTGGTGTCAGTGTTCTCTATCTCAGTGCTGGTGTCAGCTCTCTCTATCTCGGTGCTGGTGTCAGTGTTCTCTATCTCAGTGCTGGTGTCAGCTCTCTCTATCTCGGTGCTGGTGTCAGCTCTCTCTATCTCGGTGCTGGTGTCAGCTCTCTCTATCTCGGTGCTGGTGTCAGCTCTCTCTATCTCGGTGCTGGTGTCAGCTCTCTCTATCTCGGTGCTGGTGTCAGTCAGTGGTGTATTTAGGTTTTGTGCTGCCCTAGGCCTGACTAAACTCATGCACCCCCCTAATTTAACCACCCCTTGCACCCCTTGCTGCCGAGGCCACACCCCTTCCTGTTTAAGACCCACCCTATCATTTGTAAACCACACCCCTTCCTCTTTAGGCTCATTTGACACCTTTCAGGGGGGAGGGGGGAACAGGTACCTGTTTTTGACAGGTACCCTTCCCCACTCCCTGGAGACTGCAACTAAATGTGGACTGTTTAAAGGGTTTGCATTGATTTTAGCATGCATGGAGCACTTTGCACATGCCAGTGGTGGCTGGTGCTCAAAATTTTTGGGGGGGTGCAAACAAACTAAGAAATTCAGAAAAAAAGACATCAATTGCAGCCTCACTGTGCCCCATCAAATGCAGCCACTGTTCCATCAAACGCAGCCACTATTCCCACCAAACGCAGCCACTGTGCCCACCAAAGGCAACCACTGTGCCCACCAAATGCAACCACTGTGCCCATCAATTGCAGACACTGTGCCCACCAAACGCAGCCACTGTGCCCTATCAAACGCAGCCACTGTGCCCACCAAACGCAGCCACTGTGCCCATCAATTGCAGCCACTGTGCCCATCAATTGCAGCTACTGTGCCATCAAACGCAGCCACTGTGCCATCAAACGCAGCCACTGTGCCATCAAACGCAGCCACTGTGCCAAACGCAGCCACTGTGCCCATCAATTGCAGCCACTGTGCCCATCAAACGCAGCCACTGTGCCCACCAAACGCAGCCACTGTGCCCACCAAACGCAGCCACTGTTCCCACCAAACGCAGCCACTGTGCCCACCAAACGCAGCCACTGTGCCCATCATTTGCAGCCACTGTGCCATCAAATGCGGCCATTGTGCCCCATCAAACGCAGCCACTGTGCCCACCAAACGCAGCCACTGTGCCCATCAATTGCAGCCACTGTGCCATCAATTGCAGCCACTGTGCCATCAAACGCAGCCACTGTGCCAAACGCAGCCACTGTGCCCACCAAATGCAGCCACTGTGCCCATCAATTGCAGCCACTGTGCCATCAAACGCAGCCACTGTGCCCACCAAACGCAGCCACTGTGCCCACCAAACGCAGCCACTGTGCCCATCAATTGCAGGCACTGTGCCCTCAAATGCTGTCACTGTGCCCATCAATTGCAGCCACTGTGCCATCAATTGCAGCCACTGTGCCATCAAACGCAGCCACTGTGCCAAACGCAGCCACTGTGCCCACCAAACGCAGCCACTGTGCCCATCAATTGCAGCCACTGTGCCATAAATTGCAGCCACTGTGCCATCAAACGCAGCCACTGTGCCATCAAACGCAGCCACTATGCCATCAAACGCAGCCACTGTCCCATCAAACGCAGCCACTGTGCCCATCAATTGCAGCCACTGTGCCCATCAATTGCAGCCACTGTGCCATCAAACGCAGCCACTGTGCCACCAAACGCAGCCACTGTGCCCACCAAACGCAGCCACTGTGCCCACCAAATGCAGCCACTGTGCCCACCAAATGCAGCCACTGTGCCCATCATTTGCAGCAACTGTGCCATCAAATGCAGCCATTGTGCCCCATCAAACGCAGCCACTGTGCCCACCAAACGCAGCCACTGTGCCCCATCAATTGCAGGCACTGTGCCCATCAATTGCAGTCACTGTGCCCATCATTTGCAGCCACTGTGCCTTTAAACGCAGCCATTGTGCCCCATCAAACGCTGTCACTGTGCCCCATCATTTGCAGCCATTGTGCCCCATCAAACGCTGTCACTGTGCCCCATCAATTGTAGCCACTGTGCCATCAAATGCCAACACTGTTCCCATAAAACTCTTATAATTTATTTAATAACTTTACCTGCTGTTCTGCGGGGTTCCCTTGTGCCTCTCTCTCTGTTTATCTCTTCCTGACGTCACTGCCAGACCCTGTCCCAGTCCCGAGGAGAAGGGTCAAGCAGTGTGGAGGAGGGTAGGCGGAGCATAAGGCTCCACCTCCACCAGTCATCGGCCGCTTATGGGGGCATGAGTCACACGCCGCCCCCCGCATGAGAGAAAGTCCCACCACCCGTCTTCCTGATTCCCGGCTCCCGCGCCCGCCCCCGCACGCATGCAGCCCACGGCAGCAGCCTTGATGTAGCGGGCGGCGCTGCTGTGTATGGGCGTGCTTGTCAGAGGGTGGAAGGGCGTGAGCTCTGCTAAGCACGCCCATACACACACCCCTCCACCCTCTGCCAAGCACGCCTATACACAACAGCGCCGCTACAGCAAGGCGGCCGCTGTGGGCTGCATGTGTGCGGGGGCGGCCGCGGGAGCCGGGAATCGGGTGGGGGGACTTTCTCTCATGCGAGGGGGGCGGCTTTTTTTGCCGCCCCCCGCAAAGTGCCGCCCTAGACCTAGGCCTTGTCGGCCTAGGCCAAAACACAGCCCTGGTGTCAGTGTTCTCTATCTCGGTGTTGGTGTCAGCACTTTCTATCTCAGTGCTGGTGTCAGCTCTCTCTATCTTAGTGCTGGGGTCAGTGTTCTCTATCTCTGTGCTGGTGTCAGTGAAGGAGATAGCAGCGGAGAAGCCAATCAGCAGGCAGTGCCAGCACAGGATGCGGAGCACCCGGCTCACCATGGCTGATGATCAGCACTTGACTGGGTCCTCTCAACCCCCCGGCAGTGGAGCCCTGCATAGGCGGGAGTAAGGGCAGGGCGGAGGGAGGGGGGCTGCCAATCACAGGTGGGCACACGGGCACAGGACTGAGCAATCCTTACTGTTAGTGACACTAATGATCAGGAGGAAGGGAGTGGAGTGGAGAAGATGGGACAGGGGGTGGATATAAAGGTCAATCTGTGGCTGAGGGATGCTGGGGGGGTAGGCTCTCTCATGCTGGTGGTATCTGGCTGCAGAAAAGGGTTGTCGCATGGTAGCTGTGCCACTCCCTGCAGCTGGAGCCCCGCTTCCCCCCGCACTGATTGACAGCTCCAGAGAATGGCTGTCTGGACACCTCTTCTTTCCTACCTCCCCTTCCATCGGCTCCATACAGCGCTTGTGGGGACTCCTCTGCTGGACCCTCCTCTTCCCCTCCTCGCCACCCTTCTCCGGGTGTGTGGGGACCGCTCTGCTGAGCACTCCAGTGGTGGGGGGTGAAGGCTGGGCGCGCGATCTGCGTCTCCAGAGCAGCAGGCATAGAGCTAACATTTTGCTCTGGCTGCTTGAATTTCCTCAACTTCTCCTCCCCCCGACAACACAGTGCTGGCCCCGCCTCCTCCCCAAGACACAGCCACACTCTGTCCCCTCTCTCCACTGCCTGGCGTTGAGCTCACAGGCAATGTTAAACTGCTGCTTGCTGGAGCTTAACGCCGCATTGGCATTGTTGTCAGCAGAGGCAGCTCTTCAATTAGGAGGTCGCGAGGCCCCTGTGAGTGTGAGGCCTTAGGCGACCGCCTTATTTGCCTAATTAGAGAGCCACCTCTGGTCCTGTTTACACCTTGCTTTTGCTTGGTGCTTTGGTGGGGCTTTTGTGGGGCTTTGGTGGGGCTTCAACAAGCTTTGCCATAGATTTCTATCGAGGCTTTGAAGACGCTTTGAAGCACCCCTAAAGCTACATGGGGTATAATTTTTGAAGCAAGCAAAGGCAAAGTGTAAACAGGACTGTAAGCTAACAATTTTATTTAGTGACAGGAGCTTTGACTAGCATTCAGAGAGCTTTAATAATGCCTGTCCGAAGCCTTGTTTTGAAACAAGAGTAAACTAGCTGTTAATGTGTGTTAAAGCCGAAGCAAGTGTAAATGAACCCTAAAACTATCAAATGGCTGGCGTCATAACTGATAGTTTTAAATATATAGAGTAAGCAATCCACACAACAAAAATACATCAGCAATAAAGTTGTATTAGGCATACACATACAAATATACAATAGGTACAAATATCTATGTATGTCATATCACATCAAGCACAGTAAAGCATAGGTACACACCAGGGTGTGGGCAGGATCTGTTCTGTCCCTGGCTCAGCTATTCTTCTCATTATTCAATTTTGGGTACTGAATTCCTGTATGTGTTTTTCAAACATCAGCTGCTGTATGACTTAGTGGTGCTCACTTTACCTATGTACATGTACCTATATGTATTTTTGTTGGTTGGAATTAACAGTGGAGTTAACAGTTAACGTACTTGGATATTTGCAGCTACATGGGGGTCAGCAGGGCACATTACATTGGGGGGGGGGGGGGGGGGGATTACATAGTTAGTCCGTTTGAAAAGACACTAGTACATCCAAAAAAAAAAGAAAAAACACAAATAGAAAACCTCCATATAAAGTATCGTACACCCACAGCTGATCCAGAGGAGGGCAAAATACCCCAATAATGCATGCTCCAATTTGCTCCAGTGGGGGTAAAAAAAATCATCCTTATCCCCCATGAGGAAATGAAATGTTCCCTGGTTCAACTCTAAATATTAGTATCCAGGTGTATTTTGTGCATTTAGGAGTGCATCCAGCTCTTTTTTAACCACTTGAGGTCTGGATGGTTTTACGTGACCAGGGCATTTTTTGCTAATCAGCCCTGTGCTAATTTAATTAGCAATTGCACAGTAATGCAACACTGTACCCAAATGAAATTTTTATAATTTTTTTCACACAAATATAAACTAAAGACTAAAAAAAAAGAATAACAAACAATATTTTTCACTTTCTGTTACTTTCTGTTATAATAACATATCCAATAAAATAAAAGTTTGTCGGAAATTTAGGCCAAAATGTGTTGGCCATGGGAATATATTTTGCAGTGTGTTTGCATGCAGTCAGTTTGAAGCATTCCCATTTCTATTCTTTAATGACAACATTCCCTCCCAGTCCAAATCTTGGAGATCAGCCCTTATTTTCTCTTAAAATTTATAGTTTTTATCTTTCCTAGTATGTGTTGTTTACAGCTTACAATAAATTAAATCATATTATAGTCACTGCTACCCAGATGTTCCCTTATATGGACATTAGAAAATAGGATTTTTTCGTCATACTTACCTGTAAAATCCTTTTCTTTGAGTACATCATGGGACACAGAGTCAGGCTAATATTCATTACCTAGTGGGTTATACTCCATCTCCAGGTGAATGGATACTGGTAGACCAAAGGTTTTCAGACAGGAAGTGATCCCCTATATAATCCCTCCCACACAGGAAGCACTTCAGTTTTGTAGCAAGCACTGAATCCTCAAAAAAGAGGGGAGGGATCTCTGTGTCCCATGATGTACTCAAAGAAAAGGATATTACAGGTAAATATGATGAAAAAATCCTATTTTCTTTTTCATACATCATGGGACACAGAGTCAGGCTAATATTCATTACCTACTGGGACATCCTAGAGCAATAGCCTTGAGAGGAAGGAGACACCCTGCCAAATAATAGCCATCAGAACTTATACGGCAGCCCGCAGTATCCTCGGCTGCTCGAACATCCACTTGATAAAATCTTGTGAACTTATGAACTGAAGACCAGGTGGCAGCCTTACAAATCTAAGCCACAGATACCTGATGGCAAAAAGCCCAGGAGGTTCCTACACCCCTGGTAGAATGAGCTCTCACCCTAAAGGGAGGAGCTTTATGTTTCAGACCGTAGGCCTGAATGATCAATAGATGGACCCATTTGGCAATGGAAGCCTTGGAAGCTGCCTGTCCCTTCTTGGGTCCTTTTGGTAAAAGGAGTCTGATCCTCGGATGTCCCCAGATCTAGACAAATAAACCTTGACTGCCCGGACAACGTCCAAGGAGTGCAGTCGTCGCTCTTCTGCCGAAGAGGCTGAGAGAAAAAAGAATGCAAAATAATGTCCCAATTTAAATGAAAGGCCAACACCACTTTTGGTAAAAGGGATGGAACAGCCAGTAAAATGACCCTGTCATGGTGAAGGATCAAGTAGGGTTCTCTGCATGAGGGGGCCGCCAACTCCGACACACTTCTAGCCGAGGTGATAGCCATCAGGAAGACTAGCTTGCGTGACAACAAGTCTAATCGAATTTCCTTGAAAGGTTTAAATGGTTGTTTCTGTAACACAGACAGCACCAAGTTCAAGTCCCAAGGACACATAGGTGACCTAATGGGGGGAAGCAAGCGAGTTGCCCCCTGTACAAAGGTTTGGACCAATGAATGGGAGGCTAAAGGCCTTTGGAAGAATACTGATAGGGCCAAAACTTGACCTCTGATTGTACTCAAAGCCAATTTGATTTACACAGCTGACTGTAGAAAAGACAGAATTCTCCCAATCACGTATTTAGAGGATGCCATTTTCTGGCTTCACACCAAGCAATATAAGTCTTCCAGACCTTATGATAAATTTTCCTATTGACAGCTTTTCTGGCTATCACTATGGTAGACACTACTGATTCCAAGATACCACAGTCCTTTAACACCCTGGCTTCAATAGCCATGCTGTCAAATTTAGAGACTGTAAATTGATCCAATCTGATCCAATTGCCAGAGGATCCCTTGTTCAAGACACAAATTGCTGTAGCTTGTTGTTGAACCTGGATGCCAATAGGTCGACCTCTGGCCATCCCCAACGCTGGCAAATTTCCTGGAACACCCTGGGTGTAGGGACCATTCCCCCGGGCAGATCTGCTGGCGGGTGAGATAATCTATTCCCAGGATAGGGACTGCCGATATAATCAGCACATGTCCCTCTGCCCAGGCTAGTAAGTGGTTCACCTCTTTCAGAGCTGAACGACACCTGGTACCGCCTTGGTGGTTTATATAGGCCACTGCAGTGGCATTGTCGGACTGAACTCTGATAGGGCAGTCCTGAAGCTCCACTGTCCAGGGCCAAACGTACTGCCCGTAATTCCAGGACGTTGATGGGCAGGATCTGTTCTGTCCCTGACCATTTCCCCTGAGCTGTGAGCCCTTCTAGGGTTGCTCCCCAGCCTGAGAGACTGGCATCTGTAGTCAGTGCTCTCCAAGTTACCGGGAGAAAGGATTTTCCCTTTCGCAGGTTCTGATCCTGCAACCACCAGTTTAGGCTTAAGCGTGCCCGAGGAGATAAGCACATTGGATAATCCAGGGCTTTTCCTCTTCTGATCCATGCCAACAAGATGTCTTGTTGTAAAGGCCTGGAATGTAACTGGGCATAAGTCACTGCCTCGAAGGAGGATACCATTATCCCTAGAAGACTCATACAGAGCCAAATGGAGGGTTGTTTGGTGCCCCTTATCTGACGCACCTGAACCTTCAGGGCACAGATCCTTACAAGTAGCAAGAATACTCTTGCTTGAACCGTATCTAGGATCAGACATAAATACTTTAGACTTTGAGCTGGTTTCAAAGCTGACTTTTTGGTATTTATGATCCAGCCTAAGCTTTTCAAATACTGCACTGTGCATGTTATGCTCTGTTCTAGAGCCT
Source organism: Lithobates clamitans (assembly GCA_037952925.1). Taxonomy (NCBI): domain Eukaryota; kingdom Metazoa; phylum Chordata; class Amphibia; order Anura; family Ranidae; genus Lithobates; species Lithobates clamitans. Next base: position 4,430,894 of record JBBGZY010000787.1, on the reverse strand, counting down.
GTAATGAGTGATCTCTGAGTAGGAGGTCATCCAGATACCCAAGCACTAGGATCCCTTGGGCCCTTAAAAGACCCAGTACTGGTACTAAGACCTTTGTGAACACCCTGGGAGCTGTAGCCAGCCCGAAGGGTAGAGCCACGAACTGAAAATGACGTTCCTCTGCTGCAAAACATAGGAAGTCTCCCCTCTGGAGTGACGCTACTACTGAGCAGACAGACTCCATCCAAAAAAGACTGTATCAGTAGATACTTGTTGCTTGAGTACAACTTGATTCAACTTGATTCAGTGTAAGGAGAGGACGATCAGCAGCTGTTTGCACATCTGGACGCAGGAGCACTAGTGTGGGAGAGCAAAGCCAACAGACGGTGAAAAACGGGGTCCGTCATCCGGAGATAATTCCTGAAATCATCAGGATTATTCTCACGGATCTCCCGCAACAAAGGCATATAAGAGAATTGGTCACGCTGGAGCAAACAATTTTTGGTCCATTAACTCCTCCTTGCCCTGTTCATGGACTGGACTAAGAACCACAACACCAAGCCCCTGCACAGCACGAACTCTACAACGAGTACGTACCCGCAACATGGCTTCAAAATGGTCGGCTGGTCAGAATGAACAGAATGCACTGGAAATCAGAAACGAGCGGACAAGAACACACTGAAGATCAAATACGTACTATAAATAGCACGCACTGAAAACCACATACAAACCCACAAGCACAAACCTAAGAGCAGTAACAATCTGAAAAGCACCAGGCTGAAAAGCGCGAATCGTCTGTCACCAAACTTCTACTAACACAAGATTAGCAGAAGGAGCCCAAAGGGTGGCGCACTGGCTATTGAACTTCCTCTTTATAGTGCCGTCATATGAGTTGTATGTCAGAGCGTTCTTGATGATTGGAATTTCCGACAACATTTGTGCGACCGTGTGTATGCAGGACAAACTTGAGCCAACATCCGTTGGGAAAAAATCCCAGGATTTTGTTGTCGGAATGTCCGATCGTGTGTACGCAGCATAAGGTGCCAACTTTCTTGGCTGTAAGGGTAGGAGGGTTTAGGTCTGCTTTAAGCTTTGAAAATGAAGACTAGAAGCTAACTGGTTGCCATGCACAACTGCTCCAGATTGTGGCTTCTCTGGTCTTAGCAAATGCTCTCAACTGTTACTTTTTATATCTTGAATGCCTCATAAAATTTATGCACAAAGAGTTGTAGAATACCTTACAAGAAATTTGATTTATTGCAATTTTATATGAAAAGTTTAGAGATCATTGCCACAGAGCTTAAACTAGAAAGGAATGAGGTGAATATATTGAAGTAGGTTACATCACTTCTGTACTTCAGGTTGAGCACATCTGGTCCTGAAGACCTCCAGCTACTTCAATGTGTGATTAATGTGTAGCAACAACGTGACTTTAATAGACACTGGAGAGATTTTTGAGTGGGCTTTGTATGTTCATTTGTGTAAATGGATGTCCTCTAGTTTTCTCTCCCAATCCAAAAGCATAGTGGAGGTTTAAAGCCAAATACAGTCTACTGTTTAATTTACAAAAATATCCCCCAGCAGCGTTAAAAAAATTATTCACCTTCCATCTGGAGCAGTACTCCTGCAGTACTCAAGGCTGAACTAAGCCCGCTGCTTCTGCTCAAATCTACTACTACTACTACTACTAGAAAATGAGACTTAGCACTTGCTATTTTGGAATGGTACAATAATGTGCAGAGAATGATGATACACATTTAAATGATAAATGTGGGCAAACAACAAGTTAGGAGATGCATAGAGGTCAGCACTATAAGCAGTGGCAGAGTGCATTCTCTTTTTCAATGGGACACCTTTAATTGGGATAAGGGAGAGGGCTGTATAGTGAATGTAAATTTTATCTTTTTATCTCACCCTCACGGACCCCTTGAAACCCATCCATGGACCACTTAGGGGTCCATAGATCACAGGTTAAGAATTACTGTTTTAGAGTCATTGTTTTAGAATTATTTTTAATGTGAACCTTTGCCCAGACTATGCACACTAAAGTATAATATTTTGCACAAGCAGTAAATGCACTATAATGCCCCGTACACACGGTCGGACTTTGTTCTATTCTAGCAAAAACTTGGCAGACTGCCAGTCTACCAATGTAAACAAACATCAGGTGATGTAAGCTGTTAGAAATCCACTTAATACCGAATTTAGCGTTTGCCTTGTAGTCTTTGAGGATGAGTAATGCCGCGTACACACAGTCGGACTTTCCGGCATACTTGGTCCGGCGGACTAGAGTGTGCCGGACAATCCGCCCGTGTGTAGGCGCGGGCGGAGTTTTCCGGCGGACTTTTTCCCAAAAGCCCGCCGGACCTAGATTTGAAACATGTTCAAGTGACGCCGGGAGAAGATGGGAGAAGATGAACCGGAGGGACCCCCAAAGCCGGAAGAAGACCCCGAAGCTGGAGGAAGATCCCCCCCGGGAGCCGTTTAATAAAATATTTTAAAAACCTGTGTAGTGTTTTATTATTTACACTTTTTCCCTAGGTGAATGGGTAGGGGTACCATGTACCCCATACTCATTCACATAGGGTGGGGGGCCGGGATCTGGGGGCCCTCTTATTATAGGGGGCTCCCGGATTCCGATAAGCCCCCCGCCCTCAGACCCTGACAACCAACGGCCAGGGTTGTCGGGAAGAGGCCCTTGTCCTCATCAACATGGGGACAAGGTGCTTTGGGGGAGGGGGGGCCCCGCAGGTCGCCCCACTCCCCCAAAGCACCCACCCCCCATGTTGAGGGCATGCGGCCTGGTACGGTTTAGAAGGGGGGGGCGCTCTCTCGTCCCCACCCCCTTTCCTAACCGGCCAGGCTGCGTGCTCGGATCGGGGTCTGGTATGGATTTTAGGGGGGACCCCACGCCGTTTTTTCGGCGTAGGGGTGTTCCCTTTATAATCCATACCAGACCTAAGGGCCTGGTATGCCCCGCGACAGGGCTCGCAAGGTGTCAATCTCGCCGATAAAAGCGGCAAGATTGACTTCCTTTTCTAGTCCCGTCGCACCTGAGTCACGTCCAAAATGAACAGACTTGTCCGTGTGTGGGCAAGTCCGTTCATTCTGAAAGTCCGCCGTAACTCCGGCGAAAGTCCGTCGGAAAGACGGGCGGACTTAGCCCGCCGCAAAGTCCGGTCGTGTGTGGGCAAGTCCGTCCGTTTTAAAGTCCGGCGCACCTGGCGGACAAAGTCCGTCAGAAAGTGTGCCAGACCAAGTAGGCCAGAAAGTCCGACCGTGTGTACGCGGCATTAGTTCACATTACAGACATCAGTGATGGCTTTATTTACAGCTCTTTTTTTGCTTGGAAATACTTTAATGCCCAAAGTCTAGACACAGGTGCACTTTAATAGTTTGTTACATTACCATTTAATCCTATACGTTTTTGCTAACCATGTGTCTATATTATGTTTTGTGGTTCCTCAGTGTTTGTTTGTTTTATTTGCTCTTTCCTTGCTGTCTGTTACCTTTACAGTTATAGCACATAAGGGTTAGGTGGTCTCACCTTGATTTGGTTTATTACTATGTTTCTAGCCAGATATTGATACAGATCAAAGTGTATTCTGTATTGCCATTTTTAGCTGCTGTGAAAATACACTGTATTGTGTAGGATCTCCTCTCAGTTTATTTAGTTTTCCCCATACAGCTCAGGGTGTATATACCAGGGATATTATACTGTAGGGTTCCCTATTGCAGATGCACTTATGCATGGGCTGATGCAAACACTCATACTCAGTACTACTACAACATATAATGGTGCTATAAAAACAAATGTAATACATTCTATAGGTAAGTCACACAAAACCATGCTGGAACTTTTCCTGGGTTGACTCCAGGGAACATATAAATGCCTTTTACCTGATGCAAAAGATTTCTTCAATTTTAAAAGAAAAACTTTGATCATTTAACAAGTACTAGCTCTTGGGATACTGCTGAATTACTTTTACTAGGATGAGAAGTCAGTGTATTGAGCTTAAAATAGAACTTCCAATGAATGGAAGCTATACAGACCAAAGCAATGCTATTATATCTCTTGGATAAAGGAAGCTAAAACTCTGAACGGAGACATATTTATGAGCTCTCTATTTTACATGTTATATATACAGGCTGAAAAACAGATATGAAAAATAGCTTTACAGTACTTAAGACATCTAATAGAAATTGTTAGCCATTTGAAAGCCCAATTGAACTTTCCAATTTTGTTAATTTGATACTGCCAGGCTGTATACACAAAATTACAAGTTGGCATTTTTATGTATTTACTTTCTATTTGGTGCAGCAAAACACTGGACCATTGCTCAACACAGAGCGCAGCAATTTGGGACTCCAGTCCAACATGCCCCCCTGCACACTACTCCAATGGCTCATGCTCCCTATGCAGTGTTGTTAAATAGGTTCTGTTTGTGGGGTAGTGTACTGATGGGGAATGTTTCTCCGTTGGAGTGTTCAATAGTTGATACACATTCTAAGGGGGCCATTCTTTTTCCTCACAACCACTATCAGACAATGGGGCTTTTTGACTCTGAGATGGGGCCTGTTCACGTCAGTTCTGCCAATTGCTCATGAAGGTCTTTCAGATCACCCAACAGAATCCATATTGCTCTTTCTCTGAAGGGCTTGTCTTCCTGAAGGCGAATTCTGTGTTTTTTCCTTTTTGCACACCCCATATTGAAATTGTTTTTGGAGAACATCTCAGAGTTGGACTTTGGCTCTTACTCTCTATTCAGGTAAGAGCGGGGTATTGTGGGTAAAACCTCTCTACCGGGATTTCATTAACTGCACTCCCCGCCAGACCAGATGGTTAGACTCGAGTAAATGAATTCATTAATCTAATCAACATTTAGACCCGCAACTTCACTGGAGAGTCAGTAGTGTCTCCTGTATCCAATACAGCCCTGAATGTAAATACCTTCTACTTGGACTGATATGATGGGCAATAGCCCTACTAACTTGTCAGAAAACAGACTTGGTGTTGTTTCAGCAGCCTATGACCCTGCCAGTAGCTCTGTTGCTTTTCAACAGACCAAGCTGCCCTGCAGATGTAGCAGTTAGAGGGTTGAGACAAACCATTTACCACTGACAGGGTTGCTTAACCACTTAAGGACCGCCTCACGCCGATGTACGTCGGCAAGGCGGCATGGGCAGGCAAAATCACGTACATACACGTGATTTGCCTCCCGCGGGTGGGGGGTCCGATCGGACCCCCCCCCGGTGCCCGAGGCAGTCCTCTTTTGTCCCCCGGCGATCAGAGATGAGGGGGAGGCCATCCGTTCGTGGCCCCCCCCTCGCGATCGCCGCCGGCCAATCAGATCATTTCCTTTGCTGCTGTATGCTAAACAGCAGCAAAGGAAATGATGTCATCTCTCCTCGGCTCTGTATTTTCCGTTCCGGCGCCGAGGAGAGAAGACTGTAATGTGAGTGTAAAACACACACACAGTAGAACATGCCAGGCACACAAAACACCCCGATCCCCCCCCCCGATCGCCCCCCAATCCCCCCCCCAATCACCCCCCCCCCCCTGTCACAAGCTGACACCAGCAGTTTTGTTTTTTGTTTTTTCTGATTACTGCATTGGTGTCAGTTTGTGACAGTTACAGTGTTAGGACAGTTAGGGTTAGCCCCCTGTAGGTCTAGGGTACCCCCCTAACCCCCCCTAATAAAGTTTTAACCCCTTGATCACCCCCTGTCACCAGTGTCACTAAGTGATAATTTTTCTGATCGCTGTATTAGTGTCGCTGGTGACGCTAGTTAGGGACGTAAATATTTAGGTTTGCCGTCAGCGTTTTATAGCGACAGGGACCCCCATATACTACCTAATAAATGTTTTAACCCCTTGATTGCCCCCTAGTTAACCCTTTCACCACTGATCACCGCATAAGTGTTACGGGTGACGCTGGTTAGTTCGTTTATTTTTTATAGTGTCAGGGCACCCGCCGTTTATTACCTAATAAAGGTTTAGCCCCCTGATCGCCCGGCGGTGATATGCGTCGCCCCAGGCAGCGTCAGATTAGCGCCAGTACCGCTAACACCCACGCACGCAGCATACGCCTCCCTTAGTGGTATAGTATCTGAACGGATCAATATCTGATCCGATCAGATCTATACTAGTGTCCCCAGCAGTTTAGGGTTCCCAAAAACGCAGTGTTAGCAGGATCAGCTCAGATACCTGCTAGCACCTGCGTTTTGCCCCTCCGCCCAGCCCACCCAAGTGCAGTATCGATCGATCACTGTCACTTACAAAACACTAAACACATAACTGCAGCGTTCGCAGAGTCAGGCCTGATCCCTGCGATCGCTAACAGTTTTTTGGTAGCATTTTGGTGAACTGGCAAGCACCAGCCCCAGGCAGCGTCAGGTTAGCGCCAGTACCGCTTACACCTAAGCACGCACCGTACACCTCCCTTAGTGGTATAGTATCTGAACGGATCAATATCTGATCCGATCAGATCTATACTAGCGTCCCCAGCAGTTTAGGGTTCCCAAAAACGCAGGGTTAGCGGGATCAGCCCAGATACCTGCTAGCACTTGCGTTTTGCCCCTCTGCCCAGCCCACCCAAGTGCAGTATCGATCGATCATTGTCACTTACAAAACACTAAACGCATAACTGCAGCGTTCGCAGAGTCAGGCCTGATAATAGTTTTTTGGTAGCGTTTTGGTACACTGGCAAGCACCAGCGGCCTAGTACACCCCGGTCGTAGTCAAACCAGCACTGCAGGTAACACTTGGTGATGTGGCGAGTCCCATAAGTGCAGCTCAAGCTGGTGAGGTGGCAAGCACAAGTAGTATCCCGCTGCCACCAAAAAGACAAACACAGGCCCGTCGGGCCCATAGTGCCCTTCCTGCTGCATTCGCCAATCCTAATTGGGAACCCACCACATCTGCAGCGCCCGTACTTCCCCCATTCACATCCCCAACCAAATGCAGTCGGCTGCATGAGAGGCATTTTCTTTATGTCCTCCAGAGTACCCCTACCCGATGAACCCCCCCAAAAAAGATGTTGTGTCTGCAGCAAGCGCGGGTATAGGCGTGACACCCGCTATTATTGTCCCTCCTGTCCTGACAATCCTGGTCTTTGCATTGGTGAATGCTTTGAATGCTACCATTCACTAGTTGAGTATTAGCGTAGGGTACAGCATTGCACAGACTAGGCACACTTTCACAGATGCCATCGCATTTTGAGAGACCCGAACCTGGAACCGGTTACAGTTATAAAAGTTAGTTACAAAAAAAAGTGTAAAAAAAAAAAATATATATAAAATTAAAAAAAATAGTTGTCGTTTTATTGTTCTCTCTCTCTCTATTCTCTCTCTATTGTTCTGCTCTTTATTTATTTATTATTTATTAGTTATTATGTTTTATCATGTTTGTTTTTCAGGTATGCAATTTTTTTAGACTTTACCGTTTACTGTGCTTTATTGTTAACCATTTTTTTGTCTTCTGGTACGCCATTCACAACTTTGAGTGGTTATACCAGAAAGATGCCTGCAGGTTTAGGTATCATCTTGGTATCATTCTTTTCAGCCAGCGGTCGACTTTCATGTAAAAGCAATCCTAGCGGCTAATTAGCCTCTAGACTGCCTTTACAAGCCGTGGGAGGGAATGCCCCCCCCCCCACCGTCTTCCGTGTTTTTCTCTGGCTCTCCTGTCTCAACAGGGAACCTGAGAATGCAGCCGGTGATTCAGCCAGCTGACCATAGAGCTGATCAGAGACCAGAGTGGCTCCAAACATCTCTATGGCCTAAGAAACCGGAAGCCACGAGCATTTTATGACTTAGATTTCGCCGGATGTAAATAACCCCATTGGGAAATTGGGGAAGCATTTTATCACACCGATCTTTATGTGGTCAGATGCTTTGAGGGCAGATCTCTCTAGGGTCTAATAGACCCCAATTTTTTCAAAAAAGAGTACCTGTCACTACCTATTGCTATCATAGGGGATATTTATATTCCCCAAGATAACAATAAAAATGATTAAAAAAAATAAAAAATGAAGAACAGTTTAAAATAAAGATAAAAAAGCAAAAAAATAATAAAGAAAAAAAAAAAAAAAAAAAAAGCACCCCTGTCGCCCCCTGCTCTTGCACTAAGGCGAACGCAAGCGGCGGTCTGTCGTCAAACGTAAACAGCAATTGCACCATGCATGTGAGGTATCACCGCGAAGGTCAGTAATTTTTGCAGTAGACCTCCTCTGTAAATTTAAAGTGGTAACCTGTAAAGGCTTTTAAAGGCTTTTAAAAATGTATTTATTTTGTTGCCACTGCACGTTTGTGCGCAATTGTAAAGCATGTCATGTTTGGTATCCATGTACTCGGCCTAAGATCATCTTTTTTATTTCATCAAACATTTGGGCAATATAGTGTGTTTTAGTGCATTAAAATTTAAAAAAGTGTGTTTTTTCCCCCAAAAAATGCGTTTGAAAAATCGCTGCGCAAATACTGTGTGAAAAAAAAAATGAAACACCCACCATTTTAATCTGTAGGGCATTTGCTTTAAAAAAATATATAATGTTTTGGGGTTCAAAGTAATTTTCTTGCAAAAAAAAAAAACTTTTTCATGTAAACAAAAAGTGTCAGAAAGGGCTTTGTCTTCAAGTGGTTAGAACAGTGGTTCTCAACCTCTCTAGTGCCGTGACCCCTTGATAAAATAAAAGTTGTGGAGACCCCAACCATAAAATTATTTTCATAGCATGGGTTGTCAGCACCCAAGGCAAGACAAGTAATTTGCGCCCCTAACCCATGGACATTTAGTGCTCCCTGAGTCCCTTCCACTTGTACAGTATTAAAACCCCTTATGGTACATTTTAGGATGTACCACTCTTTCTCTTTGTTCTCCTTTCTTTCCCTTTTATCTCTCTCTATCCTAATTTCTTGTTTTTTCCCCCATCCCTCTTTCTAGCCATCTTTCTTGTTCTTTCTCTAAATTCTTTCTCTCCCTTTTTCTTTGTTCCTCCCCCTCTTTTCCTCTCCCTTCCAAGTATTCTCTACTTTTATTCCTCCTCTCACTCCTTGGTGGGGGGGTGGGGGGAAATGGGATGAGTGGCAATGTTGGCGGGGATTGGCTGCGGGCTCCAGGGACAGCCCTGCTGGACGGCCACAATAAGGCTGGGAGAGCGGTGCAGGCTTCAGAAACAGCCAAGGATTTGGTGACCCCTGGCAAATCATCATTTGACCCCCAAGGGGGTCCCGACCCCCAGGTTGAGAACCACTGGGTTAGAAGAATGGGTGATGTGTGACATAAGCTTCTAAATGTTGTGCATAAAATGCCAGGACAGTTTAAAACCCCCTCAAATGACCCCATTTTGGAAAGTAGACACCCCAAGCTATTTGCTGAGAGGCATGTCGAGTCCATGGAATATTTTATATTGCGACACAAGTTACGGGAAAGAGACTTTTTTTTTTTTTTTTTTGCACAAAGTTGTCACTTAATGATATATTGCTCAAACATGCCATGGGAATATGTGAAATTACACCCCAAAATACATTCTGCTGCTTCTCCTGAGTACGGAGATACCACATGTGTGAGACTTTTTGGGAGCCTAGCCGCGTACGGGACCCTGAAAACCAAGCACCGCCTTCAGGCTTTCCAAGGACGTGAATTTTTGATTTCACTCTTCACTGCCTATCACAGTTTCGGAGGCCATGGAATGCCCAGGTGGCACAAACCCCCCCCCCAAATGACCCCATTTTGGAAAATAGACACCCAAAGCTATTTGCTGAGAGGTATAGTGAGTATTTTGCAGACCTCACTTTTTGACACAAAGTTTTGAAAATTGAAAAAAGAAAAAAAAAATGTTTTTTCTTGTCTTTCTTCATTTTCAAAAACAAATGAGAGCTGCAAAATACTCACCATGCCTCTCAGCAAATAGCTTGGGGTGTCTACTTTCCAAAACGGGGTCATTTGGGGGGGGGGGGGTTTGTGCCACCTGGGCATTCCATGGCCTCCGAAACTGTGATAGGCAGTGAAGAGTGAAATCAAAAATTTACACCCTTAGAAATCCTGAAGGCGGTGATTGGTTTTCGGGGCCCCGTACACGGCTAGGCTCCCAAAAAGTCCCACACATGTGGTATCCCCGTACTCAGGAGAAGTAGCTGAATGTATTTTGGGGTGCAATTCCACATAGGCCCATGGCCTGTGTGAGCAATATATCATTTAGTGACAACTTTTTGTAAATATTTTTTTTTTTTTGTCATTATTCAATCACTTGGGACAAAAAAAATAAATATTCAATGGGTTCAACATGCCTCTCAGCAATTTCCTTGGGGTGTCTACTTTCCAAAATGGGGTCATTTGGGGGGGTTTTGTACTGCCCTGCCATTTTAGCACCTCAAGAAATGACATAGGCAGTCATAAACTAAAAGCTGTGTAAATTCCAGAAAATGTACCCTAGTTTGTAGACGCTATAACTTTTGCGCAAACCAATAAATATACGCTTATTGAAATTTTTTTTACCAAAGACATGTGGCCGAATACATTTTGGCCTAAATGTATGACTAAAATTGAGTTTATTTGATTTTTTTTATAACAAAAAGTAGAAAATATCATTTTTTTTCAAAATTTTCGGTCTTTTTCCGTTTATAGCGCAAAAAATAAAAACCGCAGAGGTGATCAAATACCATCAAAAGAAAGCTCTATTTGTGGGAAGAAAAGGACACAAATTTCGTTTGGGTACAGCATTGCATGACCGCGCAATTAGCAGTTAAAGCGACGCAGTGCCAAATTGGAAAAAGACTTCTGGTCCTTAGGCAGCATAATGGTCCGGGGCTCAAGTGGTTAAAATGACCAGCTTTTTTTTATTTATGTAAAGCCTTTATCCCAAAAGGAATTCAAACTGTTGCTGCAACTGCTTTTAAAGTGAATTTGTAAGTGTATCTAAATCTGCTAGTACATCTAACACTCTGCATGGTGGGGGACCCAATGCGCGTGGCCGGCGGGTGCGATCGCTGCCGGCCACCCACGATCACAGGCACGAGAGCCAGAACAGGGATTTGTGTGTGTAAACACACAAATCCTCATTGTGACAGGAGGGAAGAGACAGATCTGCTGTTCATAGTAATTACAAACAGCGATTTGTCTCCTCCTCCAATCAGTCCCATTCCCCATAGTTAGAAACACTCATGAGGGAACGCATTTAACCCCTTGATCGCCCCCTAGTGTTAACCCCTTCTCTGCCAGTGGCATTTACACAGTTATCAGTGCATTTTTATAGCACTGATCACTGTATAAATGTCAATGGTCACAAAAATGTGTCAAAAGTGTCTGATCTGTCCATTGCAATGTCACAGTCCCACAAACAATCGCAGATCACCGCCATTACTAGTAAAAAAAAAAGAATGTCATTAAAATGCCATATATCTATCCATTATTTTGTGGACGCTATAACTTTTGCGCAAACCAATCAATATACACTTATTGCGATTTTTTTTTAACCAAAATTATGTGAAAGACAGACATTCCAACCTGCAAAAAGTAATTTCAGGGAGTTGGGCGTGGCTTAAACCGTGCTACATATTGCGAGTGACTTAAATGGGGTGTGGTTTTCTTAGAGTCTGAGATGACTTACATGCAGAATGTAGTAATGTTAAATAGGGAATGTACAATGCGGAGTGTATGGCGGTGGGTAGTATTTGCAGGAAAGGAGTGCGGAGCATACAGTGGTAAGTAGTATGTGCAGGATGGTGTCAGTAGGGCAGTGGACAGTGTCAGTAGTTCTTTATTTTTATTATAATTTTTTTACAATTCTATTTTTTAATTTTTTACAATTTTTTTTTCTTTTTTGTTTTCCACAATGATTGGAGGTGGGGGTAGTGGACAGTGTCATTAGAGCAGTGTGTCAGTAGTTTTTTGTTTTTATTATTTTCTCTATTTTTTCCAATTTTGTTGTTTATTATTTTCTGTAAATATTTTTTTTTAACTATTTTTTTTACAGTGCTTCTGGAGAAGGGGTGGGAAGTATGTGGCGGCGATGGTGTCAGTAGGGCAGTGGATGGTGTCAGTAGTTTTCAATTTTACATATTTTTGTTTTTACAATTTAATTTTTTTTTTTTGGGGGGGGGGGTTTGGTGAGATATCAGGGCTCTAAACAGACCCCTGACATTGCCCCTTTGAGACAGAGAAAGAGGCTGAGGACACAGTTTCCCCAGTCCCTTTCTCAGCATTGAAGATGAATGAACAGGAGACAGCGGCTCCTGTCCTTTCATAAACTGAGCAGATGTTACACTGCTCAGTTTTTACAAAACACAAGAGCGATCCTTAATTGCGTTAAGGAAGGTTTCTTCCACCACTCCCCATCCTGACAGATCCCCACAGTTGGCGGGAGAGGAGAGGAGGGAATCCGGCTGTGGGGGACATGGGGGGGGCAGAGGAGGAGGACAGGGAGCCAGAGAAAAACAGAGGGGGGTGAAGGAAACAGAGGGGAACCATAGAAGAACGGGTAGAGATGAACAGGGGGGTAGAAGGACACGGAGGGGTGCTGGAGGATACAGGAAACAGTCTGGAATGATCGGTGCAGCAGGAGGGACAGCTGTGATCACTAAACTCCCTGTATGGCTTTTTAGCCGACAGCTGCCGGAGGGAGAGAAGGAGAAGCGGCTGTCAGCTGTACAGGGAGATCCGTGTTTACAGCTGTCCCTCCTGATGCACCAATCATCCCCGACTGTGAACTAGGGGACCATCCAGGATCAGCCCCGCAGCCAGGATATCGGCCAGCACTTGCGGGTATCCGGGAGCCACCCCCAAAATGCGGGAGGCTCCCACACCTTGCGGGAGATTTGGGATATCTGAGAAGAATACATATAAACTGATGAAGAAATTTGTTTTCTAAAAACATTTTTGGAGATATTTATTATAGCAAAAAGTAAATAATATTGTTTTTTTTTTTCAAAATTGACGCTCTTTGTTTGTTTATAGCGCAAAAAATAAAAACCGCAGAGGTGATCAAATACCACCAAAAGAAAGCTCTATTTGTGGGGAAAAAAAGGATGTTAATTTTGTTTGGGTACAATGTCACACGACTGTGCAATTGTCAGTTAAAGCAACGCAGTGCCCTATGCCAAAAAAATGGCCTGGTCATTAAGGGGGAAAATCTTCCGGGGCTGGTGGTAAAGTAGTTAATACAATTTTAAAGCAGTATTAAACTCAAAGGCAAACATTTATTATTTTGCAGTTTACCAATTCCTAGATGTGATGGCTGCATTCATTTTCTTTTTTTGAACTTTTTTCTTCTATTTTCATCTTTTAATTCACCCAGTAAGTCTGTTATTTTTCAAAAGAATAAGCTCTCAAGCAGAATGTATCAGTCACAGAGATGATACAAATCATTTAACACTAGCAGCGGGTGCTTACAATAAACAGCTTTAATTTACCCATGTAAACCTTTATCCCAAAAGGAAAAACAACTGTATGCTGTAACTTCATATTAAGTGTGAGCTGGAGTTTGGCTTCAATTTATTAGTGTATTTAAATATGCTAGTCCATTGAACACTCTCCTCCCCCCAGACTGACAATGCTGTTGTCCAAAGGTGCCCCATTTGCTCCTTTATCAAAAGTGGGGGCACTCTAATACAGGAGGTGTGTGGTCAAATCACCAGGTGAAAACAGAGAGAAAAAAAGCCTAAGATAAGAAAATGAATGCAGCCACCACATATAATAACTGGTAAGCTGCAATATTTTACATTTTTGGTTTTGGGTTTAATACCGCTTTAAGTGTGTCACCTGCTTGCCTATGCTCCATGGTGCAGGCATGCAAATGATAACATTTTGCTTCACAGAACCATTAACTTTGACAGGTGAAACTATAAACATATTACATACAGTATATGTATTACATTGTGGTCTAAATGTACAGTATATACATTTCTGTAGCAAAAACAAAAATAAAAGCTGCGCTTAAGGTGAACCAAAAATACAGTGTAGTGAAAACTAAGCAGCCTGCATCGAGATCTAGTCTCCAAATCCCACCATAAATAATAATACAAAAAAGATGCGGCGCTGAGAACAAATAAAGTGAATTGATACAATAATCAAATATTGGTGCAAGTTAAAAAATAACATAATCCAATGTCCCAAAATTAGTAGGATGAACAGATAGAATCCAAAAGGCAAAACAAGGAAGAGTCCGTGATGAATCAAGAAAAAGTGCAAAAAGGGGGCCACAACAGAGATGAGGGTGCAGTAGAGAGAATCTTCTGTAGTTCCTCACACCCGAGGTGAAATATCAAATATGCTCACCAGATCCCGTTGACCGCCATTACAGCGGTCAAAAACAGCACAGGGAATTTTGGGGCTCCCCACAACCTCAGCTCAATAGCACCGATGGGCGACAGATGGTATCTCAGGAATCAAGGAGAGAAAGGAAAACCATCGCATAATACAGTCGGCACAGTCGTTTTATTAAAGGAATTGCACTTACAAAATCTCGTAGTAAAAACAGCATATCGCGTACAGCTGACAGTCTGCGCCTCCGTCTGCTGCCTCCGCCTTGGCCTGAGATACTCAGACAACTTCTGTGTAGGAGAGCAAAAAGAAAGTTGAACAGTACTTACACGAACCAGGAAGGCGGAGGCAGCAGACGGAGGCGCAGACTGTCAGCTGTACGCGATATGCTGTTTTTACTACGAGATTTTGTAAGTGCAATTCCTTTAATAAAACGACTGTGCCGACTGTATTATGCGATGGTTTTCCTTTCTCTCCTTGATTCCTGAGATACCATCTGTCGCCCATCGGTGCTATTGAGCTGAGGTTGTGGGGAGCCCCAAAATTCCCTGTGCTGTTTTTGACCGCTGTAATGGCGGTCAACGGGATCTGGTGAGCATATTTGATATTTCACCTCGGGTGTGAGGAACTACAGAAGATTCTCTCTACTGCACCCTCATCTCTGTTGTGGCCCCCTTTTTGCACTTTTTCTTGATTCATCACGGACTCTTCCTTGTTTTGCCTTTTGGATTCTATCTGTTCATCCTACTAATTTTGGGACATTGGATTATGTTATTTTTTAACTTGCACCAATATTTGATTATTGTATCAATTCACTTTATTTGTTCTCAGCGCCGCATCTTTTTTGTATTATTATATACATTTCTGTGTTCTTACTGCTGTGATGCAGGGAATTTTGCTGGCTTGCAAGATGAGCCAATGAATATTAGTCCAATTTGCGCTGAATAGTGTGTTTGTGGATTTTCCTGGTATAGGCTTTTATATTTATTTATGCTCAAGTAAAATCAGAACAAAATGTCATTACATTTCACGTGTCACTTCTTCTTTTTTTTTTTACCGAAATTTATTGAAAAGGAAGGTATTTAGTTGAAAACAATGTGGATGCAGAAGCTGATGAGTGAAAGCAACCCTCCATAGCACACTCAGTCTTTCAATATAGACAAGTAAACTTGCCAAGACAAAAAACACAAAAATGTGAGGCAGGTTGTTATTGATGACCTATTTCTGGAGATGCACATTGGATGACTGTCATGACCCTCTGACATTAGTACCTTCAGCGTCACTTTCACCTTTCCTGCTGTGTCCCATCTCATGCAAAGCACTTTACCACATACTTATAGAGAGGGTATGAACTGTTATTTCTGCCTACAAGGTACAAAGGTCAAGTACATTTCCTCAGTTATATATATAGTGTGTGGACACACATGATGCTACATTAGAAATATTATGGGGGGTTATGTTTATAATATACAGTATGTCCTATATAACAAAAATAATATAATACGTGTCTATAATATAAACCTACAAGTCATATATAATGGGGCGTACACACGGGCGGACTTTCCGACCGGGACTAGAAAAGGAAGTCAATCTCGCCGTTTTATCGGCGAGATCGACACCTTGCGAGCCCTTGACGTCATAAGGGGGCGGGGTCACGGCCTATATAAGTCATTAGCACAGCATTACAGCGGGAGAGAGCGTTGTGTCAACATCGGAAGAAGAGAAGAGGGAAGAAGATGACGCAGAAGTCCGGGCCACCGCTAGCAAAAGAGCGGCAGAAGATAGTGGAGGGGCCGGCAGAAGAACCGGACACCGGGAGAAGAGGTCGAACACCGGGAGAAGAGGCCGGAGAGAGCGGCAAATTCAGAAGAAGACCCCCGGAGCTGTCTAATAAATTACTTTAAAAACCTGTGTAGTGTGTTTTTTTATTGACACTTTTTCCCTAGGTGAATGGGTAGGGGTACGATGTACCCCATACTCATTCACATAGGGTGGGGGGCCGGGATCTGGGGCCCCCTTATTAAAGGGGGCTCCCGGATTCCGATAAGCCCCTCGCCCGCAGACGCCGACAACCAACGGCCAGGGTTGTCGGGAAGAGGCCCTTGTCCTCATCAACCTTTGGACCAGCAAACAGATGAAGAGGGCTTTCCGTTAGGAACTAAGTCCGGCGGTATCAAAAAGAGACAGTTTTTGACAAATCCTTTATTGAAAAAGAAAAAAAGTGTCCCACGATGTAAATCAACCATCAATCATGATGCCCGAATGACCCTGTAAAATAGAGAGAGAAAAAAAAACACTTCCTCCTTCTGGGAGGCCTCCCACTGACTGCTCACCCTGCACTAAGACAGCTCTTATAATACGTGTCATCAGAAGGGGCGGTACTCTATCTGTCAAAGTGCAGGGCAAGCAGTCAGCGAGAGGCCACCCAGAAGGCGGAAGTGTTTTATTTCTTCTCTATTTTTCAGGTCCATCGGGCGTTGTGATTGATACAATACACTTTTTTTTTTTTTATAAAGGATTTGTCAAAAACAGTCTCCTGTCTTTCTTACTTTCTGACACTATTTTGATGAATGGGTACCACATGGAGGAGCGGGATCTGGGCTTTCAGTTTCCGATAAGCCCCCCACCCGCAGACCCCGACAACCACAGGCCATGGTTGTCAGGAAGAGGCCCTTGTCCCCATGGGAACAAGGTGCTTTGAGGTGGGGGGCGCAGAGCCCCCCCTCTGCCCCAAAGCACCCCCCCATGTTGAGAGCATGTGGCCTGCTATGGTTCAGGGGGGGGCAGGCGCTCACTTGTCTTTTTCTGACCTGCCAGGTTGCCTGCTCTGATAAGGGTCTGGTGTGATTTTTTTTTTAAATTTTAAAATCCATACTAGGCCCTTCTGATCTGGGAGGGGGACCCCATGCCGTTTTTTGCTTATTCTTTAATAACCGGGTGCCGGCAATTGTAACCACGAGTCATTTTAACCACTTGACGACCGCCTCACGCCGATGTACGTCGGCAAAGTGGCACGGACAGGCAAAATCACGTACAGGGTACGTGATTTGCCTTCCGCGGGTGGGGGGTCCGATTGGACCCCCCCCGGTGCCCGAGGCGGTCGTCTTTTGTCCAGCGGCGATCGGTGATGAGGGGGAGACCATCCGTTCGTGGCCCCCCCCTCGCGATCGCTGCCGGCCAATCGAATCATTCCTTTGCTGCTGTATGCTAAACAGCAGCAAAGGAAATGATGTCATCTCTCCTCGGCTCGGTAATTTCCGTTCCGGCCCGAGGAGAGAAGACATCAATGTGAGTGCACCAACACACACACACACAGTAGAACATGCCAGGCACACAAAACCCCCAGATCCCCCCCCGATCGCCCCCTGATCCCCCCCCAATCACCCCCCCCCCCCCTGTCACAAACTGACACCAGCAGTTTTTTTTTTTTCTGATTACTGCATAGTGTCAGTTTGTGACAGTTACAGTGTTGGGACAGTGAGTATTACCCCCCTTTAGGTCTAGGGTACTCCCCTAACCCCCCCTAATAAAGTTTTAACCCCTTGATCACCCCCTGTCACCAGTGTCACTAAGCGATCATTTTTCTGATCGCTGTATTAGTGTCGCTGGTGACGCTAGTTAGTGAGGTAAATATTTAGGTTCGCTGTCAGCGTTTTATAGCGTCAGGGACCCCCATATACTACCTAATAAATGTTTTAACCCCTTGATTGCCCCCTAGTTAACCCTTTCACCACTGATCACCGTATAACCGTTACGGTTGACGCTGGTTAGTTCGTTTATTTTTTATAGTGTCAGGGCACCCGCCGTTTATTACCGAATAAAGGTTTAGCCCCCCGATCGCCCGGCGGTGATATGCGTCGCCCCAGGCAGCGTCAGATTAGCGCCAGTACCGCTAACACCCACGCACGCAGCATGCGCCTCCCTTAGTGGTATAGTATCTGATCGGATCAATATCTGATCCAATCAGATCTATACTAGCGTCCCCAGCAGTTTAGGGTTCCCAAAAACGCAGTGTTAGCGGGATCAGCCCAGATACCTGCTAGCACCTGCGTTTTGTCCCTCCGCCCAGCCCACCCAAGTGCAGTATCGATCGATCACTGTCACTTACAAAACACTAAACGCATAACTGCAGTGTTCGCAGAGTCAGGCCTGATCCCTGCGATCGCTAACAGTTTTTTTGGTAGCATTTTGGTGAACTGGCAAGCACCAGCCCCAGGCAGCGTCAGGTTAGCGCCAGTACCGCTAACACCCACGCACGCAGCATACGCCTCCCTTAGTGGTATAGTATCTGAACGGATCAATATCTGATCCGATCAGATCTATACTAGCGTCCCCAGCAGTTTAGGGTTCCCAAAAACGCAGTGTTAGCGGAATCAGCCCAGATACCTGCTAGCACCTGCGTTTTGCCCCTCCGCCCGGCCCAGCCCAGCCCACCCAAGTGCAGTATCGATCGATCACTGACACTTACAAAACACTAAACGCATAACTGCAGCGTTCGCAGAGTCAGGCCTGATCCCTGCGATCGCTAACAGTTTTTTTTGTAGCGTTTTGGTGAACTGGCAAGCACCAGCCCCAGGCAGCGTCAGATTAGCGCCAGTACCGCTAACACCCACGCACGCACCGTACACCTCCCTTAGTGGTATAGTATCTGATCGCATCAATATCTGATCCGATCAGATCTATACTAGCGTCACCAGCAGTTTAGGGTTCCCAAAAACGCAGTGTTAGCGGGATCAGCCCAGATACCTGCTAGCACCTGCGTTTTGCCCCTCCGCCCGGCCCGGCCCAGCCCACCCAAGTGCAGTATCGATCGATCACTGTCACTTACAAAACACTAAACGCATAACTGCAGCGTTCGCAGAGTCAGGCCTGATCCCTGCGATCGCTAACAGTTTTTTGGTAGCGTTTTGGTGAACTGGCAAGCGCCAGCGGCCTAGTACACCCCGGTCGTAGTCAAACCAGCACTGCAGTAACACTTGGTGATGTGGCGAGTCCCATAAGTGCAGTTGAAGCTGGTGAGGTGGCAAGCACAAGTAGTGTCCCGCTGCCACCAAAAAGACAAACACAGGCCCGTCGTGCCCATAATGCCCTTCCTGCTGCATTCGCCAATCCTAATTGGGAACCCACCGCTTCTGCAGCGCCCGTACTTCCCCCATTCACATCCCCAACCAAATGCAGTCAGCTGCATGAGAGGCATTTTTATGTCCTCCCGAGTACCCCTACCCAACGAACCCCCCAAAAAAGATGTCGTGTCTGCAGCAAGCGCGGATATAGGCGTGACACCCGCTATTATTGTCCCTCCTGTCCTGACAATCCTGGTCTTTGCATTGGTGAATGTTTTGAACGCTACCATGCACTAGTTGAGTATTAGCGTAGGGTACAGCATTCCACAGACTAGGCACACTTTCATAGGGTCTCCCAAGATGCCATCGCATTTTGAGAGACCCGAACCTGGAACCGGTTACCGTTATAAAAGTTAGTTACAAAAAAAGTGTAAAAAAAAAAAAAAATATGAAATAAAAAAAAATAGTTGTTGTTTTATTGTTCTCTCTCTCTCTATTCTCTCTCTCTATTGTTCTGCTCTTTTTTACTGTATTCTATTCTGCAATGTTTTATTGTTATTGTTATTGTTATTATGTTTTATCATGTTTGTTTTTCAGGTGTGTAATTATTTACACTTTACTGTGCTTTATTGTTAACCATTGTTAACCATTTTTTTGTCTTCAGGTACGCCATTCACGACTTTGAGTGGTTATACCAGAATGATGCCTGCAGGTTTAGGTATCATCTTGGTATCATTCTTTTCAGCCAGCGGTCGTCTTTCATGTAAAAGCAATCCTAGCGGCTAATTTGCCTCTAGACTGCTTTTACAAGCCGTGGGAGGGAATGCCCCCCACCGTCTTCCGTGTTTTTCTCTGGCTCTCCTGTCTCAACAGGGAACCTGAGAATGCAGCCAGTGATTCAGCCAGCTGACCATAGAGCTGATCAGAGACCAGAGTGGCTCCAAACATCTCTATGGCCTAAGAAACCGGAAGCTACGAGTATTTCATGACTTAGATTTCGCCGGATGTAAATAGCACCATTGGGAAATTGGGGAAGCATTTTATCACACCGATCTTGGTGTGGTCAGATGCTTTGAGGGCAGAGGAGAGATCTAGGGTCTAATAGACCACAATTTTTTCAAAAAAGAGTACCTGTCACTACCTATTGCTATCATAGGGGATATTCACATTCCCCGAGATAACAATAAAAATGATAAAAAAAAAAATATGAAAGGAACAGTTTAAAAGTAAGATTAAAAAAGCAAAAAAATAATAAAGAAAAAAAAAAAAAAAAAAAAAAACACCCCTGTCGCCCCCTGCTCTCGCGCTAAGGCGAACGCAAGCGGCGGTCTGTCGTCAAACGTAAACAGCAATTGCACCATGCATGTGAGGTATCACCGCGAAGGCCAGATCGAGTGCAGTAATTTTTCCAGTAGACCTCCTCTGTAAATCTAAAGTGGTAACCTGTAAAGGCTTTTGAAGGCTTTTAAACATGTATTTATTTTGTTGCCACAGCACGTTTGTTGGCAATTTTAAAGCATGTCATGTTTGGTATCCATGTACTCGGCCTAAGATCATCTTTTTTATTTCATCAAACATTTGGGCAATATAGCGTGTTTTAGTGCATTAAAATTAAAAAAAGTGTGTTTTTTCCCCAAAAAATGCGTTTGAAAAATCGCTGCGCAATTACTGTGTGAAAAAAAAAAATGAAACACCCACCATTTTAATCTGTAGGGCATTTGCTTTAAAAAAATATATAATGTTTGGGGGTTCAAAGTAATTTTTTTGCAAAAAAAAAAAACTTTTTCATGTAAACAATAAGTGTCAGAAAGGGCTTTGTCTTCAAGTGGTTAGAAGAGTGGGTGATGTGTGACATAAGCTTCTAAATGTTGTGCATAAAATGCCAGGACAGTTCAAAACCCCCCCAAATGACCCCATTTTGGAAAGTAGACACCCCAAGCTATTTGCTGAGAGGCATGTCGAGCTAATGGAATATTTTATATTGCGACACAAGTTGCGGGAAAGAGACAAATTTTTTTTTTTTTTTTTTTTGCACAAAGTTGTCACTAAATGATATATTGCTCAAACATGCCATGGAAATATGTGAAATTACACCCCAAAATACATTCTGCTGCTTCTCCTGAGTACGGGGATACCACATGTGTGAGACTTTTTGGGAGCCTAGCCGCGTACGGGACCCCGAAAACCAAGCACCGCCTTCAGGCTTTCTAAGGGCGTGAATTTTTGATTTCACTCTTCACTGCCTATCACAGTTTCGGAGGCCATGGAATGCCCAGGTGGCACAAAACCCCCCCAAATGACCCCATTTTGGAAAGTAGACACCCCAAGCTATTTGCTGAGAGGTATAGTGAGTATTTTGCAGACCTCACTTTTTGTCACAAAGTTTTGAAAATTGAAAAAAGAAAAAAAAAAATGTTTTTTCTTGTCTTTCTTCATTTTCAAAAACAAATGAGAGCTGCAAAATACTCACCATGCCTTTCAGCAAATAGCTTGGGGTGTCTACTTTCCAAAATGGGGTCATTTGGGGGGGGTTTTGTGCCACCTGGGCATTCCATGGCCTCCGAAATTGTGATAGGCAGTAAAGAGTGAAATCAAAAATTTTCACCCTTAGAAATCCTGAAGGCAGTGATTGGTTTTCGGGGTCCAGTACGCGGCTAGGCTCCCAAAAAGTCCCACACATGTGGTATCCCCATACTCAGGAGAAGCAGCTAAATGTATTTTGGGGTGCAATTCCACATATGCCCATGGCCTGTGTGAGCAATATATCATTTAGTGACAACTTTATGAAAAAAAAAAAAAAAAAAAAAAAAAGTGTCACTTTCCCGCAACTTGTGTCAAAATATAAAATATTCCATGGACTCAATATGCCTCTCAGCAAATAGCTTGGGGTGTCTACTTTCCAAAATGGGGTCATTTTGGGGGGTTTTGTGCCACCTGGGCATTCCATGGCCTCCGAAACTGTGATAGGCAGTGAAGAGTGAAAGCAAAAATTTACACCCTTAGAAATCCTGAAGGCGGTGATTGGTTTTCGGGGCCCCGTACGCGGCTAGGCTCCCAAAAAGTCCCACACATTTGGTATCCCCATACTCAGGAGAAGCAGCTAAATGTATTTTGGGGTGCAATTCCACATAGGCCCATGGCCTGTGTGAGCAATATATCATTTAGTGACGACTTTTTGTAAATATTTTTTTTTTTTGTCATTTTTCAATCACTTGGGACAAAAAAAATAAATATTCAATGGGTTCAACATGCCTCTCAGCAATTTCCTTGGGGTGTCTACTTTCCAAAATGGGGTCATTTGGGGGGGTTTTGTACTTCCCTGCCATTTTAGCACCTCAAGAAATGACATAGGCAGTCATAAACTAAAAGCTGTGTAAATTCCAGAAAATGTACCCTAGTTTGTAGACGCTATAACTTTTGCGCAAACCAATAAATATACGCTTATTGACATTTTTTTTACCAAAGACATGTGGCCGAATACATTTTGGCCTAAATGTATGACTAAAATTTAGTTTATTGGATTTTTTTTATAACAAAAAGTAGAAAATATAATTTTTTTTCAAAATTTTCGGTCTTTTTCCGTTTATAGCGCAAAAAATAAAAACCGCAGAGGTGATCAAATACCATCAAAAGAAAGCTCTATTTGTGGGAAGAAAAGGACGCAAATTTCGTTTGGGTACAGCATTGCATGACCGCGCAATTAGCAGTTAAAGCGACGCAGTGCCAAATTGGAAAAAGACCTCTGGTCCTTAGGCAGCATAATGGTCCGGGGCTCAAGTGGTTAAATGGGATTTTTTTTTCTTTAGAAATTTCACTTTTGCTGTAGCATGTTCTGTATATGCTACAAATGTGCCACTTTACAGGCCCCCCAGGCACGATATTTAAAGGAATTTTTTATTTTCATTGTTGCACTTTAAGCATCATTAAATCACTGCTCCTAAAAAAAACGATTGTTTTAAAAAATATATATATATTAATACATGTCCCCCAGGGTAGTACCCAGATCCCCATACCCAATTACTTGCATATAAGTCTTCAAAATGGGCACTTTTTATTTTTCCTGTTCGGCTCCCATAGACATCAATGGGGTTCGCTGTTCGGGCTAGAACTTTTCCCCTGTTCGAAAGTTCTGCTGTGAACCGAACAGGGGGGTGTTCAGCCCATCCCTAATGGCCGGACTAAGTGAGGTTAATCCAGCCCAATACAAAGGCAACTTCTAACGCTGGTTCAGACCCTACTTATGACTTGATTCAGAGATCAAAAAAAAAATAAAAATAAACTGCTCTAATATTTTCATAAGAAATATGGACTGAAAGGATGATATCAAAGAAGCAAAACACTTTCTGGGAGACCGATCTTACTACCAACCGTTGTATTAAATCCAAGCAGACCCTTTCTCCAATCATTTCATCACTTTTATTAACCACTTCAGCTCCAGGCCATTTCTGGCACTTTTTGTTTACATGTAACAATCAGTATTTTTTGCTAGAAAATGTCTTAGAACCCCCAAAACATTATATATATATTTTTTTTTAAAGCAGAGGCCCTAGAGAATAAATTGGTAGGTTCTGACATTTTTTATGTCACACATATTCGTGCAGGGGTTTTTCAAATGCAGATTTTGGGAAAAAATATACTTTTTTTAATTTTAATGCAAAAAAACAGAATACATAGCCCATTGTTTTTGTAAAATTTAAAAGATGATGTTACGCAGAGTAAATAGATACCAAACATGTCATGCTCTAAAATTGCGCACACCCATGCAATGGCCACAAATGGCGTAAATTTTACTATCCATAGGCGAAGCTTTAAAAGCCTTTACAGTAAGGTGACCAGATTTTTAAAATGAAATCCAGGGACATATTTTTTTTTTACTAGTAATGGCAGCAATCGTCGACTTTTTCCCCTGTCCAGCCGCCCGCCTCACAGCCTGTCAAATCTAAAACCCCATACACACTATCAGATTTTCTGCTGATTTTTTCCTTCAGATTTACCAAAACCATATAATATGAGGTCAAACCTTAGGAGTTTCAATTTGTATGCAATCAGGCAGGACTTGCACTACATGGTTTTGGTAAATCTGAAGACAAAAATCAGCAGAAATTCTTATAGTGTGTATGGGACTTTACTGTTCGGGCCCCGGCTACTACTGGGTGGGAAGCAGAGGAAGATCACTCCACCAGCGAAGGCAAGGAGATAAGCAGGCAGGCGGCTGGCCGGGACTTGAGCCAAGGCAGAAGAACATGCGAGTTGAGCTGAATGGGCATGCGCCCGAAACTGAAGAAATAGTCCCTCCGCAACGACGAGCACATGATCGTCAGAAAGGGGCACAGATAATGGAAAAAAATAAACCCCCATATAATGGAAAATAAATAAACCCCCATAAGCTAGTAGGAGCAGCAGAGGGTGGGGGGGGGTGCAATTCAGATTTTTTCTTTTTATTCTGCACGGGCTGTCTTTGAAATTGCCCCAGCCCCTGTTCAAATCCAAACCAGGGACAAAACTGGGGACAGACTTGGTCCAGGGACAGTGTCCTCAATCCGGGGACTGTCCCCAGAAACCAGGGATGTCTGGTCACCCTACTTTACAGGTTACCACTTTCGATTTACAGAGGAGGGCTACTTCCCATGATCTGACGTTCGCGGTGATACCTCACCTGGGATGAAAGCTTTTTGCTTATGTACAGGACCAACGCGTGTGGTAGTCTTTGCATGTGAGCATGGGGGACGGGGCGCTTTTTTTAAAAATAATATATATATATTTTTTTAACTGCTGCTTTTTTATCACTTTTATTGCTGTCACTAAGGATGTAAACATTCCTTGTGACAGCAATAGGCACATGGCAGAGTTAAAAGACCCCAAATCCCTCCTGTGCATTTAAAAGCATTCAAAACACCAAAGTCTGCATTTTTGAATGCTTTTATTTTTTTTTCCGCTATGGAGACCCAATTAAAGCCGATTCTGGCATTGTTGAGGTGTCCAGCCATCATTGGACATGCCGGCTGGTTGCTCGGGTCTCCCGGTGGGACGGGTGAACGCCTAGGGAGCCGCAGAAGGCGACGAGAGGGGGGACGTACCCTCCCGCTGCTTGTTACAGCAATGGAGTGGCTAGTTAGAGCTAGATTGCTCTTACAAGTGAGTCGACTGCCAGCTCTAAAAAAGCAGTACCAGGATGATGCCATGAAGATGTTATATGGAAAGATCAGTGTCATTGGTTGGCTGTAGATGTATCATCATGTAATAAAATAATCCAGAAAAAGGTAATGTCACTCTCCAAACTCCGCGGATCATAAAGGAAAAACCTCCACCCTCAATGAAAGTCAGGTGCAGACTGTGCACAAGTCTATGGTAGGAAGGAAATCCCGGACTGCTGCACTCTGAAAACTATCTTCTTTATTTCAAAAATAGGTTAAAATCCAACAAAAGTCATCAGATACGATCGAAAGATAGCAATAGCTATCACTATCTTTAGATTTTAACCTATTTTTGAAATAAAGATGATCGTTTTCAGAGTGCAGCAGTCCAGGATTTCCTTCCTATCATAGTAATAAAATAATCCACCTGAAATGCGCACAGTAAACCAATACTTAAAATCGCATCACCTCATGCCCAAACACCAAGCTATTTTTCTTTTGGAAACAAATTCAATCTTTTTAAAAACACTATTTTTTCTTTTTGGACAGTTTATTTTTGCTCCCGGAACACTTTTAACAAGAAAGCAGAGTTCTAGAAATAATGATAAATGATCTGCCTATCATTAGGGAAGGTGACTCCCATTTAATATCCTCCTTCATCAAATATGTAAATGACAACAGGTGAAGCCTCTCGTTAACCCGCACCACATACAATGGAGTACCTCAGTGTATTGTAATTCCCTTTGGGTATATGGAAAACATAATCATTATACAATTTTCTGTTTCACAAAGGTTGATAGTAATGGTTCCCTTGACTTTTATAACATTCGCCACAGAACCTGGTTAGGAAATGTACATCTTGGGCAGTTTGAGAGGTACTGAAATTGTACCAATTTCATAGACTATGTTTAATATGCAAAATAAATATTCTGCAAGAACCACCCAATAGATATAATTGAATATGGTTACAAAAAAAATATGTAGCTTTAGATGAGCTTGGAAAGCGAGTTAAGACCTACCTATAATTTGGAGGTCTCATCTATTGGTAAAAGGCAGTGTTACAGTGGTGGGGGTACTCACCTGGGAGGGCACAAGGACTTCTGAATGAACATACGAAGTGTGTCTAAAAAGTTTGGTGAATGGTCCAATATCTCATCGGCAACATGGGCCAGGTGCGCGTGCATGCACATGGCTATCCAGAAGAAGCACCACCACCTAGCGTGGAGTACATTTGACTGTCATGGTAAACCCGCTGCAGGCAATCAAACGTAGTCACCATGCGCCGTTTTCGGACAAGTCGTGACAATGTGTGACAACGGTTGATGTGTGATGTGTGACAGCGGTTCTGAGATCGATTCCTAAAGAGGCCTTTGCTGACAATTTCCAGAAGATTTATGAATGTTACCAAAAGTGTGTTGTGAAGGAAGACGATTATTTTGAAGGCCAATGAAGGTAATTTGTTTGTATCTTCTGTTTTAAATCTTCTGTTTTGTTTGTTTTCTGATACCATTCACCAAACTTTTTAGACACAGCTTGTATATTGGTTAACCTTTATAGTGGGCTTGTAAGTCTGATCATTGGAGGAGACCGGGCTGAGTTCTCAGCACAGCTAAAGAACTGACCACAGTGTGTTTTCCTGCTTAGTGTGGTCAGTTTATAATAAGAAAGCAGAGGGACTGGCAGGAACACCAGGTATTTCACATGAAGGAAGCAATGCAAAGAGAACAGGATACTTTCTCATACAAGTACATGGTACAGCAGGCACATATCAGGATTATGAAGTGTTGTGGTAACAAATGCTTTAATGATTTGGGTAACAAACACTTTAATGATTTGGGCACTAAGAACACCTAAGAACGCCTTCACTACAACCACGATTCCATGGTACAATACAGCTCTAGTGGAGTGTGGATCTGAAAATATTATATATGTGATCACATTTCCATGTAAACTTCAATACGTAGACAAAGCTTGCCAGGGTTTTAGACAAAACAACTAGTATTTTTTTTTTTGCTTTATTTAGATTTTTTTACAGGGTCGTTTAGGGTAGTTTAGCTTATTTTATTTAGTGTTCTGTGTAGTGTATTGGTGTATCTGCTTGTTATTTGTGTACTGCCTAGAACAAACGGTCCAGGAGAGTTAAAAAACAGCTTTCATTAACCTTGGAAGCCATATAAAGCCTGTTACTCCTTTGTGTGCAAACAGTGGTCTCTCTGCAAAGGTCTAAAAGTGATAAAGATGTATATAACTGCCTGCATACATTGGTGCTGTCATTATCATTCATGCATATCTACCAGTGATAAATCAATCTGACATGCCATAATTCTCTGATTCAGCAAATCAATTCACTGACACTGGCTCACCACTATAATCTCCAATATAACAAAAAATCTGCGTTCTATTGTGCGTACACTAAACAGCTTGCAGGGTTTTTCTGTAATGTGCTGGCTAATTCACAGTTTTGAATGATTTATATATATGTTTATAGTAGCTGAAAACCTTTCCAGTGTGAGATCACACATCAAAATAGACAAAGACAAAGCTGTCTTGTATCTGCCTCATTGCCAGATGTCCCATTGTGTCCCCCCACTTCCCTGATATGAGTGCTGTTTGTTTTTTTTATCTTTTTTTTTTTCCCGAGTAGCTATTTCTGGACAGGTCTAAGCTCACAGCCTTAAACAATTGCAGCTGAGATATAAAGATAAAAGAGAGTACCTTTCCATAAAAATAGTTTCATCTAAGGTGAGCTAGAGGGCATCACTCTAAAGTGTTTCTAAATGTAGTAATGAAATGTTCAAACAATGGAAAATAAGAAAGCCCACTACAAATTCCTTTTGACTGTTAGTAAGGTTTTATAAAAATCCATGATAATGTGCCACAGCCCATAAGCATCTTATTGTATGTAGTTTTCTGAAGTCAGATTAATGCATCTTATGATTTCTGATTTTTTAAATACATTTTTATTTTTTTCCCCAAAAAATGTAAACAGTCTAGTACAAGAACATGTAAGATTAATTTGAGTGAAGTTGAGGACAGCTTAACCAGGTTAGGTAAAACATTTAGATAAATACAATACAGAAAAGTGCCTAGTCAGCAGAACAAAAAATCTTGTCCCAACCCAGAGTGGGTAGAGGTTGTGCGAGTATCATATAGAGCAGGGGTCTCCAAACTTTCTAAACAAAGGGCCAGTTTATTGTCCTTCCAACTTTGGGGGCTGAACTGTGGCCATCGGGAATAGAAAATGTCCCAGCATTAGTTGGAGTTAACAATGCCCCGTCTTTGGTGTCATTGGTAAGAATTGTGTCCTATCATTGGTATCATTGGGCACCATAGTTGGTGTCATTGGGAGTCCTTGGTGTTCTTGGGAGGAATTGTGATTATCATTGGTGTCATTGGGAGGAATTGTGCTCCATCCTTGGTGTTATTGGGAGGAATTGTGCTTATCATTGGTGTCATTGGGAGGAATTGTGCCCCATCATTGGCGTCTTTGGGCCCCATTGTTGCTGTCATTGTGAGGAATTGTGCCCCATTGTTGGTGTAATTAAATGCAATAGTGCCCCAAGGGCCAGCTAAAAGCAAGCAAAGGGCCACATTCAGCCCCCCAGGCTGCAGTTTGGAGATCACTGATATAGAGCTATAAATGACCAAACATTCCTTTACTCAACAAAGGTAAGGGGAGTAGGAGGACATTAAGGAGGAAAGGAGGAGAGAGGATGGGTAAGGTAGAATTGGTGTTGGGCAGAGTTTTTTTATGAGAAACTGAGTGCTTGACTTCTGCAAAGGGTAATGAGGGAACTTCCAAGCTCTGGCTATATAACCTTTTTGAGTTACCAGCTTAAATTGGGTATTGGTACAGGCAACCATTTCTTGGTAATACTTGACCTATTTTTATTTTGTTGAACAAGCATATTTTCTCACTGTAATCATTTTATTTATGTTTATGAAAGCAGTTTTAGTGGTGAAAAAAATAAATAGAATGGGGGGGGGGGGGGGGGGCAGTGTTGGGCAGAGTTTTTTTATGAGAAACTGAGCGCTTGACTTCTGCAAAGGGTAATGAGGGAACTTCCAAGCTCTGGCTATATAACCTTTTTGAGTTACCAGCTTAAATTGGGTATTGGTACAGGCAACCATTTCTTGGTAATACCTGACCTATTTTTATTTTGTTGAACAAGCATATTTTCTCACTGTAATCATTTTATTTATGTTTATGAAAGCAGTTTTAGTGGTGAAAAAAATAAACAGAAATGAGCTTTTTTAAGTCCTTCCCCTTTTACCGAGGTTCCTATAAGATCACCCTCAATTGCATTAGAGTGGAAAAACCCATCCACAATCATTTCGGGGTGTATGTGCTTTTTTTCAATTGTTGCGGCTAATATTGCCTTGCTATCTTCTGCCTGTGGTTTACTGACTTATTTTGAAACACAAGTTAATGTGGTTTAATATTCAAAAAAAAAAAATTCAATGTAACTTTTCATAGAACTAGTGTAAGTTCCTGAGTATCTCTGACACCAGCCATTCGTAACCCCTGAGGGTCCATGCATGCTGGCCTTAAAAAAAGCCAGTTTCCTTGGCAGAAAAAAGTACTCATACAACACATTTTTGTACAGGAGTTTGGGAGAGTTTAGAAGATAAGCTTTTAGAAGAGTTTAGGAGTATTTAGTGTTTTTTCTGCCAAAAAAACTGCTCTTAAAAACACTTAAAAGAATGAGCTGACAGAAGGAGGCAGAGGGGGCAGAGCTGAGAACACTGCGGTATGCTGCTGCTAGTACACAGTCCAATCAGCAAGGCTGGTCATGTGGTCTTTCCCAAGCTGTGCTGCCTCTGCATTGGAGATGGAGAATCTGGCTGTACTGTCTGGTAACTTCAGGCCAGGCTGGGACAACATTTCACATGCTTTACTTGGAAAAGTGCAAAGGCAATTACAGAGTCAAACATTAAAAGGCATAATACTTCCCTATTCCCTAACTCTAATTACAGACTGTGAGTTGCCCAGGCATACCTGCATAGGTAGTGATCATGTAACATAAGGCCATCAAAGTCATTCCTCCAGGGCTGGTGTCTTTGGGGCAAACCCCAGGCTATGATGACTTTACATCCTGATGGTAATAAGCAGCATTGTTCTCCTCGCAGGTGTCATTCGCTGTCTCTCTAACTTACAAGCCCAGTCTTAGCACTCTACTAGATCCTTGACAGGAACATGCTATTAGAGATAACTTGAATCCGAACTGGCCTTAGCCATCAGGGGCTCTGGGCCCCGCACTTCCGGGCTCCAGCTCTTGGGGGGAACCTCTTGCAGAATATATTGCAGGTTTTGCTGGCTTCCTCATACTGTACCACTTTCTCATATTTATATATCACAGGATTAATGGGCTGGTCCCAGAGAAGAGCCCGCCAAAAGACCAAAGAACCAGGGAAGACATTAAAGGAGTTGTAAAGGCAAAAGGTTTTTTTATCCTAATGCATTCTATGTATTAAAATAAAAAGCTTTCTATGTGCAGCAGCCTCCCCAGCACCCTCTGATACTTACCTGAGCCCCATCTCTGTCCAGCAATGTCCACGAGTCCCTCGACTGTCTTGGACTCTCCTTCCTGATTGGCTGAGACACAGCAGTGGCGCCATTGGCTCCCGCAGCTGTCAATCAAGGTCAGTTAACCAATCAAAAGAGAGAGGAGGTAGGGCTGAATGGCAGCTCAGTGTCTGAATGAACACACGGATCTGCAGCTCAGCTCGGGTGCCCCATAGCAAGACTTTACAATCACTTTAACTACTACCCTCCCAGCCGGCCAGCACCTAACAGGCTATTTAAGCCTGATTACAGGCTGCTTGTCAGGTGTCAAGTTTAAGGTTAAAAACACTGTTAGGGCTTAATTTAGAGAACATGATCACTTTATTAATTAGAAATATGCAATTCTATTCTTTGTAATCCCTTTACAAAGTACAATGAGACGAGTACGGGAAAGCACCTAGAAGCTACCAAAGAAAGTCACACCCTGAACAGAAACCTTAGTCCACATTTGTATTCCTAAAAGTGATGACTTATTCAGAAGATTTGTTAGCTTCATGGCTTGTATACTTGTATACAGATATACCCGATCTGCGGAAAATCACAAAGTGCAAAAAAACAAGCAATTAGCATTTATGAATTGTACAATTCTCTGTAGCTTGGACCAATCTGCTTGGATATATTCAGGGTGTAGGTAGGTTGCCTACAGGAGTATGGTTTTAGTTAGGAGCTGGGGGAAAGTGTTAATGTGTTTTCTGCTGTTCCCGGGCTTAAATCCAGTCTACCCGCCAGTGTTATAAATAGGGGAAAGCTGGGTTTGGTGGCGTTCGGTTTACAATGAGGCAGGACACGCTGTGATTTCTGTGGAGGAGAACTGCAGATCCAGAGATCAACCAGCCCTTGGAAGATGCCAATATGAACTACTACCTTATAGAGGTATGCCTGGGCAGCCAAACAGTCGTGGTTATGGTCAGGATATCGACATTGTTCAGGCTGATCTGTACTGCCGGAAACTCTTAAAGTAAAACTTGCATCAACTGTTCTAAGCCTGGTCTGAAGTTATTCAAAGTGGTGCATATTGGTTTTGTAGTATCAAAAGAGTCAGTAAAGCACACAAGGGGTACAAAGCAAAGTTACTACAAAAGATCTACTCAGCAAGACAAGCAGGAAGAGTAATCCAGTTGTTATGTGTTAGAACAAGCTACAATGCAACTAGCTGTTAAGTGTGGTATCTGATATAGGTGATGGGTCCTCAGTTAGCAAGGGGGTTGCCGTTCTGGCTCCCCTCCTAGCGGTTGGTTTCCAGTAGCAACCGGAACCAACCCCACATTACAGAGATTCATGGCTTGATCACGTACGCTGGGCTGGTAGAGAGGGCACTGGCTCAGCAGGGTCCCTTCTGATTGCAAAAACAGTGTGTAGTGATTTGGGATAGTATTTTTAGAGGAACTCTGTACTTTTATTGCTGTACACAGTGACATGGCTCATCTCTAAGTTGGGGAACTGCCTTAATGCTAAACTTTCACAAGACCGCAGCCCCCACCTGCTCGCGGGCATTGATAAACACGTTCACCGTGAAAGGTACCCCACGGCGAGTTGGCCCAGCCCCACGATGTAACTTAAATATTCATCATTTGATAATTAATGTGATTTTTTTTTTTTTGTTTATTGATTTTCTGCCTATTTATTCAGGGACGGCCTAAGCTAATCTCAGTGTAAGTGGCTTGATCTTATCTTCTATATAACACTGTACCACCATCATTTAGGTGTTTAGTGCTGTCTGTGAGAATTATAGAGACTGACTGGAAGGAATCAGGAAGACCAGGTTTCTGCCATTTCATTATCCAAACTGACAATCATTAATTTGATCCTGTTGATTGTCAGGCTATGAAGATGTGATACAATTTTCATGTACAGTGTAATTTAATACATAAGGAAAAAGTACAAGGAAAAAGAGCAAGCAAGCATGGCCTTTTAAACAATGTCAAAAGTTTTCCCTGAAAAATAGATCTAAAAATAGATCTGTCATCTTCTGTGATAGCTTAGACCTTGGGTTTAAACCCTTGTGATTGCTGTTTTTATTTTAATTTTGCCAAAAGATTAAATAGATTAAATAGCTTTGCAAGCATTTTTGAAAATTTCTGGTACCAAGATCAAGGACCACAAACGGACATGTGGTATTATTCATTTTGGTACATCATATGCTATTCAGTTATAGATAGTAATGCTCAGATGGATGCAAGGCTAGTAATTAGAGATGGGCCGAACACCACCCTGTTTGTTTCATACCAGAACTCCCGAACAGGGGAAAAGTTTGGCCCCCGAGCCGCAAACTCCATTGAACTCTATAGGACCCGAACATGAAAAATCAAAAGTCCCTATTTTGAAGGCTTATATGAAAGTTATTGGCCATAAAACAGTTATAGGGGACCGTACTGCCCTGGAGTATATGCATCAGTACAACATTTATTTTTAAAAACAATTGTTTTTAAGGGAGCAGTAATTTTAATGAAACAATAAAAATTAAAAATTACTTTAAATATAGTGTCTGGGTGGTCCCCTTAGTCTGCCTGTAAAGTGGCGCATCTTTACATTGTATAGAAGCTGCTGCAGCAAAACTGTCATTTCGCGTCGAGCCAATAGATGCCCTCTAGCTCATATTTTGTAATATTATCAATTACCATATCTACCAATTGGATTGTACCAATGAATTAGAGACACAGCCATCTACCATGGAGACATGCTTTAATGAAATTGGTTCTTTACAATGTGTACATTATGAACTCATTATGTCACTAGTATATTATGTTATCATTATCATTGACATATTTTATATATCCCAATGAATTTGGTTCTTTATAATGTTTACATTTTGAACCTACTATGCCATTATTTTATCATGTTATTATTATACTGTCATATTTTATATATCAATAAACCAGTGACAGCCAATTGTTGTTTTACAATGCTGTCATGTAATGTTCATAGTTCTAATATACCAAGTCCCACCCTTCTTTCTTGTTTATCAAATAATAGGGATAGAGGCCCTTGGCCGTATATATCTTGCGTTCTCACACAAAGTCCCAACTGGTTGCTTTAGTTTTTATGCTGGTAGGGTAGTTCCAGTCCAAATTAGCCCTAATATGTTTGTGTAGACATGTAAAATAGGGACCTTAGATTGTAAGCTCCCTGAGGGCAGGGACTGATGTGAATGTACAATATGTAAAGTGCTGCGTAAATTGTTGGTACTAGAGACAGTAAATGCCTATAAGAAAGTTGTAAAGCCTGTTTTGCCTACATTTAATTGAGAGTTGGGGAAATCAAGAGTATAGACCTCAACTATGGAGCTAAACATTGTGTTAAAGTACTTTGTTTTACAGTGTGATGGACTACATAGTCTTGTGTACCAACTTGTGTTCACAGGTCAGAGACCTGTGATCGGTTACTGGGATTGGTTATTGGCTGTGTCCAGTGGACACAGCAGTAACAGATTGCCCCACTGCATGCCCCAGGGGGCGCACACATTGCATGCTTCTGAAAGGACGTACAGGTACGTCCCCCCAGAAAACAGAGCACCCACCTTGCCGTTTATCTACATGCTGTGCGGGAAGCAATTAAAACACACAAAAAGTGGGGTTGTTGCAGGCACAGACAAAGCTGACCTTTGTTCACAGCACACCACCACATACTTGTGTAGTAAAGTATTGTGCACCAAACCACCATATATTTATGTCCCCTATTGTGGCAGCTGCCAATAAAGTTATTCCCTTTATTTAAAATGTCAGGCAGGCCTTAAAGGAGAGGCAGAGGTTTTGTATGTGGAGGTAGTAGGTGGTGAGCAGGTTCTGCAGGACAAAGCAGGGGTGAGGCTACATCATCTAGAGGAAGAGCATGTCTATACTATGTGTGAATGGCTGCGCTATGCTCCCACAGCACACAGTAGCTGAGTATCTGACCAAGCCTTCCTCATTTTTCTCCTGTCAGATACAGAGCAGCCAGTTATCTGAAACTCCTTCTAATGCACCCTCTTCTTCTTCCTTCTATTCTTCTGCTAATTCCAAACTGACAATGAGGAATTGTCAGAATCATTTTGTTACACAATCAGTCACTTGCTGTAGGAGGATGATCTTGGTCAAGTATTCCTTATTTCAGATATTCATGATGAGTAAGATAGTGCCATGACCATAGAGGGAGGGATTATTGGGCAGGGAGCAGCAAGAGGCAGTGATGTTCCAGCAACTGAAAATTACCGCCAAGAGGTTCACTGATTGGAGAGAAGGAAACTTTTGATGGAGAGACAGAACAGTAATGAAGGAGGATTATGTCAAGGATAGGGCAACTTGAAAAGCATTGTAAAGCACAGTTGTCCTAATCGATCTGACAGCACTGCCACACAGGTACAGGCCACTGCTATTCCTAGAGCAATCCACAAATTTCCTGCCAGCAGCAGCATTGATGTCTGCAGCGCATCAGCCATGGTAAAAGCACCTGCCAACTATATGCATGGGGAGACACATGACTGTGACAGCAGCAGAAGGAAGAGGTGGACTTGCTGCTGTCTCAGGGCCATCAGGATCCTTTGCCTATTACCTTCATCCTTGCGAAGCAGAGCAGAGGCAGCAGGAGGCAAAGAATGAATTCTAGAAGGAGGGTTGGGCTTCTGGCAGTGAGAAGGAGATGGGGTAGCCCTTAAGGGGAATGTATTAACCCCCTCCAAGCTCTGGGTGTTATATGTGGATGGGGTGAGATTTTTGAGGACCATGTTGTCTTTAGCAACATAGGGTCCTTGGTTAAGGGAAATTTGTGGTAAAAGGCTTTTTTGTTAGCTTAATTGTCCATTCAGGGACCCCAGCAATTGGGGCATGAAAGAAAGGGACCACTATTGGGTGGAAACCCTGTTGGATCCCTGATACAAGGGTAAAATGGCCAACCTACTGTCGCAATTCCAAAGGGAGCCCAAAATGCAGAACTTTGTGGAGAACCTCTTTACCACATTTCCTGATGGTGACAGCATACCCTCTCATGACCAATGTGCCTCCAATTATCTGATTCCTAAAAAGAGGAGCAGTGGTGGTGGCAGCTGCCAGCAATACTTTGAAGAGCTTTCAACCACAGTGGACAGGAAGAACTCAGTCACAGACAGCACCTGAAGCACTGGACTGCTGATTACATCGGGGCCAGAGCTGATGAAAACACTCTTAGAAGTGAGGGTTCTATGGAATATTTTTTATCCAAGCTGAACTATTGGCTGGAGCTTGTACTGCATGCACTGGACCTTCTGATTTGTCATGCAGGCCATTAGCTGTGTGACACAGGCTTCAGTGCAGCAGGAGGTCATGTTAAAGAGGGGCAATTCCACCTATCCCCTGACAGTGTGAACTGGCTCACATTTCACTTTTAAACCAGTTTTCTATTAACCCCCCCCCCCCCCCAAAAAAAAAATAATAATATTGAAGCCAGCCACCATTACCAGCGTCTGCCACCTGTCCTGGCCTATTTAAATGTTTCTGCCCCATAAAGATACCACACATAATATTTCTGAAGCTGGACTTTAGCTGCCAGGTTTCACATTTTTATTGGAAAGGAGTGAATACCGCGCTAACCCTAAAAAACAAACATAGCAGCAACTAATAAGTGGAATACATACACCTATAGAAAATAAAAAAGAAGATAGCTGCGCTGGAGGTTATACAGGTTATAGTGATAAACCAATGTGGACCAAATAAGTGAATTTAAAAAATTAAGATAATAATGAATAACCAGTAAAAATAATACAAATATAATTGCAGAACATGGATGTGACAATATTGTGACAATGCAGTATATTCTTCCACCACCATTGAGTGCTGATCACTGTGAGAAATAAGCGCTTACCAGAGACAGCTTGCGGCTATAACCCAGCCAAGGCCTTTATGTGGGGATCATGGATGGATCACTCAAACATCAGCCGGGACTCCGTATAGCTGCCACCCGCTAGGATGTATGGAAGTGGGTACCAAGTATGGGCCGGGAAAACAAAAACAAAGCTCCCATAGTGTAATACCGTAGTTTAATTTATTGGAAAAAGATAAAAATTGCGCTTACAGATAAAAGTAGATAAAAGGCATTTAAAGCCGGCCGGGTAGCAAGCACCCGTCCGCTCGGAAGGTTTGCAGCGATGACGTCAGCGTGTCCTGTCCGCCCGATGTACGTTTCGTCATAAATTGATGTCGTCTGGGGCACAGGCGACGCACTGACGCATCACGTTAAGTACACAACAAAATTGAGCCAAGCCTCAATCTGAATTGAGGATAGAAACGCAAACAGATAAGGCATGGCGAACAAGTAACATCTAGTCCTCCATGATGGATGTGGGCAAGATATTGGCAAAAATTAATATATAAACAAAAATGCAGTGCATAATAAAAATATCATGGATTAATATATGAAGCACTGGCAAGAGCAATATTATGAACCAACTAAGGGACATAAATAAAGAAGGAAAAATAAAAAGGATATGTGGAAAAAAGGGGAAACGGATCACCCATTATTAAACTGGGAATCCAAAAAGGGGGATTAATGGCATAAAAAATGCCTCCTGGGTTATGGAAACGTAGCAAAGAAAAAAATGAGGGAAATCGAAAAAAGTGGGTATCTCGATCCTCAAATTACATGAAGTTTACAATTCATTAATACAGTAAATAAAACTTTAATAACCCCCAAAAAATTACAAAATATATAAAAAACGATTTACAAATATATGGTATGAATTAAATGGGTGGGTGTAATAAAGGGTAGGTATGAAATAAGCCTAGGAATTATCAATAAAAGAATTTACATCTACATCTATATTGAGGCTAAATGGGGCGTAACACTTAAGTCTATGGATCCATGCCATTTCTAGTTGAGAAATGCTCCTAGTAAGGGAAACAGCCTCTCCAGTGTGGGCGATATTTGTCAATCCCTAAAAATATGGTTTTGAACGGATCTTTATTATGACACTGAAGATAGTGTCTGGATACAGAGTGTTTAGGAAAACCATTTTTTATATTGGTAATGTGTTCATTTAAACGCACAGAAAGGGGTTGTTTAGTCCTTCTAACATTTTAAAGCCCACATGAGCATTGAAGTAGGTAAACGACCCCTTCCGTGGAACACGTAATGAAAGGTTCAATAGTGTGTTCAAAGGTTGTACTGGTGGAAACAAAGGTTTTCGTGTAAAGAACCACTGTATGAGCAGACCTGACACCTCCTGCACTGATAGAAGCCTGTTAGGTTTTTTTGAAAACCTTTCTTGATGGTAGGAGGGTTAAGGATATTCGGTGCCAACCTACTTTTGAGTGAGGGGGCACCTCTATTAATCACCTGGGGCCTATCTGCTAATACTCCACTTAACACAGGATCACTGTTTAAAATATGCCAATGTTTATTAATAAGCTTTTTAATGCTGCCATGTTGGACTGAGTACGTGGTGATGAACGGGACAAGGGAAGTATTGTCATCTCGAGGCCGTTTGGCTGTTTCTTTAAGCAGAACCTCCCTGTCCATAGCTTTTACCTCCTCAAGTGTACTTTTAAAAATCTCATTGGCATATCCCTTCTCTAGAAACCGTTCTAGAGGGAGGGAGAAGGGGCTCCTATCAATCGCCCTCTTATCAATCGCCCCTTAGAACCCAGACCCTGGGTTGGGGTGGTCCTCCACTTAACTATGTTTACCAGCCACCCACACAACGCCCCTCCAGACCCAACAATGGCTCTGAAGGTGGCCAAGGTCGGGGCACACCCCATAATTCTTCCAAGCGGGGGCGCCCCTCAAATATGAGTACCCAGGCACCTTATCCTTATGGAGGGAACAGCAGTTTCCCATCTACCCAAGGGTGAGGGTTTTGTGAGGGTTTGCTCCCTCACAAAACAATAATCAATATTATGGGCCCATACATGCCACTGGCCCTAGCCATTTCCCACCACCTATCAATTCAGGTAACAATGAATTTGATTATGGTGGTAAACCTCAGAACAGTTTCTATCCTTTGCGGGATCTGTCTTACCCTTCTAATGATGGAGAACAGAGAACAGACGCTCAACATGGTATAGGGAACTCTGCACTCTGCTCCCGGCCCCTCATGCACCTGTTGGTAGTAATGGTTTTGAATATGGTGGTTCTGGCCCACAGAGTCGTCTACCGCATCAGTGGGGTTTTCACAGATCCAGCCAGGGCACCAAGCACACCATAGATCAAAAAGAGGAACTAGAGGGGAGTGGAGGATACAAGCTAAAGCGAAAAAAGCCATAAAGGCCACAGGTATCTTCAATCTAAGCACAGTTGTTTTGAATGACTCTGAAAAACTGGTGTTGGACAAGGGACTCAAATTTGCACCCCCACGGAGGCTCAACAAGTTTGAGACCTACATGGACATACACAAATGTATTCAGAAAATAAACAATAAACGCTACATGCTCTCTAATCCTGTCAGTGACATTAGGGCAGCAAACACAGAATACCAACATTCAGGGCTCTCAAACGCTTCTTTGTTCAATCCCCCAGGAAATATAGCCTCTTCTGTTAGGGTCTTTAAGATGTTCTTTTAAGAGACCTAGATGAAATGCCCATCAAAAAGGTCAGACCCAACCCTGTCTTCTT
Source organism: Lithobates clamitans (assembly GCA_037952925.1). Lineage (NCBI taxonomy): Eukaryota > Metazoa > Chordata > Amphibia > Anura > Ranidae > Lithobates > Lithobates clamitans. The sequence continues at coordinate 4,391,342 of JBBGZY010000787.1, read as the reverse complement.
GGCAGGCCTTGACTCCCTTTGTGAGAACTAGGGGCTTGTGATTAGGCTTGCAGATAAAGATGGGGGGATAGTCATCCTTAATAGGGATAACTATATGTCAGAGATGTTTAATATCCTCGTGACACCTAAACCCCCTAAAATCTGATCCCAAGCCTAAATACCACAAGGAGTTGGAAGATATCATTAGCAGAGGTTTTGATCAGGGCATTCTCAATAAAAAAGAGAGGGCTTTTCTTATTCCCAAGGCACCATGTACGCCTATCATTTATTATTTGCCCAAAATTCACAAGCACCCAACCTGCCCCCTGTATTAATTTCTTTCTTCACCCTTTAGTTTCTAAAATGACATCATATCTCAAAGATTCACGTCAGGTGATAAACTTGTTGCCCAATCATACCCCCTCTGACAACACATGGTTAGTAACAGCCGACGTGGCATTGTTGTATACCATCATCCCCCATGATTTCGGCCTAAGGGCTGTGGAACTATATCTTAGACGAGACTCTGGTCTTGTTGATGAGCAAATATGTTTTCTAATGGAGCTACTGCAGTTTGCAGCTACATGTTTTCTTTCGCCAAGATAGAGGTGTGGCGATGGGGGCGAAGTATGCCCGCAGCTTGGCCAACCTCTTAATGGCTTTGTGGGAGGAGGATGTCGTCTATGTTTGCCAGAAACCCCAGCTCAAGCTGTGGGTGAGGTATATTGACGACATCCTCCTCCTATTGGATGGAAGCCGTGAAGATCTAGAAATTTTCAGGAATACCTCAATAATAACACTAGGGGGATTCATTTGAGCTTTGATGCCAGTCTATCCAGTATTAATTTTCTGGATCTGACTATTGAAAAATCCCACAATTCCTTTTCAACTTTCACTCAATTTAAGATAGGAATTCCTATATACCAACAGACAGTTGTCACCATATATCTTGGCTCAGATCGGTGCCAAAAAGCCAGTTTATGAGAATTAAATGGAATTGTACCAATGCAGACCAGTTTTCACTACAAGCCGATATCCTAATGCAACGGTTTCTAGAGAAGGGATATGCCAATGAGATTTTGAAAAGTACACTTGAGGAGGTAACAGCTATGGACAGGGAGGTTCTGCTTAAAGAAACAGCCAAACGACCTCGAGATGACAATACTTCCCTTGTCCCGTTCATCACCACGTACTCAGTCCAACATGGCAGCATTAAAAAACTTATCAATAAACATTGGCATATTTTAAACAGCGATCCTGTGTTAAGTGGAGTATTACCAGATAGGCCCCAGGTGATTTATAGAGGTGCCCCCTCACTCAAAAGTAGGTTGGCACCGAATATCCTTAACCCTCCTACCATCAAGAAAGGTTTTTTGAAAACCTAACAAGCTTCTATCAGTGCAGGAGGTGTCGGGTCTGCTCATACAGTGGTTGTTTACATAGACGCACGAAAACCTTTGTTTCCACCAGTACAACCTTTGAACACACTATTGAACCTTTCATTACGTGTTCCATGGAAGGGGTTGTTTACCTACTTCAATGCCCATGCGGGCTTCAATATGTTGGAAGGACCAAACGACCCCTTTCTGTGCGTTTAAATGAACACATTACCAATATAAAAAATGGTTTTCCTAAACACTCTGTATCCAGACACTATCTTCAGTGTCATAATAAAGATCCGTCGAAAACCATATTTTTAGGGATTGACAAATATCGCCCACACTGGAGAGGCAGTTCCCTTACTAGGAGCATTTCTCAACTCGAAATGGCATGGATCCATAGACTTAAGTGTTACGCCCCATTTGGCCTCAATATAGATGTAGATGTAAATTCCTTTATTGATAATTCCTAGGCTTATTTCATACCTACCTTTATTACACCCACCCATTTAATTCATACCATATTTGTAAATCGTTTTTTTATATATTTTGTCATTTTTTGGGGGTTATTAAAGTTTTATTTACTGTATTATTAAAACTTCATGTGATTTGAGGATCGAGATACCCACTTTTTTTGATTTCCCTCATTTTTTTTCTTTGTTACGTTTCCATAACCCAGGAGGCATTTTTTATGCCACTAATCCCCCCTTTTCGATTCCCAGTTTAATTATGGGTGATCCGTTTCCCCTTTTTTCCACATATCCTTTTTATTTTTCCTTCTTTATTTATGTCCCTTAGTTGGTTCATAATATTGCTCTTGGCGGTGCTTCATATATTAATCCATGATATTTTTATTATGCACTGCATTTTTGTTTATATATTAATTTTTGCCAATATCTTGCCCACATCCATCATGGACTAGATGTTACTTGTTCGCCATGCCTTATCTGTTTGCGTTTCTATCCTCAATTCAGATCGAGGCTTGGCTCAATTTTGTTGTGTACTTAACGTGATGCGTCAGTGTGTTGCCCGTGCCCCAGACAACATCAATTTATGACGAAACGTACCTCGGGCAGACAGGACGCGCTGACGTCATCGTGGTAAACCTTCCAAGCAGACAGGCGCTCGCTAGCCGGCCGGCTTTACATGCCTTTTATCTACTTTTATCTGTAAGTGCAATTTTTATCTTTTTCCAATAAATTTAACTACGGTGTTACACTATGGGAGCTTCGTTTTTGTTTTCCCGGCCCATACTTGGTACCCACTTCCATACATCCTAGCGGGTGGTAGCTATACGGAATCCCGGCTGATGTTTGAGTGATCCATCCATGATCCCCACATAAAGGCCTTGGCTGGGTTATAGCCGCAAGCTGTTTCTTTGCTTGCCTCTAGTAAGCGCTTATTTCTCACGGTGATCAGCACTCAATGGTGGTGGAAAAATATACTGCATTGTCACAATATTCATAATACCATGTTCTGCAACTATATTTGTATTATTTTTACTGGTTATTCATAATTAGCTTAATTTTTGAAATTCAATTATTTGGTCCACATTGGTTTATCACTATAACCTGTATAACCTCCAGCGCAGCTATCTTCTTTTTTATTTCATATTTTTATTACAGGCTAAAACCTGCATTGTACAGTAGGAATGGGGTAAATGGCACAATAAGTGTTGTGTACACATAAAGGTCTATGCAGAACAGCAAAAAAACTCATACAGTCCAGTTGGAGCATTCAGGGTAACTTTGCCTCTGGTGCATTGAGATCAGTGGAATGTATCTGAAGAGACCAAACAGATAAGAACTGAGTGTAGTATATTAACAAATGTATTGTGGTGAAAAGACAAATGGCAAACCACTGCATTGTGTCTTGAAGTTTGTGTCTTATGCTGCAGCTCTGGCACTGTATATTATTTCCGCAGTTGGGCCCCAGCTGCCAAGTTTCTACTGTTTGCTATCTCAAAGTTTGGAGCCGATTCTAGTCCTCTGGCACTGTAAAGGTGCGACACAATGTTTCAATAGCTGAACCTCAACTGCCAAATTTGTAAAGTTTGCAGCCTGTGTTGCTCCAGCAATTAAATACTGTTGTCTCCCAGATACAGGGGCCTTCTTACAAGGCAAGTTGATCCAAGCACTTCAACCTGCCTGGTGTGTGGCCATCTCCCACACACATAGTGTTATGCCGCGTACACACGAGTGGACCTTAAGGCAGACTTGGTCCTGCGGACCACCTCCAGCGGACTTTTTTTCCCAAAAGTTCGACGGACCTAGAAATGAAACATGTTTCAAATCTTTCCGATGGACTTGAGTCCGGTCGAAAAATCCGCTCATCTGTATGCTAGTCCGACGGACTAAAACCGATGCTAGGGCAGCCATTGGCTACTGGCTATCAACTTCCTTATTTTAGTCCGGTCGTACGTCATCACGTATGAATCCGTCGGACTTTGGTGTGATCGTGTGTGTCCAAGTCCGTCCGTTTGTAAGTCCGGCGCACCTACGCTACAAAGTCCGTCGGAAAGATCGTCGGACCAAGTCTGCCGTAAAGTCCGCTCCTGTGCACGCGGCATTATCGTCACTTGAAGCAATCATTTTTCCTGGGGGTGTGCAGTTGGGTACAGTGTAATTTTTATTGTTTTTGCATGGGGTCTACCTTAAAATGGGCAGGAATTACCGTGAATAGAGCCAGTGATGTGAATAGTGCCTGCACTTGCCAGAGTCCTTAACAACCATTGACAGGAAGCGTACTAATATGGCTATTGCATATGGCATTAGGCTCCGCTAAACAGATATATGTTTGGGTGTTCATCTGAATTCTTGAACAGCCAAACTTCCCTTTGAAACAATATTTAAGCTCATTCCTAATCCTAAGTACAGTGCCTTGAAAAAGTATTCATACCCCTTCAAATTTTCCACATTTTATCATGTTAAAACCAAAAATGTAAATGTATTTTATTCAGATTGTATGTGATAGACCAACAGAAAGTGGCACATAATTGTGAAGTGGAAAGAAAATGATAAATAATTTTCCAAATTTTTTACAAATAAATATATGAAAAGTGTGGCGTGCATTTGTATTCAGCCCCCTTTACTCTGATACCCCTAACTAATATGTAGTGAAACCAATTGCCTTCAGAAGTTGCCTACCGTAATTATTAAATAGAGTCCACCTGTATGTAATTTAATTTCAGTATTAATATAGCTGTTCTGTGAAGCCCTCAGAGGTTTTTTAGAGAACCTTAGTGAACAAACAGCATCATGAAGGCCAAGGAACACACCAGACAGGTCAGGTATAATGTTGTGGAAAAGTTTAAAACAGGGTTAGGATATAAAAAAAATCCCAAGCTTTGAACATCTCAAGGAGAACTGTTCAATCCATTATATGAAAATGTAAAAAGAGTATGGCACAACTGCAAACCTACCAAGACATGGCTGTCCACCTAAACTGACAGGCCGGGCAAGGAGAGTATTAATCAGAGAAGTAGCCAAGAGGCCCATGGTAACTCTGGAGGAGCTGCAGAGATCCACACCTCAAGTTGAACAATATGTCCACAGGACTACTATTAGTGGTGCACTCCACAAACCTGGCCTTTATGGAAGAGTGGCAAGAAGAAAGCCATTGTTGAAAAAAGCCATAAGAAGTCCCATTTGCAGTTTGCGATAAGCCATGTGGGGGACACAGCAAACATGTGGAAGAAGGTGCTCTAGTCAGATGAGACCAAAATTTTACTTTTTGACCTAAAAGCAAAACGCTAACACTGCACATCACCCTGAACACACCATCCCCACCGTGCAACATGGTGGTGGCAGCATCATGTTATAGGGATAATTTTCTTCAGCAGGGACAGGGAAGTTGGTCAGAGTTGATGGGAAAATAGATGGAGCCAAATACAGGGAAATCTTAGAAGAAAACCTGTTAGAGTCTGCAAAAGAATTGAAACTGGAGCGGAGGTTCACCTTCCAGCAGGACAATATCCCTAAACATACAGCCTGAGCTACAATGGAATGGTTTAGATCAAAGCATATTTATGTGTTAGAATGGCCCAGTCAAAGTCCAGACCTAAATCTAATTGAGAATCTGTGGCAAGACTGTCACTCTCCAGATGTGCAAAGCTGGTAGAGACATCCCCAAAAAGATTTGCGGCTGTAATTGCAGCGAAAGGTGGTTTTACAAAGTATTGACTCAGGGTGGCTGTATACAAGTGCACGCTACACTTTTCATATATTTATTTGTAAAATATTTTGAAACCCATTTATCATTTTCCTTCCACTTCACAATTATGTGCCACGTTGTGTTGGTCTATCACATAAAATCCCAATAAAATACATTTACATTTTTGGTTGTAACATGACAAAATGTGGAAAATTTCAAGGGGTGTGAATACTTTTTCAAGGCACTATATAATAAGGATTTGTTCATCAAGACCTCAGCTCAAGGGTAAATTCATTAACTCTAAAATCATTTAACAGCATCTGTATGAAAAATACAGTACAACATACAGGTACCAATCAGCCATTCAAGCACAGCATCTGATATCTGGTATAGCAACCAAACCTTTTTTTTTAATCTACATTAAGCATGTCTATAATGCCAAGAAAAATCTATATTTAGCATGTCTATCATCCTGAGAAAAATATACATTATACATGTCTATTATGCCAAGAAAAAATATACATTTAGTCTCGGTTCACACTGGGGTGGCTTCAAAGACTTCTGTAATAGAAGTCAATGCAAGTCGCTCCGAAGTCGCCCCTAAGTAGTACAGGAACCTTTTCCTAAGTCAGAGAGACTTGAGTCGCTCTGATTAGAACGGTTCCATTGCACTGAATGGAGTGCTACTTGTCAGGCAGCTAAGTTGGCTGACAGGTCGCCTCAGTGTGAACCGAGCCTAAGCATGTCTATCATCCCAAGAAATGTAATTTAGCTTATGTATACAAACATGAGAATGGGTCACATGAAACATTACAGAAAGGTAACAAATTGCAACGGGTATCATAAGGACTATCAATGTCTAAAAAATGTGCCCATTCACCGACTGCATAATATTATTATTTCTCCCAATGTCATTACCTTTTATCATTACAGAAGATTCCACAGTCACAATATGTTATCTGTTACAATGAAAACACTTCTGTTAATTAATACATGTCATCTACCTCTATGTCAGATCAGAGCATGTTACAATGTTTCTCAACTCCAGTCCTCAAGGCGTCCCAACAGGTCATGTTTTCAGGATTTCCCTTAGATGAAACGACTGTGGTAATTACTAAGGCAGTGAAACTGATCAAATCACCTGTGCAAGATAATGGAGAGCCTGAAAACATGACTTGTTGGGGCGCTTTGAGGAATGAAGTGGAGAAACACTGTGTTACTGTATGCTCTGATCTGACATCTAAGAAATATCATACCGAGTTCACCCAGATGGAGAGCAAGAGGGCTAATAATAATAGTAGTTGACATTTTCAGGGTTGCAAAAATCCATCTGAGAATGTAAGAGTATTTTGGAGGCATGACTTCACCTTACCTGCACTGCAGCTTTTCCAAATTTCTATAGTGGATCTTTCAACAACTTTTCAAGTCTGAATATATAATTCCTGGCAAGGAATTTTTTTTTTTTTTTTAGAAAAGCTCAACTTTTTTATCATCAAAAGGTCTTGAGCTATAGTTAAGTGACTTTGGCTAAGCTGAGATGATTCCATTAGGGTCCTTTCACACTGGGGCGGGGGCGTTGTCGGCGGTAAAGCGCCGCTATTGTAAGCGGCGCTTTACCGTCAGGTATGCGGCCGCTAGCGGGGCGGTTTAAGGAAGGGTTAAAGGGTTAAAACCACCGCAAAGCGCCTCTGCAGAGGCGCTTTGCCGCCGGTATAGCCTGCACCGTCCCATTGATTTCAATGGCCAGGAGCGGTGAAGGAGCAGTATACACTCCGCTCCTTCACCGCTCCGAAGATGCTGCTGGCAGGACTTTTTTTACCGTCCTGCCAGCGCATCGCTCCAGTGTGAAAGCCCTCGGAGCAGCGGCACTTTCGGGTCGGTTTGCAGGCGCTGTTATTAGCGCAATAGCGCCTGCAAACCGCCCCAGTGTGAAAGGACCCTTAGTCTATTGCAGGCAAAATACATAATTTTTTCAGTCTCCTCTCCCCTGGTAATCAGATTTCTACAATGTAAACTAGGTAGCAAGGCATAAGATGAGAGCATTTGGTTTGTGGCAGGGTCAAAACCTACCATGAAAAAGTGTTTTCCTGGCGCATCATCATGGCAGCATACAATGGGTTGTGGCTCTGCCCCCACAACCTGATAGGACTGGTTAACTATAAATCAAAGACAGACCCAGCTCACATTCTCCTTTTTGTCCTCACCTTATCAGGACTAGAGTGGAGATATATGCTTTACCGTTTGTCACCCCAGCCAGGTTCCGCCTCTCCTGGGTGGAAGTCCTTCCTGTACAGCCTCTACATGAGCTATATGGTTGGAGCCCCATTCTGGTGGTGTAGACCTGTCAAATAAATATTTAAACAAGCTTTGGCATACGTGACAGCATTTTCTCTTTGCTTTCCATATGCTTTTCACTTTTTTTATTTGTTTTGTGGGCATTTGCCATTTCCAAGATGGCTGCAGCAGTGCAAGTACACTCTGATCATGAAAGGCAGGAAGTGATACCTCTGTGGCTAGCCCTTTTCCAGATGGAAGTTGAGCGGCAAAAGCTACCAAGTCAAGGGTGATAAGTGCAGGTAGTGGCTCCCTTGTGTCAAGCCAGAGAGATCTCCATGAAAAAGACTTACCAGAGAATATGGGTAAATTGTGTAAATCTCTCGCAGCAAAAGCCTGGAGTCCTTTATCACCATAACCACCCAGGTTTCTGCAGTTCTTACATCTGGGGCTGAACAGGGGCCTAGGTTGAAATATGTTTAAAGTTCAAAGTTCAGCCTTGTCTGCACTTACAGGGGTATAAGGAGCCTTTAACCTTTTAGTAAAACAATTCTTAAAAGGCTTGCATGAAGTTATAGACATGCCAGGAAACCATTGTTCCCTATGTGGGACTTGCTTATGGTCCTCAGCTCTATCAAGGCCTCATTTCTATCCTAAAGAATAGGCTACACCCTGCAATCTAACCCTGAAGACTGTATTTCTGGTTGCTACGACCTCTGTGAAAAGGCTGTCAGAGCTGCAGGCTTTGTACTCAAAGAGCCTCACTTAATATTATAACTGGACAGATGTGCCCCTATCTGATGTGCCTGTATCTGATGTGCCCTGTACCCTGCTGTGCCCGTACCATATGCCCTGCTGTGCCCGTACCCTGATGTGCCTCGTACCCTGTGCCCCGTACCCTGTACCCTGCTGTGCCCATACCATATGCCCTGCTGTGCCCGTACCCTGATGTGCCTCGTACCCTGTGCCCCGTACCCTGTACCCTGCTGTGCCTCATACCCTGTGCCCTGCTGTGCCCGTACCATAGTGTACCCGTACCATAATGTGCCCCCCACCCTGTGCCCTGCTGTGCCCGTACTCTGATGTGCCCGTACCCTGCTGTGCCCCATACCCTGTACCCTGCTGTGCCCCATACCCTGTGCCCTGCTGTGACTGTACCCTGATGTGCCCCATAATCTGTGCACTGCTGTGCCTTGTACCCTGTACCCTGATGTGCCCCATACCATGTGCCCCATACCCTGTGCCCTAATGTGCCTGTACCATGATGTGCCCGTGCCCTGATGTGCCCCATACCCTGTGCCCTGCTGTGACCGTACCCTGATGTGCCCCATACTCTGTGCCCTGCTGTGCCTTGTACCCTGTACCCTGATGTGCCCCATACCATGTGCCCCATACCCTGTGCCCTAATGTGCCTGTACCATGATGTGCCCGTAACCTGCTGTGCCCTGTACCCTGATGTGCCCCATACCCTGTACCCTGATGTGCCCATACCCTATGCCCTGATGTGTCCGTGCCCTGATGTGCCCATGCCCTGATGTGCCCCATACCATGTGCGCTGCCCCCCCCCCCCTCGTATTGTGTCCTGACCTCCTGTGCTCTGCCCTGCTGTCCCCTGTATACTGTTTATCTCAAGTTAAACCCAGAACTGAGAATCTGTGCAGAAAGAAAACACGGCACAAGTTTCACATAAAATAGGTAAGTTCTAATATTTGTTTCTATTATTTAATGCTACTAATTGTTTTAATATCACAGCTCTCTGATCACACCAATGTTCCGTGAGCTGTAGATCTGAACACTACGGGTTACAGTACACCCAAACTGTTAGCCCCACTCCTGAACCCCCAATGGTTGCCTTACCCATACCCCAGTTAATTTTTATTGCTTGAATTATTTTTCCCCTTATGGGCGTGAGTGTGGCCTCATGTCTAAGTTTTGCCTAAGGCCTCACAAAGCCTAGAGCCACCCATTGCCAGTTCAGTTCACGACAGTAAAATTTGGAAAATTCATTGTGCATACTTACGCTACTGACCATTACAAAATTTTTCTTGCACCCTCCCGTATGGCAAGTTAGTTCCCATTGTATGCTGCCATGATGCGCCAGGAAAGAGGAAAATTGTATACTCACCTTTCTGTAATTTTCCTTTCCTGGTGCATCTTCATGGCAGCATATAGATTCCCACCCAAATGGCGATAGTTACAGAGAATGCTGTGAGCCGTGTCTGTTTTTAATTTATAGTTAACCTTTCCTATCAGGTTTTGGGGGTGGAGCCACAACCCATTGTATGTTGCCATGAAAATTATGAAAAGGTTAGTGTACCATTTTTAGTTTTCACTTACTTCACGCTTCCTTTGCTACAGGCCTGTTCCAGACTTGTGACTCAGAAAAAAAAGATGAGTCCAGAGGATCAGAATGATGGTCAAGTGACTAGTTGTTAAAAACAGGTCATACTGGACTGACAACCTATTTTCATTACCCACTTCAATAAAGGGCACTTTCACCCCCTTCCTGCCCAGGCCAATTTTCAGCTTTTAGTGCTGTCACATTTTGAATGACAATTGCATGGTCATGCAACACTGTACCCAAATGAAATTGTTATAATTTTGTTCACACAAATAGAGCTTTCTTTTGGTGGTATTTAATCACTACTGTTTTTTTTTTTTTTTGCTAAATAAACAAAAAAAGACCGAAAATTTTGAAAAAAAAAAGGTTTTCTTCATTTCTGTTATAAAATTTTGTAAATAAGTAAATTTTCTCCTTCACTGATGAGGCTGCACTGATGGGCATTGATGAGGTGGCACAAATGGGCACTGATGAGGTGGCACTGATGGGCACTGATAGACAGCACTTATGGGCACTGATGGGTGTCACTGATGTGCAATGACGGGCACTGATGGGCGGCACAGATGGGCACTGATAGATGGCACTGATAGGGAGCACTGATGAGGAGGCACTGACAATCATTACTGATGGGCACTGATTGGTTTCCCTGGTGGGCACTGATTGGCATCCCTGGTGGGCACAGGTTGGCATCCCTGGTGGGCACGGGTTGGCACTCTTGGTTGGCATTCGGTATCCGTGATGTGTCTGCACTGATAATCAATGCGCTGATTATCAGCGCAGACTCTCTCTGTCAGGAGAGCTGCTTATTGGCTCTCCTCTACTCACGCCTTGTCAGCGCGAATAGAGGAAATGCGGATAACCGGCACTTCCTAGTTAAGATGTGATCGATTGTGATTGGACACAGCTGATCATATGGTAAAGAGCCTACTTCATAGCCTATGACGTAGGCTCTTTACCAAGATTTTAGATGCGGTGTGTAAGAGAGACACACCGCACTACCAATCTCTGTGCTGCACGCCCACGGGGGGCATGCACGAGTGGCTTATCCTGCTGGACGTCATATGATGCCCAGTCAGAATAATGAAACCACCGCCTGGCCATCATTTTGCTATAGGCCAGGAAGGATGTGGTTAAAGTAGTTGTAAACACTTCCATATACTCAGTGAAGTGACTTCCATCACAAGTAGGGATGAGCCGAACACCCCACGGTTTGGTTTGCATCAGAACATGCGAATGGACCGAAAATTCGCGCGAACGTTAGAACCCCATTGACGTCTATGGGACTCGAACATTCAAAATCAAAAGTGCTCATTTTAAAGGCTAATTTGCATGGTATTGTCCTAAAAAGGGTTTGGGGACCCGGGTCTTGCCCCAGGGGACATGTATCAATGCAAAAAAACTTTTTAAAGCGTCCGTTTTTTCGGGAGCAGTGATTTTAATGATGCTTACAGTAAAAAAAAAAAAATTGAAATATTCCTTTAAATATCGTACCTGGGAGGTGTCTATAGTATGCTGTAAAGTGGCGCATGTTTCCCGTGCTTAGAACAGTCCCTGCACAAAATGACATTTTTAAAGGAATAAAAGTCATTTAAAATTGCTTGCGGCTTTAATGTAATGTCGGGTCCTGGCAATATGGATGAAAATCAGTGAGACAAACTGCATGGGTACCCCCAAGTCTATTACCAGGCCCTTTGGGTTTTGTGTGGATATTAAGGGGAACCCCGCACCCAAATTAAAAAAAGAAAGGTGTGGGGCCCCTAGGCCCTATATACTCTGAACAGCAGTATACAGGCGGTGCAAACAAGACAGGGACTGTAGGTTTGTTGTTAAGTAGAATTTGTTTGTAATCCTGAACTGGTACTAGTACACGTGTTTAGCTCCAGCCAAAAAATCCATTTTAAGCTTTTTGGAAAACATAGGGAAGGGTTATCACCCCTGTTACATTTGTTTTGAAACAAGGATTGGTGATAAAGCATCAGTGTAAAGGAGAAAAGTTAAAAAAAGTTAACTCTTACAGGAGAGAATTTCCCTTCCTAGGGGTAGATTTCATCTCACTTCCTGTTGTCTCCTTCCGTTTGCAAGTAGGAGTCGTTTGTAAGTTGTATGTTTGAAAGTAGGGGCCTGCCCTATATACTCAGCAGAAATTTGGGCCTTAGGTGTTGTTGTGGCCACAACACTGTAAGCCCTCACAGGGCCCTGCTGTGAAATATTAGATCAAGAATTGTAATTACATGCCCCTGTTGAACAGAGGCAGAAAAATTGGGCCTTTGTTGGTGGTGGTGGTGGTGCTGGTGCCACAACACTGTAAGTCCTCACAGTTACTCTTGGTGGGCGCAGAAACGGGCCCTGCTGTGAAATATTAAATCAAGAATTCTAATTACATGTCCCTGTTGAACAGGGGCTGAAAAATTGGGCCTTAGGCACTGGTGCTGGTGCCACAACACTGCAACCCCTCACAGATACTCTAGTTGGAGCGCAGGAACTAGCCCTGCTGCAAAGAATTGCATCAAAAATTGTAACTACACGCCCCTGTTAAACAGGGGCTGAAAAATTGGGCCTTAGGCACTGGTGCCACAACAGTGCAACCCCTCACAGATACTCCAGTTGGAGCGCAGGAACTAGCCCTGCTGCAAAGAATTGCATCAAAAATTGTAATTACACGTCCCTGATAAACAGGGGCTGAAAAATTGGGCCTTAGGCACTGGTGGCGGTACCCAGAACCAAAAATGTTCTTACAACCTATCAGCATGATCATTGAGGAGGAAGACGATAATTACTCAGCATAACAGTATAGTCACTCAGCATCAGCATGGGCAGTCTTTGAAGGGATCTGAGATTTTTAAAAAAATTATTCGGTTACATCAGCATCAGGTGCTTGGTAGCTAGTGGTGATCCAAGACTGATTCATTTTTATGAAGGTCAGTCGATCGACCGAGTCGGTGGACAGACGCACCCTGTGATCAGCTACCACGCCTCCAGCAGCACTGAATGTGCGTTCCGAAAGAACGCTGGATGCAGGACAGGCCAGTAGCTCAATTGCATACTGTGCAAGCTCTGGCCAGTGATCCATCCTCAAGACCCAGTAACCCAGAGGATTTTCGGGGGGTAAGGTGTCCAAGTCAGATCTTGCCCCTAGGTATTTCTGCACCATGTAAAACAGGCGCTGGTGATGGTTGCTGGAACTGATCATACCTTGGGGCTGTGGACTAAAAAATTGTCTGAACGCATCAGTCAGATGGCCATCATCTCCACCGCTCCTTCTTCTTTGACTGACCGAAGCCTCAGCAACACGTTGTCCAGAAACAGGAGTTTGTAACCTCCCAGTCTCTGGGAACGCGTTGCACAGACCTTTCTGCAAGGCCTCCCGAAGATGTTTCAACCTCTGCTCCCTCTGCGATGGCAAGATAAGGTCCGCAACCTTACCCTTGTAACGTGGATCAAGGAGGGTTGCCAGCCAGTATTGTTCCTTCTCCTTGTTACCACAAATACGAGGATCCTTCCACAGGCTTTGCAGGATTAGGGAGGCCATGCAGCTTAGGTTTGCTGAGGCATTCGGTCCAGAGTCCTCTGGGTCACTAAGGACGACATGATCCGCAGCCACCTCCTCCCAGCCACGTACAAGTCCATGTGTTTCTTGGGACTGTAAATGATCCCTTAAAGACTGCTGCTGATGCTGAGTGCCAGGCTCCACCTCCATACTGACACAATCCTCCTCTTCCTCTTCCTCTGTGATCAGCGGGCATGCAGGAACACTGTCTGGATAAAGGGGGCCTTGAGAGCTAAGGAAGTCCTCCTCTTCCTGCCTCTGTTCTGCCTCAAGTGCCCTGTCCATTATTCCACGCAGCGTGTGCTCCAACAGGTGGACAAAAGGGACAGTGTCACTGATGCATGCACTGTCACTGCTCACCATCCTCGTGGCCTCCTCAAATGGTGACAGGACAGTGCATGCATCCCTGATCATGGCCCACTGGCGTGGGGAAAAAAAACAAGCTCCCCTAAACCCTGTCCTGGTTCCATAGTCGCACAGGTACTCATTGATGGCCCTCTGCTGCATGTGTAGGTGCTGCAGCATGGCCAACGTTGAGTTCCACCTGGTGGGCATGTCACAGATTAGGCGGTTCTTGGGCAGGTTAAATTCCTTTTGGAGGTCTGCCAGCCGAGCACTGGCATTATATGACCAGTGGAAATGCATACAGACTTTCCTGGCCTGCCTCAGGACATCCTGTAAGCCCGGGTACCTGCCCAAGAACCGCTGCACCACCAAGTTAAGGACGTGAGCCAAACAGGGCACATGGGTCATTTGTCCCCGTCGGAGGGCAGAGAGGAGGTTGGTGCCATTGTCGCAAACCACCATTCCTGCCTTAAGTTGGCATGGCGTCAACCACCTCTGAACCTGCCCCTGCAGAGCTGACAGAACCTCTGCCCCAGTGTGGCTCCTGTCCCCCAAGCACACCAGCTCAAGCACCTTGAACGCCTACAGAGCACCGCTGGTTCCGAGGACAAAGCACAGGAAGAGGCCATGGAGGAAGAAGAAGAGGAGGGGGTGGAAGAGAGAGGTGTGTCAGAATCACTAGTAGTGGCATTTTGGAGGTGTGGTGGCGGAACAGCCTCCAACACTATTGCCCCTTGTCCTGCATCCTTCCCAGCTGCCAGAAGAGTCACCCAATGCACCGTGAAACTTAGGTAATGTCCCTGTCCATGCCTGCTGGACCATGAGTCAGCGGTAATATGCACCTTACTGCTGACTGCCCTGTCCAGCGAGGCCAAGACATTGCCTTCCACATGCCGGTAGAGAGCCGGAATCGCCTTCTGTGAGAAAAAGTGGCGTTTGGGAACCTGCCACTGAGGAACCGCACATTCCACAAACTCACGGAAGGGGGCAGAGTCTACAAACTGAAAAGGTAGCAGTTGAAGTGCTAGCAATTTTGCCAAGCTAGCATTCAACCGCTGGGCATGTGGATGGCTGGGAGCGAACTTCTTTTTGCGGTGCAGCAGCTGGGGCAGGGAAATTTGCCTGGTACAATCTGACGTTGGTGTACCGATAGCAGATTGCCCGCAAGTACTTGGCTGTGACACACCTAATTCTACACCTTCATTCCTCTCAGTGCAGGTCTCAAAGAGGACTGAAGGTATAGTGGGGTTGGAGATCCCAGCTGATGAGGAGTAAGGAGAGGTCCTCTTTGTTTTTTGGTGTGGGTCTATTAGGTACGCTTGCCAACCAACTGCATGGCAGGTCAACATATGTCTGGTCAAGCATGTGGTGCCCAAGCAGGAGATGTTTTGGCCACGTGAGATACGCTTGAGACATATGTTGCAAGTAGCTGCGGTGCCATCTGATGCACTCATCTCAAAAAAGACCCACACCAAAGAACTTTTGGAATAACGTGCATAGACAGGAGCGCCCTGCACATGCGGAGCTCTGAGGTGTGATGCAGTCAGTGTGCTGCCCCTGGAGGGCATACTGCCTCTTCAGGGATGTGCCTCCTCATCCTCCTCTTTTCTATCAGGCACCCATGTTGAGTCAGTGACCTCATCATCCCCTCCCTCCTCATCACTGGAGCAAACCTGGCAGTATGCTGCAGCAGGGGGAACATGCCAGATTGCTGTCCTTCTTGGGCACCCCCTCTGTCCGTGCTCACATTACTGCCTTCATCTAGCTCAGTATCATCATCAGAGCCTTCTAAACACTGGGCATCCTCCTGGAGCATGTATCCAACACTGTAGTCAAAAAGTTCGAGGGACTCCTCAGAAGGACATGGTGGGGCTAGGGAAGGAGTCACTGATGCCATTGAGCCGAGGGAAAAGGCCGGCTTGGCAGCTGCTTTGCCAGACAAAGTACCCTGAGCATGGGTGAGAGAGGATGAGGAGGATGATGATGGCTTGGTCATCCACTCGACCAAGTCTTCCACACGGCCAGTTGCAGAAAAAAAGGCCAAGCGTGTCCCACGGCCAAGTGCTGATGAGGATGCACCGTGTCCATGACCAGCACTGTTGCCTCTAGACACAGAGCCTGCTTGCCCTCTTTTATTGGCTTGTGACTGTCTGCCTCTCCTTGTTGGCCTTCCAGACATACTAATGGCCTGCAGTGATATGTAGCTGCACTAAGCTGGGATATATATGCAGCTAGCAAAATCAACTGCCTGCCTGTAGTATTATTAGTATGACAACACCACCAATCTTCTACAGGTAGCTTTAGCTGAACACTGTGCAGAGGTCGCACTACACTAACTTGTAGCTTTAGCTGAACACTGTGCAGAGGTCGCACTACACTAACTTGTAGCTTTAGCTGAACACTGTGCAGAGGACACACTACACTAACGTTTAAATAATGTAGCTGCCTGCGGTAGTGATAGGATCAGGAAAACACCACCAACCTTCTACAGGTAGCTTTAGTTGAACACTGTACAGAGGTCGCAATACACTAACATGTAAATAATGTAGCTGCCTGCGGTAGTGATAGGATCAGGAAAACACCATCATCCTTCTACAGGTAGCTTTAGTTGAACACTGTGCAGAGGTCGCACTACACTAACGTGGAAATAATGTAGCTGCCTGCGGTAGTGATGGGATCAGGAAAACACAACCAAACTCCTACAGATAGCTTTAGCTGAAAACTGTGCAGAGGTCGCACTACACTAACGTGTAAATAATGTAGCTGCCTGCGGTAGTGATAGGATCAGGAAACCACCAACCTTCTACAGGTAGCTTTAGCTGAACACTATGCAGAGGTCGCACTACACTAACTTGTAGCTTTAGCTGAACACTGTGCAGAGGTCGCACTACACTAACTTGTAGCTTTAGCTGAACACTGTGCAGAGGTTGCACTACACTAACTTGTAGCTTTAGCTGAACACTGTGCAGAGGTCGCACTACACTAACGTGGAAATAATGAAGCTGCCTGCGGTAGTGATAGGATCAGGAAAACACCACCAACCTCCTAAAGGTAGCTTTAGCTGAACACTGTGCAGAGGTCGCACTACACTAATGTGTAAATAATGTAGCTGCCTGCGGTAGTGATAGGATCAGGAAACCACCAACCTTCTACAGGTAACTTTAGCTGAACACTATGCAGAGGTTGCACTACACTAACTTGTAGCTTTAGCTGAACACTGTGCAGAGGACGCACTACACTAATGTTTAAATAATGTAGCTGCCTGTGTTAGTGATATGATCAGGAAAACACCACCAACATTCTACAGGTAATCCTTAGCTGAACACTGTGCAGAGGTCGCACTACACTAACGTGGAAATAATGTAGCTGTCTGCGGTAGTGATAGGATCAGGAAAACACCACCAACCTTCTATAGGTAGCTTTAGCTGAATACTGTGCAGAGGTCGCACTACACTAACGTGTAAATAATGTAGCTGCCTGTGGCAGTGATAGGATCAGGAAAACACCACCAACCTTCTACAGGTAGCTTTAGCTGAACAATGTGCTGAGGTCGCACTACACTAACGTGTAAATAATGTAGCTGCCTGCGGCAGTGATAGGATCAGGAAAACACCACCAACCTTCTACAGGTAGCTTTAGTTGAACACTGTACAGAGGTTGCAATACACTATCATGTAAATAATGTAGCTGCCTGCGGTAGTGATAGGATCAGGAAAACAACACCAACCTTCTACAGGTAGCTTTAGCTGAACACTGTGCAGAGGTCGCACTACATTAACTTGTAGCTTTAGCTGAACACTGTGCAGAGGTTGCACTACACTAACTTGTAGCTTTAGCTGAACACTGTGCAGAGGTCGCACTGCACTAATGTGTAAATAATGTAGCTGCCTACGGTAGTGATAGGATCAGGAAAACAACACCAACCTTCTACAGGTAGCTTTAGCTGAACACTGTGCAGAGGTCACACTACACTAACTTGTAGCTTTAGCTGAACACTGTGCAGAGGATGCACTACACTAACATTTAAATAATGTAGCTGCCTCTGGTAGTGATAGGATCAGGAAAACACCACCAACCTTCTACAGGTAGCTTTAGTTGAACACTGTATTGAGGTTGCAATACACTAACATGTAAATAATGTAGCTGCCTGCGGTAATGATAGGATCAGGAAAACAACACCAACCTTCTACAGGTAGCTTTAGCTGAACACTGTGCAGAGGTTGCACTACACTAACTTGTAGCTTTAGCTGAACACCGTGCAGAGGATGCACTACACTAACGTTTAAATAATGTAGCAGCCTGCGTTAGTGATAGGATCAGGAAAACACCACCAACCTTCTACAGGTAGCTTTAGCTGAACACTGTGCAGAGGTCGCAATACACTAATGTGGAAATAATGAAGCTGCCTGCGGTAGTGATAGGATCAGGAAAACACCACCAACCTCCTAAAGGTAGCTTTAGCTGAACACTGTGCATAGGTCGCACTACACTAACGTGTAAATAATGTAGCTGCCTGCGGTAGTGATAGGATCAGGAAACCACCAACCTTCTACAGGTAGCTTTAGCTGAACACTATGCAGAGGTCGCACTACACTAACTTGTAGCTTTAGCTGAACACTGTGCAGAGGTCGCACTACACTAACTTGTAGCTTTAGCTGAACACTGTGCAGAGGTTGCACTACACTAACTTGTAGCTTTAGCTGAACACTGTGCAGAGGACGCACTACACTCATGTTTAAATAATGTAGCTGCCTGTGTTAGTGATAGGATCAGGAAAACACCACCAACATTCTACAGGTAATCTTTAGCTGAACACTGTGCAGAGGTCGCACTACACTAACGTGGAAATAATGTAGCTGTCTGCGGTAGTGATAGGATCAGGAAAACACCACCAAACTTCTATAGGTAGCTTTAGCTGAACACTGTGCAGAGGTCGCACTACACTAATGTGTAAATAATGTAGCTGCCTGTGGCAGTAATAGGATCAGGAAAACACCACCAACCTTCTACAGGTAGCTTTAGCTGAACACTGTGCTGAGGTCGCACTACACTAACGTGTAAATAATGTAGCTGCCTGCGGCAGTGATAGGATCAGGAAAACACCACTAACCTTCTACAGGTAGCTTTAGTTGAACACTGTACAGAGGTTGCAATACACTATCATGTAAATAATGTAGCTGCCTGCGGTAGTGATAGGATCAGGAAAACAACACCAACCTTCTACAGGTAGCTTTAGCTGAACACTGTGCAGAGGTCACACTACACTAACTTGTAGCTTTAGCTGAACACTGTGCAGAGGTTGCACTACACTAACTTGTAGCTTTAGCTGAACACTGTGCAGAGGTCGCACTGCACTAATGTCTAAATAATGTAGCTGCCTACGGTAGTGATAGGATCAGGAAAACAACACCAACCTTCTACAGGTAGCTTTAGCTGAACACTGTGCAGAGGTCACACTACACTAACTTGTAGCTTTAGCTGAACACTGTGCAGAGGATGCACTACACTAACGTTTAAATAATGTAGCTGCCTGCGGTAGTGATAGGATCAGGAAAACACCACCAACCTTCTACAGGTAGCTTTAGTTGAACACTGTGCAGAGGTCGCACTACACTAACATGGAAATAATGTAGCTGCCTGCGGTAGTGATAGGATAAGGAAAACACCACCAACCTTCTACAGGTAGCTTTAGCTGAACACTGTGCAGAGGTTGCACTACACTAACGTGTAGCTTTAGCTGAACACTGTGCAGAGGTTGCACTACACTAACTTGTAGCTTTAACTGAACACTGTACAGAGGATGCACTACACTAGCGTTTAAATAATGTAGCTGCCTGCGTTAGTGATAGGATCAGGAAAACACCACCAACCTTCTACAGGTAGCTTTAGCTGAACACTGTGCAGAGGTCGCACTACACTAACGTGGAAATAATGTAGCTGCCTGCGGTAGTGATAGGGTCAGGAAAACACCACCAACCTTCTACAGGTAGCTTTAGCTGAACACTGTGCAGAGGTCGCACTACACTAACGTGGAAATAATGTAGCTGCCTGCTGTAGTGATAGGATCAGGAAAACACCACCAACCTTCTACAGGTAGCTTTAGCTGAACACTGTGCAGAGGTCGCACTACACTAACGTGGAAATAATGTAGCTGCCTGCGGCAGTGATTGGATCAGGAAAACACCAACAACTTTCTACAGGTAGCTTTAGTTGAACACTGTACAGAGGTCACAATACACTAACGTGTAAATAATGTAGCTGCCTGCGGTAGTGATAGCATCAGGAAAACACCACCAACCTTCTACAGGTAGCTTTAGCTGAACAATGTGCAGAGGTCGCACTACACTAACGTGTAAATAATGTAGCTGCCTGGGGCAGTGATAGGATCAGGATAACACCACCAACCTTCTACAGGTAGCTTTAATTGAACACTGTACAGAGGTTGCAATACACTAACATGTAAATAATGTCGCTGCCTGCGGTAGTGATAGGATCAGGAAAACAACAACAACCTTCTACAGGTAGCTTTAGCTGAACACTGTGCAGAGGTCGCACTACACTAACTTGTAGCTTTAGCTGAACACTGTGCAGAGGTCGCACTACACTAACTAGTAGCTTTAGCTGAACACTGTGCAGAGGTCGCACTACACTAACATGGAAATAATGTAGCTGCCTGCGGTATTGATAGGATCAGGAAAACACCACCAACCTTCTACAGGTAGCTTTAGCTGAACACTGTGCAGAGGTCACACTACACTAACTTGTAGGTTTAGCTGAACACTGTGCAGAGGATGCACTACACTAACATTTAAATAATGTAGCTGCCTCTGGTAGTGATAGGATCAGGAAAACACCACCAACCTTCTACAGGTAGCTTTAGTTGAACACTGTATTGAGGTTGCAATACACTAACATGTAAATAATGTAGCTGCCTGCGGTAGTGATAGGATCAGGAAAACAACACCAACCTTCTACAGGTAGCTTTAGCTGAACACTGTGCAGAGGTTGCACTACACTAACTTGTAGCTTTAGCTGAACACTGTGCAGAGGTTGCACTACACTAACTTGTAGCTTTAGCTGAACACTGTGCAGAGGATGCACTACACTAACGTTTAAATAATGTAGCAGCCTGCGTTAGTGATAGGATCAGGAAAACACCACTAACCTTCTACAGGTAGCTTTAGCTGAACACTGTGCAGAGGTCGCACTACACTAATGTGGAAATAATGAAGCTGCCTGCGGTAGTGATAGGATCAGGAAAACACCACCAACCTCCTAAAGGTAGCTTTAGCTGAACACTGTGCATAGGTCGCACTACACTAACGTGTAAATAATGTAGCTGCCTGCGGTAGTGATAGGATCAGGAAACCACCAACCTTCTACAGGTAGCTTTAGCTGAACACTATGCAGAGGTCGCACTACACTAACTTGTAGCTTTAGCTGAACACTGTGCAGAGGTCGCACTACACTCATGTTTAAATAATGTAGCTGCCTTAGTGATAGGATCAGGAAAACACCACCAACATTCTACAGGTAATCTTTAGCTGAATACTGTGCAGAGGTCGCACTACACTAACGTGGAAATAATGTAGCTGTCTGCGGTAGTGATAGGATCAGGAAAACACCACCAAACTTCTATAGGTAGCTTTAGCTGAACACTGTGCAGAGGTCGCACTACACTAATGTGTAAATAATGTAGCTGCCTGTGGCAGTAATAGGATCAGGAAAACACCACCAACCTTCTACAGGTAGCTTTAGCTGAACACTGTGCTGAGGTCGCACTACACTAACGTGTAAATAATGTAGCTGCCTGCGGCAGTGATAGGATCAGGAAAACACCACCAACCTTCTACAGGTAGCTTTAGTTGAACACTGTACAGAGGTTGCAATACACTATCATGTAAATAATATAGCTGCCTGCGGTAGTGATAGGATCAGGAAAACAACACCAACCTTCTACAGGTAGCTTTAGCTGAACACTGTGCAGAGGTCCACTACTCTAACTTGTAGCTTTAGCTGAACACTGCAGAGGTCGCACTACACTAACTTGTAGCTTTAGCTGAACACTGTGCAGAGGTCGCACTACACTAACTTGTAGCTTTAGCTGAACACTGTGCAGAGGTCGCACTACACTAACTTGTAAATAATGTAGCTACCTGCGGTAGTGATAGGATCAGGAAAACAACACCAACCTTCTACAGGTAGTTTTAGCTGAACACTGTGCAGAGGTTGCACTACACTAACGTGTAAATAATGTAGCTGCCTGCGGTAGTGATAGGATCAGGAAAACACCACCAACCTTCTACAGGTAGTTTTAGCTGAACACTGTGCAGAGGTCGCACTACACTAACGTGTAAATAATGTAGCTGCCTGCAGTAGTGATAGGATCAGGAAAACAACACCAACCTTCTACAGGTAGCTTTAGTTGAACACTGTACAGAGGTCACAATACACTAACGTGTAAATAATGTAGCTGCCTGCGGTAGTGATAGGATCAGGAAAACACCACCAACCTTCTACAGGTAGCTTTAGCATAATACTGTGCAGAGGTCGCACTACACTAACGTGTAAATAATGTAGCTGCCTGCGGCAGTGATAGGCTCAGGAAAACACCACCAACCTTCTACAGGTAGCTTTAGTTGAACACTGTACAGAGGTCGCAATACACTAACGTGTAAATAATGTAGCTGCCTGCAGTAGTGATAGGATCAGGAAAACACCACCAACCTTCTACAGGTAGCTTTAGCTGAACACTGTGCAGAGGTCGGACTACACTAATGTGTAAATAATGTAGCTGCCTGCGGTAGTGATAGGATCAGGAAAACAACACCAACCTTCTACAGGTAGCTTTAGCTGAACACTTTGCAGAGGTCGCACTACACTAACTTGTAGCTTTGGCTGAACACTGTGCAGAGGTCGCACTACACTAAAGTGTAAATAATTTAGCTGCCTGCAGTAGTGATAGGATCAGGAAAACAACACCAACCTTCTACAGGTAGCCTCAGCTGAACACTGTGCAGAGGTCGCACTACTCTAACTTGTAGCTTTAGCTGAACACTGTGCAGAGGTCGCACTACACTAACTTGGAGCTTTAGCTGAACACTGTGCAGAGGTCGCACTACACTAACATTTAAATAATCTAGCTGCCTGTGGTAGTGAAAGGATCCAGAAAACAACACCAACCTTCTACAGGTAGCTTTAGCTGAACACTGTGCAGAGGTCGCACTACACTAACTTGTAGCTTTAGCTGAACACTGTGCAGAGGTCGCAATACACCAACGTGTAAATAATGTAGCTGCCTGCGGTAGTGATAGGATCAGGAAAACACCACCAACCTTCTACAGGTAGCTTTAGTTGAACACTGTACAGAGGTCGCAATACACTAACGTGTAAATAATGTAGCTGCCTGCGGTAGTGATAGGATCAGGAAAACACCACCAACCTTCTACAGGTAGCTTTAGCTGAACACTGTGCAGAGGTCGGACTACACTAATGTTTAAATAATGTAGCTGCCTGCGGTAGTGAAAGGATCAGGAAAACAACAACCTTCTACAGGTAGCTTTAGCTGAACACTGTGCAGAGGTCGCACTACACTAACTTGGAGCTTTAGCTGAACACTGTTCAGAGGTCGCACTACACTAACTTGTAGCTTTAGCTGAACGCTGTGCAGAGGTCACACTACACTAACTTTAGCTTTAGCTGAACACTGTGCAGAGGTCGCACTACACTAACTTGGAGCTTTAGCTGAACACTGTGCAGAAGTCGCACTACACTAACTTTTAGCTTTAGCTGAACACTGTGCAGAGGTCGCACTACACTAAAAAATAATGTGGTTGCCTACAGGATCAGAAAAACACCACCAATCTTCTACAGGTAGCTTTAGGTGCACACTGTGCAGAGGACGTGTTACACTAACTGTAAATACTGTAGCTAATAGGACTAATAGGATTAGAAGAACACCAGCAATTTTCTTCAAATACTGTAACAACACCTGCCTGCCTGTCAGTAGGAAGATAATAACAGGAACGGATCTAGCTAAACTGAATACAGTGTATATATATATATATATATATATATATATGTATATACACACAACACCTGGGATACATATATATATATACACAATACACTGTAAGTGCAGCTAACTGACAGTGCCTGCCTAATCTATCTAACTTAAATCAAATGACACTGTCTCTCAACGCCGGAACACACTACACAGGGCCGACGTGCAAGCGGCCTTATATAGTGTGGGGCGTGTACTAAACCCCCTGAGCCATAATTGGCCAAAGCCACCCTGGCTTTGGCCAATTACAGCTCTCTGTACAGACAGCGCTGTGATTGGCCAAGCATGTGGGTCATAGAAATTACACTTAAGCTGGCCATATACGGTTTGAATCTTGTCCAGGTCAGCCAGGGCTTGGACCCAATCAACGTGGGTACAACCAGCCTGCCGGATTCTTCATATAGCCGTTGGCAATAATCATTGTGTGTTCTCTGGTCAGATCAGCTCCCCCCGCCCCCACCCCTGCTGGGAGAACAGTTAAGTCTAGTACACACGGGCCGTATGCCAGCCGACATAAGCCAGCTCAATAAAAAACGGTTGACATTCAGCCAGTATGTATGGAAGCTGATCCGAGAGATGAGCATGCTGAAAAACCAGCAGCCGACTGGCTCCCAATCAGCTCTCTCAGCCAATGACTGGAGTGTTCTGGCAGGGGGGGGGGGGGCGTCCCCCTGTCAGAACACAATAGAACAGCAGGGGAGATCTCTGTACTAACATTGGATTGTTAGTACAGGGACTCCGACCAGAGCTGTCAGGTTATTTTTTTTTAGTTCAACAGAAAAAAAATTGTGGTATGTACTAGGCTTAAGAGAAACTTGCTCCCTTTAATTTCTTGTCCTGGTGTCATTGGGACAGGAAGTGAGGGTAAATCTTCATAACGAGGACACTTACAGTTGGGTTTTAATCTCACAATGACTGCATTGGGAACCCCTGCATACTCTTATTTGAAACAGGGATAGCAAGACATATATACATTCTGGCTATAAACACCCCCACTCTATTAGTTCTAGTTGTGATGATTGAACAGTGAAGTGGCTTAAGCCAGTCATAGACGGTTCAAATCTCGGCCGATTCAGCAGGAACCAGATAAGATTCAAACCGTGTATGGGCAGGCTGAATGTACCCAAGTTGATCGATCGAGCCTGTCAGATTTTACATGTGATTATTCACTGTGTTCTCCTGGCAGGGACAGCTTCCCTGCCCCCCGCCAGGAGAACACAATGGCTCAGCAGGAGGGATTCCTCCATAAATACTTACTGTGTTGATGGGGGAATCAAGCAATTTTCTTTCCTGCAACCTGTGCTTGCAGGAAAGAAAACTGCTCTGCCTATGTCTGGCTTAGTGGTAAATACTTTTGCCTTGCAACATGGGGTCCTTGGATTATATCCCCACCCAGAAAATACCATTATGGAGTTTGCATGTTCTCCCTGTGCTTGCATGGGTTTCCCCCAGGTACTCTGTCT
Organism: Lithobates clamitans; assembly: GCA_037952925.1. NCBI lineage: Eukaryota > Metazoa > Chordata > Amphibia > Anura > Ranidae > Lithobates > Lithobates clamitans. The sequence goes on along the minus strand of JBBGZY010000787.1, from coordinate 4,365,799 downwards.
TCCTCTCAAACTCCAAAAGATTTGTTGGTAGGTTTGTTGGATCCTGTCTATATTGCATGTGAGGTAGGCATCTTAGATTGCAAACTCCTTAGTGGCAGGGATTATTGTGAATGTACAATGTACAATAATTAAAGTGCTGCATAAATTGTCAATGCTATATAAGATCATACAACAATAACCAGAGTGCAATCACTTTATTCAAATAAATCAATACTGCATAAACATACATAGGGATGAGCCGAACACCCCCCGGTTCGGTTCGCATCAGAACATGTGAACAGGCAAAAAATTTGTTCGAACACGCGAACACCGTTAAAGTCTATGGGACACGAACATGAATAATCAAAAGTACTCATTTTAAAGGCTTATATGCAATTTATTGTCATAAAAAGTGTTTGGGGACCTGGGTCCTGCCCCAGGGGACATGTATCAATGCAAAAAGAAGTTTTAAAAACGGACGTTTTTTCGGGAGCAGTGATTTTAATAATGCTTAAAGTGAAGCAATAAAAGTGTATTATTCCTTTAATATTCGTACCTGGGGGGTGTCTATAGTATGCCTGTAAAGGGGCGCATGTTTCCGTGTTTAGAGCAGTCTAACAGCAAAATGACATTTCAAAGGAAAAAAGTCATTTAAAACTATTCGCAGCTATAATGAATTGTCGGTCCGACAATATACATAAAAGTTCATTGATGAAAATGGCATGGGATTTCCCCACAGGGGAACCCCGAACCTAAATTTAAAAAAAATGACGTGGGGGGTCCCCCTAAATTCCATAACAGGCCCTTGAGGTCTGGTATGAATATTAAGGGGAACCCCATGCCAAAATTTTTTTTAAAAATGGTGTGGGGTACATTTGTACCCCATTACCAATTTACACAGGGGGTCGGGATCTGTCGCGGTCGCGGCTCTCGAATTTTCCGCGAACACTCCAAATTGTTCACTGTTCGACGAAATGGCGAACAGCCGATGTTCGAGTCTAACTCATGTTCGACTCGAACGCGAAGCTCATCCCTAAACATAAACTAGCCCTTTTCTGTTGCTTTTTGCATATCACATCAATAAAAATGAATGGTGTGAGCCATTCTCTCCTTTTCACATATCCTGTCCTAAATAAATATACAGTAAAGCCTTTCATCAGATAGACAAACCCTGTTTATATTGTAAAGGATCTAAAACTTTGCAAAGGAATTTCATTTAAGCAGTTTCAATTGCATAAAGCTGGCTCTTGAATAAAGCAAATAAATTTCTTAGAATATGAAATGCTGCAGTGTGAATTACATAGTCATACGTTCCTGTCTTATGGAGTTAAATGCAGATACCACTGTATGACCAGACAATCTTTTAATAGGTATAAAGAAAAAAACATCAGCTCTTACTTTCCTCTTGCTGTTTCAAAGCTGGATTTCTGGCTGTTATTGTTGTAATTCTGCCTTGGTAAATGGTTAGTTCCTGATTGGACATTCTCTGTTTGTGGTGGTGTCTTCTTTGTGGTCTCTAGCTGTTCATCAATAGCCTTAGTGGCTTCTTCTGTTGTAGCCTCTGTGGGTGGTGGTGCTCTAAGTGGCATTCTTATAATCTTTTCAAAAATTTTATATTCTTTCCTCTTGGCTTTTGGTAAACTAGCAGGTGTAGTAGTTGAAGTTTGTAGAGTTGTGGTCCCTTCTTGAAATTGTATGTCATGGCTTTTAGGGATGGATATTTCTGGATTAAGCTCAGAAAGTAACCTCCTTACATTAGTGTCCTCTGGTTCTGTCCAAGGGTCCTCAGTAACATTTATGGAATCCCTGAATTCTCTTGTTTTGCATTCATCAATATGCAGAAAAATACCCAACAGCAATAATAATTTCATCTTGGGGATTCGACAGTTAGAGTTCCTACTTTGCCTCTGGTTCTGCTCTTGTATGTTTATGTTCTCATTGCTCTAGTTCTCTCTCTCACCCCGCATGAAATTTGTATGCCAGTTAACAATCTGGTAAAAGGAAACAGGTTGTAACTTGTCATTTACAGGATTGAGGAAGTTTAACTTCCTGTTACTGTGAAATCCTCTGGACCCTTCGCCCCTGTGATTATAGCTACATGGAAGGCATGAACGATGGCTGGAAAAGGAAATAATGACAGGAGAGAAAGTGGAACATTATTGGCCTTTGTATGAAAAGCTGTCACAACAACCACCACCTGCAAACAGAATTTACTACAGGAAAAATCTAAGCCATAAGATAAAATATAGCTGAAGCGACAGAGGGTAAGCACTGCAAATCCAGTGCATAATGCAAGCTTCATATTCATTTACATAATATTACCCTGTAAGGAAAAGATATCAGTTTTTGACTCCTAACTTTGTGACATTTCTCTGGAATGTCCAGTGGCTACTAGAAATTGGTGTACAAAATTTGAGAATATCATCAATAATCTAGACACATTTATGGAGTATCGAGGATGAGCCTCTATTACAGCTGAGTGCATTTACTTAGCTGACACAGTGGTAGACAGTGGTCTAAATCATTGGAATCCCTTTTAAGCCACTTAGTATTTTCTAGAATTCATATTTAAACATAAAAGAGTGATGGCCGAAAAAAGACTAAGTGCTCCATCATCAAGTCTGCCCCATATAAGTGTATATATACAGTATTTCACAAAACTATGTACACCCCTCACATTTTTGTAAATATTTTATTATATCTTTTTATGTGACAACACTGAAGAAATTACACTTTGTAACAATGTAAAGTAGTGAGCGTACAGCTTGTATAACGTTGGAATACTGCCCTGCGGCCCAGTCTCTGAAGGGAGGGGATCATGCTCTGCTTCAGTATGTCACAGTACTTGTTGGCATTCATGGTTCCCTCAATGAACTGTAGCTCCCTAGTGCCGGCAGCACTCATGCTGCTCCAGACCATGACAGTCCCACCACCATGCTTGACTGTAGGCAAGACACACTTGTCTTTGTACTCCTCACCTGGTTGCCGCCACACGCGCTTGACACCATCTGAACCAAATAAGTTTATCTTGGTCTCATCAGACCACAGGACATGGTTCCAGTAATACATGTCCTTCCTTAGACTGCTTGTCTTCAGCAAACTGTTTGTGGGCTTTGTTGTGCATCATCTTTAGAAGAGGCTGGGACCATAGCCATGCAGTCTAATTTGATGCAGTGTGCAGCGGATGGTTTGAGAACTGACAGGCTGACCCCCCACCCTTTCAACCTCTGCAGCAATGCTGACAGCGCTCATACATCTAATTCCCTAAGACAACCTAGGATATGACGCTGAACACTTACACTCAACTTCTTTGGTTAACCATGGTGAGGCCTGTTCTGAGTGGAACCTGCCCTGTTAAACCACTGTATGTATCAGGAACCATGAATCAGACCGAGACAGAAGTAAAGGTAAATCACACTTGTTTATTAATAATAATAATAATAATAATAAGGTAAACAGAGTAAGCGTAGTCAAAACAAGCCAGAGTTCAGTAACCAGATCGGGTAGTCAGCCAAGCAAATGTCAGAGAGCCAGAGATAAACGTAGTAGTACAGCAAGCATGATCAGGAGCCAGAAGGAACGTCAGCCGAGCAAGTCTTCAACAGGAACGCAGGAGAAAGTCTCTGTGATGTTGACAAAGGTGAAGGCAGAGATCAAGTGAGCTGGACGGCTTTAGGTAGGCAGGACTGATGAGCAGAATCAACAACAGCTGGGTAACTGTGGAGGGAGATGGGAGCTGGCAATTAGCCGACAGCTGAGCGGCCAGCTCAAAGAAGGAAGGGCTGAGCCCAGTCCTGACAGTACCCCCTCCTCAATGACCCCTCCCCCTCAGAGGACCACCGGCTTGAGGGGAAAACGTCTGTGCAAATCACAGAGGAGGACAGGGGCATGTACATCCGAGGATGAGAGAGACCCAAGAGCGTTCCTCCAGACCGTACCCCTTCCAGTGCACCAGGTACTGTATGCGCCCACCGAACCTCTGGGAGTCAACAATGGATTGTACTTCATACTCCTCGTGGTTTTCAACCTATATAGGGTGAGGAAGTGGCACCGAGGTGGTAAAGTGATTGCAGACCAAAGGTTTCAATAAGGAGACATGAAACACAATTGAGATGCGCATACTAGGAGGAAGATCTAAGGTGTAAGCCACTGGGTTAATCCTGTGAAGGATATGGAAAGGCCCAATAAACCGAGGTGCGAACTTCAAAAAAGGAACACGAAGTCGGAGGTTGCGAGACGACAGCCAGTCTCTGTCCCCAACCTGGTAGGAAGGTGTAGGCAGGTGTCTGCGGTCAGCATGGAGTCTGTACCTATCGTTAGCATGTTGCAAAGCCTCCTGAACTTGTGCCCAAGTGGAACGAAGACCACGAAGATGCTCCTCTAGTGCAGGAATACTTTGCGGAACAAACGAGTCAGGCAACATGGAAGGTTGGAAACCATAATTCGCCATAAACTAGGACAATCGGGAAGCAGAACTCAAGGCAATGTTGTGAGCAAACTCTGCCCACGGTAATAGGTCTGACCAGTTGTTATAATGGTCAGAAATATAGCAATGTAAGAATTGCTCCAAGGAGTGATTGGCTCGTTCTCGCCCCATTAGACTGCGGGTGAAACGCAGAGGAGAAAGCAAGCTGAATTCCCAACTGTGCACAAAAGGCTCGCCAGAACCGAGAGACAAACTGACTACCCCTGGCCGAGACAATCACCTTGGGTAGCCCATGTAAGCGAAAGATCTCCCAAGCAAAAATGGAAGCCAGTTCCTTAGAAGTGGGCAACTTCTTAAGTGGAATACAATGACACATCTTTGAGAACCGGTCAACCACCATAAGGATAACAGTGTTGCCTTGGGTGTTGGGTAACTCCACAGTGAAATCCATAGATAGGTGGGTCCAGGGCCTCTCTCCATTGGCTATGGGTTGTAGGAGGCCCACTGGAAGGTGTCGTGGAGTCTTACTCTGAGCACGCATGGAACAGGCAGCTACAAAGACAGTTTCATCAGCCCGTAGACTAGGCCACCAGAATTGTTGGGAAATGGCCCAAACGAGTTGATTCTTCCCAGGGTGGCCAGCTACCTTGGGAGAATGGTAAGTTTGGAGCACGGCAGTACGGAGACTCTCTGGGACAAAGCAGCGGTCACAAGGTTTCTCAGGAGAAGCATGGACCTGAGCAGCAAGAATTTTGTCACCCAAAGGAGAAGACTGGTGCGAACCTTAGCCAGAATACGATCAGGAGAAATCACAGGAACCGACTCTAACTTGGAAGTGAAGGAAAATTGCCGTGACAAGGTGTCAGCCCTTACATTCTTAGTACCGGGTAGTGATATGCAACAGGTGGAGATACGAAGGCCTTCGTGGAAGACCATATAAGTATCTCCACCTGTTGCATATCACTACAGCTTTTTTAGCTTTCTATTGTTATATGTGAGTTCTTTGTTATGTATATTGATTATGCCAATCTTTTGTATATATATATTTTTTTCTACTTAATAAAATTATTTTTACACTACGCTGTTGCCGCTAAAGTCCCATAACCTTCTTTGGGGGTATTTTTTATCCAAGGAGCAGAAACAAAGGCAGCCTTGAGACTCTCAAAGGCCTTAATTGACTCCGGAGACCAACTCTGTGGGTTACCATCCTTTCTGGTCATATCAGTCAGGAGCTTGACGAGAGACGAGTAGTTACGAATAAACTTCCGATAATAGTTGGCAAAGCCCAGGAAACGCTGCAGAGGACGTAAACCCACGGGTCGGGGCCACTGTAGGACTGCCTAAAGTTTCTCTGGGTCCATCAAAAAACCAGCAGTGGAAATGACAGGACTTTAAACTGTTCATGATGGAACTCGCACTTTTCCAGTTTACAATAGAGATTGTTTTCTCTTAGTTTCTGAAGCACATGACAGACATCTGTGTGGTGGCTCTCCAGGGACTTGGAAACTATGAAGATATCATCGAGATAAACCACCACACATAACTGCAACAAATCTCGAAGGACATCGTTAATAAATTCCTGGAAAACTGCTGGGGCATTACAAAGGCCAAAAGGCATTAGGAGGTACTCATAATGGCCTGTTCTGGTATTAATCGCAGTTTTCCACTCATCGCCCTCCTTAATCTGCACAAGATTGTATGCCCCTCTCAAATCAAGCTTTGTGAAAACCGTTGCTCCCTTGAGGCGGTCAAATAACTCTGTAATCAATGGAATCGGGTAGGCATTCTTAATCGTGAAACGATTGAGACCCCTATAATCAATATAAGGACTCAGTTCACTGCTCTTCTTCACAAAGAAGAAACCAGCGCCAGCACCATCAGGAGACAAGGATTTGCGGATGAAACCACGAGAAAGTGCGTCTGCAACATAATCCTCCATCGCCTTATCCTCCAAGACCGACAAAGGGTAAACCCCGCCACGAGGGGGTATGGCACCAGGTTGAAGGTCAATTGCACAATCATAAGGCCGGTGTGGAGGCAAGCTACCGGCTTGACCTTTGTCAAAGACATCGCTAAAATCGCGGTACTAATCAGGCAGGGAGGAGAGTGAAAAGGTACACAGGACCTTGGCTGCCTTCTGGAAGCATGTCTCACTGCATTGTGGTGACCAGAAGAGAACATCAGCACGGAGCCAATCAAAAGAGGGGTTGTGCCTCTGTAACCAAGGATAACCAATAACCAGCGGAAACCTAGGTGAGGAAATAACTTGAAATTGGATTATCTCATGGTAAAGAGCCCCTACAGCCATGGACAACGGAACCGTCTCATGAGTCACATAGGCAGGCTGTAGAGGTCTCCCATCAAAAGCCTCAATGGCAAGTGGAGTGTTACGCAGCTGCAGTGGAATCGAGTGCTTTGATACAAAGGCAGCATCAATGAACAGGCCTGCAGCCCCAGAGTCGATTAGAGCCAATATCTCGATGGATGACTCAGCCCAAGAAAGGGTGACTGAAACCAGGGGCTTATCCTTCAGGATAACTCGGGACAAAACAACGCCACCTAAGGTCTCTCCATGACAGGACCTCAAGGTTCAGGCGTTCCCTGGACGGGTAGGACAAGACTTCAAAAAGTGACCTGCCTGGCCACAATAAAGGTACAATCTCTCCCTCCTCCTAAAGGCTCTCTCATCTGCAGAGAGACGCGTGAAGCCCAAGTGCATTGGTTCATCTTCACTGACCGACTCGGTACCAGGAGGCATTGGAGGTGAGGGAGGCACGGGTGGGACTGCAAAGCTTGGAGGCAAATGTACAGGAGGCTTCCGCAAGCGCTCCTTAAAAGAGAGTCTTTCTCTGAGTATGGAGTCAATGAGGATGGCAAACGTGATCAACCTCTCCAGCTCAGCGGGTATATCTCGGGCTGCTATCTCATCCTTGATGGAATCCAAGAGACCATGAGAAAAAGCAGCCACGAGGGCCTCATTGTTCCAAGCAACCCCTGCTGCCAGAGTACGGAATTCAATGGCATAGTCTGCAAAAGTTCTCGTATTCTGTTTGATGTACCTGAGGCACTTGGCAGCAGAAGCGGAGCGTGCGGGAACGTCAAATACCCTTTTAAAGGAGGCCACAAAGTCAGGGTAACTCAAGACAACAGGTTTTTGTGTCTCCCATAGAGGGTTCGCCCAGGCCAAGGCTCTCTCAGAAAGCAAAGATATCACAAAACCTACTTTGCTTCTGTCCGTGGGAAACGCCTGGGGCAGCATCTCAAAGTAAATCTCAACCTGGTTGAGAAACCTTCTGCATTGAACGGGATCGCCCCCAAATCGCTGGGGAAGCGGAGCGGAACCAGACATACCTCTTATAGAGGTAATACTCGAGGCGGGTGCCTGCACAGAGACTGGCGCAGCAGCAGGGATGGCCTGCAACTCAGGTTGTACCGAAGCAGCCACAGTGGGAGTTTCCAGGTGAGCCGTGCGACTCAGGAGCATTTGTAACACTATGGGAAACTGATCCATGCGGTGATCTTGCTCATCCAATCTGGAAAAAATATTACAAGTGGATTGACTGTATCTTCTGAATTCATGGCCTTCGTCTATTATCAGGAACCATGAATCAGACTGAGACAGAAGTAAAGTTAAATCACGCTTGTTTAATAATAATAATAATAATAATAATAATAATAATAATAAGGTAAACAGAGTAAGCATAGTCAAAACAAGCCAGAGTTCAGTAACCAGATCAGGTAGTCAGCCATGCAAATGTCAGGGAGCCAGAGCTAATGTCCAGCAAGCAGGAGCAGGAGCCAGAAGGAACGTCAGCCGAGCAAGTCTTCAACAGGAACGCAGGACTCGGAGAAAGTCTCTGTGATGTTGACATGCACATGCAGAGCTCTGCGGTGTGATGCAGTCGGTTGCCCGCCCTTAAGCTGGCCCCTGGAGGGCATCCTGCCTCATTGGAGATGTGCCTCCTCCTTCTCCTCTCTTCTATCTGGCACCCACGTAGAGTCAGTGACCTCATCATGCCCTCCCTCCTTACCACTGGAGCAAACCTGGCAGTATGCTGCAGCTGGGGGAACATGACTGCCAGTTTCTTGTCCTTCTTGGGCACCCCCTCTCTCTGGGCTCACGTTACCGCCTTCATCCTCAACCTGGGTAAAATTTATCAGAGTCTTCAAAACTCTGTGCATCCTCCTGCAGCATATACCCTACACTGTGGTTTAACAGTTTGGGGGACTCCTCAGGGCATGATGGTGGGGCTAGGGAAGGAGTGACTGATGACATTGAGCCAATGGAAGAGGCCACTTTGGCAGCGTCATTGGCAGACAAAGTACCCTGAGCCTGGGTGACAGAGGATGAGTAGGATGGGGACAGCTTGGTCATCTACTCTACCAACTCTTCTGCATGTTGTGGTTCAACACGGCCAGCTGCTGAAAAAAAGGACAAGCGTGCTGAGGTTGCAGCGTGTCCACGACCAGCATTGTTGGCTGTAAACACAGAGCCTGCTTGCCCTCTTTTAGTGGCCTGTGAGCTTCTGCCTCTCCTTGGTGGCCTTCCAGACATAATGTACAATTAGATTAGCAAAACAACGCCTGAAGTTTACTAAAAACAGTACTCCAGGAATGGCCTACAGTCAGGTATGGGCTTGGCTGGACTACAATGCAGTGGATATATATTTTATGAACTGCAGCTCACTGAGTCACCTGCCTGCCTGCCTGAAAGTGTCTTTAAACACGCACTCCAGGAATGGCCTACAGTCAGGTATAAGCTTGGCTAGACTATATATATACAAGCCTGTATATATATATATATATATATATATATATATATATATATATATATATATTAAATGAACCGCAGCTCACTGAGTCACCTGCCTGAAAGTTTTTTTTGAACACGTACTCCAGGAATGCCCTACAGTCAGGTATAAGCTTGGCTGGACTACAATGCAGTGGATATATATTTTATTAACTGCAGCTCACTGAGTCACCTGCCTGAAAGTGTCTTTGAACACGCACTCCAGGAATGGCATACAGTCAGGTAAAGGCTTGGCTAGACTATATATATACAAGCCTGTATATATATATATTAAATGAACTGCAGCTCACTGAGTCACCTGCCTGAAAGTGTCTTTGAACATGTACTCCAGGAATGGCCTACAGTCAGGTATAGGCTTGGCTGGACTACAATGCAGTGGATATATATTAAATGAACTGCAGCTCACTGAGTCGACTGCCTGAAAGTGTCTTTGAACACGTACTCCAGGAATGGCCTACAGTCAGGTATATGCTTGGCTGGACTACAATGCAGTGGATATATATTTTATAAACTGCAACTCACTGAGTCACCTGCCTGCCTGCCTGCCTGAAAGTGTCTTTGAACATGCACTCCAGGAATGGCATACAGTCAGGTAAAGGCTTGGCTAGACTATATATATATACAAGCCTGTATATATATATATATTAAATGAACTGCAGCTCACTGAGTCACCTGCCTGAAAGTGTCTTTGAACATGTACTCCAGGAATGGCCTACAGTCAGGTGTAGGCTTGGCTAGACTACAATGCAGTGGATATATATTAAATGAACTGCAGCTCACTGAGTCACCTGCCTGAAAGTGTCTTTGAACAAGTACTCCAGGAATGGCCTACAGTCCGGTATATGCTTGCCTGGACTAGTCACCTGCCTGAAAGTGTCTTTGAACACGTACTCCAGGAATGGCCTACAGTCAGGTATATGCTTGGCTGGACTAGTCACCTGCCTGAAAGTGTCTTTGAACACGCACTCCAGGAATGGCCTACAGTCAGGTATAGGCTTGGCTAGACTATATATATATATATATATATATTTTTTTTTTTTTTTTTTTTCAATTAACTGGTATAGGCTTGGCTAGACTATATTGACTATAATATAAGATATATATATATACACAAGCCTGTATATATATATTAAATGCACTGCAGCTAGCTAAATCAACTGCCTGCCTGAAGTATATTAGAAACAGTACACCAGGAACTGTCTGCAGTGAGATCTAGCTAAACTGCATGCAGTGGATATATATATATATATATGTATATATATATATATGAAATACACTGCAGCTAACTGAATCAACTGCCTGCTCAAACTAAATGAAATGACACTCTCTCTGTCTCTCTCTGTCTCTCTCTTAACAACGCCACCAACACACTACACACGGCTGACGTGCAGGCGGCCTTATATAGTGTGGGGTGTGGACTTAACCCTCCGAGACACCCTGCCTTTGGCCAATTATGGCTCTCTTCGCTGACTGCGCTGTGATTGGCCAAAGCATGCAGGTCATAGTGCATGCTTGGCCAATCATCAGCCAGTAATGCACTGCGATGACGCAGTGCATTATGGGCCATGACGCGCTGCTCGAATTTTGGGCGAACGGCCCATAATGTTTGATCTTCTTCGAACGATCGAACAGCCGATGTTCGAGTCAAACTCATGTCGAACCCATCCCTAGTCCAGAGCAGCCATGCTTCATGTTTTGTGTGAATAAGGTAAGGCTCTCTGATGAGGGGGCAGTGCTGTGCTGTTATGTTATGAAAAGGACAGGGGTTTGATATCGAGAGAGGACTGTGAGGAGGATCTGTGATTGGGGGGTCAGTCTGTGATGGGGGTCTGTCTGTGATAGGGTCTGTGATAGATCAGATCAGTCTGTGAAGAGGGATCTGTGATTTGGGGATCAGTTTCTGATGGGGTTCTGTCTGTGATGGGGGTCAGTCTGTGATTTGGGGTCTGTGATGGGTCAGGTCAGTCTGTGATGGGGGGTCTGTGATGGGGGGGTCAGTCTGTGATGGTGGGGGTCTGTGATGGGGCGTCTGTGATGGGTCAGGTCAGTCTGTGATGGGGGGTCTGTGATGGGTCAGGACATGACGCTGAGCACGTGCACTCAGCTTCTTTGGTCGACCACGGCAAGGCCATCTTCATGTAAAGCAACAATTCTTTTTTTCAGATCCTCAGAGAGTTCTTTGCCATGAGGTGCCATGTTGAACTTCCAGTGACCAGTATGAGAGAGTGAGAGCGATAACACCAAATAGAACACACCTGCTCCCCATTCACACCTGAGACCTTGTAACACTAACGAGTCACATGACACCTGGGAGGGAAAATGGCTAATTGGGCCTAAAATTGGACATTTTCACTTAGGTGTGTTCTCACTTTTGTTGCCAGTAGTTTAGACAATAATGGCTGAGTGTTGAGTTATTTTGAGTGGGCAGCATATTTACACTGTTATACAAGCTGTACACTCACTACTTTTCATTGCAGCAAAGTGTCATTTCTTCAGTGTTGTCACATGAAAAGATATAATAAAATATTTACAAAAATGTGAGGGGTGTACTCACTTTTGTGAGATATTGTACATGTATTTTAGATGCACTTTTGACACTTAACAGGGTTCTTCCCTAAACAGACAGGAGATATTGCTTGTCATTGGCCAAAATATGCCACAAAAATGTATGAAATGTGCAGATGAACAAGTTTGAAACAAGACTAAAGGTACACTCCAAGTCAAAATAAAAGTATTATGCACTGTACACACGACCGTTTTTATGCCGTCGGAATAAACTACGAAGGTTTCTCCGACGGAACTCAGACAGAATTCCGCTCAAAAGGTCTTCCCTACACACGGTCACACCAAAGTCCGACCGTCCAGAATGCGGTGACGTACAACACATACGATGGGACTAGAAAAAGGAAGTGCAATAGCCAGTAGCCAATAGCTTGCGTCTCGTACTTGCTTCAGAGCATGCGTCGTTTTTGGTACGTCGGAACAGCATACAGACAAGCGGTTTTCCCGATAGGAATTGGTTCAGTCGGAAATATTTAGAACATGTTCCATTTCTAGGTCCATCAGAATTTTCGAGAAAAAAAAAGTCCGATGAGGCATACACAGGATCGGAATAGACGATGAAAAGCTTCCGTCTGCCTTTTTCTGTTTGACATTCCGCTCGTGTCGTGTGTATGTGGCATAAGTACTCCTAGTGGATGGTGTTTTGGGACCATAAATCTCTACATGGTGTTCTATCTTCTGGGGTATTCCGAGGCCTCTCCCTTTTGTTATTTTTAGCAACTTCTCCACCATCACTCAGGAGGCATAGAAATGCCTTCCACTACAGTTCCAGCCAGAATCCCCAAAAAGTCTGCAAAAGTTTACATGCTTTGAGTGTTCTTTATTTACCAGTCCCAGACACCCTGAAGATTCAAACTGTTTTTGTATGTAGAGATATGTATTTTCTTCACAGAGAGGTTTAAATACTTTGCTTTGTTTTTTAGAAAATGTGCAAAACCAAAGTAAATAACACCTGATAAAGGGTGAGGTCCAAAACATATTCTGTACAATATGTGAAAAAAATACAGATTTTGAGCTGTTGATGTGCTTCCCTTTGAATATATGTGTATTTGATATGGAATAATAATAAGAAAAACATGTGCTAGAAAAAAATAAGGATGTGCTGGAGGTGAATGTTTTTATAAAATATTCCAACATACAACCCAGTGATCCTCAGATGTTTTATAATCGTTACTGTGTTTGAAGTTGCAGGGCCTACGGTCAGCAGCAAAATCAATATTTGCTCAATCACATTGATGCTTGAGGTATATGCGGCAAAAATTCTGTATTTTGCCAAATGTTATTGGTTGAAGACACCAGTTGGTCTTTAGTAATTGAAACTTAACAGTTATGACTAAAGGCAAACACACGTTTCATTTTTTACTTAGTTAAATGTAAACCTGTTGATTTTTTAGGAGAATATTTTATAGTGGACCTCCCTTATATTTGTATAAACCCTGTGCTTCTATATAGTGAAAAACATACTTACAGTATATAATTATTAACTAGAACAAAGTTATAAATATATAACTTGATTACTTGTGCATGCATTCGCTCTTAATTTCATGCACATTTCCTCAAATATTCAGCAAGGTGTGAGTGTTATAGGCTTATAGATTAAGCCAATATAAGTATAAGTGAACCAATATATGTAAGATAAATGAATAAACCCAAAATTAAAAAAATTGATATCAAAAGTTCATATTAGCATTATTATTTTTGATAGCAGTCCTAATTCGTGATCAAAATCCAAATGAGTGAGGTGAAGTGGAGAGACATAGGCACAGGCCCCGGTCTAGAGGCAGGAATGCATGTAAAAAGTGGATGAATCCTTCAACGCACCACTGTGATACTGGTAAAAAAAAGCGCGTTTACCAAACGGCAAGCATAGGGGAGCTTGCAACCTTAACCCGGTTGGGGCCTTTCATGGAATGGAGACACCAACACACCACTTCGTAACCTTGAGATAAGCCCGCTGTCCACCAGGTACCAAGCAATCCCTCTAATGTGGGGATAATGAACTCCTAGCTAGGGGTTGTTCTCAATATTCCAGTTCTGTGTGATCCTGCAATGTATGACACTCTGGAGATCAGGAATGCAGAGCCCAGCCTGTACCCTTCATTTTTCTGATGTATTTGATGAGTTCCAATATTTTCAGGATGGAGATTTGATCATTGGAGGAGAGCTCACTCCTGGACAGACTACAGTCTGTCCAGGAGTGAGCTCTCCTCCAATGATCAAATCTCCATCCTGAAAATATTGGAACTCATCAAATACATCAGAAAAATGAAGGGTACAGGCTGGGCTCTGCATTCCTGATCTCCAGAGTGTCATACATTGCAGGATCACACAGAACTGGAATATTGAGAACAACCCCTAGCTAGGAGTTCATTATCCCCACATTAGAGGGATTGCTTGGTACCTGGTGGACAGCGGGCTTATCTCAAGGTTACGAAGTGGTGTGTTGGTGTCTCCATTCCATGAAAGGCCCCGACCGGGTTAAGGTCGCAAGCTCCCCTATGCTTGCCGTTTGGTAAGCGCGCATTTTTTACCAGTATCACAGTGGTGCGGTGAAGGATTCATCCACTTTTTACATGCATTCCTGCCTCTAGACCGGGGCCTGTGCCTATGTCTCTCCACTTCACCTCACTCATTTGGATTTTGATCACGAATTAGGACTGCTATCAAAAATAATAATGCTAATATGAACTTTTGCTATCAATTTATTTAATTTTGGGTTTATTCATTTATCTTACATATATTGGTTCACTTATACTTATATTGGCTTAATCTATAAGCTTATAACACTCACAGCGCTGCTCCTTATATTGATTGTCTTTAGTGTGTGTATCCCACCTTTTAGCGGCTGCTTCTGCCATTCAAATTTTATTGATTTTGTCACCTATATATTTTGTTTTCAAAAATTTTTTTCAAAATACTTTCTTGATTGTGCTAAGTTTCTATATGTATATAGCGCGGTAGTCTTTCCCTTCCATTCAGCAAGGTGTATTTGCCTACATTTCTACTTAGAGTAATTGGAAGCCATGCTACATCTTTGCCTACTCCTTGCTGAGTTATTGTAAGCTGAGACAGAAAAGTGACCAAAAGTAGTCTATAATATTTAAAGGTGTATACATTTTTATGCATGTTTGAAAATTAATAACACCATCATTTTCTTTTCTACACTGAAACTACATTGAGATGATGTTATGTTATCACGCGTGTCAAATGTTTTAATTGATTTAAAGTGGAAGGTAACTTCCATCACTGACTTTTACCTATAGGTGTGTAAATATCTCCTAAACGTGCACAGTTTAGGTGATATTTACTGTACATGCCGCCAGTGACATCACTGGCGAATGTGCTCTGAAGGAACGGCCACCCGTGCCTTTAGAGCCCTGTGCCATAAACAGCAGCTCCTGCATGTATGCGCTGGAGTGACGTCATGGTGGCTCCGGCCAGTCACAGAGCTGAAGTCCATGACCCTGGAAGCAAAACGGGTGAAGATGGAAGCGGCCTCCAGCTCTGATATTTCGGAAGAGGCAGCTTTCTAATTAGCCAAAGTAGGCGGTGGCCTAAGGCCTCGCATTCACAAGGACCTCACGGCCACCTAGTTTGTCAAGAGAGCCGCCTCTGGCTATCTTCATACATCAGTCCCAGTACAGTCAGCAGAGCTTCGTGCCACCTCATTTAGTGTACAGTCAGTCCTCCTCCTCTCTGCTCTGTAACACCACGTCCCACCAGGGCACTGCCCAGTCTCCACTCGTCATTAAACTCCACCAGAACAGCTGGCAGAGACACACACAGAGGCCGACGACTGCCTCGCCCCGCCGGCAAATCCTGTCCGTCCCTTGAGACAATATCTTCTGCAAGGGCACAGCTAGCACCTCAGCAGGATCACCAAATCCACCCTCCTTCTAGGACGAGGCTTACGTGGTGGGAGCAGAGCCAATTCCAGTTTACTGTCTGTGTGCAGCTGCATGACTGCTGAGCTGAGGATGTGCTGACTGAGCTGTGAGGGAACAAAGCCTTGCTGTGTGTGCGGTACATGGACATGGGTGCGGTACATGTGACTGGGTAGCTGTGCATGGGACTGGGGGGGTACGCATGTGACGGGGGGGTAAAATGTGACTGGGGGTGTGCATGTGACTGGGGGTACATGTGACTTGGGGGGTACACACGTGACTGGGAGGGTGTGCATGTGACTTGGGGGTGTGTATGCGAATGGGTATGTGCATGGGACTGGGGGTGTGTGCATGTGACTAGGGGGTGCATGTGACTGTGGGTGGTGCATGTGACGGGGTGTGTGCATGTGACTGGAGGGTGTACATGTGACTGGGGGGTTTGCATGTGACTGGGGGATACGTGTGACTGGGGGTGTACAAGTGACTGGGGGGTGTGCATATGACTGGGGGGTGCATGTGACTGGGGGTGCATGTGACTGGGGGGTATGCATGTGACGGGGGTGTGTGCATGTGACTGAGGGGGGTACATATGACTGGAGGGGGTATGAATGTGACGGGGGTGTGTGCATGTTACTGAGGGGGGTACTTGTGACTGGGGGTGGGTGCACTGACACCAGCACCGAGAGAGACAGAGCACTGACGCCAGCATTGACAGAGACAGAGGACTGATGCCAGCACTAAGAGAGACAGAGCACTGATGCCAGCAACGAGAGAGACAGAGCACTGACGCCAGCACCGAGAGAGACAGAGCACTGACGCCAGCATTGACAGAGACAGAGGACTGATGCCAGCACTAAGAGAGACAGAGCACTGATGCCAGCACTGAGAGAGACAGAGCACTGACACCAGCACTGAGAGAGACAGAGCACTGACACCAGCATTGAGAGAGACAGAGCACTGACGCCAGCATTGAGAGAGACAGAATACTGACGCCAGCATTGAGAGAGACAGAATACTGATGCCAGCATTGAGAGAGACAGAGCACTGACCCCAGCATTGAGAGAGACAGAATACTGATGCCAGAACTGAGAGAGACAGAGCATTGATGCCAGCACTGAGAGAGACAGAATACTGACGCCAGCACTGAGAGAGACAGCACTGACTCCAGCACTGAGAGAGACAGAGCACTGACGCCAGCACTGAGAGAGACAGAGCACTGACGCCAGCACTGACAGAGACAGAGCACTGACGACAGCACTGACACAGACAGAGCACTGACGCCAGCATTGAGAGAGACAGAATACTGATGCCAGAACTGAGAGAGACAGAGCATTGATGCCAGCACTGAGAGAGATAGAATACTGATGCCAGCACTGAGAGAGAAAGCACTGACTCCAGCACTGAGAGAGACAGAGCACTGACGCCAGCACTGAGAGAAACAGAGCACTGACGCCAGCACTGAGAGAGACAGAGCACTGACGCCAGCATTAAGAGAGACAGAGCACTGACGCCAGCACTGAGAGAGACAGAATACTGACGCCAGAACGGAGAGAGACAGAGCATTGACGCCAGCACTGAGAGAGACAGAATACTGACGCCAGCATTGAGAGAGACAGAATACTGATGCCAGAACTGAGAGAGACAGAGCATTGATGCCAGCATTGAGAGAGACAGAATACTGAGGCCAGCACTGAGAGAGACAGAGCACTGACGCCAGCACTGACACAGACAGAGCACTGACGCCAGCATTGAGAGAGACAGAATACTGATGCCAGATCTGAGAGAGATAGAGCATTGATGCCAGCACTGAGAGAGACAGAATACTGATGCCAGCACTGAGAGAGACAGCACTGACTCCAGCACTGAAAGAGACAGAGCACTGACGCCAGCACTGAGAGAGACAGAGCACTGATGCCAGCACTGAGAGAGACAGAGCACTGACGCCAGCACTGAGACAGACAGAGCACTGATGCCAGCATTGAGAGAGACAGAATACTGACGCCAGCACTGAGAGAGACAGAATACTGACACCAGAACCGAGAGAGATAGAGCATTGACGCCAGCACTGAGAGAGACAGAATACTGACGCCAGCACTGAGAGAGACAGCATTGACGCCAGCACTGAGAGAGACAGAATACTGACGCCAGCACTGAGAGAGACAGCACTGACGCCAGCACTGAGAGAGACAGAGCACTGACGCCCGCATTGAGAGAGACAGATCACTGACGCCAGCACTGAGAGAGAAAGAGCACTGACGCCAGCACTGAGAGAGACAGAGCACTGACGCCAGCACTGAGACAGACAGAGCACTGACACCAGCATTGAGAGAGACAGAAAATTGCTGCCAGCACTGAGAGAGACAGAAAACTGACGCCAGAACTGAGAGAGACAGAGCATTGATGCCAGCACTGAGAGAGACAGAATACTGACGCCAGCACTGAGAGAGACAGCACTGACTCCAGCACTGAGTGAGACAGAGCACTGATGCCAGCACTGAGAGAGACAGAGCACTGACGCCAGCACTGAGATAGACAGAGCACTGACGCCAGCATTGAGAGAGACAGAGCACTGAAGCCAGCATTGAGAGAGACAGAATACTGACGCCAGAACTGAGAGAGACAGAGCATTGATGCCAGCACTGAGAGAGACAGAATACTGACGCCAGCACTGAGAGAGACAGCACTGACTCCAGCACTGAGAGAGACAGAGCACTGACGCCAGCACTGAGAGAGACAGAGCACAGACATGAGCACTGAGAGAGACAGAGCACTGGCGCCAGCACTGAGACAGACAGAGCACTGACGCCAGCACTGAGACAGACAGAGCACTGACGCCAGCATTGAGAGAGACAGAATACTGACGCCAGCACTGAGAGAGACAGAATACTGACGCCAGCACTGAGAGAGACAGAATACTGATGCCAGAACTGAGAGAGACAGAGCATTGACGCTAGCACTGAGAGAGACAGAATACTGACGCCAGCACTGAGAGAGACAGCATTGACGCCAGCACTAAGAGAGACAGAGCACTGACGACAGCACTGACACAGACAGAGCACTGACGCCAGCATTGAGAGAGACAGAATACTGATGCCAGAACTGAGAGAGACAGAGCATTGATGCCAGCACTGAGAGAGATAGAATACTGATGCCAGCACTGAGAGAGACAGCACTGACTCCAGCACTGAGAGAGACAGAGCACTGAGGCCAGCACTGAGAGAAACAGAGCACTGACGCCAGCACTGAGAGAGACAGAGCACTGACGCCAGCATTAAGAGAGACAGAGCACTGACGCCAGCACTGAGAGAGACAGAATACTGACGCCAGAACCGAGAGAGACAGAGCATTGACGCCAGCACTGAGAGAGACAGAATACTGACGCCAGCATTGAGAGAGACAGAATACTGATGCCAGAACTGAGAGAGACAGAGCATTGATGCCAGCATTGAGAGAGACAGAATACTGAGGCCAGCACTGAGAGAGACAGAGCACTGACGCCAGCACTGACACAGACAGAGCACTGACGCCAGCATTGAGAGAGACAGAATACTGATGCCAGAACTGAGAGAGATAGAGCATTGATGCCAGCACTGAGAGAGACAGAATACTGATGCCAGCACTGAGAGAGACAGCACTGACTCCAGCACTGAAAGAGACAGAGCACTGACGCCAGCACTGAGAGAGACAGAGCACTGATGCCAGCACTGAGAGAGACAGAGCACTGACGCCAGCACTGAGACAGACAGAGCACTGATGCCAGCATTGAGAGAGACAGAATACTGACGCCAGCACTGAGAGAGACAGAATACTGACACCAGAACCGAGAGAGATAGAGCATTGACGCCAGCACTGAGAGAGACAGAATACTGACGCCAGCACTGAGAGAGACAGCATTGACGCCAGCACTGAGAGAGACAGAATACTGACGCCAGCACTGAGAGAGACAGCACTGACGCCAGCACTGAGAGAGACAGAGCACTGACGCCCGCATTGAGAGAGACAGATCACTGACGCCAGCACTGAGAGAGAAAGAGCACTGACGCCAGCACTGAGAGAGACAGAGCACTGACGCCAGCACTGAGACAGACAGAGCACTGACACCAGCATTGAGAGAGACAGAAAATTGCTGCCAGCACTGAGAGAGACAGAATACTGATGCCAGAACTGAGAGAGACAGAGCATTGATGCCAGCACTGAGAGAGACAGAATACTGACGCCAGCACTGAGAGAGACAGCACTGACTCCAGCACTGAGAGAGACAGAGCACTGACGCCAGCACTGAGAGAGACAGAGCACTGACGCCAGCACTGACAGAGACAGAGCACTGACGACAGCACTGACACAGACAGAGCACTGACGCCAGCATTGAGAGAGACAGAATACTGATGCCAGAACTGAGAGAGACAGAGCATTGATGCCAGCACTGAGAGAGATAGAATACTGATGCCAGCACTGAGAGAGACAGCACTGACTCCAGCACTGAGAGAGACAGAGCACTGACGCCAGCACTGAGAGAAACAGAGCACTGACGCCAGCACTGAGAGAGACAGAGCACTGACGCCAGCATTAAGAGAGACAGAGCACTGACGCCAGCACTGAGAGAGACAGAATACTGACGCCAGAACGGAGAGAGACAGAGCATTGACGCCAGCACTGAGAGAGACAGAATACTGACGCCAGCATTGAGAGAGACAGAATACTGATGCCAGAACTGAGAGAGACAGAGCATTGATGCCAGCATTGAGAGAGACAGAATACTGAGGCCAGCACTGAGAGAGACAGAGCACTGACGCCAGCACTGACACAGACAGAGCACTGACGCCAGCATTGAGAGAGACAGAATACTGATGCCAGAACTGAGAGAGATAGAGCATTGATGCCAGCACTGAGAGAGACAGAATACTGATGCCAGCACTGAGAGAGACAGCACTGACTCCAGCACTGAAAGAGA
Organism: Lithobates clamitans; assembly: GCA_037952925.1. Classification (NCBI taxonomy): domain Eukaryota; kingdom Metazoa; phylum Chordata; class Amphibia; order Anura; family Ranidae; genus Lithobates; species Lithobates clamitans. The sequence continues at coordinate 4,345,187 of JBBGZY010000787.1, read as the reverse complement.
CAGAGCACTGACGCCAGCACTGAGAGAGACAGAGCACTGATGCCAGCACTGAGAGAGACAGAGCACTGACGCCAGCACTGAGACAGACAGAGCACTGATGCCAGCATTGAGAGAGACAGAATACTGACGCCAGCACTGAGAGAGACAGAATACTGACACCAGAACCGAGAGAGATAGAGCATTGACGCCAGCACTGAGAGAGACAGAATACTGACGCCAGCACTGAGAGAGACAGAATACTGACGCCAGCACTGAGAGAGACAGCATTGACGCCAGCACTGAGAGAGACAGAATACTGACGCCAGCACTGAGAGAGACAGCACTGACGCCAGCACTGAGAGAGACAGAGCACTGACGCCCGCATTGAGAGAGACAGATCACTGACGCCAGCACTGAGAGAGAAAGAGCACTGACGCCAGCACTGAGAGAGACAGAGCACTGACGCCAGCACTGAGACAGACAGAGCACTGACACCAGCATTGAGAGAGACAGAAAATTGCTGCCAGCACTGAGAGAGACAGAAAACTGACGCCAGAACTGAGAGAGACAGAGCATTGATGCCAGCACTGAGAGAGACAGAATACTGACGCCAGCACTGAGAGAGACAGCACTGACTCCAGCACTGAGTGAGACAGAGCACTGATGCCAGCACTGAGAGAGACAGAGCACTGACGCCAGCACTGAGATAGACAGAGCACTGACGCCAGCATTAAGAGAGACAGAGCACTGAAGCCAGCATTGAGAGAGACAGAATACTGACGCCAGAACTGAGAGAGACAGAGCATTGATGCCAGCACTGAGAGAGACAGAATACTGACGCCAGCACTGAGAGAGACAGCACTGACTCCAGCACTGAGAGAGACAGAGCACTGACGCCAGCACTGAGAGAGACAGAGCACAGACATGAGCACTGAGAGAGACAGAGCACTGGCGCCAGCACTGAGACAGACAGAGCACTGACGCCAGCACTGAGACAGACAGAGCACTGACGCCAGCATTGAGAGAGACAGAATACTGACGCCAGCACTGAGAGAGACAGAATACTGACGCCAGCACTGAGAGAGACAGAATACTGATGCCAGAACTGAGAGAGACAGAGCATTGACGCTAGCACTGAGAGAGACAGAATACTGACGCCAGCACTGAGAGAGACAGCATTGACGCCAGCACTGAGAGAGACAGAATACTGATGCCAGCACTAAAAGAGACAGCACTGACGCCAGCACTGAGAGAGACAGAGCACTGACGCCAGCATTGAGAGAGACAGAGCACTGATGCCAGCACTGAGACAGAAAGAGCACTGACGCCAGCATTGGGAGAGACAGAATATTGACGCCAGCATTGAGAGAGACAGAATACTGACGCCAGCATTGAGAGAGACAGAGCACTGACACCAGCACTGAGACAGACAGAGCACTGACGCCAGCATTGAGAGAGACAGAATGCTGACGCCAGCACTGAGAGAGACAGAATACTGACTCCAGAACTGAGAGAGACAGAGCATTGACGCTAGCACTGAGAGAGACAGAATACTGACGCCAGCACTGAGAGAGACAGAGCACTGACGCCAGCACTGAGAGAGACAGAGCACTGACGCCAGCACTGAGAGAGACAGAGCACTGAAGCCAGCACTGAGACAGACAGAGCACTGACGCCAGCATTGAGAGGGACAGAGCACTGATGCCAGCACTGAGACAGACAGAGCACTGACGCCAGCATTGAGAGAGACAGAATATTGACGCCAGCATTGAGAGAGACAGAATACTGACGCCAGCATTGAGAGAGACAGAGCACTGACGCCAGCATTGAGAGAGACAGAATACTGATGCCAGCATTGAGAGAGACAGAGCACTGACACCAGCACTGAGACAGACAGAGCACTGACGCCAGCATTGAGAGAGACAGAATGCTGACGCCAGCACTGAGAGAGACAGAATACTGACTCCAGAACTGAGAGAGACAGAGCATTGACGCTAGCACTGAGAGAGACAGAATACTGACGCCAGCACTGAGAGAGACAGAGCACTGACGCCAGCACTGAGAGAGACAGAGCACTGACGCCAGCACTGAGAGAGACAGAGCACTGAAGCCAGCACTGAGACAGACAGAGCACTGACGCCAGCATTGAGAGGGACAGAGCACTGATGCCAGCACTGAGACAGACAGAGCACTGACGCCAGCATTGAGAGAGACAGAATATTGACGCCAGCATTGAGAGAGACAGAATACTGACGCCAGCATTGAGAGAGACAGAGCACTGACGCCAGCATTGAGAGAGACAGAATACTGATGCCAACATTGAGAGAGACAGAGCACTGACACTGACGCCAGCACTGAGAGAGACAGAATACTGAAGCCAGAACTGAGAGAGACAGAGCATTGACGCCAGCACTGAGAGAGACAGAATACTGACGCCAGCACTGAGAGAGACAGCACTGACTCCAGCACTGAGAGAGACAGAGCACTGAGGCCAGCACTGAGAGAGACAGAGCACTGACACCAGCACTAAGAGAGACAGAGCACTGATGCCAGCACTGAGACAGAGCACTGACGCCAGCATTGAGAGAGACAGAATACTGATGCCAGCACTGAGAGAGACAGAATGCTGATGCCAGAACTGAGAGAGACAGAGCATTGACGTCAGCACTGAGAGAGACAGAATACTGACGCCAGCACTGAGAGAGACAGAGCACTGACGCCAGCACTGAGAGAGACAGAGCACTGACGCCAGCACTGAGAGAGACAGAGCACTGACGCCAGCATTGAGAGAGACAGAATATTGACGCCAGCATTGAGAGAGACAGAATACTGATGCCAGCATTGAGAGAGACAGAATACTGATGCCAGAACTGAGAGAGACAGAGCATTGACGCCAGCACTGAGAGAGACAGAATACTGACGCCAGCACTGAGAGAGACAGCACTGACTCCAGCACTGAGAGAGACAGAGCACTGACGCCAGTACTGAAAGAGACAGAGCACTGACGCCAGAACTGAGAGAGACAGAGCACTGACGCCAGCACGGAGACAGACAGAGCACTGACACCAGCATTGAGAGAGACAGAAAATTGACGCCAGCACTGAGAGAGACAGAAAACTGATGCCAGCACTGAGAGAGACAGCACTGACTCCAGCACTGAGAGAGACAGAGCACTGACGCCAACACTGAGAGAGACAGAGCACTGACGCCAGCACTGAGACAGACAGAGCACTGACGCCAGCATTGAGAGAGACAGAATACTGACGCCAGCACTGAGAGAGACAGACTACTGACGCCAGAACTGAGAGAGACAGAGCATTGACGCTAGCACTGAGAGAGACAGAATACTGACGCCAGCACTGAGAGAGACAGAGCACTGACGCCAGCACTGAGAGAGACAGAGCACTGACGCCAGCACTGAGAGAGACAGAGCACTGAAGCCAGCACTGAGACAGACAGAGCACTGACGCCAGCATTGAGAGAGACAGAGCACTGGCGCCAGCACTGAGACAGACAGAGCACTGACGCCAGCACTGAGACAGACAGAGCACTGACGCCAGCATTGAGAGAGACAGAATACTGACGCCAGCACTGAGAGAGACAGAATACTGACGCCAGCACTGAGAGAGACAGAATACTGATGCCAGAACTGAGAGAGACAGAGCATTGACGCTAGCACTGAGAGAGACAGAATACTGACGCCAGCACTGAGAGAGACAGCATTGACGCCAGCACTGAGAGAGACAGAATACTGATGCCAGCACTAAAAGAGACAGCACTGATGCCAGCACTGAGAGAGACAGAGCACTGACGCCAGCATTGAGAGAGACAGAGCACTGATGCCAGCACTGAGACAGACAGAGCACTGACGCCAGCATTGGGAGAGACAGAATATTGATGCCAGCATTGAGAGAGACAGAATACTGACGCCAGCATTGAGAGAGACAGAGCACTGACGCCAGCACTGAGACAGACAGAGCACTGACGCCAGCATTGAGAGAGACAGAATGCTGACGCCAGCACTAAGAGAGACAGAATACTGACGCCAGAACTGAGAGAGACAGAGCATTGACGCTAGCACTGAGAGAGACAGAATACTGACGCCAGCACTGAGAGAGACAGAGCACTGACGCCAGCACTGAGAGAGACAGAGCACTGACGCCAGCACTGAGAGAGACAGAGCACTGAAGCCAGCACTGAGACAGACAGAGCACTGACGCCAGCATTGAGAGGGACAGAGCACTGATGCCAGCACTGAGACAGACAGAGCACTGACGCCAGCATTGAGAGAGACAGAATATTGACGCCAGCATTGAGAGAGACAGAATACTGACGCCAGCATTGAGAGAGACAGAGCACTGACGCCAGCATTGAGAGAGACAGAATACTGATGCCAGCATTGAGAGAGACAGAATACTGATGCCAACATTGAGAGAGACAGAGCACTGACACTGACGCCAGCACTGAGAGAGACAGAATACTGAAGTCAGAACTGAGAGAGACAGAGCATTGACGCCAGCACTGAGAGAGACAGAATACTGACGCCAGCACTGAGAGAGACAGCACTGACTCCAGCACTGAGAGAGACAGAGCACTGAGGCCAGCACTGAGAGAGACAGAGCACTGACGCCAGCACTGAGACAGAGCACTGACGCCAGCATTGAGAGAGACAGAATACTGATGCCAGCACTGAGAGAGACAGAATGCTGATGCCAGAACTGAGAGAGACAGAGCATTGACGTCAGCACTGAGAGAGACAGAATACTGACGCCAGCACTGAGAGAGACAGAGCACTGACGCCAGCACTGAGAGAGACAGAGCACTGACGCCAGCACTGAGAGAGACAGAGCACTGACGCCAGCATTGAGAGAGACAGAATATTGACGCCAGCATTGAGAGAGACAGAATACTGATGCCAGCATTGAGAGAGACAGAATACTGATGCCAGAACTGAGAGAGACAGAGCATTGACGCCAGCACTGAGAGAGACAGAATACTGACGCCAGCACTGAGAGAGACAGCACTGACTCCAGCACTGAGAGAGACAGAGCACTGACGCCAGTACTGAGAGAGACAGAGCACTGACGCCAGGACTGAGAGAGACAGAGCACTGACGCCAGCACTGAGACAGACAGAGCACTGACACCAGCATTGAGAGAGACAGAAAATTGACGCCAGCACTGAGAGAGACAGAAAACTGATGCCAGCACTGAGAGAGACAGCACTGACTCCAGCACTGAGAGAGACAGAGCACTGACGCCAGCACTGAGAGAGACAGAGCACTGACGCCAGCACTGAGACAGACAGAGCACTGACGCCAGCATTGAGAGAGACAGAATACTGACGCCAGCACTGAGAGAGACAGACTACTGACGCCAGAACTGAGAGAGACAGAGCATTGACGCTAGCACTGAGAGAGACAGAATACTGACGCCAGCACTGAGAGAGACAGAGCACTGACGCTAGCACTGAGAGAGACAGAGCACTGACGCCAGCACTGAGAGAGACAGAGCACTGAAGCCAGCACTGAGACAGACAGAGCACTGACGCCAGCATTGAGAGAGACAGAGCACTGATGCCAGCACTGAGACAGACAGAGCACTGACGCCAGCATTGAGAGAGACAGAATATTGACGCCAGCATTGAGAGAGACAGAATACTGACGCCAGCATTGAGAGAGACAGAGCACTGACGCCAGCATTGAGAGAGACAGAATACTGATGCCAGCATTGAGAGAGACAGAATACTGATGCCAACATTGAGAGAGACAGAGCACTGACACTGACGCCAGCACTGAGAGAGACAGAATACTGAAGCCAGAACTGAGAGAGACAGAGCATTGACGAAGGCACTGAGAGAGACAGAATACTGACGCCAGCACTGAGAGAGACAGCACTGACTCCAGCACTGAGAGAGACAGAGCACTGACGCCAGCACTGAGAGAGACAGAGCACTGACGCCAGCACTAAGAGAGACAGAGCACTGACGCCAGCACTGAGACAGAGCACTGACGCCAGCATTGAGAGAGACAGAATACTGACGCCAGCACTGAGAGAGACAGAATACTGATGCCAGAACTGAGAGAGACAGAGCATTGACGTCAGCACTGAGAGAGATAGAATACTGACGCCAGCACTGAGAGAGACAGAGCACTGACGCCAGCACTGAGAGAGACAGAGCACTGACGCCAGCACTGAGAGAGACAGAGCACTGACGCCAGCACTGAGAGAGACAGAGCACTGACGCCAGCATTGAGAGAGACAGAATATTGACGCCAGCATTGAGAGAGACAGAATACTGATGCCAGCATTGAGAGAGACAGAATACTGATGCCAGCATTGAGAGAGACAGCATTGACGCCAGCACTGAGAGAGACAAAACACTGATGCCAGCACTGAGAGAGACAGCACTGACGCCAGCACTGAGAGAGACAGAGCACTGCCACCAGCATTGAGAGAGACAGAATACTGATGCCAGCATTGAGAGAGACAGAGCACTGACGCCAGCATTGAGAGAGACAGAATACTGACGCCAGAACTGAGAGAGACAGAGCATTGACGCCAGCACTGAGAGAGACAGAGCACTGACGCCAGCACTGAGAGAGACATAGCACTGACGCCAGCACTGAGAGAGACAGAGCACTGACACCAGCCCTGAGACAGACAGAGCACTGACGCCAGCATTGAGAGAGACAGAATACTGACGCCAGCACTGAGAGAGACAGAATACTGATGCCAGAACTGAGAGAGACAGAATACCGACGCCAGAACTGAGAGAGACAGAGCATTGACGCCAGCACTGATAGAGACAGCACTGATGCCAGCACTGGGAGAGACAGAGCACTGACGCCAGCATTGAGAGAGACAGAGCACTGACGCCGGCACTGAGAGAGACAGAGCACTGACGCCAGCACTGAGAGAGACAGAGCACTGACGCTAGCACTGAGAGAGACAGAATACTGACGCCAGAACTGAGAGAGACAGAGCATTGACGTCAGCACTGAGAGAGACAGAATACTGACGCCAGCACTGAGAGAGACAGAGCACTGACGCCAGCACTGAGAGAGACAGAGCACTGACGCCAGCACTAAGAGAGACAGAGCACTGACGCCAGCACTGAGACAGACAGAGCACTGACGCCAGCATTGAGAGAGACAGAATACTGACGCCAGCATTGAGAGAGACAGAATACTGACGCCAGCACTGAGAGAGACAGAATACTGACGCCAGAACTGAGAGAGACAGAGCATTGACGTCAGCACTGAGAGAGACAGAATACTGAAGCCAGCACTGAGAGAGACAGAGCACTGACGCCAACACTGAGAGAGACAGAGCACTGACGCCAGCACTGAGAGAGACAGAGCACTGACGCCAGCATTGAGAGAGACAGAATATTGACGCCAGCATTGAGAGAGACAGAATACTGACACCAGCATTGAGAGAGACAGAATACTGACGCCAGCATTGAGAGAGAGAATACTGATGCCAGCACTGAGAGAGACAGCATTGACGCCAGCACTGAGAGAGACAGAGCATTGACGTCAGCACTGAGAGAGACAGAATACTGACGCCAGCACTGAGAGAGACAGAGCACTGACGCCAGCACTGAGAGAGACAGAGCACTGACGCCAGCATTGAGAGAGACAGAATATTGACGCCAGCATTGAGAGAGACAGAATACTGACACCAGCATTGAGAGAGACAGAATACTGATGCCAGCATTGAGAGAGACAGCATTGACGCCAGCACTGAGAGAGACAGAATACTGATGCCAGCACTGAGAGAGACAGCACTGACGCCAGCACTGAGACAGACAGAGCACTGACGCCAGCATTGAGAGAGACAGAGCACTGACGCCAGCACTGAGAGAGACAGAGCACTGACACCAGCACTGAGAGAGACAGCACTGACTCCAGCACTGAGAGAGAAAGAGCACTGACGCCAGTACTGAGAGAGACAGAGCACTGACGCCAGAACTGAGAGAGACAGAGCACTGACGCCAGCACTGAGACAGACAGAGCACTGACACCAGCATTGAGAGAGACAGAAAATTGACGCCAGCACTGAGAGAGACAGAAAACTGATGCCAGCACTGAGAGAGACAGCACTGACTCCAGCACTGAGAGAGACAGAGCACTGACGCCAGCACTGAGAGAGACAGAGCACTGACGCCAGCACTGAGACAGACAGAGCACTGACGCCAGCATTGAGAGAGACAGAATACTGACGCCAGCACTGAGAGAGACAGACTACTGACGCCAGAACTGAGAGAGACAGAGCATTGACGCTAGCACTGAGAGAGACAGAATACTGACGCCAGCACTGAGAGACAGAGCACTGACGCCAGCACTGAGAGAGACAGAGCACTGACGCCAGCACTGAGAGAGACAGAGCACTGAAGCCAGCACTGAGACAGACAGAGCACTGACGCCAGCATTGAGAGAGACAGAGCACTGGCGCCAGCACTGAGACAGACAGAGCACTGACGCCAGCACTGAGACAGACAGAGCACTGACGCCAGCATTGAGAGAGACAGAATACTGACGCCAGCACTGAGAGAGACAGAATACTGACGCCAGCACTGAGAGAGACAGAATACTGATGCCAGAACTGAGAGAGACAGAGCATTGACGCTAGCACTGAGAGAGACAGAATACTGACGCCAGCACTGAGAGAGACAGCATTGACGCCAGCACTGAGAGAGACAGAATACTGATGCCAGCACTAAAAGAGACAGCACTGACGCCAGCACTGAGAGAGACAGAGCACTGATGCCAGCACTGAGACAGACAGAGCACTGACGCCAGCATTGGGAGAGACAGAATATTGACGCCAGCATTGAGAGAGACAGAATACTGACGCCAGCATTGAGAGAGACAGAGCACTGACGCCAGCACTGAGACAGACAGAGCACTGACGCCAGCATTGAGAGAGACAGAATGCTGACGCCAGCACTGAGAGAGACAGAATACTGACGCCAGAACTGAGAGAGACAGAGCATTGACGCTAGCACTGAGAGAGACAGAATACTGACGCCAGCACTGAGAGAGACAGAGCACTGACGCCAGCACTGAGAGAGACAGAGCACTGACGCCAGCACTGAGAGAGACAGAGCACTGAAGCCAGCACTGAGACAGACAGAGCACTGACGCCAGCATTGAGAGGGACAGAGCACTGATGCCAGCACTGAGACAGACAGAGCACTGACGCCAGCATTGAGAGAGACAGAATATTGACGCCAGCATTGAGAGAGACAGAATACTGACGCCAGCATTGAGAGAGACAGAGCACTGATGCCAGCATTGAGAGAGACAGAATACTGATGCCAGCATTGAGAGAGACAGAATACTGATGCCAACATTGAGAGAGACAGAGCACTGACACTGACGCCAGCACTGAGAGAGACAGAATACTGAAGCCAGAACTGAGAGAGACAGAGCATTGACGCCAGCACTGAGAGAGACAGAATACTGACGCCAGCACTGAGAGAGACAGCACTGACTCCAGCACTGAGAGAGACAGAGCACTGAGGCCAGCACTGAGAGAGACAGAGCACTGACGCCAGCACTAAGAGAGACAGAGCACTGACGCCAGCACTGAGACACAGCACTGACGCCAGCATTGAGAGAGACAGAATACTGATGCCAGCACTGAGAGAGACAGAATGCTGATGCCAGAACTGAGAGAGACAGAGCATTGACGTCAGCACTGAGAGAGACAGAATACTGACGCCAGCACTGAGAGAGACAGAGCACTGACGCCAGCACTGAGAGAGACAGAGCACTGACGCCAGCACTGAGAGAGACAGAGCACTGACGCCAGCATTGAGAGAGACAGAATACTGATGCCAGCATTGAGAGAGACAGAATACTGATGCCAGAACTGAGAGAGACAGAGCATTGACGCCAGCACTGAGAGAGACAGAATACTGATGCCAGCACTGAGAGAGACAGCACTGACTCCAGCACTGAGAGAGACAGAGCACTGACGCCAGTACTGAGAGAGACAGAGCACTGACGCCAGAACTGAGAGAGACAGAGCACTGACGCCAGCACTGAGACAGACAGAGCACTGACACCAGCATTGAGAGAGACAGAAAATTGACGCCAGCACTGAGAGAGACAGAAAACTGATGCCAGCACTGAGAGAGACAGCACTGACTCCAGCACTGAGAGAGACAGAGCACTGACGCCAGCACTGAGAGAGACAGAGCACTGACGCCAGCACTGAGACAGACAGAGCACTGACGCCAGCATTGAGAGAGACAGAATACTGACGCCAGCACTGAGAGAGACAGAATACTGATGCCAGAACTGAGAGAGACAGAATACCGATGCCAGAACTGAGAGAGACAGAGCATTGACGCCAGCACTGAGAGAGACAGCACTGATGCCAGCACTGGGAGAGACAGAGCACTGACGCCAGCATTGAGAGAGACAGAGCACTGACGCCGGCACTGAGAGAGACAGAGCACTGACGCCAGCACTGAGAGAGACAGAGCACTGACGCTAGCACTGAGAGAGACAGAATACTGACGCCAGAACTGAGAGAGACAGAGCATTGACGTCAGCACTGAGAGAGACAGAATACTGACGCCAGCACTGAGAGAGACAGAGCACTGACGCCAGCACTGAGAGAGACAGAGCACTGACGCCAGCACTAAGAGAGACAGAGCACTGACGCCAGCACTGAGACAGACAGAGCACTGACGCCAGCATTGAGAGAGACAGAATACTGACGCCAGCATTGAGAGAGACAGAATACTGACGCCAGCACTGAGAGAGACAGAATACTGACGCCAGAACTGAGAGAGACAGAGCATTGACGTCAGCACTGAGAGAGACAGAATACTGAAGCCAGCACTGAGAGAGACAGAGCACTGACGCCAACACTGAGAGAGACAGAGCACTGACGCCAGCACTGAGAGAGACAGAGCACTGACGCCAGCATTGAGAGAGACAGAATATTGACGCCAGCATTGAGAGAGACAGAATACTGACACCAGCATTGAGAGAGACAGAATACTGACGCCAGCATTGAGAGAGAGAATACTGATGCCAGCACTGAGAGAGACAGCATTGACGCCAGCACTGAGAGAGACAGAGCATTGACGTCAGCACTGAGAGAGACAGAATACTGACGCCAGCACTGAGAGAGACAGCATTGACGCCAGCACTGAGAGAGACAGAGCATTGACGTCAGCACTGAGAGAGACAGAATACTGACGCCAGCACTGAGAGAGACAGAGCACTGACGCCAGCACTGAGAGAGACAGAGCACTGACGCCAGCATTGAGAGAGACAGAATATTGACGCCAGCATTGAGAGAGACAGAATACTGACACCAGCATTGAGAGAGACAGAATACTGATGCCAGCATTGAGAGAGACAGCATTGACGCCAGCACTGAGAGAGACAGAATACTGATGCCAGCACTGAGAGAGACAGCACTGACGCCAGCACTGAGACAGACAGAGCACTGACGCCAGCATTGAGAGAGACAGAGCACTGACGCCAGCACTGAGAGAGACAGAGCACTGACACCAGCACTGAGAGAGACAGCACTGACTCCAGCACTGAGAGAGACAGAGCACTGACGCCAGTACTGAGAGAGACAGAGCACTGACGCCAGAACTGAGAGAGACAGAGCACTGACGCCAGCACTGAGACAGACAGAGCACTGACACCAGCATTGAGAGAGACAGAAAATTGACGCCAGCACTGAGAGAGACAGAAAACTGATGCCAGCACTGAGAGAGACAGCACTGACTCCAGCACTGAGAGAGACAGAGCACTGACGCCAGCACTGAGAGAGACAGAGCACTGACGCCAGCACTGAGACAGACAGAGCACTGACGCCAGCATTGAGAGAGACAGAATACTGACGCCAGCACTGAGAGAGACAGACTACTGATGCCAGAACTGAGAGAGACAGAGCATTGACGCTAGCACTGAGAGAGACAGAATACTGACGCCAGCACTGAGAGACAGAGCACTGACGCCAGCACTGAGAGAGACAGAGCACTGACGCCAGCACTGAGAGAGACAGAGCACTGAAGCCAGCACTGAGACAGACAGAGCACTGACGCCAGCATTGAGAGAGACAGAGCACTGGCGCCAGCACTGAGACAGACAGAGCACTGACGCCAGCACTGAGACAGACAGAGCACTGACGCCAGCATTGAGAGAGACAGAATACTGACGCCAGCACTGAGAGAGACAGAATACTGACGCCAGCACTGAGAGAGACAGAATACTGATGCCAGAACTGAGAGAGACAGAGCATTGACGCTAGCACTGAGAGAGACAGAATACTGACGCCAGCACTGAGAGAGACAGCATTGACGCCAGCACTGAGAGAGACAGAATACTGATGCCAGCACTAAAAGAGACAGCACTGACGCCAGCACTGAGAGAGACAGAGCACTGATGCCAGCACTGAGACAGACAGAGCACTGACGCCAGCATTGGGAGAGACAGAATATTGACGCCAGCATTGAGAGAGACAGAATACTGACGCCAGCATTGAGAGAGACAGAGCACTGACGCCAGCACTGAGACAGACAGAGCACTGACGCCAGCATTGAGAGAGACAGAATGCTGACGCCAGCACTGAGAGAGACAGAATACTGACGCCAGAACTGAGAGAGACAGAGCATTGACGCTAGCACTGAGAGAGACAGAATACTGACGCCAGCACTGAGAGAGACAGAGCACTGACGCCAGCACTGAGAGAGACAGAGCACTGACGCCAGCACTGAGAGAGACAGAGCACTGAAGCCAGCACTGAGACAGACAGAGCACTGACGCCAGCATTGAGAGGGACAGAGCACTGATGCCAGCACTGAGACAGACAGAGCACTGACGCCAGCATTGAGAGAGACAGAATATTGACGCCAGCATTGAGAGAGACAGAATACTGACGCCAGCATTGAGAGAGACAGAGCACTGACGCCAGCATTGAGAGAGACAGAATACTGATGCCAGCATTGAGAGAGACAGAATACTGATGCCAACATTGAGAGAGACAGAGCACTGACACTGACGCCAGCACTGAGAGAGACAGAATACTGAAGCCAGAACTGAGAGAGACAGAGCATTGACGCCAGCACTGAGAGAGACAGAATACTGACGCCAGCACTGAGAGAGACAGCACTGACTCCAGCACTGAGAGAGACAGAGCACTGAGGCCAGCACTGAGAGAGACAGAGCACTGACGCCAGCACTAAGAGAGACAGAGCACTGACACCAGCACTGAGACACAGCACTGACGCCAGCATTGAGAGAGACAGAATACTGATGCCAGCACTGAGAGAGACAGAATGCTGATGCCAGAACTGAGAGAGACAGAGCATTGACGTCAGCACTGAGAGAGACAGAATACTGACGCCAGCACTGAGAGAGACAGAGCACTGACGCCAGCACTGAGAGAGACAGAGCACTGACGCCAGCACTGAGAGAGACAGAGCACTGACGCCAGCATTGAGAGAGACAGAATATTGACGCCAGCATTGAGAGAGACAGAATACTGATGCCAGCATTGAGAGAGACAGAATACTGATGCCAGAACTGAGAGAGACAGAGCATTGACGCCAGCACTGAGAGAGACAGAATACTGATGCCAGCACTGAGAGAGACAGCACTGACTCCAGCACTGAGAGAGACAGAGCACTGACGCCAGTACTGAGAGAGACAGAGCACTGACGCCAGAACTGAGAGAGACAGAGCACTGACGCCAGCACTGAGACAGACAGAGCACTGACACCAGCATTGAGAGAGACAGAAAATTGACGCCAGCACTGAGAGAGACAGAAAACTGATGCCAGCACTGAGAGAGACAGCACTGACTCCAGCACTGAGAGAGACAGAGCACTGACGCCAGCACTGAGAGAGACAGAGCACTGACGCCAGCACTGAGACAGACAGAGCACTGACGCCAGCATTGAGAGAGACAGAATACTGACGCCAGCACTGAGAGAGACAGACTAATGACGCCAGAACTGAGAGAGACAGAGCATTGACGCTAGCACTGAGAGAGACAGAATACTGACGCCAGCACTGAGAGAGACAGAGCACTGACGCCAGCACTGAGAGAGACAGAGCACTGACGCCAGCACTGAGAGAGACAGAGCACTGAAGCCAGCACTGAGACAGACAGAGCACTGACGCCAGCATTGAGAGGGACAGAGCACTGATGCCAGCACTGAGACAGACAGAGCACTGACGCCAGCATTGAGAGAGACAGAATATTGACGCCAGCATTGAGAGAGACAGAATACTGACGCCAGCATTGAGAGAGACAGAGCACTGACGCCAGCATTGAGAGAGACAGAATACTGATGCCAGCATTGAGAGAGACAGAATACTGATGCCAACATTGAGAGAGACAGAGCACTGACACTGACGCCAGCACTGAGAGAGACAGAATACTGAAGCCAGAACTGAGAGAGACAGAGCATTGACGCCAGCACTGAGAGAGACAGAATACTGACGCCAGCACTGAGAGAGACAGCACTGACTCCAGCACTGAGAGAGACAGAGCACTGAGGCCAGCACTGAGAGAGACAGAGCACTGACGCCAGCACTAAGAGAGACAGAGCACTGACACCAGCACTGAGACACAGCACTGACGCCAGCATTGAGAGAGACAGAATACTGATGCCAGCACTGAGAGAGACAGAATGCTGATGCCAGAACTGAGAGAGACAGAGCATTGACGTCAGCACTGAGAGAGACAGAATACTGACGCCAGCACTGAGAGAGACAGAGCACTGACGCCAGCACTGAGAGAGACAGAGCACTGACGCCAGCACTGAGAGAGACAGAGCACTGACGCCAGCATTGAGAGAGACAGAATATTGACGCCAGCATTGAGAGAGACAGAATACTGATGCCAGCATTGAGAGAGACAGAATACTGATGCCAGAACTGAGAGAGACAGAGCATTGACGCCAGCACTGAGAGAGACAGAATACTGATGCCAGCACTGAGAGAGACAGCACTGACTCCAGCACTGAGAGAGACAGAGCACTGACGCCAGTACTGAGAGAGACAGAGCACTGACGCCAGAACTGAGAGAGACAGAGCACTGACGCCAGCACTGAGACAGACAGAGCACTGACACCAGCATTGAGAGAGACAGAAAATTGACGCCAGCACTGAGAGAGACAGAAAACTGATGCCAGCACTGAGAGAGACAGCACTGACTCCAGCACTGAGAGAGACAGAGCACTGACGCCAGCACTGAGAGAGACAGAGCACTGACGCCAGCACTGAGACAGACAGAGCACTGACGCCAGCATTGAGAGAGACAGAATACTGACGCCAGCACTGAGAGAGACAGACTAATGACGCCAGAACTGAGAGAGACAGAGCATTGACGCTAGCACTGAGAGAGACAGAATACTGACGCCAGCACTGAGAGAGACAGAGCACTGACGCCAGCACTGAGAGAGACAGAGCACTGACGCCAGCACTGAGAGAGACAGAGCACTGAAGCCAGCACTGAGACAGACAGAGCACTGACGCCAGCATTGAGAGAGACAGAGCACTGATGCCAGCACTGAGACAGACAGAGCACTGACGCCAGCATTGAGAGAGACAGAGCACTGACGCCAGCATTGAGAGAGACAGAATACTGACGCCAGCACTGAGAGAGACAGAATACTGACGCCAGCACTGAGAGAGACAGAATACTGATGCCAGAACTGAGAGAGACAGAGCATTGACGCTAGCACTGAGAGAGACAGAATACTGACGCCAGCACTGAGAGAGACAGCATTGACGCCAGCACTGAGAGAGACAGAATACTGATGCCAGCACTAAAAGAGACAGCACTGACGCCAGCACTGAGAGAGACAGAGCACTGATGCCAGCACTGAGACAGACAGAGCACTGACGCCAGCATTGGGAGAGACAGAATATTGACGCCAGCATTGAGAGAGACAGAATACTGACGCCAGCATTGAGAGAGACAGAGCACTGACGCCGGCACTGAGACAGACAGAGCACTGACGCCAGCATTGAGAGAGACAGAATACTGACGCCAGCATTGAGAGAGACAGAATACTGACGCCAGCACTGAGAGAGACAGAATACTGACGCCAGAACTGAGAGAGACAGAGCATTGACGTCAGCACTGAGAGAGACAGAATACTGAAGCCAGCACTGAGAGAGACAGAGCACTGACGCCAACACTGAGAGAGACAGAGCACTGACGCCAGCACTGAGAGAGACAGAGCACTGACGCCAGCATTGAGAGAGACAGAATATTGACGCCAGCATTGAGAGAGACAGAATACTGACACCAGCATTGAGAGAGACAGAATACTGACGCCAGCATTGAGAGAGAGAATACTGATGCCAGCACTGAGAGAGACAGCATTGACGCCAGCACTGAGAGAGACAGAGCATTGACGTCAGCACTGAGAGAGACAGAATACTGACGCCAGCACTGAGAGAGACAGAGCACTGACGCCAGCACTGAGAGAGACAGAGCACTGACGCCAGCATTGAGAGAGACAGAATATTGACGCCAGCATTGAGAGAGACAGAATACTGACACCAGCATTGAGAGAGACAGAATACTGATGCCAGCATTGAGAGAGACAGCATTGACGCCAGCACTGAGAGAGACAGAATACTGATGCCAGCACTGAGAGAGACAGCACTGACGCCAGCACTGAGACAGACAGAGCACTGACGCCAGCATTGAGAGAGACAGAGCACTGACGCCAGCACTGAGAGAGACAGAGCACTGACACCAGCACTGAGAGAGACAGCACTGACTCCAGCACTGAGAGAGACAGAGCACTGACGCCAGTACTGAGAGAGACAGAGCACTGACGCCAGAACTGAGAGAGACAGAGCACTGACGCCAGCACTGAGACAGACAGAGCACTGACACCAGCATTGAGAGAGACAGAAAATTGACGCCAGCACTGAGAGAGACAGAAAACTGATGCCAGCACTGAGAGAGACAGCACTGACTCCAGCACTGAGAGAGAAAGAGCACTGACGCCAGCACTGAGAGAGACAGAGCACTGACGCCAGCACTGAGACAGACAGAGCACTGACGCCAGCATTGAGAGAGACAGAATACTGACGCCAGCACTGAGAGAGACAGACTACTGACGCCAGAACTGAGAGAGACAGAGCATTGACGCTAGCACTGAGAGAGACAGAATACTGACGCCAGCACTGAGAGACAGAGCACTGACGCCAGCACTGAGAGAGACAGAGCACTGACGCCAGCACTGAGAGAGACAGAGCACTGAAGCCAGCACTGAGACAGACAGAGCACTGACGCCAGCATTGAGAGAGACAGAGCACTGGCGCCAGCACTGAGACAGACAGAGCACTGACGCCAGCACTGAGACAGACAGAGCACTGACGCCAGCATTGAGAGAGACAGAATACTGACGCCAGCACTGAGAGAGACAGAATACTGACGCCAGCACTGAGAGAGACAGAATACTGATGCCAGAACTGAGAGAGACAGAGCATTGACGCTAGCACTGAGAGAGACAGAATACTGACGCCAGCACTGAGAGAGACAGCATTGACGCCAGCACTGAGAGAGACAGAATACTGATGCCAGCACTAAAAGAGACAGCACTGACGCCAGCACTGAGAGAGACAGAGCACTGATGCCAGCACTGAGACAGACAGAGCACTGACGCCAGCATTGGGAGAGACAGAATATTGACGCCAGCATTGAGAGAGACAGAATACTGACGCCAGCATTGAGAGAGACAGAGCACTGACGCCAGCACTGAGACAGACAGAGCACTGACGCCAGCATTGAGAGAGACAGAATGCTGACGCCAGCACTGAGAGAGACAGAATACTGACGCCAGAACTGAGAGAGACAGAGCATTGACGCTAGCACTGAGAGAGACAGAATACTGACGCCAGCACTGAGAGAGACAGAGCACTGACGCCAGCACTGAGAGAGACAGAGCACTGACGCCAGCACTGAGAGAGACAGAGCACTGAAGCCAGCACTGAGACAGACAGAGCACTGACGCCAGCATTGAGAGGGACAGAGCACTGATGCCAGCACTGAGACAGACAGAGCACTGACGCCAGCATTGAGAGAGACAGAATATTGACGCCAGCATTGAGAGAGACAGAATACTGACGCCAGCATTGAGAGAGACAGAGCACTGACGCCAGCATTGAGAGAGACAGAATACTGATGCCAGCATTGAGAGAGACAGAATACTGATGCCAACATTGAGAGAGACAGAGCACTGACACTGACGCCAGCACTGAGAGAGACAGAATACTGAAGCCAGAACTGAGAGAGACAGAGCATTGACGCCAGCACTGAGAGAGACAGAATACTGACGCCAGCACTGAGAGAGACAGCACTGACTCCAGCACTGAGAGAGACAGAGCACTGAGGCCAGCACTGAGAGAGACAGAGCACTGACGCCAGCACTAAGAGAGACAGAGCACTGACGCCAGCACTGAGACACAGCACTGACGCCAGCATTGAGAGAGACAGAATACTGATGCCAGCACTGAGAGAGACAGAATGCTGATGCCAGAACTGAGAGAGACAGAGCATTGACGTCAGCACTGAGAGAGACAGAATACTGACGCCAGCACTGAGAGAGACAGAGCACTGACGCCAGCACTGAGAGAGACAGAGCACTGACGCCAGCACTGAGAGAGACAGAGCACTGACGCCAGCATTGAGAGAGACAGAATATTGACGCCAGCATTGAGAGAGACAGAATACTGATGCCAGCATTGAGAGAGACAGAATACTGATGCCAGAACTGAGAGAGACAGAGCATTGACGCCAGCACTGAGAGAGACAGAATACTGATGCCAGCACTGAGAGAGACAGCACTGACTCCAGCACTGAGAGAGACAGAGCACTGACGCCAGTACTGAGAGAGACAGAGCACTGACGCCAGAACTGAGAGAGACAGAGCACTGACGCCAGCACTGAGACAGACAGAGCACTGACACCAGCATTGAGAGAGACAGAAAATTGACGCCAGCACTGAGAGAGACAGAAAACTGATGCCAGCACTGAGAGAGACAGCACTGACTCCAGCACTGAGAGAGACAGAGCACTGACGCCAGCACTGAGAGAGACAGAGCACTGACGCCAGCACTGAGACAGACAGAGCACTGACGCCAGCATTGAGAGAGACAGAATACTGACGCCAGCACTGAGAGAGACAGAATACTGATGCCAGAACTGAGAGAGACAGAATACCGATGCCAGAACTGAGAGAGACAGAGCATTGACGCCAGCACTGAGAGAGACAGCACTGATGCCAGCACTGGGAGAGACAGAGCACTGACGCCAGCATTGAGAGAGACAGAGCACTGACGCCGGCACTGAGAGAGACAGAGCACTGACGCCAGCACTGAGAGAGACAGAGCACTGACGCTAGCACTGAGAGAGACAGAATACTGACGCCAGAACTGAGAGAGACAGAGCATTGACGTCAGCACTGAGAGAGACAGAATACTGACGCCAGCACTGAGAGAGACAGAGCACTGACGCCAGCACTGAGAGGGACAGAGCACTGACGCCAGCACTAAGAGAGACAGAGCACTGACGCCAGCACTGAGACAGACAGAGCACTGACGCCAGCATTGAGAGAGACAGAATACTGACGCCAGCATTGAGAGAGACAGAATACTGACGCCAGCACTGAGAGAGACAGAATACTGACGCCAGAACTGAGAGAGACAGAGCATTGACGTCAGCACTGAGAGAGACAGAATACTGAAGCCAGCACTGAGAGAGACAGAGCACTGACGCCAACACTGAGAGAGACAGAGCACTGACGCCAGCACTGAGAGAGACAGAGCACTGACGCCAGCATTGAGAGAGACAGAATATTGACGCCAGCATTGAGAGAGACAGAATACTGACACCAGCATTGAGAGAGACAGAATACTGACGCCAGCATTGAGAGAGAGAATACTGATGCCAGCACTGAGAGAGACAGCATTGACGCCAGCACTGAGAGAGACAGAGCATTGACGTCAGCACTGAGAGAGACAGAATACTGACGCCAGCACTGAGAGAGACAGCATTGACGCCAGCACTGAGAGAGACAGAGCATTGACGTCAGCACTGAGAGAGACAGAATACTGACGCCAGCACTGAGAGAGACAGAGCACTGACGCCAGCACTGAGAGAGACAGAGCACTGACGCCAGCATTGAGAGAGACAGAATATTGACGCCAGCATTGAGAGAGACAGAATACTGACACCAGCATTGAGAGAGACAGAATACTGATGCCAGCATTGAGAGAGACAGCATTGACGCCAGCACTGAGAGAGACAGAATACTGATGCCAGCACTGAGAGAGACAGCACTGACGCCAGCACTGAGACAGACAGAGCACTGACGCCAGCATTGAGAGAGACAGAGCACTGACGCCAGCACTGAGAGAGACAGAGCACTGACACCAGCACTGAGAGAGACAGCACTGACTCCAGCACTGAGAGAGACAGAGCACTGACGCCAGTACTGAGAGAGACAGAGCACTGACGCCAGAACTGAGAGAGACAGAGCACTGACGCCAGCACTGAGACAGACAGAGCACTGACACCAGCATTGAGAGAGACAGAAAATTGACGCCAGCACTGAGAGAGACAGAAAACTGATGCCAGCACTGAGAGAGACAGCACTGACTCCAGCACTGAGAGAGACAGAGCACTGACGCCAGCACTGAGAGAGACAGAGCACTGACGCCAGCACTGAGACAGACAGAGCACTGACGCCAGCATTGAGAGAGACAGAATACTGACGCCAGCACTGAGAGAGACAGACTACTGATGCCAGAACTGAGAGAGACAGAGCATTGACGCTAGCACTGAGAGAGACAGAATACTGACGCCAGCACTGAGAGACAGAGCACTGACGCCAGCACTGAGAGAGACAGAGCACTGACGCCAGCACTGAGAGAGACAGAGCACTGAAGCCAGCACTGAGACAGACAGAGCACTGACGCCAGCATTGAGAGAGACAGAGCACTGGCGCCAGCACTGAGACAGACAGAGCACTGACGCCAGCACTGAGACAGACAGAGCACTGACGCCAGCATTGAGAGAGACAGAATACTGACGCCAGCACTGAGAGAGACAGAATACTGACGCCAGCACTGAGAGAGACAGAATACTGATGCCAGAACTGAGAGAGACAGAGCATTGACGCTAGCACTGAGAGAGACAGAATACTGACGCCAGCACTGAGAGAGACAGCATTGACGCCAGCACTGAGAGAGACAGAATACTGATGCCAGCACTAAAAGAGACAGCACTGACGCCAGCACTGAGAGAGACAGAGCACTGATGCCAGCACTGAGACAGACAGAGCACTGACGCCAGCATTGGGAGAGACAGAATATTGACGCCAGCATTGAGAGAGACAGAATACTGACGCCAGCATTGAGAGAGACAGAGCACTGACGCCAGCACTGAGACAGACAGAGCACTGACGCCAGCATTGAGAGAGACAGAATGCTGACGCCAGCACTGAGAGAGACAGAATACTGACGCCAGAACTGAGAGAGACAGAGCATTGACGCTAGCACTGAGAGAGACAGAATACTGACGCCAGCACTGAGAGAGACAGAGCACTGACGCCAGCACTGAGAGAGACAGAGCACTGACGCCAGCACTGAGAGAGACAGAGCACTGAAGCCAGCACTGAGACAGACAGAGCACTGACGCCAGCATTGAGAGGGACAGAGCACTGATGCCAGCACTGAGACAGACAGAGCACTGACGCCAGCATTGAGAGAGACAGAATATTGACGCCAGCATTGAGAGAGACAGAATACTGACGCCAGCATTGAGAGAGACAGAGCACTGACGCCAGCATTGAGAGAGACAGAATACTGATGCCAGCATTGAGAGAGACAGAATACTGATGCCAACATTGAGAGAGACAGAGCACTGACACTGACGCCAGCACTGAGAGAGACAGAATACTGAAGCCAGAACTGAGAGAGACAGAGCATTGACGCCAGCACTGAGAGAGACAGAATACTGACGCCAGCACTGAGAGAGACAGCACTGACTCCAGCACTGAGAGAGACAGAGCACTGAGGCCAGCACTGAGAGAGACAGAGCACTGACGCCAGCACTAAGAGAGACAGAGCACTGACGCCAGCACTGAGACACAGCACTGACGCCAGCATTGAGAGAGACAGAATACTGATGCCAGCACTGAGAGAGACAGAATGCTGATGCCAGAACTGAGAGAGACAGAGCATTGACGTCAGCACTGAGAGAGACAGAATACTGACGCCAGCACTGAGAGAGACAGAGCACTGACGCCAGCACTGAGAGAGACAGAGCACTGACGCCAGCACTGAGAGAGACAGAGCACTGACGCCAGCATTGAGAGAGACAGAATATTGACGCCAGCATTGAGAGAGACAGAATACTGATGCCAGCATTGAGAGAGACAGAATACTGATGCCAGAACTGAGAGAGACAGAGCATTGACGCCAGCACTGAGAGAGACAGAATACTGATGCCAGCACTGAGAGAGACAGCACTGACTCCAGCACTGAGAGAGACAGAGCACTGACGCCAGTACTGAGAGAGACAGAGCACTGACGCCAGAACTGAGAGAGACAGAGCACTGACGCCAGCACTGAGACAGACAGAGCACTGACACCAGCATTGAGAGAGACAGAAAATTGACGCCAGCACTGAGAGAGACAGAAAACTGATGCCAGCACTGAGAGAGACAGCACTGACTCCAGCACTGAGAGAGACAGAGCACTGACGCCAGCACTGAGAGAGACAGAGCACTGACGCCAGCACTGAGACAGACAGAGCACTGACGCCAGCATTGAGAGAGACAGAATACTGACGCCAGCACTGAGAGAGACAGACTAATGACGCCAGAACTGAGAGAGACAGAGCATTGACGCTAGCACTGAGAGAGACAGAATACTGACGCCAGCACTGAGAGAGACAGAGCACTGACGCCAGCACTGAGAGAGACAGAGCACTGACGCCAGCACTGAGAGAGACAGAGCACTGAAGCCAGCACTGAGACAGACAGAGCACTGACGCCAGCATTGAGAGAGACAGAGCACTGATGCCAGCACTGAGACAGACAGAGCACTGACGCCAGCATTGAGAGAGACAGAATATTGACGCCAGCATTGAGAGAGACAGAATACTGACGCCAGCATTGAGAGAGACAGAGCACTGACGCCAGCATTGAGAGAGACAGAATACTGATGCCAGCATTGAGAGAGACAGAATACTGATGCCAACATTGAGAGAGACAGAGCACTGACACTGACGCCAGCACTGAGAGAGACAGAATACTGAAGCCAGAACTGAGAGAGACAGAGCATTGACGCCAGCACTGAGAGAGACAGAATACTGACGCCAGCACTGAGAGAGACAGCACTGACTCCAGCACTGAGAGAGACAGAGCACTGACGCCAGCACTGAGAGAGACAGAGCACTGACGCCAGCACTAAGAGAGACAGAGCACTGACGCCAGCACTGAGACAGAGCACTGACGCCAGCATTGAGAGAGACAGAATACTGACGCCAGCACTGAGAGAGACAGAATACTGATGCCAGAACTGAGAGAGACAGAGCATTGACGTCAGCACTGAGAGAGACAGAATACTGACGCCAGCACTGAGAGAGACAGAGCACTGACGCCAGCACTGAGAGAGACAGAGCACTGACGCCAGCACTGAGAGAGACAGAGCACTGACGCCAGCATTGAGAGAGACAGAATATTGACGCCAGCATTGAGAGAGACAGAATACTGATGCCAGCATTGAGAGAGACAGAATACTGATGCCAGCATTGAGAGAGACAGCATTGACGCCAGCACTGAGAGAGACAAAACACTGATGCCAGCACTGAGAGAGACAGCACTGACGCCAGCACTGAGAGAGACAGAGCACTGCCACCAGCATTGAGAGAGACAGAATACTGATGCCAGCATTGAGAGAGACAGAGCACTGACGCCAGCATTAAGAGAGACAGAATACTGACGCCAGAACTGAGAGAGACAGAGCATTGACGCCAGCACTGAGAGAGACAGAGCACTGACGCCAGCACTGAGAGAGACATAGCACTGACGCCAGCACTGAGAGAGACAGAGCACTGACACCAGCCCTGAGACAGACAGAGCACTGACGCCAGCATTGAGAGAGACAGAATACTGACGCCAGCACTGAGAGAGACAGAATACTGATGCCAGAACTGACAGAGACAGAATACCGACGCCAGAACTGAGAGAGACAGAGCATTGACGCCAGCACTGAGAGAGACAGCACTGATGCCAGCACTGGGAGAGACAGAGCACTGACGCCAGCATTGAGAGAGACAGAGCACTGACGCCGGCACTGAGAGAGACAGAGCACTGACGCCAGCACTGAGAGAGACAGAGCACTGACGCCAGCACTGAGAGAGACAGAATACTGACGCCAGAACTGAGAGAGACAGAGCATTGACGTCAGCACTGAGAGAGACAGAATACTGACGCCAGCACTGAGAGAGACAGAGCACTGACGCCAGCACTGAGAGAGACAGAGCACTGACGCCAGCACTAAGAGAGACAGAGCACTGACGCCAGCACTGAGATAGACAGAGCACTGACGCCAGCATTGAGAGAGACAGAATACTGACGTCAGCACTGAGAGAGACAGAATACTGACGCCAGCACTGAGAGACAGAGCACTGACGCCAACACTGAGAGAGACAGAGCACTGACACCAGCACTGAGAGAGACAGAGCACTGACGCCAGCACTGAGAGAGACAGAGCCTTGATGCCAGCACTTAGAGAGACAGAATACTGAGGCCAGCACTGAGAGAGACAGCACTGACTCCAGCACTGAGAGAGACAGAGCACTGACGCCAGCACTGAGAGAGACAGAGCACTGACGCCAGCACTGAGAGAGACAGAGCACTGACGCCAGCACTGAGAGAGACAGAGCACTGACACCAGCACTGAGACAGACAGAGCACTGACGCCAGCATTAAGAGAGACAGAATACTGATGCCAGAACTGAGAGAGACAGAGCACTGACACAATCACTGAGAAAGACAGAGCACTGACACCAGCACTGAGACAGACAGAGCACTGACGCCAGCATTGAGAGAGACAGAATACTGACGCCAGCACTGAGAGAGACAGAATAATGACGCCAGAACTTAGAGAGTTAGAATACCGACGCCAGAACTGAGAGAGACAGAGCATTAACGCCTGCACTGAGAGAGACAGCACTGATGCCAGCACTGAGAGAGACAGAGCACTGACGCCAGCATTGAGAGAGACAGAGCACTGACGCCAGCACTGAGAGAGACAGAGCACTGACGCCAGCATTGAGAGAGACAGAATATTGACGCCAGCATTGAGAGAGACAGAATACTGACACCAGCATTGAGAGAGACAGAATACTGATGCCAGAATTGAGAGAGACAGCATTGACGCCAGCACTGAGAGAGACAGAATACTGATGCCAGCACTGAGAGAGACAGCACTGACGCCAGCACTGAGACAGACAGAGCACTGACGCCAGCATTGAGAGAGACAGAGCACTGACGCCAGCACTGAGAGAGACAGAGCACTGACACCAGCACTGAGAGAGACAGAGTAGTGACGCCAGCACTGAGACAGACAGAGCACTGACGCCAGCATTGAGAGAGACAGAATATTGACGCCAGCATTGAGAGAGACAGAATACTGATGCCAGCATTGAGAGAGACAGAGCACTGACGCCAGCATTGAGAGAGACAGAATACTGACGCCAGAACTGAGAGAGACAGAGTATTGACGTCAGCACTGAGAGAGACAGAGCACTGACGCCAGCACTGTGAGAGACAGAGCACTGACGCCAGCACTGAGAGAGACAGAGCACTGACGCCAGCACTGAGACAGACAGAGCACTGACGCCAGCATTGAGAGAGACAGAATATTGACGCCAGCATTGAGAGAGACAGAATACCGACGACGCCAGCATTGAGAGAGACAGAATACTGATGCCAGCATTGAGAGAGACAGAATACTGACGCCAGAACTGAGAGAGACAGAGCATTGATGCCAGCACTTAGAGAGACAGAATACTGAGGCCAGCACTGAGAGAGACAGCACTGACTCCAGCACTGAGAGAGACAGAGCACTGACGCCAGCACTGAGAGAGACAGAGCACTGACGCCAGCACTGAGAGAGACAGAGCACTGACACCAGCACTGAGACAGACAGAGCACTGACGCCAGCATTAAGAGAGACAGAATACTGATGCCAGAACTGAGAGAGACAGAGCACTGACACAAGCACTGAGAAAGACAGAGCACTGACACCAGCACTGAGACAGACAGAGCACTGACGCCAGCATTGAGAGAGACAGAATACTGACGCCAGCACTGAGAGAGACAGACTACTGACGCCAGAACTGAGAGAGACAGAGCATTGACGCTAGCACTGAGAGAGACAGAATACTGACGCCAGCACTGAGAGAGACAGAGCACTGACGCCAGCAATGAGAGAGACAGAGCACTGACGCCAGCACTGAGAGAGACAGAGCACTGAAGCCAGCACTGAGACAGACAGAGCACTGACGCCAGCATTGAGAGAGACAGAGCACTGGCGCCAGCACTGAGACAGACAGAGCACTGACGCCAGCACTGAGACAGACAGAGCACTGACGCCAGCATTGAGAGAGACAGAATACTGACGCCAGCACTGAGAGCGACAGAATACTGACGCCAGCACTGAGAGAGACAGAATACTGATGCCAGAACTGAGAGAGACAGAGCATTGACGCTAGCACTGAGAGAGACAGAATACTGACGCCAGCACTGAGAGAGACAGCATTGACGCCAGCACTGAGAGAGACAGAATACTGATGCCAGCACTAAAAGAGACAGCACTGACGCCAGCACTGAGAGAGACAGAGCACTGACGCCAGCATTGAGAGAGAAAGAGCACTGATGCCAGCACTGAGACAGACAGAGCACTGACGCCAGCATTGGGAGAGACAGAATATTGACGCCAGCATTGAGAGAGACAGAATACTGACGCCAGCATTGAGAGAGACAGAGCACTGACGCCAGCACTGAGACAGACAGAGCACTGACGCCAGCATTGAGAGAGACAGAATGCTGACGCCAGCACTGAGAGAGACAGAATACTGACGCCAGAACTGAGAGAGACAGAGCATTGACGCTAGCACTGAGAGAGACAGAATACTGACGCCAGCACTAAGAGAGACAGAGCACTGACGCCAGCACTGAGAGAGACAGAGCACTGACGCCAGCACTGAGAGAGACAGAGCACTGAAGCCAGCACTGAGACAGACAGAGCACTGACGCCAGCATTGAGAGGGACAGAGCACTGATGCCAGCACTGAGACAGACAGAGCACTGACGCCAGCATTGAGAGAGACAGAATATTGACGCCAGCATTGAGACAGACAGAATACTGACGCCAGCATTGAGAGAGACAGAGCACTGACGCCAGCATTGAGAGAGACAGAATACTGATGCCAGCATTGAGAGAGACAGAATACTGATGCCAACATTGAGAGAGACAGAGCACTGACACTGACGCCAGCACTGAGAGAGACAGAATACTGAAGCCAGAACTGAGAGAGACAGAGCATTGACGCCAGCACTGAGAGAGACAGAATACTGACGCCAGCACTGAGAGAGACAGCACTGACTCCAGCACTGAGAGAGACAGAGCACTGAGGCCAGCACTGAGAGAGACAGAGCACTGACGCCAGCACTAAGAGAGACAGAGCACTGACGCCAGCACTGAGACAGAGCACTGACGCCAGCATTGAGAGAGACAGAATACTGATGCCAGCACTGAGAGAGACAGAATGCTGATGCCAGAACTGAGAGAGACAGAGCATTGACGTCAGCACTGAGAGAGACAGAATACTGACGCCAGCACTGAGAGAGACAGAGCACTGACGCCAGCACTGAGAGAGACAGAGCACTGACGCCAGCACTGAGAGAGACAGAGCACTGAAGCCAGCACTGAGACAGACAGAGCACTGACGCCAGCATTGAGAGAGACAGAGCACTGGCGCCAGCACTGAGACAGACAGAGCACTGACGACAGCACTGAGACAGACAGAGCACTGACGCCAGCATTGAGAGAGACAGAATACTGACGCCAGCACTGAGAGAGACAGAATACTGACGCCAGCACTGAGAGAGACAGAATACTGATGCCAGAACTGAGAGAGACAGAGCATTGACGCTAGCACTGAGAGAGACAGAATACTGACGCCAGCACTGAGAGAGACAGCATTGACGCCAGCACTGAGAGAGACAGAATACTGATGCCAGCACTAAAAGAGACAGCACTGACGCCAGCATTGAGAGAGACAGAATATTGACGCCAGCATTGAGAGAGACAGAATACTGACGCCAGCATTGGGAGAGACAGAATATTGACGCCAGCATTGAGAGAGACAGAATACTGACGCCAGCATTGAGAGAGACAGAGCACTGACGCCAGCACTGAGACAGACAGAGCACTGACGCCAGCATTGAGAGAGACAGAATGCTGACGCCAGCACTGAGAGAGACAGAATACTGACGCCAGAACTGAGAGAGACAGAGCATTGACGCTAGCACTGAGAGAGACAGAATACTGACGCCAGCACTGAGAGAGACAGAGCACTGACGCCAGCACTGAGAGAGACAGAGCACTGACGCCAGCACTGAGAGAGACAGAGCACTGAAGCCAGCACTGAGACAGACAGAGCACTGACGCCAGCATTGAGAGGGACAGAGCACTGATGCCAGCACTGAGACAGACAGAGCACTGACGCCAGCATTGAGAGAGACAGAATATTGACGCCAGCATTGAGAGAGACAGAATACTGACGCCAGCATTGAGAGAGACAGAGCACTGACGCCAGCATTGAGAGAGACAGAATACTGATGCCAGCATTGAGAGAGACAGAATACTGATGCCAACATTGAGAGAGACAGAGCACTGACACTGACGCCAGCACTGAGAGAGACAGAATACTGAAGCCAGAACTGAGAGAGACAGAGCATTGACGCCAGCACTGAGAGAGACAGAATACTGACGCCAGCACTGAGAGAGACAGCACTGACTCCAGCACTGAGAGAGACAGAGCACTGAGGCCAGCACTGAGAGAGACAGAGCACTGACGCCAGCACTAAGAGAGACAGAGCACTGACGCCAGCACTGAGACAGAGCACTGACGCCAGCATTGAGAGAGACAGAATACTGATGCCAGCACTGAGAGAGACAGAATGCTGATGCCAGAACTGAGAGAGACAGAATGCTGATGCCAGAACTGAGAGAGACAGAGCATTGACGTCAGCACTGAGAGAGACAGAATACTGACGCCAGCACTGAGAGAGACAGAGCACTGACGCCAGCACTGAGAGAGACAGAGCACTGACGCCAGCATTGAGAGAGACAGAATATTGACGCCAGCATTGAGAGAGACAGAATACTGATGCCAGCATTGAGAGAGACAGAATACTGATGCCAGAACTGAGAGAGACAGAGCATTGACGCCAGCACTGAGAGAGACAGCACTGATGCCAGCACTGAGAGAGACAGAGCACTGACGCCAGCATTGAGAGAGACAGAGCACTGACGCCAGCACTGAGAGAGACAGAGCACTGACGCCAGCATTGAGAGAGACAGAATATTGACGCCAGCATTGAGAGAGACAGAATACTGACACCAGCATTGAGAGAGACAGAATACTGATGCCAGAATTGAGAGAGACAGCATTGACGCCAGCACTGAGAGAGACAGAATACTGATGCCAGCACTGAGAGAGACAGCACTGACGCCAGCACTGAGACAGACAGAGCACTGACGCCAGCATTGAGAGAGACAGAGCACTGACGCCAGCACTGAGAGAGACAGAGCACTGACACCAGCACTGAGAGAGACAGAGTAGTGACGCCAGCACTGAGACAGACAGAGCACTGACGCCAGCATTGAGAGAGACAGAATATTGACGCCAGCATTGAGAGAGACAGAATACTGATGCCAGCATTGAGAGAGACAGAGCACTGACGCCAGCATTGAGAGAGACAGAATACTGACGCCAGAACTGAGAGAGACAGAGTATTGACGTCAGCACTGAGAGAGACAGAGCACTGACGCCAGCACTGTGAGAGACAGAGCACTGACGCCAGCACTGAGAGAGACAGAGCACTGACGCCAGCACTGAGACAGACAGAGCACTGACGCCAGCATTGAGAGAGACAGAATATTGACGCCAGCATTGAGAGAGACAGAATACCGACGACGCCAGCATTGAGAGAGACAGAATACTGATGCCAGCATTGAGAGAGACAGAATACTGACGCCAGAACTGAGAGAGACAGAGCATTGATGCCAGCACTTAGAGAGACAGAATACTGAGGCCAGCACTGAGAGAGACAGCACTGACTCCAGCACTGAGAGAGACAGAGCACTGACGCCAGCACTGAGAGAGACAGAGCACTGACGCCAGCACTGAGAGAGACAGAGCACTGACACCAGCACTGAGACAGACAGAGCACTGACGCCAGCATTAAGAGAGACAGAATACTGATGCCAGAACTGAGAGAGACAGAGCACTGACACAAGCACTGAGAAAGACAGAGCACTGACACCAGCACTGAGACAGACAGAGCACTGACGCCAGCATTGAGAGAGACAGAATACTGACGCCAGCACTGAGAGAGACAGACTACTGACGCCAGAACTGAGAGAGACAGAGCATTGACGCTAGCACTGAGAGAGACAGAATACTGACGCCAGCACTGAGAGAGACAGAGCACTGACGCCAGCAATGAGAGAGACAGAGCACTGACGCCAGCACTGAGAGAGACAGAGCACTGAAGCCAGCACTGAGACAGACAGAGCACTGACGCCAGCATTGAGAGAGACAGAGCACTGGCGCCAGCACTGAGACAGACAGAGCACTGACGCCAGCACTGAGACAGACAGAGCACTGACGCCAGCATTGAGAGAGACAGAATACTGACGCCAGCACTGAGAGCGACAGAATACTGACGCCAGCACTGAGAGAGACAGAATACTGATGCCAGAACTGAGAGAGACAGAGCATTGACGCTAGCACTGAGAGAGACAGAATACTGACGCCAGCACTGAGAGAGACAGCATTGACGCCAGCACTGAGAGAGACAGAATACTGATGCCAGCACTAAAAGAGACAGCACTGACGCCAGCACTGAGAGAGACAGAGCACTGACGCCAGCATTGAGAGAGAAAGAGCACTGATGCCAGCACTGAGACAGACAGAGCACTGACGCCAGCATTGGGAGAGACAGAATATTGACGCCAGCATTGAGAGAGACAGAATACTGACGCCAGCATTGAGAGAGACAGAGCACTGACGCCAGCACTGAGACAGACAGAGCACTGACGCCAGCATTGAGAGAGACAGAATGCTGACGCCAGCACTGAGAGAGACAGAATACTGACGCCAGAAC
The DNA here is from genome assembly GCA_037952925.1 of Lithobates clamitans. Taxonomy (NCBI): domain Eukaryota; kingdom Metazoa; phylum Chordata; class Amphibia; order Anura; family Ranidae; genus Lithobates; species Lithobates clamitans. The sequence goes on along the minus strand of JBBGZY010000787.1, from coordinate 4,313,723 downwards.
TGAGAGAGACAGAGCATTGACGCTAGCACTGAGAGAGACAGAATACTGACGCCAGCACTGAGAGAGACAGAGCACTGACGCCAGCACTGAGAGAGACAGAGCACTGACGCCAGCACTGAGAGAGACAGAGCACTGAAGCCAGCACTGAGACAGACAGAGCACTGACGCCAGCATTGAGAGGGACAGAGCACTGATGCCAGCACTGAGACAGACAGAGCACTGACGCCAGCATTGAGAGAGACAGAATATTGACGCCAGCATTGAGACAGACAGAATACTGACGCCAGCATTGAGAGAGACAGAGCACTGACGCCAGCATTGAGAGAGACAGAATACTGATGCCAGCATTGAGAGAGACAGAATACTGATGCCAACATTGAGAGAGACAGAGCACTGACACTGACGCCAGCACTGAGAGAGACAGAATACTGAAGCCAGAACTGAGAGAGACAGAGCATTGACGCCAGCACTGAGAGAGACAGAATACTGACGCCAGCACTGAGAGAGACAGCACTGACTCCAGCACTGAGAGAGACAGAGCACTGAGGCCAGCACTGAGAGAGACAGAGCACTGACGCCAGCACTAAGAGAGACAGAGCACTGACGCCAGCACTGAGACAGAGCACTGACGCCAGCATTGAGAGAGACAGAATACTGATGCCAGCACTGAGAGAGACAGAATGCTGATGCCAGAACTGAGAGAGACAGAGCATTGACGTCAGCACTGAGAGAGACAGAATACTGACGCCAGCACTGAGAGAGACAGAGCACTGACGCCAGCACTGAGAGAGACAGAGCACTGACGCCAGCACTGAGAGAGACAGAGCACTGAAGCCAGCACTGAGACAGACAGAGCACTGACGCCAGCATTGAGAGAGACAGAGCACTGGCGCCAGCACTGAGACAGACAGAGCACTGACGACAGCACTGAGACAGACAGAGCACTGACGCCAGCATTGAGAGAGACAGAATACTGACGCCAGCACTGAGAGAGACAGAATACTGACGCCAGCACTGAGAGAGACAGAATACTGATGCCAGAACTGAGAGAGACAGAGCATTGACGCTAGCACTGAGAGAGACAGAATACTGACGCCAGCACTGAGAGAGACAGCATTGACGCCAGCACTGAGAGAGACAGAATACTGATGCCAGCACTAAAAGAGACAGCACTGACGCCAGCATTGAGAGAGACAGAATATTGACGCCAGCATTGAGAGAGACAGAATACTGACGCCAGCATTGGGAGAGACAGAATATTGACGCCAGCATTGAGAGAGACAGAATACTGACGCCAGCATTGAGAGAGACAGAGCACTGACGCCAGCACTGAGACAGACAGAGCACTGACGCCAGCATTGAGAGAGACAGAATGCTGACGCCAGCACTGAGAGAGACAGAATACTGACGCCAGAACTGAGAGAGACAGAGCATTGACGCTAGCACTGAGAGAGACAGAATACTGACGCCAGCACTGAGAGAGACAGAGCACTGACGCCAGCACTGAGAGAGACAGAGCACTGACGCCAGCACTGAGAGAGACAGAGCACTGAAGCCAGCACTGAGACAGACAGAGCACTGACGCCAGCATTGAGAGGGACAGAGCACTGATGCCAGCACTGAGACAGACAGAGCACTGACGCCAGCATTGAGAGAGACAGAATATTGACGCCAGCATTGAGAGAGACAGAATACTGACGCCAGCATTGAGAGAGACAGAGCACTGACGCCAGCATTGAGAGAGACAGAATACTGATGCCAGCATTGAGAGAGACAGAATACTGATGCCAACATTGAGAGAGACAGAGCACTGACACTGACGCCAGCACTGAGAGAGACAGAATACTGAAGCCAGAACTGAGAGAGACAGAGCATTGACGCCAGCACTGAGAGAGACAGAATACTGACGCCAGCACTGAGAGAGACAGCACTGACTCCAGCACTGAGAGAGACAGAGCACTGAGGCCAGCACTGAGAGAGACAGAGCACTGACGCCAGCACTAAGAGAGACAGAGCACTGACGCCAGCACTGAGACAGAGCACTGACGCCAGCATTGAGAGAGACAGAATACTGATGCCAGCACTGAGAGAGACAGAATGCTGATGCCAGAACTGAGAGAGACAGAATGCTGATGCCAGAACTGAGAGAGACAGAGCATTGACGTCAGCACTGAGAGAGACAGAATACTGACGCCAGCACTGAGAGAGACAGAGCACTGACGCCAGCACTGAGAGAGACAGAGCACTGACGCCAGCATTGAGAGAGACAGAATATTGACGCCAGCATTGAGAGAGACAGAATACTGATGCCAGCATTGAGAGAGACAGAATACTGATGCCAGAACTGAGAGAGACAGAGCATTGACGCCAGCACTGAGAGAGACAGAATACTGACGCCAGAACTGAGAGAGACAGAGCATTGACGCTAGCACTGAGAGAGACAGAATACTGACGCCAGCACTGAGAGAGACAGAGCACTGACGCCAGCACTGAGAGAGACAGAGCACTGACGCCAGCACTGAGAGAGACAGAGCACTGAAGCCAGCACTGAGACAGACAGAGCACTGACGCCAGCATTGAGAGGGACAGAGCACTGATGCCAGCACTGAGACAGACAGAGCACTGACGCCAGCATTGAGAGAGACAGAATATTGACGCCAGCATTGAGAGAGACAGAATACTGACGCCAGCATTGAGAGAGACAGAGCACTGACGCCAGCATTGAGAGAGACAGAATACTGATGCCAGCATTGAGAGAGACAGAATACTGATGCCAACATTGAGAGAGACAGAGCACTGACACTGACGCCAGCACTGAGAGAGACAGAATACTGAAGCCAGAACTGAGAGAGACAGAGCATTGACGCCAGCACTGAGAGAGACAGAATACTGACGCCAGCACTGAGAGAGACAGCACTGACTCCAGCACTGAGAGAGACAGAGCACTGAGGCCAGCACTGAGAGAGACAGAGCACTGACGCCAGCACTAAGAGAGACAGAGCACTGACGCCAGCACTGAGACAGAGCACTGACGCCAGCATTGAGAGAGACAGAATACTGATGCCAGCACTGAGAGAGACAGAATGCTGATGCCAGAACTGAGAGAGACAGAATGCTGATGCCAGAACTGAGAGAGACAGAGCATTGACGTCAGCACTGAGAGAGACAGAATACTGACGCCAGCACTGAGAGAGACAGAGCACTGACGCCAGCACTGAGAGAGACAGAGCACTGACGCCAGCATTGAGAGAGACAGAATATTGACGCCAGCATTGAGAGAGACAGAATACTGATGCCAGCATTGAGAGAGACAGAATACTGATGCCAGAACTGAGAGAGACAGAGCATTGACGCCAGCACTGAGAGAGACAGAATACTGACGCCAGCACTGAGAGAGACAGCACTGACTCCAGCACTGAGAGAGACAGAGCACTGACGCCAGTACTGAGAGAGACAGAGCACTGACGCCAGAACTGAGAGAGACAGAGCACTGACGCCAGCACTGAGACAGACAGAGCACTGACACCAGCATTGAGAGAGACAGAAAAATGACGCCAGCACTGAGAGAGACAGAAAACTGATGCCAGCACTGAGAGAGACAGCACTGACTCCAGCACTGAGAGAGACAGAGCACTGACGCCAGCACTGAGAGAGACAGAGCACTGACGCCAGCACTCAGACAGACAGAGCACTGACGCCAGCATTGAGAGAGACAGAATACTGACGCCAGCACTGAGAGAGACAGACTACTGACGCCAGAACTGAGAGAGACAGAGCATTGACGCTAGCACTGAGAGAGACAGAATACTGACGCCAGCACTGAGAGAGACAGAGCACTGACGCCAGCACTGAGAGAGACAGAGCACTGACGCCAGCACTGAGAGAGACAGAGCACTGAAGCCAGCACTGAGACAGACAGAGCACTGACGCCAGCATTGAGAGAGACAGAGCACTGATGCCAACACTGAGACAGACAGAGCACTGACGCCAGCATTGAGAGAGACAGAATATTGACGCCAGCATTGAGAGAGACAGAATACTGACGCCAGCATTGAGAGAGACAGAGCACTGACGCCAGCATTGAGAGAGACAGAATACTGATGCCAGCATTGAGAGAGACAGAATACTGATGCCAACATTGAGAGAGACAGAGCACTGACACTGACGCCAGCACTGAGAGAGACAGAATACTGAAGCCAGAACTGAGAGAGACAGAGCATTGACGCCAGCACTGAGAGAGACAGAATACTGACGCCAGCACTGAGAGAGACAGCACTGACTCCAGCACTGAGAGAGACAGAGCACTGACGCCAGCACTGAGAGAGACAGAGCACTGACGCCAGCACTAAGAGAGACAGAGCACTGACGCCAGCACTGAGACAGAGCACTGACGCCAGCATTGAGAGAGACAGAATACTGACGCCAGCACTGAGAGAGACAGAATACTGATGCCAGAACTGAGAGAGACAGAGCATTGACGTCAGCACTGAGAGAGACAGAATACTGACGCCAGCACTGAGAGAGACAGAGCACTGACGCCAGCACTGAGAGAGACAGAGCACTGACGCCAGCACTGAGAGAGACAGAGCACTGACGCCAGCATTGAGAGAGACAGAATATTGACGCCAGCATTGAGAGAGACAGAATACTGATGCCAGCATTGAGAGAGACAGAATACTGATGCCAGCATTGAGAGAGACAGCATTGATGCCAGCACTGAGACAGACAGAGCACTGACGCCAGCATTGAGAGAGACAGAATATTGACGCCAGCATTGAGAGAGACAGAATACTGACGCCAGCATTGAGAGAGACAGAATACTGATGCCAGCATTGAGAGAGACAGAATACTGATGCCAACATTGAGAGAGACAGAGCACTGACACTGACGCCAGCACTGAGAGAGACAGAATACTGAAGCCAGAACTGAGAGAGACAGAGCATTGACGCCAGCACTGAGAGAGACAGAATACTGACGCCAGCACTGAGAGAGACAGCACTGACTCCAGCACTGAGAGAGACAGAGCACTGAGGCCAGCACTGAGAGAGACAGAGCACTGACGCCAGCACTAAGAGAGACAGAGCACTGACGCCAGCACTGAGACAGAGCACTGACGCCAGCATTGAGAGAGACAGAATACTGATGCCAGCACTGAGAGAGACAGAATGCTGATGCCAGAACTGAGAGAGACAGAATGCTGATGCCAGAACTGAGAGAGACAGAGCATTGACGTCAGCACTGAGAGAGACAGAATACTGACGCCAGCACTGAGAGAGACAGAGCACTGACGCCAGCACTGAGAGAGACAGAGCACTGACGCCAGCACTGAGAGAGACAGAGCACTGACGCCAGCATTGAGAGAGACAGAATATTGACGCCAGCATTGAGAGAGACAGAATACTGATGCCAGCATTGAGAGAGACAGAATACTGATGCCAGAACTGAGAGAGACAGAGCATTGACGCCAGCACTGAGAGAGACAGAATACTGACGCCAGCACTGAGAGAGACAGCACTGACTCCAGCACTGAGAGAGACAGAGCACTGACGCCAGTACTGAGAGAGACAGAGCACTGACGCCAGAACTGAGAGAGACAGAGCACTGACGCCAGCACTGAGACAGACAGAGCACTGACACCAGCATTGAGAGAGACAGAAAAATGACGCCAGCACTGAGAGAGACAGAAAACTGATGCCAGCACTGAGAGAGACAGCACTGACTCCAGCACTGAGAGAGACAGAGCACTGACGCCAGCACTGAGAGAGACAGAGCACTGACGCCAGCACTGAGACAGACAGAGCACTGACGCCAGCATTGAGAGAGACAGAATACTGACGCCAGCACTGAGAGAGACAGACTACTGACGCCAGAACTGAGAGAGACAGAGCATTGACGCTAGCACTGAGAGAGACAGAATACTGACGCCAGCACTGAGAGAGACAGAGCACTGACGCCAGCACTGAGAGAGACAGAGCACTGACGCCAGCACTGAGAGAGACAGAGCACTGAAGCCAGCACTGAGACAGACAGAGCACTGACGCCAGCATTGAGAGAGACAGAGCACTGATGCCAGCACTGAGACAGACAGAGCACTGACGCCAGCATTGAGAGAGACAGAATATTGACGCCAGCATTGAGAGAGACAGAATACTGACGCCAGCATTGAGAGAGACAGAGCACTGACGCCAGCATTGAGAGAGACAGAATACTGATGCCAGCATTGAGAGAGACAGAATACTGATGCCAACATTGAGAGAGACAGAGCACTGACACTGACGCCAGCACTGAGAGAGACAGAATACTGAAGCCAGAACTGAGAGAGACAGAGCATTGACGCCAGCACTGAGAGAGACAGAATACTGACGCCAGCACTGAGAGAGACAGCACTGACTCCAGCACTGAGAGAGACAGAGCACTGACGCCAGCACTGAGAGAGACAGAGCACTGACGCCAGCACTAAGAGAGACAGAGCACTGACGCCAGCACTGAGACAGAGCACTGACGCCAGCATTGAGAGAGACAGAATACTGACGCCAGAACTGAGAGAGACAGAGTATTGACGTCAGCACTGAGAGAGACAGAGCACTGACGCCAGCACTGTGAGAGACAGAGCACTGACGCCAGCACTGAGAGAGACAGAGCACTGACGCCAGCACTGAGACAGACAGAGCACTGACGCCAGCATTGAGAGAGACAGAATATTGACGCCAGCATTGAGAGAGACAGAATACCGACGACGCCAGCATTGAGAGAGACAGAATACTGATGCCAGCATTGAGAGAGACAGAATACTGACGCCAGAACTGAGAGAGACAGAGCATTGATGCCAGCACTTAGAGAGACAGAATACTGAGGCCAGCACTGAGAGAGACAGCACTGACTCCAGCACTGAGAGAGACAGAGCACTGACGCCAGCACTGAGAGAGACAGAGCACTGACGCCAGCACTGAGAGAGACAGAGCACTGACACCAGCACTGAGACAGACAGAGCACTGACGCCAGCATTAAGAGAGACAGAATACTGATGCCAGAACTGAGAGAGACAGAGCACTGACACAAGCACTGAGAAAGACAGAGCACTGACACCAGCACTGAGACAGACAGAGCACTGACGCCAGCATTGAGAGAGACAGAATACTGACGCCAGCACTGAGAGAGACAGACTACTGACGCCAGAACTGAGAGAGACAGAGCATTGACGCTAGCACTGAGAGAGACAGAATACTGACGCCAGCACTGAGAGAGACAGAGCACTGACGCCAGCAATGAGAGAGACAGAGCACTGACGCCAGCACTGAGAGAGACAGAGCACTGAAGCCAGCACTGAGACAGACAGAGCACTGACGCCAGCATTGAGAGAGACAGAGCACTGGCGCCAGCACTGAGACAGACAGAGCACTGACGCCAGCACTGAGACAGACAGAGCACTGACGCCAGCATTGAGAGAGACAGAATACTGACGCCAGCACTGAGAGAGACAGAATACTGATGCCAGAACTGAGAGAGACAGAGCATTGACGTCAGCACTGAGAGAGACAGAATACTGACGCCAGCACTGAGAGAGACAGAGCACTGACGCCAGCACTGAGAGAGACAGAGCACTGACGCCAGCACTGAGAGAGACAGAGCACTGACGCCAGCATTGAGAGAGACAGAATATTGACGCCAGCATTGAGAGAGACAGAATACTGATGCCAGCATTGAGAGAGACAGAATACTGATGCCAGCATTGAGAGAGACAGCATTGACGCCAGCACTGAGAGAGACAAAACACTGATGCCAGCACTGAGAGAGACAGCACTGACGCCAGCACTGAGAGAGACAGAGCACTGCCACCAGCATTGAGAGAGACAGAATACTGATGCCAGCATTGAGAGAGACAGAGCACTGACGCCAGCATTGAGAGAGACAGAATACTGACGCCAGAACTGAGAGAGACAGAGCATTGACGCCAGCACTGAGAGAGACAGAGCACTGACGCCAGCACTGAGAGAGACAGAGCACTGACACCAGCCCTGAGACAGACAGAGCACTGACGCCAGCATTGAGAGAGACAGAATACTGACGCCAGCACTGAGAGAGACAGAATACTGATGCCAGAACTGAGAGAGACAGAATACCGACGCCAGAACTGAGAGAGACAGAGCATTGACGCCAGCACTGAGAGAGACAGCACTGATGCCAGCACTGGGAGAGACAGAGCACTGACGCCAGCATTGAGAGAGACAGAGCACTGACGCCGGCACTGAGAGAGACAGAGCACTGACGCCAGCACTGAGAGAGACAGAGCACTGACGCCAGCACTGAGAGAGACAGAATACTGACGCCAGAACTGAGAGAGACACAGCATTGACGTCAGCACTGAGAGAGACAGAATACTGACGCCAGCACTGAGAGAGACAGAGCACTGACGCCAGCACTGAGAGAGACAGAGCACTGACGCCAGCACTAAGAGAGACAGAGCACTGACGCCAGCACTGAGACAGACAGAGCACTGACGCCAGAATTGAGAGAGACAGAATACTGACGCCAGCACTGAGAGAGACAGAATACTGACGCCAGAACTGAGAGAGACAGAGCATTGACGTCAGCACTGAGAGAGACAGAATACTGACGCCAGCACTGAGAGAGACAGAGCACTGACGCCAACACTGAGAGAGACAGAGCACTGACGCCAGCACTGAGAGAGACAGAGCACTGACGCCAGCATTGAGAGAGAAAGAATATTGACGCCAGCATTGAGAGAGACAGAATACTGACACCAGCATTGAGAGAGACAGAATACTGACGCCAGCATTGAGAGAGAGAATACTGATGCCAGCTCTGAGAGAGACAGCATTGACGCCAGCACTGAGAGAGACAGAGCATTGACGTCAGCACTGAGAGAGACAGAATACTGACGCCAGCACTGAGAGAGACAGAGCACTGACGCCAACACTGAGAGAGACAGAGCACTGACGCCAGCATTGAGAGAGACAGAATATTGACGCCAGCATTGAGAGAGACAGAATACTGACACCAGCATTGAGAGAGACAGAATACTGATGCCAGCATTGAGAGAGACAGCATTGACGCCAGCACTGAGAGAGACAGAATACTGATGCCAGCACTGAGAGAGACAGCACTGACGCCAGCACTGAGACAGACAGAGCACTGACGCCAGCATTGAGAGAGACAGAGCACTGACGCCAGCACTGAGAGAGACAGAGCACTGACACCAGCACTGAGAGAGACAGAGTAGTGACGCCAGCACTGAGACAGACAGAGCACTGACGCCAGCATTGAGAGAGACAGAATATTGACGCCAGCATTGAGAGAGACAGAATACTGACGCCAGCATTGAGAGAGACAGAATACTGATGCCAGCATTGAGAGAGACAGAGCACTGACGCCAGCATTGAGAGAGACAGAATACTGACGCCAGAACTGAGAGAGACAGAGTATTGACGCCAGCACTGAGAGAGACAGAGCACTGATGCCAGCACTGTGAGAGACAGAGCACTGACGCCAGCACTGAGAGAGACAGAGCACTGACGCCAGCACTGAGACAGACAGAGCACTGTCGCCAGCATTGAGAGAGACAGAATATTGACGCCAGCATTGAGAGAGACAGAATACCGACGACGCCAGCATTGAGAGAGACAGAATACTGATGCCAGCATTGAGAGAGACAGAGCCTTGATGCCAGCACTTAGAGAGACAGAATACTGAGGCCAGCACTGAGAGAGACAGCACTGACTCCAGCACTGAGAGAGACAGAGCACTGACGCCAGCACTGAGAGAGACAGAGCACTGGCGCCAGCACTGAGAGAGACAGAGCACTGACGCCAGCACTGAGAGAGACAGAGCACTGACACCAGCACTGAGACAGACAGAGCACTGACGCCAGCATTAAGAGAGACAGAATACTGATGCCAGAACTGAGAGAGACAGAGCACTGACACAAGCACTGAGAAAGACAGAGCACTGACACCAGCACTGAGACAGACAGAGCACTGACGCCAGCATTGAGAGAGACAGAATACTGACGCCAGCACTGAGAGAGACAGAATAATGACGCCAGAACTTAGAGAGTTAGAATACCGACGCCAGAACTGAGAGAGACAGAGCATTAACGCCTGCACTGAGAGAGACAGCACTGATGCCAGCACTGAGAGAGACAGAGCACTGACGCCAGCATTGAGAGAGACAGAGCACTGACGCCAGCACTGAGAGAGACAGAGCACTGACGCCAGCATTGAGAGAGACAGAATATTGACGCCAGCATTGAGAGAGACAGAATACTGACACCAGCATTGAGAGAGACAGAATACTGATGCCAGCATTGAGAGAGACAGCATTGACGCCAGCACTGAGAGAGACAGAATACTGATGCCAGCACTGAGAGAGACAGCACTGACGCCAGCACTGAGACAGACAGAGCACTGACGCCAGCATTGAGAGAGACAGAGCACTGACGCCAGCACTGAGAGAGACAGAGCACTGACACCAGCACTGAGAGAGACAGAGTAGTAACGCCAGCACTGAGACAGACAGAGCACTGACGCCAGCATTGAGAGAGACAGAATATTGACGCCAGCATTGAGAGAGACAGAATACTGACGCCAGCATTGAGAGAGACAGAATACTGATGCCAGAATTGAGAGAGACAGAGCACTGACGCCAGCATTGAGAGAGACAGAATACTGACGCCAGAACTGAGAGAGACAGAGTATTGACGCCAGCACTGAGAGAGACAGAGCACTGACGCCAGCACTGTGAGAGACAGAGCACTGACGCCAGCACTGAGAGAGACAGAGCACTGACGCCAGCACTGAGACAGACAGAGCACTGACGCCAGCATTGAGAGAGACAGAATATTGACGCCAGCATTGAGAGAGACAGAATACCGACGACGCCAGCATTGAGAGAGACAGAATACTGATGCCAGCATTGAGAGAGACAGAATACTGACGCCAGAACTGAGAGAGACAGAGCATTGATGCCAGCACTTAGAGAGACAGAATACTGAGGCCAGCACTGAGAGAGACAGCACTGACTCCAGCACTGAGAGAGACAGAGCACTGACGCCAGCACTGAGAGAGACAGAGCACTGACGCCAGCACTGAGAGAGACAGAGCACTGACACCAGCACTGAGACAGACAGAGCACTGATGCCAGCATTAAGAGAGACAGAATACTGATGCCAGAACTGAGAGAGACAGAGCACTGACACAAGCACTGAGAAAGACAGAGCACTGACACCAGCACTGAGACAGACAGAGCACTGACGCCAGCATTGAGAGAGACAGAATACTGACGCCAGCACTGAGAGAGACAGAATACTGACGCCAGAACTTAGAGAGACAGAATACCGACGCCAGAACTGAGAGAGACAGAGCATTAACACCAGCACTGAGAGAGACAGCACTGATGCCAGCACTGAGAGAGACAGAGCACTGACGCCAGCATTGAGAGAGACAGAGCACTGACGCCAGCACTGAGAGAGACAGAGCACTGACGACAGCACTGAGAGAGACAGAGCACTGACGCCAGCACTGAGAGAGACAGAACACTGACGCCAGCACTGAGACAGACAGAGCACTGATGCCAGCACTGAGACAGAGAAAGCACTGATGCCAGCATTGAGAGAGACAGAATATTGACGCCAGCACTGAGAGAGACAGAAAACTGATGCCAGCACTGAGAGAGACAGCACTGACTCCAGCACTGAGAGAGACAGAGCACTGATGCCAGAACTGAGAGAGACAGAGCACTGACGCCAGCACTGAGAGAGACAGAGCACTGATGCCAGCACTGAGACAGACAGAGCACTGACGCCAGCACTGAGACAGACAGAGCACTGATGCCAGCATTGAGAGAGACAGGATATTGACGCCAGCACTGAGAGAGACAGAAAACTGATGCCAGCACTGAGAGAGACAGCACTGACTCCAGCACTGAGAGAGACAGAGCACTGACGCCAGCATTGAGAGAGACAGAATGTTGACGCCAACATTGAAAGAGACAGAATACTGATGCCAGCATTGAGAGAGACAGAATACTGATGCCAGCATTGAGAGAGACAGAGCACTGACACCAGCACTGAGAAAGACAGAGCACTGAGAGAGACAGAATACTGACACCAGCATTGAGAGAGATAATGACGCCAGCACCGAGAGACAGAGCACTGACACCATTACTGAGAGAGACAGAGCACTGATGCCAGCACTGTGAGACAGAGCACTGACACCAGCACTGAGAGAGACAGAGCACTGACGCCAGCACTGAGAGAGACAGAGCACTGATGCCAGCACTAGGAGAGTGTACACTGACACCAGCACTGAGAGAGAGAGCACTGATGCCAGCACTGAGAGAGACAGAGCACTGACGCCAGCACTGAGAGAGACAGAGCACTGACGCCAGCATTGAGAGAGACAGAGCATTGACGCCAGCACTAGGAGAGTGTACACTGACACCAGCACTGAGAGAGAGAGCACTGAGGGAGACAGAGCACTGGTACCAGCACTGTGATAGTGTAAAATGACACCAGCACTGAGAGACAGAATACTGACGCCAGCACTGAGAGAGACAGAGCACTGACACCAGCACTGAGAGAGACAGAGCACTGACACCAGCACTGAGAGAGATAGAGCACTGACGCCAGCACTGAGAGAGACAGAGCACTGACGCCAGCACTGAGAGAGACAGACCACTGACGCCAGCACTGAGAGAGACAGAGCACTGACGCCAGCACTAGGAGAGTGTACACTGACACCAGCACTGAGAGAGTGAGCACTGAGGGAGACAGAGCACTGATACCAGCACTGTGAGAGTGTACAATGACACCAGCACTGAGAGACAGAGCACTGATGCCAGCACTGAGAGAGACAGAGCACTAACACCAGCACTAGAAGAGTGTATACTGACACCAGCACTGAGAGAGAGAGCACTGAGGGAGATAGAGCACTGATACCTGCACTGAGAGAGTGTACAATGACACCAGCAATGAGAGACAGAGCACTGACACCTGCACTGGGAGAGACAGAGCACTGACACCAGCACAGAGAGAGAAAGAGCACTGACACCAGCATTGAGAGAGACAGAGCACAGTCTGGATGTCACTGGGGGGCGCAGTTTGGATGTCACAGGGGGGATCACAGTCTGCATGTCACAGAGGGGTCACAGTCTGCATGTCACGGGGGGGGTCACAGTCTGCATGTCACGGGGGGGGCACAGTCTGCATGTCACAGGGGGGGTCACAGTCTGCATGTCACAGGGGGGGTCACAGTCTGCATGTCACAGGGGGGTACAGTCTGCATGTCACAGGGGGGGCCACAGTCTGGATATCACAGGGGGGGCCACAGTCTGGATATCACAGGGGGGCCGCAGTCTGGATTTAGAGGTTAATCTAACTCAACTGTGTTAGTCGGCAGTAACTCTGCGCTCAGTGCTCCCCAGCCAGCGGTCACATGTTGTTCCACGGGGTAGAGGGTTGGCGGCGGCTGATCTCTTCCTGTTGTGTTCAGTGGAAAGGGGAGGGGTCTCCAATCCCTGCAGCCACTGAAGGGAGAGGCCGATTGGCTGCCCTCTCCTCTCGACTGAACACATGGGGAAACAATACTGTGGCAACGGCGGCGGCCATCCTTGAGTAGCCCACTGCCGTTTTTAGCCAAAATCACTCCCGATTTTCCTGGGACAAAAGCAAAATCCCGGGAAAATAATCGGGACAAGCTTAAATCGGGATGAGGGTCCAAAGATCGGGAATGTCCCAGGAAAATCGGGACTGTTGGCAAGTTTGCAATGAGATAGAGCACACTAATACCAGTACTCTTAATATATGCAATTTATACAATTAATTTTTATTGCTTGAATTATTTTTTCCCTTATGGACATGAGTGGGGCCTCATGTCTAAGTTATGCCTAAGGCCTCACAAGGCCTAGAGCCGCCTCTGCAACTCGTTGCAGGAGAGCTTCATTTTAAGGTAAGTTTAAAATAATGTGCTAGTATACAATGCGTACTAGCACATTATGGCTTTACCTTGCAGGATAGAAAAAAAAAAATCCAGCGCTTTAACTAGTTTTACTGCAGCAGGTTGGCTCGGCTGGACAAATCGATGTTACCTTACGTCGCTTTGCCTTTTGGCCACTAGGGGTGGCCGCGCCCACAGCATATGCCTGGAGCCGATGTGAGTGCCCGGTGGGCGTGATGGCACCCGCGATCGCTCGTGACAGAGCGAAAATTAAGATCTGTGTGTGTAAACACACAGATCCCAGTTCTCTCAGGAGAGAGGAGACAGATCGTGTGTTCATACTATGTATGAACACCGATCTCTGTCTCCTCCTAATCAGTCCCCTCCCCCTTCAGTTAGAAACACACCTAGGGAACACAGTTAACCCCTTGATCGCCCCCTAGTGTTAACCCCTTCCCTGCCAGTGACATTTATACAGTAATCAGTGCATTTTTATAGTACTGATCGCTGTATAATTGTCAATGGTCCAAAAAATGTGTCAAACGTGTCCAATTTGTCCGCCGCAATATCGCAGTCCCAATAAAAATCACAGATCACTGCCATTACTAGTAAAAAAAAAAAATTTATTAAAATGCCATAAATATATCCCCTATTTTGTAGACACTAGAACTTTTGCCCAAACCAATCAATATATGCTTATTGCGATTTTTTTTTACCAAAAATATGTAGAATAATACATATCGGCATAAACTGAGGAAAAAAATGTGTTTTTTTAAAATAAAATGTGGGATACTTATCATAACAAAAAGTAAAAGATATAGGGGGTTATTTACGAAAGGCAAATCCACTTTGCACTACAAGTGAAAACTACAAGTGCAAAGTGTACTTGAAATTGCATTGATAGTGCACTTGGAAGTGCAGTCGCTGTAGATCCGAGGGGGGGCTTGCAAGCAAAATAAAAAACAGCATTTTAGCTTGCACATGATTGGATGATAAAATCAGCAGAGCTTCCCCTCATTTCAGATCTACCCCTCAGATTTACAGTGATTGCACTTCCAAGTGCACTTTCAGTGCACTTTGCACTTGTAGTTTGCACTTGTAGTGCAAAGTGTATTTGCCTTTCGTAAATAACCCCCACTGTGTTTTTTTCAAAATTGACGCTTTTCTTTTGTTTATAGAGCAAAAAATAAAAACCACAGAGGTGATAAAATACCACCAAAAGAAAGCTCTATTTGTGGGAAAAAAAGGACGTCAATTTTGTTTGGGTACAGTGTTGCACGACAGTGCAAATGTCAGTTAAAGAGACACAGTGCCGTAGCGCAAAAAATGGCCTGGTCATTGAGCAGCCAAATCTTCCGGGGCTGAAGTGGTTAAGCAACATAAGTTAACTTATTTGTACCCAAAGCTGTATGAGCCATGCGGTTTCCCTTGAGGACTGTTATTTGTACCTAAAGCTGTATGAGCCATGGTGTTTCCCTTGAGGACTGTTCTTTGCAAGAAAGAACATGCTGTCTATTTTTTTTTTTTCCTTACGCGTAGCTTCTTTTTTCATAGTTTTGTTCCTTACACATTTAATTTCTTTCAATAATAATTACATAATATTAATGGTTACATAATTAGTTAATAGTCATAAATGTGGAGCATAAAGAAAACAAGACCGTATTTTTTTTTATCTAACTGGCTTTTATCTAATCAAACAATAGCTTATGGGAAATTTATGCAGAAGTAAAAAAAGCATTTTCCTGACAGGCTCCATGGCAGCATACGTGTGGGTAGGCCCCGCCTCCATAACTATCCAATAGGACCCCTCTCCCATAAATCTTTGCTCTAGGCTGCTATCCATTTTCCTTTTTTGTCCTCCTCCCTAGGACCAGGTGTTGGTTCTCCTACCTGAAGATTAACCTCCCTACGATCGAATCAGCCGAGTGCCATAAAATTCCTCCGATAGGCCCTGACTGTTAAGCAGGGTATGGAGTGTATAGCAGAGTAGCGCTGAAGATTGGATCGGTTCATCTATGTGCGCACGGTCTGTTTGCCTAATGTTTCAGGCGACCATTATCTGCTGCCAAGTCCGGTGTGTGTGTGTATGGATGGCGGTTCCTCGGCCCAGGTGATCGTAGGTGGAGGGGTAAGTTTTTATTCATTTGCTTATGGCAGCAGTGTTTATGTGTTGTTTACATCTGTGTGTTCCCCTGCTTCACTGGTGTCCTAAACGGCGCTGACGCTCCCTGCGTTCCAGCAGCCCCTCTCTCTGTTACTTCCGGGTACCGGCGTGCGCTCTGCGCATGCGCGGACCCAATACAAAGTCGAGGCTTGGTTTGCGCATGCGCGTGAGCGTCTCGCGTCTGACGTCTGCGATTACATTACGGGTGCCACTTTTAAAAGCTGTGGAAAGCTTACAGAGCCCCGGGAATGATCGTGGGGGATACGGCGACTTCCCGGGGCAACTATCTTGGCGATTCAAGGTAAGACAATCTCTATTGTCTGGGGGTGGAGGTCTGTTGTCAGCCAGCTGAATGTGTGAATCTGTCTCTGCAGCTTCCTATTGTGTTGACACCATGGACTCCTCACTGCCCCCTAGTGGCCAGCCCGCTTGTAGCAGGTATGTTTGCAGTTATGCTTTTCTGCCTGTACAAGAATTGAGAGTAGGATTTTAGGACACTAGCTGATTTCTTTCTCTATCTTCTCTGTGTTTCTTTCCTTACAGCCCTCCTAGGTCTGATCCACACCGTAGTTCCCATAAAGGAAGTGGATCATCAAAATCACACCACCGGCAATCTTCCTCCAGGTATGCCATCATAGATCTCCTTCCAGATCTGAACAGCGCAATAAAAATCCTTCTCACCCCCCTTCATCTCACTATAGAGAGAGATCAGGAAAATCATGCTGGGGACGCAGGATGCCTGTTCCAACAGACAAATCTCTCTGTGATCACTGCTTCTCTAAAGCTGCAGATGAGAGGGATGGTGCAGACCAGCGTTTGGAATCTATGGTGAGGCGGGTTGTGAAAGAATCTTTACAGGAAAGAGAGGCTCAACAGCCCCGTGATTCCCCATCAGACCCATTATGCCCTCCAGTGGGAGAAGGTTCTGTGCGTGAGACATGGGAGTCTTACCAGCCAAGTCACCCTTCTGCTCCTGTTTCAGGTAGCGAATCGGATCTGGAAGATCCTGGCGTGGGGTTTGAGTATGCTCTAGTTCCTTCTTTGGTGAAGGCAGTAAAAGAGGCCCTGAAGTGGGAAGATCCGGTTACTTCCCCCCCACAAACAGAGAAAGTTTTTCAAGCAGCTCAATAAGGAGCGACAGTATTTTCCTTTTCTCTCTGAGCTGGGCGATGTCATTTCTGAGGAATGGAGCAAGATGGACAAGAAAAGTTCCATGCAGTCAAAGGTCTTGAAACTATATCCTTTTAAGGAAGAGGAAGTAAAGCACCTTGAATCAGCTCCATTAGTGGATGCAGCACTGATGAGACTAGCAAGATATGTAACGCTTCCCTTAGAAGACACTGTATCTTTTAAAGATCCTTTGGAGAGGCGAATTGATTCGGATTTAAAAAGGATCTACCTGACGTCAGGAATGGCATGTAAGCCAGTTCTTGCGATAGCTGCAATCTCCAAAGCTTTGGAATCTTGGTCTGATAATGTGGATGAGTTCTTAAGAGGTATCTCTACTGAAACAGCAAAGGATTCTCCTATCCAAGAGATCAGGCTGGCATCAGCCTTTCTTGGGGAGGCATCTATTGATGTCACCTGCCTGATATCCAGTGTTATGTTGGGGGCTGTTTCAGCTCGTCGTGCCTTATGGCTCCGTCCGTGGTTGGCGGATCCAGCTTCCAAGCAAGCTTGGTGCCGAATTCCGTTTGAAGGTTCTTCATTGTTCGGCAATAAGCTTGATAGTGCCATAACCCGGGCCACAGGTGGGAAGTCTGGTTTCCTCCCTCAAAACAGACGTCTACAAAATCAGAAACGCAGTTTTCCTAGAAGACAAAACTCTGATCGCGCTAGGGATGCGCGCAGCTACAGACCTGGTCTGGAGTTTTCAAGATCCTGGAAATCCAGGCAGTCCTCTTTTAAGAAACCAGCAAAAGGGGGTTCCTCTGGCAACCAGGACTCCATGAAGTCCTTTTGAGATTGGGCCCGCTCAGGCATGCCAGGTGGGGACTCGTCTTCGCCACTTCGGGCATGTCTGGGCGGCCTCAATCCGAGATTACTGGACCATCAAGACGGTCTATTCCGGTCACAAGTGGGTCTTCAATAATACCCCAAGACTCAGATTTGTTCCCACATCTCTTCCAGGTTCAGAAGAGAAAAAGCAGGTCCTATTAACCTACGTGAATTGTTTATTGGATCAAGGCGCAGCCGTCCCTGTTCCAGAAAACGAACGAGGCAAAGGCATGTATTCTCCTCTGTTCATGATACAGAAGAAAAACAGTACATGACGGCCAGTAATAGATTTAACATATCTCAATTCCTTTATCCTAAAGGAAAAGTTCAAAATGGAGTCTTTACTTACGATCCAACAATCAGTACATCTGGGAGATTGGATGATTTCAATCGATCTAAAAGATGCATACTTTCACGTGCCAGTGGCAACAGAGTTCCAACAGTTCCTCCGCTTTGCGGTAGGCAATCAGCATCTGCAGTTCACATGTCTACCCTTCGGCCTAACAACGTCACCTCGGGTCTTCTCTAAGGTCCTGTTGTCTGTTGTGGCTCTACTTCGTATCAAGGGGGTTCGTCTCCACCACTATTTAGACGACCTACTTCTACTAGCTCAGTACAAAGATCAACTTTTAGAGCACAAGAATGTAGTCATCTCCACCCTGCAGGAGTTCGGGTGGCTTCTGAATCTAGAGAAGAGCCATTTAGAGCCAACACAATCTCTGGTGTTTCTAGGGGCTCACTTCAACACATTGGAAGGCACCATCTCCCTTCCAGAGGAGAAGATTAGAGTGATTCGAGACAGAATACACGCAGCCCTTGCGTCATCTCATCTCTCCGCTCTCCAATGCTTGAAAGTAATTGGCATGATGACAGCCACCATTCCTATGGTGAAGTGGGCCCAATGGCATACACGACCCTTCCAAAAAGGGTTCCTTCAACAATGGGACTCTTCCAGCCAAGTCCAGCGCATACACCTTACTCCATCCATGAGGACATCTCTCCTTTGGTGGCTTCAAGGGAAGAATCTGCGCAATCACCATTCAATCATGCCCATCTCATGGGTCACATTAACAGCAATCGGGGTTGGGGCGCTCACTGCCTTTCAGAAGTGGCGCAAGGCCGATGGATTTTCCGGGTTTGAGGGATTGTGTCAGGAAAAGCCCTCTTGCAGTTATCCCAGCAGATTGAGGGTTAAACGAATGCCTGTGCATAGAAGCGTGATCCGGCGCTCGCGCACGCACAATAGCGCCAATAGCGCTAACAAGCGTACGCGCATGCGCAATAGCGCCACTTGGCGCCAAAGATAGGCTATTTAAAGAAGACTGTTTCAATGCTGCCTTGCTGTCCGGTCTACAGCGTTTCCTGAGACCCCTGCTACCTTGTTACCAGTTTTCCTGTATCCAGTACTTACTTGGCTTGTTCCTGACTTACCTGCTTGCTGCCCGCCCCGATCTTGGCTTAGACTCTGACTATTCTATTGGTTTGCCCTTCTGTACCTGATCTGCCCGCCAGTACCTTGACCCGGCTTGTCTGCACCTCCCTGCTGTCTGCGACCTGCTACAGGACTACAGTGCTCCTCCCTGCTATCTGCATTATGCTACAGTACTACAGTGCACCTCCCTGCTGTCTGCAACCTGCTACAGGACTACAGTGCACCTCCCTGCTATCTGCATCCTGCTACAGTACTACAGTGCACCTCCCTGCTGTCTGCAACTTGCTACAGGACTACAGTGCACCTCCCTGCTATCCGCAACCTGCTACAGGACTACAGTGCACCTCCCTGCTATCTGCAACCTGCTACAGGACTACAGTGCACCTCCCTGCTATCCGCATCCTGCTATAGTACTACAGTGCACCTCCCTGCTGTCTGCATCCTGCTACAGGACTACAGTGCACCTCCCTGCTGTCTTCATCCGGCTACGGGACTACAGTGCACCTCCCTGTTACCTGCACCCTGCTACAGTACTACAGTGCACCTCCCTGCTGTCTGCAACCTGCTACAGAACTACGGTGCACCTCCCTGCTGACTACGGGATCCTGCCTTCTACTTCAGTGTTCCACTCAGGCACTTGTGCCCCTCTGTACTTTTGAGTCCCTGTTCACACCTTCAGGGGTTCTTAAGTCGGAGGCATACGAGAGGCCGTTCTCTGCATTCCGGGCTCCACCTACCAGGTACGTGACAGATTGTCTCCAACATTCTGGAGCTGAGGGCCGCCTTTCAGGCACTCCAGTCATTTCACTATCTAATAGAAGGGTCATCAGTAATGCTAAGGTTGGACAATACAACCGCGGTGGCTTACATAAAGAAGCAAGGTGGAACTCGCAGCTGGTCTCTGTTACAGGAAGTGGAGCCAATAATGAGCTGGGCTCAGAAGTATTTGTCCAACATCTCGGCAGTTTACATTCTGGGGATTCAGAATGTACAGGCGGACTTCCTCTCGCGGGTTCAAATGGACAACAACGAGTGGTCTCTCCATAGAGGGGTGTTCGAGTGGCTTCTGACCCTGGGAGTACTTCCAGAAGTCGATCTGTTTGCCTCCCCATGCAATCACAAAATGCCCAGATATTATTCAAGGTTCAGAGACCCTCAGGCATATGGGATAGATGCTCTCTCAGATCAATGGAAGTTCCAGAAGGCTTATGCCTTCCCTCCGGTACCAGTGATTCTTCAATTTCTCCGGAGGCTCAGAACAGAGAAGGTGGAGATCATTGCAGTGATTCCTTTCTGGCCCAACAGGCCGTGGTTTCCTCTGTTATCGCTCCTGAGTTATCAAGACCCAGTTCCCCTTCCTCTCAGGCCGGATCTACTGTCTCAAGGCACGACGTTACACCCATGCCCATCTTGCCTACACCTCAGGGTGTGGTTCTTGAGAGGGAAAGGCTTGAATCTCTAGGCTGTCCTGAAGAAGCTATTCCAACTCTTCTCAGTGCCAGGAGGGGAAGTACTAATAGGGTATATGAGCGTATATGGTCTAGATTCACTGATCATATGTCTTCCAGGTCGAATCCTTGTAACTCTCCAGCAATACAGGACATACTGAGTTTTCTCCAATCAGGGCTTGACCTATCCTTAGCAGTCAGCTCACTAAGAGTTCAAGTTTCAGCCATCTCGGTCTTCACAGGAGTATCGTGGGCAAATCACACATTAATTCGTCAATTCTTTAAGGGAGCTATCAGGCTTAAACCTCAAAGAAGACCTAGGTTCCCCAAATGGGACCTCCCTATTGTCTTGGATTTTCTCTCCAATCTCGGATCAGATCCTGACAAACCTCGTTCCATGAGAGACCTCACACTCAAGACCACCTTCTTAATAGCTGTGACGTCGGCTAAAAGAGTGTCAGAGATTAGAAATCTAGGTTCAGAAGAACCTTTCCTGACCTTCTTTCCAGACAGGGTAGTGTTGATTCCCATGCTTGGGTCAAACCCTAAAGTGACTTCAGTCTTTCATGAAAACCAAGAGATTGTACTTCCTACTTTCAGGACAACGGATAATCAGGATGTTCATCCTCTCGATGTAGGCCACACTCTAAAACAATATCTGGAGGTCACGGCTCCATTCAGAAAAACAGAATTTCTTTTTGTTCTTCTCCATGGTAAAAACAAGGGAATGCGAGCTTCAGTCAGATCAATTTCTTCTTGGATTGTGCAGACCATTCAGAGGGCATACAAGGCAAAGGGCTTGGCTCCTCCAGAAGCAGTGACAGCTCATTCGTCCAGGAGTATCTCGACCTCGTGGGCAGCTTCTCGGCATGTCACGCCTGAAATCATTTGTAGAGCAGCTTCCTGGTCTTCTATTAACACATTTGTTTCCCACTGTGTTGAGCCCGCTGCTCTGTCATCCATTAATTTTGGTTTACAAGTATTGTCGGTTGACAATGTAAAATAACTTTGGTTTCTTTGCTCAAACATTTTTGCCCACCCGTGTGTTTTTTTGGGCGAGTTATTTCCCACACGTATGCTGCCATGGAGCCTGTCAGGAAAACGGAAAATTTATATCAAATACTTACCGTAATTTTCCATTCCTGATAGGCTCCATGGCAGCAGGAGTCCCTCCCAAATGTCTGGAGTAGGCTAGTTACGGAACATGGATAGCAGCCTAGAGCAAAGATTTATGGGAGAGGGGTCCTATTGGGTAGTTTTGGAGGCGGAGCCTACCCACACATATGCTGCCATGGAGCCTATCAGGAAAGGAAAATTACGGTAAGTATTTGATATAAATTTTCCATTTCTCTCTGCTGGAGCCACAAAGTCAGAAATAATTAAAAGTCTACCACTGTTTGCACTGCTTAGTGTGTGTGAGTGTTTTAAAATGGAACGTCACTTGAATATTGCTTTATTCATGTTTTTTTTTCTTTATACAAAAACCTTCTTTTTTTTTTTTTTAAGTGTAGCCTCTGTAATTTTCAAACTGACTTGCTTGAAATCTGGATTCATATTACATTCCCCAAATTTCCTGCATACCAAGACTAACAAGAAGAGAGACGGTCAGCAAGGGGAGCTAGTCAGGCTGTATTGCGGTGCACAATTTAGGCAATCTAACAAACCTTTTGGCACTGGGAGATGGATGGGGAGTACTTCAGGTAACATTCAGGATGATAAAAACATAGCGAAGACTTAAGCCTCGTACACACACATCGGACTTACCACCAACAAGCTCACATCCAACATTTCCCATCGGAAAATCCAATCGTGTGTACGCTGCATTAGACAATTTGACAAGCTTTCATAATCCACTAGGTATGCAGAACAGTGATACTGCACCCATAGGTTAGCAAACACTATATGATGACATATTGTGCCTTTAATGTTCATATCCACAACCCCAATGCTTAAATAAAGCCCCTAGGTATGGGGCACATGCTCCTGTTCTAATCTCACAATGGAAAGTTGTATGCCTGAGCTACCATTTGCCAGGGCTGAAAACTGTTGCATGAGGGTGTGCCTTTTTTTAGTCTGTATTTGCATACGATCATTAGTAAGCCTCAGCATTGTACTGGGGGTGAAGATATGATGTTGCAATGAAAGTAGGGTTGCCACCTCATCCCTTTAAACCCGAACACATATTAATTACACAGGTTCTGTGGCTGATTAAGGTGGTATTTGAACTCACTTGGTGCCTTATCTGCATTAAATTAGCTTCAGAACCTGTGTAATTCATATGTGTTCTGGTTTAAAGGGGTGAGGTGGCAACTCTGAATGAAAGGTACCTACTATGTGTCTGTAGGTACTTTGCTTTTCAGGTAGTGTTCTACCGTTTAATCACGCCCTTTGGGAGAAGCAATTAAAGCAATAGGCAGCCACAGTGCAAACTCTACATATAGTGTTCAAGCTGTCGTCCTGCACTAAAACTCCAACTATTGTTGTGTGAACTGAGCTATTTGGTTCAGCACATACATAGGCTTGCTGTTTGGTGAGAGCTTGACAGAGGTTAGAGCTGTCTGCCTAGTGCTCCCATTGTCTGTAATTTGAAGGAAACCCTGGGGAGTAGGAAGTAATTTGAAGAGCTTAATATCAGGTATAGGTATTCAACCTGTGTGCTTTTTATTCAGAGATTCACTGTGCTGCTGACAGCTTATGAAAAGTTTCCGCGTTATGCAGCAAATTAATAAAGGAAAATCAGCAGGTCATTGACTAGCAGACTCACAAAGTGACACCATACACAGATTTTATATCCATTTTTTTTAACGAAGTAAGGTGTAATTAAAAGATGAATTACAACAGTGCGTGCATATGTTATACAGTATTCCTGCAGTCAACTGTATAGCTGATTAACAGCAAATGATGGTCAATTTTCTCTAACAGGATGATTATGTTGTTGAATTTTGTAACTCTTTGGAAATCCAGAAATGTGTTCCTCATGTCATATAACAAAACACTTTGTAACAAAGCAAATAAATACATAAATAATAAAACATTTATAAAAATAAAAACCTCCAGATTAGTGTAGTTGCTTTTGTGTTTACTGATAGGTGAATACTAGATTAGACCCATTCAGACAAATTACAGTT
Source organism: Lithobates clamitans (assembly GCA_037952925.1). NCBI lineage: Eukaryota > Metazoa > Chordata > Amphibia > Anura > Ranidae > Lithobates > Lithobates clamitans. The sequence goes on along the minus strand of JBBGZY010000787.1, from coordinate 4,289,601 downwards.
AAAGGGGTGCATACATGATGGCTTCTAATCATGTCTCCTTTAAAATGGTTGCACATCAATGGTTCAGATGGTCAAAAAATGATATACACATGCAACTATTTTCTTGAACGATCACAACAATTTTACAACTCTTCAATTTTTAAATCATGAACAGCTTAAAGTTGTGGAAAAGATTACACATAAACTTATGAACATCTGAAGATACAATTGTGTTACTAAAAAATATAAATCATACCATGTGTATATACCCTTGAGCCCCCATTCAGAGTGGAGCGATTTGTAGCGTGAAGTTCCAGAATGCTTACAAAGCCTATCACATGCTTTTCAATTGTCCGTGTTCATATTTGAGCATTCAGGTGCCTGTAGTTCTTAACACCTGAAAACATGTGGGTATGCTCAAATATGAATGGGTACTGGACTTGGTTCACACCTTTTCTCCAACACTTATATGCAGTTTACTGCCTCTATTTTAGGGATAAGCCCCATTCATTCTATTAAAATAACTATGGGTGCTGAGTGCGGATATTGCTGGATTTCTTGTGAAAATCCTAGATGTCTGGCTATCTCTAACTCTATTGCTTTGGATTCACATACTTGGAACATGCATGCTGTAAATACATGTCATAAGTGTTTTAGGCTTGATTCACACTAATGCGTTTTTTGATGCATTTTGCATTTTGCAGAAATGCAGGGAAATTTTTTTAACATGGGTTCCTATGGAACATGTTCACATCAATGCATTTTTGTGCCTCTGCGTTTTTGGAAAGGGTCAGGGACTTTTTTCCCACAAAACGCAGCATTTTTTATGTAATAGAATTCAATGGACCCGCATCTAAAACGCAAGTACCGCGTTTTTACCGCAATTTTACCGCAATTTTGCCCCAATTTGCTTTTAGCGTTTTTTTAAGTTTCTTTTTTTTACACTGTATATAGCTGGTTGCTAAGGAGGGGGCCGCTGAGGGGGTTCCGGACGTAGACCTCTTTGCATTCAGGTTCAACAACAAGTTTGATAACTTTGTGTCAAGAACAAGGGATCCTCTTGCATGCGGGACAGATGTGTTGGTGACTCCATGGCATCAGTTCTCCCTGATTTTTACATTTCCTCCTATTCTGCTACTGCCACGACTTCTTCGCAGGATCAGGCAGGAAAGGAAGTCGGTACTTCTGCTGGCCCAGCATGGCCAGAAGAGCTTGGTATGCAGAAATAGTAAAGATGGCAGTAGGCCCCCCGTGGACCCTACCGTCACATCCAGGCCTGCTATCCCAAGGTCCAGTGTTCCATCCTGCCTTAAAAACGCTAAATTTGAGGGTCTGGCTATTGAAACCCACGTTCTGAAGAGTCATGGACTTTCAGGTCCTGTGATTTGTACCTTAATCAATGCAAGAAAGCCAGCTTCCAGAATGATTTATCATAAGAGTCTGGAAAGCTTAGATCTCCTGGTGTGTATCCAGGGCTTGGCATTCTAGAAAATATGTCATAAGTAGAATTCTTGACTTTCTACAAATGGGATTAGAAATGAAGCTGGCCTTGAGTACCATCAAGGGCCAGGTCTCGGCCTTGTCAGTATTATTTCAACAGCCGCTTGCTTTGCATTCTTTAGTCCGAAGCTTTATACAGGGGGTAACGCTTCTTAATCCTCAGGTTAGGGCACCCCTAAACCCTTGGGACTTGAATTTGGTTCTGTCAGTTTTACAGAAACAGCCTTTTGAACCAATACGTCAAATTCCCTTGGTCTTGTTAACAAGAAAGTTAATTTTTTTTGGTAGCCATTTCTTCTACTAGAAGAGTATCAGAATTAGCAGCTCTTTTCTGTAAAGAGCCTTTTTTAATAATATACAAGGAAAGTGTGGTATTGCGCCCTCATCCTAGCTTTCTACCGAAAGTGGTTTCAGATTTTCATCTAAACCAAGATATTGTTCTACCTTCCTTTTTTCCAGATCCCTGTTCTACGGAAGAAAGGTCACTACATTCTTTGGATGTAGTAAGAGCAGTCAAGGCCTATCTGGAAGCAACTGCTCAAATTCGCAAAACGGATGTTTTGTTCGTACTGCCAGAAGGTCCCAATAGAGGACAGGCAGCGCCAAGTCTACCATTTCAAGATGGATTCGACAAATGGTTATTTAAGCTTACGGTTTGAAACAGAAAATTCCACCTTTTCAAATCAAGGCACACTCCACAAGGGCTATTAGTGCTTCTTGGGCGGTGCATCACCGGGCCTCTATGGCTCAAATCTGCAAGGCCGCAACCTGGTCTTCAGTCCATACATTCTCCAGTTTTTATCAGGTGGATGTGGGAAGGCATGAGGATATCGCCTTTGGGCGTAGTGTGCTGCAGGCAGCGGTACGAGGTCCTCAGGTCTGATTACACCCTACTTTGTGTGGTCCCCTCCCCTCAAATAGCATTGCTCTGGGACATCCCATCAGTAATTACTGAGGCTCTGTGTCCCGTGATGTACGAGAAAGAAAATAGGATTTTTATAACAGCTTACCTCTAAAATCCTTTTCTTTTGAGGTACATCACAGGACACAGAGGTCCCGTCCCTCTTCTAATACACTTATATTGCTTTGCTACAAAACTGAGGTATCCCCAGGAAGGGGAGGGGTTATATAGGGGGTTGAACTTCCTGTCTAGGGTGTAACCAGTCTCCAATCACCTAATGATACCCTATAACCCATCAGTAATTACTGAGACTCTGTGTCCCTTGATGTACCTCAAAAGAAAAGGATTTTACAGGTAAGCTGTTATAAAAATCCTATTTTTTTTACATTAAACGGGAAGCCCACTGACAACTGATGACTTAACAGTTGTTAAGGACGTGCCGGCCGGCTTCCTGGCCCCCTCCTTAGCAACCGGCTATTTACAGTGTAAAAAAAAAAAACACAACGCAAATAGCGGCAAAATCGTAGTAAAAACGCAGTAAAAACACCTGTCAACAAACGCGGCAAGCACCGCAAAAAGCACTGCAGAAATGCTCAAAAGCAACATGCATAGATGTGAATCGAGCCTAAGAATCCTTATCTCTACTTGTTCCAGGGCAAGGACTCAGAAAGCATAAAGACGGCTTGACAATTAAGGAACTAAAGCTGGCCTTACAAGGATTAAAATTCATCCAGTTCAGCAGGAATTGGTTGAATTTTAATTCCTGCATGGCCACTGTGTTCAACCACCCTGTCAGTATATTGTCACTCAATCAGCGCCACAGGCAATAGACTGCAGTGCTAATCTGTGTATTGTGATGGAGGGGGAGTCCTGCTGTCAGAATGCCATAACACAGTGGGGAGGATTCTCACATTCACCTTAAGCCCCGGTTCACACAGGGGCGGCACGACTTGCAGGTCGCCTCACCGAGGCGACCTGCACACGACTCCCACGGCGACTTGCAAAACGACTTCTGTATAGAAGTCTATGCAAGTCACCCAAGTCGCCCCCAAAGTAGTACAGGAACCTTTTTCTAAGTCGGAGCGACTTGCGTCGCTCCTATTAGAACGGTTCCATTGTACAGAACGGGAGGCGACTTGTCAGGCGGCTAGGTCACCTGACAAGTTGCCCCAGTGTGAACCGGCATTAAATGTGTGGATAAGGGAATCAAGTGCGTTTTTTTACGTTCAATTGCCTGGCCAAACAAAAAAACGTACCCATGTATGGCCAGCTTAGCATTTTCAAAAGAAGAGGTTAGCAGTAGCAGCCTCTTATATTCCCATGACAGGTTTACTTTAACATCTAGGACATTTAATTACGAGCAGTAAGGCTGGGTTCACATATGTGCGGTGCGAATTGAAGCTCAGGTTTCCCTGCAAAGAGAAAACTCAGTTGTTCAGCATTTCATGTCAGTTTTTGATCAGTGTCAGCTCAGGATTGCTTCAGTATCAGCTCAGGATTGCTTCAGTATCAGCTCAGGATTGCATCAGTATTTTATCCTGTTCACAACAGAACACATCTGCGAATCAGAAGCGTGTCCATAGAAGATAATGGGCCTGAATTTGCACCTGAGCTGGACCACACTTTTTGTGCAATGCTGAGTGCGAATGCACCGCAGATATGTGAACCAGCCTCATTAAAATATATGTATTTTAAAATGTCCTGCGAATTGGATGCGGTGTAAGCCACATCTAATTCGCATACGTGTGAATGGGGCCTAAAAGAAATTATATGTGTACAAATTTTTTTTTTTATTTTACACACATATGCAAACATTATATTCTGAATGTTTCTTCCTCACTTTGCTTAATGCAGGAGCAGACATAGGCATATTAAATGCAGACGATGTGCATTAATGTGCGTTTAAAATGGATACACTGCTACAGGCTGAAATACCTGCTGTATAGAAGAGTAACATTTTATTCCATGTAGAAAATTTGTATTAAACTGACTACCACTCTTGGGTAATCCCATTCTTTGGCAAGCCCTACAATGGAAACATGATATATAGAAAAAAAATCTACTTTAAATGGTTGCCAGTAAAATAAACTGAGAAAGCAAGTAAGACCTGGTAATTTACTTGCAAGGTATAAAATAATTGTGTTTGCATCCTAGCAGTATATATATGAGGTGGTTAAGGAAAATTACCATATAAATATACCTAGGTCCGGTAAATATCTATGGAAAGAATAGTAAGAATTAAGTGTAAATTGTTCATTACATTTACTTCTGTAAAAATGTATCTTTTATGTTGTTTTCATTTTTCAAAACCTGTTACAAAAAATTAAATCTGCAAAATACTCACCATGCTTCTTATAAAATACCTTGGAGTGTCTACTTTACAAAAAGGGGTAATTTGGGGGGTGTTTGTACTATCCTGGCATTTCAGGGTCTCCAAAACAGTGATAGGTAGTCGGGAAATCAAATGCGCCCTTTGAAAACCAGAAGCTGCTTAATGGATTTTGCCCCCCCTACATACGTGGCTAGGCTCCCAAAAGTCTCACACATGTGCTATTCCCATACTCAGGAGAAGTAGAAGAATGTGTTTCATGATGCAATGCCATGTATACCCATGACATGTGTGAGAAATATCTCAGTAAAGTGACAACTCTGTGTAAAAAAATTAAAAAAATACCAAAAATATTTTATTTTTTTCCCCAAAAAATTGGTGGCATAAAATAAGATCTTCCAAAGACTTTCAGCAAATACCTTAAGTGTCTACTTTCCAAAAAGGGGTAATTTGGGGAGTGTTGGTAATATCCTGGCATTTTAGGGCCTCTGAAACTGTGATAGGTAGTCAGGAAATCAAATGCGCCCTTTGAAAGCCAGAAGGTGCTACCAAAAGTCTCTCATTTGTGGTATCCCCATACGCAGGTGAAGTACCATAACATGTTTTGGGGTGTAATTACACATATACCCATGGCAGGTATAAGGAGAAACATCTCATTAAAGTGACAACTTTGTGTAAAAAAAATAAAAAAATTTGTAATTTTCCAAAAACTTGTGGCAAAAAAAAAAAACCTTTCAAACGCTCAACATGCCTCTCTGCAAATACTTTGCAAAAAGGGGTAATTTGGGGGAGGGGGGGTGTTTGTACTGTCCTGGCATTTTAGCACCTCAAGAAATGTGATAGGCGGTTAGAAAGTCAGAGCTGCTTAAAAGCTGTGTAAATTCCAGTATATATGCCTTAGTTTGAAGACGCTATACTTTTCACACAAACCGGTTATTATTCTCACATAGATACTCATTGGGATTTTTTTTTCACGAAACATATGTAGCAGAATACATTTTGGCATACAAGTTTATAAAGAAATTTGACTTTATTGGATATGTTTTAAAACAAAAAGTAGAAACTATTGTTTCTTTTTCAAAATCTTTGTTCTTTTTTCGTTTTTTAAAATAAAACCAAAAACAACAACAACAAAAACAGCGGTGATCAAATACCACCAAAAGAAAGCTCTATTTGTGTGAAAAATGTATATAAATTTCATTTGGGTACAGTGTTGCATAAGCAAGCAATTGCCAGTTAAAATAGCACAGTGCTTAATAGCAAAAAATAGTCTGGTCATGAAGCTGCTAAAACCTTCTGGAGGTCAATCAATTAAGAAGCATGCTCTTTTATGGTCAAGGTGGCTAGAAGTTTCATGCGGAGATGAGAATGATGGTGATTCTTTGAACATTTTAGGATTTCCTAGGGTTCAGGTGATTATGGGGCAATAATAGTGAAATTTGTGAAACACATGGAGATATGTTTCATTGTTAAGATCATATATGCTCCTTCTTTAAACACAATTTTGATTCTGTATGGTTTAGAACTTTAATATATAATTTCTACTTGCCTACCTGTAAGCAAACTGTATATTGGGAATTGTTCTCTGTTTCTTGTACAAAAAATCCTGCTAATTAAAAAAAATACATAACTCTGTATTGTAGGGGATCTGAATAAGATGTAGCCCTGTCCCTCTATTTTGTTTTTTTCAATATATATATATATATATATATATATATATATATATATATATTCACTGGTGTCTGCAAAGAGCATTCTTTAAATGGCTACAGTCTGTCCTTTCTAGAAATACTTTTTAAATGTAAAGAACTTCCATAAACATATTTACATTTATTATATTTAATTTATTTAATGGAGGTTTCTATTTTTGCATGATACATGTTTCTCTTTGTTTTGTCAAAATCTGGAGACATTTGAAGATCAATGTAAAAAAAAAATGTTTTCCTTAGTTTCTGTCAGAACATTTTGTAAAAAGGAATTTTTCTCCTTCACTAATGTGCGCTGATGAGGCTGCACTGATGGTCACTAATAGGCTGCACTGATGAGATGGCACTGATGAGGAGGCAGTAATATGCAGCACTGATGGGTACTGATAGGTGGCACTGATGGGCACTGATAGGTGGCACGTATGGGCAATGATAGGCGACATGGATAGGTGGCATTGATGAGTGGTACTAATGGGCGGCGCTGAAAGGCAGCACTGACTGGCATTTCTGATGCGCACTGATTGGCATCACTGATGGACACAAAGTGACATCACTAATGGGAACAGATTGGCATCACTGATGGGCACAGATTGGCATAACCGATGGGCACTGTTGGAGCTGCACTGATAATCAGGGCACTAGTGATCAGTGCCCTGATTATCTGTACAGGTCTCCCCTGTGGGCAGACGCCACTGATTGGCTCTGCTCTCCTCACACTCTGTCAGTGTGAGGCAAGGAGAGCCGATAAACATGGCACGCTCACGATTGCCACGCGGCATGCCCACCCAGAATGAGAGGGGATCCCGCCCACATCATTTGTCTATACGGCAAGCGGGAGGAGGTTTCAAATAGAAATGGAAGGAAAGAAATTCACTCAATTCCCCCATCAACACAGACAGAATCCCTCCTGCCAGGCCATTGTCTTCTCCCAGCAGGGGAATACGGGAGAAGTTCTCCCCGCCGGGAGAAGACACTGATTAGTGCTAGCAGCTATTGGAGCTGCTAGCGATAATCGCAGGTAAAACCCAGCATGCTAGCTGTACCCAAGCTGATTGATCAACTTGGTACATGCAGCCTGCCCATACAGGGTTCAAATCTCTGCCGGTTCCTGCTGAACTGCTGAGATTTGAAACATGTGTGGCCTGCCTTATGCAGCTGGGGTGAAAACTGCAAGGGGGGAGGGTGTCAGCAGGAGGCAGAAAAACAGCAGTATGCTGATCTTTCCAATGAAGACCTGTGGCGGGGGGAGGGGGGTGTCAGCACAAGACTGACTAATAAAGGACAAGCTGTGCTCCCAAGTAGAATGCAAAGAAAACTGACCACGTTGTGATGTGCTTAAGTGTCCTGGCATGGTCAGTTTGAAAAAGGAAAGCAGGGGGACTGGCAGGATCAAAAGGTATTTTACAAACAGGGAGCAATGCAAAGAGAACTGGATAATTTTTAATACAAGTACATGTTAACACAGACAACATCAGAGATATAAAATGTTGGGATGATTTACACTCTAAGGAGACTGCACATTTTTTTTGCAAGGTGGTAACCACAGATGCCATTTTAAATCAAGAACGCACTCATGGGCGTGCGCAGGCGATGTGCCTGGGCACACCCTAATCACTACGTGCAGTGCAGATGCCCTTGTTAACTGTTTACTATGCTTTAGTTTGTAAATTAACAGAAAAGCCGCTCAACACAGAGCACTTCCCATTCATTCACTGTCCCATGCAGCTGCGGCTGCGGAGAAAGGCATGTGTGTTTGAGCTTTTGAGATGCACACCCTAATGCAATAGGCTGTGCGCACCTATGAACGTACTGATCTGTAGATTATCCATTTCTGTTTTCTAGCTATGACCCAAACGGTAAGCATATCCTTGTTTTATCTAAAGTTCCCATAAAGATGGCCTTTTAATGGGTATCAGGATGGCACTTATTTGTCTCCTACTTTACCCCTGAAAGGAAGAGTAGCTGTATGGGTTGTATTGCTGGTATGCTTTTGCTATACCTTATATACACTATGTACTGCATTGCAGATATGTCATAATCATAAGACTGCACACACACTCAGAACAAGCAACAATCTCTCCTAAAATGGTTTTAATACGTTCCCTACTGCTGAACCCTGTCTCTCCACTGCTTGCCTGTGTGGGTAAATGGTGATTATTGTGCATTGCTTTTTTATATGTGTAGCACCCTCTACCAAGTGTAGGTGCTAGAGTGAGTTTTTTTGTAGTTAAGGTAAATTTAAGCAGGCCTAGCCAGAAGCTAGGCCTGTTTGTTTTGATCTGTGGGCTGGGAGTGGCTTGGAGTAGGCTGGTGACTCACAGTTAGTTTCATCTTTTGGTTACCTCCATTCTGCTTCTAGGGGCTTCTAGAAGGAAGGTGGGGAAGAAAGGTGGAGCTGTCTGGGGTGTTCTAAGGAGCCCTGACAAATCCCCAGCTTGGATTGGCAGGGGGCAGACCTCCCTAAATACCTAGAGTTAGCCCAGCTGGGGAGGAGTTGTTCGGGTGGAAGAACTGGAGACTGAGTATTAGGCCTTCGGGCCTTGGAGGAAGCCCCCCCAGTCTGGGGGGGGTGACCTTGGGCCAAGGGCTCGGAGCTGAACAGGAATGCCACACAACCCAAGGGGTGTCCTGAACAGGAGCAGGAGAGCACAGCGCTCAATACTGCTGGGCGAGTCTTCAGGAGGGATCCATCAGGTGTCAGTGAGTAGCAGGCACAGCCGGGAGAGCTGGAGAGAAATGCCGGAATGGACTGGGAGTGTGCAGTCTGAGATAGATGTAGAGCCAGCGGGAGAGACTGTGATGTTACTGGCAGTGAAGTCGGGCCACTGCAGCTGGGAGAGCTGGCAAGGTCTGCAAATGGCTGACTGGAATCAGTAGTCCACCAAAGAGGGCAGCTAGCACCAGAACTGTCTTTTGCTACACTCTAGGGGCCCATGGTCCCTGCCTGTAATAGGGAACTTTGCTAAGGCCTGGCTGAAACCAGAGTTAGGCCTAACCATGTGCTAGCTGCGCCTGAAGAATTGTGCTGGAGGGAGAAGAAGAGATAGTCTGCAGCAAGTGTTGTGCAGGAAGAGAATATCTGAATTGTCCCAAACCATGCAAGAATCATTTTCTGGCCATCCCATGAATTCTTTAACCCTAAAAGTTCTAATCCCTCAAAAAGATACAAATACAAAGCTGCTGGACTTGTTTATTGTCTTGGAGTGTCTGGAAGTGAATGCCGGGCTGGACAGGGTGACAGGTGGGCCACATCACTCAGCAGCCCCTACGGGGGTACGGCTACATATGAGAGTTGTGCCATGCTATCGATCCAACATGACAGCTTCAGGAGAAAAGAGGGTTTGCATGCCAATACAGGAGGGTATACTGAAAAAAAAAAACTAAATGATGAAGACTGATATGGTAAAAAGCTGCCTTCTGACTGAATACAATGGGTTACAACTAGGTGTGTAAAGGCCCATAGTACATATTCTGATTTGATAATCATGGTCTTTGGCCATTCAGAGATGGATAAATCATTGTGATATCATGATGCAGCCTTTATCAAATACCCTTGCTGATAGTGAGATGCCATGTGGCCCTGGTGTAAGCCTTTAGCTAAAAGGTTATATAATGTTGATATATACTATGTGTTGGTCACAGTGATAAAAGTATAAAAATGTAAAATAATGCTTTATTGTTTTATGTGTCATATCTCCACACTTGGATCAAGAGTTTCTAGAGTATTCTGCAATAATACAAACCTAATGGCCTAACTACACAGTTACTGACCTTTCTGCAGTATAAGCTATTAAACAAGTTTGCAAGTTCTATGATATTCTGAACAGATTCAGCCTTTCTCCTGTGAGAGTTTGCTTTATTCTTGTTGTTCAAAGAAGTAGAAGGGCTAATGCACATTTCTGTTATGAAAAGAACAGGTGATTGTTCTATTATGAACACAGCATCACTGGTGTGCTTAATCATAACTGTATAATTTGAGTTTAAGATTCAAATAAAGGAGCCAGCTTTCAGTGTAAAAAATAAGTGATTGAGACAAATGCTTGGAGAAATTTTAAATTACCACTTTGCAACTTTCATTGCGGCTTGCGACTTCATATAACAGAAGTTTATGCAAGTCACAATGAAATGAGTAAAAAGTAGTGCAGGAACCTTTTTCAAAATCGCTGTCGTGGCGATATAAACGGTTCCATTGCCAGGAAATTGGAACTATCAAGTCACGACCGCAGTGTCATTCCCGCATTCTCCTGGACCCGGCAGCGCCTATGATGGACGTCACACATCCCGCGGTCTCAGTATTGGACCAGTGGGACGTCCATCATAGGAGCCGGGTCCCGGAGGCGGGACTTTTGTACGTCACTCGGCAACGCTGAATAAGCGAGAGATCGTTGCCTGTGTAAACGGCTCGGGGCTAATAATGAATTTAGCAATATCGAGACCCAGGGCTTTTTGGGGGTACACTCGGGGCTCCAGCCCCCGTCAGCCCTCCTCCTGATGCCACTGTCTATAACTGATCCAGTTGGAGTGGGATAGCTTTAACTTACAGTCTCAGTAGCTTGGCAGACAGTGACTTGATCCAAATCACAACTTGCAGATCATAGAAAGGTCAAAAAATAATAGTGTGTCTAGTTCCAGCAGAATACAGTACATCCCCTAGCTACAAAGTGAAGTAGGGACAAAATCATTAAAGGCACACAAACAAGACAATGCATAAATTCTTCTCTCCATTGGTATGGATTTTAATAGAGACGCCTTTAAAAAAAAAAGAGTGGAGTCCCCTAAAATTCCATATCAGACCCTTAATCCAAGCATGCAGCCTGGCTGGTCAGGAAAGTGTGTGTGTATGCATGTTGATGGCATGTTGACTGGTATGGTTCAGTGGTAGGCAAACACTCACCTCCACCCTTTCCTGGCCAGCCAGGCTGCATGCTCATTTTAAAATCCAGATTAGATCCAAAGGGTCTGATATAGAATTGGGGGAGACCTTGTGACATTTCCTTTTTTTAAAATTTTTTGCAAAGGATCCCCTTTAACATTCAGACTAGACCTAAAGGGCCTGATATGAATTGGGAGGAAACCCATTTTTTTAAAATATCTCTGCCACTTTGCTTACATGGCTGGGGTTTTCTGGTTATATAAGTGAATAGGGCCAGGAATGTCACTCGTTGTTAAGGACTCAGGGATGCCTGCACCCCCTGGCATCTTTTACAATCCTTGACAGTGAGAAACTGTCATGTGTAATGGGGTAAGAAATACCACAATTCCGCATGTTTAGCTCCAACTGAATGGATAAATGTTCGGGAGTTAGTCAGAACGGATTGAACATGGAGTTCATCCTTTTTCTCTACAATAGAGTGTAGATTTTTCTCTTTCATTGTTAAATTTTGACTGGCAGTAATATTAACCACTTCAGCTCCGGAAGGATTTGCCCCCTTCCTGACCAGGCTATTTTTTGCAATACGGCACTGCCTCGCTTTAACTGACAATTGCGCGGTCGTGCGACATTGTACCCAAACAAAATTGATGTCCTTTTTTTCCCACAAATAGAGCTCTCTTTTGGTGGTATTTGATCACCTCTGCGGTTTTTACTTTTTGCCCTATAAACAAAAATGGAGACAAAAAAAACACAATATTTTGTACTTTAAGCTATAATAAATATTCAAAAGAAATGTAAAAAAACACATTTCTTCCCGGGTTTAGGCCGATATGTATTCTATTTGGTAAAAATAAAATCTCAATAAGCGTATATTGATTGGTTTGTGCAAAAGTTATAGACTTATAGGGGATAGATTTATGCAATTTTTATTATTATTTTTACTAGTGATGGCGGCGATCTGTGATTTTTAATGGGACTGCGACATTGCGGCGGACAGATCGGACACTTTTGACACTTTTTTGGGACATTTATACAGTGATCAGAGCTAAAAATAACCACTGATTACTGCATAAATGTCACGTGCAGGGAAGGGGTTTACACTAGGGGGGCGATCTAGGGGTTAAGCGAGTTCCCTAGGTGTGTTTTTAACTGTGGGGGGATGTGACTGACTGGGGGAGGAGACATATCGTTGTTCCTACGCAGTAGGAACACACAATCACAATCTGTCTCTACTCCCCTGACAGAACTGGGATTTGTGTGTTTACACACAAAGATCCCCGTTCTGTCAGGAGTGATCACAGGTGCCCGGCGAGCACACCTGCTATAGTGTTTTAAAGAGCCAACGTATAGCTATGGCGATTTGCGCAGCCGTGCCAACCTGCTGCAGTATAGACTTGTGCACAACGGAAAATTTCATTTAGTTTTGGTTCGTTGTCATTCGTAAAATACATAATTTCGTTCTGTCTCTTCATCAGAGGCATGTACATAGAAGATCATAAAGGGTTCTATAAGAGTGCATTCAAATACATTAGGACATATAACAGAGAAAAACAAACATATTAGAATGTAACAGAAGACAGAGAAAAAATGACAGCATATCAATAAAACAGCCAGCAAAGGGTAAATGTGGTCTGATGGTGAAAGACCGCTGTGCCAATTAAAAGGAATCCTGAAGATCCCCAGATGGATAAGGGAAAGGGACAGTATGGCCCCCAAGATTCCACACAAGGATCCCTAAAAGACCCGCAGCCACGGTGTGAGTGATGTCAATACCTCAACAAAATGAGTGGTACAGTGATCTGGAAATATGAAAAAGAGAGTGTCAGTGGTCTCATAATGCATTTCCAGTTTTAGCAAAGATAGATATGTCGACATCTCTCATGTGGGGACACCTAATGTCACCCCAGCAGTGCAACAGTGTCCTTCATGCTGGGGCCATCAGCCCATTGTGGCTTAGACGGCCCAATGATCACAGATAAGAATTAAAATGATGTCCATACCTTAGTGGAGGGAGTTCTGCCAAAAATAGCGTCTCTATGTGATCCAGGCAGCAGCACCCCGTCAGATTGGGGGTGAGGTGACATTAGCTGTCCACACATGAATGATGTCTACATATCTATCATTGCTAAGACTGGAAATACATTATGAGACAGCTGACACTTTTCCCTATTTTCAAACAATTGCACCACTCATTTTGTTGAGGTATTGACATCACTAGGGATCCTTGGGTGAAATCTTGGGGGCCATATTGTCCATTTCCCTTATCCATCTGTGGATCTGCAGTATTCCTTCTAATTGGCACAGCGGTCTTTCACCATCAGACCACATTTACCCTTTGCGGACTGTTTTTTTGGTATGCTGTCATTTTTTCTCTATCTTCTGTTACATTCTAATCTGCTTGTTTTTCTCTGTTATATGTCCTAATGTATTTGAATGCTTATAGAACCCTTTATGATCTTCTATGTACATTTCCCTGATGAAGGGACTCACCTTGCCCCGAAACGCATTGGGTGCATAGGAGAAAAATCAAGATTGTAATAACAGTCATCTTGCAAATGTTCATTTATTCATGTTTTTATTGGTGATGTATGCACCTGTTTTATAGTTGTAATAAATGTTGATATTCATATCTATCTATGTTTTCACTGTTGCCTCTAAAGTCCCACTAGTACCGGGGGGGGGGGGGGGGTACTTAAAATATTTCTTGTCAATTCTTTCCTAAAGGGTGTATTATATTTATTTAGGATCTAGCAAAGTGATAACATTTTAGCAAAGCAATGCTTGTTCTTACATGATTGCAAGTGGTGCTAAAACGGTTACCTTTAAAGGTCTGTGACAGTGTAACTGCATGTAATCCATAGGGAAAGATATTTGTATTTGAGGCCAAGAAAGATACGAAAGTATTAACTTAGAGATGCTATAAATAGAGCATCAGGATTGCTGACCTTTTACAAATGTTGCAAGCTATTCTGGATATAGCTTCTTACAGGCATTTTGTTGTACTACATCTAGGATATTACCTGAGCATTTTGCACTGATCGTATCACACTGTGACACTTAAAAAAATGATAATGATATAGCGAAATGTATTATTGAGAAAATAAATGTCTGAATTTCACATACCATCTGATTTTTTTTTGCTGAGTGAATCTCAGCTGATTTACTTGTAATTCCAGCACTAAAATAGCAGCAGTGTCATGTTAGTCTCACTACATTGTGCTAGCAAATGTGAGGGTAGACATGTGAGCTTCAAACTAAGCAAAGCTGTCGTCTTTTCCTTTTGAAGATTCTGCTACTGAAAGGAGAAAAATGTAAGAGATCTAAAATAATATTGCTCAGGGATGGTTTGGTAGCATGTAGCAAGTGAAAAAAGCTAGCAAACCGGGCTTATACCCAGGCAAGAAAGGTTGTAGTGAACCTTTCAGTTTATACTTTACACATGTAAGCATAACCAGCTTTTATGCACTGATATATGCGAATATCTATCATTGTAAAATTGGTTCTTAATTTGCATCATATGAGTTCTTTTCTTACAGTCTTTGGTGCTGCATATGCTGTTCAGATATTTATGTTTTTTATTGTTTTTAATTTGCATCATAAGACATACAGTCTCTGTTCAGTATGTCGTTTTGGATATTTTTAAAAACATGTAATTGTAAAAATGTATCTGCATCATGAGTTAATGAAAGCTGTACTTCTGCAGCATCTGGTGCTGCACATGCTGCCTGGCTGTATTAGGATGTATTTGCTCTGAGAGTCCAGGTGGCTTTGGTACATATTACACACTGTTGGGTCATCCTCTTGATGAAGTTGCCATAGTGACGAAACGCATTGAAACAGAGCAACAGTATGGGTGGAAGTAACCAGAGCCAGTGTACAGGAGTCCCACTACACACAGATTGAGCTGGCTGTTAATTCCTGTGTATACAGCACTTTTAGTTTACTAGGGTCCGGACCAGACTTATGTCTTGATGCCTGCTTTTATTCACTTGTTTCTTGTGAGTATAATAGACCTGATTGCAGACCTGATTATTGTGGTGGAAGGGGTTACTGTGAATTGCTCCGGGGCGGTGCACAGGAGGACATTTATCACAGGGTGGAAAGTTTTTTGTTGAAGAGATGCAGGATATTTGTTCACAGAAGAGAGCAATGAAAGATTGAAGTGGACACCATTTCCTTTCACATTTATTTATTGAACTTTTGTGTATCATTAATGGATTTGTTTTTTTGGAAGCACAGGACACCCTTGTATTATTTTATCGTTACTTATGTTTTCATTGACACAATGTTATTCAGATTACTTTAAGTGTTTTTTATTAGTGAGGTATATATCACTATGCTGTACTATATGAGGCATTATAGACTTAATTTTATACTTTTTGGGGTTATTATATACTGAATCAGTTGTGGTTGTTGGTGTTTTACATATTTTATGATTATTATTTGGTTCATTAGGGGTTTATATGCATAAATATACACAACGTATTTATCAATTTAGTGCATGGGGGGTATTATTTCTGATTGGCAAATAAGGCAGCCTCTATGCGCTTAGGTGATTACAAACTATAGACACAAAAAGGTTCTTAATTCATTATCTCACATTAATTCATAATGTCTAACATTAGGTGTTTCTTTTTCACCTGTATATAACACAGATAAAAGTCTATAGTTTCCCTTTAAAGCCTTGTGTTTATAAACAAGTACTACATGCGTACATTTTAGAAAATTCCAATTGCACCTTTTTTATAATGTTTAAAGTAAAATATTAAACATTTTTATTTCTTTAAATAGCATGCTTGGTGAATACTCTGAAACGGCCTTTGAAGAGGTGCATCTGTATGACGTATACAACCTATTACAGAAAAATGGACATTTACAAAGAATATGTTGTTTAAATTGCCAGTAAATGACAGTTCTCCATCTTTGTTCTGCTTGGAAACAGTCAAGGATTCCCTTAATTTATACCAGACCTTTATCTTAAACAAAAATCTGGTATGGATTTTAAGGGACAGCCCAAGCAAAAAACAAGAAAACAACATGTGGTTCCTCTTAAATCGATACAGGTCCTTATATAAGCATGCAGCCTGGCAGGCCAGACAAGGAAGGGGGGTGATTGTGCAGCCTATCCCAATAGAGTACTCCCCTGGCAAAGCACATCGTCCCAATGGTAATATAGTTAGGAGCTTCTTTCCCAAAACCCTGGCCTGGTGGTTGTGGGGGTCTGTGAGTAGATGACTTATTGAATGGCTTCCTGCCCGACCACTACACATATGTATGTTGTTCTGGTAGGATGCACCCGTGCAACCTCCCACTTCTGCGGCTGTGCGCAACCTTGGGGACATTTAGTGGCACGATCTGTGACTGCTGTGTCCACCGGATCACATATCAGGGTACTGGGGTGCTGTGATTGATCCTGGTACCATGTGAACGCTGTGACCAACCACAGCAATCACATGAAAAGTAGTAAAAAATGTCTCTCATTTATGATGCCATTGCTTACTACTGTGATCTCAGGGCTAATCACAGTGGCCCTGTACCATGTAAAAGCTTAGCCAATCACAGCAATAACAATGGATTGTGGTCTTAAGTTTGCACCCCCTCGTAAACTCAATAAATTCCAAGCTTTTATTGATGTTCATGAATTTTTAGGAAAACTGAATGTTAAAAGGTATCTAATAACCAATCCTGTAAAAATGAATAGACTTGGTAGTCCCGCTACAGTAAGATATTGAAATCTTGCTAATGCCTCCCTAGCTAACCCTCCAAGGGCTTGCCCCCCTTCTATTAGTGTGTTTCACAACATAGTCCTTAAGACTACACACGGTCGGACATTGATCGGACATTCCGACAACAAAATCCTAGGATTTTTTCCAATGGATGTTGGCTCAAACTTGTTTTGCGTACACACGGTCACACAAAGTTGTCGGAATTTCTGATTGCCAAGAACACGGTGACGTCAACCACGTACGACGAAACAAGAAAAGGCCATTTCAGAACCAAGCGCGGCACCCTTTGGGCTCCTTTTGCTAATCTCGTGTTAGTAAAAGTTTGGTGAGAGACGATTCGTGCTTTTTCAGACTCGTGGCTTTCAGATCGTTTTCTGCGGTTCAGTTTGTGCTTGTGGGTCTGTATCTGCTCTTCAGTGCATGCAAGCAAGTTACGCGTGACTTGTCATTGTGTTCTTGTTCATACGTTACTGTTTTTCAGGTCGCTCTTCACAGGCCTTGCTGTTCTTCAGTGCGTTCTGTTACTTCGTTCTGAGCAGCCGACCGTTTTCTAGCCATGTTACGTATACGTACTCCTCGTAGAGTTCGTGCTGTGCGGGGGCTTGGTGTTGGGGTCCTGACCTTGACACAAGTCCAGTCCATGAACAGGGTGGGGAGGAGTTCATGGACCAAGAATTGGTTGCTTCAGCGTGACCAGTTCTCTCATATGCCCTTGCTCCGTGAGATCCGTGAGAATAATCCTGATGATTTCAGGAACTTTCTCAGGATGACGGACCTCGTATTTCACCGTTTGTTGGCTTCGCTGACCCCCTATATCAGCAGGCAGTATACCTGCATGAGGCAAGCCATCACTCCGGAGCAGAGGCTCGTCGCTACCCTGCGGTACTTGGCGATGGGGAGAAGTCTGCAGGACTTGAAGTTCTGGACAGGCATCTCCACCCAGGCTCTGGGTATCATTATCCCAGAGACCTGTTCTGCCATCATACAGGTCCTGCAGAAGGAGTATATGAAGGTAAGATTTTTATCCTTTAATATCACATTTTATTGTATATAATGTTTGCTAATATATTGTATTTCTTTCCTCATTCCCTAATTACCATGATTGTAATATGCTGTGAATGTCCCCTTTGTCCTCATTCATGCTGGAATTTTATGTAATTTTTTTTGTCCTTCATACATATTTGCCTTCACTTACCTCCCCAGCATGCTCTCCTGCCCCTATATTTACCTCATGTAGTCACTTAACAATGTATTTTATCAGCTCCATAGTAGTGCTTTACCCCAAACAACCCCTAAAATGATTAGAAATGTGATTTGTGCTTTAAATTCAGGCAGAGCGCCAGAGGCTTGTTTTTATGGTGTCCCCAAATCATTTGTAACCCTCCCTCCCCCCAACTGCTAAGTCAGCTGATCCCAATTCTCTATCTATCCTCAATCATCTATCTGCTGACTTTGCCAAACCCATACACACTATACCCATCTCTTTTGTGGTCAGATTTATTGATGAATTCCCCAAAGCATGTAGTGCAAGGGCCTGCCTGTATACTTTCAAATGGTACTGTTTCAAGTTTTTGTATCCTATTATTATCTTGATAGGTAAAAGCAGAATGTCCAAATGTGCTCAAATGTGTACAGTGTGTATTTATATCTTTGTATTATGACACTTCTTACCTGTCCAGTGGGCTGCCAATAGTGTAACTAAGGAGGGGCTGTTCCAAGTAATACCCATTATTTAGGCATTCATCTCTCGATGAAGTGGAGAGGGTTACCTGTCCAAGATCCCCCCCCCCCCTATAATGTTAGAAATGGCCCATGAGAGGAGGGGGAGGGGGAATATGATAGGTGTACCTTATACTTTGATGTTGTAAAATTCCCCCTAATAAATGTTATCTGGCTGTTGGCCAAGAATGTTTGTGTCTAATCTGCTTTCCATGTTTATGTGCTGTTTATGTGTTGTTTTCCTCAACAGTTTCCTTCCATGCCACAGGAATGGCAGACTGTGGCCTCCCACTTTGCCCAGCGGTGGGACTTTCCTAACTGCGGAGGGGCAATTGATGGGAAACACGTCCACATCGTCCCACCACCCAACTCGGGGTCGTACTATTATAATTACAAGGGGTTCAATAGTATTGTGATTTTGGCGGTGGTGTTGGTTAATTACGAGTTCCTGTATGTGGACGTGGGGAAGAATGGCAGGATGTCCGATGGTGGAGTCATCTCCCAGACGGAGTTTTACAGGCGTCTCCAGAATGGCAGCTTGGACTTGCCACGTCCAGAAGAGAATGTGGAAGGACTCCCATTCATCTTCGTTGCAGATGAAGCATTTGCGCTGGGGGACCATCTTATGCAGCCATTCCCGATGAGGACCCTCACCCCGGAAAAGAGGGTTTTTAATTACTGGCTGGCCAGAGCCAGAAGAGTGGTGGAGAACACATTTGGAATCATGGCCAGCCGGTTCCTCCTATTTCTTACACCCATCCATATGGCGGAGTATAAACTGAATCATATAATCCTGGCGTGCTGTGTTCTACATAACTTTTTACGGCAACATTCGGCCAACTATGCTGGCTCAGTTGGGCCTGAGGCCGGAATTATAAATGAAACAACCCTGACGGCGCTTAAAAGTGGCCGTCCTGGCTTGCCCTCCCTGAGTGCCCGTGATGTCCGGTTAAGATACCTTGAGTTCTTTGCGCGTAGGGGGGCCATCAATATGCCAGACAATTTGTGAAACCTTGATCCAATAAAAAAAAATACGCAAATCTTTGGTGACATTTACTGCTTGTGTTTGTTTTAGCTGACCCTGACAGAAATGTGGTGAGTTCAGAAAATGGCGTGATTGTGTAACCTTATACAAAGCACTGTTGGGTGTTATTTACTAAAGGCAAAGACACCTTGCACTACAAGTGCACTTGAAACTGCACTTGTAGTGCAAAGAGGATTTGCCCTTAGGAAATAACCCCCATTGTCACAGAAAGCAGCAATTACATCACCACAAAAGTGTTGTAGCGTTGAGACAATAATCCACACATTCTTGATTAACAATCTTTTTTTTTTTTTTTTCCAAATAAAGCTTTATTAAGTTAAATCCATACAGAAAAGTAGTACATAAAAGCAAGGTTTGAGATAAAATGACAATAGTGTTATACAGAGGGAACAGTCCAGAGAGTACAACGTTGTATTTTAACAAGTATTCAAATCTACGACTGTGGATTTGTTGAAAAACACATTACATCTGGTGTGTGGATAAATGGGATTACAGAGTAGTGTGGGCAGAAAATATAAAGAACATATAGTAAAGCAGGTAAAACATTTTTTAAACATGTTGATTTTTGAGGGCGAAAAACATTAAAAAGGGAGAGAGGAGTAAAAACCGTATTATAATAGATTGCCTATGATAGCCTTAGTATATGAGTCTGAGATTTTTGTTGGATTGTGTTTGGAATAATCGTTAATTACTATGTCTGTGTGAGAGTGTGAAATTGATCCTGGTGCGTGGTGTCCATAAGTCGGGTAATGTCTGTAGATAGAGATATAATCATAGCATACAACCATGGATATCTAACATAGCAAAGTTTCGATTAAATGGTGGTCAAAATATAGTGAGAAATACAAAGGGAAGGTAGGGGAAAGTTATTTCCCGTCCCTGGCTCAGCCATGGGTCTAACGGGAAATATCTTTACAGAAGGACCAAGTCCCAGGAAGAAAAGCATAATAGAGCTTTTGAAGTGAATTCTGTATGCGTAATGATATAGTTACCTCCTGAATTTTGTTTCATGCACGACTATAGGGAGGACTATAGACAGTTGGGATGGGATGTATGATGTGTCTTATGGTGTGCTGGAGGAGGGTTCCTAATTGATTAATTGGGTATATTCAGATGTTGTGCGGAAATGTAGCCAACAGGCCCAAGTGTTCCTGTATTTAGTATAGGAATCCTGTGCTTGATGTACAAGTTCCTCCATTTCAGCTATTTTGTTTACTCTTTTGAACCAGTCTGCGATTGTGGGTGGGTTGGGAGATCTCCAGAGAACTGGGATACAGAGTTTGGCAGCATTGATTAGATGTAGTGCTAGGGATTTGTGATAAGTTTTCATCGGTAGGGAGGAGTGGTGTAAGAGGGCTTGTGCTGGAGAGAATTCTAGCTGAAGTGTAGTGATTTGGGAGGAGAGGTGAAAAACTTTAGTCCAGAAGGCAGAAATCGCAGGGCAGTCCCACCATATGTGAAGGAGTGATCCGTTTTTGTCATTACATCTCCAACAATTAGATGGGATCTCTGGATTAATGGTGTGTAACTTGAGAGGCGTTTTGTACCATCTGGAGAAAAGCTTGTATCCGTTTTCTTGAGTTGTTACATTAATGGAGCCTTTGTGTATGTTAGAGTATATCTTTTCCCATTCCTTATCAGAGAGGTGGATGGAAAGATCTTTTTCCCATTTTGCACTAGCTATATTTGTTTTAGGAGTATGCTCGAGAAAGAGGTTCAAGTATATGGTGGATATCAGGTGTCTTTGGGGTTCAGTGGCAGAGCAAAGGGATTCAAAGTGTGATTGGTTTCTTGAGTATGCAGCCCTAGTTTGGGGATCAAGAAGAAAATGTCTGAGTTGCATATAAGACCAGAAAGGGATCTGGTGATTCGTTTCTTGGGAGTTCAATGAGGACAGCGGTTTAATATTCCCCTTAGCGAAGAAATCTCCCGCTGTCATCCTTGTCTGGGATCCTATGTGATGAAGGAACGAATCATCATTGCCTGGTGGAAAGTCTGGGTTATGTTTGATTGGCGTGAGAGGGCCTGGAGAAGAGGAAATGTGCAAATGTTTACATGTCTTTTTAAAGGAATTCAGTGTTGTACCGATAAGGGGATGTTGTTTGCAATGTGGAGAGATGTGGCGAGGGTGAATCCAGGGTAGATTATGGAGCGGGATTTGTGAGAAGGCTTGTTCAATTGCGATCCACGCTTTAGTTTTAGGGTGAACATTCCAGTCCACTATTCGAGAGAGTTGACAGGCCCAATAGTATTTTCGAAGATCCGGTAGGCCTAATCCACCTTTCATTTTGGGTACGGTCATTCTGTTGAAACTCATTCTAGGTCGCTTATCGTTCCAGATGAATTTCATACAGGATTTGCGGTACGCATTAAAAAAAGTTTGTGGTAGAGACACTGGGATTGTTTGGAGCAGGTATAGTAATTTTGGCATTATAGTCATTTTTATAATGGAGACTCTGCCAAACCATGAGAACAAACCCGTTGACCAAGTGTTGAGGTCTTTTTGAATATTTTGGATAATGGGAGTATAGTTTTTGCTGTATAAGTCCGATAGCGAGGTTGGAATGTAGACCCCAAGGTATTTAATGGCGCTCGGTTTCCAATTGAAAGGGAAATTAGTTTGACATTGTTTCACTATATCTGGTGGTAGAGTGATATTTAGGGCCTCTGATTTAGGGAAGTTAATTTTAAGATATGTGAGATTTTCAAAGAGAGTAAGATCTTTGAGGAGATTGGGTAGCGTAATGTGTGGCTCTTTCAGGAATAGTAGGATGTCATCCGCAAATGCCTCTAATTTATAGGTAGATTTTGCGATGGTTATTCCTTTAACATTTGGATTGTTTTTTAGATGCGTTAGACATGGTTCCAGTGCCAAGACAAAAATAAGCGGAGAGAGTGGGCATCCTTGTCTTGTACCGTTAGATATGGAGAAGGCATTCGACAGGTGTCCATTTATCCGGACTTTGGCAGTTGGGGTGGAGTATAGAGCAAGAATAAATTGTAGCATGCGATCTCGTATGCCAATGTGTGTTAGGACCTCTTTTAGGTAGTCCCAGGCTACCCTGTCGAATGCCTTCTCCGCATCAAGGGAGAGAAGGAATCCCGGTTGTTTCTTTGAAGTCAGCCAATTGTGAATACTAATTGCCTTTAGGGTGTTGTCCCTTGCCTCTCTACCTGGGACAAAACCAACTTGGTCCAAGGAGATGAGGCCAGGGAGAAGGGGTAAAAGTCTATTAGCCAAAATTTTTGCATATATTTTCAGGTCAACATTTAGTAGAGATATTGGTCTGTAGTTGTGAACTAAATTTGGATCTTTATCAGGTTTTGGAATAACCACTATGTGAGCTGTGAGAAGATCTCTGGGAGGGGGGTTCTCGGATGAAAGGGAGTTGAAAGCATTTAAGAAGTGAGGATAAAGCGTAGCTATGAATTCCTTATAGTATCCTGCTGTTAGGCCATCTGGACCTGGACTTTTGCCTGTTTTGAGTTGTTTGAGCACAGTCTCTAGTTCGTCCTTAGAGATGGGACGTTCTAGATGCGAAGCTTCTGCATCAGAAATGGGTTTGGGACCATGTTGGGCTAGGAACTCTTTAATCAAGTGTGTTCTACGATCATTGTTTATCGTGGGTTGATGAGGATTGATATTATAGAGCTGCGAGAAATAATTCACAAATTGGTCTGCTATCAGTGTATTAGACGTTACTTTAGAACCCGAAGGGTCATTAATGGAATGAAGTGTTGTAGATGATCGTTTTGCACGGAGGGCTCTGGCTAGAATTTTACCGGATTTGTTGCCATGTTCGTAGAATATTTTTTGTGATAATATGTATTTGCGTTTTATTTGTTTATGTAACACTTCTTTCAACTCTGTCCTCACCTGAGTAAGTTCCTCAAGCGTGGAGAGCGCTCGTGTTTTCTTATGTATTTTTTCTAAATTCTGTATGCGTTTGGAAAGGATAGAAATATGCGCTTGTCTTTTTTGTCTTCTCTTGGAAGCGATAGCTATTAATTTTCCCCGTATGGTGCATTTGTGGGCTTCCCATTTTATCATTGGGGATATGTCCAAGGAGTCGTTATCCTGGAAATAAAGTTTTAGATTGTCGTGTATAGTAGACACAATTGAAATGTCTGTCAGCAGTGAGGGATCAAGACGCCATATTTGTGAGCGAGTATGTTTGGATGGAAATTCCAAGGACATGGTTATCGGGTGGTGATCTGATATGTACATTGGTTCGATGGAGGTGTGCTTGAGCATGGGGAGATCGTTTTGTGAAATAAAGAAATAGTCAAGTCTGGAGTAGCTGCCATGTGGGTTGGAGAAAAAAGTGTAATCTTTAGTTGAGGGGTTTAAAGTACGCCATGCGTCATGTAATGTCAATTCTTGAAAACATTGTTTAATTGCTCGTAACGCTGAGAAGGGTAATTTGGATGCACCCGAAGATGTATCCTGTATTGGGTTTAAGGGAACATTAAAATCTCCTCCAGTTAATAGTATACCCTCTTGAAACGATGCGAGCAATTGCAGTGTGTGTTGGAAGAACGGGACTTGTTTAATGTTGGGGGCGTATATATTTGCTAAGGTTAAAGGTTTACCGAAAAGTGAACCTTTGACAAAAAGAAATCTTCCATCTTCATCCGCCAGAGTGTCTTTGATTATGAGTGGACACTGTTTTGAGATAAGGATAGAGACTCCTTTTGTTTTTGATTGTTTGTTGGTAGCATGAAAAGCTGTTGGATAACGTAAGTCGGAGAATTTGGGGATAGAGTCCGTTTTGAAATGCGTTTCTTGGATGTATATAATGTCTGCCTTGAGTTTATGCATAGAAAGGAGAACTTGTGTACGTTTCTCAGGGACATTTAGTCCCCGTGCGTTGAGCGAGACTAGTTTAGTAGTGGCGTTGTGGTGAGATATTGATGTAGAATTGTGTGAGACCGGTGTCATTCTGTAATTTGGGAGGTGTTGTGAGTTAGACTGGAGTGGTGTTTACTGAAGATAGTCCGCGGTGCAGGTGTATGTGTGGCAGAAAAAGAACAGTAGTTGGACTTGTGCCTTATGTTCTTATGTGTGGAAGGCGCGTTCTAGGAGAGTGATGAGATTCTATTCAGGATGAGAGTAGATTGTTCAGGAGTAGAGAGTGATGTGAGGGGGACTGGGTATGCGGGGGAGAGGAAACTGTGAAGACCACTGTGTAGTGTTGTTAGGGGTTATAGGTAGTGAAAAGTAATCCGGGGACTAGCGATGCCTGCTCGCTAGGCTATGTACGAGTATGCACTCGTGATATAAGGTACCGGAATGGGTCAGTGGTGGTTTAAAGGAGGGTTGAGTGAAGAAATCAGGTAATCAATTGAAACCACTGTTTGGGAAGGTGACCAAACGGTAACGTAGAGAAAAGTAAAACCTGTCAGTAAGGGACAAGAGCCGCTGACATATGGGATAGATGTAGGAAGAAGGCATGGACTGAAGACGGTCCATGTGTGAAATAGTTGCATTTAGATTGCTGTGAATGCCGCCTATTAACTTTCTCAGTGGATTTGGAGAAACAGCATGGGTCAGATTTGCGAAAAGCAGATAAAGAATTAGGTGTATGGTCAGATGAAACATTAAGTTAATGACACATTTTGTGAGATCGTTCCCCTGGTGATCGTTAAGTGAGAGGAAAGAATGAGAAAAAAAAACAAAAAAAAAACAGAAAAATAAAAGAAATAAAAGAAATAAAAATCCCCATGAGTAGCACATAAAATAAACATCTGGTGAGGCGCAGATATTCATAGCGCAAAAGTCTATGTAATAATTCAGTTAAACAGTCAGCCAGAAAACTTGAACAGTTTGCAGATCAGAGTATTCAACATAGGTAGAAAGTATTATCTCTTAAGATAGATAAACCGTGCCTGAACTAATTAATAATGAACTACCCCTGAAGGCTATGAAGAAGCTTGTCAAAATAATTAATAAAACGAAGTATCCATGTAGATCGTTATGCTATTTAGGAGCATATCTCATTGGATAGGAGGGGATGAATATATGAGAAAGATCAGTGTCTGTGAAAGTCCCTTAGAGTGCCTTTATCTGAGAAGCCTGTCAGTTCCGCGTTTGGCATGTAGACAGCTGTCTAGTCAGGGAAAGGCACTCGTAAGGATAAGTTCTATATAATCATACAGGGTAGTGAGTGCCCTAATCTTTGCGTAATTCATGACAGATAAGGTGATGTTAGGACTACTAAGGAGATGAATCATGTGTCACAACCATCTCGGGCTGGGATGATACAGGCATCCTCCTATGGGAGGTGCGTGTGTGGAGGCAGGGGAGAAAAGTCTGCAGTGTGTCACCACGGTAACAAGTCAGGTCTCTAACCTTGTGAGAGCCAATGAGCGACTGCATGAGTCATGTTGGGGGAGAACTTTTTACCTCAGACCTTGGCTCCTCTCATGAATTTGCGCCAAAAGACAGCAACCAATAGAGCGATGAACAGCTGGTTGTCATGACAATAAGATTGTGTGGTAGTTCTAGTAGTTACCTACTAATGTAGTTGCTATCTAAGAGGAACAGAGAGTTAATACAGGATCAAAATAGGGGTGTCAATGAGTATTACTAGCAGCCTGTAGTGTGTAAGAGAAGGGCACATTTGCAGTTAGAATTATCAATCCGTGTAATCGGAGCGGGATGAAACCCTGTGAAACTGTCAGTGTACCGATCAGCTAGAGGAGGGAGAGATAAAGTAGATTGGAGATCTCTGATGACCCTATACCTCACTAGATTGGAAATTACAGTCACATAAGAATTTAATTATAATAGAGCTCTAATGAAGGGTGGAACTGCTAGTGTAGGGCTGTATTGGAGAGTAAGGTGTGACAGAATAAGCCATGCAGGCAAAGCGCTGCTTTGATAGTCAGCGTTAAGGGGGATATAGATATGCCTGTGTGTATGAACTATGATCTACATAAACTAAACTTAACATATTGAAATACTTTAGGAACATATTACCAGCCGGGGCATGAACTTTCAATACTCTAAAAACGGCACATGAACAGTCAGAGGAAATCGTTCAGTCTATGCTGCAGATGCCATCTGTGTTTACCGATCTCTTCTAGCTCTTCTGGAGCGTGGAGGTTTCGTCGGTCTGTAGATGGAAGGAGACTGCGGGTCGGGTTGATGAATTCTCGGTTCCGATGGCGAACGGTGTCTTCTGTAGCTTGTATGTTGGGTCTCCATTGCTTCACTCCTGGAAGGTGCTTTAGATGCTGTAGGGGTACGAAATTCCGCGTACCAATCTGGGACCTCCATGAGAGGGATTCCGAGCGTATCACAGAAGGAATGTAGATCCTCAGGGACTCTGAGGAGAGCTGAGCGTCCTTGTACTGTTGCCGCCAAACCAAAAGGGAACTTCCAGCGGTAAATTATACCCTTGGCCCGGAGTACTGACAGAAGGGGTTGCAGTTCCCTTCTGCGCTGCAAGGTTATATTTGATATATCCTGGAATAGACGAAGTTCTGTGCCGTTATGTAGTAAAGGGGTCAGGGAACGTGCAGCCCTCAGAATGTCTTCCTTCAAACGGTAGTCAATAATGCAGCATACCACATCCCTAGGTGGGTCAGAGTCTTTTCCCTTCGGTCGCAGGGCACGGTGGATTCTTTCCATCGCAATAGGAACCTCTCTGGGTCTGCCGAGTATGTTATTAAAGATATGGATAACTTCACTTTGAAGATGATCCGCATCCACGGTTTCAGGCAAACCTCTCAGCCTGAGGTTATGGCGTCTGCCGCGATTGTCTAAATCTTCCAAGTGGCGATTGACATCTCTTAATTGCCGTGTATGTGTGTCAATCGCCAGATGCTGGTGACGGATCTTGGATGAATGAAGGGCAGTCGTTTGTTCCAGCGCCTGAACTCTGCCTGTAATAGCTTGGATTTCAATTTTTAAATCTGAGATTGCTGCTGTCAGGGTGTCCTTAATGTCCTCAGCTACGGATCTGAGATCGCTCAGGCTCGGATGCTGATGAGGAGTGAGGAGAATTCCCCTGTCATTGAGTTCAGCGTGAGATGGAGAGGCAGCAGCATTAGAGTGAGGAGGATGCTGATGCTGGCTCCGTGAGGTGGGAGCCGGCGCTGAAGTTCCCATCTGTGCCCGGAACATCTCCGGGATGTTCTGACTGGATCTTGCCGGTATTTCACGGGGAGAACGGGACCGGGAGGTCGACGAAGTTCTAGAGGATGTACCCATCGCTTTTCGGGTGTTTGGGAGGCCGTTGACCGTCTTTAAAATTCAGATTTCTATCCCTGTCAGCGGAGCTCTGAAGTTAAGCAGCCATTCTCTACGAGGTCAAGCCACGCCCCCCAACAATCTTTTTAATACCTGCACAATCACATGTGCATTTAGAAAAGGTTTTTAAAACAAACCAACATGTTTGTTGTATAACAATTTTTGGGGTGGCATTATCAAAAATATAAATGTCCATTTAAGATAAAACAGGCATGTTTCAAACCAACAAGAAAGACACAAATCTTGAACTTACAAAGTTCACATTAGGTAGAACTTGAAGGCAATATCATACATGAGTATTTAGGAACTGTGTTTGATATTGCATTCAGATGGGGTGAAGTCACCCCAGGAAAAGCCAAATTAGGAAGATGCACACCAATTTAAGAAGTTCAACATGTGCTAGCTGCCATCACGGGGGATCAAGGGACGTGTTTTGGGGGAGAAACACCTTCCTCTCAGCTACTTTATTATTGAGGAACCCCCAAAACGCGTCCATTGATCTCCCGTGATGGCAGATAGCACATGTTGACACACTGTGTGCATCCTCCAAATTTGGCTTTTCAAAAAATCGCTAAAACATTTTGAACATTGTAGCACACAAAAAACAAAGTGATTTGGAGGGGTTTTAAACTCTCCCCAAAACATCAATGATGTTTTTATTTTTTCGATTGATGTTTTTCTTGAGGTTTTCCAAATCTAAATTACACCCAATGATCTCCCCGATCAGGATCTGTGCACTTTCCGATGTGAAAGGATCTGGATCCACAACATCACGATCACCTAAAAAGAGAGAAACCAAACAAAAACAGGTATTAAAAATATGTCGGCATCCATCTCTTACCTGAGCCTGTGGTCGCAGACACTCACCTGTTGTGGTGACTAGTTCCACCACGTCTTCTTCCTCCTCCTGCTCTTCTTGTGTTGGGGGTATTTCCCCTTATTCCAGAGGTGGGGGGGCTCTGGTCTCCTTGGATGAGGGGTGTCCTCCGAGTCTTTTATCCCCTATGTAAAACAAAAATGGTATACTTAGCACCCAGATATTTGAGGAAAGAACTATAAAGATGAAACATTGCTTGGAAGTGGGGTACAATTGTCTATTTTGGCAGAGTTCCAAGATGTAGAATTTTATTGTCCTTTGTCAAGCTGCAATACTTTACCTGTCTTGTACAAGCTTCACAGATGGAAACACCCCTATAGTATACACTGGAGAACCTGTGTGGGCCCCCTAATAAAAATGGTGTTCTTGTGTCCCACACTAGTGCTCCAGTGTCCAGATGTGAAAACAGCTGCTCAGTGTCCTCTCCTTACACAGAATCTAGTTTGCATTTCATTCTAGCTACAAACCCATCTACACAACCAAATTAGTTTCATACAAGTAGTCCCTAAAAAATGTGGGCAAATGCGTATGGCCAAAACAATGGTGTTTTATAGGCCGAAAGAAAAATGTTTGATACGAATGAATAATGTGCCCATGAACATGAAAGTTGCCATTTTAAAATGTACAACACTTTCAACAAAAGCACATAGAGCAGCACGAACGTAATAAAGACAAAAAGAATAGGAACACAGCACAACTACTTTTTTGCAGCACTCTCCGGATCTTTTTGTACTGCTCATGTTCTCATAATTTGAGGTCCAACCACCGCTTCCTGAGCTGATCTTTCGATCGACGTACCCCGAAATTACGGTGCAGACTCTTGACTACTTTCGCCATGATCTTGGCCTTTCTGACATTGGGGTTGGGGTAAGGTCCATACTTCCCATCATAGTCGGCCTTCTTCAGGATGTCGACCATCTCCACCATCTCCCCAAAGGACATATTTGATGCCTTAAATCGTCTCCTTCTGGATCGGGATGTTTCCGGATCTGGGATTTCCTCCCCCTCCTCCTCATTGCTATAATTAGCATGCACCTGCTGTGTCTCCGCCATGTGCTCTTCCCCCACTGCGGCGAACAAAAAGGGGCAGGGAATAGACTAGAAAGAACGTCAGGGGTGGAGTTACACGCATGCGCAGTGTGTATAAAGCGTAACACACGTGCGTATTACGTAGATCTGTGAGCGGAGGAAGGAGCATTAGAGGTGCCGATCGTAATAACGAAGGTAAGAGACAAACTTGGGCCTATACTGCTTCTAGATTGAGGCCTATATTGTAACAAGATTAGGAGAGTTTTGCCTGACATTAGGATTTGTCTTGTGTTGTGTCTTGCAGTGCAAATGGATATCTTTAAAGATACCGACTTTATGGCAGTCTTCATTGACATGTTCAGGGAGCTGCTTGTCTGTGGGAGATAAACCACCCACATTATAAGAACCAAACAAAGAGGAAGGCAGCACTGGATCAATTGCTGGAAATTGTGAAGCAGGTGATCCCCATGGCAGACATCACCTATTTGAAGATCCTAATTGGTGGCCTGAGGAGCACATATCTAAGGGAGCGCAAGAAAGTCCAGGATTTGCAGAGATTCGGAGCAGCAGATGACATCTATGTCCCCATGATGTGGTACTATGACAGGCTGCATTTTCTGGCAGGTCAGACTAAACCCAGGTCATCAATCTCCAGTCTTCCTTCCACGCTTCCTTCCCCCCCAGCTGAGGCTTCTGACGCCCAACCTGGGCCTTCCAGGCAGCAACATGTGGAGGAGCCCAGCTTGAGCCAGGTATAGCATTCCTCTAAATATTTCAGGTTGTCCAATCAATGATGTTAACTAGATGTTAGTTTGGAGTACTAATTTATGATTGTGATTGATGATGCAAAACATTAAACCATGTCCCTTTTTCATACACAGGGAAGTCTCAGCCAGGAGGTGGCCAGGCCAAGCAGGCTGCCTGATATGCAGGTCCCTCCCCTACACCCACAAAGAGAAAGTGGCAGGAAGAGGAGTACCCTGGAGGAGGCTGCCATAGGCCTCATTTGGAAGGCTATAGAGGCCCTGAGAGCCCCCCACACTGGGGAGGAGGACTTTGCTGGCATAATTGCCTGTAAAATGCAGCAGATGGAGGAGGGCCAACAACTCATGTGTGAGTCATTAATTTTGGAAGCTCTCAATAAGGGGTTGAGGGGCCAAATAACATCTGCTACCCACATTTGTGACCTCACACATGGTCCTCCTCCTCCTCCTCCAGGTCCTACTACTCCTCCTCCTCCTCCTCCAGGTCCTACTCCTCCTCCTGCCACATCTCCAACAGCAGAGCCACAGCCAGGAAGGAAGCATGGAAGGAAGACCAGAAAGTGATGACCCTGGATCCAGTCTGGTCTGGCAAAAGATGCAGCCTCTTGTGGTACCACAGCCTGGGGACACAGATGTCATCTGCTGCTTTCCGGATCTCTGGGACTTCTGGACCAGACTGCACTCCCTTACATATGGACTCCTCAGGCCACCAATTTTGATGTTAAAAAATTGATGTCTACTCTGGGGGTCCAAGGCTTTGCTAATCTCTGCTGTTTCTCCAGCGTTGCCTCCCTCTTTGTTTGGTTCTGAGCCCTTAATAAAGGATTTTTTGTTTCAATTGTACTCTCCTATGTGTGTTTTCCTTCAAAAAGGACAGTTTGTGAGGATTCAGGTACATTTCTAAAGTACAATGTGAAATTAGCAAGGGACACCAACACCAAACAATCTCCTTGAGAATAAATAATATAAGATATCAATGGTGTTGTGGTAACTTGACACACAAAACACACACAAAAATATTCTGGAGTAAAACTAAAAATAAAATAAAACAAAGATCAGCCTTGGAAAAAATACAAACCTAAAAAATAAAAAAAATTTTCCCTTTAAAAAAAACAAAAAAAAAAAAAAAACACAAAAATATTTTTGTCAGATGTGACAAATCAAAATATATTAAGGGAATCCTGATAAATAATAAAGAAAGAAGTTTGTGAGAAGTCTGTGTGAATATAAGCAGCAAAATTACTTCATTCTTCTCACATTATAAAGAAGAAGAGAGTGCGCTGTATTAAACCATTTTTAACATTGCACCGTGACCAAAGTGTTGTATCCATTGCGAACGCTAAGTTTACCAGACCGAGCTGTTCCGTCTCGGAATTTCTTCTGAGCATGCGTGGCACTTTGTGTGTCGGAACAGGCCACACACGGTCAGAATTGACGCGATCGGATTTTGTTGTCGGAAAATTTTATAGCCTGCTCTCAAACTTTGTGTGTTGGAAAATCCGATGGAAAATGTCTGATGGAGCCCACACACGGTCAGGATTTCCGACAACACGCTCCGATCGGACATTTTCCATCGGAAAATCCGACCGTGTGTACGGGGCATTAGTAGTAGATCTTCCACAACTCACAATTACTTCTCATTTGCTGGACAGTAAAAATTAAGATGTAGCAATAAGGGCAAAATTTTCCCCAAGTCTAGCCAATTTATTTATGGCTAGGCGGACGGAGGATGTTGTCAATGCCTCTCCCAGACCGCAATTGGTTCTGTGGAGGAGGTACAACCTATTTTAAAGAACGATAGCGTTCTAGGTCAGTTATTGCCCAACAAACCACAAGTGCTATTTAAAGAGGTTCCACCTTTAAGATTTAAGATTGCTTCTAACATCATAGACCCTCCCATTAGATCCTATTTTTCCATAATATGAAGGGTTATTACCCCTGTAAGAATGTTCCATTTTTCAGATTAACAAGCTCAATAACAGAAAACTTATCACATTTCAGTGCACTGCCACCTTGCGATCATATTATATTAAATCTTGTACTACATGTTCTGCTCATAACGTTGTGTATCTTTTGCAGTGCCCCTGCCACCTGCAATATGTGGGATGGACAACGAGACCCTTACTTGTCCACCTACATGAACATGTAGGGAATATTAAAAGAGGCTATACTGGCCAAAGCGTTTCCAAGCAGTACTCTAGAGTGCATGTTATAAACCTGGCAGGAACACTCTTTTTTGCTATAGATAAATGTATTCCCCAGTGGAGGGGGAGTTCTATTAAGAGAGAAATATCTAAAGTCAAGATAAAATAGATATACACATGGGACATTCACCCCCATGGGTTATATATGGAGTGGGATGTAAATGCCTTTATTAACAATAGCTATAGACAAAAAGATGTAGCGTTTGGGATTCATGCGTTCTTATTTGGGATGGAAATGCTTCTACTGGTATTTTTTACCAGCTGTTTTATTTTATTTTAATTTGATATTTTATATTATTATGTTTATGCAATATATTTATTGTTTATTTAGTGTTGTATTTGTATGCAA
This sequence comes from Lithobates clamitans, assembly GCA_037952925.1. NCBI lineage: Eukaryota > Metazoa > Chordata > Amphibia > Anura > Ranidae > Lithobates > Lithobates clamitans. The sequence continues at coordinate 4,256,343 of JBBGZY010000787.1, read as the reverse complement.
GTGTATAATTGTTAGCCATTACACCACAAGATGGCACTATATCCTGGCAGTGGAAGGATTTTTGGTGTTCCTTTGCTGCTATTTATTAGTATACCACAAGATACCACACTTATAAGGTGCAGTAGGATGGTGTTTAGCTTAAGTGATTAACTATAATATACAACCTATGTGCCATATTCTTGGTAAATAACCTGTCTATGGGGATCTCTTGATACCAAGCCAAAGTCAGGTAAACCAAGAAAGATTGCAGCCACAACTGCCAAAAGAATTGTTCAGGATACAAAGAAACTGCATAGTTGAGTTGCTTTTATATGGCATTGGCCAAGTAAAGACTTCTTTGTGGCAACTCGAACATGCAGCTCATTTTTGTTCAAGTATCGTCATATATCTGGTAGTTGTGGCTGCAATGATTCTTGGTCTAACTGCCCTTGGCTTGCTATAAAGAGATCCCCGAATTTTCCACTTCTTAATAAGTGATTGAACAGTACTGACTGGCATATTCAAGGCTTTGGATATCTTTTTATATCATTTTTCATCTTTATACAGTTCTAACAAACTCACTGATTGCAATTTAAAAAGCCACAGATGTAGGAAATGAACCTTTAATTGCCATTTTAACCTGTGAGTGTCACCTTCTGTGTCTGTACCAAGACCAAACATTCCAGGGTATATAAACTTTTGATCAGGGCCATTTGGGTGATTTCTGTTATCATTAAGATTTAAAAAGTAGCCAAACTACTATGTGATAATAAATGGCTTCATATGATCACTATGCTTAAATAAAAGACAGTTTTGCATGATCAGTCATATTTTCAATATCAATGCCAAAATGTCACGATTTCTGCCATGGTATGCAAACTTTTAAGCACAACTGTACATCGGTTGGCATGATAAACCTCTCCTGGGATGACTACGGTATGTCTCTTTTCCAGGAGACCAAAAGTTTGTAAGTGGGCCTCAGCTCTCCTTGTCATGTTGTGTGTACACCCTCATCAAATAAATAATCCCTTTAAATAACATAGTGGTGTTATATGGCCATCTGTCATATATGATTAAACCCCAAGAGATTTTTAACACGTTGTGCTTACTTGAAAAGATGAAGCATCACACATATCATCACCACTTTAGGCAGTGGAATTAATCTTTTATCCTCCACCACCATGTAAATTAATATTTCCAGTATTGGGAATGTGTTAATGACTCAGAGTAGCTACCTAACATGTGAACACCACAATTAACCAATCATAGTGATTACAGAGCGTTAGTCATATCCCCTCTCACTCACGGGTGCTATAGCCATCAACTTCTTTTTTTTTTTTTTTCTTCAACTAAGCACCTTACAGAAAAATGTATTGCATTTCATGCAATACTGCTTACAGTAATTATAAGGCTTAGCTATGAGCCTTATGACTAAGCACCATAGTGCAAAATACATTGTGGCATTGTCAGTGCTGTTAGGTCTTTAGTTGAGTAAAGCCTCCTGGTGCTCTAATCCATTTGTGGACTTTATTTGTGTGTATGTCAACAGCTTTTCAAAGCTGGAGAGTCAGAAACAAAGAGAGAATGTGGCTGCTAACTGATTGCCTAGTGGCAATGGTATTCATTATTATATACAGCTAAAATAGTGTTAACGAATAGAAGAGCAATTAAGTTTAAAATAAAAGTTATTAAAAACAATATATTCATATATTGTTTATATTAGGTTAGATGGTTAATTAGTCAGTGAAGAAGAATAATTACTAAGTCAATTAATTAAATTAAGATATAAAAAAATATATATATATATTCCCTCTATTGCTCATATACTGTATGTGTGTTTTTGTATATATAGTGCCTTGAAAAAGTATTCACACCCCCTTGAAATTTTCCACATTTTGTCATGTTACAACCAAAAACGTAAATGTATTTTATTGGGATTTTATGTGTTAGAACATCACAAAGTGGCACATAATTGTAAAGTGAAAGGAAAATGATAAATGGTTTTCAATTTTTTTTTTACAAATAAATATCTGAAATGTATAGCATGCATTTGTATTCAGCCCCCTTTACTCTGATACACCTAACTAAAATTTAGTGGAACCAATTGCCTTCAGAAGTCACCTAATTAGTAAATAGAGTCCACCTGTGTGTAATTTAATCTCAGAATAAATAAAGCTGTTCAAGCCCTCATAGGTTTGTTAGTGAACCTTAGTGAACAAACAGCATCATGGCGGCCAAGGAACACACCAGACAGATCAGGGATAAAGTTATGGAGACGTTTTAAGCAGGATTAGGTTATAAAAAAATATATCAAGCTTTGAACATCTCACGGAGCACTGTTCAATCCATCATCCGAAAATGGAAAGAGTATGGCACAACTGCAAACCTACCAAAACATGGCTGTCCATCTAATTGGACAGGCTGGGCAAGGAGAGCAATAATCAGAGACGCAGCCAAGAGGCAGACGGTAACTCTGGAGGAGCTGCAGAGATCCACAGCTCAGGTGGGGGAATTTGTCCACAGGACAACTATTAGTCGTGCACTCCACAAATCTGGCCTTTATGGAAGAGTGGCAAGAAGAAAGCCATTGTTTGAAGAAAGCCATAAGAAGTCCCGTTTGCAGTTTGCGAGAAGCCATGTGGGGGACACCGCAAACATGTGGAAAAAGGTGCTCTGCTCAGATGAGACTAGAATTGAACTTTTTGGCCTAAAAGCAAAATGCTATGTGTGGAAAAAAACTAACACTGCACATCACCCTGAACACACTCCCAATGTGAAACATGGCAGTGGCAGCATCATGTTTTGGTGACAATCTTCTTCAACAGGGACAGGGAAGCTGGTCAGAGTTAATGGGGAGATGGATGAAGCCAAATACAGGGCAATCTTAGAAGAAAACCTGTTGAAGTCTGCAAAAGACTGGGGCAGAGGTTCACCTTCCAGCAGAACAACGACCCTAAACGTGCAGCCAGAGCTACAATGGAATGGTTTAGATCAAAGCATATTTATGTGTTAGAATGGCCCAGTCAAATTCCAGACTTAAATCCAATTGAGAATCTGTGGCAAGACTTGAAAACTGCTGTTCTCCATCCAATCTGACAGAGCTTAAACTATGCTGCAAAGGAGTGTAAAGAAATTAAATATATAATATCATACCGCGCTCTAAACCATAAAAATATATGCTGATGAAATGCGTTGGACTGCATAGTGCGTAACACGTCACTTCCGCTTGTTGGAGTGCAGGTGGAATGCAAACGGTGTTACCTACATGTCTTTCTTCCTTTTACTGGGCCAATCGAGTGTTTGGTTTTTTAACTGCTGTATGTTACTCCATGAATTGAATTAAATTTTATTACACCATGAGGAGCTTCTTCTTCTGTTTCTTGTTGTTATCCACATTGCTGATCATTGGCACCCCTTGTGTGAGAGGCCTCTTTTCACGGAGGATCGTTCCCATTGACACATGCTTGTTTGACTACCTGTAATGGTTGTCGCAACGTTCTGGTAAGTAGGATGTTTGCTTGATTCTGGTGGAAGATGGCACTTATCACACCTAGCAACTAAAGATTCATCACAGTTTCATCCAATTGAAGGGTCTGGTATGGATTTTGAGGAGGACCCCTATGCCATTTTTTTGTTAAATTTGGAGCAGGGTTCCTCTTAATTTCCATATCAGACCCGAAGGGCATGGTATGGATTTTAGGGGGACCCCCAAGCAAATTTTTTTTAACATTTTTTTTCAGGGTTAATATTCATACCAGACCCAAAGGGCCTGGTAATGGACTGGGGGGGAATCCCATGCTCTTTTTATCAATGATTTTTATCTATATTGCCAAGACCCGACAATTCATTACAGCCGCGATCAGTTTTAAATGACAATTTTAAATACTATAAAATTATATACACCCCACAGGGTGTCTACTATAGACATACAACTCGTAGTAAAAAACGCAATCGGTGGGGTCCTGATGACCAGTATCGTTGGTCAATTCAGGTAACAGGTTACCGGCTCACCTACATGTCTACTATAGACACCCCCCAGGCAGGATATTTAAAGGAAAATTTCATTTTTATCGTTTCACTTCAAGAATTAAAAAAATCACTGCTCCCGAAAAAACGCAGAACATCCAAACAAACAGAGTTCGCCCCGAACTTATTCTCGGGCCGATTCTTCCACACAGTCTTCAAGTCTTGAAGGTTCCGTGGGCCTCTTCTATGAACTCTGATCTTTAGTTCTTTCCATAGATTTCCAATTGGATTCAAGTCAGGTGATAGCCTGGGCCATTCTAGCAGCTTTATTTTCTTTCTTCTTTTTTTTTTTTTTTTAAATTCTATATTTAATTTTTTCAAACACAGAAAAAGAAAAAAAAAAAAACATTTTCATATATATATATATATATATATACATATAAAACAAATATTGTCATTGCTGCTTCCAATTTGCAGAGTATAACTTAGCACATTGTGATTCAGTTTTTAGTAGACACATACGACTTATTATCAAACAAGACAGAAAAAGAAAAAGAAAGAGAAAAAAAAACCCCAAATACAAAAATTTCCCCATGGCATTATTTAGGTTCTCTTGCTCTCTCCCCCCCCCTCATAATGACCCATCCTGCTCTCCGAGCGCATATCCGTACTCCCTGGTGCAGACCAGAGGGGACCATGAATTCCATTTTTTATTAAATTTCTCCACCTTACCCTGTGTAATCGCAATGCCTTTTTCCATGGCGTATATATCTGCTACTTTTTTTAACCATAGTGAGATCGAGGGGGGTGATTCTTGCTTCCAAACGGCCGGGATACAGGCCTTTGCCGCATTCAAAAGATAGGCCACAAGAGAATTCTGATATGTACACTGTGAGAGATCCGAAAGATGAAAAAGATATCTCGCTGGGTCGGACCCCGGGTCATACTCTGTTAATTGTCTTACAGTTTCTCGTACTTTAGACCAGAGATCTACTAACTTTCGACATGACCAAAAGATGTGGAGCATATTACCCTCTGATTCTCCACATCGCCAGCATTTATTTGTCCGCTCTGGATACATTTTTTGTAGTAATGATGGAACTTTATACCACCTTGTAAGAATTTTGTAGCATAACTCTTGGTATTTGCTGGCAGTTGAGGAGTAATGAGCAAAGTGTAAAATATAGCTCCTTTGCTCTTTGGAGAGTGTAATGTCCAGATCTCTTTCCCATTTCGAAAGAAATTTTGGGACAAAGTCTTTAGGGGGATCTGTTAATATTTTATATACCTTTGATACTCCATGTGCAGAAGGCTCTTCCAAAAGGCATACATTTTCTAATGGGTATTTAAGCGGTCTGATCTTTCCCTCCTATTAAGGGAGGTTAGGAAATGTGTAAGCTGCTGCATCCGCCGTGGATCCAGCGGCGGACAGAACAGCAATTGCATTTCCGACCTTGTCTTCAACCTTGATGCTTCAAGACAATCCCCTAATCGAAATCTGCCATAGCACATAATTTGCTTAAAACGGCTGTCTGTGTATCCAGAGGGAAATAGTGGATTTCCCAACACAGGATGGAGCCGAGTGATTTCCCCATCAAATCTTGAGAAAAAGTGGCTCTGTTGGATTACTTTTAAAGTTGCCCCTATCAAGGGGTGATGTCTTAAAGTTCCAAGAGTTTTAAGTTGTAGCCATGGCAGACATCGAAGAGGAATCTCCGTACATGATTGTTCAATCGCTATCCAGGTTTTGTGTCCCTCGTCTCTGCACCAAGCAAGTACCCTAGCAAGGTGTACTGCTTTGTAGTATCTTATCGGGTCGGGAAAAGTTATACCTCCTCTAGACTTTGGCATATTTTCTTTCTTCTAAATCAATTGAGAGTTTCCTTGGCTTTGTGTTTGGGATCATTGTCTTGCTGAAATTTCCACCCTTGTTTCATCTTTATCATCCTGGTAGATGGCAGCAGATTTTTATCAAGAAAGTCTTGGTACATTTTTCCATTCATCCTTCCTTTAATAAAATGAAGTTTGCCAGTACCGTGTGCTGAAAAACAGCCCCACACCATGGTCTTCCCACATCCAAACTTCACTGTTGGTATTGGAGTGTTTTTTGGGTGGTGTGCAATGCCATTTGACCTCCAAACGTTATGACATCCAAAGGGTTCAATTTTGGTCTCACCTGACCAGACTGTATACGTCCAGTATTTCACAGGCTTGTCTAAATATTGTGCAGCAAACTTTAAACGAACTTCAATATGCTTTTTCTTCAGCAATTAGTGCATTGCTTATTGTTACTTTGAAACAATTGTACCTGCTAATTCCAGGTCTTTCTGAAGCTCTACACAAGTGGTCCTTGGCTCTTGGACAACACTTCTGATATTTCTTTTCACTCCTCTGTCAGAAATCTTGCGGGGAGCACCTGGTGGTGGCCAGTTTATTGTGAAATGATGTTCTTTCCACTTCCAGATTATGGCTCCAACAGTACTCACTGGAACATTCAGAAGTTTCAAAATCCTTCTGTGACCAATGCCATCAGTATGTTTTGCAACAATAAGGTTGTGAAGGTCTTGAGAGAGCTCTTTGCTTTTACCCATCATTAGATGTTTCTTGTGTGACACCTTTTATAGGCCATGTCACGTACCTGGTAGGTAGAGCCCGGAATGCAGGGAACGGCCTCTCGTATACCTCTGACTCGGGAACCCCTGGTAGTGTTGACAGGGGCTAGAGAGTACAAAGGGGCACAAGTGCCTGACTGGAAGGCTGGAGTAGAGGGCTGGATCTTGTAATCAGCATGAAGGTGCACTGTTGTCCAGCAGCAGGATGCAGACAGCAGGGAGGTGCACTGTAGTCCAGCAGCAGGATGAAGACAGCAGGGAGGTGCACTGTAGTCCCGTAGCAGGATGCAGACAGCAGGGAGGTGCACTGTAGTCCCGTAGCAGGATGCAGAAAGCAGGGAGGTGCACTGTAGTCCAGCAGAAGGATGCAGACAGCAGGGACGTGCAGGCAAGACGGTCAAAACACAGACGGCAGATCAGGGCAATCCAAAAGAGTAGACAAAGTCCAACCCGGAATCGGGGCAGGCAGCAAACAAGGAAGTCAGGAACAGGCCAAGTTAGTTACTCGATTCAGGTAACAAGATGACAGGGCAGCAGGGGTCTTCAGGAAATGCTGTAGACCAGACAGCAAGGAAGCAAGGCATCAGTCTCCTTTAAATAGCCCATCTTGGCACCAAGTGCTGTCACAAGGAGCGCGCGCCCGCTATTGCGCATGCGCATGCGCCAGACGGCTCTCTTGTGCACAGGTGTTCTTCTAGTTCTAATATTGCTAGGACGCTTGCTGGAAGGGATTTCCTGACAGGCCATCAGTTGAGACTGAACCAGCTGATATTAATTTGCACTGACAAGGGGTAGGATTGCTTTCTAATTACTGATAGATTTGAGCTGGCGTCTTGGCTTTCCATGACTTTTTTGCCCCTCCCTTTCTTCATGTGTTCAATACTTTTTCCCTGTTTCATTCCATTTTATTACACATAACTTAATTTCTGAACTTATTTGTTTCGGTTTCTTTGTATGTACGGATTGCGTGGATTGTTGGTGAACATTTCATGTCAATAGCAATATGTCTTCCTAGAAAAATGGTGACGTGTTCAATACTTACTGTATTTTACCTGCTGTATATATACAGAACCAAATTAATTATACAGTGTTTGCTAATAATATTAGCACAATAAATACAATTAGCCATGTTCTTAAAATATTAACCATCAAAAATGAGTATGTAAAAGAGCCTCCTAAGAAAAAGTTCTGCTTTATGAGTGATGTGTTATTTCCAGTGATCTTTCAAGAAGAAGCTAGGCACACCAAGAAGTGTCAACTTGATGTGTGCGCTAAAATGTTTTGGCACTAAAGTCTTATGCCGCGTACACACGGTCGGACTTTTCGTCTACAAAAGTCCAACGGACGCTGACGGACTAAAGCTGGCTGGTAATCCGATCGTGTGTGGGCTTCTTCGGACTTTCAACGTACTTTTTTAGCCTCAAATCCGACGTACTTTAGATTTGAAACATGCTTCAAATCTTTACGTCGTAACTACGACGGACCCCGAAGTCCGCTCGTCTGTATGCTAGTCCTACGGACAAAAAAATGACGCATGCTCATAAGCAAAAACTAAACGGAAGCACTCGGTCTAGTAAAACTAGTGTTCGTATTGTAGGTAGCACATTCATCACGCTGCAAAATCTGTGATCGTTGAATGCAGCGCATTTTATTTCTTCTTTACGAATGCTCTAAAGAACGAAGGTGTTTTGCTGTTCATAATCAGAGTTCTCCCAAACTGATTTCTGAATTATTTTTCTCTTTGATCTCATGAATGATATAGTATGCTTTTTATAAACAATGTTTCCATACTAATAATACTTTTTCCCTTATTTTTTTTTTTTTTTTTTAGGTTTGTAAAGTTACCACAAAGAACCCATTATTCTTTTTTTTTTTTTTCTAGTGATTATTTTTTATTTTTTAGATAAAGTTAACCCAAAGCACCGTTTTTGTTTATGTATATTTTTTTTTTTCAAGACTTACCACTTGAACATTCTTAACATTAGTAATGTATTTTTGGTGTGTTTTTTTAAAACTCAATGAGATTGTTGTCCCTTGTTAATTTAACATTGTGTGTAAAATCAATGATTTAAAAGAAAACACATAAAGTCTTTTGCTAAACTCAAAAAAGATCCATTTATTCATGGTCAAAATAAAATAAAGAGGAAGTCAACGCTGGAAAAAGTCGGTGTACAAGAAAATTGGGATCTTGAGGAGTCCATATAAGAGGGAGCACAATCTGGTCCAAGAATCCCAGAGATCAACAGCACCAGCAGATGATCTAGATGTCCCCAGACTGTGGTCCTACAACAGCCTGCGTCTTCTGTCAGACCAGACTGAACCCAGGTCATCACTTTCTTCTCTTCCCTGCAGCCTTTCCTCCACGCTGCCCTGCAGCCTTCCCTGCAGCCTTCCCTGCAGCCTTCCCTGTAGCCTTCTTTTGAGGCTGTGGCTCTGGTGTTTCAGTTGTGGCAGGAGGAGGAGGAGGAGGAGGGGGGGGGCTGCCTCATGTAGTTGGGTGTTTTTTGTTAGCGTGCCCTGCAGCCCCTTATGGATTGTTTCCCCAAATAGGCGCTCACAAATGAGGCGCTGCTCCCAATCCATCTGAAGAAGCCTGCTGGCTAAGTAGCAGCCATAGGCTTCTTCCGCTTCGGGGGGGCTTGTTAAAAAACGGGTGGCCTGTTGCATGAGGCGCAGGGACGCGTCCTGTGTGACCATCCCCTTCCTGGCCCTTTTTTTGGGAAGGTGGAGGGGAGGCACTTGGGATTGGGTGAGGCTCCTACTGGGCCCAGCCACCTCACTTGGCCCAGCCACCTCACTTGGCCCAGCCACCTCACTTGGCCCAGCCACCTCACTGGGAGCAGCCACCTCCTGCCTGACACTGGGCCCAGCCTCCTCCAGGATGATGGTGAATCCGGCCTCCTCCAGGCTGTCCATGGGCCCGGTCTCCTCCTGCCTGCCACTTTCCCCACATTCCTCCTGGATGGACTCATCCTGTGTATAAAAAAAGGACAATAGTTTTAGTTTCTTTTTTTGGGTTCATCAATGACACACAGTTTGCTTCTCATGACTAGCAAATTCAATGTGAATACATCTCTTTAATAAAAGAGTCTAATCAGACACCCTAATTATTTCAAGCAGGTGCCAAACATATTTAGTCACTACTATCATTTGATATGTATACACAATTTGGAGTGCTAAATTATTTGAGACAATTATAACATCCAGTTAACATCATTAATATTAGTACAGTAAATATTTGTTAAAATAATTTACCTGACTCCAGATGGTCATATCCGGTTCATCCAGGATGGAAGACCCAGCTTGCTCCTCATCAGCCTCTGCTGGGGTGGAGGGAAGGGTGGAGGGAAGGGTGGAGGGAAGGGTTGAAAGTGATGCCCTGGCTTCATTCTGGTCATCAAGAAAACGGAGTTGATTGTAGTACCACAGCCTGGGTACATAAACATCATCTGCTGATGCTCCTGATCTCCTTGATTCCTGGAGTAAGAAGTAAGGAACTCTGGATCCTTCAATAGGGGATTCATTATATCTGGAAAAGAGAAAGTCACAAGACCAAAAACACTTATTATATGTTTCTGCTAACCCCTCATCATCTTCTCCCTATGTAGGCCTCATCAATCTATCAAGCCATATAGGCCGCTTGCTACAAAGTCATGACCATAAACCCCCCCCAAAAAAAATATATATATCTCAAATTACCTTCGTTTTGGAACGTCCTGGTCCACTATCACCTACGCACAGAACGTACGTACGACACGCGCGAAAGGCCCTCCTTTATACACTACGCATGTGTGAAACTCCGCCTGCGTCGCCCGCCCCTGACGTTCGAAATTAACTCATGTTCTCCGCCCCCTAATTTGACGCACAGAACGTACGTACGACACGTGCGCAAGGCCCTCCTTTATACACTACGCATGTGTGAAACTCCGCCTGCGTCGCCCGCCCCTGACGTTCGAAATTAACTCATGTTCTCCGCCCCCTAATTTGACGCACAGAACGTACGTACGACACGTACGCAAGGCCCTCCTTTATACACTACGCATGTGTGAAACTCCGCCTGCGTCGCCCGCCCCTGACGTTCGAAATGAACTCATGTTCTCCGCCCATTTTTTGTTACGGCGCGTAGTGGAGTTAAAGAATGGCGGAGACACCTGAAATGTTGACGACCTCAGGTAGTGGAGACAGCCCGGAGGCTGGAACGTCTGGAACGTCAACGAAATCTATGAGGCCTAGATTTAAGGCCTCTAATATGAGTTTCAAAGAGATGGTGGAGATGGTGGCCATTCTTCACAAAGACGACTATGATGGCAATTATGGGCCGTACGCACGGCCAAATTTGCGCAAGGCCAAAATAATGGCGAAGGTCGTGGAGACTTTGCAGGCATCTTTTGGGGTCCAGCGCTCCAAAGATCAATTGCGAAAAAGATGGTCTGACCTGAAACTCAGGGAGCCGGATCAATACCGACGTATCCGGAAAGTTCTTAAAAAAAGTAAGTACTTGTCGTGTTTTTCTCTTGTGTTTATTACCTTGTATACTGCTCCATGTGCTTTTCCTTCCTATACGATTTTTGTTCATCGTTTTAAACGATCTTTTAATAAACCTCGTTACATATCCATATCTATCTATATCTAGATATATATATATATATATATATATATATATATATATATATATATATATATATATATATATATATATATAAATATATATATATATATATATATATATATATATATATATATATATATATATATATATATATAAATATATATATATATATAAATATATATATATATATATATATATATATATATATATATATATATATATATAAATATATAAATATATATATAAATATATAAATATATATATATATCTAAATATATATATAAATATATATAAATATATATATATAAATATATATATAAATAAATATATATATATATATATATATATAGATATATATATAGATATATATATATATAAATATAGATATATATATATATAGATAGATATATATATATATATATAGATATATAGATATATATATATAGATATATATATAGATATATATATATATAGATATATAGATATATATATATATATATATATATCTATATATATATATCTATATATATATATATATCTATATATATCTATTTGAAGTTCTCTTAATTTTTTGGATTTACATTTAGTTAGATATTTAGAGATTTTGTTCCAGATATAGAGAGAGATCAAAAGATTATTAACTATATTTTGAGATATTGATATCTATCTATCCGGTATGTCTTTATAATTTTAAATATTGAAGTAAAATAGGAACTCTACACAAACCACTTCACTACAAATGTTGGAAAATTATTATGTCCTAAAATATCTGTGTGCTAATTAGATTACTAATTTTTTGTTTCACATAGGGGAAAAATCACTCAGCCAACCACAAGAACACAGTCCACCCCAAGCAAAACATGATTGGGCAATCAGCCCAAGTCCCATTGAGGATGTGGAGGAAGGAGAGGTGGGCGACATGGGCACCCCACCAGGTGAGTGTCTGACACACCAGCTTACGTTAATCTATGCATGGCTGCCTTTTGTTTAATTGAATTTGGCTACTCTATTTTAGGGGATCTGGTTGTGCTTCATTCAAGCAACAGTGACACCCCCGAGGATGTGGAGGAATTAGGCTTCATGGCCACCCCACCAGGTCAGTGTCTGAGACAACAGCTTTATTTCTGGTAAGGTAAACTATGTATGTGTGCATATTTCTAAAGACATTTTTTGGTTTCATTCCACTTTAGGAACAACAAGAAGTGACTATTTCACCTCTGAAAGTGCCCAACGTCTAATTGGTCAAATAATGGCCTGGAATCAAGACATGGATCAAATGCGTAATCGGCTGGATCGTATGCAGCAGGAAATGAAGGACATGATTGATGTTTTGGGTCGAATCTAAATGCCCTTTTTTAAACCCCAAAACATCAATCATGTCCTTCATTTCCTGTTTTGCTGACCCCATTCTGGGCCTTCTCTTTCTTTTTTTGGCATAACATAAATGGCTGTTTAACCTAATGTCAAAAAGGAGGGCTGTCAAAAATCCACAAAAAAATAAAAATTGATTTTCTAAAAAACACCAAAAAAAAAAAAAAAAATTGATTTTAAAAAACCTAAAAAAAAAAAAATTTGATTTTAAAAAACCAAAAAAAAAAAAAAAAATTGATTTTAAAAAACCAAAAAAAAAAAAAAAAAATTGATTTTAAAAAACCCCAAAAAAAAAAAATTGATTTTAAAAACCCAAACAAAAAAAAAAAATTGATTTTAAAACACCAAAAAATAAAAAAAATAATTAATGTTAAAAAACCAAAAAAATTAAAAAAATTGATTTTAAAAAACCAAAAAAAAGAAAAATAATTAATGTTAAAAAACCAAAAAAAGTAAAAAAATTGATTTTAAAAAACCAAAAAAAAGAAAAATAATTAATGTTAAAAAACCAAAAAAATTTAAAAAATTGATTTTAAAAAACCAAAAAAAAGAAAAATAATTAATGTTAAAAAACCAAAAAAAGTAAAAAAATTGATTTTAAAAAACCAAAAAAAAGAAAAATAATTAATGTTAAAAAACCAAAAAAATTAAAAAAATTGATTTTAAAAAAACAAAAAAAAAAAAAATACTTGCTTTTAAAAAAAAACAAAACTTGATTTTCCAAAAAAAAAAAGCCTGTTTTCGAAAATCCAAAAGCCAAAAATATTTTTTTGTGGATTAGGTAGAAATATTTAAATATAATTATATTTTGCTACATCATTAAGATACCATTATATTTTTGTCTATGAACATTTTATACTAAATGCAGAACTGAATGCATAACAACCATTAATAAAAACATCTCCTTTTATAGGATTTTAACAAATGTGTGGTTTGTTATTTCAAGGCTCAGTATCAGTTTGGTTATAATTGTCAAAAAGTTGTTTACAGTGGCAATGGAGCTTATTTAGACATTTTTAAAATTCAAATACAGTTGGCACTACAACTGCTCGACCATAACCTAGGAGACAGCCCAAAAGAAAGGCAAGCAATAAATATAATGCCAGATTTCAGCAATATTTTTTTTATTGTCAAAAAATTATATATCCTGGCCCATTGCAATGGCCCCCCTACCCATAAAATAATCAACATATTGCTGTCTAACCTGACGGGAACTTTGGGGGGCCAAGCCAGTACGGACAGTATCCAGGCCTGTAAGGTTGGCTTCTATTTGTCCGGCCTCAGGCCCAACTGTGCCTATATAATTGGCAGAATGCTTATTTAAAAAGTTGTGCAGAATGCAGCACGATAAAATTATAAAATTAAGTTTGTATTCCGCCAAATTAATGGCTGTTTGAAACAGGCGGAACCGGCTGGCCAGAATTCCAAACGCATTCTCAACCACTCTTCTAGCTCTGGCCAGCCGGTAATTAAAAACCCTCCTCTCCGGGGTGAGGGTTCTTTGGGGGAATGGCCTCATGAGGTGCTTGCTCAGAGCGAAGGCTTCATCGGCAATGAAGACAAAGGGGAGTCCTTCCACGTTATCCTCATCAGGTGGCAATCCCAGGCCACCACTCTGGAGACGCTGGCAGAACTCCGTCTGGGCAAATACTCCTCCATCCGACATCCGGCCATTCTTCCCCACGTCCACATATAAAAAATCATAGTGTGCCGACACCACCGCCATTAAAACAATACTGTGGAACCCCTTATAATTAAAATAATATGACCCCGAATGGGGTGGTGGCACAATGTGGACATGTTTCCCATCTATAGCCCCTCCACAATTGGGAAAGTCCCAACGGCTGGCAAAATGGGATGCCACAGTCTGCCATTCCTGTGGCGTTGAAGGAAACTGGGGAATCAAACAAGAAAACCAAAATCAATTAATTTGGAAGCTAACATTGCAAGAAAATTAGACAATTAAAAACATTATTCCCCAGCATCAGTATAACATTCAATAATTTAATTCTTCTGGAATAACTAATATGGAAAAAGGCACACTTATCAGATTGCTCACCCCCTCTGATAGAACATTGATTACATTTTAGGGGGTTGTGAAATCCCTAAAAAAAATTACTTTAACAACACGCAGGAATTTAGGGACTAACAAAGGCTACAAGACTGCAGTTGTCGCACTCTGCAGGTGCAGTTGCTAACCAGCTTACAGTAAATGAGGTAATGTCAAAAGGCATTCATGTTGCAAAGAGTACACAATCACATGCAAGGGCAATTAATGAAAACACTTTGAGGCTTGCATATGATTTGATGATGGAAATCAGCAGAGCTTCTGCTCATTTACTAAAGCACTGGAACAAATGCACTTGTAGAGTGCACATGCATTTTGCTAAGTGCAACATAGATTTGCTTTAGACAAATCAACACCACAGAACATTCAAGCAAATTTTAACGAGGGTGGGGGTGGGGGGGTTGTGAAATCTAGCTAATTGCTAATTAGCAGCACACTATTTGGAGTGAGTTCAGGTGGGGGGGGGGTTGTGAAATCTAGATAATTGCTAATTAGCAGCACACTATTTGGAGTGAGTTCAGGTGGGGGGGGGGTTGTGAAATCTAGCTAATTGCTAATTAGCAGCACACTATTTGGAGTGAGTTCAGGTGGGGGGGGGGTTGTGAAATCTAGCTAATTGCTAATTAGCAGCACACTATTTGGAGTGAGTTCAGGTGGGGGGGGGGTTGTGAAATCTAGATAATTGCTAATTAGCAGCACACTATTTGGAGTGAGTTCAGGTGGGGGGGGTTGTGAAATCTAGCTAATTGCTAATTAGCAGCACACTATTTGGAGTGAGTTCAGGTGGGGGGGGGGTTGTGAAATCTAGCTAATTGCTAATTAGCAGCACACTATTTGGAGTGAGTTCAGGTGGGGGGGGGGTTGTGAAATCTAGATAATTGCTAATTAGCAGCACACTATTTGGAGTGAGTTCAGGTGGGGGGGGGGGGGTTGTGAAATCTAGCTAATTGCTAATTAGCAGCACACTATTTGGAGTGAGTTCAGGTGGGGGGGGGTTGTGAAATCTAGCTAATTGCTAATTATAAGCACACTAAATACACTCCAACAAAATACATTCAAAATGAGTAGACTAGGTGGATATGTTCCCATCACTTCATGCTGGGAAGGTTATTGAAGGAAACTATACATGCATGACAAAAAATAACAGGAAAAAATCCCAGCATGTGTGAGGATAAAAAGGGGACATTCACACTATATTGCAATGATGGGAAGTAGTGTTTGAAGCAAGAAATACATTACATTATCAAAGATTACATAAAAGAACATGTGATGCTAATAAAATAAAAATATCTTACCTTAATATAGTCCTTCTGCAGGACCTGTATGATGGCAGAACAGGTCTCTGGGATAATGATCCCCAGAGCCTGGGGGGAGATGCCTGTCGAGAACTTAAGGTCCTGCAGGCTTCTCCCTGTGGCCAAATATCGCAAGGTAGCGACCAGCCTCTGCTCCGGAGTGATGGCTTGCCTCATGCAGGTATCCTGCCTGCTGATATAGGGGGTCAGCAAAGCCACCAAACGATCAAAAACGGGGTCCGTCATCCGGAGAAAGTTCCTGAAATCCTCAGGATTATTCTCACGGATCTCACGGAGCAAAGGCATGTGACAGAACTGGTCACGCTGAAGCAACCAATTCTTGGTCCATGAACTCCTCCTCGCCCTGTTCATGGACTGGTCTTGGGCTGAAGAATAAACTACAGCACCAAGCACATACAATGCACGAGCTCTACGACGAGTACGTACAGGTAACATGGCTTCAAAACGGTCGGCTGGTCAGAACGCACTAAACAGAACGCACTGAAGAACAGCAAGGCCTGTGAAGAACGACCTGAAAATCAGGAACGAGCGGCCAATAAAACAAAGATTTCTCAATGCCAACTGACCAAACGCACTGAAAAGCAGATACAAACCTCACAAGCACAGACTGAACAACAGTTAAAACGAACTGAAAAATACGAGTCTCACAAGCGCGAATCGTCTCTCACCAAACTTCTACTAACACGAGATAAACACGAGATTAGCAGAAGGAGCCCAAAGGGTGTCGTACGGGCTATTGAACTTCCGTTTTATAGTCTCGTCGGACTTGGTGTACGTCACAGCGTACTAAGCTGGCGTACTTTTGTGTGGTCGTGTGTGGGCAAGTCCGTTCGTAAGAAAGTCTGCCCCAAGTCCGCCGAAGGTACGCCGGAAGTATGTCGGACAGGCTGTCCGACTTTTGTAGCTGCAAAGTCCGACCGTGTGTACGCGGCATTACTGTTAGCTCTGTTAACTGTGCTTACATTTAGCAAACTGTTAAACTACCAGGACCCTCTGAACAATAGAAGAAAGCACTAATGCAGCGTACACACGAGCAGACTTTTCGACCGGACTGGTCCGACGGACCGAGTCCAGCGGACAATTTGACCCGGTGTGGGCTTCATCGGACCTGCAGCGGACTTTTTCGGTCGAAAATCTGATGGACTTTAGATTCGGAACATGTTTCAAATCTTTACGTTGGAACTCCGCCGGACCAAGTTCCTATCGAAAAGTCTGTATGCTAGTCCGATAGACGAAAACCGACAACCGAAAGGCCACAAAACAAAAAACATAAGAACAAAACATTACATTAGTTAGAACAATAAATATTTAAGATGTACCCTTTGCTTTTCCTGCCTTACACTACTTAAACCAAATACTTTGTAGTGTTTTCAAATGCAAGACTGATATTAATTTATGAATGGTAGCACGTTAAAGAAGAAGCATAGCCTAGTTCTGCACTCCTGCAACCCTATTTCAGCCAACAGCAGGCTAAAGCCCACTGTCGTAAGGCGTCACTCAGCCAGTCCAGGCTCGCTATACAGTCAGGATACACCCAGATGCCAGGACTGGCAGCTGGTCCAGCCTCTTAGTGAGCTGCTGAGAACCTGAGCACGCCGCTCCCACCCCCTCCACATCCCAGCGCTCCACTGAGCAATGGAGGGGCAGCGCAGGGAGCCGGTGACTGACAGTCACTGTCTCACTGCAGGCTGAAGACCAAGAGCTGAGCGATTAGCAGTGTTTGATCACTCAGTTCTTGGTGGACAGCTGCAGCTGGGATCGGTGCTGGAACCATCTAGGTGAGTATGATGGTTTATTATAAGTCATGCTTCTCTTTTAAAATCACAGAAATCTGATATTAGTCAATGACATAGTAAAACGATATCCAGAGTTGTCATGACATAGCAAGCATACCAAGCCAACACCATTATTACACTTCTTTCTGCAGCTGTCCTCTGTCTATCATAGCTATATTAGCATTGTTATAATGATATCTTTGATAAAAGTGGCCATACAAGGATCGAAATTCGTCCGGTACAGCAGAGACCGGCCGAGATGTATGGACAGACTGATTGTACCCAAGTCGATACATTGATTGACTTGGGTTCAACCAGTCTGTTGGATTTCTCTACACGTGATTACTGCTGGCAGCTATAGCCGCTAGCAGTAACCATGCTGTTTTGGCTCCCTTCGCCCCCCTGCTGGCAGAACACAATAGTGCTGTGACTATGTTGATGTTCATGGAGGAAGGAAAGAAAATGGTCATCTATGGGTTGCTTTAGAGGCAGGATAGCTTAAGGAGCTGTCACTAGAATGCATCATGCATTTTTTGGGCCATATCATAGGGTGGCAATGTATGAAGAAGCATTATCAAAATACAAAATTCTATATTTGTTTTTCCTTTCCTTTTCTTTGTTTCTGGCTACCTCTACCTAAATAAATCCACTAGCAAAAAGAAAGGAAACTAGGGGTGCAGAGGCTGCTGAAAAGCAACAATGCATCATGTATTTTTTGGGCCATATCATAGGGTGGCAATGTCCACTGGAGCAATCCTTGCTGGGGCTAGCCATGCTGACCGGATCCATTCAAAGTGTCTTTTTTGGCTGAATTGAATGGTACCTGGGCCTCGTATGCGAAGAAACAAGGCTTTGCCTGTGAATGCTTCTCTTTTAGAAAGCGAAACGAGGATATCCAAATAGAACTGCCTACAATAAAGGTGTGCCACATCCCAAATGAACATGGAAATGGAGAAACCCCCCTAGGGGTGGGACTTTCAAGGCACTACCATAACAAAAATTATTATGTAAAAACATATAAAGTTTATTGTGTTTATGTGTAAAAAACACATAATAAATAAAGAATGAACAAATAAAGAAGGATGCATAGTAATGTACAAACGTTTAGCGGAAAGACATGATATACAATCCTAAACCCAACAACGTTTCAGAGATGGACTGTAGTCTCCTTCATCAGGGTTTTCATAAGAAATTACAGTGTCTACGAGATTTAAGTGCACAATGATCAGTCAATAGATCCTAACACAAAATGCTGCATAATGATCGAACATGCATAACAATACTTACATCATAATAGCAAAGAAGTACATAAACGCATCGAAACTAACTTTAAAAAGTGAGGAATAATTAAGACGAGGAGTCTCCCACAGACCATCCACCGAATAGCGGTCAATATAAGATGGAGGAATTAACGTAGAGAGAGGGGAGAAAAAGTCAAAAACTATCCCCTTCCTTACACCCAACAGCCCCACTGGATTCCGAATTTCAGACCAGCAGCAAGCTGACACATGCACTGGGGCCCAAAATATGTGGAGGATCTAGGTTGTAAGGATGAAAAGGTACACAGATCGGTGGGAAATGGGGGAAGACTGTTGGGAGGTCTGAAAAGCCCCAAACTGTGGGTAGCCACAGCACAGCAGGACTCTCAGTCACAAGGAATCCTCCAAAAAGCATCAAAGGGGCCAGGGGTCAGATCAAACGCTCCCAAAGATTCAATGAAAAAGAAGTCTCTCTTTCTAGCTCTGGATCATCTCTTATCTCAAGGAATGATATCGGAGGTCCCTTTGGAAGAGCGAGGTTTGGGTTTTTATTCAAACCTGTTCAAAGTTCTAAAACCAAATGGGGATGTCAGACCCATTTTAGAGCTCAAACATCTAAACCGGTTTTTAAACATCCGTTCCTTTCGCATGGAGTCAATCCGATCTGTAGTCTCCTTCCTACAAGGGGGAGAACTTTTGGTGTCAATCGACATCAAGGATGCTCATTTCCATGTGCCGATTTTCCCCGCTCACCAGAAAATTTCTAAGCTTCGAGGTGGAAAATCATCACTTTCAGTTTGTAGCTCTACCTTTCAGACTGGTTACTGCACCTCAAGTGTTTACAAAGGTCCTGGCTCCTCTTTTAGCCAGATTAGGGGCCAAAGGTATAACAATACTAGCCTACTTACGGTGGACAATCTACTCTTAATAGATCAATCGGTAGCCCGCTTAAACCAAACTTTGGTCACCACAGTCAGCTCCCTGGAAGACCTAGGTTGGATTCTCAACCTAGAAAAATCCCCCTTAAAACCATCAAGGAGATTTTAGTACTTGGGGCTGATCATAAATACAGCTTAGAAGAGGGTGTTTCTGCCCCCCCGGAAAAGATCAGTTCCATAAAGGAACAGATCCAGGTGGTCAAAACGAGAAGAGTCAAGAAGAATCCTTCTATACATCTTTGCATGAAATTGTTGGGAAAGATTGTGGCTTCTTTGGAGGCCGTTCCTTATGCATAGTTTCATTCGAGACTTCTACAAAACAGTATCCTATCTACTTGGAACAAGAAGGTCCATGCTCTGGACTTTCCAATGCATTTATCCCCAGTGTGCGTCAGAGCCTCAATTGGTGGTTGATATCCAAGAATCTTCAAAAAGAGAAATCCTTTCTGCCAGTCACCTGGAAGGTGGTAACAACAGATGCCAGGCTTTTAGGCTGGGGAGCAGTCCTGGAGGAAGCATCTGTCCAGGGAAATGGTCCATCTCAGAGAGGACCTTGCCCATCAATATTCTAGAAATTCGGGCAGTTCGCCTGGCCCTAGAGGCCTGGACACTCAGACTACGGAATTATCCTGTCAGGATTCAATCCAACAATGCCACAGCAGTGGTCTACATCAATCACCAAGGGGGCACGAGAAGACGTGCGGCCCAGAGAAAGGTGAATCATATTCTTTCTTGGGCAGAAAGCAACATTCCTTGCCTATCAGCAATTTTCATTCCAGGGATAGAGAATTGACTACTTGATTCGCCAACAATTGTTCCTGGGAGAATGGTCACTTCATCCCGACATCTTTCTGTCAATATGTCAAAAATGGGGAGTTCCGGTTGTGGATCTGTTTTCGTCCAGGTTCAGCAACAAGATCGACAACTTTGTGTCAAGGACAAGGGATCCGATGGCATGCGGAACAGATGCCTTGGTCTTTCCTTGGGATAAGTTCTCACTGATCTATGCGTTCCCTCCTGTTCTGCTGCTTTCGCAGCTTCTTCGTAGGTTCAAACAAGAAGGGAAGGAGGTGATTCTTGTGGCCCCAGGGTGGCCCAGGAGATCTTGGTTTGTCGAGATCATAAAAATGGCGGTAGGGGACCCTTGGGCCCTACCACTATGGCCAGACCTTCTCTCACAAGGTCCGATTTTCCATCCTACCTTACAAACACTAAATTTAATGGTTTGGCTATTGAGACCCACATTCTAAAGGACTGTGGGCTGTCTACTTCAGTTTCTACTATCGTTAATGCTATGAAGCAGGCCTCCAGAATCATATACTATAGAGTCTGGAAGGCATATGTCTCCTAGTGTGAATCCAGGGGATGGCACCCCAGAAAATATGTCATAGGTAGGATCCCTGAATTTCTACAAATGGGATTAGAGATGAACCTGGCCTTGAGTACTATCAAAGGTCAGGTGTCGGCCTTATTGGTGTTTTTTCAACGACCACTTGCTTCACATTCTCTGGTTCATAACTTTATTCAGGGGGTAACATGGATTAATCCCCCAGTTAGATCCCTCTTGAACTCTTGGGACTTAAATCTAGTCCTATCGGCTTTACAAATGCAGCCTTTTGAGTCTATTCAAGATATTCCCTTGGTCCTCTTGACAAGGAAAATAGTTTTCTTGGTTGCCATATCCTCTGCTAGAAGAGTATCAGAGTTGGCTGCTCTTTCTTGTAAAGAGCCATATTTGATTTTGCATAAAGATAAGGTTGTATTACGTCCTCATCCTGAATTTCTACCAAAAGTAGTATCAGATTTTCATTTAAACCAAGATATTGTTCTGCCTTCTTTTTTTTCCAGAGCCTCATTCTGTGAAGGAAAAATCATTACATTCTCTTGATGTGGTGAGGGTGGTCAAGGTCTATTTGAAAGTGACATCGTAAAACAGATGTTTTGTTTGTGTTGCCAGACGGTCCTAAAAGAGGACAGGCAGCGTCAAAATCTACTATTTCTAAATGGATTTGTCAAGTGATTGTTCAAGCTTATGGTTTAAAGAAGAAAATTCCTCCTTTTCGTATCAAAGCGCACTCCACCAGGGCTGTTAGTGCTTCTTGGGCAGTGCATCACCAAGCCTCCTTGGCTCAGATCTGCAAGGCTGCAACTTGGTCTTCAGTCCACACAAATTCTATCAATTAGATGTGAGAGGTCATGAGGATATCGCCTTTGGGCGCAGTTTACTGCAGGCTGCAGTATGAGTTCTATGGTCTCTTGGTGCCCTTCTTTTGTTGTGTCTCCCTCCCTTCATTTGGCATTACTATGGGACATCCCACATAATAAGTACTATGGCTCTGTGTCCCGTGATGTACTGTACAATAAGAAAATAGGATTTTTAAAACAGCTTACCTGTAAAAATCCTTTTCTTTGAGGTACATCATGGGACACAGAGGTCCCACCCTTCTTTGGTATACACATGTATTGCTTTGCTACAAAACTGAGGTACTCCCACCAGTGGGAGGGGTTATATAGGGAGGGCACTTTTTAATTTAGGGCGTGCCAGTGTCCAGCTAATGAAGGTGGCCTATTAAACCCACATAGTAAGTACTATGTCTCTTTGTCCCGTGATGTACCTCAAAGAAAAGGATTTTACAGGTAAGCTGTTTTAAAAATCCTATTGAAGGGCAAACGCATAAAAGACAAAAACAGAACATTCCATAGCTCAACTCACCAATCAGTCTGCTGACCAACCAAATTAACCTGTCCAACAGTCTGCGTTAAAAACGGGGGTTTATTTAGCACGCATTTGCAAATGCATGCAAACGCATGCGTAAGCTGCAAGGCCTCTTCACGGCACCTTGTGTATGCTTGCAGTCCTAAACGCTACTGAATTTATGAGCGTCTCCACAGTGGGAGCACTTGCATTCTATTGATAGATGAGGGGCAGGTGGGCCTGGAGACAGCCCAATCCCCCTTAAAGGAACAGGAGCACACTGGACACCCAGCACGTAGCACAGTGGCAGCAAAAACAGGGGTTTATTTAGCACGCATTTGCAAACGCATGCGTAAGCTGCAAGGCCTCTTCACGGCACCTGCCCACCTACCCCTCATCTATCCATTGAATGCATGTGCTCCCACTGTGGAGACACTCATAAATTCAGTAGTGTTTAGGACTGCAAGCATACACAGGGTGCCGTGAAGGAGCCTTGCAGCTTACGCATGCATTTGCAAATGCGTGCTAACTAAACCCATTTTTAAAGCAGACTGTTGGACAGGTTAATTTGGTTGGTCAGCAGACTGGTCGGTGAGGTAAGCTATGGAATGTTCTTTTTTTGTCTTTTAAACCTTTTTCTTATAATTGTACTCACACATGGCCATTCCTACAGGCTATGGAATGACTTTTCTATCAGTGTTTGTAGTAATGGTTTGAACATCCATAATGCATCCTTTTAATTACCCAATCTGCCTCCATCTCCTTAGGAATTAAACTCATCAACTCTAACATTTCATGGCAGCTGACTAAATGAGCCCACACCAATAGCCTTCATGAGACTTAATTGTAGGAGTCCCTTTCAAACAACATTATTCTTTGTTAGCAGAGGCACTGTTTTATTTCTCTTCCATCCTGTGAGCTTTGGATTAAATATATGTTTCCAAGCTGTCTGTCCTTTCATCTCTTCCTTTTTTGTCCTTAAGATACAATTGGTTTATCTGTGGCAGCAAAGCTATAAATTAACCCGGTGTGTAGGACTGATTAGGTATGTTCATTTGCATGTAATTGATCCATGTTTTTTTAAAAAATCAGGCAATGTAAGTCTAACAACTTTGTCCTGCTTTAAATAACAAAAAGGGAAATAGCCATATTTTATTTAGCTCTAATTATCGCTCAAGAACTATTACAAAACTTTGTGTATGTTTCATGCTGTGACTCTCTGGACAGCAAATTATTTTTTTCACTAGCTAATTGTGAAGGTTTCTGTGTGTATAGATATTCTGTGGAGTGTTTAAGATTACTGTAGCTGGCCTTGTACAATTTATTTTTTCTTACAGCTATATACAACGGTACCCCAAAGAAAGCTGTAGGTACTCATGGGCAGCCCAGTGTCAATCAGATTAAAATCCAATTAAAACCAAAAAATCGTATTATTCTGCTATAGTTATTGTATTATCCATTTTATTGAATTGATATGTTAATGTAATAATATTGCAATCAAATATAGTCTTGTACTCTAGTGTACAGTCTGGGTTTTTGTAGTCAATGCCCAGCGGTGGAAATAGTAAGTTCCTAGTAACCTTGGTATTCAGAAAGCTCACTCCTGTTCACACATTAGAGGGCGCTGGTACAAGTTGGGCTATGAGGCCATTCTGTTAAACCACCTGAAACTTGTTGATGGGCTTGTGTCACTTACCAGACTGGAGGCTGAGGTGATGAAAGGGCTCCCCTTGAGGCTGAGTGCACCCCTGAAGGTGGTGACAGAGGGTTCTATGCCCAAAGATGCATGGGTTGCCTGCAGGTGAAGCTTCCTGATGATTCCAGATACAAGGACGCCCAGAAGTAGAGAAGGTGGTCACAGCCAATGATTCTCTGGCTGTGCTGGCAGATCTTGACAGCTGGGTAAAGCAGGAGTAAGGTCAGAAACCAGGCGGGGGGTCAAACACAGGAAGTCAGTCAGTAACAGAGGCAGAAAGCGTAGTCGAGATTAAGCTGGGGTCAAACACAGGATGTCAATCTGGAATAGGCAGGGGCAGGTCTGTGAAGCAAGCCGAGTTCAGAGTTAGGGGAAAAGCCAGAGCAGATCAGGGGTAAGCAGGGTTGTTAATGGGTAATCAAGCAGAAGCACAAGACACAGGAACACAGGATACAAGGCTGACGATAATCCAGCAGTTTGTGAGAGCCACTGGTGTCAGTATATAGGCCAGTGAACACTGGCAAATAGCAAGTTTTGCATACGCCCATTAGCCGTCGCAAACACCTGTTCCCCACTGCGTGCCGTTTACTAATGTGCCATATTGGATATTGGCATATTTGCCAGTTCTCAGAATTCTTCCCTGACAGCTTGAGTTTCTTGCAGTTTGTTGAAGTCCTTCATAGCCTCTGAATCTGGATTTTTGGTGTCTTGACAGCTCCCAAAGTAAATTTTTGGCCAGTTAGTGTGCAGAGAGAGTGCAAGGGAGCACGTGCACATGTACTGAAATGTGTGGGAGCACATGCACGTGGCGGACCGGACAGGGAGGGGTCCCACCTGATTTTGTCTGGGGAATGTGGTGGCAAGGACTCAGGTAGGCCAAGCTGGAGTGCTAACAGGGAAGTGTGTGTTTTCAGCCCGAGGCTGGTACAGTCACCTAGCAGTTGGGGTGCAGTCTTCTCTAGAATAACTTTCACTTGGGTTCAAGTGTCCTCCCTGCTGATGTGAGACTGCTTTGGGAGGCACAGGTCTTAAGTTTACGTCGGTGAGCTACTATGTCTAACAGAAGGCGAGAAGGGGGGAGCACGGCTGGGAGGGGTATGCGGCACCGCCGTCATGTCTGAAAGATGCTGGATGGAGTTCCCGATGCAGTTTCCCGTGAGGAACCAGGTATGGTGGGTGGTTCAGAGCTCCTGTGTTTGTCTGGTCTAGTAATTACTGAAGGGACTTCATATGTGACTAAGGAGGTCTTAGCATCTGCATTAGCAGGTTTAGAGAACAAACTTTGAGAAATATTCAAGTCTTCAAGACACAGAGGAAGTAGAGTCTGAAGAGGGTTAGGTGGGCTTTGCTTTGGAGGACTCAGAGCCTGTGGAAATCCAGGGTCAGAGTGTCTTACAGGCCCAGAGGACCCTTGTAAAGTCTTTAACAGAGATGGTTCATTCTGATTTGGAGTTACTTCTTGCAGAGTCTACAACTCCAATGTGTCCGTCGCTGAGTTCCTGGTGGCCGCCTCAGTGGGCCCAAACTTATCCTTTACACCTACACTTAAAGGAGGTCGGTTTTTTTGCAAATTGGCCCGTCCTGATTACCATTTTAAGAGGTTTTGGAAACTATCAACACTCCCTACTGACAACACTGATTGTGGAAGGGAGTTCCACATCCTTACCACTCTGACAATAAATAGCCCTCTACGCAGTTTAAGATTAGACAGCTTCTCCCCCAATTTCAATGAGTGGTCGCTTGTCTTTTTAAGCTCCCTAAAAGTGAATAGTTTTTTACCTATTTTACAATCACCATTGAGATATTTGTATATAGCTATCATATCTTTTCTCAAGCATCTCTTTTCCAGGGAGTTTAATGCTTGTAGTCATTTCTCATAGCTGAGGTCCTTTAGTCCCCTTATTAACTTTGTTGCCCCTCTATGGACTCTCTCCGGTTCCAGTACATCCTTCCTGAGGACTGATAACCGGAACTGGACAACATACTCAAGATATGGCCAGACCAGAGTCTTGTAAAGTGATAGAATTATATTTTTTTCCTCTTTAGTAAAATCACTTTTTTAATGCATGCTAATATTCTGCTTGCTTTGCTTGCTGCTGCTTGGCATTGAATGCCATGCCTCTGCATTAGCAGGTTTAGAGAACAAACTTTGAGAAATATTCAAGTCTTCAAGACACAGAGGAAGTAGAGTCTGAAGAGGGTTAGGTGGGCTTTGCTTTGGAGGACTCAGAGCCTGTGGAAATCCAGGGTCAGAGTGTCTTACAGGCCCAGAGGACCCTTCTAAAGTCTTTAACAGAGATGGTTCATTCTGATTTGGAATTACTTCTTGCAGAGTCTGCAACTTCAATGTGTCCGTCGCTGAGTTCCTGGTGGCCGCCTCAGTGGGTCCAAACTTATCCTTTACACCTACACTTAGAGGGGGTCGTTTTTTTTGCGAATTGGCCCGTCCTGACAGGATGTTTGATCTTCCCAAAATATTTGAGCAACTGGTGGAGGATAAGTTTGCTAAGAGATGGGGTACGCCCTCTGTGGATGCTGCAGTATCTTGCCTTAACAAAAACTTAGCTTAAAGTTCTAGAAGAAAATGCTCAGGTCTTCAAAGATACAGCAGATAAAAAACTAGAGACCTTACTGAAAGCATCTTTTGCTTTGGAAGGGGCTGCTATGCAGCCAGCAGTGACAGCTATTGGGGTATGTCAGAGTCTTAAAGGCCTTGTAAAGCACCTAGTTAAGTACTCTAAAAGGGCTGAAGAGGGCTCAGCTGAGGATTTGCCTCAAACCATTTAGTTTTTGCAATTAATGCCTTGAAAGTCTCTGGCAGGTCTCACACCTGGGATTATTAGCCATGCATGTGCAGAGTTCTTTGGCTCAAAAGCTGATCTGTTGAGTTGCTCTCTAAGAACTTGACAGGCTTTCTATTCTATAGAGAACGCTTAGTCGGTAAGGTTGAATAAAGACACCAGTCCATCCACTTCAATCTGTGTGGGTGTGTGCATGTGTTTACTTCAAAGATAAATCCCATATCCCTGTATAGTGCATTTGCTAAGATTACCATTTTAAGAGGTTTTGGAAACTATCAACACTCCCTACTGACAACACTGATTGTGGAAGGGAGTTCCACATCCTTACCGCTCTGACAATAAATAGCCCTCTACGCAGTTTAAGATTAGACAGCTTCTCCCCCATTTTCAATGAGTGGTCTCATGTCTTTTTAAGCTCCCTAATAGTGAATAATTTTTTACCTATTTTACAATCACCATTGAGATATTTGTATAAAGCTATCATATCTTTTCTCAAGCATCTCTTTTCCAGGGAGTTTAATGCTTGTAGTCATTTCTCATAGCTGAGGTCCTTTAGTCCCCTTATTAACTTTGTTGCCCCTCTCTGGACTCTCTCCGATTCCAGCACATCCTTCCTGAGGACTGATAACCAGAACTGGACAACATACTCAAGATACGGCCAGACCAGAGTCTTGTAAAGTGATAGAATTATATTTTTTTCCTCTTTAGTAAAATCACTTTTTTAATGCATGCTAATATTCTGCTTGCTTTGCTTGCTGCCGCTTGGCATTGAATGCCATTGCTGATCCTGTGATCTACTAGGACCCCCAGATCTTTTTCCAATCCTGGATTTACCCAAAGGTTCTCACCCTAGCAAGTAACTTGCATTCAGATTTTTAGCTCCCAAATGCATTACTTTACATTTTTCAACATTAAACCTCATTTGCCATGTAGTTGCCCACCCTTTTATTTTATTGAGGTCTTTTTGTAGTTTCTATAACCTGTTGTGAAAGTATTGCTCTGCTTAGCTTTGTATCAGCAAATACTGTGATTGAGCCAATTATTCCAAATTCTATTGCATCTATGGATAAATTAAACAGAATTGGTGCCAGGACAGAGCCTTGGAGTAACACACTTACCACAAAATGCCATTCTAGGTCCACACTATTTATCACCGGCCTTTGGATGTGCCTGAGTAACCAGTTTTCTATCCAGGTACTTACACTATGGTCCATGTCTACAGACCTCAACATGTAAATTAAGCATTTATGGGGAACTGTATTGAGTTCTTTTGCAAAATCCAGATAAACCACCTTGACAGTCCTACATTTATCTAGATGGCAGCTCACTCCCTCAAAAAATGTTAACTGATTGGTCTGGCAAGAATTATCTCTCATAAATCCATACTGATTACTTCTAATGATACTGTTTTAAAAATTAGCACATTTTTGGATTTAGTCCTTTATCATCCCCTCTGATAGTTGACATACTATCGATGTTAGACTGACTGGCCTGTAGTTTCCAGGTACATATATCTCTGCCCTTTTTAAATTATGGTATCATATTGGCTTTAAGCCAATCAGCTGGTATTAATCCAGTCAATAAGCTGTCTATAAAAATTAGGAAAAACTTAGCTTTAACTTTGACTAAGATCTTTAAAGTTGTTGTAAAGGCTGATGGTTTTTTTACCTTTATATATTCTATACATGAAGGTAAAAAAACCTTCTGTGTGCTGCTACCCCCACACCCCCCTTATTACTTCTGAGCCCCCTCTCGATCCAGCGATGTGTTACTAAAAATACAGTCATGGGTATTATACTCTATACACTCTATACTATACTCTATACACTATACAGACTACTAATCATATTTCAAGTTATGGGGCCTGTAGCATATGCCCACTATTATTTTCCACTTTGTTTCTTCCCTTTAAAGCTCCAGCCACAAGTATTCCACCTTTGCCTCATTAACAATGTCATCCCTTGCATTCACTAGCCATTGATCCTTGATAAACAGGCACACCCCTTCCCCTTTTCTACCCTCCCTGTCCCTTCACTACAAGGAATTTTCTTGAATAGTTGCCAGTCAGTCATGTGAGCTGTTAAACCAAGTTTCTGATATTCCTACGAAGTTGATATCCTCCTCGTGTATCAGCAATTCCAGTTCTTCCATTTTATTAGCTAGGCTTTTACCATTTGCCTCTTAATTTTGTACGGGTGCATATTATTTCCTCCCTAGCTGTTCTGAGTCTGCAATGTGATTCTGCCAACCTACTCACCTTGGGTTTAGGTATTCTAATCACCCTACCACTAATGCCCCCAGTAGCACCCTCTGACCTTTGCTCACAGACGGTTATTGCTTCCTCTGATCCCTTCCCCCCACCACCTAGTTTAAAAGTCCCTCAAACTTTTTGTCCATCTTCTCCCCCATCAGAGCTGCACCCTCCCCAATTAGGTGCAGTCCGTCCCTTATATTCAGAAGATCTCTGGTGCAAGAAGTTCCCTTCTTCCCCTCAGGAAAAAGGGTAAGTGTCCAGCTCGTTGGGCAGCTGCTGCTCATACATCGGAATTTGTAACCTCTGCAATAGTTTTTTGTCTATCTCGGGTCTTGTTCTCTAGGGGGATGCCTAAACTGTCGAAATCAGACTCATTGAGGTGGAGGGCAGTTGCTGGAGCATGGAGGGAGGAGGTAACAAATGGATGGGTTTGTGAGGCAGTCTCTCGGAGCTACAAATTGAAATTCTGAGAATTTCTGCCTCCATGCTTCATGTGTTCAAATGTTTCTGCAAATCTGCAGAAGAGATCTTTGCTTTTTTGGGCACTGCATCATCTTCTATTGAAGGGGGTGAACAGGCTGTTTCCGGAGGTGGAAAGGTTTTGGGATTTTACTCAAATCTCTTTACAGTGCCCAAGCCGGAAGACAATGTGCAACTAATCCTAGACCTGAAAAATCTAAACAAGTTTCTTCAGGTAAGGAGTTTTCAGATGGAATTGGTAGCCGCTCTACAGCCGGGGAATTTTCTGGCATCCAACAACATAATTGATGCCTATCTATGTGCCCCAATTTTTCCTCCTCATCAGAGGTTCCTCTGCTTTTCCATAGAAAATTAGTATTATCAGTTTGTGGCCTTACCGTTTGGTCTGGCCACTACCCGGCAAGTTCTGGCTCCACGTTCTGGGTCTCTTGAGGATCTATGGGGATCAGAAACTGGAATATTTAGGCTTGATCTGGGATATTGTTCAGGCAAAGGTTTTTCTTCCCCTAGAAATATGTGTGTCCCTGAGAAGGCAGGTAGCATCACTCAGGGAGCTGAGAAATCCCTCAAATCGCTTCTGCATGCGGGTATTGGGAAAGATGAAGGCTTCATTTGAGGCAGTTCCTTTCACTCAACTTAACTCCAGACCTCTGCAGCTGAATGTACTGTCAGCATGGGAGTCTTTGGATTCTCAGATGCATCTGTGTCCCAGTGTTCTGTGGTCACTGGATTGGTGGGTGTCACCACTGATAATGGAAGCAGAAAGATTGTTTCTTTCTATCCCATGGAAAGTGGTGATGACAGATACCAGTCTGTCAGGATGGGGAGGTGTGATATGTCATTTTTTAGTGCAAGGGATTTGGTCTCCACAGAAAAGATTGTTGCCCATTAATATTTTTAAACTTTGGGCAATTGACCTGGTACTTCAGCATTGTTCAGATCAATTGGGAGGCCTCCTGGTGAGATTCCAGTCAGACAACGCTACGGCAGTGACGTATGTAAATCACCAGGTGGGTACCAAGAGTTGAGCAGCCCATGAAGAAGGGGATCTCTTTCTGTTCTGGGCAGAGATTCATGTTCCCGCCTTGTCCGCTCTACAATGGGGAATGCCAAATGTGGATCTGCTAGCTTCCAGATTCAATACAAAGCTGAGGATGTTGTATTCAGAGTCATAGATCCACAGTCTTTTGTGATGATGCATGTGAACAGTTATGCAATGCCACTACTTGGCATTCTATTCACACTTTTTCAAGTTTTTATATGGTGGATGTAACTGCAGCCGAAGATGCTGCATTTGGTCACAATGCCTCGAGTGCCATTATGTAGCTTTGGGTCTGGCAGTGGTGGCTGTGTCTCCCTCCCCTTGTGAGCAGTGCTTTGGGACATCCCAGGTAGACATGTTTAATAAGCCTGCTCTGTGTCCTGTGATGTATGAAAAAAAAAAAAACTGTATTTTTGTTCTTACCTACGTATAAAATAAGTTTCTTAAAGTACTTCAAGGGACACAGAGGTCCCTCCCCTATCTATCACTTGAAACAAAACTGATATCGCTTGATATAAAAACTGATGTCCCCCTGGGGAGGCGTGTTTATATAGTGGAGGACTTCCTGTCTTTGTTTGCCAGTGTCCAGTCACCTGCAGGTGGACCATTACCCAGGTAGTCATGTTTAATAGCCTGCTCTTTGTCCCATGATGTATTCCAAGAAACAGATTTTACAGTTAAGAACAAAAATCCACTTTTAATTGTCAAGATGATGAGCTTAAAAAATGCATTCCTTGGGATATGTTTATTACAATATGCAATATGACATTTGGCCATGTAAAAAGTGTAATGCTGTCAAAATAAGTTCTTTTTTACAAATTCTTCTAAAATCCTCACAGCCAGCAGTCCTAGGCTAAAAATATAGGGATCACAAACGTGGCCCCAACAAAGAGGATCAGGGTGGAGGTGCTTCCATGAAATGTGTTGTGCTTGGTAGTAGGTTGTGTTGAACTAGTAGTCTAGAAGCATAATAAAGTAACGCATTTCTACACCTCCTGTTTCAGTGGTAGGCAACTTCTACTGTAATAAAGCTATCTGGTGACAGTCACACTCAGGAAGAGGAAAGGCCCCTAAAGAGTAATATGGCCAGTAGCCTCCAACCCTAAAACAGTTCAATCATTAACACTCTCCAAAGGCTGTCTCTCTTATTGGCTGAGCAATTCTTAAGACTGTTTAACCTGAAAGGTTGTAAGCAAGGTGGGCTAAAATGAACCTAAAATCCCTCCACTGAACAAAGCAAAGCCTTACATGTCTCAATTTCATCATAAATCCATAAAAAGGGGACTATTTCTCCATTTAGTCAGTGGAGGTATGTGAGTCATTCCCTAATGTTATTATTATACAGGATTTATATAGCGCCAACAGTTTACGTAGCGCTTTACAAACCATATGCCCCGTAAACACGGTCGGACTTTGTTCGGACATTCCGACAACAAAATCCTAGGATTTTTTCCGACGGATGTTGGCTCAAACTTGTCTTGCATACACACGGTCACACAAAGTTGTCGGAAAATCCGATCGTTCTAAACGTGGTGACGTAAAACACGTATGTCAGGACTATAAACGGGGCAGTGGCCAATAGCTTTCATCTCTTTATTTATTCTGAGCATGCGTGGCACTTTGTCTGTCGGATTTGTGTACACACGATCGGAATTTCCGACAACGGATTTTGTTGTCGGAAAATTTTATATCCTGCTCTCAAACTTTGTGTGTCGGAAAATCCGATGGAAAATGTGTGATGGATCCTACACACGGTCGGAATTTCCAACAACAAGGTCCTATCACACATTTTCCGTCGGAAAATCCGACCGTGTGTACGGGACATTAGAGCTTACAATCTAAGAGGGAAGGTCAAGAGATACAAGAGGTAATACCTGTGCTGATTGAGAAGATAAATGTACAGTTGTTAGGTGGGGGCCAGATAGGCTTCTCTGAAGAGATGAGTTTTCAGGGATCATCTGAAAGTGGATAAAGTAGGAGAAAATCAGACGGATTGGGGTAGAGCATTCCAGAGGATGGGAGAGACTCTGGAGAAGTCCTGAAGGCAAGCATGGGATGAGGTGACAAGGAAGTTTGAGAGCAGGAGGTCTTGGGAGGAGCGAAGAGAAGGATTAGGTTAGTATTTTGAGGCTAGGTTAGAGATGTAGCTGGGGGCCAGGTTGTGGAAGGCTTTGTAAGTTATAGTTAGTATCTTGAATTTAATTCGGTGACTGAGTGGCAGCCAATGGAGGGATTGGCAGAGGGGTATAGCAGGCGCTGAGCGGTTTGTGAGGTGGATGAGCCTGGCAGCAGCTTTCATGATAGACTGAAGTGGGAATAGCCTATTTAGAGGTAAGCCAATGAAGAGGGAGTTGCAGTAGTCGAGGCGAGAGATGACCAGGGAGTGGATTAGAAGCTTTGTGGTGACATTTGTTAGGAAGGGGCATATCTTGGAGATGTTGCAGAGATTGAGGCGGCAAATTTTGGATAGTGATAGAATGTGGGGTCGAAAGGTTAGTTCAGAGTCCAGGATTACACCTAGGACCTTGGCGTGGGGAGATGGGTTGATAGTTGAGCCGTTGATAGGGTTGATAGTTGAGCCGTTTTCCCTGAGACCACCAATTCATCCAGAGCCATTGGTTTACCATACAGATATAGCCTAATATTATAGAGGCATTTAATGGCTTTTTTGGAATAGGATTAAGGAAGCTGTAAAAGTATAACCTGACAGGGTTTGGGTAAGGTGTATCTGTACAGTAAACCAACAGTTTTGGTTTTAGGATTTGTGATGGAATAAGATGTGTCCATATTTTCTGATCTTAGATGGCAAGGGTATTTAGAAAACATAAGGGACAATACTTTCCTAAGCCTGTTCAAAGTAACATTAATCTCTAACCCAAAAGAAAGCACCTCACAATAAACTGCAGTTGGATATTAACAAGTACAAAAGATTTTTTTAAGCACACTACCTATACAGGCCAAATCAATCAACAGCCCTTCACATTCCAAAGGCGTACTGTGGGTTGTGAAGCTCTATTAGCTTTGTTGTCCACTATACTCACTTGGTCATACATCTTCTCTCTTCTTATGTTATTCTTCCTCTGCCACAACCTTTGTGCTCCATTTAGGTATCCATGACTGAATGTAGTAAGACAGGGTGCAATAATGGCACAAACAGATCTTAATAAGCAAAAAACAACAGAACCCTTAAGCCTTGGTTTCACATCATATGTGAATCGTACAGGAACTGCACCACATTCCTGTTCAATTCATATGCAAAGTGTCATTAGGATTGCACTGATACCCGCTAAGAATTGTAAGGGCAGTGTGATTTAAATGCGGATCTCTGGGTTTCCAACACTGCATTCATGTGAACCTAGGCTAACTCTGTAACACAAATACTTCCAAAAATGTTGCAGTAATTTGCTAAATGCGAAATAATGATTTGTTCCTAATTTGCTTAATAAGTTCTCCTTTGAAGGTTTTAGGTTCATTTGACATATTGCTAATTTTCACTGTTTGTAGCATATTTAGCTATGATTTACAATTATGTTGTTTAGGGTCTAACAACTGATTGTTCTCAGAAATATAGTTTCATAGTAAATCCCTTGGATATCTTGGGTATAAAATATTAAAAATGAACTTTAATTTCTCCAGTATGGTAAAACTTCATGAAATAATATGTCAAAATAAAGCACAGGGGAAATTATAGTGAGTTTGATTATAGATTTTCAGAGATTGGAAAATATAATAATAAAAATATTGCAGAGAATTGCTTGCTGCATTTATAGTTAATATATTTTTTTGCGTTGGAGATTGTAATTACTGAAACATGACCTCTGGACATACAGCCAATTTATATCAAAATTTGCTGGATTGATGAGTGATCAAGGCATCACATCCCTTGTTAATAAATATCAAAGAGAGTCATGTAAATGATTTTTTAGATGCCATAAACATTAAACAATTTTAAATCATACTTTATATTCAATAAATACAACACAATTGTATTTTACATCTGTGTCATTGCTATAAATACATTACATTGCACAGTTAGAAACTCTTGAGTCAACACTCCTTATTATATTGACAGCTTGTCCATGAATTGAATGCCACTAGACATAGCATTACTCTTACATAGTACACCTTTAGCAATTACTGCATAAGGCTTCTCTAATACACAGAGTATTGGTGTTGCAGTTTGACACATTTTGCATGTAGCTTCATAAAGTAGATAGAGATAATAATTTGTACATTTCAACCAGATGTGCAGTAAATACTGTATCACAAACCTGTATCTATAAATCCTCTTCTCTAATGGAAAAAAGAATACTTTCGTAAATAAGTTACTAATACTATTACAGACATATTTATAAATTCCCATATATTTGAAACTATAACATATTGTGCATTGTGTAAGTACAAAAATGCAGTGTACTATTATCTGCCATATTTGGCTAAAGGAGGCTCATAGTAGAGAAAGCTTGTGGTAATCTTGCAAACAATATGTTTTTTTGATCTTTGATGGACCATAGATGGGAAGATCATATGGATGACCTATGAGCTTGTGTCCCCTAAGTAAACTGTTCCTGACTTATTACACCATTGCATTTGGAAGGAAAAAAGTGAAAACAACATTCACCTTTATCATGCAATAAAAAGGATCAATCAAAGATGGGTTGCACAAGACTATTACATTGAACATTGTATTTGGCTTCACTGTAATGATCTGGTTTTTTTTTTACAATATGTGTCAGTTATGTGAGGACACGATACTGAAGGCTACATACTGAACATATAAGAGTTCTAAAATTGCTCTAGCCACACTCCTAACCAAGCAACATTCTAATATTATATGTACCGATCTCAGTATGTTGTAGTGTCACAGTATGTTTCGTCCACCACCCATAAATGTTATTCGTATTTACTTAAAAGGAACATGTCAGAATACAGATAAGGAGGCTGCAATTGCTGACTTGTTTTTAAAGATGCAAGCTCCGGGGCTGTAAGCATTATCTTGTCTTTCTAAGGGACACCTAACCTGCACACCATTGTTCTAAATCAGTGGCACATTTACCTGTTCCTGAGAAACTCAAGAGGAGCATTTCTAAACTCGGTGTGTCACTGTAAATCTGAAAAATTTTCTTATACGGTGATTAGTGGCTGATGATGTTGATAATGATAATTATGTAGTAATAATAGTTTTATTATGATGATGATAATTAATATTCATTAGCAGAATTAAAAGAAAATGTTGATTTCAGACAAATGCATATGGAGAAGCGTACCTATACAATAACAAAAGAAATCAATAACTGATTCATGGGTGGCAGAATGATAGATGCTTTTGCTTTTGAGCTGGGTGAATGAACCAGTTAACATCTGCTTAGACTTTTACATTTTTATACAGTGTTATCAATCTAGAATACACTATAATCCCCACTACTGTGAAAGATGGTGAAAATGTGCAGAAAAATTAAGTATTTGTACAATGTTTTCCCTTTCCATAAATTATTTTATTCACTTGCAACGTGCTTTTTAACTTGCTAAAAAAAATTGACTACACCAGGAATAGTTAATTCATTAGCATAGCCCCATCCCACCTTGAGTCTGGGGTTGCTGACTTACATCTAAGAGGGTGGCTTCCAGTAGTAGTTTTAGACCTTCTGGATGTCTAAGGAGGGCTTTACAGGTAAATACCATGCATAAAATATGTTAAACGTACATATAGTCTTATTGGAAATGTTTTGTTGAAATTAATGGTCAGGGGACTGTGTATCTTTAATGACCCATTGAGACATTTACATATTACAAGCAATCTTTCAGAGAAAATGTGTTTAAATTTTTTATTTTACATTCATGTTTAATATTATACATCCCAACTTATAAAATAGTTCACACATTCAAATGTAATTAATATGATCTATACTTGCTGTAATAATTTACTATATCTATTACCATTTTTAGGCAA
The DNA here is from genome assembly GCA_037952925.1 of Lithobates clamitans. Taxonomy (NCBI): domain Eukaryota; kingdom Metazoa; phylum Chordata; class Amphibia; order Anura; family Ranidae; genus Lithobates; species Lithobates clamitans. The sequence continues at coordinate 4,219,532 of JBBGZY010000787.1, read as the reverse complement.
TCACTTGCTTTATTTGCACCTAAAGCCTGGCGTGATATTTTTTCACAATGATTAGAACTGTCTATGATTGTTAAAACAAAACCAGATGCTTGGAAGCTACAATTAGTTGTTGGTGACAAGCCTATTGAAAATCCTTATAAATTCTGTATTTGCCCCTTTTATTCTGCAGACATTTAGGCAATATGGTAAGATACATTTGTGAGGATTAGTTTTAGATACAGCACATTATGATTCTCAGTCCTTGCTGCTAACAGAATATGTGAGTTTAAGTCTTTCCCGATTGTGGTATAAAGTGTGATTGAGACTTTTGTTTCATTTTTGGTAAATTTTCCTTCCATAAACTAAAGTAGCTGAAAAGCATATATACCTTCTCACAAAGCTAACCCGTTCTGGGGATTTTCACTAAACCTTGAGAAATACTTAGTACACACAATGTTAATTCAGTAATCCCTATACCCAGACAAAAAAAAACAAAGTTCTCACATCAGTCTAAATCCCTACCATAGGGTGACCAGATTTTCAAAATTCAAAAGTCCTTTGGTGTACACTGCTTGCAAGCATAGTAATTGGTCTAATAATGCATAAGTAGTCTAAAGTGAATTCATTATTAGATCAGATTAGATCACTTATTCTTAAGACCTGTTAACGTCATGAGAACCAGTTCACACTACTGTGCTTAGTACCTATTCTTATGAGACCAATTTAGACCACGTACAGTATTTTTTGCTAGACCAGTTACAGTCCTGGGAATAAGTGTATACTCTTGTACTCAGTACTTATTCTCATTAGACCAATTATGGTATTGGGAATCAGCAGACGCTATTGTACTTAGTGAAACAAAATTAAAAAACATGCTTGGGCTCCTAAACAACAATATCATAAAGCAGCTGACACAATAACCCAAAACATGGTATACATAAATCAAGAAACATACAGTGCAGTGCATAAAATAACGTGTATATAACATGCAGGTATTCCATATATTAAAGTGTGCTTATAACGAAAAGTCCACATAAAAATGCATTATTAAATAAAGTGAAAAAGAAAAAGTCCCTCTTTGTTTTGGGAAAAGAATTGCACATGGAAATTTTATGGCTTGTACTGACTTTGGAATATGTAAGTGCACCCATTTTTATTAAATATCACCGTACATACGGTTTTACACTATGGAAAGTAAGATAGTAAGATGTGCGGGGTGGTGGTTATCTATGTTGATGGTATGAATTTGGTTAGTAGCCCCTGCAATAGGTTTGTCTTTTAAGTAAAGATTTCAGGTGTGTGTGAGATCATAGGGTCCACCCTTCTGGGTTAGTATGGTATGATGTGTTGTTGGTGGGAGTGTGTATCTGGCTGTTTGTTTTTTTTATGTGGGATATGACTTTGTGTAATTTAATAACCTTGATTTGTTGGAGTATCATGGGGCGGCCATGAAATGATGTGTTATGCTTGCTACACACAGCCCCAACAAGATAGGATGTCCGCCCCGTGTCCCCCCCCCCTCCTACTGTTCCCTCCACGCTTTCCATCCCTTCCTCTCTTCCCTCCTTTTTTCCTCAACCCCCCTTTACCTCCTGTTTCTTTCCCCTCCCTCTCTCCTTTTCCTTTTCTGTCTCCCCCCTTCCTTCCTCTCCCCTTTTTTCCTTTTAAATGTGTATGCATATATGTACAAAAAAAAAAAACAAGGATGAACATGGACTTTAAATTGGTAGCCACCAGAAGACCCAAATGAAAGAGAGAGCACTTAATTGAATACAAATCCAAATTTATTATAACATCATAGTAAAAACCATTTTAAAATCAGATATTGAATTTGAAACAGGTAATTTCATATATGTACATATGATACTGTCCCAAACAGGTGAGAACTATGTAAACACAAAATAACCTGTAGGTATGCACATAGATTTGGTGGACTCTGTAGCTGGTATTTAGAGAATGTCTATCATATCAGAGTCCCACAGGAAGTCAAAGTACTGAGGGATCGCTATGCGCTTCGCTTACAGCTTCCTCAGGAGATCCTATTGGTACTGAGAAATATAGTATACATTACAATATGCAAATACATGTATACATATTCCAAAAATGAGTTATACATCAACATCAAAAACAGGGTATATTGTATGTGTTCCACATGGCACAATAGGATTAAAAAAGGGCAGTATTTATATTTGTGACATATATTGAGTGCTCATAAATACTTACCCAGATTACAATTGGGAAACATGGAATGCCCAGCCCAACGCCACAAGAAGAGATAGGGGAATAGTACACAGATAGCCCCAGAGCAAGAGTGCATCAAACGCATACACCTGGCAAATAAATAATGTGTGTTTAAATGTCTCTTATATATGTTTTGTTAGTTCGGGGTAAGGAATACAGCCACTATTGCTTCATAAGCATGTAACAAGGAATGGATAGGTATATGTTATTTTTTTCCTTCGATGTCTGCATAAATGGTTATATTTTTGTACCTACCATACATAAAATTTGTCCAAGAAAGCATGTCCAAAAAAGCAGGACCATTTATGCAGACATAGAAGGAAAAAATTAACATATACCTATCCATTACTTGCTACATGCTTAATAGGCAATAGAGGCTGTATCCCTTACCCTGACCTAATAAAATTATTCATTTGCCAGGTGTATACTTGAACCTTATGGCAAGCTCCCTTATTTGGCTGAAATATATTTGATGAACTCTCGCTCTGTGGATCTGTGTACTGTTCCTCCATCTCTCCTTGTGGCGTTGGGCTGAGAATTCCATGTTTCTTGATTGTAATCTGGGTAAGTATTTATGAGCACTCAATATGTCACAAATATAAATACTGCCCTTTTTTGATCCTATTGTCCAATGTGGAACACATACAATATACCCTGTTTTTGATGTTGATGTATAACTTATTTTTGAATATGTATACATGTATTTGCATATTGTAATGTATACTGTATTTCTCAGTACCAATATGGGGGAGCTGTAAGCGAAAAGCGCAACGATCCCACAGTATTTTGATTTCCTGTGGGACCCTGATATGATAGACCTTCTCTAAATACCAGCTACAGAGTCCACCATATCTATGGGCATACCTACAGGTTATTTTGTGTTCACAAAGGTCACACCTGTTTGGGACAATATCATATGTACATATATGAAATTACCTGTTTCAAATTCAGTATCTAATTTTAAATTTTTTTTTACTATGATGTTGTAATAAATTTGGATTTTTTTTCAATTAAGCGCTCTCTCTTTTATTTGGGTCTACTGGTGTCTACCAATTTAAAGTCCTCGTTCATCCTTGGTTTTTCTTTTCTGTATTTATATTTGGATGTGGTGCCACAATCTGTGTCATGTCTCAACAACTTTTCAGTATGCATATATGTATTTACATATATGTGGGTGCCCTCTTAGCTTGCCATTACAACTACCGGTATTTCGTTTGGCTGTTTATTTTAGTGACTGCGATAGGATATTACAGCATTGACTCTCCCTCTTGAATGGTCCAGTGTCTGGCAGTCTGCCCCTTACCTATCCATTGGTTGGGGCAGTGCTGACCCTCTACTGTGGTGCCCTTGTTTGAGCTTCAGCAATTAATTAATCCCTATGTATTCTTACAGTTGGTGAGCTATTGTTCGTTCTTGTTTTGTATTTCTCTTCTGGGTATTTGTACACCATGTTAAAACTATGTATTATTAATAATGATGACCTTTTTAGATGGAGATCAGAGTTCCCTGAGGAAGCTGATCAAATCTGCTAAACGCGTTGGAAATGATCTCCAAAAATTTCCATTGATCAACTTCTATTATTTAGCTACAATCAAGTCTTGCCCCACATGTTAGTGGGATAATTTTTAATTATTGGTTCTCTAAAGTTCTCTAAAGGGACTTGTTCTTTTTCACTTTATTTAACCCCCTCCCGACCAGCCGCCGCAGTTGTACTGCGGCTGGTTGGCACCTATGGGCGAAACAATGTTACCTTACGTCGGTTCGCCTTTTGACTACTAGGGAGCGCGACGCTGGAGCTGATCCGTGTGCCCGGCGGTCACAGTGACCACCGGGCACCCGCAATCGCTCCACACAGAGAAAGAACGGAGATCTGTCAATGTAAACAGACAGATCTCCGTGCTGTCAGGGGTGAGGAGAGCGATCTGTTGTTCATACTAAGTATGAACAACGATCACTCTCCTCACTCAGGCAGTCCCATCCCCCCACAGTTAGAATCACTCCCTAGGACACACAATGAACTCCTTGATCGCCCCCTACTGTTAACCCCTTCCCTGCCAAGGACTTTTACACAGTAATTAGTACATTTTTATAGCACTGATCGCTGTATAAGTGCCAGTGGTCCCAAAAATGTGCCAAAAGTGTCTGATCTGTCCACCATAATGTCACAGTCCCAATAAAATCGCTGATCACCGCCATTACTAGTAAAAAAAAATAATAATAATAAAAATGCCATAAATCTTTCCCCTATTTTGTAGATGCTATAACTTTTGTGCAAACCAATCAATATACGCTTATTGCGATTTTTATTACCAAAAAGAAGAAGAATACATATCAGCCTAAACTGAGGAAAAAAATAGCTTTTTAAAAACAAAAAATGAGGATATTTATTATAGCAAAAAGTACAATATATTGTGTTTTTTTTCAAAAGTTTTGCTCTTTAAATAAAAACTGCAGAGATGATCAAATACCACCAAAAGAAAGCTCTATTTGTGGGGAAAAAAAGGACATCAACTTTGTTTGGGTACAACGTCGCACGACCTCGCAATTGTCAGTTAAAGCGACGCTTTGGCCTGGTCTTTGAGCAGCTAAATCTTCCGGGGCTGAAGTGGTTAATTATACATTGTTATATGGGCTTTTTGTTATAAGCACACTTTAATACATGGTATACTTGCATGTTATATACAAATTATATGTTATGCTCTGCACTGTGTGTTTCTTGATTTACTGTACTTAGTGCTTATTCTTATTAGATCAGTTTAGACTACCTATTCTTATTTGACCAGTAACTGTCCTGGAAATCAGTGTAAATTACTGTACGTAGTGCTTATTCATATTAGATAGATTAGAATTGCAACAAGTTTTTCATTAGACATGTACCAATTCATTTTATTTTTAACTGATGAGGAATTCGGTGTAGAGGACCACCAAGCTTTTGCCAAAGTTTGTTTGAGTGAATAAAAATGTTAAGAGGTGGAATTGATTATTCATGACATTTTTTTGGTTTGAGATTTAGTAAGGCTTCTAATGGGTTCTTGGAAAGTTGTTTTCCAAACATGGTAAAAATAATTTGGTATATGTCAGTCCAAAATTGCTTTATTCTAGGACAATCCCACCATATATGTAAGAGGGTACCAGTACTCAAGCAACCTCTAAAGTATTTATCATAGACTGTTGGTTTAAATTTGGCTAAGCGTTGGGAAACTAAATATCATCTCATTAGCAATTTATAGTTGGATTCTCCTGCTGCTGTGTTGAACAGTGAGACGTAGTGTACTTTTTCTGTTTTTTTTTTTTTAAATGTAATGCCGGCTCTTCTTTTGTTTATGTTCTGCTGTCAGATAATCCCGCTGACAGCAGATGAGTCATGCTTGTTAAGGATACAGAGGGTACTGCTCCTTAACAACCAGCTATTTACCAGCTGTTAAGGACACCAGCAGGTGCCGGCATTAAAATGCTGAAAGTTTTCTCCACTAAAATACTGCATTCAAGAAATAGTGCATTCGGTATTTTAGTAGTGTTTTTTGAATTGCAAATGGAGCCCCCTGCCCTGGAAGTCCCTGCACGTAGTACTTATCTTGCCTTTATGTACTCACCATTTGCAAAATAAAAGTAAAACCCTAGCTTTTTATTACCACAGAGTACTAAGGTGACTTACTGGTACAAATGTCTCTTACTGAGTAAGGTGGCATTTTTTACATCTGGTGACCTCCTTTTCCTAAGTCTGCACAAGCCAGGAGGGTGGATCACATAATATCCATAGGTGACATTATGAAACCTGAACACAGCCAGGAGCCTCCTCCTGGCACAGGCAGCCATTAAGAGAGCTGTTATTCCCCGAACACACGGTCGGACATTGATCGGACATTCCGACAACAAAATCCTAGTATTTTTTCCGACGGATGTTGGCTCAAACTTGTCTTGCATACACACGGTCACACAAAGTTGTCGGAAAATCCGATCATTCTGAACGCGGTGACCTAAAACACGTACGTCGGGACTATAAATGGGGCAGTAGCCAATAGCTTTCATCTCTTTATTTATTCTGAGCATGCGTGGAACTTTGTGCGTCGGATTTGTGTACACACGATCGGAAATTCCGACAACGGATTTTGTTGTCGGAAAATTTTATAGCCTGCTCTCAAACTTTGTGTGTCGAAAAATCCGATGGAAAATGTGTGATGGAGCCCACACACGGTCGGAATTTCCGACAACAAGGTCCTATCACACATTTTCCGTCGGAAAATCCGACCGTGTGTACAGGGCATTACAGTGTTGCCAGGTAGATTACCATTAATATTATTATTATTATACCAGATTTATATAGCGCCAACAGTTTGCACAGCACTTTACAATTAAAGGGAGACAATACACGAACAGTACAATTCAAAACAAGAGGGTTAGAAGAGCCCTGCTCCTGCGAGTTTGCAATCTAAAAGGAAGGGGCTGGTGAAACAAAAAGTAGTGACTGTGAGGGATGAACTGATGAGGGAAGTAGAAAATTTGGTTGTTAGCTGAAGGCAGGATAGGCCTCCCTAAAGAGATGAGTTTTCAAGGATTGCCTTAAAGTGGACAGATTAGGAGATAATCGGACAGATTAGGGTAATGAGTTCCAGAGGATGGGAGAGGCTTCGGAGAAGTCCTAGAGACGAGCATGGGAGGAGGAGACAAGGGAGCTAGAGGTGGATGAGTCTGGCAGCAGCATTCATGATAGACTGAAGAGGGGATAGCTTGCGGAGAGGTAGGCCAATGAGGAGGAAGTTACAATAGTCAAGGTGAGAGATAACGAGGGAGTGAATAAATTGCTTAGTGGTGTCAACGGTTAGAAAGGGGTGTATTTTGGAGATGTATTGGAGGTTATGTCTGCACGATTTGGACAGTGATTGGTTTTGGAGCTGAAAGTACAGGCCAGAGTCCAGGATTACACCTAGCACCCTGGCATGAGGGGAGGGACTGATGGTTGTATTATTGATCTTAATTGAGAAGTCGAGGTGGGCATCATTATATCTTATTGATGACCACAATTGTAGGACCCAAAGTACCCATTGTATTAGGTCTAGAACAGACGTACTGTACCATATGTATTCTCTTTTTTTTTTTTTCTTTGTATTTTTTTTTCTGTCCATCATCTTTTATTTAATTTAAAAATACAGCTCCTTTGTTGATACTAAAACTAAGAGACTGTAGTCTATCATTTCCCAATTCAAACATTTAAATCTTACATTTTAAAGGGTTTAATTGTAGAACCTTGCTTGAATAAAAGAATAAATACGCTGTGAATAATTTAAAGCAGCATGCTACATATTTGTGCTCCTGTTCTGTACGTAATGTTAGTAGTCATGAATACAACTGACTGTACCTGATGCGTATCTGTTAACACTTAAGTGACTGTGGTTTTGTGGTTAGAAATATTTATTGTGCAATCACAGATATTTAGCAATGAATTATTTAGCACACTGACTGCCTACCCCAGCTGCCTATTTGAGTAAGCTGTTTATGTGCATTTTCTGTGGTTGATATATCCACTGCTTTTTTAGCTCCCGCTTCTGGACAGATGTGCTTGCTGCTTTTCGGCATCTGTATGGCTAATTAGCGAGATCCAAGCAATCATTTTCTGATGTGACCTGAAGTCCTTAATCTAAAGGAATCCTGCTGATAATGGCTTGCATTGTTTGCTAGGGGAGCAGCGAGCTTACAAGTGGTCCAGCTTGGGGAGGTTGCCTGCAATTTTTCAGTTTTCACACTGACAAATCAGGCATGTAGAAAGGAAGAGGAGGAGGGAGAAGGAGAGGGTGTTGGGGATGAAGCGAGGACTAGTCAAACGAAAGAGCTACTCCTTTACAGTAAAAGTGATCTCTGAACCATTTTCCTCTCTGTCATTTTCTTTTTTAATCCTATATACCATAACATTTTAAAACCAGTTGCCTCCTACTAATTTAAGTAGTCTACATTCCATCAGGTTTTATGCTTGTGCAGGATTAATCTAAGTGACATGAACTGATTTTTTTTTTTATTATTATTTCACTGGCAACGGATAAGCAGGTGTCATCCCTACTGGAAACTCTTCAACCAAAGGCTCATGTAAGTATAATTGCATACGAAGACAAAAGCATGTGATAAATTATTCTAATTCTTTTAGGGGGGTGATTAGGTATATAAATTAGGATTATTTTTTTATTGTGACTCTTACTCATTGTTATGATTAAGTAATTGATGTCTCACCTTAAATCCTAAAGCTTATCACCTGCATCTTTTGTGCTATATATAATGGGAGATTATCTATCTATCTATCTATCTATCTATCTATCTATCTATCTATCTATCTATCTATCTATCTATCTATCTATCTATCTATCTATCTATCATTCTATCTATCTATCTATCATCTATCTATCTATCTATCTATCTATCTATCTATCTATCTATCTATCTATCTATCTATCTATCTATCTATCTATCTATCTATCTATCTATCAATCTATCTCTCTCTTTCCCCCTGTAGATATATATGTATATTCACGTGTGTGTGTGTGTGTATATGTATAATAGAACTTTTAATTATATCTGGTGTTATTAAGCCCTGTTGCACATAAAATAAGATCAATATACTTAAACAAAATGAGGCATAACGGTACCGTTACATAGCTTAGCTTCAAAAAGACAATGTTGGTGTACATTCACTTTAATTATATTTGTATAATTCAATGACATGTTGTGGCACAGTGGGTGGAGTATAAAAGGGTAGTGTGTGTCAGAAGTGCTTGTGATAGGTCTTTAGGTGGCAGTGTAAAATATCAGGAAATTATTAGACTGAAATTGTCCTTATGGATGGATTCAGATGTTTACTATAAGGTAGATAATGCTGATTGTTTGTGATGCTAAAGAAAAAATTGCTGATGATTTCATATGAATGGCTTATGTTTTACAGCACTTCTGAAACATTGTTGTTAGCCATGGATGTCTTCATGAAAGGCTTTTCTAAAGCTAAAGAAGGAGTCGTGGCAGCTGCTGAAAAAACCAGGCAGGGTGTGGCGGAAGCAGCAGGAAAGACAAAAGAGGGCGTCCTTTACATGGGTAGGTACAAACGAATCAATAACCTGTCAGCTGTTACAATGAGGACAGATTTTGATTTCCCTCAAGAATTGTGAGATATACAAATTTGCATTTGTATTCTTATCACATGGTGTAAAAGAAGTTTGGATTTTTTGACAAATGCCTCTAATCAAATGTGGATATTATTCTACAATTCAAAAAGATGACCTGGATTTTAATTACTGATATCATTGGGCAAATGGATGCTAGCCTGTGGATACAGAAGCTCATAATAAACCTATTAGGATCAAACTTGATAGGTTATAAGACTACGCAATGTTTCCCATGTGATTGCAAGTACATACTCTTTGAAATCTTATATTCATACTCTCCATTCCACCCAAAAAAAAATTATATAGTATGTACACCATTTCAATTTTCAAAAAGTATGAGCTAGCTGCAAGAACATGGGAAAAAAATCAAATATACTGTGTGTGTATTATAACTACAAACTACAGATTTTATGTTGTCTGTAAGTGCCAAGAGGCCATTGCCCCCCCCCCCCCCTTTTCCCTTCTCAATTACTGCATGACATCCCTGTCACCGAATATTAGCACACCTGCCAATTTTTCAAGCGGTGCATTTTGGGAGATTATGCAATTTGAAAATTTCCAGAAAGGCAGCATGATCTGTAAGGTGCCACATAGGAAATGTTGAAGGATTGCAAAAAATTGAAATTTTACACTGATAGATTGTTTTAACTTACAGGATGATATAATCTTCCTTCAAGATGGATTCCACACAGACATTTTAGACTAAAAAAAAAATGCATGGCTTATGTTCTATCCTTGGGCTGTGTACTTTTTTAATCAGGGCAATCAAGTGGGATGATTAGATCACAACCTGCTAGCCATATTGCACATAGGTTAATGAACACATGCTTTTATACTGGTACTTGGCATGGTCTGTGATTAAAAGGATCAATGAGGTTAGAGGTGCATCATTATTCATGCTGCCTTGGTTACACATCTTCAGTACTGTCTATCTATATGCTACACGATTTTTGCTGTTGGTGTGGCAGATATAAGGATTTTAAGAGAAAGGCTGTACAGGATCTATTGCGGACAGTTATTGATTGTTCTGCTCTCGACAGGAATATGGACAATTTTTTACAGTATATTCACTAAGATAAATATTGAAATATTGCAGTGATTTGATCATCTTTGTGGAACCCGGTAATGACAAGAGGACCTTGGAGATGAATACAAAAATACACATAACCTAACATGTACTAGAACGACTGAAAGAACACAATACTGTGGCCTGAGCACATTCTTCTTTCTGACTTAGAACTTCAGTAGATTATTCAGCCAATGACAATGACATTGCAACACATAAATGGTTTTGCTCCAAAGGGTGCTTTCGTTCTGTACACAGATAAGATCAGATATGCCTTATAAACCATAGGCACAATGTAGTATTAGGGTAGTGGCTGCATGTACTGTTGCTAAAATGTGAAATCTCCTGTACAGAGTGGGGGAATACAGGCTTTTTCTATCACATGATATAAATTAAACTGTTTTACAAACATTACAAGGATGGAAAATTCGTATTGTATTGGAACTGTGACATGGGGAATGGAAGGAGTTTCTCTTTATAGAAAATAGTCATCTCTTTACAAACTCTTCGGGTGCTTTGCACATTTGCTTAAGGGGGTGTTAATTGCTATCCGTGTGTATGCAGATGCGGCTGATTTTAGGAAAGCTAGCCTCATGCTGCTTCTGTGGCACTGCTAGGGACATCATGGAGTAGCATGATGTTGACTTTTTTGAGAGGTAGTCTCATCCTGGCCAGTGAAATGCAGTGAGTAATCAACTGTGCTGGAGTAAAGTGCATAAGGGGCTGTATACTCTAATACTTTCTTTTAAAAAAATACATTGTTCTATTTAAATGCAGGATAGAAACTCAAGGCAATACCTTTGGTCCACACTATTAATGCTCCCAATGGCACAGCGGGGTCAAAATGCTGTATGCAATTTTCTCACCAGTGATAGACAACACAAAGCATGAATATGGAATTGTAGCTCAATACACCCTTTCAGACTCGAAGACTAGCAATCTGGAAACTCTGGCATCTTTGCCAGAAATGCTGTAATACTGCAATAGGCCAAATTTTATTAACGTTCCAATGTAATATCAAAATGTATAGTGGCCTGAGCACATTCCCTATGATTTTAATAGCTTTAATGCTTTAATGAGCTAATATTGATACCAGTACAGTACAAAAATTGCAGCAATCCACAGCGGCTAGCATATTTTTGACTTGTATGCAAACTAATAGTAAACTGCGAGCAGATATAAAAACACAGTTTAGATAGATTCAACTGTGTAATTATTGATAATATATATATAAATTAATAATTAATAAATACATTTTCTGTTTTTTGACATTTTACTACCGTAATTACCTAAGTTTGCTTTCATATAAGTTTTTGCAGTCCTCCGTAGAGCATTAATTTGGGTAGAGGGAGGTCTGACAGAGGCGTAACTAGACCATCCAGGGCCCCGGTGCAAGAAACCATAAAGGGTCCCAGTGACCCCCCCACCCCCCCCCCTCCTATTGGTGCCCCAGGTTTCCAGTTATGGTAGGGCATCCTACCAGAATCCTGCCTTCCCCTGGGGCACACATCCAGCACACTGATCACAGATCACATTAAAGGGCCAATCACAGCGTCCCTTAACCATGTGATTAGCTGATCACATGTAAACAGAATTGCCAGTTATCGGCCCTTTCATCCCACACTGTGTCTGTGTAAGGAAAGGAGAGCCGTTACCTGGCAAGACTGTCAGTACATTGTTTACACTGATAATCAGGGTACTGATCATAAGTGCCCCGATTATCAGTGCAGCCTATCAGTGCTGCCTATTAGTGCCGCCTATCAATGCTCATCAATGCCGCCTGTCAGTGCCCATCAGTGCAGCCTATCAGTGCTGCCGATCAGTGCCACTTATCAGTGCCTCCTCGTGAGTGCCTCCTGCGGCCAGCAACTCTGCTGGGGCCCCCCGACAGTGGCAGAACGTCAGGGCCCAGTTGCAGGTGCAGCCTTTGCGACCCTGGTAGTTCCGCCACAGAGATGTAACAAACATGATATCAGACCACTGCCCTTTTCACCAATTCGTGACAAATGACCGGCCAACTTTACATTGAGCTGTCACTGATATGCAATAACGTCACTCTTACCCTCATCCTGCACAAAGATTCTCCAGATTGGGGAACCACAATCTAGGTACAAGCAGCCTGAGAGTTATTGTCATGAGGTTAAGTTAATTAAGCAATTAACCCTTTAAACTGCCACCACCTGCTTTACCCAAAAGCAAGAAAATTTCACGAGCTTATCAATAACAATTATGAAGAATAAACATCTGTACACACACTGTCTGTCACCACAGACAGGTATATTCGGAGAGTCATACTACAGTAGCGCTCTTCAAGAGACAGGAATTCTTTTGCATTAGCACATTAAGGACAGTTTTAACACTTTTCAAAATATAGTTTAATAATGAAAAAGTTAAAAAATAGGGCAAATAAAATATGTAAAAAAAAAAAAAGATATATTACAAAGAAACAAAGAGACAACAAGGCAACAGGGGAATAAAAAGGAGTTGAGAGTGAGAATATTTAACAATGACCTGTCCTGGGTTGCAGAGTCAAATGAATAAGCAAAAATGGTACAGTGGCTCTCTCAAGTCCGATTAGATGTTCCTTGGTTTGATGTTAAAACTAGAACTCCCAAAATGTGGTTGCATTCCACTTTTCACACACCAAAGGGGGTGTTGACAGAGACCATCTGACAAATCATCCAGTCTAATGCCCCGTACACACGGTCGGATTTTCTAATGGAAAATGTCCGATCGGAGCATGTTGTCGGAAATTCCGACCATGTGTGGGCTCCATCGGACATTTTCCATCGGATTTTCCGACACACAAAGTTTGAGAGCAGGATATAAAATTTTCCGACAACAAAATCCATTGTCGGAAATTCCGATCGTGTGTACACAAATCCGACGGACAAAGTGCAGCGCATGCTCAGAATAAATAAAGAGATGAAAGCTATTGGCCACTGCCCGTTTATAGTCCCGACGTATGTGTTTTACGTCACCGCGTTCAGAATGATCGGATTTTCCGACAACTTTGTGTGACCGTGTGTATGCAAGACAAGTTTGAGCCAACATCCGTCGGAAAAAATCCTAGGATTTTGTTGTCGGAATGTTCGAACAAAGTCCGACCGTGTGTACGGGGCATAAGTATTCCTGTCTCTGAATACCTACCGTTTACAGACTGCTAACGTGCATAGTATTGTCCAGCATGAAATTTTCTCCGGAATGCATATAAATGACATGTTTCAGATGTCCACTTTACCTAGGAGGGATAAAGGGTGCCATTGGTTCCTCATATTTTCTACTATAATGGTGTTTGGATTCAAAATGCTACAAATTAATCGAGGGAGGTAAATATGTCCTTGCTCTGGCTGGGCTATTATTATTTCATGAGTTATGAAATATATTAAAGTTTTAGAATCTTGGCCGCAGACTGGCTAACCAGTCTCAGGAATGTGGATTGCTATGGAGTTTATGATAGGGGGAAAGCTGCAGATGTCTGTTAAAACTCCAGTCACTCAAGCAGGCAAGTCAGAAATTTTTAATAGGGTTTTCATCAATGTGGATTCAGGTAATAGGCTCAAGAGGGTCTGGAATTTTCTTCTCAAAGATCTGATAAGAAAGGTCCGACATGGCTAACAGTTGTGTACTTCGGGCCCTTTCACACTGGGGCGGTTTGCAGGCGCTATTGCGCTAATAATAGCGCCTGCAAACTGACCCGAAACAGCTGCTGCCATCTCTCCAGTGTGAAAGCCCCGAGGGCTTTCACACTGGAGCGGTGCGCTAGCAGGACAGGAAAAAAAGTCCTGCTAGCAGCATCTTTGGAGCGGTGAAGGAGCGGAGTATACACTGCTCCTTCACCGCTCCTGCCCATTGAAATCAAAGGGACAGCGCGGCTATACTGCCGGCAAAGCGCCTCTGCAGAGGCGCTTTGCGGTGGTTTTTAACCCTTTCTCGGCCGCTAGCGGGGGGGACGGTAAAGTGCTGCTTACAATAGCGGCGCTTTACCGCAGACGCCGCCCCCGCCCCCAGTGTGAAAGGGCCCTTCATGAACTGAAGGAGGAAGGGGGGGCAAGGTCAATGTGGCTATGAGATTCTCATGACAAAATGGCTGAGATGAGCTGGGGCATGAACAAAATGGATGTCACATTCATTTTTTCATTGCCCAATGGGCACAACTATTGCAGGAGGTATAGTCAACCTGGAGTGCTATATACAGACTGTATGTACAGATTGATGGCGAGAGCATAATGAGCAAAGGGATTACCTCATCAGTCTGCCACGGGTCCTTTAATGTCCACTCAGTCTAGGCATGGAGTAATATCACTGTATGCCTGAATTGAGAAAGTGTCATGTACTTGGCTGTGCTGTGTGAAGAGGCTGTGTAATGCTCAGGACTAAATCAAAAATACAAATTATTTGGCAAGTAAATTAGTTCCCATATATGAATTTCATCATTTTTTTTTTAGCTGGCTGCCTAGACTTTATTCTTAAAGCTGAATTACAGATATCAAATTTATTGCATGCATACATTGGTAAAGCTTGGACCAATGTAAGTATGCACATATCATACTTGAGGTGCCTCTAGGAAAGCTGACATTCACTGTCATAGTTGGTGCTACTACAGTGATAGCCGAGGTCTTCTGGGTCCTGTGCCCAGTGGCTTTCCCTCTGCAGGCTGACCATAAGAGTTTGCTCACTCGACACTGCAGCCATTCACAGAACACTTTGTACAAGCCATTCTCTGATTGGATGGGCTGGAGACTAGGGGTGGTGATATCACACGCTCTACCCTATTAAATCAAAGAATAATTTCTATTCATTAAAAAAACTATAAGAAGTTCTGTAAATGGTAAAAGTGTTGAGCAAGCAAAATTCTGTAGTCAGTGTGCAGAGGGGAAGATCCTTTGGCACAGAACCCAGAAGATTGGGGCTATCACTATAAGAATGCCAATTACTACAGCAATTGTCAGGTTCCCCAGGGGCCCCACAGGTATAAGATGTGCAGACTGACATTGGTCCAAGCTAGACTAATGTTAGTATGCAGTAACAATCATACCTGGAGTTCAACTTTAAAGTAACTAAAGGCAAAACATTTTTCATTAGCTTTTAAAGGAGTGTAGAAGGATAAGAACGCTTGTCAGTGTTTATTGCTGTCTGTGTCCTGGTTAGGAAGATTCATTTTCTCTATTTGTCCTGTTTACCATTATCAGTGAAAGTGAAAGTAAAAGAAAATCCCAAATTTTGGGTTGTCCCCAGAAAAGTAATAAAGGGGAAATCTTCCAATTGAGACACTAGTTCTGGTGGCCTGGGGGTTCCCAAGGAATTGCCTTAATTTTCAGGGATTTCCTCTCACTTCCTGTTTGGCTATGGACAGGAAGTGAAGGGAAATCTCCCCAATGGGACACAGATGGCAAAAAAGTCTGACAGGGGTTATAATCCTGAGAGCTGAGGAAGAGGCCTGACAGAGAGCCGAGGAGAGGGAGAGAGATCCCTGGGGATGAGAGGGAGCTGTGGGTGACACCAGACAGAGAGAGAGGAGTGACACCGGAGAGAAAGAGACTGCAAACACCTCCAGGGATGGAGAGACAGCGCTCTGTCAGGATGAGAGACGGCCGCTAATAAGAGAGAGGAAGACCGCAGAATGTCCATCGTCTAAGCATCAGGTATAAACTGGACTGCGGTGAGGAACAGAGGCACAAGTGAAATCTATCCAGGATCCAGCATACAATACCGTGCCCATAGAGGTTCTAAGGCGCATTTTGACCAAGCTTAATCGCAAGGTCACACGCCCTAAGGAGGGGC
This sequence comes from Lithobates clamitans, assembly GCA_037952925.1. Lineage (NCBI taxonomy): Eukaryota > Metazoa > Chordata > Amphibia > Anura > Ranidae > Lithobates > Lithobates clamitans. Next base: position 4,203,320 of record JBBGZY010000787.1, on the reverse strand, counting down.
TATCACCTGGGGGGGAGCACTTATATGAGCACACAGCACTTTAGTTTGTGTTCACTGAAACACATGGATGGATTTTGGAATGTTTATGGACTGTTAATTTGATCATAGCACTAAGCTACACAGTACCGAATCGCACAGATGCAACACTGAATTACATGGACGTAGCACTGAATCGCATTGATGATATTTCTTTGGAATTTTTTATCTAATATTGTTTGAACATTGCACTACCCCTGAATTACAGAGATACAGCGCTGCATTGCATGGATGCAACACAGAATCGCATGGATGATTTTTTTCTTGAAATATTTATTTATTATTTGTTTGAATATTGCACAAATATTTTGGAATATTTATATATATTTTTCACAGGCTTATTGAAGCACTCTTATTAATTCATTTATTTATTGAAGTTTATTGCACATTAATGTATAGTATTTTGGACATTTTCTACGTCACCAGAGAGCACAATACCAATTTTTTAATTATATATTTATATTTATCATTTTGATAGCGCAGCGTTTTATAACTTGATTTGATCATCTTGCATGGTATATGAGACATGCGTAACATTAGCAGCTGATCATTTGTAAGATACACTACTTTGGAGACCTGATTTGGTCAACCACCTGGAGGCTCACAGGACTATTAATTAGCATCTCGAGGGGTTATAATCCTTCCTTACTCTATCCAAAATGAAAAAAAAAAGTTTTGCCTATAGTTTTACCTTAAGGCTTATGTGCTTTATATGCCAAGGGTACTATTTAGTCTAAGGTTTGAGTTGTACTAAATGAAATATTGATTAATAAACAGAAGTGAACTATAGCTCTGGGTCATAGAATACATATAGCTTTTTTTTATTATCAGATTTTATGTACACATAAGGCTAAAAAAAAAACTCACATTCTTGTAAATATTTTTTTATATCTTTTCATGTGACAACACTGAAGAAATTCCACTTTCCTGGCAGACTCCATGGCAGCCTATGTATGGGTTAATCCCGCCTCTCATACCTCATAGGACCCCACTCACATAAATCTTTGCATCTAGACAGAGACCGTGTTCCTTTTTTGTCCTCCTCCTAGGACCAAGGTAGTCTTACCTTAGGATGTTGTCGGTCCAGTCCTGGTGATTTGCACGTGAAGATGGCGTACTGGCGGTGTTTTTTTCTGGAGCCCATTTACCTTGGTTATTAGCAGGGTGGACATGGGCAGTTATTGCAATGCCTTGAAGATCTTACTAGCCAGCCATTGGCAGGCAAGCGGCAACATGGCCAATCGTCCCAGCTATTAGTGGGAGGCCCTTTATTGAAATGCCCTGGTCGTGCAGCATGAGCAACATGGCTCCCAGTCCCAGGCCGGATCGAAGTAATGCCGTGGTGGTAATGTATAATGCTCCTTTATCATGTACATGGCAGCTGTTTTTGTATGTGTATTGTTGCGTCTCCTAGTTTTGTGTTTGTTTGTCCTGCCATGGCAGCTGGAACGCATCTGCGTCCCAGTTCGCCACCTTTAAACCCGTCTGCGCATGCACGAGCCGCGATTCAGGGCACGGCATAGGCACGCTGATGCGCGATGACATCATCTGGGGGGCGGCAGATTTAAATAGCTGTCAGATTCAGCTATTCTCTAGGTTGACTTGCAAGCTGCAGCAGCTGCTTCCCCAAGCGCATATCTCTGCTGTTTAAGGTAGGGGTTATGCTGTACTACTTGCCTATGCTTATCCTGCTCATCCACATCTTCCAGACGGTCCACGTCTAGTCGTCATTCTCACCGCCATTCCAGCCACTCTAATAAGAGAACATGCTGGGGATGTAAAGCTCAGGTCCCAGAGGATAAATCTCTCTGTGAGTCATGCTATTCTCGAGCTGTAAAGGAACGTGGAGCTGGAGACCAACAGGTGGAAGCTCTGGTTAGAAGAGTGGTTCAAGAATCTCTGAACAGGACAGATCGTGTCCGTACATCCAGCCCTGCTGCTGCTCCACCACCAGTTCCTGACAGGGTCGACCCTGAGGTCCCAGGTCCCTCTCGTCGAAGTCTCTCTTTAAGTGGTTCCTCCGATGGCGAAGCGGAGGTGGAAGACTCCAGTACAGGATTTGATTTTTCCTTGGTTCCTCAGTTAGTTAAAGCGGTTAAAAACACATTGAGATGGGAGGAGCCGGTAGAAGCACCCTCTAAACAGAGGAAGTATTTCAAGCAGCTCAAGAAAGAACGCCCAAACTTCCCCTTCCTGGGTGAACTTGGGGAAATTATTTCAGATGAATGGAGTAAAGTTGAGAGGAAGAACTCGCTGATTTCGAAGATAGCGAAAATGTACCCATTCAAAGGTGAGGAGGTAAAGCATCTGTAAGCGGCACCCCTCCATGATGCGGCATTAATGAGGTTAGTGAAACATGTCACGCTTCCTCTGGAAGACACCGTTTTCTTTAAAGATGGTTTGGAGAGGAAGATCGACACTGACCTCAAACGCATTTATATTACGGCAGGCATGGCTTGTAAACCAGCCCTGGCTCTTGCAGCTTTGTCTAAAGTTATGGAAGCATGGACGGATGACATGGATGCAGTGTTGGGAAAGATCTCTGAGGAGTTGCTCAAGAACTCACCAGTACACGAGCTGAAGCTGGCATCAGCCTTTCTGGGGGAAGCATCCCTTGATATTATCCGCCTTGTAGCACGTGTCATGCTTTCTTCAGTCACGGTGAAGCGCGCCTTGTGGTTGCGCCCGTGGGTTGCGGATCCTGCCTCTAAACAGGTATGGTGTAGAATTCCCTTTGAGGGCTCCTCCCTCTTTGGGAATAAACTTGACTCTGCCATTACCCGTACTACAGGGGGTAAATCAGGGTTCTTACCCCAGGATCGCCGTCTTTTTGGTCAGAGAAAAACTCATCCCAGACAAGATCAGGAGCGTGTGAGGGATGCACGTCGCTACAGACCTGGCCGTGATTTCAGAAAAAACTGGAGGAGAAATCAACCTTCAGGGCAGAAGTCCTCAAAGTCAGCCTCTTCTGGGGGACGTGAGGCTTTGAAGTCCTTTTGATATAGAGCCTGTCCAGACGGAGCGAGTCGGGGCTCATTTATTCCGTTTCCAGCACGTCTGGGCAGCCTCGATTCGGGATTTCTGGACCGTCAAAACGGTCTCTTCAGGTCATACTTGGGTGTTCAGCAGTCCACCCACACACCGGTTTGTTCCTACAGCTCTTCCTCACTTAGAAGAGAAGAAATAGGTTCTTCTGTCATATACAGATTCACTAGTAGCCCAGGGGGCCGCCATTCAAGTACCAACAGAAGAAAGGTTGCTAGGGGTGTACTCCCCCCTTTTCATGGTCCTCAAAAAGAATGGGTCCTGGAGGCCTGTAATCGATTTGACATATCTGAACTCCTTCATCAAGAAGGAAAAATTCAAGATGGAGACTCTGCTAACAATACGCCAGACGATACAACCGGGAGATTGGCTTGTTTCCATAGACATGAAAGATGCCTACTTTCATGTGCCGATTGCAAGGGAATTCCAGGTGTATCTCCGATTCGCAGTAGATCAGAGGCATCTCCAATTCACATGTCTCCCATTCGGGCTTACAACATCGCCTCGAGTGCTTTCGAAGCTCTTATTGGCTGTGGTAGCGTTAATCAGGGTCAAAGGTATCCGGTTACACCATTATCTGGATGACCTACTTCTGCTTTCACAAGACAGGGATCAGCTGTTGGCACATCGAGATCAGGTCATCTCTACCCTAACAGAGTTTGGTTGGCTGTTGAACAAGGAGAAAAGTCATCTAGATCCAACGCAGTCTCTAATATTCCTTGGAGCCCAATTCAACACAAGAGATGGTGGAGAGCACCATCTCTCTTCCTCTGGAGAAAGTTCCAGTGATTCGGGAAATAATTTGTCTAGCAATGTCATCATCTCTTCTCAGAGCCTCGCAATGTCTAAAGATAATCGGCACCATGGTAGCCACAGCCCCCATGGTGAGGTGGGCGCAATGGAAGATGCGGCCCTTTCAGAAGGGGTTTCTCCAACAGTGGGATCCAGGATCTCGAGACCATCTTGTACGGGTAACCACATCCATGCGGGAGAGCCTCCCCTGGTGGCTGCAACGGAAGAATCTTCTCAATTGCCATTCCATAGCACCTGTCTCCTGGATCACGTTGACAACAGATGCAAGCAACAGAGGTTGGGGCGCTCTCTGTCTGATCGAGGTAGCCCAAGGCAAATGGGATTTCCCATCCCAAGGGATAGTCTCAAGTATTCTGGAGCTTCGAGCTGCTTTCCGTGCACTTCAAGCCTTTTCCCACCTGACATCAGGGGCCTCAGTCCTCCTGAGACTGGACAATACGACTGCAGTGTCTTACATCAAGAGGCAGGGGGGCACCCGCAGTCTCTCTTTACTGAAAGAGGTAAGTCCGATCATGTCCTGGGCCCAGGCGAACTTGACAAATTTATCGGCTGTTTATCTCCCCGGAATTCAGAATGTCCAGGTGGACTTCCTTTCAAGGGTCACCCTGGACAACAACGAATGGTCTCTCCACACCAAAGTGTTCAACTGGGTCTTGTCTCTGGGAGCGATGCCGGAAGTAGATCTGTTTGCATCCCCTTGCAACTTCAAACTGCAGAAATATTACACGAGGTGTCGTTGTCCCCAGGCCTTCAGAGTGGATGCCCTGACGGACCAGTGGAGATTCCACAAGGCCTATGCCTTTCCCCCGGTGCCAGTCATTCTCCGATTTCTATCGAGGCTCACGTGGGAAGAAGTCGAAGTAGTGGCAATTGTTCCTTTCTGGCCCAACAGGCCATGGTTTCCTCTCCTGGTTCAGCTCAGTTACCGGGATCCGGTCCCTCTCCCGTCCAGACCAGATCTCCTGTCGCAAGGAACGTCTATTCACCCATGCCCATCTCATCTCCATCTGATGGCTTGGTGGTTGAGAGGGGAAGGCTGGAAGCGCTAGGATGTCCAAGTTCAGCAATTGCTACATTGTTTAATGCCAGAAGAGTGGGCACCAACAGAGTCTATCAAAGAATTTGGTCAAAGTTTGCGGACTATGTGGCCTCCACTAATGGTTCCTGTATTGACCCAAGGATACAGGATATTCTGGGTTTTCTGCAAACAGGCCTGGATCTGTCTTTATCGGTTAGCTCCTTACGAGTCCAGGTTTCTGCAATCTCCGCCTTCACAGGTGTATCATGGGCCAGACAACCCCTTACTAGGCAGTTCTTCAGGGGAGCAATGAGACTTAGAACTGAAAGAAAACCAAGATTTTCTAAATGGGATCTTCCTCTTGTCTTGGACTTCTTCGCAGGAAGAGAAATACGACATGTGGACCAGTCATCTATTAAGGAACTTTCCCTCAAAGTGGTCTTTTTAGTAGCCATAACATCGGCTAAGAGGGTTTCCGAAATTTGGTTCCTTAGGATTCAAAGAACCATTCCTTACTTTCTTCCCTGATCGAGTGGTCCTGATTCCTATGTTAGGTTCAAATCCCAAAGTAACAACTGTCTTCCATGAAAATCAGGAAATTGTTCTTCCTACGTTCAGGTCTTCTGAGGACTCTAATATTCATCCTCTAGATGTCGGAGAGGTTCTAAAGCAATACTTAGAAGCCACAGCTTCTTTTCTCCAATCTGATCACCTGTTTGTTCTCTTCCACGGTAAAAGCAGGGGAAAGCGTGCTTCCTCTAGAACCATCGCAGCATGGATTGTTCAGGCCATTCAGTGGGCTTATAAGTCTAATGCCCCGTACACACGGTCGGATTTTCCGATGGAAAATGTCCGATCGGAGCGTGTTGTCGGAAATTCCGACCGTGTGTGGGCTCCATCGGACATTTTCCATCGGATTTTCCGACACACAAAGTTGGAGAGCAGGAGATAAAATTTTCCGACAACAAAATCCGTTGTCGGAAATTCCGATCATGTGTACACAAATCCAACGGACAAAGTGCCACGCATGCTCAGAATAAATAAAGAGATGAAAGCTATTGGCCACTGCCCTGTTTTATAGTCCCGACATACGTGTTTTACGTCACCGCGTTCAGAATGATCGGATTTTCCGACAACTTTGTGTGACCGTGTGTATGCAAGACAAGTTTGAGCCAACATCCGTCGGAAAAAATCCTAGGATTTTGTTGTCGGAATATCCGAACAAAGTCCGACCGTGTGTACGCCCTATTAGGGTTTGGCTCCTCCAGAGGCAGTGACCGCTCATTCTACTAGGAGCGTTTCTACATCGTGGGCAGCATCCTGGCATGTATCTCCGGAAGTAATCTGTAAAGCGGCCTCATGGTCATCTATTAACACTTTTATGACGCACTATTGTGTAGAACCGGCTTCCTTGACATTGGTTAATTTTTGTTTGCACGTATTATCTGTTGATGGTGCCAATTAAACCTTTTTTTCTTTAACCAGCAATTGCCCACCTGGGTGTGTATGGCTAGTTATTTCCCATACGTAGGCTGCCATTGAGTCTGTCAGGAAATCAGAAAATTTATATCAAATACTTACCGTAATTTTCCTTTCCTGATGGACTCCATGGCAGCAGGAGTTCCCTCCCATTTGCTGGAGTAGGCTAAGTTAAGGAACACGGTCTCTGTCTAGATGCAAAGATTTATGGGAGTGGGGTCCTATGAGGTATGAGAGGCGGGATTAACCCATACGTAGGCTGCCATGGAGTCCATCAGGAAAGGAAAATTACGGTAAGTATTTGATATAAATTTTCCGTTTTGCTACAATGTAAAGTAGTGAGTGTACAGCTTGTATAGCAGTGAAAAATTTGCTGTCCTCTCAAAATAACTCAAGACACAGCCATTAATGTCTAAACCGCTGGCAACAAAAGTGAGTACACCCCTAAGTGAAAATGTCGAAATTGGGCCCAAAGTGTCAATAATTTGTGTGGCTACCATTATTTTCCAGCACTACCTTAACCCTCTTGGGCATGGAGTTCACCAGAAAAATTTGCTGTCCTCTCAAAATAACTCAAGACACAGCCATTATTGTTTAAACCACTGGCAACAAAAGTGTGTACATCCTTAATTGAAAATGTCCAAATTGGACCCAAAGTGTCAATATTTTCTGTGGCCACCATTATTTTCCAACACTGCCTTAACCCTCTTGGGCATGGAGTTCACCAGAGCTTCACAGGTTGCTACTTGAGTCCACTTCCACTCCTCCATGAGGACATCACAGAGCTGGTGGATGTTGGAGACCTTGCGCTCCTCCACCTTCCATTTGAGGATGCCCCACAGATGCTCAAAAGGGTTTAGGTCAAGAAACATGCTTGGCCAGTACATAACTTTTACCCTCAGCTTCTTTAGCAAGGCAGTGGTCATTTTGGAGGTGTGCTTTGGGTTGTTATAATGTTGGAATACTGCCCTGCAGTTGCACGCAGCCCAAGACCATGACGCTCCCACCACCATGCTTGACTGTAGGCAAAACACATTTGTCTTTGTACTCCTCACCTGGTTGCCGTCACCCACGCTTGACACCATCTGAACCAAATAAGTTTATCTTGGTTTCATCAGACCACTGGACATGGTTCCAGTAATCCATGACCTTAGTTTGCTTGTCTTCAGCAAACTGTTTGCAGGCTTTCTTGTGTATCATCCTTAGAAGAGACTTCCTTCTGGGACGACAGCCATGCAATGCACCAATTTGATGCAGTGTGCGATGTATGGTCTGAGCACTGACAGGCTGACCCCCCCCACCCCTTCAACCTCTGCAGCAATGCTGGCAGCACTCATACATCTATTTTCCAAAGACAACCTCTGGATATGACGCTGAGCATGTGCATTCAACTTCTTTAGTCGACCATGGCAAGGCCTGTCCTGTTAAACCGCTGTATGGTCTTGACCACCATGCTGCAGCACAGTTTCAGGGTCTTGACAATCTTCTTATAGCCTAGGCCATCTTTATGTAGAGCAACAATTCGTTTTTTCAGATCCTTAGAAAGTTTTTTGCCATGAGGTGCCAAGTTGAACTTCCAGTGACCAGTATGAGAGCGTGAGAGTGATAACACCAAATTCAACACACATGTTCCCCATTCACACCTGAGACCTTGTAACACTAACGAGTCACATGACACTGTTATAAAAGCTGTACACTCACTACTTTACATTTTAGCAAAGTGTCATTTCTTCAGTGTTGTCTAATGAAAACATATAATAAAATATTTACAAAAAATGTGTGTGGGTGTACTCACTTTTGTGAGATACTGTATTTTATAATGAAAAATACTAATACCCTTTAGCGGTTCTTTCGATAGTAAAATATTTCCTAAGGTAAATCATTAGAGACTTCTGAAGTTGTTAATTATATGCATTAGTATGGCAAACATATCTCTTTGCATTACTAATGAGATTGATGTTCTAAAATCAAGTTTTCTTTTAAAATGTAAGCTTGCCAGAAAGTAGGGCTTCGGCAGAGCAAAATTATAGCACCACAGATGGACAACACTTGTACTTGTTAATCTGAATCAGTATAAAAAAGTGAGGATGACAAATGAGTCATAGAATGAGATGTGAAGTGTGATATTGAGAGCTAATACAGAATTCCAGACGTCAAGCTGAGAAGCAAGAGCACGGATACATTTTCCTAAAGAATACACATACATTTCAGCACATGTGTTCATATGTCTTTATGTTATAGTCACCTTTGTGAGGGAACAAAAGACAGGAAACAACCACCTAGGATTAATTGTAATAGTCTATTGTATCATTTTTATAAATTTAAGGACCAGTTCCTGCCAGTAGATGCTCTTTACCAATTCAAAGCTGATATCCATGTTGATAAAACAAACACATCCTTATGTAAATATTATTTTAATCACTTGACCCCTGGAAGGTTTTACCCTCTTCCTGCCACTCTTCCCCCACCTGCCATATAGTAAAAGGACAGCGGGCGGGATCCCCTCTCGTTCAGGGACAACGTCATATGATGCCGATCAGCGGCATCTCCTTGCAGGGGAGACCTGTACAGGTCATTAATGCCCTGATTATCAGGGCAGCTCCAGCAGTGCTGCCAATCAGTGACCATCTGATACTAATCTGTGCCCATCAGTGATGCCAATTTGTGTCCATCGGTGATAGCAATCTGTGCAGCCAGTCAGTGCTGCCTTTCAGGGGCCCTCAGTGCCTGCTTATCAGTGCCATCCCATCTATGACACCTATTAGTGCCCATCATTGCCGCTCATCAGTGTCGACTATCTGTGCCACCTATCATTGCCCATAAGTGCCGCCTATCAGTGTTCATCGGTGCCGCATATCATTGCCGCCTATCAGTGCCCCTCAGTGCCTCATATTAGTGCCTCCTCATCAGTGCCACCTCATCAGTGTCCATAGGTGCTGACTCATCAATGCCCATTAGTGCAGCCTATCAGTGCCCATCAGTGCAGCCTCATTAGTGCACATCAGTGAAGGAGAAAAATTACTTACCGTATTTACAAAATTTTCTGACAGAAACTAAGAAAAACTTTTATTTTTTTCAATAGTCTTTTTTCGTTTTTTTTTAGCAAAAAATAAAAACCCAGCGGTAATTAAATACCACCAAAAGAAAGCTCTATTTGTGTAAAAAAAAATAAATAAAATCATTTGGATACAGTGTTGCGCGCAATTGTCATTCAAAATGTGACAGCATAAAAGCTGAAAATTGGCCTGGACAGAAAAGAGGTAAAAGTGCCCAATATTGAGGTGGTTAAATGGAAATTGCGCAGTCATGCAACACTGTAAGCAAATTAAATGTGTATCATTTTTTTCACAAAAATATGGCTTTCTTTTGGGGGGATTTGATCACCACTGGATTTTTTTGAAAGATTTATAAAATTCAGAAAAAAAAATATTTTCTAATTTCTCTTATAAAACATATCCAATAAGAAATGTCTTAATAAAGTGAGGCCAAAATGTTCTCTGCTACATGTCTTTGCCTTTGTGGAACTGTGATAGGGTGGCGGACGAACTGGCGCTTACAGACACTATCTGGGAGGGTCATTAATTAACACTGATGTCGCTAGTGACACTAATACAGTGATAATATTGTATAATGACACTGTATTAATGACACTGGTTGGGAAAGGATTAACATCTAGGGGCAATCAAGGGGTTAGGTATGTGCCTAATAATGTGTAATGTGTATAATATATGCTGCTTTTACTTTATTATGTGCCTGTTTTTTCTCCCTGCTTTTCAGGGAGAAGAAACACCCAGACCGCTGATCCTATGCACACAGAGTTCTGTGTGTTTGTAAAACATACAACTCTGTGTATGAATGTACGTAGCCGATCAGCTCATTTCAGCCAAAATTATTGGCTGAAATCTGCTGCCAAACTCATGCTGTGTCCAATCACAGCATGGTTCTGGTAGGAGAGCACGTGCATGCGGACTCCGAACCTGGAAGAAAGGCCCAATGTACAGGTACATGATTATGTCTATACCTGCCACCCACTTATATTTACGGTGAGCAGTCAGCAGGTGGTTAACCACTTCAGCCTCAGGAGGATTTACCCACTTCCTGACCAGGCCATTTTTTGCGATACGGCACTGCATCGCTTTAACTGACAATTACGCAGCCGTGCAACCCCGTACCCAAGCAAATTTGATGTCCTTTTTTTCCCCCACAAATAGAGCTTACTTTTGGCGGTATTTGATCAACTCTGCGGTTTTTATTTTTTGCGCTATAAACAAAAAAAGAGCGAAAAAAATGTATTCAGCAGTTTAGGACGATATGTATTCTGCTACATATTTTTGGTAAAAAAAATTGCAATAAGCGTATATTGATGGTTTGCGCAAAAGTTATCGCATCTACAAAATAGGGGATAGATTTATGGCATTTTTATTATTATTCTTTTTTTTACTAGTAATTGCGGCGATCAGTGATTCTTAGCGGGACTGCGACATTGCGGCGGACAGATCGGATATCTATCTGACTTTTTTGACACTTTATTGGGAACCAGTGACATTGTTACAGTAATCAGTGCTAAAAATATGCACTGTTATTGTACTAATGACACTGGCAGGGAAAGGGTTAACATCAGGGGCAATCAAGGGGTTAAATGTGTTCCCTGCAGGTGTTTTCTAACTGTATGGGGGACTGTGTGACTGGGGAAACACACAGATCCGTCTTCCTGCTTAGCAGAAAGACAGGATCTATGTGATCTCCCCTGTCAGAAAGGAGATCTGCCTTGTTTACACAGGCAGATCCCAGTTCTATCACTGCGGGGAACGATTGCGGGTGGTCAGCAGAAATCGAGTCCGCTGGACCCGCTGGTTGCCTCCCCTGCCAGCCAATGGGAGTGCCCACAAGAGCTACGTAGATTCGTGGGACCATGCCACCTTGCTGCAGTATAATGACGGAACCTGGTTGGCAAGCAGTTAAATCATTACCTGTGATTTTCTATACAGCTGGAACATGTAAATTTTTTGTGTCTTTATACTAATGTCCTGTACTTACTTGCACACCGGGTGGAAAGGCTGGGCCATTACTAGGATCCAATCAGGCTGTGGGGCTTGGGGTCTTGTTGGTGGGCAAAGAGAGCCCAATGACAGAGCGATTGCATCATCTGCGTGGTATTGTTCCTTTACTGTCCGGTTAGCTGACTTGGAATGGTTTTATAATCAAGTTGTTCCACAGTAAAGTAAAATTATGTGAATGTGTTGTTTGTCTGGTGTGCCTGGGGCAATGGATTAAAGTGATACTAAAGTCTTGTCTTTTTTTTTGTTAAAACAAGCATGTTATACTTACCTGCTCTGTGTAATGGTTTTGTACAGAGCAGCCTGGATCCTTCTCTTTTCGGGTTCCTTGCCGGCACTCCTGGTCCCTCCTTCCTCCTAAATGCCCCCACAGCAAGCAGCTTGCTATGGGGGCACCCGAGCTGAATCGCTGCTCTGTGTGTCCATTCAGGCACAGAGACGTGGCATGGCCCCGCCCCTCTCTCTCCTTATTGGCTCACTGATTTTGATTCACAGCAGAACGAGCCAATGGTGCTCCACCGCTGTCTCAGCTAATAAGGAGGGAGAGTCCCAGACAGCCGAGACTCTCGTGCAACATCCTTGAATCGAGATGGGGCCCAGGTAAGTATTATGGGGGCTGCTGGGGGAATGCATTAAGATAAAAAAAAAAACCTTCTGACTTTAGAACCACTTTAATATAATTACAAATCCTTTGGCAGCTAAGATAGCTCAAAATATGAATTTCAAATATTTGTTTAGCTAAGTGTCCAGACCTGCAATTAAAACTGGGTGTGGAATGATGAAGAGAGTGTGTTAGAAAAGATATTATAGCTATAGTTGTCCCAACTCAGTATTCCTTTGGTGAAATCTTAGTAGTACTAAATTTACTATGCAAAAAATTTGTCTACTGGGTCATCAACTTTATTTGACATTATTACCAGTATATCAGCATATTTGTTATTCTTCACTGACATGTGAATTGTGTTGCTTTTGTTGCCTTCAGGTTCCAAGACAAAAGAAGGTGTTGTACATGGAGTAACAACAGGTATAGAAAAAACTTCTGTTTCTATTTGCCTCTTATGATTCATGACAATAACAAAATGGTGGAAACCATTTAACCAATATAAATTAAATTCCACATTTGAAAGGTAACTTTAAAACCAAAGCTTTTTTTATTACTTTATTTTAATAGCAATCTCATTCTAGAAGACATATTTTACCCCATTAAACAATCCACAATCAAGAGATTTCGATTTGGTCATTATGTGGACAAAGGGGATTGCTTTGCAATGTCATGTGCCAATGTAAATATCTTTATTAGTGGACTTTCCTTGATTGTGAGTGAGATGGACATTATATTGCATTGTACCCCCAGGCAGACATGACTAGTTTGTCAATAGTATGGTATAAGAATTATAATTTACTAATAAGCTATTGTGCAAATAATTATAGAGTTGCTAACCATGACAAGCTTGAATTATTTTCCAGCATAGCTGACATTACCTTATAATTATTTTCTGGGATTTTGATTTACTAAAGTACTGCACCCCATGGTATATTCTGAAGCTAACATGAAACTACCTTTTATCAATAGAAACAGCAAAGAGTAACTTTTTCTACTCTCATACCCTGCTCCTCGCAAACCATTAGATTCATACTATATCAGTCCTTGAAAATTGTCAAAAATAATATCATTATAACATTTATTTCATCTCCAAAGTAAGTACATTTTAATAGAATGGACATGAAAAGGTTTAGGTTTTTCTTAGGTTAAAGGTGCTTTGCCTTTGCAGTGTATATTGACCCACGGTAATGATGACCCATTCAGATGACCAAATTAATTAAATAAATGAAACAATAATTGTTTTTGGTTGCTGTAGGCTACAGCCCTTTTCACTTCACTCATTGCCTTATTGATTAAGTTTAGTACTGTGCTGATAGTACATTTCATATTGCTAGCAAGCGCTAGTGACTCTCTTTTTAACTAAAGGAGTCATTGGTATCTGGTAAGCAGATATCTACTACTTCAAGGTGTATTCCTTTCTTTCTCTTCTGGTGATGGAATTTTTTTCTAACAACAGCAAGACTGACACTATTGCAAGATATCACTTCAACCACTTATTTTATGGGGACAATTAATCACTACTATTGTCATCACACTAATGTGCAACTCAAATGTGAATTGTCAATGTTAGCGTTTATTTATTTTTTTCACTTTTTAATGCGAAGTTTTTTTGTTCGCTCTTTTTCTTATGCACTTAACTAATACTGTATACCCTCTAGCGCCCCCTATCTATTTAAAATATTCCAATTTTTTGATTTTTCAAAAATTGGGGGAGCAGCTTGCATAGGTTGGAAAACATTTACTATTTTGTTTATTTATATTTTCACTGCTGGGAACGTTTTTATGATATGTGATTTACCTATGGTTTCTTGAATATTGACACTACTGGCGCGGAGGTTACTGTATTCTACATTTCATATTGTACATTACTAGGTCATAATGCTTGAACTTTAATTTTCTATTATTACCAGTGGCTGAGAAAACCAAAGAACAAGTTTCTCATGTGGGTGGAGCAATGGTTACAGGAGTGACTGCAGTAGCACACAGAACAGTAGAGGGTGCTGGAAATATTGCTGCTGCAACAGGATTGATGAAGAAGGATCAGTTGGGTAAACAGGTATGTATAGTCTAACTGCAGTTCAGCTATTTAAAGATGTAAGACTGTAAGTGATGTACATTAATCTTCTTAATATTAAATATGCTAAAGAATGTTTTTATTGGTGACCTGGTAACCCCCAACCTTACACCGAAGCTAAACAGCTAATACAATTGTTGTTAGCTTAACTTTATTTATTAAATGTGAACTTCAGTTTTGTTGAGAAAAAAAAACTCATTAAGGTCAACAATATATTACAAGGATAACCACACAAAACTTTTCCCAAGAGATTACATTGTATAATGATTTGCTTTAAGACAGACACAAAATTTGCAAATACTGTATATGTGGAAGCCACACTGCCTTGTCAAGGCCTATCTGTGAAGTGTGATTCTAACTCATCTTTGAGAGTCTCCATATTGGAGCATACAGTATATAGCAATGGATAAAAAAGAGCAGGTATATTACAATGATTTTGTATATATTCAAGCTTTGTTTTTCTATAGTCACTTATATAGGCCATGCAGGAGCTTACTAAAAGTAATATTTAGAGAAAAATATTTGCAAATGGGTTAGTGTAGTGCGGGTTGTTTTAACAGATAAAAGTTATATGCAACCTATAATTGACATTTAGAATGTAACAACTAAAAAAAAAGTGTGGGGTATTTTACATCTTGAGAAAAGTCTTTTTGTGTCATTGCATTAATAATCTTCATTAAAGAGGGACAAACAAAGTAAAAATGTCAACAAATAGGCAGATTTCACAATTTGTAATAAAACTCTAATCAGGTTCTATAAAACATGCAGACCATTTTAATCTCTTAGTGGTGATGCTAGGATCCTGACAGACCTGAGCTACCCCAAGGCATAATGGTGCTTCGTGGTATGCAGATGGATAATTCTGGATTGTGACGTAGTAAAAAAGGCACAATATTGTAAACGCAGAACAAGAAGAGTTTTATATATATATATATATATATATATATATATATATATATATATATATATATATATATATATATATATGTATATATATATATGTATATATATATGTAAGATACAGTATCTCACAAAAGTGAGTACACCCCTCACATTTTTTGCAAATATTTTATTATGACTGTATATATATATATATATATATATATATATATATATATATATATATATATATATATAAATTAAATACACTGCAGCTAACTGAATCACCTGCCTGTCTGAAGTATATTAGAAACAGTACACCAGGAACGGCCTGCAATCAGATCTAGCTAAACTGGATACAGTGTGTGTGTATATACAGTATCTCGCAAAAGTGAGTACACCCCTCACATTTTTGTAAATATTTTATTATATCTTTTCATGTGACAACACTGAAGAAATGACACTTTGCTACAATGTAAAGTAGTGAGTGTACAGCTTGTATAACAGTGTAAATTTGCTGTCCCCTAAAAATTAATCAACACACAGCCATTATTGTTTAAACCACTGGCAACAAAGTGAGTACACCCTTAAGTGAAAATGTCCAAATTAGACCCAAAGTGTCAATATTTCCTGTGGCCACCATTATTTTCCAACACTGCCTTAACCCTCTTGGGCATGGAGTTCACCAGAGCTTCACAGGTTGCCATTGGAGTCCACTTCCACTCCTCCATGAGGACATCACTGAGCTGGTGGATGTTAGAGACCTTGCGCTCCTCCAGCTTGCATTTGAGGATGCCCCACAGATGCTCAAAAGGGTGAAGGTCCGGAGACATGCTTGGCCAGTCCAGCATCTTTACCCTCAGCTTCTTTAGCAAGGCAGTGGTCATCTTGGAGGTGTGTTTGCGGTCGTTATCATGTTGGAATACTGCCCTGCGCCCCAGTCTCTGAAGGGAGGGAATCATTCTCTGCTTCAGTCACAGTACATGTTGGCATTCATGGTTCCCTCAATGAACTGTATCTCCCCAATGCTGGCAGCACTCATGCAGCCCCAGACCATGACACTCCCACCACCATGCTTGACTGTAGGCAAGACACACTTTTCTTTGTATTCCTCAACTGGTTGCCGCCACACACGCTTGACACATCTATACAAATAAGTTTATCTTGGTCTCATCAGACCACAGGACATGATTCCAGTAATCCATGCCCTTAGTCTGTTTGTCTTCAGCAAACTGTTTGCGGGCTTTCTTGTGTATCATCTTTAGAAGAGGCTTCCTTCTGGGATGACAGCCATGCAGACTAATTTGATGCAGTGTGCGACGTATGGTCTGAGCACTGACAGGCGGACCCCACCACCCCTTCAACCTCTACAGCAATGCTGGCAGCACTTATACATCTATTTCTCAAAGACAACCTCTGGATGTAACGCTGAGCATGTGCACTCAACTTCTTTGATCGACCATGGCAAGGCCTGTACTGTGTGGAACCTGTCCTGTTAAACTGATTTATGGTCTTGGCCACCATGTTGCAGCTCAGTTTCAGGGTCTTGGCAATCTCTTATAGCCTAGGCCATCTTTATGTAGAGCAACAATTCTTTTTTTCAGATCCTTTAGACAGGTTTTTGCCATGAGGTGCCATGTTGAACTTCCAGTGACCAGTATGAAAGAGTGAGAGTGATGACACCAAATTTAACACACCTTCTCCCCATTCACACCTGAGACCTTGTGACACTAACGAGTCACATGACACCGGGGAGGAAAAAAAGGCTAATTGGGCCCAATTTGGACATTTTCACTTAGGGGTGTACTCACTTTTGTTGACATGGGTTTAGACATTAATGGCTGTGTGTTGAGTTATTTTGAGGGGACAGCAAATTTACACTGTTATACAAGCTGTACACTCACTACTTTACATTGTAGCAAAGTGTCATTTCTTCAGTGTTGTCACATGAAAAGATATAATAAAATATTTACAAAAATGTGAGGGGTGTACTCACTTTTGTGAGATACTGTATATAGACAAAAGTTTGTGGACACCTTGCATTAAACTTGTAGGTAAATAAGAGCTTTAAACCTTTAGGGTAAATAAGACCAGAATTTTTGCTAAGTGGAAGTGGACTTGATAATAAAGTTGGCAGTGCCTCCATCCAAAACAGGACCTCTGTGAAGGGTACTCCCTGGGAAATTAACCAGCAATCTCTTTAAAGTAATTGTGAGCATAATAACTACTGCAACCAGCATATAACATAAATTGTAAGCATATAGAAGCACACCAGTACAAAAAAACAAAAACTTTATATAGGAAGAGATTAATAACCGTACATATATCCAATGTACAATGTGTTGGAGACCCGATGACAAGATCAGTGGTCATGGGGGATCCTTCAACTGTTATTCGATCAGCTTGTAACAGAGCTTCTCCCTGGCAGGAACTGTGGTGTGGCATTGGAACTCAGAGTCAGTCTATCTACTCTACTCTTTTTAGTTCCTCCCTAGTAGTTTCTAAAATAACAAGTGGGTTATATAAACTGCAGTGCAATAAATAGGTTGACTTACTTAGATACAGCAAGGTGATCACTGCATACACACAATAGCACAGACCTACCTATCTGGCACTTGTGCGTTTGAGAATAATTTCCCAAACAAAAATTATAATGAGTTGTTGTTATCAATGAAATTTCTTTTTAAAAACACACATCAAATGATATGAATACAGACTAAATATGGAATATGTATTTACTAGACATGTATTCACAATAAATAGTTAGATTAAAGATGACATACATAAATTGTTACATAAAATATCAAATTATTCGCAATACTAACTAATGGGTTTTGATACAATGCAAACTAAACAAAAGGATTGATTTCTTCCCGTAGACACAATAAGCATATATATATTTAACTATATTTAACTATCAGGAAAAAAAATCAGTGATTTGCGCAGCCAACAGTTACCCCTCTGCAGCAAGAGTACGGGTTAAACTACGTAAAACAAATGGTATGCTAATATAGCACCAAACAAAAGATGATAAAATTTAGAAAAATAAAAATAAAGTTAAAGAAAAATCTACAATAGTTCATGGCACAGTGGCAGCGTTTGATGGCACAGTGGCTGCATTTGATGGCACAGTGGCTGTGTTTGATGGGCACAGTAAGGTTGCAATTGATGGGTTTTTTTTTCAGAATTTTTCAGTTTATTTGCGCCCCCCCAAAAATTTTGAGTACCAGCTGCCACTGGAGGAGACAGAAAAAAGTGGGGAATAGTCTCATGTGGGGAGTAATGGGGAAAGCTGTGCTGCTGATAAACCATGTTGCTGCACTGTGCTATTGTGGGGAGAATGAGCTGTTGTACCTGTCCACAGACTACTGCTGCCTTAGTGACTGCTCTGTGTGCACAGAGGACTGTGCCTTGGAGTAGAGGGGCCCATGAGGCTACGGGTGGAGGACTGCATACTGCAATTGGTAAGAGTCTGTTTTTCCTGCCTGTGTGGGACTTTGCTGAATGTTTTGGTGTCCAGATCTGCACTGCTGGGAAACTACAAGGCTCAGTGTGCTGCTATCCCTTCTGTGCCCTCAGTATAGCCTAGATCCACTCCAGTGTGTAGAGGAGAGGAGTGTGGAGGGTATGACAGTGGCAGAATGGGGAAGGATTTATTTTAATGGCAGTCTGTGGGGCGACTAGGGAGTGATGTTGGGTAGATAAGGGTCTGAGTGATGTCTATCAGCTGAATATATGAAGTGATCTGGGGGGGAGTAGGGGCTGAGATGTGCTCAGATAGTGATGTTTATGATATATAAAAAAAAAACTATTGTGCTCATCTACTAATATATACAACAACACAAAATTGGCACCCAAAGAAAACATCCTCCTGTTAAAAGATGTAAATATATATCTATATAATCCAGCCCTAGCACTCTGTGTATGTCCAGATAATGTGAAATTAAATTATGACAATTCATATAACCCTGTGTTATCCAGGCTCTGAGTCTGCACCATCAGAAGTGTAAACTCATCACATAAACACAGGGTTACATGAATGGTCATAAATTACATTCACATTGTCTGGACAGAGTAATTGGGGGATGTTTTTTTAGATAGGGCTGTGTGCTAGCTTGGGAGATATCTGTCACTCTTGCTGTCTCTTCATTTTCAGTGTCTCCTTATCACTGCAATAGGTACAAAACAAATCCTACGGAAACTTTGGCAGCTTTGCTTCCAAGGAGACTTTAGTCCAAAAAAACGAATCTCAACTCCTCCCTATAGTGTCAGCACCCGTCCTGACCAGCAGTAGCTACAATGTGCTCCACCCCCTCAGCACACCACACTGGTGATCAAATGAAAGGGGGGGTTGAGTCAGAGATCTCTCACAGTGCAGGAGACGGGGGGGACAGAAAGGGGCTTTGGAAATTCTAAATACATACACCGCCGGCAGAGGGTATGTATTTAGAAGCAATGGCACTGCCGCTGTCCCCACAGTGGCAAGTATACCCCCCCACTTGCTCTGGGCCCTCAGTCCGTCCCTGGTCAGAATGGAGGAGGAGCCTAGACTCCATAGACTAGGTGTGCTCTTGTGATAAGCAGCCGACACCTGTAAAAGAGAGCTTCATTGTGGCGCTGGTCCGCGCTGGTCCGCTGGTCAGAAGATATGCGGGGGAAGTGCCCAAAGAAGTGTCCCTGCTCGGGCCCCTAGGGGTGCCTGGGCCCCTTACAAGTGTATGGGCTATACCCCCCTGATGGTAGCCCTGTCTTCCACCCTCCAAGACTCCATAAGTTAACCTGCTTTTATAGCCTGTGTCTCTGTTCCAGATGTCACAGAAGAGGGAGGAGTCTTTGTGACACACTCCAGAGTGGTGAGAGGCCTTTGGCCACCATCTGTGTAATATTTCAGCTTACAAGTACAATACTACTCCCTTTCTGGGACCCCAAGTATTTGCCCTGGGGGGGGGGTTCCTCTTTCTGTTTGATATTACAAAACTCCAATTAGAGTTCACCACAGTAGACTTTGGCCCTCAAAGCTGGTCACTGACAGAATTTCACTACTGGCCTGCAGGGAGTGATAAAGAGGGACTGTGTTTTTGTAGCCCCTGTGTATCTTCCATTGCTACTCCCAGGGTCTACAAGGTCCAAACTTTACCCCTCAAATCATTGTTTATGGTATTGTTGTTTTTGTCTTACCCTGCTGAGCTTCTTGCCCATATAAACACCCCTTCTGGCCACCTTAGTGTATCAGAAACAGAATCAAGAAAATCAGAAACTCAAACATCAGCAACCTATTTGGGGGTGAGCGCTACAATAGTTATGACACACAATCACTTCTGTAAAATAAACATCAGTTCTAAAAACAAAGTTTGAGTTTAGAATTCTTTAAAAGCCTAATTGCAGGTAAATGTTTGTGATAGAGTCTAATTAGACCCTCTGGTAGTGTTTTACTAGTCCCAGTTGCAGAGTTTTCTTCTAAAGTGTTGTTGTTGTTTGGAGATGGGATGATAGGTGAATTTGTTCACACAAACTGCAATAAAAATCTGGCAGAGGATCTAGATTGTTTACACCCTGAATGAAGTCCTCATTCTATCAAAACATTTTTTTGAAGGGAACTTTTAGGATAGGACATAAGCTAAGGACAAAGGGTTTGTATTACTGTCTATTCAGTCTTGAGGTTTGCACAACTCTTATAACATGTGCAGAGCTCACAGATGATAAATTTGCTGATTTTACTTGATTGCTGAAAAGCTTAGGTTTAAATTAACCCCACTTATTGAAACCACAAAAAACCTTGCCCCCCAAAAAGACACGGAGTCTACTTTAAGTTGGAAGTAGGGCAAGGCCACAGCTTTTTTGAACATATTCAGTATAACAACCTTCAAAATACCAATAACCATGCCAGTCACGGTTATACCTTGAGCATCCTCGTGCCATCGTAGCCAATCCCAAAGGAGTAACTCCGACTCCTTGATTAGGTTGTCACCACGCTTAGCTGCCAAGCATCCAGCAGTCAAGGCTCCCTTTCCTTAGAAGGGTCAAGGGGCCTTCATTGTTTTGTGTGTGATTCACGGTGTTTGCTAGCAGTTTAGAGGGATGGGATAATAGCAAAGCTGCTTGGGAACTTATTTATACAGCAAAGTCAGGAGGATGACTGTGCTGTTATAGTTAAGCATTGAAGTGTTGGTCCCTGCTTGTTATTTGGAAAGTGAAGGAGAAGCAGCAGATTAATCTCTCAGTTCACTTTGCTCCCTCCACGTATCAGCATGTTCCCTATCAGCACATCTGCATTCAGTACACCTGACTGGCTCCTATTACTGCCTCTTCCTCATCCAATCTGAGTTCTACTGTATAGGAGATTGCAAGATGGCAGTATCAAGTAAAAATCAGGTGCTAACCTTAGTTATATTTAAAAATACATTTAATGATGTATTAATAAATACAGGGTTGCATTATGTGTGCCTGTTATATCTGCCTGTAGGTTAGATTTAACATAATTTAATTTGAATTATTCTCTCTGCCACTTTTCTTTGTTAAAATTGGAATATCAGTTGATGTTAAATAAAATATATCAGCACTTACATTGTACGGTAAAATTACATGCAGATTTAACTGTCACAGAATCTTTCTGAAGATAGCACACAGTACTTTCTTATAACAGGCAGTATATTTCTGAAATTAGTATGCTAGAGAACTCTGGAGATCATTCCATTTGGCTAGAAGTCTGCACTGCTCAGCGAAGTGAGACGGTATGTTACTGTTCCAGATTACAAATAACTGTTGTAACTCTACCACTGGTAAATGTGATTAGGGAGGCAAATATATATATATATATATATATATATATATATATATATATATATATATATATATATATATATATATATATACATACAGTATCTCACAAAAGTAAGCACAACCCCTCACATTTTTGTAAATATTTTATTATATCTTTTCATGTGACAGCACTGAAGAAATGACACTTTGCTACAATGTAAAGTAGTGAGTGTACAGATTGTATAACTGTGTAAATTTGCTGTCCCCTCAAAATAACTCAACACACAGCCATTAATGTCTAAACTGGCAACAAAAGTGAGTACACCCCTAAGTGAATATATTCAAATTGGGCCCAAAGTGTCAATATTTTGTGTGGCCACCATTATTTTCCAGCACTGCTTTAACACTCTTGGGCATGGAGTTCACCAGAGCTTCACAGGTTGCCACTGGAGTCCTCTTCCACGCCTCTATAACGACATCACAGAGCTGGTGGATGTTAGAGACCTTGCGCTCCTCCACCTTCCGTCTGTGGATGTCCCACAGATGCTCAATAGGGTTTAGGTCTGGAGACATGCTTGGACAGTCCATCACCTTTACCCTCAGCTTCTTTAGCAAGGCAGCGGTCATCTTGGAGGTGTATTTGGGGTTGTTATCATGTTGGAATACTGCCATGTGGCCCAGTTTCCGAAGGGAGGGGCTCATGCTTTGCTTCAGTATGTCACAGTACATGTTGGCATTCATGGTTCCCTCAATGAACTGTAGCTCCCCAGTGTTGGCAGCACTCATGCAGCCCCAGACCATGACACTCCCACCACCATGCTTGACTGTAGGCAAGATTCACTTGTCTTTGTACTCCTCACCTGGTTGCCACCCCACACGCTTGACATTATCTGAACCAAATAACTTCATCTTGGTCTCATCAGACCACAGGACATGGTTCCAGTAATCCATGTCCTTATTTATTTATTAATTATTATTTTAAATGTCCTTAGCCTGCTTGTCTTCAGCAAACTGTTTGTGGGCTTTTTTGTGCATCATCTTTAGAAGAGGCTTCCTTCTGGGATGACAGCCATGCAGACCAATTTGATGCAGTGTGCGGCGTGTGGTCTGGGCACTGACAGGCTGACCCCTCACCCCTTCAACGTCTGCAGCAATGCTGGCAGCATTCATACGTCTATTTCCCAAAGACAACCTCTGGATATGACCCTGAGCACGTGCACTAATTTTTTTTAGTCGACCATGGCGAGGCCTGTTCTGAGTGGAACCTGTCCTGTTAAACCGCTGTATGGTTTTGCCCACTGTGCTGCAGCCCAGTTTCAGGGTCTTGGCAATCTTCTTATAGCCTAGGCCATCTTTATGTAGAGCAACAATTCTTTTTCTCAGATCCTCAGAGAGTTCTTTGCCATAAGGTGCCATGTTGAACTTCCAGTGACCAGTATGAGAGAGTGAGAGCGATAACACCAAATTTAACACACCTGCTCCCCATTCACACCTGAGACCTTGTAACACTAAGAAGTCACATGACACTGGGGAGGGAAAATGGCTAATTGGGCCCAATTTGGACATTTTCACTTAGGGGTGTAGTCACTTTTTTTGTCAGTGGTTTAGACATTAATGGCTGTGTGTTGAGTTATTTTGAGGGGACAGAAAATTTACACTGTTATACAAGCTGTACACTCACTACTTTGTAGCAAAGTGTCATTTCTTCAGTGTTGTCTCATGAAAAGATATAATAAAATATTTACAAAAATGTGAGGGTGTACTCACTTTTGTGAGATACTGTGTATGTATATGTGTGTATGTATATGTGTATATATATATATATATATATATATATATATATATATATATATATATATATATATATATATATATATATATATATATATATATATATATATGTATGTATGTATGTATGTATGTATGTATGTATGTATGTATGTGTGTGTGTGTATATGTATATGTGTATATATATATATATATATATATATATATATATATATATATATATATATATATATATATATATATACGTGTGTGTGTGTGTATATATATATATATATATATATATATAAAATAATGTTTTACAATACAAACTGTGAGGTTTTTTTTTGTTGAACCAAAAAAACTGACAGGTTGAATTAGAAAAAAACAAAAAACTGTCAGCTCTGGTCAGAGCCACTCTACTAACAATACAAAGTTAGTGCAGCGATCTCCCCTGCTGAACTGACAGGGGAACACCCCCGCCGGAGCACTGTGATCTGAGCTTTCTACCATTGACTGAGAACATTAGTTGTGAGTCGATTGGCTGCTGGTTTTACAGCATGCTCGTCTGACAGAAGCCAACCAAACAGCCGGCCTCTGTTGGACAGACCGACCTACACACTGGCCGAATGTCGGCTGTATTTTTTTAACTGCCCAATGTCTTCCAACAATCAACACAAGTGTACCAGACTTTAGCCTGAAAGATATTTACACTCCTGTGTTTAAATTACAGAAAGGGATTTAATGTGCATTAACCGTAGAAAGCAATCACATTTTACAACACATCTTTATCTTTCAGCACTCAATTGTAATGTAATCTCTTTACTGTAATCAGGTAAATAAGAGATGATATCTGTAGTTCTGAGCAATGACTGGAATTGTCTGCTTGCAATGGTGCCCATTTGCAATTTCCCTAAATGACCTTAAAGCAATA
The DNA here is from genome assembly GCA_037952925.1 of Lithobates clamitans. NCBI lineage: Eukaryota > Metazoa > Chordata > Amphibia > Anura > Ranidae > Lithobates > Lithobates clamitans. Next base: position 4,178,858 of record JBBGZY010000787.1, on the reverse strand, counting down.
TTAAGCCCAAAATAAAAAAGGTAATTTATTGCAGTATACTAGTTATTAGATTTTGTATCTGCAGCTTTCCTTCTTTAGGTTTTTTTTCATTTTGACTTGGAGATCTGGCCAGTGAAGCTGGCCATAGATGGATACAAATTTGACTAGTTCAGCAAGGACTGGCTAAAATCAGTGTGTGGCTGTCCCTGTTCAACAGAAATCAATTCTTATGCCCCGTACACATGATCGGACTTTCCGCCAACAAAACCATGGATTTTTGTTCAAAAGTTGTTGGCTCAAACTTGTCTTGCATACACACAGTCACACAAATGTTGGTCAACAATTACGAACGTGGGAACGCGGTAACGTACAAGACATACGACGAGCCGAGAAAAAGGAAGTTCAATAGCCAGTGCAGCTCCTTATGCTTAATTCTGAGCATGCGTGAACTTTTGTATGACGGACTTGTGTACACACGATCAGACTTTCCGACAACAAAGTTTTGTTGGCGCAAAATTTGGGAACCTGCTAGCAAACATTTGTTGGCGGAAAGTCTGACAGCAAATGTTCGCTGGAGCATTCACATGGTCGGACTTTCCGACAACAAGCTCACATCCAACATTTCCCGTTGGAAAATCCGACCATGTGTACGCGACATTAGATTGACTTCTGTCCAACTTCTGTACAGCCGCTGATCAGTGTATGGGTCCTGACAGTGCTGGGACCTCCTGTCAGAATACAGTCCCAGTGGAGGGAATTCTTCCACTCACCTCACTGGACCAATGTAACTATGCAAAAATATTCATACCTAAACTTCATCTTTAAACATAATATCTCTGCCTTTCTGGATTTTGACTCTCTAGCTAATCAGCCTCTCCACTTCAGCTACCTTCTGGCCTACTCTTACTGGGTCCTGTCCCTGAACATTCTTGGACTTCCGTATCAATAGATTTTATTGTTGACTTGTCTTCCTCTGAGATAAAGACAATTTGGTTAATGGTGGACATATTTAGCAAGATGGCTCACTCGATGGCTTAATTAACCCAATCAGTTCTCCACTCTTTTTATACAAGACACCATCAGGCTTCATGGCATTCTGGTGAACATTCTTTCAGACTATGGATCTTCATTGATCTCCTATTTTTTGAAGGCCTTCTTTCTCAGTTGACAATTGATCTTCCACTTATTACCCCAAATCTAATGCAAAAACATGATTGCACATCATTCCCTAGAAGGCTCCCTCCACTGTTTCATCTCCAGCAAGCAAACTGAATGGCACCTTTTCTCCCATGGGCATAGGTTGCCTATAATTGGATACATTCCTCCTCTGGATTTTCACCCTTCTTCTGTGCTTATGACCTCTACCCCAGGCCCTATTCCTTTTCTTCTCACAATTCAAATTTTCCAGAGGTCAGCAAGCTTGTGGACCATGTTTCTGTTTATGTTCCATTTGGAAATCTTAGCATAATAGTCATGCTTCTGCTTCCCAAAAAGTCTCTGCTGATAACTGACATAAAGTTCACTTTCAGAAACTAGCAATGAGAATCACTGAACTTTTAATAATTGTTAAACAAATCAACACTGTTTGTTTTTGTATAAAACCACTTCCCTTAATGAGGATACCAAACTCATTTATGTTTCTATTCTGAAACCAATCGACCTGAATAGCATTCTCTCCTGTAAACTGTTTTCAATCATTGGGAGGAATTTGAAGTAGAGGCCTTCTTAGACTCCAGGGAGATTTAGAACTCATTCAATTTCATCCAATGGAAGGGTTTCACTTCTGAGGAACATTGTTGGGTGCCTGTTTCCTCCACTGGTCTGGTAAGAAGTTCCCATCACGTTCATTCTGACGAACCTTCTCCTTTGTAACTGGAAGCACCTTTTCAGAGGTACTGTAGGTGGAGGGAAGGTTAGGAGCATGAGACATTGTCATATTTGATGACTCTCGGGCCGTTCCCTCTTCCTGGTCTGAGTGATGTCAATGCTTCTCATCACTTGCATAATGAGAGTGGAGGGTGTTGCAAACAGTGCAGAGCTTATTTCGCGTCAGTCGCTCAGGAAAACGAATATGCTGCTGATTGCTGTCTGCTCTGGCTTGAATAACTGATATACTACTGATTTCTGCCTGTCCTTACCCCTATCTGAATAAGAAATCAGCTATTGATTGCCACCTGCTCTAACTCTTGTATGGATAACAGATACATTACTGATTGGTGCCTTCCCTGACCCTTGCCTGAAGAAGAGATATGCTACTGATTGCCACCTGCCCTAACCCTTGCCTGGATAACGGATAAGCTACTGATTAGTGCCTGCCCTGACTCTTGCCTGAATAAAATATATGCTACTGATTGCCATCTGCCCTAACTTTCGCCTGGATAATAGATATGCTACTGATTTCTACCTGCCCTGATCCTTGCCTGCATAACTGATATGCTACTGATTGGTACCTGCACTTAATCTTGCTTAGATTTCAGACTCTGCTATTGTCTGCTGGCAGCCCTGACCCCTGCAAGCTTGGCATCTAGCCAATCACTAGTCCTGGTTGCTCCTGCATACTATACCTACCTTAAATTATTCCACATTCTGGAACCGTATGACATGGTATGCAAAATCTTTCTCTGCTGTTGCTATGGAGCTTCCCAGTTCTGCAAAAATTGCCCTGAGCTTTAAGTCCAGGAGGCTTCCAAGTACTGGTAGGCATACAAACCTTAATGGAAAAGCAGTTACTATAGGTGAAACCGTGTGAAAGCCTTGCAGTTTTCGCAGAACACATTACATGCCCTTGGATTTAGTAGTGGAGGGTTTGGAGGGTAGATTTTGTAAACAAGTAAAGGTCTCCAAAAGACCCCTTTATTAGTTTATTGATGGGGAAAATTATTGGATATAGCCCCTGAGGTATGCCTCAAGAAATCCCAGAGGTTCTGACGCTGCTAGAGAAATAAAAGTATTTAAGAAATCTTCCATCTGGCATTTTGTTACCACCTTTGAGTAATTGTATTGTCTAATTTTGTAATAAAGAAACATTTGGAGACATGGTCCGATAGATAACTATTATTTTAAATGTAGTATATGAGATTCTGAACTTGGTTGACTTTAAGTAAACAACTTCAAAACATTAGTTGTCATAGGTATTTAAGATGAGGTTGAGAGAGCTGGCACATTAGGACTAGTATGAAATGTCTGGTGTGGGACACATAAAGTTTGTATGTTTTTTAACATCCGTAGCATGCTTTTAGATTCAGAACATTAGTTGAATTGAAGAGCAGATGATCAGCATTTCAGCAATGCTAACCTCATCATTAGCAGCAGAGACAACAGAAGCCTGCCATTTGGCCTTGCAAATTATCACAGAGAGAGATACTAGCAGCAGTTGGGATGGGACTGAACTGAACAGATGCACTGAGCAGAAAGCAGTACCAATATGCTAAAAAGAAGAATTTAGTAAATCAGGAATGTTCAACTTAATTTATGTACAAACCATTATTTAATATGTTGCTATTAATTTACAGAGCCCTTTATTACACATTTATTTATCCGTCACGCTTATGTACAGACCTCTTTCAATCGGACTTGTACCAGCCAATATTTGAGAGCTTGTACTGAATGATGCTGGCCATGCTGTTGTCTTGTTTACCAGAGGTGACCTATGTGATTATTTGAGGGAATTCTCTAACACACCAACATGATGAAATTGATGAGTAATTGAAACATTTGGTCTAGCTTAAGTTTGGGGAATAGTAATAGCAATTTTATAGATGCATTCCTAAGTAGTGTTTTAATCTGGGGTCAAAATTGTAGTTACTGGGTACCATCTGTGCTGAGCTTTGGAAATGTTTTTATATAATTTTATCAAGTGCATACTTGAAAGAAGATCATAAGAACACTACAGCATTGTTCAGATTATTCCCTTTACAACCAAAATAATATTAAGACCAGTCCAGTGAAAAATAATGTGTTGTAATGAAACTTGAGACATTGCAATGAAAAGAATTAAACTGTATCTAAACCCAAAATTTAAAACGGAATAAATTGCCACTTACCATTTCTTAGATGAGGTGGCTGCATTCATTTTCTTTTTCAAGATTTTCTAAATGTATTTTCACCTGATAATCCTGTGCATAGCACACTTCCTGTCCCTGCGTGACTACCCTCTCTACTCCACTGTATCTATGAAGGGAGCCATGAGTGCCACCCAGCCTGCACTACAAACTTTTCTGCCTTTGTTCATCTCCATTCTGTGGGGTTGAGGGGATTAATAGTTTACACAAGAATGAGAACATTATTTGTGCTTTTAGCTCAACTCACAGGAAGTGCCAAGGATAACCTATTTTTGACACGATCAACAGTTATTTTTTTGCTGAAAATGTTTTTAGCCTGAAAAAAATAAAATAATGAAGCCACCACATCCAAGGACTGGTAAGCTACAATATATTACACAACAGTGCAAGTAAAAAGGAAAACATGCTGACAAAAACAACAAAAAGTGAAAAAAAAGCTACTAGCAAAAAATAGTCAGATACACAGCGTTGCACAGCGTACGTGCCGTTGCCACGCTGATCTTGCTGTGTACACAAACTTATCTACCTCCATGCATGGTCTATTTGTCCTGGATTGATTCTACACTTGTTTTATCTTATGGGATGGAAGTATTTTTAATCCCTTGAGCCCAGGTTCACACTGAGCTGCGGGAATGAAGCCGTGCGAGTTCAGCAGAACTCGCACGATTTCACTCCCACATGTCAGTCCCGATTTCGACCGCGATTTCAGAGACATCTGTGCAGGTTTCTGCACAGATATCAATGTAAATCGCAGCCCGAAATTGCAAAAAGTAGTACAGAAATTACTTTTTGAAATCGGTGCGGCGCCGCAAATGCAGTGTCGCACTGATTAGGACGGTGCCAGGACGGCAATTGCTGCTGATTTGACATGCGATTTGACATGAACAATATTCATTGGATTTATTAACACATTCTTTTGGCATCATTTGCTCACTATTTCTATGGACTAGTTTAATTCATGAATAATAATAGCGCTGCATAATTTTTGTTTCAATTGCAATCTATTACATTTTAGTTTTTTTGGGTTTACAGCAAACTCTATGCGTTATGTTTGCTGGTAGTTTTTACAGCAAACTCTATGCGTTATGTTTGAGGGTAGTTTAACTCAAATACAGCGCTCATCAGTGAGTCCAGTCCATTCCAGATATGCCTTTTAAGTGCTTGTTGCCCCACTCTTATTGAAAAGAAAGAAGGAAAAAGTTCACAGTAATCTGTATCTCTTGCAGGGGCAGTGCTGGGACAAGGTCATCCAGCACCCAGGGCAAAGGTGCCAAACTGCACCCCCCCTTCCCTTAGGGTGAGGGTCCGGGCATCCCTATCCCTGTAATAAACATTGCGCCCAGGGCAGCCAACCCTTCTGCCCACTCCTTGTCCCGTCCCCGTGCAGGGGTTTTCACCATTAACACAAAATGCAGTATTGTTCAGCCTCCTGGCTGTGTTTATCTCCACCACTGCTGAGGCCTTACTATTCAGTCCTTCTGACCTAACACAGTACCCCTGTGTTCATGTACAAACGCTGTCCCTCCGTCAGCTCACTTTTACTCGCAGCTCCCCGCTACTCCATCTTTCAAACTCAGGCCTCTGTCAATCCCATCCCAGACTACACCATGCAGACATGCACACCATTGGCTGCTCCCTTGTAACCACACAGGCTCTTCAGGGAGGGTTGAACCCAGAGCACACCTGCCCCATTAGTGTGCCAGTTGTCTACAAAACCTGGCCCAGACTGCCTTTTAACACCATGACAGGGCACCGCTCTGTGAAATTTGTCAAAAAGAAATATCCAAGAATCCTAAACAAAGTTACACCATTTAAATCTACCAACATGTTAAATTAAAATGCATCTGTACCAGTGGCGGTGCATCCATAAGGACGCACGTGCACCGCTCCCCCTCTCCAGCCACCCCCTCTATCACCAATAGATAGATTCATGCATTGCACGAATCTATCCATGGCCACCGCTGCCACCCCCTATTCAGGTGCCCGGCCCCAATCCGGCACTGGGCGCCTGAATTACAGCGACGGGGGGGGTTTGAAGCACCTGGTTAGAGCCATAGGCTCTAATAGGCGTCAAAAAAGGTAAATAGCGAGCACCAAGCAAGCTCGCAGTTCACCCAGCTGTGTTAGAAAAGCAAATAAATATTCGCTTTCCTAACACTGAACCACCTCTCCGCCAATCAGGTGCTCGGGTCTGTTACCCGTCACCTAATTGGCTGAAATGACAGGTGATTAGACACCTATCAGGCATCCAATCATAGGAGAGGTCGGGAGGAGAGTACTGGAGAAGACATCAAGGACATGGAGGAGCATGGAGGACACCGCCCGCCGCCATCACCCGCTGCCCCACTGAGGGGGTAAGGGTAAGTGTCGGGCAGACAGCAGGTGGGGGGGCCCAGTGGCAGCATTCGATGGGCACAGTGGCAGCATTTGATGGGTACAGTGGCAGCATTCGATGGCACAGTGGGAGCATTCGATGGCACAGTGGCAGCATTGATGGCACAGTGGGAGCATTTGATGGCACAATGGTAGCATTTGATGGGCATTTGATGGGCACAGTGGGAGCATTTGATGGGCACAGTGGCAGCATTTGAAAGGCACAGTGGCAGCATTTGATGGCACAGTGGCAGCATTTGATGGCACAGTCAGAGCATTTGATGGCACAGTGGGAGCATTTGATGGCACAGTGGGAGCATTTGATGGCACAGTGGGAGCATTTGATGGCACAGTGGGAGCATTTGATGGGCACAGTGGCATTTGATGGGCACATGGGCAGCGTTTGATGGGCACAGTAGCTGTGTTTTATGGGTACAAGGGCGGTGTTTGATAGCACAGTGGCTGTGTTTGATGGGCACAGTGGGAGCATTTGATGGCACAGTGGGAGCATTTGATGGGCACAGTGGCATTTGATGGGCACAGGGGCAGCGTTTGATGGGCACATGGGCAGCGTTTGATGGGCACATGGGCAGCGTTTGATGGGCACAGTGGCTGTGTTTTATGGGCACAGTAGCTGTGTTTTATGGGTACAGTGGTGGTGTTTGATGGCACAGTGGCTGCGTTTGATGGCACAGTGGCTGTGTTTGATGTGCACAGTGAGGCTGCAATTGATGGGGGTTTTTTTCAGAATTTTTTAGTTTGTTTGCATGCCCCCAAAAATTTTGAGAACCAGCCGCCACTAATCTGTACACACAGATATATGTTGTTTCTATTTTAAGAATTCCTTTGTCATAATTTGCTACAAAATTTGCTATTTTGTTGTAAGGGCATATGGTGGAAAATGAGATTGTGCACATAGACAATACTCTTTTCATTTTACTGTTATTGAAAAAGCATCACATGAGAGACTAAAATGTGCCAAGTACTAACAAGCCAATAACACACATTAGCAGTGTTTCTCTTCACCTCCTACATAGCGGGGAAATGTCATCACTGTATTCAACCAAATCTGCTCAGATATTTATTGAGTTACTGCTTCACCCATTCACTGCTTTTTCCTCAAAGTATTTTGTGATATTTATATTTATGGGATGGATATTCTCTCGCTTTTGCACTCAAACCCAGATGAGTTTAAAGGCTAGCTGAGCTAAAGACAGGAAAAAAAACAGCAACAACAGTCTGTTTCTAGTGTTATCTTTTTTCCTTGATAGTATGGTTTTATATATTGTCATGTTTCAGGGTCCAATTACACTAAGAATTACGCACACATGCCAATGGACACATTTTTATACTTTGAGACCTGCTGCACTAAGGCAACCCATTCATTTTTAATGGATTGGCAGCAACCTCAACACCTAAAAAAAAAAGTACTTGCACCATTTCTTTCCCATTGTAGTGCATAACCACACAATCATGTGTTTTTATGGTACACTAAAACACAACTGCATTTTATCTTAATGCGCTATCACCTTAATAGAATATGCTCCAAATGTCGTTTTTTGCACCAAAATTATTATATTTGTTATGATTTAGCCTTATGGGTTCAATCCCCCTCTGAATCCCCAGCTGCCAAAGTCTGATCCTGGTTTTACCATTGCTTTTATGGGTCTCATTTTTGCAGCTGGTAATGCATTACCTCATTTGATGAATATTCAACAGTGTACAGCAGTGATCTCCAAACTGTGGCCCAGGGGCAAGATAAAAGCCCTTTGCTTGCTTTTATTTGGCCTTTGGGGCACTATTTTCAGTCACATAAATCCCCCCACTGACACCAACAGTGGGGCAAAATCCCTCCAAATGATACCAACGATGGGGCACAATTCCTCCCAATGAGACCAACAATGGGGTCCCAGTGACACCAATGATAGTGAACAATTCCTCCCAATGACACCAACAATGGGGCACAATATATCCTACTGACACCAATGATGGGAGGCTATTCCTCCCACTGACACCAAAGATGGGGCATTGTTTATTCCCACTGACATAAGCACCTTTTCAACTCCCAATGGACAGAGTCTGGCCCCCCTAAAGTCTGCAGTACAGTAAACTGACAGAAACCCCTGGTGTAAGGTAAATAAAAGATCCAGGATAAGGCTACCTCCTATTCTCTCACTGGTAATGGCAGATGGACAAATGAGCTTTAAGTGCAGGTCCCTGGGAGATATGAACAAGCATTTAAACCTGCATGTACTGTAACAGTGTGTTGGGATGCTATTTAAAATAATGGCACTGCAGTTCATTGTGGTAACAAGTGACAAAACAGGTTTTATCAAACTTAAATGCATCGGCTGACGTCACAGAGCTGGTCCAGACTCGGGAAAGATCCCGACCATATGGTTGGGATCCCGACATGCCTGAACCAGCACCCGGCTCAGCCTCTCAGTGAGCCGCTGAGAGCCTGAGCCAGCTGCTCCCGCCCTCCCGCCCCCTCCACAGCCCAGCACTCCAGTGAGAGTGGGGTGGGGGTTCAGAGCAGACAGCGGTAACTGACAGTCACCAGCTCTCTGCTCAGGGAGCTCTGAGAACCGAGCGATTGGCAGTGTTTGATCACTCGGTTCTCAGTCTTAGAGCCGGCGGGGGACAGATGCAGCATCAGACCGATGCTGCATACACCTAGGTAAGTATGATTCTGAAATAAAAAAACAAAAAAAAACATACTTCTCTTTTAAGGCCCAAGCTTTGATAGAAAGTGCATAGAAGCTGATGATGATAATACCTTTATACACAAGTCTTAATGCCTACAGACTTTCTATTCCTCCAACATCGCCAAGTGCAAATTGGCAGCAGGCTACTGAAAGACTTTTGCTCTACTTGTAAAAGCAGTGGTAGCCTTACAACAGTCAGACACACTCTCCTGCCATGTCAGAACTACATCCATGTAGGACAGCAAGTGGTTGCACACTATTGTACCACTGCCCTGTGTAAGCAGCCTGGTGCTTTTTTTTTTTTTTTATCTGGCGTATAGTCTGTAAACTAAAACACTTGTGCATGAAGCCTTTTCCCCATTAGTCAATCTTTCTCTATACTTTTAGCTGGTAGTAAAACAAAAATTCTGCTGAAAACTAAAAAATGTCATCAGCTTCTGGCACACCTAATGTCCTCAATACAACACCCTCTAAAAAAGAAAAAAGACTCCTCAAAATGATATGAGATGGCAATTATTGTTCCCACGGGGATATATAATCAGATAACTTAAACTTTACCCTGCAACATGTACTGAATTCAGGGCTGGACTGGGACAAAAATGTGGCCCTGGACTTTATCCAGACTGGCCCAGGGCACAGCAGATCGGGACACAGCGCACATCAGGGCAACAGAACACAGCACATGAGGGTACATGAGAGTACATGGGGAACATCAGGGTACATCAGGGCACATCAGGCACATGGGGTACATTAGGGCACATTCAGGGCACATCAGGGCACATTCAGGGAACATCAGGGCACATCAGGGTACAAGCACATCGGGGTACATCACACATCGGGGCACAGCACACATCGGGGCAACAGAACACAGCACATCAGGGTACAGCACATCAGGGTACATGGGGCACATCAGGGTACATGGGGCACATTCAGGGCACATCAGGGCATTTTGGGCACATTCAGGGCACATCAGAGCACATTTAGGGAACATTCAGGGCACATCAGGCACATGGGGTACATCAGGGCACATTCGGGGCACATGGGGTACATCAGGGCACATCAGGCACATGGGGTACATCAGGGCACATCAGGCACATGGGGTACATCAGGGCACATTCAGGGCACATCAGGCACATGGGGTACATCAGGGTACATCAGGGCACATCAGGGAACATCAGGCACATGGGGTACATCAGGGTACATTCAGGGCACATCTGGCACATGGGGTACATTCAGGGCACATCAGGCACATGGGGTACATCAGGGTACATTCAGGGCACATGGGGTACATCAGGGCGCATGGGGTACATCAGGGCACATCAGGCACATGGGGTACATCAGGGCACATCAGGCACATAAGGTACATCAGGGCACATGGGGTACATCAGGGCTAGGGATGAGCTTCGAGTTCGAGTCGAACTCATGTTCGACTCGAACATTGGCTGTTCGCAAGTTCGCCGAACAGCGAACAATTTGGGGTGTTCGCGGCAAATTCGAATGCCGCGGAACACCCTTTAAAAGTCTATGGGAGAAATCAAAAGTGCTAATTTTAAAGGCTAATATGCAAGTTATTGTCATAAAAAGTGTTTGGGGACCTGGGTCCTGCCCCAGGGGACATGGATCAATGCAAAAAAAAGTTTTAAAAACGGCCGTTTTTTCAGGAGCAGTGATTTTAATAATGCTTAAAGTCAAACAATAAAAGTGTAATATCCCTTTAAATTTCGTAGCTGGGGGGTGTCTATAGTATGCCTGTAAAGGGGCGCATGTTTTCTGTGTTTAGAACAGTTTGACAGCAAAATGACATTTTGAAGGAAAAAACCCATTTAAAACTACCCGCGGCTATTGCATTGCCGACAATACACATAAAAGTTAATTGATAAAAACGGCATGGGAATTCCCCAAAGGGGAACCCCGAACCAAAATTTTTAAAAAAAAATGACGTGGGAGTCCCCCTAAATTCCATACCAGGCCCTTCAGGTCTGGTATGGATATTAAGGGGAACCCCGGCCAAAATTAAAAAAAAAAATGTTGTGGGGTTCCCCCTAAATTCCATAGCAGACCCTTCAGGTCTGGTATGGATTTTAAGAGGAACCCCGCGCCAAAAAAAAAAACCGGCGCGGGGTCCCCCCAAAAGTCCATACCAGACCCTTATCCGAGCACGCAACCTGGCAGGCCGCAGGAAAAGAGGGGGGGGGGACGAGAGTGCACCCCCCCTCCTGAACCGTACCAGGCCACATGCCCTCAACATTGGGAGGGTGCTTTGGGGTAGCCCCCCAAAACACCTTGTCCCCATGTTGATGAGGACAAGGGCCTCATCCCCACAACCCTGGCCGGTGGTTGTGGGGGTCTGCGGGCTGGGGGCTTATCGGAATCTGGAAGCCCCTTTTAACAAGGGGACCCCCAGATCCCGGCCCCCCCTGTGTGAAATGGTAAGGGGGTACTTACCCCTACCATTTCACTAAAAAACTGTCAAAAATGTTAAAATGACAATTCCTTTATTTATATGCTTCTTCTTTCTTCTACCTTCCTTCATCTTCTGGTTCTTCTGGTTCTTCTGGTTCTTCCTCCGGCGTTCTCATCCAGCATCTCCTCCGCGGCGTCTTCTACTTCTCCTCGGGCCGCTCCGCACTCATGGCATGGGGCGAGGCTCCCGCTCTTCTCTTCTTCTTTTCTTCTCTTCTTCTCTTCTTCATGTTCTTCACCAGGCTGCTCCGCACCCATGCTGGCATGGAGGGAGGCTCCCGCTGTGTAACGGCGCTCCTCGTCTGACAGTTCTTAAATAACGGGGGACGGGGCCACCCGGTGACCCCGCCCCCCCTGACGCACGGGACATGACGGGACTTCCCTGTGGCATTCCCCGTGACGTCACAGGGGAGTCCTGTCAAGTCACCGTGCGTCAGAGGGGGGCGGGCTCACTGGGTGGCCCCGCCCCCCGTTATTTAAGAACTGTCAGACGAGGAGCGCGGTCACACAGCGGGAGCCTCCCTCCATGCCAGCATGGGTGCGGAGCGGCCCGGAGAAGAAAATGAAGAAGAGAAGAAAAGAAGAAGAGAAGAGCGGAAGCCTCCCCCATGCCATGGGTGCGGAGCGGCCCGAGGAGAAGAAGATAGAAGACGCAGCGGAGGAGATGCTGGATGAGAACGCCGGAGGAAGAACCAGAAGAGCCAGAAGAGCCAGAAGAACCAGAAGAACCAGAAGATGAAGGAAGATAGAAGAAAGAAGAAGCATTTAAATAAAGGAATTGTCAAAAACTGTCTCTTGTCATTTTTAACATTTTTGACAGTTTTTTAGTGAAATGGTAGGGGTAAGTACCCCCTTACCATTTCACACGGGGGGGGCCGGGATCTGGGGGTCCCCTTGTTAAAGGGGGCTTCCAGATTCCGATAAGCCCCCCGCCCGCAGACCCCCACAACCACCGGCCAGGGTTGTGGGGATGAGGCCCTTGTCCTCATCAACATGGGGACAAGGTGTTTTGGGGGGCTACCCCAAAGCACTCTCCCAATGTTGAGGGCATGTGGCCTGGTACGGTTCAGGAGGGGGGGCCACACTCTCGTCCCCCCCTCTTTTCCTACGGCCTGCCAGGTTGCGTGCTCGGATAAGGGTCTGGTATGGATTTTTGGGGGGACCCCACGCCGGGTTTTTTTCCATACCAGACCTGAAGGGCCTGGTATGGAATTTAGGGGGACTCCCACGTCATTTTTTTTTTTTAAATTTTGGTTCGGGGTTACCCTTTGGGGAATTCCCATGCCGTTTTTATCAATGAACTTCTATGTGTATTGTCGGCAATGCAATAGCCGCGGGTAGTTTTAAATGGGTTTTTTCCTTCAAAATGTCATTTTGCTGTCAGACTGTTCTAAACACAGGAAACATGCGCCCCTTTACAGTCATACTATAGACACCCCCCAGGTATGAAATTTAAAGGGATATTACACTTTTATTGTTTGACTTTAAGCATTATTAAAATCACTGCTCCTGAAAAAATGGCCGTTTTTAAAACTTTTTTTTGCATTGATCCATGTCCCCTGGGGCAGGACCCAGGTCCCCAAACACTTTTTATGACAATAACTTGCATATTACCCTTTAAAATTAGCACTTTTGATTATTCATGTTCGTGTCCCATAGACTTTAACGGTGTTCGCGTGTTCGAACAAACTTTTTTCCTGTTCGCATGTTCTGGTACGAACCGAACAGGGGGGTGTTCGGCTCATCCCTAATCACGGCACATTAGGCACATGGGGTACATCAGGGCACATCAGGCACATGGGGTACATCAGGGCACATCAGGGCACATTCAGGGCACATCAGGCACATGGGGTACATAAGGGTACATCAGGGCACATTCAGGGCACATCAGGCACATAGGGTACATCAGGGCACATCAGGCATATGGGGTACATCAGGGTACATTCAGGGCACATCTGGCACATGGGGTACATCAGGGCACATCAGGCACATGGGGTACATCAGGGCACATCAGGGCACATTTAGGGCACATCAGGCCACATTTAGGGCACATCAGGGCACATCAGGCACATGGGGTACATCAGGGTACATTCAGGGCACATCTGGCACATGGGGTACATCAGGGCACATCAGGCACATTCAGGGAACATCAGGGCACATGGGGCACATTCAGGGCACATCAGGCACATGGGGTACATCAGGGCACATCAGGCACATGGGGTACATCAGGGCACATGGGGTACATCAGGGCACATGGGGTACATCAGGGCACATCAGGGCACATCAGGCACATGGGGTACATCAGGGCACATTCAGGGCACATGGGGTACATCAGGGCACATTCAGGGCACATCAGGCACATGGGGTACATCAGGGCACATTCAGGGAACATGGGGTACATCAGGGCACATTCAGGGAACATGGGGTACATCAGGGCACATTCAGGGCACATGGGGTACATTCAGGGCACATCAGGGCACATGGGGTACAATCAGGGCACATTCAGGGCTCATAGGGTACAATCAGGGCACATGGGGTACATTCAGGGCACATTCAGGGCTCATAGGGTACAATCAGGGCACAGCGTTTACTTGTTTTCTTCATATGCAGAGTAGCGCAGGCAGCCTCTGTAGTAAGTTCTCTCTCATGTCACGCTGCTGCTGCTCCCCCCGGCGGCCACTCCTCCTCCTCTCTTCTCGTCCATCCCAGATGATGTCACAAGCAACTGGAGATAGATGAGAAGAGAGGAGGAGGGGCCGCCGGGGGGAGCAGCAGCGGCGTGACATGAGAGAGAACTTACTACAGAGGCTGCCTGCGCTACTCTGCATGCATCTCGATCTACCCGTCAGACGCCAGCTGTCGGCGATTGATGGGTAAATCGTAGACACAATAGGTAGCCGCTGAAACCTGCCGACTGAGCCATTCGGGCCACCGGGAAACTCCCGGTAGTCCCGATGGCCAGTCCATCCCTGACTGAATTCCTGACACTTTCAATGTTCCCATTACAATATTTTTTAAATAACTTTATTTATGAAGACTCCAAGTTTAGCTAAACAGACTTATATCATTCATCCAGTAGAGCATGTTGTGCACATTACAGGGAGTAGACAATTCCAAATAGGAGTCAAAAGAAAGAAAAGGCTTTGACTATCAAAACAAAAGATTTTATCAATTTAACAAGAGGAAAATGAAAAGGAACAATAATGCCGCGTACACACGAGCGGACTTTATGGCAGACTTTGCCCGGCGGACGGGATTTCGTTGGACAATTAGATCGTGTGTGGACTCCAGCGGACTTTGTTTGCTCAAAAGTTGGACGGACTTAGATTTGAAACATGTTTTAAATCTATCCGTCGAACTCGAGTCCGGTTGAAAAGTCCGCTCGTCTGTATGCTAGTTCGATGGACAAAAAGCCACGCTAGGGCAGCTATTGGCTACTGGCTATGAACTTCCTTGTTTTAGTCCGGTCGTACATCATCTTTGGTGGATTGTGTGTACGCAAGTCCGTTCATTCGGAAAGTCCGTCATAAAGTCCGGCGGAAAGTCCGCCGAGCAAAGTCTGCCGTAAAGTTCGCTTGTGTGTACGCGGCATTAATGTTACCAGGAAGAGTGTACAATGGATGAGGGTGTATGTCAAGAAAAAAGGGGAGCAAGTAAACAAAAGGTGCTTTTGCATGAGAAACTACATACATTGTGTATAAGGCAAGTGTACTACTGTTTCTACCTGAACTGCTGCTCTACTACATAAGCCCATTGGTATGACCAGGGGTAATTGGTAACCTAACCTTGTCTTGTTAGTTGACTCATTTCTTCTTCTACAAATATGACAAATTTAGTAAAAAGTAATACATTTTTAAAGCTTGGCTTCTGTCATCTTTTTATTTTTTTCTATGACCCCATTAGGGTTTTTTCTTAGGCTCTGCTACACCCATACAAGGAACAGTGGGAGTGATAATCAAAAATTAAAACATTGTTAAAAGCTCTAGTGTATGTCACATGTGGAAAAGCTGTCAGAAAAATATTAGGTTCTCCCTTCTTTCAATTGATCATTGTGGGTAAAGATGAACAAATGATTATTAACAGGTTAGAATTCTTCCAAAAGTTTGGATTACCTGAATATTTATATTACACTTTATGATTTACACTTTTGCTAAATGTATGCAATGTACATGCTTCTTGCAGATGCTTTTTATTTCATACTAGTAAGTAGGGATGAGCCGAACACCCCCCGGTTCGGTTCGAAACAGAACATGCGAACAGGCAAAATATTTGTGCGAACACGAGAACACCGTTAAAGTATATGGGACACGAACGTGAAAAACCAAAAGTGCTAATTTTAATTTTAAAGGCTTATATGCAAATTATTGCCATAAAAATTGTTTGGGGACCCGGGTCCTGCCCTACGGGACATGTATCAATGCAAAAAAAAGTTTTAAAAAGGCAGTTTTGTCGGGAGCAGTGATTTTAATAATACTTAAAGTGAAACAATAAAAAGAAATTTTCCTTTTAAATATCGTGCTTGGGGGGTGTCCTTGGTATGCCTGTAAAGTAGCGCATCTTTCCCATGTTTATAACAATGCCACAGCAAAATGACATTTCTAAAGGAAAAAATGTAATTTAAAACTGCTTGCAGCTGTAATGTATTGTTGGATACCGGCAATATAGATAAATATACCAAAAATACCAAAAAAATGGCCCTTCAGGTCTGGTAAGGAGATTAGGGGGGAACCCCGCACCAGTTTTTTTTTTTAAATGGCGTGGGGGTCCCCCAGGCCCCCAGGCACTATATACACTGAACAGCAGTATATATACTATACGGCCTGCCCTATATACTCTGCAGAAAAACTGGGCCTTAAGTGTTGGTGGAACCAGAACACTGTAAGCCCTCACAGTTACTCTTGTTGGGCGCAGGAATGGACCCTGCTGTGAAATATTATATCAAAAATTGTAATTACATGGCCCAGTTTAACAGGGGCAGAAAAATTGGGCCTTTGGTTTTGGTGGTACCAGAACACTGTAACTCCTCCTCACAGTTACTCTTGTTGGGCGCAAGAACGGGCCTTGCTTTGTAATTTTATATAAAAAATTGTAATTACATACCCCTGTTAAACAGGGGCAAAAAAATTGGGCCTTTGGTTTTGGTGGTGCCAGAACACTGTAAACCCTCACGGTTACTCTTGTTGGGTGCAGGAACGGGCCCTGCTGTGAAATATTATATCAAAAATTGAAATTACATGCCCCTGTTAAACAGGGGCAGAAAAATTGGGCCTTGGGTGGTGGTGGTGGTGCCCTAATCCAAAAATATTGTTGGAAGCTAGTTCCCTAGACAGACCAACTCAAGCACCGCTTGGCATCTTTTAGCCTGACTGCTTGCATAGCCCCTTGAACGCTGGAGCACCGCTGGTTCAGAGGACAAATCTGCAGAAGAGGCCATAGAGGAAGAAGAAGAGGAGGGGGTGAAGGAGAGAACTGTGGCAGAATCAACAATAGCATTTTGGAGGCGCGGTGGCAGAATAAGCTCCAACAACACTGAACTCTGTCCTGCATCCTTCCCACCTGCCAGCAGAGTTACCCAGTGCGCCGTGAAGGAAAGGTAACATACATGCCTATGCCTGCTGGACCATGAGTCAGTGGTAATATGAACCTTACTGGTGACCGCCCTGTCCAACGAGGCCAAAACTTTGCATTTGGCAAAGCTAGCATTTAGACGCTGAGCATGTGGATGGCTGGGACGGAATTTCTTTTTACAGTTCAGCAACTGGGGTAGGGAAATTTGCCTGCTAAAATCAATTGGTGGTGCACTGCTAGCAGATTGGCTGCAAGTATTTGGGACACCTAATGCTATACCTTCATTCCTCTCAGTGCAGGTTTTTGAGAGGACTGGATGTATAGTAGGGTTGGAGATCCCAGATGATGAGCAAGGAGAAGTCCGCCTTTTTCTTAGAAGTGGGTCTTTCAAGTGCTGTTGCCCGCCTCAATGGAGTTATGCCTCCTCCTGCTCCTCACTTTTCTCCTCTCTTCTCTCAGGCACCCAAGTACAGTCAGTGACCTCATCATCCCCTCCCTCCCCATCACTGGAGCAAACTTGGCAGTATGCTGCAGCTGGGGGAACATGACTGCCAGTTTCTTGTCCTTCTGTTGCACCTCCTCTCTCTAGGCTCACGTTACTCCCTTCCTCAATCTGTGAACCAACATCGGAGATTTCAAATTGCTGCACATCCTACAGCAGCATGTAACTCTGGGGACTCCTCCGTGCATGATGGCAGGGCTATGGAAGGAGTGACTGTGGACAAGGAGCCAGTGGAATAGGCCGCTTTGGCAGCTGCGTTGGAAGGCAAACTACTCTGAGCCTGGGTGACAGAGGATGAGGAGGATGAGGACGGCTTTGTTATCCACTCCACCAACTCTTTTGCATGTTGTGGCTCAATAAAATGGCCAGCAGCAAAAAAGGACAAGCATGCCCCACGGCCACCTGCAGAGGATGAACCATGTCCACGACCACCACTGTTGACTGTAGACACAGTTAGACAATAAGGTGCTTAGTGCAGTGATCATACATACATACATTAATGAATAGTAATTAGAACAATTCTATGCCTATGTCCAGCACTTTATGCTTAGACTAGCTAATTAAGAACCCCCAATGATGGAAAAAGTCCCATTCATGTGCACATGTGACAGATAGTGCTAGCTAGCTTATACTTTTATTTTTATTTTTGCCTACCTTTTTTTTCGCTAGCACTATCTGTCACATATTTTTAGATTCACTTAGTGTAGTCTATTGATACACATTTTTGTGAGTACTCATCAGATTTTCTTGTAATTTAACCATTTTCAGCGTGACTTTTTGTTTTTATTTCTGTTTAGTGTTGTATAACGCTTTTAGTCGCAACTCAGTATATTGTCTACTAATAGCGCAGTTTTCTCTTTTTTCTATACACAGCCATTAATGTGTAAACCGCTGGCAACAAAAGTGAGTACACTCCTAAGTGAAAATGTCCAAGTTGGGCCCAATTAGCCATTTTCCCTCCCCGGTGTCATGTGACTTGTTAGTGTTACAAGGTCTCAGGTGTGAATTTGGAGCAGGTGTGTGCTAAATTTGGTGTTATCGCTCTCACTCTCTCATACTGGTCACTGGAAATTCAAAAAGGCACCCCATGGCAAAGAACTCTCTGACAATCTGAAAAAAAGAATTGTTGCTCTACATAAACATAGTCTAGGCTATCTAGGCTATAAAAAGATTGCCAAGACGCTGAAACTGAGCTGCAGCACGGTGGCCAAGACCATACAGCGGTTTAACAGGACAGGTTGCCCTCAGAACAGGCCTCGCCATGGTCGACCAAAGAAGTTGAGTGCACATGCTGAGCGTCATATCCAGAGGTTGTCTTTGGGAAATAGACGTATGAGTTCTGCCAGCATTGCTGCAGAGGTTGAAGGAGTGAGGGATCAGCGTGGCTACCATCCCAGAAGGAAGCCTCTTCTAAAGATGATGCACAAGAAAGCCCGCAAACAGTTTGCTGAAGACAAACAGACTAAGGACATGGATTACTGGAACCATGTCCTGTGGTCTGATGAGACCAAGATAAACTTATTTGGTTCAGATGGTGTCAAGCGTGTGTGGTGGCAACCAGGTGAGGAGTACAAAGACAAGTGTGTCTTGCCTACAGTCAAGCATTGTGGTGGGAGTGTCATGGTCTGGGGCTGCATGAGTGCTGCCGGCACTAGGGAGCTACAGTTCATTGAGGGAACCATGAATGCCAACATGTACTGTGACATACTGAAGAAGAGCATGATCCCCCCCTTTGGAGACTGAGCCGCAGGGCAGTATTCCAACATGAAACACACCCCCAAACACACCTCCAAGACAACCACTGACTTGCTAAAGAAGCTGAGGGTAAAGGTGATGGACTGGCTAAGCATGTCTCCAGACCTAAACCCTATTGAGCATCTGTGGGGCATCCTCAAATGGAAGGTGGTGGAGCACAAGGTCTCTAACATCCACCAGCTCCATGATGTCGTCATGGAGAAGTGGAAGAGGACTCCATTGGCAACCTGTAGAAGCTCTGATGAACTCCATGCCCAAGGAGGTTAAGGGAGTGCTGGAAAATAATGGTGGCCACACAAAATATTGACACTTTGGGCCCAATTTGGACATTTTCACTTAGGTGTACTCACTTTTGTTGACAGCGGTTTAGACAATAATGGCTGTGTGTTGAGTTTTTTTGAGGGGACAGCAAATTTACACTGTTATACAAGCTGTACACTCACTACTTGACATTGTAGCAAAGTGTCATTTCTTCAGTGTTGTCACATGAAAAGATAGAATAAAATATATCCAAAAATATGAGGAGTGTACTCAGTTTTGTGAGATACTGTACATATATATATACTAGACTGTACACCGCCTGAAGTGTATTAGAAACAGTACACCACGGAATGCACTGTAGATATAGGCTACACCGGATGCAGAATATATATATATATATATATACACACACTAAACTGTATATATAAATACACCACCTGAAGTGTATTAGAAACAGTACACCACAGAATGCACTGCAGATATAGACTACTCTGGATGCAGAATATATATGGATATATATAATTATTTAAGGTATTTACAGTAGGTGACCGCGATATTGTGTCAATCTCGCCGCATTTCTCGGCGAGATTTGACACCTGCGAGCCCCGTCGCAGGAGCCAGCGCCGAGATGGCTCACTCATCGGGAAAGGAAAACTTTGTTTTCCTTCCGCGATGAGTGACAGGCAGTGCTGACAGCTGTCTGGTATGAATCCTGAGGCGGGAACACCGCGCCACATTTTAAATGAAAAAACCGGCGTGGGTTCCCCCCCCAGGGGCATACCAGGCCCTTAGGTCTGGCATGGATTGTAAGGGGAACCCCCTACGCCAAAAAATTGGCGTGGGTGTCCCCCCCAATCCATACCAGACCCTTATCCGAGCACGCAGCCCGGCCGGTCAGGAATGGGGGTGGGGACGAGCGAGCGCCCCCCCCCCCTCCTGAGCCGTACCAGGCGGCATGCCCTCAACACGGGGGGGTGGGTGCCTTGGGGGAGGGGAGCGCCCTGCGGGGCCCGGGGCCCCCCCACCCCAAAGCACCTTGTCCCCATGTTGATGAGGACAAGGGCCTCTTCCCGACAACCCTGGCCGTTGGTTGTTGGGGTCTGCGGACGGGGGGATTATCGGAATCCGGGAGCCCCTTTAATAAGAGGGCCCCCAGATCCCGGCCCCCCACCCTGTGTGAATGAGTTTGGGGTACATGGTACCCCTACCCATTCACCTAGGAAAAAGTGTCAATATAAAAAAAACACAGTACACAGGTTTTAGGAGTAATTTATTAGTTAGCTCCGGGATCTTCTTCCAACTTCGGGGGGTCTCCTTCCGACTTCTCCCAGTGTTCGGCCTCTTCTCCCGGTGTTCGGCCTCTTCTCCCGGGCCCCGCCGCTATCTTCTTCCAGCTCTATTGCCAGCGAGGGGCCCGGTCTGCTGCCGCTGTCTTGTGTCGCCGCTGTCTCGTCGCCGCCGCTGTCTCGTCGCCGCCGCTGTCTCGCCGCCGCTGTCTCGCCGCTTCTTCTCTTCTTCTCTTCTTCCCCGATGTTAACACGACGCTCTCTCCGGCTCCAATGCTGTGTGCGAGCTGCGGAGCCATTTATATAGGCGGTGACCCCACCCCCTACGACGTCATTGTCCCAGCATGCGCAGGGACTCTGGGGCCACGCCCCCTTATGATGCCAGAGTCTCTGCGCATGCTGGGACCATGACGTCGTAAGGGGGCGGGGTCACCGCCTATATACATGGCTCCACAGCTCGCACACAGCATTCGAGCCGGAGAGAGCGTCGTGTCAACATCGGGGAAGAAGAGAAGAAGAGAAGAAGCGGCGAGACAGCGGCGGCGAGACAGCGGCGGCGAGACAGCGGCGACACAAGACAGCGGCAGCAGACCGGGCCCCTCGCTGGCAATAGAGCTGGAAGAAGATAGCGGCGGGGCCCTTACAACATGCCAGACCTAAGGGGGGGGACCCACGCCGTTTTTTTCATTTAAAATTTGGCGCGGTGTTCCCGCCTCAGGATTCATACCAGACAGCTGTCAGCACTGCCTGTCACTCATCGCGGAAGGAAAACAAAGTTTTCCTTTCCCGATGAGTGAGCCAGCGCGACATGCACAGTACCCTGTCGCCGAGAACCAGCGTGATGGTATCGCGCTGGAAACACAATCTCGCGGTCAGGTACTGTATATAGTACTTTCATTTTACGAGGTGCTATACATATATATTGTACATTCACATCAGTCCTTACCCTCAAGGAGCTTACAATCTAAGCTAACTCACATTCATATACTAGGGCTAATTTAGACAGAAGCTAGCATGTCTTTGGAGTGTGGGAGGAAACAGGAGTACACCCACGCAGGCATATGGAGAACATGCAAGCTCCAGGCAGGTCGTGTTGTGGTGTTGCTACCCACTACACCACTGTGCCACCCAATATATCCATTGTATGAACTTTTTAGGTAACTTCAGAATACAAGGAAAGATGTTTGTGTTAGCTGCTTTAGAGCTGGCTGCAAAACCCAGGCTATGAGCAAAATAATGCATGAATCACATGGAATGTGTTGTCCAGCAGCAGTAACATCCCACAGTGTGTATTGGATTGCCTAGGAGCCACAAAGACTTGTATAAATATGTGAAGTGAGGAAGCACTGATGGAAATACAAAACTAGTGAGGCATTAAGTAGCTCTGGACCTTGTATTGTTGTATGCTCAAAACTGAGTGCCAGGTAAGGAGGTACCACTTCAGCCCCGGAAGGATTCCCCCCCCCCCCTCCTGACCAGAGCACTTTTTGCGATACGTCACAGCGTCGCTTTGACTGACAAATGCACAGTCATGCGACGTTGCACCCAAACAAAATTTACGTCATTTTTTTTCCCCACAAATAGAGATTTCTTTTGGTGGTATTTGATCACCTCTGTGGTTTTTATTTCTTGCACTATAAACAAAAAAAGAGCAACAATTTTTTTAAAAAAGCAATATTTTTTACTTTTTGCTATAATAAATATCCTCCAAAAATATATAAAAAAACAAATTTCTTTCTCAGTTTAGCCCGATATGTATTCTTCTACATATTTTTGGTAAAAAAACGCAAAAAGCATATATTGATTGGTTTGCGCAAAAGTTATAGCGTCTAAAAAATAGGGGACAGATTTATGGCATTTTTATTATTTTTTTTTCTTATTAGTAATGGCAGCGATCTGCGGTTTTTATTGTGACTGCGACATTATGGCAGACACATCAGACACTTTTGATACTATTTTGGGACCATTGTCATTTATACAGCAATCAGTGCTATAAAAATGCACTGATTACTGTGTAAATGACACTGGCAGGGAAGGGGTTAAACACTAGGGGGCGATCAAGGGGTTAAGTGTGTCCTAGGGAGTAATTCTAACTGTGGGGAGGATGGGCTCACAACAACATGACAGAGATCACGCTCCCGATGACAGGGAGCGGTAGATCTCTGTCATGTTGCTAGGCAGAACAGGGAAATGCCTTGTTTACATAGGCATCTCCCTGTTCTGCCTCTCCGTGACATGATCGCGGGCTTCCGGCGGACATCGAATCCGCAGGACCCATGGGCATGGTCATGGAGTATGCGGTGGGTGCGCGTGCCCACAATGACGTGATTTAAAGGGGAAGTACCTGTGCCATTGTGCCGACGTACATCGTCGTGCGTTGGTCGGCAAGGGGTTAATATGTTTATTTTTCAAGAAGACAAATAATAATGGCAACAGTGAGAATGGCCTACAAGGCCTCATAAAATGATTGTATAAGAACAAAGAACATGGAAATTGTATCTTAAGCTTAATAAACATCATAATCTCACTTGAGTAATAGACATCAATATGCTATCCATTAGGTTCAATCAAGAATCCGCACTTCTCTTTGTGGGAGTTATGTTGAGAGTGGTTAATGACAAAGCGCAGGTATATATAGAGACAATAAGGGCCCAATTATCTCGGCATGGGTCATCCATGCCACCCCTATGGGTTCACGCTGTGGACTAGGAGACTCCGCCAAGAATAGTCTGAGCTTTTCTCAGTAGAACCTTGTGTTTTTTTGTCTCAAGAGCTTACCATAAGACCAGGATGTTTTACCTCCTGGTCATTATCTGTAAATATATAGTAAACAGTGGAAATCTAAGAATGTCTGCCAGTATGACAAATGAGCGATGGAGAAAAGAAGGGAAAGAGAGAAGCAAAGAAATTAGAGATGATGGACCCCAAGAAGGGGTAGGGGAGGGGGAAGGTCTTCCAGGAGGATCCACTTAAAGTAGTACTTGACTTGGAAAAAGAGGCACTTTTATATAGCATGCCCATGGTTCCCATATAGTTTCAAATAGCTGGACACTATCCAGGAGCTTGGCTACAATTTGTTCCTGGGACATGATCCAGGAGTTTTTCCGCTTTGTTGCTAAGATGGAGACTGAAGGTTTCTTCCAGGCTCCTGCAATCGTTGTAGGTGCACACCTGGCAGACAGCACAAACAGGTCCTTTGCTTTGTAGCAGTCGCACAGCTTGTTCAAGAATACTGGGTCTATTCCCAGTATTGCAGATTTAACAACAAAGAAGCACCAGCACACTGATGAGATCATCCATCGGCCAACATGTTCCCTGTGAGCACATGGACTGGGAAAACCATTACTAGGAGCCATGCACAAGTCTCTTTCAAAGCATTATAGGACAGATTCAGGTACTTACAGTATTTGGATTGGAAAATTCAGGTAATTATTATGTTGATGAAATCATACCATACTGCATCAGTTCATTCTTTATAGCTGCCTGGAGTCCACCTTTATTAAAGTAAGAAGACATTTTTATGACTCAAAATGTTAGAACTGAATAAATAAAGGCGGGCAACCCTACTGCAAGGTCATCTTCTGCTAATAGAAGCAATGTATTACTTTGGATCATTTAGATTTTGGATTGTATGTATGTCTGTTCACTCAAGAGCATCACTAAAACATTAATATTTGAAACTAACTGCAGCCTAATAATTGTGGATGAGGACATATTTAGTTATAAAACCTTATCATAAAATAATCCAAACAGGCGAGACTGTTTTGGTTGCTCAGGAACAGTTTTGCATGCATCTAGTTGACTACCAATGACACTGCAAAAATATTTTTTTGTGGCCTAATACATGTGTAATAAAATACATTTACTTGGATCTGGAAAAAAATATGGGGAAAAAAAGTGCTTGCTAATTCTGGGACCAGGACAAGCAAATCCAATAATTAAAATGATGTTCATTTAGACCATTTTTTTTAATAGATTCATTATTATGAAAAAAATGCTTTGAAGCCTGCTTGTTAAAGTAAGAATATTTTTGTGGAGGTCACAGAGGTGCCTTGAATCTTCTTATAATTGCCCACGATCTGGGACAGTTAGGGCCGCTATTGTTCTGCTACTGGCCTTTAAATTCCTTAGGTCTTTATTAAAACATCAAGAGAGTACACTAATGTAGTTATGTCAGGCCTCACCTCTCCCACTTCACCAGTGATTTTTTTTCTGACCAGCCACAAGTGTCCTCCTTTTAGGGAGGGTGCTGTGCTGCAGACATTTGTGGTACCTTAAGAGAAGACAGCAGTGTGCTTTGGCATAGGGGAGTGTGCTGTAAGAGGTATTAGGGCTGCCCCTGTTTGCAGCATACCAGAAGCTGTTGTCTGTGGGGTGGAGTCTATATTGTGGCAGGTTCCTATGTATATGTGGCTCTGGTACCTACTGTAGGTACCCAACCCATGAGCTCATCCAGCCTCTGAGTGCCTTTGGTGCAGCCTACTGCCATATGACTGCCTACCCCCACCATTCCACATAATAACACAGAACAGCTTAAAGTATAACTAAAGGCAAAACTTTTTTATTTGTTGTGGATAGACTGGAGAGGGATTAGAACACCTGTCAGCTTTTTCCCTGTCTCTGCCCCCATTAGAGAGGTAAACTCTTTGCTGTCCTATTTACCATTGTAGTTGAAACGTGAAAGTAAAGAAAAATACCAAATTTTGGGTTGCCCCCAGAGAAGTAATATAGGGGTAATCTTCCAATGGGAACACTAGTTCTGGTGACCCGGGGTCCCAAGGGATTTGTTTAATTCACAGGTACTGCCTCCTACTTCTTGTTTTGGCTATGGGACAGGAAGTGAAGGTAAATCTCCCTAATGGGAGTTCACCGGGGCTATAGCCCTCATTTCTTCTATCCAAAATGAAATAAGAAGTTTTGTCTCTAGTTCTACTTTAACCCTTTGCTTTTTTCTGGTGTTCCATAGTATTGAATTGTATAGGGAAGGTGTGGGTGTTCAGGCACGAAGTGGGTTGTGACTAGCTTACTGCTGGGCCTTAATGGAAAACAAAGTTAGGCACTATTTTAATCTGCTGACCAGGAAGAAAACAAGTACCGTATTTATCGGCGTATAACACACACTTTTTCCCCATGAAAATAGGGGGAAAATCGTGGGTGCGTGTTATACGCCGACTGCGAACCTCTGAGGGGAAGGAGGGAGACGAATGCCACCAGAAATCACTGAGCCCACATCTCCTCTCCACTCGGCTCTCCTCTGGGCTTTAACTCAGCTTTCACTTGGCTCGCACGTCACACACACAGTCCCGCCTCCGCCACCGGCATTGGACCAGTGTTCTGTCTATTACAGAAGCTGGTCCAATGCCGATGGTGGAGGCGGGGCTGTGTGTGTGACTGCCGACTGAGAGCCGAGTAAAGCTGATGGCTTGGGGATTTCCTGCAAGGAGAGATGGTGAACTGCATTGATGGGGGAGATGGGCGGAGATCAGGCAGCAGATGGACACAGGTCAGGCTGCAGATGGACACAGGTCAGGCTGCAGATGGACACAGGTCAGGCTGCAGATGGGCACAGATCAGGCTGCAGATGGGCACAGATTAGGCTGCAGATGGGCACAGATCAGGCTGCACTGAAGCTGCAGATGGGCACAGATCAGGCTTCACTGAAGCTGTAGATGGGCACAGATTAGGCTGCATTGATGCTGTAGATGGGCACTAATCAGGCTGCATTGATGCTTACTGGCCAGTATTTTGCTTCAAAGTGGTTTATTTAAAAAAAAAAAAAATTTTCCCTGAAACTTCCCTCTTAAATTGGGGTGCATGTTATAAGCCGATGCATTTTATACGCCGGCGCATGTTATACGCCAGCGTGTGTTATACGCCGGCGTGTGTTATACAGCGATAACTACGGTAACTTGATGTAGCGCTAGCCCCGTAAGGGCCACTGGTGAATGTGGTCATCTCCCACCCACTTCAGCCAGGCACACATATTTTTCACTCACTCCAAAGTCAAGAAACAGTCCTTGCAGCTTTGTTTTTTTATTTGGGGAATTTAACTTGGATAGGGAAGGGAAGATATGGGAAGCCCATTTCATCAGCAGAGCTTGTGAGGGATTAGAACTTTATACACTCCAATATATACACACACTTTCCTCGTCTACTTCCTGTACAATCTTGATTGCAGCACAACAACTCCCAGGACCAGCTAGCTCTAATGTGTGGATCTGACACTGGCTCTGTCAGACCCAAAGCAAATGCCCTTTGCAGGTAGGGACCGCAGGCCCCTATGGTGTAGCAAATTAGAAGTCCTTGGTGCTAGCTGTCCTACATGTGGCTATTGTTCCCAGTACCACCTCTTTAGGCACTGCCAGCCCTCCTGACTGCAGCTGCCCCTTTCCACTGCTCATGCCACCACTGTCCCGATTGGCTCTGCACCCATCCCAGACTGCTCCATCCCAGTCCTCTCAGGCATGCCTCCCAGTCCTCCTGACTGTGTGTCACTCACCAGCCCTCCTGGGTGTTCCTGTTACTCATGGAGGTCTGCTCTGCATTGTTTTACCAATGTCCACTCCTTGCTCCCAGTGCCTCCTGGCCAGGACACCTCCGTGGTTTCGTCCACATCCGAGCCCAGGCCCAAGGTTCCCCCCCTCCAGACTGGGAAGCTCCCTCAAAGGCCAAGACAGCCTAATTCTCCATCTCCAGCTTTCACCTGAGCTCTCCTCCCCAGCTTGGCTGACCCAGAGTATTTGAGGGGGCTTGCCCCTTGCAAACCCAAGTTGGGGGTTGGTCAGGGCCCTCAGAATACTCAAGGCAGCTCCACCTTACTTCCCCTCCCATCTTTCTAGAAGGTTCCAGTACATTCTAGAAATAGGGGGAGATCTCAGTGATGCTGCCTGGGAGTCATCCATCTGTCCCTGGATCTCTGTCCAACCCAGGAAAAACACATACAGGCTTGGCTGCTAGCCAAGCCTGCACAAATTTACTTACTCTAAACACACAAAGAAAACTGTCTACACTTCTAGTACTAGAGGGTGTTACATTGATTTTGGTGATCTACTACTAATAATAGGAAAATGACTTTTGGTGATCTTCTACAAATAAAAGAGATATGGCCTTGGTGGTCTGCTAATAATAAAAGTGAAATGTCTTTTGCTGGTCTGCTACTGGAATTATTTTTAGTGTTTTAACACTAATACAAAATGATTTGTTTTTGGTGGTATGTTACTGATAAAATGGAAATGGCATTTGGTGGTCCACTACTAGTATTACAAAAAAAAAAAAAAAATTTTGGTGATTTGGTACAAATGTAATAAAAATGGCTTATGCTGGTCCTCCTTCATTTGCCTTTGTCATTGTCCTAGATGCTTTATGGCCATGGGCAAATTACAATTCTACCAAAATTACCTTTCAAATTCTGGAGCAGACTGAATTCAGATTCAATACTTTGTGACATGTAATCTATTCACACATAAGACAAAATCAACAAAATTAAGGTTGCATTACATACAATGTAACATATTTACTTCAATAACTTGGTTTATATATGAAGTAATCATCATTTTTCCCAGTCTAACCATTAAGAAACAATAAAATGACTCTTACATTTCTATTTTTATAAATGATGATCCAATTACTTCTTATAAATGAATATTTTAATGTTGTAAACAGTCTTCTATCTTGGCAGAAATCCAGAGTTGGACTAATATGTAGACACGCACTTGGCTTATCCCACCATTTTACCTGCCTTTTACACACTAATTGGCACTGTGAATTTTGCTCCCTTAAGCCATTCAATACTCCGGGAAAGCAGTGTGAATATCAAAAGCTATATTTAGGTATTAGGACATAGCTGATGGATTCTGGCAATTGAAGATGCCTTCTGGAATCAGTTGATTAGCTGCATATACCCATAATTGTATTAATTACAGCAGCAATATAAAGGTACAGAAGTGAAATCTGTAAAAGGAAATGTATTACTGCTTTACAGTATTTGTTTAAAATGAAGAGTGCATCTATAATTGTATGAGTTCATTAACCACTTCAGCCCCGGAAGGTTTTACCCCCTTCCTGACCAGAGCACTTTTTACAATTCGGCACTGCGTCGCTTTAACTGCTAATTGCGCGGTCATGCAATGCTGTACCCAAACGAAATTTGCGTCCTTTTCTTCCCACAAATAGAGCTTTCTTTTGATGGTATTTGATCACCTCTGCCGTTTTTATTTTTTGCGCTATACGCGGAAAAAGACCGAAAATTTTGAAAAAAAATGATATTTTCTACTTTTTGTTCTAAAAAAAATCCAATAAACTCAATTTTAGTCATACATTTAGGCCAAAATGTATTCGGCCACATGTCTTTGGTAAAAAAAATGTCAATAAGTGTATATTTATTGGTTTGCGCAAAAGTTATAGCGTCTACAAACTAGGGTACATTTTCTGGAATTTACACAGCCTTTAATTTATGACTGCCTATGTCGTTTCTTGAGGTGCTAAAATGGCAGGGCAGTACAAAACCCCCACAAATGACCCCATTTTGGAAAGTAGACACCCCAAGGAATTTGCTGAGAGGCATGTTGAGCCCATTGAATATTCATTTTTTTTGTCCCAAGTGATTGAATAATGACAAAAAAAAAAAAAAATTACAAAAAGTTGTCACTAAATGATATATTGCTCACACAGGCCATGGGCATATGTGGAATTGCACCCCAAAATACATTTAGCTGCTTCTCCTGAGTACGGGGATACCACATGTGTGGGACTTTTTGGGAGCCTAGCCGCGTACGGGGCCCCGAAAACCAAGCACCGCCTTCAGGATTTCTAAGGGCGTACATTTTTGATTTTACTCCTCACTACCTATCACAGTTTTGAAGGCCATAAAATGCCCAGATGACATAAAACCCCCCCAAATGACCCCATTTTGGAAAGTAGACACCCCAAGCTATTTGCTTTGAGGCATGTTGAGTCCATGGAATGTTTTATATTTTGACACAAGTTGCGGGAAAGTGACAAATTTTTTTTTTTTTTTTTTTTTTTTGCACAAAGTTGTCACTAAATGATATATTGCTCACACAGGCCATGGGCATATGTGGAATTGCACCCCAAAATACATTTAGCTGCTTCTCCTGAGTACGGGGATACCACATGTGTGGGACTTTTTAGGAGCCTAGCCGCGTACGGGACCCCGAAAACCAAGCACCGCCTTCAGGATTTCTAAGGGCGTACATTTTTGATTTTACTCCTCACTGCCTATCACAGTTTCGGAGGCCATGGAATGCCCAGGTGGCACAAACCCCCCCCAAATGACCCCATTTTGGAAAGTAGACACCCCAAGCTATTTGCTGAGAGGCATGGTGAGTATTTTGCAGCTCTCATTTGTTTTTGAAAATAAAGAAAGACGAGAAAAAATTTTTTTTTTTTTCTTTTTTCAATTTTCAAAACTTTGTGACAAAAAGTGAGGTCTGCAAAATACTCACTATACCTCTCATCAAAAAGCTTGGGGTGTCTACTTTCCAAAATGGGGTCATTTGGGGGGGTTTTGTGCCACCTGGGCATTCCATGGCCTCCGAAACTGTGATAGGCAGTGAAGAGTGAAATCAAAAATTTACGGCCTTAGAAAGCCTGAAGGCGGTGCTTGGTTTTCGGGGTCCCGTACGTGGCTAGGCTCCCAAAAAGTCCCACACATGTGGTATCCCCGTACTCAGGAGAAGCAGCAGAATGTATTTTGGGGTGTAATTTCACATATTCCCATGGCATGTTTGAGCAATATATCATTTAGTGACAACTTTGCGCAAAAAAAAATAAAAAAAATAAAAAATTGTCTCTTTCCCGCAACTTGTGTCACAATATAAATTATTCCATGGACTCAACATGACTCTCAGCAAATAGCTTGGGGTGTCTACTTTCCAAAATGGGGTCATTTGGGGGGGGTTTGAACTGTCCTGGCATTTTATGCACAACATCTAGAAGCTTATGTCACACATCACCCACTCTTCTAACCACTTGAAGACAAAGCCCTTTCTGACACTTATTGTTTACATAAAAAAATAATTTTTTTTTGCAAGAAAATTACTTTGAACCCCCAAATATTATATATTTTTTTTAAAGCAAATGCCCTACAGATTAAAATGGTGGGTGTTTCATTTTTTTTTTTTCACACAGTATTTGCGCAGCGATTTTTCAAACGCATTTTTTGGGGAAAAAACACACTTTTTTACATTTTAATGCACTAAAACACACTATATTGCCAAAATGTTTGATGAGATAAAAAAGATGATCTTAGGCCGAGTACATGGATACCAAACATGACATGCTTTAAAATTGCGCACAAACGTGCAGTGGCGACAAACTAAATACATTTTTAAAAGCCTTTAAAAGCCTTTACAGGTTACCACTTTAGATTTACAGAGGAGGTCTACTGCTAAACTTACTGCCCTCGATCTGACCTTCGCGGCGATACCTCACATGCATGGTGCAATTGCTGTTTACATTTGACGCCAGACCAACGCTTGCGTTCACCTTAGCGCGAGAGCAGGGGGGACAGGGGTGCTTTTTTTTTTTTTTTTTTTTTTTCTTTATTATTATTATTTTTTTATCTTATTTTTAAACTGTTCCTTTCATTTTTTTTTTTTTAAATCATTTTTATTGTTATCTCAGGGAATATAAATATCCCCTATGATAGCAATAGGTAGTGACAGGTACTCTTTTTTGCAAAAATTGGGGTCTATTAGACCCTAGATTTCTCCTCTGCCCTCAAAGCATCTGATCACACCAAGATCGGTGTGATAAAATGCTTTCCCAATTTCCCAATGGCGCTGTTTACATCCGGCGAAATCTACGTCATAAAATGCTCGTAGCTTCCGGTTTCTTAGGTCATAGAGATGTTTGGAGCCACTCTGGTCTCTGATCAGCTCTATGGTCAGCTGGCTGAATCACCGGCTGCATTTTCAGGTTCCCTGTTGAGACAGGAGAGCCAGAGAAAAACACGGAAGATGTTGGGGGGGGGGGGCATTCCCTCCCACTGCTTGTAAAAACAGTCTAGAGGCTAATTAGCCACTAGGATTGCTTTTACATGAAAGCCGACCGCTGGCTGAAAAGAATGATACCAAGATGATACCTAAAGCTGCAGGCATCATTCTGGTATAACCACTCAAAGTC
Organism: Lithobates clamitans; assembly: GCA_037952925.1. Taxonomy (NCBI): domain Eukaryota; kingdom Metazoa; phylum Chordata; class Amphibia; order Anura; family Ranidae; genus Lithobates; species Lithobates clamitans. The sequence goes on along the minus strand of JBBGZY010000787.1, from coordinate 4,146,757 downwards.
GTGAATGGCGTACCTGAAGACAAAAAAATGGTTAACAATGGTTAACAATAAAGCACAGTAAAGTGTAAATAATTACACACCTGAAAAACAAACATGATAAAACATAATAACAATAACAATAACAATAACAATAAAACATTGCAGAATAGAATACAGTAAAAAAGAGCAGAACAATAGAGAGAGAGAATAGAGAGAGAGAGAACAATAAAACAACAACTATTTTTTTTATTTCATATATTTTTTTTTTTTTTACACTTTTTTTGTAACTAACTTTTATAACGGTAACCGGTTCCAGGTTCGGGTCTCTCAAAATGCGATGGCATCTTGGGAGACCCTGTGAAAGTGCGCCTAGTCTGTGCAATGCTGTACCCTACGCTAATAGTCAACTAGTGCATGGTAGCGTTCAAAACATTCACCAATGCAAAGACCAGGATTGTCAGGACAGGAGGGACAATAATAGGGGGTGTCACGTCTATATCCGCGCTTGCTGCAGACACAACATCTTTTTTTGGGGGGTTCGCTGGGTAGGGGTACTCGGGAGGACATAAAAATGCCTCTCATGCAGCCGACTGCATTTGGTTGGGGATGTGAATGGGGGAAGTACGGGCGCTGCAGAAGCGGTGGGTTCCCAATTAGGATTGGCGAATGCAGCAGGAAGGGCACTATGGGCACGACGGGCCTGTGTTTGTCTTTTTGGTGGCAGCGGGACACTACTTGTGCTTGCCACCTCACCAGCTTGAACTGCACTTATGGGACTCGCCACGTCACCACGTGTTACTGCAGTGCTGGTTTGACTACGACCGGGGTGTACTAGGCCTCTGGCGCTTGCCAGTTCACCAAAACGCTACCAAAAAAACTGTTAGCGATCGCAGGGATCAGGCCTGACTCTGCGAACGCTGCAGTTATGCGTTTAGTATTTTGTAAGTGACAGTGATCGATCGATACTGCACTTGGGTGGGCTGGGCCGGGCTGGGCGGAGGGGCAAAACGCAGGTGCTAGCAGGTATCTGGGCTGATCCCGCTAACACTGCGTTTTTGGGAACCCTAAACTGCTGGGGACACTAGTATAGATCTAATCGGATCAGATATTGATCCGATCAGATACTATACCACTAAGGGAGGCGTACGGTGCGTGCGTGGGTGTTAGCGGTACTGGCGCTAATCTGACGCTGCCTGGGGCTGGTGCTTGCCAGTTCACCAAAACGCTACCAAAAAAACTGTTAGCGATCGCAGGGATCAGGCCTGACTCTGCGAACGCTGCAGTTATGCGTTTAGTGTTTTGTAAGTGACAGTGATCGATCGATACTGCACTTGGGTGGGCTGGGCCGGGCGGAGGGGCAAAACGCAGGTGCTAGCAGGTATCTGGGCTGATCCCGCTAACACTGCGTTTTTGGGAACCCTAAACTGCTGGGGACGCTAGTATAGATCTGATCGGATCAGATATTGATCCGATCAGATACTATACCACTAAGGGAGGTATACGGTGCGTGCGTGGGTGTTAGCGGTACTGGCGCTAACCTGACGCTGCCTGGGGCTGGTGCTTGCCAGTTCACCAAAACGCTACCAAAAAAACTGTTAGCGATCGCAGGGATCAGGCCTGACTCTGCGAACGCTGCAGTTATGCGTTTAGTGTTTTGTAAGTGACAGTGATCGATCGATACTGCACTTGGGTGGGCTGGGCGGAGGGGCAAAACGCAGGTGCTAGCGGGTATCTGGGCTGATCCCGCTAACACTGTGTTTTTGGGAACCCTAAACTGCTGGGGACGCTAGTATAGATCTGATCGGATCAGATATTGATCCGTTCAGATACTATACCACTAAGGGAGGCGTATGCTGCGTGCGTGGGTGTTAGCGGTACTGGCGCTAATCTGACGCTGCCTGGGGCGACGCATATCACCGCCGGGCGATCGGGGGGCTAAACCTTTATTCGGTAATAAACGGCGGGTGCCCTGACACTATAAAAAATAAACAAACTAACCAGCGTCACCCGTAACAGTTATACGGTGATCAGTGGTGAAAGGGTTAACTAGGGGGCAATCAAGGGGTTAAAACATTTATTAGGTAGTATATGGGGGTCCCTGTCGCTATAAAATGCTGACGGCGAACCTAAATATTTACGTTCCTAACTAGCGTCACCAGCGACACTAATACAGCGATCAGAAAAATGATCGCTTAGCGACACTGGTGACAGGGGGTGATCAAGGGGTTAAAACTTTATTAGGGGGGGTTAGGGGGGTATCCTAGACCTAAAGGGGGGTAATACTCACTGCCCTAACACTAACTGTCACAAACTGACACTATGCAGTAATCAGAAAAAAAAAAAAAAAAATACTGCTAATGTCAGTTTGTGACAGGGGGGGGGGGGGTGATTGGGGGGGGATCGGGGGGCGATCGGGGGGGGATCGGGGGTGTAAAGTATGCCTGGCATGTTCTACTGTGTGTGTGAGTGTTGTGTGCACTTACATGTCATCTCCCCTCGGCGCTGGAACGGAAACTGCCAGACCGAGGAGAGATGACATCACATCCTCTGCCTGTGTGAAACGACACACAGGCAGAGGAGCATTCCCATTGGCTGGGAGCGATCGCGAGGGGGGGGCCACGATCGGATGGTCTCCCCCTCGCCTCCCGACGCTCCCAGTCAGATGCCGACCGCCGATGGCACCGGGGGGGGTCCGATCGGACCCCCCGCCCGCGGGAGGCAGATCACGTATGGGTACGTGATTTTGCCTGCCCGTGCCGCTCTGCCGCAGTATATATGCGGTAGGCGGTCGGCAAGTGGTTAAAAGAGAAGTATGGGATTTTATTTTTTTATCCCATAATCATATTTACCTAGGTGGATGCAGCATCTGTCCAATGTTGCATTTGTCCCCCGCAGCCTCTGCACTTAAAACCAAGACACCAAACACCGCCGAAGGCTTGGTTCTCTCACCTCCCTGAGTGGAGAGCTGCTGCCTCTCAATCATCAGCTCTCCTGCTCTGCTCCGTCTCAGTGGCTCGCTGAGGGGCTGAGACTGCCATCAGTCCAGGCACCTGGCGGATGGCAGTCTCAGTCCAGGCACCAATGTGACAGTTACATTCCTGGTAGGTACTGGAAATGTAACTTTTTTTTTTTAATTGTTAAATCTGTGGGTTTACATCCGCTTTAAATAAGGAAAAGGAGGGAAAAAAGTTTTTATTGTCCTATAAACAATATTCTGGGTTGTGATGGCTGGGATGCTTAAAGAAGAAGTCCAGCCTGAGCTCATTCGGCTGGGCTTCTCCTATGGGTCACAGGAGTGCAAAATGAATGAGTTCATGCTGGACTTCTCCTTTAAGCATCCCAACCATCACAACCCAGAATATTGTTTATAGGACAATGAAAACTTATTTTTTCCTCCTTTTCCTTATCTAAAGCAGATGTAAACCCACAGATTTAACAAAGTAAAAAAAAAAGTTACATTTCCAGCACCTGCCGGGAATGTAACTGTCACATTGGTTGTCCTTTCAACCAAACTGTCAAGCCAACCAATGGCTGGTGTCATAACTGATCACATGTGCAGCATCATGGCAGTTGAAGATCAAACAGAAGCCAAGATGGCGGATTTCTTGGCTGAAAACGATAGAAGGGTTTACTTCCACCGTAATTATTTTTATTTCATCCATAACCCATTCTGAATATTCATAGACCATGAAAACATTCATGGTGGCAGAGATTCTTTACAATGTCTGTGTAGCTTGTGCTTATGCATTGTAAAACAGTAGAAATATTTGTTTTAAGATATGTCGGTTTTATATTTTTTTATTGTGTTTTTATTGTGTTAAAAAGTTCCTAAAATATGAGTCATACATTATTAGGAATTAATTTTATACTTTGGACAACAGGAAAAAATGTGAAATAGCAAATTGGGTGAATGTCATAACTGACCCTAAAGAAAAACAATTTTAAGTATAGATACATTTTTATTTGAAATTTTAAAAATACTTAGCAAAATTCTTATTATAGAACTATAGCTACATTTTTTTTTCTTTTAGTAATATAGGGAATGTTTAGAACTCCTGTCACGTTTTTTTCTGTCTAGCCCCATTAGAGAGATTTTACTTCTCTTTCTGTCCCATTAACACAACAAGAAGTGAGAGGAAATCTCTACATAACGATGGAGTTACCAGAACAGGTGTAGCCATTGCAAGATCCCCCCCCCGTCCTGTTATGCTGGCAACTTTAACATTGTGAATTTCCCATTACTGGGTGTGCCACTGAAAATGATCCCCAGGACTAGGGTTAAGGTTTGGGTTTGCTATTACCATGGGTTATGAGGCAAATCCTGAAGGTCTGAGGTTTACTGGCACAGCAAGTTTATGTGCAAATTTGCCCAAGAGAATTTTTTAAAACCACAATGCACTGCTTGACCTTTGAGCTATAGCGAGTGGGCTTAGAAGGACCAATAAAGGGGCCTTTGGATAAGTAAGCCTCCTCACTATAAGATCGAGGCACAGAACAATCATACTGTCAGTGCATTGGAAGCAGCTGTAAGGAAAAGATAACTTAGGAAACAGTACTTTGATTCTGATTTTAGCTCTTTGGGCAAGCAACCTCTTTACTGTTTTTTTTTTTTTTTGCTGTTCTCATATTTACACTAAAATGCAATATAAAAAAATATTGTCATTTAAAAAAATGGCCCTTTAAGAGCTATGGGCGGAAGTGACATTTTGACGTTGCTTCCGACCTGCAGTGTCATAGAGATGGGTGGGGGCCATCTTCCCCTCACTCGTCTCCATGTCCAGCCATAGAGAGGACCCAATTGCCTCTGATGCTGCCGACGGCTCTGTTAAGCAGCGGAGGGCACCGAACAAGAGGATACCGGGGTTATGGCAGCTAGCTGCTGCCATAACTATGATATTCCTCCTCAAAGTAAGGACGTATATCGGCGTTTGGCGGTCCGAAAGTGGTTAATCGCCAATGACCAGAGGATAGCCAAAAAGGCAAAGTAACGAAGATTGAATGACAGGTTAAACATGGGAAAACTATAGAGGAGAAAAAAGAATCAATAATCATCTTTATTTGTCTGCCTAAAGCCAAGTCTACCCAAGTGGCCCAGTAGGGTCGGCCAGCAGAATTATATGTAAATTTGAGCTTTAGGATCCGTGGGTCCTGTGCTTTAAGGAAGCCATTGGAGTTTTCATTCCTCTCCTCCAACTCATTGCATTCCTTCCATGACACATTAGAGCAATTAACACTGGAAAACAAGTGTTCCAATACCTTCTTTAATGTTGAGCCTTCCAGCCAAAGAAGATGTCAAGGGTTATGTATGGTGTGATCCCTCGCGCTAAATTGAGTTGATAGGTTGTGTAGATGCTTCTGTGATAGGCTAAAATTAAGTGCAAGTGAGTGGTGATGATGTCTCTGTGGACTGCAGCAAAATCTGAAGTGTTCACTTACACTCAGCATAAATATAGTAATAAAAGTGATTTCGCGCTTAAAAATCTATCACCTCAAAATATAGTGCATACAATAAAATAAATGAAAATTCTTATAAGTGCGATATCTAAAAGTGCTCCATAGTGCAAAAAATAATTAACAAAAGTGCTTTTGTGCATCAAAGATATCATTAGAAATAAAAAGTTCATTAGAAATAGATGAAAAGTTCATATTGTGCATCAATATTCAAAGTTTGTATTGTGCTATTCCACTGGGATCATTTGGTGAAGATGGAAAATAATACTAATCTTGAGATTGGTGATCCGGTGGCACCGGGCTCTCTAGACTCTCACCTTAGATAAAATGAATATGGGCATCAAAAACCAATTCTTTGTTCTTTTGTAGTATAATGGTGTTATGGTGGAATTTCTCTGGTGCTGTAGCGATTCTTTTCAATTTTTTAATAAATTACCATTTTTTACAAACATACTACACTATTGGAGGCATCCTTTCTCTCTCCCCTTCCTGTTTAAACCACCGGACTGGTGGAGCCCAGGTGGGCAACCCCTCTTTGTTCCTATATCTGTAGGTACTGTTAAGCAGAAGAATCGCTACAGCACCAGAGAAATTCCACCATAACACCATTATACTACAAAAGAACAAAGAATTGGTTTTTGATGCCCATATTCATTTTATCTAAGGTGAGAGTCTAGAGAGCCCGGTGCCACCGGATCACCAATCTCAAGATTAGTATTATTTTCCATCTTCACCAAATGATCCCAGTGGAATAGCACAATACAAACTTTGAATATTGATGCACAATATGAACTTTTCATCTATTTCTAATGAACTTTTTATTTATTTCTAATGATATCTTTGATGCACAAAAGCACTTTTGTTAATTATTTTTTGCACTATGGAGCACTTTTAGATATCGCACTTATAAGAATTTTCATTTATTTTATTGTATGCACTATATTTTGAGGTGATAGATTTTTAAGCGCGAAATCACTTTTATTACTATGTCAAGGGTTATGACTACATTTTCTTTAGTCAAAAGTAAGACTTGGTCAACAAGCAGAAGGATTAGGATCCAAAACTTCATATGGCATTGTTGCAATCAATCTCTCCAGCCATCAGTAAGGCTCGGCTTCCACAAATCGTACCCCATGATGTCCAAGTACCACCATTCATAACTGTGCGACTTCAAATCGCAGCAACTTCAAAGTGGTCCTTGCACTACTTTAATCCTACTTTGATGTTACTTGGGGTCCATGGACCTCAGGAATACGTAGGCGTTGCTTCAAGTCTCATAAAAAGTGAAAAAAGTTCTAGTTCAGATTATGATCTTAACTAGATGATTATCTCACTTGAACAAATTATAGCTCTTTCCTATTGGTTGCATCCCACGGTCACAAAAGGGTAGAGAATTAGCCTGTAGTAAGCCATGTGGTCCAAGGGGCCCAATAGAAGGTTGACAACTTTTATTTGGTTTTGTAGTAAGGGAAGACTTGCTTCCTGCACCAGGAACAGTGACTCCACAGAGGAGATACGTCCCTTTTTTTGGAGGTAGCTAAGCTAGCTAATCTTTTAGCTTATCAGCTACTAGGCATACCAATCATCGCAATCTATTACTTGTCGGGTATTCATGCCAATGGAGCACAAGTTGTCCAAAGTCAGAGTTGCAGTGGTCCCAGGCTGGAGAAAGAGAGCCTCAGCTATGCTGCAATGACTTGGGAAGTCCTATCTTTGCAGTTGAGAGGGAATGCAAGACTAATCAACTTCTGTCAGAGGTATCTCCCAGTCAGGTCTGCCAGCCCTTTAGGTTCGGGTTTCCTAGACCTTCCTGCCAGACGCTGTAAGGTACAAAGCCATTGGATGTCAAGGGATGGTCTCCAAACTAACAAGCCGTTCAAAGGATCGGCAACAAATAAGGCTATCAGGATATTGATTTGACAGTAACCTTGGTGGCTTCCCAGAGGTGAAAGCAGTGAAACAACTGACATCCAGCTGGGTCTGCAGAATAGCCAATATGTATATTGAACAAACCTAATGGTCTCCAGGATCCTTATTAGGATCCGCAGTCGTTCAGTGGTGATGAGGACAATAATTGCCCGGTGGTCTGCAGGTCATGATATCCGCAGGTACAGTCTCGGATCCGGGAGCCTCCTATTCTCCTTCCTGAGATCCAATACCTCATACAGCATGGCCAACGGTATCTTCCAAATTCAGACAATTTATATCTAAATGCTGGAGACCAAGAAGTGAAGGCTCACCTAGAGGTGTCACCTTTAATGTTTGAAATCCTATGGAGGTCAGGGCGCCTACTCCAAACTTCAGGTATATTAGATCATAGGAAACCCTACAGAATTTAAAGGATGGAATCCTCTGTTCCCTGCTGTAAGGATTGAATTGTATACAAGTAAGCCTAGAGACGGCATTAAAGGATAGATGGGGCTCGGTCGTGTCCTCACTCTCTGGGATCCAGTAACTGTTGCATATCTTGGCAAACCAATTCCGAAAGACCTGGGCAGATTGTTCTTTCCCCTGGGGTCTTGCAAATAGTGTGGGACACATGGTCTCACTCTCCATTCAGAGGGATAAGACATGTTCAATATGGTCAGTAACACCGAAGAAGTATTTTATATGGCTAATAGGTTTAGAAGGATCTCAGACATCTAAGTGTCAAGCCGTAAACTACCTTGTTGCTGAAATTATCAGGCATAATGGCTCTAGTCTCTTCCTCAGCACTATACAGAGGTCTGCATCTTTGCATCTGGGTTAGGACATCATCCTTCCAGCATATCCAAACTAAAGTGTTTGAAGTATCACAAGCATTGGAAATGGATTCAAGGTTGAAGAGAGACATAGAAGTGGCCCTTCTTCAAAGAGCAAACATTAGGCTCTTCAGGCCTAGCAGCATCAGAAGAGGACAATCGCTGTCTATTAAAGACAATTGCAGTCGTGCGGATCAAGTTAGTCAATGGGATTGGATGGCTAGGATATATCCATCAATTGAGGGCAGAGACCGCTTTCCCAGACAGATTGCGCATCCATGGACGGAACTCAAAAGAGTCCCTCCAGAACTAATATGTAAACTGCGACCTGGTCTACATTCAACACATGGGGGGGCCATTTTAAAATGGACCCAGCAACCTTAGCTACAATAAATTTCAGTAGTTAGTGGGGATAGATCTAATCCTTGACTTAAACACTTCAGCATTACCCACCCTTGTTTGTCGTCTGGTGATTGGTACATCCCATACGTATATGCTGTCATGCTTGTGTCAGGAAAGGGAAACATTTTATACTTACCTGACGGTAATTTTCCTTTCTTGATGCAAAGCATGACAGCATATAGGTCCCTCCCTAAAGGGCTTTGCAGTGATCCTAAGTTATGAGAATGTTGCCTGCAGGGAGGAGACTTACTTGTATAGTATAACCGGTCCTGGAATAGGGAAGGGGGCGGAGCCTACCCATACACATATGCTGTCATGCTTTGCATCAGGAAAGGAAAATTACGGTCAGGTAAGTATAACATTTTCCTCTTTTCTGTCAGATGCCTCTTCTATCAATGCACGGGCCAAGCACGAAACTTTGAAAGAAATTAATGTGTTTTATTTTTCTGGAAAAGTGACAGCTTCCAGCCATTTTATATTGTTTGTAAACAGAGCAGATTCCCTTTCCCATCTAGACCAGACCCTTATCCTAGATGACAGTTTTTCGTAGATATTAATAGTTGAACCCACCACAAAAAAAGAAAATACAGTTCCTCCTTTAACCACTTCAGCCCTGGAAGGTTCACCCCCTCTTGACCAGGCCATTTTTTGCAATATGGCACTGCGTTAATTTAACTCAATTGCGCAGTCGCGCGATGCTGTACCCAAATAATATTGATTGTTCATTTTTTTTTTCCCACAAATAGAGCTTTTGTTTGGGGGTATTTGACCACCTCTGCGGTTTTTATTTTTTGCTCTATAAACAAAAAAAAGACTGACCATTATGAAAAAAATATATATATTTATTTACGTTCTGCTATAAAATATTCCCAATAAAAAAATGTAAAACCCCCCTCCTGAAAAGTACCCTGCCCCCATGCTGATGAGAACTCGGGTCTCTTCCCTACAACTTTTTCCCAGTGGCTGTGGTGGTTTGCAGGCAGGGGGCTTATCATAATCTGGAAGCCCCCTTTAAAGATCAATTCCACAGCCAAATATGTACTTCCAGTTACGCTGTTGCTGTGACTATCTATGAAAATGTTATTGTTCTGTAACACCACATGCAGTTTTAAGACACTCCAAAGCATGTTGGTAAGGTTTAATAAAAACAAAGGTCTATTCATGTTATGTTTTTTCAGTTACATAAAAAGACCCTCTCACCACTTTTTTTTTTTTTTAACTTTTTTTTCTTTTAGTAGTTTGCTCTTAGCCCTAAAAAAAAAAAAAAAATTTGCCCAAGTCCCCCCATCCCCCCCCCCCCAGCCCCCGACTTTAGGATTCACCTCAAGGTTTGGTTTTGCCAAATTTTAAACAATATTCACTAAACACTTTGTGAGGTGATACTGGGCAGATTTATCCATAACTAGAAGGATGTTCAAATACCCCGGCTCTATGCAAGGCATAATTACAAAAAACAAGGTTTGGTTTAGGTACACTTACATTTTATACTGTATATTGATACGTGGTATTGGCAGGATGAGGTTCATAAGGCTTACGTTAAACTACTGGAGTTTTAGAATCAAATTAGTGAGATTACTATTAAAATATCTGATTTAAACATGTAGATCATGGTAAAAAAACTAGAATATTACAGCATGATCAAAACATGTCACGGAAAATAACAATTTATTATTTCAATATGTTTTCAAAGATAAGGGGTTTTTTTTGTGGTTCATCTATACATGAACACTTTACACACAGAAATATAGATTTTGTGTGTATAATTGCTTGTGAGCTTATATTGATCTGTTTAGTCTCTAGCTAGTTCAGGTTGTAGCATGGAGAAATGCTTTTGGATGAGCATGCAGAGGAGAGTGCAGTTTTGAGGATTGATATGATTACAAGAACAAATTTTTTTGTCCCCCCTAAGAGTGGCACATTTTCTTCACCACCCTCATTGCTCTGTTCAGCACTTGTTCAGATTCTGTGTAAGCTCTATGTGATAGTGCTGGGCCAATCACCAAGTACCAGCAACAGTAAATACCAACTGTTGTAAAATCATTGCCAGATCAGGTGGTCATCATGTGTATTAGTGAGTTAACTTTCTTTTTAAAACTTTAGCTTGCCTCACGCATTACTTTACGCATTACTACACGCATTCTGCACCATGTGGCACTGCGCGTTACATGGGTTACTGGGCCAGCGATACCCCAATGCACTAAGACAATGCACCTGCATTGCAGTGGGACATTGGCTGCATTGCCAAAAATGGTGTATGTCCAATTTTTGGCATGTAAAGCAAGGCATAAATGATGCCATTTTCATTCAATTTTTCCTGCAGTGCTATTGTGTTCTGCCGACAGAGAGCCTTCCCTGCCAGCAGAACGCAATGATCGCTGCTGGCACCTATAGCTGCCGGAAGTCTTTGCATGCAAAAAATCCAACAGGCTGGTTGTACTGAAGTCGATCTATGGAGTACAACAAGCCTGCCCATAAATGGATCAAATCTTTGGCAGCCCCTTGCAGAACCGGCCAATATTCAGCATGAAGATCTGGGAACTCAAGGACAAGGATCTCCCCACTGGGTTTTTTTTTTTTTTAAATGATGTAGTGATTATATTTTTTTATTTTTTATTATAATTTCTTTATTGATTTTTCTGTATCAAAAAAATATAACACATAGCGTGGATGCAACCTCGCTGTATCATCAAACTATACAAATTCAAGGACAAGGATCCCCCCACTGGAAACCTCAAGGTGGTATGTGAAACAACTAGATGAATTTACTTTCCAGCAAGTTCTGAAATATCTTTTTTTATATTAAATTAAGTGTAACAATTTGTCCAAAACATGTTTTCATTCATCTCGTTTCAATTTAATTTTGTTTGAACAATGCATACATTAGCTGATTTTTATGCCATTGCAATATTTGTAACTATAAAAACAAAAGCATTATCAAGACATCTGCTGAAACCTAATGGGAAATTTAAAGGAAAAGTGCACTTTAAAACAGGGTTAATTTTATCTTTTTTGCCCTCTTCTGACTTACCTTGATCTGTTTGTTTACATTAAGTGCTGCAAATCTTCACTGTCCTGACTGTGCTTGCCCATAAGTGCCCCTTAGGAAATGTATGAGTCTGTGTCTCAATGACAGAGACACACAAGGACAATCCTATAGGAGACTGTGGGGCACTAATGTGCAGTGGATCCAGGACGGTGTGTCTCAGATGTGTGGCACAGAATGTGACTAAACTGCAGCCATCGGTACGCACAGGGCCAACACCAGAATAAGGCTGCTTAGGCAGCTGCCTGAGGGCACCAGAAAAGAGGGGCGATAAATTCTGAATCTCTGGCCACTTGCTAGGGATTTGTTTTTTTAAATAACTGTCTTACATTGCCTAGGTGTAGGTGGGGAGTGGCTGCCCTGAATACCGGAGCCCCAGAAGGCTGATTCACACCTGTGTTGGCACAATTAGTCTTTGTCACAGGTGGATGTGACAGGATACTAGTGGTTTCTTGGACCGCAGTCGATGATGAGCTTTGCAGCTGCGCACAGCAGGAGGAAGCCTCCTCTGTGCAGAGCTGCTCCATCAGCTCCGCTTTCCAGCCCTGTCCCCTGACTCCAGTTCTTTACTCTAGAATGCTCCTGTGGGCCTGCTGGGTAAGGTAAGAGAGTCTTCCTGCCCCGAGATTACACCCACCCAGTAGCATACAAATAACCACAGCATTTGGCTCTTGCAGAATACACAATGCCCAGCACCTGAGTGACATTAGTGTGTGTCCAGGTGTCAACGTGTCACAGTGCCCCCCACCTGTCCCACCTGTCCTGCTGGCTTCCCTACTGTCCCGCTGGCCTCCCTCCTGTCTCGCTGGCTTTATCATTTTTTAGAAACTTGTGGCAAAAAATAAAATATTCTATGGGCTCAACATGCCTCTCAGCAAAAAGCTTGGGGTGTCTACCTTCCAAAAATGGGTCATTTGGGAGGGGGGGGGTGTACTATCTTGGTATTTCAGGGCCTCCGAAATTGTGATAGGTAGTCAGGAAGTGTAATGAGGAAATAAATAATAAGGTGCTTATTGGATTTCGTAGGGTCCTGTACGTGGCTAGACTGCCAAAAAGTCTCAAACATGCGGCATCCCTGTACTCAGGAGAAGCAACAGAATGTATTTTGGGGTGTAATTCCACATATATATATCTATATATTTTTGTAATTTTACAGAAACTTGGCAAAAAAAATAAAAATAAAAAATAATATATCAATTCCATGGGCTCAACATGCGGAGGGGGAGCGCTATCTAGCATGTCAGGGCCTCCAAAACTGTGATGGGTAGTCAGGATGTGTAATGAGGAAATAACGCCTTTTAAAAGCATGAAGGTGCCTAATGGATTTCGGGGTCCTGTATGCGGCTAGTCTGCCAAAAAGTCTCACATGTGCTATCTACCTACTCAGGAGAAGCAGCAGAATGTATTTTTTTCAGACACTTTTTGTTTACATTAGAAAAATTATTTTTTTTGCTAGAAAATTACTGTACTTTGAACACCCAAATGTTATATATTTTTTAAAGCAGAGGCCCCACATAATAAAATGGTGGGTGTTGCAATTATTTATCACACAGTGTTGCACAGCAGTTTTCAAATGCAAGTTGTTTGGAAAAAATATACTTTTTTGAAAATTTAAATGCAAATAAAAACAATATATTGCCCAATTGTTTGGTAATGTACAAAAAAATCTTCCGCAGAGTAAATACATATCAAAGTCCAAAGAAAAAGAACCGCTGCTCCAGGTGCATATATCAAGCCTGAATAAAAACCTCTCTGAGTTCCACCCCCGGCCCGCCTCCGTGGTAAACTTGAAGAAAAAAGAAACGGCTGCACATCCAGAGGTACCGATTGCCTTTATATTGATCACAGTGGTAACACCAAAGACGCCAACATAGAGTTACGTGACTCTATGTTGGTGTTACCACGGTGATCATTAAAAAAGCAATCAGTACCTCTGGATGTGCAGCTGTTTCTTTTTTCTTCAAATAGATATCAAACATGACATGCTTTAAAATTGTGCACCCCCGTGCAGCAGGCGACAAGCTATATAAAATTTTAAAAGCCTTTTACAGGTTAACACTTTAGATTTACACAGGAAGTCTAGTGCTAGAATTACTGTCCTCAATCTGACGTTCACAGCGATACCTCAAATGCATGGTGCAATTGCTGTTTACACACAACACAAGACCGATGCTTGAGTTTGCCTTTGCGTGCAAGCACAGGGGGACAGGGGTGCTTAAACTTTTTTTTTATTATTATTATTTCGCCTTTCTTTTTTTCTTACACTGTCCCTTTCATTTTTTTTATCACTTTTATTGTTATCACAGGGAATGTAAATATCCCCTGTGATAGCAATAGACAGTGACAGGTACTCTTTTTTTCTGAAAAATTTTGGGTTTATTAGAATTTAGATCTGCCCTTAAATCATCTGACCACACCAAGATCGGTGTGATCAGATGCTTTTCCCAATTTAAAAATGGTGCTGTTTATATCCAGAAAAATTCTCGTAGTTTTCGGTTTCTTAGGCCATAGAGATGATTGGTCTCCAATCAGCTCAATGGTCAGCTGGCGGAACTGCCGGCTGCATTCTGGAGTTCCCCGGTGGGACAGGAGAGCCTGAGAAAACCGTGGAAGGCAGTCGGAGAGGGGGGGAGTCCCCACTCCCACAGCTTGTAAAAGCAATGTAGCAGCTAATTATTTTTACATGAAAGCTGACCGCTGTCTGAATAAAACAATACCAAGATGATGCCTACACCTGCAGGCATCATTCCAGTATAACCACTCAAAGTCCTGTGACTTACCAGTACATTGCTGGTCCTTGTTGGGCATATATTGTAATGTTCTTTTTTTTTTCTTGCAGCCTGTGGGCTGAATAAAAAAAGAGAACCTAACAGATTCCTCCATTCACATCGATTGATGTGGATGAAGAAACCTCTGTCAGAAAAAGTGTGTGGTATGTAGGGTTGCCACCTCATCCATTTAAACCTGAACACATGTGACTTACACAGGTTCTGAGGCTAATTTAATGCAGATAAGGCACCAAGTGAGTTTAATTACCACCTTAATCAGCCACAGAACCTGTGTAATTAATATGTGTTCAGTTTTAAAGGGATGAGGTTACAACTCTAGTGGTATGCCCACTATTAGAATATACTGCCCTGCATCCACCCACTTCTAATGATGGGCATACATGCAATGCAATTTTTTTTCATTAAGTCAATGGGCTTAAGGAAAAAATAGAACAGATTCCTCCATTTACATTGATCAATGTGGATGAAGAAATCTCTGCCAAAAAAGTGAAAAAAATATATGTTGTAGATTAGGGACGATCACCAATCTGACCACCCCAGGCCCCATGCTTCGGCATATATATATATTTTTTTTTAACTGGGATGAGAAATCTCCTCCTACAGCGCTGCAATCACTGACATATGTATTCTGAAAGCACACCCTGCCGCTATCAGAATAAACAGATCAATGCTGCAGATGAATGGCGTTCCTGCAAAGCAAACAACAGTTACCAATAAAACACAGTAACAACAGAGCATTAACTAGACAGGATTAAACGACAACAAACTTTTGCTTATTTATTTATTTTTTCTTTTTATTTTTTTATGTTTTTTATTTTTTTACTTTTTTGTAACTTTCCTGCGACTGTAAAAAACTGTAAAGTTTCCAGGCTAGGGTCAAAATACTATATTCATACTATAGGCTATCTAACATCTTTTGAGACCCTGTGTGAAAGTGTGCATTAGACTGTGCCGTGCTGTACCCTATACTAATACTCCACTAGTGTGTGGTAGTGACAAAAACAGTCCTTGAGGCAGAGACCAGGTTGGCCAGGACAGGAGGGACAAAAATAATGGGCATCAAGCGTAAATCTGCATCTTCTACAGACACATCTTTTTTTAAGTGCTCTTTGGGTCAGGGTACCAAGGAGGACACCCGGAAAATTCCTCTCATGCAGCTGGCTCCTTGCATCTGGATTGGGAAATTTGCCCACAGCACCTTCTGGATACAAAGGGGCTGTGATGGTCTCTTCCTGAAATTTTAGGAAGGATCCACTTCGTCCTGAAACTTTGTATAGTACAAAAGCATCAAGCACGGCCAATTGAAATAAATATACAGACACTTTCTTGTACCAGCATCTGGCTTTATGGGAAATTTAAGTACGGCGCCATCATCTGATCATTGAAGTCCACCCCTCCTATGTTAAGGTATAGTCGTTAACACAGAGGGGCTCTTCAACAACACCAGTCGCTGTTGCAATTTGGATTGTTGTATCTGCATGAATAGAAGACAGGACTAAATACATCCCATAAGGGTGACACCAAGTCCCAAACAATCTTGCCACTGCTCCCTATGTAGCCTGGGCATGTACGGAGCGACTTTTTCTTTGTAAATCTAGAAATCCAGAAATCCTAGCCTGTTGCCCTCTCACAGAGCTTATACATTTTGACCCCATATCTGCCACGCTTGCTGGGGAGAAACTGTTTGAAAGCAAGGTGGCCAGAAAAATTAACGAGGGACTCATCTACACAGACAGTTTGTTGGGGCGTATACAAGTCTGCAAATTTTTGGGTAAAGTGATTTATGAGGGACTGAATTTTGAGAAACCGATCATATCCAGGGTCACCCCGAGGACAGCAGAGTTCATTGTTGCTGAAATACATAAATCGCATTATATTCTCGTATCTATGCCTGGTCATGGCAGCAGAGAACATAGCTATATAATCAATTGGGTCTGTGGACCAATATGACCGCAACTCATTCTTTTTAGTAATGCCCATGTTGGGGGTTGGGCCCAAAAAAATATTAAATTCAGAAACAGTGATAGGTTTCCATTCGACTGATCTAACAAGGAAAGAATTTAGGTTGGCGGCGATAAGTTGATGGGCATAAAAATTGATTGATTGGGCGACACAGTGGTGTAGTGGATAGCACTTTCAACTAGCAGTAAGAAGGGTCAGTGGTTCAAGTGACTGGTTCAAATGACACTACCTGCCTGGAGTTTGCATGTTCTCCCTGTGCCTGCGTGGGTTTCCTCTGTGTACTCTAGTTTCCCACTAATTGGATCCTGTCTAAATTGTCCCTAGTATGTATGAATGTGAGTTAGGGACCTTAGATTGTAAGCGCCTTGAGGGTAGGGATTGATGTGAATGTACAATGTACATGTAAAGCGCTGTGTAATTTGATGGCGATATATAAGTACCTCAAATAAATAAATAACATTTATACAGACCATCTGTGAAAAACAGCTCCAAAAAACCAAGGGGAGTTAAAGCTGTTATTTCCACCTCAGTTCTGGGTTGGCCAGTGAATGAGGGAAGTATGGGTGTTGCAGAATCTGTGAGCTGCCAATCAGGATTTGCAAGCACATCAGGAAGGACACTATAGGCTGTACGGGTGTTCAAATTCTTGGTGGCTGCGGGACGCTACTTGTGCTTGCCAGTTGCCACCACTTGGACTGCACTTATGGGACTCACCACATCACAAAGTGTTACTGCAGTGCTGGTGTTTCTAAGACTAGGATGTACCAGGCCACTGGCACTCGCCAGTTCCCCAAAAGGTACAGTGGAGCTAGTACTGGCACTCTGCTGCATACAGGAATCATCATGCGACTTTACCACCTCAGCAACCTTGGCACGGGGTCAGGTATGCCTGACCTTAGAAGGGACCTCTACTCCATTATCTGAGCTATCTGTCAGTGTTCCACTGTTCTCTGCAGGTTCGTATTCTGAGCCTGATTCTGTCAGTGAGGCTTTTCCATCGCTCTCATCTGACATGCTCAAAATCCTGTAGGCCTCTTTACTAGTGTACCTTCCATAGGACATTTTGGCCACTAAATTTATAGCTACCTAGGGCGAGTCAAGGGTAAAAAAGCACCTGGCTGTTCAGGACCACTACAGAATCACTACAAATACAATTTACCAGCTAGTGCTAGCAGAGATCAGGCCTGATCTTGCTAATGCTGCGGTTCTGTGTACTGTGTATCAAACGTGACAGTGATCTACTGACACTGCACTTGTTGGGGGGGAGGGGTGGAGGGGCTAAACACAGGTGCTGGCAGGTGTCAGGGCTGATTCTGCTAAATCTGCATTTCTGTGGACAGTATTTTATGGGGACGCTAGTATAGTTCTGATCTGCTCAAAGATATTGATCCATTCAGACACTATACTAGTAATGTAGGTTTACAGTGTGTGTGTGTTACTGGCAATCAAAGGGTTTAATGTGATAATGAATATGTGATGGGCAATCTGACGCTAACGCTATCTGGTGCCACCCATGGCACGAATACAGCGAACAGAAAAATCTGTACACTGCACTGATATTGTAAAAGGGCAGTGAAAGGGTTAACTGTGGGGCGATCAGGGGTTTAAAATGTATTAGGAAATATGTGGCGGGCAAACTGACACTATCTGGGATTGACACTAATGCTATCTAACATCACCAGTGACACTAATACAGTGATCAGTAAAAAATCTGTACACTGTACCTAATGACACTGTGACAGGAAAGTGAAAGGGTTAACGGGGGGGGGGGTCAGGGGGTTAAATTTGCCTATCTAAGTGTTTTACTGTGTTTGTGTGCTGCTTTTACTCACTGTGTCTGATCTCTTCTCTCACTGGAACCGTAAAGGGGTCCAGGAGAGAAGAGACCGTCCCTTTCTGTGCCTGTGTTTTGTAAACACAGGCAGATGCTGATCTGTAAACAAGAAAAAAAGGGACAGGCGCCTCTAAGTGTCGCATCTCACAATTCATTTTTTTTTTATTTTTGTAAAAGCAAAACAATATCCACTCACACTAAATTGTACACCCTCCCCCTCCAGCACAACAAATCCCCCCCCCCCCCCAATGTCTTCTCCCAGCAAAAAATCCCTCTCACCCCAATCGCTCTTCTAGCACGGATCTTCCTCCCAGTGTAAATCTTTCCACACTATTTCCAGCAAAAATTCTCTCCCCCAAATCCCTCTTCCCACCACAAATTTTCCACCTCCTTATTACCCCCTCCCAACACAAATCCTCATCCCAGCACAAATACACCACCCCCCAAATCTCCTCCCAACACAAATCCTCTTTCCCCCTAATTTCCCATGCCAGCACAAGTCCACTGGCTAGTTCTGTCTTAAATCCTCCCACCTAAGTCCCCCCTTCCCAGTAAAAAAACTTCCTCCAAACATAAAATTTCTTCCCCTTCTAATACAAATCAATCAACAATACTTCCCAACTGTGCTGCTTTTGTGGGACCTTCCTGAGATAAGGACAAAAGCCCACAAATCCGGACTAAATGTAATGTGTTTGCCAGCGTACCAAATGCCAATTTATGTCCCCTGTGTATCTCTTTATCTTCGGGGGGACTAAGAGGATACTGTATGTCCTAGGTGGCGCTTTGGGAGGAGAGAGGACTTGTTCTGGGGGGGGCATAGACTTCATATCCAATCCGCCTTCTAGCACAAGTCCTCTCTTCTCCCAAAACTCCCCCTCAGACATACAGTATCCTCCAAGTCGCCCCCCCCCCCCTCAATGCACAGAAGTGTCTCTCCTGCTCCCTGGCTCCCCCTGTCTGTGTACAGGAATACATCAGAGCTGAGGAGGAGGCTGCAGCTTCAGTCCACTCTACAGTGTGTGGGACACCAAACACTCCGCACAATCTGCAGGGCGGGTGACACTGGTGTCCACACTATCTGTTATGTAATTACTGTATGCAGTATGTTCAATTGGAAATCAACACATATTTATTAGTTCTGATGTTTTTATGATTAAAAGCAATATGGAATAAGCTAAATTTCCTCTTCAGTATCAGATCAGGAGCAGGGGAAAATTTTAATTTGCAGCATCCAGGGTGTTTGTTAGGAAACTTATTTCATAAACATTAAGAAAAAGAGGTCTCTGACAGGGAGTAGTACTAAGCAGAGGGCGTGCCACATCCCAAAAATCCAAAAAGACCAAAACATTCCCCTAGAGTGGGACTTTTAAGGCACTACCATCAATGATGCAATGTAAGTAAAAAATATATAATTTTATTACAAAATTCAAAAGTACAACAACAAATATATACAAAAATACAAATCGTAATCGTATTTTTTGTATTTTTGTATATATTTTTTGTTGTACTTTTGAATTTTGTAATAAAATTATATATTTTTTACTTACATTGCATCATTGATGGTAGTGCCTTAAAAGTCCCACTCTAGGGGAATGTTTTGGTCTATTTCATAAACATTATCCATCCATCGGTGTAATGGTGCTGTGTATGTAATATACTGAGAAGGCTTAACCAAAGAAAGACGATTCATGTTACTTATTATTGTGCACCCACTCTACTTAATTATATACTCGCTGAAGACAAATTACTATGATTAACACCACCTCCTTCCTTTAACTTATTTTTTAGTTCCTTTTACCAGATCAAGCTGTCCAGCTTGGTAGTTAGAGGGATGAGACAAACCATCGAACACTGCAATCTATTCAACATTGCAATGTATTGCATTTTTCTTACTGCTTTAACTATCACTAGGAATTGTCTTGTGCTCATCCTGAGGATTTAGATAATCAAACTTAAAGTGCATGTAAACCTTCACATATACCCTGTGAAGTGAACAGCCTCAGATGATACACAGGGATGAAACAAATCTCCCTACATAGGTTTTACATGTATATCTGCTGTCTTCAGCTGTATATATCCTTTAGAAAGTGCTCTTTGTGTTAACGTTTTTCTCTTCCTGGTAAGCACTGGGAGTGGAATATTGGCATACAGCCAAGACAGCTGACTGGAGGAAAGGCACACACCACATTTCCTCATTGGCAAAGGAAGGAAGGAATGTGCAGAGCTCTGCTCTTAGACGGCAAGCTGACTGCTTATCTATTTATAGTAACCTCCCCCGACACAAACTTCTTTCTCCCAACTCGGAGAACGTGTGAGAAGTTATCAGGCTGATAACAGAGCTACGGAGCAAGAGACAGCTAAGGGACATAGTGCTTTGGAGAGAGATAAGAAAACACTGCAGCTATATGTGCCCAGCTCAAATTTCATGAATCGGGTTTACATCCATTTTAAGGCTGCTTTCACACTGGGGCAGGTGGGCGTTGACGGTAAAATGCCGCTAGTTTTAGCCATTTTAGCGGCGCTATTCGGCCTCTAGTGGAGAGCTTTTAACCCCCGCTAGCGGCTGAATAAAGGGTTAAATGCGCCCGTGTAACGCCACTGCCAAAGCACTTTGCAGGTGCTTCGGCAGCTGTGCCAATTCATTTCAATGGGCAGAAGCGGTGGAGGAGCGGTGTATACACTGCTCCTTCACCGCCCCTAGGATGCTGCTTGCAGGACTTTTTTTAATGTCCTGCCAGCGCATCGCCCCAGGGTGAAAGCACCCGAGCTTTCACACTGGGACTGCAGGGGAGGTGTTTTTCAGGTGCTTTATAGGCGCTATTTTTAGCCCAAAAGCGCCTGAAAAACGCCTCAGTGTGAAAGAGGTCTAAGTATTAAGATATTGCTCCCTTTTAAAGCATGTACATTTTTACGACAACTAAACTGAGGGATTCACATCAGATTATATAAATACTCTGAATACACTGTACGATGGAAACTAGAAAATGAAATGTAATAGAGTACATTAAGTTTGATTTTGATCAACTGACAAGTACTAATTGACAAGCAATGTAATGGTATACAGTTCATTATCCATAAAAACAGCTTTTTTTAGGATAACATTTTGAAATGCATTTTACTTTGTATGTCACTGTCTACCTAAAAGACAAAATATATATTTTTAATGCACAAGTGCAATGTACTGGGTTTAATTTTTATTAAAGTCGCTTTTTAAGCTTAAGGCTGGGTTCACACTCATGCGATCCCAGACATCATATGTGATTCACACCACATTGCTGTGCGCATTACATGCAATGAGAATTCAGCCATACAGTTTGTATGGCTGAAATCGCATCACATTCACACCAAAATGGTGCAGGACCCTTTTTTTGGTCCGCCCTGGAATCGGATTGCATGGGTGTTCAGACCCATGCAATCCGATTCCGCAGTTCACACTGCGTTCTGCGAACCGATTAGGGGGTGTCATTAACTTTCTATTGACGCTCACAGCAGTTCGCAAAGAGTAGCGTGAACTGCCTGAGAGTCAGATGCCATGTGGGAATCCGCACAGGAATCGTGCTAGTTCTCACATCACACCAGTCTGAACCAAGCCTGTATCCTCTCCCTCCTTGTCAAGTCAGGGCTAGGAATATTTGGTCTATGGAGCAAATCCAGCAATCTAGCCCTTTAGTTAAGATAGATAAATACTTTATTGTCATTGCAATGCAAATTACAAGGAAATTCTAAAGAAGCTCCACACATATGTAAACATATAACAACCTCAACATGCATACATGGGAACAATTGCGTCCCCCCCCCCCCCCATATGAAAAGCCTAAAAGGAACCCCTTCCACAGCAACAAAGCCAAGTCACTTACAGCAAGATGATAATATTCAAAATTACCATTTAGGGCCGTGATAGCTCTTGGAAAGAAACTTTTCTAGGGTCGGTTTGTCCTCACCTTCATATTTTCTGAACCTCCTGCCAGATGGCAGGAGTTCAGAAAGATTGTTTCCAGGGTGAGACGGGTCACTCACTATTTTGCCTACCCTGCTGACCTACCTAATGATAGGTGGAAGTTTTCTCTGGCCTAAAGTATAGCATGCAAAGTTTGCAATGTTTTATGGTGACACACCTTTTCACACTTCCAGAAGCTTTTTGCACTTTTGCAGCTGCTAGCAATTGTTCACATTATGTTTCAGAGCCGCAAAGAAAGTTTGTGCTGGAGGAATTAGGGCTTAAGGAGGAACACTAGTTATTTATAGCCCAACATATCAAAATCTAAAGGGGAAGCCAACATAGATATGTCATGTTGGGCTGCCCTCTGGCCTATTGTCCTTCTACTCTGTGTGGATTTTCTTTTACATTACAAAAACTTGGTAGATAAAAATAGCCTAATAAAACATCATACTACTTATATCTTCTGGGACAGTCTGTGATGTTAGTTGTTCAGTGTTCGAAGATTAATTAGAGATTTTGGTAGGATAACAATTTTGGGCCCTATTATTTGTTCCGCTTTGGAAAAGAGTGTGTACTGTGTCAGGTCTGACTGACTCAATGTTCTGATTGCTTCAATGAAAAGCTGTTATTCTTATTGCACCTCAATGAGATGATCCCACTTTGGGCAATTTATAAGTCGGAAGCAACACTAATGCCCTGTACACACGATCGCAAATCCTGACAACAATATCCATTGGATTTTTTCCGACGGATGTTGGCTCAAACTTGTCTTGCATACACACGGTCACACAAAGTTGGTCGGAAATTCCGAACGTCAAGAACGCGGTGACGTACAACACGTACGACGAGCTGAGAAAAATGAAGTTCTATAGCCAGTGCGGCTCTTCTGCTTGATTCTGAGCATGCGTGGCACTTTGTGCATCGGAATTGTCTACACACGATCGGAAAATGTGCCAATGGAGCTTGTTGTCGGAAAATTTTTGAGATTTTAGAGCCATCTCTCAAACTTTGTGTGTGGAAATTCCGATGGAAAAAGTCAGATGGAGCCCACACATGGTCAGAATTTCCGACAACAAGCTCCGATCGCACATTTTCCATCGGAAAGTCCGACTGTGTGTACAGGGCATTAGGCAACAATCTTGCTGTTTAAGGCAACTCAGGTGAGTGGAAGGGGAGCAATATCAAGCACAAGTACATATTACTATCCACAGAAATGTATAACTTTTTGAAAAATGTGAGTCCTCCCTCTGCTCAGAAGCATTGCACTGTACACTGAATGTACCCTTTACTGAGATGCAGGATATTTGATGGTGGGTTCTGCTGTGACCACAGATTGATGGATGACTTCTTGTTCTTGAATAAACATTGACCTGTCCATAGCCTGTGTAGCACTAACTCACGGTGGAGCTGCTGGTTTAAGCGGGTCTGTTACCTTCACTCTGCCTCCCTCTGTTTCACCGGCACCGGGTCTAGGGTTCCGTTGAGTTTACTCCTGGACAACACACGCACCAACACTGGAGTACGTTTTCAATGCTTTATTAAAACAAACGACTTAGGAAGTAGCAGGAAAGAGGTAGAAAGGAAACTTGCAGAAGAAACTCAAATATTCTCTGGTAGGGTTCTCTTGACAAAATGTCCTGGTAGAATTCAAATACTATTCGAAATGCGCTCCCCTCGTGGGACACACTCCTTACTTGTCTGGATAGGCCTCTCTCACCGGTCTAGCAGCCAGCACGCAGCACGAATCAAAGTCTCTGCCACAGACTTGGTTGGGAACAAAATCCGTACGATCCTCTGCCACAGGATGTATAGATTTCTCTGTAGTGAAAGTCAGTCACAGTGCTTGAACCTTTAAGCCGAGCCGGCAACACTATGCTGTATAGTTACTTTTGGATACGTCCTTCAGCCGAGTCACCAGGCCCCTCTATAGACCAGCACGCTGCGTGATCTCTCCAAGATGGGTCCTCCCCTGGGATTTCCTCGGTTGTCCAGCTTCGTCACACAGGACTGACAGCTCAGGACCATTCCTCGGCCGCGGTGATAGGCTCCAGACAAGCCTCTGGACCCACCCCGACACCGCTGTATCGTGGGCCTCCCGATCGGAGGACCACGAGGTAGCTCCTTAATGCATACCTGTCGGCCAGGAGTGCCAGCAGGTGGCTGTAAAAACGAACCCCAAAATATGGCGTCTGTCCCATAAATACCCTCGCCCAGAAAGCAACTCGGAGGACCACCTCCACCGAGCGTGCCTCCGGGACAGAGGAGCATCCATTCGCTTTAACACGTTGCCTTTCCAACCCTAACCAGTGGCAACAGCGACACCCACCAGTCAGCACGGAAACACCCACAACGTCAGCCAAGCTGGAACAGAGGCAAACTTTAACCTTCCTAACGCACAATTTACTAAATTTAACCTAACATGCGGTAGATTGCAAATCTACCAGCGCTACACCTGTAAAGAGTTTAAACACCCAGCTTTCTTGGGAGGCAGCAGTAGAGCAAAATTACATCACCCACACCTCTTGGACGCTTTAGAAGCAGAGGTATTTTTTTTTAACTCGATTTTAAGCAATTACTTTTTGTATGGTTCTCTGCAAGCTATTTCTGTTTGGGGATGAGGGACCTTCCTATTTTCTTGGGAAATCTGCTTTACTATCTAACTCTAAATCAAGCCCTTAATACCTACCCCCTAACTAACATAACTCTTATGCCCTGTACACACGATCGGACATTCTGACAACAAAATCCATTGATTTTTTCTGAACGATCGTTCTAAACGCGGTGACAGAAAACACGTACGTCGGGACTATAAACGGGGCAGTAGCCAATAGCTTTCGTCTCTTAAATTATTCTGAGCATGTGTGGCACTTTATGCGTCAGAATTGTCCACAAAAGGTCGGAATTTACGCAAACGGATTTTGTTGTCGGAAAATTTTATAGCCTGCTCTCAAACTTTGTGTGTCGAAAATTCAGACGGAAAAAGTCAGATGGAGCCCACACACGATTGGAATTTCCGACAACATAATCCGATCGCACTTTTTCCATCGGAAAATCCGACCGTGTGTACAGGACATTAAAGAGAACTTTTAACATTTTAAGCCCACCCCACCCCAAAAAGAGTGCCCTTAAAAACTTAGCCTGCAACATTTACCTTCTAAAGTGTGCATAGGAATGTAAGCCATAACACTAAATAACCCTTATTCTACATACTCAACTCGTCCTAAAAAGAATACTCTCTACACCAAAAATGTAAGTGCCCCACACCAAAACTGTGCAACACTAAAATTTTGGCAGCAGAAAAAGCTGATCAGAGAAAGGTACTCTCCGAACTTTTGTCACTTCAGGTCTCCTTTAAAAATAATACATTACAGAAATTTTCCCCAGCACACTTACCAGCTAGTCACCACAAAAACAAAGGCTAAAATTTGCATTTAAAAATATAGGCTTTTGCTTTATACTTTTGCAAATATACAGTATTTGAAGCCACATTGCTGAGCCAAGGCACCTCTTTAGAGTGTGGTCCCTAACGCTAATCTAACAGAGTTTTCAACTTATGAAGGGCAGGCATGCTTTGGGGGTAACCCTATATACCTATAATATGCCTGTACGCAATAGAAGCCCAAACATGGTCAATGACAGCTGAAGATCCCCAGTGTGTGGCTGCACTAAACCCAACAAGCAAAGTAAAAATGGCAACCACTTAATTTCTATCAATTAATATTTATTTAAGGACAATCTAGTTCTGACATTAACACAATATTTTGTACTGTGCTGTAAATGTAATTGAACTGATGTGACATGTTTAGTCTTGTTAGTTATACTGCTGTGCTATATCCTGAAATAAATCACAGACTTACACATTCTATTTCTGTGATATTTTTCACAAAGCCAACATATAAAGCATCTTTCTCCAACTTTTGTGAGTATCCAAAATAGTAAATTAATAATTCATCCAACAAATTGTTACAGGAGTGAAAAAGTGATCTTTCTCAACTAAAGCCTTATTTAGGTTCCATTAATGCCTGTAACTGTTGGCATAACATATTTGGACAAACCAAGCATTCCATAATTCTTTATTTTCCTAAGATAATGCAAAATGTGCCACTGCTCCCAGTAATCAATTTATTCAAGTAATAAAACATTTTGTTGAACAAATGTCAGAAGCATTTGGCAAGATAAACGAAAAGACCCAACTTTTTTTAAGGAGATTAATGCCCGTATCCTCAGCTCCATTAAACTGTATGCAGTGATCAGGAAAACTATTGCTGGCTGCACTGGTCTGGTCTGATTCTAGCTAAACTGGTCTAGGGACACTGTATCTGGTGTGGTGGTGATCTGAGACACTGACTGGCTGCACTAGCTTGGTCACAGGTGATGTGGGGGCAGTAACACCTCATGATTGAGCCATGGATTTACTGCCGCTCTACCACTACCCCCTTTACATGCAGAGGCAGTGGCCAGGGGTGTAAACATGTGATGTCTGCAATGCTTTGCACCTGCAGATCACAATCTATTCAAGTGAATAGGGGTTGCTCGTGTCGGGTCCCGGGCTTAAAGCAAGTGATGAGGGGGCTCACTGGAGAGTGATGCGAACCCTCTCCACCCCCCCCCCAACCCAGTCAAGCCGACAATAATATATAAAGGGGAGAAATAAGCAAGCAGGCTGTCCATGGTACTTTTTCATCTTCATTTTCATCAGTTTTTGTTCTTCCTCTGTGCTGCCTGGATCTCTACTCCCATGCTGCCATTTTGAAAAATTGCATCACAATTATGTCGGAAAATAAAATCCTTCCCCTGAGATCTCAGGAGATTTTTTTTTTTTTTTTACCAGCACATGAGTGTAATTTTCGTATCATGCATGCACGAGATGAGGCGCATGACCATGCGCTTCATCTCATTCACATGCAGTATGACAATACTGCGAGATCCCACAGTTTAGGTACAAGATTTCCCTGAAGGCAATGGTGATGTTTCCTTCAGTGCAGCCGGGGCTACATCACCACTGCCTTCAGGGAAAACAGGAATTGGAAACCAAAAAGGTAACTAAAGCCAGCTATAGGTCATCTTAAATTGTTACTAAACCTGCAACAGTAAAATCAGTCTGTATATGCATTAAAGCATGCTTGTTATACTCACTAAGGGGTAAATCCTGCTCATTGTATAAAAAGGCTGTTTGATCCTGTCTTCTCTGATCCTCCCCTTTTTCCACTGTCCCCAATCCATCTCCTGATAAGGCAGAGTCTTTGGAGTCCCCCTGCACTTGTTCAGTTTGGTGTTTATTTTTTTTCTTGGAAATGTGCATGTGATCAGCACAGGGCCAATCAGCACTGTCCAGACAGAGGGTCAGGGGGCATGCAGTCTCATAGGACAGTCAGAGTAGAATGAAAACTCCTCCTACAAGCTTTAACCAGACACTAATAGAAGTCACAAGACAGCTATAGTATATACTACTGATGAGAAAAAGGTATTTAGCAGTTTATATTTACTAAAATAATTGTGTTTCCATGTTCTGTGTAGTGTGGGAGACCAGATATAGTGAATGCAGGGTTTTGTAACACTTTAAGGTCAGCTTTAAAAAAGGGTGTCTACACTAGGTTCTTTTAAAAACTAAATTTGTGAGAAAAAAAGTCTTGCTTATATAACTTACTATATAAAACATAATGAGTTTGTTTACTGCTAGCAATATGCAGATGCATGCACTCTAATTCTAAGACATATGTATGTCATTTTTATTTCAGAATGAAGAAGGTTTTGGACACGAGGAAAATGCAGACAATGTGCCAGCAAATGCAAATGAGACATATGAAATGTCGAATGAGGTAAATGCTATGTCCTGTGTATTTCCAAAAATCATTGAAAAAACAAAAAAAAAAGTTCTTCTGGTTGCTAAAATCAAATACATGTGATTATTAACAAACATGATTTAAAGCCCAGCCAGACTTATGCCGTGTACATACGATCGGAAATGCCGCCAGCAAAACTCCGATGAGAGCATTTTGTTGGAAAATGCGACCATGTGTATGCTCCATAGGTCTTTTGCTGGCGAAATTCCAGCCAGGAAAAGATTGGGAGCAGGTTCTCTATTTTTCGGTTGGGAAAAGTTCCTATCCGAAAATGTGTTCATCTGTATGCGATTCAGACGTGCAAAAAATCACGCATGCTCGGAAACAATTTGACGCATGCTCGGAAACATTAAACGTAATTTTCTTGGCTTGTCGTAGTGTTGTACGTCACCGCGTTCATGATGGTCGAAAGTTCAGAGAACTTTTGTTTGACCGTGTGTATGCAAGGCAAGCTTGATCGGAATTCTGTCGGAAAAACCATCCAAGTTTTTTCTGACGGAAATTCCGATAGTGTGTGGGCTCCACCGGACATTTGCTGTCGGAATTTCCAAAAACAAATGTTTGAGAGCTGGATCTCAAATTTTCCAACAACAGAATTTGTTGTTGGAAATTCTGAGCGTGTGTATACAATTCCGCACAAAATTCCACGCATGCTCGGAATCAAGCAGAAGAGCCGCACTGGCTATTGAACTTCATTTTTCTCTTGTACGTAACTGCGTTCTTGACGTTCGGAATTTCTGACATTTGTTTGACCATGTGTATACAAGACAAGTTTGAGCCAACATCTGTCGGAAACAAATCCACTGTTTTTCTGTCGGAATATCCGATCGTGTGTACGCGGCAATAGTGTTAATAGATGCCGACACTGAAAATCTCTTCCTGGGAAGCCAAGGTGCTAAAACATGCAAAAGACAAAATCCATCTGATGCAGCCAATAAATAAGAGCAGCATCCACTGGTTTTAATATGATGATGATGACTATCCATGAGTGACAGGTGATTTACATATCTTGTGCATTAGATGAATGGAAAAGAAAACAAATCAGCGCAAATATGTAAATGAAAAAAACAGCAGCTGAACACCAGGGTCAAAAATCAAATCCCTATGAAACAATAAAAAGCAGATGATGCAGCGCAAAAATGAAAAACAGCAATATAAAGTCCGTGAATCAATCAATCCGACCGATCATGAGTGATGTGACATCATGCTGACATCTCCGTGACTTTATGTGATCCCTCCACCAATGTAAAGGATGGCCTCTCACCTTAGGGCAGGGACCCTTTAACTATAGAGGATCAAATGCGCTTTCCCTTACGGGTAACATGTAGATGATTCACCGCAGATCCAGATTGGTCAAATAGCAGGACAAAGACGAGCACTAGGCAGCATAAGACACTCTCCCAACATATGAGTTATATGAAATAGAAAGGGTACAACATAGTGCTCTCCATAGAATATACTTTTATTAGATAAAATAACAGGTGTTGCACTTACAAGTAAGGCACTCATCCAGTGCCGGATAATGTAGCGTGTATAGGAGAAGATGCGAGATGGCCGCGGGTGACGTCACGACGGCGATGCAAGGAATTTTTATATCTTGTGTACTAGCCTAAGACATGCATTATTTTTTAATTCCCTCCCACTCCTTTCTTCTGCTGCTCTGCCAGGATTGGATGTTCCACACCTCAGCATAATTGGGCATGCTGAAGTCATGTGGTTACTTTCCTGTCTTTTCACTGGATGTTAGAAATTATAGTGTAAGAAGTGTTTCATAGTGTTCATAGTGTTTCAGTGTAATAAATACACAGGAGAAAATGCATATTGATAAGGGGAGTGTAGAGGTGGGCGGGGAGTCTACTGACATCACGACTCCACCCACTGAGCTCCAGACAACAGACCCACCCACAGAATATGCAGTTTTTCGGGTCTTATAACAGACAGAGGGGAGACATTTGACAGGTAAAGATACATGCAGGAGGCATGTATATCCTTATAGATAACCCTATGGCAGTAGTTTAGAAAGGATGACATTGGGTTTACATCCACTTTAAGTGAACAAGCTGAAGTTAGAAGCAGAGCCAAGCTGCACCAGATTTTGCACTCTCCGGTTTTAGTAAATCAACTCTATAGCGTCCATTTAATAGAAACAGTCCACACGTTCCTTAACCCTTTGGTCGCAAACTCTGAGTAAACTTTGTACATTATCACCGCCATTGTGTCTTGATCAATAAAGTGCAGCCCACCACCAACTCATAGGTGTTCACTCACCAGCTAAAAATGCCCAAAATTAAACAGATTGGGCTCAAATAGCATAAGATCTTACTTGGATGGATGACTTGGGTGCACTGAGCGTTTGTCAGGGCTGGGCTCTCAGTCCTCCCTTCTCTGTGCTCAGGTTGCTCAGATGTTGGTTAATTGCCAGTACTCATCTTTCCACAGTGACTCACCTGTTGACCATCTCCCGCTTGTCAGACAAGCCCTCAGCTAGCCCCTTCTGGCTATTTAAACTGCCTGGTTCATTTTGTCTATGCCTTTGCCTTGGTCAACATATCTAGACTTTCTGCTGTGTTCCTGTTAAAGACTTGCCTGGCTGACGTCCCTTCTGGTTCCTGATCCATATATGAATGCCCCTAAAAATATTAAAAACCAAATAGTGTAATACAGTTAAGTACTTGCTCTTTTAAAAACTCTATGTATCCACATAAAAACAATCCACCCTTTTAGAAAGTCGTTCAATTGAGGAAACACATTAGAGGCGTGGTCTATATATCTGTACATGTTAGCAGAGAGTAGTGGTGTATTGGCGGCAGCCAGTTTTGTGTAAACAGCCATGAGTATATTGTAACAGACGCTGACAGTTGCCAAGAGGATTGCTGCGGAGCTATATGTTGTCTAGCTCAACAGATTGTTTTTATGTGAGTCCATAGAGTTTTTAATACAAGTGTTACTGTACTGTATTACACTATTTGATTATTTATATTTTTTTGGGTCATCCAACAACGAGATGCTGCTATAAGACACCTGGATTGAAGGTTGAAGGGGGAGATGCTGAACGGCCCCAATCCATCCATTCAAGTGAGATCTTATGCTATATGAGCTCAATCTGTTTAGTTTTGGGCATTTTTAGCTGGTGAGTGCACACCTATGAGTTAGTGGTGGGCTGCACTTTATTGATCAAGACATAGGGGTGGTGAAAAGAAGTTTACTCAGAGTTTGCGACCAAAGGTTTAAAGATGTGGGCTGTTTTCCGTGAAATGGACACTCTAGGCTTGGTTCACACTGCCGCGATTTGGGATCTGACTTGTGAGACCCCCAAGTCGCCTGACATGTGAAATCCCATTTTAGTCAATGAGAGCAGTCTTAATTAGCACTACTGAAGTTGCTCTCACTTTAGAAAAGGTTCCTGTACTACTTCAAGGTGACTTCTATCTGACTTGTGCCCATAGACTTTAATGAAAGTTGCCTCATCCTAATTGATGTGATTTGGATCCGATATTACAGGAAGATTAACAAGCATTCCATGAAGTTGCTTCAAAGTTGCGCCAAAAGTCGCGGTAAAGTCACGTGGCAAAGTCTCACTGTAAGTCACGCAACATTCAGGTCGCGGCAATGTGAACCGAACCTAAAGTGGGGTACACACTAAAAAAATATCGGGCAAATGATCGTCAGATTTTCCTCATTGTTTCACAGCAAATCGGAACCCATGAACGAAAATTCATACAAAAATTCTCGTTTGACAAAGGCTTTTTTTTTTTTCGTTTATCGCTTCTGATCATGCGCAGTCTTTCTTTTCAGATTTTTCTTGTACAAAAGTCGTATGAAAAAGGTACACATTAAACAAAAATTGTTCGATCTGTTCCTGTACGAGAAATTTTGGAGTTTGTCCCTTCGGGAATTTTCTTACGAAAGTTTGGAATCAGCTGTCGAAAGTGTACACACTGTACATAAATCGTATGAAAATTCTTTGGATGAAAATTTTTCTTATAGTGTGTACCAGCCCTTAGTGTTTGTTGCAGAGAATATGTTACATTTGTTTTTCTAAACACTGAAGTGCAGACTTTTACATACTGTATGTATATTTCATGTGGAGTGGTTTGTCACAAATCTTTTTTTTTTATGGTCTGAGTGCCTTATTGAATAAGGTGAAGCTATTTTTTCTCTATGGTTGCTATTTTTTGTTTATGATCTAGTTATCTTTTTTTTTTTTACTCCTCTACAGTATACAGGTTTTAGTTTCAGTTTCCATTATTTAGCACAGAATGTGGTTACATATATACAATTATATGGTTACTTCATACTTTATTAGAAGTATTTAACATTTACTATGTACCTTTTAAAATGTAATACAATTTCTGCTATAAGCACCAGCAAAACTGCTGAAAAAGCAATTCAGAAGTGAATCATGTTATCTCCATCCACTCTGTCTGTTTCACTTGCTGCCATGGTGATGCACACACGGCAGCAATTATGAGAATGTCAGAATTAAAGAAGACTAGATATAACCTATAGGTTGTCTCATTTAGCAGTTTCACATAGCTGTGCTGATTTGGCTGTACATTGGGCTCAGGGAAATGTATATAGCATTTGTCAGAGCTTTATAAAAATCTATAGCCTAAATGAAGACAACCATTCTCTTTTAAAAATAGTAATTTTTTAGCTTAGTCTAATGAGCTTTAGAAATTACAATTATATGGCTGAAAAAAAAAGATTATTATTTTGCATTACATAGTTGGTAAAGTTGACTTAGGAAACCAATCCATCCAGTTCAACTTGAGTGTGCATGTGTGTCTTTATGCCACTACCATTTTTCATATATCCATGTACATTAAATATATATATATATAATAGTCCTCTGCGCTACTAAATAACCGTAAAAAATATAAATTAGTGGAAATGCTGCAAAACCTAAAAAGTGTTCACAACTACACAATTAATCAGAATTATGGTATATAGTGATCTTGCGCAAAACCTTCAGTGTCTAAATATATACAGTATACCAAACACAAATGTGAAAGATTACCGGTAATTAATTAAAAAATAAAGTCCTTTCATGTAATTCATCCAGTAGTCCAAATAGTGTAAATAGTGAAAAAAGCAGTCAGTGATTTTTCAAACGACCCAGCCGCTATCACCAACACCACTGTGCTCACAGAACTCTCACCTCATAGGCTTATAACATAAGCCTTAGATAACACTCAGGAAAGGAAGATCAGCACACTTTTCTTCCAAGAATGCAGCTGCGGCTTCTCACAAAGGATTCCTCCTCACATACAGGATATTTTGTTCACGATGCAAAGTAAGCAAGCCTCTAATGGTGCATTATCACTTAAAACCAAAAGTGCCTTCTTACACAGCTAAAATTAAGATGCGCTTTGAAAAAGACAAATATCAGCGTTCACTGCGCCTCTCACGTCACTTCCGGTCCGTGATGTGCTCCGGCCACGCCCTACGCATTACGTCACATCACGTGACTACCTCAGGGAGTCCTGAGGATTGGTGACCTAAACTGAATAGCATACTTAAGAGTTTTGTACACTAGTACAATTATAATTTTATTGTTCTCCCCCTAGTTGGTATCTTGAATGCATATTTTACACAGATTGAAATATTTATTCCAACCTCTATATTGTTTATGACCATGTTAAGCAAAATTGGTCCTAAGACAGAGTCCTTGGACACATCGCTCATAACTCTAGATCATTCTGAAAATGAGCCATTAAAGCGTTTGTTAAGGCACAAGTAGAAATCACTGCCAGCCCCTCTATTATACTCAGGCATACCACACTGTATATGTCTTTTCTAAAAACGAGGCTTGTAAATACCTATTTAGAGCTATCTTCAGGCCAGTCACGTGACTCGCGGTTGCTTTACATCTCTGATACCTGGCTTCTGCAGGAGGGGCCGAGATCTCCCTCTGACGTTAGCCGGGGAGATCACACAGCCGCTCAGCCCCTTCCGTAGAAGCCCTGTCTCGGAGATGTAAAGCGGGCGCGTGCCAGTGACCATTATAAGTTTTTGATTTCTACTAATAGCAGCGGGGGTGCGGAGTCAGAGACACACAACGAAGCTGGCAGGGAGGGAGGGGGTGAGGGGGAGAGAGGGGAGCTGAGAGAAGGGCTGCGGATGATTATCGTGGTCAGTACAGATACCGGAAGTGGCAGGTTCAGCCAGGTTTTTACAGTGTAGAGAGGGGCAGATTACACAGCGCAAGCACTGTGCTGTTTAATCCTCTTTAAGGAACCAGGATATCTATTTTTTGGGGGGGTTAACAAACACTTTAACCACCACCCTCTGGACACCACATCCACAAGCCTTCTTCTTTCCAAATTACAGCTCACTTCCTCATAGAATGTTAATACCGAAATGTAATCTGCATTCCCTGGTTACATAGTTACATAGTTAGGTTGCAGAAGACACAAGGCCATCTAGTTCAACCAATAAAAGGGGGGGAAAAAATCATACAATCCCATATACACAATCCTATACCCACAGTTTATTCAGGAAGGCAAAAAAGCCCAGCACAGCATAATCCATTTTGCTCCAGCAGCGAAAAAGATTCCTTCCTGATCCCCAGGGAGGCAATCAGATATTCCCTGGATCAACTTTACCTGTAAATGTTAGTATTCCGTTATATTATGTACATACCTGCCAACTTTAGAACTTGAGAATGAGGGACATTTTAGGAAGATAGTGACCTGCAGCGCGCTATGCATGTCGTGGCAAAAAGTGGGTGCGACCAAACTGTTAACAGTGGTAAGGGATAAAGAGGCATGGTTAAACAAAACCTGGGCTTCCTTGTACCTATAAAATATACTTTGATTGCTGTGCCACAAGAAAGAGTCTCACAAAAACATACCCCCAATCCTAGATAACACCAGACCCCCCCCCATACTCCTATTCTCCTCATTAACACCAGACACCCCCATACCCCCTATCCCACCTATACTTCTAGATAACAACAGACCCCACTGTACTCCTAGATAACACCAGACCCCCCTATACCCCCTGTACTCCTAGATAACACCAGACCCCCTATACCCACTATACTCCCTGTACCCCTAGATAACACCAGACCGCCCTATACTCCTAGATAACACCAGACCCCCCTATACTCTCTGTACTCATAGATAGCATCACCCCCCTATACTTCTAGATAACACCAGACCCCCTATTCCCCTAGATAACACTAGACCCCCTATACCCCCTGTACTCCTAGATAACACCAGACCCCCCTATACCCCCTATACTACTAGATAACACTAGATCCCCCCATATACTCCTAGATAACACCAGACCCCCTATACCCTTAGATAACACCAGACCCCCTATACCCCTCTGTACTCCTAGATAACACCAGACCCCCCTATACTCCCTGTACGCCTAGATAACACCAGACCCCCTATACTCCCAGATAACACCCCCTATACCAGTAGATAACACCAGACCCCCCATACCCCTATATAACACCAGACCCCCCCATACCCCCTGTACTCCTAGATAACACCAGACCCCCTATACACCTAGATAACATCAGACCCTCCTATACTACTAGATAACACCAGACATCCCTATACCCACTATACTCCCTGCACCCCTAGATAAAACCAGACCCCCCTATACTCCCTGTACTCCTAGATAACATAAGACCCCCTATACGCCTAGATAACACCAGATCCCCTATACCCCTGGATAACACTAGACCCCCCTATAATACCAGATAACACCAGATCCCCCCTATATCCCCTATACTCCTAGATAACACCAGACCCGCTATACCCCCCTGCACTCCTAGATAACCCCAGACCCCCCTATACTCCCTGTACACCTAGTTAACACCAGACCCCCTATACTCCTAGATAACACTATACCCCTAGATAACGCCAGACCCCTATATCCCCTGTACTCCTAGATAACACCAGACCCCCCCTATACCCCCTATATTCCCTGTACTCCTAGTTAACACCAGACCCCCCATACCCTCTATACCCCTAGATAACACCAGACTCCCTGAACTCCTCGATAACACCAGACCCTCCTATACTCCTATATAACACCAGACCCCCTATATAACACCAGACCCCCCCATAACCCTATAAAACACCAGACCCCCCCCATAACCCTATAAAACACCAGACCCCCTATACCCCCTATACTTCTAGATAACATCAGACCCCCCTAGTTGTTTTATGTATACAAGATAGATACATAGAAAGCTGGGACTTGTAGTTCCTGAATAAAAAGACAGATACATAAAATGCTGGGACTTGTAGTTCCTGTATAAAAAGACATGAGAATACAAAAAAGAAGGGTCCCAAAAGGTGACCCAAAATCGGACTTTTAATGGCACAGTAAACAATGGGGATATAGAAAAGTAATATTTATTGGAACATAGAAACATACATAGTAAATAGTAGAAAAAAGATCATAAAAATGAGAATTTAAAAACATATACATAAAAATATATATAGTATGTAATGTGAGCCCTAGTGCATCAACGCGTTTCGCTGTTAAGCTTCTTCAGGACACATTTGGTATTCGTTGGTTGCAAGAAAAAGGAAAACTGGGCTCACTATCTAAAAATGATAATAAAACAGATATGTTTATAATTGGAATAACAAAGTACATTTCTGAAGCACAGTTCTATCTAGACAGATAAATCAAGACATGTGTAGGCATAGTGTACCTTGCAGGAGAGTCAGTCTTGTTCAATACATGGTTAAAGAAGAATTATCCAATATAGGAAAAGAGTTGGCTCACAGGAAGAGAACAATTCTCAAGGATTCATAGGAACCAGCTTATACCGATTAGCTGTGTATAGTTTGAATCAAAGCTTTATATTTATATTAATTTCGGCTGGTTCCTACGAATCCTTGATAATTGTTCTCTTCCTATATTGGATAATTCTTCTTTAACTATATGTTGAACAAGACTGACTCTTCTGCAAGGTACACTTTGTTTGTCTCTATACCTACACATGTCTTGATTCTCTGACTAGATAGAACTGTGCTTCAGAAATGTACTTTGTTATTCCAATTAAAAACACATCTGTTTTATTATTATTTTTAGATAGTGAGACCCGTTTTCCTTTTTCTTGCAACCAACGAATCCCAAATGTGTCCTGAAGAAGCTTAACAGTGAAACGTGTTGACGCACTAGGGCTCACATTACATACTGTATATATTTTTATGTATATGGTTTTTTAATTCTCATTTTTATGATCTTTTTTCTACTATTTACTATGTATGTTTCTATGTTCCAATAAATATTACTTTTCTATATCCCTATTGTTTACTGTGCCGTTAAAAGTCCGATTTTGGGACCTTTCTTTTTTGTATTCCCATAACTATTCACGGATGAGGCAATGTGAATGCTCTCTTTTCTGTATAAAAAGACAGATACATAGAATGCTGGGACTTGTAGTTCCTGTAAAAAAAGACACATACACAGAATGCTGAGACTTGTAGTTCCTGTATAAAAAGGCAGATACATAGAATGCTGGGACTTGTAGTCCCTGTATAAAAGAGAATTTAAGGACATCTGTCACTGAGATTGGGGGGTGGCTGGGGAGGACTGGCTCTGTGTTCCTCTCCTCTGCACCAGTGGCAGACTGTGTCTCTCCTCCTGACACTGACAGTTTCAGACTATGCTATCAAGAGTCTTTCTTACCTTGCAGTGTAGAAACCGCATGGAGAGAGACAAGAAGCAGGGGACAGAGTTGAGGGGAGGGACTTGGGAGGACTAGCTGCTCTGGATGGCGATTGCACAGAAGATTGAGGAGGGGAGGGGCAGAAGCACAGTGCGCAGGGATGCCCTGCTGACCAGATGCCCTGCTGACTGGAATGAGAGCACCCACACTGATGATTCAATGAGTGGATCCTCCGGGACTCTAGCCCAGATTCGTGAGACCCCGGGACTTACATGAAATTGCAGGACAGTCCGGCGGAATCCAGGAGGTATGTATATACATTCTATCCTGTATATGTATATAAACCTTGTGAGCTGCCAAAAAACTAAAAACTCAAAAAAAAAGAATTCAAAAACTCCAAGGAAAATAAATAAATAAAAAAAAATACTATAAAAAATACTATAAAATAGCTGCCAGCACTCACCACTTTCTCAAAATGTGACAATGTAAACATATATACCCAATGTGTGGCGCTAAAAAATTTTTGCAATATACTAAAACACTAAAAAATGATACTATAAAATAAATAAATAATAAGATAATTAGGTACATTGCCCCGAATTAAAGTGCATGTGCTTATAAGCAGATAAAAAAGGTGCAAGTGCTGAGTTATGCAGTCCTCAATAATGATAAGCAAAAAAAAAAGAGGTCCATAAACATATCAAAGAAAAAAGGTGAAACAAATGGTGTCTTCATGCAATGTGCACTTTCCCCCGTCAGGTGTGCCCTCACATTAAGGGCTTTAAAAACAAGCCTGTAGTAAATGGTAGCAGCTTGGATGGTCATCATCCATATAGTGGCTGGTTAATGGTAAAGGCAGATCCTTTATTCACTCCACCTCCTGGTAAGAACGCTGATCAATAAATCCACAACTTCCATATGGTATTTTCAAAGATCACCTCATTTGCATACAGGGAATAATAGAGGCGTGCAATAGTGTAATTCCATTTAAAAAGATTTCATGGCAACTAAAAACGTATCACATTACACTCACATTAAATATGTTTAAAAACCGCATTAAGCTGGGCTGGTGTGAAGGGGTGAAATGGTCACCTGTATTCCAGTCTGCAGTCCCAACGTACGGCGTTTCCCCTGTCCCATTTTCTCCACAGCACTTCCTAGTTCCCTGTGCATTAGTTAGCCAAACTCCTCCTACCGGTTTCGTCATACCTCGTGACTTCCTCTGGGGTGTGACAAAACCGGTAGGAGGAGTTTAGCTGACTGATGCACAAGGAACTAGGAAGTGCCATGGAGAAAATGGGACAGGGGAAACGCCGTACGTCGGGACTGCTGACCGGAACACAGGTGACCATTTCACCCCTTCACACCAGCCCAGCTTAATGCGGTTTTTAAACATATTTAATGTGTAATGTGATGCATTTTTAGTTGCCATTAAATCTTTTTAAATGGAATTAAACTATTGCACACCTCTATTATTGTCTGTATGCATATGAGGTGATCTTTGAAAATACCAGACGGAAGTTGTGGCTTCGTCACCCCTGAGAAGAGCTACGGCTCTGTGTGTCCATTCAGACACAGAGCCGCAGTTTGGCCCCACCCCCTCTCCTGATTGGATAACTGACTTTGATTGACGGCACCAATGGCGTCATTGCTGTGTCTCAGGCAATCGGGAGGGAGAGTCCCGGATGGCTGAGGCATTCGTGCACACCGCTGGATAGAGATGGGG
Organism: Lithobates clamitans; assembly: GCA_037952925.1. Lineage (NCBI taxonomy): Eukaryota > Metazoa > Chordata > Amphibia > Anura > Ranidae > Lithobates > Lithobates clamitans. The sequence goes on along the minus strand of JBBGZY010000787.1, from coordinate 4,107,401 downwards.
CTCAGATAAGTATTAGGGGGGCTGAGGGGGCTGCTGTACACAGAAGATTTTTATCTTAGAGCATAGAATGCATTAAGATAAAAAACCTTCTGCCTTTACAACCACTTTAACCCAAGCAGCGCGAAAGGTAATGTATTTGTCTATATTCACTAATGACCTAATTTTTTATGTTAGGGCCGAATAAGAAAATGTAGATCATGCAGGGAACAAAAGAAGCACTCATATGATGATTTTATGACTGGCATATATGGCAATTGTGCAATCACTATTACCACTCTGGCCATTTGCTGTCTTCTCACTTGTGATCTAAGCTTTCAATTCTTTTAAACAAATGTTGGAGTTGACAAACTAAAAGAGTAAAGACTGTTCACTTAGTGAAGAGAATGTTCACTGAGCTTGATAAATAAGGTCAAGCTGTGTTCACTTTGAATACCCAGTCATGTGCGAAGGAAATTGAAAAAATACTTTTTTGTCACATTATTGAATGATTGACATGAACACAGATTCACCTCCTTTACTGAGATCAGTGACTATTCACTTTGCTAAGTAAGCCGTCTCTCTTTTGGTAAATCAAGTCTATTGTCTATTTCTTTAGTCAGTTCTTGTCAAATTGTAACGCCAGTTAAAAAGAGAATTGCTGACTTTAATTTATAACCCTATACAAAATAATGTATTTAATGATGTACTTTGTTATCTGCTGATGCCCTTGAAGAGTTATATCTTGTTTACTTGTATTTCTTTGTTGCCCCTAGCCAGATACAATAACCTTTTTCAAATGAATAAAATAGATTTACCAGATAGAGAGATGCGTGTATGACTGTTATATTTGAGAAAGTCTGTAATATTAACAAAATCTGACACCTTTAAAATACTATAATATTGTTCACTGTCACTATATAACCTTCAACGTTTTTAATAGTAATAATTATTAGAAAAAGGATAACATGTTAAAATGTAAACTAGGATTAAACCAAGAAGGATGTTAAAAAGGTATATAAAAATTGATTTAGAGGCGAGGGCCCATAAAGGAGGGGTCAAATAGACTCCAACCATAGGAAGCACCAGCCTGGTAAGTAGTAAAAAAATGTAAAATAGAAAAATTGGGCTTTTAGAACAGTGATTTCTGAGGATAAGTAATCATATATCTCATAAATACAACTATCATCTTAATAGAAATATAGAAAATGTATTACTCAATACATGTAAAATTGAAAATCAAACAAAAACAAAAGGGCAGCTAAAGGCCCATATGTGTATAAAAACAGATATGCATAATGGAAGATTATCACACGTGTTTGGCAGATCCTGTATTCTATATTTCTTTTAAGATAGTTGTATTCATGAGATATATACTTATCCATAGAAATCACTGTTCTAAAAGCCCAATCTTTCTATTTTACATTTTTTACTACTTACCGGACTGGTTCTTCCTATGGTTGGAGTCCTTTATGGGCCCTCACCTCTAAACCATTTTTTATATATTCTACCAGGGTGGCAAACACCCATCATTTGAGGAGCCATTTTGTTAGGTTTATAACGAATCTATATTTGTTCAAGATTTCTTACATGTGTATGCTTTGTGCTTTCTTTTTTTTTTTTAAATCTACCTATTCCCTTAGGCAGATCCTGTGTAACACATGTGATAATCTTCCGTTATGCATATCTTTTTTTATATACATACGGGTCTTTAGCTGCCCTAATACATTTTCTATATTCCTATTAAAATGATAGTTGTATTTATGAGATATATACTTACTTATCCATTGGAATTACTGTTCTAAAAGCCCATTTTTTCTATTTTACACTTTTTTACATGTTAAAAAGGTAAACACTCTGTGATATGGTTTATTTCCACGATTCAACGTGGCACAAGCTCGTCTTCCTCAGTTCCTTGCTGAGGTAGATGAGCTTGTACCTCGTCAAAATATTGAAATTGCATTTTAATCATGATTCAATTTCTGTTGTTAACTAAGAAAAGCCACACACATAAAAAAGATGTGATAATGCAGCATTTTTTCTGTGTTTTTGTTTGATTTGTGTAGGAAGTGTATCAAGATTATGATCCCAAAGCATGAAGACTGTTGAGCAAGTGGCATGGCACTAGATATTCATAATACATTCCAATGTACCTAGTCTCAGATTTTATTTCTTTTTTTATTTAATAACTGTACATGGAAGTCTTCCATCAGCTACATAAAGGACCACTAAATACAATCTATTGTCTGGTTAGTTAAATCCACCCCATTAAGAAGATCAGCAGTCAATGGGGTCTATATGTGTGCTATGGATGTGATGACTTCATAGGAACAAAAAAAGAAAAAAAATCACCTAAGTGTCTATTAATGTTTGACTTTCTACTTGTATTCTTACTTGTTTACCAGTGGTTTTGTATTGTTTCTATTTTCCTACACTTTGAATGTTTCATATGTTAGTTATTGTCTTACTAAGTGAATTGATTCTCTAAGCCTGCGATTCAAATCCAATTGGGAAAATTTGTATGATGATATATTATATTGAAGCTGCTAATTGTCAATTTATACTTTTTTAACGTTCCTTTCCATGTGTTTTTACTTTTTTTAAACTTTCTTTAAATAAATGACCCTTGGGCTAGTTCAGAATATCATAGGAGCATAGCATTCCCTTGGTGTAATGGCCATGAGAATGTAGATCTCACCCTGCGGATAGTAACCTAAATCCCCTTGAGCATCTGACAGGTTCTTCAAGATGCCACCCCCCCTACTGAGTGAAAAATCCCTGACAGGTGCTGAAGAGCATTGCGCTTGTGTCCTGGAAGGTAGTATGGGATTTAACTTACTGAGAGACCCAATTTGTGAAGCAAGAATACCCCTGTAGGTAATTTCTTTAACTTCTGAATACAATGAATAAAGTGTGGAGTTTACCTTAAATTTCAATAAAATCAATTTATAAATAATTTATTTTTATTTTCGTTTGCACTACTAGGAGACTTTGTGGACACTTTTATCAGTTTAGAGGTGAAAGGATAAATGCCTTCAATCCTCACACCACTTCCTGGAACAATGTATTTGTATAACAGCTCAGCCCAGTGCCCTTTAACACCAGAGTGAAGTAAATTTATTTTTCATTTGAATTAAAAAAAAATAATTTAATTCAAAATCTACTTGTGGTGCATGAGAAGATTAAAGCTGGCCATGGATCAAAATTTGGGCCTTTCAGCAGGGGCTGGCCATATTTCAATCAATCTATGGCCATTTCTGTTTGAGAGGAGTTGACCTAATGATCAACTCCTCTGAAACAGGAATGTTGGAAAATGTGTGCTTGATCAGCACTACAGCCAATTGGCTGCAGTGCTGATCGGTGTATTCTGACCATCCTCGCTATCACCATACAATAGTGGCAGCGGGGAGGATTCCTCCATCCACTTTAAATGTATTGATGTGGGAATCCATTCGTTTTTTTTGTTTTTTGTTTTTTGATCAGCTAGCTGGCGAATAACCAGCTGATTAGATATTTAAAAGTTCACTCCTCTCTACTTACCTACTATTTGGAGATTGTTTCTAAATGTCCTGCATTTCTGAGATTCAGCATCAACTATGCACCAAACTGTTTCACTTTCATACACTTCAATACTTTGTGTTTCTCAAATACATTAATGCTAGGGATACACCGATACCTATTTCAGTATCGATGCCAATAACGAGTATTTTCACGAGTACCCATACTTGTGAAAATGCTCCAGACACCGAGACTGATACTTTGAGGTGTGATTTGCATCCATAGAAAATAAATGGGCGCAAATTGCGCCCAAAGATGTCCTTCGGTCTAACCCCAAGCTGACATCACTTCCACCCTATACCCACAGGAGTCCCAGAACCTCTCTTCCAACCCTGTGAAGACCTACAGCAGCCATGGCTTGCTATCATCAGGGACAGGGACACTGCAGAGATGGATTTGACTAGATATTTACTTTGTGAGTTGTTATAACATTTTAATAAACTGCCTATTGCTGCACTACATGGCGCTTTACTTTCTTTACTGGATTCACACACACACAGGAGCGGAGGGGAAAAAGCAGATGTGATTAGGACAGTAATCGTACTGCATTCCTGTTCAAATCGCATGCTATTCTTTGTAGTGCGATCTATACCCATTCATTTTGTTTGGACACAAATCACACCGCAAAGTATCGGTACTCGGTATTGGCGGGTACTTGACCGAAAGTATTGGTACTTGCCGATAAAAAAACAGTACGTTGCATCCCTAATCGATACTATAGAAAAGTCAGGTACATAAAAAGAGGATGAAGTACATGAACAACTAAATAATGCTTTACATGCAGTACACCATATTTGTAAACATTGCTTTATATTTTAGTTATACACAGCAGTTGTTTCAATATGTTTTGTACTGGTTACTTAATAAAAATAATAAGCCCGAAAATCACTACATCAATACCTCCTTTTAGCTTTTACACATTTTTGGGGAGAATCACTTTCCTAATTCTTCTTTAATATATTCCAAATGTAGATGGAAACCCATATTTGTTTGGGACCCTCTATATGTAGAGAAGCTATTTTTGAATTTTGAGGTTTCTCTTGCTGGTAGGTTTGAGGAGCAAGCAGGTACAATGTATGAAGAGTGTACTGGAAAGACAACTTAAGCCTATATCAACCAATCGTCTTTTTTCCTTACAGTCCAAGAATGTTATGGGCAACAAAAATTCTACTTATGACACTTCTCTTACATAACTCCACATTGATTTGTAGGAGGATGTGTATGTTTTCCTATAGCAGACTGACTTTCCAAAAATGTTTATTGCAATGGTGGAGCTGCAATACAGGAGATGACTTTGTTACAGTTACATAATCAGTTGCCTACTGCCCATCCTTGTTGACACCTCTGGAGCTAGTGTTTGCATTTGCTCCCTCACAAATATGCAGCCATTGGCAGTAACTAACCTAGGACCTACCTTTAGCAGCATACAGCTGAGGTGTGTACCAGTTTATAAAATGGTCTATTTGGTTCTGGGTTACCTGGCCCATGTTCAATCCTGCTGGGGTTTCCAAAACCACAAAAGGGGTATCATAGCGATTACATTAAACCAAGTAACATACTGTACATTATATTAATTTTGATTATATCAAAAACTGGGCTAGAATGAATATGTCAAAAAAGTAAACTTTTGACTTTAGGCATTGATTTACTAAAGACAAATAGACTGTGCACTTTGCAAGGTGCAATTGCACTCTGCAAGAGCAGTTGCTCAAGAGCTTAGTTAATGAGCAGAAACTCTGCTGACTTTCATCATCCAATCATGTTCAAGCTAAAATGCTGTGTTTTTTTTTTTATTTCCTTGCACGTGATTGGGTATTCTTTGTAAAGTGAAGCTTTACCTCATTTACAAAGCTCATTTTACTAAGCTTCACAAAGTGCACAGTCTATTTGCCTAAGTGCTTTGCGCGTCCATGGAGGGAATGCACGTATGCTGCTTTGGGAAACCTTTATGCTTTCCATACATGGTCCTGTTAGCATTACCCAACTTTAATCTCAAAATTGAAGTAGCCAGGGGAAAAATTCTCATCTGGACAGTAACTGCTTCCAATCAGATGCAGTCACTGTTTGGGTATTCTGACAGAGACTGTCATAATGTAATAGATGGCTGGGGAGATCCCTACATCCATGCTGTTTAGTATGCATGGGGGAATCTTTTCATTTCTCTCATTCAACTTGTAACCTTAATGTGTATGGCTAGTTTTAGTTAATTGTGCTTTCAAAATTTAAAAATTAGGTTGATTTCCTTACCTCGGCTTTTCACCCTAGGTACAATTTTCACAGCTCCTGCTGTAAGGGATTTTGAACAAGAAGTGAAGTTAAAATAGAACTACAGGCAAATAAAAATGAATATGTTATAGATGCTGTTACTAAGTATATACTGAATTTTCATATCTTACTAAGTACATGCTGTATTATTATACAGGATTTATATAGCGCCAACAGTTTTTGCAAAGCTTTACAACATGAGGGTATATATGTTAAGCGTTGCATAAATTGACGGCGCTATATAAGTATCTGAAATAATAATAATGGGGGCAGACATTACAGTCACAATACAATTCAATACAGGAGGAATCAGAGGGCCCTGCTCGTTTGAGCTTCTGTATGTTCATATTTAAAAGAAAACTCAATATTCAATAGTTCAATTGTTCTTTAAACGTACATAAAATATTTTGGTGATCCTGTCAGTGTGGGGTCCATTTCTGATAGCACCTGTACCTCCTGTAGTCAAACACTCAGCATTGTCACCTAGTGCAGCATTTGTAGCTGCACAAGGGCTGCATGCATGCATGCTATGTTATCACTGATAACCCTCCATGTCAAGCTTGTTAGCAGCAAGACACATCAAGCTCCAACCAGAGACGTTGTAATTGGCAATATTGTTCTTTTCACATATCCTATAGTGAGGGGCTACTGTGGATCTGCAGGGCTTTCTGGGATCTTGACTACCAACAGTTTCACCAAAAAGAACTCTTTAGCCCATATGATGACATTATCACCACAAGGGCAAAAAAATGATTTCTGTACACTAGGAGCCAGGTAAGTAAAAGATAAATAAATAGAAACAGGGGTTGAGTATACAGGGAGGGAGAAGGTTGTGAAATGGTTAAGGGACTAAGAAGGTGGGGATCATTCACATTACTCATAATTTCTACTAAAATTCCAGGAAATTAAAATACAATAAAAGCACATGATTTGTTGCTGTGGGCATCTTTCTTGACTTTCTAATTCCCAAGCGTCTATATATTAAACCCATGGCCTAACTATAGATTTTAGCTATGATACATTTCCTCAATGTTTTACAGCCGAGCATTTGGGTTGGAAGCGACTGATCTGAAAACTGGTGCATTCTCAGAATAAAGAAATTTATTTTTGGAAAAAAAAAATAACTATTTGTATAAAGACATAACATTTTTTACAATATTCTACGATTTCAAGTGTAGTCACTGATAAAATATTTGGTGCACTAAAAAATTACTATTTATAAAAGGTCAGTTGTCCGCAATTATTCCATGGAAAATATTGTTCCTGAAAGTTTGTTCTATTTTTAAAGTAACTCTGGAAACTCTCTGCACATTATACAGTCACCATATTTGAACCAACATAAAAATAAATAAAATGTATTTAGAATTTGTAGATTAAAGTACTTTCCACCTTTTTTTCTCTGCTGAAGGATTTGCTGATAATTGATACGAATCAAAACTTTTCACAATCCATTATTCCCATTACTGAGTATGGAGAAGGCAAACTAAACTGCAAGCACATATTTAAAGAACACCAATAAATCTAGTTGCGTATCTCTCTTTGAATTGGCCTCCTATATAATTATTTAAGCACTCAGAATGGGGGAGAGGGACAGCAACCTGCAAGTCAGGACTCTATTGTTTTGCACAGTGCTGTCAACTAATGCGAAGCATGCTTGAAAACATGAACAGCAGGGAGATGGCTCCATCCTTTTGCTGCTGTTCTTCCAATCTTGGGCATGGGCTGAGACAAGAGAAAAAGTTGCTGAATCAGAAAAGGGGATTGCTAATTCTGTGATTGTAAGAAAGGTGTTAACTGTGCATAAGTGATACTTTCAGCCATAAAAAGATTTGCAGCATATTTTTTTTATCACATTTCACATTAATTCACTGGCCTGTGTACCTTAAACCAATTTATTCCACTTTGCCCTTGACAATAAACTTTCTCTGTGTATCTTTTTTTAAATCCCTTGATATCCAGGTGGTAAAATAGAGTGTGGAGAAATTAAGTAAATTATTTGCTGATCTCTATAAAAAGATCCCAGAAATATTCAGTATGAAGGTAAAATTTTGAATAAAGCATTGGTTTGATCTATTCATATTGTATATTATTGTAATTTAACAGATGTTCTGTATTTCATTGTACATAAAGAAATAAATGTTGCTTGTGTCATAAACAAGTGAGGTGTTGTTATTTAACACAGCAGTATTTTTAGAGGGAATTTGGTGAATCAGTTTAACTCACAGACCAAACCAGTCACACAGTGTATAGTATAGTATAACCTGATAGTCAAGGTCCATAAAGACATGGATGAGCGATTTGGAGTGGAGGAACTTGACTGGCCTGCACAGAGTACTGACCTCAAACCGATAGAACACCTTTGGGATGAATTAGAGTGGAGACTGTGAACCAGCTCTTCTAGTCCAACATCAGTGCCTGACCTCACAAATGCGCTTTTGGAAGAATGGTCAAACATTCCCATAGACACACTCCTAAACCTTGTGCACAGCCTTCCCAGAAGAGTTGAAGCTGTTATAGCTGCAAAGGTTGGGCCAACTAAATATAGAACCCTACAGACTAAGGCTGCATTCACACTACAGCGTTTTGAATCGAGGGCATATTTGGCACAAATCTGCCTGCGATTTGACAGCGCCAATGTGTGAATGACAAATCGCGGAACTCGCATTTGAGATGCCATTCATTTGAATGACACCTCAAATCACAGTGTCGGTCTGCCACGATTGTCCCAAGATAAAACGTGCTGCAATCGCGGCAATCTGCATTGCGGGAAGCATGTCACCCAAAAAAAGCTCCTAAATGTTTTTGGGGCAACATGCTTCCCGCGATGTGGATTGCCGCGATTGCAGCATGTTTTATCGTGCGACAGACCCGCACCGCTATTTGAGGTGTCATTTAAATGAATGGCATCTCAAATGCGAGTTCCGCAATTTGTCATTAACACATCGGCGCTGTCAAATCGCGGGCAGGTCTGCGGCAAATCTGCCTGTGATTCAAAACACTGTAGTGTGAATGCAGCCTTTGACTGGGATGCCATTAAAGTTCATGTGCATGTAAAGGCAGGTGGCCCAATACTTTTGGCAATATAGTGTATATATGCACTTTGAAAGTCCCCTTATGGTCTGGGTAGTTCTTCCAAAAGTTGTTTCTATGTACAGTCGTGCTCATAAGTTTACATACCCTGGCAGAATTTATGATTTCTTGCCCATTTTTCAGAAAATATGAATGATAACACAAAAACTTTTCTTTCACTCATGGTTAGTGTTTGGCTGAAGCCATTTATTATCACTCAACTGTGTTTACTCTTTTTAAATCATAATCACAACAGAAACTACCCAAATGACCCTGATCAAAAGTTTACATACCCTGGTGATTTTGGCCTGATAACATGCACACAAGTTGGCACAAAGGGGTTTGAATGGCTATTAAAGGCAACCATCCTCACCTGTGATCTGTTGGCTTGTAATTAGTGTGTGTGTAAAAAAGGTCAAAGAGTTTCTGGACTCCTGACAGACCCTTGCATTTTTAATCCAGTGGTGCACTGACATTTCTGAGTCATGGGGAAAGCAAAAAGAATTGTCATAGGCGGAAAAAGGTAGTTGAACTGTATAACACAGGAAAGGGATATAAAAAGATATCCAAGGAATTGAGAATGCCAATCAGCAGTGTTCAAACTCTAATCAAGAAGTGGAAAATGAGGGGATCTGTTGAAACCAAACCACAGTCAGGTAGACCAACTAATATTTCAGCCACAACTGCCAGGAAAATTGTTCGGGATGCAAAGAAAAACCCACAAATAACTTCAGGTGAAATACAGGACTCTCTGAAAACATGTGGTGTGGCTGTTTCAAGATGCACAATAAGGAGGCACTTGAAGAAAGATGTGCTGCATGATCGAGTCACCAGAAGAAAGCCATTACTACGCAAATGCCACAAAGTATCCCGCTTACAATACGCCAAACAGCACAGAAACAAGCCTCAAACCTTCTGCCACAAAGTCATTTGGAGTAATGAGATCAAAATTGAGCTTTTTGGCCACAACCATAAACGCTACATTTGGAGAGGAGTCAACAAGGCCTATGATGAAAGGTACACCATTTCTAATGTGAAACACGGAGGTGGATCACTGATGTTTTTGGGATGTGTGAGCTACAAAGGCACAGGAAATTTGGTCAAAATTGATGGCAAGATGAATGCAGTATGTTATCAAAAAATACTGGAGGAACATTTGCATTCATCAGCCAGGAAGCTGCGCATGGGACGTACTTGGACATTCCAACATGACAATGATCCAAAACACAAGGCCAAGTTGACCTGTCATTGGCTACTGCAGAATAAAGTGAAGGTTCTGGAGTGGCCATCTCAGTCTCCTGACCTCAATATCATTGAGCCACTCTGGGGAGATCTCAAACGTGCCGTTCATGCAAGACAGCCCAAGAATTTACAGAAACTGGAGGCTTTTTGCCAAGAGGAATGGGCAGCTTTACCATCTGAGAAGATAAAGATCCTCACCCATAAATACCACAAAAGACTTCAAGCTGTCATTGATGTTAAAGGGGGCAATACACGGTATTAAGAACTGGGTTATGTAAACTTTTGATTAGGGTCATTTGGGTAGTTTCTGTTGTGATTATGATTTAAAAAGAGTAAACACAGTTGACTGATAATAAATGGCTTCAGCCAAACACTAACCATGAGTGAAAGAAAAGTTTTTGTGTTATCATTCATATTCTCTGAAAAATGCCCAAGAAATCATAAATTTTGCCAGGGTATGTAAACTTATGAGCACGACTGTATATTTATGGGATGTGGTGTATGAAATGAACATGAGAATGTTTTTCTTTGTAGTATTTAATTACACACGTAAAAATTGTGTGCTTCATATGCCATAGTTACCAGATAGCGAAAAACTTGTACTGCATTTGCCTGCCCAGTACTACCCAAGAGATTTTTTTATGAACACAAACTAGTCCACATTATTGTTTGTAAAGAATTGTTAATGAGCAGAAAGTACTCATAAACAGATACTTTCATTCACCTTAACATGTTTTTTTTTTTTTACATGCTAGGTCCTGACTCATAAGATCAGATGGATAATGTCTGATTGTAAATGCCTCCTTCCTAACAATACATCACAAGCACTCTTTAGACCTCTTTGTGTCATCTGACTAGAATCATATTGCATTTTGCGAAGAAAATGTTATAACACAACACAACTCCAACACATACATTCCATGTGACCCATTACATACACATTTGCAGGAGTAGGCGTAGTTGGTTCTGTAGGCTCTCATTGTCTGTTTTCTGTATTGCTCACCCAGATGCTTGAATTTTAAAGCAAACATGTCAGGGGAGAAGGCTACCATTTTACATTGCTGACCCCTCCTTCTGAAAAGGCTAGGTGCCTGCCTGGCTGTGGCTGTAATGCTGACCTTCTGGTTGATTTGGACTTCTGACTTGTCTGCACCTTTTCTGATCTACATATTTTTTCCATGTTTATTATCCAGAGTATTAAAGATAGTGGGTCAGCATAGCAGCTAGTGTAACATTTACAAAGGAGAATAAAAATTGTCTCCATATTACTGTGATGAGGTTTTCTTTGAAGCCCAACCCCAGGCTCTACAACCCAGTTGCCCCACCTCCCCTTTGTAGCCCCCCCCCCCCGTCAAGTTTTTGCTTTTTTAATACTTGCCTTGGCTGGTCACATGATGTGCAGAGTCAACTTCCTCTTAGGATCTTTTCTGGCAGTCGCCAATGATGCAAAGAGTGGTGATGACATCAGCACTGCTCTGTATCAGTACATTGTGAATGCAGGGAAATAATGATAATGTATATACAGTGGGGACGGAAAGTATTCAGACCCCCTTAAATTTTTCACTCTTTGTTATATTGCAGCCATTTGCTAAAATCATTTAAGTTCATTTTTTTCTCATTAATGTAAACACAGCACCCCATATTGACAGAAAAATACAGAATTGTTGACATTTTTGCAGATTTATTAAAAAAGAAAAACTCAGGTGCTGTCCATTTCTTCTGATTATACTTGAGATGGTTCTACACCTTCATTTGAATTCAGCTGTGTTTGATTATACTGATTGGACTTGATAAGGAAAGCCACACACCTGTCTATATAAGACCTTACAGCTCAAAGTGCATGTCAGAGCAAATGAGAATCATGAGGTCAAAGGAACTGTCTGAAGAGCTCAGAGACAGAATTGTGGCAAGGCACAGATCTGGCCAAGGTTACAAAAAAAATTCTGCTGCACTTAAGGTTCCTAAGAGCACAGTGGCCTCCATAATCCTTAAATGGAAGACGTTTAGGACGACCAAAACCCTTCCTAGAGCTGGCCGTCCGGCCAAACTGAGCTATCAGGGGAGAAGAGCCTTGGTGAGAGAGGTAAAGAAGAGATGGGAGAAAGTTGTAGAAAGTCAAGCATCACTGCAGCCCTCCACCAGTCAGGGCTTTATGGCAGTGGCCCGACGGAAGCCTCTCTTCAGTGCAAGACACATGAAAGCCCGCATGGAGTTTGCTAAAAAAACACCTGAAGGGCGCCAAGATGGTGAGAAATAAGATTCTCTAGTCTGATGAGACCAAGATAGAACTTTTTGGCTTTAATTCTAAGCGGTATGTGTGGAGAAAACCAGGCACTGCTCATCACCTGTCCAATACAGTCCCAACAGTGAAGCATGGTGGTAGCAGCATCATGCTGTGGGGGTGTTTTTCAGCTGCAGGGGCAGGACGACTGGTTGCAATTGAGGGAAAGATGAATGCGGCCAAGTACAGGGATATCCTGGATGAAAACCTTCTCCAGAGTGCTCAGGACCTCAGACTGGGCCGAAGGTTTACCTTCCAACAAGACAATGACCCTAAGCACACAGCTAAAATAACGAAGTAGTGGCTTCACAACAACTCCATGACTGTTCTTGAATGGCCCAGCCAGAGCCCTGACTTAAACCCAATTGAGCATCTCTGGAGAGACCTAAAAATGGCTGTCCACCAACATTTACCATCAAAACTGACAGAACTGGAGAGGATCTGCAAGGAGGAATGGCAGAGGATCCCCAAATCCAGGTGTGAAAAACTTGTTGCATCTTTCCCAAAAAGACTCATGGCTGTATTAGATCAAAAGGGTGCTTCTACTAAATACTGAGCAAAGGGTCTGAATACTTAGGACCATGTGATATTTCAGTTTTTCTTTTTTAATAAATCTGCAAAAATGTCAACAATTCTGTGTTTTTCTGTCAATATGGGGTGCTGTGTGTACATTAATGAGGAAAAAAAGAACTTAAATGATTTTAGCAAATGGCTGCAATATAACAAAGAGTAAAAAATTTAAGGTCTGAATACTTTCCGTCCCCACTTTATATTGTGGCTCTCCCCTACTGTGCACTCGCAATGTGTCAATAAATGTGTTGGGACAAAACAAAAAAATAAATAATAGACACACTATATGTGAGTGCAGGGTGCCATTATGATGTCGACTAAGGGGGCACATCCATGTCCCCCTACACAAATTTTTTGTGCTAAGCTCAGCATTATTCAACCCAAGAAGACAAAAGATATTTAGTGACAGAAGGGAATTACTAGGAGGAACAGAGGAGATGACTATCACCACATGTCAGGAACAACCCATGCAATCCATATAGTACATACAAAGAAACTAAAACAATTAAGTTCAGAAGTAGGGATGAGCTTCGAGTTTGAGTCAAACTCATGTTCAACTTGGCTGTTCGCCAGTTCGCCGAACAGCGAACAATTTGGGGTGTTCGCGGCAAATTCGAATGTCACGGAACACCCTTTAAAAGTCTATGAGAGAAATCAAAAGTGCTAATTTTAAAGGCTTATATGCATGGTATTGTCATAAATAGTGTTTGGGGACCTGGGTCCTGCCCCAGGGGACATGGATCAATGCAAAAAAAAAGTTTTAAAAACGGCCGTTTTTTTGGGAGCAGTGATTTTAATAATGCTTAAAGTGAAACAATAAAAGTGTAATATCCCTTTAAATTTCGTACCTGGGGTGTGTCTATAGTATGCCTGTAAAGGGATGCATGTTTCCCGTGTTTAGAACAGTCTGACAGCAAAATGACATTTCAAAAGAAAAAAGTCATTTAAAACTACTCGCGGCTATTAATGAATTGCCTGTCCGACAATACACATAAAAGTTCATTGATAAAAACGGCATGGGAATTCCCCACAGGGGAACCCCGAACCAAAATAACAAAAAAAAAATGACGTGGGGGTCCCCCTAAATTCCATACCAGGCCCTTCAGGTCTGGTATGGATATTAAAGGGAACCCCGGCCAAAATTTGTAAAAAAATGACGTGGAGTCCCCCCTTAAAATCCATACCAGACCCTTCTCTGAGCACGCAACCTGGCAGGCCACAGGAAAAGAGGGGGGACGAGAGAGCGCCCCCCTCCTGAACCGTACCAGGCCACATGCCCTCAACATTGGGAGGGTGCTTTGGGGTAGTCTCCCAAAACAGCTTGTCCCCATGTTGATGGGGACAAGGGCCTCATCCCCACAACCCTTGCCCGGTGGTTGTGGGGGTCTGCGGGCGGGGGGCTTATCGGAATCTGGAAGCCCCCTTTAACAAGGGGACCCCCAGATCCCGGCCCTCCCCCCTGTGTGAAATGGTAAGGGGGTACAAAAGTACCCCTACCATTTCACAAAAAAACTGTCAAAGATGTTAAAAATGACAAGAGACAGTTTTTGACAGGTGTCATCAAGCACCTTGCTTTTGAAACTGGTTTGAGCATTTATTGTAATTATCATTTTCACTGCCTGACTATTAGGCAGAGCAAAACAGAAAATCTAGGAAAACTGTTGTCACCTGATACCTCTGCACCATAACCACATAAAAGCCTAACCCACAAACACACAGTAACAACATGGCTGCTATGAGCTCACCCTTTTATAGTGAGGGGTTTTGCTTGTCCATTCTTACAGATTATTATCTCTCAGGGACTCATCTAGCCAGAGACAAGTTCATTGTAGGTTCAAGCACAAAACTGTGAGATCTGCCTAGAACACAAGGTGGCTCCAAACCTCAGCCCCAGCCTGAGCCTTTTTCCTTTAATGTGGGATGACCTGTATTTTATGTTTACTGCAGTTTTCAGAAATAATTTATATGTAAACCCTGGCAAGATGAAAAATCTCATTAGTATCCCTTTTTAATCTGCAGTCTGACATTTTGCTAACATTTATTTTTTTTTCTTGCAATATACTTCTGGTATGATAAGGAACTGTGTCAGTACAGTTTTGCTTTTATGACTCAGCCTGGGTCTATATCTGTCTCTATTTTAACAGTTGACTGCCACGAAATGTGCATTGTAGATGAGATTTTAATGGCACACCAATACATAGTCTCCATATTATGGAATATGTATTATAATAATACATTTTATTTTGCATTTGCATAAGGAATATTTTGCATATCAAAAGTGCTTTCATTTTAAAATAAATATATTCACAAAGCTAACATAATAAAATGAAGCTTTCAAAAATGTTCTTTGCCTTTAAGCAGTGATATAGGTCAGTTAAAAAGAGCTTTTGAAAAAAAATCACATTGCAGAGGATCTATCGTATATTTTTAGTAATTCTTTACTTTGCACTGTTAATGTAATATGTACTTTTAGTTTCCTTACAGGTTATGCATTTTTACATTCTTGCCATTCAGCAGAAGACCTATGTTTCGCTATGACCTGGAGGTAAATGCATCTCTACCTAGAGACTCAATGATGTACTAAAGGAGATGTTTAGGCAAAAAAAACACTATGATAATTCTTAAACAGCCAAACAGGGAGCTGTTTACCTGTGACTGTTTTAGCACTATTTCAAAGAAAAAAAGAGTTGTAAAAATTGTGATGACACAAAGCTTTTATCAGAAAATATTCTGCATCTGTTTTTGGAAAGACTATCTAGCCATTACAACCAATGCAATTCCACTTAGCAGTCCCTCAGCATAACAGAAAAGTGCCCTTTACAGCAACCATTATAAATTCATCTGCGGGGGCCTAGATAACTGGGGGGGAGGTCCAAAACCATCCAAAGCATCCTGCCAAAATACTCAGTCAATGTCCTTGCTGCCGCACTGCTCCTGAACGCTGGAACATCACAGCTAGTAATCCACGTTTAAAAATGTGTGTTTAGCAGCGTTTACAAGCGGCGTTAATCTGCGTTTAGGAGTGTTTACTAAAGATAACCTAAGGAGACCCTCCCAAATAATTAGAAAGCACTAAAAACAAGTATTTATTAACTATTTTAGCCATTCTGTGAGAGAACAGTGTGAGTAGCAGATGAGAAAGCAGTGTGCTTGTAGCTAGCTGTTATTTTTTGGTTGGTTTGTTAATTTGGATCCCATGAGGAGCATGTGTGAGGAAATGCTCCTGATGTTGCTTTTGCTGAGGCTCCAAAGACGTAGAAAATTGCGTGAGAGGACCAGAGTTTGTCGCTACTGGACACATCCATTGATGGCTCAATGCATTTCCACAGGATACTTTTCTAATATGTATGTTCAGCTGTGTAATTACCCAGAGAATGTGTATTGTACAGCATAATTGGCTGATGAGGGGAATATCACATGATATATCAAGCTTGCATACAGTGATAATTGAGTTTTTGGTGTGTTTTTAGCATTTTCCAGGTTCAAAAGTAGTAAATAAAATGTTTTCCCTTAAAAATGTTACTAGACGAAAGCACACCCAAACGCGGGTAGATGCGTTTAGCCGCGTTTGGCATTTGAAATGCCTTTAAACACAGCTTCTGAACGCATTTTTTGGGTTCCAAAAAAAGCCTCTAAACGCAACTGCCTAGAAACAACTATAAACAAACCTGTGTACATGTACTGATAAGATAACATAGAGGAGAGTTCAGGAGCAGTTGAAAAAAATGCCCAACTGCTCCTAAACGCCTGTTTACCAGCAGCAGTGTAAATGAGGCCTAAAGGGTCTTTGGTTCCGGACCTGATTCGCACCTGAATCGGTGAACAGGGACGCAACGGACCCCATCCTGTGAACCGCGACCGCAACATATGTGAACCCAGCCTTAGACTCTTCCCCAGCTCTGCGTCATAGGAAGCAGAAGTTCTCCTGCCTCTGTGCCGTGCTGGTGGAGTGGGCGCAAGCCCAGCATGTCCCTCAATTACAGTGTGCATTGACATGGGACAAGCGGCTTTTCCCCCTTTTTTTATACTTGTTCCTTCTTATGCCTTTGTTTTTATCTTATACATATCATATTTGTTCTCCTTCCAGTAGTTGTCTCATACTAAACTACCCAAAGACATCAAATGTGAGTGATACCCCCTGTTAAGTTTTTATTGGGGAAAATATGAAACCGAGATAGTAAGAAACATCTAATCACTTACTTAAGATGTGTACCATGCCTCTCTTAGTATAGGTAAAATTCAGCCAACAATTTGATCTAAAATTCTCAAAAATAGGCTAAGATTTCTGAGAAGCGTCATATTGGGAACTACAGCTTTACATGATGATATGGCCTCTTCCCCAGCGGCCCAGCATTTCAAAACAACAAAAGAGGTTGGTCATTCCTACGCCAGTGTAATGGCCAGCTCTGCCCTTCCTTTTTTCTGGCATTGCTGTGGTAACATCAGCTCCTACAATGTTGACAGGTGGAGCAAAGGGTGATGGGAGATGTATTTTTCTTACCTTCAGATATGTCACTGGAATAGTTGTACTGAAAGTCCCAGCCCGTCACCATAGAGTCACGGAAAGGATCAGTCATATGACTGACCACTACGTTAATTTAAAAAATAAAGCACAATTTTATGTTGTTTTTTTAAATGCACAGGACAATTTTATTAGAAAGATAATGCTGCTTGCACACATGATTTAATTTCCTAACTTCTAAATCTATTTTAAAGTGTAAAACCACAATTTTTTTCCAATAATAATTTTTATTTATAACAAGAAAATTGAACATACAAATAGCTTGAATATTAATTATACAATGGTAATCAGAGAAAAAGATGTTACACCTAGTGAGAACTGTTTCACAATACAAAAAAACATATGAAGATGGGCCTAGTCTCGTCTCTTACAATGACGCACTATAGTGTTTTTTTATTTCTTTTTTAAAACATTTATTACTGCAGCTTTTTGGCTGGAGCGATGATATATTTAGCCCTTAATCTTCTCCTCTAGAAATAATAGGCAGTCCTTTCTCCATGACTGTGTGGCACTCACATAGTGATGTGTAAGCATTGTTTTGTCCAGCAGTACTGTGAGCCCAGGCTGCTTTATCACACCGCCAAGGGGCAGGTCATCTTGGCTGTACAGGAAGACCTCATGCACACTGGGCATTTGCTCAGCTCCTCCTAATGCCATTTCTCCTGGCAGGAGAAAAGCTGCCTAAAAAACATTCTAAAAGCCACATATTGCATACGGGTGTATGTGCATTAATGCATTCTTTATGCCAGAATATTAATTTATTCTGTCCATTAGAATGCATGATTCACATAGGCAATTACAGGTGTATTAGATGAGAAGCATTTACAGACAGAAAAAAAATAGCACCAGCACGTTCAGGAGTAGAGCTTTTGGGCAGAAAAAATGCGGAATGCACATTTGCACATAGCAGACACGCATTCCGTTTTTTTTTTGCCCATAAGCTCTACTCTTGAACACACCAGTGCTATTTTTTTTTTGCTGCCTGTAAATGCTTCTTAATTAATACACCTACAAATGCCTATGTGTGCATGGACACTTAGGCTAACATAGAGGTACATTTACAGACAGAAAATAAGCGCCAAAACGCCTGTAAAAGTGGCTTTTTTTAAGCCAAGTGTGCAGTGTAAGCCTATAGTGTGCTGAACCACTCTGCCAACTTTCAATCCAGAAGACTGGCAACATACACAATATTGCCAAGAGTATTGGGATGCCTGCCTTTACACACACATGAACTTTATTGGTATCCCAGTCTTATGCCCCGTACACACGGTCGGACTTTGTTCGGACATTCCGACAACAAAATCCATGGATTTTTTCCGACGGATGTTGGCTCAAACTTGTCTTGCATACACACGGTCACACAAACTTGTCGGAAAATCCGATCGTTCTAAACGCGGTGACGTAAAACACGTACGTCGGGACTATAAACGGGGCAGTGGCCAATAGCTTTCATCTCTTTATTTATTCTGAGCATGTGTGGCACTTTGTCCGTCGGATTTGTGTACACATGATCAGAATTTCTGACAACGGATTTTGTTGTCGGAAAATTTTATATCCTGCTCTCAAATTTTGTGTGTCGGAAAATCCGATGGAAAATGTCCGATGGAGTCCCCACACGGTCGGAATTTCCGACAACACGCTCCGATCGGATATTTTCCATCGGAAAATCCGACCGTGTGTACGGGGCATTAGTCCGTAAGGGTCAATATTGCATTGGCTCATCCTTTCCAGCTATAATAGCTTCAACTCTTCTGGGAAGGCTGTCCACAAGGTTTAGGAGTGTGTCTATGGGAATGTTTAACCATTTTTCCAGAAGCACCTTTGTGAGGTTAGGCACTGATGTTGAAGAGAAGGCCTGGCTCACAGTATGTGCTCTAATTCATCCCAAAGTGGTTCTATTGGGTTCAGGTCAGGATTCTGTGCATGCCAGTCAAGTTCCTTCACCCCAAACTCGCTCATCCATATTTTTTGGACTTTACTTTTTCCGCTGGTTCAAATCATCTGGTGGAGGGGTTGTTTCTCAGGGGTTTGGCTTGGCCCCTTAGTTCCACTAAACTGAACTCTTAAGACGTTAGCATACCAAGACATTTTGGACAATTTCATTTTCCCAACTTTGTGGGAACAGTTTGGGATTGGCCCTTCCTGTTCCAACATGACTGCGCACTAGTGCGCAAAGCAAGGTCCATAAAGACATGGATGAGTGAGTTTGGGATGGAGGAACTTGACTGGCCTGCACAGAGTCTTGACCTCAACCCGATAGGACACCCTTGGGGTGAATTAGGGAGCAGACTACAAGGCAGGCCTTCTCCCCAACATCAGTGCCTGACCTCACAAATGCACTTCTGGAAGAATGGTCAAACATTCCCATAGATACACCTTGTGGGCAGCCTTCCCAGAAGAGTTGAAGCTGAGATAGCTACAAAGGGTGGGCCAATTCAATATTGAACCATACGGACTAAGACTGGGATACCATTAAAGGTCATGTGCGTGTAAAGGCAGGCATCCCAAAACTTTTGGTAATATAGGGTATGTTGGTGAAAAGAAATTACTGCAGGGGGCATCCCCAGTACTTTTTTTTATTTATTGTCCCAGGAATTATTTTTAACTGGAGTTTTCCTATAAGTTAACATAAGGAATTATTACAGCACAATCACGGTGCAGCATAACTAAGCAGTAGTACAACCAGCATATGTAACAAGCAATTATATTTGTCTCCATACACATATTTAATGAAATACTGAAAAAGTAGGAACATTTTCTTTTTAAAACAATATCACACATGAATGAGAATATTATGCTAAAATGGATCACATTGTTAATTTAAAAACTCAGAGTAAATTGAATATAACGATTCAGCAACTAAAATAACCAATAAAGTAAACCACTGTGTAATGGGTTATACAATGGAAAATTATAACCAAGGCCCTTGGGTAGCCCATTTAAATAATCTCGCTTCAATACAACCTCAATTAAAAGTGTAAATAATAAATTCATCCTCGTCACCTTTAAATGTTTAATGCTGTTTCACAATTCTACCCATCAGGGTTCATTAACATTTGATAACATCCAAATGAAAGTGTATCTAGGTTAATTTGTCGTTAATACCTTTCAAGTGTGCATTTTATTTAGTCTTCCCTTTGAAACTGTTTATCATGGATTAGAGACATAATTAGACTTTGCTCTGTATTAAAGCAGCTTTATGCAATATTTAGTATTAATATAAAACAGTTTTGGCCATTAAGAATCTACTCATACATATCGATATGACCTTCTTTTAGGTCATTTTTATTTTTAAATAGTACTTTTAATTTCTCATGTCACACATATTATTTAGTATATCAAAGTACAGTTCAGTCCATTTTTTTATTTCTTGACTTCCTTACGTTGTTTTGCTTAATTTGGCCTGACTGGTCCATGGTAATGAGATTTATTTATCGTACCTAGCACAGCTTTGTCTACCCCTGACTGTTAAATATACAAAGGGGTGTTAATAATTTTTCTGAATTTGCAAACTTCATACTTTGAATTATTAATAATCATTTTTCAGGTTTGTTTTTTAATGCTATAATTTTCTAGCATTTGCAAACAGGGAAAAAATGCTGATGACTCATCGGGGGGGGGCATGGCCGGCGGCATTGCTCGATGGCTGCATTCTAACTAAGCTCTGTGTTCAGAGGCTTCTAATAGCGGCTAGAAGCTACCAAAATCAGACCCGAAACTACCCACAGCCTCCGGAGAAACCGAGGAACATGAGGAAGAATTGGGGGAAGCGAAAATCCCAGAAGGGGCCCCACAAACTGACTAAACTAAACGTCCCGGCTGGGAATCAGAAAAAACAAGATGGCGCTGGCTCCTCCTCACATCAGCGCAGCAACAGGCAGGCTGCCTGTACAGAAGATGAGAGGAAAGAACATGAGGTACAATACAATAAAAATGAAGGGTCTAACAGCCCTGTAAGACAAAAAGAAGAATTTCTTCTACAGAGGACATGTAAGTGAAACTTACAATGACACTAAACAAATGACTGTAGGAAATCCCCCTGAGGATAAACTGCATGTTTTTCCTACCTCAGGCCAGCCAGTCATTGACACTAACTTAAAAGAAATAATATTGTCACTTAAAGGGGCAATATAACATGATGTGAGAGAATTCATGCATCTAAAATGGAGTTAGAATCATTAGGAGAGAGAGTGGAATGCGTTGAAAATAAAATAGGAGACTTTTCTGAGACACATAATGAATTAGTGGATGCGCATTTTGAACTAGAAGAGGAACTCAAACAACTTAAGTTAAAGGTCGCAGACCAAGAAGACAGGGCTAGACATAATAATATTAAATTCCGTGGCATCCCTGAAAATGTCAAAAATGCGATTTTAATTCTTACGCCAAATGACCTTAGACCTATTGCCATCTCCCAAAGCACTCTTATACAGTATATCAGAGAGTCTACCTAATGACGTGAATGCAAGAATTCACTATTATCACATAAAAGAACAATTAATGCAATTTACTCGTCAAAACTCTCCACTTTCAGACTCATATGAGACTATTGTACTTTTCTCAGACCTCTCTCAAGCTACTATAATGGCACACAGGAACCTAAACTCCATCACCAAGATTTTACAAAATCACAAGATCATAAATAAATGGGGATTTCTTACTAAACTATTGATTTCTAGAAATAACACTTCTTACACAATATATTCAATCAATGATGGCCTTTAGTTCCTTAAATCCTGGGGTCTTCTACCTGAAGATAAAGCTAAAGTCATGGATAAATATCCATCAGGAAAGATCACCCAGCAATGTTACAATACTCCTGGCTTACTAAAGAGTAACTCCTGTTCCTTGATACCAGTTGAAAAATAATGAATCCTTTGGGTCACTTAAGCCTCTGAAGCTTTCACATGTTGCCGTGACAGTAACAGTTCAGAAGTTACTGCACCCAAGAGTTGTACGACAACTCTTCTCATTTTATCTGTTATCAGTTTTCACCTAACCCCCTTTTTATTGGAAGCTGCAGGAATATCAAAATCCATATTGGGCGAAATACAGTATATATTGGTTAATTAAACTTAAAGTTTTATTTGTTCATAACCTTTTACCAACATGGCGCAACTTAAGATGTTATCACCTAATGTGAAGGGACTCAACAGCCCTTATAAAAGGAAAAACCTCTGGAATGACGCACTGAAATTCAACAGCAACATTTTATGTATTCAGGGGTCCCAATTCACTAGTTACAACCCTCTTGAATTCTCCCATCACAAATTTCCACATACAGGAAGTCCCTGAGTTACGAACATCCGACTTGCCAACGACTCCTACTTACGAATGGGACAGCGGGCACATTCGACGGAACCTTTTCGACGGCGGGCACATTCGACTGAACTTTTTTAACAGTGGGCACATTCGACGGACCCTTTTTGACGGCGGGCGCATTCGACGGAACACCGGAAAACGACATATCTGCCGTTCTGCCCATGCTGTTCTGACTTATGAACATATTCGACTTAAGAACAAACATACAGTCCCTAGCCCATTCGTAACTCGGGGACTGCCTGTATATTCTTCTCTAACTACCCTAAGAAAAAAAGAGGTGTTATTACAATTATAAAAGACTCAGTCAATTTGCAGCTGCTGGACTCCAAGACAGACCCCCCCCAAGGAAGATTTGTAATAATCATCACCAATATTAACAACACAATATTTCCATCACTAATTTATATGCTCCTAACAAACAACCTACGCAATTTCTCAAGAAAATTATTAAGAAGATAACAAAAATGCAAAAAGGTAACCTTGTTATCTGGTGGGATTTTAATGCTCCAATGGACCCAAAGGTAGACACCTCTAAAGGAACTCATTCTGTAAGAAATGATTTATGTAATTTTCTTTACAGGAGGACCTTTTCGATCCCTTTAGATGTCTTCACTTGTCTGAAAAAGATTTTCCTTTTTTTTCCCAATGTACATAAGTCTTACACTAGTATTGACTTCTTTATCACAGACAGAGCTCTCCTGCAGAAGATAACTGATAGCAAGGGGGGGGCTATTTTAAGGCCACCCAGCGCGTGTGATTGTGACAGAATAGGAGTTTCAAGGCTCCCCCTGGTAGTGATTTGGGTCAGTTAGTGGATGCGTGGGGCTTGTTTACCTAACAGTTAAGGTTAATGGAAAGGTTAAGGTATATTTAGGTGACCAATAGAAAGTCATATGGCAAAGGACCAGGTCAGCTGACCACTGGAGGTCAGCTGACCATTAAGAACATTCCAGAAGATGACATGACTGCTTGGAATGTTCTAGATAGGTCAAAGGCTATATAAGGCAGTGCAACATGCGTTCTGCTGCCAGTTCCTCAAGACCCCCACCTGTGAGCTCCCCTCCCCCTTGCCGCGGCCTTATAATATTATGGGGTTTACCCCCTCCCTTTCTCTAAAGGGAGTGATTAATAAAAAATTGTTATACTTTTCATCAACATGGGTTGCTTTCTGTAAGGTTGTTTGAGTAAATAAGTTTGTGAATTCATTTATATAACTATGAATGGTTTAATGAATTAAATTAAATACCAATAATAAAGGCCGCGGCAAAGTTTACGACCGATTAATGACCTACTGGATACAGTATCCAAACTTGAGAAAAATCACAAAACCTCCCCTAATAACACACACCTACTACAACAATTAAACACTGCAAGAAGTGAATTGAGAGCAATCCTAATTTCTGTTCTAAGCATGATAAATACCTTAAAAAACTCAAACTGAACCATTACTCTCAAGGCAATAGAGTAGGGAAGCTATTAGCATTCCAAAGACAAAATAGACATTAAATACAAAAATTGATCCACCCAAAATCAGGCAAGATGTTCTATAACCTACAAGAAATAGCGAATACTTTTTGCAATATTACAAATTCCTTTATAACTTAGAAAACGATAAAGACACTCATCAACCCCTTCCATCTGAAATAACATAGTTTCTAAAAAAAATCTGTCTACCTTCGATAGATCATAACCAGGGGCAGACTGACAATTCGGGCCCGCCTCTTCACTGCCTCCTCAGCCAACGGGAGCACAGTGTACACGCCCCCTTCTCCAGCGCGGCTCCTTTGACATAGGAGCAGGAGATGCCGACTGCTGGAGGACAGGAGAGGGAGGAAGGGACAGCCTGCAGCGTGGGACAGACTGCTGCCTGATACAAGGTAAGCTGGGCTGAGGTGAACGAAATGTATTATTGTCAGTGCTTACCCTGGTGAGCAGGGGGAGGGGGAGGCTGTATTTCCTCTAGCAGGGCTCCTCCTGTCTCTTAGACTGCTGCTTCTGGGGGAAGGATGTTCCAAACTTCTCCTCCAATCTCTGCTACACCTCCCTACCATTACCTGCCCACCAGTACACAGGCACATCATCCTCCTCTCCTGTATTACCACATTCAATGTCTGTGAGCTGTTGGGGCACTACAAGTACCAGCATGTCAGGAGATGGGGCAGCAGCAGTGTGTTCTATAAGGCTGATTTTTGGGTTTAAATGTGCTGGTGTGTGTATGTATGTATACTATGTATGTATACTGTGTGTATGTGTGATTGTGTGTATATCTCTATGTGTTTGTATACTGTGCTGTGTGTGTATTCCAGTGGCGGCCCACCCATTAACTGCTTGCTGACTGGCTCACGCTGATATACTTTGGCAGAAGGGCACGTACAGGCATACTAACGTACCTGTACGTTGCCTTTTATGGAGCGGCTTGCGGGCGCGCCCGCTGTGAGCTCCGTGAGTGTGATCGCGGGTCCCGCGATCATCTCACGGAGAGGAAGAACAGGGAAACAAGCTTATGTAAACAAGCTTTTCCCCATTCTGCCTAGTGACAGGGCACTGATCATAGCTCCCTGTAATCGGGAGTGGTGATCAGTGTCGTGTAACACATAGCCCATCCCCCCCCACAGTTAGAATCACTCCCTAGTGGTTAACCCCTTCACTGCCACTCACATTTACACAGTAATCAATGCATTTTTAATCTCACTGATCGTTGTATAAATGTGAATGGTCCATAAATAGCGCCAAAAGTGTTCAATCTGTCCGTCATAATGTCGCAGTCATAATAAAAATCGCTGATCGCCGCCATTACTAGTAAAAAAAATAAAGTATTAATAAAAATGCCATTAAACTATCCCCTATTTTGTAGACGCTATAACTTTTGTGCAAACCAATCAATAAATGCTTATTGTGATTTTTTTTACCAAATATATGTAGAAGAATATGTATCGGCCTAAAGTGAGGAAAAAATATTTTTTTATTTATTTTTTGGGGATATTTATTATAGCAAAAAGTAAAAAATAATGCGTTTTTTTTCAAAATTGTCGCATTTTTTTGTTTATAGCGCAAAAAATAAAAACCGCAGAGGTGATCAAATACCACCAAAAGAAAGCTCTATTTGTGGGGAAAAAGGGACGTCAATTTTGTTAGGGAGCCACATCGCACGACCGCGCAATTGTCAGTTAAAGCGACGCAGTGCCGAATCACAAAAAGTGCTCTGGTCTTTTGCCAGCCAAATGGTCCAGGGCTGAAGTGGTTAAGGGTGCATGGGCGTCACCCCCTCTATCACGCCACCCCCTATATGAATAATAGATAGATTCATACATAGCATAAAGCTATCCACGCCCACCGTGGCCACCCCTATTCATGCGTCTGGCCCCTTTCAGGATACCGGGCGCCTGAATTACAGCGGCGAGGGAGTTTTTTTGAAGCACCTGATTAATGCCAGAGGCACTAATAGGCTTCAAAATAGGGTGGACTCGGAGCGCAGAGCAGTGTGCTCGGAGCCCACGCAGGTGTGTTAGAAAAGCAAATCAATATTTACTTTTCTAACGCTGAACCGCCTATCTGCCAATCAGAAAGTGCAGGTCTGATACCCATTACCCGATTGGCTGAAAGGACGCATGGCGGAAGCATGGAGGACACAGCTCGCCGCTGCCTCACCCAAAGCTCGCCGCTGTCACCCGCTGCCTGACCCACCACCAAGATGGGGTAAGTGCCGGTCAGACAATGATCGGGCGGGCAAGGGGTGCTGGTTAAATGCCGCTGGGGGGATCACAATGGCTAAATTTGATGGGCACAGTGGCTGCAATTGATGGGCACAGTGGCTGCAATTGATAGGCACAGTGGCTACATTTGATGGGCACAGTGGCTGCAACTGATGGGCACAGTGGCTGCAATTGATGGTACAGTGGCTGTAATTGATGGGCACAGTGGCTGCAATTGATGGCACAGTGGCTGCCATAGATGGGCACAGTGTCTGCATTTGATGGGCACGGTGGCTTCAATTGATGGCACAGTGGCTGCATTTGATGGGTACAGTGGCTGCATTTGATGGGCACAGTGGCTGCATTTGATGGAACAGTGGCTGCCTTTGATGGGCACACTGGCTGTATTTGATGGGCACAGTGTCTGCATTTTATGGGCACGGTGGCTGCAATTGATGGCACAGTGGCTGCATTTGATGGGTACAGTGGCTGCATTTGATGGGCACAGTGGCTGCATTTGATGGAACAGTGGCTGCCTTTGATGGGCAAAGTGAGGCTGCAATTGATGGTTTTTTTTAGTATGTTTCAGATTTTTTCTAATTTTGTTTGCGCCCCCCCCACCAAAAATTTGGAGCACCGGCTGCCACTGATGTATACTGTGTGTTTATACTGTATGATCAATGTGTGCCCACTGCTGCTCAACAGAAATCGCTATCGCTAATCCCGTGCCCGTGAAAAATCCACTTGTTGCCATTCGGGGCCATCTAAATGGTGCACTGCAGTGCTCTGCCTTGGCTCAGGCAGCAGGGCAGGTCTGGGTGCATATCTGAGTAGTGACATCACGGCACAAGCATAACTTTTATTCACATGCCCCACTGCCCGAACCAGGGGCGGATCCAGGCGGGGCAACGGGGCAATTGCCCCTCCAAGAATGAGGGTGCGTGAGAGAGCCGGCGGGTAGATCCGCGGGTGAGAGAGCCAGCGGACGGCTCAGCGGATGAGAGAGCCACCGGGCGGCTCCGCAGGTAAGAGAGCCGGCGGGCGGCTCCACGGGAGAGAGACAGCGAGCTGGCCCGGCGGATCAGTTGGTGAGAGCACGGATGAGCAGCTGTGCGGCCCGATGTGTGAGCGCGCTGCTGGCCAATCAGGGAGCCGGCGGGCGGGGGAGCAGAGAGATGACATCATCTCTCACCGCCCGGCGCCCGTCCTGCATCCCTGCAGTTCCCCCCACACTGTGCAGGCAGCGACTGGTGACAGGCGACGTGATAAGTGATGTGGCAAGTGACAATCCGCATTTGGTGGCAGGCGACGTGGCAAATGACAATCTGCATCTGGTGACAGGCGACGTGGCAAGTGACGTGGCAAGTGACCATCTGCATTTGGTGGCAGGCGACGTGGCAAATGACAATCCGCATTTGGTGGCAGGCGACGTGGCAAGTGACAATCTGCATCTGGTGACAGGTGACGTGGCAAGTGACGTGGCAAGTGACAATCCGCATTTGGCGGCAGGCGATGTGGCAAGTGACAATCTGCATCTGGTGACAGGCGATGTGTCAAGTGACAATCCGCAACGTGTGGCAGGCGACGTGGCAAGTGACAATCTGCATCTGGTGACAGGTGACGTGGCAAGTGACACACTCGGGGCTCCCACTGATTCTGCATTATGGTGAGTTAAACTCTTTAATTTTTTATAACAATGTAATAATAGTAATAATGCGCTTCAATCATCCTGACACCATAACAACTATGGTGCTGTGACGATTGATGCACCAACACCAGCCATTTCTCCGAAAGATTTACCCAAAAAAAATATATTTTCTGGCAGTGCCCCTCCCGAGACTAGACTCTGGATCCGCCCCTGGCCCGATCTAAGGCCAACCACAGCTGTTCACTATTCCGTTCACTATTGCTGGCTCTACGACTCACCGGGCAAACCTCAGACCTGCTGACATGGAAAAGATGAACAAAAACTTAATAAAGAATCTATAGACATGGGTAAAAAAATCGAAATTCAAAAGTAAAAAAATAAATAAACTAGAGACCATAATAAATAAAATTGTGTTCCTAAATCATTGATATATTTTACTAAGCAGCAATCAACAATTTTGGAAGCGAGAAACAGTGGCAGCAGATGTTCAATGGCATGACAGAGTTAAATAACATATTTACTTCTACAGGATAAAGAATGGCAAAAACTGACACAAATATGCAACACAGAATTTACAGAGAATATATACATAATGCATCAAAAATGTATTTTGTTTTGGTATATAATTTAGTGCATTAGCATCATTTTGTGATGCATACGAAAATAATATTTATTTAAGAGTAGAATATCATAGTTTAGCCTATATGACTGTCACCCCAAATTAGTATCTGCACAGTGTACACAGATCTTAATTGTTTTCGTAGATATATTAAGCAGATATAAACAGCAGAATTTTTTTGAAAATTATTTTTCCATTCCTCCCAAGGAGAAACCCTCAAGGAATGGTTTAAACCAAATTGTTTCATTTAAGCCAGGAGGTTGTGTGGCTTTTAATCTATGGATCCATCATGATTCCATCTGGAGAAGGACCTTATTCCAGTCCCCTCCTCTGGGACTCGGATGTTTACGGTCAAAAATTAGAAAAATCAAAATAAGGTTTCTGATTTTGGACCGTATACATCCGTACTGGAGTTATAACAGGCAATAGGGATGAGCCTACGGTTTGAGTCGAGCGTAAGTTCGACTCGAACATCGGGTGTTCGTTTGTTCTAAAACAAACTGAACATATGGGGCGTTTGTGGGAATTTTGAACACTGCAGAACTCCCCATAATGCACTGATCGCAGTGCATTGCTGTATGATGATTGGCAAAGCATATATATATATATATATATATATATATATATATATATATTATATATATATATCTATATTCTGCATTTAACATAGTCTATATATTCAGTGTTTAATCTATATTCAGTCAGTGCAGGCAGCGTATTTTTATATATATATATATATACATACAGTCTAGTATTTTTATATATATATATATATACTCTGCATTCAGTGTAGCCTATTTCTACATTGCATTCCATGGTGTACAGTTGCTAATACAGTGCAGGTGGTGTACACAGTATCTAATACAGTGTGTACAGTTTCTACTACACTTCTGGTGGTGTACACAGTATAGAATACAGTGCGTACAGTTTCTAATACACTTCAGGCGGTGTACACAATATCTAATACAGTGCGTACGGTTTCTACTACATCTCTGGTGGTGTACACAGTATACAATACAGTGCAGCCATTGTACACTTTCTAATACACTTCAGGCGGTGTACACAGTGTACATAATACACTTCAGGTGGTGTACACAGTACATAGTATACAGTGTAGTGTGGTGTTGCAAAACAAAAAATTAATCATGTCTGGAAAGCCACCAAGGAGAGGCAGACAATCTCAGGCCACTAAAAGAGGGCAAGCAGCCTCTGTGTCTACAGTCAACAGTGGTGGTCGTTGACATGGTGCATCCTCTGCAGGTGGCCGTGGGGCACACTTTTCCTTTTTTTCTGCTGCTGACCGTGTTATTGAGCCACAACATGCAGAAGACTTGGTGGAGTGGATAACGAAGCCGTCCTCATCCTCCTCATCCTCTGTCACCCAGGCTCAGAGTAGTTTGCCTGGGTGATGCAGCTCCAAAGTGGCCTATTCCACTGGCTTCTTGTCCACAGTCACTCCTTCCGTAGCCCCACCATCATGTATGGAGGAGTCCCCAGAATTATTCGACCACAGTGTCGGGTACATGCTACTGGAGGATGCACAGCGATTTGAAGGCTCCGCTCCGCTGTTGCCGGGTTGAGGAAGGGAGTAGAGTGAGCCTAGAGAGAGGGGGTGCCACAGAAGGACAAGAAACTGGCAGTCATGTTTCACAGCAAGGCCCGTGCAAGGCCCGTTCCTGCACCCAACAAGAGTATCTGTGAGGGGTTACAGTGTTGTGTCACCACCACCCAAGACCCAAGTTTTCTGCCCCTGTTTAACAGGGGAATGTAATTACAACTTTTGACGTAATATTTCACATCAGGGCCCATTCCTGCGCCCAACACGTGTATCTGTGAGGGGTTACAGTGTTCTGGCACCACCACCACCCAAGGCCCAATTTTTCCGCCCCTGTTTAACAGGGGCATGTAATTACAATTCTTGATATAATATTTCACAGCAGGGCCCATTCCTGCGCCCAACAAGAGTAATGCCGCGTACACACGAGCGTACTTTACGGCAGACTTTGCCCGGCGGACTTTTCGACGTATTTTACGACGGACTTTCTGAATGAACAGACTTGCCTACACACAATCCACTAAAGTCCGTCGAATTCGTACGTGATGACGTACGACCGGACTAAAACAAGGAAGTTCATAGCCAGTAGCCAATAGCTGCCCTAGCGTGGCTTTTTGTCCATCGAACTAGCATACAGACGAGCTGACTTTTCGACCGGACTCGATTTCGACGGATTGATTTAAAACATGTTTCAAATCTAAGTCGTTCCAACTTTTGAGAAAACAAAGTCCGCTGGAGCCCACACACGATCGAATTGTCCGACGAAATCGCGTCCACTGAACAAAGTCAGCTAATAAAGTCCGCTCGTGTGTACGCGGCATAACTGTGAGGGCTTACAGTGTTCTGGTACCACCAACACATAAGGCCCAATTCTCTGCAGAGTATATAGGGCAGGCCGTATAGTGTATATATACTGCTGTTCAGAGTATATAGTGCCTGGGGGACCCCCACGCCATTTTTTTAAAAATGTGGGTGCGGGGTTCCCCTTGATATCCATACCAGACCTAAATGGCCTGGTATGGATTTGGGGGGGGGACATCCTCGCCATTTTTTTTGGTATTTTTTCAGGATCCGACAATACATTACAGCTGCGAGCAGTTTTAAATGACATTTTTTCCTTTGGAAATGTAATTTTGCTGTGGCACTGTTATAAATATGGGAAAGATGTGCTACTTTACAGGTGTAAAGGAAATTTGTAAGTTCTGTATATAATTGTATTCTATTTTGTATGTATTGCACGCTGCCCTCACTGTGCACACGGCACTAATAATGTTTTTGTTACATGTTTGCATTCTTTCAAGTGCTGAGTAGAATTAGTCTGCCTATGTTACGCCCCTTGTTACCATAAACGTACAATTGTAATATTAATGTGATACCTACGTAATCATGTGTATAAAAACCTTCAATTGCGTCATAATAAAGCAGAACAGTTATTTTGAACGATGAGGAGTGTGTCTTTTGGGTCTGTTCCCTACTGCAGTAGTTATTATTAATTTGGAACCACTAATCAATATGAGGATAGGAGTTGCCTATCTATAAATTTCCATGTCAGATGGCGAGCCAGCCAGGAGGGGATTTTCAGGTGACCCTCAGAATCCGAAACGAGGAGCTTGAGAGGATCCGGGAATTTCTGATCATCAGCCGACTGAGGTAAGCCTTTTGCTTACATTTGAGTTATCAGACTTCCTTGATCGATAATGCATTTTCGGGACAAAGGGTACCTATTTTACTCCCCTTAATCGAACTGTATTGATTGGTGGTTATATGTTATGTTGTCCCTGTCTACTGTCCAACTGAGTGTTAAAGATAAGAAAGGGAAATAATAGTGCTGTTCACAGGTATATGTAGTACACATCTGCTAAAGTAGTTTATAGGCAAGAGGGTATAGGTACAAGTAGAGAAGAGAAGACTGGCCAGTCATTACGGGCAATAAATTAAGTAAGGGAATGAAGGGTAAAAGACCCTCAAAAATGCCCGGCGCAAGAGGAGCGCTTTAAAATATATGAACCGAAGGTGCGGTTCTGCCTATACTGAGCCCCTAGCTTAATGGTTAAGGTGGACAGAGATCCACAATGGGTAACTGGGTTACCAAAGTCCACAGGGGCTAAGAAACATATGAGCAGGATGGATCAAGGGTGACAATTAACACTAGACAGAAAGGGACATTTTTATGTTAGGTTGTGGGATACATTTGGGGTCAGGCACTACAACTAGTAAAGTCAAAACAGAGAAATGAGAGTTAAAACAGAATACTTTATATGTTGTCAAAGAGGGAAGATGGGATGAGCACTATGGCTGCCCGTCTGATCATAGAATCATAGAAGCTAGAGTATGGGATTACAATACATGGGATGCAAAGGATATCTGAACAAAATTAGGAAAGCAGAATTTAAGCAGGGAGATATTAAAGAGTTAATAAGAAAGAATGATATGCATGTGTTGTGTACAAATGGGAAAAATGTAAGCTATTTTAGAGAGATATTTGTGCATGTGTGTGAATGCTGGAACTCTATCTCTTGTGTGTGTCATGTATGCAGATGTGACCCCCTCCTTTGCGCTCTCATGAAAGAATGTGGCTGGGATGAGAGATAAGTGATAAGCTGCAAGGACACCATGCCAATTTCAGTTTTTTAGACAAAACATTTATAACAAAATGTGTCGGGTTAATTAATATAATGATAAACAATGTGATCACAATTATTTTGAATCTATTTTCCAAACATGGTAAAATGAAGGTTACATTTAACTGTGTATTACATAAATTGAATATCCTTTGATAGTGGAAAATTCCTCATTTAAGGAAATATATCTGTTGATTTACAGTACATTAGAAATAGGATGTGATACTGAGATAATCACTTGAGTATCTAAGCAGTTACAGTGTTACCTGAGGTACTTGAGTTCCAGCACCTGAACCAAGCTGTGATCGTATGGAGCTTCCTTGGCTGTTCTTGAAGCGTTCTTTGACTTCTGTCATGGGAGTCACCACAATCTGGTGAGTAGGCTGTGTGGCCGGTGTTGGTGGTGGATTACCGTTGTTTGATGCCTTGCTGAACCCCAGGAGGATTCATCCAGGAGTCCGATTTCAACATTATTTGAACACTTTCTTGAATTTAATTTTTTGAATATTTTTTGAATTTAATTTTTTGAACTAATTTTGAATTTGGACTGTTGCTTTCACTTATTTCGTTTTATTTCATTTTATTTTTCAATCTTTGATGTTTGATTATTTGCTGCTTTCACTAAGGCTGCTTTCACACTGGGGCGGTAGGGGGCGTCGGCGGTAAAACAGCACTGTTTTACCGCGGTATTCGGCCACTAGCGGTGCGGTTTTAACCCCCCGCTGGCGGCCGAAAAAGGGTTAAAACCACTCGTATAGCGCGGCTATAGCCACGGTATTACCGCGGTATATCCGCGCTGTCCCATTGATTTCAATGGGCAGGAGCGGTTTAGGAGCGGTGAATACACCGCTCCTTCACCGATCCAAAGATGCGGCTTGCAGGAGATTTTTTCTTCTCCTGCCAGCGCACCGCTTCAGTGTGAAAGCCCTCGAGCTCTCACACTGAACAAACAGCGGAGGCTGTTTAGGGGCGGTTTGCAGGCGGTATTTTTAGCACAATAACGCCTGCAAACCGCCCCAGTGTGAAAGGGGTCTTAGGTGATATTTACTCATGAGTATCACTATTGACACCATATATTTATACTACATTTACTTTGTTTACATTAGAGTGTGTCATCTGCACCTGCACTTTACAGGGAGCGCGGTTTGCAATCAGTTATTGTTTTTCATTTTTCATCACCATTATAACGTGCTGCTCCTTAATCTATATTAGTTTAACCAGCTTCCATTAGCGCGGGTTGGTAGTTTTCACTATCTACTGTATTATGCAAAAGTTGTACGTCTACAAAATAGGAGATAGTTTTATGGAATTTTTATTAATAATTTTTTTTTGACTAGTTATGGCGGCGATCAGCGATTTTTATCATGACCGCGACATTATGGCGGACACGACGGACAATTTTGACACGTTTTTGGGACCATTGGCATTAAGTGCGATTCAGTGCATTCAGTGCGATTAAAAATGCATTGATTACTGTAAAACTGTCACTGGCAGTGAAGGGGTTAACACTAGGGGGCAGTGAAGGGGTTAATGTGTGTCTTAGGAAGTGTTCTAACTGAAGGGGGATGTGGACTGTGCAGGGACACTAACAGATTGTTGTTCATACTCTGTATGAATAGAGGATCTGTCAGTTCTCCCCTCAGAGAACCGGAAACTGTGTGTTTACACACACAGTTCTGGGTTCTCCGTGTGCCCCGAGCAATTGCGGGAGCCCGTCGGTGATCAAGACTGCCGGACACTCGCATCGGCTCTGTGGGAGAGCAGGGAGCGTGCGTGCGCACCTCCGGCGTCACGCACATGCCCACTAGTGGCCGTCTATGGTACCGACGTACCATTATGGCGATTCGCCTGCCTGTGCCATTCTGCCGCAGTATAACTGCGGCGGACGGTCGGCAAGCGGTTACCTTATGACATCAGGAAAATAATGTCAGATGGAAACTAAGGATTTGTATTATCTAGCTAAAACTAACAACACAGCAAGCAATGAGAAATTATAATATTGCCAGGAAAAAGTTGTCTTTTTGAAACATGAAACTGGAGTTCTTACACAAACAGCATGACAGAAAACAAGCCATTGTAATATATTTATGCAAGCTGGACCCAGTAATAAAGGGTTCACCCTGATATATCAGAGCTGTAGCTTTATGCAAAGGTGCTGTTAGACAAAGTTAGACATTATTTTGGTCAAATATTTAATTTTTAATGGTCCCACATTCTGTGCAGCAAATATACAGCTAAATGTTTGTCTAATGAAAGGTTCAAAATATGAATTTGTTTTGTTTGTTTATGTACAAATCTAAGAATGAAAAATGCGTACATTTGAATCCAGCCACCTTATTGCCTCTATTGGAGGAGGCTGGAGACAAAGGAAGCCACATGTGTTAAATTGATGACTTAGGAATTAGCTGCTGTGAGCCCAGTGCAAGACACACTCCCTGAAGACCCAGATATTTCATTTTTTGTAGATTTGATCCCGGTTTTATATTGAGGATGGCAATACCATACTGAGTATGCAGTTTATCACCCAGAAGGATACTCTGTATTCGGAGTCATTGGATCCTTTTTCCGCAACTCAAGGAGCAGAGCTTCATGTTTTAGCAAAGCCTGTGAGCTATAAAAAGAGTATATATTTATATAGATAGTCAAGATGAAGAGAGCTTTTGGTTCCATTTGAAGGGCCAGAAGTTTGTTTTTACTTCGGCAGGTAAACCAATCAAGCATGCTAAGTTAATTTGATTGGCTGTTTTCAGCCGTCCATGTTCTTGCTGATGTAGCCATACATGGGATAGAGCCAGGGTTCTCCACAGTTGTTTTTTTATAACACACCACTTCTTGTTTTACCTGTTACCAAAGGTGTTACCAAAAGCTGAACATCCCTTCCAGAGATTACAAAAAGATATATCCAGATGCCCAAGTTAGGATCTTACAAGTATGCATTTTGTCTGTATGGACATGTTTTCTGGATGTCTAGTGGCAAATGCTACTGCAAAGGCCACAGTAAAAAGTGTTATCAGAAGTAGTTTGTAAGTACAGAGTGCCAGAATAAGTAACAGAGGAAATCATTTTTATCTGAGAGTCCTTACTATTAGTTTTGAGGTTTTATTTTTACACACCCCCATACAATGTAGCAGAAAAAGTAGAGTAAGAAACTAGAAAACTTTCACATTGGAGAAACTGCATCGGCTGTTTCAGGGCGCTTTGCAGGCTCTATTTTTAGCGCTATAGCGCCTGCAAAACACCACAGAGTGAAAGGGGTATTATAACCACTAAGACAGACAGGTAAGAGACCAACCGTCACAAATTCAGAGCTGTGTCACAAAAATTTGAGGCCTTGAACCAGCTGGTCCTCTAACTTTACATACTGCACACTGGAGAAATTTGTTCCAAACCCAAGCCTTGATGTAAAAACTTAGCCTATTCGGTTAGGGTTTGTCTAACCAAAAACAGAATTTAGCACTAGTCTGATCAGAGCTCCAGCGACAGTGTATATAAAATGTGTAACATGCTCTGCCTTCCTATCTTATGGGTCCCTAAATTAAGGGGATTTCTTGTTTGAAATGATCATGGTCTTATTAAACCTGGAAATTGGGTCTATAACCGACAAGGAGAACCATTTGAACGACTCCTCAAAGGGTTAGTGTACCGCAAAACTCTCAGGCAATGTGAACAGTCGAGCTAGGCTTGACCATTATTTGCACATAAAACCATCAACTAAGGAATCATAAGGCAAGATCGTAAAGGACAGTTTGAGCTTTTGGGTACCAAATGGAACTGGGAGTAATTGGAAAAGTAAGGAGTCTCAGTTTTCAATCAGTGAAATACCTTGTTTCCTAAACATGCAGTGCTTTTTCTGCCCTTGTAGGAGGATCAGGGTCCATGGCCCAGAGGTTCTTCATCAGAAGCCTCAGAAGAGAATGGAGAGGCCCCCTTAGTATAGGAAACAAAGCCATCCATCAAAGACCACAAGAAGATGAGGCAAGCAAGGCCTGTAGAATAAGGGACGACTTGCAGGCAGAGCAAAGTGAATGACTCAGGGAAGCATATATTCCTAAAGGCGCCTTTATGACCCATTGGTCAAGATGTAAAGATCCATCTGTGTTCTTAAAGAATGGAACAGAAATCACCCATTGTCACCTTGTCTCTAGTACTGAAGGTGATGAATTTTGACTATTCACCAGAGCAGGTATAGAGGGGAAATCTTCCAATGAAGACTGTTGTTAGGATGACAACTGTCGGAGAGATGATTTTCCCTTATTTGAGCAGCACAGTTATGTACCATTCATGATTCTTTTTTTATTTGCACAGTTACATTTTCAGGATATGCCTTCAGGGTATACCCTTTATTTTAAATATTAACTGTTTGTGCAAATTAAAAAAAGTATCAAAGACAGCACACATATTCCTGATGAGTTTCCTCTACCAGTCTGTTATATTGCATAATCATAGGAAGCAAGTGTCAATATGTATAGATAATAATTGAAGGAGATATGTTTCAGAGAACAGCATCAGCCTTATCACAATGATCATTCAAGTCAGCCTGTCCAATATAAAAAAAAAATCATAAAATACCTTTTCTTTTTTAAACAATCAACAATTTACATTGCATTCATGTCATCTATAAACTTACAGTATTTGTCATATAATCTATCCAAGGCAAAATATTTTTCTATATCAGAGATTTTCATGTTATGCAATAAAAACCGTTCTGTGAGAATCCGTGAACAGGTGGGTTTGGGTAATTGGTGTGGTGGGGGGATTTACAAATACTGATGCCCTAAATGGTTCCCCATGCAGCAGCTGGACACCACTTCTCCTCCTCTCCCTCTCTCCCCCTCTCCGTCATGGCTTTTAGCTGCTGCATAGAGAGCCATTCAGGGCATTGGTACATATGTACCCCCCCTTCACCATACCGATCACACCCTCCTGTCGGCTATCTGTTCCCCCCGTGTGCTCCCCTCAGTGCTGCTGGCTTCCGCCCTCTCCTCCCTCGCTGGCTGCTGTGGGAATCTTCAGGATCTTCAGGGGGGAAATGGGGCTGGTAAATTATGTCATTTACCAGCCCCTGCCTTTTTTGAATGAACAGAGTAAGTGATCAGTAATTCATTATTACTAATTATTGCTAACTATGCTTCAGTTTATGAATGAACAGGAGCCTCTGTACAGAGCTCCCTGTTTATTTCCTGAGTTCTTCAATGCAGCTGAGGCTGCAGAGAAAGAAATTGAAGAATATGTTTCCTCAATTTCTTTCTCTGGCTCAAAAGTGAGATTCAGCAGTCCCCAACAGGACTGCTGAAAAAAATTGTAAAAAAATAATAAAAATACAATTGTAAAAAAAAAAAAAAAAAAATGTAATAATCCAAAAAAAAGTACTGACACTGTACACCATGGGCGGAGCTTTAGGGTTTGCAGGGGTCACAATGGTGACCGTGCCCATGTGGCCTCTCTGTCACATTAAGTTTTTAAACTGTGTTGCTGGGGGAAAGTGCTTGCCGCGTCACCCTGCATACGGCCTTGGCCCTCTGAGTTTCTGGTTTCACTTACACAGGGTGATGGTACAAGCCCTTTTCCCAGTGCTGCACTCTCTGCTCAGCCCTCCTGCCCTGCCCTGCTCAGCCATGCACACAAGGTGGGGGCAGGCAAGCCACACTCTGAACTGTGGGGTGAAAGTGGTGTGCTTGTATGTGAATCTGGTAGTCAAAGGGCCCACTCACACCAGGCAGGGACCCAAGCTGGCTGGGCACTCTGAGTGAAGCTGTGGGTGATAGTGGGAGAGGGGGACCGGATAAACTTTTTTTATTATGGCCCACAGGGTTCCATCCAAACATTACCCAACACCAGGGGCTTTGCTAGGTGGGGGGGGGGGGTGTCTTGCGGCAGGAGGGAGGGTAAGCTCACTTGCTGGTTGCTGCATGGCTTACCAGTGCCCATCAATGCTGACCACTAAAAACTGACATACCTGACCCACAATGACACAGCTGACACACACTGACTTACCTGACACACACTGACCATTACACTGACCTACCTGACACACACTGACCATTACACTGACCCACCTGATCCACACTGACCTATCTGACCATTACACTGAATATAAATAATAAATATTTATGATATTTATTTATATTAAAATTTATCACATTTATAATGCCCATCCCTTTTATAGGGCACATGGTGTATAGGGACATACAATGTAAAACATGGTTGTTTTTCCCCACCCAAGAAAAATACAACTGGGTGTTATGCTCTGCAGGCTCCGTAGAAAAAAAAAAAAAATGCTCCATCAAATGCAGCCACTGTGCCCCATCAAATGAAGCCACTGTGCCCATCAAATTAAGCCACTGTGCCCCATCAAATGCAGCCACTGTGCTAGTCAAATGCAGCCACTGAGCCCGTCAAATGCAGCCACTGTGATATCACTTGCAGCCACTGTGCCATCAATTGCAGCCACTTTGCCCCGTCAAATGAAGCCACTGTGCCCGTCATAATGCAGCCACTGTGTCCCATCAAATGCAGCCCCTGTGCCCCATCAAATGCAGCCACTGTGCCCGTCAAATGCAGCCACTGTGCCATCAATTGCAGCCACTGTGCCCGTCAAATGCAGCCACTGTGCCATCAATTGCAGCCACTGTGCCCATCAAATGAAGCCACTGTGCCATCAATTGCAGCCACTATGCCCCATGAAATGAAGCCACTGTGCCCGTCAATTACAGACACTGTTCCTGTCAATTGCAGCCACTGTTCCTGTCAATTGCAGCCACTGTTCCCGTCAGATGAAGCCACTGTGCCCGTCAGTTGCAGGCACTATGCCCGTCAAATGAGAGAGAGAGAGAGACAGACACAGAGAGTGAGAGAGACACACAGAGACACAGAGAGAGAGTGACACCTTTTTTTTCTTTAATCTTCGTTCTGTCCCACTCCCAGTCACAGCCACCACGACCGTTATTCAGCATGATTCTGGAGGTTGAGGGAGAAGGCGCCGGTGTTGTGTCGATGAGTGCCTCCTATCGAATAATGCCTCCTACGTACTGCGCATGTGCAGTGCATGACGTCACGCCAGCTGATTTCCCGATCAGCTGGCTTGGTGTATCAACTGCACATGCGCAGTTCGTCGGATGCATTTTCCGACGGGAGTCACAGAACACAGTGGAGAGGCACAGTGTAGGACAGGCTAGAGGAGATACTTTGAGCTCCGATTCCTGGGGACCTACTTGGTGAAAACCCACCAAACTTGGCACACTTTTAGGGAACACTGCTGGCTGCATGTGGAAAAAATTTCGGGTCCAGAGAACTGAACGGCAGCCGGTACCGACTCCCGAAAGTGAGCCGCTTGCTTCATTTTTCCGCTGACAGGAAGAGAAAACAGTGTAGGAGTGTAGGAGAGGCTCGGGAGATATTTTGAGCTCCTGTATCCGGGGACCCGCTCCATGAAAACCTGCTGCTTTCCTCAGGCCAGGCGGGCGGCATATCACTCCGCCTGTCAGTCAGTGCAGTGGGCGGTGCCGCAACGGCCGAATTACACAGGTAAACTGCGGCTACCGCCGCTGCTGTGTGTCCTTTTTTCTCTCCCCTTCTCTTCACTGCTGGACCCGGCGCTTAGACACTCAGGGCTATTGGCCCCACATTCGGTGCTCCAGCCTCAATAGCCCCCCCTTATCAACGCCTATGCCCAACACCACTATCCCCTACAAAGAAAAGAAAGAATGGTGGCTGCCTGTTTTTACTTCATATGCCACCCTACACTATGACTTTACTCCTAAAGACGCCAGTATAAAATCATTCCAGGCCCTTCCACACCTATCCATTTTAATGTGCGTGTTTTAGCAAGTGTAACACATGGTCAGAGGGTTGATTTTGTTTTTAAAAGTGCTTGCAAGTTCATACAGTATATACTGTATGAAGCTCATTTTTAATTCATCTATGTTCGTTATAAGAGATTTGATTGCGCATGTCAACGAATTATAAAGCACATCGTACATGCACCTCAAAAACATGCTGCAATTCAAACAAATAAGTAATACTTTGGAAAGTTCTGGAAAGCGGGGCTCATTATATAAAGAAGCCCTGTTATGAGGTACTTGCCAGTGGGTCTGTAACAGCGCAACAAGCTCCCCCCCTCCCCACCACCTCCCTTGTCGCAAGGCAAGTTTTTGTGGTTCGTCACCCTTTTCATTGAAAGGGGGGACTGGTAGTTATTATTTATGATATTGGTGCTCAAGTCCTTAATGATTGAGCAAAGTTGTATTTTGCAGTTAATAAAGTTATAAAGTCCAATTATTAATAAATAATCATCAATATGATGTTGTTACTTATTACTTATTTTTTACACCAATAAATGTGCCTTGGCCATAATTTTGAATGGGGTCTGTGTTATTTATTATATTTAAGTTAGTATTTGGGTGAGGGAAGAAGTGTGACCTGCATTCCCATGACCCAAACAGGGGGAACATGTTTACTAACAAAAATAGCAATACCTTGTGGGTTAACACAGTGAAATATAGACAGAGCAGCTCTTGTTAGCAAGCCTATGCATATACTGTATATATATCTGAGCAAAATTATAAACACAACACATTTGTGTTTGCTCCTATTTATCGTGAGCTGTACGCAAAGATCTACAACTTTTTCTATGTACACAAATAGCCTATTTCTCGCAAATATTGTTCACAAATCTGTCTGAATCTGTGTTAGTGAGCACTTCTACTTTGCCAAGATAATCCATCCACCTCACAGGTGTGGCATATCAAGGTGCTGATTAGACAGCATGATTATTGCACAGGTGTGTCTTAGACTGGCCACAATAAAAGGCCACTCTAAAATGTGCAGTTTTACTGTATTGGGGGGGTCGGGGGGGGGTCTGAAAACCAGTCAGTATCTGGTGTGGCCACCATTTGCCTCACACAGTGCAGCACATCTCCTTCGCATAGAGTTGATCAGTTTGTTGATTGTGGCCTGTCTAATGTTGGTCCATTCCTCTTCAA
The DNA here is from genome assembly GCA_037952925.1 of Lithobates clamitans. Taxonomy (NCBI): domain Eukaryota; kingdom Metazoa; phylum Chordata; class Amphibia; order Anura; family Ranidae; genus Lithobates; species Lithobates clamitans. Next base: position 4,065,480 of record JBBGZY010000787.1, on the reverse strand, counting down.
TGGCTGTGTGAAGTTGCTGGATATTGGGAGGAACTGGAACACGCTGTTGTATACACCGATCCAGAGCATCCCAAACATGATCAATGGGTGACATGTCCGGTGAGTATGCTGGCCATACAAGAACTGGGATGTTTTTAGCTTCCAGGAATTGTGTACAGATCTTTGCAACATGGGGCAGTGCATTATCATGCTGCAACACGAGATGATGGTCGTGGATGAATGGCACAACAATGGGCCTCAGGATCTCGTCACGGTATCTCTGTGCATTCAAAATGCCATAAAAAAAATGCACCTGTGTTCGTTGTCCATAGCATACACCTGCCCATACCATAACCACACCGCCACCATGGGCCACTCAATCCACAACGTTGACATCAGCACACCGCTCACCCACACGACACCATACACGCTGTCTGCCATCTGCCCTGTACAGTGAAAACCTGGATTCATCCATGAGGAGAGCACCTCTCCAAAGTGCCAGATGCCATCAAATGTGAGCATTTGCCCACTCAAGTCGGTTACGACGACGAACTGCAGTCAGGTGGAGACCCCGATGAGAATGACGAGCATGCAAATGGGCTTCCCTGAGACGGTTTTTGACAGTTTGTGCAGAAATTCTTTGATTATGGTGGCAGGTCCAAGACAATCTTGGAAGTGAAGATGATGGATGTGAAGGTTTTGGGCCGGTGTGGTTACATGTGATCTGCGGTTGTGAGGCCGGTTGGATGTACTGCCAAATTCTCTGAAACACCTTGGAGATGGCTTATGGTAGAGAAATGAACATTTAGTTCAAGGGCAACAGCTCTGGTGGACATTCCTGCAGTCAGCATGCCAATTGCACGCTCCCTCAAAACTTGCGACATCTGTGGCATTGTGCTGTGTGATAAAACTGCACATTTTATAGTGGCCTTTTATTGTGGCCAGCCTAAGGCACACCTGTGCAATAATCATGCTGTCTAATTAGCATCTGGATATGCCACACCTGTGAGGTGGATGGATTATCTCGGCAAAGTAGAAGTGTTCACTAACACAGATTTAGCCCAGGTTCTCACTGAGTGCAGGAATGAAAGTGTGCAAATTCAGCTGAACTTGCACACTTTCATTCCCGCATGTCAGAGGCGATTTCAGAGGCATCTGTGCGGGTTTCTGCACAGATGTCAATGGAAATAGCCAAAAGTAGTACAGAAACTACTTTTGGAAATCCGTGCGGCGCCACAAATGTGGTCAAATCGCCTTTCAAATCGCACCAATGTGAACCAGGGCTTAGACAGATTTGTGAACAATATTTGAGAGAAATAGGCCTTTTGTGTATATAGAAAAAGACATAGATCTTTGAATTCAGCTCATGATAAATAGGGGCAAACACAAAAGTGTTGCGTTTATAATTTTGCTCAGTGTATATATACATACATACACATATATATATACATAAATATATATACACAAACACAAAAGTGTTGCAAGTATTATAATTTGGCTCAGAGTATATATATATATATATATATATATATATAAGAAAAATTGGAGCCCTCTTCTGCTTCTTTTTCCACCTACCACCTTCGGGTTGAGTGGGTGTCCCCCTCCAGGCAGACGGGTTGGACTAGTCTTGTTTGGGAATGCTCCATTCATCAGCCGAGTCGGACGTCACCATTCAGCTGTCCTCGCAGAGGACTGTATCTGCATGCGCACAAGACCTTGCTAACAGGGAGGTCCACCACTCCTGGTAAGGGTCCATCCTTAGTGTCCTCCGGATTCACTGTCTCCATGGGATACATCTTTACATCTTCTTCTCCTTCTCCCACCTATTTTGGCTGTCTTTGGTGAATTGTGGATTTGCAACCTTGTCTTCATGGGACTGGTGCACTACTACTGAGTTTTTTTCTTGAATGGACTTCACTCATCATTATAACATGTTTTGATTCCTGATCATGTTTAATTTTTTATTCACATGTCTTATTATACATTGAGCACTTTATTTATTCACTATTGATTCACTCAGTATTTTATTTCATTTTATTTTCAAGATGTTTGATTTGATTAATTAATTATTCATTATTTATATTCACTTATAAGTAACACACGCATCTTTGATTGCAAGTGCACTTAATTTATTTATTTATTTATATATATATATATATATATATATATATATATATATATATATATATATATATATATATTTGTTTTTTTTTTAATCAGCAAAAAACGTTATTAGAAATCTTTTACAAAATGCTTGTACAAATCCTGGCATGGCAATATACAAAGCACAAAAGGATAGGAATCCAGTAAAGCCTAAACATAATTTACAAGTGCACTATCATTTTACACCCTGCAGTAAGTATTACAGTATTTGTAAAATATAGATTTTTTAATAATAATAATTTAATGATAGGTCATACACTATGTTTTCAAAAGTATTGGGATGCCTGCCTTTACACATACATGAACTTTAATGGCATCCCAGTCTTAGTCCGTAGGTTTCAACATTGAGTTGGTCTACCCTTTTGTAGCCATACCAGCTTTAACTCTTCTGGGAAGGCTGTCCACAAGGTTTAGGAGTGTGTCTATGGGAATGTTTGTCCATTCTTCCAGAAGCACATTTGTGAGGTCAGGCACTGATGTGGACAAGAAGGCTTGGCTCACAGTCTCCGCTTAAATTCATCTCAAAGGTTAAATTCATCTCTTTTTTTTTTTTTTTTTTTTTTTTCTTTCCCTTTTTTTCTCTTTTTGGACCACTTCAGCGAATACCACTAGAGGGCAGAATCAGATTAACATTCATTAACTGTCGCCTTCACCAATTCACATCATTGTGGTGTATGTTTTCCTCTTCTGGTTTTATATATTTTCTTAGTAAATTTTGGTATAAAACACACATACCCATATCGTACAAGTTTACATACAATATTTAAATTATTAGCTAGTACACACCCCCGTGACTAAATACAAGCCCCAATTGCGTTAATTTTCCACCCTCCCCCCCCCTCTATTCCCCGACCCTCCCCACCCCTGTGCCACGTCCAACTACCCCCCTCCCACCCCTGGCCCACCCAAAGTCACCCTCCCCCCTCCTCCCCCAAACAGTAGAAGTACCCAGGAGTATTTTAAGTCCAACTAGTATTCTCCCTATTCTAATTCCACCCACCCCCATTCCTCTATGTTCCCACGCTCACATTAATGTAGTTCTTCCTCCAAGTTTCAAGGAGGAACCCCCAGCCAGTCTAGCCATGGGCTCCATATCTTTACGAATTTACCATAGCTACACCTTTTGATATATGTTGTCTTTTCTATCCACACCAACTTGTTCATTACTTCAACCCAGTCTTCCGGGGTTGGGGGTATTGCAGAAAGCCAGGATTGGGCTATCAGCTTCCTTGCTTGGTAAAGGCACCTTCTCACAGCGATATTAGTACTAGTAGACCCTATACTTTCGTTTATCAGGCCAAGAATACATACCCTGGCCTCCACTGCTAGTTTGATTTTCCACCTAGTGGTGGAAAAAGGTTGAGGTCAGGTCTCTGGTTGAGGTCAGGACTCTGTGCAGGCCAGTCAAGTTCCTCCACCCCAAGCTCGCTCATCCATATCTTTATGGACCTTGCTTTGTGCACTGGTTCAAATAATTTGGTGGAGGGGGGATTATGGTGTGGGGTTGTTTTTCGGGTGTTAGGCTTGGTCCCTTAGTTCCAGTGAATAGAACTCTTAAGGCGTAAAGCATACCAAGACATTTTGGACAATTTCATGCTCCCAACTTTGTGGGAACAGTTTGGGGATGGCCCCTTCCTGTTCCAACATGACTGCGCACCAGTGCACAAAGCAAGGTCCATAAAGACATGGATGAGCAAGTTTGGGGTGGAGGAATTTGACTGGCCTGCACAGAGTGTTGACCTCAACTCGACAGAACACCTTTGGGATAAATTAGAGTGGAGACTGCGAGCCAGGCCTTCTCGTCCACATCAGTGCCTGACAGTGCACTTCTTTAAGAATGGTCAAATATTCCCATAGACTCACTCCTAAACTTTGTGGACAGCCTTCCCAGAAGAGTTGAAGCTGTTATAGCTGCAAAGGGTGGGCCAACTCAATATTGAACTCTAAGACTGGGATGCCAGTAAAAATCATGTGCATGTGAAGGCAGGTGTCCCAATACTTTCAACAATATAGAGTATTTTATATAATCTATTTGTTAGTAAAAAATGCTAATATTGAATTTGCCATTTACATTTTTTAACTCTTATTTTGGATTTAACTTCTTTTTGGAAAAGTTATCTTTATAGAAAGAAAGCTTTTTTATACATTGTATCGGTTTACAAAGAGAGATCACAAGGTAACACAGTTCACAGATTGTGTTTTATTGTACTATAATGAGGACTATCAATCACAGGTTCAATGCGTTACAATAACTGTAAAAAATGAGATGGTTCAGCATTCATTGCATTTACTATCAGGGTAGCAGTGCCCAGAGGCTCTTAGGAATAGCCACTAACATAATATACTGTAGGCTGTGTGATGTGCTCATTGTGTGCAACTGTGAAATACATAGCTTGTTTAGATGTAATGGAACTCATTTTAAGACAGCAGAATGGTTTAGTATGGTGCAGCTTCTGGAAGAATTTTGGAAATTAACAGTTACAATTAGCATCATATCTTCTATAACTTTAGGTTCAGTACATTGCTCAAATCCAACCATTAAAATAAAACACAGACTGGCAAACTCCAACCACATAGCTCCCAACTGTCCCTGATTTTGAGGGTCTGTCCCTGATTTGGAACAAAGTCCCTCTGTCCCTCTTTCCTCCTCATTTGTCCCTCATTTTGGTCTGATCTACCGGTATATACAATGCCTTGCAAAAGTATTCAACCCCCTTGGCTTTTTACCTATTTTGTTACATTACAGCGTTTAGTTCAATGTTTTTTAATCTGAATTATATGTGATGGATCAGAACACAATAGTCTAAGTTGGTGAAGTAAAATTAGAAAAATATATACATAAAACTATTAAAAAACTAATATTTGGCATGTGCGTATGTATTCACCCCCTTTGTTATGAAGCCCATAAAAAGCTCTGGTGCAACCAATTTCCTTCAGAAGTCACATAATTAGTGAAATGATGTCCACCTGTGTGCAATCTAAGTGTCACATGATCTGTCATTACATATACACACTTTTTTGAAAGGCCCCAGAGGCTGCAACACCTAAGCAAGAGGCACCACTAACCAAACACTGCCACGAAGACCAAGGAACTCTCCAAACAAGTAAGGGACAATGTTGTTGAGAAGTACAAGTCAGGGTTAGGTTATAAAAAAATATCCAAATCTTTGATGATCCCTAGGAGCACTATCAAATCTATCATAACCAAATGGAAAGAACATGGCACAACAGCAAACCTGCCAAGAAACGGCCGCACACCAAAACTCATGGACCGGGCAAGGAGGGTATTAATCAGAGAGGCAGCACAGAGACCTAAGGTAACCCTGGAGGAGCTGCAGAGTTCCACAGCAGAGACTGGAGTATCTATACATAGGATGACAATAAGGGCTTTATGGCAGAGTGGCCAGAAGAAAGCCTTTACTTTCAGCAAAAAACTAAATGGCACGTTTTGAGTTTGCGAAAAGGCATGTGGGAGACTCCCAAAATGTATGGAGGAAGGTGCTCTGGCCTGGTGAGACTAAAATTTAACTTTTTGGCCATAAAAGAAAACGCTATGTCTGCCAAAAACCCAACACATCACATCACCCAAAGACCACCATCCCCACAGTGAAACATGGTGGTGGCAGCATCATGCTGTGGGGATGTTTTTTAGCAGTCTGGACTGGGAAACTGGTCAGAGTTGAGGGAAAGATGGATGGTGCTAAATACAAGGATATTCTTGAGCAAAACCTGTACCACTCTGTGTGTGATTTGAGGCTAGGATGGAGGTTTACCTTTCAGCAAGACAATGACCCCAAACACACTGCTAAAGAAACACTTGAGTGGTTTAAGGGGAAATATGTAAATGTGTTGGCATGGCCTAGTCAAAGCCCAGACCTCAATCCAATAGAAAATCTGTGGTCAGACTTAAAGATTGCTGTTCACAAGCGCAAACCATCCAACTTGAAGGAGCTGGAGCAGGTTTGCAAGGAGGAATGGGCAAAAATGACAGTGGTAAGATGTGGCAAGCTCATAGAGACTTATCCAAAGCGACTTGGAGCTGTGATAGCCGCAAAAGGTGTCTCTACAAATGTGTCTCTACAAAGTATTGACTTTAAGGGGGTGAATAGTTATGCACACTTTTTTCTGTTATTTTGTCCTATTTGTTGTTTGCTTCACAATGAAAAAAAAAAAAAATCTTTTTTTTTTTTTTTTTTTTTTAAATAAAATAAAAAAAAAAAAATCTTCAAAGTTGTGGGCATGTTCTGTAAATTAAATGATGCAAATCCTCAAACAGTTTTTTAGTATAACTCTTCTATAAGGGGGCGTGACAGGGGGTGTATCCTATGCCTACATACTTTGGCTAATATGTGTCCTTCATTCCCATCTCAAAAAGTTGGGAGATATGCAACCATAATGTGCAAAATGATAGTTTAAGGAATACATAGAAATATAGGTAAACGCTTTATGGAATTTTATACTGGAAGCTATTGTTCAAGATTGAAGTTCCCCAACATTTGTCAGCTCAAGAACTGCAATCAAATATGAGAAGAGGAGATACTGTTAGACATGTGTTCTGCCCCAGAGGGCATGACCTTTGAAAAACTTAATGATTGTTCATATATGTAAATTCCTGCATTGTTTCTGTTATTATTGGGCCAGTGTCCTCTAGTGACCAGATATCATTCACGCAGGGCCGGTGCTAGACTATTTTGCACACTAGCCAAGAGCAGCTACTTGCACCCCAATCCCCCCCCTCCCCACAAAAAAAAAACAACTTCTACACTTTTAAAAACAGTAGAAAATATTAAAACATCTAAACATGAAACTGCTACATTTTTTTTTTCATTTGCAAAAATATGTGCCATAAGATGCCAAAAAATAGCCCAATCCAGCAAAGGAAAAAAAAAAAAAACAGCCCAATCCAGCAAAGAAACATCCACATATAGTAAAGAGACATTCTCATATAGCAAAGAGACAGCCCAATCCAGCACAGAGCCATCCCCATATAGCAAAGGGACAGCCAAATCCAGCAAAGAGACAGCCAAATCCAGCAAAGAGACATCCCGATCCAGCAAAGAGACATCCAAACCCAGCAAAAAGACAGCCAATTCCAGCAAAGATACATCTCCATATAACAAAGAGACATCGCAATCCAGCAAAGAGACAGCCCAATCCAGCAAAGAGACAGTGTGACAGGTGGGGAGAGTGTGACAGTTGGGGGGGGGGAGGTGTGACAGAATTTCATATTTCATTATTATTAGATAGTTCTTATTTTCGGATTTATGTTCTGTTGAATTTTCAGATTTTCAAATCTCTGAATTTCTGAATTTTCAGATTTCCGAATTTCTGAATTTTCGAATATCTGAATGTTCGAATTTCTGAATTTTCGAATTTTCAAATTTACATTTTTATTCGAAACAACGATTTTCGATCATAATGAGTGACCAAAAAAAGGAAAAAAAAAAACAATGAAACGCAGACAAAAATTTATGAATTGTTTGGCAGTGCACATGTCTACCTGTAGCTTTCCAGTATCTTCCGGAATATAGAAGTTAAACTAACAGGTCTATAGTTACTTGGTAAAAAATTTTATCCCTTCTTGACTTTGGCCCTATGCCAATCCAGTGGTACTATTCCAGTCATTAAAGAGTCCCTAAAAATTAGAAACAATGGCTTTGAAATAACAGAGCTCAATTCTTTTAGGATCCATGCGGGTATATGCCATCTGGTCCAGGTGTTTTATCAACCTTTATTCTGTCTAAATATTTCTGGACCATATAACTTCTGAGCCATTGTGCATCATTTGGGAATGTGTCTATATCATCCCCTTATGGACATGAGCTCCCCATGCTCCTTTGTATACACAGAGCTGAAGAAATTATTTATAGGTGCTCCTCTTTAACGACTTGGCTGTTTAACGACCACTCGGACTTATGACCAGTTCTCCTGACCCGAGCGATGCAGTGTACATCATTGTATTGTACTGTACAGTACAGAACTTTTGTTGTTTATATTTTTGTGTTCTGTACTTATGCAAATTTAAACAAGTTTATTGAGTTGAAATTTTGTGTTTAGACCTTCTTTGTGCTTAATGATGTATGTTTAACAAAAGTGGAATTGTGTCTTTACTGTCTTGAATTGCTTTATTTGAAATTAATATACAGTATCTTTTCACAATCTGCTGGAACATCATCTAATGCACAGATCATGCACACTAAAAATTCCACGCCACTATTCCATGCCACTATTAATGATTTTTAAAGATCCCTTAGGCTGCATTCACATCTCAGCGTTTTGAATTGCAGGCAGATTTGCTGTGATTCTACCCGCGGTTTCAAAGCACCAAGGTGTGCATGACAAATTGCAGAAAGCACATTTGAGATGCCATTTATTTGAATGGCACCTAAAATCGCGGTGTGGTTCTGCTTCTTGGCCCCACTACATGTACAGACCAAAATAATGTGCACACATTTGGTATGGCTGTGATCATCAGGACTAGGAGAATTGATTTTTGCATTGTTCTTTTGTGGTGGGTCATGGTAATGGCAAGAAATACACAGCTAATGTAAAATATATATATATTTTTTTGACAAGAAAAATAAAAACAGGACATATCTTTTAGGGCTAGTTTACACTTGCTTCAAAACATGGCTTCGGACATGCTTTGTTAAAGCTCTCTGAACGCCAGTCAAAGTTCCTGTCACTAAATAAAATGGTTAGCTTACAGTCCTGATTACACCTTGCTTTTGCTTGGTGCTTTGATGAGGCTTCGATGAGGCTTCGGTGGGGCTTCTATGAGGCTTTGGTGGAGCTTCGATGGGGCTTCGATGAGCCTTTGGTGGGGCTTTGGTGGGGCTTCGGTGAGGCTTCGTGGGGCTTCAATGGGGCTTCAGTGGGGCTTCAGTTGGGCTTCAAGCGAGCTTTGCCATAGACTTCTAGGGAGGCTTTGAAGATGCTTTGAAGCACCACTAAAGCTACAGTACATGAAGTATAATTTTTGAAGCTAAGCTGAAGCAAAGCAAAGCAAAGCAAAAGCAAGGTGTAAACAGAACTGTAAGCTAACCATTTTATTTTGTGACAGGTGCTTTGACTAGCGTTCAGAGAGCTTTAACAAAGCCTGTCTGAAGCCTTGTTTTGAAGCAAGTGTAAACTAGCTGTTAATGTGTGTTGAAGCCAAAGCAAGTGTAAATGAGCCCTTAACAATTACCACCAAATGAAGACCAAGTTTGTCCTGAAAAAACAAGGTATAATTTACCTGGATACACTGTGTCGTTGCAAAGGTATGTACGTTTTTACTAATACCTGTTAAAGTTGCAAAACTGTTTTCAGACGGAAACCCCAAATTTAAGTCTTTGTTGTGATCTTTGGGAATCTTTGTGAGTAAAAAACTTTACGTTAAAGCGGTAGTAAACCATAGTTTTTTTTTTTTAATCCTGCACGGTAAAGCCATAATGTGCCAGTAGCACATTATGTGAAACTTACCTTAGAATGAAGCCCTCCATCTTTACCTCTTTAACCAGTCTTCCTTCCGGATTTTCAGACTCTGGCTGTGTGAGTGGCCAGAGCCACAATGGTGCCACTCCAGCACATGTGTGTGGGAGCCACCGTTCACGGCAAAGGGCTATGTCATGCCTTCAAGAGCGCATGTGCTCATGACGTCACCTGGCTGCATCAAAAGTAAATGTCTCCTAAACGGTGCTTGTTTAGGAGATATTTCCTTTCCCTTTAGGTAAGTCTTATTATAGGCTTACCTAGAGGTAAAAGTCATGCATGGGAGTTTACTCCCACTTTAAGGGGTTCATTTACTCGGGCACCAATTCCCATAGAGCAGTGGTCTCCAAACTGAGGCCCTTTGCTTGCTCTTATCCAGCTCTGAGGGCTTTATTTCTTCCACTGTCAGAAACAATGGGGCATGGTCCCTGCCACTAACAATTGTACACTAGTCTTCTCACTGACACAAACTATGGCACACTATTCCTCCCTTTAATACCAACAATGCGGCACTATTCCTCCCATTATACCAATAATGGGACACTATTACTCCCACTGACACGAATGATGGGGCACTATTCCTCCCATTATTACAAACAATGGGACACTATTACTCCCTCTGACACCAATGATTGGGTACTATTCCTTCCACTGACACCAATGCTCCAATGATGGGGCATTATTCCTGCCATTGATACCAACAATGGGGCAATATTCCTCCCACTGACACCAACAATGGAGCACTATTCCTCCCATTGATACCAACGATGGGACGCTATTCCTCCCACTAATACCAGTGATGGGGCATTATTCCTCCCATTGATGGGGCACTATTAGACCCCCCCATACCACTGATGGGCCATTTATTAATCCCACAGACGCCAGGACATTTTCTTCTCCCACTGGCCAGAGTTTTGCCCCCTTAAAGTTTGAAGCACAGTAAACTGTCCCTTTGTTTAGAAAGTGTGGAGACCCCTTCCATAGCACATGAAGAGCTGAGTACTGCTTCCAAATCTGTGCACCTGTCCCTATGTACCTGCCAAACTCAGCTGTGCAGGTAAGTCTATAAAACCAACGCACTTCCACTAACTTATATGGATTATCTGCATGCAGCTCAGTGGTAGCAGAGCAAAGTAAATAAACAGCTCTTTGTGCTCTGTGGGGATGAGTGCCCCTGTAAATAAACCCTAAATGCAGCTAGGGAAGTCAAGAATGGCCTGTGTTAAAGCTCTTTTACTACTTGTTAAGGATATGGAACTAAGAAAACCATCAAGTGATTTGCTAAAATCCTGTCTACACACTAGACTAAATGGAGGATTGGATGCAGAACCTTGGAACATTTGCTTCTTGGAAATGTACCTAGAAAAGAGGTAAAAAATTCAATGTATTTAGAGGAGGAAGAAGGACTTTTGAGACAAGGTAGAAGAGGGTAAAGGCAGTAATATTTGAAGAAAAAGTATATTTCCTTATGGGGTTTCACTATGTGATTTTAACTGTCTTGTAACTTTAGCCAATCATCTCCTGGGGAAAACAGAATAACACAACCACTCAGCCTTAGTAGAAATGAAATGTATACACCGATGAGCCATATCACTGACAGATTAAGTGAATAACATTGATTACCTCATTATAATTGGCATCAGAAAGTCGTTGAGATAACTAGACAGCAAGTAAACATGTTTTCCCTGAAGTTGATGTATTGAGAGCATAAACAATGGACATCACAGTTTGTTGTGTATGGGACTACAGAACCACAGACCAGTCAGGGTGCCCATGCTAACACGCGCCCACAGTCAAAAGTGCCTACAATGGGCATGTGAGCATCAGAACTGGATCACAGAGCAATGGAAGAAGATGGCCTGGTTTCATGAATTACATTTTATTTCACATGATGAGGATGGCCAGGTGCGTGTGTATCCCTTACCTTGGGAAGAGATGGCACCAGGATGCACTATGGCAAAAATTCAAGCCAACAGAGGCAGTGTGATGCTTTGAGCAATGTCCTGCTGGGAAGCCTTGGGTCCAGCCATTCATGTGAATTTTACTTGACATGTACCAGCTACCTAAACACTGTTGCTGATCAAGTACACCCCTTCATGAAAATGGTGTTGCCTGATGACAGTGGCCTCTTTCAGCAAAATAATGTGTACTGCCACACTGCAAAAATAGCTCAAGAATGGTTTGAGCAACACAACAAGTCAGAGGTGTTGATTTTCCAGATCTAAATCCAATCGAGTATCTGTGGGCTGTGCTTAAAAAACAGTCCAATCCATGGAGACCCCACCTCACAGGTTACAGGACTTAATAGATCTACTACTGATGGTTTGGTGGCAGATACCACAGCATACTGTACCTTCAGCGGTCTAGCGGCATCCATCCCTAGATGGGTCAGGGTTGTTTTGGTGGCAAAAGGGGGACCTATTCAAAATTAGGTGGTTGGTCATAAAATTATGGCTGATCGGTTATTTATTCAGTTATTTATTCAGCCTGAGTAGCAATGAAATTTATATTTATTCTGATGAGATGAAATAGTAGTACAGACAGCTGTAATTTAACACAGCAGAATGGCAGATGGGAAGATAAAACAATACTTGCAGGGCAAGGGACAAAGCCACTTGCCATGCCTAATACTCTCTCAGAAAAGGCACTGGAGGGTGGGCAAAGGAGCTCTTGCATTTCATACTTTTCCCATGTGGGCCATTGATCTAATACTTTTCAGTGCAAGGGCCACTGTATTTGCAAACATTTGCGGGCTGAAAAAAAGTTTGAAAATGCATGAATATGCTATATTTGGATATAATTCAGAACAACAGAGAAAGAACCTCAGTAAAACAAAGAGAAGAAATTTTAAACTGACTTGATCCATTAAAATGTAACTAAAGGCAAAACTTTATTTTTTGTTTTAGATAGAATGGAAAGGTATTAGAACACCTTTCAGCTGTTATGGATGTCTGTTGTCCTGTTTACCAGTATCATCGAAAGTGAACGTAAAAGAAAATGTTTTGCTTTGACCTCAAAACACTAATAGAGGAGAAATCTTCCAATGGAGACACTAGTTCTGGTGACCCTAGTGGCGCATCGAGATTCCCTCATTTTGTACAGATTTCTTCTCACTTCCTGTTTTGGCTTTGAGACAGAAGTGAAGAGAAATTTCCACAATGGGACACAGATGGCAAAAAAATTGATGAAGGCTATACATTTAATAAAGGTCCCTTTTACATTAGGGTCCCCATCAGAGTCCCCCCTTACAGCAGAGTACCCTTTACATCATAGTCCACTTCAGATACCCCCTCCCACATCAGGGCCTTCATCAGAGTCCCACCTTGAATCATTGAAGACTTGCCAAAAATTTGCATCTAGCAGGCATCTCCCTTATAGACCCTGAAGGTGTAGAGGTACTCACACTGTCCTTATCCTGCAGCTATGTATAGAACTGCATTCAGGCTTTCTGCTGGGCTGGTCCTTTTCAGGCTATGCAGACTGTCTTTCCCCGGTGGAATGACTGGCAGTAAAGCTCCCTCTTTCAGCTTTCCTCCAACTTCCAGCCTGTAGGCATAACCCCCCTTCTCTGGGGCCCCCACTAGGCTACACAGCAGCACCTCAAACATCCATCTTCCACCCGACTTCCCTACTGGCCAGGGTCCACAATATTTATAGGCTTATTCAGCCACTCTGGGAATTGGCCAGATAACCATAAATATTCAGATCCCTACCCCTATACCCCCGACCACTAGCTTCTAGAAGTTTTCATGAAACCTCTAGAGCCAGGGGGAGGCGATGCAACTACTGTGAGTCAAGTACATTTTCCTACACGTATTCTAGCACTAGAGCAGGGGTAGGCAACCTCAGCCCTCCAGCTGTGGTGAAACTACAAATCCCATCATGTCTCTGCCTCTAGGAGTCATGCCTATGATTGTCAGGGTCTGGCAATGTCTCATGAGACTTGTAGTTTTAAAAACCGAAGGGGGGCCGAAGTTGCCTACCCCTCCACTAGAGGGTGCTATACTAGCAGCCGACACAGCAAAGCACTGAGGGTAAAACTGCATTGGAAACTGCAATTGGGGGGGTTTGGAAAAGCTGAGAGTGAGTCTCTCTCAGCCAGATGTTGTCCATAGCCTGTAGTTAGACCCTGATCTAATCTGATATCTAATTTAATCCAAGAAGTTATCAGGTATGTTTTCAGGGACTGTGAGCAGTTCAGATAAGACATCACCATCTTTTCCAATCTTGCTTATGGCTTTGGTCTAGCACTACTATCTGTGGCCACAACATGCTTGTGGTTTCTGACTATTCTAGTGAAGGTGTCGAGAGATACATTTTGGGCGAGTTGACTCAATAATGTTTTATTGTAGCTTCCCTTTTGGAAGTCTCATGAAAATACTGGTGTAAGGGGGGCTCTGATGTGGACACTAGTGTAAGGGAGGACTCTGACATGAACACCAAAACTGGAGCTAATTGAGCTCTTTAAAAAAAAAAAGAGCTCAATTAGCTTTTTTCTTTTTAATATCTATTATTATTTATTTAATTAACAGGGATCTCTGTTAAATGGTGACGATGCTTCTGTGCTGTCTGTGTTTCTTCATCATTTTCATCCTCACCACCAGCTCATCTGAGGCACAAGGCAGAAGCCTCATCCCTAAACTGCTGGATTTACATTCATGTCTCCTGTTCTCCGAAGATAAGGTGATGTAAAAAAAAATAGCTGCATGTGATCTTGGTGCCAGGGACAGGTCTAACAATGCCTCTAGTTTGAATCATACTCTTTATGTATCCAAAGAAAAAATATGAAGTACAAAGAAGCTTTGTATTTTATCTGGATTGATAGAACTTGTTAAACTTTTCAAAGGTAAAAGAAAAGTAAAAGCTTACTGTGTGAAAATGACAGAAACATATTTCTAGCCTAGAGTGCAGTAAATATGAAAAACAACATTTTATAACTCCCTGAGGGGAATTTACTTTACAGATTTCAAAGATGAAGCAACTGCACTCGTCAAACTGAAAGAATACATTTATTAAAAGACACAGATGTTAGTGAAATAAATATTTATTTAAGTCTCTTTTTGGGGAAAAGTGTGCAGTGCTACAACCAGGTATGTGTGTGTGGCCTTGCTATAATATATTATAAATATCAGATGCATTGGTGAAGTGCCTCTGAGAAGAAACATTGATGTCAATCAGATTTAAACATTGGTGTCAATCAGATTTAAACATTCACATTTTTAAAGCAAATGTATAAAAAGCCTAATGAAGCAGTGGTTCCCTTTACAGGTAGACAATGCTCAGAATGCTATAAAGCACACAGCTGTTGTATTGTTTGATTTTAGAAACACTGTTTTAAATTAAATAATTGTCTGTTGGAAGCCAACAGTCTTACCGAAAAACTGTATACTAGTTCCAAGTAGGGGAAGACTGGGCTGCGTAACAGGAGGGAATTGGCGCTTCTAGGGCAATACTAAAAATGTATGTTGAACTGGTGGCCTTGAGTGGAGATATTTCTCAATTCAGACACTGGTACTGCAATTATTGATCCATAGTGGGCATTATTTAGATGCTTGCTTCTTGTTTAGACCTGTGATTCCAGCATCTGGAAGAAGGAAATCTTACAGCACTGACTGCCTTTGTGTCTGTGAGGTCCCATGTGACCAAATGCCAAGCACTGCAAAGGAACCTAAAGTTGAAAGATCTAAAGAAGTCACAAGCCATGTCTTTTAGGAACACCCACCTTACTATGCCTACTAGTCAATGTGGCATCATGGCATACTTTGCATTGTACACTTCCTTTGGCCCACAGAAACGTTAATGAATTAAGAAATGTCTAATTATTATTATACAATATTTATATAGCGCCAAACAGTTTGTGCAGTGCTTTACAATGTAGGGAGACACTATACCAACAGTACAATTCAAAACAAGAGGGTTAGAGGAGCCCTGCTCCTGTGAGCCTACAATCTAAGAGGGACAGGCTGGTGAAACAAAAGGTAGGGACTGTGAGGGATGAACTGATGAGGGGAGTAGAAGATTCAGTTGTTAGCTGGAGGTAGGATACGCCATCATGAAGAGATGAGTTTTCAGTGATGGCCTAAAAGTGGACAGAGTAGGATATAGCTTAACAAATTGGGGTAGTGAGTCCCAGAGGATGGGAGAGGCTCTGGAGAAGTCCTGGAGATGAGCATGGGAGGAGGAGACAAGGGAGCTAGAGAGCAGAAGGTCTTAAGATTTGTGGAGAGGACGGTTTGGGTGATATTTGGAGATAAGTTTGGTGATGTAACTCAGGGCAGAATTGTGAATGGCTTTGTATGTTATTGTTAGTGTTTTGAGTTTTATTTGTTGGGTAATGGGAAGCCAGTGAAGGGATTGTCAGAGAGGAGTGGCGGACACTGAATGGTTGGTAAGCTTGATGAGTTTGGCAGTGGCATTCATGATAGACTGAAGAGGGGATAGCTTGCGGAGAGGTAGGCCAATGAGGAGGGAGTTACAATAGTCAAGGCGAGAGATAACGAGGGAGTGAATAAGTTGCTTAGTGGTCTCGACAGTTAGAAAGGGGCGTATTTTAGAGATGTTTCGGAGGTAAAGTCTAGACGATTTGGACAGTGATTGGTTGTTGGTTGTGTTTGCCCCAGGCCAAGGGTTCCCAGTCATCCCCTGGTTCAAAGGTAGTCACCTCACTTTCATTAACCGCTTCTGGACCGCCCACTGCATATATACTGTGGCAGGGCAGCCTGGCTGCACTAAATCATGTACCTGTATGTGATTTTGTGCACGTGGTGTAGGGGGCGCAAGTGCGCTGCCAGAGTGCCGCTTCCGCTGTGGTTAAACAAAGTGGGAGTCAATCAGCGAGTCCGGCGGCCGCGATGCACTGATCGCTCAGTGGAGAGACGAAGCAGCGATGTGCCTATGTAAACAAGGCAAACAGCTTATCTGTCACAGAAAAAAACAGAGCTAAGCTGAAACACAGATCTCTCTTTTTCTCCAGTGTTTCCGTCCCCCACACAGTTAGTAAGCACCTTGCAGGGACACACTTAACCCTTTGATCATCCCTGGTGTTAACCCCTTCCCTGCCAGTGTCATTTGTACTGGTGTCACTGGTCCCCAAAAAGTGCCAGTGTCCAATTTGTCCACCACAATGTCGCAGTCCTGCTAAAAATCACTGATCGCCGCCATTACTAGTAAAAAAATAAAATAAAAGTGCCATAAATCTATACCATAGATTGTAAACGTGATAACTTTTGTGCAAACCAATCAATATACGCTTATTGGGATTTTTTTTACCAAAAATATGTAGCAGAATACATATTGGCCTAAACTGATGAAGAAATTTGATTTTTTTAATTTTTTATTGTCAATGTTTTATAGCAGAAAGTAAAAAATATTGTTTTTTATTAAATATTGGCGGTCTTTTTTTGTTTATAGCGCAAAAAAAAATAAACGCAGAGGTGATCAAATACCACCAAAAGAAAGCTCTTTTTGTGGGAAAAAAGGGCCATCAATTTTATTTGGGTACAGCGTTGCACGACTGCGCAATTGTCAGTTAAAGCAACGCAGTGCCGTATCGCAAAAAATGGCCTGGTCAGGAAGTGGGTAAAACCTTTCCGGAACTGAAGTGGTTAAAGATTAACAGATGCTTCATACATCTCCTGTACATTTACTGCTTATGTAGCCTGAGGGTCTAGCTGCTTGGATATGCTGTACATTATGATTATTGTTTATGTTGGGTATTTCTCTGCTGGGGATGAACAAATCTGCCTGGGTTTGGCTCTCGACTAGTTTCAAGAATCTTGCTCGAAGTGTGCAAACCTTTTAGCATACTCCACTGAAGTCTATAGGTGGAAAATCCTGTTATTTGATTCTGGCAATTTGTATAGCTATTAAGTAAGTTATCGTCAAACAAAAAGGCATAGGAAAGCAGGTAGCATTGGTAATATTTACTAATGGTGAAATTAAAAAATAAACAAAATCCCTACACAGAGTCAGATCTCCTTCTAAGGCAGGCCATAGATTATATAATTTTCTTTCCTTCAGCCATGGATGAAAGGAAAGAAAATTGCTCGATTCCCCCATCCACACAGTTATGCCCTGTACACACGATCGGACATTGATCGGACATTCCGACAACAAAATCCATGGATTTTTTCCGACGGATGTTGGCTCAAACTTGTCTTGCATACACACGGTCGCGCAAAGTTGTCAGAAAATCCGATCGTTCTGAACGCAGTGACGTAAAACATACGTTGGGACTATAAACGGGGCAGCAGCCAATAGCTTTCGTCTCTTAATTTATTCTGAGCATGCATGGCACTTTGTGAGTCGGATTTGTGTACACACGATCGGAATTTAACCGATCGGATTTTGTTGTCGGAAAATTTTATAGCCTGCTCTCAAAAGTTGTGTGTTGCAAATTCCGACAGAAAAAGTCAGATGGAGCCCAAACACGATCAGAATTTCCGACAACACAATCCGGTCGCACTTTTTCCATCGGAAAATCCGACCGTGTGTACAGGGCATTAGTGTAGATGGGGGGAATCCCTCCCGCAGCACTGTTATGTTCTGCCTGTGGGGAGCGTGGGGAGCCTTCCCTGACAACAGAACACAGTGATTAGCGTTGCCGGCTCTAACCAGCAACACTAATCATTCCGTAAAAATCGAACAGGCTGGTTGTACACAAGTTGATTGATGGATTGAATTGTGTACAACCAGGGTACCCATACATGGATCGAAATTTGGCTGAACTTCGATCCATGTATACTGCCAATATGGCTCTTGTTAGCACACCCTTTTTTAGAAAGGGGACTGGGTTACCCATTTCTTCAATTTATTGTCTCTTGGAACTCAGCTGACCAGGGAGAAAAGATATGTACTGCATTATACTGTAGGTTATTCCTTATTTAGGGTGGCAAACCTACAAATATTTTTTATGCTCCATCACACATTTTCCATCGGATTTTCCGACACACAAAGTTTGAGAGCAGGCTATAAAATTTTCCAACAACAAAATTTCTGATCGTGTGTACACAAATCTAAAGCACAAAGTGCCACGCATGCTCAGAATAAATAAAGAGATGAAAGCTATTGGCTACTGCCCCGTTTATAGTCCCGATGTACGTGTTTTACGTCACCGCGTTCAGAATGATCAGATTTTCCGATAACTTTGTGTGACCGTGTGTATGCAAAACAAGTTTGAGTCAACATCGGTCGGAAAAAATCCCAGGATTTTGTTGTCGGAATGTCCAATCAATGTCCGACCGTGTGTACGGGGCATAAGAGTTTGTGGTCCAGGAACTTCACAGATTTCAAGGTTTCACTGCAAACCCATAGTAGCATTTAATCTCATCACTACTCTGTACAAAGTTAAGGTAAGTGAAAAGGAGATTGCAAAAGATATTGTAAAATTGTAAACACACATTACAATCCCTTCTTTCAAAAAAATTCTTATGTCTTGATTGTAAGACATTTTATTTTTAATGCCATCCATACTAAAGTGTTTCTAAAGCCTAAATGTTTTTTTACCATAATGAATTCCTTGCATTAAGGTAAAAAATGTTTAGGGATTAGTATCCCTCCTCACTTCCCCCCTTACTCACCTGAGCCCTCATTTGATCCAGAGCTGGGCACGTCTGCAGATCTTCTTTCCTGATCTCACTGACTTTGCTGGGGCAGTGGGAGCCATTGGCTTCTGCTCCTGTCAATCAAAGACAGTGATGAG
Source organism: Lithobates clamitans (assembly GCA_037952925.1). NCBI lineage: Eukaryota > Metazoa > Chordata > Amphibia > Anura > Ranidae > Lithobates > Lithobates clamitans. The sequence goes on along the minus strand of JBBGZY010000787.1, from coordinate 4,046,165 downwards.
GGAGTGGGGGATAGAGACGAGACCCGCTGTCTGTGTCAATAGAGTTAGACAGCGAGGCTCGGGAGCGAGCCCATACGAGTGCCCCCAAAGAAATTGGCTGCACTAAATTGGAAGACACACACCCTTATATAACAAAGTCCAGCTATACTGTATATTACACAAGACAGCAATGGTATTCCATGGATCTCATACAGCAATACACACCGCTATTGCAATCTCAAAGTTGAACTCTAACCTGCATATCTCATTCAATTTAAAGCTGCAGATTCCACTTCCTTATGTGAATGCATTATCATCAAACGTTGTCTCCCAAAAGTTGTCGCTTTTAACCATGTGTTAGGGCAGTTCTCATGCACACTTAAAGTAGAACTATAGGCAAAACTTTTTTTTTTCATTTTGGATAGAGTAACAGAGGGTTATAACCCCTATCAGATTTGTTTTTGCCGTCTGTGTCCCATTGCGTATATTTCCTATCACTTCCTGCCCTACAGCCAAACAGGAAGTGAGAGGAAATCCTTGCAAATGAAGGGAGTTTCTTGGGGACCCCAAGGTCACCAGAACTAGTGTCCCCAATGGAAGATTTCCCCTCTAATACTTTCCCGGGGGCAACCCAAAATTTGGGATTTCCTTTTACTTTCACTTTTAATGATAGTAGTAAACAGGACATATAGAGAGGGTGAATTAATGAATTAAATTAATTGAATTGAATTAATGAATTAATGAATTAATGAAAGAAGCAGAAAAAGAGGTGGTGCATGAGATACAGTAAGAAGGTATACAATTTATTGTGTTATAATTAAGACTCCAGTAGTACTAAGGATGAGATCGGCGTGTTCGCACACCCACGTGCAGAGCCCGCCAGTAAGTTGGCACTGCGCTGCGCTAATCACAGGCAGTGAGACATTTCCCGATCTCTGCAGCCACTTATCCGGACAATGTCTCACTGCCTGTGATTAGCGCAGCGCAGTGCCGACATCCTGTTCTTTTATTTTACAGGAGGGATATAGGAAGGATAGCTCTGAGCACTGGATGAACTTTCTCAACTCTCATGTATACTGAGAAATTAGGTTAATGAGCTGGGGGTAGGATGTACGGTATGGTGAAGAGGTGCTGAGTGTGGGACCTCACTGATAGACCATGTTCTGTTCAGCAAAAATTCAGAACAGGAGCCCCCCTCCCTATGGAAAATGGATAATGCCACTTACACTTTAATACCCTAACGGACTAAATTGCAAAATGTCTTATGTAAGAATTATATATGGTATATACTCTAGGTTTCGTAATAAAAAATGGAGTTACCCTTTAATTCTTTATATGCTTTTCTCTTTTATATCTTTGAATACACTGTACATACAAATAGTAATGGCACTGAATGCAGATAGCTTGAAAATGTATCAAGTCAGATGGCAGTGACTAAGACTAATTAATGTGTAGGAAGCATCTAATTGGTATGCAAATTCTCAAGTAAAACAGATGATTCTAAACCTTGTTACTTGCTTTAAAAACGGAGAAAAATATAATGTGAGGGAATTTGAAAACAGCTAGCAGTGAGATAATTGCATTTATAAAAAATATTTATTGGGAAGCAGATTTTTCTTATTTTGCTTATTCCTAAGTGCTGCAACCCATAGCAACCAATCAGCATTTTTTTTAACTGCTCTGTTGTTACCTGTATGAACTTTGTCTGTTATAGATTTGTCACGTACCTGATAGGAGACTGAAATGACAAGGGCAGCATCCCTTTTATCCCCTGCCCAAGCACCCCTGGAAATGGAACAGACAGTGCCAGGGGACAGGAAGAATATGAGTATTGAAAGATCTTGATTGCAAAATGTTGGACTGAGATCCAGTAGAGCATACTGTGTCAGTCAAGGGATCAGAAGAACCACAAGGGAAACCAGCAGAGGTTGAAGTGGAAATCGGGTTGGGCTGCAGGTTGAAGATTTTAAAAATGTCTTTATTTGCCATATTGCAGAAAACTGGGTATGGTTATTTATAAAAAGAAACTGTCTACAATATATACACAATATTACAAAATTGTTTCCATCACATTGCATGATAATGTAAAACGGGTAAAACAAATGCAGCCATTACATCTAAGAATTGGCAAACTGCAATATAATAAATGTATGCTTTTGGGTTTATTACCACTTTAACTCACATTGTTGACAGACATTCTGTACCCCAAAGTGTTAGGGGGAGGGGATGTCTGACTTCACTGTCCACTTTTGCGTATCAGTGCACTGTTAGGTGGAACCTAACTCCTACACAATTTTCATTTTTCAATGTGGTTATTGATTTTACCCCTGCCCTCTAAAAATGCATGCACCACAGACAGGCAGATTATCATTTTTATAGGGCTGCTTATGCACTTTCCTTTCTGGAGTGGTTTATGTGCTCTTTTCCTCTTCCCTTTTTTCTGCTAATTCCACCATAGCCCAACCAACTAGCTCTGAGAAGTTTGCTGAGTTATATGACTGCTGGTATAACCAGGGCTCGCTTGCAGACCTTTATTGTTTTTTAATTTCAGGACTTTATAACATACAGTATATGCTTTAAGAAGTAGAAGAAACAACCAACCCCCCTCCCCTCAACAGCTTAGCCAAACATCTCTGCAAGTTTGTGGCCTGTGCTAAACCACAGTGTCAGGTCCCCTATTATTTTTTCCAAGGCTGCCAGAGACCTGCCTCCTTTATTTTGGACAGACAGGCACCTCTGCCTTCCAGCAACATGTGGCATGCCAAGAGGCAGTAGGAGGCCAAAGATGCAAATAAGGAGGAGGGTTAGGGTGTTGGCAGTAAGGAGGTGAAGGATTGGGTTTCTTGCATTGAGGAGAAGGTAATTGGGGAACTTTCAAAAGGGGACATTTTGGGTACGACTTTTTTTGCAAAATTAACAATGCTAGCCACCTCTTACACAATGCAGAGAAATTGAGCAACCCACAGCAAATAGAAGGGGGCAATTCTACAGGCAGGTGGAAGGACAGACAGCAGCAAAAAGATAAGCATAGAATCCTAAGACCATGGGCTATCTGACCCTCTTCAAATGTTTCTTTGGTGGTGAAACAAATCAGAGAGGCAGTCTGGAACATGACATCGGCTGTCATAGACTGGAGGCTGTGTCCTGTTTGTGGCTGGTACATACAAATACTTAACATATCAGTGGTGGCTGGTGGTAATTTTTTTGAAGGGGGAGTGGCAAACAGTGCACCCACACCACAACCCCCCCCCCCCCCGTCCGGTCTGGAGCACTTACCCCATCTATGGCAGGCAGCGCTTCACCCGGGCGACAGGTATCATGGATGGCTTCCCCTGCTCTCCCCTGTGCTCATCATGGCGGCTTCCATCTCCTCCCTCCTTCTCGGCGGCCAATCAGAACACTTCTCCTTTTGGTCAATCGGGAAACCGGTCTCAGACCCGCTTTCTGATTAGTCGGGAGGAGAATCAGTGTGAAAATAGTGAACTGGGTGGGCTCGGTTGGTTCGCAGTGCTATGCGCCCTGAGCCCACCCATTTTTGAAGCCTATTAGAGCCTCTGGCTCTGCTTCAAACCCCCCCCTATGGCATTCATGCACCCGGCATCCTGCATGGGGGCCGGACGCATGGGCAGGAGGGGCAGCGCCCGTGTGCCCCTAATGGATGGGCCAAACCTGTATTTTATTATTTTAATATTTACAACATATTTTTAGTTTCCTTATGTAAGGCCGTCCATGTCCAGATGAATCAATTTACTCCATGCTAAAAGTTATCATCTAAAAAAATTGCAGTCCAGTAGCAGGACATTTTTAGCCAAGAAGGAACGTCAGAAATATAATAAAGACAAAGACTACAGGCAGGTATTTCACTGCAAGAATTAGGAAGCCATAGATGACACAGCAATGTAAAATGGCCAGCAGCAGGACAATTTTAACCTTTTGCTTACTTGGCACTTAAACCCCCCCCCCCTACATGTTTCATAGTTTGTTATAAAATTTTGCAAACGGGTAATTTTTCTCCTTCATTGATATTCGCTGATGAGGCGCACTGATGGGCTGCACTGATAGGCACAGATAAGGCGACACTGATGGGCACTGATAAGTCGGCACTGTTAAGACGGCACTGATGGGTGGCACTGATGGGTGGTATCGATAGGCAGCACTGGTGAAGAGGCACTGATTGGTGACATTTATAGGTGGCACTGTGGGCACTGATGGGTGGTACTGTTGGCACTGATGGGTGGTACTGTGGGCACTGGTGGGTGGCGCTGGTGGGCACTGGTAGGTAGCAGAGGCTCTCTACGAATGGGACTGAAGTCCCTCACAGCCACCGGTGATCGAGTTTTTTTTTCTCCCCACACTACCAGCATGAGGAGAAACATAATAGCCGATTGCTGGCTCTGTTTACATCACATGATCAGCTGTCATTGGCTGACAGCTGATCACGTGGTAAGGGGTCAGGATCGACCCCCTACTCCAATCTGTGATCAGCCGTGTCTCATAGATCACAGAGCGTGCCGCACGTGCCCTGCAGGGGGAGCGTAGGCCGCTCGAGCACGGGAGGACGTCTATGGACGCCCTCGCGGCAAATTAGGTCCGCGCTGTAGCCGTCTTTCGGCTATAGCGCAGATGGGAGGTGGTTAAGTGGAAATTTTATGCCAAAATTCACTACAAACAAAGAGTGCCAGAAGGGGTTTTACTTCAAGAATTAAGATGATGCAGACAATGCAACATTGTAAAATTGGCCAGCAGAAAAAACATTTTAGAAAACAATTTTAAGCCCAAGTTTACTACAGACAAAGAGCTTAGTGGATTCACTACAGGATTTAGAAGACCACAGATGACACAGCACTGTAAAACTAGCCAGCAATACAATTTTTAAAAGCAATACTACTGTAGGTCCATTTTAATAGAGACAGGCTGGGGCTGTATAGGAAGAATGAGGATAATGCAGAGGATACAGCCATATAAAATTGGGCAAAACTATTAATCAGGGATGACAGGCCTAACTAGCATATGCCTAAATTTTATTTTAACAATGCAGGTAGGGGTTGTGGTGAACAGGAGTGATATAATGTGAAGTGGTTTAGGTGTTGTCACGTACCTTACAGCGGAGCCCGAAATGATGAGGGTGGCCTCTTGCACGGTTCCGATCCAAGCACCCCTGGTGGTGGGTACAGGGAGTGCGAGGGCAACAAAAGGGTGCAGGTGCCTGCAGGCAGGCGGCTGGAACTTGGAGATATAGGAACCTCTGCTGAGATGTGGAAACTGATCACCAAACTTGTTCAGCGGGAGCCAGATCAGGACCAACTGCAGAATCAGGAACAGGCAGGAGTCAGCAACAGGCTGGCAGCGGGGTACCAAGTCAGAAGGCAAAACCGTAGTCAGGAACAGGCAGGGGTTGGCAACAGACGGGCAGCAGGGTACAGAATCAGGAGGCAGAGCCGTAATCATAAGTTCAAGCCTAGGTCAGTATTGCAAGTAGAGGCAGGTTCAGCAGGCAGGGGAGATCCAAGAGAATGGTCAGAAGATAGCCGGGTTTTCAGGAACAAGGTCAATCAGGCAGAGTAACAACAGGAACACAGGAACAAGCTGAAGACAATCTAGCACTGATGTTAGGCAGACTCTCTGTTTATATAGGGTGCTGTGTGCCAGGATTGGCGCCAGCGTGCGTGCGTACGTGCATGCGCATTAGCAACTTAGCACATTGGCACATGCGCGTTAGCACATTAGCACTTTGGCACTTTGGCACATGCGCGTTAGCATATTAGTGCTTTGGCACTCGCGGACATGTGTAAGTGCGCGTGCGCATTCACATAGAGATGCCATTGTGCATGCCCACCCTGGATCTCATTTGCCTCTGGCTATGGTTCCGTGCATGCACCTTGGCATTAGCAGAACGAGGATTGGCAGCTGCTGCATGGAGACGGGTGCTTGCTGTGTGAGTTCTCTGACAGGTGTACTGTTCTTGCACATATTCTTTTATTATTTCGATTGATGCAAAAATAAAGGGTGAATGAAAAATGTAGCTAAGATGTTGATAATTGAAGAGCTAGCCATCAGTCAGTTGTTATGGACAAATATTGGTTTAAAGATCTGCGAACACAGTCAGTGCACATAAGAACATGTACACCAGCACTGCAATTCAACAAAGAACTCAAGCATTGTATGTTAAACTAGATGTATTCCTAACCACTAAACTGTTGTACTGGATGAACTGGAGGTTCAGTATGAACACAAGTACAGATATACACCCGAACACTTACCCATTCGACAATAGCCAAACATCATACAGTACATAATAGCAGTATTACTTCCATAATTACACAGGCAGGCACAGCTGAGCCTAAGGACCAGTGATGTCATTGGTCCCATTCACTTACATGGTTGGGAATCCCCAGATGTGCAAGAAAAGTGGCAGAAAAAAATGGCATGGGGGCTTTAGGTCTGGTATGAATTTTATGAGGTACCCAAGCAAAACAAAAAAATATTGCACAGGTTTACCCCAGATTTTTTTTTTACCAGACCCTTTGAAGCATTTTTACATCTTTAGAGTAAACTAGGTACCCATTATACCAGTTATTTAAGATACCATTGTATTTGTATGATTTTAATTTTTTTAAGTACAAATCAAACAGGTGTTTAAAGGGATAGCACTCAATAGTCTTGTTTTTTGGGGGATTTTTTTGAGTACTATGAGGATTTTTCTTTTATATACACTATATTACCAAAGGTATTAGAACGCCTGTACATGGACTCCCGGTCTTAGTCCGTAGGACTCAATATTGAGTTGGCCCACCTTTACAGCTATAACAGCTTCTTCTGAGAAGCCTGTCCACAAGGTTTAGGAGTGTGTCTATGGGAATGTTTGACCGTTCTTCCAGAAGCGCATTTGTGAGGTCAGGCACTGATGTAGACGAGAAGGCCTGGCTCGCAGTTTTCACTCTAATGCCCCATACACACGGTCAGATTTTCCAATGGAAAATGTTCGATGGCAGCTTTTTGTCGGAAATTCCGACTGCGTGTAGGCTCCATTGGACATTTTCCATCGGAATGTCCGTCACACAAAATTTGAGAGCTGGTTCTCAAGTTTTCCGACAAAAAAATCCATTGTCAGAAATTACGATCGTGTGTACACAATTCTGACGCACAAAGTTCCACACATGCTCGGAATCAAGCAGAAGAGCAGTTCTGGCTATTGAACTTTTTCTCGGCTCATCGTATGCGTTGTACGTCACCGCGTTCTTGACGTTCCAAATTTCTGACCAACTTTGTGTGACCATGTGTATGCAAGACAGGTTTGAGCCAACATACGTCGGAAAAAAAACATGGATTCTGTTGTCGGAATGTGCGATCGTGTGTACGCGGCATTACTCATCGCAAAGGTGTTCTATTGGGATGAGGTGCAAGCCAGTTAAGTTCCTCCTCCCCAAACTCGCTCATCCATGTCTTTACGGACCTTGCTTTGTGCACTGGTCCAAATCATTTGGTGGTGGGGGGGGGGGTTATGGTGTGGAGTTTTTTTCAGGAGTTGGGCTTGGCCCCTTATTTCCAGTGAAGGGAACTCTTAAGGCATCAGCATACCAAGACATTCTGGACAATTTCATGCTCCCAACTTTGTGGAAACAGTTTGAGGATGGCAAACATGACTGCGCACCATTGCACAAAGCAAGGTCCTTTTAGATGAGTTACAGTGGAGACTGCGAACCAGGTCTTCTCGTCCACATCTGTGCCTAACCTCACAAATGCCTTTCTGGAAGAATGGTCAAACATTCTCATAGACACACTCCTAAACTTTGTGGACAGCCTTCTCAGAAGAGTTGAAGCTGTTATAGCAGCAAAGGGTTTGCCAACTCAATATTGAACCCTACGGACTAAGACTGGGATGCCATTAAAGTTTATGTGCGTGCAAAGGCAGGCGTCCCAATACTTTTGATAATATAGTGTATATTGTGAAAAGTTATGTGAGGATGGCCCATGGAAGTCTAAAAGACAGGGAGTTTTTGTAGGTTTTAATTATTGAATTTTACCCGGGACTCTGGACCTAAGAGAAAAGGTTTGAGGTGAATTTGGGTGAATTTGGGTAATAAAAGTATTCACAGGATCACCTAGTGAAAATAATATAAAAATTTTTTAAAAAAACCTGGAAAAGGAAAGCTAATTCAGGTGCTAAGGTGTGGTAAGCTCCAGTGTATTACATTTTTGTTGTGGAGTTAGATAAGCTTTATGGCAACTTATACTCACTATACAAAAAAAAATATGTTTTCTTTCAATATTTTTAAGCATACCTCTCCAGCTCTATAATTTGGCCCAGTATACACGTTTCCACAGCAAATCTACAATGGATTATAGAGAGATGGAAGCCCCATACTTTTTGTCAAAGGACCAGATCCAGCACTTAACTTTGACTCTGCTGGCCATTTGGGGTGGCTGTGAATGAGAGAAACTGGTGCTTCTATAATATAACCATGTGACCATCCTGCGGGCAGAGGCATAAGTAGCTGTGAACAGAGCAAGGAGCTTTACTGTACTATGAAGTCAAAATGAGAAAATTACAAAAATAAACATTATAGTGTTCAGCAGTTTTGGTTCACAGAACTGTCAGGTGTGAGAAAGAGAGGAAACTGGAAGAAAGTGCTTCTGTGTGGTGCGAAAAGCTTATGTAACCTGGAAGAAGATAACAAGTATTTTAAGATTGCTGAAAGAAGTTATGAGACGCCAAGCTGAGAGAATGGTGGAAATTATTAAAAGTGTGTGAGTGAAAGCTGACAACATAATAAAATACATTTGGGTCAAGGCTGCAGTGACATAACCATTACCAGCCCAATAATCATTTATAGTTAGTGATTCTTCATGCATTAGGACTAGTAAATATAATCATCTGACCAGTAAAGAATTAAATCAAATTGCTCCATATGAGTTGCTGCACATTTCTATGACACCTTAGCTTTGTAACTAAGCCAGTTTAAGCATTGAAAATTAGGGTAAACTATAGATACCAACCCTCCAGAGTTAGCTGGTACAATCTGGTTGTACAATCAACAAAGATTTACTAAAACAGTATATCTTACCAGTTCTAGGGACAACTGCTCACATCCACATCCTATATATTATATATAGGTGCGTGTGTACATGTGTTCTTGGCGAGGCATTGGGTGGGTTTGTGGTGTTTGGGTTGGGATGTGGATGTGTGTGTGTGTGCTTGTGGGGGGGGGCGCTGGAGGACTGGGGGAGGCTGGTGCAGGAGAGGGATAACCAATCTGAGGGGAGAGGGGGTGGGGCCGGGTCGGGGCTCCATGTCTGAATGGACACAGGGAGCTGTGACTCAGCTCTGGTGCCCCCATAGCAAGCTGCTTGCTGTGAGGGCACTGAACAGAAGGAAAGGGCCAGGATCACAGAAGACGGACCTGAGAAGAGGAGGATCTGGGCTGCTCTGTGCAAATCCACTGCAAAAGAGCAGGTAGGAAAAGATGTTTGTTATTTTTTTAGGGAAAAAAAGTAGTCTTTACAATCACTTTAAGCAAAAGCAAAAGTATATTGCAGCAGGGTAAAAAGGAAAATTAATATACTGCAATAGATCAGTAGAGAGGGAATTATGCTGCAACGTTTAAACAAGAGATAAGACTGATATTGCAACTGAACTGCAAGAGAAATACAAGGCAATATTTAAGCATTACGGATAATGTGCTGCTAAGTCAATAATGGCTATAATCTACAACTCCTCCTGAGACCTGTCTAGCCCTAACTAATGGAGATATGTGTGTAAATGCCACAGTAACAGTTCAGCAGTAAGCGATATGCTCTATATCTTCTACTGGCCAATAGGGATGGGCTCAGGCGTGTTTGGATCCTAGTCCCAACCTACTTGAGCAATCCTTCCATTAAGCTGTCACTGCACACCGCCAATCATAGGCAAACGTCAAAGGCATTTCCCGGCCCCCAATTGCACATGCCCTGACTAGGCTGCTCATTATTGGCGGTGTGCAGTGCTGGACGGCTTCCTGGTGGGATTGCTCAGGTGGATTGGGACTAGGACCTAAACCCGCCTGAGCCCATCCCTACTGGTCAACTTGATGTGGACCAGCTGATGGAGCACGTGAGATAATGTCCCTTTTAGAACTGATGTAAGCACAGTTACTGCAGTTCTTGCAGACAACTCTGTCTCACTTTAGTAAGGTGTAAGCTGGGGTTTGGCCAGCAGCCTCTCACCACTCTGTGTAAGTAGGGAATCTTCTTCCACTCACTCACAAAGTGCACCCTGGTCAGTGTCCTCAAGACCCCGCTCCCCAATCAAGCAGCAGACTCAGATGGCATTCAGGGCATCCTCTGATGCCATGGAATGACAACCTCTATGGCTCTCTCTCCCCCTCTCCTAGGTGCAGCAGGCATTTACCTGAATACTTGAGCCAGAGGAAGTTCTAATAGTTTCAGCAAATGGCTCCATTACCAGGGAGAATATTATGGTAGAGAGGGAACACAACTGCCTAGTGCCGTTAGTTAATTCAAAGATATCGGAGAGAGCTATAAAAGCAGCAAGCTTCTGCTATGCGGGGTAAAGTTAACATCCTGGATCTGTCTTCCTTTCATGAAGCCCACCTGATCATGAGCAACCAGCAAAGGAGTAACATCAGCTAGGCAATTTGCAATAACGCTAGCAAAAGTTTTGAGATCAATGTTCAAAAAGGAAATCTGCCTAAAATTTTGTGGCACAGTAAAATGTCACCACCCACGGCATGATGATGTGGTGACATCACAAGGGGCGGGGTCTCCGAATTACGTCACTGGATGGCCACGCCCCATGGCTATATAAGCAATGGCACACACCAAAGCCTTCATTTACAGTGGGAGCTAGCGTCACGAGAAGAATCATAGGAACAACCGGCAGTGCTAAAAGACAGTGGAGAGAAAAAAAACATGAGGAAGAACCGGCAGAGGAAGAAGACATCAGTGCAGCGAGAAGAACCCTTTTTTTTTTATTTTGGCGTGGGGGTCTGGTATGTTCTTGGGGGGGACCCCACGCTGTTTTTTTTTTTGGCGTGGGGTTTCCCCTCAAGATCCATACCAGACTCAAAGGGCCTGGTATTGTCGAGATCAAAGTCAAACATGAAGTCCCAGGACAAAGTCGGATCCACAGTCGTACCACTGTCGTGTTGTACCAGTGTGAACCTGGCCTTACTGTGGGTGTCTCTGGGCCTTCATGCGGGTGGTGAAAGTAGAGTATTGGAATTCTGCTCTCACCAATCACACTCCATTACTCTCTGCAGTGAACAGAGTGCTGTACAGTAAAAAGTGTAACCTTACAAACCATCTCTCGGACAAGAAATGTGGAATTCTAGCTATAAAGGGCACACAAATATAAGACTGATCACGATTGTGTTTTTTTTTTCTGCTTTTATCTCATTCTTTTTAACAGAAAAACAGCAAATTGTCTTTGTTGAAGGCATGATTTGTAATGTGTATATAGTGTTTGCACACACAACACACACACACAAAACTGTATTTAGTCACACACGAATCTTTGGTTGTTGTAAAGTGTATGTGTAGTCACCAAACACTCTAAAAGTACGCACCAACGGTTGCCTATCGGAGAAGTTTAAATTATTTCGAGGTACGAGACAGGGGTGCCCCCTTTCCCCGAGCCTATTTGCTCTGGCGATGGAGCCCCTGGCTATACTGCTGAGGGCTGACCCCGAGGTGAGGGGGCTTCGGGTGGGCCCATTCGAGGAGAAAATTTCGCAGATGCGTCGTCCTCCTTACAGACTGCATTAGATCTGATCAACCGATTTGGCGGGTATTCGGGGATCTGTATTAATTGGGATAAGTCGATGCTGTTCCCGCTTCACCAGTCGACCCCTAGAGTTCCACACGCGCAGCTTAACTGGGTAGAGGATTTCAAATACCTAGGGATTAAAATTAGTGGTAAGGTCCAGGACTATATGGACAACAAGCTCCGTCCACTTATGACACAGCTAACAGCTAAGTGCGCTGCTTGGCGTTCACTTCCACTGACCCCGGTCGGCAGAGTAAACCTGCTAAAAATGATTTTTCTTCCTAAATATTTATATTTTTTCCGCAACACACCCACACACATTCCTAGGGCCTTTTTCCGACGGTTGGAGAGTCTGTTGATACAATTTGTGTGGGCTGGGAGGCCACCTAGGGTGGCCAAGCAGATCCTATATCTCCCATTTTCGGGTGGTGGATTGGCACTACCGAACTTCCAAATCTACTACTGGGCAGCTGTTCTTGTTACGGTCCGGTGGTGGTTCTCCTAGCCCGCACAGAATCCTGCGGTCATTCTCGAGGCAGCCATTTTGGGCTCCTTTGCAGCCCTGAGCAACCTTCCGTTTCGCGGACTTAGGACTAGCCCGTCCATGACAGCCTCGATGCGGACCACTGTTAAGGTCTGGCAGGAGGCTAGAAAGATATATGGGAAACCTAATCATATCTCACTGCATATGCCCCTATGGAGTAACCCCATGCTCTCTCACCTTCACAGTATACCAGACCCCTCTATCTGGGCAAAAAAGGGTATCCTCACACTAAAACATATAGTTCAGGACGGTAGGCTTATGACTTTCCAGGCCCTGAGGCAATCATTTGCTATCCCATCCTCCTTCCAATTTAGATACTGGCAGCTAAAGCATGCTTTTGAAGCTCAGTTCCCTGCCCCCCTCGTTTTGGAACCACACTCCATTGAACGGCTCTTGATTTCTAGTGTGATGGGGAAGCCACTTTCAACATTATATTTATATCTCACGGTAGAATATGACACCAAACTAACTAAGACTTGGGAAACGTGGAGGGTTGATATTCCTTCCCTGGACGAAGAGGAATGGAAGGAGTGTTTAATTTCCTACATTCCTTCCATGATCGCAGCGAAAGATAGGTTCATACATTTTAAGTTCCTACACAGAGCATACTTCACCCCCCAGAGATTGGCCCGCATTTACAATCAAAGAGACCCCAGTTGTCAGAGATGCAGACAGGAGGTGGACACCTTTTGGCACATGGTCTGGTCCTGTCCCAAACTTAGACCCTTTTGGTCAGCAGTGGCCTCCACACTGAGCAATATTACAGGCTTAAATGTACCGGTTGATCCTCAGATACTATTGCTTAGCCATTTGGAGGATCTTGAGGGAGACAGGTATAGTAAATTGTGTCTTACCTATGCATTATATTATGCTAGGCGCGAAATCTTACTGGTATGGAAACTAGCAGAGCCTCCTACTTTGACATCATGGAGAAGGTCGGTTAATATGGTACTTCCCCTATATAGGTTGACATATGAAAGTAGGCAATGCCCAGGGAAGTTTGATAAAATCTGGTCCTCTTGGATAGACGCCTCTGGGGTCCCTGAGCCCCCTGACCCATAATTGGTATGCTGTGAAACTTATTGGAGGACATCCTATACCTCACTGCCTACTCTTCTTGTGCTCGTCCCCTCTCGCCCCCCCTCCCTCTCTCTCATTCCCCTTCCCCCCTCCCCCCCCCTCATCTCCCCCCCCCTCCTCCCCCCCCTTTCCCCCCCCTCCCCCTTTCTCTCCTCACACTCCGTATCAGGCTGGATTGAAACTGGTTACTTACATAATTTTATCTACGATGGTATAATACTATAATGTAATAAGGGGTATTATTCTGTGATATTTCTGTCATCTGTGTAACTGGAATATCTGATAAACAGAGACTATAATTTATAATCTGAAGGTAGATTTTACTGCTATTATCCTTTCTACTTTGAAGGTACTAAATTATCTTGTAATGTAATGCTGATTTGTTAAATAAAAAAAAAATTTCTGTTAAAAAAAAAAAAAATTATTGTGAACAGAAATACGCACTCCTTCTACACAAAGTGTGAATAGGGCCTTAGATGCAAGGTATCACTACCATACTAGAATCATTGCAGTCTTATGCCGCGTACACACAAACGGAATTTTAGTCGGAAAAGCCTTGGATGCTGTTTTTCAGTGCGTTCTGTTAGTTCGTTCTGACCACCCGACTGTTTTGAAGCCATGTTGCGGTTACATACTCGTCATAGACAGGGGCGGAGCTACCACGATAGCGACCCATGCGGGTGCTATGGGGCCCGCAGCTGAGTGGGGCCCAGTGAGGATGAGAGCACCGCCGGCACAGTCTCCCAACCAGGGGAAGAGAGAGGAAAGGAAGAGGCGAGCTGTCCGTATCAGCAGAGAGCTGAATTGCCCGATGTAATAGCTTTCATTGGAACTTCCAGTGTTCCCGGGGCTCACGTCACATAGCTCCACCTCTTGGCCCGGCGCCTTTGATAGACAGAACGCCGATCCAATGCGGGACATGTGACTTCATCAAAGGCGTCGGGCCAAGAGGTGGGACTATGTGACGATGAGCCCCGGGAAGACAGGAAATTCAAATGAAAGCTATTACAGCGGGCAATCCCGCTCTCTGCTGATCCGGGTGGCTTGCCTCTTCCTCTGCATAGGTGGGGCTGTATGGGGCACAGGTCACGCTGTATGGGGCACAGGTCACGCTGTATGGGGCACAGGTCACGCTGCATTGGGCACAGGTCACGTTGTATGGGGCACAGGTCACGCTGTATGGGGCACAGGTCACGATGCATTGGGCACAGGTCACGCTGTATTGGGCACAGGTACCACTGTATGGGGCACAGGTCACGCTGCATGGGTCACAGGTCACGCTGTATGGGGCACAGGTCACGCTGTATGGGGCACAGGTCACGCTGCATTGTGCACAGGTCACGCTATATGTGGCACAGCTTACGCTGCATTGACACTAGGGCAGCTGTGGGGGGGGGGGCCCATACAACATTTTGCTATGGGGCCCTGCTATTTCTAGTTACGCCCCTGGTCGTAGAGTTCATGCTATGCGGGGGCTTAGTGTTGGGGTTCTTGCTTTGACCAAAGCCCAGTCCATGAACAGGGTGGAGAGGAGTTCATGGACCAAGAATTGGTTACTCCAGCGTGACCAATTGTCTCATATGCCTTTGCTGCGGGAGATCCAGGAGAATAACCCTGATGATTTCAGGAATTTTCTCCGGATGACCGTCTGTTGGCTTTGGTGTCCCCTTATATTACGAAGCAGGAAACCAGCATGCGGCAAGCCATCACTCCCGAGCAGCGGCTAGTCACCACATTGCGGTACTTGGTGACAGGGAGAAGTCTGCAGGACCTCAAGTTCTCGACAGGCATCTCCCCACAGGCTCTGGGGATCACTATTCCAGAGACCTGTTCTGCCATCATTCAGGTCCTGCAGAAGGACTATATTAGGGTAAGTTTTCTCCTTTAACATCACATTCTATGTATTTAATGTATGCTAATGTTTTGTATTTCTTTCATCATTCCCTAATTGCCATTATTGTAACATGCTATGAATGTCCTCTTTATCCTCATGCATGCTTTAAGCTTTTAATGCTCCTTTTTTGGCCTACATGCATATTTGCCTTCACTAACCTCCCCAGCATGCTATCCTGGGCCCATACACACCTAGCCTAGTCACTTAACAATGTATTTCGTCAGCTCCATTGTAGTGCTTTACCCTTAACACCCCCTAAAATGTGTCCAAATGTTATTGTTGTCCTTAAATTCAGGCAGAGTGCCAGAGGCTTTTTTGGGGTCCCAAACTCATTTATAACCCCCCCTAAAATTTTTCCAATAGGCCATCAGAGGGGGTGAGGAATCTGATAAGTGCTAGCAAGAAATGGGGAGAAGTTGGGACTTTGTATGAGGAATCTGATAAGTGGACCTTATATTTTTGTCTTTAAATACTCCTTTAAATAAATGTTATACTGATGTTGGACAAGAATTTTGTGTCTAATCTGCTTTGCAATGTTATGTGCAAAAGTACTAATTTTTTTTGTTTCTTTTTTGACTCCACAGTTTCCTTCAATGCCACAGGAATGGCAGACTGTGGCCTCCCAGTTTGCTGAGCGTTGGGACTTTCCTAACTGCGGAGGGGCAATTGATGGGAAACATGTGCATATCGTCCCACCACCCCACTCGGGGTCATACTATTTTAATTATAAGGGTTTCAATAGTATCGTGTTGATGGCGGTGGTCTCGGCGACATATGAATTTTTATATGTGGACGTGGGGAAGAATGGCCGGATGTCAGATGGTGGAGTCTTTGCCCAGATTAAGTTCTACCGGCGTCTCCAGAGTGGTGGCTTGGGATTGCCACCTGCGGAAGAGAACGTTGAAGGGCTCCCATTTGTTTTTATCTCTGATGAAGCATTTGGTCTGGGTGATCACCCGATCAAGCCATTCCCCCAGAGGACCCTCACCCCAGAGAAAAGGGTTTTTAATTACCGGCTGGCCAGAGCCAGAAGAGTCCGGGAAAATGCCTTTGGGATAATGGCCAGCCGGTTCTGCCTATTTCTTACAGCAATTAATATGGCGGAGTACAAACTGAACCACATAGTTCTAGCATGCTGCATACTTCACAACTTTTTAAAGAGAAATGCTCCTAATTATGTTGCCTCAGTTGGGCCTGAGGCCGGACTTCATGAAACTACACTGACGGCCCTGGAAGCTGGCCGTCCTGGCTTGCCCTCCCCAAGGCACCTGTGAAGTGTGGCAAAAATATGTGGATTATTTTACAGGTAGGGGGCCATTGCTATGCCAGCAAATTTGTAAATGTGTTCTATTTTATCTGATAAAATCTTGATTTTAATTTACTGCTTGTGTTTCTTTTAGCTGTCTCCTAGGTTCTCCTAGTGCACTTGTAGTGCCAAGTGTTTTTTTCCATTATTAAAGTGGTTGTAATCCCTTACAGACCACTTTGACCTACAGGTAAGCCTAGATTAAGACTTACCTGTAGGTCCAAGAAATATCTCCTAAACCTACACGGTTTAGGAGATTTTTGCAAAAAGACAGGCACTGCTGTCTATGGCGCATGCGCCGTAGACAGCGGCATGCAGGTGCACTGAGCATGCCGCTTCTAATGGCGGCTCCCATGCGCATGCCAATCACAGCGCCGGAGCCACGATACCCAGAAAGAAGATGGACGCTCCGTAGCAGAGGGGACAGCGGTGACATTGCAGGCTCCTGTGTCAGGTAAGTGACACATAATGATGCGATGCATAGTAGCCCATTATGCTTTACCTTTGCAGGGAAACAAAGAGGAAGTAAACCCATCAGGTTTTACCTTGAAAATTTTTTTTTGGTACATAAACAGGCATGTTTCAAAACATAACATACACAACTCAGGAACTTACAAAGTTCAACATTAAAAAACTAAAGGCAATATCAGAAATTATAGTTTCAAAAATGTGTTGATCTTGCCGTCATCAGATGGGGTGATGTCACCTCTGTAAAAGTCAAATTTTGAAGTTGCACACAAATTGGGAGTCAAACTGGGGAGTTTCCTCCTCCTTTTCCCTCCTGATCCCATGCCTAATGTCAACATGTGCAATGGATGTGTTTTGAGAGTGCAACCACTTCCTCTCACCTACTTGAGTTGCGAGGAAGGGGTTGCACCCACAAAATGCGTACATTGATATCCCCTTATGGCAGATAGGACAAAAAAAAATAGAAAACGTGGTCCAAAAAAATATAAAATGGTGTCATTTTGTGGTTATTTAGATTCTTCCTAGTACATCAATCATGTTCTTCAGTTTTTGTTCAACCTCATTTGTTTTTTGCTTTATGATGTCTAAATCCCGACTACACCACATTATGTCCTGGATTAGTCTTTGTGCACTGCCACTGGTGAAATGAGGAGATTGTTCTTCCACAACATGCACATCACCTAAAAGGAAAAATACACACCATGTATTATAAATATGCAGGCATACCTCTATTACCTGAATCTGTGGTGTCAGACACTGACCTGTTGTGGTGACAATTTCAAACACTTCTTCCACCTCTTCTTCCTCCACACCCTGAGGTTGGGGTGTCCTCTAATCCCCTTTGTTCGGAGGTGGGGGGTTCCTGGTGTCCTCAGATGTCCCGAGTCTTTTCTCCCCTATGAGAATGAAACAAAAGGTATACTTAGCACACAGGTATTTGAGTCCAGAAATAGGAATATGAAACATTGCTTGGAAGTGTCGTACAGTTGTCTGTTTTGGCAGAGTTCCAAGCTGAAGACATAATTTTTTCCCTTACCAAAGCTGGAATACTTACCTTTTTTGGACAAGTTTCACACATGGAGACACCCCAAGTATCCACTGGAGTACCTGTGTGGGACACCCTAAAAAGTTTGTCCAACACTAGTGCTCCTGAGTCCAGATGTGTAAACAGCTGCTGAGTGTCCTCTCCTTACATTACACGGAATCAAGTTTGCAATTCTTTCTAGTTTCAAACACATCTAGAAAACAATGCCCTAAACTTCTTTTAATACAAATTAGCATGACCAAATGTAGTTAACCCTGTATCTGCCAAAAACATTGTATTTATTTGGCAAACAATGTTTACTGCGACCGATTACTGTGCCCACGCACATGAAAGTAGCCATTTAAAACTGTGCATCAGTAATGAAAAGCACATGGAGCAGCATGCAAGTAATAATAATAATAGGAATAATAATAGGAACACACGACAAGACAAGCACTTTCTTGATCCTTCTGTACTGATTCTGCTCCCTCAATTTCAGGTCTGACCAGCGTTTCCTCAATTGCTCCTTGGATCGTCGTACCCCAAAATTCCTGTGCAGACTCTTCACAACTTCAGACATGATCTTGGCCTTTCTCACATTTAGGTTTAGGTAAGGTCCATACTTCCTGTCATAGTCGGCCCTCTTTAAGATGTCCACCATCTCCACCATCTCTCCAAAGGCCATATTTGAGGCCTTAAATCTCCTGCGGGATCGTGACGTTTCTGGCTCCGGGCTTTCCTCCTCGTTACTGCTATTCCGCACCTGCTGTGTCTCCGCCATGTTCCACTCCCACTGCGACGAAAAAGAGGGGGCAGGGAATATTCTAGAAAGAACGTTGGGGCGGGCGACGTGGGCGGAGTTTCAAGCATGCGCATTGTATATAAAGCTAACACGCGTGTGTCGTACATACGTTCTGTGAGTTGAGCAAGTGCCGATCATGAGAAGGAAGGTAACATTTTAACTTGGGACATCAGTGGCCTATACTGATTCGAGATTGAAGCCTATATTGGGATAAGATTAGGAGAGTTTAGTTTGATATTAGTGTTTTTGTCTTGTGTTTTGTCTTGCAGCAAATATGAAACAATTCAAAGACCCAGAATTCATGGGCCAGTTCATAGACAGATACAGGAATATGAGAAATTTGTGGGAGGTTAAAAACCTCTTATATCGAAATAAACCAGCTAGGAAGGCATCGCTGGAGAAACTGCTGCAATTTGTGGAGACGCAGGTCCCCCACGCAGACATCGAGTTTGTGGAGAAGAAAATTGGTAGCTTGAGAAGCACGTATAGGAAGGAGCCTAATAGGGTCCAGGCTTCCATGAAATCAGTAGCAGCAAAGGATGTGTATGTACCCAGTCTGTGGTACTACAACAGGATGCGGTTTCTGGAAGACCAGATTGAAGTCAGGGAATCACTTTCTACACTTCCATCCACCCTTCCCTCAACCCCAGCTGAGGCTTCTGAGGACCAGCCTGGGCCTTCCATCCTGGAAGAAGTTGAGGAGCCCAGCTGGAGCCAGGTATAGTATTTTTTAACATATTTATTATCCAAAAATTGTTGTTAACTAGATGTTATTATTGATAAAAAAATGAATGATTTACCAAAAAGTGTTTTACATATCAATAGACAGTAGGGGCCAAAAATGATTGGGACAAGAATGAAAAATGCTGGGCTCAGACTGATAGTCTTTTCTATTTATTAACATTCAATTTGCAACAGTCATGAGCTGAAAATTGTGTGTGATTGATGATCCAAATACTAAAACTATGTCCCTTTTTCATACACAGGAAGACCTCAGCCAGGACGAGGCTCTGGAATGTGGCAGACAGGAGGAGGCGGGGGTAAGTGTCAGCCAGGAAGTGGGGGTAAGTGTCAGCCAGGAGGTGGCCAGGCCCAGTAGCCTCACCCAATCCCAGGTGCCTCCCCTCCACCTTACAACAAAAAGGGCTAGGAAGGGGAGTAACGTGGAGGAGGCAGCACTGGATCTCATTAAGGATGCTAATACGGCCCTGAAAACACCCCCCGATAATGAAGAGGCCTATGGCTGCTATGTAGCTGCAAAATTGCAGCAAATGGAGGAGGGCCAATGCCTCATCTGTGAGCAGATTATTTTTCAGGCCCTTCATAAGGCGTTGAGGGGCCAAATGACTGATAACATGCACTTTTGTGCGCTCGCCCATCCTCCTAATCCTCCTGCCACAAGTCCACCTCCAGAACCACAGCCTCCAAGGAAGGCTGCAGGGAAGGCTGCAGGGAAGCGTGGAGGGAAGGCTGCAAGGAAGACAAGAAAGTGATGGCCTGGGTTCAGTCTGGTCTGACAGAAGACACAGGCTGTGGTAGTACCACAGCCTGGGGACATATGTCATCTGCTGCTGTTCCTGATTTCTGGGAGTCCTGGACCAGATTGTGCTCCCTATTATATGGACTTCTCAGGCTACCAATTTTTAGTTACAAAGAGTTGATGTGTGCCCTGGGGTACAAAAGCTTCACAAATCCATGCAGTTTCTCCAGCGTTGCCTTCCTCTTTATTTTGTTATGAGCCAGAATAAATGGAGATTTTTTATATGAAAATACTTGCCAGTTTGTTTGTAAGTAGGCAGGTACATTTCAAAAATACAATGTCTAATTTAAAAGGGACACCAACCAACCTCCTTGAGGTTAAAAAATACAAGATAATAATGTTGTTGTGGAAACTTGACACAAAAAAAAAATATGGAGATAGAAAATACTAGAAAATAATTTAAAATAATCAAAGAAAAGGAGTCCTTGATTAAAAAAAAAAAAAAAAGATGACTATAAAAAATAATTCTAAACATTATTATGGAGATTTGGCTTTAAAAACAAAATAGATTATTCAGCAAATCACAAGAAATAATAAAGAAATTGTGAACATGAGCAGCAAAACAACTTCATTCTTCTAGCATTCTAAAAGAACAAAAGAATGTGCTGCATTAAAAGATCCAAAAATTTCCAGCGTGACAAATGTGCTATCTCTATTACGAACGCTAGTTTTACCAGACAGACCGCTTCCGTCTCGTACTTGATTCTGAGCATGCGTGATTTTTTGCGCGTCCGAATTGCATATAGACAAACGAATTTTCGGATAGGAACTTTTTCCGACCAAAAAATAGACAACCTGCTCTCAATATTTTGCTGGCGGAAATTCTGCCAGCAAAAGTCTGATGGAGCATACACACGGTCGCATTTTTGCTCTCATCGGACTTTTGCTGGCGGAATTTCTGATCGTGTGTACAGGGCATTAGGGCTTGTTTAAATGAATGGTGTAAAAATGCAGCACGACCACAAGGTTTTACCGCCCCAACTGCTCCTCCTTTAGCTGAAGAAGCAGTGGCTGGGGGTGAACACATGCCATGTCTGCAATACTCATGGCTCTGGTGGGAACTATACCTCCTGTTGTGCTTGGTGGGCACTACTGCCTGCCAGGCACAACCATTTCTAGTGAATAAAGCCACACTGCAATTGTGCACAATGTTGCAATGCAGTACTGCAGCATTTAGGGGGCTAAAATAGGTGATGAGGAGGTGATACATCTCCTTCTCACCACCTGTCAAATGCTCTCTGAAGAGTGATCCAAATGTAGATCACCCTTCAGTCTGCAAAGCAGGTATAAATGTGTCATTCCTGTCCTGCAAAATGCCCAAGAATAATGGCTTACTGTAAGACTACAGAGGAAGGGCCATGGGAGGCTATTATGAAGGTTTTTACCTTCATGTGTAAATGAATCACTTCACAGAAAGTAGGGCTCTGGGAGGGCAGGATCTGAGGGGTGGGACTTTCCCTGTTCACACTGGTTGGCATATTTAACTGGCAGGACTGAATTCTTTTTGTGATCCATTCAATCCTGCCCAGCAGCAGCACAACTAGCATTCCGAATAGGCTGTGTATGAAGGCGTTTCCAATTTGATTTTGAATAATGCTGTTATCTGTGAGGCTAGACTTGGGAGGTTTGGACTCTTCTTGTAGGTGTGACTAGATGGGAATGAATGCTTATTCGGATTTATTCAATCCCACCCAGCATCAGAGCTGTCAAGGAAGTTACATAATTTGCACAGTCTCAAAGACTACAAAGGAGTATTTTTTAGGCTAGAGATGCAGCAAGAAGTGGCTATGGAAGGGTCTCAGTCTACATCAGACTATACAGAGTGTCATATGGTCTAAAGTCACAACTAAACACAGAATACCAGAGGATCTGCAGACAACAGAGTAAGAGGTATGATATATGCTGGGACTGAGAAAAATAGGTTTGGGCTTCGGACTTTCTGGGCACAATAATCACTATAGTATATTATATTAAAAATTAGATTTATTCAAAATTAATTAAAAAGCGAGAATACAAAAAGGACAGATACAGAAATCAGTTCATAGAAACACAATTACAATTATGCACTCCATACATAGCTCTATATTGTAAGAATAAATTATATGGAAATTGGAATACCAATCCTTCCACCATGAAGTTGTTGTGTAATTATAAAAGAGCTATGCAGTTGATAATAATCGATGTCTAGAACTTGCTCAACATGTTGCACGCCAAGGCACTTCTTCAGGAGCATAGAACAGATTACTGAAATATACAAGGCATCCAATAAGTGTAACTTAAACAAACTAGTTAAAAAGACTGTAACCAAATAGTAACAACATATTATTGCAAATTTGATATCACCGCTATGCTGTGACTGATCATTCCATTCAGTTTTAGTGAAAAGAAAGTTTGAGTTTACCTTTAAGTTCATTTCTGCAGTCCTGAAATTCAGCAAGCAAAGCAGGCATGGTTTTCTGCTTGTTTTGCAAATCAAGCATTTAGTCTAACTCGTTTAAGAAGTGCCTGGATTGTCTGCATCCTCTGCCTCTTCTCCCTTTTAACAAACCCCAAATATATGCTTTATGAGTACACCACACAGTACACGCTTGTGAAGCTGCGGTAGAATTGAGATGGAAAAAATCCTTAAAGCGGGGGGTCCACCTATCTATCGTTTTTTTTTTTTGGAGTTCATTCACAAACTTTTCTTCTCATGATTATCTACTCACATGTTCTGTGTAATAAGTCCGCCTGTGTCCGATTTCGTTGTAAAGAATAACTTATAAAATTCACTGAAGGCGGTTTCCATCTTCATTGTGGGCATTTGAAGCCCACAAGCATGTATTTCCTGGATGCAGTGAATGCTGTGCTCCCAGCATTCACCGAGATGTTGTGATGACGCTGTTGCACAATGCATGCTGGGAAGCCTGAGACTAGCTCCCAGGGGACTGTGGGAGGTCTGGGAGAGGCTAGAAACACGCCTACTCCCATGGGAGGAAAACCAGGAAGTGCTAAGAAGATTAGAAAAAAAAAGGTAATTACGGCGATTTAAATTTTTTTACACAGCATGTCAGCATCTAGGCAAGGAAGAGAATGCATAGAGATAATGTTCAAAATTTGTGTGGAACCCCGCTTTAAGCTGGGTGTGCAACCTCTCTTAGTGGTGTATATGTGTGAAAAGGCACATATTATTCCTCCATAACATAGCAGGGCTAATATTATATTGTTCTCGCATCTCTACAGTAGCCAGAACATGATCTGACTGCATTATAGCATGTATGGAGTAACAAGATAGAGTGAATGAAGATCCAATAGTATAAGGTCTATTCTAGAGTAATTGCTGTGCAGGTAGAAAAAAAAGTATAATCATTTTCTGTAGGATGATGGCAGCACCAGACATTGTACAACAACTTATTGTGCAAAAGAGTTTTCAACGAAAGTTTTTGTCAACCGAGATAAAATCACCCAGCAAAAAGTGAGTCCCTTTGCATATGCCTTTTAAGTTTCCTCAATAAGGTACATAGAAATTGATTCAGGTTATTAGAGCACTGGGCTGACTTTTCATTGGCGTACAACCTACATGCTAAAGATGGTTTGCACCTATAGCAGAATCTCCAACCTCTTCCAGTCTAATGAGAACCTTTGAGGCCACAGACTGCTGACATCCTTCAATATGTTGTGGGTTGTGAGGCATAGTGGGCAGGGCTGGACTGGGACAAAAATGTGGCCCTGGACTTCATCCAGACCGGCCCAGGGCACAACACATCAGGGCACGGTACATCAGGCCACATCAGGGTACAGAGCCAGGCACATCAGGGCACAGCACATCAGGGCACAGCACATCAGGGTACAGCACATCAGGGTACAGGGCACAGCACATCAGGGTACTGAGCCCAGTACATCAGCATACAGGGCACAACATATCAGGGTACAGTGCCCAGTACATCAGCGTACAGGGCACAACATATCAGGGTACAGTGCCCAGTACATCAGGGTACAGGGCACAACATATCAGGGTACAGTGCCCAGTACATCAGCGTACAGGGCACAACATATCAGGGTACAGTGCCCAGCACATCAGCGTACAGGGCACAACATATCAGGGTACAGTGCCCAGTACATCAGCGTACAGGGCACAACATATCAGGGTACAGTGCCCAGTACATCAGCGTACAGGGCACAACATGTCAGGGGACAGTGCCCAGCACATCAGCGTACAGGGCACAACATATCAGGGTACAGTGCACAGCACATCAGGGTACAGAGCCCAGCACATCAGCTAATAGGGCACAACACATCAGGGCACAGTACATCAGGGTATAGCACATCAGGACACAGCACATCAGGGCACAGAACATCAGAGCACACGACATTGAGGCACAGCACACCGGGGCACAGGACATCAGGGCACATCAGGGCACAGGACATCGGGGCAAAGCACATCGGGGCACAAGGCACATCAGGGCATAGGACATCGGGGCACAGCACATCAGGGCACATAGCCTATCAGGGTGCATCAGGGCACATAGCACATCAGGGCACATAGCACATCAGGCCACATGGTACATCAGGGCACAGGGCACATCAGGGCACGGGCACATGGCACATCAGGGCTCGTGGCACATGGCACATCAGGGCACATGATGGGGCACATTATGGGGCACATAGCACATCAGGGCACGGGGCACATCAGGCCACATGGCACATTAGGGCACGGGGCACATGGCACATCAGGGCACATTATGGCACATCAGGGCACATGATGGGGCACATCAGGGCACATCAGGCTACATGGCACATTAGGGCACGTAGCACATGGCACATCAGGGCACGGGGCACATCAGGGCACATAGCACATTAGGGCACATCAGGCTACATGGCACATTAGGGCACATGGCACATCGGGGCACATCAGGGCACATAGCACATTAGGGCACATCAGGCTACATGGCACATTAGGGCACGTGGCACATGGCACATCAGGGCACGGGGCACATCAGGGCTCAGGGCACATGATGGGAGCATTGCACATCAGGGCACATGATGGGGCACATAGCACATCGGGGGAAACATGATGGGGCACATAGCACATCGGGGCACATGATCGGGCACATAGCACATCGGGGGAAACATGATGGGGCACATAGCACATCGGGGCACATGATGGGGCACATAGTACATCGGGGGAAACATGATGGGGCACATAGCACATCGGGGCACATGATGGGGCACATAGCACATCGGGGCACATGATGGGGCACATAGCACATTGGGGCACATAGCACATCAGGGCACATTGTGGGGTCTTACTAGTCAGCATGCAGAGTAGCGCAGGGAGCTTCTGTAGTAATAAGTTCTCTCTCTCGTGTCATCATGCTGTTCCCCCGCGGCCCCTCCTCTCTTCTTGTCTATACCAGATGATCGCACAAGCCAATTGGTATAGACGAGAAAAGAGGAGGGGCCGCCGGGGAACAGCGTGATAACACGAGAGAGAGAACTTATTACTACAGAAGCTCCCTGCGCTACTCTGCATGCTGGCTAATCTCGATCTACCCGTCAGGTGCCAGCTGTCGGCGGTTGACGGGTAGATCGCCGCGCACCGCAGATGCGGCTGAAAGTGAAACTGGCCCAGACTGAGCCATCGGCCCACCGGGAATCTCCCGGTAGTCCAGACGGCCAGTCCATCCCTGATAGTGGGTACAAATGGGGTAAAAGTCATTAGGCTCCAGACACTTCTTGGAAGCAAAAGAGGTTTCATTTCTTTTAACAGTCCTTTTATATTTAGCAAGGAAAAGAGGGTTGGGGCCAGGACACCCTTAAGTAGTTGCAATTTCAATAGGCAGACGCTGAGGCTTCAATAGGAGGACAGTCGTACAGGTAAAGTCCCCAGCAAGGTGCCACTTCTGCAAGTGCAGGTTTGCTGTCCCCTATGGCTACAGTACTTAACAATTACTAATTCAAATGTAACAGTTCTCTCAGCTATACTACAACTTCTACTTGTAGTTGTTCAGCCCCTTGAGCTCCTGGTCTCTCACTGAACCCTATGATTCACTAACTCTGAATCCCGTGAGCTCCTGAAGGCTTTTGCAGTTGTATCTCCCTCAAGCGTCACCCACGCTTCCCTGCTGGGTCCCTAGCTTGGCACTTCAGATACCCTCAAGATTCACCCCTGCTGACCGGCTCAGGCCCTAGCTTGACACACAAGGCTGCTCTGCAAGCATCACCTCCGCTGCTTGGGTCCCTGACTTGATCACTGCCTGAAGTTTCCCGATTCTACAACATGCCCATTCGGTGAGAATACTGCTCCAGTACTTCAGTTACTCACTGTGGTCCCTGGTAAAGGTGGTTGGCCCCTTAGTGGCAACAGCTTCCTTTCTACTTCCAAACATGACAGGTTCTCCGGCCAGCAGAACCATCACTCTTGGTTGGACTGCAAGCCGCAGTCCCAACCATGCGCTGCCCTCTTACTTCTGGATAGGCCCTCACACAGCCTGGCAGCCAGATGCCCAATCTCTGGCCTAGCAGCCCGGGGCACATTTTTGTGCTACAAATAAAAAAAGGTCCAAAAAAAAAGGGTTTTCTTCGTTTGTTACAAAACTTTGTAAAAAAGTATGTTTTCTCCTTCACTGATGGGCACTGATGGATCTGATGAGGCAGTACTGATTGGTACTGATGAGGTGGCACTTATATGCAGCACTGATACGTGGCACTGATGGTGGTACTGATGGGCACTCATAGGCAGCACTGAAGGGCACTGATAGGTGGCACTGATAGGTGGCACTGGAGGGCACATATAAGCGGTACTGATAGGCAGCACTGATCAGAGACACTGGTGGGCATTACTGATGGGATTAGAGTGCCATCCCTAATGGGCAATGATTGCCATCCCTTGTGGGCTCTAGTGGGCTTACCTGGTGGTCATGGGTGTGCATCCCTGCTGGCCATTGGTGGGCATCCTCGGGGGGGCTGCACTGATAATCAATCAGTGCAGACCCCCCTGTCAGGAAAGCAGCCGATCCTACACTCGCATCTGTCAGTGTGAGTAGATGAAAAGCCAATACACAGATTTTCCTGTTTACACTGTGAACAGCTGTGATTGGACTCAGCTGATCACGTGGTAAAGAGCCTCCACCAGAGGCTCTTTACCTCAATCGGAGATGCGTTGCGTCTGATTGACACACCACACCACTGATTGCCATGCTGCGTGCCCCCGTGGGGGCGAGATCGCCGCTTATCCTGCTGGACATCATATGACGTCCAGTCAGGATAGCGAAACCACTTTCCGGCCGTCATTTTGCTATATGACAGGCGGGAAGTGATTAAACTATAATTGGGGGGTGGTGAATTAGATTATAATGGGGCAGACAGGTCATACAAGGGGTCAACCCCTATTGGTGAGTGGACCTGACCTTGAGTTGTCCTCTCATATCTAGTACCACCAAGTGCCCGGCCACCTAGTGGTGGAAGAGAAAAGTACAACAAGGCCAAACTTAGGGAGAAATCAATGGATCTCAAACAATTTAACTATGTTAGCTACCCCTGCTAAGGAATTTGGTGAGGAGCTCCCTGACTAAACCCCAGGGCGCTCCACACCTAAATGGAAGGGGTGGTCTGCTGTGCTTGGGTAGAGGTTTGAGCATGCTGGAGGAGTATTTAACCACTTCAATACAGGGCACTTATACACCCGCCTACCCAGACTAATTTTCAGCGCTATCACATTGTGAATGACAATTGTGTTGTCATACGAGGCAGTACCCAAACTATTTTATTTTATTTTTTTATTTATTTTTTTCTGTACAAATAGAACTTTCTTTTGGTGGTATTTGATCAACTCTGGGGTTTTCATTTTTTGTTTACACTGTGATCAGCTGTGATTGGACTCAGCTGATCACGTGGTAAAGAGCCTCCATCAGAGTTGGTGACCGTGTATGGCTTTCAACTACAAACCTGAAACTGGCATGCCCTTCCAAAAAACTGGGACCCAGATACTTGGGACCCTTCCCAGTTAGGAAGAAAATCAATTTGATAGCCTATATACTTGAACTCCCCGACTCATTTAGGATCCACTCTGTATTTCATGCTTCACTACTTAAGCCCGATGTACCAAATTCCTTTCCAGTTCGTGAGGTAGGACCTCTAGAAGCTATAATAGTGGATGGGGAGGAGGAATTCGAGATTGAAGCCATTTTGAATTATAGAAAATGACAAGGGCAGAACCAGTATTTAATTAAATAGAGAGGCTTTGGCCCAGAAGAAAATTCCTGGGAGCCCAAAACAAATCTCCATGCCCAGAGACTCATACGGGTCTTTCATCGCTCCCGCCCAGAGGGTTCGGTTTGAAGAGGCAACCGGAGGCTGCCCTTATGGAGGGGGCAATGTCAGAGAACTCACAGTGCTAATGCCAGTCTCTGTGCATCAGTGGCTAATTCCCATTCCGCTAATACCAATGGACATTGTCAGAGAACTCACAGTGCTAATGCCCGTCTCCGTGCAGCAGTGGCTAATTCCCATTCCGCTAATACCAATGGACATGCGCAGTGTCCCCAACAGAGGCGAACAAGTTCTAGAACAAACGTACGCACTTGCGCACCCATACGAACGTGCGTGCACTCGCACACCCATGCGAACGCACGCACATTCACGTCCACCAATCCTGGCGCATGGCGCCCTATATAAACAGAGTCTCTGCCTGATACCAGTGCTGGATCGTCTTCAGCTTGTTCCTGATTGCTGTTTGACCTGTTACCTTGCTCCTAAAAAAACCCAGCTTCCTTGACCATTCTCCTGGATCACCCCTGCCTGTTATCTACCTTTGATTATACAGACCTTGGCTTGGATTCTCTACTACGGCTCTGCTTCTTGATTCTGTACCTCGCTGCCAGCCCGTTGCCAATCTCTGCCTGTCCTTGACTACAAACTTGCCTTCCGTTTATGTACCTTGTTGCCAGCGAGTTGCCAACCTGTTTCTGACATTGCAGTTGTTCCTGAATCCATACTTACCTGCCTGGCTTCTGCTGAATAGTTCTGGTGATCAGTCTTCACGCCTTCCTCCAAGAGGATCCTGTATCTCAAAGCTCCAGCCTGCAGGCACCTGCAGCCTTTCGTTGCCCCAGCACTCCCTGTCCTCACTACCAGGGGTGTTGGGACCGGAACCGTGCAAGAGGCCACCCTCAGCCTTTCAGACTCCGCTGTAAGGTACGTGATATGTACATAATATAACTGGGTACTAACATTTATAGGTAAAGTTGATCCAGGGAATATCCGATTGCCTCTAGTAGGATCAGGAAGGATTTTTTTCCTTTGCTGCAGCAAATTGCATTATGCTTTGCTGGGGTTTTTCGACTTCCTCTGGATCAACTGTGGGTATAGGATTGTGTATATGGGATTGTATGATTTTTTTAAAATCTTTTTATTGGTTGAACTAGATGCAATTGTGTCTTCTTTCAACCTGACTAACTATTTAACTATATGCAACTATGTTATGGGCAATAAAAACATTAACCATCTTATACTCAATGTGCGACCGTCTGTGTTGCAGGTCCTGCACTGAAGTATTGACTTTAGCTAGCATATTCACCGTATCCAGATGCTGGGAATCTCTCAAAGAAATCAACATATCCTTAAGATCCAAAAAACACTGGCTGGGTGAATGAAGGGAACTGCTCTAATGGGGTCTGAAGTACACTGATATCGCCGGGCTTCAGGTGGATGGGCTGTAAGGTGGAGATAATTCACCAGTCCCAGACAGGGTCGAAAAAAGTCTGTCAGCTTTTGCAGCACCAACTGCTGATTACCCCACCCTAGCGTGCCGGACCATGTGGGAGGGATGAGCGGGCACTGATAAGCAAAACAGAAAAGGCACATTTGTCACTGTAAATGGTTCCTTTGCAGGCTGGAGGACCGGAGATCTTGGAAACTGGCAGGTCATGAGCCCCCCCCGGCCTTTTTTAGTTCTTTAAAGGGCAGTCCTCTCTTAAAATTAGAATTGAGACCTGTCACATTAAGAGAGACGATTTTATGTGAGGTAGAAATCATCATGATAAGTGTTATGTTATAAAAAAATGTTCATCATGTTCTATTCTATTAATATGCTTGTATGGAAAATTGTTGTAGTGCAATTCTTAGGCCTCATGCACACTGGACGTTTAACGTCAAAAACGCGGCTCACCAGCGTTTAATTTTTTTTTTTTCAATGGATCAAAAACGCTAAAAAACGCTATTGCAAAAACTTTAAAAAACGTTGAATAACTTACTGCAAAGCTATTGGCGTTTTTTATAATGTTATTTAAACGTACAGTGTGCATGAGGTCTTAAAGTTCAGGAGAATGGAGCGGGACAGAGCAGAGGAAAAGAGATGGGGTATAAGAAAGAAGAAATATAGGTAAGTGAAAACAATAAATATAAAACAATACATAACATGAATAATGTTAGCAATGTAAAACCAACTATTGGTTGTTGACCAAGAAATAACTGAAATTGATTCTCTCTTTCAAAAACGTAGGAGGTGGAACCACTGTGTCCTTTTTAAGTGATTATGAATGTATCCTGCAAATTACATCTCTTGGCTTTGTTGGATGTCCTTTGCAACATAGGGCCATTTGGGCACAATTAATTTAATATGATGGAAAGAGGATTCTCCCAGAATATTATTAAAATAACCCATAAATTGTTTTTCAAGTATTCTGAAGCAGTCGTTTCTGTAAGGCCCTTAACATGTATGTTGTTCTTATGACCCCTATTATCAAAGTCAAGGTGATTTGTATGTCTCCTATAGTAGAGCTCCTCCTCAAGAGATTACGCTCTGAGATGTTGGAAGTATGTGCAAAATATGCTTATCTCTATATGGCATGTTTCATTGACCTCTTGGATAATAATTCTGAATATAACTTTGGATAGAATAACAGGACTTTAACAGCACCATAAATTGTCTCAATACATGTTTTGTCATGAAAATACTTATCTTTTATTAATACTATTTGTTAAAACAACATAACATAGCATAAACTATGGTCAACCTCCCTGCTTATGTCTATCACCATGTTGGAATACATACATTCTATCTTATTACACTTTCATTAGATGTGATAAAGTACTGTATATTGATATATATCAACAGCAATGGTGTAAGACTCTTTTTTTAACAATAACTCTACAGGTTTTTCTGAAACTTCCACTTACTCAGGAGTGTATGGTTGGTGACCAATCAAAAACATTACTAATTAACCTAAGGTGGACCTTACAGTAGGAGTAGTTATGTATGCAAAACAGTCTCTGATCGGACGAGGTGGACAGCGGGATGTCAATTGCCTTTACACTTCATTCAGTCAGAGAAAGCATTCTCTGAATGGTGCCCATGCCAAGCAGGTGCTACCTGTGTTCACAATGCAGCAGGGCAGCCACTCAACACAGAACCTGGAAGCTAACAGAGATCACTGGAGTAACAGTGTCTACTATAGCAATTTCCAGCTTCTAGAAGGATCCCACAAGTATGGTATATGCATAGATACATTGGTCCAAGCTGGAGAAATGTTACTAAGTAAAAAATGCCATACCTGGAATTCTTCTTTAACGACTTCAGCCACGGAAGATTTGGCTGCTCAGTGACCAGGCCATTCTTTGTGATATTATTATGTGATTTATTATTATGCAATTTTTACTAGTAATGGCGGCGATCGGCAATTTTTATCGGGTCTGCGATATTGCGATATATTGACAAATTGGACACTTTAGACACATTTTTGGGACCATTGACAATTATACAGCGATCTGTGCTATAAAAATGCACCGATTACTGTATAAATGTAACTGTCAGGGAAGGGGTTAACACTAGGGGGCGATCAAGGGGTTAACTGTCTTCCCTCACTGTGTTCTAACTGAAGGGGGGATGGGACTTACTAGGGGAGATGACAGATCACTGTTCATACTTTGTATGAACA
This sequence comes from Lithobates clamitans, assembly GCA_037952925.1. Lineage (NCBI taxonomy): Eukaryota > Metazoa > Chordata > Amphibia > Anura > Ranidae > Lithobates > Lithobates clamitans. The sequence continues at coordinate 4,013,849 of JBBGZY010000787.1, read as the reverse complement.
CACGATCAGTCTCTTCTCCCCCGAAAGAACCAGGATCTGTGTGTTTACACACACAGATCCTGGTTCTCGCTTTGTCATGAGTGATCACGGGTGCCCGGTGGTCATCGTGCCCGCTGATCACTCGCATCGGCTCCAGCGGTGAGCCGCAGCTCCGCGCACGTGCCTCTGGCAGCGTGCGCGTGCCCCCTAGTGGCCACAATGGGAAGCAACATAAGGTAACGCCGATTTGACCAGCCGAGCCAACCTGCCGCAGTAAAACTGCGGTGGATGGTCGGCAAGTGGTTAAAAGGCATACTGGCACCTTCTGCACAGCAAGGTCATGTGGTGGGATATGGAAGAGTTCAAAGTATGCCCTGATTTCTGTTGAAGCTGGAGTAAGGTGAGAAAGTATTGCTTCAAGAGGTTCAGGCACTCCTACATTTACCCATTTTATGTAGGATAGCTGGAATTATAACTGTAGAACTTCAGGCTTGCAGATAAGCTTCTAAAGGTCTTTTTGCTCTCACTTACATCTGGTCATACCATTTCTTCTATGCTCTTTTAGCTTGCTAAAAAAATACAGAAGTTCAAAAAAAATGCATATAATTTCAATAAACCACAAGAAAATGGAACAAACAAGCTAAACAAAAGCATACATATAATAGTTTACATATTTCAGATTGTACCATCTTGAAAAATAGTGCATGATACTTCGACATCAACAGGCTTTGTTTGAAAACCGAATAAAGATCAAATATTTTGCTGTTTTGACTTTAACTTAAAAGTACAGCATATGAATAATACAAGAAATGTACTAAGATTAAATATGATTGCATATGAAGTACAAATAAAATGGAAACAATTGTGTCTTTGATGACTTCATATCATTGTAGCTCAGAGATTACAGGCTCATCCATCATCAGACTGCTTATGACTTTTCCTGTATGAAAGCAGTGATGGCAAAACAATAGTTCATCATCAACATTATCTGTAACAATATGTTCAAATGTTTTCAAGACACAGAGCCAGAGATCCATTCAGCACAATTAACTGTCTGCTGTTTATTTTCTTTGTGCTGCAGTAAATAGTAAATTTCTAATTTTCATTCGTTACGAGTGTAACATAAAAGGAAATGTTTCAGAAGCCTGATCATACAAGTACAAATCAGCCTTTCATATTTGACGCTAATTTGCAGATAAACAGGCTGAAAGGAAATCACATTCTTTCATCTTACACACTGTATTCTCATAATCAAATCTGTATACATCATTTATTATTTACTACAGAAGCTAGTTTGATTGAATCCTATGTAAGATGAGGGAACAATGTTAAAGGCTAGGTCGGATAGACATTGGTTGCCATGCTCCATAATCCAAATCTATATTGGTTCATGCTTTTCAAACTCTATTATACTGTGTCCTTTGGACTTTTCCTTTAACACTGTTGCACAGAGATCTTAGAGACTGTCCCCATAATCTTGTGCGTGTGTTATAAGCCCACGTCCAGTCTATTGGAACCTGTTCCGTGGAGAGCATAACATTTAGATCAATGTCTGCTGATCTGCAAATAGAGTACATAGCATATTTTCTGCCACTGCCACTGCAGTGGTAAGTTTAACTGCTTAAGAATTTACTTTTTTCTTATGTTCATTGAAGGACACAGCCCAGTAATATTCTTGACTGTAGGGTTATAGTGCCACCTTCAGGAATAGGATACTAGGCAGAAAAAATAACAACAAAGCACTGTTTATAGATGGTCCTTAGTGAAGGCCAAACCAACCATCTGCTATAGACAGTGTCTATGAGTAAGGACCTAGTTTTCCTGCTGGAACTCTTATTTCCTTTCCTTTAGCAGGGATTTTTACTTACCGGTCATTTTTTTCCAGATTTTAAATCAGCAGCTGAGCGACAGGCTGGATAATATAGATCCTAGGATTCACACCAGCTTAGTCAACAAGTGCATGCAATCCCCTAGCTACTTGTAGAGTCAGTTGCAACAATCCCATCCAGGACCAAGGCAGCCCACACGTTTTGCCTCATGTGGGACATGGACACCACAATTTACATTCTGAGTGAGGAAAACTGGCAGATTACTTCAGCCATCAAATTTTGAACCAAGGAGAGTGGTCCTTACACCTTGAGGTTTTTCATCAGATTTACATTGGGACATCCCAAATTTGGATGCCCCAGTTGTGCCATGAAACAACTACAGTCTAATTTATGCCTTCTTACCTTTACCGCTTCTTCCATGACTACTCTAAAGGATTGAGGTTGAAGGAATTCTGGTCATTCTTGTGGTTCTGGATTGGCCTGGTCATCCCTGGTATGCAGACGTGGTGTGCCTAGTTACAGATACTCTATGGCGTCTTCTCCTTTGAAGGGATCTTCTCTCCCGAGGGCCTGCCCTGCTTTACTGTCTCTGGCTTTGATGGCCTGGTTTTGAAAGCTAGGCTCTGAGGGGCAGGGGGTTGTCGGAGTCTGTTTTTTCTCCTACCTTGAAGGCATGCAAATCTACTTCTCAGATGATCTACCATATATATTATCGAATAGTGTGAATCTACAGAATTTAACACATGCACTCTCTCAGTGGTTAGATTTTTGGCCCTACTCCAGCAGGGCATTGATCAAAAGCTTGCTTTGAGTACAATTAAGGTCCAGGTTTCAGCCCTTGCAGTTTTCTTTCAACAGCATCTGGCTGTGCATTTTTTGATTTGTACCTTTATTCAAGAGGATAGACATGTAGCTCCTCTAGTGCATTCTCTGTTGCCACCATGGTACTTGAACTTGGTTCTCTCAATCCTTCATTAGCCTCCTTTAGGAAACATTAGGCATCTTCCTCTGGTGACTATTTTACAAAAGGTTGCTTTTTTAATGGCTATGACTTCTGCACGCTGTGCTGCGGGCTTTGTCTTGTCTGCATTCCTCACATCCAATGGAAATTGCTCTTCATTCTATGGATGTGGTTAAGGCTATATGTGTAGTATCTATTTTTTATGGCTTCCTTTTGGAAGACAGACTTTCCTTTTGTGATTGCGAATGGTCCGCATAAAGGTTTGGTGGCTTCCTCTGCTACTATGTCACATTGCGTTGGACAGACTATTGTTCAGGTCTAAGTTATGAGGAGTCAGGTTGCCCCTTTTCCTGCCACGGCGCACTCCACTAGGGCATTTAGTGGGTCTAGGGCTTCTAGGCATCAGGTATATGTGCCTCACATTTGCAAAGCTGCTACCTGGTCAACTTGTAATACCTTCAGATGCATGTTTTGGCAGACAGGTTTTGAGGTTTCTTGTTCCCCTCTAGGGAGTTCTGTTGGTTTTTTCTTTCTGATTTTCCACCCATCAATGGTCACTGCTTTGAATTATCCCTGGTCAAGAATATTCCCAGGCTTCAATGAATGGAAGAGAAAATGTGATTTTTATCCCTCATTCCTCTCATTTCATTTTCTGTATTGCTTTATAACTAACTGAGCTGGGCTGCCCATAGCAGATGGGAGGTTTGGCCTCCAGTGCGGATTGTCCTTAGGTTTTTTTTTCTGCTTAGTGTGTACCGTTTCTAATACAGTGCAGGTGGTGTACACAGTATATAATACAGTGTGTACAGTTTCTAATACACTTCAGGAGGTGTACACAGTATATAATACAGTCCAGCCGGTGTACAGTTTCTAATACAGTGCAGGCGGTGTACATAGTATATAATACAGTGTGTACAGTTTCTAATACAGTGTAAAAAAAAAATCCCCATCCTGTCCGGAAAGCCACCAAGGAGAGGCAGATGCCCACAGGCCACAAAAAGCAGGCCACAAAAAGAGGGCAAGCAGCCTTTGTGTCTACAGTGAACAGTGGTGGTCGTGGACATGGTGCGTCCTCTGCAGGTGAGGCACGCTTGTCCTTTTTTTCTGCTGCTGGCCGTGTTATTGAGCCACAACATGCAGAAGAGTTGGTGGAGTGGATAACGAAGCCGTCCTCATTCTCCTCATTCTCTGTCACCCAGGCTCATAGTAATTTGCCTTCCAACGCAGCTTCCAAAGCGGCCTATTCCACCGGCTACTTGTCCACAGTTACTCCTTCCGTCAGCGCCATCATCATGCACGGAGGAGTCACCAGAATTATTCAACCATAGTGTTGGTTACATGCTGCTGGATCATGGCGAGCAGATTGAAGGCTCCAATGTTGATTCCCAGGTTGAGGAAGGGAGTAACATGAGCCTAGAGAGAGGGGGTGACACAGAAGGACAAGAAACTGGCAGTGATATTCCCCCAGCTGCAGCATACTGCTCCAGTTACGAGGAGGGAGGGGATGATGAGGTCACTGACTGTACTTGGGTGCCTGAGAGAAGAGAGGAGGAAAGTGAGGAGGAGGAGGCACAACTCCGATGAGGCAGGATGTCCTCCAGGGGTCAGCTTAAGAGCAGCCACCCTATTGCCTCACACCACAGAGCTCCGCAGGTGAGGGCCCCACTGACTTGCAAAAGTTTCCTGGTGTGGGCTTTTTTTGACATGTGTGCAGTAGATCGCACTGTTGCCGTTTGCAGTCTATGTCTGAAGTGGATCAAGCGTGGCCAGAACAGAAGCCGCCATGCAGTCCGTTGACAACAGCACCTGAAAGACCCACATTATAGAAAAAGGCCGACTTCTCCTTGCACCTCATCTGGGATCTCAAACCCTACTATACCTCCATTCCTCTCAGAAACCTGCACTGAGAGGAATAAAAGGTATAGCAATAGGTGCCACAAGTACTTGCAGCTAATCTGCTAGCAGTACACCACCAGTTGATTTCAGCAGGCAAATTTTGCTAACCCAGTTGCTGAATCGTAAAAAAAAAAAAAATTCTGTCTCAGCCTTCCACATGCTCAGCATCTAAATGCTAGCTTGGCCAAATTGCTAGCACTGCCACTGCTTCCTTTTCAGCTGGTAGACTCTGCCCCCTTTCGTGAATTTGTGTAATGTGCTGTACCACAGTGGCAAGTTCCAAAACGACATTTCTTTTCACGTAAGGCCATTCCAGCTCTCTACCGTCATGTGGAAGGCAATGTTTTGGCCTCGTTGGACAGGGCAGTCAGCAGCAAGGTTCATATTACTTCTGACTCATGGTCCAGCAGGCATGGGCAGGGACGTTACCTTTCCCTCACGGCGCACTGGGTAATTCTGGCAGCTGAGAAGGATGCAGGACAGGGTTCAGCATTGTTGGAGCTTGTTCAGCCACAATGCCTCCAAAAAGCTGGTGGCGATTCTGCCACAGCTCTCTGATCCTCCTCTTCTTTGTCTATTGCCTCTACTGCAGAATTGTCCTCTGAACCAGTAATGCTCCCTAAGTGCTCAAGGGGCTACGCAAGCAGTCAGGCTAAAAGATGCCATGCGGTGCTTCAGTTGGTCTGCCTAGGGGATAGGAGCCACACTGGGGCAGAGATTCTGTCAGCTCTGCAGGGGCAGGGGCAGGCTCAGAGGTGGTTGATGACCCATATTCCATGCTTGGCACACGTCCTGAATTTGGTTGTGCAAAGTTTCTTGACCAGGTACCCAGGCTTACAAGATCTCCTGAGGTAGACCAGAAAAGTCTGTGGTCATCTCCGGCGGTCATATAATGCCAGTGCTCGGCTGGCTGACATTCAATGGGAATTTAACCTGCCTACCAACCGCCTCATTTGTGACATGCCCACCAGGTGTAACTCAACATTGGCAATTGTGCTCCACCATAAAGATTTCCATGTATTGTCAGTAAAAAATGCTGCAGGAGGTCGGCAACCCTGTTAAGAGCACAAAACTGCTATTGGCACAAATTACATACAAAGCATCACTTATTATGGACTTTTTTACCTACTTTATTTTTTCCAGTCTGTTCGTTGTGTGTGGGTTCATTATTTTCACTATGGATATATAAATTAACTTTATAGTGTATTTGCACAGTGTGGGACCATTGCACTTTAGAACTAAAAATAAGAAGCCTACATGAGTGCACTTTTTATGTAAGGGGTGTGTACATATTGAGTGTTATTTTATGTGCTATATTTTTTCACATTTATTTGCATGTTTGAAAAGTGTCATATAGCAACATAATTGTGTCATGCAATTTACATTTTGGCTGGATATATTGTTGTGCAACAATTGAGGTTCATTATTTTAATAGTAGACAAGTCTAGCGTTTGAGCATTAATGCATGCCAATAGCCAGAATAAATTAATATGCTGGCCAATGGAATCCGTTAATGCTCAAACGCTTAAGGGTGCCTAAACGCATGTGCAATAGGAAACTTTTACCACATTTGCTAAGCAGCTTTTCTCCTGCCAGGAATTATGGTGTTTAGAAAGGCAAAACAGACACCCTTTGTGCATGAGGCAAAAAAAAATATTTGAGTATGTGCTTAAAAGGTATTCAGATGAAATCCAAGGGCCAAATGTAGATTATGGTAACAGAAAGAAAAAAGGACACAGCTTGTATGGAGGTTCCCTTAAAGTGGAACTCTGCTTTATGTCCCCCCCCCTCCTTGGGGGGGGGGTACCCAGTTTTGTCAGTTACCCACTCCTACCTCCATTGGGATCGCCTGGGCGATGCTACTGGAAGCTCTCCCTCCCCTCGCCTGCAACTTCCTGGGACACATCACAGGTCCCTGGAGGCTGCAGGACCATGCAAACCGGCCCAAATGAAGACAGAGCGGGATCCCTAGACATATAAGTTTCCTTTTATTAAATGGATTTATTAGAGTATTTGTAGCTGCTGACTTTTTTTTTTTCAAACTGAAGAACCTCTTCAGCGTCAAACAATGCATTTGTTCCACTACTGCATGATTATTAACATAAATACTGGCTGTGTATAATGTAACTTTATACCCTTTTGTACCTTATCACTTTTAAAAGTATCAGACTTCCTGAATGGCTGCAAATTTCCTATCTGCTGTCATTTACCCCAACTGCTGCCAAACATCATCATAACTTCCTAAACAAGAACACTGTCCTGCTATTGTCTTTGTTAACATAATACTGTATTTAAGGAAACTGCAAATAAAATGGCTAATGTGAGGCTGATACTCAAGGCAAATTGCTAAATACACACTTGAAATACGTGTATGTAAACTTTATTTTCTGTAATTACATCTAGCCACTATTGTAATTAATACACTTCTGCCACACAGCACAGCCAGAAGAATGATTCCAATTTTATCTTAACAGAGTTGTGAGAAAATATCATGTAATACACAACTAGATTATATTTTTTTATATTTCACTGCATTTTAATTTTAACAAATTATCACCAAGAGAAAAGGTGTTCAATAACTAACAGCAATTGATGAAAAACAGAGATTTTACCACTCTTGTGTCTAGGTCCCCAGTAATTGCATCATTTTTAGATTTAGTTTGGATTCTCCTACATAAATGGCCAGTGATTTGTGCAACATTTTTGCATACTTTAGGCTTTTTTGCTTTAATTGCAACTTTCCAGTACCAAGATGTTTGTTACATTTCATAAATGCTGACACATGTAAATGAGGCCCCTTGCTTTAATAATTAATGAGGCTTACACTATGAAATCAAAGTCCTAGCAGTTTAAAGCTCAACTAATCTTAAAACTCTTCCTTTACAGTAGGGCCATGACTGCACTGCAAGACCTAATTGCTCCTTTAGTCTAGGAGAGAAAATAATTTTACTTAGCCGATCCTCTGCTCCCCAAAAGATGGCGCTCCACCATGCTTCAACAATGAACTGCCCCTCATCATTCTTACGTGCTACAGACCCTGCATCAGTCTTGAGCAGGGCTGCATTTCCCAATAGGTAGTGTAGGCATGTGCCTACAGGAGCCCTTCCTAGAGGGGTGCCCACCTCCTGCCATGGTGTAGTGGGGTTAAAATCTAGGGTTGCACAAAAAAGTGTCCAGAGTGTGCGCCCTAAGCCTATCACTTCAAGCTGTGTGTGCTACGACGGCACAACGCTCCCCACTCAGCCTGGCTCAGCAGTGGGTGCCCTGTCACTGTGATTTGCCAAACTGGCTCACGCCCAGCCGCCTGCCTTGCTGTATGTGACTGTCTGGGTCTCACCGCTGGGCCAGACCTCACTCTCTCTGCTCCAGATCTCGTCTGACTAACATCTGTCCTGTCATGCCAGACATATGAGATAGTTACAGAAAGAGTTATGGATCAAACCAGTGCAGGACAACCCAATTAATACCTGTGCATATACAGCATTAAACTACAATATCAGTGAATAATCAAACATTATGTAGCACCCTCTACCATAGCTAGGTGCTAGAGGTGTAGTGTTGTAGGTTCTGTCAGTGCAGGTAAATTTAAGCAGGCCTATGCTGTGAGCTAGGCCTGTTTCTTTTTGATCTGGGGGCAGGGAGTGGTTAGTGTAACAGTGTGACTGAAATGTATTTCAGCTTTTGGGCGCCTCCCCTGTTTTCAATGAGAATGTTCTGGAAGAGGGGCAGGGCCGAGAGTTGGAGTGGCATGGAGTGCATGTGAGGAGCCCTGACCAATCCCCAACTGGTCATGGAGAGGTGTCCTAGAACAGGGGCTGGAGAAGCAGTCTGCACGGTCTCAGTAAATCCTTCAGGAAGGACTCAGCGCAGGAGTCGGTGAGTGAGGCACAGTGAAGATCTGGAAGAGACATGCCAGTGGAGCTGGGTGCAGAGCCAGAGGAGAGACTGGTGTTTTGTGCCAAATCGTTGCAGCCTGGGGGCACAGGATTTGCAAGTCAGGCTTGCTGGGATCAGTAGTCCATCATCAAATATTCTTTCTAATTAAATGTTCAGGGCCGCCAAAAAGGGGTACTGCAGGCCCCTGGCCCATTAAGAATTAAGTGAAACTGCTTCTAGGACTTATTCAGAGTGAGGCCTACTCAAGATGGTGGGACAGGATGTCTAATGCTGTGACAGGAAAGTGTTGTGCAGGAGGAGAAGTGTCCTGGAGGTAGAAGTCTGCAGGGAGAGTGCAGAGGAGGAGAATGGCCTGAAGTAACGCTGTTAAGATTAGAGTCCACCATTTTTTGTTCTATTCAAGGAAATGCAAAGCATAACCACTATAACATTTGCAAAGGTAATGAGTAAACAACTAGTGACATTTGTCAATGTAAAGCCGGATCCGCTATAACATTGCAAATACCAATTTGTTACTATGGGCATCCCATATCCCTTCCCTCAACCAAGTTCAATCCCCCAAATAAAACAACAAACAAAGCAAAAGACTTTTCATTATCTACAAGTGTGACGTATGGATGTCTGGCAGCAGGGTGAATATGCCTGGATGTTAGTAACTAGTGGCAACATACCGCTACAATTATTAAAGCGTGCTCTGAATCTAAATGTTTGTGAAAGTCTAAAGTAAATGCTCAAAATGTTCAGCATTAACTGTTTCAAAAACATGCAACGTTCAGAAAAAAATAGTAAAGTCCAGTGCTTCCCAAAAGATTCTGTATCTATCCATCACACTCCTCTGGTAATTCATACACCTCCACACCCCAGGTGAAAAAATCCCTGCTCGCCTCAAGATCATAAATCTGTGCTCATCTATGATCTTAATCGGATCCACTCCACTGGGAACCCCTCTCTGATCCTCCTCGACTCATGGCTACTCAAATCTCCAGCTGTCAGTGTACTTGTATACAGCATATAATTTACATGTACAGTAATAACTTGGATTATGAGCATAATTTGTTCCAGAATCATGCTTGTAATCCAAAGCACTTGTATATCAAAGCGAGTTTTCCCATAAGAAATAATGGAAACTCAGCTAATTTGTTCGACAACCACTGCTGGTGTATGCAGTACTGCATGTGGCTTATTAAAAGCGTTTATTGATATGCATCAGCCGATTTACCATTCCAAGCCATTGTTGATGACGGCGTGAAGTCACTCCTAAACGCGTAGCGCCAGATAGTTGGGCTGTCTCAGTAGGTGGGGAGCCGACCAGCCTGAGCCCTTATACATCAACATATACTCCCGCAGTTGCTGGAAGTCTCATTGCAGAACTTTCTTCTAGACTAGGGATGAGCTTTATGTTCGGGTCGAACATGAGTTCGACTCGAACATTGGCTGTTCGATTGTTCGTCGAAATACGAACATTATGGGGCATTCGCGCAAACTTCAAGTGGCCTGTCACGCCCCATAATGCACTGCAACATCGCAGTGCATTGCTGTCTGATGATTGGCCAAGCATGCACTATGACCTGCATGCTTTGGCCAAACTCAGCGCCGTCAGCAAAGAGAGCCATAATTGGCCTAAGGCAGGGTGCCTTTGGTCAATTATGGCTCAGGGGGTTAAGTCCACACCCCACACTATATAAGGCCGCCTGCACGTTGGCCCTGTGTAGTGTGTTGCTGGCGTTGACCGAGAGAGAGTGTCATTTCATTTAGATTGAGCAGGCAGGCGATTCAGTTAGCTGCAGTGTATTTAGATGATATATATAATATATATATATATATATATATATATACACACACACTGTATCCAGTTTAGCAGTTTAGCTAGATCTGACTGCAGGCCGTTCCTGGTGTACTGTTTCTAATATACTTCAGGCAGGCAGGTGATTCAGTTAGCTGAAACGTATCTATTATATATATATATATATATATATATATATATATATATATACAGTCAGTTTCATATTTATAAATATCCACTGCATACAGTTTAGCTATATCGCACTGCAGGCCATTCCTGGTGTACTGTTTCTAACATACTTCTGGCAGGCAGGTGATTTAGTTAGCTGCAGTGTATTTAATATATATATATACAGTCAGTCTCGTATATATATATATATATATATATATATTTATACATATATATATATGTAGCAATAACTCTCGGTGGAGCTGCTGGTTTAAGCGAGTCTGTTACCTTCACTCTGCTTCCCTCTGTTTCACCGGCACCGGGTCTAGGGTTCCGTTGAGTTTACCTCTGGACGATACACGCACCAACACTGGAGTACGTTTTCAATGCTTTATTAAACACTTGACTTAGGAAATAACAGGAAAGAGATGAAAGGGAAACTGCAGTAGAAACTCAAACATCTTCCTTTAGGGTTCTTTTAACAAATGTTTGGGTAGAATTCAGATATTGTATGGAGTGTGCTCCCCTCGTGGGACACACTCCTTGCTCGTCTGGATAAGCCTCTCTCACCAGCCTAGCAGCCAGTACGCAGCACGAATCAAAGTCTCTGCCACAGACTTGCTTGGGAACAAAATCCGTATGATCCTCTGCCACAGGATGTATCAGATTTTCTGTAATGAATGTCAGTCACAGTGCCTGAACCTTTAAGCCAACCCGGCAACACTATGCTGTATAGTTACTTTCGGATACGTCCTCCAACCGAGTCACCAGGCCCCTCTATAGACCAGCACGCTGCGTTATCCCTCCAAGACAGATCCTCCCCTGGGATCTCCTCAGTTGTCCAGCTTCGTCACACAGGACCGACAGCTCAGGACCATTCCTCGGCCACGGTGGTAGGCCCCAGACAAGCCTCTGGACCCACCCCTGCGCTGTAGTATCATGGGCCTCTGGAATGGAGGACCACGAGGTAGCTCCTTAACACATACCTGTCGGCCGGGAGGGCCAGCAGGTGGCTGAAAAACGAACCCCAAAATATGGCGTCTGTCCCATAAATACCCTCGCCCAGAATGCAACTCAGAGGACCACCTCCACCGAGTTGTCTCCGGGACAGAAGAGCATCCATACGCCTCAACACGTTGCCTTTCCAACACTAACCAGTGATAACAGCGACACCCACTGGTCAGCATGGAAACACACACAACGTCAGCCAAGCTGGAACAGAGGCACACTTAACCTATCTAACGAACAAGTTACTCAATTTACCTAACGTGCGGTAGATTGCAAATCTACCAGCGCTACATAGTCCCCCCACTACAATAGACGTTGTCCCCAATGTCTGTCCAAAAAAACAGTGACAATAACTCCCAAGCCTGAGAGTAAGCATTTGAGTTTCTTATAACTTTGGATAGACAGAGAGAGAGAAAAGAACAGTAAAAGACACTATAAGACTTATATCTTTAAAACATTATGTTTACATCCGCAAACAAAACCACAGTATGATTGTACACAACCTCACTATCTAACTAGCTGAAAAGCCTCCCAGCGTTATATAAGATCCGATGATCCCTGAAAAGAAAACATAGTTACACACACATATGTACATCCTACTCAACATTAGGCGCAAAGCATCATTTAAAAATGAAACTCTCTTCCTATAACCTATATCAAAAAAATTCTTTAGGAGTCTATTCCTATATAAAATTCTTCTTCTACTTTTTTTTCTATGAAAGAAAATCCAGCTAGCAAAAGGAAGTCCTTGGATTTAAACACTGAACAGAATATGTAGATCTTGACCAGGCAGATCTCTTTACCCTGATGCTAACTAACTAAATAACTTCAAAGTTCTTTTGTCCATAGTTACCAGTAAAACCGGGGATCTGGCAAAGTCATTGTCTTTCCCTCTTTATCCACTGTGGTAATAAAATACACAACATTGTCCTTTCCCGGCCTGCAAATTACCACTTTGTCAGCATAGATGTGCCGACCGAAATTCCAATGTTCAAAGCATCCGTTAAAACGTTCATCCATCTTAACAGAACATCCAATCTTTCTGAAGGGCTTAGGTACAGACAAATAGTCCCAAACAGCTTCACTGTACCAAAGTTCCCGATTAGCTTCAATCTCCTGCATGATATCCCGGGGCACATAGGGGAACTCCAAACCATACTCTGCCGCCACACACTTGTTCAATTTCCTCTGTAAGCGGGCAAGTTTTGGCAAAGATCTGTCTCTCCCCATACCAGGCGGTATTCAGGAATCCAATGATTTGCTCACCATAGACCCAGCCGGTGTCTGCAGTGAACTAGCAACTTTTGGCAAAGTTCCATCAATAGTACTGTGTGGCTCCACACAGGGTGACGTTTTCCCAGAACTCAGGGCTGTCCATTCAGGGAAAGTCATAGCGGAAGCAACATCCTCACTTTGTGACATAGTCTCAAATAGGTCATCATCACCGGAAAGATCTGACATGGATTCTATTTCCGAATCTCCCAACTCTTCCGCTGGCAAATATTTATTTACAGTCCCGGACACATTCCCCAACAGTGGCTTACCCGTTCCTGACGTGGACTCTGGTAGCTCCGGTCCAGGTAACCTCTGGGGTAGGCCTCGACCACAGCCGCGGGAAGCTCTCACATAGCCCACCTTCCTTTGAGTAGGTACAACAGGAGTAGGCGTAGTAGATGCAGAAACCAAAGTAATGTCCCCTGATGAGACAACAGCAGCAGTGTCTCCTTCTGGAACATTGTCAGTAACAACAGGCAAAGTAGCGGCCTGTCGCTCTCTCTCTGTAGCAGTAGCAGCTTCTACTGTGGTGATACCTGTTGCCCAATTCATCCGGTAAGCACGGGGCGACGTGGTAGGCTGCTCTACCACAAACAAGTACTCTCCACATTGCGGACATTGGCCAAATGGACGAAGATGCACAGCCAATCCTTCGCCTCAATGGCAGATCATGCCCAATCCCTCAACATCTCCTGAGGTATACAAGACAAACCTCCCCTGCGGTTTCAACCGAACTCCAGTATCTGTAAGCAGAGTTCCAGATAGCACAGCATTCATCATGGTGCTTGTAGGGAACACTCTCGGTCCCACAACTGGCTGCATCGCTGGAAAAGACATGGCCACACTCTGATCTTCTTAGCATGATCACGAGGCTTCTCTTTTCCTCTGGCGCCAAACACATACCCGCGTCCCACGCGGTAGCAAGTAGGGTAACTCCTCCCACTTATTTTTCTAGACACACGGAGCTCTCAGGCCTTTTACTGGCGCCCGCCGTCTACGCACTCAGAAATAAAGTCCTGCAGTTTTACCTTTCCTTTTCCTGAAAGATTCTCTTCGTAAACTCCCGGTAAAACACTCCACTGGGTTGCGAGAATTGATGGTCAACAAATCCTGGACGACGCCCCCACATGTAGCAATAACTCTCGGTGGAGCTGCTGGTTTAAGCGGGTCTGTTACCTTCACTCTGCTTCCCTCTGTTTCACCGGCACCGGGCCTAGGGTTCTGTGAATTTACCTCTGGACGATACACGCACCAACACTGGAGTACGTTTTCAATGCTTTATTAAACACTTGACTTAGGAAATAGCAGGAAAGAGACGAAAGGGAAACTGCAGAAGAAACTCAAACATCTTCCTTTAGGGTTCTTTTAACAAATGATCAGGTAGAATTCAGATATTGTATGGAACATGCTCCCCTCGTGGGACACACTCCTTGCTCGTATGGATAGGCCTCTCTCACCAGCCTAGCAGCCAGTACGCAGCACAAATCAAAGTCTCTGCCACAGACTTGCTTGGGAACAAAATCCGTACGATCCTCTGCCACGGGATGTATCAGATTTTCTGTAATGAATGTCAGTCACAGTGCCTGAACCTTTAAGCCAACCCGGCAACACTATGCTGTATAGTTACTTTCGGATACGTCCTCCAACCGAGTCACCAGGCCCCTCTATAGACCAGCACGCTGCGTGATTCCTCCAAGACGGGTCCTCCCCTGGGATCTCCTCGGTTGTCCAGCTTTGTCACACAGGACCGACAGCTCAGGACCATTCCTTGGCCACGGTGGTAGGCCCCAGACAAGCATCTGGACCCACCCCTGCGCCGTAGTATCGTGGGCCTCCGGAACGGAGGACCACAAGGTAGCTCCTTAACGCATACCTGTCGGCCAGGAGGGCCAGCAGGTGGCTGAAAAACGAACCCCAAAATATGGCGTCTGTCCCATAAATACCCTCGCCCAGAATGCAACTCGGAGAACCACCTCCACCGAATTGTCTCCGAGACAGAAGAGCATCCATACGCCTCAATACGTTGCCTTTCCAACACTAACCAGTGATAACAGCAACACCCACCGGTCAGCATGGAAACACACACAACGCCAGCCAAGCTGGAACAGAGGCAAACTTAACCTATCTAACGAACAAGTTACTAAATTTACCTAACGTGCGGTAGATTGCAAATCTATCAGCGCTACATATATATATATCCACTGTATCCAGTTTAGCTAGATCTGACTGCAGTCCGTTCCTGGTGTACTGTTTCTAATATATTTCAGGCAGGCAGGTGATTGAGTTAGCTGCAGTGTATTTAATATATATATATATATATATATATATATATATATATATATATATATATATATACATATATATATATATACACAGTCAGTCTTGTGTATATATATATATTCACTGCATACAGAGTTTAGCTATATCTCACTGCAGGCCGTTCCTTTTGTACTGTTTCTAATATACTTCTGGCAGGAAGGTGATTCAGTGAGCTGCAGTGCATAAAATATATACACAGTCTCCTACATATATATATCCACTGCATTCCAGTCTAGCCAAGCCTATATCTGACTGCAGGCCATTCCTGGTGTACGTTTTCAAATATACTTTCAGGCAGGCAGGTGATTCAGTGAGCTGCAGTGCATAATACATATATATACAGTCTCGTACATATATATCCACTGCATTCTAGTCTAGCCAAGCCTATTTTTGACTGCAGGCCATTCCTGGTGTACGTTTTCAAATACACTTTCAGGGAGGCAGGCAGGTGATTCAGTGATCTGCAGTGCATTAAATATATATATATATATATATATACAGTCTCCTACATATATATATATATATATATATATATATATATATATATATATATCCACTGCATTCTAGTCTAGCCAAGCCTATATCTGACTACAGGCCATTCCTGGTGTACGTTTTAAAATATACTTTCAGGCAGGCAGGCAGGCAGGTGATTCAGTGATCTGCAATGCATTAAATATATATACACAGTCTCCTACATAACTCAACACACAGCCATTAATGTCTAAAAATTGGGCCCAATTAGCCATTTTCCCTCCCCGGTGTCATATGACTCATTAGTGTTACAAAGTCTCAGGTGTGAATGGTAAGCAGATGTGTTAAATTTGGTGTTATCGCTCTCACTCTCTCATACTGGTCACTGAAAGTTCAACATGGCATCTCATGGCAAAGAACTCTCTGAGGATCTGAAAAAAAGAATTGTTGCTCTACATAAAGATGGCCTAGGCTATAAGAAGATTGCCAAGACCCTGAAACTGAGCTGCAGCACGGTGGCCAAGACCATACAGCGGACAGGTTCCACTCAGAACAGGCCTCGCTATGGTCGACAAAAGTAGTTGAGTGCACGTGCTCAGCGTCATATCCAGAGGTCGTCTTTGGGAAAAAGACGTATGAGTGCTGCCAGCATTGCTGCAGAGGTTGAAGGGGTGGGGGGTCAGCTTGTCAGTGTGCAGACCATACGCCGCACACTGCATCAAGTTGGTCTGCATGGCTGTCGTCCCAGAAGGAAGCCTCTTCTAAAGATGATGCACAAGAAAGCCCGCAGAAGACAAGCAGACTAAGGACATGGATTACTGGAACCATGTCCTGTGGTCTGATGAGACCAAGATAAACTTATTTGGTTCAGATGGTGTCAAGCATGTGTCGCAGCAACCAGATGAGGAGTACAAAGACAAGTGTGTCTTGTCTACAGTCAAGCATGGTGGTGGGAGTGTCATTGTCTGGGGCTGCATGAGTGCTGCTGGCACTGGGGAGCTAAAGTTCATTGAGGGAACTATGAATGCCAACATGTGTGACATACTGAAGCAAAGCATGATCCCCTCCCTTCAGATACTGGACCGCAGGGCAGTATTCCAGCATGATAACGACCCCAAACACACCTCCAAGACAACCACTGCTTTGCTAAAGAAGCTGATAATAGAGGTGATGGACTGGCCAAGCATGTCTCCAGACCTAAACCCTATTGAGCATCTGTGGGGCATCCTCAAATGGAAGGTGGGGGAGCGCAAGGTCTCTAACATCCACCAGCTCTGTGATGTCGACATGGAGGAGTGGAAGAAGACTCCAGTGGCAACCTGTGAAGCTCTGGTGAACTCCATGCCCAAGAGGGTTAAGGCAGGGCTGGAAATAATGTGGCCACACAAAATATTGACACTTTGGGCCCAATTTGGACATTTTAACTTGGGGTGTACTCACTTTTGTTGCAAGCGGTTTAGACATTAATGACTGTGTGTTAAGTTATTTTGAGGGGACAGCAAATATAAACTGTTATACAAGCTGTACACTCACTACTTTACATTGTAGCAAAGTGTAATTTCTTTAGTGTTGTCACATGAAAGGAGATAAAATAAATAAAATATTTACAAAAATGTGAGGGGTGTACTCACTTTTGTGAGATACTGTATATCCACTGCATTCTAATTTAGCCAAGCCTATATCTGACTGCAGGTCATTCCTGGTGTACGTTTTCAAATATACTTTCAGACAGGCAGGCATGTGTTTCAGTGATCTGCAGTGCATAAAATATATATACAGTCTCCTACATATATATATATCCACTGCATTCTACTCTAGCCAAGCCTATATCTGACTGCAGGCCATTCCTGGTGTACGTTTTCAAATACACTTTCAGGAAGGCAGGCAGGTGATTCAGTGATCTGCAGTGCATTAAATATGTATACAGTCTCCTACATATATATATCCACTGCATTCCAGTCTAGCCAAGCCTATATGTGACTGCAGGCCATTCCTGGTGTACGTTTTCAAATATACTTTCAGGCAGGCAAACAGGTGATTCAGTGATCTGCAGTGCATAAAATATAAATATATATAGTCTCCTTTTTCTAGAAAACTTCAGCATGTCTGGAAGGCCACCAAGGAGAGGCAGACGCTCACAGGCCACTAAAAGAGGACAAGCAGGCTCTGTGTCTACAGCCAACAGTGCTGGTCGTGGACACGGTGCATCCTCAGCGCGTGGCCGTGGGGCACGCTTGTCCTTTTTTTTGGCAGCTGGCTGTGTTGATCCACAACATGCAGAAGAGTTGGCAGAGTGGATAACTAAGCCGTCCTCATCCTCCTCATTCTCGGTCACCCAGGCTCAGAGTAGTTTGCCTGCCAATGCAGCTGGCAAAGCGGCCTATTCCATCGGCTCAATGTCATAAGTCACTCCTTCCCTAGCCCCATCATGATGCACAGAGGAGTCCCCCGAATTGTTTGACCACAGTGTCGGGTACATGCTGCAGGAGGATGTGCAGCATTTTGAAGGCTCCAATGATGGTACCCAAGTTGAGGAAGGCATTAACATGAGCCCAGAGAGAGGGGGTGCCCAAGAAACTGGCAGTCATGTTCCCCTAGCTGCAGCATACTGCCAGGTTTGCTCCAGTGACGAGGAGGGAGGGGATGATGAGGTCACTGACTCTACGTGGGTGTCTGATAGAAGAGAGGATGAGAAGGAGGAGGAGGAGGCACATCTCCAACGAGGCAGGATGCCCTCCAGGGGCCAGCTTAAGAGCAGCCACCCGACTGCATCACACCACAGAGCTCCGCATGTGTACGGCGCTGCTGACTGTATTTTGAAAAGTTCTTTGGTGTGGGCCTTTTTTGATACGTGTGCAGCAGATCGCACCGTTTCTGTTTGCAACATATGTCTGAAGTGTATCAAGCATGGCCAAAACAGCAGCCATTTGGGCACCACATGCTTGACCAGACCTATGTTGCCCTTCCATGCAGTCCGATGGCAACAATACTTAAAAGACCCACACCAAAGAACAAGGCGGACCTCTCCTTGCTCATCAGCTGGGATGTCCAACCCCACTATACCTTCAGTCCTCTCAGAAACCTGCACTGAGAGGAATGAAGGTGTAGAATTAGATGTGCCACGTTCTTGTGGGCGAACTGCTATCGCTACACCAACATCCGATTGTAGCAGGCAAATTTCCCTACCCCAATTGCTAAACCGTCTAAAGAAATTCGGTCTGAGCCATCCACATGTTCAGCGGCTGAATGCTTGCTTGGCTAAATTGCTAGCAGTCCAACTGCTGCCTTTTCAGCTGGTAGACTCTGCCCCCTTTCGTGAATTTGTGGAATGTGCGGTACCTCAGTGGCAGATTCCCAAATGCCATTTCTTTTCACGGAAGGCCATTCTGGCTCTCTACTGGCATGTGGAAGGCAATGTCTTGGCCTCGTTGGACAGGGCGGTCAGCAGTAAGGTGCATATTACCGCTGACTCTTGGTCCAGCAGGCATGGACAGTGAAAATACCTTTTTTCACGGATTTGTCCTGAGAACCAGCGGTGCTCCGTAGGTGTTCATGGGGGCAGGTGGTAATTAGACTATGATATAGTCAGAGAGCAATGCTAAGGGTAGGGTAACTGTGGGAAAAGAAGGTTGTGTGTATGGGGTTTAGAATGGGGGGGGTGTTTAAGGTAATATGGCCGTGGGAGAATGCGGATGATACAGAAGTGTCTAGGGAGTTTATAGAGTGGAATGGGTTTCGATCTTTCGATCTTTTCATTAAGGCCTCCTGGCTTTAGGCAGTCTAGGGTGTATATCCAGAAGGTCTACCTCTCACACAGACGTTTGATGCGTTCAGCTCGAGGGAGATTGTTTGGGATGGCTTCTATAATCCAGACCCGTAGCCCATTAAGGAGCCTTGGTGGAACTCGGTGAAATGTCTGGGGATCGTTAGATCTTGTTATCTTCAATGGATCGTCTGTGTTCTCCAAATCTCTTGCGTAATGTCCTGGTGGTGCGGCCTACATAAAGTAGGTTGCATGGGCATGAGAGGCAGTATACTACGAATTCAGTGGAACAGTTGAAGAATTGGCCAAGTTGAAATGTTTTATCCTTAGTAGTGAAATGTTTTTGTTTGTTCTGTTTGCAGGTTAGGCAGTTGAGCTTGTGGCATTGGCACATGCCCTTGATATCAAGGAAAGTAGGTGTGGCAGAAGGTTGGGGTCTGCAGGTTTTTAGTTTGCTAGGAGCTATTTTTTTTTTAGGTTTTGGGCTCTTCTGTATGTAATTTTGGGTTTTTCATTAAGGCTGTTTTTGAGATGGGGGTCTTCATGTAGTATTCCCCAATGTTTTTGGAGGATGTGTTCCATATTTCTGTGTTGAGTATGGAATTGGGTGATAAGTCTGGGTGCTTGGGAGAGTGAGGGAGATTTTAGATTCCGGGATTGCGGTATTTCAGGAAGTGGTTATAGGCTTCATCCACTAGGAGGGCAGGATAGCCTTTATCGGAGAACTTTTTCTTGAATGAGCTGCTTTGTTCAATGTAGTCTTCCAGAGGGGTGCAATTATGTTTCAAGCAGCATTGGAATTGGCTTTTTGGTATGTTTGAAATCCATTGAGGGTGATGGCAGCTATGAAAATTGAGGTAGGAATTGCCTGCAGTGGGTTTCATATAGTTCTTAGCATGGATGAGATTATCTGTGTGGCTTAGTTCAAGGTCCAGGAAGGCGAGGGTGTCTGGATCGCAGACAGAGGTAAAAGATAAGCCTAAGTTATTGGTGTTTCAGTAGGCCACAAATTCGTCAACTGGAGATCGAGTGCCATCCCAGATGATCAGTATGTCATCTATATATTGTCCGAAGATAACAATGTGCTCAGAGTAGGGGTTGTTATGCCAGATTGAGCGTTGTTCCCAGAGCCTCATAGTCAGGTTGGCATAGCTGGGGGCAAAGTTGGCACCCATGGCAGTGCCTTGGGTTTTGTAGGTAGTATTGGTTCTCGAAGGAAAAATAGTTGTGGTTGAGGCAGAATTTTGTGGATTCAACAATAAATTCTGCTTGTCTGGAGTTGATTTGGCGCTCTTGGGAGAGAAAATATTCGATTGCATCTAGACTGATTTCATGTGGGATCAATGTTTATAGTGAGCAAACATCGAGTGAAAGCCATAAATAGGTTGGTTCCCAACGGTAGTTACGTAAAGTATTAAGTAGATGGGTGCCGTCCTGGATGTATGCCGGTAGGTTTTGGGCCAGAGGTTGCAGGAAATGATCGATGAACATGGAGAAGGGGTTGGTGATACTATTCATGGTGGCCACATTGGGACGTCCAGGGGGCTCGGTAAGACTTTTATTAATTTTGGGAAGGTGGTAGAAGTAGGGGGTGTTGTAGTTATCACGTTTAAGAAATGCGGCTTTGGTTTTAGTGATGATTCCCTCTATTGTTGCCTTGTTCACCAGTGTGTGGGCTTCAGGTATGAACTTGGGTAAAGGGTCACAAGACAGTTTTTTATAGGTGTTGTCATCTGACAGAAGTCTGTGGGCCTGATTGACATATGCGTCTCTGTTTTGGATGACTCTTTTGTCAGCTGTTTTTATAATGTAGTCTGTATTGTTGGATAGGGCCTTGAGACAAGTCCTTTCAGGGAATGAGAGATTGTGGTTATGTGTGGGGGTCGGGGCCTGGTTACACAGGAGTTTTATTTCAGAGAAGACTACTTGATAAAAACTTTGTAAGTAAGGGCCTTTAACATGGGTAGGGTTAAAGATGGATTTGGGGCAGAAGGAAGTATGTTGAATGGGTGGATCATGTCATCCTTAGTGACCCAGAGGACTCCGGATCGAATGCCTCATCAAACCTTCGCTGCATGGCCTCCCTGATCCGGCAAAGCCTGCGAAAGGACCCTCGGATTCGTGGTATCAAGAAGATATTATTTCCATTACTGGCTGGCAACCCTTCTTGATCCACGTTACAAGGGTAAGGTTGCGGAACTTATCCAGCCCTCACAGAGGGGCTGAGGATGAAAAATCTTCGGGAGGCCTTGCAGAAAGGTTTGTGCAATGTGTTTCCAGAGCCTGGGAGGTTACAATTTCCTGGTCCTCCTGGACAACGTGTTGCAGAGGCTTCGGTCAGTCACAGAAGGAGCGGTGGAGAAGGTGGCCGTCTGACTGATGCATTCAGACAATTCTTTAGTCCGCAGCCCCAAGGTCTGATCAGTTCCAGCAACCATCGCCAGCGTCTAATTTACATGGTGCAGGAATACCTAGGGGCAAGATCAGACTTGGAGACCTTTCCAACCAAAAATCCACTGGGTTACTGGGTCTTGAGGATGGATCACTGGCTTGCACAATATGCAATTGAGCTACTGGCCTGTCCTGCATCCAGCGTTCTTTCTGAACACACATTCAGTGCTGCTGGAGGCTTTGTAACCGATCACAGAGTGCGCCTGTCCACAGACTCAGTTGATCATCTCACCTTCATAAAAATGAATCAGTCTTGGATCACCAGCTACCAAGCACCTGATGCTGAAGTAACCGATTAATTTTTCTATGAATGTGAGATCCCTTGAAGACTGCCTATGCTGAATGACTATCTTGGTATGCTGAGTGACTATTCCACCTCAATGTTCATGTTGATAGCTTCTAAAAACATTTTTGTTTCAGGGCACCACCACCAGTGCCTAAGGCCCAATTTTTCTGCCCCTGTTTAACAGGGGCGTGTGATTACAATTTTTGATCAAATATTTAACAGCAGGGCTCGTTCTTGTGCTCAACTAGAGTATCTGTGAGGGGTTGCAGTGTTGTGGCACCACCACCGCCTAAGGCCCAATTTTTCTGCCCCTGTTTAACAGGGGCATGTAATTACAATATTTCACAGCAGGGCTTGTTCCTGCGCTCAACAACAGAATCTGTGAGGGGTTACAGTGTTGTGGCACAACCACCACTGCCTAAGACCCAATTTTTCTGCCCCTGTTTAACAGGGGAGTTTAATTACAATTTTTGATCTAATATTTCACAGCAGGGCCCATTCCTGCGCCCACCAAGAGTAACTGTGAGGGCTTACAGTGTTGTGGCACCAGCACCACCACCACCAAAGGCCCTATTTTTCTGCCCCTGTTCAACAGGTGCATGTAATTACAATTCTCAATCTAATATTTCACAGCAGGGCCCGTTCCAGCGCCCACCAAGAGTAACTATGAGGACTTACAGTGTTGTGGCACCAGCACCACCACCACCACCAAAGGCCCAATTTTCCTGCCCCTGTTCAACAGGGTCATGTAATTACAATTCTTGATATAATATTTTACAGCAGGGCCCGTTCCAGCACCCACCAAGAGTAACTGTGAGGGCTTACAGCGTTCTGGTACCACCAACACCTAAGGCCCAATTTTCTGCAGAGTATATTGGGCAGGCCATATAGTATATACAGGCGGTCCCCTACTTTCAAACATCCAACTTACAAACGACTCCTACTTACAAACAGAGGGAGACAACAAGAAGAGAGAGGAAATCTACCCCTAGAAAGGGAAATTCTCTCCTGTAAGGGTTAACATGGGAAAAATGTGTCTCCACTGATGCCTTATCACCAATCCTTGTTTCCCCAATAACCCACATTTTCAAAATCCAATTGTCATTGGGACAGAAAGTGAGGTGAAATCTTCTGAACAGGGGCACAGACAGCAAAATAAATGTTAAAGGGGTGATGATAACCCTTCCCTATGTTATCCAAAAAGCTTAAAAATTGATTTTTTGGCTGGAGCTACACTTACAAAATGTACCTGTTCCAAATTACAAACAGATTCAGAACAAACCTACAGTCCCTGTCTTGTTTGAACCGCCTGTATACTGCTGTTCAGAGTATATAGGACCTGGGGGCCCCAAGCCTTTTCTTTTTTTAATTTGGGTGCGGGGTTCCCCTAATATTCATACAAGACCCAAAGGGCCTGGTAATGGGCTGGGGGGCGGTACCCATGCCGTTTTTCTCAATAATGTTCATCCATATTGCCGGGACCCGACATTAAATTACAGCCGCAAGCAGTTTTAAATGACTTTTATTCCTTTAGAAATGTCATTTTGTGCAGGGACTGTTCTAAACATGGAAAAACCGCGCCACTTTACAGGCATACTACAGTAACCCCCCAGGTACGATATTTAAAGGAATATTTCACTTTTATTTTTTCACTTTCAGCATTATTAAAATCACTGCTCCCGAAATAACGGCCATTTTTAAAACTTTTTTTGCATTGATACACGTCCCCTGGGGCAGGACCCGGGTCCCCAAACACTTTTTAGGACAATAACTTAGCCTTTAAAATTCGCACATTTTGATTTTTCACGTTCGGGTCCCATAGACTTTAACGGTGTTCGAATGTTCACGCAAACTTTCGGTCCGTTCGCATGTTCTGCCGCAAACCGAACCGGGGGGTGTTCGGCTCATCCCTATTCTAGACAATGGAAGCTGATAACACTCCCCGATGCCTCTCTAGTGGCACATGAGTTCCTGATATAATAAATATATAATAAATATATATTCCAAGGCTTCGTGCATACCAACACTTCCAACAACCACACTTCCATTTAAAATGCACAGTGTTCATATGCACAAAGTCTTGGAATATATAGAGGCGGTTTGGAGTATAGTTTACATTGGAAGTTACTGTATTTATATCAGAAACTAATGTGTCACTCGAGAGGCATCAGGGAGTGTTATCGGCTTTCGTTGTCTAGAAGAAAGAGGCTGGTTTGCAATGAGACTTCCAGCAACCGAGGGAGTATGTGTTGATATGGTTACTATAGAAAACTATCGGACAGTTTTATATAAGGTCTTGGGCTAGTCAGCTCCCCGCCTACTGAGGAAGCCCAATTATCTAGCGCTACACATCTAGGTGGGAGGAGCCGAGTCCGTGACATCACCCATCATCAGCGATGGTTTGGAGTAGGGATGAGCCGAACACCCCCCGGTTCGGTTCGCACCAGAACCCGCGAACGGACCGCAAGTTCGCACGAACGTTAGAACCCCATTGACGTCTATGGGACTCGAACGTTCGAAATCAAAAGTGCTCATTTTAAAGGCTAATTTGCATGGTATTGTCCTAAAAAGGGTTTGGGGACCCGGGTCCTACCCCAGGGGACATGTATCAATGCAAAAAAAACTTTTAAAAACGGCCGTTTTTTCGGGAGCAGTGATTTTAATGATGCTTAAAGTAAAAAAAAAAAAGTGAAATATTCCTTTAAATATCGTACCTGGGGGGTGTCTATAGTATGCCTGTAAAGTGACGCGTGTTTCCCATGTTTAGAACAGTCCCTGCACCAAATGTCATTTTTAAAGGAAAAAATCTCATTTAAAACTGCTTGCGGGTTTAATGTCATGTCGGGTCATGGCAATATGGATGAAAATCAGTGAGACAAACGGCATGGGTACCCCCCAGTCCATTACCAGGCCCTTTGGGTCTTGTATGGATATTAAGGGGAACCCCGCACCCAAATTAAAATAAGGAAAGGTCCCTATATACTCTGAACAGCAGTATACAGGCGGTGCAAACAAGACAGGGACTGTAGGTTTGTTGTTAAGTAGAATCTGTTTGTAATTTTGAACATTTTTAATGTGTTTAGCTCCAGCCAAAAAATCTTTTCTAAGCTTTTTGGAAAACATAGGGAAGGGTTATCACCCCTGTGACATTTGTTTTGCGTCTTTCCTCCTCTTCAGAAGATTTCACCTCACTTTTTTGTCCCAATGAAAAATGTTTTTTGAAAATTTGTGTTTTTTTGTGGAACAAGGATTGGAAAGCATCAGTGGAAAGGAAAAATTGTTTTCCCATATTAACTCTTACAGGAGAGAATTTCCCTTCCTTAGGGGTAGATTTCATCTCACTTCCTGTTGTCTCCTTCCGTTTGCAAGTAGGAGTCGTTTGTAAGTTAGATGTTTGAAAGTAGGGTCCTGCCCTATATACTCAGCAGAAATTTGGGCCTTAGGTGTTGCTGTGGCCAAAACACTGTAAGCCCTCACAGGGCCCTGCTGTGAAATATTAGATCAAGAATTGTAATTACATGCCCCTGTTGAACAGGAGCTGAAAAATTAGGCCTTAGGCACTGGTGCTGGTGCCACAACACTGCAACCCCTCACAGACACTCTAGTTGGAACGCAGGAACGAGCCCTGCTGCAAAGTATTGCATCAAAAATTGTAATTACACGCCCCTGTTAGACAGGGGCAGAAAAATTGGGTCTTAGGCACTGGTGCTGGTGCCACAACACTGCAACCCCTCACAGACACTCTAGTTGAAACGCAGGAACAAGCCCTGCTGCAAAGTATTGCATCAAAAATTGTAATTACACGCCCCTGTTAGACAGGGGCTGAAAAATTGGGTCTTAGGCACTGGTGCTGGTGCCACAACACTGCAACCCCTCACAGACACTCTAGTTGGAATGCAGGAACAAGCCCTGCTGCAAAGTATTGCATCAAAAATTGTAATTACACGCCCCTGTTAGACAGGGGCTGAAAAATTGGGTCTTAGGCACTGGTGCTGGTGCCACAACACTGCAACCCCTCACAGACACTCTAGTTGGAATGCAGGAACGAGCCCTGCTGCAAAGTATTACATCAAAAATTGTAATTACACGCCCCTGTTAAACAGGGGCTGAAAAATTGTGCCTTAGGCACTGGTGGTGGCGCCCAGAACCAAAAATGTTCTTACAAGCTATCAGCGTGATGATTGAGGAGGAAGAGGATAATTACTCAGGGATAGTCACTCAGCATCAGCATAGGCAGTCTTTGAAGGGATCTGAGATTTCAAAAAAAATTATTCGGTTACATCTGCATCAGGTGCTTGGTAGCTGGTGGTGATCCAAGACTGATTCATTTTTATGAAGGTCAGCCGATCGACCGAGTCGGTGGACAGACGCACCCTGTGATCGGTTACCACGCCTCCAGCAGCACTGAATGTGCGTTCCGAAAGAACGCTGGATGCAGGACAGGCCAGTAGCTCAATTGCATACTGTGCAAGCTCTGGCCAGTGATCCATCCTCAAGACCCAGTAACCCAGAGGATTTTCGGTGGGAAAGGTGTCCAAGTCTGATCTTGCCCCTAGGTATTCCTGCACCATGTAAAACAGACGCTGGCGATGGTTGCTGGAACCGATCATACCTTGGGGCTGCGGACCAAAAAATTGTCTGAACGCATCGGTCAGACGGCCACCTTCTCCACCGCTCCTTCTTTGACTGACCGAAGCCTCAGCAACACGTTGTCCAGAAACAGGAGTTTGTAACCTCCCAGTCTCTGGGAACGCGTTGCACAGACCTTTCTGCAAGGCCTCCCGAAGATGTTTCATCCTCTGCTCCCTCTGCGATGGCAAGATAAGGTCCGCAACCTTACCCTTGTAACGTGGATCAAGGAGGGTTGCCAGCCAGTATTGGTCCTTCTCCTTGATACCACGAATACGAGGATCCTTACGCAGGCTTTGCAGGATCAGGGAGGCCATGCAGCGTAGGTTTGCTGAGGCATTCGGTCCGGAGTCCTCTGGGTCACTAAGGACAACAACGTCCGCAGCCACCTCCTCCCAGCCACGTACAAGTCCATGTGTTCCTTGGGACTGATCCCTTAAAGACTGCTGATGCTGAGTGCCAGGCTCCACCTCCATACTGACACAATCTTCCTCCTCCTCCTCCTCCTCCTCCTCCTCCTCTTCCTGTGTGATCGGCGGGCACGCAGGAACACTGTCTGGATAAAGGGGGCCTTGAGAGCTAAGGAAGTCCTCCTCTTCCTGCCTCTGTTCTGCCTCAAGTGCCCTGTCCATTATTCCACGCAGCGTGTGCTCCAACAGGTGGACAAGGGGGACAGTGTCACTGATGCATGCACTGTCAGTGCTCACCATCCTCGTGGCCTCCTCGAATGGTGACAGGACAGTGCATGCATCCCTGATCATGGCCCACTGGCGTGGGGAAAAAAAACCAAGGTCCCCTGACCCTGTCCTGGTGCCATAGTCGCACAGGTACTCATTGATGGCCCTCTGCTGCGTGTGCAGCCGCTGCAGCATGGCCAACGTCGAGTTCCACCTGGTGGGCATGTCACAGATTAGGCGGTTCTTGGGCAGGTTAAACTCCTTTTGGAGGTCCGTCAGCCGAGCACTGGCATTATATGACCGGCGGAAATGCACACAGACTTTCCTGGCCTGCCTCAGGACATCCTGTAAGCCCGGGTACCTGCCCAAGAACCGCTGCACCACCAAGTTAAGGACGTGAGCCAAACAGGGCACATGGGTCAGTTGTCCCTGTCGGAGGGCAGAGAGGAGGTTGGTGCCATTGTCGCAAACCACCATTCCTGCCTTAAGTTGGCGTGGCGTCAACCACCTCTGAACCTGCCCCTGCAGAGCTGACAGAACCTCTGCCCCAGTGTGGCTCCTGTCCCCCAAGCACACCAGCTCAAGCACCGCATGGCATCTTTTGGCCTGCGTACTTGCGTAGCCCCTTGAACGCCTACGGAGCACCGCTGGTTCCGAGGAAGAGGCCATGGAGGAAGAAGAAGAGGAGGGGGTGGAGGAGAGAGGTGTGTCACAATCAGCATTTTGGAGGCGTGGTGGCGGAACAACCTCCAACACTACTGCACCTTGTCCTGCATCCTTCCCAGCTGCCAGCAGAGTCACCCAATGCGCCGTGAAACTTAAGTAACGTCCCTGTCCATGCCTGCTGGACCATGAGTCAGCGGTAATATGCACCTTACCGCTGACCGCCCTGTCCAGCGAGGCATGGACATTGCCTTCCACATGCCGGTAGAGAGCCGGAATCGCCTTCCGTGAGAAAAAGTGGCGTTTGGGTACCTGCCACTGAGGAACCGCACATTCCACAAACTCACGGAAGGGGGCAGAGTCTACCAACTGAAAAGGCAGCAGTTGAAGTGCTAGCAATTTTGCCAAGCTAGCATTCAACCGCTGGGCATGTGGATGGCTGGGAGCAAACTTCTTTCGGCGGTGCAGCAGCTGGGGCAGGGAAATTTGCCTGGTACAATCTGACGTCGGTGTACCAAAAGCAGATTGCCCATAAGTACTTGGCTGTGACACACCTAATTCTACACCTTCATTCCTCTCACTGCAGGTCGCAGAGAGGACTGAAGGTCTAGTGGGGTTGGAAATCTCAGCTGATGAGGAGCAAGGAGAGATCGTCTTTGTTCTTTGGTGTGGGTCTTTTAGATACGCTTGCCAACGAACTGCATGGCAGGTCAACATATGTCTGGTCAAGCATGTGGTACCCAAGCGGGAGATGTTTTGGCCACGCGAGATACGCTTGAGACATATATTGCAAATAGCAGCGGTGCGATCTGATGCACTCGTCTCAAAAAAGGCCCACACCAAAGAACTTTTTGAATAACGCGCAGAGACTGCAGCGCCCTGCACATGTGGAGCTTTGGGGTGTGATGCAGTCAATGTGCTGCCCTTAGGCTGGCCCCTGGAGGGCATCCTGCCTAGTTGGTGATGTGCCACCTCCTCCTCCTCCTCCTCCTCCTCCTCCTCCTCTCTCCTATCAGGCACCCACGTTGAGTCAGTGACCTCATCATCCCCTCCCTCCTCATCACTGGAGCAAACCTGGCAGTATGCTGCAGCAGGGGGAGCATGACTGCCAGATTGCTGTCCTTCTTGGGCACCCCCTCTGTCCGTGCTCATGTTACTGCCTTCATTGAGCTCAGTATCATCATCAGAGCCTTCCAAACGCTGGGCATCCTCCTGGAGCATGTACCCAACACTGTGGTCAAACAGTTCGAGGGAATCCTCAGGAGGACATGGTGGGGCTAGGGAAGGAGTCACTGATGACATTGAGCTGAGGGAAGAGGCCGCTGCTTTGCCAGACAAAGCACCCTGGGCATGGGTGAGAGAGGATGAGGAGGATGAGGACGGCTTGGTCATCCACTCGACCAAGTCTTCCGCATGTTGCGGCTCAACACGGCCAGCTGCCGAAAAAAAGGCCAAGCGTGTCCCATGGCCACGTGCTGATGAGGATGCACCGTCTCCACGACCAGCACTAGACACAGAGCCTGCTTGCCCTCTCTTATTGGCTTGTGACTGTCTGCCTCTCCTTCTTGGCCTTCCAGACATACTAATGGCCTGTAGCTGCACTAAGCTGGGATAGAACACCTGTAATTTTCTTCAGGTAGCTTTATATACTGTAACCAGACAAGCCTGCCTGTCAGTAGGAAGATAACAGGAACGGATCTAGCTGAACACTGTGAGCAGGACGTACTGCACTAAATGTATATAGCAGGAACGGATCTAGCTGAACACTGTGAGCAGGACGCACTGCACTGAATGTAAACAGCAGGAACGGATGTAGCTAAACACTGTGAGCAGGACGCACTGCACTGAATGTAAATAGCAGGAACGGATCTAGCTGAACACTGTGAGCAGGACGCACTGCACTGAATGTAAACAGCAGGAACGGATCTAGCTGAACACTGTGAGCAGGACGCACTGCACTGAATGTAAATAGCAGGAACGGATCTAGCTGAACACTGTGAGCAGGACGCACTGCACTGAATGTAAATAGCAGGAACGGATCTAGCTGAACACTGTGAGCAGGACGCACTGCACTGAATGTAAACAGCAGGAACGGATGTAGCTAAACACTGTGAGCAGGACGCACTGCACTGAATGTAAATAGCAGGAACGGATCTAGCTGAACACTGTGAGCAGGACGCACTGCACTGAATGTAAACAGCAGGAACGGATCTAGCTGAACACTGTGAGCAGGACGCACTGCACTGAATGTAAATAGCAGGAACGGATCTAGCTGAACACTGTGAGCAGGACGCACTGCACTGAATGTAAACAGCAGGAACGGATGTAGCTAAACACTGTGAGCAGGACGCACTGCACTGAATGTAAATAGCAGGAACGGATCTAGCTGAACACTGTGAGCAGGACGCACTGCACTGAATGTAAATAACAGGAACGGATCTAGCTGAACACTGTGAGCAGGACACACTGTACTAAATGTAAATAGTCTAGCTGCCTGACCGTGGTACTAATAGGATCAAAAAGAACACCTGTAATTTTCTTCAGGTAGCTTTATATACTGTAACCAGACAAGCCTGCCTGTCAGTAGGAAGATAACAGGAACGGATCTAGCTGAACACTGTGAGCAGGACGTACTGCACTAAATGTATATAGCAGGAACGGATCTAGCTGAACACTGTGAGCAGGACGCACTGCACTGAATGTAAATAGCAGGAACGGATCTAGCTGAACACTGTGAGCAGGACGCACTGCACTGAATGTAAATAGCAGGAACGGATCTAGCTGAATACTGTGAGCAGGACGCACTGCACTGAATGTAAACAGCAGGAACGGATGTAGCTAAACACTGTGAGCAGGACGCACTGCACTGAATGTAAATAGCAGGAACGGATCTAGCTGAACACTGTGAGCAGGACGCACTGCACTGAATGTAAATAGCAGGAACGGATCTAGCTGAACACTGTGAGCAGCACGCACTGCACTGAATGTAAATAGCAGGAACGGATCTAGCTGAACACTGTGAGCAGGACGCACTGCACTGAATGTAAATAGCAGGAACGGATCTAGCTGAACACTGTGAGCAGGACGCACTGCACTAAATGTAAATACCAGGAACGGATCTAGCTGAACACTGTGAGCAGGACGCACTGCACTGAATGTAAATAGCAGGAACGGATCTAGCTGAACACTGTGAGCAGGACGCACTGCACTGAATGTAAATAGCAGGAACGGATCTAGCTGAACACTGTGAGCAGCACGCACTGCACTGAATGTAAATAGCAGGAACGGATCTAGCTGAACACTGTGAGCAGGACGCACTGCACTGAATGTAAATAGCAGGAACGGATCTAGCTGAACACTGTGAGCAGCACGCACTGCACTGAATGTAAATAGCAGGAACGGATCTAGCTGAACACTGTGAGCAGGAAGCACTGTACTGAATGTAAATAGCAGGAACGGATCTAGCTGAACACTGTGAGCAGGACACACTGCACTGAATGTAAATAGTCTAGATAGAAGATAACAGGAACGGATCTAGCTAAACTGAATACAGTGTATATATATATATGCAACACCTGGGATGCATATATATACACAATACACTGTAAGTGCAGCTAACTGACTGACTGTTCTGCCTAATCTATCTAACTCAAATCAAATGACACTGTCTCTCTCTCTCTCTATCGCTCAGCACACCGGAACACACACTACACAGGGCCGCCGTGCAGGCGGCCTTATATAGTGTGGGGTGTGTACTAAATCCCTGAGCCATAATTGGCCAAAGCCACCCTGGCTTTGGCCAATTACAGCTCTCTCTACTGACGGCGCTGTGATTGGCCAAGCATGCGGGTCATAGTGCATGCTTGGCCAATCATCAGCCAGCAATGCACTGCGATGCCGCAGTGAATTATGGGCCGTGACGCGCCACACGAATTTGGCGCGAACGGCCCATATCGTTCGCAATTCGACGGACGGTCGAACAGCCGATGTTCGAGTCGAACATGGGTTCGACTCGAACACGAAGCTCATCCCTAGTTTGGAGTAGTGAACCGGCTGATACATATCAATAAGCACTTTTAATTTTTAAACTTAGTATTTATTTTATTTTGGGTTGTGCAAATAAAAGATTTAAAAAATGGGAAGCACTATGTATCCACCTTTCTATTACATGTGAATTATATGCTGGATACAAGTACACTGACAGCTGGAGATTTGAGTAGCCTGGAGTTGAGGAAGATTTGAGATGGATTCCCAGTGGATTGGATTTGATTAAAGTGATTGTAAAAGGGTTTTTTTTTTTTAAATAACAAACATATCATACTTACCTCCACTGTGCAGCTCGTTGTGCACAGAGTGGCCTCAAACCCAATCTTCTGGGGTCCCCAGGAGGCTCTCGCGGCTCCTCCCCACATCTGATAACCCCTTTGAAGAAGCTCTTCCCTGAGGCGGTTACCTTGTGGGCGCGCTCCAGAGTCCAGCATTCGGTGTCCATAGAGGCCGAATGCAGGACTCAGCCCCACCTCCCGGCACCCGTGTCATTGGATTTGATTGACAGCAGCGGGAGCCAATGGCTGCGCTGCTATCAATCTATCCAATCAAGAGCCGAGAACCCCGGGCAGAGAGACAGCGCGCCCCCGCCGGGTCAAGTTCGAGGGTTTAGGCAAGCAAAATGGGGGGCGGGGGGCCGGTCACTGACAGGTGTTTTTTCACCTTAATGCATAGGAGGGTTTACAACCCCTTTAAGATCATAGATGAGCACAGATTTATGAGCAGGTTTTTCATCTGGGGTTTGAAGGTGCATGAGTCACCGGAAGAGTGTGAAGGATAGAAGATTGGGTACTTTCACACTGGGGCGGTAATGGCGTTAGCGGTAAAGCACCGCAAGTTTTAGCGGCAGTGCCAGCATTAGCAGTAAAGCGCCATTAGTTTTAGCGCCGCTGCTAGTGGCCGAAGAAAGGGTTAAAAGCGCCCTCGTTGTATCGCTGCCAAAGCGTTTTGCAGGTGCTTCGGCAGCTCTGCCCATTCATTTCAATGGGCAGGGCATATACACTGCTCCCGCACCGCCCCAAAGAGTCTGCTTGCAGGACTATTTTTTCCGTCCTGCAAGCCCACTGCCCCAGTGTGAAAGCACTCAGGCTTTCACACTGGGGAGGCATGAAAGGCACTTTTCAGGCACTTTACAGGCGCTATTTTTAGTGCTAAAATGCCCGAAAAGCACCCCAGTGTGAAAGGGGTCATACAGAATCTTTTGGGGAGCACTGGACTTTATTCTTTCTGAATTTTGCATGTTTTGAAACAGTTAATACTGAACATTTTGGAGCATTCACTTTGGACTTATTATTATTATTCACTGGTATTGTAGCTTGATGCTGTATATGCACAGGTATTAATTCGTTTGCGCTGCACCGGTTTATTCCGTAACAATATTTAGAGGTGTGGTGAGAGCACTATAGAGTGTACAGCTGGCAACCTTGTATGCACTGTTATTATAATTGTAGAACATTAGTTGGTATTTTAGTAAGTCAGAGCTGGTAGCGCTGATTGTATATAGAAGAACTTTGGAGTCCCACAAAGAGTACCAGGTGAGTGTGCCGGGCCAGCCCGGTCGGGCCATCCGCCAGTGGTCGGGGAGAGGAGCAGGGAGGGGGTCGCTGTGGTGGACTGGGTCATGATGTATGGAGCCTGCTGTCTGGATGGACTGGAGAGGCAGTCAAAGGCCCACAGTGGCTGGGCCCACAGCCCATGCTCTGTGGAGGGGGATTATGTGGTGGTATGGATTATGGATGGAGGCTGCCTGGATAGAGCACAGTAGACCAGGAGAGGCTGGCTGGCCCAAACAGCCAAGCCACCCACCACAATGCTCTGTGAGGGGGGAGGTTGTTGGTCGGCAGCATGTGGTGGAGATGGATGAAGGCCGGATATATGTGGCAGTGTTAATTAACCCCTTTCATGCTGCACGATAGGGGTTATTATTGTGCAAACCTTCACCAAATGCTAGGGGGTATTATGGCAGAAACATGCCAATCCACTGATGTTTGCATAAACTGGCACCAACTGTGGAGGATGGGCGCTTCAGAATTCTCTGCCTATAGGTTCTGAAGATGTTAATCCGGCCCTGGATGACATCTGGAGCTGGAGTATGGAGGGAGAAGACACTGCAAGAATCAGTGTAATAGCATGGAGGATCAGGTATATAAATCTACATTTTCATGCCCCCTAAATAAGCAGGTAACCCTTGCAGCGCAGGCACGGCCTCATTGCAAGGGAGAATTTTCAAGTTTCCCAAAGTTCAGCTTTAAGAAACAGAAAAGGTGTTTAAGTTACACAGAATATGTTTTATTCCTAAATAGGATTGCTCTATATGCTTACTGGAATTGTTGTGAGGTATAGTAGAACATGTTGCTAAGCAACATGTTGAGAAGTGTTGCCTGCAAATTTTGACCTTGAACTTCTCTTGGTTACACTGCTTGTTCTTTTCCAGAGGGTGTGTTGCATACAAGTTTTGCCACATTTTGAATACAACAGCAAGCTTTATTAGGAACACTCAGAGAAAGCTGACCTTAGAGACCAGACATCAAACAAAAGACTATTATTGCAAAGCCATTTACACAAAATGTGCTCAAAAGCCAGACACATTGCCACTGGTGCCTCAACAATAGAACAAGGAAAATAAAGACTTTTTAATGTTGCCATTTTCTAGTTAATGTCATCATATGTTCCCACTGTCTATATTTGAGCAAAAGGCTGGATCACCAATGAAGGCAATCCTCAAATGTTTGAAAATCCATCAGGATTTGTGATCTAGAATGTGTTTCGCATTGTTGCCTTTGTTCAGTTATCATATGTACGCAGAATGTGTGTTATTTTCAGTGTTTTTTAAAATCGTAATTTGAAAGCAGTCATTTTAAATGTAAATAATGTTTTCAATGCATGACTGTTTTAATAACTGCTCCTGTGTGAACTTTGCAATCATATGCATATATGGAGGCAGCTATACTTGACCAGTCCATACACAGGCTCTGCTTCCAAGTTTCACAATGATTGTGCTTTATTATTATTTTTTTTTTAATGATACAGGCAGTTCCTGAGTTACAAACATCCGACGTACATACAACTCATACTTACAAAACGGAGGTAAACAACAGGAAGTGAAAGGAAATCTACCCCTAGGAAATTCACTCCTGTTATGCCGCGTACACACGATCGGACTTTCCGCCAACAAAACCGTGGATTTTTGTTCAAAGGTTGTTGGCTCAAACTTGTCTTGCATACACATGGTTACACAAATGTTGGCCAACAATTGCGAACGTGAGAACGCAATGACGTACAACACGCACGAGTCGATAAAAAGGAAGTTCAATAGCCAGTGCGCCACCCTTTGGACTCCTTCTGCTAATCTCATGTTTATCTCGTGTTAGTAGAAGTTTGGTCAGAGACGATTCGTGCTTTCCAGCCTCGTGCTTTTCAGTTTGTTTCTGATTTTCAGTTTGTGCTTTTCGATTCATATCTGTTCTTTAGTGCGTGTTGTCAGTTTGTTCCTGTCTTTCAGTGCGTTCTATTTATAGTTCGTTTCTGTCCGCTCATTTCTGATTTTCAGCTCATTCTTCTCAGGTCCTTTCTGATTTTCAGTGCATTCTGTCAGTTCGTTCTGAGCAGCCGATTATTTTCTAGCCATGTTGCGATTACGTACTCTTCGTAGAGTTTGTGCTGTTGTTGGGCTTGGTGTTGGAGTTCTTGCTCTGACCAAAGTCCAGTCCATGAACAGGGGGAGGAGGAGTTCATGGACCAAGAAGTGGTTACTTAATTGTGACCAATTCTCTCATATGCCTTTGCTGCGGGAGCTCCAGGAGAATAATCCTAACGATTTCAGGAACTATCTCCAGATGACGGACCCCATTTTTCACCGTCTGTTGGCTTTACTGTCCCCCTATATTACCAAGCAGGACACCTGCATTCGGCAAGCCATCACTCCCGAGCAAAGGCTCGTCGCCACCTTGCGGTACTTGGCGACCGGGAGAAGTCTCCAGGATAGTAAGTTTATGACTGGGATCTCCCCCCAGGCTCTGGAAATCATTATTCCAGAGACCTGTTCTGCTATCATTCAGGTCCTGCAGAAGGACTATATTAAGGTAAGTTTTATCCCTTAACATCACATTCTATGTCTTTAATATTTGCTAATGTATTGTATTTATTTCATCATTCCATAATTACCATGATTGTAATATGCTGTAAATGTCCTCTTTGTCCTCTTGAATGCTAGAAGCTTTTAATGCTCCTTTTTTGTCCTTTATGCCTATTTGCCTTCACTAACCTCCCCAGCATGCTATCCTGGGCACATACACACCTAGCCTAGTCACTTAACAATGTATTTTGTCAGCTCCACTGTAGTGCTTTCCCTAAAAATCCCCTAAAATGTGTACAAAGGTTATTGTTGTCCTTAAATCCATTCATTAAACTTATTTGGAACCCTCCCTCCCCTCAACCACTAAGTCAACCGATACCAATACTCTATCTGCTGACTTTGCCAAACCCATACACACTATACCTACCTCTTGTGTTCATATTTATGGATGAATTCACCAAAGCATGTAGTGCAAGTGCATGCCTGAATACTTTCAAATGGTACGGTTTCACGTTTTTTTCTCCTATTATCATGATAGGTAATTGCAGAATGTAAAAATGTGCTAAAGTTATGACACTTCTTATCTGTCCAGTGGGCTGCAAATAGTGTTAGTAAGGAGGGGCTGGCCAAAGTAGCACATATTATTTATACATTTAGCTCTCAATGAAGTGGAGACGGTTACCTGTACAAAACATCTCCCCCCACCATAAAAGTTTTCTAATGGGCCATCAGAGGGGGGCAGGAATCTGATAAGTGGCCCTTATACTTTTGTCCTGAAATACTCATTTCATTAAATGTTCTACTTATGTTGGCCAAGAATGTTTGTGTGTAATCTGCTTGGAATGTTATGTGCAAAAGTACTCATTTTTATTTTCTTGTTTGACTCCACAGTTTCCTTCCAACCCACAGGAATGGCAGACTGGCCTCCCAATTCGACCAGCAGTGGGACTTTCCCAACTGCGGTGGTGCGATAGATGGGAAGCGCGTCCGGATTGTCCCACCCCCCAACTCGGGGTCATACTACTACAACTACAATGGGTACAGTAGTATTGTGTTGTTGTCGGTGGTGTCAGCATCTTTTGCGTTTCTGTATCTGGATGTGGGGAAGAATGGCCGTATGTCGGATGGAGGAGCCATCGCCCAGACTGAATTTTACAGGTGTCTCCAGAATGGCAGCTTTGCCACCTCCAGCGGATAACGTGGCGGACCTCCCATTTGTCTTTGGCTTTTGCGCTGGGGAAGCATTTGATGAGGCCGTTCCCCATGAGAACCCTGACCCCGGACCAGAGGATTTTTAATTACCGGCTGGCCTGTGCCAGAAGAGTGGTCAAAAATGCCTTTGGCATAATGGCCAACTGGTTCCATCTTTTCCAAACGGCCATAAATATGGCTGAATACAAACTGAACCACATAATTTTAAGCTGCTGCATTCTACATAATTTTCTGCGTAAGACTGCAGCCAACTATCTGGCCTCAGTTGCAACTAAGGCCGACTCACTGGCAGAAACAATGACGGCGCTTGAAGCTGGCCATCCTGGCTTGCCCCCCCAAAGCACGCACGAAGTACGGCAAAGCTACGTGGAGTACTTTGTGGGTAGGGGGCAATTGATATGCCAGAGAATCTGTAAGCCCTTTCAAATAAATCTTTGGTGAAAAACTAAACTCATATTTCATTTGATTTACTGCTTGTGTTTCTTATCTGTCTACTAGGTTCTCCAATGGCCTTTTATTTTTGGCCATTTTCTTCAATAGTGCAAACGTAACTTATTTGATACATGAGGTGACACTCTCTTCTTCGGCATTATGTTCTGTTGTGCTATGTGTCTGCTACACACACACAATGTTTTTGTTGTTAATGTACGTAATGCATTAATGATAAAAATAATCATATTTTTCAACTCCATGAATTGCTTGTAGTTCCCAAAATGGCCAGATTTAGGCAAACTTAACAGCTCAGTGGGGGGGTTTTACTGAAGGCAAATCCACTTTGCACTACAAGCACACTTGAAAATGCACTTGTGGTGCAAAGTGGATTTGCCTTTAGTAAATGCCCCCCATTGTCCCTGTAACTTTACCAACTTACTATTAAAAAAATGGTATTGAGCATTGAAAGAAGAAGCCACACATTGTTGAGTATAAAACATTTTACTCCAAGCACATTCACATGTGCGTTATAAAAACCAACATCTTTGGTGTATAACATGTATGTTTGACAGTATATAGCCTTTTTTGTGGCTAAACAGGCATGTTTAAAACCATAACATACACATCCCCAACTTGGTAAAGTGAAGGCCATATGAGACATTAGTATGTCAAAACCGTGTTGATTTTGCCTTCATCAGATGGGGTGATCTCACCCCTGTAAAAGCCAAATTTTGAAGATGCACACAAATTGGGACTCAAAATTTACATTTCCTTCATGATCCCCTGCCTAAAATGTGTGTCTTTTCCCTACATCTTTTGCTAAAGCCACAAAACACACAGTGTGTCAACATGTGCTATCTGCCATCATGAGATATCAATGTATGTGTTTTGTGGGTGCAACTCCTTCCTCGCAACTAAAGTAGATGAGAGGAAGGGGGTTGCACCCCCGAAACACGTCCATTGATCCCCCATGATGGGAGCTAGCACATGTTGACAAACTGGGCCTTATTTCAGAAAGGACAATCCACTTTGTCCTACAAGTGCACTTTCAAGTGCACTTGTAGGGCAAAGTGTTTTTTCTTTTTTGAAATAAGCCACAGTGTGTCAACATGTGCTAGCTCCCATAATGGGGGATCAATGTCAATGGATGCGTTTCGGGGGTGCAACCCCTTCCTCTCACCTACTTTTTTTGCGAGGAAGGGGTTGCACCCACAAAACGCGCACATTGATATCCCATGATGGCAGATAGCACATGTTGACACACTGTATGCGTCTTCAAAAATTTGGCTTTGAAATTACTTTAAAAAACGTACAACAATAACTAAATGATTTACATTTTTTGGGGTTTAGATTTTGCATAAAACAATGATGTTGCTCAGTCTTTTTTAAACACCATTGATATTTTGCTTCCGCTTGTCTAAATCCCGATTGCATACCATGATCTCACTGATGAGGACTTGTGCACTTGCACTGCTGAAGTGAGTTTCTTCTTCCACAACATCCACATCACCTAAAAATAAAAAAACACACCATGTATTCTAAATATGCAGGCATCCATCTATTACCTGAAGCTGTGGTCTCAGACACTGACCTGTTGTGGACACCATTTTGAACACTTCCTGAACCTCTGCATCCACATCCTCAGGTTCTGCATCCACATCCTCAGGTTCTGCATTTCATTAGGTTTTGGTGTGGGCTTCCTGGTGTTCCCTTCCCTTTTGCTAAAGCTACAAAACACACAGTGTGTCAACATGTGCTATCTGCCATCATGGGATATCAATGTATGTGTTTTGTGGGTGAAACTCCTTCCTCGCAACTAAAGTAGATGAGAGGAAGGGGTTGCACCCCCGAAACACGTCTATTGATCCCCCATGATAGGAGCTAGCACATGTTGACAAACTGGGCCTTATTTCAGAAAGGACAATCCACTTTGCCTTACAAGTGCACTTTCAAGTGCACTTGTAGGGCAAAGTGGTTTTTCTTTTTTAAAATAAGCCACAGT
The DNA here is from genome assembly GCA_037952925.1 of Lithobates clamitans. Lineage (NCBI taxonomy): Eukaryota > Metazoa > Chordata > Amphibia > Anura > Ranidae > Lithobates > Lithobates clamitans. The sequence continues at coordinate 3,974,026 of JBBGZY010000787.1, read as the reverse complement.
ATGTCAACATGTGCTAGCTTCCATCATGGGGGATCAATGGATGTGTTTCGGGGGTGCAACCCCTTCCTCTCACCTACTTTTTTTGCGAGGAAGGGGTTGCACACACAAAACGCGTACACTGATATCCCATGATGGCAGATAGCACATGTTGACACACTGTGTGCGTCTTCAAAAATTTGGCTTTGAAATTACTTTAAAAAACGTACAACAATAACTAAATGATTTACATTTTTTGGGGTTTAGATTTTGCATAAAACAATGATGTTGCTCAGTCTTTTTTTAACATCATTGATATTTTAACATCATTGATTGATCTCACTGATGAGCACTTGTGCAATTGCACTGCTGAAGTGAGTTTCTTCTTCCACAACATCCACATCACCTAAAAATAAAAAAAAACACACCATGTATTATAAATATGCAGGCATCCATCTATTACCTGAAGCTGTGGTCTCGGACACTGACCTGTTGTGGACACCATTTCGAACACTTCCTGAACCTCTGCATCCACATCCTCAGGTTCTGCATCCACATCCTCAGGTTCTGCATTTCATTAGGTTGTGGTGTGGGCTTCCTGGTGTCCTCAGATGTCTCATTTTTTTTCTCCCCTATGTGAATACAAAAAAGGTATACTTAGCAGACAGATATTTGAGGTGAGAAATAGTAATATAAAACATTGCTTGAAAGTGTCATAAAATTGTCTGTTTTGGCAGCGTTCCAAGCTGAAGACATGATTTTTTCCCTTTTAAAAGCTGGAATACTTACCTGTTTTGTTAAAGTTTCACACATGGAGAGACCCCTAGTATACACTGGTGCACCTGGGTGGGACACCATAGAAAGTTTGTACTGTGTCCCACACTAGTGCTCCTGCGTCCAGTGTGTAAACAGCTGCCGAGTGTCCTCTCCTTACACTGAATCAAGTTTGCATTTCATTATAGTTACAAACACATCTAGACAACAGTGTAATAAATTTCTTTGAATAGAAATAGGCATGAACATGTGTAGTTAACCTGCATCGGCCAAAAATGTTGTATTAGTGGTCGAACGAACGATGTTTAATACAAACAATTACTGTGCCCATGAACCTCAAACTTGGCATTTTAACTGTACAACAGTAAAGATAAGCACATGGACCAGCATTAAAATAATAATAATAACACAGGACAAATACTTACTTTTTTGCAGCACTTTCCTGATCCTTCTGTACTGATCGTGCTCCCTCAATTTCAGGTCTGACCAGCGTTTCCTCAATTGCTCCTTGGATCGTCATTCCCCAAAATTAAAGTTCAGACTTCTCACAACTTTAGTCATGATCTTGGCCTTTCTCACATTTCTGTACGGTCCATACTTCCCATCATAGTCTGCCCTCTTCAAGATGTCCACCATCTCCACTATCTCTACAAAGGACATATTTAAAGGCCTTATATCTTCTCCTGGATCTGGAACTGCCTTGCTCCGGGCTTTCCTCGTCATTGCTGCTCTCTGCACGCACCTGCTGTACATGTGCTCTCTCACTGCCCCGAAAGAGAAGAGGTGGGGAATACACTAGAAAGAAGGACAGGGGTGAAGTTTGACGCATGTGCAGTGTATATAAAGCATAACACGAGGGCGTCGTACATACGATCTGTGAGTGGAGGACGGAGGATCGTAAGCGCGATCGTGCAAACAAAGGTACAATTGTAATTTGGGGCATCAGTGGTTAGTGGCCTATACTGCTTATATATTGAGGCCTATATTGGGACAAGATTAGGAGAGTTTAGCCTGACATTAGGGTTTGTCTTGTGTTGTGTCTTGTAGCTAAAATGGTGGATAAATTCACTGACCCGGACTTCCTGCCCAAATTCCTACACATGGAGCAGCCTTGTCTCTGGCAAGTCCAGAACAGGGACTACTCCAACAAGCAAAAGAGGAAGGCAGCGCTGGATAAACTGTTGGAATTGGTGAAGCCTGTGTATCCCACGGCAGACATCAACTATTTGAAGGCCAAAATTGGAAGCCTGAGGAGCACATATAATAGGGAGCGCAAGAAAGTCCAGGATTCCATGAGATGGAGCAGCAGCAGATGACGTATATGTCCCCAGGCTGTGGTACTACGTCAGACTGCATTTTTTGTCAGACCAGATGGAACCCAGGCCATCACTATCTACACTTCCTTCAACACTTCCTTCCACATCAGCTGAGGCTCCTGAACCTGGGCCTTTAACCCAGGAAGAAGATGTGGAGGAGCCCAGCTTGACCCAGGTATAGCATTGTTATATATATATATATAGATGTTATTGATCACTAATTTTAGATTTAACAAAGTGGTTTACATATCAATAGACAGTAGTTGCCAAAAATGGTTGGGACAAGAATGAAAAATGCTGGGGTCAGAATGATAGTCTTTTCTATTTATTAACATTCAATTTGCAACAGTCATGAGCTCAAAATTGTGTGTGATGACCAAAAACTAAAACTATGTACCATTTTCATACACAGGAAAGTCTCACCCAGGAGGTGGCCGTGGCAAGCAGCCTGATGGAATCCCAGGTTCCTCCCCTCTGCCCTCCAACCAAAAGGACCAGGAAGGCGAGGAACCTGCAGGAGTCAGCGACTGCTTTCCTTCGCCAGGCTACTACGGCACTTAACATAACCTCTGGTGTCCACAAGACATTTGGCTGTGTGAGAGCAAGCAAACTGGAACACGTGGAGGAGGGCCAATGCACAATCTGTGAGGAAATCATTTTGAAGGCCTTAGGGGATGAGGGGTGAACTCACAAATAAAACCCATCTGTGTGAGTTGGACCACACTTCTCCACCCCCTCCAGCAACACCACCAACACCACAGCCACCCAACCCACCAGAGCAGCATGGAAGGAAGCGTGGAAGGAAGTGTTGAGAGTGATGGCCTGGGTTTGGTGTGGTCTGGCAAAAGACGCAGGCTGTTGTAAGACCACAGCCTCGGGACATATATGTCATCTGTTGCTGCTCCCGATCTCTCAGAGTCCTATTGTGCTCCCTATTAAATGGACTCCTCAGGTTACCTATTTTGACAGTCAAATAATTGATGTCTGCCCTGGGGTACAAAGGCTTCACCAATTCCAACTGTTTCTCCAGCGTTGCCTTCCTCTTTATTTTGTTATGACCCCTATTAAATTTCTAATTTTTGTTTTGACAAATACTTGGCTATGTGTTTTACTTAAAAAAGGACAGTTTGTTTGTGAGTAGGCAGGTACATTTCAAAAATACAATGTCAAATTAACAAGGGACACCAACATAGTTGTATCTTTGAGGTTAAAAAAATGCAAGATAATAATGGTGTTGTGGTAACTTGACACACAAAAGGAAAAAAAATAGGGAGATCACGAGAAAAAATAAATAAATAAAAATATGGAGATCACTAGAAAAAAAAACAAAAAACAAAAACAAATATTATTCAGGAGATCACAAGAAATAATAAAAAATACGTTGGTCAGAACTCTGCGAATATCATCAGCAAAGCAACTTCATTGTTATAGCATTATAAAGAAGAAGAGAATGCGCTGCATTGAGAGATTTCAAAATTTGCCGCGTGACGAATGTGATATCTCCATTATGAACGCTAGTTTTACAAGACCGAACACTTCCGGCTCGTATTTGATTCTGAGCATGTGTGAACTTTTGTGCGCGGACTTGTGTACACACGATCAGACTTTGTTCGTGGAAAATTTGAGAACCTGCTGGAAAAGATTTGTTGGCGGAAAGTCCGACAGCAAATGTTCGATGGAGCATACACACAGTCGGATTTTCCGACAAAAAACTCACATCCAACATTTCCATCACATCCAACCCAAAATCCAATAGTCCCAGGGACAGAAAGTGAACAGGGGCACAGACAGAAAAACAAATGTTACAGGGGTGTTAACCCTTTACCTATGTGTAGAATATGTATGCATAGCTCCCAACTGTCCCTGATTTGGAGGGACTGTCCTTGATTTGGAGCAATGCCCCTCTGTCCCTCTTTCCTCCTTATTTGTCCCTCATTTTGGTCTGATCTATATAGATGTATATAAAATGCACTTTTTGTATATCAAAAGGTGTTTTCCAGTGCTAAAACTTTCACCTGATTTCTAAAGTGCTGTATTTGTAAATTCCAAAAGCCAATATAAAGGATATATATATATATATATATATATATATATATATATATATATAGTAGTGGTAAAAAAAAGCACTTGTGGGTTCAACCAATCTTGTTTTTTTGTACAATTCTCCTTTAAGGGGGCGTGGCCAGGGGTGTGTCCTATACCTGCATACTTTTGCTGATAGGTGTCCCTCATTCCCATCTCAAAAAGTTGGGAGGTATGTGTATGTGTTGTGTTTACATGGGGTGGGAACAGGAAGTAGGAAGTTATGAAGTGAAACTAGAAGAAATAGATTTTACATGTGGCTCTCTACTGACTGGAATAAATAAGCTCTTCACAAGATTCATCTGACTATTCATCATTGCTTCTACAAAATCTACATGGTGACAGAAGTGGAATCGCTGTAACATCATGGCTCAGAATCTGCGTGGCATACAACCCCTAATCTTTGATAATGACATTGCTAACAACTAGCTGAAATTCAAAAGAGAATGGGACGTGTACAGCAAAGCAGGACTCTCAGACAAGTCAAAAAAGGTACAAGCTTACACTCTTCTCAATTTTGCTGGTTCAGATGCACTAGATAAATATGAGTCATTTCATTTTCAAGATAATGAGGACAGAGAGGACCCTGATGTCTTAATCAAGAAATTTGATGAGATATGCTTAAAAAAACATAATGTAAATAATCAGGGTTTTTTTCTCAGAGAATAGGCGCAGGAACCCATTCTCCCCAATCAACTCCCCGCCCCAACCCCACCCCCATCCCCGCCCCAAATCCCGCCATTCCTCGGGAAAGAGAAGCAAAGTGTTTCCAAACAAAGGGTGTAGTCAAGGCTCACCTTCCCCCCACCCCCGTCCACAGCTTACCTCACCCATCCACAGCCCACCCTCTACCCCCCTGTCCAAAGTTCAAAACCCCATCCACAGGTCACCTTCTATTCTCCTGTCCATAGCTCACCCCCCATGCACAGCTTACCTTCTCTTCTCTTGTCCACAGCTCTCCCCCTCTCCCCACAGCTCGCCCTCTCTCAACCTCTCCACAGCTACCCCCCCATAGCTACCCCCCAAAGGTTACCCTCTATTCTCTCATTCACAGTTCATCTCCTCCCCCTCACCCACAGATTACCTTCTCTTCTCTTGTCCACAGTTCACGCCCCACCCATCCACAGCTCGCCCTCTTCACTCCCACATTCATCTTAGCATGCGCACCCCCTCCCCCATCCACAACTCCACAACTCACCTTTTAACCTCTGTCAACATGTCACCTCTGCACACCCCCCCATCCACAGCTTATACCCCCAGTTCACAATCACCTCTGCACCCCCATCCACAGCTTATCTTCCCCCCCTCCTCATTTCACTTTTGCACCCCTATCTACAGCTCACCCCAGTCCACAGCTGTAAATTTCTACAACCCCCCCTCCCATCTTCCACCTCTGCACCCCAAGCGTCCCCCCCAGCTCTCTTAACCCTGTACAAATCCCCCTGCCCACAGCTCTCACTTTGCACAATCTAACCCCCCCTCAGCTCTGACCTCTGCAGAACATCCACAGTCTCCTCTCTCTCTCTGCACAACCAGCCCCCCTTCCTCCCTCTTTCCCTCGGCAGCTCTGTTACCGGCATTAGAGCAGTGCAGCAGACTTCCGTTCTGTTAGTCAGATCAGGCTTCTTTTTCTCCCTCGGCCTGCTGCGCAGTCTCCTCCATGCAGCTCCGCCTGTCAGATCAGTGTAGCACAGAACCGAGGAGGAGTTTCAGAGTGCTTCACTCTGCTCCGTGCTACATCTGGAATCCTCATTAATGCCAACAGTTGCGGCATCTAGACCCGATCCCAAGGCACCAATCAGTCAGCTGTGGGGCACATACCCTGGGTGCTAGCATACCGAAGTCAGTGGAGGAAGAGAAAGGTATAGAAAACTTCTACAGGAGAGGACTGCCTAAGGTGGCGGAACTGCGTTCCGACACGTTCCGGCAGAAAAAAAAATCCCTGGTAATAATTAACAGACATGCATTTAACATGATGGCTCAGAAACCTGATGAAGGAATACAATCCTATACAGCCACACTGAGACTGCTGGCTAAAAAAAAAATGTGATTTTGGTGCACTAACAGATGAACTGATACGTGACTCGATTGTATGTGTGATCTACAATGATGCTGTACGTGTTCAGTGAGAAAGATTTAACATTGGAAACAGCCATCAGAATATGTATGTTGTTTGAACATTCTGAAAGGGCCACTAAGGAACTAAAAAGAAAGGCAGAAGTGTTTTTGGTGCAACAGAACAAAAGGCAATGCAGCAACAGTCGTAGTAAACACGCTACTGAGCGCAACAAGTGTCCGGCTTTTGGGTGTAACTCATGCAACAAATGGAATCATTTTGCAAAATGTTGTAGGTCCAAGCCTCAAAATAGAGGTGCGTAGATGACACCATCTAGTCATACTAAACAACAAAATGTGCACAGAATTAATGAAGTGGAAAGTGATGATCACCAAAACTGTTTTCATTGTGAAAGTGTGGACCTAATTGCAAATAAGGGAGAAGTATTCACCACCCTCTCAACAGCATACAACAAAGTTGAAATTGACACTGATGCCAAATGCAATGTCCTGTCCTTATCCACATTGCACAACATTGACCCCAAAGCTGAAATTGATCAGTCAAATAAAGTAAACGTGATAGCTTATGGCGGTCAAACAATTAAGACACTAGGCACTTCTACCTTGGATCTATCAGGGGACAAGCTGCTATTCCACATTGTGGATAGAAATGTTAAGAGCCTGCTAGGCTTACCAGACAACATGCGCTTAAATCTAATACGACTCAGTCCAGTAGTACATGCAGTACAACAACAGGCTCTTGAGATGACCGCTTATGAGGACTTATTTCGAACTGACACGGTTGGTAGGCTTCCAGTCATGTCAGGGCCATCTTACTGAGCGGGCACCCCTGGGCACTGCCCCAGGTTCACATGGGGCCCCATCATAGCCAGATAAATAGAAGTAGCCGTGGGGTAAGGGAGTCAGACTTAGCAGGCACAGGCAGTTCGGCAGGGCCGCCATCAGGGGGGTACAGAGCCCATAAACTAGTAAGGGGCCCGAGGCCCTCGAGTGTCTAGAAGGACCCTGCTGTGTGGCGGGGATGGGAGAAGGCAGGGGCGGGTGCAGGAGAGCTCCGTGGCTGCGCTGGCTTTCGGAATGTGTGTGTCATTGAGCTCTCACATCGGGCTCTATGCTGCCACCTTTGGTAAAATCCTGCATTTGCACCCCTCATTTGTTCTGCACAAGAGCTGGAACCAGGAACACCGCCTAACAAGTAAGGGCTGTTCAACAAGTAAGGGGGGGTTGTGTGTGTCTGTGTACGTGTGTGTGTCTCTGTTTACATGTGTATGCCTGTGTACATGTGTGTCTGTGTACATATGTGCGTGTGCACATGTGTGTGCCTTTGTGTGTGTGTGTATCTGTGACTGTGTACATGTGTGTGTCTGTGTACATGTGTGTGCATGTGCCTGTGTGTGTGTGCCTATGTACGTGTGTGTGTCTGTGTACATGTGTGTGTGTGTCTGTGTACATGTGTGTGCCTGTGTACATGTGTGTGTGTGTGTGTGTGTCTGTGTCTGTGTACATGTGGGTGCCTGTGTATATATGTGTGTGTGTGCGTGTGTGTCTGTGTACAAGTGTGTGCGTGTGTGTTTGTGTACAAGTGTGTGTGTGCCTGTGTACGTGTGATATATATACACGTGTGAGGGAGGATGAGACCGTACAGGCGTTAGGGGGGCTGAGAGTGTACAGGTGTGAAGGGGGCTGTGAGCGTGCAGGTGTGAGGGGGGCTGAGAGCATACAGGTGTGAGGGGGGCTGAACGCGTACAGGTGTGAGGGGGGATTGAGAGTACACAGATGTGAGGGGGCTGAGAGTGTACAGGTGTGAGGGGGCTGAGAGCATACAGGTGTGAGGGGGGGCTGAGAGCGTACAGGTGTGAGGGGGGCTGAGAGTGTACAGGTGTGAGGGGGCTGCGAATGTACATGTTTGAGTTATGCTATCATGCATAATGTAGCTTCATCTGGACGATGAAGATCATCCAGATGAAACTACATTATGCACTATAACAAAACGCGTTGACATCATCACGGTTCTGTCATGTGATGCCACTTTATCAAGCTCCCAGCGTTGAGGACGCTGACTACACACGGAGACATACGACCTTGACGCAACTCAGCCAGCCATATAGGCGAAGCCATAACCGGACGCACACTGATATCAGTGCCTGTAGAGGAGTGACAGACCTATGGAGGGGACTTTAGAGGATGGAGGCCATTAGCGTATACATCGTATGAGTGGTAAAGTACCTCTAATACTTGATGAAAGTTTTCAGCCCGCTACAGGTGACTTAAAATATAGCATCTGAATATATGAAGCCTCACATCCCCTAACCTACCACGGTTGCATGATTAGCAATACCCGGAAGGGACTAAAAGTCTATCACCTATTAAAGGTGTATTCAGCACCAGGACTAAACACGATCCTAATAAAGGATCTATTTACCATCCTTTAAACGGCTGTTACCGGGACTTTTCCAGGATAATTTTTTCATATGTATAAGATCTACACTTGATACATTTTTTCCAACACTTGGTTAAAGACTATTCAAGAATCGTTCCCCCAGATAGAAAGATTTTATGTCTCCCAACATCATGCACTTTAGGACTGTTGCTATGCGGCATCTGGACGCTTCTTTTTAATTGTTTTATGTAGTGTCTTATGTTTTCGTGTTTGTGTAATGCATCAAATATTGCAGTGATTTTTTATTGGCCATAACAGTGAAGCTGCTATATATTTTTTTGAATTTTGGTTTATTATTTTGCAAATTTGCTCGAAATTGATTTAATAAATATGAATTTTTGATACTCTTAAAAGAATCCATAAGTAACTCCTTTCTGGTGACTCACACCTGAACCATTTGTTTCTGTTATATGTTCAGTTTCGGCAACAGCACCCTACACGGTGTAGGATCCATGAGGAACCACCTTAATTGTTGAGGTGAATATATGTGCTAAGCCTGCCTTTTTCTGTTGTTTTTCACTGTCCGCATATGCATTGATCCTGTGCACCTCAATAAGGCTCTCTTGAGGCCCTATTACCCATGAAAACTGTAGAGCAAGTGATCTCCGACATGCCACAGGCAAAGGTCTTCAGCATTCATTAGATGCAAAATGTGTATTCTGGCAAATCCCTCTGGATCAGGAATCATCATTACTCACAACATTTATGACCCCATATGGGAGATACAAATGCTTACGGATGCCATATGGAATTTCAACTGGTAGCAGTCTTTCAGAGATGTATGGAACAGCTCTTTACTGGAAAGCCATGTGAAATAGTTGTGGTTGAAACCTTGATTTGGGGATCCTCCATTGAAGAACATGACAAATGAGTTAAATACATACTAGACCATGTCAGAGCCATCAATACGCAGCTCAACCCTACCAAATGTCGCTTCAGGGTCTCATAGGTGCTATAAGTTGGACACCTTCTCACAGATAAAGGTGTCAAGCTTGACCAAGAAAAAAAAACAAAGCCATCCATCAAATGTCTGCTCCAGAGGACAAACATGGATTGCAAAGGTTTTTTGGCATGACCCTTTATCTCTCGAAGTCCATTCATCACTACAGTGAGATAACATCTCCACTCCGTCAGCTTCTGCGCCAAGATGCTGACTGGTGTTGGACTGAACAACATGCTGTTGCTGTGGATACATTGAAAGCACAATTAACTAGTCCACCTGTCCTACAGTATTTTGATATGCATAAGCCGGTGGTATTGTCTGCTGATATAGTTAGACGATACATCCTGTTATATCATAGAATATAAGACCTATACACTATAATACCACAGCGCCACCTGCTGCATAGCTAGGTATAATTCATACAGTATTGTTCGTTTGTTAACAACTTCACATTACATGTTGTTGCTCTTCCAACAACACTTCCAGTAGCAAAGTTATCAGGACATTAAAGCGGATATTCTTCACACATGGAATTCCCTATCAATTGATGACTGACAATGCAACATCATTTTCAATGGGACTTTCAGCACGTCACTAGCAGTCCCAATTACCCCAGATCCAATGGTTTTGCAGAGCGTAGTGTAAGATCAGCCAAGTATCTCCTAGAGAAATGTACACGTGATGGTTCTGATGTTTATGCAGCCCTATTCAACATCCTCAACACACCTAGGGATGGCATGCCTTCTCCAGCACAATGTTTACTATCACAACGAACCAGGCCTCTGATTCCCATGTTCCCATCCCAGCTCCTGCCAAGAGTCGAGACTGATGTTCAGGCTGCTTTATTTACACTCAGGAAAAAAGGAAAGATAAGCTATGACAAATCAGCCAGAAGCCTTTCCCCTCTGGAGCCTGGGCAGGTGGTAAGGATGGAGACAACCTGTGGGCTTGACAAACTGGCCATGGTTCATGGAAAGGCCTGCCAACCAAACAGCTATGCTGTTTATTCTGATGGTAGGACTTATGTAAAGAACCGACGTCACCTCCTACAGGTACCTGAATCATACTGTATTACCGCTGCCCATGTGCCTATGATCACTTCAGGACTCCAAACACAGCCGTCTGCTGCAGTGCCAATTGACACTTCCACCAACGGATGTAACACACAATCACAACAAATCTGGAAGAGTGTGTAAACCCAGTCCAAAGTTCCAAGACTTTATCACACACTGACTTTTACTCAGCATCTTTCATTTTATATTGTAGTTTGTTATTGTTCCTTTCTATGCTGCACTCCTTGTTGGTTCTATCTTACACTTCATTTATATATGCATATACTTTCTTTAAAGGGGGAAAGATGTAGAATATGTATGTGAAGTATTTTCTTAGCTGTGTTAGGACCTGGGGGTGGGAACAGGAAGTAGGAAGTTATGAAGTGAAACTAGAAGAAATAGGTTTTACATGTGGCTCTCGGCTGGCTGGAATAAACAAGCTCTTCACAAGATCCATCTGACTATTCATCATTGCTTTTTCAAAATCTACACTATGCTATCCAAAAAAAACTATTTTTTTTTTTTTGGCTTGAGTTACACTTAAAAAATGTATCTGTTCCAACTTACATACAAATTCAGCTTAAATGAGAAGTTCAGCCTGAGCTTTTTAGGCTCGGCTTCTCCTATGGGTCACAGTGAGTGCAATTTGTTTTGCACTCCTGTGACCCATTTTCAGCGGAGAGAGGTCTGAATTCCGCTCTCTGCTGACATCACTTTAATCAGTCCAGGCAATGCGTATTCCCGACTTACGAAGTCTGGATCCACCAGCTGCCTGGACTGATGGCAGTCTCAGCCTCTCAGCCACTGAGAGGCTGAGAGGCCTGTTCCGTGCCCCTCCACAGCTCAGCGCTCCAGTGAGTGTGGAGGAGCAGAGCAGAAGAGCTGCTGATTGACAGGCACCAGCTCTCCACTCCGGGAGATGAGAGAACCGAACCATTGGCAATGTTCGGTGGCTCGGTTCTCAGTGAAGAGGCAGCGGGGTACAGATGCAGCATCGGTCTGATGCCGCATACACCTAGGTAAGAATGAATAGGTAAAAAACAAAAAAAAACGTACTTCTCTTTTAAGAACAAACCTACAGAACCCATCTTGTTTGTAACCCGTGGACTGCCTGTACAGGTTTAGTAGTCAGCCAACTCATTGTAAACAAAGCCCTTCCTGTGTGACTGATACCTTACCTTCATTAACAGCTGAGTTTTTGGTGATGTCTTCTCCCACTGTCCTAATTTTTCACCACCTCCAAAAGGTGCATAAACAAGATCACATATCACTGGGACTATTTAATATTTTTTATATATATATATATTTTTACTGATTTATATTATGATCATTTTTTCGATAACTACTTATTAGTTTTTCATGCCATCAGCTGCCCACAGTGTAAGCATATTGATACACGTTTAAAGGGATTTTTACTTGATATTTTTTGGGTTTATGCACCCCCTATGTTGATTCACATACCCATGTGCACTGCTTGCTGGTATATATTCTTTTATGTTAGCACTTTTGTTATGCACCATTAAGTGTGAGTGTTTTTTCGTGCTCTTATTTATACTTTTACATTTATATATTTGCATCCGTGAGTTTTTTCCTTGATGTATCTGACTTATGTATTCAGGTTATCTGACATTCACTATGTATGTACTATAGTATAGTCCCCCTCTTCCCTTTCCCCATTCCCCTTCTATCACAGCGCAACTACCACCCCTCTATTTACACAATTTTTTTTTTGCCTGTTTGGAGCAGTCTTTAGGTGTTGCAGCAGTGTCCCTTTAGAATAGGCTTCCGCTGACAGCGCAGGAGTTATCAATTTCACATAAACAAGATGCTTTTCCCGAAGGTCACCCTGTTGTGCCAGGTATAGGGTCCATTTTGGAGAGACCGGAACAGTGAGTTGATTCACATTTTCAGCCACTACCTTTTGGATATAGTAAAGGTATCAAGTCCATTATTGGTGCTGTGAACATTTTATGTTGGGCAAAATGTTATGTTTGGTGTGAATACCACGTGAGATTGTTTAGGTCAGAGGTTCTCAACTCCTGTCCTCAGGACCCACTAACAGGCCAGATTTTATGTATTACCTTGGGGAGATGCAGACTAGAATACTGCAATCGCTGAACAGCAAATGATATCTCCTGTGATGTATTTCAGTTATCTTGCAAACCTGGCCTGTTAGTGGGTCCTGAGGACAGGAGTTGCGAACCACTGATTTAGGTGCACACTGTTTGTACACTTAGTTGTTTTTACCTCAAATGATGCATAGTCTTGCTGTGAACAAAAGGCAGCTCTGAGAACGAATGGTCAGTAACAACTGAATGCTTCACTTTCACCACCACAAACTTAAAAAAAAAAAAAATGCCCTATGGATCTAGGATAAAAATAAAAAAAATACACCAATTAAATAAATCCCTCAAGAAAGAAAGGCCTGGTTTACACCTATGCAGGTTGCAGTTTGCACATTGCAGGTGCATTTTGCATTTTTCAATACAGTATTTTCATCCATTGAAGTCTATGGAACCAAAAACCAGAAACCAGAAAAATGTCCCTGGCCCATTCCATAAAATGCAGATATAAACTACATCCATAGGAAACCATGTTAAATGGACTGTAGTGTGTTTCTGCAAAACTGAAAATGTGCTAAATGCATAGGTATGAACCAGGCCTTAAATTAATTCTTTATCGTGATTGTAAAGTCTTGTTTTTTTTTTTTTTTGGTTAAAAATAACAAACATGTTATACTTACCTGCTCTGTTCAGTGGTTTTGCACAGAGCAGCCAAGATCCTCCTCTTCTCGGGTCCCTCTTCGGTGCTCCTGGCCCCTCCCTCCTGTTGAGTGCCCCCACAGCAAGCAGCTTTCAAACACGGAGCCGCGGCCCGGCCCGGCCCTGCCCCCTTTCTCTCGTCATTGGCTCACTGACTTTGATTGACAGCAGCGGGAGCCAATGAGGAGGGGAGTCCTGGGCAGCTGAGTCTCATGCAATAGCGCTGGATGGAGATGCCCTCAGGTAAGTATTAGGGGGGCTGAGGGGGGCTGCTGCACACAGAAGGTTTTTTTTATCTTACTGCATAGAATTTATTAAGATTAAAAAAAACTTCTGACTTTACAACCACTTTAAAGAAAAAAAAAAAGCATTTCAACTAAAAGTGACATTAAAGGCTAACATTTTTTTTCTAAAAAAAAAAAAATGTTATACTTACCTGCTCTGTGCAACAATATTGCACAGAGTGGTCTCTTATATTCTCTTTGGAAATCAGTGCTCTCTGCTCCCCATTCCTGTGGATGTCCCCTCGACAGACCATGTGCCAAGGGAGCACCTATCCCACGTGCACTCCCGAGCTGGGCTGTGTGCTTCCATAGAAACACACAGCACTGATCAGCCATGCCACCCACTCCCTCCTCACAGGATCTGACTGACAGCAGCAGCAGCCTATGGCTCCCACTGCTCTGTGTCTCCTGTATAAAGAGGAAAAGAGAGCACAGGTGCTGCACTGGGACTAATCTGTATGAGCATGTGCGCGAGTGTGCGAACTAATGCAAGCATGATGAACTGGAAGCTATTGCCTCTTTGCCTAGAAGTATTAGCATGTGAGCAATGCATATGCACATAAACATGAATATGCGCTTAAGCCCATGCTGGTCTTCTGGTTCTGGGAATCTGGTTTACCTTACATGCCCCCTCCACAGCCCAGCGCTCCAGTGAGCGTGACGGGGGGGGAGGCAGAGTAGATAGCTGGTGACTGATAGTCACCAGCTCTGTGCTCACAGAGCACTTAGGTCTGAGCGATCAGTGGTGTTTGATCTCTCCGTTTTCACCCTTGGAGGCAGCGGGGCACATCCACCTAGGTAAAAATGTTTTTAAAAGAAAAAGACAAACCCATACTTCTATTTTAAGCAGTAAGTTTTACAATCCTCAATACAAGAATAAAGGTAGACATGGAAATGTGTTGCAGGATTACCAGGTGAAAACCTTAGGACTGATAAAACCGCGATCTAATAAAATTTGTATTGGGATTTACAATAGATACACCTAACCACTTACCGACAGCGCACTGTAGCTTTACTGCGGCAGGGCAGGCCAACTACACAGAATCACATTATAATAAATATATATATATATATATATATATATATATATATAATTTATTTTATCAGTGGCGGCTGGTGCAGACTCTGTGCCCATCTTATGCAGCCAACTGTGCCCATCGTATGCAGCCAACTGTGCCCAGCGTATGCAGCCAACTGTTTAATTAAATTGGCCTCTTACCAACTTCCTATGACCTCTAAATTATAAGAGATCATCAAACTCATGAGGTAAGAAAATGCCTGATGCCTGGTCACATCCTCTGTGTGTCTCCTGACCTCCAAGATGGATGGATCTCACAACTCTTAGCCCACCTCTACACTCCCCTTGTCAATATGCATTTTCTCCTGTGTATTTCTAACACTGAACTTCTGCTATGATCTCTAATATCCAGTGAAAAGACAGGAAAGTAACCACATGACTTCAGCATGCCAAATCAATCTTGCAGAGCTGCTGAAGAAAGGAGTGGGTGGGAATTAAAAAAAATGCATGTCTTGGGCTGGTGCATGAGATATGTAAATCACCTGTCACTCACAGCAAGGGGGAGGATTTGACGAAGTTTTTCTCTGTTTGTCAAGTTTTATCTCACTGAACAATAAAACAGGATTGCTCAGAGCTGGGTTAACTCTTTGTGGCAAGACTGGGCTCAAATGATAGGAAATCTTATACTCTACATTATGACATCAACAAAAAAAATGGGTTTACATCCACTTTAAGCTAAAATATGCACTTACAACAGAGATAATAATATTAGGCAGTAGAGAGAAGATGATCCAATATGGAGATCAGCAACAAATCTGGATGCTCATCATGTCACAACTCCCATCTCCTTCCCTGTTCCCATTTTTTTTTTTGCAGAAAGTAAAAATATATATATTTTTTTAATTTTGGGTCTTTTTTACTTTATATAGCAAAAAATATAAAACCCAGTTGTGATCAAATACCAACAAAAGAAAGCTCTACCTGTGCAAAATAAATTATATAAATTCTGTTTGTGTACAGCATTGCATGACTGTGCAATAGTCAGGTAACTACTTGCCGACCACCCACCGCAGATATACCCGTACGTCGAACCGTCGGTCCGTCGGTTTTAAATTGTCTGTCTTTTTTTGTTTATAGCGCAAAAAATAAAAACGCAGAGGTGATCAAATACTACCTAAAGAAAGCTCTATTTGTGGGGAAAAAAGGACATAGCAGTGCCGTATCGCAAAAAATGGCCTGGTCATTAAGAGGGTAAATCTCTCTGGGGCTGAAGTGGTTAAAGTAATGCAGTGCCAAACAGCAAAAAATGGCCTAGTCATGACAGGCTAAAATCTTCTGGAGCTCAAGTGGTTAAATACCATTTATCAGTATCTGAACAGACTTGTTCCTGAGGTATCTATATTCTATAGAAGTGCTAAGTGTGGATGAACATCTGAATGAAGTTTTACAATGTGACTCATCCTGTCAGCTTGTCAGTTGGGTATGTCTAACAGGGACTTGAGTGAATTCCCCACTGGGATACAAAAGTACATCTTTTTCAACTAGAGAAATGTATATTGTTTGATATCCTCACTTGGAATAAAGTTACTTGAAGACACTTGAGCTTAGCAGTTATGGTGTGAGAAGTTTAAGGTAAAATAAACCTATATATTTTCTTAAATATACCACTATTTTCAATAATGTGTGTCCTTTTTTTGGTTAGCTTCATAAGTATGTAGCTCTGTATTTTATTAATAAACAGGGTTTTTTCCTGATTCACTTAAAATCTTCTTTTTGATGCCCCCAGAGCTGGAGCTTTACCATGTATGAAAGAAGCCTCCTTAAAAAGAGGACATCCTGGAAATGTGGCTTAAAAATTAATTTTTACTGTAGGCTTTACATAGGACTAACTGCACTTAAATGACGGGAATTCTGGCAAAAAAATTAAAACAGCATAACATACTCTGCATGTAAAATGAAAGCAGGTTTTACTGCAGGTTTACACAAGGTAAAAGTATAATGTATGAAAGTATGGAGTATGATGATTTTCTTAAAATAATTGGTGCAGATGTTTAGGATTCTCTTTTTTTTTCTTTTTTTAAATTACATTTTTATTTTATTAGAATTCAGCTTAACAATCAACTACGGACATAGACATTTGTCCACATATAACATTTACATAAAATCCAAAACTCTATACAGTATACACATATCAAAATATTCTATTTAAAAAGGAAAAAAAAAAGATATTTAGTATTCATCAGGAATATAGGTTACACCAAGCAGTTAGGTGTTTCCTGTGTTTTTATAATAATCAACCTGTAAGTACTTGGACTACTCATGTATTTATTTATTTATTTATTTGCTTTTTAGAATTGGCAAAATATACAGATATATTGGACATAAGGTAAAAAGTAATTTTCACAATGTTACTACTTACCCTTTCACATCGCTTTTAAATCCCATGTGTAAGGATTGTGAAAGCCATTGTCTGTCATTGCAGAGTACTTTATAAATATTAAACCGTCTTATTTATAATTTACATTTTGTGTTCCATTGTTTATTTCCCTTCATTTCAATTATATTATTTATAATGCATCTCTGTGTCCTTTATCTATAGTACAGTAAACACGCAGCCCATAAAACAGTATGTTGCATTTGTATATTAGTCCACAATAAAGAATAACAGAAAATGCTTTGGCATCAATGAAAATTAGGCAATTTTTTGAAATGATACACGGAATTAGCACTTTCCTGAGCTGTTTTATCTTGTAAGAATTCCTAATGGCCCGTACACACGATCATAATATCATAGTAAAATACTGCTTTCTAAACGATTGTACGATAATCTGATAGTACACAGCTTTCAAGAGCTGATCACAACAGTTCATCTGATATTATCTGATGGGACAAGCATGAACATTTTTCTCGTACAGTACCAGATTGTACGATTTTCGTTTAATTAGTACAGATTTCATCCGAAAAATACAATACAAATACACTACAATACATTACTTCTGAATTTTTGTTCTGTCGTACAAAAATTTTTGTAACTTTAGTAACTTCTTCATTTTCAATATGGAGACTAGCATGCAAAAAAAAATGTGTCTGATAAACTCATTGTGTTTAGCAGGCATAAGGAAGCCTTAAAGAGGTTGTAAACCCATATAAAAAAAAAAACTCCAAGACAAAGGCATAATGAGCTAATAGGCATTACATACTAGCTCATTATGAAATACTTACCTTAAATCAAAGCTGTTGCAGCAGTCCCCGTACACCGCTGTGACCGGCGTCATGAGTTATTTTAGGGTTTGCGGGCTCCGGCGCTGTGATTGACTTGAGCCGCAATGACGTTACTCCTGTGCATGCACGCGGGAGCCACCAGTCACCGCACAGGCCCTTTAGAAACGGCACGATCATGCAGTTTCTTCAATGTGCATGCGCCGATGACATTGACGCAAGCTTATATGGTAAATATCTCCTAAACCGTGAAGGTTTAGGAGATATTTACAGTAACTACAGGTAAGCCTTATTGTAGGCTTACCTGTAGGTACAAGTGGTGTAACAGGGTTTACAGCCATTTAAAAGCTACATTTTAAAGCTAAACCTTTAAAGCACCTTTAAAGCTAAACCTTTAAAGCAGCTTTAAAGCTAAATTCCAGCTACAGGCAGTCCCGGGTTACAAACAAGATAGGGTGTGTAGGTTTGTTCTTAAAGTGATTGTAAAGTCTCGTTTAAAAAAAAAAAAAAAAAAAAAAAAACAACAAACATGTTATACTTACCTCATCTGTGCAGTTGGTTTTGCACAGAGCAGCCCGGATCCTCCTCTTCTCAGGTCCCTCTTTGCTGCTCCTGGCCCCTCCCTCCTATTGAGTGTCCCCCACAGTCAGCATCTTCCTATGGGGGCACTGGAGGAGAGTCACAGCTCTGTGTGGCCATTTAGACATGGAGCCCAACCCCGCCCCACCCCCTCTCTCCCTTGATTGGCTGACTGACTTTGATTGGCAGCCATGGGAGCCAATAGCGCCGCTGCAGTGTCTCAGGTAAAGAAAAAAAGAGGTAAAGAAGAACCCAAAGATCACTATGGCTGAGCTCCAGAGATACAGTCAGGAGATGGGAGAAAGTTGTAGAAAGTCAACCATCACTGCAGCCCTCCACCAGTCAGGGCTTTATGGCAGAGTGGCCTGACAGAAGCCTCTCCTCAGTACAAGACACATGAAAGCCCGCATGGAGTTTGCTAAAAAAAACATCTGAAGGACGCCAAGATGGTGAGAAATAAGATTCTCTGGTCTGATGAGACCAATATAGAACATTTTGGCCTTAATTCTAAGCGGTATGTATGGAGAAAACCAGGCACTGCTCATCCCCTGTCCAATACAGCCCCAACAGTGAAGCATGGTGGTGGCAGCATCATGCTGTGTGGGTGTTTTCAGCAGCAGGGACAGGACGACTGGTTGCAATCGAGAGAAAGATGAATGAGGCCAAGTATGGCGATATCCTGGACGAAAACCTTCTCCAGAGTGCTCAGGACCTCAGACTGGGCCGAAGGTTTACCTTCCAACAAGACAATGAACCTAAGCACACAGCTAAAATAACGAAGGAGTGACTTCACAACAACTCCATGACTATTCTTGAATGGCCCAGCCAGAGCCCTGACTCAAACCCAATTGAGCATCTCTGGAGAGTCCTAAAAATGGCTGTCCACCAACGTTTACCATCCAACCTGACAGAACTGGAGAGGATCTGCAAGGAGGAATGGCAGAGGATCCCCAAAACCAGGTGTGAAAAACTTGCATCTTTCCCAAAAAGACTCATGGCTGTATTAGATCAAAAGGGTGCTTCTACTAAATACTGAGCAAAGGGTCTGAATACTTAGGACCATGTGATATTTCAGTTTTTCTTTTTAATAAATCTGCAAAATGTCAACAATTCTGTGTTTTTCTGTCAATATGGGGTGCTGTGTGTACATTAATGAGGAAAAAAATGAACTTAAATGATTTTAGCAAATGGCTGCAATATAACAAATAGTGACAAATTTAATAGGGTCTGAATACTTTCCGTCCCCACTGTATGTTATTATTCTTTCTTATAACTATTCAGATCCAACATTGCTGCATATTATGTTTTATGAACCAATTCAAATAAAATATTTAAAGTCTAGTTAATGGCAAACCTTTTTTTTTACATTCAGATAGAGTGGAGAAGGGTTAGAACAACTGTCAGGTTTTTATAAATGTTTGTGTCCCTGTTAAGGGGGATTCTCCCTTTCCTTTTACCAGTATCACCAAGAATATAAAAGAAAATCCCAAATTCTGGGCTGTCACCAGAACAGGAATAAAGGGAAAATCTTCTAGTAGGGACACTAGTTCTGATGACCCTGGTGGCAGTCAGAGGTTTCCTCACTTTTGAAGGGATTTCTCACTACCTCTTTTAGCTATTGGAAAGGAAATTAAAGGAAATCTCCCCAATGGAACACAGATGGCAAATATAGCCTGACCAAGATCATAACACTAATTTATGTTGTTTGAAATGAAAGAGAAATTTTGCCTTTAGTTCTACTTTAGGCTGGGTTCACACTAGAGCATGGAGCAACTCACAACAGGGTTTGGGTGCATCTCCACTTACCAATTTCAGCACAAACCCACATTTTTGGCTGAATTCAGACTTGAAACAGACCAAAAGGCGCACAGGACTCCTGTGCAATTCACACCAGAGCTGCTCCAGAGATGTGTGAACCGGCTCCATAGAGAGCCGGTCACAATCTCCTGCTATGCGAATTGGATATGGATAAAGCCGCATCCAATTCGCAATAGTGGGAACCCAGTCTAGAAGGCTAATTTCCAGATCAGTTGTTTTATGATTGAGTGGTCCAGTACAATGACATAACACAAATCATTGGGCTGGTGCTGGCTGTCATAGTAGAAATCTTCAGTCCTTTGCCCCCCTTCCCATACCCCACAGTCGTAATGAAAAGTCCTTTATGGAGGATGGGCGGATGAATGAAAAGTCTACCTCCCCTATTCATAATTCACTTTTCATTGATGGAATTTATAGCTACGTTAATATGAATGGAGGAGGGGGCGGAATGGTGGGCATAGTCAGCACTTTTGGTGAATACCTGTCACAGGTCCAGTGCTGGTACCAACCCCCACAGCACCAGAGGATTGCAGCTTTGAGATATGAGAGGTGAGCAGAGGACTGAATATTTCCACTATGACAGCTGGCACCAACACAAGCGATGTCTCAAAATAAATGTAAGAAATGTTTGATTCTTGTAAACTTTTTTTTTTTTTTACTAAACCTAGGCTTTAAAGTGCTTGTAAACCGTATTACACCACGTTTACCTACAGGTAAGCCTATAATAAGGCTTACCTGTAGGTACCGTGAATATCTCCTCAAACTGCACAGTTTAGGAGATTTTCATTGTATCCGCATGTGCTGACGTCATCGGCACATGCGCACGGAAGAAGCGGCTCTCTCGTTACGTTTCTTCAGTAGCCATGCCGTGACCGGCGGCTCCTGCGCGCTTGCGTGGGAATGACGTCATCGCGGCTTCGGCCAATCACAGCGCTGGAGTCCACGAACCAGGAAATAACTCACACAGCGGTGTGCGCTGAGCGCTGCAGCAGCTTCGATCTAGGGTAAGTATTTCATAATGAGCTAGTATGCAATGCATACTAGCTCATTATGCCTTTGTCTTGCAGGGTTTTTTTTGTTTACAACCACTTTAAAGGATTCTTTAATGAAATGGGAAACTCATGTGTTAATGAGATGACTGTAACCATATTTGAATTCAAATATCTGAATCATGTCGGGAACAATAAAGGCAATTAAACTATAAATACAATACATATTACAGTTAGATCAGATACCATACAACCTGTCTATTCTACCCATTCAGTTTCAGATCAGACTTTTTTTTTAGGTAAGTCAGATATTTTCGCTCTATAATGAGTCTAAATACTACTTTTAAAATGACCAAATCTATCTATGTCTAAATAGCATAACCATTACATTTATTAGACCTTTCTGTTCTCTGTACTGTTATAGATGTAGTAGGAACAGTTTTCTGTGCTTTTCCATGGTGTTGTTGTGGTGCTCTGCTATCATCTTGTGGCAGATTTTAGGTACACTATTTTATGCATTCCATTTTTTTGCTCTACACTATCTTCAAATATTTTTAAACAGTATCTAGTTTTGCAAACGAAATCTTGCTACCACATTGCTTATCCACTACAAGAAAAAACATATGCAATATATAGCTAAAGTATACAAAATCTATGGCTGTAGTTGTTTAATATCTGTACTGTAATTGTGTCTCCTGCTGCTGTCTTAGCCAATAAGGTGGGAGAGTCTCTGGAGAGCCGAGGCTGTCGTGCACATCGCTGGAGGAAGATTGAGCTCAGGTAAGTATTAGGGGGGGCTGGGGATGCTGCACACTGAAGGTTGTTTTTAATATTGATTGGACCCTGGGCAAACATTTTCTTGGGCCCCACCCCACCACCCATGCAAATTTGCTCTCTACCTCAACATTCCAACAAACAAACACACACGTAAACTTATGTATTGAATTGTATTGTAACTGTACTGTCTGCCCCCCTCATGTTGTGAAGAGCTGCACAAACTGTTGGCACTATATAAATCCTGTATAGCAATAATAATGGGGGAGAGATAGGGGAGTCCACAATGATTGGGGGGGGTATAGCGGAGTCCACGATGATGGGGGGGGGATAGGGGAGTCCAGGAAGAAGGGGTTGGAGAAATGGGGGAGTTCAAGATGAGGGGGGATAGGGGAGTCCAGGCTGATACACAGTGATTGGGAGTGTATATTGTGAGGTGTTTGTATTGTACATCCTCCTCCAAAGTACCCATCTATTGGTCACCTCTGCCCACCACTTTGCTTACCTCTGCACCCTCATCCACAGCTCACGGTGTATCCACCGTCCACGTTCACCTCTGTTTCCCCCATCCACAGCTCACCTCTGTACCCCCCATCCACAGCTCACTTCTGTACCATCCATCCACAGCTCACCTCTGTACCCCCCCAATCCACAGCTCACCTCTGTATCCCTCATCCACCTCAGTACCCCTCACCCACAGCTCACCTCTGTATCCTACCATCCACCTCTGCACCCCCCATCCACTTTCACCTCTGTATCCCCGTCCACCTCTATACCCCCGTCCACCTCTGTACCCCCCCGTCTACCTCTGTACCCCCGTCCATCTCTATAGCCCCCGTCCACCTCTGTACCCCCGTCCACCTCTATACCCCCCGTCCACCTCTGTACCCACCATCCACATTCACCTCTGTACCCCCGTCCACCTCTGTACCCCCATCTTCACCTCTATACCCCCCCGTTTACCTCTATACCCCCCTGTCCACATCTGTGCCCCTGTCCACATCTGTGCCCCTGTCCACCTCCGTACCCACAGTCCACCTCTCTACCCCTCGTTCACCTCTGTACCCCCCTGTCCACCGCTGTACCCACCGTTAACCCCTTTACCCCCTGTTCATCTCTGTAACCCCCCATCCACATTCACCTCTGTACCCCCTGTCCACCTCTGTACCCCACATCCACATTCACCCTGTACCCCCCTGTCCACCTCTGTACCTCCCCATCCACATTCACCTCTGTATCCCTGTCCACCTCTGTACCCCCCCACCTTTGTACCCTGTCCAGCTTTGTACACTCATCCACGTTCACCTCTGTACCCCCAATTCTCTGTGAATCCCCTTCCCCTTATCTCCACGGTTCTTTCTCACCTGATGACAGAGCTTATTCTTCATGGCGGTGCAACACAGTGCAGTCTCCGGCTATCAGACCCGTAGCACACAGCCAGAAGACTTCACTCGCTGTGTGCTACACAGGTCTGTCAGGTGGGGGTCGAGGTGGGGGTGGGGCGGGAGGAACACGGAGCGCCACTCTGCTTCATTCCCTGTCACTCCGGTCCGCAGCTTCTGACAGAGGTAGAAGCGGGACAAGTGGGCTAAAGCACATGAAACCCGCACCTGTCCTGCTCTCCTGTTATAATGTGGCCACCACCTGGGAGAGCAGGGGGGGATTGGCTGCTCCCGCTACTCCCGGAAAACTGCGGGCAGCACAGGGCTTAAGTGGCAGATGCTTTGGGACCCACAGCAATGACAGGGCCCAGGACAGCTGCCCCTTTTGCCCTGCGTTAAAGACGGCCCTGATGATCTTATATCCTCTAATTCCTTTAAAACGTTCCCTGACTGAAAAAAGTTATGGACTTTCAAACTCAGAGGTTTTCCGATATCACCAGATTAAAAAAGATTGTATGCCCTATATCCACGGAGGACTTGCACTTGATAAATTATCATATTTCGAGAATATATGTAAACATGACCCCCATGCAAAAGGACTTATTTCGAACTTTTATGCCCAACTAATTTCTAAACCTGATTTTAGTTCGCCCTCATATGTAGCTAAGTGGGAATCTGATCTTGGATTTTTATTGGAAACAGCAGTATGGGACAAAATTTGGATTGCTACAAAATCTTCCTCTCAAAATATAACTGCTTTAGAAACTACCGTAATTACAAAGTACTTACACATTGGTACTTAGTCACTACCATAATTGCGAAATTTGCCCCCAATTACTCCTCATCTTGCTTTCGAGGCTGTACTTAACCAGGATCACATCTTCATATCTGGTGGACTTGCCCAATTGTCAAAATATATTCCACATAATTTCAATATCATTTGCAGTGTCCATCTTTCCTGATCCTTTGATAGCACTTTTGAATTTAAAACCAACAACTCTCTCCAGTAATCAGTTCAAACTCTTATTACAGATCACTTCAGCCGCGAAACAAATAGTCGCTAAAGCCTGGAAATCACCTACCCTGGTATTAACTGAAACTAAACATAGAATTAATCAAGCTATTATTCACGCCAAAATAGAGGCTATAACCCAAGACGAAATATCTAAATTTAAGAAAACATGGCTTCCTTGGATGACACACTATTTGCATTCTAATTTCGATGAATCCTTGTTGATGCCTTGGTAAATTTTTCCTACATTTTCATTTTTCCATGTTTATTATATGATTGAAACCACACATCGCCCTGGAGATTCCTTCTCTTCCATTTCCTTTCTTCTCTTCTCTGTTCTTTCTTTTCTAACTCCTTCTCTACTTTACCTTTCTTTTTCCTTTTTCTTGTACCTCTTCTTTCTCTTCATCAGGTTCAAGTAGTACTTTTAATTGCCTTCCTTGTTTCTTATGGTATTACAAAATTACTGATATTTGCTCCTGCTTGAATTATAAGAGCAATAATCCTTTAACGCTTCCTTTAACCACTTGCCGACTGCCGCACGAACATTAACGTCGGCAGAATGGCACAGACAGACAAATGGGCGTACAGGTATGTCCCTTTAAATTTGCTGCCATGTGGTCGCGTGCACGATCCTGCAGCGAGCTCTGTGAGTGTGATTGCGGGTCCCACAGACTCGATGTCCGTGGGGATACCAGCAACCATCTCACGGAGAGGAAGAACGGGGAAATGCTGATGTAAACAAGCATTTCCCCGTTCTACCTAGTGGGACTGACACTGATCACAGCTCCCTGTGATCGAGATTGGTGATCAGTGTCGTGTCACACGTAGCCCAACGCCCTCTCAGTTAGAATCACTCCCTAGGACACACTAAACCCCTGTAGCGCCCTCTAGTGGTTAACCCCAGATAACTGCCAGTCACATTTACACAGTAATCAGTGCATTTTTAATCCCACTGATCGCTGTATAAATGTGAATGGTCCCAAAATAGTGCTAAAAGTGTCCGATGTGTCCGCCATAATGTCGCAGTCACGATAAAAATCACTGATCGCCGCCATTACCAATAAAAAAAAATTAATAATAAAAATGCCATAAAACTATCCCCTATTTTGTAGACACTATAACTTTTACGTAAACCAATCAATAAACGTTTATTGCAATTTTTTTTATTTAAAATATGTAGAAGAATATGTATCGGCCTAAACTGAGGAAAACTTTTTTTTATATATTTTTTGGGATTATTTATTATAGCAAATAGTAAAAAATATTGCGTTTCTTTCAAAATTGTCGCTTTTTTTGTTTATAGCGCAAAAAATAAAAACCGCAGAGGTGATCAAATACTATCAAAAGAAAGCTCTATTTGTGGGGAAAAAAGGACATCAATTTTGTTTGGGAGCCACGTCGCACGATCGCGCAATTGTCAGTTAAAACGATGCAGTGCCGAATCGCAAAAAACACTTTGGTCTTTGGGCAGCCAAATGGTCCGGGGCTGAAGTGGTTAAATACTTTAGATAATCTCAATTTATCCATTTCATGCCTAAGCCTATTTTTGACACTTGGGGGTTATTTACAGAAGGCAAATCCACTTTGCACTACAAGTGCAAACCACAAGTGCAAAGTGCACTTGAAATTGCACTGAAAGTGCACTTGGAAGTGCAGTCGCTGTAGATCTGAGGGGGACATGCAAGGAAAAAAAACAGCATTTTAGCTTGCACATGATTGGATAATAAAATCAGCAGAGCTTCCCCTTATTTCAGATCAACCCCTCAGATTTACAGCGACTGCACTTCCAAGTGCACTTTCAGTGCAATTTCAAGTGCACTTTGCACTTGTAGTTTGCACTTGTACTGCAAAGTGGATTTGCCTTTTGTAAATAACCCCCAGGGTGTTTACAAGTTAACCTCCCTGGCGGTATGATTATTTCAGATTTTAGGTGCTGAAAGCGGTACCATTATTTTGCATGGAAATTTGGCATTTTATATTGTAGGCCTGTAATTCTTAGGAATAATTCACTTAAATCTGTCCAAACCAGAGTCTAGTAGACATCTCGGGTGTGATAAAGTTTGAAAAACAAAATCATAAATTATAATATAATAAATAACTATAAATAATTATACCAAATAATAATCCAATTATTCAATAATGTAATCAAATCAAAAACACTGAAATTTGCTCAGTTGCAGAATTGTCGCTGTCATTACTTTTCAGTGTTTGATGACGGATCTCCTCACAAATCACTATCGCTCAATTCTTCAAGTGATTCTAATTTATTATCGCTGTTTTCTAGCTGGTCTAAAACCACTTTTCATGTAAAGGGACAGTTTTGGTTGCTATGGACAATCTCCAGTTTCCAGGGAGAAAGAACAGTTTTTATAATATAAAACTGCATGCAGGGCACTGGAGAAACCACTAGGGACAAAGGGTATGTGTAATTATTTGATATAGTACTGTAATCTGTAGGATTACAGTATACTGTATCTATACTGTGTGTTTTACTTTTGTGTTTTACTTTTTGCATTTGGCGCTGAACTCCGTCCCCGTGTGTCGCCACGCTCGCAAGGAACCCAGCTTGGCACTGTGAATCAAGCGAGACACGGCGGCTCGCAGATCACAGTGGGGAGACACCTCAGGTTCCAGGGGACAAGGTAAGTAACTGCTACAAGGATCCTGCAATGCGATGCGATCCCGAGTCTGGCTCAGGGTTATCGCTTTTGGCATTGAAAATCCACCCCGAGCCAGACTCGGGAATACCACTAGGGGGGTTAAAATCCGTATTTTTTGCTAGAAAATTACTTAGAACCCCCAAACATTATGTATGTATATATATATATATATGTAGGAAGGCCAGTATGGTGGCCTGAATTTATGGGAGGAGCCCGGTGGGTACTTAAGCAGCCCGCTCACCTGTGGTGCTTGTCGGTTTCCTGTGCGCGATACACGTCACTAGGCCGACTATTCGATACACCAGCGTCCGCAAGTCCTTGCCTCGCAAAAACTCCGTATTCGATATCGTTCTCAAAACTTTCGAAGTCCGCGTTTTTCGTTCGTAGTTTGTACCACGCGGCTGGCTTGGCTGTCGCAGGTAAGGTCCCGTCGGACTTTTCGTTTTCATATCGGGTCACTAAACCGTAATTTCAATTTTCGTTTCACTCGCTTTCTCATAAACTGCAATGTATATCGCATTTTTCGTTTCATGTCATGTCACTAAACCGTACTTTCAAATTCGTTACTCGCACTTCACTATTGCAATGTATATCGCTGTACTTTCGATATGTTACCATTTCGACAGCAGCGCGACGCAGACGTCGCTTCATTTCTAGCATGTCGGTGTTTATAAAAAAAAAAAAAAAAAAAATATATGCATCAGTAAACAGCCATAGCAAGTCACAATTTGCAAGTTATCGGGCCAAGTCAGTTCGATACCAATCATTTCTCATTTCTGAAACGTTCTAGAACTCATTTCTGACATTTCAAATCATTTCAAACATTTCATTTCAGTCACCTACTGCGCTCCGATTCGAATCCTGTCGCATCAAAAAGATGCACCGATTCGTTCCGGTGTGCCCCAGTTATTTGGCCTCATTTCTATACATGCTCCAGAGTTACGTTATTGTCTGTCATTAGTACCTCTGTCATGCTTATCATTTCATTTTCACCTATCACGTTCCGACATGAATCCAGTCGCATGCTAAATGCACCGATTCGTCTCGGCGTGCCCCAGGACTGGCCTCATTTCTATACATGCTCCAGAGGTTCGTTTGTCAGTCATTCATACCTCTGTCATGGTTATCATTTCATTTCCACCTATCACGTTCCGGCATGAATCTAGTCGCATGGCAATGCACCGATTCGTCTCGGCGTGCCCCAGGACTGGCCTCATTTCTATACATGCTCCAGAGTTACGTTTTCAGTCATTCATACCTCTGTCATGGTTATCATTTCATTTCCACCTATCACGTTCCGGCATGAATCCAGTCGCATGGCAATGCACCGATTCGTCTCGGCGTGCCCCAGGACTGGCCTCATTTCTATACATGCTCCAGAGTTACGTTTCAGTCATTCATACCTCTGTCATGGTTATCATTTCATTTCCACCTATCACGTTCCGGCATGAATCCAGTCGCATGGCAATGCACCATTCGTCTCGGCGTGCCCCAGGACTGGCCTCATTTCTATACATGCTCCAGAGTTACGTTTTCAGTCATTCATACCTCTGTCATGGTTATCATTTCATTTCCACCTATCACGTTCCGACATGAATCCAGTTGCATGGCAATGCACCGATTCGTCTCGGCGTGCCCCAGGACTGGCCTCATTTCTATACATGCTCCAGAGTTACGTTTATCAGTCAATTGTATCTCTGTCATGGTTATCATTTCATTTTCATGTATCACGTTCCGACATGAATTTAGTCGCATGGAAAATGCACCAATTCGTCTCGGCGTGCCCCAGGATTGGCCTCATTTCTATACATGCTCCAGAGTTACGTTTATCAGTCAATTGTATCTCTGTCATGGTTATCATTTCATTTTCATGTATCACGTTCCGACATGAATTTAGTCGCATGGAAAATGCACCGATTCGTCTCGGCGTGCCCAGGATTGGCCACATTTCTGATACATGCTCCAGAAATCCGGATCATAGCTGAATCGCAGACACCAGGGATTGACCCGTATCTCTGTCATGCAATTTCTACCATTTCACTCCCACAACGCATCACCATTTCGAAACCAGTCGCATCTGAGGTGCACCGATTTGTCACGGCATGCATCACTGGTTCCGATCGCATTTCATACCTTTACCAGAGCTCGGTTAGTTGCCAGTCGCTAACACGGCACAACCAATTCGAGCCGCGGTCAAAACAATCATTTCTCTCATTTTATTTAATACTGTACTCCTATTCGAATCCAGATGCGTCAAACAAGTACCGATTCGTCCCAGGAGCACCAATATTTTCAGTTGCCCCATTTCAATACATGCTCCAGAGCCCGGTTCACGGTCGAACAAATCGTGACACGACCAGGCCGCACCTCTGTCATGCAGTTCATTCATTTCACAATCAAAGCAAACATTTCGAATCATTTCATTGTCACAAGATTGCAAGCATCATACAAATCATTGCTTCAAGTTACTTAGCAATCCCTTCACGAATTGTCACCTTTTCATTTTTCCTCAAAAAAAAAAAAAAAAAAAAAAAATCCATACCTATACCAAAGCTCGGTCGGTTGCCAGTCGCAAAACACGGCACAACCAATTCAAGCCTCGGTCAAGGTAAACATTTCTCTCATTTCATTTCATGCTGCGCTCCGATTCGAATCCAGATGCATCAAACAAGCACCGATTCGTCCCGGTGTGCACCAATGTTTCTTCTGTTGCCTCATTTCAGTACATGCTCCAGAGCCCGGTTCACGGTCGCGTCAGTCACGACACGACCAGGCCGGACCTTTTTGTCATGCAGTTCAGTCATTTCAAACATCAAGGCAAACATTTCGAATCATTTCGTTCTCACAAAAAAAAAAAAAAAAAATATATACGAGCTCAAAAACAGGATATTCTCATCAGATCAAATCATGTCACAGGCCGGCAGCGAAGACTTCACGGCCCCTCCGTCGGCTTTCACACAGGCCTCATTTCACTACCTCACAGTACGTACGAAGTGGGAATATTCGTTCAGCAGCCATCGACAAACAAACCATAGATCGGCTCTTACAAACAGAACTAGACCAAGAGTACGTTATAGGCCTTTCACTCAGCCCCCTTTCAGCACTTTGAGAGTCAGCCCTATTTGGGGGCTTGTCAAGAGCAAATTCACAGATAAATTACGTTCGGGGTACCACCTGTCTGCGCCTCATTCTTCCCACATCCCCAGTCTCAATTCCCTGATTCCCTCCGAAGAATTCTCCCTAAAATAGTCCTCCGTAGACATGCCGATACAAGCAGTCATCAAAGCAGGTACAGGTGCCTGGCTTTCCAGAGCCGACATCTCGGATGCCTTTAGGCTCCTGCCTATCCGTCCATCCCTTTGGTGCTGGCATGGCGTCAAGTGGAAGGAGGCATATTGTTTGGCCACAGAACTGACGTTCGGTTCGAAGAGCAGCCCTTGGCTCTTCGACACATTCGCTCAGTCTCTTGCTTGGATACTGTTACACAAGGCTCAGTGACAAAAGTCATCCATTACCTGGACGACTTCCACTAATAGAACCTCCCAGCAAGCCCCCAGGAGACCTCGACAAACTCAGAGCGATATTCGGAAAACCCAATCCTCCCATCACCGAGCACAAAGTAGAAGGCCCAGCACATAACATCACCTTCTCGGGGCCAACTTAGACACCTGCGCTATGCAAGCCAGTCTCCCCCTCGACAAACTAACCCGCATTAAGGCGGTCCTTCACAAATTCACCCACATCAAGGGGTGTACCAAGAAGCAGTTGCAATCTCTCCTGGCAATGCTGAATTTCGCCATACGAATTATTCCACAAGGCCGCACCTTCGGGTCACGCCTGCGGAGATTCCTGCCAGAAACACAAGACCCCGATCAGATCTTAAATCTAGACTCCGCAGCAATAGCGGACCTATCTATGTGGGACGAATTCCGTCCTCCCGGAATGGCATATCCCTAATTATACCCATGGTTTCAGCCCTGTCACCCCAGGTGGTGACAGACGCTGCAGCCACCACAGGTTTCGCTGCAATTTTTGGCCATCATTGGTTTTCAGGACCCTGGCCTCAACAGATACTGTTGATACCCGGCTTTATTCAAAACATCTTCCCTCCTCGAACTCTATCCCATGGTGGCAGCTGCACAACTCTGGGATCACCATTGGACAGGGCAAACCGTAGTCTTCACCACCGACAATCAGGCCACGGCAGACATCAACAAAGACAGGTCCAATTCCCCAGCAGTCATGTCCTTCCTGCGCAGTTTGGTACAATTGTTCTTACAGCATCAGTTTAACATACACTGTGCATTATTCCAGGCAGACAAGTTAGCTGCTAACGCACTGCCACGTTCTAACTACACCTCCTTTTCAAACAGGTTCCCGGAGCCGATCCAGTGTCGGCCCCTATCCCTGCCTGGTCACAACTGACCTTGGACTAGTTTAACATTTACAAGGAGCAACGCAGCTCATCAATCGCTCACTCTCTCATAACACACTCAAAGCCTACCAGACAGCTTGAAAGGCATTCAATAAATTTCTCACATCCTGCCGTAAAGGACCAATAGATGTCAAACAGGTACTGACCTTCATTTCATACTGCCACACTCAGCTGGCTTTATCTTACAATACCATTCGGCTACACCTAGCCGGCATATAACATTTCGTGACCCTGGAAGACCCCACAAAATCTTCACTGTTCTCATCACACGCTATACGAGCCATCCTAAGGGGCATCCAGAAACAACATCCAGTGATCAGTACTAAGCGCTTACCCATTACGGGGCCCATCTTCAGGGATATGTCGACTATTCTGGCTACTTCGCCATTCGGTCTGCTGCCCAGCACGGTCCTACAAGCAGCCATATAGTTGGCTTACTACGGGTTCACCTATAACCACCCCTCAGACCAAGTATTACGCAGACGGCACTTGCGTCGCCACCAAGACCATTTCATCCTTCACCTCGAGGTTTCTTAGACCCAGGAAACAAGCTCTGGAGTGGACATTCACCTCTACAGAACTAATAACAGCTGGTGTCCAGTCACCGTATTTAACCGTCTCCTCTCACTCCTGCCTGAACAATCGGACACCAGTCCTCTTCTACCATTCCCAGTTAAACCCTTAAACGCATGTCACTTTGCAAAACACATAAGGATACTTCTCCGCAAATCTTCACCTTAAACCCAGTCAGTACTCCGGACACTCCTTCCGCATCGGAGCAGCCTCCGCGGCAACCCGCCGGGGGGTTCCGGACCGCGTCATTGGGGGGCTAGGCGGATGGAAGTCGGCCTGCGTCGCCCGGTATATACCCAGTCCTCGAGTGGAGATGGCACAGGCATTCTCCAAATTGGCTCAATGGATACCTGAAAACCAATATATATTATACCCCTACCTGAATGTTTTTGCCCCCTTATTTTGGCATACCGGCCATTAGACCAAGGCACACTTTCAGGTCCATTTCATATGGTAAGTCCACACTTCCAGGTCTATTTCCGATGGTAAGTCTTATCTTTATTATAAGTGTTATCTATGTCCATACCGGACATAGGGCTCCGACCATAAGTAGGAAGGCCAGTATGGTGGCCTGAATTTATGGGAGGAGCCCGGTGGGTACTTAAGCAGCCCGCTCACCTGTGGTGCTTGTCGGTTTCCTGTGCGCGATACCCACCCTCCCATCCCCATTTCAAGGCATTCATTTCATTTCATTCATTTCATCTCATTTCTCTCTACAGAATAATCATTTCTTAAAACCAGGGTATGCCCCCTTATTTTGGCATACCGGCCATTAGACCAAGGCACACTTTCAGGTCCATTTCATATGGTAAGTCCACACTTCCAGGTCTATTTCCGATGGTAAGTCTTATCTTTATTATAAGTGTTATCTATGTCCATACCGGACATAGGGCTCCGACCATAAATATATATATATATATATATATATATATATGTATATATTATAGAGAATAAAATGGCAATTGTTGCAATATTTTTTGTGCAGCGGTGTTTTAAATGCAGCTTTTTGGAAAAGGGACACTTTCATGAATTTTAAAAAAACGAAACAGTAAAGTTAGCCCAATTTTTTTGTATAATGTAAAAGATGATGCTACGCCAAGTAAATAGATACCAAACATGTCACGCTTTATAAATGCACGCACTCGTGGAATAGCGAAAAAATACCTAAAAATCTCCATAGGCGATGCTTTAATTTTTCTTTTACAGTTAACAGGTTAGAGTTACAGAGGAGGTCTAGTGCTAGAATTATTGCTCTCGCTCTGACGACTGCGGCGATACCTCACATAGGTGATTTGAACACTGTTTACATATGCAGACACGACTTCCATATGCGTTTTCTTTGCTGCACAAGCTTGCGGGGACGGGGGTGCTTTAAAAAAAAAAAATTCTTATTTATTTTATTTATTTTTATATTATTAAATTGTGTTTAAAAAAAAAAAAAGAAAAAAATGTGATCGCTTTTATTGCTGTCACAAGGAATGTAAACAGCCCTTGTGACAGTAATAGGTGGTGATAGGTACTCTTTATGGAGGGATCGGGGGTCTAAAAGATGGGACAGGAGACTCAGGCGGAACAGCGGAAGGCGGCAAGAGGGGGGGCGCCCCCTCCCGCTGCTTGTAATAACAGCCGAGCGGCTGGCTGCTTAGCGGGATTGGTTGTTATTACAAGAAAGCCGTCAGTCGGCTCTAAAAAAACGGTACTGGGGTGATACCTGCAGCCTGCAACTTCCACAAAAATAGTTCAATTACTCTGTTATACAGGTTATCTGTGTGCTTCAGTTCCAACAAAAAGTTATTCTCTAGCGCCATGGAGGCTAATGTTGAAAGTCGAGTCTGTCCATTTGTATTTCTGGCATAAGTTATTATACGGCTGTTAAACGGCCCTGGTGTTTCCAACTAAAAATCTTATTGTTCAATCACTTTATTACCGGAAACTTTCACCCCCTTCCTGCCCAGGCTGATTTTCAGCTTTGAGTGCTGTCGCACTTTGATTGACAATTGAGCCATCATGCAACACTGTACCCATATGAAATTTTTATTTTTTTCACACAAATAGAGATTTTTTTTGGTGGTATTTAATTACTGTTGGGTTTTTTATTTTTGTTAATAAATTATAAAAGTCAGAAAATATTGAAAACAAATAAGTTTTTCTCCATTTCTGTTACAAAAGTTTGCAAATTTATAATCTTTCTTCATATAGTTAGGAAAAAACTGTACTCTGCAACAGTTCTTTGGTAAAAATAACCCAAATATATATATATATATATATATATATATACAGCGGGGGCGGAAAGTATTCAGACCCCCTTAAATTTATATTGCAGCCATTTTCTAAAGTCATTTAAGTTCATTTTTTTCCTCATTAATGTACACACAGCACCCCATATTGGCAGAAAAATACAGAATTGTTGACATTTTTGCAGCATTGTTAAAAAAGAAAAACTGAAATATCACATGGTCCTAAGTATTCAGACCCTTTGCTGTGACACTCATATATTTAACTCAGGTGCTGTCCATTTCTTCTGATCATCCTTCAGATGGTTCTACACCTTCATTTGAGTCCAGCTGTGTTTGATTATACTGATTGGACTTGATTAGGAAAGCCACACACCTGTCTATATAAGACCTTACAGCTCACAGTGCATGTCAGAGCAAATGAGAATCATGAGGTCAAAGGAACTGCCTGAAGAGCTCAGAGACAGAATTGTGGCAAGGCACAGATCTGGCCAAAGTTACAAAAAAAAATTCTGCTACATTTAAAGTTCCTAAGAGCACAGTGGCCTCTATAATCCTTAAATGGAAGACGTTTGGGACGACCAGAACCCTTCCTAGAGCTGGCCGTCCGGCCAAACTGAGCTATCGGGGGAGAAGAGCCTTGGTGAGAGAGGTAAAGAAGAATCCAAAGATCACTGTGGCTGAGCTCCAGAGATACAGTCTGGAGATGGGAGAAAGTTGTAGAAAGTCAACTATCACTGCAGCCCTCCAATAGTCGGGACTTTATGGCAGAGCAGCCCGACGGAAGCCTCTCCTCAGTGCAAGACACATGAAAGCCTGCATGGAGTTTGCTAAAAAAAACACCTGAAGGACTCCAAGATGGTGAGAAATAAGATTCTTTGGTCTGATGAGACCAAGATAGAACTTTTTGGCCTTAATTCTAAGCAGTATGTGTAGAGAAAACCAGGTACTGCTCATCACCTGTCCAATACAGTCCCAACAGTGAAGCATGGTGGTGGCAGCATACAGGGATATCCTGGACGAAAACCTTATCCAGAGTGTTTAGGACCTCAGACTGGGCCGAAGGTTTACCTTCCAACAAGACAATGACCCTAAGCACACAGCTAAAATAACGAAGGAGTAGCTTCACAACAACTCCATGACTGTTCTTGAATGTCCCAGCCAGAGCCCTGACTTAAACCCAATTGAGCATCTCTGGAGAGACCTCAAAATGGCTGTCCACCAACGTTTACCATCCAACCTGACAGAACTGGAGAGGATCTGTAAGGAGGAATGGCAGAGAATCCCCAAATCCAGGTGTGAAAAACTTGTTGCATCTTTCCAAAAAAGACTCGTGGCTGTATTAGATCAAAAGGGTGCTTCTACTAAATACTGAGCAAAGGGTCTGAATACTTAGGACCATGTGATATTTCAGTTTTTCTTTTTTAATAAATCTGCAAAAATGTCAACAATTCTGTGCTTTTCTGTCAATATTGGGTGCTGTGTGTACTTTAATGAGGAAAAAAATGAACTTAAATGATTTTAGCAAATGGCTGTAAAATAACAAAGAGTGAAAAATTTAACGGGGTCTGAATACTTTCGTCCCCACTGTGTATATATATATATATATATATATATATATATATATATATATATATATATAGTATATTAAATAGTAAAAGAAAATAGTATATTATTTAGTCTGTAGGAAAGTTATAGAGTCCACAAACTATGGTATATACTGTATACTGTACCTGAAAATCGATCAATCCTGATGTACTGCTGGCTCATTTCTTGAGGCCCGAAATTGCCAGAACAGTAAGTACAAATATAGCGCAAATTACCCTTTTTGGAAAATCGACACTACGAGGTATATAGTAAGAAGCATTGCAGGTTTTTTGAAGTTGTAATGTTTTGTCACAATTTTTTGGAAGAAATAAAAAAAAAGGTTTTTTTCAAATTTTTTTTTATTTTTTTACATACTGTCACCAGTGTCATCATATAAGTGGTGTGGCGGTGATCAGGGACACTGACTTGTGACAGTATGTAAAAAATAAACCAAAATAATTGATCTTTTTTCAATTCTTTAATTTTTTTGTTTTTTATTACATTTATTTCTTTTTTTTATTACATTTTTTTCATTTTTTGGGGATAAAAGCTCTAACATAAACATACACTACTAGAAGCAGTGCAACCAAGAAAAAAGCTTAAAAAATAAAGGAGAATAGAGAATGGGAATAATTTCATAAACATTTATGGAAAAAATATATTAACCACTTGACCTCCGGAAGATTTTCCCCCTTCATGACCAGGCCATTTTTTTTATTCGGCACTGTGCTTACTTTAACTGACAATTGGATGGTCATGCAACGATGTACCCAAATAAAATCTATACAATTTTTTTCCTACAAATAGAACTTTCTTTTGTTGGTATTTGATCATCTCTGCGTTTTTTGTTTTTTAACTTAAATTCTGACAATTTAAAATATTTATATATATATATTTTTCCTTTCTGCTATAAAACATATCCAATACATTTTTTTTTAAAAAGCCAACATTTATCCTGCCACATATCTTTGGTAAAAAAAATCCCAATAAGAGTATATTGATTGGTTTGCACAAAAGTTATAGTGTCTACAAACTTTTTTTGCACTAGTAATGATGGTGATAAGTGACTTATAGCGGGACTGCAATATTGCGGCGGACATTCTGACACTTTTGACACTTTTTGGGAACCAGTGACACTAGTACAGTGATCAGTGCTAAAAATAAGCACTGTCACTGTACTAATGACATTGGCTGGGAAGAGGTTAAACATCTAGGGAGATAAAAGGGTTAACTGTGTGCCTAACCAGTGTTTATGTGAACTGTGTGTGGTGCTTTTACTAGTGGAAGATATGCAATTTATTCCCTGCTTTGCAGGGACACAAAATCCATCCTTTCTCCCCTGTCAGAATGGGGACCTGCATTGTTTACATAGGCAGATCTCAGCTCTGTGTCTCTGTCTGATGATCGGCGGGTGACGGCAGGTGCCAGAGGGTGCCGGCGGGCATCCAGTGCCTGGCACCCGCCGATCGGCTTCTGCTGTGTCCAATACCCTGCCTGCAAGTGCTTGCAAGGGCTGTCCAGAGAGAGTACCATATAACCCCACCCACTCTGTGAGATTTAAGTTTTTTTTAGCAAGCAATAAGTAAGGATCAAGACACAGAGAGAAGGAATCTTGGTCCTTTACTGTATTTCAAGATAAGAAATGTATAGGTAGGTCAAAATTCCTATTATCTTAATCATACAGCAAAGGACTTGTATTTATAGACTATATATATATAGACCCAAAAAATAAACTAAGGGATGGACAACAACAGCAAACAGAACTGCCAACAGGCCCACAATAAAACAAGGGTTAAAAAACCCAAACAAAAGCTTGGATGACAATACGAAGCACCTTGCAGCTGTGACCTGAACATCCATCTGTTAAAACTCAGAGAACATGTGTACAGAAGCAGAAGCACAGAGAACCTGAGAAGCTTGAAAGCCCAAGAGACACCAGCAGCACTATTAGGGAAAAGTGGAACCCTTTCCTTAAGGGTGTATGTCCTGTAAATTAGTTGCCTAAACCACCTATCAATGGTGGAGCAGGAGGCAGGATGCCCTCTACCAAGGCCCATGGCCAGGTCTTAGTCTTGTGAAAAAAGGCTGCAGCTTTCAGGTAGACCCTGTCTGCCCTGACCTCATGCAGACATTGTAGGGCAATTTTCTTGTCATGCTTTGGGGTAGGGCAGAGGGAACGAAGAACAATGTCCTCATTGAGGTAGAAGTAGAGACTACCTTGGGTAGGAAGGAGGGTTTTGGTCTCAAAACCACCTTGTCCATGTTCAAAACAAGAAAGGGCTCTTTACAGAAAAGAGCTGCCAGTTCAGATACGCACCTAACAGATCCTATGGCTACCATAAGGGCAACCTTATAAGTGAGATCTTCCAACAGAATCTCTCTATTTGTGTCAAAGGGAGATCTTTTAAGAACATAAATCACCCAGTCAAATTGGGGGATGTATAAATGCAATTCCAAAAGAAAAGTCCTGATTAGTGATTTTGAAGCAAATATTTTCTAGAAGAGAATGGATAAAGCATAAACCTGTTTCTTGAGGGTATTTAAGGTGAAATAAATAAAATAATGTTGCACTAAGTGTAACAAAAAACAAAAAACAAAAAGTGAGTCTATGAGTCACACAGGTGACACAAATATAGATGAGTGTCTTGATTGTGGATACACCAACTGAAATCTTCCACCATGTGATAAACCACCACCAATAAACGATGGGCTCTTACCAGAGAGCATTGACCACCTATTACGGGGGGAGGGCAAAGAAGGCTTAGTATCTCAAATGCTCCATCGCCATTCGTAGGTCAACATACAGAAGACGGGAAAAATTATTCCAGGCAGCCAATGAGAAAATCACAGGTCCAATTGCTCCAAGTAGACGCACCAAATGGCATACCCCAGCAAGAGATAAGATACCACAAAAACTGGCTCTGTCTGTCCTCTGTGCTCTGCTCGGCTTCCATCGCCTTATCACATAGGAGGAGAAAAAAAAAACAAATTTTAATTGCTCACACTGAAAAACATTGTTAAAGACAAAATAGCAGGGGTTACCGCAATAAAGTGAATACCCACCTCTATCTATAAAACCGCATAGTGTGCTATGTGCTGTGGATTGTGCTTAATAAAAACAAGGAACTGGTGCCAACATGCAGGGAAAACCTGTCTTACCCTATCCAGGTTTCACCCATCAAGGTGAGCATGCCCTTGAAGGGATCTTCAGAGTATGGAAAACATAGAAAGCCCTGGACCTGTATACTACCCTGCAGCTAACTACACACATTGCTCTACATGCCAAAGTGAATACTAATGCAGGACTTACTGCCTGAAGCAACCATTACAGGTCAATTCCACACAAATGGTTCTGGGTATGGTTCCCAAAGGTACACGCTGAGGATAACCAAGCCAGAAACTACTAAATAGCCCAGGTCAGTAAGAAGTCTGATCTTGATAGAAGTGTCAGATTAAAAATGGAATAATTTAGGGTCTATCACCTAAAGACACTAGCAAAAACTGGAGTCTCATGTAGTGGGTGTGGTTAAATGGTGCACTCTGTGGGTGGCCCTAGCAAGATTTTTGCCAGTGTCCAATCACCTAAAGTAGCTACATATAACCCATGGTCTATGAAAACAAATCCTGTGTCCTGTACTGTACAATTAAGATAATGCCTTTTAAAGATCAAGACAACCCCTTCACCAGATTATTTAACACATTTTTTAAAGAAAGTCAAGTTTTGTTATTTGTAAAAGAAAAAACCCCATCAATGGTTAAACTTGGCGAGCAGCAGCCAATTCAGGGGTATATCTGCCAGTGTGCGTGTGTACCAGGATAACATCTCAATTTAAATTTTTAAGTATTCATAAAAATTGTTAAAAGAAAAGAAAATACCAACAGTAATAAATTACATCCCTTATCCCTTTCATGACTAAGCCTATTTTTGAAATTTGGTGTTTACAAGTTAAAATCCGTATTTTTTGCTAGAAAATTACTTAGAGTTCCCAAACATTATATATATTTTTTTAGCAGAGAATCTAGAGAATAAAATGGAGATTGTTGCAATAGTTTATATCACACGGTATTTGTGCAGCGGTGTTTTAAACGCAAATTTTTGGAAAAGGGACACTTTCATGAATTTAAAAAAATCCAAACAGTAAAGTTACCCCAATTTTTTTGTATAATGTGAAAGATGATGTTACGCCGAGTAAATAGATACCAAATATGTCGCCCTTTATAATTGCACGCACTCGTGGAATGGCGACAAACTACGGTACCTATGAATTTCCATAGGCGACGCTTTAAATTTTTTATTACGGTTACCAGGTTAGAGTTACAGAGGAGGTCTAGGGCTAGAATTATTGCTCTCACTCTGACGATCACAGCGGTACCTCACATGTGTGATTTGAACACCGTTTACATATGCAGGCACGACTTCCATATGCGTTTTCTTCGTTGCGCGAGGACGGGGACGGGGGCGCTTTAAAAAAAAAAAAAATTTTTAATTTATTTTATTTATTTTTTTACTTTATAAATTGTGTTTTAAAAAAAATTATTTTTTTTTTTACTTTTATTGCTGTCACAAGGAATATAAACATCCCTTGTGACAGTAATAGGTCGTGACAGGTACTCTTTATGTAGGGATCGGGGGTCTAAAAGACCCCCGATCCCTCCTTTGCACTTCAAAGTATTCAGATCGCCGAAAACGGCGATTCTGAATACTGTATTTTTTTTAAAATTTGGCACCATTGACAGCCGAGTAAACGGGAAGTGACGTCATGACGTCGCTTCCGCGTTTACAACGAGAAGGCTGGAAGGAAGCCGCCCACAGCTTCGTTCCAGCCCACCCCCAGCCGCCGAAGGCACACGATTGGACACCGGGCCTCCCGATCACACGGGAGGCCCGGTAAGAGCGGCGGGAGGTGGCGGGAGGGGGGGAATGTCCCCTCCCGCTCCTCTGGTATAACAGCCGCATCGGTTGTTATACTCGGGTAGCCGATCGCCCGCTGTGAACAACGGTACCGGGATGATGCCTGCAGCTGCGGGCATCATCCCGGTATAACCCCGGAAAGCCAAGTACGCATATCTGCGTACGGTCGGCGGGAAGGGGTTAAACATTTTAGAATCTAGTGGCTTATATTGCAGCCAAAGATCAGGAGAATTTTTGTTGGGACAGAATTTCCATTATTTGCAAACTCTCTATTTTTATTGAACTTTAGAGTGTGCTTGAAGAGAACAATAACATGATATAACAGGAATTATATACTGTAGTTTTAACTATGTAACTAAAGGTTCACACAAATTTCATCCAAGATTCCTACATTTTCATCACATATTCGCTTAGAAAATGCAGAATGAATCATGGATAAAAGTTGTATAAATCTTGGGTGAAAACAAGGATAAAGATCCCTTTTTACAACAGTATTAGTACCTATGTTTTTTAAAATATTTTATTAACTATTATTAAGCATGTATTTATATTATTAGTGAACACATCAAGTTTCTGTAAATACAGAAATATAATACATTTAATGCAGGGATGATGCAGTCATACTTTATATGTTCTTCAATTTACCACTGTGTGGCACTATGACAGCATTAAACAGCGAGAAATACATTGATTTGAAAGCATAAATAAAATCTAATCTAATGTAAAGACAATTAATATATCAACAAAATAAACTATGTGATATTTAAAAAGAAACACAGATTTATTAACAGGAAAAAAATAATATATTTTTATAGATGAAGCATATAATGGTTTTAAAGCTATAAGAAACATAGATAAATGTTACACATTTTATCTAACTACTTGGAAAGAGAATCTTTACTATAGCATTATTATTGTACTTACACCAGGTCCGGCGGGATTATAAAACGGAAGTTGAATTAGCTAGTGTGCCACCCTTTGGGCTCCTTCTGCTAATTTGGTGTTTTTATCGCGTTAGTAGAAGTTTGGTGAGAGATGATTCACGCTTTTCAGACTCGTGTTTTTTCAGATCGTTTAACTGTTGTTCGGTTTGTGCTTGTGGGGTTTGTATCTGCTTTTCATTGCGTGTAGTGAGTTCGCATTTGTTAATTCAGTGCGTTCTTGTCAGCTCGTTGCTGATTTTCAGCTCGCTCTTCACAGGCCTTGCTGTTCTTCAGTGCGTTCTGTTAAGTTTGTTCTGACCAGCCGACCGTTTTGAAACCATGTTGCGTGTACGTACTCGTCGTAGAGTTCGTGCTTTGCTTGGGCTTGGTGTTGTAGTTCATTCTTCGACCCATGCCCAGTCCATAAACAGGGTGGGGAGGAGTTCATGGACCAAGAATTGGTTACTCCAGCGTGACCAATTCTCTCACATGCCTTTGCTTCGTGAGATCCAGGAGAATAATCCTGATGATTTCAAGAACTTTCTCAGGATGATGGACCCTGTTTTTCACCATCTGTTGGCTTTGCTGACCCCTTATATCAGCAGGCAGGTTGCGGTACTTGGCGACTGGGTGAAGCCTGCAGGACCTCAAGTTCTCGACAGGCATCTCCGCCCAGGCTCTGGGGATCATTATCCCAGAGACCTGTTGGCTATAATTCAGGTCCTGCAGAAGGACTATATTAAGGTAAGATTTATCCTTTAACATCACATTTGATTGTATTTAATGTTTGCTAATGTATTATATTTCTTTCCTCAATCCCTAATTACCATGATTGCAATATGCTGTGAATGACCCCTTTGTCCTCATGCATGCTGTAATCTTTGAATGCTCATTTTTTGTCCTTCATGCATATTTGCTTTCACTAACCTCCCCAGCATGCTATGCTGGGCCCATATCCACCTAGTCTAGTCACTTAACAATGTATTTTGTCAGCTCCATTGTAGTGCTTTGCCCTAAACACCCCCTTAAAATGTCTCCAAATGGTCTGTGTGTCCTTAAATAATTTATAAGTCCCCCCTCTTAAAATGTTTCCAAATGGTCTGTGTGTCCTTAAATTAATTTATAAGTCCCCCCCCCCCCCTTAAAATGTTTCCAAATGGCCTGTGTGTCCTTAAATTAATTTATAATCCCCCCCCCTTCAATTTTATCAATGGTCCATCAGAGGGGGTGAGGAATCTGATAAGTGGGCCTTATATTTTAGTCTTTAAATAATACTTAAAATAAATGTTGGGCAAGAATATTTTTTGTGTAATGTGCTTGCAATTTTATGTGCAAAAGTACTTTTTTTTTTCTTGTTTGACTCCCCAGTTTCCTTCAACGCCACAGGAATGGCAGACTGTGGCATCCCGTTTTGCCACCCGTTGGGACTTTCCCAACTGTGGAGGGGCTATAGATGGGAAGCACGTCCACATCGTGCCACCATCCCATTCGGGGTCAAACAATTTTAATTATAAGGGATTTCATAGTATCGTGTTAATGGCGGTGGTGTCGGCACAATATAAATTTCTGTATGTGGACGTGGGGAAGAATGGCCATATGTCGGATGGAGGAGTCTTCGCCCAGACGGAGTTCTACCAGCGTCTCCAGAGTGGTGGCCTGGGATTGCCACCTGATGTAGGTAATGTGAAAGGACTCCCCTTTTTCTTCATTGCAGATGAAGCCTTCGGCCTTGGCGAGCAC
This sequence comes from Lithobates clamitans, assembly GCA_037952925.1. Taxonomy (NCBI): domain Eukaryota; kingdom Metazoa; phylum Chordata; class Amphibia; order Anura; family Ranidae; genus Lithobates; species Lithobates clamitans. The sequence continues at coordinate 3,930,463 of JBBGZY010000787.1, read as the reverse complement.
CTGATGAGGCCATTCCCCCAAAGGACCCTCACCCCGGAGAGGAGGGTTTTTAACTACCGGCTGGCCAGAGCGAGAAGAGTTGTGGCGAATGCCTTTGGGATAATGGCCAGCCGGTTCCGCCTGTTTGTGACAGCAATCCATATGGCGGACTACAAACTTAATCATATCGTCCTAGCCAGGGCCGATCCTAGAGTCAAAGGCGCCTGGATGCACCTCCCCTTTACAAATGTTTCTATGGCAACAACTCCACCTCTCCATCTGTAAGCCCCACCACTTTGCTTTGACAATAACTTAGTCAACGGCTTTGACAAGTCAAAATAAATGTTTTATTTATAGACAATTCTGTGTCAAGTGCTTGTAAGTCAAATACTGTAGCAAAAAAAAAAAAACTTGGAATATAAATACTGAACAATAATAACATTTTGAACAGAAAATGAGGTAGCAGACAATCTATAACTACAGATGCAAAATATGCAAGATAGATTGATTCTGTACTTTTTACATTTTCAATAAATACAATCACTAAAGTTCAAATAACAGATTTGACCACCAAGACAGTGCCGGGCAGACGGCGAGCGGGCGAGGGGGGTCACAGTGGCACTATTTGATGGGCACAGTGGCTGCATTTGATGGGCACATTGACTGAGTTTGATGGTCACAGTGGCAGCGTTTGATGGCCACAGTGGCAGCGCTTGATGGTCACAGTGGCTGCGTTTGATGGGCACAGCGGCTGCGTTTAATGGGCACAGTGGCTGCATTTGATTGGCACAGTAGCTGCGTTTGGGCACAGTAGCTGCGTTTCATGGGCACAGTGGCTGCGTTTAATGGGCACAGTGGCTGTGCTTGAGCACAGTGGCAGCGTTTGATGGGACAGTGGCTGTGTTTGATGGCACAGTGGCTGTGTTTGATGACACAGTGGCTGCGTTTGATGGGCACAGTGGCTGCATTTGGCACAGTGGCTGCATTTGACGGGCACAGTGGCTGCATTTGAAGGGCACAGTGGCTGTGTTTGATGGCACAGTGGCTGCATTTGATGGACACAGTGGCTGCATTTGATGGGCACAATGCCTGCGTTTAATTGGCACAGTGGCTGCATTTGATGGGCACAATGGCTGTGTTTGGGCACAGTGGCAGCGTTTGATGGGCACAGTGGCAGCATTTGATGGCACAGTGGCTGCGTTTAATGGGCACAGTGGCTGTGTTTGGTGGGCACAGTGGCTGCGTTTGATGACACAGTGGCTGCGCTTGATGACACAGTGGCTGCGTTTGATAGGTACAGTAGCTGCGTTTGATGGGCACAGTGGCTGTGTTTAATTGGCACAGTGACCAGTGGCTGCGTTTGATGACACCGTGGCTGCGTTTGAAGGGCACAGTGGCTGCGTTTAATGGGCACCGTGGCTGCACTTGAGCACAGTGGCTGCATTTGATGGGTACAGTGGCTGCGTTTGATGGGCACAATATCTGTGTTTAATGGACACAATGGCTGAGTTTGGCGCAGTGGCTGCATTTGGGCACAGTGGCAGCGTTTGATGGGCACAGTGGCAGCGTTTGATGGCACAGTGGCTGCATTTAATGGGCACAGTGGCTGTGTTTAATGGGCACAGTGGCTGCATTTGATGGGCACAGTGGCTGCATTTGATGACACAGTGGCTGCGTTTGATGGGCACAGTGGCTGCATTTGATGGGCACAGTAGCTGCATTTGGGCACAGTGGCTGCGTTTGACACATTGGGTGCGTTTAATTGGCACAGTGGCATTTGATGGGCACAGTGGCTGCGTTTGAATGGCACAGTGGCTGCGTTTGAATGGCACAGTGGCTGCCTTTGACGGGCACAGTGGCTGTGTTTGATGGCACAGTGACTGCGTTTGGAGGGCACAGTGGCTGTGTTTGACAGGCACAGTGGCTGCGTTTGATATGCACAGTGGCTGCGTTTGATATGCACAGTGGCTGCGTTTGAATGGCACAGTGGCTGCATTTGACTGGCACAGCGGCTGCTTTTGACGGGCACAGTGGTTGTGTTTGAATGGCGCAGTGACTAACTTTGAATGGCACAGTGGCTGCGTTTGACGGGCACAGTGGCTGCGTTTGAATGGCACTGTGTCTGCATTTGAATGGCACAGTGGCTGGGTTTGACGGGCACAGTGGCTGTGTTTGAATGGCACAGTGGCTGCATTTGCATGGCACAGTGGCTATGTTTGAATGGCACAGCAAATTACTTACAGGGTGAGGTTGAGGGTCAGGTGCAGTGCAGTCACTCACACTCACAGCAAGGCAGGCTCAGGCTTAGTCAGGCAGCTCTTCTCAGAAGTGCTCCACTGTCCGCTCGCTCCCCTCCCTCTGAGCCACGCTGAGTCTGAAGTGGTGTGTGGAGCCGAGCTAGTTTTCCAGCCGCGGAGGCGGCGTGCTCTGAATGCTGGGGCAGCCACGGCGCGCTCTGAATGCTGGAGCAGCCGCGGTGCGCTCTGAATGCTGGGGCGGCCGCGGCCTCTGCCGTCACTGGTTGCTGGGGGCTGGGCGGCCGGCTATTCTAGCAACCAGTGCAGTCGAGTGGCTGTGTTTGGTGGGCACAGTGGCTGCGTTTGATGGGCACAGTGGCTGCGTTTGATGACACATTGGCTGCATTTGAAAGGTGCAGTGGCTGCGTTTGATGGGCACAGTGGCTGCGTTTAATTGGCACAGTGACCAGTGGCTGCGTTTGATGACACAGTGGCTGCGTTTGAAGGGCACAGTGGCTGCGTTTAATGGGCACCGTGGCTGCGCTTGAGCACAGTGGCTGCGTTTGATGGGCACAGTGGCTGCGTTTGATGGGCACAGTGGCTGCGTTTGATGGGCACAATGTCTGCGTTTAATGGACACAATGGCTGAGTTTGGCGCAGTGGCTGCATTTGGGCACAGTGGCAGCGTTTGATGGGCACAGTGGCAGCGTTTGATGGCACAGTGGCTGCGTTTAATGGGCACAGTGGCTGCATTTGATGGGCACAGTGGCTGCGTTTGATGACACAGTGGCTGCGTTTGATGGGCACAGTGGCTGCATTTGATGGGCACAGTGGCTGCATTTGATGGGCACAGTGGCTGCATTTGATGGGCACAGTGGCTGCGTTTGACACATTGGCTGCGTTTAATTGGCACAGTGGCTGCGTTTGAATGGCACAGTGGCTGCCTTTGACGGGCACAGTGGCTGTGTTTGATGGCACAGTGACTGCGTTTGGAGGGCACAGTGGCTGTGTTTGACAGGCACAGTGGCTGCGTTTGATATGCACAGTGGCTACGTTTGAATGGCACAGTGGCTGCGTTTGAATGGAACAGTGGCTGCATTTGAATGGCGCAGTGGCTGCCTTTGAATGGCACAGTGGCTGCTTTTGACGGGCACAGTGGCTGCGTTTGATGGGCACAGTGGCTGCGTTTGAATGGCACAGTGACTAACTTTGAATGGCACAGTGGCTGCATTTGAATGGCGCAGTGGCTGCCTTTGAATGGCCCAGTGGCTGCATTTGACTGGCACAGTGGCTGCATTTGACGGGCACAGTGGCTGCGTTTGATGGGCACAGTGGCTGCGTTTGAATGGCACAGTGACTAACTTTGAATGGCACAGTGGCTGCGTTTGACGGGCCCAGTGGCTGCGTTTGAATGGCACTGTGTCTGCATTTGAATGGCACAGTGGCTGCGTTTGACGGGCACAGTGGCTGCGTTTGAGGGGCAAAGTGGCTGTGTTTGAATGGCACAGTGGCTGCATTTGCATGACACAGTGGCTATGTTTGAATGGCACAGCAAATTACTTACAGGGTGAGGTCGAGGGTCAGGTGCAGTGCAGTCACTCACAGCAAGGCAGGCTCAGGCTTAGTCAGGCAGCTCTTCTCAGGAGTGCTCCACTGTCCGCTCGCTCCCCTCCCTCTGAGCCACGCTGAGTCTGAAGTGGTGTGTGGAGCCGAGCTAGTTTTCCAGCCGCGGAGGCGGCGCGCTCTGAATGCTGGGGCAGCCACGGCGTGCTCTGAATGCTGGGGCAGCCGCGGTGCGCTCTGAATGCTGGGGCGGCCGCGGCCTCTGCCGTCACTGGTTGCTGGGGGCCGGGCGACCGGCTATTCTAGCAACCAGTGCAGTCGAGTGAGTGGCGTGCGGAGTGCCACAGCTTTGGCACCCCTTCTCTTACAGCGCCGGGGCGCGGTGCACCTCGTGCACCCGCCTAGGATCGGCCCTGGCCCTAGCATGCTGCATCCTGTACAATTTTTTAAGAAAAAATTAGGAAAATTATATTGCCTCAGTTGGGCCTGAGGCCGGATTTATTCCAGAGAATCCACTGACGGGCCTGGATACTGGCCGTACTGTCTTGGCCCCCCAAAGCGCCAGTGAAGTTAGGGATAAATATGTTAATTTTTTTAACCATTGCAATGCCAGACAATGTCTAATTTTTATTAATAAAAAAAAGATAAGATAAAATCTCGAAATGTATTTATTGCTTGCTTTTATTTTTGGCTATCTCCTAGGTTCTCCTAGTGCACCTGCAGTGTCAAATGTATTTTCCTTTAGTAAATAAGCCCCATTGTCACTGTAAACACCAAATTACTTACAAAACTGGTATTGAGCATTGAAAGAAGAAGCCACGCAGTGTTGTTTAGGAAACTTTTTTAATCTGTGCACATTCACATGTGCGTTTATAATTTTTTTTTAATATATATATATATTTTTTAACAATGTATTTTTTTTTGTTACAAACAGGCATGTTTTAAAACATAACATACACACAACTCTGGAACTTACAATGTTCAACATCTAGAAAATGAAGGCAATATCAGACATTATAGTGTCAAAAATGTCTTGATTTTGCCAAAAATAAGATGGGGTGATGTCACCCCTGTAAAAGCCAAATTTTGAAGATGCACACAAATTGGGATTCCAAATGGGTAATGTTAACATGCGCTGTATCCCATCATGGGGGATCAATGGACATGTTTTGTGGGTGCAATCCCTTCCGCTCACCTACTAGCGTTATGAGGAAGGTTTTGCACCCACAAAACGCGTACATTGAGATCCCCTGATGGCAGATAGCACATGTTGACACACCGTGTGCATCTTCCAAATTTGGCTTTTAAAATTGTAAAAAATTAAGAAAGAATGTGGTCATCTAAAAAGGAAGAACATGATCTATTTAGTTTTAGGGAAAAAGGGATTAAATTCTCCCCAAAACATCGATTATGTTCTTCATTTCCTGCTGTATGATGTCCAGGCAATTGCGCATGATGTCCAGGCGATTGCGCATTCCATCGATCTCCCCATTCCAGGCCATGATCTGGCCAATGAGTCTTTGGGCGCTGTCGGTTGTAAATGGTTCCGCTCAGGGCTTTTATTCAGGGGGAACTCCACCACCTCTGGCTAAGACCCTTTGGTGCCTACTCACCACAATCACTTGTAAACACAGAAGTCTGGTTTCTGTGTTTACAAGTGACAGCTCTGCACTCTGTAAGTAGTGCAATCCTGGTACTTAATGCCCCTTTAAGACCCTCCTAGTGTTTTCGTGAAATTTGACTGAACACACCCACTATTTGATGTGATTTGGAGGGTGTGTGTAGGGGGAGGGGTTTTGTGGGGCCGTGGTTGAGTTCCAGTACCTATTGTTTGAGAAAAAAAGCCCTGGTTCCGCTGCTTCCCCTTCCACAACCGCTACATCACCTAAAATTGATGAAAAAACATGTATTTAGAAATATGCAGGCATACATAGATTACCTGAAGCTGGGGTGTCAGACACTCACCTGGTGGGGTGCACATCTCGCCCACGTCCTCCACCTCCCCTTCCTCAAGATCCTCGTGGGGGGCTTGGGCTAATTTGCCAATCAGGTTGGCGATGTCGGGGGTCCCTGACATCCTCTGACTGCTGTCTGAGTCTTTTCTCCCCTATGAGAATGAAAAAAAAGGTATACTTAGCACACAGATATTTGAGTCCAGAAATAGGAATATGAAACATTGCTTTGAAGTGGTGCACAGTTGTCTGTTTGGGCAGAGATCCAAGTTGAAGACATGATTAAAACTCCCTTTTAACCAAGCTGGAATACTTACCTTTTTTGGCCAAGTTTCACAGGTAGAGACACCCCAAGTATCCACTGGAGCACCTGTGTGGGTTACCCTAAAATTGTATTCTGGTGTCCCACACTAGTGCTCCTGAGTCCAGATGTGTAAACAGCTGCCGAGTGTCCTCTCCTTGCATTCCACTGAATGAAGTTTGCTATTCATTCTAGTTTCAAACACATCTAGACAACAATGTCCTAAATAGGGATGAGCCGAACATCCCCCTGTTCGGTTCACACCAGAACATGCGAACAGGAAAAAAGTTTGTTTGAACACGCGAACACCATTAAAGTCTATGGGACACGAACATGAATAATCGAAAGTGCTAATTTTAAAGGCTTATATGCAAGTTATTGTCATAAAAAGTGTTTGGGGACCCGGGTCCTGTCCCAGGGGATATGGATCAATGCAAAAAAAAGTTTTAAAAACGGACGTTTTTTCAGGGGCAGTGATTTTAATAATGCTTAAAGTCAAACAATAAAAGTGTAATATTCCTTTAAATTTCGTAGCTGGGGGGTGTCTATAGTATGCCTGTAAAGGGGCGCATGTTTCCTGTGTTTAGAACAGCCTGACAGCAAAATGACATTTCGAAGGAAAAAACCCATTTAAAACTACTCGCGGCTATTGCATTGCCGACAATACACATAGAAGTTCATTGATAAAAATGGCATGGGAATTCCCCACAGGGGAACCCCGAACCAAAATTAAAAAAAAAAAATGATGTGGGGGTCCCCCTAAATTCCATACCAGGCCCTTCAGGTCTGGTATGGATATTAAGGGGAACCCTGGCCAAAATTTTTTTTAAAAATGACGTGGGGGTCCCCCTAAATTCCATACCAGACCCTTCAGTCTGGTATGGAACCCCGCGCCAAAAAAAAATGGCGTGGGGTCCCATAGACTTTTAAAGGGTGTTCCGCGGCATTCGAATTTGCCGCGAACACCCCAAATTGTTCACTGTTCTGCGAACTTGCGAACAGCCAATGTTCGAGTCGAACATGAGTTCGACTCGAACTCGAAGCTCATCCCTAGTCCTAAACTTCTTTTAATAAGACAAATTAGCAAGACCAAAATGTTGTTGAAACCCTGTATCAACTAAATACACAGTATATATATTCAAACAAAGTTTGATTCGAACGATATTTCCTATGAACAATTACTGTGTCCATGAACATGAAAGTAGCCATTTAAAACTGTGCAACAGTAAAAAAAACACACGGAGCAGCATGCAAGTTAATAATCAGAATAGGAACACACGACAAGACTTACTTTTTTGAAGCACTTTCTTTATTCTTCTGTACTGATCCGGCTTCCTCAGTTTAAGGTCGGACCAGTGTTTCCTTAATTGGTCTTTGGAGCAGCGTACCCCAAAATTCTGCTGCAGTCTTCACAACTTTTGACATGATTTTGGCCTTGCGCAAACTCGGCTGGGTGTACGGTCCATGCTTCCCATCATAATCGTTCCTCCGCAAGATGTCCACCATCTCCACCATCTCTTCAAAGGCCATATTGGAGGCCTTAAAGCTCTTCTTCCCGGATCGGGATGTTTTGGGCTCCAGACTTTCCTCGTTACTGGAATAATTTCCAAACACCTGCTGTGTCTTCGCCATGTTGCTCCTACTGCACACCGTAGAGAGAAGGGGCTGGGAATATTCATGAAAAAGAACGTCAGGAGCAGGCGACGCAGGCGGAGTTTCGCGCATGGCGCAGTGTATATAAAGCTAACACGCATGCGCCGTACGTACGTACGTTCCACGTGTAGAGAGAAGGAGCGGGGAACATTTGTGAAAAAGAACATCAGGGGCGGGCGACGAAGGCGGAGTTTCACGCATGAGCAGTGTATATAAAGCTAACACAAATGTGCCGTACGTGCACGGAGGAAAGAGGAACGGAAGTTGCAAACGCCCGAAACTAAGGTAATTATTTATACTGTCTTGGTACATCAGTGGCCTATACTGCTTAGAGATTGAGGCCTATATTGGGATAAGATTATGAGAGTTAGGCTAACATTAGTGTTTTTGTCTTGTGTATTGTCTTACAGAAAAAATTAATAATAAGTTTAAGGAGCCTGGATTTATGTGCAAATTTATTGACAAGTACAGGGAGCTGAGGAATCTGTGAGAGTTCAAACACAGTTTATATTACAATAAACAAGCAAGGAAGGCAATGCTGGAGACACTTCTGGAATTTGTGCAGACTTTGATCTCAGAAGCAACCATGGAGATTTTGGAACGTAAAATTGGGATCTTGAGGAACATGTATAGGAGGGAGCATAGAAAGATCCAGGCTTCCCTGAGATCAGGAGCATCAGCAGATGTGTATGTACCCAGGCTGTGGTACTTCAAAAAACTGCGTTTTGTTGAAGACCAGACTGAAGCCAGGGAATCTCTTTTGACCCTTCCTTCCACCCTACCCTCCACCCTTCCCTGCAGCCTTCCCTCCACCCTTCCCTCCACCCCAGCAGAGGCTGATGAGGAACAACCTGGGCCTTCCATCCTGGAAGAAGCAGATGTGCCCAGCTTGAGCCAGGTATATTATTTTTATACATATTTAGTGTCCTAATATTAATGATGTTAACTAGATATCATAATTGATTACCTGTTAAGGATTTTATCCAAAAAATGATGTATACAAATCAATTGACAGTAGTGGCCAAAAATGTTTGTCACCAGCTTGAAAAAATGCTGGGGTCAGAATGATACTCTTTTATATGTATTAACATTGAATTTGCAAGTCATGAACTGAAAATTGTGTGTGATTGATGAACCAAAAACTAAAACTATGTCCCTTTTTTATACACAGGATGATCTCAGCCAGGAGGAAGTTCTGGAAAGTGGCAGGCAGGAGAAGGCCGGGCCCAGTGACAGCCAGGAGGTGGGTGGGCCCAGTAGGAGCCTCACCCAATCGCAGGTGCCTCCCCTCAGCCTTCATACAAAAAGGCCCAGGAGGGGGACAGTGACAGAGAAGGCATCACTGCGCTCATTAGGGAAGCTACGAATGTCCTCACTAGCCCCCCCGATGCTGAAGAGGCCTATGGCTTCTATCTAGCCACCAGGTTGCTAGAATTGGAGAAGGGCCAATGCCTCCTCTGTGAGGGAATTGTTGCAGAGGCCCTTCAGAAGGGGCTGAGGGGCCAGCTAACTGAGAGCAGCCACATATATGAGCAAGCCCATCCTCCTCCTCCTCCTCCTGCCACAAGTCCACCACCAGAGCCACAGCTTCCAAGGAAGGCTGCAGGGCAGCGTGGAGGGAAGGCTGCAGCGAAGAGAAGAAAGTGATGGCCTGGGTTCAGTCTGGTCTGACAGAAGACGCAGGCTGGTGTAGTACCACAGCCTGGGGACATATATGTCATCTGCTGCTGGTCTTGATCTCTGGGATTCCTGGACCAGATTGTGCTCCCTATTATATGGACTCCTCAAGATCCCAATTTTCTTTTCCACAGACTTGATGTGTGCCCTGGGGCCAAAAGGCTTCACAAATTCCTAAAGGTTCTCCAGCGTTGCCTTCATCTTTATTTTGTTAACCAGAATAAATGGATATTTTATTTTCTGAAAATACTTGCCTATGTGTTTTTATTCAAATACATTTCTAAAAGACAATGTCAAATTAACAAGAGACACCAAAAAACAAAAAAAAAATAATTATAATGTTATTGTAGGAACTTGACACACACAAAAAATAATAATATGGCGATCACTAGAAAATAATTTTTAAATAATCCTAAAAAAATATCTTGATGAAATCAAAAATAATAAAAGATGACTCTAAAAAAAAAAATTGTAAACATTATTATGGAGATCGGCCTTTTAAAAAATACAATATTATTCATGAGATCAGGAGAAATAATCCAGAAATCAGTTTGTGTGAATATGAGCAGCAAAACAACTTTGTTCTTCTAGCATTATAAAGAAGACAATAATGCGCTGCATTAAACGATCACAGAATTTGCAGTGTGAGGAATGTGCTAGCTCCAATACGAACACTAGTTTTACCAGACCGAGTGCTTCGTCTCGTACTTGCTTCAGAGCATGCGTCGTTTTTGGTCCGTCGAAACAGCATACAGACGAGTGGATTTCTCGACAGGAACTGGTTGCGGCGGAGTTCCGTCGGAAAGATTTGAAACATGTTCTATTTCTAAAGTTCGTCAGATTTTTCGACAGAAAAGGTCTGATGAAGCCCACACACGATCGAATTGTCCAACGGATTCGTTCCGTCGGACCTTTGCTGTCAAAAAGTCCGGTCCTGTGTACACGGCATTAGTGACAGTAGAGAGGGCATGCCTGATACGCAGGTATATGTAAAAATCCCTTTTTAGAGATGTTGAAAGTGTCAAAGAGATGCTGGAATGAGGTAAAATCTTGGGCTTTGAAAAGGACACCAAGATTGTGGATGCCTGCTAAGGACCAATGGTGGAACAATAAATCTGAAGATATAATTTTCAAGTGGTAGGTGAGTGATTCAGGGTGTAGTGTGTTAGTTCACCAACTCCTTGTAGTATAGAGCACCAATCATTCAAAGTTGCATTTACTGTGGCTTGGGGTGATATTGAAGCCAGAGTGCACTTAGAATGTGTTCAGGATATGTTGGAGTTTCGAGAGGTGGCAATTTAAAATTGGAATGGGCAGAGTCCTGAACATATACAGGAGGTGGGGGAGGATAAACTTTTTAATAAAGCTATATGTCCTGCCCATGATGCCTTAAAAGAACGTAAGGCTAGGCTTACATCCTGGAGTTTCTTGATGAGAGAGGTTAAATTGGTACATAAGAGATTAGAGGAGGTGTAAATTAGTTATATCCATAGACAGGGCAGGGTGGCCATGAGAAAGACGTCAACTGAGTAATCATACCATTGGCGGCTGGTGCTCAAATTTTTTTTTTGGGGGGGGCGCAAACAATCTAAAAAAATTCAGAAAAATACTGAAAAAAAAACATCATTTGCAGCCTCACTGTGCCCATCAAATGCAGCCACTATGCCCATCAAATGCAGCCACTGTGCCCATCAATTGCAGCCACTGTGCTCATCAAATGCAGCCACAGTGTCCATCAAAAGCCGCCACTGTGCCCATTAAATTCAGCCACTGTGCCCATCAATTGCAGCCACTGTTCCCATCAAATGCAGCCACTGTGCTCATCAAATGCAGTTACTGTGGCCATCAAATGCAGTCACTGTGGGGGAGTCAGGCAGCGGGTGACGGCGGCTAGCTGTGGGATGGTGGGATGAGCAGCAGGTCAGGCGGCGGCTCCTGTGTCCTCCATTTGTCTCTTCTTACTTCCTGTTAGGCGTCCAATCAGAGAGCCTGTGCCTTCAGCCAATCAGGTGACGGGTATTAGACCCACGCATCCTGAGTGGCTGAGAGGCGGTTCAGTGTTAGAAAAGTGAATATTCATTCGCTTTTCTAACACACCTGGGTGAGCTCCATGCACACCCATTTTAAAGCCTATTAGAACCTATGGCCCTAATCAGGTGCTTTAAAAAAACGACCCCACCGCTGTAATTCCGACGCCCGGCGTCCTAAAAGGGGCCGAACACCTGAATAGGGAGTGGCTACAGCGGCCATGGATAGATTCATGCTATGCATGAATCTATCCATTTTACACAGAGGGGGTGGCGTGAGGGTGCGGCGCCCAGGCACCCTTAATGGACGAGCCGCCGCTGAATCATACCCTAATATTTTGAGGAAGACAGATGCCCATCATAGATGATTTGGAATGACTATGTATAGTATAGTATAGTATAGTATAGTATAGTATAGTATAGTTGCTGAAGGATAGGTAGGGAGTGAATGGGGTAGTGAAACAATAATGTCGCCTGTGTGAAGTCCAACTTTGTGCACAGCATCACGTACTGCAATACCCGATATAAGAGGATTAGATCAAAAAGCTGCAGCCAAAGGTTCTATAACTAAAGCCAAAATAAGAGGGGACAGCAGACACCCTTGCTGGGTGCCGTTAATAATTGGGAAGGGTCTGAAAGTAGGCTCGATGTCCAGACCTGTGTTCTAGGCACAGAGTATAGGCCCAGACTAACTCATTAAAAAGGGACCGGATCATCCGAACTTGATGGGGAAGGCCTTGAGATATTTCCAATGCACTCTACTGAATTTCTTTTTTTTTGCATCTTAAGATATAAGCAGAGAAGGCATTCTATGGTGTTCAGCCCACTGGATCGGGTCTTTGAATCTTCTAGTGCCACCTGAAGCTTGCCTACGGGAGATAAATTCTACCTTATCAGGATGCAAGAGACAAGGTATGTACAGTATTTTGTCAGACAGGATACTAAAATCTTGTCATAGAGTTTCAGATCTGAATTCAGCAGGGAGATGGGGTGGTAATTGGCTGGGCTATCAAAAGGTTTGCCTGGCTTATGAATGGTAACAATAAGGGCCTATAGGGACTCTTTAGGTATGTAGCACTACCCCTATGAGGGCCACTTGAAAGATCTGTACCCCAATGGCTACCCTGACCTTGCAAGTCCTCCAGCACCTCTGATACTCTGGGTTCCAGCATCCTTGTTGTAACAAAAGGTACTTAGAAACACACTTAGGCCCCTTTCACACAACAAGCCCGCTCGGATCCGCCCGTCCGTTTTTCAGGCAGATCCGAGCAGGCCATCCATTGACTCCTATGGGGAGACACCCGTCTGCCATCCGATCCACTAAAAACAGACGTATGGCGATACGTTCGCCATCTGTCTTGGCGGATTGTATGAGATCTGATGAAAACAGACATGCTATCCATTTTCATCCGATCTCTCCATAAGAATCAGCGGCACTCTAACAGGCCCCTCCCTGCTCAGTGAGCAGAGACAGGCCTGTCAACCGCCGGCTCAGCAGGGATCAACGGGGCTGAGCTGGCGGACTCTGCTAAACGGATCCGTCCCATGTAAATAAGACCCAAGTCAACTAAAGCAGTTGAATCTTATTTACTGAAAGGTTTTTTAGTAATGAAACTCAGTAACTTACAATTGACACCTGCTGAGGATTTTCTGCGAACAAATAGATAGATGACAGATACATGATAGAAATGTGAAACATGCACGTATATTGAACAAACAAACTCTGCTTGAATTGAGCTCTATAAATACAGGCAGAAGGAGGGCAGGAGAATGAACAGTTTCATGTCAGACCACTCCCTTCAGTCCCCTGGCACCACAAGCCCACAAACCGTATACATTTTGCATTTAGTACAATTCAAATAATATAACCCTTGAGTCTGTATCCCCGCTCTTCTAGTAAATAGAGTCCCGGGTGGAAATACGACCCCTCGTGGCAACAATGACTTTTATCCCTTGTGGGGGGGGGAATATGTTGTAGTCAAGGCCTTATGTCTTCAGCTTGCTTTTTAGTCATATGCTCGAGGTGTCCTGTCAAGCTGGTGATGTAAAGTAAGCCTGTGGTGACTAGGGATGAGCCCGATGTTCGAACAGCAAACATAATGCGGTGTTCGCAGCAAATTTGAAAAGCCGCAGAACACCGTTAAAGTCTATGGGACACTAACATGAAAAACCAAAAGTGCTCATTTTAAAGGCTTATATGCAAGTTATTTTCATAAAAAGTGTTTGGGGACCTGGATCCTGCCCCAGGGGACATGTATCAATGCAAAAAAAAGTTTTAAAAACAGCTGTTTTTCAGGAGCAGTGATTTTAATTATGCTTAAAGTGAAACAATAAAAATGAAATATTCCTTTAAATATCGTGCCTGGGGGGTGCCCTTAGTATGCCTGTAAAGTAGCACTTCTTTCCCATGTTTAGAACAATACCACAGAAAAATTACATTTCTAAAGGAAAAAATCTCATTTAAACTCCCTGGCGGTATTCCTGGCTCGGGGTGGAATTGCAGAACCAAAAGCAGTAACCCCCAGCCAGACTCGGGATCTCATCGCAGGATCCAGGAAGAGCTTACTTACCTTGTCCCCTGGATCCTGCGATGTCTCCCCACAGTGTGAGCGACTCGTCCTAGGCTCGATTCATCACAAAGCCAAGTTCCCTGCGAGCGTTGCGATGCACGGGGACGGAGAACAGCGCCAAATTCAAAAAGTGAAACACACACAATACATACAGTACACTGTAATCTTACAGATTACATTACTGGATCAATTTATTTCACATCCCTTTTGTCCCTAGTGGTTTCTCCAGTGCCCTGCATGCAGTTTTATATTATAAAAACTGTTGTTTCTGCCTGGGAACTGGGAGATTGTCCATAGCAACCAAAACCATCTATTTACATTAAAAAGTGGTTTTAGAACAGCTAGAAAACAGCAATAATAAATTAGAATCACTTGCAGAATTGAGCGTTAGTGATTTGTGGGGAGATCCGTCATCAAACACTGAAAAGTAATGACATCGACAATTCTGCAACTGAGCAAATTTCAGTGTTTTTGATTTGATTACAATATTAAATAATTTTTATTATTATTAAATTATTATTTGGTATAATTATTTATGGTTATTTATTATATTATAATTTATGATTTCGTGTTTCAAAATTTATCATACCCAAGATGTCTACTAGACTCTTGATTGAACAGATTTAAGTGAGCTATTCCTAAGAATTACAGGCCTACAATACAAAACACCAAATTTCTATGCAAAATAATTGTACCCCTTTTAGCATCAAAAATCTGAAAAAATCATACCGCCAGTGAGTTTAAAACTGCTCGCGGCTGTGATGAATTGTCGGATCACGGCAATATAAATAAAAATCATTGAAAAAAATGGCATGGGGACCGGGGTCCTGCTCCAGGGGACATGTATCAATGCAAAAAAAAGTTTTGAAAACTGACGTTTTTTCAGGAGCAGTGATTTTAATAATGCTTAAAGTGAAATAATAAAAATGAAATATTGCTTTAAATATCATGCCTGGGGGGTGTCCTGTGTTTAGAACAATACTACAGCAAAATTACATTTGTAAAGGAAAAAAAGTCACTTAAAACTGCTCACGGCTGTAATGAATTATCGGATCCTGGCAATATAGATAAAAATCATTGAAAAAAACGGCATGGGTTCCCTCCCAGTCCATTACCAGGACCAACTCTTACCCGGTGGTTGTGGGGGTCTGCGGGCGGGGGGGCTTATCGGAATCTGGAAGCCCCCTTTAACAAGGGGACCCCCAGATCCCACCCCCCCATGTGAATGGGTATTGGGTACATTGTACCCCTACACATTCACCAAAAAAAGTGTAAAAAAACAAAAATGTCCTGCAGCGTAAATCCATCCTCCATCATGCCGCCCGACGAACCAAAAAAATTTAAAAATGCAACAACTTTGCCTCCATGGGAGGCTCCCGCCGACTGAAGCCTCTTCGCGATGACAGCTGTTATATAGCTGAGGGCAGGGCCACCCGGTGACGTTAACAGGTGACCCTGCCCCCTCTGATGCCACGTGATGTCAGAGGAAGACGGGGTCATCCGTTTACGTCACTGGGTGGCTCCATCTTCCTCTGACGTCATGTGGTGTCAGAGGGGACGGGGTCACCCATTTACATCACCGGGTGGCCCTGGAAGGTTGAACCAGCTCCCCTCCACTGTCTGAAAAACTGTCTGTAAGCCCTGGCCTCTCTGAATCCTTCTTTGGATGCCTTGTTAAACCAAAAGGGCTGCTGTGTCTTTCTCTTCTGCAGGATTAGGCCAGATCTGCTGCCGGAAACCCGCTGAATTGCTGATTCTAGTGCCGCGTACACACGTTCGGACTTTATGGCATACTTGGTCCGACATTCTTCCCGCCAGACTTTCCGGCGGACTACCGCCGGACTTTCTGAACGGACGGACTTGCCTACACACGACCAGACTTTCCGGCAGGCTAAGTCCGCCCGTCTTTCCGACGGACTTTCGCCGGAGTTACGGCGGACTTTCAGAATGAACGGACTTGCCCACACACAGACAAGTCCATTCATTTTGACCGTGACTCGGGTACGACGGGACTAGAAAAGGAAGTCAATCTCGCCACTTTTATCAGCGAGATTGACACCTTGCGAGCCCCGTCGCGGGGCATACTAGGCCCTTTGGTCTGGTATGGGTTTTAAGGGGAACCCCCTACGCCGAAAAAAACAGCGTGGGGTCCCCCCTAAGATCCATACCAGACCTACCTTTCACATATCTCTTGATTTACACTTGTCTTAGTGCTGTGCTGGCTGCTATTTGATGTCAGCGCGATATACACCAATTTTTCTATTATAAAATAAATGTCTATAAGGTGAGATTGATAGTCCAATACAGGTGTTGACCCTTCCCAATAAACCATCCTATATCTATCTATCTATCTATCTATCTATCTATCTATCTATCTATCTATCTATCTATCTATCTATCTATCTATCTATCTATCTATCTACACACTTTTTCTAGCCACCATTACATATTTATATAAATATATAAAAATGGATAAAAATACATCAAATGTACTTTTTATTCTCATGACATCATTAGGACAACATTCACTTTATATACCAATAAAATTGGGTTTTATGCTATACCCTTGATTTTAAATTCATATAATATAATAATCTATATCAATATCATGATAGGTACATTAAGGTTTACAATCTATAGCTTGCTATATGCACTCGTTTTTTTATTCACATTTATTGTTACATTTTATATCTATTTTTTTTTATTCTTATGCATTTAATTTTATACATCTAAATACATTAGATAAATAGTAGTATATATCAAATGCATTTAAAACAATGAATTGTATTTTGCACATATATGTTTGTTTGTAACATGTTTTATGGATATCTATATTGTTTACATCAGTATTATTATAGATTCCCTTTAGTAGAATAACATGTAGAGAAATTAGTATTTCCCCCCACTAGGTGGCAGTATACCTATATAAGGCTCCCCCTAGCCTTAGTTTCATTAGCTTGACAAATAAGCGCGCACTGATGAACAAGCACGCCAGTGACACCAGTTTAGATGTGCCTATCAACTATTACCTCAATGTGAGTTTTTAATGTTCTTTGTTTCACAATAAATGATACAGTCTACGTTCAGAGGTGCCTGTTTTCTTTCTGTTTTTACACCCTCTGCTGAGACAACATAACCCAGGTAGGTGACTGAGTTTCGGTAGAATTGACCAAGGCTTTTTTTCTCAGAGAATAGGTGCAGGAACTCAACCATGCCCTGCACACACCCCGGGCACCTGCATCCCCCTTCTCCCGATCCTGCACTCAGTGGGAGCCACTCAGGAGATCAGATCTGAGGGAGCCAAGCTGTCACTTGTAAACAAAGAAGTCCGGTTTCTGTGTTTACAAGTGACAGCTTGGCTCCCACAGAGTGATAGTGGTGAGCAGGGAGCAGAGGGCCTGAGGTAGTGGAACTGAGTTCAACCAAGTTCCAGCTGAAAAAAAGCCCTGGAATTGACACTTCTCCAGGGACAACTTCAGCTCCTCTTCATGAAGTCTTTCAAAAACCTTCTCCAATCACGCCTCGTGCCCTTCCAGAGTTCTTCCAAAGACGATGATGATGTCCAGGTACACCTGGACCCCAGTCAATTTCATGTCCCCCACAGTGCACTCCATCAGTCGTTGAAATGTTGCTTTGGCCCCCAACAATCCCTGCGGCATCCTGGCAGGGATTGTTGGAGGCAGTTTTTCCTCTATCATCCGGCATAGGTATCTGGTAATACCCACTCTTCAAATCCAGCACACTGAACCATTTTGCCTCGGAGAAACATTGGAGATTGTCTTTAATACGGTGGTTAGTGTATTAATCAGGGATAGTCCTTCTGTTCAGTGTCCAGTAATCGATACACATCCGCAGCATCCTATTCTTTTTTCGCACAGATGCATAGGGGCTTCTGTACTCTCGGATAACCCCCAACCTCTTCAACTCGGCCAGCTGTTCTCTGAGATCCTCCAGATCACTGAGTGGAACTCGCCAAGCCCTTTCTCAAAATGGCTTGTCTTCCTGCAACCAAATTTTGTGATCAGCACTCTTAGCACACTCTACATCAAAGTCATTCCAAGAAAATACCTTCTTTCATCAGGACAGTTGATGTCTTATTGTTTTATGCCAGTCAGGGGGTAGAGATTCTGAGCAGTACAAGCTCTCACTTCTCAGCCGCTGGTACTCTTCCCCTCTTTTCATTTCCGCCGGCAGCATTGGGGTAGCCACACTCACATATTGTACCAGCTTGCAGGTCCCTATTGTGATCAGGTGACCTGTGACATTTGGATGCTGATCAGAACCTTCCTCCCATTTCAGGATTAAGCCTTGGTGGAGACTAGCTCTGGGAATAATTCCATCCTGACGGCTTCTGCTTGCGCATCTGTCTCCAGCACGGCAAAGGGGCCTGGTTGCTTCCAGGTCAGCTTGACGGTGGCCTTCATGCAAGCGATTTCCCCAGGCTGCAACACCTTCTCCTTGGCTCCCATTCTCCACAATCTTCCTACCCCCTCAGGTAGGGGCACTCTGTTGCTGAGCCACCCCTTTGCTTGCCTGGTGTAGTTGAGGGTGTATCCCTTTGGGTACTGATCCATCTTCTCCAATCAACGAGGCTAATAATCTCCTCACCAGATCAGTATTAGCCCCAATTAGCATAGAGTTCTGTTCAGCTCCCAGGGGGCTTGGGCACACTACTGATAGGGTGTCAAACGTTTTCACTTTCCCGGTGGCTGCTGGCCCAAACGTGATCTTGATTGGGATGTATTCATCATATGGAAACGTCAGTCCCAATTCCCAAGAATTCCAATTCTTCCAGTGTGCATAGAGGAATATGTTTCAAGTATCGGTCATAAAAGTCTCTATATAGCAATGTGAAGTGTGCCCCTGTGTCTAGCAATGCTTTAGTGTAGATGCCTTCCACTTGCCCAGACACAATTGGGGATGGCCCCACTAACTGTTCTGGCACATCCTCTGAGTCTTTCTTTGGATAGGCTGTGTTTTTTTTCCACCTAGTCATACACTGGGAAGACCTAATACTGGCTTTGGAATGTGGCGAGACAGTGACTCTCTGTGCCTGTTTTCCTGACCACGGTGACGGGTTGCATGGCTGAAGAGATGGTAGGGGCTGCTGGCCCTCAAACCCTCATCTGGCGTTTTCTTCCAGCCTTCTTACGCTCCCTTCTCTTGGAGCTCTTTACCTCTTTGGGGTTCTCAGCTGGCTCCTTTACTGAGACCCCCTGAAGTTTTCCACCTTCTGGCTCAACAGCAGTTTCTGTAATACCTTCAGTGCTTCATCTATTAAATCTGGTTCATTCTTCCTCAGAGGGCACTGCGCTCTGAAGTGTCCAGGCTCCCCACACTGGAAACACCTTCTGAAATCAGTCTTGCCCATTAGTACCCCAGCTTGAGCCTCCATCACTCGCAGTAAAGACTGTTGCATTTTATCTTGAGCTTGAGAAACCTGTGTGAGCAGTTCAACGGGGTCAATTTTCTGTGAAAGACTGTACAATGGCAGACCCAGAGCACTCCCCCATCTCTGACTCCTCATCACTGTCCGCCTCCGGAACACCATTCTCTACTGAAACTGGTTGGGCTGACACTTTCTCGGCCTTGGGGGTAACTTTCATCACCTCACGTGACCCTTGGTTTTTCTCATCCAATAGAGCCTCTTCCTCTCTAACCAGCTTCATAAGCTCCAGATAAGTTGGGACCACTTGCGTCCCTTTTAGTAACAGCCGTAGGACAATGGGATGGTTGGGCCTAGCTCCCTGCAGAATTTATTCAAGCCTGTTTTTTCAGCTTCCTGTGGATTAGTTTCCTTCTTTAGAATAACCTGATGTAGAATCCGGTCCACTCTGACAACATAGTCAGACAGTCTTTCCCCTTACTTTGGTGGGTGTACTCGAACTTCATCAGATTCATTTCTCCACTCTTCCATAAACAGCACACAATCATCAGTGTAATCCATTGCCACACAGTCTGGCTTTCCCCTCCATAGATGTTGTATGACATCTGCTGCGGGGCTCCTGAGACTTTCACTTATCCTCTGTCTCTTCAGCACTTCAGGCATGCTCCACTCTTCCACCGCTTGCAGGGCTTGGTCGATCCGACTCTTGAACCCTTCACCTCCCCCTGGGGTGGGTATGCATCCTGAGAACAACTGCAGCTTTCTGTACCCTTGATGGGCTAAAATTGAACTGTTCTTTATCAGGCTCTCATCTAATTTACTCATGAATGTGTAGAAAGAAGTGGGTGGCATTCCTGCAGCCAGAAAATCTGCTTCTTCTGAGGCTGGGCTCACTGACCTAAACATTATTCATCTGGGTCTCCTGCTGGCAGTAGGGATATGACTTGTGCCTCTAGCTCCTCGGCCAAACTCGAAACACTATTCTGAAACCTGGGCAGTATACTATCCCGCCATTCCAGCAGTGCAATCTGAATCAGGCTTGGTTCTCGTATCCACAAGGTAGGGCCCTTGCTCTGGCACAGCCTTCCTCACCAGCTACGTATCTTTCTTTCAGCCCATCTAACTCAAGGCATTTTCACCACTGTAGTCAACTCCAGTCAACCCGCGTGCTCTCGATGCCAGTTGGTGGTGGTAACTGAGTCCATACTCTCTTCAGCTCTGAACTCGTCACATGACTTGCTTGAGCATTCCATTAGGGGTATCCTGGACTACCCCCCATGAGGGTCGCCTGAAAGATCTGTACCCAAATGGTTGCCCTAACCTTGCAAGTCCCCCAACACCTCTGATACTCTGGGTTCCAACATCCTTGTTGTAACAAAAGGTACTTAGAAACACACTTAGTCAAAAAAAGCAGTTGATTCTTATTTACTGAAAGATTTTTAGTGATGAAACTCAGTAACTTACAATTGACACCTGCTAAAGATTTTCTATGACAAATAGCCCTGACAGCAGAAACAGTACAAAGAATGATAACTGATAGAAATGTAAAACAAACACATATACTGAACCAACAAACTCTGCTTGGATTGAGCTATATTGATACAGGCAGCAATGACTTTTATCCCTTGTGGGGGGAGGGATATGTTGTAGTCTCTCAGAAGAAAGGAAGGCCTGGTGTCTTCAGTTAGCTCATTAGTGATGTACTCTAGGTGTCCTGACAAGCTGGGTGATGTAAAATAGGATTTTTATAACAGCTTACCTGTAAAATCCTTTTCTTTTGATGTACATCTTGGGACACAGAGCCTCAGTAATTACTGATGGGTTATATAGGGTATTACTAGGTGATTGGACACTGGCACACCCTAAACAGGAAGTTCAACCCCCTATATAATCCCTCCCCTTACAGGGATACCTCAGTTTTGTAGCAAAGCAATATAAGTGTATTAGAAGAGGGGCGGGACCTCTGTGTCCCATGATGTACATCAAAAGAAAAGGATTTTTACAGGTAAGCTGTTATAAAAATCCTATTTTCTTTCTCGTACATCACGGGACACAGAGCCTCAGTAATTACTGATGGGATGTCCCAGAGCAATGCTATTTGAGGAGTGGGGACCACACAATGTAGGGTGTAATCAGACCTGAGGACCTCGTACTGCTGCCTGCAGCACACTACGCCCAAAGGCGATATCCTCATGCCTTCCCACATCCACCTGATAAAATTTGGTGAATGTATGGACTGAAGACCAGGTTGCAGCCTTGCAGATTTGAGCCATAGAGGCCTGGTGATGCACCGCCCAAGAAGCACTAATAGCCCTTTTGGAGTGTGCCTTGATTTGAAAAGGTGGAATTTTCTGTTTCAAACCGTAAGCTTGAATAATCATTTGTCCAATCCATTTTGAAATGGTAGACTTAGACGCTGCCTGTCCTCTATTGGGACCTTCTGGCAGTACGAACAAAACATCCGTTTTGCAAATTTGAGCAGTTGCTTTCAGATAGGCCTTGACTGCTCTTACTACATCCAAAGAATGTAGTGACCTTTCTTCCGTAGATCAGGGATCTGGAAAAAAGGAAGGCAGAACAATATCTTGGTTTAGATGAAAACCTAAAACCACTTTCGGTAGAAAGCTAGGATGAGGGCGCAATACCACTCTATCCTTGTGTATGATTAAATAAGGCTCTTTACAGGAAAGAGCTGCTAATTCTGATACTCTCCTAGCAGAAGAAATGGCTACCAGAAAAATCAACTTTCTTGTCAACAAGACCAAGGGAATTTGACGTATTGGTTTAAAAGGCTGTTTCTGTAAAACTGACAGAACCAAATTCAAGTCCCAGGGGTTTAGGGGCGCCTTAACCGGAGGATTAAGATGCGTCACCCCCTGCATAAAGTTTCGGACCAAAGAATGTGAAGCAAGTGGCCGTTGAAATAATACTGATAAGGCCGAGACCTGGCCCTTGATGGTACTCAAGGCCAGGTTTATTTCTAATCCCATTTGCAGAAAGTCAAGAATTCTACCTATTACATATTTCCTGGGATGCCAACCCCTGGCTTCACACCAGGATACATAAGTCTTCCAGACTCTATGATAAATCACTCTGGAAGCTGGCTTCCTTGCATTGATCAAGGTAGAGATCACAGGGCCTGAAAGCCCACGACTCTTTAGAACGTGGGTTTCAATAGCCAAACTGTCAATTTTAGCGTTTGTAAGGCAGGATGGAACACTGGACCTTGAGATAACAGGTCTGGACATGACAGTAGGGTCCATGGGGAACCCACTGTCATCCTTACTATTTCAGCATACCAAGCTCTCCTGGGCCAAGCTGGGGCCACTAGAAGTACCGACTTCTTTTCCTGCCTGATCCTGCAAAGGAGTCGTGGAAGTAGCAGAATAGGAGGGAATGCATAAATCAGTGAGAACCGATGCCACGGAATCACCAACGCATCTGTCCCGTATGCAAGAGGATCCTTTGTTCTTGCCACAAACTTGTCGATTTTTTTGTTGAATCTGGATGCAAAGAGATCCACATCTGGAACCCCCCATCTTTGGCATATGGCCCAAAAGATGTTGGGGTGAAGAGACCATTCCCCTGGGACTAACCGCTGGCAACTCAAATAGTCCGCCTGCCAGTTCTCTATCCCCGGAATGAAAACTGGCACATGCTTTTCTGCCCAGACTAAAATCTGGTTCACTTCTCTCTGAGCTGCCCGACTCCTGGTGCCTCCTTGATGATTGATATAAGCCACTGCTGTGGCATTGTTGGACTGGATCCTGAGAGTCCAGGCCTTTAGGGCTAGATATGCCGCACCGATCTCCAGAATGTTGATGGGTAAGGTCCTCTCGATTTTGGATCATTCCCCTTGGACCGCAGACTGTTCCAGAACTGCTCTCTAACCTGAAAGACTGGCATCCATTGTTACCACCGTCCAGGTAACCGGTAAAAAGGATTTTCCTTTCTGCAGGCTTTCGGGTATTAACCACCAACTGAGGCTCTGACAAACTGCACGAGACAGGTGCATCGGAAAATCTAATACCTGAACCTTCTTGTTCCAAGCAGACAGGATACTGTGTTGCAGCAGTCTTAAATGAAACTGAGCATAGGGAACTGCTTCGAATGAAGCCACCATCTTTCCCAGCAGCCTCATACAAAGACGGACAGAAGGACCCTTTTTGGTCCTGACTACCAGAATCAGCTCTCTTAAGGCACTGAACTTTGCCTGAGGTAAAAATACCTTCTCTTGGCTTGTATCTATGACCAGGCCCAAATACTCTAGTCTTCTTACTGGTCTTAAGAAAGACTTTTCTAGGTTGAGAATCCAACCTAGGTATTCCAGGTAGTTGACTGTGGTCATCAAGTTCCTGCTCAAACAGGCTACCGACCGGTCTATCAAGAGCAGGTCGTCTAGGTATGCTATGACAGTTATACCCTGATCCCTTAATCTGGCCAGAGGAGGAGCCAAGATCTTTGTAAACACTCGAGGTGCAGTGGCTAGCCCGAAGGGCAGGGCCACAAACTGAAAATGGTGTCCTTCTATTTGGAAGCGCAAGTACTTTTCATGAGCAGGAAAAATGGGTACATGCAGATACGCATCTCTAATGTCTATTGATGCCAGAAATTCTCCTCCCTGTAGGATGGAGACTACTGACCGGATTGATTCCATGCGAAAGGATCGAATGCTTAGGAATCGATTTAGATCCTTTAGATCCAGGATGGGTCTGACATCTCCATTTTTTTTTGAACCATAAAAAGGTTGGAATAAAATCCCAATCCTTGATCTTTCGTGGGAACCACCATGATGACTTTTTGCATCAATAGTCGCTCTAACGCTAGAAGGAGCGACTGCTTTTTCTCTGGATCTCTGGGGACACTTGATCTGAGGAAACGAGGAGAGGGGAATTGTTGGAACTCCAGTTTGTAACCTAGAGTTACCGTGGAGATTACCCATCTGTCCTGGAAATACTCCTGCCAGAGCCTCGAGAACCGTAGCAGTCTTCCCCCCACCCGAGCGAGCGGGGGCGCTCCTTCATAAAGAGGCTTTAGCGTCTTGTCTAGTAGGCTTTTTCCCCCTGGACTTCTTTTGTCCCTGGGGTCGACTCTGAAATTTATTTCTAGACCCTGACGGAGGAGGCCGTCGCGACTGCCTGGAGGCTGATGCTCTTGGCACTGGGGAAAGAGCCCGTTTGAAAGAGGGACGCTTACTCCTTTTTTTAACAGGTAAGAGAGTGCTTTTCCCACTAGAGATCTTTTGGATATAATTTTCCAAATCCTCTCCAAACAGCCATGCACCACGAAATGGAAATCCAGCCAGAAGTTTCTTACATGGTGCTTCGGCTGACCAATTTTTCAACCATAAGATTCTACGCATATGCACCAACCCAATTGAAAGACGAGAGGTTTGGATGATAGAATCTCTGATGGCGTCAACAGCAAAACATAAGGCCGCTGGAAGGTTAGCCAACCCCTGGGCCTGCTGTTCAGGTAGAACTTTGAGGACCTGCTTAACATGATCTCTTAAAGTGGGGGTCCACCTATCTACCGTTTTTTTTTTTTTTGAGTTCATTCACAAACTTTTCTTCTCAGCATTACATACTCACATATTGTGTGTAATATGTCCGCCTGTGTCAGATTTCGTCGGAAAGAATAACTTATATTATTCACTTTCCATCTTCATTGTGGGCATTTGAAGCCCACAAGCATTTATTTCCTGGATGTGGTGAATGCTGTGCTCCCAGCATTCACCGCTCGTTCCCACACGTGCTCAGTGGCATCCTGGGAAGCCTGAGACTAGCTCCCAGGAGTCTGGGAGAGGCTAGAAACACGCCTACTCCCACGGGAGGAGAACCAGGAAGTGCAAAGAAGAATAGAAAAATAAAAGGTAATTACGGCGATTTAAATTTTTTTGAACGGCATGTCAGCATCTAGGCAAGGAAGAGAATACATACAGATATTGTTCAAAATTTGGGTGGAACCCCGCTTTAAGTATTGACAGACTCCGATCGCTGCCACTGCAGGTTAAGCTACTGAACCTGCTAAGGAGAAAATATCTTTCAACAGGGATTCCATTTTTTTATCAACAGAATCCATGAGCATCTGAGCATTGTCTACAGGACAAGTCAGACTTTTATTGAATAAATGAGCTTTTCTAGCAAATTATGAACAGGAAAAGCATGTGTTGTTTGAGGAGGCTTCAGAGACCCCAAAGAAGAGGAGGGTTCTTTAACTGATTTAGATACGGGTAATTTAAATGTGGAGCGGACCAATCCAGCAAGGATATGTACCAAGACCTTCTCATCTTGAGAAGCTGAAGAGGGCCCTTCTCCACTTGATTCCTCAGAGGAGGAATCATCAGTCTCATCCCGATCCTCTGAAAGGGATTCTTCTCCTTTTTCCCAAAGCTCCTCTGCCTGAGGGTCCTGGGTAACAGAGGAAGATCTAGTGCGTTTGAAGATGCGATTAAGGCCATTAATCTTTCCTCTAGTCCATTAATGGTTGAGGAAAAAACCTCCTGCATAATATATACAGGGGCTGAAGTTCCAGAAGCAGATGCAGCCCCCGACCCCAACGGCTCTCCCTGGCCGGCCATCCCAGGTGCTTCAGGGGGGGAAGGCGCTGCAGAAGGGGGGTCCTCAGAGCCTGAGGGAGATCCCCTAGAGCCTCTGGTTTTTGGGGTATTTGTACCTCTTCTACCCATAGTGCAAAGCGAACAAGGTGGAGGTATCACACAAATGAAACACTGACTGCTGAGCGATGTAGTCCAGCAACTGCCGCTGCTACCAATGCCCAGTCAAATGTTTCTTAGTAAATGCTGCCTAGGAGAATGCCTGTGTCCCACCTTACATGCGACCGTCAGCTCTGTGTCCCTCCATAGGCTGTGTGCTCCTGAAAAGTGTGCTTCTTATAGCCTGTGCAGCCGGCGATGTGGGCGTCTAAGCACGCCGGACGTTGCGCTGACGCTCCGCCCCCCCTCCTCTGACCACCGCCCCCTCCTTGTTTTATTCATAAAGCGTGCGCTTTCCCGCGCGAGCCGATCCTCCGGGATAAGCGTGGATGGGGAGGCTGGGGTGGAGGAGGAAGGAGAGAGGCCGGCAGATGATGGGGTCTGCCACATAGTAATGGCGGCGGTGGCGGCGGTGGCGGCGGTGGCGGCGGCGGCGGCGGCGGCAGTGATAGTGTGGTATACTACCGCCCCTCAGACCACCGCAGCCCCCCCTAATCTTGGGGGGAATATCCCTGAGGAAGAGCCCCCCAACCCATCCTACCTGGAGCTTGGCTGAAGGAGCTGTGCAGCGTAAACACTGAGACAGAGAATCATGCATGTTTAGGTATGTGCTCTTGGCAGCCCCCGGTGGCAACAATAGGCATAGCATACATTTACTTAAAGGAGAAACCTACCAGAATTAAAAAATTCTGTGGAATCTCCCTTACCTTATCCAGCTGCAGGGTTCTGTTATACAGACTCAATCTTCACCTCTCACGGTGGGCTCCGTTTGGAAAACCTTCAGAGACTGGGGCCACCTATGGATAGGGGGATCCGCAGTTCTGGGCCTGTAAAGCACCCGGCCAAGAATAAGGCTAGAAAAACCAAATTCTGAAATACGGGGTCCAGCTCTCTAAAAAGAGAAGTGTTACAGGTAAAACCTCATTTCTTCGGACACGAGGCCCGGGTACCATCCAATTCGGCCTAGAAAGGACACTTTAAAATGGATCCGGTTCGCCTGGCTTGCCCCAGTATAGGATATAGGATATTCCCTTTGGAGCTCACCCCAGCACATCTTTACACGTGACCAACACCTAAGATACTGGAGAAAAAACTGAGGTACCCCTGTAAGGGGAGGGATTATATAGGGGGTTGAACTTCCTGTTTAGGGTGTGCCAGTGTCCAATCACCTAGTGATACCCTATATAACCCATCAGTAATTACTGAGGCTCTGTGTCCCATGATGTACGAGAAAGAAAGTAGGCTTGTGGTGTCCTGCCAAGCTGGGTGAACACTGTCGCTGCTCAGTAAGGAGTAAGTGTAGCACAAAGTTCTAATACAGATCTAGTCAGAGAAACAGGACATTGGTGTCTGCATGCAGTGTCCTTAGAGGAAGTAGAGCAAGTGCTCGCTCACCAATCCCAGCGACCTCTAGTACTGAAGAGTAGCATGAGGGCTCCGCACTGAGTCTGGCTCAAGGGATAGCACTCAACCCAGTGTCGTGCCACGCCGCAGCTCAGGTGCATCTGGCATGGATATGATGAGAGCGGCCTCTGGGCTGCCGCTGAACAACCAAAAGTGGTTGGCAGTGGATGCTCCCACACCCGCTCGCGAGGACCCACTTTCTTCCCTGTTGCGCAGGCCACAACTCAGTTGCAGCACAGCCCATTGCTGAGTCACTGCTTGCAGATCCAGGCTTTGGTCCCAAGAGAACAATTCTGTCCCTACACTGGCTTTTATTACCTCTTCCAGCATTCTGTTCTACTTCTCCAGCTGGCTTATATTTGTAGTCTATAACAGTCCGACTGAGTATAGAACTACATGTCGCAAGATGCTTTGCTCCCTTCTTAGGTCTCATTCAGCCTGACTACAGGACGTGATAATATAGAGTCCAAGCTCGACACTAGGACAAAACAGAGGCACTGTAGCAATACTGCAGAGTATCTCCTGAATATGCAGGCAATATTAGCTAGCTCCTGGCTACAGGTATATCTCCTGTGTGAGCGAACCTGTTAGAGAGTCACATAGGTAAGGGGCAAGGATGTCAGAGAACTCTATAGTGTTCATTGCAGAACCCATCAGGACCAGCAGCTTTATGGAGAGGAAGGGATCTAAGAGCCACTTTGCGTTCATTCTCTGTAAATGGTTGGGTGAGTTCACTAAGCTGCTCAGGTGTCACTGACAGAAGCTGCAGCGAAGATAAAAAGAAACCAATAGCACTTTCTGTTGGCAGAGGATCAGTATTAGAGGAGTGGAGGTTATATAGGTTAGAATAAAATGCACTAAGCAGTTGGCTATGTCCAGGGGGTTGGAGAGTCTATGTATCATTACACACTCATTCTTGGAAGCTGCTTCTAGCAGCTCCAGCGGTGGCACACTCAGTAAGGCAACCGATATGCAGGTGGGAGATCATGAGATTGAGTCTCATGTCGGGCATGCTAAATTAGCCAAGGGGGTAAGTTACACAATCAAATTTAAGTGGTCATATTGCACCACAACTTTGGAAATTTCCTGTAATTCTCAAAAACCTACGTGTGATTAGGCCCCCCATTTGTCTCTGGAGGTGGGACAGTGCAGGCAGGAGGTCACAAGTTCAAGTGTTGCATGCAGCATGATAAGTTAGGCAAGGGCATATGTTACTGGACCAATTTTAAGTAGTCATATTGCACCAAAACTTTGCAAATTTCTTGTAATTCCTAAAAACCTATGTCTGATTAGGCCCCCATCTTGTAAGCATATTGCAAGCATCTCTGAAGATGGTGCAGTGGGAAAAGCACCAGAGTTGCAGCTGGTATATCAAACGCAGAGCGTGGCGCCCTAAACTGGGCATGGCAGTAAATGGGACCAGGCTGAAATTGGTATGCAGTATGCCTTGCTTGTCATCCAGCACCCCTGCTGGGAGGACTATACCTAAGTGGCAATACCAGACTGCATTTTAAGAAGCCATACTACATATTACACTACTGATGTAGGTGTTGTCAATGACTCAGCTTTGGGTCTACCTGCTCCCGTCCCTCGAATTGTGCGCTCAAAAGCCATATTTATATTCCTCTGGACTTGAGAAGTTACTAAAGACTGCGTGCCTTGCATTAACTTAACAGCCAGCAGCCTGAGAAGGATTTTATTCTACTAA
Source organism: Lithobates clamitans (assembly GCA_037952925.1). Lineage (NCBI taxonomy): Eukaryota > Metazoa > Chordata > Amphibia > Anura > Ranidae > Lithobates > Lithobates clamitans. The sequence goes on along the minus strand of JBBGZY010000787.1, from coordinate 3,901,291 downwards.
GCCTTATGTTGGGGGGCCAGAAGGTACCAAAGGACTGGACGAGCACCATTTATCTGACACTGTGGGATTGTATCATTGATCGGGAGTGGAACAGAGGAAGTCTCCTTCCTGTTGCTGATTTTTCTTGATACACCTCAAGCGAGTGAGATCTCTATAAGACGAGATCATATCTGTCCAGTAAGAGGCATATATGTAATGTGGTGGAAGTTCAAGACACGTTTTAGCACTAGATATTCACTTTAAGAATTAACCCTTCTTTTGGGTTTGTACATAGGAAAAGTTTTTCTGAACTGTCACAAATTCAATGGACTGAGAGGGATTTCAGGGTACAAAGTAGACTTGAGGATCCAGGTGCATGGGGTTAAAAGGTGCCTGAGTGGGGAGCAAGGTGCCAGGAAATTTGGGACAAGCTGAAATGAGGGTGTGGATTTCAGGGTATGAGGAAGACTTGGGGGTCCAGAGGAGGGGCATGAAAGGGGTGGGAATGGGGTGCCAAGACATAAAAGGCAATGTGCCTTCTGTTGGTGCTTCCTCCTTTTTACAGCACCACCTAACTTTTTATCCTGCTCCCCTTTGCCATCAGCTAGTCCTTATCCTAGTCACATCTCTTCTTTCCCAACTTTGCACCCCTAACTTTTCAGCTTGCTCCCCTTTGCTAACACCCCACTTTTACTTTTCCAAGTCATCCCACTTCCCTTCACCCCCACCTGCCCCAAGTTTACGCCCACTCCCTTTCAACCTGCTCCCCCAGACCCCATACTCATTCTACAATTAGCCCTTCCTCCCCCAGGTTTGCTCCCACTTCACCTCCCTTTCACACTGCTTCCCTTTGCCAACACACCACTTTCCCAAGTCACTCCACTTGTCTTCACCCCCCCCCCCCCTTCCCCAGTCCAACCACCCCACATTTATTCTCCAATTCGCATTTCCTCCCCCAGGTTTGCTCCCACTTCACCTCCTTTTCACCCTGCTCCCCTTTACCAAGACCTGCCCCCCCCCCAATGTATTCCCAGGCATTGTACCCCCCTTCTGCTGCATCTGCCCTTTTTGCCAACATCCGCATTCTCACCTTCACACTGAAACTGATAAGTGGTATGCCTTGCTTGTCACTCAGCACCCTTGGTGGGAGGCCTATGAATAAGTGCCAATACCAAACAGCATTTTAAGTAGCCATACTACATATTACACCAAAACTTCTAAAATTTCTGGTATCTCCAAAAAAAAAAAACTATGTCTAATTAGGCCCTTATTTTTAGAGCACACCACAAGCATCTCTGGAGGTGGAATAGTCAGTAAAGCAGTATGTTTGCACACGTAAAGGTCATGAGATTGAGACTAGTGTGTTGTACACTAAATTGAGCAAGGGAATCTCCTTTGCCAACACCTTCTTGCACCCTACCCAAGTCGCATCACTTCCCACATTAAGCTGTGCGTGCTTCCCATTTCCATCACCCTCTTGTTCTGCTACACCTTTCTCTCTGCCTCCAACACACCCAACATTACTTAACCAATGATGCAGTACAGTGAGCTTTGTCACGAAGTGTGTTACTGGAAAGATCATCAGGTGCAAATAATAGGAAAAAAAAATGAAGGCAGTCATCTCCTCTAAGGTCTGGTAATATACACTATAAGCAAAAGTAAATCATTAGAAATCTGCAATCCCTGCTATAAATTAATTTTCTTACACAGCACTTTTAAATAAGTTAAACAAATTTACTACGCGTCTTGGTTATGACATATTAAAGAAACAAAAAAGAAGAAATTGCACCACAAACAAACACACAGAACTCACAAAGTAATGACATTGTGAATATAACACAACCTATTTAAAGCATGTTTGAGTGTTTCATTTTTATCATGAAAATATCTACCACAGATTAGGAAAGAGCTGTAAAACCTATTTTCAGAGACAATTTAATCTTGCAGCTAAACAGCATGCAGCACTTAGTACTGATTAAAAAGTTACAAGCCATTCTGAACGAGAGCCATGAACAATCTGGTTGACCAGGAAAAGCAGACATACAGTAGCTGGCTTTGTGATATATTGTATTTTTAACATAATATGTCATTTAAATTATTCATAAGAGATCCATAGTATTCAGAGCTTTTTTAAAAAAAAATAAACTATTGCTGACATTAGTTATGCTTGTGCACATTTTCTGTACATATTTTAGAATGCAGTATATAAGATAAAATTGAAAATAATGACAGTTGGAAGTTTGACCCGTTTTTCTAGAAGTTTGAGAACTATGTCCACCAATATTAATATACTGTAGCTAGTGACATATAATGTACTTTTACACTGAGGCACTTTACAGGCGCTATAGCACTAAAAATAACGCCTGCATATCGCCTGTAAAGCGCCTCTCCTGTCTCTTCAGTGTGAAAGCTCGAGTGCTTTTCCTGGTCAACCAGATTGTTCATGGCTCTCGTTCAGAATGGCTTGTAACTTGAGAGGTGCACTGGAGAGGTGCACTGGCAAGACGCTAAAAAAGTTCCTGCAAGCAGCATCTTTGAGGCGCTTTAGCAGCGGTGTATACACCACTGCTAAAGCGCCCCTGCCATTTGAAATCCGCTGATATATCGCCTGTAAAGCGCCTCTCCTGTCTCTTCAGTGTGAAAGCTCGAGTGCTTTCACACTGGAGAGGTGCACTGGCAGGACGCTAAAAAAGTTCCTGCAAGCAGCATCTTTGAGGCGCTTTAGCAGCGGTGTATACACCACTGCTAAAGCGCCCCTGCCTTTTGAAATCCGCTGAAGTGACGGCAAAGCGCCGCTACAGCAGCGCTTTGCAGGCGCTTTTAATCCTTTTTCAGCTGTTAGCAGGGGTTCAAAGCGCCCTGCTAGCGGCTGAAAAGCGCTGCAAAAACGATGGTAAAGCACCGGTAAAAATAGCGGCACTTTACCGCTGACGCCTGCCTGCCCCAGTGTGAAGGTGTCCCTATTATATGGGAAGAGTTGGGTTGGTCTGTGCTTCTTTTAATTCTGGGAGAATGAAGGGCTTCAGGAGGGTTTCTAAACAAGTGTTCTGCTTTAAACGTTGATTTATGCAATCGACATACCTCTTGAGACCCAATCTGTATGGTCAGTATGGCAACTTGCTGACTCAAACAAGAACCACAGGCAGTGTCTACTCACTAAAAAGATTTAACGTCATATCCAATGTAGTTTATTCCAGACTTAATACATTTTAAGGTGGCAAGATTGCTGTTTAGGACAACATTGCTTCATTATAAGGATTTTATTCCGTGCTTATTTCTTCATTTATCACTTATGTTTGGAGAACCTGTGGCAAAGCAGTTCCTGGAAAAGCCATCTAGACGTCTATTTTTGAATGGCACCCAAAGTCACAAGAAATGAACATCCTTAATGATGACTTGATGAATCACAATCACAAGACAATTAATTCAATGCTTGCTGTAATCATATTATTCTTTGATTGGTCAGTTTCATATCCTGGCACAATCTACATTACATACCTCAATCTGTGTAATTAAACTCAAGCGCCAGAATTAAAGATTAGAGCAACCGATTCAAGTTCCTTGAGTCTGTCTGGTCGCTAGCTACATATTATCTCTTGAATTGGGTATCACTAACAGGCGTCAGGTATGAACCTGAACTAATATACCCCACGGCAATTGCAAAGATGTTTTTTGTGCACTTCTTGGAGGTGAAAAAGCCTTATGGAACAATAGCCTTTTAACTCTACAGAGAGAGCTTGTTGCTCTATGAGAATACAAATAAAAGTGGCATAGGCTTTAGGAGGCTGTGAGTGTTTGGCCAAGGGCTGGTCAAACCGAGAGCAAAACACAGAGGGAGGAACAAAGGAACATACCAAATGCACAAGCATATAAATATTAAAACAGGCTTCTGTGGCAACACAAGAGTCTAGTATAGATTACATATAAACTGGGGAATCCATTTAGACTTAAAGTATGTTGATTATATTTTAGATTTCTATGAATGTTCCTAAATTTTACCTTTATTTGTATGAATAACATACATTATAAGAAAAATACTGGGGTCATCATTACTGGCCTCCTTTCTGATTATGTTAGCTGCCTGGGTTTGGATTTACTTTCATACTTCTACTTCATAGAGCCAGGTCAGACAGTACTCTTAGCTAGAAGCCTGCTTAAAGTGACAGCCACCACTAAGATCTGTGCTTAACCTCAATGGTGTTTTAAAGGCTTCAGTCATGCTACACAAAGCTTGCCAAAAGCTTTGCAAATCTTTTGCTAAATACAGTGTTCATAAACAAGCTGAAAGCCACGTGAACAAGGTGTAACTCAGAAAGTCAGAGCATAAACCTAAAAGTTATGTATGCAGCTTTATCATAATTGTATGAGATGTCTTTTAAATAAGATAGTATATGCAGAGATGTGATAAAATATAGGTTGTTCACTTTGCAAGGGAAGCTGCACATTGAAAGGGAACTTTCCCAAGAGCCTAGTGAATGTGTTGAAATTTCACTTTGCAAAGAATACTCAGTCAAACTTAAGGAAAATAAAAAAACAGCGTTTTTGTTTACAAATGATTGAATGATACAAATCAGCAGAGCTTCATCTTATTTATTAGTGAGCTTTACTCATTTACTGGGAAAAATTTTCTTGCAAAGTGCAACTTCCTTTGCAAAATTAACAATTTATTTACCTTCAGTAAATCAAACCTATCGCATCTTTAAAAAGAAATGAAGAACATACCATTCTGGGGGCGTGGTCTCAGCACGGATGAGTGAGGACGTGTGTCTGCTCTACTCACGGTTCGCAGCTATCCTGCAGCTTCAGTGAGCCTCAATTACTCCACTTTTCAAGCCCTAAATGGGTGTGCTGATGCGGAAGAAGACCAACCCCCCAATATGCTGCCCTCCACAGCCATGGAATGATATTTGAAGATCTCTCAGTCAACAGCCAGAACCCCGGAGTACTGCAAGATGGCGCCACCTCGTGCCACATGTGCTGTCTAGGACAAGCAAGGTGCCTCAGCAGAGCGGGGCTTATCGACTGAGGATCATACTATGCCTCCATTTTCACCGCCAAGAGATCTCTCTCCTTGCTCCCCCCACTTGCTGACCTTAACCTCTGCCTGCAACCCTGATGATAGAGACTCTCAGATGATAAAGTTGTACCAGAGCAGCCTGCATTAAACCTCAGCCGGCCGACTTCATCCCTTACAGTGAGCCTGCAACCCTCAACCCGAAAGCCACACTTAAAGGGTAACTCCACTTTTGTGGGGAAAAAAATAGCAAATAAAAAAAATAAGTATTTAGCATATACAATTGTGACACAAGCCATATTGTAAATGAATGTTATTAACCACCTACCGGCCGCCGTATAGACAAATTACAGCGCAGCGGGCGGCTCTTGTTCTGGGATAACGTCATATGATGGCGCCCAGTTTAGCCACGATCAGCACCCAGTTCAGCCCGATCTTGGCAAAGAGCTGCGGCCATGGCTCTTTACCCATGTGATCGGCTGTGTTCAATCACAGCCGGTCTCATGTAAACAAGCAGATGTCGTTTATCGGCTCTCCTCGCCTCACACCGACAGAGAAGAGTCAATCAGTGGCATCTCCTCACAGGGGAGAATTGTATAGGTAATTAGGGCACTGATCATCATTGCCCTAATTATAATGCAGCCCTCAAAAGTGCCCATCAATGATGCCACTCTGTGCCCATCAATGACACCACTCTGTGCCCATCAGTGACACCAGCCTGTGCCCATCAGCAAGGCCAATCAGTGCTGCCTTTTAGTGCCCATCAGTGCCACCCATCAGTGCCCATCAGTGCTGTCCATCCGTGCCCATATGCCTTTTATCAATGTCCATCAGTGCCACCTATCAATGCACATCAGTGTCGCCTATCAGTGCTGCATATCAGTGCTACCTATCATTACCCATCAGTGCTGCATATTTTTTTTATAGATATTTTTTATTGCATTTTTTTTAACAAACATACATACATACACAAAAAAATCCTCACAGACAGAAAAGTAACACAAAGTACAGAATGCTTCTATTCTAGCTTATAACAAAGGGAAATTGTGCATCATATAGACACTATACTAGGCATTACAAAATACTTCTAATACGGGTATCAATCTTGGGAGGTAGGTACTATAGTTCCAAACATTAAAACCATGGCAGAGTTCAGGGTAGTAGTACAATACAAAATTCACAGTGAAATCTTCAATTATGGCAGTATGGGGGAGAGAGTCAGAGGACTAGCTACCCATCTGCCACAGATTTTCTGCAATGTTTTTTTCCTCTTTCGGATATCAAAGGTAAGCTTGTATAGAGGCAGGGACTCGTTAACCAGTTTTAACCAAAGATTCCGAGTCGGGGTTTCTGATCCCTTCCATGTCAGTAAAAGACACTTCCTCGCAAAAAATAAAAGCAGTCTTTTGGCCTGAGAGGGAATAGTGAGGTCGCCAAGGATGCCAAGAAGACAATTTTTGGTGTTGACAATATTTGGGAGACCCAGTGCTGAAGAGATCAAGGAGCCTATGTTCACCCAGAAATCCCGTACTATGGGACAGGTCCAGAAGCAGTGGATAAAATCAGCAGTTTGGCCACATCCCCAGAAGCATTCAGCAGAGGTGGATATTCCCATATTTTGTATTCTAGCCGGGGTGAAGTGTGAATGGTGAAAAATTTTAATTTGGATTACCCTGTCCTTAGAGGAGATAACAGAGGTCTTAAATGTGTCATAGAATTCAGACCAGTCTTCTTCTGTAATAGGGATAGCTAGGGAGTCCCATTTCTCTTGTGCTGTCCTAAATCTAGGGTTGGTGTCTGTCACGAGGGCCGAGTAATAGGTGGAGATAAGTTTTGTCTGGTCCGGGGATGTCAGGAGTTTTTCCAGGTCAGGTTTCCTGATAGGACTGCCTAGGGAACCAAACTGTGCTCGTACTGCATGTCTAAGCTGGTAATAATAAAATAGATAGGTATGTGGTAGGTCATAAGTTCTTAATTCCCCTGGACTTTCATCTTTTGGGGTCAGGCAGGGAACATAACTCCTTAAGAGTAGGGTTAAACCACTGTGGACTATTGGGAGAGGCCAGCCAGGAGTCATTTGAAAGCTTTGCTACCACAGTTTGGAACAGGGAAAGGGAGGTACGTATAATTGACATGCCTGGTCCAGGTGGTGTGCATCCTCTATAGACAATGTTATGGAGTGTTTCAAATGAGGAGACTATAGATCCTTCAGTAGTGGTACAGGCATTATTAGAGTTGGGGTGAAGCCAGTCATGAATATTAACCAGCTGGGATGCCAGATAGTAAAGGTAGAAGTTGGGGAAGGCCAAGCCAGCCAGGTGGGATGGGAGGCGTAGTGTTTCCAGTGCAACTCTAGAGGGTCGTCCGTTCCAGAGGAACACACTACAAATAGAGTCGATACTTTTAAAAATGGATTTGGGAATTTTACAAGGGGAATTAGCCATGACATACAGTAATTTATGGACGTAGATCATCTTAACCACTTCAGCTCCGGAAAATTTGGCTGCTCAATGACCAGGCCATTTTTTTGCGATACGGCACTGCGTTGCTTTAACTGATAATTGTGCGGTCGTGCGATGCTGTACCCAAACAAAATTGATGTCCTTTTTTCCCATAGAACTTTCTTTTGGTGGTATTTGATCATCTCTGTGGTTTTTCCTCAGTTGTATTCATGTATTCTTTTACATATTTTTGGTAATAAAAATCACAATAAGCGTAAATTGTTTGGTTTGCACAAAAGTTATAGCGTCTACAAAATAGGGGAAATGATTTATGACATTTTTATTATTATTATTTTTTTACTAGTAATGGCGGTGATCAGGGATTTTTATTGGGACTGTGACATTATGGCAGACAGATCGAACACTTTTGACACATTTTTGGGACCATTGACATTAATACAGTGATCAGTGCTATAAAAATGCACTGATTGCTGTGTAAATGTCACCTGCAGGGAAGGGGTTAACACTAGAGAATGATCAAGGGGTTAACTGTGTTCCCTCATGTGTGTTCTAACTGTAGGGGGAAGGGACTGACTAGAGGAGATAACAGATCGTTGTTCCTAGCTAGTAGGAACACACAATCTGTCTCTCATCTCCTCACAAAACAGGGATTTGTGTGTTTACACACGTCCCTGTTCTGGCTCTCGTGAGCGCGATCGCGCAAGGCTAGCGGTCATTGCCATTGCTGGCTACGTGCATCGGCACCCCCGCAGTGCAGAGGGCTCATGCGCGTGCCTGCTATCTTCGCTTAAAGGGCCGACATACAGCTACGATGGTTCGCGGGAACGTGCCGACCTGCCGCAGTATTATGACGGTGGCTGGTCGGCAAGTGGTTAGGGATATTGGCTCGTCCCATGAGATCCAGGGGCAAATTCTTCCACTGTTTGGTTTGTGTGTGCAATTGGAGCAGTAAGGAGCATAGGTTATTGGTTACGTATAGGGATAATGGCAATTGAATTGTGACCCCTAAGTACCTGAAGGAGGTGGCAACTTGTAACCTAGAGTCTGATTGAATCTCCGATATAGCAGCTTGGTCTAGGGGAAAAAGGGTTGAATTATCCCAGTTCACTCGGAATCCGGAATTGTCACCAAATGTATTCATTTCAGCTAAGAGGTTGGTGAGGGAGTCGCGGGGGTCTGCTAGGTAGACTAGGGTATAATCTGCTTATAGGGACATTCGCTCCTCTATATCATTTATGGGAAGGCCTTTAATTGATGGAGAGCTATGGCTCCAAACAGCAAGGGGCTCCATAGCCAGAGCAAATAAGAGTGGTGATAAGGCACATCCCTGCCTGGTGCCTCTAGTGATTGGGAATGTCTCATTGACATGGGCATTAATCCGTATGAAGGCTAGTGGTAAGGTATAGAGAAGACATTTCCATGCTATGAGTCGGGGGCCGAACCCGTATAGTAACACTCGAAACAAATAAGGCCATTCAACACTGTTGAAAGCTTTGGAGGTGTCTAATGACACATCAACACGGGTAGGTGAACAGTCATGTGGGTAAGTCAGGTTGTGAAATAGTCTGGCTCACAAAGTACAGAGGTAACATGCATGACAGCAGACTCCGATGGTTAACCAGTGTGGCAAAGAATGACCAGACTGTGGCGATGTTGTGTTTCAGGGACCCATCCCCTTCCTCAGAGCCCAGTTCTTCCTGAGCTCAGATGAAGGGGATGCACCTACGAAACACGTCGGCTTGCCAGCATCGCTCCAGTCTGCTCATTCATTGCCACACTGGTCAACTACTGGAGTCTACTGTCATGCATGTTACCTTTGTCCTTTGTGTGTATTCTATTGGCTTTTTGGTTACTTTTAATACATCTTGGGTAATGCACTAGGCAATTGTGCCCTCTTTGTGTTCTTTTGCAGTATATACAAAAAATTGCAGCGCTGTTGTGCAGCTCCCAACACACCTGGCAAACAACAAATAAAGTTCAAAAGTCCTCTTAAAGTTATAAGTCCATAAAGTGTCAAGTGCAAAAAGTCTTTCAAAAGCAAAAATAAGGGAGAAAAAGTCACTCACCAAAAAACAAAAAATCCTCTTTAAATCAGTTCTACTGAGGATAACTGTGTGGGTCTCCAGAAGAAGCTTCCTAATGATGACGAATGCTTGCATCTCTTTCTCCACCATAGAATGAAAAAATCAAAAGACGTAAAATCTCAGTGCTTCAATTAGACTGGGAAGTGTCCCCGCTTGCAGTGCAAACTTACCAGACAGATACTGGTAATGAGCCCATCACAATCCAGTGAACACAGCAGGGAGTATACGGAAACCAGCAACACTGCCTCCAACCTCCACTTACTCCAAGGATCTCAAATGATGAATATTTAGGGAACAATCAGTCGCTCCCACCATATCATACCAGACAAAAGGAAACAAGGTATCATTTACAGTAGGGTTTATTAAAATTTCAGGCTTAAAACCTCCATGCACATAACAAAATAAGGCATAAAACACTCACATGTAAACATTGTTGCAATCATCACTTGTGGCGGCGTGATGTCACGTGAGTGGCACCGCCCAAAAAGTTTTCAGCCAATGCTCCTCCTCAGGGGCCTCTGCTGTGCAATCTGAGTGGTCCCTGTATATGAAGCCTACGAGCTGAGTATTCTATTGGCTATTTGGTTTCTTTTAAAAAGTCTTGGATAATCCACTAGGCGTTTGTGCCCCCGGTGTGTTCTTTTGCAGTATTTGGTTGGATTCTTCTTCAGCTGTGCCTGATGTTGCCCATAGGGTAAGACCGTAAAGGACCCATCGCAATCACCCGACCCAAAGATGGAACCACTCAGCTCTCCAAAAAAACAAGATGCAACTTTCTCTACCACTTCATGAGTGAACTTTTTCCCCTGCCTATTTCAAACACTGCCACATTCCCTATGGGACAGTTCATTACCTAGCAGACTTAGACTTACCTGCAAAATGCAGAGTGATTCTGTACACATTAACATTCTGACTGCCACATTCTGCGAGTCATGGGGTTGCTAGTTTGCTGACTGTTGCCAGAGGTTCACTATATATGGTCCCTAAGATCTATGGTTCCTTGAATTACCCTCCAGTGAACTTTCCCTTTTACGGAAACCTTACATTTCACAGTGGGCTGGATCAACCTAAGGCCTCTATTCTTTTTGTCCTATAGGGCTAGACAGATGTATTAACAGAAAAGTCAGTGCTACTACCCATACCATACATAGATAGCAGAGCTGCTGGGTGCTCGATCCACAGTCGCTGGTTGAGTAAAGTAATTTAGGAAAAATGATCAGCACTCCGGTTGTTGCTCTTTAAAAAAATCTTTGTTTTTATTGACAAGTGAACAAACAGTGAACAAACGCAGATTAAAACAGTTGACACGTTTCAGCCTTAGTCATATGACCAGAGCGTGGATAATTTTTCCTACTAGACATGAGATGCCCAGACCCAGAGACCTTAGACCTGCATTTCATATTCATTGTGCATTGAATATGCTTTTGCAGTTTACAGCACAGAACTTTTTTTTCATGATTATGTTGATATTGTACATATTGTGGATTCCTTTAGGGGTTAGTGTAATATCTTTGCTGCATTTTTGGGTGGATCTACCCTATTACTGCAGGACACCAACAGTCCGATTTTTCTAATGCCGTGACACACGATCAGACTTTACGGCATACTTGGTCCGGCGTACCGGATTTTGTCGGACAATTCAATCGTGTGTGGGCTCCAGCGGACTTTGTTTTATCAAAATTTTGACGGACTTAGATTAAAAACATGTTTCAAATCTATCCGACGGACTCGAGTCTGGTCGAAAAGTCTGCTCGTCTGTATGCTAGTCCGATGGATAAAAACCGAGGCTAGGGCAGCTATTGGCTACTGGCTATGAACTTCCTTGTTTTAGTCCAGTCGTACGTCATCACGTACGAATCCGTCGGACTTTGGTTAATCGTGTATAGGCAAGTCCGTTCATTCTGAAAGTTCGTCGTAAAGTCCATCGAAAAGTCCGCCGGGCAAAGTATGCCGTAAAGTCCGGTCGTGTGTACGCGGCATTAGCTTTTCTATGTCTTACAGGGCGACCAAGCAACCCTTCATGAAATTCGGGTTTGGATCCTCCAGAAAACCCAGCAACTACTATATAAGGCCTTCTGATAACACTAATGCCGCATACACACGACCAGGTGGAGCTACGGGATCTCCAGGGTGGAGCTACGGGATCTGACGTCACCACATACCAGCTGGCTGGGCTTTACTGCGGCTGTGCTGTTCGTTTGAGTTTTCTGCTCTGCTATATGATGTCAGCTATCCATCATTTACAATAAGGAATTTTACTAACTTACTACACTATGGAGCACCTTTTTTCCTCTTTGTAATCTCTCGTCATGTACCACTAGTGATCCCATTGAAACAAAGGTTGCAAGGAGAACACTGCAGCCTGCTGCACCGGTATTACGGCGCTCTGAATGGTCTGAGGAGGATAGAATTTTTGGCTTGAAGTTTAAATCAGCTGTTCCTGCCTGTAAGATCTGACATATCTGAGCCCTTAAAATCTCTTTAATAGGGGTCCTACATATCTGCTAAGCAGCTTTTTCTACCATTACATGGCTTGTGAAAACATGTAATGAAGACCACATTCCGTATTTGAAGGAATGATTTTGTTTCAGTAAAAGTGCACACCGCTGGGGATCACTTATTAAGGACGCTAACTAGCCTCTCGATGGACTTTGCACATGATTAATTTTTTTCTTTATTCACATTTTCCTTTATTCACTTTTAGTGTATAGTTACGTTTGAATGTCTATTTTTTATATGTTGACTTTCTTATTAGTGTGTTTGACCCAGGTAGCGCACCTGATTCTATTCATATAATGGGAGTTATTTACTAAAGGAAAATCCACTTTGCACTGCAAGTACACTTGAAAGTGAACTGAAAGTGCACTTGGAAGTAAAGTCACTGTAGATCCTAGGGGGACATGCAAGGAAAAAAAAAACAGCATTTTAGCTTGCACATGATTGGATGATAAAATCAGCAGAGCTTGCACTCATTTCAGATCTACCCCTTAGATTTAGAGTGACTGCACTTCCAAGTGCAATTTTAGTGCACTTTCAAGTGCACTTGCAGTGCAAAGTGGATTTGCTTTTTGTAAATAACCCCCAATATGTACAGTTTTACGAACACATCTTAAAGTTGCAAAATAGTGCTTAGGCATTAACATTTGTTTTACCCATAGGCGGGAAGGGGTTAATACAGTGAGCTTGACCTTTGTTTGTATATGTAGTTGGATTTACTGCGCTACCCAAAAAAAGGGGCAAAAAGTAACTGCTAACACTGCAATGTGACTAAATTGGATAGGTTTGAAAGTGAAAAAGTGTAGAGCTATGTAAACAGCAAATATACCAACGGCAATCCTGCCAAGGATAAGTGATAAAAATACAATTAAAAAATGGGTGTCAGTATGTGAAATGACACTGTGTGGACAACAGAGGTAATACATATGCACAACTGAAAGTTGTGTGAGTGAAAAATAATACAGTGCCAGCGTGCTAGCACTACATGAAAAATAACAAAAACATATACAAAAATAACGTATTGTACCCCACTGGGGTGAAAAGTAGGTATCTAGAAGTAAAGAGTCTATATATGAAGACAGTTGTGGACCCCCCAGGGAGGGGGGTAAATACTCTTACCGGAATGTGTGGACTCTAAGGCCAGCGGCAAAGAGTCAAACATGCATGGAAGCCAGAAATCTGCGAGACGATCATGGACACATCAAACTCAGATAGTCCAAGCTTGGAAACGAACGTAGAAGCCAGAACTCCGATCGACCATCACTGGAACTCCAAGATGATATAACAATGTCTCAACCACCATAGATGTTCATGTAATTATTTATAAAAAGAAAAGGCTCCCCATAGTATAGATCAAAAATGACTGGATAGTTATTAAAAATAATGAACAACACCAATGCTGATGTGTACAAAATATAGCAATAAAATTTGATGTGATCACATAAATAAAAGAAGCGCAATGTATGGCAAGTTAACCCGCTAGACCCGACGCATTTCGTCCAATAGGACTTCAACTGGAGTGTGCGTGTCACGAACACGTACTTACCGAGGCCGAGATGCCGAGAGCGGCTCGCCCTTACGACCACGCGCACCCAGACCCCCGAAATGGGTACAGGGGGCTGAGGGCACGCGGAGGCACGGGCTTCCGGACGGATAGCAGGTTCAGAAGCTGGAAGCGGGTGCCCCGGGATCCGGAGGGAGCAAGGCTGCAAACACAAGCAGAAGTTAGGGAACAGGCAGGTATAATCAGGACAGTCCAGCAGAGAAGTGGTTAAACGGGCCAGGGGTTTGGTACACAGATCAGGCAGGTATTTGATAGGATTGTCCAGCAGAGTAGTGGTTAATCAGGCAGCAGAGGTTCGGTACACAGATCAGGCAAAGTACTTAGGGACAATCCAGGAGAGTAGTGGTTAATCAGGCAGCAGAGGTTTGGTACACAGATCAAGCAAGGTACTTAGGGACAATCCAGGAGAGTAGTGGTTAATCAGGCAGCAGAGGTTTGGTACACAGATCAAGCAAGGTACTTAGGGACAATCCAGGAGAGTAGTGGTTAATCAGGCAGCAGAGGTTCGGTACACAGATCAGGCAAAGTACTAGGGAACTCAGGCTCAAGGAACAGGGGAGAGCTGACGACAAACCAGCAACCCGACTGGGTGCTGGAGCCGTCAGATATAGCCCCCGTGCCCGGCGAGCGCGTCAGTGTGACGCGCTACCGGGCACCCGCACGGGCTACGGCGCGCACACGGGGACCGCCGTGCACCCGCGCGCGCCGCACCATCAGGCCGCGGACGGGTGTGCGGCGAAGCGCTCGTCCCGTGCGCATGCGCACCGGAGCCCGGCGAGCGGAGACGCTCCCTGGCTCCTGACAGTGCCCCCCTCCTAAGGGCGGACACTGGACGCCAAGGCTGGCCATTAGTTCTGGATGATCTTGATGAAATGCTCGAATTAACTGTGGAGCGTGTAGATTCCTGGCGGGCTCCCAGGAGTTATCTTCGGGGGGGTACCCCTTCCATTGAATCAGGTACTGTAACTGTCTGCCCCTCATTCTGCAACCAAGAATGGATTCCACTTCGAATTCATTCTCGCCATCGATTCTGACTGGCGGAGGAGGAGGTTCTTTTCTTCCTGGAAAAGGGCTGGGCACCACAGGCTTCAATAGTGACACATGGAAAACGGGGTGAATCCGGTATGTCTTGGGAAGTGTCAATTCCACCGCCACAGGGTTGATAATCCTCCTGACTTGAAAAGGCCCAATGAACTTAGGCCCGAGCTTTCGAGATGGCAGTGGTAATTTCAGATTGATGGTGGACAGCCAGACCTCGTCTCCTACGTCAAATTTTGGGTTTGCCTTTCTGCCCCGGTCGTACTGTTTCTTATAGTCCTCCTGGGTCTTGCGTAATGTATCTTGAATTCTTTGAAAATTGGCCTCTAATGAGATTATCCTATCCTGGACTGCAGGAACTGCCGTTTCGGGAATGTTGTTGGCGAAGGATGTGGGATGGAACCCACAATTGGTCCAGAAAGGAGTCTGGTTGGTGGAGGCATGGATAGAGTTATTGTACGCAAATTCAGCGTAGGAGAGGAGGCTCGCCCAATCATCCTGAGAACCCGAGCAGAAGCATCGGAGGTACTGCTCTAGCGTCTGGTTGGTCCTCTCTGTCTGACCATTGCTTTGGGGATGATAAGCTGAAGAAAGACAAATGTTGATACCCAAAGCCTTGCATAGTTCCCTCCAGAATTTAGACGTGAACTGAACGCCTCTGTCTGACACGATGCTCCTTGGTATTCCATGGAGCCTAACGATCTCCTTTAGAAAAATGTTGGCCGTGTCTACGGCAGAGGGAGTACCCCTCATGGGCAGAAAGTGGGCCATTTTGGAAAGGCGGTCGACAACAACTAGGATGGTGGAGAAACTCTCTGAGCTGGGTAGGTCAACGATGAAGTCCATGGACACGTCAGCCCATGGTCGTTCCGGAATGGGCAAAGGTCTGAGCAAACCCCAGGATTTGGTGTTCTGGCCCTTGTTTCTCTGGCATAGGGGACAGGACGCCACATATTCCCTACAGTCCCTTCTCCATCCTGGCCACCAAAAAGAACGAGAAAGGAGTTCAGCCGTCTTCTTGTTCCCGAAATGTCCTGCCATCTTGTGATCATGACACATCTGAAGGGCTAAAGACCGAGTCACTTGTGGTACAAATATTTTTCCTTTAATCCAGAAAAGGTCTTCGTATTTTTTCAGGGAATGCACAGTTGGTTCCGTACATGTGCCTGATGAAGATTTGATGGAGGATATTAAGTCTGCTTGAGTTAGTCCAAGAAAATTTTGAGGAGAGAGGATCGTGCTGGGTGTTGGTATTTGGGAGTCTGCGGAAAACATTCGTGAAAGGGCATCAGCCTTCCCGTTCTTTGCCCCAGGTCTGTATGCAATATGGAAATTAAAACGAGAGAAGAACAGGGCCCAACGGGCTTGGCGGGGTTTTAACCGTCTTGCTGTTCTGAGATACTCGAGGTTTTTGTGATCCGTAAAGATCATCACCGGATGAACTGCCCCCTCCAGCAGATACCTCCATTCCTCCAAAGCAAACTTTATAGCCAACAGCTCTCTGTCACCCACGTCGTAATTGAGTTCCGGTGGGCTGAGTTTCCGAGAAGCGAAAGCTACTGGATGCAGGATGGCCTTTGGTCCCTGTCTCTGGGAAAGAATTGCTCCGGTTGCGATTTCTGATGCGTCTACCTCCAGTACGAAGGGTTGAGTCGGGTCAGGATGGCAAAGGATTGGAGCAGAACTGAATAGTTCTTTTAACTTAAGGAAAGCCTCTTGAGCGGCTGCAGACCACTGGAACGAATGATGCTGCCAAATTAGTTGGGTAATAGGTGCCACAATGGCAGAGAATCCCACGATAAATTTCCGATAGAAATTGGCGAATCCTATAAACCTCTGTACTGCTTTTTTATTTGATGGAGCTGGCCACTCCTGAATTGCCTGAATCTTCTGGGGGTCCATTGCAACCCCATTGGTGGAGAGTATGAATCCCAAGAATTGTATGGTTGATCTCTCAAACTCACACTTTTCGGCTTTTAGGTATAGCTTGTGTTGCAGAAGAATAGCCAGAACCGTTTTAACGTGCCTCCTGTGCATCTCTAGCGTAGGGGAGAAGATGAGGATGTCGTCCAGATACACCACCAGGAAGTCATCTAGATATTGTCGGAAAATGTCATTCACTAAATGTTGGAAGGTGGCTGGAGCATTGCAGAGGCCGAATGGCATCACTAAATATTCTAAGTGACCGAATCTGGATCTAAAGGCCGTCTTCCATTCGTCTCCAGCCCTGATCCTGACGAGGTTGTAGGCCCCCCGGAGGTCAAGTTTGGAGAACACCTTGGCCGATCGGAACCTTTGGAATAGCTCAGGAATGAGCGGCAACGGGTACCGGTTCTTAATTGTGATGTTGTTGAGTTGTCGATAATCTACGCAGGGTCTTAGGGTACCATCTTTTTTTCCCACAAAAAAGATACCTGCTCCGGCGGGTGAGGATGAAGGGCGGATGAAACCTTTCTCAAGATTTTCGTCTATGTACTGCTTTAGCGCCTCCAGCTCGGTTTCAGAAAGGGGAAATATCCGGCCAAATGGAATCTCGGAACCAGGAAGAAGATCAATTGGGCAGTCGTAGGCCCTGTGAGGTGGTAGGCGGTCAGCCATTTGTTTACTGAAAACCTCTTGAAACTCGAGATACTCAGAGGGGACGTGTTGGAGGTTGTTTGGCGGTACCGCCATTGTGGCACAAACTTTGGAATCCGGGAGCAGGCAGTGTTGGGAGCAATACTGAGAAGAGAAGGATACTGACTTGGTGCTCCATTTGATTAGCGGATCGTGGGCTTGCAACCATGGTAGGCCAAGTATGATGGGGAAGATTGGTGAGTGAATTAGGTCAAGCCGTAAGAACTCCCGGTGGCCGGAGTCTGTGACTACTGAAATAGGTTGGGTCTCCTGGGTGATGGGACCCGAGCAAGGAAGGGATCCGTCGGCCAGATGTATTTGTAGATCCTGCTCTTTGGTTTGTAGAGGAATCTTCAATCTGTGTGCCAAGGCGGAATCTATGAAGCAGCTGCAGGCCCCGGAATCAACGATGGCCTGCAGGCGAGTCTCCTTTTCCGGAAGCTGCAGAGAAACAAACAACATCACATAAGCCTTGGGGATGTTATGGTTAGGAAAGTTCAATATGTTTGACTGAGGGAACTTACTGGGCCTGATCGGACAGCTGCGCAGGAAGTGCCCGGTTCCTCCGCAGTAGAGGCAAAGGTTAGACTGCCGCCTGCGCTGCTTCTCCTCGGAGGTCAATGGACCTCGGACCAAACCGAGCTGCATTGGTTCGACTTCAGGGACCGATGCAGTGGTAACTGAAGGTGAAATTTGGGGTACAGTAGAGTGAGGTCGTGGCGACGCCCAGGCAGGGCGAGGTTGCTGAAACCGTTCTGAGCGCCGCTCCCGAAGGCGCCGATCGAGCTTTGTAGCTGCTTGAATGAGTTCCTCTAAGGAAGCAGGGGTCTCCATCCTAGCTAACTCATCTTTGAGTAATTCAGACAGGCCTTGGCGGTACTGGTAACGTAGGGCCGGCTCGTTCCAGTTGGTGTCGGCCGCCCACTTACGAAACTCTACTGTATAGTCCTCAATAGGTCTTCTTCCTTGGGACAAATGGTGCAAGATAGCTTCGGCGGTGGCCATGCGTTGCGGGTCATCGTAGAGCTGGGTCATGCTCTCAAAGAATGCCTCGATAGTGTTCAGGGCAGGGCTGCTCTGTTCCATCAGGCTGTGGGCCCAGGCCTGGGGTTCCTCGGAAAGCAGGGAAATGACAAACCCCACCTTGACGATTTCTGAAGAGAAGGTTCTTGGCTGTAGGGCGAAGTAGAGGGAACATGCGTTTTTAAAAGCCCTAAACTTCTTGCGATCTCCCGAGAACCATTCAGGTGTAGGGACCCTGGGCTCAGGAAGGGCCATGACCACAGTGGGGTTGGCCGGAGCTTGGGGAAGCGGACCCCCACTGCTGGGTGCAGGAGCTGCGGCTGCGGAGGGTAGTAACCCGGTGATCTGCTGCAGACGGTTATCAATTTGTGTATAACCTTCTTGTAGCTTCTGTACGGAGTCCGCCAGGGTAGACACTTGCTGGCACAGGATCTCCAGAGGAGAGCGCGCTCTGTCGGCCTCAGACATCTGGCTGGTTTGTACTGTCACGAACACGTACTTACCGAGGCCGAGATGCCGAGAGCGGCTCGCCCTTACGACCACGCGCACCCAGACCCCCGAAATGGGTACAGGGGGCTGAGGGCACGCGGAGGCACGGGCTTCCGGACGGATAGCAGGTTCAGAAGCTGGAAGCGGGTGCCCCGGGATCCGGAGGGAGCAAGGCTGCAAACACAAGCAGAAGTTAGGGAACAGGCAGGTATAATCAGGACAGTCCAGCAGAGAAGTGGTTAAACGGGCCAGGGGTTTGGTACACAGATCAGGCAGGTATTTGATAGGATTGTCCAGCAGAGTAGTGGTTAATCAGGCAGCAG
Source organism: Lithobates clamitans (assembly GCA_037952925.1). Classification (NCBI taxonomy): domain Eukaryota; kingdom Metazoa; phylum Chordata; class Amphibia; order Anura; family Ranidae; genus Lithobates; species Lithobates clamitans. The sequence goes on along the minus strand of JBBGZY010000787.1, from coordinate 3,882,203 downwards.
AGGTTCGGTACACAGATCAGGCAAAGTACTTAGGGACAATCCAGGAGAGTAGTGGTTAATCAGGCAGCAGAGGTTTGGTACACAGATCAAGCAAGGTACTTAGGGACAATCCAGGAGAGTAGTGGTTAATCAGGCAGCAGAGGTTTGGTACACAGATCAAGCAAGGTACTTAGGGACAATCCAGGAGAGTAGTGGTTAATCAGGCAGCAGAGGTTCGGTACACAGATCAGGCAAAGTACTAGGGAACTCAGGCTCAAGGAACAGGGGAGAGCTGACGACAAACCAGCAACCCGACTGGGTGCTGGAGCCGTCAGATATAGCCCCCGTGCCCGGCGAGCGCGTCAGTGTGACGCGCTACCGGGCACCCGCACGGGCTACGGCGCGCACACGGGGACCGCCGTGCACCCGCGCGCGCCGCACCATCAGGCCGCGGACGGGTGTGCGGCGAAGCGCTCGTCCCGTGCGCATGCGCACCGGAGCCCGGCGAGCGGAGACGCTCCCTGGCTCCTGACAGTGCGCCAGCTCACACACTGCACATATATATATATATATATATATATATATATATATATATATATTGGATGTCAATCATTTTGCAGATAATATAATTCGTTTTTCACTAGTATGCTTTCAACGCCGAATCAAATGGCTCATGGCCATCGGCGTGTGTTCAATGCCTAATTTTCATTGTTAGAAAAACAAACCAGATGCCTAAAATATGATGTCACATGCGTGGCCTAAGCCTTTAAAATCATCGGGATCCTAGGCGCGCATGTCATCACTAAGATGTCAACCAAACATTGTTGTAAATTTTGGTTGTTACCCTATGAAGGATTATCATGGCAGCAGCGTTATCAGGAGATCACGACCGCAATGATAATCCTCCATAGGGTAACAACCAAACCTCATTATGAGTATGTTATTTGCCCTACGTCCGCGATCTCGCGACAACACGGCCGATCAGACCACTAAAGAGTATATAAACAGTCAATACCATGGGCTGAAACAAACAAATACGAGCCAAGTACGAACATAAATTATCAAAGAAAACAAAAGGATAGGTATAAACGGAAAAATTACATAAATACTAAACTAAGGGAAAAAGAAAAAGAAAAAATATGAATATGTATGGAAGGGGACATCATGCTCGATTGATAAAAGCATTAATGTCCTATTCGACGTTCATGCCAAAAGGTGAATAGGATTTAAGCTTATAAATCCAGAAAGTTTCTAAACGGGACATTCCTCTAAGACTGGACTCTCCTCTCCAATGGGAAAGGAATTTATCAATGATCTGGTACCAAACTGAACTTTATTATATTGTAAATAATGTTTAGGAACACTATGGTTGGTCCAGTCTTTCTTTATGCTTGCTATATGTTCATTAACCCTGACTGAAAACTGACGCATAGTACGCCCTACGTATTGCTTTTTACAAGAACAGGTTAACAAATACACAATATAGCGAGTAGCACAAGTGGTTAAGTGCTTCATCTGGTAACTACATTTGGTGATAGTGGACTCAAAGGTTTGGGATTTCTTCCTTTTGCAGCTGTTGTGTAAACACACATTACACCTGCGGCATATCCCTTTAGATCATGGAAGAATGATGATCCAATGGGAGATCTATAACGTCTGGAGAAATCTGTCCCCGCAAGGGGAGAACATCCCTATATATCACTCCAGCTTGATCTGGTAGGACTGGACCAAAAACCTGTAATTTTTGGAGGACTTTCCAATATTTATTGAAGATGTCCTTGATTTGTTTATGTTGGATGGAAAATGAGGTAAAAAATGACCATTTAAACTTATTGTCATGAATTTGTTTGGGGTGGTCCAATATTAATGTACTTCCATCAATCCTAGACACTTTGTATTTCAGTATATATATATATATATATATATATATATATATATATATATATATATATATATATAATTTGCCCTGTAACCCTTCTCTATTAGGGATTAGCTTCGAGTTCAAATCAAATTCATGTTCGACTCGAACATCGGCTGTTTGCCAGTTCGCCGAACAGCAAACAATTTGGGGTGCGGCAAATTCGAAAGCCACGGAACACCCTTTAAAAGTCTATGGGAGAAATCAAAAGTGCTAATTTCAAAAGTGCTAATTTTATTGTCATAAAAAGTGTTTGGGGACCTGGGTCCTGCCCCAGGGGACATGGATCAATGCAAAACAAAGTTTTAAAAACGGCAGTTTTTTCGGGAGCAGTGATTTTAATGATGCTTAAATTAAAACAAAAAAGTGTAATATTCCTTTAAATTTCGTACCTGGGGGGTGTCTATAGTATGCCTGTAAAGGGGCGCATGTCTCCCGTGTTTAGAACAGTCTGACAGCAAAATTACATTTCAATGGAAAAAAAGTCATTTAAAACTACTCGCGGCTATTAATGAATTGCCGGTTCGACAATACACATAAAAGTTAATTGACGTCAGAAGGGGGCGGGGTTACATAACAGGTGACCCCACCCCCTCTGACGTCACATGGAAGTCCCCATTAAGTCCCCGTGCGTCAGAGAAGGGAGGGGTCACCGGGTGGCCCCCCCCCGTTATTTAAGAACTGTCAGAAAAGGAGAAGCGTCACACAGCGGGAGCCTCCCATCAAGCCATCATGCATGCGGAGCGGCCTGAGGAGAAGAAGGGAAGGAGACGCCGCGGAGGAAGATGCCAGACAAGGACACTGGAGGAAGAACCAGAAGAACCAGAAGAAGAAGAAGATGGAGGAAGAAACCGAAGGAAGATAGAAGAAAGAAGGTAGAAGAAAGAAGAAGCATTTAAATAAAGGAATTGTCAAAAACTGTCTCTTGTCATTTTACCTTTTTTGACAGTTTTTTTGTGAAATGGTAGGGGTACTTTTGTACCCCCTTACCATTTCACACAGGGGGAGGGCCGGGATCTGGGGGTCCCCTTGTTTAAGGGGGCTTCTAGACTCCAATAAGCCACCCACCCGCAGACCCCCACAACCACCGGGCAAGAGTTGTGGGGATGAGGCCCTTGTCCCCACCAACATGGGGACAAGGTGTTTTGGGGGGCTACCCCAAAGCACCCTCCCAATGTTGAGGGCATGTGGCCTGGTACGGTTCAGGAGGGGGGGGCGCTCCCTCATCCCCCCTCTTTTACTGCGGCCTGCCAGGTTGCATCCTCGGATAAGAGTCTGGTATGGATTTTTGGGGGGACTCCACGCCCTTTTTTTAAAAAATTTTGGCGCGGGGTTCCCCTTAAAATCCATACCAGACCTGAAGGGTCTGATATAGATTTTGAGGGGGACCCCATGCCATTTTTTTAAAATATTGGCTGGGGTTCCCCTTAATATCTATACCAGACCTGAATGGCCTGGTATGGAATTTAGGGGGACCCCCACGTCATTTTTTTGTTTAATTTTGGTTCGGGGTTCCCCTGTGGGGAATTCCCATGCTGTTTTTATCAATGAACTTTTATGTGTATTGTCGGACCGGCAATTCATTAATAGCCGCGAGTAGTTTTAAATGACTTTTTTTCCTTTGAAATGTCATTTTGCTGTCAGACTGTTCTAAACACGGGAAACATGCACCCTATTACAGGAATACTATAGACACCCCGCAGGTACGAAATTTAAAGGAATATTACACTTTTATCGTTTCACTTTAACCATTATTAAATTCACTGCTCCCGAAAAAACTGCCATTTTTAAAACTTTTTTTGCATTGATCCATGTCCCCTGGGGCAGGACCCAGGTCCCCAAACACTTTTTATGACAATAACTTGCATATAAGCCTTTAAAATTAGCACTTTTGAATATTCAGCGTCCCATAGACTTTAATTGTGTTCGCGTGTTCGAACAAATTTTTTTCCTGTTCACAAGTTCTGGTGCGAACCGAACAGGGGGGGTGTTCGGCTCATCCCTATTCTCTATAAACCGATTTTTCTAAATTTGAGATTGACCATTATAAGCTGCTAAGCTCTTATGCCACGTACACACGAGCTGATTTTTACGGCAGACTTTGCCCGGCGGACTTTTCGACGGATTTTACGACGGACTTTCTGAATGAACGGACTTGCCTACACACAATCAACCAAAGTCCGTCGAATTCGTACGTGATGACGTGTACGACCGGACTAAAATAAGGAAGTTCATAGCCAGTAGCCAATAGCTGCCCTAGCGTGGCTTTTTGTCCGTCGAACTAGCATACAGACGAGCGAACTTTTCGACCGGACTCGAGTCCGTCGGATAGATTTGAAACATGTTTCAAATCTAAGTCCGTCCAACTTTTGAGAAAACAAAGTCCGCTGGAGCCCACACACGATCAAATTGTCCGACGAAATCCCGTCCGCCGGGCAAAGTCTGCCGTAAAGTCTGCTCGTTTGTACGCGGCATTACAGTTCCGTCGTAAACGCAAAAAATGACTGCGGGGAACAGATTTTAGCCAGGAGCCATGATGACAACTATCAACCGGTATATAACTGTTTTGGTCAAATGGTTTAAAATACGTTTTGATTTGAAGTTGATGGTTAATAATCATGATTTCAAGATCCAAAAAATTGATTTTCTCGCTACTTGCCTTAAAACATAGGGAAATGCCCCTGTTATTATTGTTAAGCTGTGCCATAAACCTTTGTAGAGAGTCTAAGTCCCCCTTCTAAAGGAGGAGGATTTCATCTATATATCTTGCCCAGAGAATCAATTCCGGTCTCTTAAGGGCATATACGACATCCTCCTCCCATTGTGCCATGAACAAATTTGCCAGACTGGGGGCAAATTTAGCCCCCATGGAGACTCCCTTCGGTTGTAGATAGAACCTCTTGTCGAACCAAAAATAATTATGCTTGGTCGCAAACTCCAAGAGTTCCATGATGTAATCTTACTGGACTCTAGGGAGAGTGTCACTTTTAGTTAAATAATGTCTCAGAGCTGCAAACCCAAGATTATGTGGAATGCAGGTATACAGGGCAGTGACATCCGCCGTAGCGAGCAGATAGTCATCATGATAATTAAAATTCTCCAATAATCTAATTGTGTCTTTTGTATCATTCAGATATGAAGGAACAGCTTTAACAAGAGGTTGTAAATAAAAGTCGATGTAACGCCTTTTGCGGTATGTGACAGAGTCAATCCCGTTGACTATAGGTTGCCCAGGCGGATGTACTGGATTTTTGATGTACTTTTGGGAGATAATACATAACAGGAATGCGAGGAGCAAGTGGTACCACATAGGCTCTCTCTTTTTTTATATAGAATCCCCAAGGTTAAATCTTTGTTTACAAGTTGGAACAAATCTTTCTAATAGCTGGCAGTGGGGACCCTTTGTAGATTACTATAGGTGTCTTCATCATTTTAAGATCGTAAACATCTCACTATATTAATCTTTTTTATCGAGTATGACGATGCCTCCACCCTTATCCGCAGTGCAAATAATCAAATCTTTTCTTTCACAAAGCTGTTTAAGGCCTATTTTAATATTCGGATGATCATGTACTCTTTTATTGGGCAACTGTTTAGGATCCTTTAAAACTAGATCATGGAAAACTTTATTGGAAGGAGCAGTGGAACTGGGAAGATTGAAGAGGGGTGGGTTAGAGAGGCCTGAATGAACAGTATCACCGCCCCTAACTGTAACTTGTGATACTGTGGGATTAGTAATGAAATGTCTTTGTATATTTAATTCACATATATATTTGTGAACGTCAATAAAAGTAGCAATTTTTTAGAGGGGACAAATTTCAAGCCTTTGTCTCAAATTTAGCTTTTTAGCGTCTGTTAGTTGGATTTGACTAAGGTTAAAGATGCCTTGACCTCTTATGTTATTTTCCTTTTTCCTCTGCATGCTCTGCCGCCTCTGGAGCCCTTGTTTAGTTCTAAACTTGGTTTGTGGTTTTGTATTTGTCTGGGAAAACCCCCTGTTGGAATTGACCCAGATTGGTCTGATTATAATTATATGGAGATCTAGAGAAGGAGTCTTCTTCTCTATCCATATACGAATAATTGTTGTGGGTCTCTTGTGGCTATTTATCTCTAAGTGGGGAAAAGCAATTATGTGTATATTGGAGTCCTCTGGTGGTGGTGGTTATCCTGGTAATAATTTTCATAACCATCATTCCATCTTTGGGGTGATCCACCATAACTACCATTATTATGGTGTTGGGGTCCCAGTTGGCACCCTGATGGTGCCCTCTACCCCTATTCCCAAAATACGCTCTCCCTCTACCATTATTATTATGGTAGGGCCCTCTATTTTGATGATAATTGAAAGGGGTGCAGAAACTAGGATGTATAATGTTAGGACCCTTGGGGGTACCATGACCCTCTGCTCTCCCCTTTTTGGAGGGTCGAGTAGATCTAGATATTTGTTTTTTTATCTTTGATCTGTGTGGTTGGATTGGAAACTTCCATTTTGGACGCTTCTTCTCCAATATTAGAAGATGTAATGTTCATTCTCTGCCAGCTAAAAATTGAACTGGTTTTATAATCATTAACATCACGGGTGTATTTCTTTTCTTTCTTTAATCTCTGTTCCCGTTCCTACTTCTCTAAATGACTCCTCAAATTAGTGGAGAGGGAACTATACTCAACTGTGGTTTTATGAGGGGAAAGTTTCTCTCTGAGATCCTTGATTTCTGTATCAATGGTAGTCTCATTTGTTTCTTTAGAAAATTTAGACCAACCTCATTTAAGTATTTAAACCAGGACTTTGTTTCAGGGTCTCCTTGCTGGGGATGTACATCCTCGCCTAGACCTCTAGGGACCTATCAGAAACCATGAACCAGACCAAGAATAAAGTACAGTAAAATCACACTTGTTTATTAATAAAAATAAAAAGGTAAATAGAGCCAAGCCAGAGTTCATTAACCAGATCGGGTAATCAGCCAAGCCAGAGTTCAGTAACCAGATCGGGTAATCAGCCAGGCCAGAAGTCAGAGATCCAAGTAGAGGAACAGCAAGCAGGATAAGGAGCCAGAAGGGATGTCCTCAAAGCCAGTCTTTAAACAGGAATGCAGGAGATGGTTTCTTGTGATGTGACCAAGGCGAAGGCAGGAATGAAGTGAGCTGGAGATCTTTAAGTAGGCGGGACTGACGAGCAGATCCACAACAGCTGGTTAATTGTGGAGAGAGATGAGAGCTGGCAATTAGCCGAAAGTTGAGCGGCCAGCTCAGAGAAGGAAGGGCTGAGTCAGCCCTGACAGGACCATGCGATCCTTGATGTACTGCTCCAGGAAAGCTATATCCCATTCAAGATGCAATTCGGTTACCATCAAATTTTTTAATCTAAGAAAAAGACCACATAATTCTGTATCGATACTTATAGAAAAAAAATACACCATCCGTGTTGAAAGCACGGGTGGTTCTATAATCAAACACATCCATCTTAATTAAAAAACAGGACAAATTGGTGGCAGCAATAATAAATGTTGAATGTGCAATGTATATGTGGGTGGAATTACTGTGCTACCAAAAAAAGGGACAAAAAGTAACTGCTAACACTGCAATGTGACTAAATTGGATAGGTTTAAAAAGTGAAAAAGTGTAGAGCTATGTAAACAGCAAATATACCAATGGCAATCCTGCCAAGGATAAGTGATAAAATAAAATAAAAAAATGGGTGTCAGTGTGTGAAATGACACTGTGTGGACAACAAAGGTAATAAATGTGTACAACTGAAAGTAGTATGAGTGAACAATAATACAGTGCCAGCGTGCTGGCACTACATGAAAAATAACAAAAACATATACAAAAATAACTTTGTGTACTTGGAGTCACTAAAAAAAGCAGAATATGTGACAAGAAGGTGATAATTGAAAGTGCAAGTTCATCCAAGCATGGTGTTGTACCCCACTGGGGTGAAAAGTAGGTATCTAGAAATAAAGAGTCTATATATGAAGATAGTTGTGGATCATCATGTGTTAGAAGGTCACCAGGGACGTGCAATCCATCACCCAGGGAGGGGGGTTAATATTCTTACCGGAATGTGTGGACTCTAAGGCCAGCAGCAGTCAAACACGCATGGAAGCCAGAAATCTGCGAGACGATCATGGACACATCAAACTCAGATAGTCCAAGCTGGGGAACGAACGTAGAAGCCAGAACTCCGATCGACCATCACTGGAACTCCAAGATGATATACCAATGTCTCAACCACCATAGATGTTCATGTAATGATTTATAAAAAGAAAAGACTCCCCATAGTATAGATCAAAAATGACTGGATAGTTATTCAAAATAAGGAATGACACCAATGCTGATGTGTACAAAATATAGTAATAAAATTTGATGTGATCACATAAATAAAAGAAGCGCAATGTATGGCAAGCTAACCCGCTAGACCCGATGCATTTCATCCAATAGAACTTCAACTGGGGTGTGCGCCAGCTCACACACTGCCCATATATATATATATATATATATATATATATATATATATATACACATTGGATGTCAATCATTTTGCAGATGATATAATTAGTTTTTCACTAGTATGCTTTCGGCGCCGAATCAAATGGCTCTTGGCCGTCGGCGTGTGTTCCACGCCTCATGTTCATTGCTTGTTCATTGCTAGAAAACAAACAGATGCCTAAAATATGATGTCACTTGGTTGGCCTAAACCTCGATATCATTTGGATCCTAGGCGTGCACGTCATCACTAAGATGTCAACCAAACATTGTTGTACATTTTGGTTGTTACCCTATGGAGGATTATCATGGCAGCAGCATTATCACAAGATCACGACCGCCATGATAATCCTCCATAGGGTAACAACCAAACCTCATTATGAGTATGTTATTCGCCCTACGTCTGCTATCTCGCGACAGCACAGCCGATCAGACCACTAAAGAGTATATAAACAGTCAATACCATGGGCTGAAACTAACAAATACCAGCCAAGTACGAATACAAATTATCAAAGGAAACAAAATGATATGTATAAACGGAAAAATTACGTAAATACTAAACTAAGGGAAAAAGAAAAAGGAAAAATATGCATATGTGTGGAAGTGGGCATTATGCTCAATTGATAAAAGCACTAATGTCCCATTCGACGTTCATGCCAAAAGGTGAATAGGGTTTAAGCTCATAAATCCAGAAAGTTTCTAAATGGAACATTCCTCTAAGACTGGAATTTCCTCTCCAATGGGGAATGAATTTATCAATGATCTGGTACCAAACTGATCTTTATGATATTGTAAATAATGTTTAGGGACACTATGGTTGGTCCGGTCTTTCTTTATGCTTGCTATATGTTCATTAACCCTGACTGAAAACAATCGTATAGTACGCCCTACATTTTGTTTTTTACAAGAACAGGTTAACAAATACACAATATAGCGAGTAGCACAAGTGGTTAAGTGCTTCATCTGGTAACTACATTTGGTGATAGTGGACTCAAAGGTTTGGGATTTCTTCCTTTCGCAGCTGTTGTGTAAACACACATTACACCTGCGGCATATCCCATTAGATCATAGAAGAATGATGATCCAACAGGGGGATCTATAACGTTTGGAGCAATCTGTCCCCCCAAGGGTAGAACACCCCTATATATCACTCCAGCCTGATCTGATAGGACTGAACCCAGAAATCAAAAATTTGTTTGATTACTAAGGTCCCAACTTTCAGGCGACTTTTGCTGTCTAAGGGGTGTGCATAGGACTCTTGATACATTTTCACAGTGGATGGAGAACCGTTGAATGTCCTGTTTTGGGTGGAGAACACTTTGTGGAAGTTTGGAAAGAGGCACTTTTTGAACTGCATACTATTTGAACTTGAGTGGAGCACACTTTATGAATGGTGGAATGGACACTATGGGGGTGATTTACTAAGAAGAAGGCACTGCACAAGTTCATACATTATTTGGTGCTGTCAGGTCACATGAGACCAGGTGACAGATGCACTCTGTAGGAATCGGAAGTGCACCGCTAGGTAGTGGACCCTAGGACTGACTGCTGCGGATTGAACCCTGGGAGGTTCAGGAAGCAGGTCTGCTGGATCATTAATACAGATCCCACTGGGAGCTAGAGCATAGATTTCCCAGGGCGCAGAGTCTAAGAGCCAGCAGGTGTTCACCAGAGCCTCTAGTGGATGGACTGAGCTGCAGTCTGGCTCCAGGTTGCGGCCCCCAGGGTCTCACAGCTCACACTTACAGTAGACTATAGGAGAAGAGGAAGGAGGCAGCAGGCTGGAACAACAAGGAAAGTAAGGGATAAGCCAAATGTCAGGGCGACTAGCAGACAAGGATAAAGATAACACGCCAAAGGTCAGGGTCATAAGCAGACAGGGAAAGTCGAGAACAGGCCAAAGTTGGTAACTGGAATCAGACGTAGGAAACACAGCAAGTACACACAAAAGCTAACACACAATGGTTGATCAGCACTGCTGGCTTGCAGTGCACAGGTTAATATAGGGTTCCCAGATAGGAGCTGGGGTGGAGCCATGCTAGAGGAGAGTTTATAAAAGCAGTCAGGTGAGAGTCAGCTGGTCTTTAGAGATGAACACATGGAGACAGGTAATCTGACAGACAAAACTCTATTGCATAACCATGACCGTACCCACACCTCTTATGAGGCCTCCCCCTCCCCCGCCTGGGCCCTAGCTTAAAGGGAAACTCCAGATGAAACCTCCTCAACAGACGAGGCATAAAGATCTCAGATGCAGTGATCCAAGACCTCTCCTCAGGACCAAACCCTTCCCAATGTACGAGGTACTGAAGAATGCCTCTACGGCGCTGGGAATCCAGAACTTGACTAACCTCGTACTTAAGATTATCCTCAGAGACCGAAACCGAGGTAGGGAGAGAACAAGAGGACTTATTGAGGGCTAAAGGCTTCTTAGGAATGGGTAAAGGCATAAGAAGACCATCAGGAGTCTGAGCAGGGTCCCCCAGACCCTTAAAGATGAGCTGGACATCCAGCACAGGATCATCAGACTGGGCAGAAGTCAGTGGATCCCTGAGACCAGGTTGGTTAGAAAGTGATGTGTCACAGAAGTCAATCTGGATAGCTTCACTATGTGCAGAGGCCGACTGAACAGCATTGCCATGTGCAGCAACCACCAGAATCGCATCACAGGACGTAGCAACTGTGGAACTGGTAGACGAGTCAGCCTGGGTGTGTCCAATGGGGTCCAGGAACAGGCAAAGGTAAAAGACCATGCAAACTGGAGTGAATGATCGGCTCAAGTTCACAGGTGGGTTCCTCATCCAGAGTGCCACATGACCCAGAGAGTGCCTCAGCCCGACTATTGCAGGAGACATTCCAGAAATCGCTATATGCAGAAGATACTGGGATGGTGGCAACAGGAAGTTTCTCTTTTGGGGTAACCTTGAGTAGGCAGGAAGAGGAACAGGAGGAACCCCAAGCCAGGATCCGTCCAGCAGTCCAGTCAATGTGTGGAGAATGGAACCGTAACCAAGGAAGACCTAATATGATAGGAGATGAAGCTTTAGGTAAGACAAGGAAGGATATCCACTCCTGGTGGAGTGTCCCTACCATCATCTTAACAGGGAGGGTCTGGAAGCGGATAGGACCCCCTGGGAGAACAATGCCATCAATCGCCAAGACCACCAATGGCATTGAAAGGGGCAAAAGGGTAAGTCTCATGTAAGATGCAGTTTCCCAATCCATGAAATTGCCTGCAGCTCCGGAATCCAGATGTGCCGAGACCAAACGAGAGGAAGCGCTGACATGAAGGAACACAGAAAGAAGAAGACGAGAAGGTAAAGGTGATACTTCAGGGTCTAATACTCCACCTTACAGATGTATTAGCCCCGATCGTTTTTCCAGACAAAGAGAACAAGTGTCACGAAAATGACCTTTGGCCCCATAATAGAGGCACAGGCCCAGAGTTCTGCGCCTAGCGCGTTCTTCAGGAGACAACTTGGTCCAGCCCAGCTGCATAGGTTCCTCAGCGGGCAGTGGGTGCTCCTCGGATCGAAGAGAAGGGACTGGGAGCTCAGGCTGCCTAAGGAACGGGGAGAACTGGCGTCTTTTTTCCAGGGCCCTCTCCTGAAAGCAAAAAACGTCCAGATCAGCAGGAAGGGATCTTCCTGCTAATTCATCCTTCACTCTATCAGAGAGGCCATGTACAAAGTTTGCAACTAGGGCCTCATTATTCCAGCTTAATTCGGCTGTGAGGATATGGAACTGAAGAGCATACTGTCCCAAAGAAGCGGACACTTGACGGAGACGTAAAAGAGCGCTAGCCGCTGAGGAGACACGACCCGGTTCCTCGAAGATATTCCAAAAAAGTTTCAAGAAATCAGACAGGCTAGAAACGACTGGATCATTCAGTTCCCACAGAGGGGCAGCCCAAGCTAGCGCCTTGCCAGACAGAAGGGATGTAATATAGGCTACTTTCGCCCGATCGGACAGGAAGTTTTGGGTCTGAAGTTCAAAATGAATTGTGCACTGGCTAAGGAACCCCCTGCATGCCTTGGAGTCCCCAGAGAAACGGGCCGGAGCTGGCAGTTGTAATGAATGTGTGGCTGCGACTGGTGGGATAGGTGCAGCAGCAGATAGCGGTTGAGATTGTTGAACCGGGGGTCCTAATCAGGCCTGAACCTGTTCAAAACGGGATGCCAAATCCTGAAGGAATCGCATCACTTGGGTCTGATGCGATTCCTGGGTCTCAAGTCTGCAAAATAAGCCCTGCAACGGATCATCTGCAGGTAGCGGCACATCAGCCGGGTCCATGGCTGATCAAACTGTCAGGTCACCTGTGACCAGGTGACAGATGCACTCTGTAGGATTCGGAAGTGCACCGCTAGGTAGTGGACCCTAGGACTGACTGCTGCGGATTGAACCCTGGGTGGTTCAGGAAGCAGGTCTACTGGATCACTAACACAGATCCCACTGGGAGCTAGAGCACAGATTTCCTAGGGCGCGGAGTCTAAGAGCCAGCAGGTGTTCACTAGAGCCTCTAGTGGTGAGGATGGACTGAGCTGCAGTCTGGCTCCAGGTCGCGGCCCCTAGGGTCTCACACAACATAACACGCCAAAGGTCAGGGTCACAAATAGACAGGGAAAGTTGTGAACAAGCCAAAGTCGGTAACTGGAATCAGATGTAGGAAACATCACAAAAGCTAGCACACAATGGTTGATCAGCACTGCTGGCTTGCAGTGCACAGGTTAATATAGGGTTCCCAGATAGGAGCTGGGGTGGACCCATGCTAGAGGAGAGTTTATAAAAGGAGTCAGGTGAGAGTCAGCTGGTCTTTAGAGATGAACACATGGAGACAGGTAAGCTGACAGACAAAACTCTATTGCATAACCATGACAGGTGCGCTGGAAAAGTCATTAATCGAACGTGCGAACCCGCACAAATAGCGATAATAAATACCTGTATATGTACTGCAACTGTCGCTGGGCTAACTGCGGTTTTCGTATTGATGATAGCGCACGCCCAATACAATTAGTTAATTTCATCTCATTGGATGTGTCTTGTTAGGCACTTAGTAGGTGTTCTCAGTTAATTAACCCTTTGGATGCTAATCTCATTCCTATCACTTCTAATATATCTTTAAGCCCGGGTTCACACCTATGCGAATTAGATGCGGCTTACACCGCATCTAATTCGCAGGACATTTTAAAATACATTCATATGAATGCATCTGGTTCACATATGTGCGTTGCATTCGCACTGCGCATTGCACAAAAAACGTGTGCGTTTTTTGGGCATTGCGGTGCGAACTACAAGCCTATTATCTCCTATGGGAACGCATCTGATTCGCAGATGCATTGCGTTCTGAACAAGGATTTTCTCTTTCTCCTCACTACACCTCCCCCTCCCCCTCTCCCTGCTCTCTGATCCTGAGCAAAAAACGCAATGAATCCTTTGAACAGGAGATTTTTATCTCCCCAGTGAAACCTGAGCTTCAATTCGCACCGCACATGTGTGAAACCAGGCTTAATGTGTTTTTTTCTTTTTTTACCCAAATATTTCAATACATTACAAAGAAGAGAGAAATGTTTCTAAACCCAATAAATTTTTTTTTCAGATCTTGATCTCTAAAGGTGACCATACACTACAATCAGTTAGATCTTAAATAAATTAGATTTAGTGCAAGAGCCTGTTTGATTTCCTATCATTTGAATTCATTGTTCAAGTGCGTCTTCCTATTACCTATTTTGCCTAAATATCGAGTTGTACAGAGATTGGCCAATCAGATTGCATGGTGCATGACCATCTTAAGTGCCAAATTTGGAATGTAGATGTGCCATGACCCACTTGTATTTTCCAAATGATATTTCTTGGGCATTATACAAGGCACATGAAAAAACTACACATCTCATGAGGCATTGCAAAACTCTGACATTCACAGACATGACTAGGCATGATGGGAATTGTAGTTCCTGAACAACAGGAGGGCCGTAGTTTGAAGACCCCCGTGCTAGACCATTATTATGCCTCCAGAATTGAGAGTGTGGCATCTACCCAACTTTTCCTTGCTGGTGAACACAAGAACCTACATCTATATCTATATATACACACACACTAAAGCAGGAAGCAATATACATTGGCCTGGAAGTTAATGTGTACACAGGAAGTAGGTGTGTGTTTTGAGGCCAAATCATTTAGACATACACACATGACCCACACAAACCCCACCCCATGTACAAAATAATTTAAAAATTATCTTAATTTGCAAATAAGAATCATCTCTTCCTCAGAGAACAGTTAGCGGGACATGGTGGTGGGAAGAAATTGGCAGCAGTGCAAGCAACTTCCTGGAGGGGCGTGATGTCATTCCTGTGTGCTGGCCACCGCTTCCGGAAACCAGATATGCGCCACGGGTACATACCTCCGTGCACACAGCAGTTGCGTATCTCACATACACAGCGGTCGCGCATCTAGATGCTTTTGGCGCATCTAGCTGTAGGAACCCAATTTTTATGGAGATTAATAGTAAAACAGATGCAGATTTCCAGGACTGGACTAACAAATGTTTCTAGTGAAAGGCAACTGGTGTTTTCTATTAAACAAGGTCTAAATGGGCCATTGACATGCATCACAGTTGAACTTAGAAATGTGTCTTTGCAGTTAAACTAAAAGAAATCCTTTCTTATTTTTGCTTGGGGATAGAGTGCAGAGGGATTAGAAGTCTTGTCAGTTTTTGGGGATGTCTGCACCCCTGATAGGGTGAAAACACTTCCCAAATTTTGCCAGTTTCTCCTTCAAATGTATTCACTTCCTGTCACATTGTCAAACAGGAAGTGAGGGTAAAACCCTACCAATGTCTTTCCTTGGGGACACACAGGTCAATCTAACTAGTTTCCCCATTAGGTAAATTACACTCTAGCATTTTGCTGTGTACACCCCAAATTATTCAGTATCTTGGACTTTGGGGTTTATTTACTAAAGGCAAATACACTTTGCACTACAAATGCACTTGGAGGTGCAGTTGCTGGGAATCTGAGGAGGACATGCAAGGAAAATAAAAAAACAGCATCTTTGTGTCTACATGATTGGATGATAAAATCACCAGTGCTTCCCATCAGATTTACAGCAAGTAGACTTGTATTGCAGAGTGGATTTGCCTTTAATAAACCTCCAAATACCTAAAAATTTGGGGTGTACACAACAAAGTGCTAGAGTGCAATTTGCCTAATGGGGACACTAGTTAGACTGACCTAAGTGTCCCCAAGGAAAGACATTGGTAGGGTTTTACCTTCACTTCCTGTTTGTCTATGTGACAGGAAGTGAAGCCAATTTTCAGAAAAGGGACACAAAGCCCAACCTCAAAAAGACAAGCAGGGGTTCTAACACCCACTTGGTTTCCCTCAAATGCCCACAATTAGAATAGGATTGTCTTGAGCTATGAGTAAGCACTTGTCAAAAGTGTGAAACGCGTCAGCTGATTCCTGTACGTTCCTGCTGTAGTGTCTTGTGCATTCCATGTTCCAGTTTTTACCAATAAAAGCACTTGTATGGCTGGTGTGCGGCCATCCAGATTACTTTGTCTACTTTTGCTTATCTTGAGCTAGATTTTATATATATACATACACAAACACACACACACACACACACACACAGGGCAAGGTAAAGAATGCTATCTGCAAGCTTTATATAACAGCGTGCTAGGTTTGCGTGCTAATGAGGCAATTGAAAACACATGCACATTCCATGAAACACACAAAATGCAAGTTCATCCAATGTAGAGACAGAACTTCAAAGTGGGTACGCCTGTTAAGGATGCCCATAAATTACTAACCCAAAAAACACTCTTTGAGCATGCCCAGAAAAATCCAAGTGCTGTTCACACACAAAAAGCACCAAAAAAGACCAACCCAAATGCATTTCACACACCAAAAGCCACAGAAGTCCCTGAGCATGCCCAGAACAACCCAAATGCAGCTAGCACAGAATAAGCTACACCCCAGGCCAAAATAAAGCACATCATCCAGAATGCTACAAAATTACAGAATTACAGATGGGACAAACACCCCCCCCCCCCCCCGGTCCAGGGGGGCAAACAAAGAGCCTAACATGGGCAAAAGTTATACAACAAATACCATTGCAGTCTATGTGAACTGACTTGTTAATTCTGCTAGTCCCCACTTGACTGGCTTATATTCTAGTTATTGGCCTTAAAATTGGTATGGGGGCTAGTAACTTGGGGGGCCTTACTCTGCCTGTAAAGTGGTACATCTGTACCATGTATCCAAAATGCTGCTTCAGAGATGTACATCTTTAGAGAAAACTTACAAATCTGCAAGATTTTAACCCAAAGCAAAAAATAGCCCCCACCCCCCCAATACATACAAGGCCATTTGGGTCTGTTAAGGCTTAAAATGAGAACCCCCACGTGAAAAATACCACACCCAAACTAAAAAAATATTGTGCCTCTCCCACACACACACTAACAAACCCCTAGCCAAACACACAGCAAGCCAGCCCATTATTCCCTTATTCCCATATTCAGGGGGACAGGGGCCTCTTCCACACAACCCTGGGCTGGGGTTGTGGGGGGCTGCAGACAGGGGGCTTTACGGAATGTGGAAAGCCCCTTTAAACTAGTGGGTACAAGGTGCTTTTTGGTTGGTATTGGGCTGAGCCCAACATGCCCCAAAGGCAGCCAGCTATGTTGAGTGCATGTGGCCTTGTATGGTTTAGGAGGTGGTTGGGAGATCGCTCTTCTCACCCCTTTCCTAGCTGGCCTGTTGTATTCTCTGAAAAAGGATGTGGTTTGGATTGGTGAAGGCAGCTCACAGCCTTTTGAGAATGGTGTATGGTATATTCCATATTATTGTGTAGCAAAGTCTTTTACCTCTTTTGGTCAAATGAGAACCTTCAAGGCCAAAGATAGCTGACATCCTTCAATATGTAGTGGGTTGTGAGGCATAGTGGGTGCAAAGGTGGTAAGAGTCATTGGGCACCAGACACGTATTGGATGTAAAAGAGTTTTTATTTCTTTGACAGTCCTATTTATATATTTTTGGGGAAAGAGGGTTAGGGCCAGGACACTCTTAGATAGTTGCAAATTGACAGACTCAATAGGGTATTATGGCGATAGTGCATAGCGCCCCTTGTATATTTTCTGCCCTGCTGGGCTCAGATATACCAATTTCCCTCGGTCACAAATTCATATAATGTGTACAATTACATGGTTGGGTAATTTTAACATCATCAACCGACCCACTGGCCACCATAGATGGGCTTTTGTCTGTACATTTCTCTCACTGGAGAAGCGGTGTAGGGTTCCCACACCAAGGTCACACATTCTGAAGTGCCTTACCACCACCCACTCTAGGCCTTCTCTGCCCTGGTGACAGTAGACTCTCTGACTATAGATTGCCCTTGACTAGTTTCCTTACCCTTTAATCTTCCCTGTTCCTCTTTTTTTACCCTTCTATCGCCAATGTACTCACCTCACATTTTCTTTTCTTTCCCTTACAGAGGGTCAACCCCCCCCCCCCACACACACACACACACACACATTTCCCCACACCTTTTTTTTTCTTCCACCCCCCACTTGGAGGGTGCAGCTGGGGACAACAAACCATCGGTAAATCATGGCCATCAACAGAGGGCCCATCTAGTTTTTATCCAAAAGAGATATTTTGAAGTTTTCAAAATTCCCAAATCAAAAACTTTCCCATGGCCTACCACAGCCTCTCCGCATCTTCTAAGTCAAATAGTACCAGTATTCTCATTGCCAAATCACTCTTCTAGCAAATCTTTGGTATGGGCATGGACAATGAGGGTAGATTTCTCATGTTTAAGGGAAAGATAAACTCCTATATCTTCACACTGGCAAAAATGTATGCCTAACTCTAACCAGCTCTCAGTATTTAAAACTTTTTATCTTCCTTGGAGAATTTCCTTGAAGGGACCCTTATACTTGGAGGCAACTTCGGCCTTACTTTGAACCCTCACAGTGACTCTTTCACTGGGGCCTTCCCCTTCACCCGCCCTGTCAGAGCACAAATTAGAGACCTTTTACACGTGCACCAACTTACAGACATCTGGAGGATCTTCCATTTTCAGGAGAAAGATTATACCTTTTACTCTCCAACACATGGTTCTTACACTAGAATCGACTACTTTCTGGTAAAACATTCTTGCATTACTACGGTCTCTAAGACTGGTGTTGGCCCGATTGCCTTATCTGATCATGCCCCATTATTGTTAGAAGTTGTACCTACACAAAAGCCTCCCACTACACTTACATGGTGCCTCAATGGTACACTTTTACAGGACTCTGAGCTCCAAGCAGATGTTCTTCATGAGCTAACCGACTACTTTGACGCCAATCAAGGTTCTTGATAACACTCTGTCCCTGTGGTCTGCTCACAAGTGCTACATTAGAGGGATCTTGATCAAACATGGGCACCGAGCCAAAAAAAAACCAAGGACAAGATGCTAGCTGACATATTTACTTATGTTTGACTCATTTAGCAAACTGCATGACCTCAAAAAAAGACATAAACATACGCCTGGCCATTCACTATAGGCAGAACTCTCATGAGTATGAGAACAAATCAGAGAACACTTACTCTTTGAGGCTAAACACGTACTTATGATGGTCATTTTACGAGTTTTGGGAACAAATGCGGGCATTCTCTAGCTAATGGCTTACAGTCCAAACTTAACCAATCATATATCTTAGCACTATCTACACAGTATTATTAGTGACTGTTGGCATGTTATGTGCATGCTTACAATTGTGTTTGTCATCAATAATTACAATTGTCAATCTGTTATATTCCAGATGCAAACCCCTAAATAAAGAATTGAAAAAAAAAAAAAACATTTTCCCAACTATGACCCTAAGTTTGCTTACCTTTTTGAGTGCAGGCAGGTATGCGGGAAGCAAACATCACATCACATGTGCTGCCGCAACTCTCCTCCAGTGCTTGTTTGTGTAAGATGATCGGTTTTCTGCTATATAATATTTTGTACAGCAATAATTTCATCAATATTATTATCTTGTCATCAACTCCTGTCCTCAGGGTCCACTAACAGGCCAGGTTTGCAAGATAACTGGAATACATCACAGGCAATATCATTTGCTGCTCAGTGATTGCAGTATTCTAGTCTGCATCTCCCTAAGGTAATACAAAAAACCTGGCCTGTTAGTGGGCCCTGAGGACAAGGTTGATGACCACTGTTGTGGAGTACAATGGTGTTATTAGCTATAAGCCTTCTGATGGTCCAATTATATAAAAAAAAATCTGTTTGGTAAGTCTTAATATTAAAACTTGTTTTTAGGCAAATTTATTAAAGCAAGCAGGATGAATATTTGAGGACAATGTCCTACTTTAGGGTGACAACATTTTGTCCCAGTCTTTCAGGTTTTTTACAGCATTGTCATCCTATTCTATAACACATTCTACCAATGGAAACTATACGCTGTTTGCCAATGTATATTGTACAGGCATGTTCCACTGTTGTCACCGTCATAAAAACAACAATGACAAATGAGATGCAGCAGTTGTTGGAGTGCACGCATGTAAACAGGAAGTAGTTAAAGGAAGCCACATAGTGTTCTTTTTACCAGTGCCATTTACTGTGAGTTGCACCTCAACACACTTTCACAATGCGCCTGCTTTTTTAGCAAAACCAATTCAGTAGAACTGCAATAGTTACAAAGTTTGCAGACAAGTGAGTTGCCGGAAAAAAATTTAACTTGTGGGAGAACACAATCAAAATTAGGGGCTTATTAAAATGAATGGCAGGCTGAATGCTGCAGCAACTGGGTAATCATTTAGCTTTGGGAAAGTTGAATTGCATAAATACCCTGACTTAAATGATTTATAATCATTTCTTAAAAATGAAGCATCTGTGAAAAGCCAGGGTATTGAAGATTTGTGAAATGATAAAATGTGAGCCAACCTGAGGTTAAACATGAATAGTTATAATCTTGCATACTTATTGGCATTATGTACTCTCCAGTTCTAGTTTGGCTCTACTTTGCCATCAGCCATCACATTAACCTTGAGATGTAATTTCCATAATAATTTGCATAAGAATGACAAAACTGGTGAGACTCAGCAGTATTCTGAAATAAAAAAGTGATAAAGCTTCAACAGTTATAGGACAGCATCTCAAACACATTTTTCAAATAGCTAAGGGAAATGCATTGGAACTGCAGAATCCAACTGTTATTGCTAACAGTATGTTAGAATTTAATTTTTTTCAAACCCGATGCTTGATTTTATACAGTACGGCAGTAAAACAATACACTTTGCAAATCAAACTGCTTATTCAAACCAGCAACTTGTGGTAAGGCACAGTAAAACATTGTGAACGTGTTGGTGCATGGTTGTGCCATTCAATTTGAATTGCCCCCTCCCCATCAGACCTGTGTTACAATGCACTGCAGCACACCTCAAAGTAAGATGGGCATTGTGGTGCGCTGTAAAATGGGATAGCAAATGCAATACACCTTAATACATGAAAACGCATGTGTCGCAGTGCAGAGTGGTGTAGGTAAGCCCTAGGGCTTTTGAAGTCTCTGTTGTACCCTACTGAAAATGTTTGTCCAGCTCCGCCCGACTCCAACCCTTTAACCCACTCCCTCTCTTCACCTCTTTCTTGTTTTTCTTCTCCGCCTCCCCCCCTCTCCTCTTTTGATTTCCCTACGTTAACAACTCCATTATCTTACAGGACTTTCTGCCCACACTCCAATGATTTATAGATATTTATTGTTTGCACCAGAGAAGGGACCTCTTATATTTTGAAAGTCTCTGAGGGATTATATACCATTACTTGTTATGAACCTCCCATGTGGTGGGGACTTGTTGCTCTAGCAGCGTGCTTCTCCTCAAGGGGAAATTGGTAGGCTTTACAGGCCTTCAATGCTTAGCATTTCATTGCCAGGCCATATATCCTTCCTTATTGCCAGTTACCACTAAGCTAAATGTCTGGTATTGTGCCCTTTCCAGAAACAAAATGATTACTATATGTTTGTACTCACACTTTTTGAAAATGTCCAATAAAAAATTAATGAAATAGAAAATGTTCAAACTGGATTAAAGCAATGAAAGGCACACTCTATAACCTTTACCTATCCTTTCAATCACTCTAGTCAGAGCTTACACAGGGCCACTCTCTTTACCCCCATGTGACATTGCTAGGTCAATCAACAAGCATCAGTGATGTCACCTAAGAGGAAGCAGATGAGTCATATGTTCCTTCAAACCAAGAAATTCTGATGGGGGAAGCATTAAAGTAAATCTTTGATTTGTCCTACATGCACTAAGCGCAGTTTTGCTCTAAGGCGTCCTTCACATCAGGAGATGCATCCAAGCATTTGTGCTTTTTTGCACGTTCCAGATTCTAACGTTTTTTGTTTTTTTTTTTGTCACGTCACTGTGCATGAGAAACCACAAAAAGAAGCAGGCATGATTTTAAAAACGTACAGCACCAAAATGCATGGTACTGCAGGCAAAGATTTGTGCTAGTTTGCAAGATGTGTGGGGATGCCATTAAAAATGAATGGCATCCATGTGTGTCTGCAAACAGCCAGGGCATTTTTGTGTGATGTGGAACAGTCGCATTTCTACACACCTGATGCAAACAAACCCTAACTTTTGAAAGTCTACAAGTACATAGTATTCCTGTTTCTGCAGTTTTCAAATGGTAACAGGCTAAAGTAAACATTCTTAAGAATACGCAAGAATATGTTGACCTCCTGAAAATAAATCAAACTAGAAAATAATGTAAAGGTAGTATTGTACTTTAAAGGAATAACAAATGTTATTAGGCAATTTTCTATGCAGGTCAAAGATTTTCAAAACAGAAAATACTGCCACTGGCCACTAGATAGTGCCAAGTATCTGTAAGGTAAACCATCTGATTCCCAGCACCAGAAAACCAGTGCGGGCTTATACTCATATTCAAACACATGCAAATTGCTTACATGCTCATACCTCTAGGCAAAGAGGTAACGCTAAACGTACTATTCCAGTTCATTATGCTCATGCTCGTGTGAGGACTTGCACATGAGCACGTGCACATACCAATTAGTGTGCGCACTTGGCTCCCAGTGGCCTATTTAAACTGTTCACCATGTGCAGTTGCTGAATAGTCTTCAGCTTGTACCTGTATTCCTGAGACCTGATCCATTGAACCTGCCTACCTGTGCATGACCTGGAATTCCCCTGGACTTTGCCTTTGCTCCTGCCTTAACCTTGCTCATCTGATCACTCTGACCTTGGTCTGTTTACTAGACTTGTCTTTGCCTGTTGGTTCTGTACTGTGCTGCCAGGCTGTTACAAACCTTGGCCTGCTTCCTGGACTTGCTCCGCCTGCTGATTCGGTCCCTTATTGCCCAGCTACCGCTGGTCGCTGCCTGCATACCAGCCCTGCTACTATCTCCAGCTCTGGTGCCAAGCTGCTTCAGTATCCTGTCCTGAGGACTTCGGCCCCCAGCTTCATCCACCTAAAGAATGGACTTCACCAGCCAGCTACTCCGGCACTCATGCCACTCTGTGCCCTCATACTCTCGGTTTCCACCTTCAGCAATTTTGGGCAGCAGATGCAAGAGAGGCCTCTAAATCACTTCAGTCATAACCAGGTACATGATAGTATCATGTACTTGTATGAGAAAGTATCCTCTTATCTTTATATGCTTCCTTTATATGAAATCCCTGGGGTCCTGCCAGTCACTCTGCTTTCCTAAAAAAAAAAACTGACCCCACTAAGCAGAAAAACACACTGTGGTCAGTTCTCTAGCTATGCTGGGAACTCAGTGTGCTCTCCTCCAATGATCAGACTTGTCCTGATATGCCCCTCCTGCACGGCCATTCACTGGGAAGCTCAGTGTGCTGCTGCTTCTCCTCCCCCAGCTCCTATGCAGCTAACAACAGAGAGAATGTGATCACTTATAAAAAAGGGAAAAAGGGTATATATAATGTATTTTTATATCTATACAAAAATGTTTTGTCTTTCATCTCTATTTTAACTGATTCGGTTGTTTTATGATGATCATGTACAATCACTTTAATGACATCTAGTGGTCAAATGTGGTATCTTCCATTATAAATCATTTGAAAATATTCGGCCAGCCTTAATAACATTTGTTTTTTTTTCCATTCACACAAGAAGAATGTAAGTGCACTTTCATTGAGCAAATTGCTATACAAATATTTAAAAAATGCCCCTGGTGTGCTGCAGCAAAAAAAGGGTAAATTATCTGCATGCTAATTAAAATCAATTCCAAGGTTTTATTATTGCACCACCGTGAAACATACAAATAATATTAGTTTGCTGTGATAGCAAGAGGCCTACAGGGGACTAAGTTATAGTAAGATGACCCACTAAATAGCAGTGATTTCATAGTACGCAGACAAAAATAGCTTTCCTAACAACATATGGGCATAGGTAATAGTTAACTGTTACAATTACAGGCAGCAAATAGGCAATCATTGCAATACAAAGACAAAAAAGTGCTCTCTGTGACAATAAGTGGGTAAAACATGCACAAAAGTGATAATATGCAGCCAGCAAAGGGCAAATGTGACTATGTAGGTGGGCTACAAACAGGCAATTGTAACTATATTGTGGCAACAAACAGGCAATTGTGACAAAATGTGAACAAACCGACAGTCATGATGAAAAATACAGTACGGCAACAACAAACAGGAAATTATATGGCCAACAATTCCTCTTCCCTCCTCCACAAACAAAAATCCCCCCCTCCCCCCCTCAGGTAGTGAAATTCTAATTAAAAATATTAGTGTTGTGATGTTAGGGGATGTTTAGCATAATGGAAGATGTGTTTTTAAGTGAGTCTATGCCAGACAAGAACTTCATTTAGGGGCCTGGTAGCCCACCTTTATTAAATGGAAATGAGCAAAGTTCATAAACATGGATTTCCCATGCAGGGGTCTTCTCCAACAAACAATAACAAAAATTCTAGCCCTCATGGCTACATTTCAGAAGCTCTGCTGCTGTTAGCATTGGTCTTCCTGACCACAGACTCCTCAAGCTCCCTTAGCATTAGTTGCTTGGATTCTTGATAGGTTTTTCCCAACACTTTAAGCTTGCTCCCTCAAGAGACTTCTGGATGCCCTCCAGCCCCCAAACTCACTAGCCTCCTCAGTATCTTAGTCTCCCGACCCTCTCTTGGTCTCCCAGACTAATGTCTAACCTAGTCTCAAAATACCAACCTAATCGCCATCTCCGTTCCTCCCAAGACCTCCTGCTCTCTAGCTCCCTCATCACCTCCTCCCATATCCGCCTCCGGGACTTCTCCCGAGCCTCGCCCATCCTCTGGAATTCCCTACCCCAATCTGTCAGACTGTCTCCAAATTTATCCACTTTTAGGCGATCCCTGAAAACTTTCCTCTTCAGAGAAGCCTATCCTGCCTCCATCTAATAACTGCACTATTTTCTCCATTAGCTCATCCCCCACAGCTATTACCCTTTTGTTTAACTAGACCCTCCCTCCTAGATTGTAAGCTCTAACGAGCAGGGCCCTCTGATTCCTCCTGTATTGAATTGTATTGTACTTGTATTGTCTGCCCTAATGTTGTAAAGCGCTGCGTAAACTGTCGGCGCTATATAAATCCTGTATAATAATAATAATAATAATGTAGCTGTCCAGACTTCCCAGTCCTTGGGCAAGGAATCCCCTTCACAAGAGTTGCAGTCTTCAACAGGAACTCCCAGCTCTCCTGACAGTGCTCTGTTTCCACATGGCAGCAAATGAGCCAACTCCACCTTTCATCAAGTTTATTTTGCCCCTGCACACCTGTGCGCTCACGCAGGCTGCCGAAACGAACAAAGCCTGGACACCAGATTGAAGTTCCTGTCCTACCCAATACCCTTTGGAACTTTCAAGCGTTTGGCCCCGATCCAAGACTACCAAAAGCAGTTTCCTCCACTCAAAATCAACTTGCCAGAGCTTCTCAGACTGCAGCTTTGAGAATCCAGTGTCACTTTTATGCCCATTTACATAGTTGCAGCAGGGCTGTCTTAATGTATGGGCACCCCCTGGGCACCGCCCAGGGGCCCCAGGTGCATGGGGGCTCCACGATAGTCTTGCATTATATCAAACTTGCCAAATGTCCTGTATTTGCCAGGCCAGTTAGGCTTCACTAAGCTGTCCCAGAATGACCATGTTCTGAGCAATGTCCTGAAACCTGTACTGTGCCCTCCTGATACCAGTATTCTGCCCTTCTGCCCCCCACCCTGTACTGTGCCCTTTGTGTTGATTAGTCTTTGATTCATGGAATGCTTTCTTATTGTTTAACCACCTCAATACAGGGCACTTTCACCCCCTTCCTGCCCAGGCCATTTTTCAGCTTTCAGCACTGTCACGCTTTGAATGACAATTGCGCGGTCATGCAACACTGTACCCAAATTCATTTTTTTATGTTTTTTCTTCACACAAATAGAGCTTTTTTTGGAGGTATTTAATAACTTCTGGGATTTTTATTTTTTACAAAACAAAGAAAAAAGACAGAAAATGTTGAAAAAAAAAGTTTTTCTTAGTTTCTGTCAGTAAATTTTGTAAATAAGTAATTTTTCTCTTTCACTGATGTGCGCTGATGAACTGGCACTGAAAGGCTGCACAGATGGGCCACGGCTCTTTACAAAGATCGGGGTCGCGCCGTGTCTTAGCAACATGGTGTGGCCAAAATCATCGAGCTACGCGCCCTCGCATCATTTGACAGTGGGTGGGCGGCAAGTGGTTAAAATCGATTTTATTAAAAGTACTTATTTATACTTTAACTCTTGAGAGTAGGTGCGTACATTGGGGCCAGCTGGTAGGGGCCCAGTGCATTACTTTGCCCAGTGGCCCATGATACTATTAAGATGGACCTGAGTGGCAGGGTCTCACACAGTCACAGTACATTAATCTTGTTGGTGTTAATACTATATTGCTATTGATACATTTGTAGGATGTGAAAATTATTTGTTTGTGGTAAAACTATATCCTTGAACTTCTAGACTTGAAGCCAGAGAAATAGCCATAAAATATTTATCATTAGAATCTATGGCACTTTCACCCCCTTCCTGCCCAGGCCATTTTTCAGCTTTCAGCACTGTCACGCTTTGAATGACAATTGCGCGGTCATGCAACACTGTACCCAAATTCATTTTTTTATGTTTTTTCTTCACACAAATAGAGCTTTTTTTTGGAGGTATTTAATCACTTCTGGGATTTTTATTTTTTACAAAAAAAAGAAAAAAGACAGAAAATGAAAAAAAAAGTTTTTCTTAGTTTCTGTCGGTAAATTTTGTAAATAAGTAATTTTTCTCTTTCACTGATGTGCGCTGATGAACTGGCACTGAAAGGCTGCACAGATGGGCACTGATGAGGTGGCACTTATGGGCACTGATGAGGCTGCACTTATGGGCACTAATCAGGTGGCACTGATGAGGAGGCACTAAAATGTTGCACTGATGGGCACTGATAGGTGGCACTGATATGCGGCACTGATGAGCACTGATAGGCAGCAGTGGTGGCCACTGATAGGCACTGATGGGCGGCGCTGATAGGCACTGATGGGCAGCACTGATGGGAGGCACTGATGGGCATTGATGGGCAGCACTGATGAGAAGGCACTGATGAGCACTTATAGGCACTGATTGGTGGCACTGATGGGCACTGATTGGTGGCACTAATGGGCACTGCTGGGGCTTTCCTGTAATCAGGGCACTGATTATCTGATTACCTGCCCAGCTCTGTCCGTGTGAGGCGAGGAGTATTTACATGTGACCGGCTGTGACTGGACACAGCCGATCACATGGTTAAAGAGCCGCGGCCACAGCTCTTTACAAAGATTGGGGTCGCGCCGTGTCTTAGCAACATGGTGTGGCCAAAATCATCGAGCTACGCGCCCCCGCATCATTTGACAGTGGGTGGGCGGCAAGTGGTTAAAATCGATTTTATTAAAAGTACTTATTTATACTTTAACTCTTGAGAGTAGGTGCGTACATTGGGGCCGGCTGGTAGGGGCCCAGTGCATTACTTTGCCCAGTGGCCCATGATACTATTAAGATGGACCTGAGTGGCAGGGTCTCACACAGTCACAGTACATTCATCTTGTTGGTGTTAATACTATATTGCTATTGATACATTTGTAGGATGTGAAAATTATTTGTTTGTGGTAAAACTATATCCTTGAACTTCTAGACTTGAAGCCAGAGAAATAGCCATAAAATATTTATCATTAGAATCTATGCCTTGCAGCTGCATCATCACATAGGAAAAAAAACTAAGGATAATGATTGTTTGATGTGTCTATGACAAGATCAGCTGCAATGTTCTAGCTTTGTTTGTCTAGCTGCCAAGGGGTAGGTGCCTACATGAAGGCAAACAATCATGAAACATATACTGTATATAAAAGTCAAAGCAAATCACTGAATTTCTTTGACATTTTAATAATAAAAAGCCCGTGTCACCAACTTTGCAGGAAAAAGTACAGAAATCAAGTATTCTAAATACTTACTTGCAGTGTTTTTTCCTTTTCTATAAATTGTTTTTTATTCAATTGCAACATGCTATTTAACATGTCAAGAGCGGTTGTGTTACATTATGTGATTTATTATCTTATTATCATTTCATCTGCATTACATTATTTGGTTTAATATTGCTCTTTGTGTCTAAGCTGTGTTCTGTCTAAGCTGAACTCTCTCTCTCACCGTACTTTGTATATCCCCTCCCCTTCCTCCTCTCTGGTATCATTCCTCAGTATTCTGCACATTTTTCCATGTGGCTTACAACATCAATGTTTTTCCTACCTATGAATATCCTTCCTTAAAACTAAACATTCGAAAAGGCTTCATCATCTGTCTCTTGAACATGAGTTTATTCACTGAGTTAAACTGTCTGAATTGATGCAAGGGATAAATTGATCCCCAGGTTGTATTAGCCCTATATGAAGCTGGAGATAAGCTTATGGCCTTGTAGTTGAGTCAGAACAGAGGTAGTTCCCTAATACAGCCTCCTTACTCCTTTTACATCCTAACGCTCTCCCTTTCTGGGTGTGTCTAATTATTCTTAGCCCCTCCCTTCACCTCCCAACATAACCTTTTATGTAGCTGCCTGGGAGGAGCCCAGCAGCATTCTCATGGCTTGTAAATGTCTATGTAAGGGAGGCTTTTATAGGTAAATACCACAGATAAAATACATTAAATGCAAATCTTATCGGAAGATTTTCATTGAGGTTAATGGTCTTGCGACAGGGTCTTTTTTAATCAAGTAAATTAAGATGCTTTATACTGAATTATTCTTGATAGTATATTTGAGGGACAAGCCCTAGCCAAAATGTCCCTGATTTGTCCTTAAAGTGTCACTAAACACACATCATAAAAAACTATCAATAAATTGTGCATTATATGCTGTTCATACTCAGTCACTATGCAATTTGTTTTCTGTATTCTGCAAACAACCTGATTAATCCTGCTGTTTTCTGTGTCCCCCTTCTGTCCAAGTCCCCAATGCAGCTAGGTATTTTGCAGAGCAGTGGTGGCAGCTCTGCACATGCTCAGTTTTCAGTGGGTTTCAATGCTGAGCATTTCTTCCCAATAACAACTGAGCAGCCCATGTGTCTATAGCCATGAGTCTATATTTCCCTTCCAGGATTGCAGCATCCAGCAAAAACTTCAGCATTCAACAATTCTGGGACTGTTAATGCCTTCATCACCCTGACAAGTGCTGTGGCTCATTCCTCTGTCTCACATGTCACTACAGAACTCAATAGTGAAATAGAGACTGGAATGAGGAAACACAGCCTGTTGCAGCGGGTGCAGGCATCCCACACTGGTAGAATTGTCAAATGCTTAAGACTGCATAAGGCTGCATGGTAAATGGAGGAGTTTGGACTCAGTTCCCACTTAAGAAGTAAATGCTTATAGACTTCTATTGCAAGTTCTCCTTTCAAATAAATGGGGAAATTGCAGACTCACTTTAATGGTTCTAATATTAATCAGTTCGTTATTACAAATAGACCAGACTAGACTGGCTAGAAGAGTAATCTACCAAGCATCTGATTGGGCTGTAAAATAGGGAGTGAAGTAGGCTATTTATTATAATCCTAATTAACTATATGCTATCTATAACGAGTAAGACTATATCTTTAAAGCTGAACTAGAGGCATATGGCTAAATACACAAATGAAATGCACTGTATATATGAGAGCTGTTTTCTTGCCAAAAGATTTGTATTTCTGTCCATATAGTCCTGAGATTAGCACAGTTCTGGCTGGCAGAGGAGGAGACCTGATTTTTCTCTGCTACAGTTCAGTAAAACGAAAGCCTAGTACACGCGATCAGAGAATCATACCTCTTTTGCGGCGATCGTACGATATTCTGATCTTTACTACACAGCTTTTCACCAGAAAATACAATACAAATACAATACAATACATTAAAGTGTTACTAAACCCAGGACCCTGCATTCACTATATCTGGTCTCACATAGTACACAGAACATAGAAATGCAATTATTTTAGTAAATATAAATACCTTTTCTCATCAGCAGTGTAAAGCATGTCTATCAGTCTCCGGCTGAGCACTGGTTAAAGCTTGTAGGAGGAGTTTACATTATCCTCTGACTGACCTATGAGGCTGCAGGACCCCTGACCGTCTGTCTGGACAGTGTCGATTGGCCCTGTGCTGATCACATGCACCCTCTCAAGAAAAGAAAAACTCTCTAGCAATAACACACCAAACTAAGCATGTGCAGAGTGCCCCCCAAGGCTCTGTACTATCAGGAGATGGATTGGGGACTGTGGAAAAAGGGGGGATCAGAGAGGAAAGGATCAAACAGCTTTTTTACACAATGCAAAGGATTAACCCCTTAGGTTCCACAGTGAGTGTAACTTCATATGCAGACTGGTTTTACTGTTGTGGGTTTAGCACTTTAACACTTTAAATCACTTCCGAATTTTTATTCTGTCGTACAAGAATTTTCATAACTAGTAATATCTTAATTTTTGATATGGAGACTAGCATGCAAAAAAAAGAACAATCATTTGTCTGATAATCTCATTGTGTGTACCAGGTTTTGCAGGTCTCTTCCCCACCTTCAACATGTGAATGGATAGGGAGTAAGAAGTAAATAACTCATCTCTCTGTCTTCTCTATGGATCAACAGCGTTGTCACACTAGGATCAGAACACCTCGACCTTCTCTATAATGTTGGGGGAATATGTTTTGAAGTCTACAAAAAGAGCTGGGAACAATGTAACTAGTGGTGTTGCAAGACTGTGAAAGATCTGGGGTACTCTGAGGGAAGGAACTCTGCATTGAAGAGGTTGTACAAATATTCGGCTTCACAGCCATACATATTTCCCAAGACAAAGAATTACAAAAGAAAACCCTTCCATTATGTATGATGTTCTCTACACGCAATATAGACAAAGAATAAATGCTTTAGCTGAGCCAACGTTATTCAAGAATTCCATTAAAACAGTTGGGGAATGCTTTGCAACCAACCACTTTTGATATAAAGAAGACTTTGGTCAGGAGTATGCAAAGTAAAATATAGTGTATACAGTGCAGTTAGCAGGATTCAGTGTACAATGCCGCAGTCAGCCCTCTGTAGTGCATACAGTTCTGCAGCATAGGTGTGCGCAGCCTTTTGGATTAGGGTGTGCACCCCAAAACTCAAACACACACACATGTGTGTATATATATATTTATTTATATATATATATATATATACATACGCACACTTACTTTTTTGCTGATAAGTCAGGCAGGGAGGGTTCATATCGAGTTGCCTTTTTATTTTTGGTCCATCGTGTGTCTGGCTGTCAGTGCCTGCCCTGCTCAGTGCTGTCTCTCACTGCTCACGTCATCTCACTGAGCAGTGTTGCCAACCTACCAGATTGAAATTTACTGGCACAGGCACATTTTTACTGGCATTTTACAAAATTACAGTTTTAAGTGCAAATTTCAGTATTTAGGCTACAAACAAGTACACTATGCAAATAGCAATGCGATTTACGGTACATATTTACCTTACCTTACACATTCTGTTATTTTTGATATAATAATAGTCCATCGGTTTCTGTTCCCCATCACCTCCTGCCCCCGCCACCTCCTGCCACCAGCTCCTGCCCCCCACCACGATCACCTCCTGTCAGCTCTTGCCACCACTACCTCTTGCCCCCACCATCTCCTGCCCCCACCATCTCCTGCCCCCACCATCTCCTGCCACCATCATCCCCTGCCCCCACCAGCTCCTACCACCATCACCTCCTGCCAGCTCTTGCCACCATCACCTCCTGCACACACCGCCACCACCAGCTCCTGCCACCACCACCCCCACCACCATCACCTCCTGTCAGCTCTTGCCACCATCACCTCCTGCCCCACCACCACTTCCTGCCCCAAACACCATCACCACCTCCTGCACCCACCACCACCACCCCCAAACACCTCCTGCCCCCACCACCTGCACCCACCACCCCCACCTCCTGCCACAATCAGCTCCTGTCAGCTCTTGCCACCACCACCTCCTGCCACCACCACCTCCGGCCCCAAATACCTCCTGCCCCAAACACCAGCACCACCTCCTGCACCAAACACCACCAGCTCCTTCCACCATCACCTCCTGCCACCACCAGATCCTGCCCCAAACACCACCACCACCACCTCCTGCACCCACCACCTTCTGCCACAATCACCTCCTGCCACCACCAGCTCCTGCCCCAAACACCTCCTGCCACAATCAGCTCCTGTCAGCTCTTTCCACCACTACCTCCCGCCCTACCACCTCCTGCCACCACCACCCCCTGCCCCAAACACCACCACCACCTCCTGCACCCACCATCACCACCTTCTTCCACCACCAGCTCCTGCCACCATCACCTCCTGCCACCACCAGCTCCTGCCCCAAACACCACCACCTCCTGCACCCACCACCACCTTCTGCCACAATCACCTCCTGCCATCATCACCTTCTGCCACCACCAGCTCCTTCCCCAAATACCACCACCACCTCCTGCACCCACCACCACCACCACCTTCTGCCACAATCACCTCCTGCCACCACCAGCTCCTGCCCCAAATACCACCTCCTGCCACAATCAGCTCCTGTCAGCTCTTGCCACCATCACCTCCTGCCCCACCACCTCCTTCTGCCACCACCAGCTCCTGCCACCACCAGCTCCTGCCACCACCACCTCCACCACCATCACCTCCTGTCAGATCCTGCCACCACCACCTCCTTCCCCAAACACCTCCTGCCCCAAACACCACCACCACCACCTCCTGCACCCACCACCATCTCCTCCTGCCACCACCAGCTCCTGCCCCAAATACCTCCTGCCCCAAACACCATCACCTCCTGCCACCACTAGCTCCTGCCACCATCACCTTCTGCAACCACCAGCTCCTGCCACAATAACCT
The DNA here is from genome assembly GCA_037952925.1 of Lithobates clamitans. NCBI lineage: Eukaryota > Metazoa > Chordata > Amphibia > Anura > Ranidae > Lithobates > Lithobates clamitans. Next base: position 3,849,408 of record JBBGZY010000787.1, on the reverse strand, counting down.
CCTGCCTTTATTACCTTACCAAGGAAGTCTGAGAATGCAGGCTTGCCCTGAGCTGGTCCGCTTGTGCTGTGGATGTTGCCTGGGCAGCTGCTGTGCTGGGCTGTGCTATCACTGGATTGTCTGACAGGCAAGGCTCCTCCATTCTGCCTGCTCAGCTCCTGCCTCATGGTGACTATTTTTAAAGGCTGGCGCGCCTGGCGGGATTTGCCATGACATCACTCGCATCGCTGCCAGTAGAGCACCAACAGCCTCTGTCAAATCCGCCCCCCCCCGGGCGGTCCCGCCCACCGGTGCTGGCCGAATGCCGGATCGGATTCGGATCAACTTGGGAGTCAGGCAGCTCGCCGGAACTGTGCATGCGCAGTTCATAGCAGATCAGGTCACGACTATTTTTATGGGCACTTTTGCCCGGACCAATGAGAGCTCAGCACAGGGATTAGGGTGTGCCTGGGCACACCCAGCACACCCCGTGGGTACGCCTATGTCCTAGCAACATAAGATCCACCCCAGCAACATTATACCCCCAGCAGCAACAACAGATCTTCCAATAGCCAGTAACAATAGACCTCTTCATCAACAGTAGATGCCTACTAGCAACAAAAGACTGACAAGCAACAATAGATCCCCCACCAGCAACAACAGTCCCTCATACAAAAACAGATCCCCACCAGTGACAATAGATCCCCCAGCAGCCAGCATCAATAGACCCTCCAGCACACCCCATACCCCTTGCCATTACATACATTCAGTGCTGGAGGTACCAGAACTAAGTTCCTCCGCATTCCCGCTGAAAAAAAGGCTTGCTTCTTCTTGTAGCCAAGTAGTGTTTTGAGCAGATAGAGCAAGAGGAAACAATATTACTGAGTTATGAATATGCATTCCTCTCTAACAAATCTCTAGGAGGTTTACTGCCAGTGGTAGATTATAAATATTTGGGGTCACCTTGGAAAGAGGGTTCTGCCATTCCATGCTTTGCTCTGAGAGGGGGTTGTGCTAGGGGTCTATTTGCATCTCTGCTACCTAGTGAGGGAGTTGCTGAGCCTGGGAAAACCATAGTTGGCTTGTGTCTTAGGTCCTGAAGGATTTTTGCTGTCCTGGAGGGAATATCTAGAGGAAGCAGAATAGGAAGATTGCTACCTGAATGGAGCATCTTAGAAGGAGTCTTCATGTGAAAGGGTGTCCTGGAAAGCTGGGTATAGGCTGCTACCAATAGGCATTTCAAGGAGTTCTCACTGCAAGGTATCTGTGTTGTTTGGCTTCCCTTAATGGGCCAGTTACCTATTTTACTACAAGAGAAGTATGAAGTCTGTTTATAGGCGTCCTGTGCCTTAACCTTCTCTCCAGGATTTTATTGAGCTAAAAAAAACCATTTAATTTTCCTAAAATGACTGGTGCCTAAGTTCTTTTTATACCACAGAAAGTCAAGGATTTTGAGACTGAGCCTCCTAAGAGTCCTTCTTATTTTTCTGTGGGTAAGGCAGTGTTACGTAGAGTTCTGGGGTCAAGACTATGTAGCATACAACATATTGTATACAGTTCAGCAACCAAAGAATTCAATGGTCAAGTGTAATTGTCTCACAAGTGTCTTACAGTGATGGTGTCATGGTTATGCAGTAATCTTTCTCTGTCTGCTTACCTCTCCTTATGTGTTCAGACTAAGAGGCCAGCCACTCTCACCTGGCTGTTTTTATAACCTCTCCTCTAAGCATAGCTCCACCTCAGGCCCTATCAGGGAACTCTATATCAATCTGTGCACTGCAAGCCAGCGGTGCTGATCCACCATTGTGTATTCATTGTGTGTTTGGCTTCCTGCTTGCCGTGTGCTCTTTGTTTGTCACTGTTATTGACCTTGGCGTGTTCTTAACCATTCTGTCTGCTCGTGACCCTGACCTTTAGGCGTGTCCCCAACTATCCTTGTTTGCCGGTGACCCTGAACCTTTGGCGTGTACTCTGTTGTTCCTGTCTGCTAGTCGCCCTGACCTCTGCCTTATCCCTTTTACTATCCTTGTTGTTCCAGCCTGCTGTTTCCTTCTGTAGTCTACCGTGAACGTGAGCTGTGAGACCCTGGGGGCTCCGACCTGGAGCCAGACTGCAGCGCAGTCCATCCTCAACACCAGAGGCTCTGGTGAACACCTGCTGGTTCTTAGACTTCGTGCCCTGGGCAAGCTATGCTCTAGCTCCCACTGGGATCTGTGTTAGTGATCCAGTAGACCTGCTTCCTGAACCTCCCTGGGTACTATCCGTAGCAGTCAGTTTTAGGGTCCACTATCTTAGCGGTGCACTTCCGACTCCTACTGAGTGCATCTGTCACCTGGTCTCAGGTGACCTGACAGTTTGATCAGCCCTGGACCCGGCTGACGTGCCGCTTCCTGCAGATGATCCATTACAGGGCTTAGTCCGCAGATTTGAGACCCAGGAATCGCATCAGACCCAGGTGATGCAATTCCTTCAGGATTTGGCCTCCCGTTTTGAACAGGTTCAGGTCTCATTAGGATCCCCGGCTCAACAACCTCAACCACTATCTGCTGCTGCACCTATCGCACCAGTCACAGCCACACATTCATTACAACTGCCAGCTCTGGGTTGCTTCTCTGAGGACTCCAAGGCCTGCAGGGGGTTTCTTAGCCAGTGCACAATTCATTTTGAACTCCAGCCCCAAAACTTCCTGTCCGATCGGGCGAAGGTAGCCTATATTATATGCCTCCTGTCCGGCGAGGCGTTAGCCAGGGCTGCTCCTCTGTGGGACCTGAATGATCCAGTGGTTTCTAGCCTGTCTGATTTCTTGAAACTTTTTCGGAATATCTTCGAGGAACCGGGTCGTGTCTCTTCAACGGCCAGCGCTCTTTTACGTCTCTGTCAAGAGTCCGCTACTGTGGGACAGTATGCTCTTCAGTTCCCTATCCTGAATTGAGCTGGAATAATGAGGCCCTAGTTGCAACCTTTTTACATGGCCTCTCTGTTAGAGTGAATCCCTCCATGATGATCTGAACTGTGTCATCACCTTGTGTAACCAGATCAATATTCGCTTTCAGGAGAGGGCCCTGGAAAAAAGACGCCAGCACTCCCCGTTCTTTAGGCAGCCTGAGCTCCCTGTCCCTTCTCTTCAATTCGAGCAGCACCCCCTGCCTGCTGAGGAACCTATGCAGCTGGGCCGGACCAAGTTATCTCCCGAAGAACGTGCTAGGTGCAGAACTCTGGGCCTGTGCCTCTACTGTGGGGTCAAAGGTCATTTTCGTGACACTTGTTCTCTTTGTCCGGAAAAATGCTTGGGGCTAATACATCTGGAAGGTGCAGTATTAGACCCTGAGATATCACCTTCACCTCCTCGTCTTCTCCTTTCTGTATTCCTTCATGTTGGTGCTTCCTCTCGTTCGGTCTCGGCACATCTGGATTCCAGAGCCGCTGGCAATTTCAGGGATTGGGAAACTGCATCTTCCATGAGACTTACCCTTTTTTGTCCCTTACAACGCCATTGGTGGTCTTGGCGATTGATGGCACTGTTCTCCCAGGGGGCCCTATCTGCTGGACAGATCCTGGCTTGGGGTTCCTCCTGTTCCCTCTTCCTGCCTACTTAAGGTTACCCCAAGGAGAAACTTCCTGTTGCCACCATCCCGGTATCTTCTGCTCTTCCCGCTGTATATAGTGATTTCTGGGATGTGTCCTGCAATAGTCGGACTGATGCACTCTCTGGATCATGTGTCACTCTGGATGAGGAGCCCACCTATAAACCTGAGCCGATCATTCACTCCAGTTTTCATAACCATTTACCTTTTGCCTGTCCCTAAACTCCCTTGGACGCACAGCCAGGCTAACTTGTCCGCAAGTTCCACAGTCACTACGTCCTGTGATGCGATTGAGTCACTACACCTGGCGATACTATTTAGTCGACCTCTGTCCAGTCTGATGATCCTGTGCTGGATGTCCAGCTCATCTTTAAGGGTCTGGGGTATCCTGCTCAGACTCCTGATGGTCTTCTCATGCCCTTACCCATTCCTAAGAAGCCTTTAGTCCTCAATAAGTCCTCTGTAAATAGAGGGGAGTTGGGACTTTAAATGAAGCACCAAAAGGTGCCTCCATCCTGATAATGAATAGAGACTAAAGGGGAGTTGGGACTTTAAATGAAGCAATTGGATAGTGGAGGTATTTATACAATATAAAAATTTTATAAATATTTTTAAAAACAGATAGTTTATCTCGTATATGTACATGGAGCGTGCACAAGGCCTAAACATGATGTATGGGAGAGTACATGCATATCGACATAAGATCAAAGTAGTGGACGTATAAATATCAATGGCAGTATTAAGAAATACTATTATTATTCATAACATATACTGTTATAATTATACACACATTTAATATTTTGTTCCCAGATACCCCTGTTTCATGAAATACACACCATTTTTTGTGATATGGAGACTCCAGTCATACCCTACACGCTCTTACATTGCCTGATGTTGCATCCTTGTATTATGCCGCCTCAGCTCCCGTGGTGGGGTTATGTCCTCGGCCAACCCTGTGTCGGCTGCCCCGCACTGCATTTACTGTCTGAGTGGGTAAATGTGGTTGGTTTACTATTTTTACACATAAATTAATTTTGATAATTTTTCTCTAGAGTGCAGTTTACTACATCTCTACATATACTCCATAGGTATGTCTATCGCATCCGCTCCTGACAAGTGGGATAACCCACGAAACACGTCGAGCTATATTTGATGCTACAACTACACCTTATACGGACTGACGTTTATTCATTTACAACCTTTTTACTCTATGATGTTGTCTACATTCATTTGGTGCATGCACATATACCATGTGGGCGCATGTGCCAGCATCAGGCTTACTGCCATTGATATTTATACATCCACTACTTTGATCTTATGTTGTTATGGATGTACTCTCCCATACATCATGTTTAGGCCTTGTGCACGCTCCATGTACATATATGAGATAAACTATGTGTTTTTAAAAATATTTATAACATTTCTATATTGTATAAATACCTCCACTATCCAATTGCTTCATTTCAAGTCCCAACTCAATAAGTCCTTTTGTCCTCTCCCTACCTCGGTTTCGGTCTCTGAGGATAATCTAAAGTACGAGATTAGTCAAGTTCTGGATTCCCAGTGCCGTAGAGGCATTCTTCAGTAGCTCGTACATTGGAAAGGGTTTGGTCCTGAGGAGGGGTCTTGGATCACTGCATCTGAGATCTTTGTGCCTCGTCTGTTGAGGAGGTTTCATCTGGAGTTTCCTACTAAGCCTGGGCCCAGGCAGTGGAGGGGGAGGCCTCGTAAGAGGGGGGGTACTGTCATGGTTATGCAGTAATCTTTCTCTGTCTGCTTACCTCTCCTTATGTGTTCAGACTAAGAGGCCAGCCACTCTCACCTGGCTGTTTTTATAACCTCTCCTCTAAGCATAGCTCCACCTCAGGCCCTATCGGGGAACTCTATATCAACCTGTGCACTGCAAGCCAGCGGTGCTGATCAACCATTGTGTATTCATTGTGTGTTTGGCTTCCTGCTTGCCGTGTGCTCTTTGTTTGTCTCTGTTATCGACCTTGGCGTGTTCTTGACTATTCCTGTCTGCTCGTGACCCTGTTTTGGCGTGTCTCCGACTATCCCTGTTTGCCGGTGACCCTGAACCTTTGGCGTGTACTCTGTTGTTCCTGTCTGCTAGTCACCTGCTCTCAGGTGACCTGACAGATGGACAGTGGTGAGTGCCACTTTAAATATTGTACTAATGACTGTATACATATTTTTGTAATAAAAAATGTCATTTTAACTAAAATTTGTTCTGTGAATATGTACCATGAAAGTCCACAGTGCCTCGCAAAATTGCAATTTCAGTATTTAAATGTATAATTGGATGAAATTCCTTGTCTCCTCTAATATTAAGGGAGACAAGAAATTCTCTCCCATCCTGCCAGTACACAAACTTCCCAAGTGAAAAACTAAGGGGTCCAATGAACTTCTTTACTACAAACCAGACAAATTATTGGTGGAGCAAAGTTTTGTGATATACATTCATTACTGTTCACAAGTCTATAAAAACTTTCTGACCTTTTTTTCCTAAAATTTGCAGATGAGTGCAAAAGGATAAATATAGACTTGAAAAATGTTAAATGTATTAAATATAGCTTACTTAATAATTTTATTCATCCAGCACTGTTTCTTTAAACTGGTAACTGTTAAAGCTGGCTAAACCAGATTGTTTTCTAAACCTGATTATTTTAGCCACATTAGGCATTACATTTAATGTATATGGAACCGACAGGGAACCATTCCTGGCCAATGAAGCCCTGTCAGACAAGTTAAAACATCTTATCTATTGCAAATATTTCTTCTGAGTTATACCCTGTACACACGATCGGACACTGATCGGACATTCCAACAACAAAATCCATCGTTTTTCCCGACGGATGTTGGCTCAAACTTGTCTTGCATACACACGGTCGCACAAAGTTGTTGGAAATTGTTCTGAACACGGTGACGTAAAACACGTACGTCGGGACTATAAACGGGGAAAAAGCCAATAGCTTTTATCTCTTAATTTATTCTGAGCATGCGTGGCACTTTGTCCGTTGGATTTGTCTACACTCCATCGGAATTTAAAGGATCAAATTTTGTTGTTGGAAAATTTTATAGCCTGCACTCAAACTTTGTGTGTCGAAAATTCCGATGGAGCCCACACATGGTCGGAATTTCCGACAACAAGCTCCGATCGCACATATTATCCATCGGAAAGTCTGACCGTGTGTACAGGGCATTACAGTGCCTTGAAAAAAGTATTCATACCCCTTGAAATTTTCCACATTTTGTCATGTTACAAACAAAATGTATTTTATGTACCAAAATGTATTTTATTGGGATTTTATGTGATAGACCAACACAAAGTGGCACATAATTGTGAAGTGGAAGGAATGATAAATTGTTTAGAAAGAAAGCGATCTGTGAAAGAGAGCCATAAGAAGCCCTGTTTCCCGTTTGCGAGAAGCCATGTGGGGGACACAGCAAACATGTGGAAAAAGGTGCTCTGGTCAGATGAGACCAAAATGAAACTTTTTTATCTAATCTTCGGTCCTCTGTCCCAGCAGTTATGAGCTATATAGATGGGTTTGCTAAGTTCTCAGGGCTTGCTATTAACCGGGAGAAGTCTGTGCTTTTACCGTTGGATCCACTCCCGAAGGATTTGCCATCAATATGCCCACAACTTGTAATTGTTTCCTCTTTTAAATATCTGGGAGTCACCATGACCTCATCACCTCTATCATATACCGTATTTATCGGCGTATAACACGCACTTTTTTCCCCTTAAAATCAGGGGAAAGTCGCAGGTGCGTGTTATACGCCGATCCCCGCCGATCCCGATCTGTAAATGTCAAAATCGCGGTCCGCGATTTTGAAAATGGCGCCGCCGGAGCCGAAGTACACAGAGCCGGTCCTCGGCTCTTTCCGGCGGCTCTCGTTTACTTTCGGCTCCACTCGTAGTCCCGAGCGGAGCTATCCGAACCTACTCGGATAGCTCCGCTCCGGACTACGAGTGAAACCGAAAGTAAACGAGAGCCGCCGGAAAGAGCCGAGGACCGGCTCTGTGTACTTCGGCGCCGGCGGCGCCATTTTCAAATCGCGGACCGCGATTTTGAAGCCCTGGAAGCAGGGACAGGGGATGCAAAGCTGCACTGGGGAAGGCTGCACTGGGAATGGCTGCACTGGGGATGGCTGCACTGACGAAGGCTGCACTGGGGAAGGCTGCACTGGGGAAGGCTACACTGACAAGGCTGCACTGACAAGGCTGCACTGGGGATGGCTGCACTGACAAGGCTGCACTGGGGAAGGCTGCACTGGGGAAGGCTGCACTGACAAGGCTGCACTGACAAGGCTGCACTGACAAGGCTGACAAGGCTGCACTGGGGAAGGCTGCACTGACAAGGCTGCACTGGGGAAGGCTGCACTGACAAGGCTGCACTGACAAGGCTGCACTGACAAGGCTGCAATGAAGGGCATTTAAATGTAAGTTTTTTTCCCTTCAACTTCCCTCCTAAAAGTTTTTTTTTCCTTAAAATTCCCTCCTAAATTGGGGTGCGTGTTATACGCCGGTGCGTGTTATACGCCGATAAATACGGTATATAGCGGACAATATTGCTCCATTACTGACAAGATTTTAAATGCAAAGTAAGGTTTGGTGTAAACTTCCCCTTTCAGTAATAGGCCGCATAAATTTAATTAAGATGGTCTGGATGCCGCAACTTTTATATTTTTTACATAATTCCCCAGTTTGGATTCCTTTGAAGAACTTTATTAAGATCAACAGGATATTTAGAAATTTGATTTGGGGGAATAAGGCCCCCGTATCAAACTAGATCTCCTACAATATCCAAAGGTGGCTGGGGGGTTAGCGGCCCCAAACCCGAGAATTTTTTTTTTTTGCTGCTCAATTGCAGCATCTAATAAAGTAGAAATAAGAGGCTTCATCTGCTCCCTCATTTCGCTTAGTCTCTTTTGGTTTTCAGGGATGCCAGCTGCTACTAGCCCTGGAGGGGGCATCAGGGTGCTCTCCCTTCTCCCTACAGTATACCCACCCTGCTACCTATATGTAAGGTGTGGGAATCTGTTAAGAGGATATTGGGGGTTTCCTCCCTAACTAAATATACCCTTATTTGGAGCAATGAAAGGCTACCTGAGATGCTGACCCTCCAGGGCTTTCAGCGATGGGAACTTTATGAGCGGGGTGTACGTAAAGCCTTTTAATAAGTTGGTAAGTGAATTCTCTTTGAACCCTAGATGGTTCTATTCTTTTTTGCAGCTGCGTCATGGCTTATATTCCAAATTTTCTTCTTCTCCTGTTTTGTTTCCCCTGGTCCCAGTCTTGCAAAGAGTGGTTAAGGCAACCACTACTAAAGGCCTAATATCAGCTACATATGTTCTCTATTACAATGTACTTCTAATAAGTTCCATTGCCCATCTAGAGAGAAATGGGAGCGCGATATCGGTCCTATCTCTGACTATGTCAGGGATAGGATTCTTCATGCTCTTCCCCTCTTTTACCCTCATGTAGATTAACACAATAATATATATTGCCTAGGGCGTATAGGACCCCAGAATTTTTTGTTTAATATTAGCTTAACAACTGACTCGGCTTGGGCGTGCTCCAGATGTGGCAATCCAGGGTCATTGATACATTTACTATGGCGATGCCCGAAACTTCAGAGGTATTGGGCAGAGGTTGTTAGTACACTTAATGGGATCTTATATTTGAATCTTTCAGTGGATCCTTTAATATGTCTACTGCGCTATCTTGATAGCTCAGTGCTTAAACCACCAAGATTGTTTACGGTTGCACGAGTGCTCTTTGTGGCTAGGAAGAAAAAAATTGCCATTAGGTGGACCTCCCCTCACCCTCCCACTATATCTGAGTGGATATTCGATCTGAATAGATGCATTTCCTATGAGAGGCATATTTTTTTATGAGGAATTCATCTACGAGGTTAGATACTATTTGGAAGCCGTGGCTTGACCATATGGATATGGGATTGAGTTAGGAGGAATATAGACATATGGAAAAAAATAGTTCTTACTTATAGGATAAAAGGATTGTTTATTGACTTGACAATGGAAGGAATGGGGAAAGGGGTGGGTAAAAATTCTTCTGTAGGTTTCTCTGATGTTATGAATATTTGGGTTTTGATTTCAATTGTTTTTTTTTTATGTGTGTGTGTACATGTTGTTGTGGTATAAAAAAAATGGAAAATAAAATCTGATTTAAAAAAACAAAACATTTCGGCCTAAAAGCAAAACGCTTTGTGTGGCAGAAAATGAACACTGCACATCACCCTGAACACACCATCCCCACCGTGAAACATGTTGGTGGAAGCATCATGTTGTGGGGATGCTTTTCTTCAGCAGGGACAGGGAAGCTGGTCAGAGTTGATGGGAAGATCGACAGAGCCAAATACCAGGCAATCTTTGAAGAAAACCTGTAATGCCCTGTACACACGGCAACAAAATCCATGGATTTTTTCCGACAGATGTTGGCTCAAACTTGTCTTGCATACACACGTTCACACAAAGTTGTCGGAAAATCCGATCGTTCTAAACTCGGTGACGTAAAACACATATGTCGGGACTATAAACGGGGCAGTAGCCAATAGCTTTCCTCTCTTAATTTATTCTGAGCATGCGTGGCACTTTGTGCGTCGGATTTGTGTACACACGATCGGAATTTCCGACAACGGATTTTGTTGCCGGAAAATTTTATAGCAAGCTCTCAAACTTTGTGTGTCGGAAATTCCTATGGAAAATGTGTGATGGAGCCTACACACGGTCGGAATTTCCGACAACAAGGTCCTATCACACATTTTCCGTCGGAAAATCCGACCGTGTGTACAGGGCATTAGAGTCTGCAAAAGACTGGGCAGAGGTTCACCTTCTAGCAGGACAATGACCCTAAACATACAACCAGAGATACAAAGGAATGGTTTAGATCAAAGCATATTCATGTGTTAGCATGGCCCAGTCCAAGTCTAGACCTAAATTGAGAATCTGTGTCAAGACTTGAAAATTGCTGTTCACAGATGCTATCCATTCAATCTGACAGAGCTTGAGCTATTTTGCAAAAAAGAATGGGCAAAAATGTCACTCTCTAGATGTGCAAAGCTGGTAGAGACATCCCCAAAAAGACTTGCAGCTGTAATTGCAGTGAAAGATGGTTCTACAAAGTATTGAGGGCTGAATACAAATGCACGCCACGCTTTTCACATATTTATTTTTAAAACATTTTGAAAACTATTTATCATTTTCCTTCCACTTCACAATTATGTGCCACTTTGTGTTGGTCTATCACACAAAATCCCAATAAAATACATTTACGTTTTAGGTTGTAACATGTGGATAATTTCAAGGAGTATGAATACTTTTTCAAGGCACTGTCTGTTGGAGCTGAAGGTGATCAGAACATATCTGTTTTAACCCAGAACTCCTGAAAAAGACCTCTTCCAAAGGTTGTTTTCTTTCATTACATCCCATCATCCTCTGGAGAACGTAACAGTGATTTTTGAAGGTTATATCACTTTCCCAGCACATTTAGTAAGAGAGGGTAAGATCTCACCTTATGTTTGAGGTATTTCAATCACAAATCTACACGTGGCTCTAGTAATATAGGACACTCAAGTAGGACAAACCTGAACCCACTTAACATATGATTATATTTAAATCCATGCTGACTTTTAGCACTGGCACCAGATTGCCATGTAGGCCTGAGCAGACAGCAAAGGATATTACTTTGCAAAGTCTTATGCCCTGTACACACGGTCGGACATTGATCGGACATTCCGACAACAAAATCCATGGATTTTTTCTGACGGATGTTGGCTCAAACTTGTCTTGCATACAAGTCACACAAAGTTGTCGGAAAATCCGATCGTTCTGAATGCGGCGACGTAAAACACGTACGTCGGGACTATAAACGGGGCAGTAGCCAATAGCTTTCGTCTCTGAATTTATTCTGAGCATGCGTGGCACTTTGTGCATCGGATTTGTGTACACACAATCGGAATTTCCGACAACGGATTTTGTTGTCGGAACATTTTATAGCAAGCTCTCAAACTTTGTGTGTCGGAAATTCCTATGGAAAATGTGTGATGGAGCCTACACACGGTCGGAATTTCCGACAACAAGGTCCTATCACACATTTTCCATCGGAAAATCCTATCGTGTGTACAGGGCATAAGGCTGGATTTACACCCCTGATGAATGCGGCTCGCAGCAGGGGTCCAGTGCGTCCCTGTTCTCCATTTCAGGAGTGAATCTGAGATGAATTTTTGCTTGAATTCGGCCCTGAGTCAAAGACGCACAGCGTTCCTGTGCAAGCCACTCCACAGCCGCAATGGAGATATGTGAACTGGTCCCATAGAGCCTGTCATGCGAATTGGATGCAGGAAAACCCGCATTCCACTTTGCATAGGTGTGAACCCAGCCTGAATGGGCACAAATTCAGAAGAACACATGTATATCACAGGTTTCTTTCCTAATACAGAGTTTACAACTCTGATCGTAGTTTAAATATAGTACAACAATTTTAGTCTGTGTTATTGTTGCTTGAAAGTGACAAATTAAACCATTTTATAATAAGAGGCAGTATTTTTCCAACAATAAGAGCAGTTCAGGGCCAGGCCAAGTCATTGGCAGAGGTGGTATACAGTGCCTTGAAAAAGTATTCATACCCCTTGAAATTTTCACATTTTGTCATGTTACAACTAAAAACGTAAATTTATTTTATTGGGATTTTATGTGATACACCAACACAAAGTGGCACATAATTGTGAAGTGGAAGGAAAATGATAAATGGTTTTACAAATTTTTTTACAAGTAAATATCTGCAAAATGTGGCATGCATTTGTATTCAGCCCCCCTGAGTCAATTCTTTGTAGAACCATCATTTGCATTTACAGTTGCAAGTCTTTTTGGTATGTCTCTACCAGCTTTGCACATCTAGCGAGTGACATTTTTGCCCATTCTTCTCTGCAAAATAGCTCAAGCTCTGTCAGATTGTTGGAGAGCGTCTGTGAACAGCAATTTTCAAGTTTTTCTACAGAATCTCAATTGGATTTAGGTCTGGACTTTGACTGGGGCATTCTAACACATATGCTTTGATCTAAACCATTCTATTGTAGTTTTGGCTGTATATTTAGGGTCATTGTCCTGCTGGACGACAAACGTCCGCCCTCAAGTCTCAAGTCTTTTCTTTTAAGATTTCCCAGTATTTGGCTCCATCCATCTTCCCATCAACTCTGACCAGCTTCCTGTCCGTGCTGATGAAAAGCATCCCCACAACATAATGCTGCCACCACCATGTTTTACGGTGGGGATGGTGTGCTTAGGGTGAGGTGCGGTGTTAGTTTTCTGCCACACATAGCTTTTGCTTTTAGACCAAAACGTTTGATTTTGGTCTCATCTGACCAGAGCACCTTCTTCCACATGGCTTCTCGCAAACTGCCAATGGGATTTCTTATGGCTATCTTTCAACAATGGCTTTCTTCTTGCCACTTTTCCATAAAGGCCAGATTTGTGGAGTGCACGACTAATAGTTGTCCTGTGGACAGATTCTCCCACCTGAGCTGTGGATCTCTGCAGCTCCTCCGGAGTTACCATGGGCCGCTTGGCTGCTTCTCTGATTAATGCTCTCCTTGCCAGGCCTGTCAGTTTAGGTGGCTTGGTAGGTTTGCAGTTGTGCCATACTCTTTCCATTTTCAGATGATGTATTGAACAGTGCCCAGTGAGATGTTCAAAGCTTGGGATATTTTTTTTATAACCTAACCCTGCTTTAAACTTCTCCACAACTATATCCATGAACTGTCTGGTGTGTTCCTTGGCCTTCATGATGCTTTTTGTTCAAGGTTCTCTAACAAACCTCCTGAAGGCTTCACAGAACAGCTGTATTTATACTGAGATTAAATTACACACAGGTGGACTCATTTACTAATTAGGTAACTTCTGAAAGCAATTGGTTCCACTAGATTTTAGTTAGGGGTATCAGAGTAAAGGGGGCTAAATACTAATGCAAATTTTGAAATCCATTTATCATTTTCCTTCCACTTCACAATTATGTGCCACTTTGTGTTGGTCTATCACATAAAATCCCAATAAAATACATTTAATACTTTTTCAAGGCACTATACGTCTACATACATGTAAGTACTACCACAACACGCTGAGCTTTGCTGATTGTTCTCACTGAAACATTCTAAACACTATAGGGGTTATTTACTAAAGGAAAATCCACTTTCCACTGCAAGTGCAATTGGAAGTAAAATCGCTGTAGATCCGAGGGGGGCATGCGAGGAAAATAAAAAACAGCATTTTAGCTTGCACATGATTGGATGATAAAATCAGCAGAGCTTCCACTCATTTCAGATCTACACCTTAGATTTAGAGCAACTGCACTTCCAAACGCACCTTCAGTGCACTTGCGGTGCAAAGTGGATTTGCCTTTCGTAAATAACCCCCTTTGTGATTTGTCCTAGAACAGTAGGTCATTTTGAAAGATGTCACAGCTGCTTTCTCTCAAAGCTCTTTGCATTGCCAAATGATTAAATAATTCACTGCGTTGCTTCTGTATAGTGTCGGCTCTGTTTGTATTGTAACATCTCAACCATGAAGGTTAATCATAAATGTCTTTTCCAAATACTGATGTTTTTAAAGTGATGAGTACTTAATCAATTGGTTTGGAAAATCACAAATCAGCAAGGCAATTTCAGCATAATGGAAAAAGTAATTCTGATAATCTTTGAGTTTTTTTTTTTTTTAAATAGGAAGATCTTTCATTTAAACTTCTTTCAATTATGTGACCACATTCAGTAAAGCAATTTTAATGTTTTTCAGACGTACAGTGTATTATACATGCATGCTAGAGATCTATCTAAAACCATTTATCTAAAAACATTATATACCCATGCAAATATGATGTAGCAATCAAAATTTACTTTCCTTTACACTGACAGGAAAAGTTTCCAGAAATACCGTATATGCTGCACTGTTATTATGCAGGCTGCATTTCCATTCATAGATTTGCAATCTTTACTGTATAATGATGTTATTTTCTGTATATTTATTTCCTATTTATACATACCGTTTAAAGTGATACTAAGCACACACTGTTTAATTTACAGTGTCCCTTCTATTTTTGTATGTGGATGAAGGCACTGTATTTATTTTAAAAAATCTAAGTATCTTTTTCCTAATCAATATACAGCTGTCACATGACCCAGATCTTGCCCAGCCTGTATGCAGGGAAACATAAGCAGAGGAGATTCTAGTCCTCTGCTACTTGTCACATGTTCAAAATAAAAAATAGCCTTTGCAATACATAGTAAAAAGAAAATAAATAATATCAATAAACTGTTTTAAATTGCCAAACAAATATATATTTGAAATGAAATTGTTATTATTTTGTGGAAATAACATGGTGTGGGTGAATTTCTGCCAGTCACAGACTGTGTCACACCCTCCAGCCTGTGTCTTAGAATAACAGGGGGGTGAAGTCTCCATTAATCTACATGTAATATCCCGCCCCCATTGTGTTTATCTAGTTAGTGGGCATGGAGGAGCAGGGAGGGAGTGGGCTGTCATTTATCATTTACCACTGTGTATACACCCACGTGTGTGACTCTATATTCACATGGGCTGCTCAGATGTGATAGAGAGAAAATGCTCAGCATAGAAACTGACTGGAAAAAAAAAAAAGCAACTCACTAACTCACTGAAAACTGAGCACGTGCAGAGTTGCCACCACAGCTGCAAAATCCCTAGCTGCATTGGGGACATGAACAGAAGGTGGAGATAAAGAGCAGAAGGATCAACCAGGTTTTTTGCAGAATACAGAAAACGAATCTCATAGTGACTGAGTGAGTATGAACAGCATATAATACAGCATTTATTGATAGTTTTTTTATGATGTGGGTTTAGTGACACTTTAATAGATAACTTTACTTTTAAAGTACATTGGCACTGTAAATATAACTAGGGAGGCCAAGTATTGTAACTGGGCAGTGTAATCTCTTTCCTCTGCGTTTTCTTTCTGTGTGCTTTCACACAGTGTAAACATTGCTTTGCTTTTAATCAGTCTGTCTGTAACCTGCATTATATGGTATATAGCTAAACAAAACTACATACCAGAACCAAGAATAAGTAAGTAGCCATCCACTCCACACACCTGTTTTATTTAATATTATAAGTGCCAAGAGACATGGATGATGGTTTGCATAGTGCACCGTACCTATCTAGTCACTGGAGAAATAAAGAAAGGAAGTTCCTGCATAACCCTGGCTAAACCTTAGCCTCTAGACAGCTACATTTCTGAATTCTGTAAACATTTTTTTTATGTCCTTCTTGTTCTGATATGTAGAAATGTCTGAAAGCACATCTCTACCAAGTATAGTAATGGCTGCAGACAAGCTGAATGCAAATGATGAAATATTTACAATAGTCTGGTCCTGTAATGAAAACCTTCAAATAAAAGGAAAACAAAAAATTTAAGTAAGAGGTTGTATTTGCAAAGATTTTGTTTTGCCTTTGGCTATACTAACCATTTGAGCTCCGTAAGATTTACCTCCCTTCATGACCAGGCCATTTTTTGCAATACGGCACTGTGCTACTTTAACTGACAATAGCTCAGTCATGCAAAACTGTACCCAAACTATAACACACTGTAAACAAAAAAAGACCGACAATTTTGAAAAAAAAAAATTTTTTTACTTTTTGCTCTAAAACATATCCAACAAAAAAAAATTAATAGATCAAATTTCTTCATGAATTTAGGCCAATATGTATTCTGCTACATGTGTTTGGTAAAAAAATCCCAATAAGCGTATATTGGTTGGTTAATGCGAACATTATGGTGTCTACAAACTATGGGATATACAGTTGTGCTCATAAGTTTACAAACCCTGGCAGAATTTATGATTTCTTGGCCATTTTTCAGAGAATTTGAATGATAACAGAAAAACATTTCTTTCACTCATGGTTAGTGTTTGGCTGAAGCCATTTATTATCAATCAACTGTGTTTACTCTTTTTAAATCATAATGACAGCAGAAACTACCCAAATGACCCTGATAAAAAGTTTACATACCCCAGTTCTTAATACTGTGTATTGCTTCCTTTAACATCAATGACAGCTTGAAGTCTTTTGTCGTTTTTGTGGATGAGGCTCTTTATCTTCTTAGATGGTAAAGCTGCCCATTCCTCTTGGCAAAAAGACTCCAGTTCCTCTAAATTATTGGGCTGTCTTGCATGAACTGCATGTTTGAGATCTCCCCAGAGTGGCTCAATGATATAGAGGTTAGGAGACTGAGATGGCCACTCCAGAACCTTCACTTTATTCTGCTGTAGACAATGACAGGTCGACTTGGCCTTGTATTTTGGATAATTGTCATGTTGGAATGTCCAAGTACGTCCCATGTGCAGCTTCTTGGCTGATAAATGCAAATGTTCCTCCAGTATTTTTTGATAACATACTGCATTCATCTTGCCATCAATTTTGACCAAATTTCCTGTGCCTTTGTAGCTTACACATCCCTAAAACATCAGCGATCCACCTCTGTGTTTCACAGTAGGAATGGTGTACCTTTCATCGTAGGCCTTGTTGACGCCTCTCCAAATGTAGCATTTATGGTTGTGGCCAAAAAGCTCAATTTTGGTCTCCAAATGACTTTGTGCCAAAAGGTTTGAGGCTTGTCTCTGTGCTGTTTGGCGTATTGTAAGCGGGATACTTTGTGGCATTTGTGTAGTAATGGCTTTCTTCTGGCGACTCAACCATGCAGCCCATCTTTCTTCAAGTGTCTCCTTATTGTGCATCTTGAAACAGCCACACCACATGTTTTCAGAGAGTCCTGTATTTCACCTGAAGTTATTTGTGAGTTTTTCTTTGCATCCCAAACTATTTTCCTGGCATTTGTAGCTGAAATTATAGTTGGTCTACCTGACCGTGGTTTGGTTTTAACAGAACCCATCATTTTTAACTTCTTGATTAGAGTTCGAACACTGCTGATTGGCATTCTCAATTCCTTGGATATCTTTTTATATCCTTTTCCTGTTTTATACAGTTCAACTACCTTCATTTCAATAAATCATAATGACAACAGAAACTACCCAAATGATCCTGTTCAAAAGTTTACATGCCCCAGTTCTTAATACCGTGTATTGCCCCCTTAACATCAATGACAGTTTGAAGTCTTTTGTGGTATTTGTGGATGAGGCTCTTTATCTTCTCAGATGTTAAAGCTGCCCATTCCTCTTGGCAAAAAGCCTCCAGTTCCTTTAAATCCTTGGGCTGTCTTGCATGAACTGCAGGTTTGAGATCTCCCCAGAGAGGGTCAATGATATTGAGGTCAGGAGACTGAGATGGCCACTCCAGAACCTTCACTTTATTCTTCTGTAGCCAATGACAGGTCAACTTGGCCTTGTGTTTTGGATCATTGTCATGTTGGAATGTCCAAGTACGACCCATGCGCAGCTTCCTGGCTCATGGATGCAAATGTTCCTCCAGTATTTTTTGATAACATACTGCATTCATCTTGCCATCAATTTTGACCAAATTTGGGCCATCTCCAGAGAGACTGTCCCAACCATACACAGAGAAATCCATTAAAGTAAAACTCCTCTCTGCCAGGAGTGAAACGGTAGAGTGGCAAAGTGAAGCAACTCTCCATACAAGAACTGAAGATGTGGTGGTTGACTGTCCTGTTGTGCATAAATGTTTCAACAACTAAGAGGCAGAATTTCTTTTTAATACCAGCTTGCCAGTCACTAACCTGCCAGAACTGTTGTACCAGTGATAGTTTCCTAAGAAGAAGATGAGCCCAGATACAACACTGATAGCTGTCAAGGAGCTTCCTATAGAAGTAGTCAGAATAGCCTGAATAAAAGTTGAGCTTCGGGGTACCGTCATAGTGATCACACATGCATCCGTGAAGGAGAAGTGGCAGGTGATATTGGACCACTGGATGGCTCTGATGTGTGCTCTGTATACATCTGAGAAAAAGCTGGCATTGTAAGGATTGCTTTTTGGATGGAAGTTGTGGTATGACCTAATCAAGAACTCAATATGAATGTCGGCTCTCACCATGGATTTCAAGGTTTCATTGTCCTCTTGGAATCCTTTCTCTCAGAAGGATATTTTACCTGGAACCTTACAGTGTACCAGATAGGTACAGTACCAGTACCAGTTATAATCTGCAACACCACTCTGCCTGCTCCCTCAGCCAGAATTGGCCCTAATCACAGATGTGATTGCCCCAAGGTAGGGCACATAAAGCTCCAGGAGCTTTATGGTTGATGTTACTTGATAAAAGAGAAAATGAGTGGTAGGCAAGAATAAACCAAGATAGTGTAGGAGAGTGTAGGAGAGTAAATACCAACCCATCATCCCTAAAACTAGCCAATGAGGAACTGATATCAACTCAGTTAGAGGTGTTCTCACAGAGGGACCAGGACCTGGGCTGTAGCAATAGAATTGAGCACGAGACACCCACAGGAGAGCCCACCCATCCAGAGATATATTGAAACATATCTATCAAGATGTCAAGCAGATGCTAGAACAGATGATGTAACAAGGGGTCAACAGAGAGAGTAGGAGTCCATGGGGGGCTCCAATAATCTTGGTGAGGATGGAGAACATCACACTCTGCTTTTGTGTGAACTATAGGCATTTGAATGATGTTACCACCAAGGATACCTATATCCTTTCATGGATAGAGGAATTCTTTGCCACCGAAGAACAGGCTAAATTATTATTTACACTTAATCTCACCAGAAAATTAGCACACTACTAACATCAAGGTGGACCAGGGGAAGACCAATTTCATTACAGTGAAGTTATTCCAGTTTAAAAGGAACAATGCGCCCAACCAATTTCAGAGGACGATGAAACAGTCCCTTTGGAATATGCACATGGATATTATGCTGATCTTTCCAGTAGATATAGTGGTGTTTTCTGCCACATTTGTGGACACATTTGCACACTTAGATGCTGTGTTGACCAAGCTGCACACTATAGACTCAAACTCAAAGCCAAGAAGTGCTATCTATTCACATGTGAAATAGAGGTCCTAGGACACATTTTTTTCCAGACAAGGCTTGCTCCCCAATCCAGAGAAAGTAAATGACTGTGATCAAAGTCAGAGCTTTTCTGGTGCTGGCTTGATAATATCAATATTCCATTAGTCGTTATGTCTACCACTCTGCTCTGATCCAAAACCTCCTACATAGGGTAGGCCAGAAGGGGGGCCATATGAAAGTGGAACAGGGATCTGAACAACAGGATGTATTTGACTTCTTAAAACAGCATCTGATGGAGACTATTGCTCTTTTCTCTTCTGGCTAACAACCAACATCAGTTCTCAGAACCAGGCAAATCCTACATGTGAGAGGTACCCTGCAAACTACGGCTCCTTCAAGCTGGACTGCTGGACTTAGTATGATTCCTCAAAGAATGCTTTGCCAAGTACCTGATAGGAGCCTAGTTCGAGGTCTGAACACATAACAATCCGCTGGTGCATCTCCAAACAGTTTAGCTTGGCTCCCTAGAGCAACATTGGTCAACCTGTCTGGAGAGGTTTGATTTCTCCTTGCATTATCACCCCGGAAAGAGCAACATGGCGGACAACTCCCTACTGCGATACCCACTATCCAGGCCTCACCAAAAAATAAATAAAGCCAAAGAATAGACATCAGGTGAACTTCATCCATGTGCTGGAAGAGTAAAACTGTGAAGAGAAACAGAGAGGATCAAATGGTTACCCACTAACAGAGGCAATTTGGTTATGGCGGTGACAAGGATACTTGTCCCGAAGAAAAGTATACTGTACTGCAGAGTAATGTACCACATGTAAGGACATTGGGATGCCCATAAATTGTTCAGCCATGTGCGGGTCTGTTCCAGGTTGATTTAACAAGTCTGTCAACATTGCATGGTCTGTTCAGGGTCAAAGAGTGCTGAGGTCTGAATTCCACATCTGACTTGACACACGTTTGTACCACTTTAACTACTGAGTATCAACTTAAACTCAAGATATCAGAAGATGGATATCATCTTTTTGTAATCATAGTGAACCACAAGTTTTCGGGGGGCTGTACAAACCCACAAGACCACCACCTAGATGGTGTGAATGTATGTATCTATATGGCTTCCTCATATAGACCAGAGACCCTGTTTTGAAAAGGATTTCTTTCATGCATGGTGCCACTCACTAGGCATGAAAAAGTTACCCAATGCCCATACCCACCACAAATCAATGGGGTATGTGAGAGGTTTATTCTCATCCTGACACAACTGCTGAGAGCCTGAGCTCAATGTAGGAAAGGAACGGACCAATTACTTAACCAAATTGGTCTAAAAATACAACCATACAGTACATACCTCAACAGTCCACTCACCCTATCATATTTTGTTTGGTCTTACTCTCAGGAGTCCCGCGGACCTATGGGCCACAATGCTTATAGAAGAACTTGAACAGGCTTTTTTGATTTGGGAGTGGTAATGATACCTGTCTACAGTATAGGAAAATTGCAAACACTGTAGGAAGAAGTCCCTACTGCTGTGCTACAGCAGCTCATTCTAGGCATGCTAGTCTACGATATACAGAGAGAAGGAACCCAAGAAAACTGAGATGGCTACACCATAAACTCCTCAAACCCATTGAGACCCATAGAGTGGCCTATAAGAAAGTTTCTCAGAGAACCTGAGCCACAAATTTTTTTGCCACTAGAGGCTTAATAGTGTTGCCTCCAGCTCTTCCAACATTATCCCCAAGACTTCCAGGAAAAACCATTAATCCCGACAACATTACATAGTCCAATGGTCACCCAGTTCATGTCCACGCTCCTGCTATGGAGCCCTCCGAACCACCATCCACTGACACGCCTGAAGGCACAGAAAGCAAACAGGAAAATGGAGTGGCACAGTATAGTGGAATGCCAATTTAAATACCATGCTCAGATGCACATGCATATGTGGCCCCTTTACCTTAATTTCCTGTAACTCCTTTGGTTCCTGAACACACCCAGGAAAGATAAATTCTTCAGCAGCTACCAGTGGGGGAGGGGTGTTCTTCCCCAAATGCTACAGAGTACCCTAGTTCCAGTGGGGTTCCCTTAGCCATATATCCCTCCAACTGTTTACCTGTGTTACCAGAGCTTACTGGATGCTGTTTGTGACGATAATCACAGCTGGCTGTTTATGTTCTGAAGTGATTCTTAGCAGTGTTATGCCCTGTACACACGGTCGGATTTTCCGATGGAAAATGTGCGATTGGAGCTTGTTGTGGGAAATTCCGACCATGTGTGGGCTCCATCGGACTTTTTCCATCGGAATTTCCGACACACAAAGTTTGAGAGCAGGCTATAAAATTTTCCGACAACAAAATCCGTTTGCGTCAATTCCGACCG
Source organism: Lithobates clamitans (assembly GCA_037952925.1). NCBI lineage: Eukaryota > Metazoa > Chordata > Amphibia > Anura > Ranidae > Lithobates > Lithobates clamitans. The sequence goes on along the minus strand of JBBGZY010000787.1, from coordinate 3,827,471 downwards.
TGTGTGGACAATTTCGACGCACAAAGTGCCACGCATGCTCAGAATAAATTCCGAGACGGAACTGCTCGGTCTGGTAAAATTAGCGTTCGTAATGGATATAGCACATTCGTCATGCTGCAATGTTTTAAATTGTTTAATGCAGCGCACTCTCTTCTTCTTTATAATGCTAGAAGAATTAAGTTATTTTACTGCTCATATTCACACAGACTTCTCACAAACTTCTTTCTTTATTATTTAGCGTGATTTCATGAATATAATATTTTTATTTGTCACATCTACCGAAAAAAAATTATTTTTTTGATGTTTTTAGATTAATTTTTTTTTGATTTTTTTAAATCCTGATCTGTGTTATTTTTATTTATTTATTTTTACTCCAGAATTGTTTTGGGTGTGTTTTGTGTGTCAAGTTACCACAACACGATTATTATCTTGTATTATTTAATCTCAGGGAGATTGCTTGGTGTTGGTGTCTCTTGTTAATTTCATATTGTATTTTTGAAATGTACCTGCCTCCTCACAAACAAACTGTCCTTTTTGAAGGAAAACACAGATAGGCGAGTATAATAAAACAAACCAAAAATTTATTAAGGGGTTCTAACCAAAGAAAGAGGGAGGCAACGCTGGAGAAACAGCAGAAATTGGTGAAGCTTTTGGCCCCCAGGGGACACATCAACTATTTTACTGCAAAATTGGTGGCCTGAGGAGTCCATATAAAGGGGGGACAATCTGGTCCAGAAGTCCAAGAGATCATGAACAGCAGCAGATGACATACATGTCCCTAGGCTGTGGTCATACAAGAGTCTGCATCTTTTGTCAGACCAGACTGAACCCAGGCCATCACTTTCTTGTCTTCCTTCCACTCTTTCTTCCACGCTGTGTCTGTGGTGGTGGAGTTGTGGCAGGAGGAGGAGGAGGATGATGCAACTCACAGAGGTGGGTATTGGGTGTGATTTCGCCCCTCATCCCCTTAGTTAATGTTTTATAAAGGATGTCCTCACACATGAGGCGTTGGCCCTCCTGCATGTCCTGCAGTTTGGTGGCAGGCTGGCAGCCATGCAGGCAAAGGCCTCTTCACGAGTGGGGGTGGCTCTGAGGGATGCAAAAGCCTCCTGAATCAGCCTGAGCACTGAATCCTCCACGTTACTCCCCTTCCTGGGTCTTTTGTTTGGAAGGCGGAAGGGAGGAACCTGAGATTTTGTGAGGCTGCCACTTACCCCCGCCTCCTCCTGGCTGCAACTAACCCGGCCTCCTCCTGGCTGCCACATTCCAGAGCTTCCTCCTGTGTGCCACATTTCACAGCCTCCTCCTGGCTGAGGTCTTCCTGTGTATGAAAAAGGGACATAGTTTTAGTTTTTTCTTCATCAATCACACACAATTTTTATCTCATGATTGTTGCAAATTTAATGTTAAGAAATATAAAAGATTATCATTTGGAGCCCAGCATTTTTCATTCTTGTCCCAATTATTTTTGCCCACTAATGTCTATTGATATGTAAAACACTTTATTAAATCAGCAATTAGTGATCACTAATAACATCTAGTGAACATCATTTATTTATTGACCAGAAATCTGTAGAAGAATGCTATACCTGGCTCAAGCTGGGCTCCTCCACTTCTTCCTGGCTGAAAGTGTCCCAGGTTGGACATCGGAAGCCTCAGCTGGGGTGGAAGATAGGGTGGAAGGAAGAGTGAAAGGAAGGGTTGAGAGGGATTCCCTGATATTAGTCTGGTCTGACAGAAATTGCAGTCTCTCATAGTACCACAGCCTGGGGACATAAATTGCATCTGCTGCAGCTCCGGATCTCTGGAAATCCTGGACCTTCTTGCGCTCCCTAAGATAAGTGCTCATCAGGCCACCAATTTTGGCTTTTAAATAGGGGATGGTTGATGTGGGGACCACCGGCTTCACCAACTCCAGCAGTTTCTCCAGCGCTGCCTGCCTCTTTTGTTTATGATTATATTGCGGGTGTTTCACCTGCCACAGACAGGGCAGCTCCCTGTATTTGTCTATGAACAGGGGTAGGAAGTTGTGGTCATTGAAGCCATCCATTTTATCTGCATTACACAACACAAGACAAACCCTAATGTCAGGCTAAAGTCTACTAATCTTGTCCCAATATAGGCCTCAATCTCTAAGCAGTATAGGCCCAAGTTTAAATGTTACCTTCGTTATCACGATCGGCGCTTTCGATACTCCTTCCTCCGCTCACAGATCGTACGTATGACACACGCGTGTTATGCTTTATATACACTGCGCATGCATGAAACGCCGCCCGCCCCTGACGTTCTTTCTAGTCTATTCCCCGCCCCTTCTCGTTTGGCGCAGTGGGGAAGAGCACATGGCGGAGACACAACAGGTGCGTGCTAATTACAGCAACGAGGAGGAGGAGGAAAGCCGGAGCCAGAAACGTCACGATCCCAGAGGAGAAGATTTAAGGCCTCAAATATGTCCTTTGTGGAGATGGTGGAGATGGTCGACATACTGAAGAGGGCCGACTATGACGGGAAGTATGGACCATACACCAACCCCAATGTCAGAAAGGCCAAGATCATGGCGAAAGTTGTGAAGAGTCTGCACCGTAATTTTGGGGTACGTCGATCCAAGGATCAACTGAGGAAGCGGTGGTTGGACCTCAAAATCAGGGAGCATGATCAGTATAGAAGGATCAGGAGAGTGCTGCAAAAAGTAAGTAGTTGTGCTGTGTTCCTATTCGTTATTTTTAGAACGTTCGTGCTGCTCCATGTGCTTTTCTTTACTGTTGTACAGTTTAAAATGGCAACTTTCATGTTCATGGACACATTATTCGTTCGTAGGAAACATGTTTTGTCCAGATGCATTTCAATACATTTTTTCTGGCCTACTTCTCTTAAAATAATTTTGTTGTCTAGATGGGTTTGTAACTAGAATGAAATGCAAACTAGATTCTGTGTAAGGAGAGGACACTCAGCAGCTGTTTACACATCTGGACGCTGGAGCACTAGTGTGGGACACCAGAACACCCTTTTTATTAGGGGGCCCACACAGGTGCTCCAGTGTATACTATAGGGGTGACTCCGTCTGTGAAGCTTGGACAAAACAGGTAAGTATTCAAGCTTGACAAAGGAAAAAAATATTTGTTCATCTTGGAACTCTGCCAAAACAGACAATTGTACCTCACTTCCAAGCAATGTTTCATATTCCTATTTCTGCCATCAAATATCTGTGTGCTAAGTATACCTATTTTATTTTACACAGGGGCAAAAAGACTCGGAGGACACCACTCATCAGAGGAGACAACGGACCCACTACCTCATGAAGAAGTGGAAATCCCCCAAACCCAACCAGAGGAGGAGGAGGGAGACGTGGTGGAAATAGTCACCACAACAGGTGAGTGTCTGCGACCACAGGCTCAGGTAAGAGATGGATGCCTGTATATTTATAATACATGGTGTTTTTTTTTTTTTTATATTTTTAGGTGATCGTGATGTTGTGGTAGAAGGTCATTTCACCAGTGAAAGTGCCAGATCCTGATCGGGGAGATAATGGGGTGTAATAGGGACTTGGAAAAAATCAAGCAAAACATCAATGATGTTCAAACCAAAATGAAGAACATCATTGATGTTTTAGGGAGAATTTTAAACCCCTAGAAATCCCTAAGTTATTTGTGCGTTGTGTTTTTGCTTTTCTGACAATTTTTTTTTAATTTTGTGAAATATTATAGAAAAGCAACATTTTGAAGATGCACACACTGTGTAAACATGTGCTATCTGCCATCATGGGAGACCAATGTACACGTTTTGTGGGTGCAACCCCATCCTCAATAATAAAGTTGAGAGGAAGGGGTTACACCCACAAAACACGTCCATTGATCCCCCATGATGGCAGCTAGCACATGTTGACATTCGCCAATTTGTGTGCATCTTCAAAATTTGGCTTTTCCAGGGGTGTCTTCACCCCATCTGCTGAACACAATATCAAACACAGTTTATAAATACTCATGTCTGATATTGCCTTCACTTTCTATAAAAGTTGAACTTTGTAAGTTCCAGAGTTGTGTATTTCTTTTTGCTTTTAAACATGCCTGTTTTACCTTAAAAGGCAATTTCTACTTTTTAATGTGAACTAAAAAATTGTTATACAACAAACATATTTGTTTGTTTTAAAAACCTTTTATAAATGCACATGTGATTGTGCTTGGATTAAAAAGTTTGAGAATCAACAATGTGTGGCTTCTTCTTTCAATGCTCAAAAGCATCTTTTGTAGTAAAATTGGTGTTTTCAGTGACAATGGAGGTTATTTTCTAAAGGCAAATTAACTTTGCATTACAAGTGCAGTTTCAGTGCAGTCTCAAGTGCACTTGTAGTGCAAAGTGTCTTTTCCTTTAGTAAATAACACCCAACAGTGCTTTCTAACTTTACACAATCACGCCATTTTCAGGACTCCCCAAATTTCAGTCATGGTCAGCTAAAAGAAAGCCAAGCAATAAATCTAAGCAAATATTTGTTCAGTTTCAAATATATTTTTATTTAAAAAATGTCTCAGACATTGTCTGGCATATTGATGGCCCCCCTACCCGCAAAGTATTCCATGTATCTTATACGGACCTCGCGAGCACTCTGGGGGGGCAAGCCAGGACGGCCAGCTTCAAGCGCCGTCAAGTTTGGTTAATTCATATTAATTTCCAGCTTCAGGCCCAACTGAGCCAGCATAGTTCCAAGAATTTCTCCTTAAAAAGTTGTGGAGAACACAGCAAGTCAGGATGATGTGATTGAGTTTATATTCCGCTATGTGTATCGGTGTAAGAAATAGGCAGAACCAGCTGGCCATTATTCCAAACGTGTTCTCCACCACTCTTCTGGCTCTGGCCAGCCGGTAATTAAAAACCCTCTGGTCCGTGGTGAGGGTCCTCATAGGGAATGGCCGCATAAGATGGTCCCCCAGCGCAAACGCTTCATCCGCAACGAAGATGAATGGGAGTCCTTCCGCATTTTCTTCTGGAGGTGGCAAGCCCAAGCTACCATTCTGGAGATGCCTGTAGAACTCTGTGTGGGCGATGACTCCACCATCTGACATCCGGCCATTCTTCCCCATGTCCACATACAGGAACTCGTAAGTAGGCGGCACCACCGCCAACATCACAATACTATTGTAGTTGTAATAGTATGACCCCGAGTTGGGTTGTGGGACGATGTGGATGTGTGCCCCAATGCAGTTAGGAAAGTCCCACCGCTGGGCAAAGTGGGAGGCCACAGTCCCTGTTCCTGTGGGTTGGAAGGAAGTCAAACAAGAAAAATAAATTAATCATTTTGCACATAAACATGGAAAGCAGATTAGACACAAACATTCTTGGCCATCAGTATAACATTTATTTTAGGGAGTATTTAAAGACAAAGGTATAAGGTCCACCTATCAGATCCCCCCCCCCCACTCTCATGGGCCATTTAAAAAATTTTAGGGGGGGAGATGTTTTAGCCAGGTAGCCCTCTCCTCTTCATTGAGAGATGAATGCCTAAATAATGTGTTTTACTTTGGCCAGCCCCTCCTTACTTACACTATTGGCAGCCCACTGGACAGGTAAGAAGTGTCATAATACAAAGAGATAAATACACACTGTACACATTTTAGCATATTTTACATTCTGCTATTACCTATCAAGATAATATTAGGATACAAAAACTTTTAACGTTACCATTTGAAAGTATTCAGGCAGGCCCTTGCACTACATGCTTTGGGGAAATTATCCATAAATCTGACCACAAAAGAGGTGGGTATAGTGTGTATGGGTTTGGCAAAGTCAGCAGATAGAGGATTGGTATCAGCTGAGTTAGAAGTTGGGGGGAGGGAGGGTTCCAAATGATTTTGGGACCCCCAAAAAAAAAACCTCTGGCACTCTGTCAGAATTTAAAGCACAAATCACAATTTTAAACATTTTAGGGGGTATTTAGGGTACAGCACTACTATGGAGCTGACAAAATACATTGTTAATTCAGTAGAAGAGGTGGATATAGGCCCAGGAGAGCATGCTGGGGATGTAAGTGAAGGCAAATATGTATGAAGGACAAAAATTTTTTTTTTTTAAATCCAGCATGCATGAGGACAAAGGGGACATTCACAGCATATTACAATCATGGTAATTAGGGAATGAGGAAAGAAATACATTATATTATCAAACATTAAATACAATAAAATGTGATGTTCAAGGATAAAAATCTTACCTTAATATAGTCCTTCTGCAGGACCTGGATGATGGCAGAACAGGTCTCTGGGATAATGATCCCCAGAGCCTGGGGGGAAATGCCTGTCGAGAACTTGAGGTCCTGCAGGCTTCTCCCCGTCGCCAGGTACCGCAGGATGGTGACTAGTCTCTGCTCCGCAGTGATGACTTGCCTCATGCAGGTATCCTGCCTGCTGATATAAGGGGTCAGCAAAGCCAACAAACGGTGAAATACGGGGTCCGTCATCCGGAGAAAGTTCCTGAAATCATCAGGATTATTCTCACGGATCTCACGGAGCAAAGGCATGTGACAGAATTGGTCACGCTGGAGCAACCAGTTCTTGGTTCATGAACTCCTCCTCGCCCTGTTCATGGACTGGGCTTGTGTCAAAGTAAGGACCCCAACACCAAGCCCCCGCACAGCACAAACTCTACGATGAGTACGTACACGCAACATGGCTAGAAAACTGTCGGCTGCTCAGAACGAAGTAACAGAACGCACTGAAGAACAGTAAGGCCTGTGAAGAGCGACCTGAAAATCAGTAACGAACAGACAAGAACACAATGACAAGTCAATGGTAACTCGCTGCACGCACTGAACACCAGATACAAACCCACAAGCACAAACTGAACAGCAGAAATACGATCTGAAAACCATGAGTCTGAAAAAGCTCAAATCGTCTCTCACCAAACTTTTACTAACACGAGATTAGCAAAAGGAGCCCAAAAGGTGCCGCGCTTGGTACTGAACTGCCCTTTTATAGTCTCGTCGTACGTGGTGTACGTCACCGCGTTCTTGGCATTCGGAAATTCCGAAATCTTTGTGCGACCGTGTGTATGCAAGACAAGTTTGAGCCAACCTCTGTCGGAAAAAATCCATGGATTTTGTTGTCGGAATATCCGATCAATGTCCGACCGTGTGTACAGGGCATTACAGAGACTATGCAATGCAGCCACGTTACCCTAAGAGACATTGCTGTATAGAGTCCAAGTTATCCATTTTGTATTGTTAACTTCGATCTGTTTAGTAAACTGCAAGTTGCAGTTATTCTTTGTCTGATTATTCAGCAGATTACCTATTTTGTTAAATGGTATATGGAAGCACAGATGACGAATTTAACCTGAGAGCAGGCTTCACTATAGTTCAAAATCAACAACTAAAAGAGAAAACAGCATCAATTTAAACATAGTGAGAAAGGTACACTGGAATAATTTTATTTACAAAAAATACATTTCTCCAAAATCAGCCCTAATAGCCAGCAAAAAAAGACCTGTCAGACCTAACTACAGTGGGGAACAATTGGATTTTTGTACTCACCGTAAAATTAATTTCTTTGAGTTCATCGACGGACACAGCTCCTCCTTAATCTTGACAATTGGGTTATATCGCCTCTGCAGGAGTAGGACTAGGCCAAACATAAAACTTGGCTACGCCCCATGGGCCGTCTTCAGTCAGTATATAACCCCCTCCCTGCTCTAGGTATTCAGTTAAGTAGCAAGCAGTAATAGAAGTATCAAACTCCATAGAGGGATGGGTGCTGTGTCCATCGATGAACTCGGAGATTTTCTCCTTAGTTCATCAACGGACACAGCGCCTCCTTACTCTTGACTATTGGGACGTCCAAAAGCAGTGCCAAAGAAAAATGAGGGGTGGGTTAAATAACCCAAGGCTAAACACAAGAGCCCTAACCAGGACACAAGAGCCTTAACCTGGTCACATGAGCCCCATCTGAGGGATCTACCCTCTTAAACAGCAGCCTTGCAAACCAGTGATATTGATGCTTGATGACGGAAGGCCCAAGAAGTACTAAGTGCCAGAATAAAATGTGCCGTGACAGGGAAAGGAGGAAACCGACCTTTAATAGCATAGGCCTGAGTGACAGTCTGTCTGATCCATCTGGTGATGGTAGCCGAAGAAGCGGCCAGCCCTTTGTATAACCACAAAAAGCGAGTCTGACCTTCCAAAGGACTCTGCGGCTACCAGATACACCCAAATCGCACAAACCACATCCAAGGTATGCAAAGAAAATTCCTTGGGATGAACTGGCTTGGAACACAAGGAAGGAAACACAATGTCCTCATTTAAATGGAAGTCCCAGACCACCTTAGGTAGGAACGATGGACAGGGACGAAAAAAACACCTTATCTTTGTGGACCACCAAATAGGGAGTACGGTAGGATAATGCCGCCAACTCCGACACCCTACGGGCAGATGTAATAGCCACCAAGGATGCCACCTTCTGGGATAACTTAGGTAAGGGAATCTCCCAAATATTCTCGAATGGAGGTTTCTGGAGAACTGAGAGTACTAAGTTTAAATCCCATGGGTTGCTGAAAGAAGATCGCTAAGGCAGACACCTGGCCCTTGACGGTACTCAAGGCCAACCTCTGCTCAATGCCACCTGAAGGAAGGCCAAGATTCGAGGTATAGAAAAGGAGCGAGGATGAGTGCCAATCGACTCACACCAAGAAATGTACGCTTTCCACGTACTATGGTATATCTTGCTAGAAGTCAACTTCCTCGCCTTCAACATAGTAGGGATTACTGATTCAGACAAACCTCTATCCCTCAGTACCTGGCTTTCAACAGCCAAGCCATCAAAACCAGCAACCGTAAAGCAGGATGGAAGCCCTACCCTTGGGACAACTGGTCCTCTCTGAGAGATAGCTCCCAAGGGACCTTTACGGCCACCAGAATGACCCGAAGACTTTCGTCCTCGAACCTTCAATGGCATTGCGGATCCTCGCTAGGACGACTGCGGCATCCAACAGAGGAACCTGTGACATTGCCACGAGTCTTCGTAACTTTATAGGAACTATATCCACACAAGGAGACTCAGGGCCCCCTGAGGCGAGCAAACTCTGCCCCCCTTCTTTGGTACCCCCAAAAGGATCAATTTGTGGATTCCCTTGACGCTCACAAAGGAGGTCCACGAAGCTGTAAACCAGCGAAGATGTCCCCCCACCCCAATTATGGGTGATGGCAGACCTTCATGCTAAAGAGTTCTTGTCTGCAGGACTGGAGAAGCCAGCTTTAGGCTTACCAGACCAAGATTGCTTGGAACCTCCCAGGAAAGACATGAGAGGTCTGTTTCCATTGTCTGCAGTCCCAGGAGCCCAAAATAATTTCTTATGGGCTGAGAAGGAAGGCCCACATTTGCTAGGGCCCTTCCTTTTCCTAGATTGTGGCAGAAAGGTACTCTTCCCCCCATGACACCCTTAATGATGTCATCTAAGATAGCCCCAAACAGGTGATCATCTTGAAAGGGCAGATCAATGAGAGCTTTCTTAGAGGCTTGGTCTGCAGACCAATTCTCAAGCCACAGTGCACGTCTAATTATCACCGCTGAAACAGAAAGCTTGGACATCCAAGGCTGCATCACAAATAAACTGCAGCCCATGGACCAACTGGTCTGCTAAATCAACATAAGCAGCGAAAACCTGCTCACTACTCAGACCCTGGCGCAGAAGTTTGGCCCATTCAGTTAGGGTCTGCGATACCAGGGCCAAAGCCAAGACTGGACACAATGCCGAACCAGGCCATAGTAAACATGCTACGTGCCACAGCCTCTGCTTTCTTGTTAGCTGGGTTCTTAAAGTGGATGTAAACCCCAAATTTTTTTATGTCATAATATAGAGTGTAAGATTTCCTATCATTTGAGCCCAGTCTTGCCACAAAGAGTTAATCCATCTCTGAGCAATCCTCTTTTATTGTTCAATGAGATAAATCTTGACAAACAGAGAAAAACTTTGTCAAATACTCCCCCTTGTTGATGTTAGAGATCATAGCAGAAGTTCATTGTAAGAAATACACAGGAGAAAAATGCATATTGACAAGGGGAGTGTAGTGGTGGGCGGGGAGTCTACTGACATCACGACTCCACCCACCGAGCTCCAGACAACAGACCCATCCACAGAATATGCAGTTTTTCAGCTCTCATAACAGACAGAGGGGAGACATTTGCCAGGTAAAGATACATGCAGGAGGCATGTATATCCTTATAGATAACCCCTATGGCAGTAGTTTAGAAAGGATGACATTGGGCTTACATCCACTTTAAAGGATAGGGATTCCTCTACTGGGATCATGGTGGCTTTATTCAACCTGGAGACAGGAGGGTCCACCTCTGGTGGGGTGGTCCACTTTTTTAAAAGTGATTTCTCAAAGGGATAACGTACTGAGAAACGTTTGGGGATCAAAAAGGGTGACTTTGGTTGTTCCCATTCCTTATAGGTAAACCTGTCAAAATAAGGCAGATAAGGAAACACCTTAGGTGTGCGAGGTGACTTATGCATACCAAAAGACACAGCCACGTCCGTGGCTCCCTCAGCCGCATCCTCTATTTTTAAAGTCTCACGTACTGCAGTAATGAGTGCATCCACCAGCGCTTTTTCACTTGTTGCTGTGACCGTGGAGGATTCATCCTCACTATCGGTTGTGTCAGGGGGCGTGATATTAAGCCCCCCTGGATGGGCCACGTCACTGGCGGCATCAAGCTCAAAATCAGATGAGACAAACTGAGCAGGGGAAGGCGGGGGACGCTTCCTCCTGGGCTTTTGCCCACGCGCTTCTTCCACCTAGGATACCAACGACTCTAGGACCGCCGTTAGCGCAACCATGGGAAGCTGGGTTTCAAAGGGACCTGCCACCTCCATGAGGGGGTCAGTGGGGGAGATGTGACCCTGAGGCTCCATAGAGTAAAGGAAGTATAAAAAGATCTTTAGCGTCACTAAAGGATCCCCCAATGCTCAGGGTGCCTATCAGCAGAGAGAGAGATACACAGGGACCCCAAAGACTAAGAGCCGGAGGAGCGCCGCAATTCGGACCCAACAAGACCATGGACACCATCTACTTCATATATCCCGGGACAGGAAGAGGAGAAGAGAGGAGGAAGAGGAAGAGCCCCGGCATCTCCACAAGGTTCCGTCCGTCTCCAGCATCTCACTACACTACGGAAAAATGGCCGCCATGACATCATCAGCTATACAAACATGGCCGCCGTGATGTCATCGGACCTCCCAAACATGGCCGCCGGTCGTTTGATATGCCGAAGCATGCTGCCAGGATCCTCTCTGTGCCCCCACAACATTGCTGCACCCTCTGCAATGGGACACCCCCCATCCCAAAGGTACTGTACTCAACCAGGCAGGGTGAACATTTAAGAGGATTCTGCTGTGCACTCTGCACCATTGCTCTCTCTGCACTGGGACCCCCAAACTGCACTATGTCCCTTCAAACGCGAAGTGGAAGTAAAGTGTTACTGTAAAATCCTTCTTTATCTGTTAGTAACACAGAGGAGGGGGCAGAGAGGCTCCGGTTACACTGTGTGAGAGCTGATTGGAGGAAAGGAACACACCCCCATTACACAATTTTTTCACAGAACCTAGAGGAAATGAATATGATACCGTGATCCCACAGGTCGAGGACTTCGCTGTGGCTTCTTCTTCATGCACATCTACAAAGACAGGAAACAGCTTTTGGAACACAAACTTTGATGAGACAAATAGACTTCAGATTTCTTTACTTCACATATGGCGACCTGGTTGGTCTACTCCTGCCTGGTGGTGTTGTTTTGTTTGGGGTGCTCCGATCCTTTTGGCAGCTGTGGCCCGAGGGTTGGGGGTTAGGTGCTCTGCCTCAACCCCGGGTGAGACTTTGATGACCCAGACCACTTACATATCCTAGCACATTGACCAATGAAATAATTTGTGAGTATTATTGAAACTTACGTTTCCTCTGTACTTACCTTCTACCTATCCATAACTGATTGTATACTAAAAGATGTTTTATTGTTTCAATTTGTAGTCTGACTCCTGATGATTGGTTGAAAGCAAAGAAACGCGTTGAGTTACAAACTTATGGATGCACATACTGTTTCACTATATAATTACAATAGATCTTTTTTCTGTACATGCACCTACTACATGAATTATGTCTATTGTTTGCTTGCCTGTATATGCCTAACTATGCTGTATGATATATTTTTTGTATGTCTTACGTTAATTTCAATAAACCTCATTGTACCATTTACACCTTGAAAATCCTTTGAGATTATGGTATCCCAGACTTTATATATAAATTACATTATTTTAAGAATTATAAGTGCAATACATGTTTCAGGTCAATCCTATTTGATCCTGAATAACTAATCTTTATACTCATTGACATGTCTCACGCAGAGTCCCACTACTATCCCTTCTTCTTTTGTGTCTTAAAATACTGGGATGGAGACATGTCAATGCATTTATTGGTGTGGACAGGTCACAACTCTATTTTAGCACTTGAATTTATTTAACCTTACCAGTGACCGTGGCGTCTTGTGAATGCAGCTTCAGCAAACTCAAGTTAATAAAGAATTATCTATGTTTTACGATGAGCCAAGAAAGATTAACCAGCCTTGCCTTATTATCAATCGAACATAAAATGGTTTCACAGATTAATGTAGATGCCATAGTAGAAGATTTTGCTACAGTCAAAGCGAGAAAAGTGAAATTTTAGAGCACAATATGAAGCATAAGTATAATATGAATACAGATTCTTATCTTTTATTATATTTAGCACCTTTAAAAATGTAAAATGAGTTATATTAGAAAAAATATAAAACCTATTAAAGTTTATAAGGTTCTATATTTCTTCTGAATGTAATACCACGTGTTTATCCTAAATCTCATCTGACTACTATGTTTATATGCAATATCTTTTTTCAAAAGTCAAAACAATTGAAAAGGGACTGTATAGCCTAAACATTATCTTTAATAGATATGCAGACAATTAAAAATGAAAGGAAATTGATGTAAAAAAAACAAACAACTGAAATTCTAACTCTTTAATGAATTCTCGCCAAGGGCGCTGGAGACCCTAGGTACACCTCTGTTCTTTACAGCTGCTTTATTTTGGACTTAAGATCAGAGACGGGGTCACTTTAAAGGATATGTAAAGATTTGTTTTAAAAAAAACAAAGATGTTATACTTACCTCCTCTGTGCAGTTGGTTTTGCACAGAGTGGCCCTGATCCTCCTCTTGTGGGGTCCCTCAGTGGCACTCCTGGCTCCTCCCTTTCTCGAGTGCACTGTTGGAGAGCCGCTCTCCCTCGGGGCACTTGTGCGGGTGTGCTCCCATGTCCAGTTGCTGCGTCCATTGACACAGGCAGCAGGAAGCGGACCCGCCCCCCAGTTCCCGCGTCATATCAATCTATCCAATCAGGACCCGAGACACCAGCTGGAGCTGGTGTGCTCGTCTCCGTCGCTGGAAAGACCGGTTCAGGTAAGTAAAAAGGGGGCTCTGGGGAGCCAGCTGCATCACAGGGGGTTTTTCACCTTAATGCATAGAATGCAATAAAGCGGAGTTCCACCCAAAAATGGAACTTCCGCTTTAAGTGCAGGTGGCCACCTGACATGCCACGTTTGGCATGTCATTTTTTTTTTTTTTGGGGGGGGGAGCAGATACCCTCTTTTTAGAGGCATCCAGCTCCCACTTCCTGCTGGGGCTCCGCTGCACCAGAAGGAAGATCACCTCTCCCCTCTCCCTCCATGCAATCTTCTGGGACACGTGTGTGAAGCCACAACCGGGCGCCCACAGTAAGAATGCCGGCACCTCTGAGAGGAGGGGGAGAGGAGCTTCGTACGCCCACATCTCTGAACCATAGGACAGGTGGGTGTCCGATTAGTAACAGTCAGCAGCTATGCTTTTTGTAGCTGCTGCCTTTTTAATTTTTTTTTTTTTGGCGGAACTGTGCTTTAAGGTGAAAAGGGTTTACAACCACTTTAAGGTCTCATGCAAACTGCTGCTACTAAACTCACATTTTTGGAGCTTTTGGAAATTTTTTGCCAAAGCCCCTGAATGCTACTCAATAAAAACCTATGGGATTGATTTACTAAAATTGGAGCACACAGAATCTGGTGCACCTCTGCATAGAAACCAATCAGATTCCAGGTTTTATTGGCAAAGCTTAATTGAACAAGCTGAAGTTAGAAGCTGATTGGCTACCATGCACAGCTGCACCAGATTCTGAGTGCATCAGTTTTAGTAAACCCCCCCCCCCCCCTATGTATCCATGTACAGATAGGCTTTTACCAGAGTTTAGGCACAGCAGAGTATAGAGGCAGCAAAACGCTCCTCTCCTGAATACAGAAGAATCGCATTCAGGAGAGGAGTGTTTTGGCAAAAAAAAACACCAAACGCAGCTAAATGTAACACTAGGCGCATTTAGCACTTGGGCATTTTTTCATGTAAATAGCAAGAATAAATTATTTATTTTGACCAATGAAATAAACGCAAAAGTGCTTGACATGGCTAAAAGGGGTACATACATTTACCAGCGTTAAGCGTTTTTTTGCTGCCGGAAGAAAAATGACCAGGGCAATTGTTATCAGCTTCTAATGTGTATGAGGCCTAACACCTCAACATCTACTATTTAACTGAAATACCAGTTGTGGGTGAACTGAGCCTTTATCTAGTATGAGACATGCTTAAATGTACAATTATTAATTACCCTTGTACATTCCCTTCCCAGTTAACAATAACTATAATAAAAATTAATTGCTCGTATATTTCAATTCACTATAGACTACATGTACAGTGTGCATACTCAAGCAAGCTTGAAATCATTTGACTTAGGGTAGACTGAAGCTTTTTAGCTAAATAGGTTTAAAAGCTTCATCATCCTTCGAAAAGGGCAGGATAATTAACTTTCTCTTTAATGTATGAAGAATATACATTACTTAATAGCAGCTTAAGTTTTACACACATGAAACATTAACATTTATCTATAGAAATGTGAGAGAGATACACCAAAGTATATCATTCCTACACAGACAGTGCAAAGCAAATTGTTTACACTCGACTTGCTTTTTATCTGCTCTGGGTCCCCACTGTTAGGATAAATGCCCAAAGCTACAATGTGAGCCAGTCGACTGAATTAAGAATCTGAAATCCAGCAAAATTGCTATGTAAGTAAGTAATCTTCTCTTGGCTGTACTGCAAAAGCATGAAATCTGTCAGGTCTTCTCATTAGGGACCGTTCTGAACTTTACACACTGATTTCCCTGACAAATGCTAATGTCAGAAAGAGCTAACGTGTTATTGCAGCCACCCATTTAAATAGAAGAAAGAAACATATTTCATTTATTTATAAAAACTCAAGTGTAGCGCTGGTAGATTTTCAATCTACTGCTTATAGGTAAATTTAGTGGGTTATCTGTTCATACATAGTCAGATTTGCCTCTGTTCCAGCTTGGCTGAGTTGCATGTAGTTTCGCACTGTGCATGGGTCGGTGTTGGAAAGGCAACACGTTAAAGCGTATGAGTGCTCCTCTGTCCCGGAGATAACTCGGTGGAGGAGGTCCTCCGAGTTGCATTCTGGGAGAGGGTATTTATGGGACAGACGCCATGTTTTGGGGTTCGTTTTTCATTCCACCTGCTGGCCCTTCTGGCCGACAGGTATGTGCTAGTAGTACTACCTCGTGGTCCTCCGACCGGGAGGCCCATGTTGCAGCGTGTGGGTGGGCCCAGAAGCCTGTCTGGGGCCTACCACAGCGGCAAGGGAATGGTCCTGGGCTGTCTATCCTACGGGAAGAAGCTGGACAACTGAGAAGATCCCAGGGGAGGACCCGTCATGGAAGGATCATGCAGAGTGCTGGTCTGGAGAGGGGCCTGGTGACTCAGTTGGAGGACGTATCCTGAAGTAATCTTACTGCATAGTACTGCCGAGTTGGCTTAAAGGTCCTAGTGCTGTGTTTGTTATTCACCGTAAACCATTACATCCTGTGGCAGAGGATCGTACGGGTTTTGTTCCAATCAAGTCTGTGGCAGAGACTTTTGTTCGTGCTGCGTACTGGCTGCTAGGTTAGTGAGAGAAACCTATCCAGGCGGGCAAAGATTCAATACGTTTAAAGAGAGTAAATTCACCTACAAGATTCCAATTCCTAATACTACACTAAGAAAAGGTATTTGAACTTCCCTGCAACTCTTCTTCTATCTCTTTCCTGCTACTTCCTTCAACTACGTTTATTAAAGCATTGGAAAAGATACTCAAGTGACCGGTGCCTACATTGTCTGGAACTAAACTCAACGGGACCCTAGACCCGGTTCTGGTGAAATTAAGGTAACGAAGGTGACAGTAACAGCCCGCTTTCAACCAGCAGCTCCACCCAGAGTTATTGCTACACAAGTATAGCAAAAAGGTGGCATGTAAGCTTAGAAGGCGACAGAGCTTGGTAGCCAATTGCTTAGGATGGTATGGAAAACATTTTTAAAAAGTTTTCTTGGAAATAAAGAAAATTGGAATTATTTTCAATATGTACTTTGCACATTCTTTTCAAATTTGTGTGTTCACATATTTCATTTATTTATAAAACTAAAGTATAGCAAAAGGTGGCATGTAAGCTTAGAGGGCGACGGAGCTTGGTAGCCAATTGCTTAGGATGGTATGGAAAACATTTTAAAAAGGTTTTCTTGGAAAACCTTGAAAAAACCTTGAAAAAATGTTTCTACATGTACACTGGCCACCCCTAATCGTAAAGGCCTGTACACACGATCAGAAAATTGGACGAAAAATAATGCCTACGATAATCTGATCGTTGGTACACAGCTTTCGAGAGCTGATCATAACAGTTCATCCGATATTATCTGAAGGGACAAACACAAAAATTTTTCTCCTACGATACTAGATCGTACGATTTTCATTTTAACCACTTCAGCCCCGGAAGAATTTACCCCCTTCCTGACCAGAGCACTTTTTGCGATTCAGGCACTGCGTCGCTTTAACTGACAATTGCCCGGTCGTGCAATGTTGCACCCAAACAAAATTGACGTCCTTTTTTTCCCACAAATAGAGCTTTCTTTTGGTGGTATTTGATCACCTCTGTGGTTTTTATTTTTTGCGCTATAAACAAAAATAGAGCGACAATTTTGAAAAAAACGCATTATTTTTTACTTTTTGCTATAATAAATATCCCCCAAAAATATATAAAAAAACAATTTTTTTCCTCAGTTTAGGCCGATACGTATTCTTCTACATATTTTTGGTTAAAAAAATCGCAATAAGCGATTATTGATCGGTTTGCGCAAAAGTTACAGCGTTTATAGCGTTTACAAAATAGGGGATTTTTTTTGGCATTTTTATTAACCACTTGAGCCCCGGACCATTATGCTGCCTAAGGACCAGAGGTCTTTTTCCAATTTGGCACTGCGTCGCTTTAACTGCTAATTGCGCGGTCATGCAATGCTGTACCCAAACTAAATTTGCGTCCTTTTCTTCCCACAAATAGAGCTTTCTTTTGATGGTATTTGATCACCTCTGCGGTTTTAATTTTTTGCGCTATAAACGGAAAAAGACCGAAATTTTTTTTTAAAAATGATATTTTCTATTTTTGTTATAAAAAAAATCCAATAAACTAAATTTTAGTCATACATTTAGGCCAAAATGTATTCGGCCACATGTCTTTGGTAAAAAAAATGTCAATAAGCGTATATTTATTGGTTTGCGCAAAAGTTATAGCGTCTACAAACTAGGGTACATTTTCTGTAATTTACACAGCTTTTAGTTTATGACTGCCTATGTCATTTCTTGAGGTGCTAAAATGACAGGGCAGTACAAAACCCCCCCCAAATGACCCCATTTTGGAAAGTAGACACCCCAAGGAAATTGCTGAGAGGCAGGTTGAAACCATTGAATATTTATTTTTTTTGTCCCAAGTGATTGAATAATGACAAAAAAAAAAAAAATATTTACAAAAAGTTGTCACTAAATGATATATTGCTCACACAGGCCATGGGCCTATGTGGAATTGCACCCCAAAATACATTCAGCTGCTTCTCCTGAGTATGGGGATACCACATGTGTGGGACTTTTTGGGAGCCTAGCCGCGTACGGGGCCCCGAAAACCAATCACCGCCTTCAGGATTTCTAAGGGTGTAAATTTTTTATTTCACTCTTCACTGCCTATCACAGTTTCGGAGGCCATGGAATGCCCAGGTGGCACAAAACCCCCCAAAATGACCCCATTTTGGAAAGTAGACACCCCAAGCTATTTGCTGAGAGGCATATTGAGTCCATGGAATATTTTATATTTTGACACAAGTTGCGGGAAAGTGACACTTTTTTTTTTTTTTTTTGCATAAAGTTGTCACTAAATGATATATTGCTCACACAGGCCATGGGCATATGTGGAATTGCACCCCAAAATACATTTAGCTGCTTCTCCTGAGTATGGGGATACCACATGTGTGGGACTTTTTGGGAGCCTAGCCGCGTACGGGACCCCGAAAACCAATCACTGCCTTCAGGATTTCTAAAGGTTAAAATTTTTGATTTCACTCTTTACTGCCTATCACAGTTTCGGAGGCCATGGAATGCCCAGGTGGCACAAACCCCCCCCAAATGACCCCATTTTGGAAAGTAGACACCCCAAGCTATTTGCTGAGAGGCATGGTGAGTATTTTGCAGCTCTCATTTGTTTTTGAAAATGAAGAAAGACAAGAAAAAACTTTTTTTTTTCTTTTTTCAATTTTCAAAACTTTGTGACAAAAAGTGAGGTCTGCAAAATACTCACTATACCTCTCAGCAAATAGCTTGGGGTGTCTACTTTCCAAAATGGGGTCATTTGGGGGGGTTTTGTGCCACCTGGGCATTCCATGGCCTCCGAAACTGTGATAGGCAGTGAAGAGTGAAATCAAAATTTCACGCCCTTAGAAAGCCTGAAGGCGGTGCTTGGTTTTCGGGGTCCCGTACGCGGCTAGGCTCCCAAAAAGTCTCACACATGTGGTATCCCCGTACTCAGGAGAAGCAGCAGAATGTATTTTGGGGTGTAATTTCACATATTTCCATGGCATGTTTGAGCAATATATCATTTAGTGACAACTTTGTGCAAAAAAAAAAATAAATTTGTCTCTTTCCCGACATGCTTTAAAATTGCGCACAAACGTGCAGTGGCAACAAAATAAATACATTTTTAAAAGCCTTTAAAAGCCTTTACAGGTTACCACTTTAGATTTACAGAGGAGGTCTACTGCAACAATTACTGCCCTCGATCTGGCCTTTGCGGTGATACCTCACATGCATGGTGCAATTGCTGTTTACGTTTGACGACAGACCGCCGCTTGCGTTCGCCTTAGCGCAAGAGCAGGGGGCGACAGGGGTGCTTTTTTTTTTCTTTCTTTATTATTTTTTTGCTTTTTTTATCTTATTTTTAAACTGTTCCTTTCATATTTTTTTTTTAATCATTTTTATTGTTATCTCGGGGATTGTAAATATTCCCTATGATAGCAATAGGTAGTGACAGGTACTCTTTTTTGAAAAAATTGGGGTCTATTAGACCCTAGATCTCTCCTCTGCCCTCAAAGCATCTGACCACACCAAGATCGGTGTGATAAAATGCTTCCCCAATTTCCCAATGGCGCTATTTACATCCGGCGAAATCTAAGTCATGAAATGCTCGTAGCTTCCGGTTTCTTAGGCCATAGAGATGTTTGGAGCCACTCTGGTCTCTGATCAGCTCTATGGTCAGCTGGCTGAATCACCGGCTGCATTCTCAGGTTCCCTGTTGAGACAGGAGAGCCAGAGAAAAACACGGAAGACGGTGGGGGGGGCATTCCCTCCCACAGCTTGTAAAAGCAGTCTAGAGGCTAATTAGCCGCTAGGATTGCTTTTACATGAAAGCTGACCGCTGGCTGAAAAGAATGATACCAAGATGATACCTAAACCTGCAGGCATCATTCTGGTATAACCACTCAAAGTCGTGAATGGCGTACCTGAAGACAAAAAAATGGTTAACAATAAAGCACAGTAAACAGTAAAGTATAAAAAAATGCATACCTGAAAAGCAAACATGATAAAACATAACAACAATAAAACATTGCAGAATAGAATACAGTAAAAAAGAGCAGAACAATAGAGAGAGAGAATAGAGAGAGAGAGAACAATAAAACGACAACTATTTTTTTTTATTTTATATATTTTTTTTTTTTTTACACTTTTTTTGTAACTAACTTTTATAACTGTAACCACTTTTATAACTGTAACCGGTTCCAGGTTCGGGTCTCTCAAAATGCGATGGCATCTTGGGAGACCCTGTGAAAGTGTGTCCTAGTCTGTGCAATGCTGTACCCTACGCTAATACTCAACTAGTGCATGGTAGCGTTCAAAACATTCACCAACGCCTATATCTGCACTTGCTGCAGACACGACATCTTTTTTGGGGGGTTCGTTGGGTAGGGGTACTCGGGAGGACATAAAAATGCCTCTCATGCAGCCGACTGCATTTGGTTGGGGATGTGAATGGGGGAAGTACGGGCGCTGCAGAAGCGGTGTGTACCCAATTAGGATTGGCGAATGCAGCAGGAAGGGCATTATGGGCACGACGGGCCTGTGTTTGTCTTTTTGGTGGCAGCGGGACACTACTTGTGCTTGCCACCTCACCAGCTTGAACTGCACTTATGGGACTCGCCACGTCACCAAGTGTTACTGCAGTGCTGGTTTGACCACGACCGGGGTGTACTACGCCGCTGGTGCTTGCCAGTTCACCAAAACGCTACAAAAAAAACTGTTAGCAATCGCAGGGATCAGGCCTGACTCTGCGAACGCTGCAGTTATGCGTTTAGTGTTTTGTAAGTGACAGTGATCGATCGATACTGCACTTGGGTGGGCTGGGCCGGGCCGGGCGGAGGGGCAAAACGCAGGTGCTAGCAGGTATCTGGGCTGATCCCGCTAACACTGCGTTTTTGGGAACCCTAAACTGCTGGGGACGCTAGTATAGATCTGATCGGATCAGATATTGATGCGATCAGATACTATACCACTAAGGGAGGCGTATGCTGCGTGCGTGGGTGTTAGCGGTACTGGCGCTAACCTGACGCTGCCTGGGGCTGGTGCTTGCCAGTTCACCAAAATGCTACCAAAAAAACTGTTAGCGATCGCAGGGATCAGGCCTGACTCTGCGAACGCTGCAGTTATGCGTTTAGTGTTTTGTAAGTGACAGTGATTGATCGATACTGCACTTGGGTGGGCTGGGCGGAGGCGCAAAACGCAGGTGCTAGCGGGTATCTGGGCTGATCCCGCTAACACTGCGTTTTTGGGAACCCTAAACTGCTGGGGACGCTAGTATAGATCTGATCGGATCAGATATTGATCCGATCAGATACTATACCACTAAGGGAGGCGCATGCTGCGTGCGTGGGTGTTAGCGGTACTGGCGCTAATCTGACGCTGCCTGGGGCGACGCATATCACCGCCGGGCGATTAGGGGGCTAAACCTTTATTCGGTAATAAACGGCGGGTTCCCTGACACTATAAAAAATAAACGAACTAACCAGCGTCACCCGTAACGGTTATACGGTGATCAGTGGTGAAAGGGTTAACTAGGGGGCAATCAAGGGGTTAAAACATTTATCAGATAGTATATGGGGGTCCCTGACGCTATAAAACGCTGACGGCGAACCTAAATATTTACCTCACTAACTAGCGTCACCAGCGACACTAATACAGCGATCAGAAAAATGATCGCTTAGCGACACTGGTGACAGGGGGTGATCAAGGGGTTAAAACTTTATTAGGGGGGGTTAGGGGGGTACCCTAGACCTACAGGGGGGTAACAGTAACTGTGCTAACACTGTAACTGTCACAAACTGACACCTAGCAGTAATCAGAAAAAAAAAAAAAAAACTGCTGGTGTCAGTTTGTGACAGGGGGGGGGGTGATTGGGGGGGATCGGGGGGCGATCGGGGGGGGGATCGGGGTGTTTTGTATGCCTGGCATGTTCTACTGTGTGTGTGTGTGTTGGTGCACTCACATACCTGTCTTCTCTCCTCGGGCCTGAACGGAAACTACCGAGCCGAGGAGAGATGACATCACTTCCTTTGCTGCTGTTTAGCATACAGCAGCAAAGGAGTGTTCCCATTGGCCAGCGGCGATCGCGAGGGGGGGCCACGAACGGATGGCCTCCCCCTCCACTCCGATCGCCCGGGAACAAAACGGGACCGCCTCTGGCACCGGGGGGGGGTCCGATCGGACCCCCCACCCGCGGGAGGCAAATCACGTACATGTACGTGATTTTGCCTGCCCGTGCCGCCTTGCCGACGTACATCGGCGTGAGGCGGTCCTTAAGTGGTTAAAAATTTTTTTTTTTTTTTTAACCACTTCAATACCAGGCACTTAGACGCCTTCCCACCCAGGCCAATTTTCAGCTTTCAGCGCTGTCGCAATTTGAATGACAATTGCGCGGTCATGCTACACTGTACCCAAACAAATTTTTTATCATTTTGTTCCCACAAATAGAGTAACAAATAAAAAAAAAACGAAAATTTTGAATAAAAACAAGTTTTTCTTTGTTTCTGTTAAAACTTTTTGTAAATAAGTATGTTTTCTTCTTCAATGACGGGCACTGATACGGCGGCACTGATGGGCACCGATGAGGTGGCACCAATGAGGTGGCACTGATGAGGTGGCACTGACGGGCACTGATGATGGGCACTGATAGGTGGCACTGGTATGAGGCACTGATGGGCACTCATAGGTGGCACCGATGGGCACTTATAGGCGGCACTGATGGGCACTCATAGGTGGCATTGATGGGCACTCGTAGGTGGCATTGATGGTTACTTATGGGTGGCACTGATAGTTGGTACAGATGGCCACGGATGGGCACTGATAGATGGGCACTGATGGGCACGGATGGGCACTGACAGGTGGCACGAATGGACACTGATGGGTGGCACTGATGACACTGCTTGTTTGCAGTGATGCCCCTAAGGGTGGCATTGCTGGGCATCACTGCAACATAATGGTGCTAATCAGTGCCCATTTGTGGGCACTGATTGGCACAGATTTGGCACACTGGGCACATGTGGATGGCCATGGGGTACATACCTGGCCATCCACATGTTGCCCCTTCCCTGGTGGTCCTAGTGGCGATCCCTGGTGGTCCAGTGTGGTGATCTGCGGGGGGGCTGTGCTGATAAACAATCAGCGCAGACCCCCCCTGCCAGGAGAGCCGACGATCGGCTCTCCTCCACTCGCGTCTGTCAGACGCGAGTGAGGAAGAGCCGATCAACGGCTCTCCTATTGACAGCGTGAACTGCCGTGATTGGACACGGCTGATCACGTGACAGGGAGCAGAGATCGAGTGACACTGTCACTAGGCAGAACGGGGAGATGCTGTTTACAACAGCATCTCCCCGTTCGTCCTCTCCATGAGGCGATCGCGGGTATGCCCGCGGCGATCGAGTCCGCGGGATCCGCGACCCGACTCACGGAGCTTGCCGCGGGCGCGCACGCGCCCGCTGGCCGCCCCTTAAAGGGCAACGTACAGGAACGTGATTTTGCCTGTACGAGCCCTTCTGCTGATGTAAATGTATGTGAGGCGGTCGGCAAGCGGTTAATCAGTACAGTCTTCGTCTGAGAATACAATACAATACATTACTTCTTAATTTTTATTCTGTCGTAACTTTAACTTTAGTAACCTCTTCATTTTCGATATGGAGATTAGCATGCAAAAAAAAAACAAAAAAAACGGACGGTCATTTGTCCAATAATCTCATTGTGTGTATAAGGCATAACTCTCCTGGCAGCAGAAAAACGCCAAACGTGGCAAAAAAACAGTGCCGTGTTTTTTCCGTATTTGCGTTTTTTGCCAAAACGTTCATCTCCTGAACGTGATTCTTCTGTGTATATGAGGCCTAATGCTAGCTGCTGGTTAGTAAAGTAATCCTCCCCTGTTGCCAGATTCTCCCCACAGTGGTGATCTTTCCGTGCTGTGGGGATGAGAGGTTGAAGGATCACACCACTCCCCTTCCTCTTCCTGTCCCCTCAGCCATTCACCACAGAACTCCTAGTATTTTCCCACAGTGCAGGGGGGCCTTTTAATGAATGGAGTAGGAGCGGAGGAATGACAGGACAGCTCTCCACTATTCTCAGAACATCATACATGCTGGAAAAATAATACTAGAAGTTCTGTGAGTGGCCAGGGGGACAGGAAGGTGGGGGTGGGGGGGGCGAGTGGTGTGATCCTTCACAGTAGCAACCCCAGTCTTTCATCATCGAAACATCAGTGCTGTGGGGAGTATCTGACAGCAGAACACGGTATACACTTCATTACTTCATTACATGTACATTATAAGACTGGTGCTGTATGTCCCCAAAATATTTCACTAGACTTCAGCTTTAAGTATGTATACTAAAGTGGTTGTAAACTGTGGATATAAAATATGAGCATATGCTTCTATACTGTACATGTCTTTACCCAAAGCACTGAGTATGATTTCTCTCCACTGCTTGGTTCTTCTGTTAACTACATGGGTCAATTCTGACAGGTTTTTCCCTACACCAAGATAAAAATGTGACGGGGAGGAGAGCTCCACCACACAGCCTTTGATTGATATCCTCAGCTCTGAATGTTCTTTGTGTATTGTGTGAAGGGGGTGTACCCTTTCCCTTTAAAACAGAATTCTGGGATTTTAGAAAAAAAAACATTAGTACCCCATTAGTGCACCACACACACACACACACACACACAAAACACTAAACAGTTATCACACTTGTGAAATGACTTACCGTTTAAGAGATATGTCTGATTTAATTTTCAGGAAGTCAGCTCTGTGATTCAAAAAAATGCATAATCTTTTCTGGCAGGGAGGATCTCTTAGAACAGTGATTGCATCATATCCTGGGGGCAACCAAATGTGTCCCAGCTCTCTTATAATCCCATAGTGTTTACTGCAGAGCAGAGATTATTATCAGAAATCACTTGTATATTACAGCAGGGATCTCCCACTGTGTCAGATATAGTATATGAGAACACCGCTCACTGATGTCCCGCCTCTGCACAATTGGCACAGTGCACTGTCAATCATAATAACGGCGGGAGGCGGGACATCAGCGAGTGGTGTTCTCAAACACTTTACCTGACACAGCGGGACATCCCTGTTGTGTCATACAAGTGTTTTGTGATAATAATCTCTGCTCTGCAAGGAGATAGCAGATGGGGGAGGCAGTGCGGCGGGGGGCAGAATGGAGGGGCAGATTGCTGGCAGGGAGCAGAGGAGGAGGAGGGAGGAGAGAGAAGAAGGAGGACACCTCCTCCATGGGCGGCACAGACTGGGGGGGCTGTGAAACCCCCCTCCGCCCACTACAGGAAATAGAACTCCCTGTTCGCTTTCAGAGGACTGCAGCTGGGCGTGTCAGACCAATGGCCGAGCTTACGGGAGGGATAGCAACCAGCGGTCTTACAAACAACATGTCACGAGGCAATAACGGTTTTTCAGCAAGTTCAGCAACCTATTACAGAGGAACTACAGAGCTCAGAAGAACATGGATGGCAAAGTTGGTGAAGGTAGGAGATCAGCAACAAGGACATGGAAAAAACATGTTGTCCGAAGTTCTGCTTTAAGCTGTCCTCACTGAGATCTGCACACTGAGACTTCAGAACCCCGGACCCTGCTTTTGAGAGCTCAGAGATCCTGTGTAAATTCTGGACTTTGAATAGTTGCACAGGACAGGTGTCTGCAGATAAACAGGTACAACGTATGTAGAAGGATTTTTTTCATTTCTCTATCATCTGATGCTAGTCACTTCACTGGGTTATAATGTAATAGTTTACTTCCACTTTAAAGCATATGTGCACATTCCCTAGTTTAAAATAGAATCTCCCTCTGAGCAGTAATTTAAGCAATGTACACCCCTGTTTGGAGAAAAAGCCTCACTTCAGGGCCATATTTTTTTTTAACAGAAAATTCAGGGCCATATTTAGGGCTTGCTTATACTTGCGTCAGTCTGTGAAAAGCAATCCATGGTGGATTACTTTTCACAGAACAGTGCAGGTGCAAGCAGTACTGCTGACCCGGTTTACACCTTTGCAGGTTGAAGTTGCATATTCCAAGTGAATTTTGCATTTTTTAATACACGTTTTTAAACCACTGAAGTCTATGGAACCAAAAACCAGAAAAAAGTCCCTGGCCCTTTCCATAAAATGCATAGATGTGTGTACATACCCTTTATGAGTCAGAATAGACTAATTGTTCTGTTTTTTCTATCATTCTTCTGTTATTGTACTATTGAAAAAATTCAATAAACAATATTTGGTAAAAAATAAAAATAAAAAAATAAAAGCATAGAATGTGACCCATAGGAAACCATGTTAAATGGACCGAAGTGTGTTTCTGCAAAACTGAAAACGCATAAAAAATTGCATAGGTGTGAACCAGGCCTTAATGCCTGTGGTTTGTTATTTTTTGACAGATGAACAGCCTTTTTCAATGGGAATATCGCATCACAACCACAAGCCTAGAATTTGGCTCGTGGATGCGGAGCAGCCCCATTAACATTCAGGTAAACACGACAGGGGGGATAATTTACGCCACACCATGATTTGAACCATTATAGCCATGGTATGCATACACCCCATCTGGCTGCCTTTGCAGCTCAGACATCATGCTGTCCCTAGGCACATCTGAATACTGATGCTTTTTTGTACAAGTTCCACCCCTTGTGAGTCTGGTAGTATAATCTCCTGCAAGAATATGTTATCGGGGTCTACTTCATATGCAGAGCCACTTTTCAACTGTACTTCCACCAAACAAAAAAAGGAATTGTTTCCTTTTTCATGAGTAATACTTATTGTTCTTGACATCTGACATCAACCATCTGACATCTTAGAACATCACCTGCACTTTTTTTACTTTCCAGCTCTACACGGACTCAAGCCTCAAATTTCAAAAGAGGTAAACAAATTAAACAAAATGTTACCACAAACAGGACAGGCAGATGAATGAAAGGTCCGCCACCTTCAATTATAAAACATGTTTTATTTATAAAAGCTGTAGTACCAGCTTTCATGGATGGAGAGGCTGGCTAGGAAAGGCAGACATAATGTAGCTAGGCACTCTTGATGAGTGCATGTGATTGTTCCCTTATGCCCTGTACACACGGGAGGACTTTTCGGCAAAAAAGGTCCGACAGTCTTTCCGACAGACTTTCGACGGACTTTTGACGGACTTCCGTTGGACTTTCGAATGAACGGACTTGCCTACACACGATCACACCAAAGTCAGATGGATTCGTACGTGATGACGTACGACCGGACTAAAATAAGGAAGTTCATAGGCAGTAGCCAATAGCTGCCCTAGTGTCGATTTTCGTCCGTCGGACTAGCATACAGACGAGCGGATTTCTCAATAGGAACTGGGTCCGGTGGAGTTCTGACGTAAAGATCTGAAACATGTTCCAATTCTAAAGTCCGTCAGATTTTTGACAGAAACAGTCCACTGAAGGTCCGATGAAGCCCACACATGGTCGGATTGCTTGATGGATTCCTTCCGTCGGACCAGTCTGGTCGAAAAGTCCACTCGTGTGTACAGGGTATTAGTTCTTTAAACCTGCGTAGTAACGGAAGATTACGGCAATGGGGTTGGGGGACATAGGAGGAGAAATATTTCTGCTAAAAGAAGACACAGCAGTCTTGTTCCTTGTATTTATTTTTTATATAATTTCTTTAAGTAAATTTAACTTAGGCTTTAAATGATGAGCTGAATTTTCATTGTTCTGTGTAATAAGACATTAACTCATTTCGACCACAATAACTTACAATAGAAGCGCTTTAAAGGGTTAGTTCACCTTTTCCAAAAAAACTGCCTATGCAGAAAAGGGGTGTTTGTAGATAAAAACAAACTGTGCAGCTTTGACCAAAGTGGAATAATGTCCTTGTGTAGCGGTGTAGTTGCCACTAGTAACAAACATCCACCATATCACTCCGCTGCCAGACTCCATACGTCACTTGCAGAGACAATGAAAAGTCATTTGCTGTGTTTTGTTTTTGTTTATTGGGGGGTACAACTTGGTTGAGGAAAGAGGTATATGGGATGCCCAAAGAATAGGTCACTTTGCCATCATATTTAGAGATTTATTACTGATTAGCACATAATTTGAGTCTGAAGGAATGATGTGCATAATTTAACAATACAGTCTTTTCCCATGCAGACTATTGCTCCACCTCTGCGTAACTCCTGCAGACTATTAAAATAAGATAATATGTGGCGCTATTCTACCCTCCTGTACCACACTGCAGAGAGCAAATTCACTCCTATTGTATCAATCACCTTCCAACCATTCAAAAAGAAAGGGGATCTGCGAAGAACTCCAGTTTTTATCTGAATGATAATGTCAAAAACGTCCTTAATAATAAATACACTGTGTAATGATCATAAATGAATCTTACGTACCAACTAGCATCAATAAAGTGACTGTGTGGAAAATAGTAATTCCTGATGCAATAACCAAATCAAATGAATGACATATGTATCAAAAAATAAATAATAACATATACAGGGACATCAATCCGTGGCTGCAAATATAACCCAAAACCACTTATTAAAGTGCAAAAATATTGAATAAGTGTGCAGAATAGTCAGATGCTATGTGTTGTATTATTCGAAAAATGAACTCATCTCCTCAAAATATAGCAATGCAAATAACCCAAATGTGCAAAAAATGTCATAAAAAGTAGAATTACAACTAAGGATGCGGAAAAGCTTCCCGCAACAACACATAAATAATATTAAGCAAAAAGTGACATAAGTGCAACAATGTTGTAATAATAATAATAAAGTCCAAAAAAGTGACAATAGTGCAATATAGTCCACACCGATGCTATTGTCATGCAAAATGTGATTTCTGGTGTTCACACACAAAAGTCTATTTAAGAGGTGCAAATGACAGTGACTTGTGCTGTTCTTCTAGTTTACTTCTGGTGCACACACCAATTGTTCCCCCCAGCCTCTCACCTCCAGTAGCGGCCCCCAAATGGGCCGAGTAAGGCAGATGGATAATGCTATGGTAGAGGGGTTTCCTGCAGCAATACACCTTTCCTGAGGGATGCCCTTGAATCTGGCTCTCCGTCTCACCACTCGCCTCTCACAGCAGTCCCACAGCAGTAGTTCAAAAAAAGGAAAAAACTCCCATAGTGTAGTAGGTAAAATTCCAATTTATTGAAACAAACGCAGTAACTTACACTGAAGAAATAAAACGAGCAGTACAATGACTTTGTACACCACGTGACTTTGAGAAAGTCACGTGGTGTGATGCAACACGTCAGGGTAGGAGGAGCCAGGTGCCGACGCTTCCCGGGGATGGCCGAACCCGGAAGCCATAACATTGTTTTTACTGCTCGTTTTATTTCTTCAGTGTAAGTTACTGCGTTTGTTTCAATAAATTGGAATTTACTGCGGCCTAGCTCCGGCCCAGCCAGCCTACCCCCTCAGCTCACCCACTTCGGTTCAGCGGGCCAGCGGCCCTTCCCACCCGAACACCCCACCTCCACTACTGGACCACCGTGGGGGCCCCGAGGAATACAAGAGCCAGGATAAGAGCCAGGATAACCATGGCCCAGGCCTAGCCCCAGAGTCCAGCCCCACCCAGATGTGGCTGCAGGATTGGTAAGTAGTGGCCTAGGTCCCCCAGCGCCCTCCTTCTGTCCGTCAGTCCCCCCCCCGACTTTATCATCCTTCCTTCTCTCGCTCCATCTCTGGCATTCCGGTCAGGTGAGTGACCCGGGGCACCACTCATAGCAGTTGATCCAGGGTCCCCAGGTCCGATCGCCTCTCGGGGGGTCAGGAAGGAATTTTTCCCTCTGCTGCAGCAATTGGCCAGCTCAGCTAGGGGTTTTTCGCCTTCCTCTGCATCAATGGGAAGGTAGGCCAGTGGGCCCCCCCCTCCATCACCACCACCAGAACCTTCGCACCTTCATCAGCACCATCAGCTACACCACCCCCTTTATCAGCGGCACCCCTCAGGACCAAAATCTACTCAGCAACCGCATTCGTCGCTTCATCAGTATCATGATCACATCAACTCCTTTTCTCACCATGTGCAACTTCAAATACTCAGCGGACGCCCTCCACAGGCTAAGAAATACCACCTTAACTTTACCAACCTCCATTCAAAAAATACTAAGAAAAGAACAATTACTAAAGACCAACCTACAATCAGCCATCAAACACAGGAAGTCACCAATCCAACCACAACAATTAACATGCACCCTGATCAACACCAGATCTGCAGTCAAACACAGACTGGAAGTTCACGACTTCATCACCCAAAACAACATACATACAAGCTATAACATATAGCTTGCCTCTTCATCACGGAAAGCTGGCTTACACCCGACTGCAATGCCATCCTAACAAAATTGGTGCCGGAGAACTACAGCATTCTAACTGAGCATAGAAGAGGAAAAAAAGGAGGAGGAGGCCTAGCAGTGATCTTCAAATCTCACCTTGCCCTCATCAAACCAACTTTACAGAACTCAGTGTCTTTCATGGAGATACTCACCCTTCATCTTTAAACAACACCCCAAGACACCAGTCACATACTACTATGCTACAGACCACCAGGACCAAAGGCTAATCTCCTTACACCCTTCACTGAATTCTTCTCAACATACACCCTGAAAACCAAAAACTTTCTGGTACTTGGGGACTTCAAACTCTGGGCAAACTCTACCCAAGACCCCATCGCCACCGCCTGCATTAACGAACTAAAAGAACTTGGTCTGCAGCAACTGATAAATACTCCCACGCATGGTTCGGGACACATTCTGGACCTCATCTTCAAACAAAATATGAACATCAACTTATTCGACAACGTACCGCTACCATGGACGAACCACAACGCTATCAAATTTAAAATCTCCACCAACACCACCATCCAAAAACCGAAACACGCAATAACAACACACTGGACCAGATCTCAGAAGAAACTACATTCCGTACACTTCAAAACCACATTATCAACCAAAATAGCAATGCTAAATTCAAACCACTCAACGGAACAAACTCTCAACTCCTTGAACAAGACATTACTACAAACAGCAGATGAAGTTGCTCCAAAATGTAGAACACGCATCTGCAAAAAGAACTCTGGATGGTTTAATAGCACTCTTACTTCACTGAAGCAGAAATGTTGAAAAGCCGAAAGAGTCTAGAGAAGAAATTCTACAAAGGAAAACCACACAAACTATGTAGCACTCACCAAGAAATATCAC
Organism: Lithobates clamitans; assembly: GCA_037952925.1. Taxonomy (NCBI): domain Eukaryota; kingdom Metazoa; phylum Chordata; class Amphibia; order Anura; family Ranidae; genus Lithobates; species Lithobates clamitans. Next base: position 3,796,250 of record JBBGZY010000787.1, on the reverse strand, counting down.
ATAGCAATCTTCAAAGCAAAAAAAGAACATTTCTTAAACACCATCTCAACAGCCTTAAACCGTCCTCGGGAACTTTTCAAAATAGTCGCGCAGACTATGAACCCTACCTGCCTAGAGCCCCCAGCATACGAAACTCAAGAATTCTGTAACAAGTTATCAGATTTTTTCATCGACAAAATCGACAACATTCGGGAAACAATTCAACAGAAAAAAACAACCAACCTCATTCAACTAAAGCAAAAAGAGAAAATCGACACGAACGTCACACAAGCACTGAATGCATCATCAGAAGCCTCTGAGACAGCACATCACCAAACGATATCATTCCCACAAAACCCCTGAAAGAATGTTCCGACATTCTGGCTCCTACTATAACACATCTCATAAATCAATCGTTCAAAGAAGAGATTGTTCCAATCTCCCTCAAGCAAGGCATCGTCAAACCCCTCCTAAAGAATCCCAACCTCAACCCTAAAGATCCTAACTATCGCAGACCGGTTACAAGCCTCAATTCTATCTCCAAGATTATGGAAAAAGCAGTAGTACAACAGCTACAACGCCACTTGGACACACACAAACTCTTGGACCCACTGCAATCAGGCTTTTGCCCAGGCCATGGCACAGTAACAGCACTTCTCAAAATATGGGACGACGCCCTCGAAGCAGCAGATGATGGAGAATCATATCTCCTGGTACTGTTGGACCTCAGTGCAGCGTTTGACACAGTGGATCACAATACCGGTCGCATCACCGGTCAAAAAGACCACTACCAGCGACTAGAAAAATGCCTCACATTCATAGACAACTGGATGACCACAAGCTCCCTCAAACTCAACGGATCCAAAACAGAGCTTTTTCTCCTCCACGCAAACCGTAATACAAAAACTAAGAACCCTTGGACACCACCCACCATCCTTGTACAGACCATCTCCCCAAGCACAAAAGCCAAAAGTCTGTGAGTCATCTTTGACTCAGAAATGTTGATGGATGCACAAATAGGATTGGTAGTCAGTGGAACTCACCATCTCCTTCGCCTGCTACGTAGACTCATCCCCTTCATTCCAGAAGAGGACAAAGCAGCAGTAGTTGGAACAATCGTCAATTCACGGCTCGACTACGCAAACTCCCTCTACATAGGACTACCTAAATACCAGATTGCACACCTACAAATCATCCAAAACACTGCAGCAAGACTGGTAACAGCAAAAAACCCTGGGAATCCATCTCCCCATCCCTGAGGAGCCTACATTGGCTAACCATAAAGGACCGGATCACTTTCAAGACCCTCTGCCTCACCCATAAATGCACTCAAGGAAACGCTCCACAATACCTATGCGAGAAAATAAAACACTACACACCTAAGTGCAGTCTTCAATCAATCAACCAAAACCTCCTCCTCATTCCCAAGTCCCGCTACAAATCAAAGGGAGAACGAAGATTCGCAGTCCAAGGACCACGGCTATGGAATGCTCTATCCGCTAGCATCCGCATGGAAGAAAATCATGGGACCTTCAGAAAAAAATTCAAGACCCTTCTCTTCTAAGAAACAGGACTAACAGCAAGGATCAAGCGCCTTGAGGTGATGCAGTTCGCATTTGCAGCGCTATACAAATTTTTCATTCATTCACTCTGAATAGTTCCCCTCGCAGACTCTAGTTGCTCACTGCTACTAGGCCAGAGGCCTGCAGTACCTCTCCCCAGAGGTCTAGTAGTTAAAGCACATACTGAGTGGTGGACTACTGTTCCCAGCCAGCCCTGCTTGCAAATCTTGTGCCCTCAGGCCACATCGATTTGACACATCTCCCCACAGTCTCTCCTCTGATCCAGGACTCCTCATCATTGACTGTGTAATGATGAGGACTTCACTACTGACCGTGTAGAAGTGAAGTTCCCTCACAGACTTCTTGGCACATCCAGCCCTCCACTGTGGTACACTCACTGACCTTTCTCTGCCCCAAGTCCTTGATGGAGAACTTAACTGGACCATATGTTCCGACAGCTTCAACTGCCCCTCTGCTCCAGCAGTTCCTCATCATTGACCGTGTAAAGATGAAGACATTGCCAATGACCGTGTAAAGGCAAAATTCCTTCACAGTTCTCCCCGGGCCTCCTCCTGCGATTGGCGCACCCTCTCCCCCAGATGGGGGTGCCCTCCTGAGGCTGTCTAGTATTCCATTCTCCACTTCACCAGGCCGACAACTCCTCCCAGTGGCATGTTACCTCAGCTTATATAGGAGGCCCGCCTGTTGGGGATTGGTCAGGGCTTCCACATGAGCTGTCTGCCATTCCAGTTCCAGGCCCTGCCCCTCTTCCAGAACATTCTCTCTGGAAGCAGGGGAGGCGCCTCAGAACTAGAGCACAGGTGGTCACACCCACTGCTACACTAATCACTCCCTGCCCCCAGATCAAAACAGACAGGCCTAGCTCAAAGCCTAAGCCTGCCTAAATTTACCTGTGCTGACAGACTAACTAGTAAAAATCCTACACTAGCACCTACGTATTGGTAGAGGGTGCTAAACTTGCTATAGGTGTAGGCCATTTATGTCCCACCTAAAGCCTGAATGAAATACTTCCAGTATGTTGGTAAGTGAGATCTAGTCTTTACTTCTCACCTCCCCTGTCACATGAGTGAGCTCTTAAACCCTAAGCTCAAAGTTACTGCATCAGGGGATTGAAAGAGCATGTGAGGGGGTTTGAATCAGAGAAAGCTCACTCCTATGATGGTCTCAGGAATACTTGCATAATAGTAATTCCTGGCCTGGAGTTTAGCAGCATTTACAGGATCTCGATCTCTCTCTCTCTCTCTCTCTCTCTCTCTCTCTCATTTGCACTAACGTACAATTTTTCAGGACAAGCTTTCGGGGTATGTCCCCTTCTTCAAGGTCCAAGCAGTACTCTCCCCATTCATAAAATATTTACAGGCAAATTCAGACAGTAGAGGGCAGCAGATCCCTACCAGTCTAAATATGGACCTTTTAAATAAATGGACAGCATTTTTGCATACGTTAGGCAACCACTAGAACTAGAAAAGTCCATCTAAAGATAAATGGTAAGACAGGATAAAGCATTAATGCTTTAAGATAAATGGTAAGCCAGCAATAAATACTTTAAAGAAATAATGCTTTAAAGACAAATGGTAAGACAGGACAAAGCAATAATCCAATGATCAGAACATCACATGATTAATATCCCTGGCGGTCTGATTATGTCAGTATGTTTGAATGTCAAAGCGGTACATTGTTTTGCATTGAAATTTGTTGTTTTATATTGTAGGCCTGTAATTGTTATTTGTTATTGTTAACTGGTCTTCACAGCAAGGAGCACTGGAAGGGCAAACGCATGTAAAATAAAACCAAAGAATTTCCAAGCTCAACTTACCAACCAGTCTGCGACCAACCAAATTATTCTTCCTAACAGTATGCGTTAAAAACAGGGGTTTAGTTGCACACATTTGCAAAGAAGTGTTGGGCTCCCTCCAGTCATCTGCCCTTCATCTATTCATTAGAATACATGTGCTCCCACTGTGGAGACTCTTCAAAGTTAGAGTTAGGGTCTGCAGGATACAGGGTGCCTTGCCATGGCCTGCAGCTTATGCATGTATTTGCAAATGTGTGCATCTAAACCCCTGTTTTTAACGCATACTGTTAGGCAGGTTAATTAGGTTGGTCGCAGGCTGGTTGGTAAGTTGAGCTTGGAAATTCTTTGGTTTTATTTTACATGCGTTTGCCCTTCTAGTACTCCTTGCTGTGAAGACCAGTTATAGGTGGGGGCAGTGACCTTTTTTTGTATTGTTGACATATTGGTCAGGCAACGCACTGACACCTTTGCTGCCATTGTGCAATGTGCTGGGTGTTCAGTGTGCTCCTGCGCCTTTAAGGAGGGTTGGGCTCCCTCCAGTCATCTGCCCTTCATCTATTCATTAGAATACATGTGCTCCCACTGTGGAGACTCTTCAAAGTCAGAGTTAGGGTCTGCAGGATACAGGGTGCCTTGCCGTGGCCTGCAGCTTATGCATGTATTTGCAAATGTGTGCAACTAAACCCCTGTTTTTAACGCATACTGTTAGGCAGGTTAATTCGGTTAGTCGCAGGCTGGTTGGTAAGTTACATAGTAGGTGAGGTTGAAAAAAGACACACGTCCATCAAGTCCAACCTATGTGTGCGATTATGTGACAGTATTACATTACATATCCCTGTATGTTGCGGTCATTCAGGTGATTATCTAGTTTCTTGAAGCTATCAATGCTCCCCGCTGAGACCACCACCCGTGGAAGGGAATTCCACATCCTTGCCGCTCTTACAGTAAAGAACCCTCTACGTACTTTAAGGTTAAACCTCTTTTCTTCTAATTGTAATGAGTGGCCCCGAGTCTTATTAAACTCTCTTCTGCGAAAAAGTTTTATCCCTATTGTGGGGTCACCAGTACAGTATTTGTAAATTGAAATCATATCCCCTCTCAAGCGTCTCTTCTCCAGAGAGAATAAGTTCAGCGCTCGCAACCTTTCCTCATAATTAAGATCCTACAGACCCTTTATTAGCTTTGTCGCCCTTCTTTGTACTCGCTCCATTTCCAGTACATCCTTCCTGAGGACTGGTGCCCAGAACTGGACAGCATACTCCAGGTGCGGCCGGACCAGAGTCTTGTAGAGCGGGAGAATTATCGTTTTATCTCTGGAGTTGATCCCCCTTTTAATGCATGCCAATATTCTGTTTGCTTTATTAGCAGCAGCTTGGCATTGCATGCCATTGCTGAGCCTATCATCTACTAGGACCCCCAGGTCCTTTTCCATCCTAGATTCCCCCAGAGGTTCTCCCCCCAGTGTATAGATTGCATTCATATTTTTGCCACCCAAATGCATTATTTTACATTTTTCTACATTGAACCTCATTTGCCATGTAGTTGCCCACCCCATTAATTTGTTCAGGTCTTTTTGCAAGGTTTCCACATCCTGCGGAGAAGTTATTGCCCTGCTTAGCTTAGTCTGCAAATACAGAGATTGAACTGTTTATCCCATCCTCCAGGTCGTTTATAAACAAATTAAATAGGATTGGTCCCAGCACAGAACCCTGGGGAACCCCACTACCCACCCCTGACCATTCTGAGTATTCCCCATTTATCACCACCCTCTGAACACGCCCTTGTAGCCAGTTTTCAATCCATGTACTCACCCTATGGTCCATGCCAACAGACCTTATTTTGTACAGTAAACGTTTATGGGGAACTGTGTCAAATGCTTTTGCAAAATCCAGATACACCACGTCTACGGGCCTTCCTTTATCTAGATGGCAACTCACCTCCTCATAGAAGGTTAATAGATTGGTTTGGCAAGAACGATTCTTCATGAATCCATGCTGATTACTGCTAATGATATCGTTCTTATTACTAAAATCTTGTATATAGTCCCTTATCATCTCCTCCAAGAGTTTATATACTATTGATGTTAGGCTAACTGGTCTGTAATTCCCAGGGATGTTTTTTGGGCCCTTTTTAAATATTGGTGCTACATTGGCTTTTCTCCAATCAGCTGGTACCATTCCAGTCAATAGACTGTAAAAATTAGGAACAACGGTCTGGCAATCACCTGACTGAGTTCCCTAAGTACCCTCGGATGCAAGCCATCTGGTCCCGGTGATTTATTAATGTTAAGCTTCTCAAGTCTAATTTTAATTCCGTCCTCTGTTAACCATGGAGGTGCTTCCTGTGTTGTGTCATGAGGATAAACACTGCGGTTTTGGTTACTGAAGCCCCCCGATTCGTGAAGACTGAGGAGAAGAATAAATTCAATACCTTTGCCATCTCCCCATCCTTTGTAACCAGATGTCCTTCCTCATTCTTTATGGGGCCAATATGGTCTGTCCTCCCTTTTTTACTGTTTACATACTTAAAGAATTTCTTGGGATTTTTTTTGCTCTCCTCCGCTATGTGTCTTTCATGTTCTATCTTAGCCGTCCTAATTGCACCCTTACATTTCTTATTGCATTCTTTATAAAGTCTGAATGCTGAGGATGATCCCTCAACCTTGTATTTTTTGAAGGCCTTCTCCTTTGCTTTTATATGCATTTTTACATTGGAGTTAAGCCATCCAGGATTTTTGTTCGCTCTTTTAAATTTATTACCCAATGGGATACATTGGTTAATGCCCTTTTTAATATGATCTTAAAGCAAACCCATCTCTCCTCCGTATTCTTTGTTCCTAATATTTTATCCCAATTTATGCCTTTTAGCAAGGTTTGTAGTTTAGGGAAGTTGGCTCTTTTAAAATTCAGTGTCTTTGTGTTCCCTTCATGTTTCCTATTTGTGTGATTTATACTGAAACTAATTGACCTGTGATCGCTGTTACCTAAATTGCCCCGTATTTCCACATCTGTGATCAGGTCTGTATTGTTGGTAATCAGTAGATCCAGTAATGTTATATTTCTAGTTGGTGCGTCTACCATCTGACCCATAAAATTGTCCTGCAAGACATTAAGGAACTGGCGAGCCCTAAATGAATGCGCGGTTCCCTCCGCCCAGTCTATGTCTGGATAATTAAAATCCCCCATTATGATAACACTTCCCATCCTTGCTGCTAATCCAATTTGTGATAGGAGATCCGTCTCCACTTCCTCCCTCAGGTTAGGGGGCCTATAGCATACTCCCAGTATTATTTTCCCCTTAGCTTCATCCCTTTGGAGCTCTACCCATAAGGATTCCACCTCCTCTCTAGCTCCCTCAGTGATGTCATCTCTCACATTCGCTTGTATATTATTCTTGATATATAGGCATACCCCTCCACCTTTTTTACCCTCTCTATCCTTGTGGTATAGGGTATACCCTTGAATGTTTGCCAGCCAATCATGAGAGCTGTTGAACCAGGTCTCTGAAATTCCCACAAAATCCAAATCCTCCTTGTACAACAGTATCTCTAGTTCACCCATCTTGTCCGCCATGCTCCTGGCATTGGTGAACATGCCACATAGTTTAGACCGGTCGCATATTGTCCTCGTATTGGGTGTTTCAAAATTGCAACTAGGACTTGCTACTATACTCACCTTGTGTTTTTGTGCTTTGGTTAACCTACCACTAATGCCCCCAATACTACCCTCTGGAATATCTTCCGCGCTGGCTATCACTGTCTCTGGACCCTCCCCCCCATCGACTAGTTTAAAAACCCCTCAACTTTTTGGCCATCTTCATTCCCAGCAGATCTGCACCCTCCTCACTTAGGTGCAGTCCGTCCCTTCTATAGTACCGGTTGCCGACTGAGAAGTTGGCCCAGTCCTCCAGAAACCCAAACCTCTCCTTACTACACCAGCTCTTCAGCCACTTGTTTACTTCCCTAATCTCCCTCTGCCTTTCTGGTGTGGCTCGATGTACCGGTAGTATTCCTGAGAATACTACCTTGGAGGTCCTTTTCCTCAATTTAGCACCTAAGTCCCTAAAATCGTTCTTTAGGACACTCCATCTGCCTCTGACTTTGTCATTGGTGCCAACGTGCACCATGACAACCGGGTCTTCCCCAGCCCCTCCTAGTAATCTGTCCACAAGATCTGTGATGTGCCAAACCCGAGCGCCCGGTAGACAACATACTGTTCGGCGCTTCAGGTCTTGGTTACAGATTGCCCTCTCTGTCCTTCTAAGAATTGAGTCCCCTACCACCAGAATCTGTCTTTCCTTTCCCTTTGCTGCCCCTTCACTCTCACTGGAGGAGTTCTTCCCCTGGCAGCTAGGAGAGTCCCTCATCTCCAGCAGTGCTGGTCCCTGACTGGTTTCACCAATGTCACTCAATGGAGCGTACTTATTGGGAGGCTCTAGTCCTGGATCGGCCTCTCTGGCACTTCCCCCTCTACCCCTCCTGACTGTCACCCATCTACTCTTTGCTAGTGCCTGCACCTCTTTGTCTCCACCCGCCTCTGTGCTGGCCCCTGCCGGCACCTGCCGTGTACATTCCTGGCTCACCTTTAGTATGGAGGGACTTCTCAGTGCTGACAGTTGCTTCCCCAGATTCAGAACCTGGGCTTCCAGGGAAACAATGTGCTTACATTTTGCACAGCAGTATTCGCCCTCGATCGGATGATCAAGGAACGCATACATGCGGCAAGATGTACAAAGAGTCGCCTCTCCACACCCGCCGGGCATCGTACCTATTAAATTTAGTGAGGATTTGGGGATTTTACCCTGTCCAAATTACCTAACAGCTATCTTCCTGGCACTAATACTCAAGACAATACACAGGTACACAACAAGACAATACACAGGTACTCACAGACCTACGTGCAATCGCAGAACAGTCGCAGACCTACGTGCTCTCGCAATACTCAAGTATACAGTACACAATACACAAGTACTAACGATCCACACACACTACTCAGACAACACTCAGATACTCACACTACACAGGTACTATGACCCCTGTTATAACCTCCTGTTTTAAACTCTGGTTTTTAACTCCCACTTATACCAGCTCCACTTACACAAAGTTCCACAGCCTCAGACTGAGCATGCTCAGACTGAGTTCTACACCCAGTTAAATAGGCACCTGTGAGCAATTAACCACCCCCCTTAATTTATAGACTGAAGGAACCAGAGAAAAAAAAAGAAAAAAAAAGCTATTTAAAAAGTGACAGAAAAAGGCAAATGAAAAACTAAAAGGAAAAGCCCCAAAAATGCAACCCAGCAAACCCAGCAATCAACAAGCAAGACTTATTCACTCTATAACTCTGGTTTTTAACTCCCACTTATACCAGCTCCACTTACACAAAGTTCCACAGTCTCAGACTGAGCACGCTCAGACTGAGTTCTACACCCAGTTAAATAGGCACCTGTGAGCAATTAACCACCCCCCTTAATTGATAGACTGAAGGAACCAGAGAAAAAAAAAAAGAAAAAAAAAGCTATTTAAAAAGTGACAGAAAAAGGCAAATGAAAAACTGAAAGGAAAAGCCCCAAAAATGCAGCCCAGCAAACCCAGCAATCAACAAGCAAGACTTATTCACTATATAACTCTGGTTTTTACTCCCACTTATACCAGCTCCACTTACACAAAGTTCCACAGCCTCAGACTGAGCACTGAGTTGAGCTTGGAAATTCTTTGGTTTTATTTTACCTGTAATTGTTAGCAATAACTCACTTAAATCTGTCCAAACAAGAGTCTAGTAGACATCCCGGGTATGATAAAGTTTGAAACACAAAATCATAAATTATAATATAATAAATAATTATAAATAATTATAAAAAAGAATATATTAATAATAAATTTAATTCAATAATGTAATCAAACCAAAAACACTGAAATGTGTCCAAACAAGGGTACAATATTACTAGTCACTGTCATACTAGACACTGCATATTGGTTTAGTAAACTTCCCGGGTATGAAAAATTTTGAAACATGGGACTGCACAAAGTCCAACATAACAATCAGGACAATGGAACCTGGTTCCTTGTAGGTGCTGACTTTTTCTCGGTTAGTGGGATGTAGTCCATGAAGCGACGACCAGTCAAGCATTCCGGGTTGACAATGCCAACAGCACGATGTCCAGCTCTATTCACAGGCAATAATGGTGTTTGGTGGTTCACAAAGATACATTCGGCAACTTTCCAAATAAAGTCAGAATGAATCACAGGCTTGTCACTCTTTTTTTTTTTTTTGAGCAGAATGTAAGCATTCCATAAGCATTGCTCAAGAAGATCCCTGAAGATCTTCTTGTAGTACTTCTGTTACTGTTTCCTAATTGCTGGGTAGAATTTCATTGCTTGGTCGTCTCTGTCAACACCTCCCATGGTGTTATTGTAGTCTATCAATACTTGTGGCTTCATGATTTCTTTCCCACCTTTCGTGCGTACCATAACAGTGGAGGTATTATGAACTGTACTCATTAGGCACACATCTTTCTTGTCGTGCCATCATTTTGCCTTTCTGCCAGGCAACCATTTCACCAGTCTTCAGCTTCTTATTGCCAAAGATATGTACAATCAGCGCAAACAAAAAATGAAATCAATCTAATTGCAAGCTGGACACTTAAGGGTTAACACCAAGCCCAAAATGACATAATAAGCAAACAATATAAAGTTCAGCGCAAAATCATAAGAGAACTAAAGTCCTATATAGGGCAAATATTTCTCTTCTGTAATCTTTCTTCTTGCTATAAGACATCCCAGGTTCTTCAACGTTACTGAGCAAATATACTGCTTACCAGATGGAAGATCAAAATAGGCATAATTACCACCGGTGCTGGATACGCCCAGGTCAGATGATCTGATGGTCTTTAATGATAACCGGCAGCTTATCCTCCAGTGCGACAGGTGATATAATACCTCCAAGGTGCGGTAAAACAGGAAAGAAGAAGGGACATCTAAGAGCGTTCCGTATGGCTCAATAGGTATTTTATTATATTTGACAAATCAGGATACAATCCATAGAAGAGCGCGTATAGGTAGCGCTATTTAAAACCAGTAAAAAATCCAAGAGCGGGGATAAAACAGACTGTTCGCGTCCGAACAGCTGTGAGATGACAGCGGGTGATGTAAGACTCCACCCCCGTACGCGACGTTACGTCCAATGGACTTCGTCAGCAGGGGTGGAGTCAAGCTCCGGTGATTAAAGAGAGTAGAATTTTTAGCTTCATGTCAGGATTTTATGCCTGCGGTAAATCCCCAGCATGCAGGCAATGTAAATTTAATGTCAGGAAAAGAAAAGAATTTAATGCTACCGCCACTAACAGAACCTATCAGATCAAGAACATAATTACATGCGATACGGTGGGAGTAGTGTACATGTTGCAGTGCGAATGCGGACTGCAATATGTAGGAAGAACTTCCCCACCTATGGGTGTCCGTATAGCGGAGCATGTTAATAACATCAAAAAAGGTCATATTATGTATCGAAACATCTCAGAATATGCCACAATAGGGACCCGAGGAAATTGCATTTCTGGGGTATAAAAAAAGTTTCGAAACATTTGAGGGGCGGAAATTTTATTAGGCAATTGAGTCGCCGAGAATCTCTATGGATTCATGAAACAAAAGTAGGAGTCCCTTGAGGGTTTAAACATTGAGTTCGACCTCAATTGTTTTATTTCTGATAAATGAGTTTTTTAATTCCTTTTATATTTACAAGTTTTACTGTATGTTTCTTATAATATGCATGTTTCTAAAGACTTTATAATAACACCTTGTGCTGGTTTAATGCAATTGTTGTTTTAGTACATTGAGTGTTGCTGTAATGTATTAGAGATGGCAGCGGGTGATCATTCTGACCATTCCTATTATGTCCTATTATTTATATGGGTAAATGGTGTATCTATGCCTTGAGTGTAGATTAGCAAGTGTGTATGAACCAATGTATTTGTTATCAAGTGGTAGCTTTTATTATACTGCCACATTCTCAGCAAGTGTCTCCATTCAGGAATTAGCTACTTTGGAACCGCGCTTCCGTTTCCGCTCTAAGATACACTCCTTGCTGACAGTCGGCAAGTATTTAAGATCCCGGGTGACAGCTTGACTCCACCCCTGCTGACGAAGTCCATTGGACGTAACGCCGTGTACGGGGGCGGAGTCTTGCGTCACCCGCTGTCATCTCACAGCTGTTCGGACGCGAACAGTCTGTTTTATCCCCGCTCTTGGATTTTTTACTGGTTTTAAATAGCGCTACCTATACGCGCTCTTCTATGGATTGTATCCTGATTTGTCAAATATAATAAAATACCTATTGAGCCATACGGAACGCTCTTAGATGTCCCTTCTTCTTTCCTGTTTTACCACACCTTTGAGGTATTATATCACCTGTTGCACTGGAGGATAAGCTGCCGGTTATCATTAAAGACCATCAGATCATCTGACCCGGGTGTATCCAGCACCGGTGGTAATTATGCCTATTTTGATCTTCCATCTGGTAAGCAGTATATTTGCTCAGTAACGTTGAAGAACCTGGGGTGTCTTATAGCAAGAAGAAAGATTACAGACAGTGGCGTCTCCAGCTTTCATATTTAGGGGGGGTACATGGGGGGACAGGGACAAAAATAGGGGGGCAATATAAAATGCAATATATATATATATATATATATATATATATATATATATATATATATATATATATAGATAAAATAATAGATAGATCTATCTATCCTGGGGCCCTTTACCCCTTTACTACGATCCCACAACGGCCCTTTCACATGTTCTGCAGTGAGCTCCCTTCCTACTGTATTGGGCCCCCCCCCCCAGGGTGACAGAGAACAAGAGATATATGTCACCAGCATACCAAGAAAATATAAGGGTCCAAAGCAGTGGGAGAACTATCAGGGTTGCAAAGGTTGTCTTGCCACCGGGCCCTGGTGTTCTGCCACTGTGGGGTTCCCCAGCCCTCAGTCTGTTTTTTCAGTAACTGAGAGTCCTGGTGGAGTCCTTCTTGCAACTCGCTCTTCTCCCTGCCAATGAGGATGCAGGGGAAGGAGCAGATCGGGCGGCCGTGGTTGTGTGAGCGCTCGCATTATGCAGTGTCAGCGAGCAGAGGGAGGGGGGAGGAATCACCCACTGGGGACCTTCTCCCTCTCCCTCTGTAACTGTGTTACACCAGTGGTGGCCCGAGTAAGATGCGGCACATCCGATATGAATACAAACAAAAAGAAATTGCCTTTTTGTAAAAAAAAAAAAAAAAAAAAACAATTTAAAAAAAAAAAATTTTTTTTTTTTTGGGGGGGCACATGGTGGGGCCCAGCATAATGTTGGGGGGGTCAGGGCCCCCTCTGGCCCCCCCCTAGGGTCGCCATTGATTACAGAAGAGAAATATTTGCCCTATATAGGACTTTAGTTCTCTTATGATTTTGCGCTGCACTTTATATTGTTTGTTTATTCAGCTTCTTATTGCCAAACATTGGAGGCATGTTGCGCCGGTTAGCCTTAGCAGTTTTATAGGTATCTGTTTTGTTTTGCAGAAGAAACTCATAAAGTTCAGGAGACCTATAAAAGTTGTCGGTTGTTACACAATAGCCCAGATTTAGTAATGGTTCAATGTGTTAAAGAACCAAAGATGTTGCCATTCCATAGTGTATTTTGGATTGAATTATGTTCCTTTTCCACTGTATATGACTGAATTTCCAATGTAGCCAGGTGACGATTCACATAGCATGTAGGATTTTACACCGAATCGTGCTCTCCCTTGTAGGCCAATAAACATTCATTTATGCTGATATCTCTTTCTGGCCTATGGCTTGGAAATTCTTTAGAATCATTTAAGATACTTCCCAAATTTTCCTTAGTTTTGGTGCAGGATGAGTAGTTTCATCAAATTCTTCCTTGTTTTAAAGTGTAAAAATTTCATGTCAAAGGAAAATCTGTACTCTGACATGACCATGCCAAAGAATGCAGTGGCAAGTAATTTATTAGGTGTTCAATACCACTTCTGCATGGGGATTTCCCACCACTCCCTGAAGTATTATTAGGCCCAACAAATTTCCAAATGTCATCTTTGGTCACTGGTTCCCACTTTCTGCTTTTTGGAAACTTCCAATGCAGAGTAGCTAATTGTTGCTCTTTATATCAATTTGTCTCATTAACTATTTTTTCAATAACCTCATCAGTCAGAAATAGTTGTAAGTATGCCAAGCTGTTGTTGTGTTCAACGTCTACTTTCATACCAGATGCTCCAGTAAATGGGAATCTTGGGGGTGCTGCCTGATCTGTACCACAGTCAATAGAGCACCAAGTTCGCACATCAATGAGCTCGCAGTCGCAGAATCGTCGCTGTCGTCACTTTCAGTCTGATGACGAATTTCCCCACTAATCACTATCGCTAAATTCTGCAAGTGATTCTAATTCACTATTGCTGTTTTCTAGCAAGTTTAAAACTGCTTTTGACCTAAAGGGACACTTTTTGGATGCCATGGACATTCTCAAGTTTCCAGGGAGAAAGAACGGTAAAAGTGCAGACAGGGCACTGGACAAAGCAACAGGGACAAAACTGAGGTGGTTTGATACAGAATTGTAATCCTAACAGATTACAATGTATTGTGTGTATGTCATGTTTTGTTTACTATTTTGAATTTCCCACCCACTTCCACCCCCCCTGCATCGCCAGCGCTCGCAGGGAAGGGAACCATGTCGGCATCGGGCGGAGGACACAGCGGGAGGACATCAGGGGATCGTAGGGGCAAGGTAAGTGACACTACAGGGATACTACAGTGTAACCCTGAGCGTGGCCGGGGTAACCACTTTTGGTACTGAAAATTAACCCCGAGCCACGCTCGAGATTACCACCAGGGAGGTTAAACTAGTGTTAACTAGTACAAGACAACACTATCCTTTTTATTCAGCATCTACCACAAACTTCTTTGGTGTAATAAAAATGTTTATGTGATGTTGACGAACACCCTACATGTATTGATCCTGACACAATAATAATAAGAGTAACTGAATGATTTATTATTCTATTAAAAACCTTTACCATTTTCTAGCACAACAAATTTCTGCTGAAAAACTGGTGCTATTTTGAGAATCACAGGCCAATAAATGACTCACCCAAGGGACAAATGCAATCTCTAAAAACATACCATTTAGATTGCAAAAAGAATGTCTCAGCAGAAAATAAAATGGCATTTAATTAGTTATAATTAATCGTCTACATTAGATGTCTTTATTTAGCTAATTTTATTATGTAATAGTCGTAGCACAAAAGCGAGTACACCCCTTACATTTTTGTAAATATTTTATGATACCTTTTCATGTGACAACACTGAAGAAATTACACTTTGCTACACTGTAAAGTAGTGAGTGTACAGCTTGTATAACAGTGTAAATTTGATGTCCCCTCAAAATAACTCAACATACAGCCATTAATGTCTAAACGGCTGGCAACAAAAATGAGTACACCCCTATGTGAAATTGTCCAAATTGAGCCCAAAGTGTCAATATTTTGTGTGGCCACCATTATTTTCTAGCACTGCCCTAACCTTCTTGGGTAGGGATGAGCCGAACACCCCCCCTGTTCGGTTCGCACCAGAACATGCGAACAGGAAAAAAGTTCGTTCGAACAAGCGAACACCGTTAAAGTCTATGGGACACAAACATGAATAATCAAAAGTGCTAATTTTAAAGGCTTATCTGCAAGTTATTGTCATAAAAAGTGTTTGGGGACCTGGGTCCTGCCCCAGGGGACATGGATCAATGCAAAAAAAGTTTTAAAAATAGCCGTTTTTTCAGGAGCAGTGATTTTAATAATGCTTAAAGTCAAACAATAAAAGTGTAATATCCCTTTAAATTTCGTAGCTGGGGGTGTCTATAGTATGCCTGTAAAGGGGCGCATGTTTCCCTTGTTTAGAACAGTCTGACAGCAAAATGACATTTCAAAGGAAAAAAGTAATTTAACTACTCGCGGCTATTAATGCATTGCCGGTCTGACAATACACATAAAAGTTCATTGATAAAAACGGCATAGGAATTCCCCATAGGGGAACCCCGAACCAAAATTTAAAAAAAAATGACATGGGGGTCCCCCTAAATTCCATACCAGGCCCTTCAGGTCTGGTATGGATATTAAGGGGAACTCCGGCCAAAATTTTAAAAAAAAAATGACGTGGGGGTCCCCCTAAATTCCATACCAGACCCTTCAGGTCTGGTATGGATTTTAAGGGGAACCCCGCGCCAAAATTTACCAAAAAAAAACGGCGTGGGGTCCCCCCAAAAATCCATACCAGACCCTTATCCGAGCACGCAACCTGGCAGGCCGCAGGAAAAGAGAGGGGGACGAGAGAGCGCCCCCCCCCCCTCCTGAACCGTACCAGGCCACATGCCCTCAACATTGGGAGGGTGCTTTGGGGTATCCCCCCAAAACAGCTTGTACCCATGTTGATGAGGACAAGGGCCACATCCCCACAATCCTGGCCGGTGGTTGTGGGGGTCTGCGGACGGGGGGCTTATCGGAATCTGGAAGCCCCCTTTAACAAGGAGACCCCCAGATCCCGGTCCCCCCCTGTGTGAAATGGTAAGGGGGTACAAAAGTACCCCTACCATTTCACTAAAAAACTGTCAAAAATGTTAAAAATGACAAAAGACAGTTTTTGACAATTCCTTTATTTAAATGCTTCTTCTTTCTTCTATCTTCCTTCATCTTCTTCTTCTTCTGGTTCTTCTGGCTCTTCTGGTTCTTCCTCCGGTGTTCTCATCCAGTATCTCCTCCGCGGCATCTTCTATCTTCTTCTCCTCGGGCCGCTCCGCACCCATGGCATGGGGGGAGGCTCCCGCTCTTCTCTTCATCTTCTTCTCTTCTTCATCTTCTTCTCCAGGCCGCTCCGCATCCATGCTGGCATGGAGGGAGGCTCCCGCTGTGTGACACGTCTCCTCTTCTGACGGTTCTTAAATAACAGGGGGCGGGGCCACCCGTTGACCCCCCCTGATGCATGGTGACTTGACGGGACTTCCCTGTGATGTCATGGAGTCTGGTATGGATTTTAAAAACGGCGTGGGCCCCCCCTAGGACCCATATCAAACCCTGATCCGAGCACGCAGCCCGGCCAGTCAGGAAAGGGGACCTCCTGAACCATACCAGGCTGCATGCCCTCAACATGGGGGGGTGGGTGCTGTGGGGGAGGGAGGCACCCTGCGGCCCCCGCAACCCCAAAGCACTTGTCCCCATGTTGATGAGGACAAGGGCCTCTTCCCGACAACCCTGGCCGTTGGTTGTCGTTGTCTGCAGGTGGGGGGCTTATCGGAATCCGGGAGCCCCCTTTAATAAGGGAGCCCCCAGATCCCGGCTCCCCCCCCCAATGTGAATGAGTATGGGGTACATGGTACCCCTACCCATTCACCTGGGGGGAAAAGTGTCAATAAAAAAACACTACACAGGTTTTTAAAGTAAAATCAAACAACAAAAAGCACTCACATGAGTGTAGACAAATAGGCCGCACACCCCATAAAGTGCATAAAAAATATAAAAAACCCCTACCGGGGCTTTATAGCAGCCAATAAAGTGCAATATAAGTGGTTGAAAAAGTTGAATTTTATTGGTACAAAAAAATAATAAATAACATATTAAAAAAATCCACTAGAATGAATACTGACTGTTAGAGTCAGGACATGAACTGAATATGGCGTACAATTGCAACAGACAAAAGCCTACAATTAAAACCAATGCAAGACACAATGTATACTGGGGCAACCAAAATTCTCCAAATGTAAAATCCTTGGAGTTGGATAACAATGAATACCTATAAATAAAGACAATATACAATACAGTGTATGTGGAACAACAAAGGTTATATGTAAAAATCCTGATGCGTTTCGACCCTTCCCGTGTCTTCTTCAGAGGATAGGTTGTCCACTGTAAAAGAGGTCAACATAAATCAAACATAACATCAGATTCGACAGTACCAAAACCATACATGCATACCCTGTAGTGTAACTGCATAAGTTGTATAGTTACCTCTCACAGGATTTATGACGTTACAAGATAATTTCTGACATTGCAAGGTGTTTGGGGTGATGTGGTTTCTCCTCTGCTCACCTGTCTTCCCTGTGTCAGGCCCACTCCCCAGGGGGCGGGCGGTGGACTGAATGTGTCTTACGAGAGATCACGTCTACCAACCCCACATATAGGAGAGGGAAGGAAAGGAGGGGGCAAACAGGCAATCCAAATCGCACCCAGATAAGTTCATGTACGTACTAAAAATGAAAAATAAAATAAAAAACGAAGCGTCAGTTGGTTCATCCACGTGGTTGGGAAATTTACCAACCATAGAATTCTATGCGATTGCTAGATTCTGAGTCCATGGGTGTGCAGGAGGGCATTGCTACAGAACAAAGGTGGGGGAAGGGGAAGAGAGGGAGGAGGGGGGAGGGAGGGGGGGGAAAGAGGGGAAAGAGAAGGGGAAGAGGAAGAGGCATGTGAGGAAAAAGTGAAAAGGAAAGAAAAGGGTGAATGAAAAGTGAGTAAGTGAGACAGAAATCGACTAGAAAATAGCAAATGCCCTGCTGCCGATCAATCGCCATGCGACATAGAAATATATATAGAAAAGTCAATGGGGTAAAAGTGCCGACAGACCCCCCAAGGTGACAATGTGAAAAAAAGGGGGGGAAAAACAGAGGAAGACCAGCGGTGCTGGATAGGACATAGTGAAAAGAGAAAAGAGAGAGGGAGGGAGGAGGAGGGAGGAAAGAATGGGGGACAGAGGGAAGGGAAAGGGAAGAAGGGGAGGGAGTGGAGGGAGGAGGGGGAGAGGAGAAGAAGGAGAGGGGAAAAGGAGACAGGGAAAAAGAGAAGGAAAAAGGAAAAGAAAAAGAAAAAGGAAGGGGAAAGGTGCAAGAGAAGGAACAGAGAGGGAAGAAAAACAGGGGGAGGCGGTGGAAAGAAGGGGAGGGGAGAAAAGAGAGGGGGAGGGGAAAGGGGAAGAAAAGGGGAAAAAGAAGAAAAAGAAAAAGAAAATGTAAACATCGGAAGAAGAGAAGAAGGAAGAAGACAAGAAGACAAGAAGCCAGAAGTCCGGGCCACCGCTAGCAAAAGAGCGGCATGAAGATAGCGGAGGAGCCGGCAGAAGAACTGAAACACCGGGAGCAGAGGTCGAACACCGGGAGAAGAGACCAGAGAGAGCGGAGAAGAACCAACCGGATGCCAGGAGAAGAGGCCGGAGGGACCCCCGAAGTCAGAAGAAGACCCCCGGAGCTGTCTAATAAATTACTTTAAAAACCTGTGTAGTGTTTTTTATTGACACTTTTTCCCCCAGGTAAATGGGTAGGGGTACCATGTACCCCATACTCATTCACATAGGGTGGGGGGCCGGGATCTGGGGGTCCCTTTATTAAAGGGGGCTCCCGGATTCTGATATGCCCCCCGCCCACAGACCCCGACAACCAATGGCCAGGGTTGTCCGGATGAGGCCCTTATCCTCATCAACATGGGGACAAGGTGCTTTGGGGTGGCGGGGGGCGCAGGGCGCCCCCCTCCCCCACAGCACCCACCCCCCATGTTGAGGGCATGCTGCCTGGTACGGTTCAGGAGGGGGGGCGCTCGCTCGTCCCCACCCCCTTTCCTGACCGGCCGGGCTGCGTGCCTGGATTGGGGTCTGGTATGGATTTTAGGGGGGACCCCACGCCGTTTTTTCGGCGTAGGGGGTTCGCCTTAAAATCCATACCAGACCTAAGGGCCTGGGATGCCTCGCGCTCGCCGCAATAGGAAATTTTTTTTCTTATTGCAGCGAGCGCGAGATGCAGTACCCTGCCCTTGCTTTATATCTGGTGCATCGGACCAGCATACAGACAAACGGGCTTTCCGTCAGGAACTGAGTCCTGCGGAATTACGACGTAAAGATTTGAAGCAGGCTTCAAATCTAAAGCACGTCTGATTTCCGACCGCAACGGTCCATCGGAAGTCCAAAAATAATAATTTTATTATGTAATAGTCGTAGCACAAAAGCGAGTACACCCCTTACATTTTTGTAAATATTTTATGATACCTTTTCATGTGACAACACTGAAGAAATTACACTTTGCTACACTGTAAAGTAGTGAGTGTACAGCTTGTATAACAGTGTAAATTTGATGTCCCCTCAAAATAACTCAACACACAGCCATTAATGTCTAAACGGCTGGCAACAAAAATGAGTACACCCCTATGTGAAATTGTCCAAATTGAGCCCAAAGTGTCAATATTTTGTGTGGCCACCATTATTTTCTAGCACTGCCCTAACCTTCTTGGGTAGGGATGAGCCGAACACCCCCCCTGTTCGGTTCGCACCAGAACATGCGAACAGGAAAAAAGTTTGTTCGAACAAGCGAACACCGTTAAAGTCTATGGGACACAAACATGAATAATCAAAAGTGCTAATTTTAAAGGCTTATATGCAAGTTTGTGTCATAAAAAGTGTTTGGGGACCTGGGTCCTGCCCCAGGGGACATGGATCAATGCAAAAAAAGTTTTAAAAACGGCCGTTTTTTCAGGAGCAGTGATTTTAATAATGCTTAAAGTCAAACAATAAAAGTGTAATATCCCTTTAAATTTCGTAGCTGGGGGGTGTCTATAGTATGCCTGTAAAGGGGCGCATGTTTCCCGTGTTTAGAACAGTCTGGCAAAATGACATTTCAAAGAAAAAAAGTAATTTAAAACTACTTGCGGCTATTAATGCATTGCCGGTCTGACAATACACATAAAAGTTCATTGATAAAAACGGCATGGGAATTCCCCACAGGGGAACCCCGAACCAAAATTTTAAAAAAAATGACGTGGGTGTCCCCCTAAATTCCATACCAGGCCCTTCAGGTCTGGTATGGATATTAAGGGGAACCCCGGCCAAAATAAAAAAAAAATGACGTGGGGGTCCCCCTAAATTCCATACCAGACCCTTCAGGTCTGGTATGGATTTTAAGGGGAACCCCGCGCCAAAATTTACAAAAAAAACGGTCCCCCCAAAAATCCATACCAGACCCTTATCCGAGCACGCAACCTGGCAGGCCGCAGGAAAAGAGAGGAAGTCCGATGCAGACCACACACGGTCGGATTGTCCGCCGGATTTGGTTCGTCGGCTTCCGTCGGACAAGTCCGGTCGAAAAATCGGACCGTGTGTACGCGGCAATACTGTCTTTTACTTTTCCACAGAAATATTACAGTAAAGACAATTTCTGTGTTTTATCATAACGTGTGCGTTTCTCATTGGTCATTGCACTTACACTATTGTCAGGTGTGCCAAGAGGGGCAGAGGCTGTTATTGGAGTTGAGAGGCAGAGTACACAACAAACATACTTAAGCGGCTTCTGCGGGGGTAGTGCTACACGTGGTGGCTCGTCCAGGATAATGCCACTACTCTGCAATCAACTCCTCAAGACAGCACCTCTACAAGTGCCAAGATGGACCCCGCTGCTGCCCCAGTGGTGTGATAAGGAAGGTGCTCACCCAGAGTCAAGTGTAGTAATTGAGATTCCTGGGGATGCCTGGACTGAAGAACAGATCAGCCAGAAGGTGAAGACATTGATTCCAGACCAGAAGGCGTGGTTGATTGCTGTCAGACCAGACCAAGATGCCTCTTGCACCCATGCACTGCTAGAATGGAAGCAAGGGATCCCTGACCGTTTCCGAGGGTCTAGTGTACAGTCTGCTGACCAGGCTGAGTTTTGTCTAATTCAGTCACGCACACCCAAGAGGTGCCCGGCAAGTACTAGCCGTGTTAAGGTTACAAAGGAAGAGGTCCCTGCCACACCATCCTGGGCCATGATCAGGCCGGAGTTCTTTGCTGCTTTGGGAGACTTTTTTTCAAAATTTCCAAGGGACGCTTCAACGTGCTCTAGAGATGAGTACCAGAAACTCAGGCCTTTCTCTGGAAGACAACCAGTACCGACAGAGGAGGACAGTTTTGAAGAGTGGCTGGACCAAGCCACCTAAGTTCTGGATGAATGGGAAGCAGTCAAACAGGAAGAAGAGGCTAGTGAGGCTACTGTGCCAGAGCCAATGGAACAGAGGAAACTAAGTCATTCCCCATTTTAAGAGACCGACCTGTGACATGTTGGGTGAGAGCTCCAAAGAAGTTGTCCTCTCCCCTCAAGGGGCTCTTGACATGCCTGACCTGTTCACCGCTGTTTTGGTGAAGGACAACCCTGACTCATACCTTGGCACAACTGGTAGGTTCAGCACTATAAAGGGTGGCGTGTGGGCAGGACAACATGCCTTATATGTTAATTGGTGGGAGCATAGGAGTGCGCAGCCTATTGCATTAGGTTGTGCACCCCAAAGCTCAAACACACATGCTGTTGTGTTGGACTAGAAGGCCTGGCTCGCTGTTTCTACTCTAAATTCATCCTAGAAGTGTTCTATCGAGTTCAGGTCAGGACTCTGTGCAGGCCAGTCAAGTTCCTCTACTCCAAAGGCCTGGCTCGCAGTTTCTGCTCTAATTCATCCCAGAGGTGTTCTATCGGATTGAGGTCAAGACTCTGAGCAGGCCAGTCAAGTTCCTCTACCCCAAACTCACTCATCCATGTCTTTATGGACCCCCGAAGTCAAAAGAAGACCCCCGGAGCTGTCTAATAAATTACTTTAAAAACCTGGCTAGTGTGTTTTTTTTATTGACACTTTTTCCCTAGGTGAATGGGTAGGGGTACGATGAACCCCATACTCATTCACATAGGGTGGGGGGCCAGGATCTCGGGGCCCCCTTATTAAAGGGGGCTCCCGGATTCCGATAAGCCCCCCGCCTGCAGACCCCAACAACCAACGGCCAGGGTTGTTGGGAAGAGGCCCTTGTCCTCATCAACATGGGGACAAGGTGCTTTGGGGTGGGGGGGGCCCGCAGGACCAGCATACAGACAAATGGGCTTTCCGTTAGAAACTGAGTCCGGCGCAGTTACGACATAAATATTTGAAGCAGGCTTCAAATCTAAAGTCCGTCGGATTGCCGACCAAAACGGTCCGTCGGAAGTCCGATGCAGACCACACACGGTTGGATTGTCCACCGGATTCGGTCAGTCGGACCAGTCCGGTCAGAAAGTTCGCCCATGTGTACACGGCATTATTCTCATTTTGATATGTATTACATGTGAAATCACATTTCACTGGAATTATTCCACTTGAAGTTCATCTGTATGGCAAATATCTATAGGAGGGGTTTCTGCCATCCCTGTTAAGTTTAATTTTATACAGTATGTCTTATTTTCAGTTTGATGTGTATTATATGTGATGTTACATATCACAGAGACCGGTACTGTGGTAATATTGACGTTTATTGAGATTTACATACATTGGAGGGTTCCATCATTATTGTTACGTTATTGATCAGTAAGTTAGTGCTGCGCTTTTTTTTTTTCATGGTATAGGAACACATAACAGTGCTTAGCTGCCTTTTTTTATTTTACCTCCAGTAGTTTATTGTAAATAGTAGTGTGGTGATTACCTGTTATACTAATGATTGGCATGTGGCATTAATAAACATCAACAGATTTCAGCTGTGCCCCACCAGGCCAACCCCCCATGGGCAA
Organism: Lithobates clamitans; assembly: GCA_037952925.1. Taxonomy (NCBI): domain Eukaryota; kingdom Metazoa; phylum Chordata; class Amphibia; order Anura; family Ranidae; genus Lithobates; species Lithobates clamitans. The sequence goes on along the minus strand of JBBGZY010000787.1, from coordinate 3,773,329 downwards.
TGTGCCTGGCTGCTGAGTTCATCTCCCCATCCCTGCACTCAGTGCACTGATTGGCATTGGGCACTGACAGGCAGCACTGATAGGCAGCATTGATGGGCACTTATTGACAGCACTGATTGGCACTGATAGGTGGCACTGATTGGCAGCACTGATGGGCACTGATAGGTGCCACTGATTGGCACTGATAGGCAGCACTGGTTGGCAGCACTGATTGGCACTGAGTGGCAGCACTGATTGGCACTAATGGGCAGCACCGATTGGCACTGAAAGGTGACACTAATTGGCACTAATAGAAAGCACTGATTGGCAGCACTGATGGGCCCTGATTGGCGGTGATAGGTGGCACTAATTGGCAGCAGGATACAAAATAAGGTAGTACTGAGTATTACCAGGGAGGCAGACTTTTTAGGCTAAGAAACAGTGGAGAAGATATAGCAGTATAAAAAAATATAAATTTATTGAAAAATACAAAAATATAAAAAACAATGACAATTGTAACATATAGCATCTATGATTATTGTGCAGTGAGCCCTTGTATGTCTACGCGTTTCACGCTGGATTATTTGTATCCTGAATATGCAGCGATGGGATTGTATTGAGCCTTCAGCATTGCTGATACTAAATCCAGGATCTAAGTGGTGCATCCAGTGTTGGCCCTCCTCCCTCTAATGGCTGCTCCCATAATTAGGAATATTGTTTACATGCCCCTGCTGAGATATTTAGCTATATCTAATATACTTTCTTACTGCTGATTGAACTTTCTCATTCTACCGTGACTTGCATGATTTTGCATTCCAATTTAAGATAGAGAGACATATTCCCTTCTCTGTCTCATCTATGAACCTTGTCCATGTCCTGAGGAAGCCTAACTGCGAAACACGTAGACATACAAGGGCTCACTGCACAATAATCATAGATGCTATTTGTCATGTTTTTTAGATATTTGTATTTTTCAATAAATTTATATTTTTTATACTGCTATATCTTCTCCACTGTTTCTTAGGCTAAAAAGTCCGCCTCCCTGGTAATACTCAGTACTACCTTATTTTGTATCCTCAATGATTTATGGACGTGGCTCATTTTTGGTGCACTTTCCTCTCTTTTTTGTGACTAATTGGCAGCACTAATGGCACTGATAGGCTGCACTAATTGGCACTGATAGGTAGCACTGATTGGCAGCATTTAGTGGCACTGATTGGCAGCACTGATGGGCACTAATTGGCAGCACTGATGGGCACTGATAGGCAGCAGTGATGGGCACTGATAGGTGGCACTGATTGGAAGCACTGATAGGCAGCACTCATTGGCACTGATAGGCAGTGCTGATGGGCACTGATAGGCAGCACTGGTGGGCACTAATAGGTGGCACTGATTGGAAGCACTGATTGGCAGCACTGATGGGCAGTGATAGGTGTCATTGGTTGGCACTGATAGGTGGCACTCATAGGCAGCACTGATTGGCACTTACAGGTGGCACTGATAGGCAGCGCTGACTGGCACTGATAGGCAGCACTGACTGGCACTAACAGGTGGCACTGATTGGAAGCACTGATTGGCACTGACAGGTGGCACTGATTGGAAGCACTGGCACTGGAAGGTGGCACTGATTGAAAGCACTGATTGGCACTGTCAGGTGGCACTGATTGGCAATGATTGGCACTGACAGGTGGCACTGATGGGCAATGGCAGGTGGCACTCATTGGCACTGATTGGAAGCACAGATTGACACTGACAGGTGGCACTGATTGGGACTGATTGGCACTGGCAGGTGGCACGCACTGGCAGGTGGCACTGATTGGCACTGATTGGAAGCATGGATTGGCACTGATAGGTGCCACACACTGGCAGGTGGCACTGATTGGCACTGACTGGGGGAGAGGGGGAGTTTCACATTGAGCAGATCATGAGGCTTGTAAGATCCGCTCAAAGTGTGAAACTGTCAGTTAATGTAACTTCATGCAGGGAGAGAGAGGAGCTGTCACAAATCAGCGGTGATGTTGGGGATGGGCGGGACTGAACAGCTCTCTTAACACCAGCCAATGATTGGGCTACTTAAGAAAGGGGGCAGAGCCACATACACGTAGTGGCCCACCCAGACCCCATCCCTTTGGCTGGTGTTTGATAGCAGTTCGGTCCTGCCATCCCCAACATCATAGCTGAATTTTGACAGCTTCTCTCTCTCCCTACATGCAGTTACATTACATGACAGCCTCACGATCTGCTCAATGTGATACTGACTCACTGCTTGGATGCAGCATTTCACAGCAGCCCAGGAAGATCTTAGGACACTAACACACACACAGGGGGACTAGGGTGTGCCCAGGCACACTCGGCACACCCCGTTCGCACGCCTATGGGTGGGAGGTTCCTCCGCCAGGTTCTTGCAAAAGTGTAAATTGTAGTTTCATGTGTACATTAACCTGTTTTATTCCGCATGTATTTGAAAGCATGTACTAGGTCCAGGACTTTTACTTCCTTTGGGGGACCAAAGGTTCATTGGTGTGGGGAGGATGTAGCAGGGAGCTGGCTATCTTACCTGCAGTATCAGAACACACTCTGCAACATTGTTTCAGTGAGACTGTTTCCTCCTATTGCCAGCTAAGACTCTATTTCATCACATCCTGTCAGCAGAGTGATTACCACCAGGGAGCAAAGCATAAAGGGAATTGTAGTTCCAGGACTTAAGTTTCACCTGACACAAAGAGGGTCATTCCTCTGCTCCCCTCCTGCCTGGACTCACAGAGCCAACCTGAGTAAAAGTAACCATTCCGATATAAAGTGTCATGTTGTGATTTATTTCCCATTTAAGTGTGCCTCTGCTCTTGGGGACATTCTCAGGTTTGGAATCCCCTGAAAGCAGCCTGAATATAGGATTGAGCTATATTGCTCCTATTGCTCTCCCGTTGATTACTTGAATATATATACTGTTACTGTCTGTTACTTTTCCACAGAAATATTACAGTAAAGACAATTTCTGTGTTTTATCATAACGTGTGCGTTTCTCATTGGTCATTGCACTTACACTATTGCCAGGTGTGCCAAGAGGGGCAGAGGCTGTTATTGGAGTTGAGAGGCAGAGTACACAACTAACATACTTAAGCAGCTCCTGCGGGGGTAGCACTACACACATATTTATATTGTAGCTTTGAACTATTATGCTAAAAAAAGGCTTATGTACTCTAGCAACATTGTCAGGAAAAAAAAAAAGGTATAAAGGTTTTAGCTTTTTGTTATGCTTGAGCCACTGGCAAGTTTTTAACAGAGATATAATTGGCAGCAACATGTCACTTTATCTGCAGTTGTTTTCTGTGCAACACATTCCTGATTTATTGAGGACAGAATATGTTAGGCAGCATTCTGTAATCGCGTGGATAAAAAAAGCAAAATAGAAAATAAAACAAACTTAGGTTTGGATATAATAATTTCATGGTTTCCTATATGAAAGTGTATGTAAAGGCAATTGCATTTTGACTTATGGCTGGTATGGAAAAGAGTAAAACCCTTTGTCAAGTTTTTATTGTTGTCCCTGCTGAGGAGGGTCACCCCCCCCCCCTGCCCCCCCCCCCCCCCCCCCAACAGGTGGCAACTCTCAAATGGGACTTCTGTCCACTCCGGAAAATTTTTCTCTAATTTCCTGTTGCATCTCCAGGACAGAAAGTCAAGGTTAATACCCCCAGTGGGACACAACCAGCAAATTAAAATCTGACAGGAGCTTTAACCTTTCCTCATTATCTAAAACTAAGAAAATGTTTAGGATTTACATACACTTTAAATATTTATTAATGGCATCATTAAAGTGGTTGTAAAGCACTTTCAAAAAACATCAAAAAATATGGGGATTTGGTCACACCATATTGCTATATGGTGCTAAGCCCACTTACTGCGACAAATTTTTTGATAATGTTTTTTGAAAATGTTTAGGTGTTTTAAACTAGCCTTGCTGGAGGTAAATGTCTTTTTTGCATGTGTGCACTGTAATATTTTCTTCTACTGTACGGTCTTATGGCTGCATCATCTTTAATGCATCTTTTAGGGTGTGCCCCCCCCCCCCAAATATCTTGTTTGTCTATTGTATGGATTCTGACCAAATCCTTTTGGGTGAGGAGCACCCCACTCCCTCATTAAGTACCTCTCATTAGTGTCCACTTGTGTCATGGGTGGAGACCTCAAGATTCTCCCATTTAGAAGAGTGTATTGCTCTCATGGTTTAGAGAAGCAGGATCTCCCAATCTATGGATAGTGTAGGACCCACTAATTATGGGGTACTTTGTCGCAGTAAATGAGCTTAGCACCATATAGCAATATGGTGTGACCAAATCCCCATATTTTTTTTAAATGTTTAGGTGTTTTAAATTAGCCTTGCTGGAGGTAAATGTCTTTTTTGCATGTGTGCGCTGTAATATTTTCTTCTACTGTACGGTCTTATGGCTGCACCATCTTTAATGCATCTTTTAGGGTGTGTTTGTGTGTGCATGTGTTCTCATGCATTAGCAGCCCATTCAAGTGAATATTGGTGGTTGTAGTGGTTGTAGACCCTTACATACACTATATTACCAAAAGTATTGGTACACCTGCCTTTACACACACATGAAGTTAAATGGCATCCCAGGTCATTTGGGGCGGGTGTTTGTACTGTCCTGGCATTTTCGAGCCTCAAGAATTGTGAAAGGCAGTCATTACATCTAGACTGATCAATTTTCAGATATGCTGAATTACCAGATACAGATATCACTAGATACAGATATCAGATATCAGATACACTATATTACCAAAAGTATTGGGATGCCTGCCTTTACACGCACATGAACTTTAATGGCATCCCAGTCTTAGTCCGTAGGGTTCAATATTGAGTTGGCCTACCCTTTGCAGCTTTAACAGCTTCAACTCTTCTGGGAAGGCTGTTCTCAAGGTTTAGGAGTGTGTCTATGGGAATGTTTGACTATTCTTCCAGAAGCGCATTTGTGAGGTTCGGCACTGATGTGGATGAGAAGGCCTGGCTCACAGTCTCCGCTCTAATTCATCCCAAAATGTTCTATAAGGTTGAGGTCAGGACTCTGTGCAGGCAAGTCAAGTTCCTCCACCCCAAATTCGCTTATCCATGTCTTTATGGACCTTGCTTTGTGCACTGGCCCAAACCTTGCTATGCCTCCCAAATATTGGGATACCACGTGCAAGACATTTTCACAGCCCAGATGTATAGAGGAGCCCAAAATCCAAGGAGCACCTTTAGGCTTTCAAGAAGTATAAATTCTGCATACATATGGCATCTATTTTCTGACTATATATCACATATTTGAAGGCCCTGGAGCACCAGGACAGTGAACACATCCCAAAAATGACCCTATTTTGGAAAGCACACACTCCAAGGTATTTTCTGAAAGACATAATGAGTCTTTTGAAAATGTAAGTTTTTCCCCACAAGTTTTGGGAAAATGCAGGAAAGAAAATGAAAATGTATTTTTTTCACACAAAGTTGTCAATTAATAGGATACTGTATTTCTAACACACATCATAGGCACAATTTGAATTATACCCCAAAACACATTCTGCTTCCCCTGCTGAGTATGATGATGTCACATATGTGAGACTTTTTCACAGCCCAGCCACATAGAGAGGCCCAAAATCCAAGGAGCACCTTCAGACATTCCAGGGGCATAAATTACACATCTAATTTCCTAACCACCTATCACATTTTTGGAGGCCCTGGAGCACCAGGACAGTAGAAACACTTACAAAATGACCACATTTTGGAAAGCATGCACCCTAAGGTTTTTGTAAAATGCAGAAAGAAAATGAAACTTAATTTATTTACACAATGTAGTAAACTTAATAAGATATTTCTCACACATAGCATGGGCATACTTAGTATTACAACCCAAAACATACTCTGCTACTACTCCTGAGTATGGCGATACCATATATGTGAGACTTTCACTTTTTGGAGTCATATACTGGTGCCTCTCTGGAACATAATCAGTTGGATGTGCAGATGGGTTAGTTCAGGCCACAGGCAGAGACATGGTGGGCAAGCAGGCAAAGGATAGGTCTCAGCAACAGGCAGTAACGTGATCAATAAACAGGCCAGGGTTAGTACAGGCAGCAGGTAGAGGCAACACTGCACTGGCATTGTAGTGCTAAGGAACACTGTTGCTGGCTTATACTGGTCTGGTGACGCTGGGGCTAGTGTGGCAGCAATCAAGAACACTGCTGACTTACACTAGTCTGGTGTGGCAACAATCAGGGACACCTTTACTGGATTACACTAATGTGGTGACACTACAACTGGTGTGTCAGTGATAAGAAACACTGTTGCTGGCATAAACTGGTCTGGTGACACTGAGACTGGTATGGAGGTGATCAGGGACACTAATTGGTGTGGCGGTGATCAGGGACAATATGACTGGTGTGGTGGTGATCAGGGACACTGTAACTGATGTGGCCATGATAAGGGACACTGTAACTGATGTGGTGGTGATCAGGGACAATATGACTGGTGTGGTAGAGATCATGGATAATACGACTGGCGTGGCGATGATCAGGGACACTGAGTGGACAGTGGTGATTACGGACACTGACTAGTGCGGCAGTGATTAGGGATGACTGGCAGCACTGGTCTGGTGATATTGTACTGCTGTGGTGTTCATCAGAGATAATGGTGTGGTGCACTGACATACACCCAGATAGCAAGGATAATTTGCCACAAATTTGTGGCAGTGTTGAATTGTAACTCTGTTAACTTGCTGCACATTTTCACTGACAAGTTGTAAACTTGCAGAGCACTTGAAGCACAAGTTCTAGTTGACACTTTTTCAATTTGTAGCAAATTTGCGTGACAAGTCTCTAGCAAGAGCAAAGTTGCAATGGTGAGTCTACAGCAAGAGCTCTGCAAGTCACAGTGACCCCTGTCGTGGGATGAACATATTTCCATGGCCCTGGACTGTCTTACATAGTGGCATGCCTTGTTTTACTCCACACTTATGAGTGCATATTACTTGATTTTTAATCTTACTTTTAAAAAAAAGAACTTGCTACACTATATTGGGGTCCTTGGCCCCTTTCTCCTGTGTTTGCATGATACCAATGGATTGGTGCAATGCCATTGTGGTATCTAAACATTTAAAAGGGATCAACATCTTTACCAAATACCTACAGACCTGTTAGTTTAATAGTCAGGCAGATACTCTAGAGTCAGAGTTTTTGCTAGAAAACAATATTCTAAGGGAGCATGTGCAGGAGCCTGACATTGCACCTGTGACCTGCTGATCGTAGGTACAATGCTCTGCAGGCTCATGAGGAAAAAAAAATGCACATTTTTTTACTTGCAAAAACATGTGCATTTATTTTATGTATTTTTTTTATTTATTTTTTTTACAAAGGTGATCTTAGCCTTTAGGCTGCATTCACACCTGAGCGTTTCAAAGTCGCATGTTTTTACTGCGATTTCGCCGCGTTTTGCCGTGTCTTTGTACAAGTCACCCATGTAAAAAGCTGAAAAACCCCTGTAATTTGTCCCAAAGAAGCTCATGTTCTTTTTTGAGCTTAAGACGTTTTTCAGGAGTTTTGCTTCAGGTGATAAAACGCTCAGATGTGTCATTGACATTAATGGGATTTTGCGTTTTTCAGGCGTTTTTCGGGCGTTTTATGAGTGAATGCAGCCTTAATGTTGACAAATGTAAAGTTTTGTACTTGGGAGGGCTAAAAATATGCATGCATCATACATTCTAAGAGGAGTGCAACTGGGGGAGTCGCTGATCAAAAAGGATATTCGGGTAGATCCAGGGTCAGATTAACATAGGGGCTATTAGAGCTGCAGCTCCAGGCCCCTTACCTTAAGATAGGCCCATTTGCCCCCAAAAAAAAATCACAAAAAAAAAAAAATTGATCGACCCCAAATTTGGGGGGGGTAGGTAGCTGAAGACCTACTCCACCATATATATATGAAGTGCATATACAGCCAAGCAGACAAAGGGCTGCATGCTGGCAAAAACATACCTAACATATGAGGTCACATCTAAACCGTGGCATCAGAGCCTAAGAGGGCCATAACCCCGAACCCCCTCTTTTTTTAATAAGATGTGAGCTGCTAATATATATGGCTTTCCCATGTCTGTACACTATTGGATAGATGCATTAATTTACTGTTGACTGGAGATGAAGGAGATAGCAATCAGCTCTGAAACGCATCGGGTATAGGATACTGTATCTAATGTTGTATGTATACCTTGATTCTCCAGTATTCAGTACTTTGTTTAAATCTTATCCTTAATCATTTTTTTATCTACTTCAATTGTTCTTTGGTAGTGCCTTTAAAGTCCCTCCCTCAGGGGTTCCCCTCTCTTGCAATAGCAGCATAGTCCAATAATGTAAATATACCATTCAGCAATGTAAATGAAAAAAAAAAGAATGCGGCAGTAGCACCTCATAAATGCCTGTCAGCTGCTGCTATACCACTCATTGAAAAGCAATCCACCACAGATCACTTTTCAGTGGGCAGTAAGCATTACCGCAAATGTGAAAGAAACTTGAAACACATCATCTGTTTCACACTCACGACCAACCAGGTCACTCCCCAGCCACTTCTCATGTTAGCCACCTCCCTTCAACTAATATAACAGGTGACCATTTCCCAACCTGCAGATGACAGACCCTTCTCCAAAAGATATCACTCCCAGTTACTCCCCCCCCCCACACTGATTGATATCCCTCCATGACCACCTCACACCCCCCTGCTGACAGACATCTCTCCCCAGCCTGTCCCCACACACCCTCTCACCTGCTGACCTGTGGATGGGGGTATCACTCCCACATTGTTATTGTGTTCTGCCAGTGGGGAGCCTTCCCTATCCACATAATACAATGATCAGTGTTGCTAACTATAGCTGGCAGCACTGATTTTTTGGGAAAAACCTGACAGGCTGGTTGTACTCAAGTCGATTAATAGATTGACTTGTGTGCAACCAGCTAGCCCATACATAGATCGACTATGGCTGGTCTCTGCTTAATTGGCTTAATTTCAATCCATGTATGGCCCGCTTAACCACTATGCAGTCCCTAAACATCCTTCCACAAACCTTTACATTTTTCCTTCCCAGATTCCTTCATCCTCCTCACCTGTACATAGTGCCTGCTGTCATACCCTCCACACTCCTCTCCTATACATAGTGCCCACTGTCATACCCTCCACACTTCTCTCCTATACATACTGCTCACTTGTCATACCCTCCACACTCCTCTCCTATACATAGTGCCCACTGTCATACCCTCCACACTTCTCTCCTATACATAGTACCCACTGTTATACCCCCACATTCCTCTCCTGTACATACTGCTCACCTTCATACCCTCCACATTCCTCTCCAGTACATACTGCTCACTGTCATACCCTCCACATTCCTCTCCTTTACATACTGCTTTCCGTCATACCCTCCACATTCCTCTCCAGTACATACTGCTCACTGTCATACCCTCCACACTCCTCTTCTGTACATACTGACCACTGTCATACCCTCAACACTCCTTTCCTGTACATACTGCTCACTATCATACCCTCCACACTCCTCTCCTGTACACACTGCCCACTGTCTTACCCTCCACACTCATCTCCTGTACATACTGCTCACTGTCATACCCTCCACATTCCTCTCCTGTGCATACTGCCCACTGTTATACCCTCCACACTCCTCTCCTGTACATACTGCCCACTGTCATACCCTACACACTTCTCTCCTGTACATACTACTCACTGTCATACCCTCCACATTCCTCTCCTGTACATACTGCTCACTGTCATACCCTCCACATTCCTCTCCTGTACATACTGCCCATTTTCCTACCCTCCACACTCCTCTCCTGTACATACTGCTCACTGTCATACCCTCCACATTCCTCTCCTGTACATACTGCCCATTTTCCTACCCTCCACACTCCTCTCCTGTACATACTGCTCACTGTCATACCCTCCACATTCCTCTCCTGTAAATACTGCCCATTGTCCTACCTTCCACACTCCTCTCCTGTACATACTGCTCACTGTCATACCCTCCACACTCATCTCCTGTGCAAACTGCTCACTGTCTTACCCACTTTCTTCTCATCTCCTGTAAATACTGCTCACTGTCCTACCCTCCACAATCGTCTCCTGTACATACTGCTCACTGTCTTACCCTCCACACTTGTCTCATGTACATACTGCTCAGTATCATACCATCCATACTCCTCTCCTCTACATACTACCCACTGTCATACCCTTCAAACTCCTCTCCTATACATACTGCCCACTTTCATAAACCCCTCTACTATACATAGTGCAGGCTGCTGTCATACCCTCCACACTCTTCTCCTGTGCATACTGCCCACTATCATACTGTCCACCCCCCTCTCCTGTACATACCGCCCACTGTGATACCCTGCACACTCCTCTCCTGTATATACTGCCCACTCTCATACCCTCCACACTCCTCTCCTGTACACGCTGCCTCATCATACCCTCCACACTTCTTCCCTGTACATACTGCCAACTCTCATACCCTCCACACTCCTCTCCTGTACATACTGCCGACTGTCTTTCTCTCCACACTCCTGTACATACTGCCCCTATCATACCCTCCACACCACACTCCTCTCCTGTACATACTGCCCCTATTATACCCTCCACACTCCTCTCCTGTACATACTGCCCCTATCATATCCTCCACACTACACTCCTCTACTGTACATACTGCCCACTGGCATACCCTCCACACTCCTCTCCTGTACATACTGCCCCTATTATACCCTCCACACTCCTCTCCTGTACATACTGCCCCTATCATATCCTCCACACTACACTCATCCCCTGTGCATACTGCCCCCATCATACCCTCCACACTCCTCTCCTGTACATACTGCCCACTGGCATACCCTCCACACTCCTCTGCTGTGCATACTGCCCACTGCCATACCCTCCACACTCCTCTCCTGTGCATAGTGCCCACTGTTATATCCTCCACACTCCTCTCCCTCACCTGCACATACTTCCCATGTTTATACCATCCATACTCCTCCCCTATGCCTCTTACCCACAAAAACAGTTCTTTAAAATTATGTTGAATATCCTCAATGTTACCAGCTCTTTTAACTTGAAGCATATGACATAAAAAATACATAGCCTCTGTTGATCACCTTCTAATGATTGTTTAGGGATCAGGCAGATACCTGATATTTTGGTATACTGAAATATTAAATATGTTAAACTATCAAATATATGAAATACTGTCCACAATTACACAGATTTGCAGACAGTTGCACTCAAATCTTGAATATGTGTAAAGACAGAAACATGTTGTACAGTGTTAGAGTACCATGGTATGGCTTTCATCAGGCCCGGACTGGCCATATGGCAGACCAGGCGTTTGCCTGGTGGGCCGGGGGCCGCTGGGCCACCAGGCCACATGTCTTAAAAAGAGCTGTCAGGGCCGGCCACAGGATGCATGCATATGCCTGGTGATGGTGGGAGGATTGGAAATTCTCTCCATCCCCCCCGCCCACTATGGCAACTGAAAGCCGCAGTTCGCAGCCACCGGTCACCTGGCAACCAGGACGCAAGGAGAGGAGGCAGGACAGAGAAGCTGAGGCCACCACCTTCCCTATATGCGCCCACAGCACCTTGCTGGATTTCAAGTGTGGGAGGCGGGTCTCATACCCGCCTCCTGCACATGAAAGCCGACAAGATGCTGCGGCCACATATAGGGAAAGCAGTGCATGCCCACTCCTCTTCTCGCCTGTGAAGGATTTAGATCTGATGCTCCAGGGCAAGAGAGGGCTCCATTTCTTAATGGTAACTATGATCTTTTTTATACAAAAAAGATGGGGTAAGTGCAGCGCAAATGGTAATGAAACTAAAACATATGAAACATTTGAAAAAGGGTCCTGGATGTGCATTGGACTTTTTCATATGTTTCATATGTTTTAGTTTCATTACCATTTGCGCTGCACTTACCCCATCTTTTTTGTATCGTTTTTTAGGCATATGTGATTACCTAAAGTGTTCAGCTTGCATTTATTTTAGCCTTTTTAACTGTTTGCGCTGATTGCTCCACATTTTACATTATGATCTTTTTTATACCTGGCTCTGTGAGTAATAATTTGTACCTGGCTCTGTGAGTAATAAATTATTACTGGCTCTGTGAGTAATAATTTGTACCTGGCTCTGTGAGTAATAATTTGTACCTGGCTCTGTAAGTAATAATTTATTACTGGCTCTGTGTGTAATAATATGTACCTGGCTCTGTGAGTAATAATTTAATTTGTACCTGGCTTTGTGAGTAATAATTTGCACCTGGCTCTGTGAGTAATAATTTATTACTGGCTCTGTGAGTAATAATTTGTACCTGGCTCTGTGAGTAATAATTTATTGCTGGCTCTGTGAGTGATAATTTGTAGATGGCTCTGTGAGTAATAATTTATTACTGGCTCTGTGAGTAATAATTTGTACCTGGCTCTGTGAGTAATAATTTGTACCTAGCTGTGTGAGTAATAATTTATACCGGGCTCTGTGAGTAATAATTTATACCTGGCTCTGTAACTAATAATTTATACCTGACTCTGTGAGTAATGGTTTATACTGTAACTGGCTTTTCAGTAGTCACAAAGCTCATACTCAGAGGCCCGTTATAAAGAAGTTTTGCTTAAAAACTGACTTTGTGAGTACTCTATTATATCTGGCTTTGTGAGTCATGCTTTATAACTTTGCAACCACTAGTTCAGGAGTTTTAAAAGGGAACTGCACTTTATGACAGGGTTTGGTAACTCCCAAAGCTTGTTCCAAGGCTACATTCACACACGTGTTTAGGCACAATGCAAATGGCTGCGATTCCTACTGCTGTTTTTGACACCTGTGCGTGACTAGCTGCATTGCTTTTTGTGTGTTCTGAAGGTAAGAGGTGCAGAACTTGGGGCTTATCTGAGGTGCAGAAGATACGGTAATCTGAGTTGTGAAGGTGCAGGAATTATGGTATTCTGAGGTGTGAAGGTGCAGGAATTACGGTAATCTGAGGTGTGAAGGTGAAGGATTTATGGTAATCTGAGGTGTGAAGGTAAGGGAACTTGGGTAATCTGAGGTGTGAAGGTGAAGGATATACGGTCAGGGCTTTTTTTCAGGGGGAACTTGGTGGAACTCAGTTCCACCACCTCTGGCTCAGACCCTTTGGTGCCTGCTCACCATAATCACTTGTAAACACAGAAGTCTGGTTTTCGTGTTTACAAGTGACAGCTCTGCACTCTGTATGCAATGCAATCCTGGTATTTAATGCCCTTTTAGGACCCTCCTACTGTTTTCGTGAAATTTGACTGAACACACCCACTATTTGATGTCCTTTGGGGGAAGGTGTAGGGGGAGGGGTTTGTGGGGCCGTAGTTAAGTTCCAGCACCTATTGTTTGAGAAAAAAAGCCCTGTATATGGTAATCTGAGGTATGAAGGTGAGGGAATTGGGGTAATCTGAGGTGTGAAGGTGAAGAATTTACGGTAATCTGAGGTGTGAAGGTGAGGGAATTGGGGGGATCTGAGGTGTGAAGGTGAAGGATTTATGGTAATCTGAGGTGTGAATATGAGGGAATTGGGGTAACCTGAGGTGTGAAGGTGAGGGAATTGGGGTAAACTGAGGTGTGAAGGTGAGGGAATTGGGGTGATCTGAGGTGTGAAGGTGAAGGATTTACGGTAATCTGAGGTGAGAAGGTGAGGGAATTAGGGTGATCTGAGGTGTGAAGGTGAAGGGTTTACGGTGATCTGAGGTGTGAAGGTGAGGAAATTGGGGTGAAGGTGCAAAGCTCAGTTGATTTCTTACCATTATTCAAGTGGTTTACAGCATTTACTTTATAAGATTCCTTTTGTGTGAAGTTGACAATTTTTTTTTTATGCATCTGGCACTCTGAATTTCTTTGAAAACATGTTTCGCACACTATGCCCAAAAGGTTGCCTACACCTGGATTAGAGAGAGCAACTCTTGTCCAGTCCGGGCCTGGCTTTGATAATCTTAACCTATGGTTCCTTTTTGGTAAGAGGCTCAAAAGCTACTCCAGGAACCCATACATATACATGGGAAAAAAACAAGCAATACATACAAAATAAGAAAGGAAGATATGAAATACCTAGGATTTGGCAATGCTATGTCCTGTGCTATATATTGTATTATATATATTGAAAATGCTATTTAGAATGCAGTAAATCATGAGCGTAAATTTACAAAGTTTTCCATACATATTTTTTAAAGCTTTTTTAGTGAAATAAAGATTATATTTGTCTGAGAGGTTTACTTACTTTGCAAGAAGCTGGAAGCTTACGAGGATTGTTCCTTCCTTGAGTCCCCTGGGTCCTCTCCTCTGCCATTTTCCTTGTAGCTGAGTTTTTCCTTGGAGCGGAGTCCAGTAGCAGAGTTTTATTCCTGCAATTGGTAACAATGTTTTGTATACAGGTTACTGAAAATGTTTCAAATATATTGTCTTTCATTGAATTGAACTAACTATGATGCATTATGTACTGTAACTTGTAGTAATTCCTCTCATCTGCTAAAGAAATGGAGCTTGAACCACGAAATGTGTACAGTCCCTATCTACTCTAAGAGACTTTGAAAAAAGCTTCTGTATATGTAATTGAATAAAATATAATATAATATGTACATGAAATAGTACTTGAAGATCATTACCTCAGTTGATATGCTGAAAAGGTTTTTGGGATGGAGTATGGGCCGAGATGTGGATCAATTGCTCAGTTTTTTAATAGAATATACAGTATCTCACAAAAGTGAGTACACCCCTCACATTTTTGTATATATTTTATTATATCTTTTCATGCGACAACACTGAAGAAATTACACTTGGCTACAATGTAAAGTAGTGAGTGTACAGCTTGTATAACAGTGTAAATTTGCTGTCCCCTCAACATAACTCAACACACAGCCATTAATGTCTAAACCGATGGCGAAAAAAGTGAGTACATTCCTAATTGAAAATGTCCAAATTGGGCCCAATTAGCCATTTTCCCTCCCCAATGTCATGTGACTCGTTAGTGTTGTAAGGTCTCAGGTGTGAATGAGGAGCAGGTGTGTTCAATTTGGTGTTATCGCTCTCACTCTCTCATACTGGTCACTGGAAGTTCAACATGGCAACTCATGGCAAAGAACTATCTGAGGAATAGGATCTGAAAAAAATAATTTTTGCTCTACATAAAGAGGGCCTAGGCTATAAGAAGAATGCCAAGACCCTGAAACTGAGCTGCAGCACAGTGGCCAAGACCATACAGCGGTTTAACAGGAGAGGTTGCACTCAGAACAGGCCTTGCCATGGTAAACCAAAGAAATTGAGTGCACATGCTCAGTGTCATATCCAGAGGTTGTCTTTGGGAAATAGATGTATGAGTACTGCCAGCATTGCTGCAGAGGTTGAAGGGGTGGGGGGACAGCCTGTCAGTGCTCAGATCATATGCCGCACACTGCATCAAATTGGTCTGCATTGATGACGTCCCAGAAGGAAGCCTCTTCTAAAGATGATGCACACAAAAGCCCGCAAACAGTTTGCTGAAGACAAGCAGACTAAGGACATGGATTACTGGAACCATGCCCTGTGGTCTGATGAGACCATGATAAACTTATTTGGTTCAGATGGTGTCAAGCATGTGTGGTGGCAACTAGGTGAGGAGTACAAAGACAAGTGAATCTTGCCTACAGTCAAGCATGGTGGTGGGAGTGTCATGGTCTGGGGCTGCATGAGTGCTGCCGACACTGGGGAGCTATAGTTCATTGAGAGAACTATGAATGCCAACATGTACTGTGACATACTGAAGCAGACCATGATCTCCTCCCTTCGGAGACTGGACCCCAAGGCAGTATTCCAACATGATAACGACCCCAAACACACCTCAAAAATAACCACTGCCTTGCTAAAGAAGCTGAGGGTAAAGGTGATTGACTGGCCAAGCATATCTCCAGACCTAAACCCTATTGAGCATCTGTGGGGCATCCTCAAACGGAAAGTGGAGGAGTGCAAGGTCTATAACATCGACCATCTCCCTAATGCTCCCTAATGTCATCATTGAGGAGTGGAAGAGGACTTCAGTAGCAACCTGTGAAGCTCTGGTGAACTCCATGGCCAAGAGCGTTAAGGCAGTGCTGGAAAATAATCGTTGCCACAAAATATTGACACTTTTGGTCCAATTTGGACATTTTCAATTAGGGGTGTGCTCACTTTTGTTGCCAGCAGTTTAGACATTAATGGTTGTGTGTTGAGTTATTTTGGGGGGACAGTAAATTTATACTGTTATACAAGCTGTACACTTACTACTTTACATTGTAGCAAACTGTCATTTCTTCGGTGTTTTCACCTGAAAAGATGTAATAAAATATTTACAAAAATGTGAGGGGTGTACTCACTTTTGTGAGATACTGTACGCTGAAAATGTCATATTTTGTAATCCTAAAATTATGGTTTGTTTAATTCATGTGGTCTGTTATGTGGTGTATGCTTACTGAATAGCGTAATGAAAAAATGTTTTTCTATATCTTGTCTGGTAAATATGGGATATAGGTACTGAGCTACAGCTTGAGATTCTAAAACCCCTAATGACCTGCTAGTGCCTACCTTCTTGGAACACTTTGGATTTTCAGTCTGTTCTTAAAAGCTGGCTAAACATTCTGTAATCTTATTTTTTTAAATGAATTGTTAGACCCCTAAAACATCGTTCAGTTTTCTGCATAATGGTTATTTAACTGCGCTTACACGTATTGTCTATGAGCCAGGACCAACAGTATCTGCTTATCTATAATCTTCACTACGTTACCAGAATACAAAGTAGAAAAGCAGCTGTAATGTTTTTTGTGACGCATATATCAGTTTACCAAAGTGATTGTACATTCTGCTTATGCACATGTAATTGTCCCACTGTTGCTGCTGTTGAGCTTCAGTGTGTTATTATCAACTGTCACCCTAATACAACATGTCTTACTGTGTGTGTATGTATGTATGCAGAAATTAAAGCGGATTTCCACCCAAAAGTGGAACTTCCGCTTATCTGTCTCCTCCCCCCTCTGGTGCCATTTGTCACCTTTCGGGTGGAGCGGGTACCTGTTTTTGACAGGTATCCTGTCCCCACTTCCATCGGACCTCACCATGGCTAGGTATGTCAGAGGTCCAGCCCCCTCCTCCTTCACCTAATGTCGGGTCAGTAGGAGAGCGCAGCAACGATTCGCACATGCGCAGTAGGGACGAAGCTGAAAGGCTTCATTGTCAGGTACCCTTACAGGCAATGGCAGCGGCAGCACCTGACAGTCGATGGAAACATCAGCTGCGTTGCCAACATTGCTGGACTCCAGGACAGTACGTGTAGCTGCTGACTTTTAATTTTTTGAGGGGAAGGCAGAACTCAACTTTAGGCCCCTTTCACACTTGTACAACTTGTCCTACGATTTGGGACTACAAAGACGTATGACATATCGTTCCCCATGATTTCCAATGACTACCATTCATATTAGTATGACTTCAAGTCGTGCCGACTTCAAAGTAGTCCCTGCACTACTTTGATCCTACTTCAGCCCACTGAATATTACTGAAGTTGGATCAAAGTCGGATCGCCGTATTAACTGATCTGACTTTGGCATACGACTTGTCCTCTGATGATCTTGAAGGGAAACTCACGCCAAATTAAAAAAAAAAGCAGCATGGGTTCCCCCTCCAAGAGTATACCAGGCCCTTCAGTCTAGTATGGATATTAAGGGGAACCCCCATGCCGAAAAAACTGCATGGGGGTCCCCCCCAAATCCATACCAGGCCTTTATCCAAGCACGCAGCCAGAAGGTCAGGAAAGGGGGTGGGGAGGAGTGAGCGCCCCCCCCTCCTGAACCGTACCAGGCCGCATGCCCTCAACATGAGGGGGTGGGTGCTTTGAGGCAGGGGGGCCTGTGCCCCCCACCCCAAAGTACCTTGTCGACGTTGATGAGGACAAGGGCCTCATCCCAAGAACCCTGGCCATTAGTTGTCGGGGTCTGCAGGCGGGGAGCTTATCGGAATCTGGAAGCCCCCTTTAACAATGAGTATCGGGTACATTGTATCTCTACCCATTCACCTAAAAAAGTGTCAAAAATAAAACACAGTACACAGGTTTTTAAAGTAATTTATTAGGCAGCTCTGGGGTCTCTTCCGACTTCTTGTCCCCTCTCCGGGTCTTCTCCCTCTTCTGGTGATGTCTTCTGTCTCCTCCACTGATTTCTTCAGCCTCTGCTGGTTCTTCTCCCTCTGTCCGCTGTCTTCTGCCTCTGCCGGGTCTTCTCCGCTGTCTTCTCGCTCTTTGCCTGGTCTTCTCGCTGTTTTCTCCATCCCTCCTTCTTCCAATGTTGACTCGACGCTCTCTCCCGCTCTAATGCTAGGTGCGCAGTGTGCCACGGCTTATATTGACATGGGGCGGGGTCTCCGGAGGCCCACCCCTTATGACATCACCGCCCGTGGCATAGGAAGCAGAGTGGAAGAAATGTCCAAAATGTTCAAAATGTCCAAAAATGGCAATGTGTGGCTATGATAAACTTATAGGTATACAGGGCACATATACACTATACCTAAAAAGTCAAAAAAATGGCAATAAAAAATAAAAAATATATATACAGTTCAGATGAATGAGATACTAGGCACCAGCGGCTGCTTTCTTGAGAGTGGAAGCAGAACTCCCCGGGGCATGATGGGGCATGATGTCACCGCCCAGAGCATGATGGGTGGTAACGTCATAAGGGGTGGGCCTCCGGTGACCCCGCCCCATGCCAATATAAGTAGTGGCACACCTTGCACCCAGCATTAGAGCGGGAGAGAGCATTGAGTCAACATCGGAAGAAGAACAGAGGGAGAAGACAGCGGAAAAGACAGGGGCAAAAGAGCGAGCAGACAGCAAAGAAAACCCGGCAGAGGCAGAAGACAATGGAAAGAGGGAGAAGAACTGGAGAGGGCTTGAAGACCTCAGCGGAGAGTGGATAAGACCCGGAGAGGGGAGAAGAACTGGCAGAGACAGAAGACATCAGCGGAGGAGGCAGAAGACATAGCCAGAAGAGGGAGAAGAGCTGGAGAGGGGAGAAGAAGTCGGAAGAGATCCCGGAGCTGCCTAATAAATTACTTTAAAAACCTGTGTACTGTGTTTTATTTTTGACACTTTTTTTAGGTGAATGGGTAGGGGTAAAATGTACCCGATACTCATTCACATAGGGTGGGGGGGCTGGGATCTGGGGCCCCGCTTGTTAAAGTGGGCTTCCAGATTCCGATAAGCTCCCCCCCGCAGACCGCCAGAGTTGTCGGGGAATGGGCCCTTGTTCTCATCAATATGGGAACAAGGTGCTTCGGGGTGGGGGGCGCAGGGCCCCCCCTGCCTCAAAGCACCCACCCCCCCATGTTGAGGGCATGCGGCCTGGAACGGTTCAGGAGGGTTCCCCTTAAAATCAATACTAGACCGAAAGGCTGGGTATGTTCTTGGAGGGGGAACCCATGCCGTTTTTTTTTTAACATGTGTGTGGAGTTCCCCCTAAAAATTCATACACGACAGTGCCTGGTTTTGTTGGGGATCAAAGTTGGATCCCTGTTTATTGAAGTCGGTGGCATGTCGGACTTCAAGTCGCAGGGCAAAGTCAGGTCCACAGTCGTACGACTGTTGTGTCGTACAAGTGTGAAAGGGGCCTTAAGCTCATTCATGCAAAATTTACATGTAAAGGTTCAATAAACAGACTGTTGGAAAAAGGAACAAGATAAGGTTCACAGATTAGTATGATAAAAGTACAATAAATTTAAAATAGAGACAGATACCCAAGGTTATCAATTTATCTTTACAGGTGTTTCAGATATCCATTTACAATCACTTTCCATACAGTAAGGCCTCATGCACACTGCTGCTGTTAAACTCACCTTTTTGTGAGTTGAGGCATTTTTTTTTTGCCCTTGATCTCCCCTAATATTATCCTATGTGTCCATGCACACATGGACATTTTTAGCAGTTTAGTAGCATTTTCTTAACACCCTAAAATAGCGTTCAGAAGAGGAAATTTTGACCACAAAAATGCTGTATAAGGCGTGTAAACACTGTATAAGGCGCGTTTAGCACTTCAGAGTTTATTTATTTCAATGGCCAGAATAAATTACAATTCTGGCCAATTAAATAAATAAATGCCCAAACTCCAAACACTGCTAAACTCGCCTAAACTGGTTTGAAAAAATTAATCTTTGGGAGATTTTATAATGTTGATTTTCTCCTGTCAGGACAACCAGTGTTTACAAGAAACCAGTGTGCACGAGGCCTAAGTTGAATTTCATTTAACAGAATAAAATACTTTTTTTGTTCAAAATAAGAATTTTGTTTTCTTTGCACAGCCACTGAATCCCCCTTTGTGTCCCATCATATTTTTTGTTAAAAGTGTGGTAGAGTCAGAAGAGTGACAGACCTCAAAAAACTTTAAAGAAAAAAAAAAGTAGGATGCACATTTCTGGTTAATCTAGTGTTTACCCACCGTTTATGAATTGTTTTATGAATTATGTTGCATTTCCATAAATCTGACATGGCTAATATAAACATTAAGGTATACCTTGATGCAATGAAACATTAAAACCCGTATGACTGCCCTCTAACCATCTAAATACATTTTGTAGGTCTTTATTTAATACAATGGGGAAAATATCCCATAGTATGTCATAGGAAACAACTGCAAAGCAATTTCTGTTTGTATGACTAGACTTACAATGCCTATGAACATTTGTTGCATGTCCATAAATCTGACATGGCTAATATAAACATTGAGGTATACCTTGATGCAATGAAACATTAAAACCCGTATGACTGCCCTCTAACCATCCAAATACATTTTGTAGGTCTTTATTTAATACAATGGAGAAAATATCCCATAGTATGTCATAGCAAACAACTGCAAAGCAATTTCTGTTTGTATGACTAGACTTACAATGCCTATGAACATTTGGTGGTAATCTTTTGATGCCACTGTTTTCTGTTTCAGTAATTTTTATTGTTTTCAAACAAAATTTAACAAGCTCATGGCTCCCCTGCGCAGAGGCTAAGCTAAATAGTCCCATAAAGATAATTAAGTGAAAGTGTGAAAGCAATGTCGTCAAACACTAACCAGGATGTAGGAGGACAAGCAATGGTGTCAAAATTTCAATAGTCCTCAGCAATAGCAAAGCTGTCCTCCGAAGGGCAACAGTACCCATGAGGTTATAAGGAACCCAAAAGGAATAAAAAGGCAAGCAAGAGAAAAAGAGGAAAGAAAAAGAAAAGAAGGGGAAGAAGAGGGAGGCAGGGGGAGAAAGGAAGCACCACTGACTCAATTATAAATGGCCGTAACTGGCTGGATGCAAAGAAGGAAAGGAGTAATTGATCCAAGGTTCCCAGACCTTGGGGAGCTTGGAGTATAAATCCTTCATGATACTGGACATCTGTTCATTAATCATCAGAGGATCTAGCTGGGGAATTATTGATCAGGCAAGCCAAACAAATATCCACCAGTGTCTTCCCATAAGCTGGCTCTGTACATGTCCACAGTGTACTTCCCTCACCCTTCTTTAAAGATATAGACTAAACATGATTGGTTGTCAACTCATGGTAATCATTCATGTTTAGGGATTCGCTGTCTGGCAAAAATGGATGGTTGCATTATGTTTGCATGTTTAACAGCCTTCTAAGTGTCTTTGGCCAAATTAATGTGTTAATGCTAATTAGTGTTTGGATAAGATGAGCTAAAGTCCCTGAAGTTGAGAAGATTTTCTAATCTCATGCAAAAGATTCATATATTTCTTCTAAAGATCGAACAGTGTTGGGTTCCCTTTTCAAGCTTTAATGAGCAAATGTAAATGTTAAAGTGGAGTTCCAGCTGCAAAAACTTTTTTTTTTTTAAAGCTATCTCTTACAATCACATTCTGTGTATTTAGCATTGGCTAATCTTATTACTAGTGCTCCATTTCTAGATATTTTATTTAAAAACTTACCTTATATTGATGTATCTCAGACATTCCCATCTTACTTGTGGGCAGGCGAAGCCCACAAGCATATACTTCTGGGATATGGTGCTGCTGTATAACCAGCATGCACCGCCCATTCTCGAGCATGCGCAGTAAGGACATATAGAGGTGCAGGAAACTAATGAGGTTGCCATCACAACGGGCGTCGCTGTCGGAAGTGCCCGCCCCGCTGTGATGGCAACCAAGATACGATAATTATATATACAGGAAGATGGAACACTGTAAATCAATGATCTGCCTTAAATCGCGTCATTCCCTGTTGGGAAATATTGCTCTTTTTGCACACAGTCCTACCCACTGACTCCTGGGAAATGTGAGTCATAGGCGAGGGAGGAAGTGATACGGGGTGCTGCGGAGCCTGAAGTGGCAGATTAGAAGCCATCACCTAGCAACAGGGCACTTTGGGTAAGTAAAAAAAAAAAATGTTTTCTCTCCAAATGTTTTTTAATATTAACCGTGGATTAGGAAAATGTTTAAAAAAAAATCAGGGTGGAACTCCGCTTTAAAAAGGCCACTGTATTTGTTGCATTTTGCAAAATAATTTGAGCCAAGTGTAGGAAGAAGGAACTTAAAAGAAGACATATCCTTTACTTAATTTGATATTTTAATTACAGAAATGAAACTTCCTCTTTACTGTAGGTAATGACTACTATTGCAGCTGAACAGGAACAGTCTTTTGTTCACTTACAATATACAGTATGTTAGCAACTGTATTCATGAATGTTTTCCGGTCCCTTTTGTTTTGCTGAGTTCACTATTGATTTGAATTTTACTGGGCATAAAACATAGACAAACATAGACATTTTTCAAACTGTCTGATTAGCATAACAGTTTGTTTTTTTTTTTATGGTCAGATGCTGGATCCTAAATTAATTTTGATTAAAAAAACAGCAACCCATTAAAGCATGGATGCTCCACCTGTGGCCCTCCAGCTGTTGCAGAACTACAAATCCCATGAGGCATTGCAAGGCTGACAGTTACAAGAATGACTCCCAAAGGCAGAGGCATGATGGGACATGTAGTTCTGCAACAGCTGGAGGGCCACATGTTGAGCACCCATGCCTTAAAGTGTATGTAAAATAAAAAAAAACTTTTATTTTAGGTTTGGTAGAGTAAGAAATTGTTAAAACCCCTGTGAGTTTATTATTTTGCTATCTGTGTCTCATTGTGCAGATTTTCTTTCACTTCCACTTTCAGAAATGCAACAGGAAATCTGTACAAAGTGAGAAGAATTCCCTTATTTTACAGTTGTCACAGGAATAGATTTACCCTTACCTTTTGTTTTGGTGACAACTCAAAACTTTCGGATATCCCAATACTTTCAGTCTTAGAGACAATGGTAACCAGGACAAGTAGAGTGAGTGAATTCACCCAACAGTGGAAAAGAGCAATTTAACATGCAAGTTCTACAAACTATTCAAAATAACCTGCAAGATCTAAAACCTATTGATAACAAACAAAAAAAAGTTTGGGCTTTACATACACTTTAAATAGACATGGTGACAGCAATTATAATAAGTAATATAGTTTCCAACAGTTTTACAGCTAGAGTGGCTACCAAAGTAAACAATAGGTAGAGTGATCAAACCCCTTTTTACAGCACAATTTTGATGACTAGGTCTCTTCCCAAAGGGATCAGTTTGGTTAACTTCGCTTGAACAATTTCACTTGAGTTCATTTTTTATCATAAGACTCACTAGATCAGAGAATCCTTATTTTTATAAATCCATCAAATGTGTACTATGTTAACTCACTGTTCTCAGATGTCATTACATTCTCAAGATAGCATAGCCTATTAAAAGTCATGCTTGAAAAACTGGCACAAATATAGGCAATTCCAACTCCATGGCATTAACAAAAGTTATGTTCCCCTCAGGGCACCTTTCCAAGACAAGCAGCGGCAGGAGGAATGCAGAGGGAGGAGGGACAAGTCAACCTCTGCATTCTTACTGCCGCTGCTTGTCTATAGGAAATGCTCTCAGCCAAGACAAGCTGCAGTCTTCTTTCTAGTAACTGTTGTTGGATTGGCCGCAGTAGAGGTGAGGGTTGCAGGTTGGACCTCATAGCTAGCTAGGAAGCACCTAGTAGCATACCTCTAAACCTTTTGAATGTCCCTCAACCCTTAACCCCTAAAACGTGCCCTGTCCCATTAAAAATAGAAAATGTTGGTTTCCATTCCCTACTGCACACGATGATATCCCCCTTAGGGGCTGTTCATAAGGAATTGTGTCATTTATCAGGCTTTTTCACTTGTCACTACATCAGACATTTTTCTCATATTTTATGCAGTAATATCTGTTACTATGTCAGCCCTGGCAGTTTAATGACAACCATATTATTTTTATGCTATGGTGGAACCTTTATAAATAATAAAATAGAGGACAAAATTGTAAAAAAAATGATAATGACAGACCTTTAAAATACTGATTTACTCCACAATATGGGGTAAAGGCAAAATATGCCTTTTAACTATAGTAAGCAGGCTTTAGCTTACATTCTCTAAACTTTACTGGGAAAATGTTGGTACAGACAAAGCCTTCACATTTCTTTGCTTCAGTTTTCATAGATCAGCTCAAAGTTTTCACTAGAAAAAGCTGTGGAGAACAAATTAGTATCTTCGCTGGGAATTTTCCCACAATTATTTCCACACCAGGTTTAATTCCTCATTAAATAGCTGTAAAAGAGAAAATATTAGCAATATCAATCAACCAAGCATTAACGAGGCAAAACAAACTGTCTAAAAACTTCCTACTTGAAAACTTGCCACTAGGTGTTTTTGAAGTGAATAATTTTAGTATTAACAGGATGATGTAAATCAAATAAATTAAGTTACACTGGAGACTCAAATAGCAAAACTAGGTCATCTTTACATATTAAGATTTGCAAATGCATCTGCTTCATTTTAGTTACATAACTAAGACAAGGATGGTGAAGGAAGAATACCGTGTTTCTTTAAGCTTTCCACTGCTTATGAAAGGTTTAAAAAGGGTCTCTTTTCTGTAAATTAGTGGTTTTGGCAATGTACTGAGGGTGCTGTATGCAAAAGCCTTTTTTATCGCACAGTGAAGATTATGATTGCTATTGTAGTATGTGCATACTCCTTATATAATACTCTTAAAGGGAACTTGTCATCATTTAATTACTCTCAGCAGTACTGAACCCACATTGCATGCAATTAAAGCTGAATACGTCTCATTAGTTTTCTACTGCCTAGAAGATTTGTAAAGATATCCAAAGTTGAGACAATGGCCCTCACAAACCTCTTTGTTTGTTGCCAGCAGCAATGTCCCTTAACCAGTATGTTAAACTAGTATTCTCCAAAACTAGAAATTCCAAGCTCAACTTACCGACCAGCCTGCAACCAACCGAATTATCCTAACAGTATGCACTAAAAACAGGGATTTAGTTTGCACACATTTGCAAATACATGCGTAAGCTACAGAGCCCCATCAAGGCACCCCAGTGTTTTCTGTAGTTCTAACTCCCGTCCCACCCCACCTTAAAGGCACAGGGGCACACTGGACACCCAGCACCATGGCAGCAATGGTGGCCAGTGCATCCCCTCACCAATATTTCAATAGTATTCTCCAACATATGATAAAGTCAGGGTGGTGACATACTAAGTTTTACTGCTGAACTACAGTGACAGCCAAACATCATAAATAGCAGAATTTCTACAACTATATATATATATATATATATATATATATATATATATATACGCCTGATTTACAACCAACTGAGTGACCACCTCATTAAGAACAACCTTCTTGATCCCCTTCAATCTGGATTTCACCCTCAACACTCCAGAGAAACTGCTCTTCTAAAACTCACAAACGACCTACTTACTGCAAAAACCAACTGACACTATTCTGTACTCCTACTTCTGGACCTTTCAGCTGCCTTTGACACGGTTGACCACCCCCTCCGCCTCAAAAAACTTTACTCCCTCGGTCTTCGTGACTGTACTCTTCAGTGGCTCTCACCCTACCTATCCCAACGCACCTTCCGTGTCACTTACAATTCTACTTCCTCCACTCCTCTTCCCTTCTCCGTCGGGGTCCCCCAAGGCTCTGTTCTTGGACCTCTTTTATTTTCAATCTACACTTCTTCCCTGGGTCAGCTGATAGCCTCTCAAGGCTTTCAATATAATTTCTATGCTGACGATACACAAATCTATCTCTCCACCCCTCAACTCACCCCATCAGTCTCCTCACGCATCACTAACTTACTAACCAACATATCTGTATGGATGTCACACCACTTCCTCAAACTCAACTTGTCCAAAACCGAGCTTATAATATTTCCTCCCCCACGTGCCTCTTCCCCTGACTTGTCTGTCAAGAGCAACGGCACAACCATCCACCCCTCCCCACATGTCAGGGTGCTAGGTGTTATCCTGGACTCTGAACTCTCCTTTCGGCCCCACATCCAATCACTTTCCAAAGCTTGCCGCCTCAACCTCCGCAACATCTCTAAACTACGTCCCTTCCTAACCAATGAAACCACAAAGCTCCTGATTCACTCCCTGGTTATCTCTCGCCTTGACTACTGCAACTCACTCCTCATTGGCTTACCTTTAAATAGACTATCCCCTCTTCAGTCCATCATGAATGCTGCTGCCAGACTCATCCACCTTACAAACCACTCAGTGTCTGCTACCCCTCTCTGCCAATCCCTCCATTGGCTGCCACTGGCCCAACAAATTAAATTCAAAATACTAACAATAAGTTACAAAGCCATCCACAACTCTGCCCCAAGTTACATTACTAGCCTAGTCTCAAAATACCAACCTAATCACCGTCTCCATTCCTCTCAAGACCTCCTGCTCTCTAGCTCCCTCATCACCTCCTCCCATATCTGCCTCCAGGACTTCTCCCGAGCCTCGCCCATACTCTGGAATTCCCTACCCCAAGCTGTCAGACTGTCTCCATCTAACAACTGCACTATTTTCTCCATTAGCTCATCCCCCACAGCTGTTACCCTCTTGTATAACTTGACCCTCCCTCCTAGATTGTAAGCTCTAACGAGCAGGGCCCTCTGATTCCTCCTGTATTGAATTGTATTGTAATTGTACTGTCTGCCCTCATGTTGTAAAGCGCTGTGTAAACTGTCAGCGCTATATAAATCCTGTATAATAATAATAATAGTAATAATAATAAAAATATATTATATATATATATATATATATATATATATATATATATATATATATATATATATAAAACATATATTCTGGCTGGGAATCCATGAACATAGTAAACAAAGGAATGAGGATAGCATAACAGCATTTACCAAATATGACAACAAAGTCATATTTTGACATAGACATGACATTGAACAAATTTGGCCATAGATACTCTTTAAAGACGAAAATGCTGCCCCTCCCATGAACATAGAGGAGGAATGGGAAAAGACTCCACATCTGCAATTTGAAATTGAAAAATTACAGTTTGCCAACTGATTTTAATTTTGTCATATCTCCCTATCCTCTTAATACTGCAGCTTTCAATACACTGACACAACGGCTGTTTGGAGCCCCTCATTTATAGTGAAGAGGCTGACTTATCCACTATTGGCCCTTCTACGACTGCTGGCCATGGGCTTAGCAGTGCTTTATCATTGAAACAAAATTTGCATAGGTGAATTTAGACTGAAAATAGCTGGGGTTATGAATTTAGAAACCTCCTCCTTCCCACATCAGTGGTGAAGGTTAGGATTTCTTTGCAGCAATCCTCCCATCCGTTCGTATCAGGGGCGGCGATGAGTGGAAGACTGCTTTTTGTACCCGCTATGGACATTTCGAATACCTGGTGACAGGGGCGTTGCTAGGTCTACAAAAGATCTGGGGCCAGAGCCCATAGCAGCATAGTAAAGACAGTCATACGCTTGGGCGGCATACACATGTATATACAGTAATATACGTGTGTGTGTAATATATATCCCCAGAAAGCCCCCCCTTACATCAGAGTCCCCAGAGAGCCCCCCACTTGCATCAGAGTTCCCAGAGAGCCCCCCTTACATTAGGGTCCCCAGAGAGCCTCCCCCTTAAATCAGGGTCCCCAGAGAGCCTCCCCCTTAAATCAGGGTCCCCAGAGAGCCCCCCACTTACATCAGGGTCCCCAGAGAGCTTCCCCTCCCCTTGGGGACCCCTGCAGAGACTCGGGGCTATGGGCCCCAGATTCGGGGCTATAGCCCCAAAAGCCACCCCCTAGCAACGCCCCTGCCTGGTGATGCCCTTCGGTCTGTGCAATGCCCCTGCTACGTTCCAATATTTCATCAATGATGTTTTGCAAGACTTTCTGGATCTGTTTGTTATTGTCTATCTAGACGACATATTCATTTTTTCTTGTTCCCTTGAATCTCAT
Organism: Lithobates clamitans; assembly: GCA_037952925.1. Lineage (NCBI taxonomy): Eukaryota > Metazoa > Chordata > Amphibia > Anura > Ranidae > Lithobates > Lithobates clamitans. Next base: position 3,744,943 of record JBBGZY010000787.1, on the reverse strand, counting down.
CGCAGGCACGTCAGAAGTGTGTTGGGCCGGCTTCGACAACATGGCTTATATGCAAAGGCAGAAAAGTGTGAATTTGAACAGGAAAGTATTCCATTTTTGGGGTTAATCATCTCTAGTAAAGGCATTAAGATGGACCCTCAAAAGGTTGCTGCAATCCTAGATTGGCCAGTCCCTACTGACAAAAAGGGAATCCAACGATTCGTTGGATTCGCCAATTTTTACCGAAAGTTTATTAAAGGGTTCTCAGCCATCATTACACCCAACACACAGTTAACCAAACAGGGAACACGCTTCCACTGGTCTGCTGAAGCCCAGAAGGCTTTTGAGACCCTCAAGACCCATTTTTGTTTCTGCCTCTGTATTAAAACACCCAGATTCCTCTCTGCCGTTCGTGCTTGAGGTAGACGCATCTGAAATTGCGGTGGGGGCAGTGTTGTCCCAAAGACAGGGAACTAAGGCCCTGTTATATCTGGTGGCCTTCTTCTCTCGTAAGTTGTCCACGGCAGAGAGAAATTATGATGTAGGAGACAGAGAGTTGTTGGCAATTAAAGCAGCGTTAGAGGAGTGGCGCTATCTCCTGGAAGGAGCCGCTCATCCAGTCTTAATTTTTACAGATCATAAGAACCTGGAGTATTTGAGATCTACAAAGAGGTTGAAGCCACGACAGGCCAGGTGGGCTCTCTTTTTCTCCAGGTTCTCTTTTCTTGTCACTTACCGCCCTAGCTCCAAAAACACTAAACCTGATGCCCTATCCAGGATGTTCCACAAGACCCAAGAAGTTTCCCCTCTGGACACCATCCTGTCCCCGGGGAATTTTCTTCTACTTCAGGGGAACCTGCTTTCTCAAATTAAGCAGGCTTCCACGGGATTAGGACCTTCCATTGGGCCAGAACTCCAAGTTAAGGATGGGTTACTTTGGCACGAGAATAGGATTTTTATACCTGAAACTCTACGAGTTCCTATATTGGAGCTCTGTCATGATCATGCACTGGCTGGGCATTTTGGTGTAGCTAAGACCACTGATTTGGTACAGCGTACCTTCTGGTGACCTCAGTTACGTGAGAACTGTAAAAAATTTGTAGAATCCTGTACCACCTGTATTAGGAACAAGGGTTACAGAACCAAGGCATGGGGATTACTAAGACCATTGCCTGTCCCAAATAGGCCATGGAAAATGTTATCCATAGACTTTATTGTTGCACTACCTGCGGCCGGGGTCTACACCTCGATCTTTGTAATAGTGGACCGGCTATCAAAGATGGCCCACTTTGTCCCAATGAAGGGTACCCCCTCAGCTACAGAAACGGCACTGGTGTTCATTAAAGAAGTCATCAGGCTCCACGGGATGCCGGTCAATATTGTTTCAGATCGGGGGGTACAGTTTACCTCCCGATTCTGGAGGTCTCTATGCAAAACACTGAACATTGAATTTTCATTTTCATCTGCCTATCATCCCCAGACTAATGGGCAAACAGAGAGAACAAACCAAACACTTGAACAATACTTACGCTTTTTTTCTTCTTTTGCCCAAGATGATTGGATTTCTGTGCTTCCATTGGCTGAATTTGCCTATAACAATTCCATTCATTTCGCTATCAAACAGACTCAATTTTTTGCAAATTACGTTTTTCACCCTTCATTTTTACCTAACTCTCTTCCAGAATGTACTGTACCCGCAGTTCAGGAGAAATTGAACTTCTTTACTCTCAATAATCAAATTTTGCAGGAGACCATGACCAGGACCCAGGAGTACAATAAGACAACGTTCGATAAGAAAAGGCGAGGTGAGCTATTACTTGAACCCGGTGACCAGGTATGGTTGTCTACAATTAACCTCAGGCTGGCCTGCCCCTCAAGAAAATTGGGTCCCAAGTTTTTAGGACCATTCCCTGTCAAATGGAGAATTAACGAGGTGGCATATGAACTAGAACTCCCTGATTCATTAAAGGTTCACCCAGTATTTCATGTGTCTCTGCTCAGACCTTCCATTGTCAATCCATTTCCAGGCCGAAGTACGGATCCTCTTGATCCAATTTTGGTAGATGGCGAGGAGGAATTCGAGGTGGAATCTATCTTGGACCACAGGAGGAGAGGTAATCAGTATCAATTTCTGATAAAATGGAGGGGGTTTGGTCCCGAAGAAAATTCTTGGGAACCTGAGGACAATATTCATGCTGAAGATCTGTTACAATCTTTTAAAAGGTCCCACCCAGAGAAATTTCCCCAAAAGGGCATCCGGAGGCTGCCCCTTGGGGGGGGCAAAGTCATGAAGATCCTGCCAGTAATCGGAGCTCCAGGCGCACTGGAACAGTTAGAGAATGTTTGATTTTTTTTCATTTATTTAGCAAAAAATTTAAAAAAATCCAGTGGTAATTAAATACCGCCAAAATGAAGCTCCATTTGTGTGAAAAAAATGATAAAAACTGAATTTGGGTAGAGTGTTGCATGACTGCGCAATTGTCATTCAGAGCGCGACAGCGCTAAAAGCTGAAAATCGGTCTAGGCAGCAAGGAGCAGGTTAAGCAGCACTTCTGGAATGGACTGAACTCATTACCCTCCCCCCACATCGCTATATATATATATATATATATATATATATATATATATACACACACACACACACACACCAAGGTATACACAAACAATATAATATTATACCCCATCAATGGCTGAATTGAAACAATTAAAAGCGTTGATGCCCCACTTGATATGTTTTTCCATAAGGGCATAAGGGGACTGCCCTGGGGATCAAATACCTCCTGCTCCGTAGCTCAGTCCTCCCCTGGTGTGATGGAAGTAGCAGAGATTCAGTCCATACACCTAGAACTGAACTGTTATCAGAACAAGGTGATAGGACTCTTTTTGGTCCTTGCTGTACAGATAGAGAATGGGCAGATTACCTTTTAGTCTCTGCACCTCCAGTCTCAGTGGGCCTTTTGATGTCTGATGTCTGATTTTGCTACTGTGATACTGAAACTAGTCAGTCAAGGTAGGAGGAGAGTTGACCAAGGAGAACAGAAAGTATAAATAAGAAGTTGGGGTATTGTGTGTGTATATGCGTGTATGGGATAGACTGAAAACGCAAGGGCTGCAATAAATACCTTTCCTGATAAGTTGTAGAGTAGCAAGATTTTGAGAGTAAAGCTGGCCATACATGGATCAAAATTCGGCCATTTCAGCAGGGACCAGCCGAATTTCAGCCTGTGTGTGGCCACTGCAGTTGAACAGAAGTGGATCTACCATTCAACTTCTTTTCAAGCACCCTGTTGGATAAAAGCTGCTCGATCACCACTGTAGGCAATAGGCTGCAGCACTGATCGGTGTATTCTGACAGCAGGGGTGTCTTCCCTCTGTCAGAATACAATAGCACACAAGGGAGGATTCCCCCACCCACCTCAAGTGTGTGGATAGGAGAATCAGTTCAGTTTTTTTTCAATCAGCCCACTGGCTGAACAAAAAAAATGGAACCATGTATGACCAGCTTCATTGTAGTAAAAAAAGGAAAACTTTTTCAAAGTCTTTATCGATGCCTCACATCCTTTACAACTGAATAAGCCCATTTTCCTGTAGAAATGGAAGTTGCTAGTATATGTATACATATACGGTACTTTTTTTTAAAGATAATGCATGAGCTGAGATGTGTACCTTCCTTTCCTGATATGTTGTAGAGCATGGGTCTCCAAACTTTTTAAACAAACGGCCAGTTTACTGTACTTCAGATTTTAGGGAGGCTTGACTGTGCCCAGTGGGAGTAAAAGGTGTCCTAGTGTCAGTGGGAGTAAACAATACCTCAGGGTTGGTGTTCAGTGAGAATAAAAAAAGTACATAACACCTGTAGTCAGTAGGAGGAAAAATAGTGCCCCATGTCTGGTGTCAGTGGAAAGAATAGTGCCCCATTGTTGGTGTTAGCGGAAGGAATAGTGCCCCATTGTTGCTGTCAATGGAAGTAATTGTGCCCCAGCATTAGTGTCAGTGGGGAGATGAGTGCCCCATTGTTGGTGTCAGTTGGAGGAATTAAACCCCACTGTTGTGTCAGTGTCAAGAATAATGTCTCATCGCTGGTGTCATTGGGAGGAATAGTGCCCCATTGTTGGCATCAGTGGAAGGAAAAATGTTCCATCACTGGTGTTCATGGGGGAAATAGTGCCTCATCGCTGGTGTCAGTGGGAGGAATTATACCCCACTGTTGGCATCATTGGAAAGAATGGTGCCCCATCACTGGTGTCAGTGGAAAGAATGGTGCCTCACCACTGATGTTATTGGAAAGAATGGTGTCTCATCGCTGGTGTCATTGGAAAGAATGGTGCTGCATCGCTGGTAGCAATGGAAAGAATGATGCTTCATTGCTGGTTTCAGTGGAAAGAATGGTGCCTCGTTGCTGGTGTCAGTGGAAAGAAGTGTGCCTCATCGCTGGTGGCAGTGGAAGGAATAGTGCCCCATTGCTGGTATCAGTGGAAGGAATAGTGCCTCAATGTTTGTGTCAGTGGGAGGAATTATACCCCACTGTTGGTATCCGTGGAAAGAATGTGACCTCATCGCTGGTGTCAGCGGGACAAATAGTGCCTTGTATCATTGGGAGGAATAGTGACCCAAGGGCCCAGATAAAGGTAAGCAAAGGGCTGTGCCTCAACAGCAAACCGCAGTTTGGAGACCACTGTTTGTCAAGTCCTAGGTGCAAGGCTGGATTGCTGAGAGGGTGCCCCTTGTGGCTAAGTGCAGAGTACCCCCGGGAGTGAGACAGGGAGTACAGTGCCCAAAGGTGCACGGATTGCAGAGTGCTGCTGCTGGGTAGCCGGGTAGCAGAGGGCAGCTGGGGTGTGCTGGATGAGCTGATTGGGCAGCCGTGCGACGAGAGATCCCAGTGGAGCAACTAGGAACAGAGTTAATAGCCAGCCTAGGGTTCATACACAACAGGATCAGTCCAAGATGAGGTACAGCAGGATAAACCAGGAACGGAGTCGGTAGCCAGGCCAGGGGTCAAACCCCGTGCGGACAAACAAAGGTACAGGTGCGGAGACTGAAGAATAGTCAAGTCCAAGCTGGGGGTCAATGCAGGCGGAGAGCAGGAGGAGTCAAGCAAGCCGGGTAGTAACAGGAATCAGATGCAGATAGTAGCTACAGGAAACACAGGAAGCTGACGATAATCCAGCAACCTGCATGCATGTGCAGCAGGCTTAAATAGGCCAGAGGGCACCAACAATTGTTGCGTTAGCGCGCGCATCTGTGCGCACCCGCCGTTGCACAACCGCATGCTCCCGTCTTCGCGCACCTGTGCGCGCGCATGCACACGGGGATTCGGCGCAACCATGACGGGTACTGGAAGGATTGCCAGTCATACGGCCATTTCCCTGACACTGTTGTAGGGTGGCACTGTGGTCACACCTTCAACCTCTGATTATTGCAATTAGAGCATAACCCCATTAGTGCAAAACATGAGAGCTAAATTGAAGGCCTTGTCCCATCTCCCTCTTTCCCTGATTAGATGCATATATTTATTTAAAATTAAGCTTCTACCTGTGTTTTTATGTCTTCAGGCAGTCACCCGAATGGATATCCAAAAAATTATTTAAACTTATTAATTCTTGCCTGGTCTCTTTCCTCTGGGGTTTGGGTCGGTCAAGGTTTAAATTATCGGTTCTCCGAAGATCCTGGCATCAGGGGGGCTTGGCTTGCCCTGATCTCCATAAATATCATCTGGCCTCCCTATTAACACATGCCCATAACTGGCTACTTGCAGATGATTCTACTGCTGCGGTGGTTTTGGAGGCTTCCAGTTTAGGCTCACACAAGGCCTTTCGGAACCTAATGTATCGCGGTCCCATTTCTTCTCTCCCATTGACTAATTCTATGAAAACGGTGTTGAAAGCTTGGTCGGAGGTTTATGCTGTCTGTCCCAAACCTCCTTGGCATGTCTCTCAACATACTCGCCTTTGGTTTAGCCCCGGGTTGTCGGAGTTTCTGTCCATTCCTGATCCACACATATGGGCATTGAGGGGCATAAAATACTTAGACCAGATTTGTTTGGAGGGACAGTTGCGGACCTTTGATAGCTTAAAGCAAGTCTATGATCTGCCAAAATCATATCTATTTAGGTATCTCTAGCTCAGATATGCCTTTCAAACACAATTTGATGAACAGTCAGTTGCTCTACACACCCGGGCCCTTAAAAATTTACTTAGGGACGAGTCCATGACTAAGCCCTTTTTCCGCCATCTACAAGGAGTTACTTCCCTCAAAGCTAAGTGGCTCTCTGACCTTCCTGAGCTGGATGAAGAAGACTGGGAAGAAATGTTGGAATGCTCCTTTTCCCAGTTGGTGCCTACTAGAGATAGACTGATTGAATTTAAGATTCAGCACTGAGTTTACCTTACTTCTGTGTGATTACATAGAATGTATCCGTCAGCCCCTGCTACTTGATAAAGGTGTTTATCAGACTCAGCAGACTTCATTCATATTTTCTGACAGTGTTCATTAATCCAGACATTCTGGACAGCTGTAACTTCTGTAATTCTCTCGGTCACTACTAATTAGGTGCCATTGACGATTAATGTGTGTCTGTTGGGTCTAATAGACTCCCTAGCTCCTCGTAGGGCCCCTAGGACTCTCTTGGGTCCTCTGCTCTTTTATGCACGTAAAGCAATTGTTCTTGAATAGAAATCTTTCTCAGCCCCCTCACTGAATTTTTGGAAGCATCTAGTCAACTCAGCCTTACCCTTATACAAAGCAACCTATTTAGCTTGTGGCTGTGCTAAAAAGTTTCATAAAGTTTGAGATATATGGATAGATTCCCTATCTACGAACAGTGACTCTGCCACGCCCGGCTAATGATAGTCATTTTCCTGAGAAGTTTGTGTAATGGTGGTGACATGCGTGTTTGCTTTTCTATGCATGTCTTAACCTAGATTGGTGTCTGACTTTTAGGGTAGTGCCATAGATGTGATCCTTCCTCTTATAACCATAAGAGGAAAGTTTTGATTTATGAGTACTGTGATGTATTCTGTTTTTGCGGTCTGAGTGTACTTTTTGTTTTGTTTCTTCACAGTTTTTTTTCTTTTTTTATTGTTATGTTTCGCAAACCTGGGTATGCCCATTAGGCTGTGTATTGTATGTTTTAAACCCCTTAAATCTGAATAAAAATGTAGCACCCTGGTCCTAAACAGGGCTGCTAATAAATCTAGTTGTGCTAGGTGGTAACTAACCTGGCTAATTGGTAGGTTGATCCACTGATTCCTGTCCTAAGTCTGAGTTTGGGGTATTCACTCTCTTCTGTCAATAGGTGGTACTGTTTCTTTTGGCATTAGAATGTTGGATTACCATAAATTCATGTAATGGGTAACTAGGCTGTCTCAGTCAATCAACAGGAGTTTCTTTAACCACTGTGTATGCTGGAATAGGCTATTTATTTGGGAGGAGTCAGGTGATAAGGGTTCTTCCCAGCCGAGGCTGAGTGGGTGTGTGTTGAGAAGCTCCTGGTTGCTAGGCCTGAAGCTTGAGGCCTATTCTGGGGGCATGCTGGCTGCTAGGGTCCACTTAAAACAGTTCAGGGTTCCGCAAAGGAGGAGCAGCTAAGGTTAAGCCCAAAGCTTGGGGTTGAACCGCGTGTGTTAGAGTCTCGGCCTGAGGGGAGCCTGATCATTGTCAGAGGTAAAGGAGAAGCAGTTGCCACAAAGGGACAAGCACTCCTGTTACTGGAGGCAAGTTTGGAAAGGATGAAGTTCTGAAGTACCAGAGCGGACACTTCACTAGCCGGGGACAGTGAAGTGGTGGGGAAGCTTCAGTAGAGACACATCCAGGAAGGCAGCAGGTAGCTGTGGGTAAAGCTTGAAGGAATATGGCAGGCTGTTGTAAGTAAGACTCGGTTCACAGAGGGGCGACTTGTCAGGTGACCTAGTCGCCTGACAAGTCGTCTCCCATTCTGTGCAATGGAACCGTTCTAATCGGAGCGACGCAAGTCGCTCCGACTTAGAAAAAGGTTCCTGTACTACTTTGGGGGCGACTTGGGGCGACTTGCATAGACTTCTATACAGAAGTCGTTTTGCAAGTCGCCGAGGCAGTCGTGTGCAGGTCGCCTCGGTGAGGCGACCTGTAAGTCGTGCCGCCCCTGTGTGAACCGAGTCTAAGGCTTGAAGATAAAGTACAGCGGTTAGCTGTGAGTGAAGCTCTGAGAATCCAGTGGGTGGCTGAGAGTCCAAGAAGTCTAGTGCGAAAGACAGCAAACTGAGCCTAAGGATCTACAGTGGGTTACTGTGAGTTAAACTGGAAGATCTACAGTAGGATACTGTGAGAGAATTTGTTGCCATACTGTAGGAGACAGCTGTTGCTACAAGATACAGATTGCTGCATTCAGCTTAAAGGCCCTCGTTCTGTATTGCTGTCTGCCTAGTTCTATTTCTGTCTGCCGAGTCTGCCTTTTGCTATTGCATTTGCCCAAGGGTGTCCTATGCCCAAAACCCTCTCTCCCCAAAGTTCCTGTTAATAGAAATAAAACTCTTTGTTCATTTTTACAAAAAGTGACTGGCGCCCAATCTTTTCACCTTGCACCACACCCACTATGCCTAGTAACCTGCACCCTGAGGAGGAATGTCAGTTCTCCCTGGCTCTGGGGGTCACCATCAGGCCCTTGGAAGTTGGGGAGACCGCTACAAAAAGAATCTTCAAAAAAAAAAAATCCTGTGCACTGTCAGCCCTAGTAACCTCCAGCTCTAATACATTTCTTGCAGTCATTTGATTAAGAAGGAAATAGCTTATGAACATAGCACGCTTGGTTAATGGTTGTTTGTTTGATAGCTGCATTTGATTTGGCTAGCACTTACAGTGGTGTGAGGAGGTAAAACAAACAAAGTAACATGGTTCCTTGACCAGAGGTGACAGCTCTTGTAGGTATTGTAAGGGAAAGAAAGGGACAGGCTAATGATTTATCTGTCAGTTCACTATCTGTGTCACTCCAAGTGAAGGGCAACCTGGAGCCACTTCCAATAATCACAAGACCTTCTGTTGGTAGACTTTCATTTTCTAGGCTTTTTTTTTTCAATCTTTTATCAGTAAGTGCTATTAATATTCCTTTTTTAAATTATAGGTAGTGCAGTAAAGGGGTTTAGCAAAAGTCATTTAAATTTACCACACTTCTAGGAAAGTGGTTATTTTAGACCTTATGTACACAAGGAGTCTGTTTAGCCCCTCTGAACACCTTTTTCTAATGGCAGCAGAAAAGCTTCTTAAAAAACGCGGATGCACACATGTTTAGGCACATTAAGCATTTGAGCGTTAATGGATTCCATTGGCAAATATTCATTTATTCTGGCCATTGGAATAGATTAATGGCCAAAGGTTAGGTGAATCTAGCGTTTAAGCACATCTAGCATTTTTTTCCGCTCTTCAGCTCCTCTTCTGAATCCGCCTTTGGTGGGGGGGGGGGGAGTTTCAGCCTGTAAAAGTTGCTCTTCTAATACGCCTGTAAGCGCCTATGTGTGCATGGGCACATAGGCATACATAGAGGTGCTTTACAGGCTGAAAAAAACTCCAAATGCCTCTAAAGCTTTGCGGCACGGCCACAATTAAATCGTGTGTCGCATTTGGTGGGTGGTGCCACCAACAAACACAACCCATTTAACCACTTGCTGACTGCCCTATAGCAGTTTTAGTCACTGATCACTGCAATTATGTGTATATTAAATACATAAATAAATATAAATTCCAGTATATATCATACAATTTGTAGACACATAGTTTGTAACGTTCGCATAAACCAATCAATATACGCTTATTGGGATTTTTTACCAAAAATTTGCAGCAGAATACTTATTGGCCTAAATTTATGCAGAAATTTAATTTTTTACATTTTTATTGCCTATTTTTTATAGCAGAAAGTAAAAAATATTGGGTTTTTTGGTTCAAATTTGTCGGTTATTTTTGTTTTTGGCGCAAAGAATAAAAAACACAGTGATCAAATACCACCAAAAGAAAACTCTATTTGTGGGAAAAAATGATATATTTTATTTGGGTACAGCATTGCATGACCGCGCAATTGTCAGTTAAAATAACGCAGTGCCGTATCACAAAAAGTAGCGTGGCATGAAGGGGGGTAAATCTTCCAGAGGTGAAGTGGTTGAGTGTATGGGGCCATGCCACAACCACCCTGCAACTGCGTGTAATTCAGCCTTTTTTGGGTTAAAACAGATGAGAAAACCTGAAATCACCTCCTCGCTGCATGTCTTCAGACACAGGACAGAGATTGTTACTTTTGTTTTTACTGTATTTCATCTATCTGAAGATCAGAGTAATTAGCTTAGATCTGCATATAATTCCAGGTTAAGCAACCAGAAAAGTTTTGTGGTTTCACCCCCCCCCCCCCATTTAACCCCTTATTACCCATAGTTTACCTTAATGAGCTCTGATTAGCTCCCTCTTCACCTTTTCTTTTTAGCTATGAATCACTAATTTTTAATTTCTATTTTTCTAAATTTACTTTTCTTTTCTTTTTATTCTATTTTGCTCATTGCTTCGTGATGCATTACAAAAAAAGCATTATTTAAAAAAAAATCTGTTCATTTGTAAATAACTGTGGAATGTAGAACCATAATTTTAGTGTAAAAAAAAAAAATAAAAAAAAAAAATATAATGTAACGTTTTATTTACACTATTTTTTATATTATAATATTTGCAAGACATTATCATCAAAGGAAAGCCTCAGCTAAAAAAAGAACGTATTACCTTGTTATTCAAAGTCATGACAAAGTTGTTGCTAAATTATATATATATATATATATATATATATATATATATATATATATATATATATATATATACTGTATTCATTTTTACATACATGACCCAAAAAACAAAGCCTTAAAAACAAAGAGGTGGGCTTTATGAATGGGGCTAATTTTATTCACAATCACATCATACAAATAACAGTTAAAAGTGGGTGGATTAAAAGGAACCTGTGAGGATATACAGTTTGTATTGTAGGGGCTATTGTGGACTTGCTTTTAAGGCTTTATTCACATCTCTGCAGTGTTGAAAGAACAACAGCAAGTAATGTAAAGATGCTTTATGCTGTGAACACTGTATGCATTATACCTATCTATGCAGCAGGTGGCGCTGTGGTATTGTAGTGCAGAGTTCCTATATTCTATGATATAACAGGATGTTCTATGTTCACTGCACTGGAATAATTATGCAGAATAGAAGATCATGCTTCCAGCAGCTACAGGTCCGTTCCTAAATTTTTCTCTGATACACTTTAAAGAGTAAATGCAGGCCATACATGCTTGAATTCCGACAAATGTTCTTTTGAGAATCAGAAATTTAGTGCGTTTTGTGATTCGATGGTGCCACCATTTATTTAAAAATTTGATTATCCAAGCCTTCAATTTCACCTCATGTTGCTACAGAAAATAATTTTCGTGGCCGGGAATCTTCTTTTCTTTCTGGGAATCTTCTTTTCTTTCTGGGAATTTTCTTTTCTTTCTGGGAATGTTCTTTTCTTGTGCTCATGCACATTTCTTTTTCGATTATATTTGTCACACAATTCTCCAATCATTGATTAGAAAATCATTTGTTTTTCAAAAAATTTCCAACATGCCCGATCAGTCAAATTTGGAATTTGACCCACTTTTGTTGAGAAAATAACATTCCTCTCTGGGTGATCTATGTACATTACAAGGATTTTGGAATAATCTGAGTGTACAGTGCCTTGCAAAAGTATTCACCCCCTTGGCATTTTTTGTGTTTTGTTGCCTCACAACCTGGAATTAACATGGATTGCTTGAGGATTTTCATCATTTCATTTACAGAACATGCCCACAACTTTAAAGATTTTTTTTTTATTGTGAAGCAAACAACAAATAGGACAAAATAATAAATAATAAATAATAATAATAATAATAAATAACAGAAAAAGTCAATGTGCATAACTATTCACACCCCTACAGTCAATACTTTGTAGAGCACCTTTTGCGGCTATCACAGCTCCAAGTCGCTTTGGATAAGTCTCTATGACTTGCCACATCTTACCACTGGGATTTTTGCCCATTCCTCCTTGCAAAACTGCTCATGCAACTTCTAGTTGGATGGTTTGCGCTTGTGAACAGCAATCTTTAAGTCTGACCACAGATTTTCTATTGGATTGAGGTCTGGGCTTTGACTAGGCCATTCCAACACATTTACATGTTTCCCCTTAAACCACTCAAATGTTGCTTTAGCAGTGCGTTTGGGGTCACTGTCCTTCTGGAAGGTGAACCTCCATCCTAGCCTCAAATCACACACAGGCTGGTACAGGTTTTGCTCAAGAATATCCCTGTATTTAGCACCATCCTTCTTTCCCTCAACTCTGATCAAGTTCCAGTCCCAACTGCTGAAAATGGGGATGGTGTTCTTTGGGTGATGTGATGTGTTGGGTTTGCGCCAGACATAGCGTTTTCTTTGATGGCCAGTTCTGGCAACTCTGCCATAAAGCCCAACTCTATGGAGCGTACGGCTTATTGTCATCCTATGTACAGATACTTCAGTCTCTGCTGTAGAACTCTGCAGCTCCTCCAGGGTTACCTTAGGTTTCTGTGCCGCCTCTTTGATTAATGCCCTCCTTGCCCGGTCCGTGAGTTTTGGTGTGCGGCCGTCTCATGGCATGTTTGCTGTTGTGCCATGTTCTTTCCATTTGGTTATGATAGATTTGATGGTGCTCTTAGGGATCATCAAAGATTTGGATATTTTTTTATAACCTAACCCTAACTTGTACTTCTCAACAATATTGTCCCTTTACTTGTTTGGATAGTCTAAGTTGGTGAAGTAAAATTAGAAAAATAGTTTTCTGTATATATTTTTCTAATTTTACTTCACCAACTTAGACTATTGTGTTTTGATCCATCACATATAATTCAGATTAAAAAAACATTCAACTAAAGACTATAATGTAACAAAATAGGTAAAAAGCCAAGGGGGTGAATACTTTTGCAAGGCACTGTATTAGAAGGCCAACTTTCACCAACGTTTTGTTACTCATAAAGTAAAAAGGCAATAAAAACAGATAAAGCAGCCACTTAAAAAAAATTGACAATTCGTAAACTAATAGTATTCAGTCCACAAGCACAAATTAGTGCATCATCCACTATTATAGCAGCGCTCCTGTCAGTCCTTATCCTGATCAACATTCTTATGTTTAATCATATGAGGAACAAAATGAGTGACAGTTGGTGAGTGTAAAGTCCAGAAAGCAGATGGTGGTCCTAGTGGTTAATGAATAAGCGTGCACCATCCACCAAGATCCACACCACATGCATCACACTCCCCTAGGGGTTCAGACTCACCAGCAATATGTATATCACAAGCCTTGATATAATCAGAGAGCTGTCATCCAAATAGCAGGTAGGGTTAGAGCTGCATGTCACTCCATAGATGGTCAGATCTAAAAAGGGACCTTCTCATGGAGATAGAAGCTGCAGCAACTCAGAAAGAACCCGCCTAATTTTCTGGTGGGAGCACATCCAGCATCATTTAGAAACCTTGGGGAAAAAAGGGGAAAACGTACTGAAACGCACTGGCAACACATCAAAAAACGCGTGTGCAGAAATGCATCCAGAGTGAATTTTTGTGGTGTGATCTGCATGCAAAAACACATCCGGTACATGTTCGCAGTGGCAGTGTCCACCCCCCCATGCTATTTCAATGTGCTTTTGTGTTGAGCCTATGTTAATCTGCATGGGAGACAGTGTGCACATGGAACATAGAAAACAATAGTATTTATTATGCATTCTTGCGCTGCTTTGCATGGGAGACAGTGTGAACACGGAACATAGAATTTTTTTTTTTTTCATGCGTTCTTGCATTGAGCCTGCATGGCTCTACATGGGAGACAGTGTGAAGAGGGAACACAAAAACATTTTTTTGTTCTTGCATTGAGCGACCATTAATTTGCATGGCAGACAGTGGAAACACAGATTATAGAAATCCACAGTTTTTTATGCATTCCAGCATTGATTTGCATGGTAGATGGTGTGAACAGGAAACATAGAGAACTTTTTTTTTTCTTTTCTTGCTTGTGTTGATCTGCATGGAAGACAGTATGAACAGGAATAGAAAATAGAAAAAACATTTACGTGCTCTTGCATTGATCTGTATAGGGAATGGTGTGAAAAACATTTATATATTTATATATATATAGATATATATATCTATCTATATATATATATAGATAGATAGATATATCTATATATCTATCTATCTATCTATATATATATCTATATATCTATCTATATAGATAGATAGATAGATAGATAGATAGATAGATAGATAGATAGATAGATAGATAGATAGATAGATAGATAGATAGATAGATAGATAGATAGATAGATAGATAGATATAGATATATATATATATCTAGATATAGATATCTATCTATATATCTATATATAGATATATATCTATATATCTATATATAGATATAGATATATAGATATATATCTATAGATAGATAGATAGATAGATAGATAGATAGATAGATAGATAGATAGATAGATAGATAGATAGATAGATATATATATATATATATCTAGATATAGATATCTATCTATATATCTATATATAGATATATATCTATATATCTATATATAGATATATAGATATATATCTATAGATAGATAGATAGATAGATAGATAGATAGATAGATAGATAGATAGATAGATAGATAGATAGATAGATAGATAGATAGATAGATAGATAGATATAGATATATATATATATATATATAGATATAGATATCTATCTATATATCTATATATAGATATATATCTATATATCTATATATAGATATATATCTATATATCTATATATAGATAGATAGATAGATAGATAGATAGATAGATAGATAGATAGATAGATAGATAGATAGATAGATAGATAGATAGATAGATAGATAGATAGATAGATATGTGATGCGGAGCACAGCTGCCTCCCTATAGCAGTGAAACTGCTAGTGGTTAACACTGTCTCTCATAGAAATCAAAGTAAACCCAACCCAAGCGCACATAAGAAATGATCTTCTAAATCCCTAGTTCACACTGTCTCCCATACAGACCAACGCGGGCTCAACACAAGAACACATAAATAATATTCAAATATAAAATAAACTCTAGATCCCTTGTTCACACTGTCATACAGATCAAAAGGGTCTCAACACAAAAACACATAAAACATAAAAATGAAATAAATTCTAGATCCCTTGTTCACACTGTCATACAGATCAAAGGGGGTTCAACACAAAAACACATAAAACATAACTAAAAATGAAATAAATTCTAGATCCCTTGTTCACACTGTCATACAGATCAAAGGGGGTTCAACACAAAAACACATAAAACATAAAAATGAAATAAACTCTAGATCCCTTGTTCACGCTGTCATACAAATCAAAAGGGTCTCAACACAAAAACACATAAAACATAAAAATGAAATAAATTCTAGATCCCTTGTTCACGCTGTCATACAAATCAAAAGGGTCTCAACACAAAAACACATAAAACATAAAAATGAAATAAATTCTAGATCCCTTGTTCACACTGTCATACAGATCAAAGGGGGTTCAACACAAAACACATAAAACATAAATAAAAATGAAATAAATTCTAGATCCCTTGTTCACGCTGTCATACAGATCAAAGAGGGGTCAACACAAGAACACATAAAAAAAATCTATAGTATAAAGTATTTGCTGACATTTGTGGGGATATGATAACACATTGTAGTGACACTTTGCTCAGTGTGACTTGTAGTATCAGAGTGCTGATCCAGCCATCACACAGCAGCCTAAAGGAGACAGATGAGGCGATAGCCCCGCCCACTCTGAGTGAAAGGCAGCATCACGGGGGGCGTGGCATGAGCCCGATCGCTTCCCTGTGTACATCTGCTGTGCTCACTCCTGCCCAGGGAGAGACGCTTCTAAAAAGCACAAGACACTAATAGGGCAACCGGGTAATCATCAGCCCTCCCTACTGCCATCCATGGAAGGGAAGCCTCAGCTAGGATCTCATCAGTGACACCTCCTTTACCTTTGGATTATCCTATATAGGAAGATGATGAATTTCTCTACAAGGTCAATGCCAGCTTCCCTGTGCCCAGGATCCAGGGTAAGAGACATGCTTTGATAATGACATGCTGATCAGATGTGATCACCTACAGCTGCTTGTGGATGACACTGTGGGGATTATTGTATAGTAATGATGTCCTTAGCTGTGGATCTATCACTATGCAGGTATTGTTCTTATTGTATGGTGTGCTGGGTGTGAAGGGATCCAGGTACAAGTAGTGTGCACACAGGTGATCATGGCATGATGGGCATTGTTCTTGGGCAGAATTGTCTGCAGTGTGAATGTGCCTGGGAATGCTAATGTCTAGTGACAGGAGGGGTCCATGTACACTGGGAGTTGCATAGAGTGATGAGCACACAGACAGGTTGGTGCTGCTGCATAGAACATCCTCCCCCCCTGCACTGTATGAGAAGAGATGGCTCTCATTAGTGCTCTCCTATGGCCCAGATGCTGCAAGGGAGCCAGCATACCATGCCTCTTCATTGCCAGGTAACATCAATTCTCCATGGAAGTCTATGTGCAGGTTGTCTGCCTTGGGATGTAGTCGGCTCTGCGGGATCGCCTGCTGTGAAGGATTTCTGCCCATCGGATATACTTTCATTCAGTAAAGGAATTGAACGTTCTCCTAAATTGCGCTAATTGGAGGGTGGCGGAAAAAAAAAAGTTTACTTTGTATTGCTGCATCTGGTTTTAATCCTGTGAATGTACTGCACACTAACGATCTCTGCTTCTATCGCTCGGCTTTTCAGAACTCAAATGCCTGATCAATAGATTTTAGGCTCATTTCACATCAGAAGGTTTCTTGTTTGCAAAAAAAAAAGCGACAGCCTAGGTTTGCACGAATGCAGTGCAGGAAACTAAGCGATCGTAACATGTTTACCGCACCGCATTCCAATCGCATTGCCCCTGCGATCCGCTGTGGATGTCAACACAAAGTTAAAGCGGAGTTCCACCCAAAAGTAGAAGCTTCACTTATCAGCCTCTCCCCCCCCCCCCTCCGGTGCCACATTTGGCATCTTTCAAGGGGGAGAGGGTACCTGTTTTGGGAGCAGTTACCTGTTTTGGGAGTGGGTATCTGTTTTGGGAGAGGGTACCTGTTTTGGGAGCGAGTACCTGTTTTGGGAGTGGGTATCTGTTTTGGGAGGGGGTACCTGTTTTGGGAAGGGGTACCTGTTTTGGGAGAGGGTACCTGTTTTGGGAAAGGGTACCTGTTTTGGGAGCGGGTACCTGTTTTGGGAGGGGGTACCTGTTTTGGGAGGGGGTACCTGTTTTGGGAGCGGGTACCTGTTTTGGGAGCGGGTACCTGTTTTGGGAGCGGGTGCCTGTTTTGGGAGCGGGTGCCTGTTTTGGGAGCGGGTATCTGTTTTGGGAGCGGGTACCTGTTTTAGGAGCTGGTGCCTGTTTTGGGAGCGGGTATCTGTTTTGGGAGCGGGTATCTGTTTTGGGAGCGGGTACCTGTTTTGGGAGGGGGTACCTGTTTTGGGACAGGGTACCTGTTTTGGGAGCGGGTACCTGTTTTGAGAGAGGGTACCTGTTTTGGGAGCGGGTACCTGTTTTGGGTAGCGGGTACCTGTTTTGAGAGGGGGTACCTGTTTGGGAGGGGGTACCTGTTTTGGGAGCGGGTGCCTGTTTTGGGAGCGGGTACCTGTTTTGGAAGCGGGTGCCTGTTTTGGGAGCGGGTACCTGTTTTGGAAGCGGGTGCCTGTTTTGGGAGCGGGTACCTGTTTTGGGAGCGGGTACCTGTTTTGGGAGCGGGTACCTGTTTTGGGAGGGGGTACCTGTTTTGGGAGCGGGTACCTGTTTTGAGAGGGGGTGCCTGTTTTGGGAGCGGGTGCCTGTTTTGGGAGCGGGTACCTGTTTTGGGAGCGGGTACCTGTTTTGGGAGGGGGTACCTGTTTTGGGAGCGGGTACCTGTTTTGGGAGGGGGTACCTGTTTTGGGAGCGGGTACCTGTTTTGGGAGGGGGTACCTGTTTTGGGAGGGGGTACCTGTTTTGGGAGCGGGTACCTGTTTTGGGAGCGGGTACCTGTTTTGGGAGTGGGTACCTGTTTTGGGAGCGGGTACCTGTTTTGGGAGGGGGTACCTGTTTTGGGAGCGGGTACCTGTTTTGGGAGGGGGTACCTGTTTTGGGAGCGGGTACCTGTTTTGGGAGGGGGTACCTGTTTTGGGAGGGGGTACCTGTTTTGGGAGCGGGTACCTGTTTTGGGAGGGGGTACCTGTTTTGGGAGCGGGTACCTGTTTTGGGAGGGGGTACCTGTTTTGGGAGCGGGTACCTGTTTTGGGAGGGGGTACCTGTTTTGGGAGCGGGTACCTGTTTTGGGAGGGGGTACCTGTTTTGGGAGCGGGTACCTGTTTTGGGAGGGGGTACCTGTTTTGGGAGCGGGTACCTGTTTTGGGAGGGGGTACCTGTTTTGGGACCGGGTACCTGTTTTTGACAAGTACCTGCCCCCACTTCCGGGAGACCTCGCAGCAGCAAAATCACTCGGAAGTCCAGCCCCCCCTCCTCCTTCCCCTGCCGCCGGTCCATTCAGAAAGCACAGCGCACTTTGCGCATGTGCAGTAGGGAACCAGCTGTGATGTCGAAGAGGCTTCACTGCCGGATTCCCTTACTATGAATAGCGGCAGCAATACCCGAGAGCCAATGAAAACATTGGCTGCGTTGCTGACATCGCTGGATTCCAGGACAGATAAGTGTCCTAATATTAAGGCTGGGTTCACATCTATGCGAATTAGATGCGGTTTTCTCCACATCCAATTCGCATAGCAGGGGAATGTGACTGGTTCCCTATGGAGCCGGTTCATATATCTCCGTTGCGGCTGTGAAGCGCATTGCACTGTGCGTCTTTGGCTCTGTTTCAGGGCTGAATTCAGGCATAGTATCGGCCCTGATTCAGGGATGCAGAGTGCTCCTGTGCAAACCACAGCGGGTTACAGTGTGAACCCGGCCTAAAAGTCAGCAGCTACAGTATGTGCAGCTGCTGACTTACATTTTTTTGCTGGGCTGGGGGCGGAACTCCTTTTAAAGTGGTTGTAAACCCTCAAGGTTTTTCACCCTATTGCATTCTATGCATTAAGGTAAAAAACCTTCTGTGCTGCAGCTCCTCCCCAGACTGTATCTAAACGAATGGAACGTAACAAATTAATAATAATAAATAACAACAATAATAACAACAATATTTTATTATTTATTATTAATTCCTTCCGTTCCATTTGTTTAGATACGGCATTCATTATTTCAGATAATTCGTAACTTCGGATAAATTCGTATTCGTTGCGTTCACCAACAGCCAAATTTGGAAGGAAATTCCAATACCAATAATTTAATAGTTAGTTATTCTTAGTTAGTGAGTTAGTTATTATTTAGAACTTTCGGATTTTCTGACCTGTACTGGTAAATTGGAGACGCACCGTACCCCCTTGCTGTGAGCAGCTCTGTGTTCTAGTGTGAACCCAGCCTAAAGTGTTAATTAACCGCTTGCTGACCTGCCGCAGTACATACACTGAGGACGGACGTCTTGTACAGGCGGCTCTCTTTAGGGTTCAGGGCATTCACGTGTGCCCCCGCCTGCCTGCTCTGTTATGACTTAGTCAGAATTACAACCCTGAGCCCTGTGTTGACAATCTACACAGGGCTCTGTACAGAGGGAACGATCTCTTTGTTTCTTATCCCTGCAAAGCAGGGATAAAAAACAAGGAGATCTTTAGCAAAAGTTAACACACATTACACATTGTTAGGCCTCGTACACACAGTACGAAAATCAGAAGGGAAAAGTCGTAAGATGAGCTGTCTGCGGATTTACGGATCATTAGTACAGTGCTTTCGACAGACGATTGGACTTTTACATCAGACAAAAGCTGGATGTGCAGGCTATAACATTTTTGTTGGATGTGAACTCAACATTTGATTTTCAGATGGTCAGTACAGAAATTGTCACACAAAAGTTGAAAGTACAAACGCGCATGATCGGAATCAAGGAACGAGCGGGAAGACTATCACTCGTAATCTAGAATTAACATTCGTGACGCGGAAATTGATGAAATGTCAAAATTCTCATCTTCTTTAACGGGATAATAATGAAGCTGCTTTGCTGGTGATACTGATGTAGTTATGCCAAACGTATTTTAAAAGGCATTTGTTTTGTACGATCTGAAAATCGCGAATCAACGCTCACCAAACTTCTACTAACACGAAATTAGCAGAAGGGGTCCAAAGGGTGGCGCTTGGGAAATGAACTTCCTCTTTATACTCTCGTAGTACATCACTACGTTCGTGTTCGTGTTTGTCAAACAACAAATAGTTAGTATGCTAGACGAAATCCTGCACACGCCCTTTTGACAAAAATCAGACGCTCGGTCGCCCAACAATCGAACCGTGTGTACGAGGCTTTAGGCACACATTTAACCCTTTGATTACCCTAGCTGTTAACCTCTTCTCAGCCAGTGTTATTAGTACAGTGACAGTGTATAGTATTAGCACTATCCTACTATAAGTCGCTGATCACCAGCATTACTAGTATAAATAAATACACATTCCAGTTTATATACCATAGTTTGCAGACTTTTTAACATTCACGCAAACAAATTAATATACACTTATTGGATTTTTTTTCCCCCAAAGATATGTAGCAGAATGCATGTTGGCTTAAATTTAGGAAGAACTTTTATTTATTTATTTTTTTATTGGATATGTTTTATTGCAGAAAGTAAAAAAAAAACAAATTTTTTCATTTATATAATAAAAAATAAAAATCCCAGTGGTGATCAAACACCACCAAAAGAAAGCTCTATTTGTGTGAAAAAACATTATATACATTTGCATACAGTGTCGCAAGACCACGCAATTGCCAGTTAAAGGAGCGCATAGCCTGGCCTGGTCATGAAAGTAGAACCTCAGTCATTTTTTCAGCTTTCCATCTATTACATTTTCTGCCCTTATTGTTTTAACTTTGGATAGTAAAACATTTTCTGCCAGTAAACACCTTATACAGCCCACTTCCCGTTTCTTGTATGGTCATTAGCCTAGGCTTTCGGCATCATGCACAGCTCTCTCTCTCTCTCACTCTTGTGAGAGTTTGCCAGGAAGAGGGGGGGGATGAGTCATAAGAGGGCGAATGAGAGCTGCAGACCTGAAGGTGTTTGTCTGTGAAAATCCAGGAAGTGAACAAGCAGCAGCTTCAGCTGCCCACAGTTAAAATGGATACAGCCAGACTTAGTGGAGGGAGATTTCTGCAGCATATTTGGCAAGTACAGAAACACAGTATATATAAAATAATATGCAAAGTGGTTGGAGGGAAGCTTCAGAATGGCAAAGATTTTTTTTTTACAAATTATCTGAGCAGACTGCAGTTTCTCTTGAAGGTGGGTAAAATCTTCCAGAGCTCAAGTGGTTAAACCCTCAATATGCAATGCAATACATACTACAGGATTTGCCACGTTTGCTCTTTGCTTTCTGTCTGCATTCTGCCTTAAAAGTTTTCTCTCTTCACTTCTGTCTTGAGGGTGGCTCTGCTTGCCTCGCAGGGTCCCATAAAGCCACCCTCACCTGTACGCTTCAGCCTGTGAGGTGGCACGCATGTGCCTTGTTATCCTGGTTCTAGGGATAAGTGACAATAATATGATGTGACTAATGGCACAGCCACATTGGTTTTCCCGCACTGCATGTGCATGCAGGAACTTTGGTGCACTTTCATAAAATGTACCAAAACCACCCAATGCAATAGAAGTCTATGGCAAAGCGCAGGTAACCCGTACAAAACCCGCAGATACAGATTGCTGCACATGTGGTGCAGGAGAACTGCACTTTGTCAGTGTGAAAGGGGCCTAAAGTGTATGCGCTTCAACCCAGGACATGGCATACATGCTTGTTTTATAAAATGGGAGGAGGGACCTTATCCAGTTCTGGACCGCCCCATAGCAGATAAACTACTACAGGGTGGGACTCCTGAACAGGATCATGTAAATATAAGTGATTATTCACTTCTGCCTGCAGGGGGCGCGCATGCACTGCCAGTGAACCGCTTCTGCTGTATTATTCACAGCAGAAGCCAGTCTGTGGGTGCCAGGCAGTGGATGTCCGCTGGCACCTGCCGATCGTCGGTAATACACAACGGAGCTGTGCCTATGTAAACAAGGCAGATCTCTGTTCTGACAGGGGGGCAAGGGATGGATTTTGTGTCTCTGTTAAGTAAATGCTCCTTTTCAGCAGCACACACGCCCCAAAAACACAGGTGTCATTAGTACAGTGACAGAGCATATTGTTAGCACTGATCACTGTATTAGTGTCACTGGTCCCCAAAAAGTGTCTGAAGTATCAGTTATGCAGTGTACACACGAGCGGACTTTTCGACCGGACTGGTCCGACGGACCGAGTCCGGCGGACAATCCGATCGTGCGTGGGCTTCATCGGACCTTCAGCGGACTTTTCCAGTCAAAAATCTGACGGACCTAGAAATGAAACATGCTTCAAATCTTTCCGACGGACTCGAGTCCGGTCGAAAAATCCGCTCGTCTGTATGCTAGTCCGATGGACGAAAACCCATGCTAGGGCAGCTATTAGCTACTGGCTATCAACTCCCTTATTTTAGTCCGGTCATACGTCATCACGTACGAATCCATCGGACTTTGGTGTGATCGTGTGTAGGCAAGTCCGTTCGTTCAAAAGTCTGTCTGAAAGTCCGTCGGACCAGTCCGGTCGAAAAAAGTCCACCCGTGTGTACGCGGCCTTAGTGTCCGATTGTACTCCACAATATCGTAATCCCGCTATGAGTCGCTGATCTTCGCCATTACTAGTATAAATAAATAAATAAATAAATAAATAAATAAACTAATAATTCCATACATATATACCATCGTTTGTAGAGGCTATAATGTTCGCGTAAACCAATCAATATATGCCTAATTGGATTTTTTTTTTGTTTTTTTAACCAAAAACTTGTAGCAGAATACACATTGGCCTAAATTTATGAAGAAATTTGATTTAAAAAATATATATATATATGTTTTATAGCAGAAAGTAAAAAATCTCTCTCTCTCTCTCTCTCTCTCTCTCTCATATATATATATATATAGATATATATCTATATATATATATATATATAGATATATAGATATATAGATATATATATATATATTGATAGATAGTTAGATATAACTATAGATATATAGTTTTTATTTTTTATTTGTCTTTTTTTTTATAGTGCAAAAAAAAAAAGGTGGTGAGCAAATACCACCAAAAGAAAGCTTTATTTGTGGGGAAAAAAATTATATAAATTTTTTTTGGGTACAGCATTGCATGACTGCGCAATTGTCAGTTAAAATTATGCAGTGCCGTATCACACAAAATGGCCTGGTCATGAAGGGGAGGGGGGGTAAATCTTCCGGAGGTCAAGTGGTTATGCACAGCTGATGTGGGGAGGCCTGTAATGGGGATGCACATGAGTTGCGTTATCAATGGGATGCGGGACCACTGATGTGAACGGTCATTTGACCTCTACAGTGCGCGTTTCCTGTCCTCCCTGGCCAATAGAGATACATCTGGAGGTAGTGTCATCCAAAAGTATATGATCGAGGATATAATAAAAATACTTAATGCAGTAGGTCGCCTCGGTGTAGGCGAATACTTTAAAAGAGAGGAATTTAGCGATAGTAGCAGTGGCTATAATTGGAAGGAGTCAGTTAAAGAGTATGGAATAAGTAATATAAAAATATGTAATAAGTAGTCTGAGCTGTATGTCTGACCTCTTCCATTTCTTATGACTTCTAATCTAAGAAACTCATCTGAAAGATCTTGGAGTGATTTTTCTTTTCCCGGCAAAGAAGACATTTCTGAAAATGCTGCAATTTGAACCCATAACACATCATACATGGTTGTAAAAGACAAACAGCACATCTGGGTGAAAAAAATTCAAAATCAAAAAGGAAGGACAATTTTTTTTTTCTTCCTGCAAGGGAAAGTCATAATGTGCTAGTATGCATCGCATACTAGCACATTATGTGAAACTTATCTTAAAACAAAGCTGTTCCGGCGCCACGATGTCAGCGCTGCAGCCGCTTCCATTTTCACCCGTCTTGCTTCCGGGTTCACAGGCTCTGGCTCTGTGATTGGCATGCGCGGAGCCGCCGTTCATGGCACAGGGCCCCGGAAGGAATGGCACTCGTGGCTGTTACTTCGGAGCACATGCGCCAGTGATGTCACTGGCTGCAGGTAATGTAAATATCTCCTAAACGGTGCACTATAGGTAAGTCTTATTATAGGCTTACCTACAGGTAAATGTTAGCTTCCTCTTTAACTACTTCCTGCAAACCGCCGTCATTGTACGTCGGTATTTTGACGTAGAATACCAGGGTTATGGCAGCAGATAGCTGCCATAACCCCGGTATTTTCTTCAATGGAGGGCGATCCGCTTTTAGATAAAAGTGGTCTCCCTGGCTGATTCAAGATCTTTTTTTATCGGCGGCAGGAGAGATACCCCCCCCCCGCCGTGCTCTGGTCATCTCTGCCGCTTACCAGAGCTGCCGATATCAGCGGAGACGATCCGATCCCCTCAGTAGCATGGGCCCAAGTGAAGAAAAGATGGTCCCCACTCAGCTCCATAACATTAAATGGCGAAAGCGACGTCAAAAACGTCACTTCCGTCCAATGGTCTTAAAGGGGAAATTATTTTTTTTGGATAAAAAAAAAAGAAATGTATTTATTTCAATGCAATTAAGTGTAAAGGGTGAGATCTGAGGTCTTTTTGACCCCAAATCTCACAATAAAGAGGTCCTGCCATGCTTTTTTTCTATTACAAATCATGGTTACACTAGTGATTTAAATTGTGATTTAAATCGACTTGCTTTAAAATTAAATCCACCCTGTATGTCCCCATTAATTGAATGGTCCCCTATACATTGAGTATATTCCCAACACTTAGGCCCCCTTCAGACATCACCCTGTGGGAGCTCATTTGCTTCAATGGACCGCCCTATATGTGTCTGTCAACCAGACACATATAGGGCTTCAAAATCATATATGAGGGGGTGCTGATAAGTATTGAGCCTTACCCATAAAAAATTGAGCTAGGAAGCTGTAACTGCCACACTATTCTACATATTCCCCCAGGAAGTCAATGCACTTGTGACATCTGTCCTGCAGCTTCTTAAAGGAGTTGTAAAGGTAGGTTTTTTATCCTAATGCATTCTATGCATTAAAAGCCCTTTCACACTGGGGCGGGGGTGGCGTTGGCGGTAAAACGCCGCTATTATTAGCGGCGTTTTACCGTCGGTATGCGCCCGCTAGCTGGGCGGTTTTACCCCCCGCTAGCAGGGCGGTTTTACCCCCCGCTAGCGGCCGAGAAAGGGGCGCTTTGCCGGCGGTATAGCCGTGCCGTCCCATTGATTTCAATAGGCAGGAGCGGTAAAGGAGCGGTATACACACCGCTCCTTCACCGCTCCGAAGATGCTGCTAGCAGGACTTTTTTTCCCGTCCTGCCAGCGCATCGCTCCAGTGTGAAAGCCCTCGGGGCTTTCACACTGGAATGAAAGCAGCGACACTTTCGGGTCGGTTTGCAGGCGCTATTATTAGCGCAATAGCGCCTGCAAACCGCCCCAGTGTGAAAGGGCTCTAAGATAAAAAAACCTTCTGTGTGTAGCAGCACTCTCCAGCGATGTCCACGAATGTCTAAGCCATCCGGGACATTTCTGCTGATTGGCTGAGACACAGCGGCGGCACCATTGGTTCTCGCTCCATGTTTGAATGGACACACAGAGCTGTGACTCGGCTTGGGTGCCCCCATAGGTAGCTGCTGACTGTGGGGGCACTCGATAGGAGGGAGGGGCCAGGAGCAGCGAAGAGGGACCTGAGAAGAGGAGGATCCGGACTGCTGTGTGCAAAACCAACTGCACAGAGGAGGTAAGTATAACATGTTTGTTATTTAAAAAAAGAAAAAAACAAGATTACTTTAAGTCCCTGCAAATAAAATTCTTCCGACCACTGGTGTAACCACTCATTTACAGCAATTTGTTGCATCCGCAACAGCTGGAGAGCCCCAGGTAGAGCATGCCTGTTGTAAACCCTTAGGCCCCTTTCACACTTGTACAACTTGTCCTATGACATGGGACTGCAAAGTCGTATGACAAGTCGTTCCCCATGATTTCCAATAACTACCATTCATATTAGTATGACTTCAAGTCGTGCTGACTTCAAAGTAGTCCCTGCACTGCTTTGGTCCGACTTTGATCCTACTTCAGCCCATTGAATATCACTGAAGTCGGATCACCGTCTTAACTGATCTGACTTTGGCGTGCAACTTGTGCTCTGATGATCTTGAAGGGGAACTCCACGCAAAATGTAAACAAAAAAAGGCATGGAATCCCCCCTCCAAGAGCATACCAGGCCATCCGGTCTGGTATGGTTTTTAAGGGGAATTCCCACGCTGAAAAAAATGCGTGGGGGTCCCCCCTAAAATCCATACCAGACCCTTATCCAAACACACAGCCCAGCAGGTCAGCAAAGAGGGTGGGGACGAGCGAGCGCTCCCCCCCTCATGAACCGTACCAGGCCGCATGCCCTCATCATGGGGGGTGGGTGCTTTGGGGTAGTGGGGTGCCCTGCATCCTCCACCCCAAAGCACCTTGTCCCCATGTTGCTGAGGACAAGGGCCTCTTCCCGACAACCCTGGCCGTTGGTTGTCTGGGTCTGCGGGCAGGGAGCTTATCGGAATCTGGAAGCCCCCTTTAGCAAGGGGGCCCCCAGATCCTGGCCTCCCACCCTATGTGACTGAGTATGGGGTATATTGTACCCCTACTCATTCACCCAAAAAGAAAGTGTCAAGAATAAAACATACATTTTTAAAGTAATTTATTAGGCATCTCCGTGGTCTCTTCCGACTTCTCCCCTCTCCAGCTTTTCTCCCTCTTCTGGCGACGTCTTCTGCCTCCTCCGCTGATGTCTTCTGCCTCTGCCGGTTCTCCCCTCTCCGGGTCTTCTCCGCTGATGTCTTCTAGCCCTCTCCAGTTCTTCTCCCTCTGTTCTTCTTCCGATGTTGACTCAACGCTCTCTCCCACTTTAATGCTGGGTGCAAGGTGTGCCACTACTTACAGTATATTGGCATAGGGCAGGGTCAACGGAGGCCCATCCCTTGTGATGTCACCACCCATCATGCCCTGGACGGTGACGTCATAAGGGGCTTGATGGGCGGCATGTTGAGGACATGCAGCCTGGAACGGTTCGGGGGGGCGCTCGCTTGTCCCCACCTCCTTTCCTTACCTGCCAGGCTGTGTGCTCGGATAACGGTCTGGTATGGATTTTAGGGCCTGTAATCTGCCCCAAAAAAGCTCATGTTCTTTTTTGAGCTTGGGGTGTTTTTCAGGCGTTTTGCTTCAGGTGACAAAACGCTCACATGTGAACAGGTGCCATTGAAATGAAGGGGATTTTGCTCGTTGGGCGTTCTTCAGGCTTTTTTTCAGGCTTTTTACGAGCATTTTATGAGCTGAAAAAGCTCAGGTGTGAATGCAGCCTAACATATACCCAGTGAAGTGACAGGCCCCAGGCTATACATAGAGACAAATCCTCCTACATAAGGTGTACCCATTTACCTACATCCATTCAAAGTGCAGAATTTACACAGGACAGTTCTGAAAAGCAGGGGGCGGAGAGCTGAAGTTACATCAGTGAGGAGAGCTCTGAGAGCTGATTGAGGAGAAGGGACACACCCCCTTCACACAGCACACAGGAACAGAGCTGAGGCTGTCAATCAGCTGGAGACCATTTTTCTCTTGGTGTCAGGAAAACTTGTCAGAAGTGATTCATGCTGATAGCAGAGGAAGGATGCAGCAGACAGAAATGACACTTAGTGCCCTGGATTGAGACAAGCACACACTATAGAGGGATATGCTTTGTTCGTATTTCATGTTTGAGGATTACAAACACTTTAATTTGATCTCGAAGTTTGTGATCTTACTTTGTAAAGATCCCCACACATTTACTACCTTGAATTCTGTGACACGTAATCACTATGTCCTGTGAGTAGACACTGTTGTGTCACACATTTCACAGAGCCTGCCTTCGGAACTACAAAGGTGCTGAGAGCAGGAGTTTCAGGAGGTGGAGTTTGAAACTTTGAAAATGAATTTCTTCACAATGTCTATAGCTGCAGAGGCAAATTGGGCCTTGTTGTAAAGTCGGGTTTGTATTGCTGTCTGTGTCCCCTATCTGACAGCATTCCCCTCATTGTTTTTTTGTATAATCTGAAAATATCGAATGCCTGTACCATGAGATGTTTTTTTTTTCCATTTTTTTCAGTGAATTGACTTTTCTTAAAAAACATTTACCAAATTTGCGACATTTACAGGAAATTTCATATTTTACTTATAATATTCTTACTTTGTAGAATTTAATATATTAAAAAAAAGCACAAATATTGCACACGAGAACCATTTCTGAATTGATCCCCTGGTCTGGTATCATGTTTTCGCCTTCCCCTCTTTGCACAGATTTGCTTTTAAACAGATTGAAAATATTTATTGATAAGTGCATAGGGCTTTGATCCGTTTCAAAAAACGGATGTTGACGGATGCGGATATAAATGGATGATCATCCATTTACATCCGTTTTTCCATAAACGTGCATTGATGTCCATTTTTCATCCGTCCATATGTGTGAAAGGGGCCTCAGGAACACAGATGCCTCTCTTCCTCCAGTCAGTCTATCCCCCCTACAGTTATAAAGCATTCCCTAGGAGCACACTGAACCCTTTGATTGCTCCTGATGTAAACCCTTTCCCTGCCAGTTTCATTTATACAGTGACAGTGCATTTTTGTTTAGCATAGATCACTGTACTGGTGTCACTGGTCCCCAAAAAAGTGTCACTTAGGGGTTTAATTACTAAAGGCAAATCCACTTTGCACTACAAGTGCACAGCAAGTGCACTTGGAAGTGCAGTCGCTGTAGATCCGAGGGGAACATGGAAGAGCTTCCCCTCATTTCAGATCTACCCCTCAGAATTACAGCAACTGCACTTCCAGGTGCACTTGTAGCGCAGAGTGGATTTTCCTTTAGTAAATAAACCCCTTAGTGTCAGATTTGTCCACCGCAATGTCCCGCTAATAAATCGCTGATCGCCGCCATTACTAGTAAAAACATTCGAAAAAGTCCATAAATCTATCCCCTATAACTTTTGCGCAAACCAATCAATATACACTTTTTGGGATTTTTTTTTTACCAAAAATATGTAGCATAATACATATTTGGCCTAAACTGATGAAGAAATTTGATTTTTTACGTTTTTTTTTATTGAATATGTTTTATAGCAGAAAGTAAAAAATATAGTTTTTCCAAAATTGTAGGTATTTTTTTGTTCATAGCGCAAAAAATAAAAACCGCAGAGGTGATCAAATACCACCAAAAGAAAGCTCTATTTGTGGGGAAAGAAAAAAAGAACTGTATTTGGGTACATCATCACACGACCGCGCAATTGTCAGTTAAAGCGGCGCAGTGCCGTATCGCAAAAAATGGCCTGGTCAGGAAAGGGGTAAAACCTTCCGGAGCTGAAGTGGTTAATGTTCAAAGATACAGCTTTTCATTTGTAACATTGCTATATATTGTGACATGCCAGGAAATTATTCAAGCAGACTTGTAAAGTTACCCAACGGTCCCCTTTAAAGGGATATTAAACCTAAAACCAAAAATGTAATATACTGCAGCTTACCAATTATTAGATGTGGTGGCTGCATTCGTTTTCCCTTTTTTTGTTTTTTTAGACTTTTTTCTCCCTCTGTTTTCACTTGGTGATATGGCCATCAACACACCCCCTGTATTAAAGTGACCCCCACTCTGGAAGAAGCAGCACAGGGACA
Organism: Lithobates clamitans; assembly: GCA_037952925.1. Classification (NCBI taxonomy): domain Eukaryota; kingdom Metazoa; phylum Chordata; class Amphibia; order Anura; family Ranidae; genus Lithobates; species Lithobates clamitans. The sequence goes on along the minus strand of JBBGZY010000787.1, from coordinate 3,715,030 downwards.
CCTGTTGGACAGCAGCATTCATAGCCTGGGGGAGATGTTAGATGTACTGGCAGATTTAGATACACAAATGGATGGCACAGTGGTGTAGTGGATAGCACTCTTGCCTTGTAGTAAAATGGGTCACTGGTTCGAATCCCAACCACGACACTACCTGCCTGAAGTTTGCATGTTCTCCCTTTGGGTTTCCTTCCAGGTACTCCGGTTTCCTCCCACACTCCAAAGACATGCTGGTAGATTAATTGGATCCTGTCTAAATTTTCCCTAGTATGTATGAATGTGAGTTAGGGATCTTGGATTGTAAGCTCCTTGAGAGTAGTGACTGATGTGAATGTACAATGTATATGTAAAGCTGTATAAATTGACAGTGCTATATAAGTACCTGAAATAATTGTAATAAACAAAGTCCAACTCAAGCTGCGGTCATACAAGCACTTACAGCAACTGTTTTTTTGTTTTTTTTTCTTTTTTAGGATAAGGATTTTACATAAATAAATAAAAAGCTGATGATTGTAAGCACCCCTGTCGGTGAGACAGGTATTTGTCTCAACCCTCTAACTGCTATATCTACAGGACAGTTTGTCCTGTTGAAAAACATTAGACCTACTGGCAGAATCACCAAGTAAAAATAAACGAAAGAATAACAAAAGAACACTAATGCCGCGTACACACGAGCGGACTTTTCGACCTGACTGGTCCGACGGACCGAGTCCGGCGGACAATCCGATCGTGTGTGGGCTCCATCGGACCTGCAGCGGACTTTTTAGTTGAAAATCTGACAGACTCTAGATTTGGAACATGTTTCAAATCTTTACGTCGGAACTCCGCCGGACCCAGTTCCTTTCGAAAAGTCCGCTCGTCTGTATGCTAGTCCGACGGACGAAAACCGACGCTAGGGCAGCTATTGGCTACTGGCTATCAACTTCCTTATTTTAGTCCGGTGTACGTCATCACGTACAAATCGTTTGGACTTTGGTGTGATCGTGTGTAGGCAAGTCCGTTTGTTGGGAAAGTCCGTTGGAATTCCCCCGGAAGTCTGTCGAAAGTCCGTCAGACCAGTCCGGACGAAAAGTCCGCTCATGTGTACGCGGCATAAGAATGGGTTCACTGGTTCAGGTGCGATTCAGGTGACCCAAAACCGCATAGGACCCTTTTTAAATGTGTAAACCGGCTCTATTAATAGCTGCTCCGATTCACTTGTTATGCAAATTGGATGCGGTTAAAAATGCATGGAACCGAGTCTAATGCAGCCATCACATTTAGGAATTAGCTGCATTATAGCAAATGTTTGCTTTTGGGTTTAATACCACTTTAATAAAATGTTTATTGAAATATTATGTACCTTTGGCTGATGCTGCCTATGTAATAAATATAGAAACAAAAAGAATATGCATGCTGCTTCAAAGTGTTAATACAAAGAACATTAGGGCCAATTCAGCAAGCAATTTTAGCTTCCCTCGGTAATCACGTGTCTGGCAGATTATTTGGTTGAATATCATATTCTAAAATGGGATGGACAGGTGAGGTGAACTATGAAACATTCATTTATCCCCAATTAACTCCTGTGAGAACTGATCTCCACCCACACCCTGCAGCTTTGCTATGCGCCAATGTTTTGCAATGAGACTAATTATGGTATCCTCTGAAATCACACCCATAGAGCTTGGACACATATTGTAAATGGTTTTTATTCCCATCTTTTTTCTTTCAGTGTTAATAGATTTTAAAGTCTAACTCCAGGCACAATCATTTCACTGTATTTTTGTTTTTTATTGTATGAACGCCTTTTTCTTAGTTGTCCTTTTTGGTATAATAATAAATATCTAAAAAAAAGTTTTAAAAAAACAATAATTTCTTCATCGGTTTAGGCCAATATGTATTCTTCTACATATTTTTGGTAAACAAAAGTGCAATAAGCGTATACTGATTGGCTTGCGCAAAAGTTATAGCATCTACAAAATAGGGGATATTTTTATGGCATTTTTATTATTTTATTTTTTTTTTACTAGTAATGGCGGTGATCTGCGATTTTTAGCGGGACTGCAACATTGCGGCGGACTGATCGGACACCTTTGACACTTTTTTGGGGACCAGTGACATCTATACAGTGATCAGTGCTATAAAAAATGCACTGATTACTGTATAAATGACACTGGCAGGGAAGGGGTTAACACTAGGGGGCAATCAAGGGGTTAAATGTGTTCACGGGGGGGGTGTTTATAACTGTGGGGGGAGGGGGCTGACAGGGAGTAGAGAGAGATCGCTGTTCCTGATCACTAGGAACAGACGATCACTCTGTACTCTCCTGACAGAACGGGGATCTGTTTGTTTACATTGACAGATACTCGTTCTGGCTTTTCGAGGAGCAATCACGCGTGACCGGCGGACATCGCGGCCGCTGGCCGCGCGCATCTGCTCCCTGGCTGTGCAGCGGGCGCATCTGCTATAGCTGTTAAAGGGACCGACGTACAGCTACGGCGATTTGCGGGATCAAGCCGACCTGCCGCAGCATAATGACGGCGACTGGTCGGCGAGTGGTTAATGAAGAAATTTTTTTTTTACATTTTTTTTTATTGGATATGTTCTATAACAGAAAGATAAATATATTGTTTTTTCTTTTTTTTTTTCAAAATTGTCGGTCTTTTTTTGTTTCAAAAACAAAAAACAAAAAACGCAGTGGTGATCAAATACCGCTAAAAGAAAGCTCTCTTTGTGGGAAAAAGCTGACATCAATTTTATTTGGGTACAACGTCACACGGCCGCACAATTTTCAGGTAAAGTAACACACTGTTGTATGGCCTGGTCATAAAGGAGGGGGGTAAATCTTCTGGAGGTCAAGTGGTTAAGAAGGGCAATTGGGGAAGGGTGGTAAAAAACATGGTTCAATTGCCTGTTTTACCGCAAGTAAAAGCCCTTGTGCCCTGTACACACGACCGTTTTTCCCTTCGGAAAAAACTCTGAATGTTTTTCCGATGGAGTTCCGACGGAATTCCGCTCAAGCTGTCTTGCATACACACGGTCACACCGAATTCCGACCGTCCAGAACGCGGTGACGTACAACACGTATGACGGGACTAGAAAACGGAAGTTCAATAGCTAGTAGCCAATGGCTTCCGTCTCGTACTTCCTTCAGAGCATGCGTCGTTTTTGGTGCGTCAGAACAGCATACAGGCGAGCGGTTTATCCGATAGTAATTAGTTCCGTCGGAAAAATATAGAACATGTTCTCTATCTAAGTCCGTCTGAATTTTCAACAGAAAAAGTCTGATGGGGCATACACACGGTCGGAATATACAATGAAAAGCTTCCATCGGACTATTTCTGTCGGAAATTCCGCTCGTGTGTGCGCGGCATTACTGTTAGAAGAAAACCAGTAAGTAAATTATTAAAGAGATACATAATAATAACGCTGTGAAATTATCATGCCTGGAGTTGGGCTGGACATAGGAAAGGAAACGCCAGGAAACGCCAGGACTATGACACCAAAGTTGTCATCCCTATATAATCATAAGGTTTAGAATAAAAGACATTCCCTTTTAATCATATGTACAGAACATATATTTATATACAGGAAACCTGTTACAAGAGAAACACTGAGTCAGTGGCTCAGAAAAACATATAGAGCAAGTCAACTCCTCAGTGACGCCTCAAATGTACAAACCAGGCGGTCTGCATGACAGCCAGGCAGGTAGCATTGTCAGAAGCTCAGCAGTGGCATACTACTACATATTTCTCTTTTTATACAAGGTGCTGGGACAAATGTTTGTGACTATAGGAAATGCACTCTAAGCTGGCCTAGCGAAAAGCTGAACTGAAACTTCAATAGAGATGACGGTCTACATAGATTACATAGACACCTCCACCCCAGCTAATTTGTGCTTAGTACCAGGCCGCAGGTTCACTTTACAAAGCTGTTATTCTTGTGTCCAACCATTAATACACTCACTCACAGCTCTAAATTCAAGTGCATACAATGCTTTATTTAGCCTGCTCTGTAAGTACCGGTACTTTTGTTTTATAACTACTGTCAGCAGTATCAGGACCATAAATGTGCGTGATGGGAGCCAATAACAAGATTCGAAATGGCCCCCTCTCCTAAAGTGAACCCTGCAGTCTAGTCTGGATGAGAAAATTCCTGATATATCACAATATACTACAGTAAAATGGAAGCTCCATTCACACTTGTGCGACTTGTCATGCGACTTTGGACACATAAAGTCACATGACAAGTCGCAGCCCATATTCAGTGCATCCGGAAAGTACTTACAGTGCTTCACCTTTTCCACATTACAGCCTTATTACAAAGTTGATGAAATTCATTATTTTCCTCAACATTAATAATGACAATGTAAAAGAGGTTTTTTTTTTTTTTAAATCTTTGCAAGTTTATTAAAGTGGTGTTCCGGCCGAAATTATACTTTTTAAATAAAAATACCCCTATAATACACAAGCTTAATGTATTCTAGTAAAGTTAGTCTGTAAACTAAGGTCTGTTTTGTTAGTTTATAGCAGTAGTTTGTTATTTTATAAACTTACAGCAGGCCGTGGCCATCTTAAGTGTGGGCATCTGAAGCCAGACTGTATTTCTTCCTGGATCTCATCCTTGCAGATCTCGCACATGCTCAGTGCAGCACAAGCAGTGTAATAGGTTTCAGGACAGGTTTCCATAGCAATGGCAGTTTCAGAGGAAGTTGCCGCCCCTTCCCAGAAGGCATTGCAAACAGGAAATGATGCGATGGGCCGCGGCCAGGGAGGAGGAAGTGAAAAACGAATACAGCAGATATACAGTAGGTGCTCAGAAAAAAAATTAAAAAATATCCAATTTGTTTACAGTGCACAGTTTAGTGAGGGATGCTGAAGAGTTGTAAAAGTGGGTGGAACTCCACTTTAAAAATAAAAAAAATAAAAAAAAATAAAAATAAAAAAACAAAAAAAATCACATGTACATAAGTATTCACAGCCTTTGCCATGACACTCAAAATTGAGCTCAGGTGCATCCTATTTCCACTGATCATCCTTGAGATGTTTCTACAACCTGATTGCAGTCCACCTGTGGTAAATTCAGTTGATTGGATATGATTTGGAATGTCTGTATAAGGTCCCACAGTTAACAGTGCATGTCAGAACACAAACAAAGCCATGACGTCCAAGGAATTGTCTGTAGACCTCCGAGACAGGATTGTATTGAGGCACAGATCTGGGGAAGAGTACAGAAGCATCTCTGCAGCATTGAAGGTCCCAATGAGCACAGTGACCTCCATCATTCCTAAATGGAAGAAAATTGGAACCACATTGGAAGGTTTTTGGGCTTTTGAATGGCTGATTGGGGGGGGGGGGGGTGATGCCATAGCATGCCTCTTGTGCAATAAAGAGCTGCCTTGAATTTTTTTATAAGTTAGGTTTAGTACCACTTTAAAGAGATCTATCTATAGCACTGTAGTCACGACACCACCTATCTTATCTAGTAGCTTGACATTTTATTTCTTAATTCTTCACAGTTTTTTCTTGCAGTAACACACAGAAATTCTGAGGATTTTTTTCATTGTTTGCTAGTCCTTTAAAGCCTAACTCCAGGCTAATTTTGTTTATGGTCCCCAGCCAGTTAAAAAAAAAAAAAAGCAGCTCTGGCTGCAATACTTACTTTCACTCCAGAGCTGTCTCCCACAGTACTTCTTTTCTACCACAGGATGTCCTCAGTTATCTGCATTTAATGACATCCAGCTCCACTCAACCCAGAAGACAGAGAAGAGTTCTGTGAATACAGGGCGTCATGGGCCTAGCCCCTGTGGGGCTCCTTTCAATCACAGTATATTGATGAATGTCCACAAATTTACAAATGACATACTATCTGTAATCACCATGCTAAGAATAACAGTGAACAAAATAAACAAAATAAAATAAAAGTGTGTGAACCTACGATACAATGTGTATAATGGATCACAAATTGTTAAAAATGTTTGATCTATTAGGCCCCTTTCACACGAGGCGGACTCCGTTTCTACGGAGCCCGCCTCGGTCCGCCGGCTCAGCGGGAGATCTGTCCGTTGATCTCCGCTGAGCCGGCGGATGACAGGTCCCTCTCTGCTCACTGAGCGGGGAGGGGCTTGTCAGGCGCCGCTGCCGCCTATGGAGGGATCGGACGAAAACGGACAGTGTGTCCGTTTTCGTCAGATCTCACCCGATCTGATCCGCCAGCGACGGATCTGAACGTAGAGCCCATACGTCTGCTTTTAGCGGATCGGACGGGGTCGGATGTCAGCGGACATGTCTCCGCTGACATCCGACGGTCCATAGGCTAACATGGATCGCCCGTTCAGGTCCGCCGTCAAAACTGACAGGCGGATCTGAACGGTCCGATCGTGTGAAAGTGGCCTTATACACAAAAAGTGTTAGAGCCCTTTCACACTGGGGCGTCGGCGGTAAAACGCCGCTATTATTAGCAGCATTTTACCGTCGGTATGCAGCCGCTAGCGGGGCGGTTTTACCCCCCGCTAGCGGCCGAGAAGGGGTTAAATACCACCGCAAAGCGCCTCTGCAGAGGCGCATTGCCGGCGGTATAGCCGCGCCGTCCCATTGATTTCAATGGGCAGGAGCGGTAAAGGAGCGGTATACACTCCGCTCCTTCACCGCTCCGAAGATGCTGCTGGCAGGACTTTTTTTACCGTCCTGCCAGTGCATTGCCGGCACTTTCGGGTCGGTTTGCAGGCGCTATTATTAGCGCAATAGCGCCTGCAAACCGCCCCAGTGTGAAAGGGCTCTTATGCAACTTAAAAAAAAGGAACTCGTATAAATCGAAAATTAAACATAATAATAATAGCATACAGGCCAATTTAACACAGTCACTGCTGCTGCCTTAGTAACAAAAGAACCTTTCCAACATCATATTCACAATACAATAAAAATGTATCCATATTCCTTTATATTGTGTGGTGAATATGATGTTATGTTTACAATGAGGTTGTTCATTTTTGCCCAAACATTTTCAGTTCACAAAAATATATTGCAGACCAGTGGAATCATGATCTTGCTGCAACAAAAGCACATTAAAGCTGCATTCACACATTGCGTGGTGGGAACAAGAATTCCAATGCTCGTGATTTTGGTGGAGAAATCTTCACGAGATGTTAAACATGAAGTGAATGGGCTGCCCTGTGTACATTTTTCGCCTGAAATGTCGCCACAGTCGCGGCGGAATCACGTCGCAGTTGGGGTGCCATTACAGAATAATATCATCCTAAAGCATCTCACGCGTTCTGCCACAATTTGGGATCGCAGAGATTCTGCCTGCAGTCCCAAATTGGGAGATGTGAATAGGGCCCTAAAGTGGAATTGAGGAGGAGTGATGGCCCAGGAGCACTTATGCCCCGTACAAAAAATCGGATTTTCCGACAACAAATGTTGGATGTGAGCTTGTTGGCGGAAAGCTCCATCGAACATTTGTTGTTGGACTTTCCGCCAACAAATGTTGGCTAGCAGGTTCTCAAATTTTCCTGCCAACAAATGTTTGTTGTTGTACTTTCCGACTGTGTGCACACAAGTCCGTCGCACAAAAGTCCACGCATGCTTGGAATCAAGTACAAGCCGGAAGCACTCGGTCTTGTAAAACTAGCGTTCGTAATGGAGATATCACGTACGTCTTGTACGTCACTAGGTTCGTAATTGTTGGCCAACATTTGTGTGACCGTGTTTATGCAAGACAAGTTGGAGCCAACAACCTTCGAACAAAAATCCACGGTTTTGTTGTCGGAAAGTCAGATCGTGTGTACGGGGCATTACAATCAGAACCTAGATGTGAGGAAGATTTGCCCTCATGTCCTTTTCTGACATCCACTAAAAAGCAGGCAGAGAAGACATTTCTGATAGGCAAACTTGACAGAGGTTCTAACCCATTGCCACTATATATGCACTACTCTAGGGATCCTGTTGCAAAAATAAATCTCAGATTTTCCCTCAAAGAAACAGAATGTTTGCTCTTACTGCAGGGGCGAACACCACTCCAGGGCAGACTTGCCCCATGAAGCTTGTGCAAAAACTGACACTTCTGGTAGTGTCGGTCACCTGTGTCCCCCGGTGAGCATTGGGGGTTCCTCCTTCCAACTTCCACATTTCTATTGTGTCCTGTAATGATGTGAGGGTTGGCGGGAACCCTAAACAAGGGCGGTTTATGTCTCTGTTCCCTGGCTATAAAGAAGATAACAGACAAACAATTGGAATCTGTATGAATAAATGTATTACTGGCAGTTACTACCCAAAGATAATTGTACCAGTTGTATTGTTTTTAGTCAGCAGTCTGGTTATGGTAATCAGTGTGAATGGCAGGAAATGAGCCTTGCTAAGGATAAAATAGTGTCACTGCTTTTCAATGCATACATGTAAAGTATATTATTAATGTGTTATTATTCAGATATAACTACCACAGAGAGGATGACAAAAATCATTCTTAACCTGTTTATTGCTTTAAAGGTTTGTTGTATGCTCTTATTTAACTGTTTATACATTTGTTGTGTTTAGATGACTTTTTTTTATATAAAGTATTGATTTTCTTTGGCATTGATGGTCCAGTGATGATCCTTCTGATAGCTTTTGGCACTTTTAAAAGTCTGCTTAGTACACATTTGCAGCATCGGTTGCTTAGCAACAAGGTGCTACAAGTCCGCCATGTTGGGGCTCATGCACGAGGCCGATAAGAGCCGTACATAGACCAGATTGGCGTATTTCTGCGGTGGGCATGGCTAGGTGGTTCTGAGCAGCCGCGGACAGGAAACCTGTACAAATCAATGACAGGCTGACGCCTGCAGCAGTTTGCATGTAATCACACATGGTGTGATTACCTGTGGTTAGGGACGGATGTGTGCCCATGACACAAATCCAGGGACGCACATCTGTCTCTAACGCTGGGCTATTACTGTATACAATATGTACACTGTGGCGCTATGAAGGATGAATGACAACATACAATAACACACATATGTAGCACATTACCGTGCATTAGCAGGAGATCTGACTGTCTTTTCAACATAGAACTTGAAAGCTTTTTACAGCAATAAACCATTACTTCAAATGTCTTCTGTAGCTGTCTTCTTTAGCTGCTTAATTAAAGCTACTGTTAATTCTAAAGTGACACTTTTCTGAAAAAGAAAAAAAACTATTCAACTGTATAAAAACATACCTTGTATTGTTCTAAGCCTCTTACATATCTCCAAATGCCTTTTATATTTGTGGCTGTGAGCTGATTTCCTGTTAGTGTGTGGCAGCGGCTACATCCATCCTCCATGGTCCCACTGTATGTAAGAATACAGCCAACCTCTCTTGCTCGCTCCCAAGATGGACTATGAACCATATGATTTATAGTGAGCATAGACGAGAGCGCTGCTTGTTCCAAGTAAACAGGAGTGAGGGGGAAAAGGAGAGATTGAGGGAGCTCAAGGAGGCAGAAAAACACCGTAAGAAATGGGCACTGATTGGCGGCACTGATAGATGGCACTGGGGGGCACTGATTGGCGGCACTGGTGGGCACTGATTGGCGGCACTGGTGGACAATGATAGGCGGCACTGGTGGGCAATGATAGGTGGCACTGGTGGGCACTGATTAACAGCACTGGTGGGCACTAATAGGTGGCACTGGTTGGCACTGATAAGCAGCACTGGTGGGCACAGATTGGGAGCGATGTTCCTGTAACAGAAGCCTGTTACCGTCTTTCTTCTTTTCTCCTCACGCTGATTATGTGGAGAAAAAAAAGCTGATAACCAGCTTCTGTTTACTTCTGTGATCAGCTGTCATTGACTGACAGCTGATCACGTGGCAAAGGGCCACTGTGATTGGCGATTGGCCCTATTACCCTGCTCTGTGTTCAGCCGAGTCCCAAGGACTCAACAGTCACAGAGCACACCGCCCGCGCGCCGCAGTGGGTGCGCGAACAGGGCGATCAAGGGAGGACGTCTATGGACGCCCTCCCAGCACTGGAAGTTCAGCCTGTAGCCATCTTTTGGCTATAGAGTGGGCAGAAAGTGGTTAAAAGAGAAGTATTGGAATCAGCTTCGTTGCAGACTTATACTTGCCTAGCTGGATGCTGCATCTGTCCCCTGCCGGCTCCAACACTGAGAACCGAGCAATCAAACACCACCAATCGCTCGGTTCTCACAGCTCCATGAGCAGAGAGCTGTTGACTATCAGTCACCGGCTCCCTGCTCTGCCCCCTTCCCCCCCCCATCACTCACTGGAGCGCTGGGCTGGGCTGGGAGCGGCCGGCTCAGGCTCTTAGCGCCTCAGTGGTGCCGTCCAGGCATGTGCACCACCCACATGGTCGTGATCTTGCCCCGAGCCTGGGCTGGTGTCTTGTCGAACACTGTCCCCTATCACATAGTGTCCGCCCTGTACTGTGCAGGTGCATACGGAGGGCAAACGAGACGCCGAAAGTCTCCGAAGTTCAACAGCTGATCATCAGCTGTACACGGCGCCTGCGCTTTTATTCTCACCCTATGTCCAGGTTCATTCCCTACTATCCAAGTGGACATAGAGTTAGAATAAATAGTTGCCGAGCGCAGCGAGGCCGTGCCCGAAGCGTGCCAAAGCGTTACAAAGCCATCGCTAAGAAGTGTCCAAGCGCCGTGTACAGCTGATGGTCAGCTGATAAACTTCGGACACTTTCGGCATCTCCTTCTCCTCCGTACTGCGCAAGCGCTGCGCCTGCGCAGTACGGGGCGGACACTATCCGATAGGAGGACAGTTCTCGTCAGAACACCGGCTCTGTGACATCAGCAGAAAACGAGTCACAGAACTGCAGAACAAACTGCACTCCTGTGATCCATAGAAGTGCAGCCAAACAAACTTTGGCTATACTTCTCCTTTAAGTAGTGGATGTGCATGGATTGTTTTTGTAGAATAAGGATAGTGTTTAGTGTCACTCTAATTCTAGGTGTCAAGCCATCCTTGACTGTGGTCACTGCCTACCAGCAGATATTATATACGGCAACATCTATGCTCATGTGCAAAGACTAAATTTTGAATTAAAAATAAAATGTTTTATGCTACTGCATATTGTTTTATTAGAGACAGAATAAACATGCAAGGATAAAGAAGACAGGATGTCAGAATACTAAGAACATGGGGCAGGAAATGGGGCAAAATCAGAGTTAGGGCCTGTGTTAATGGGCTTTGGGCTTGTGTCGATGGCATCAGTTTGAGACTCTTCTGAGATCATTTACAATTAATTGACAGACACAAGGACCTGCAGTCGACCTCCTTCTGACCTACTTCAAGCAGATCTGCATTCCCATAGACTTGCATGAGAATATCAAACTCATTCGAAAAACAAAAGCCTGTCCATAGAAGGGCTTACACAAATTTGAAAGAGGTTTTTATTTTGCCCAAGAACTGTAATGCCACATACAGACGATTGGAATTTCCGACAACAAATGTTCGATGTGAGCTTGTTGTCGGAAATTCCGACCGTGTGTATGCTCCATCGGACATTTGCTGTCGAAATTTCCGGCAACAACTGTTTGAGAGCAGGTTCTCAAATTTTCCCGACAAAAAAACTTGTTGTTGGAAATTCCGAGCGTGTGTACACAATTCCGACGCACAAAAGTCCACGCATGCTCAGAATCAAGCAGAAGAGCCACACTGGCTATTGAACTTCCTTTTTCTCGGCTTGTCGTACATGTTGTAAGTCACCGCGTTCTTGCCGATCGGAATTTCCGACAACATTTGTGCGACCGTGTGTATGCAAGACAAGTTTGAGCCAACATCCGTCGGAAAAAAATCCACGGTTTGGTTGTCGGAAATTCCGATCGTCTGTACGCGGCATTAGTATGAAAAGTATCATAATGTAGAGAAGGCTTGCGTGCCTATTTTCTGTGTGCCCAAACACAATGACAGATGTAATTGTAGATGTATTTTATCTGTGTACTTAAAGAGGTTCTAAAGGCTCTTTTACAATATAAAAGGTTTAAGCCATAATGCACTAGTAAGCACTGCATACTAGTACATTATGGGAGACCTACCTACCAAGGGAGCTCTCCAGCAATGTGCTAGTAGTATAGCAGTGGTTAGCAGTTGTTCAGCAGGCGATCCTGCCATCTCTTGAATGTCTGCTTCTTTTTTTCAATCCTAAGAAAGGTTTTGTAGTAAAAAAAAAAGTCACACAGCACAACTGTGAGCCAAGTGGTGTACTCCCATTGAGCTTAGTGGGTGAGTTTGACAGGCAGTGCCTCCTCTCAAATTCTGCAACCCGTTTTAAAAATGCCACAGCTGTGAAGCAAAGTATTGCAGCTGTGGCATGTGTACAGCTCTGTCAGGCTGTAATGATAGAATTTAAGTGGTCAGCCGGGGGCCGTTAAACCATGGCTTAGCTGCCTGTTGTTACTGCTGCTCATGAGAAAGAGCCCATTACCTGCTTTCGGCCTGACATTTAGCACTAATACATAGGATAGGGCTCCAGCTTTAAGCTGGAGGCAGAGATGACAGGTGTGGCATCCAATCCCACTGCTGGCAGCCTGTCAACCTCTATGAGAGGCTGACAGCTGCTGCAGCTGAACGGGGCTGGGCGGTGTGTAGGCAGGTGCAGTCTGGATTCTCCACTGCAGGTGGCGCTCAACTGCAGCGGCAATGCAAATGGGAGAGGAAGCTGAGAGGAACTTGTTTCCCCTATGATTTCCCCAGTAACAAGGAGACAGCTATCCAATTGGATGCTGACACCCCATGTGACTTCAGCAGCCATCTTGTGTGAGGACAGAGCCTATTTAAGGCCCTGGATCCCTGCTTTGAGTAGCTAGTGTAGTGACAGGTAACCTGTCTGTCAGGGAAAGGTTCCGGAGGAGTAGGGAAAGCGCAGGGACATGCCATCCTTCCTGGAAGCCTCCCCCTTTGGGGTACGGACTGGCCAGGGCACATTCCGCTCCTCCTCTCAGGTGCTGTCGGCATCTATGGTTATTCAGTCAACTGCCACCTCGCTGTTATTCTCTGTATGTGGCTCAGAGTGGGTAGTCTCCCTTCCGGGCCTGTTTGTGTTTTGCCGAACCTTCGACAATATACCTTTTCTTGCTGAACTTGGACTCTGTGTGGTTACTGCCCACCGCACCACCCTGCACCTACCCACAGGTGCACTCAGTAGAAATTCTGTTTAGGGCAGTGTGCACCCAGGACGTTCTGAGCAATTCTCTCTAAATGCCGTAACCCCATGCGACAGGGCTAAACACTCAATGTGCATAGGGCCTTATACATATGACCCCAACCGTTTTAAACAAAGAAAAAAACACAATGGCAGTAAACATACTATTCTTGTCTATGATACACAGCTGAATATATCTCAGAATGTTTTAAATGGAATTTAGATTATCACTATGTTTACCTAATTTCTGATCGCAACTAAATACATATACAGTACAATCACGTCCCTGTTTTTCATTTCTGTGATTGAATATCACTATTACCTTGGATTTTTTTTTTGTTTTTTTCTCATGAACGTGGTGATTTATCTGCCGCAACAACATTTTTCTTCTTTAAGGTAAAATGGTGCTTTCATGTGTTTACACGGTAAGAAAAAACCTTTGAGGTTGGGTTGTCACTTTCGATGTATCTGATTCAGTAAAAAAACTAAAAGGTATTGACAGGAGAGAAAGAAGGAGCTGCAGGAAGCCCGTGTGATTTTGTAGCTTTAACTGACTCGAAAAAAAAAAAAGGATTTATAAAATGGGAAAATGTCTGGCATCCAAGCTCGTGATTGCGCACAGAAATATCTTTAGCGGGGGCTTAGGGGGTGTTGGATGTGATTGACACAGATGATTTGTCAGTTGCTGTGCCTGTCCTTGTGGATGAATGGGTATTAAAACACGGGAATTATACAAACAGCTTTCTAAACCACCTCGGATGGTAACTGGGCAGATTAAATGAAAAGCAAAATATGGATCTCTTTACAGTGTACAATGTACAAGTAAACACTGACATAGGCATTCATAAGAGTGCCCATACAGAAATAAAATCTGTAAATAATTGATTACATGAAAAGCTAAACAAAGACAAAAAAATAAAACATCAGTCAACTGAAAATCAACCCGGAAGGATGAATAGGCAAGGAATGGCATCTCTTGGCCAATGAGCCGCACAGTGTTGCTTTTATATAGAGTGAGTAATGATATATTATTTATGTGTTTGTTTGAGCTGTACATGTTTCACACAATTAAAGTCTAAGGACTCTAGTTATAATGAGGCTTAAAAAAAATAAATAAACACACTATATATATTTCGAAAGAAGAAGAGTGTGCTTTACACATGTGCTTCGCACTTGCTTGCTTCGGGAGTCTCAAGCCTGTGCAGCCTATTCCTATGACCTGTTACCTCTAACCATCTCCAACTATCATTCATATGACCCGTTACCTCTAACCATCTCCAACCACCACTCATATGACCTGTTACCTCTAACCACCTCCAACCACCATTCATATGACCCGTTACCTCTAACCATCTCCAACCACCATTCATATGACCTGTTACCTCTAACCACCTCCAACCACCATTCATATGACCTGTTACCTCTAACCATCTCCAACTATCATTCATATGACCTGTTACATCTAACCACCTCCAACCACCATTCATATGACCCGTTACCTCTAACCATCTCCAACCACCATTCATATGACCTGTTACCTCTAACCACCTCCAACCACCATTCATATGACCTGTTACCTCTAACCACATCCAACCACCATTCATATGACCCGTTACCTCTAACCATCTCCAACCACCATTCATATGACCTGTTACCTCTAACCACCTCCAACCACCATTCATATGACCTGTTACCTCTAACCACCTCCAACCACCATTCATATGACCTGTTACCTCTAACCTCATCCAACCACCATTCAATTGACCTGTTACCTCTAACAACCTCCAACCACCATTCATATGACCTGTTACCTCTAACCACATCCAACCACCATTCATGTGACCTGTTACCTCTAACCACCTCCAACCACCATTCATTTGACCTGTTACCTGTAACCATCTCCAAGCACCATTCATATGACCTGTTACTTGTAACCATCTCCAAGCACCATTCATATGACCTGTTACCTCTAACCATCTCCAACTACCATTCATATTACCTGTTACCTCTAACCACTTCCAACCACCATTCATATGACCTTTCTGCACCGGACATCCACCCAACCCATAAAGTCCTGGCGCATGCATCTCTGCAAGCTGACCTAAAAACAAGTCCACATGTAAAAGAAAGGTATTTATATCCATACCACCATGTTTGATAAGTAATAGGGTTATTCGCACAAATTAATATTGAAACGTGCCTGTTTCTATATGAAGATTGTATTATTAATGACATGCCATTAAAAACACATATACATAATGTGTGAAATGTGATGTCTTACTTTTTGATGTAATATCGGCTGATATGTATTATTAGCTTGTTCCTTCCCTCCCCCCTTTTTTTATACTTTGTAACTGTATTTTTTTGTATTGAAAGTTTTCTCAGACGGAAATAAATAAAAACTTTTCTGTTAAAAAAAAGAACCGAGCCATCAGCCATTTTTGAACGCACAGTTCTTAGTGTAGAGCCGACAGGCAACAGCTGCAGCACTGGATCGATGCTGCAGCCATCTAGGTGAGTATGTATATTTGTTGTTTGTGAACCCATACTTCATTTATTGGTTTTACTCCCCGGATTTCATTAGTGTGATCAGGTTGAAAAAAAGAAGAGGAAGGTTTAAACAGAGACAACTCCATAATATGGGCTCTATACTGCAACCTGCATTTTACGAATGGGATATGTCCTGCACAGAGTGGATAGCGATATGTAAATAGCCCCCTAAGTGTAGACAGATGTTAAACACACCCGTTTAATACAGTATAATAATGAAAAATACCTATTTTAAATAATACATGAAGTTGTCTTGGTATTAGACCCTATAATTCCCCTGAACATTAGCATTCTGGGAGAAAAAAAAGGGACAACACTGTAAATAAATCAGGCTTTAAATGCATGGCATGGCATTGTGAATCTAACAAACATAGCTTGCTGACTGATGAAGAGTGCAGGGAGATTACCTTATCAGTGAGCTTCTGCTCCTTACACTGTCCAATTAAAGTCTTTTACTCATTTGTACAGCTTTGATTACAGTGGAGAAAGGTAACTAGTCAAGATCTCTTTCGTGTCTGATTTTTCGATCTGGTTTTACATTTTTGGGCAGGTACAGACAGTCTGCACATACATAGTTCAATTTTCTGCTTAGCTGTTCACATAGACTGTGGCTTTAAGTGTCAGACAATGAAAAAGCTGCACATTCGCAAAACATTTTCTTTTTTTTTTTTTTTTTTTTGGATAAGCCTCATTCAGTTGTTTGTTCCATTTGACATCATGCCTCACTACCAGACCTGTGCCTCTCAGCTGATGCGTTTACCCCATTAGGGGCCTTAATAATAGGCCTTTCACATCCTAAACACACAGCAGTGTGGTATATTACGCTGCAGTGCGGTGTTATGCGGTGACACTAACTGTGTTGCAGGAAAATGCAGCATTGGGTGTCAAAAGAGCACACAGAAGAATTGTTTTCTATGTTCCCTTCCGGTGACTGACGTTTATCCAGTGCATAAAAAACTCCAATTGCTGCACATGACTGAGGTTTTATTTTTTATTTTTTCTCTATAGAAAACTGGAGTTTTACTTTAAGTGACACATGGCGGGTGTTTATAGCTGAACGGCTTAATATCTAAGATTTCTTCTTTATCTCTTCCCTAGTAAGGATGCCCATGTTATTATGTTGGAAGAAAAGAAGATTTATATTGGAGTAGGTTAAAGTATGAAGGCATGTGGTGATAATAACATGATTTAATACTAATCCCCCAGAGTATATAAATAATCATATTTATCTTTTCTGCTGCCCAGTAACCATGCCTCCAGCTTTGTGTTTCAATCCATATAGTGCTTGGATGTAGTGAGCGCTTCTCAGTACTAAATGAAATCACAGATCATATAAGAATGTCCATAGATCTGCTGCTGGCTTCAAACGGACAGAAAATAGACGTTGTGCTCAGTGATAGTATAGTATAAAAAATGAGTCTTCTTTATACATACAGTAACTCTTTTTCTGTTTAATCACTGAATTTTCCTTTTATTTCTAGCAATAAAAATGAAATAACAGACTATATGATAAATACAACTATAGTGTTAAACTGATGTATGTTTTAAATCAGTTTTTATTACTCTAAATACTGTATATAAAACTCAAGTATATGTGATGCATACAGTGTATATGTAGATAGATAGATAGATAGATAGATAGATAGATAGATAGATAGATAGATAGATAGATAGATAGATAGATAGATAGATAGATAGATATATCTATATCTATATATAGATAGATATATCTATATTTATATAGATCTATATAGATTTATATATACAGTTGCAATAAAAAGAATGTGAACCCTTTTGGAATGATATGGATTTCTGCACGAATCACAAAAAATGTGATCTGATCTTCATCATCATCAAGTCACAACAATAGACAATCGCAGTCTGCTTAAACTAATAACACACAAAGAATTAAATGTTACCATGTTTTTTATCGAACACACCATGTAAACATTCACAGTGCAGGTGGAAAAAGTATGTGAACCCTTGGATTTAATAACTGGTTGAACCTCCTTTGGCAGCAATAACTTCAACCAAACATTTCCTGTAGTTGCAGATCAGACGTGCACAACGGTCAGGAGTAATTCTTGACCATTCCTCTTTACAGAACTGTTTCAGTTCAGCAATATTCTTGGGATGCCTGGTGTGAATCGCTTTCTTGAGGTCATGCCACAGCATCTCAATTGGGTTGAGGTCAGGACTCTGACTGGGCCACTCCTGAAGGCGTATTTTCTTCTGTTTAAGCCATTCTGTTGTTGATTTACTTCTATGCTTTGGGTCGTTGTCCTGTTGCAACACCCATCTTCTGTTGAGCTTCAGCTGGTGGACAGATGGCCTTAAGTTCTCCTGCAAAATGTCTTGATAATCTTGGGAATTCATTTTTCCTTCAATGATAGCAATCCGTCCAGGCCCTGACGCAGCAAAGCAGCCCCAAGCCATGATGCCCCCACCACCATACTTCACAGTTGGGATGAGGTTTTGATATTGGTGTGCTGTGCCTCTTTTTCTCCACACATAGTGTTGTGTGTTTCTTCCAAACAACTCAACTTTGGTTTCATCTGTCCACAGAATATTTTGCCAGTACTGCTGTGGAACATCCAGGTGCTCTTGTGCAAACTGTAAACGTGCAGCAATGTTTTTTTTTGGACAGCAGTGGCTTCCTCTGTGGTATCCTCCCATGAAATCCATTCTTGTTTAGTGTTTTACATATCATAAATTCGCAAACAGGGATGTTAGCATATGCCAGAGACTTTTGTAAGTCTTTAGCTGACACTCTAGGATTCTTCTTCACCTCATTGAGCAGTCTGCGCTGTGCTCTTGCTGTCATCTTTACAGGACGCCCACTCCTAGGGAGAGTAGTAGCAGTGCTGAACTTTCTCCATTTATAGACAATTTGTCTTACCATAGACTGATGAACAGCAAGGCTTTTGGAGATACTTTTATAACCCTTTCCAGCTTTATGCAAGTCAGCAATTCTTAATCGTAGGTCTTCTAAGAGTTCTTTTGTGCGAGGCATCATTCACATCAGGCAATGCTTCTTGTGAAAAGCAAACCCAGTACTGGTGTGTGTTTTTAATAGGGCAGCTGTAACCAACACCTCCAATCTCATCTCATTGATTGGACTCCAGTTGGCTGACACCTCACTCCAATTAGCTCTTGGAGATCTCATTAGTCTAGGGGTTCACATACTTTTTCCACCTGCACTGTGAATGTTTACATGGTGTGTTCAATAAAAACATGGTAACATTTAATTCCTTGTGTGTTATTAGTTTAAGCAGACTGTGATTGTCTATTGTTGTGACTTAGATGAAGATCAGATCACATTTTATAATGGATAGTAAATAATATAGCACTATGTGTAAAATTATAAATATAAAAGTGCAAATCTCTAAAATAAATAAATCCTACATATAAATGAATAGTCCATAAAATGAAAAAATTAAGAAATAAAACATGAAAAACTCTTCTTGTGATCAGTGTATCCACACAATTCCACCACAGTGATTGTTCGTCCTCAAAAGGAGTGCACACCACCACCAGTAAAAATGCGCGCTCACCTCCCAGATGAGTCAAAACTCATATGTGGATCTCCCCATGAGCTCTTTGCTCTCACTTTCTCTTCCCAATCAATGGTAATCCAGATGGTAATCCAAATCTACTGAGGAAGGCCTGTGATTTACCGATACGCGTCTAGAAGGGAGGAGCTGATAGTCACGTCCAGCCAAGCACTGTGTATGTGAACATGGTGGTGCTACTCTGGAGGTTTTTTATGTGATTTTAAAGTTTTTATTTTGTAAGTGCAACTTGTCTATTTGGGGCTTTGAATAAATTTGTATACGGAGAACACTATGGTCTCTATACTTATTATTTACATGTCCTGAACTCATGGAATCTTGAGCCAAGCTGGGAGATGATCCGCTTCTTTGGATATTAATGAGCTGAGTTACCATTAAGAAAAGAGCCATCTGGATTACCCACCATTGATTGGGAAGAGGAAGTGAGAGCAAAGAGCTCGTGGGGAGATCCGAATATGAGTTTTGACTCATCTGGGAGGTGAGAGCGCATTTTTACTGGTGGTGGTGTGCACTCCTTTTGAGGACGAACAATCACTATGGTGGAATTGTGTGGATACACTGATCACAAGAAGAGTTTTTCATGTTTTATTTCTTCATTTTTTCATTTTATGGACTATTCATTTATATGTAGGATTTATTTTTTTTTAGAGATTTAAACTTTATATTTATAATTTTACATATAGCGCTACATTTATTATTTACTATCCATTTTGAAATCAGTGTGGTGTACCGCTTGGAATGTTTAGCAGCTGTGCACGTTTATTATTAGGTTTTCTTATTTAATCATCACAATATTACTTACTTGTGGCGCTGATTGTTTCATCTTATAATAGATCACATTTTATGACCAATTTTTGCAGAAATCCATATAATTCCAAAAGGGTTCACATACTTTTTATTGCAACTGTAGATTATATATATATATATATATATATATATATATATATATATATATATATATATGTAGGAAGGCCAGTATGGTGGCCTGAATTTATGGGAGGAGCCCGGGGGGGTACTTAAGCAGCCCGCTCACCTGTGGTGCTTGTCGGTTTCCTGTGCGCGATATACGTCACTAGGCCGACTATTCGATATACCAGCGTCCGCAAGTTCTTGCCTCGCAAAATTCCGTATTCGATACCGTTCTCAAAACTTTCGAAGTCTGCGTTTTTCGTTCGTAGTTTGTACCACGCGGCTGGCTTGGCTGTCGCAGGTAAGGTCCCGTCGGACTTTTCGTTTTCATATCAGGTCACTAAACCGTAATTTCAAAAATTTTTCGTTTCACTCGCTTTTCATAAACTGCAATGTATATCGAATTTTTCGTTTCATGTCATGTCACTAAACCGTACTTTTCAAATTTCGTTTCTCGCACTTCACTATTGTAATGTGTATCGCTCGTACTTTCGATATATTACCATTTCGACAGCACCGCGACGCAGACGTCGCTTCATTTCTAGCATGTCGGTGTTAAAAATATGCATCAGTAAACAGCCATAGCAAGTCGCAATTTGCAAGTTATCGGATCAAGTCAGTTCGATACCAATCATTTCTCATTTCTAAAACATTCTAGAACTCATTTCTGACATTTCAAATCATTTCAAAACATTTCTCATTTCAGTCACCTACCGCGCTCCGATTCGAATCCAGTCGCATCAAAAAGATGCACCGATTCGTTCCGGTGTGCCCCAGTTATTTGGCCTCATTTCTATACATGCTCCAGAGTTACGTTATTGTCTGTCATTAGTACCTCTGTCATGGTTATCATTTCATTCCCACGTATCACGTTCCGGCATGAATCCAGTCGCATGGTAATGCACCGATTCGTCTCGGCGTGCCCCAGGATTGGCCTCATTTCTATACATGCTCCAGAGTTACGTTTTCAGTCATTCATACCTCTGTCATGGTTATCATTTCATTTTCACCTATCACGTTCCGACATGAATCCAGTCGCATGGCAATGCACCGATTCGTCTCGGCGTGCCCCAGGATTGGCCTCATTTCTATACATGCTCCAGAGTTACGTTTTCAGTCATTCATACCTCTGTCATGGTTATCATTTCATTTCCACCTATCACGTTCCGACATGAATCCAGTCGCATGGCAATGCACCGATTCGTCTCGACGTGCCCCAGGACTGGCCTCATTTCTATACATGCTCCAGAGTTACGTTTATCAGTAATTCGTACCTTCTGTCATGGTTACCATTTCATTTCCACCTATCACGTTCCGACATGAATCCAGTTGCATGGCAGTGCACCGATTCGTCTCGGCATGCCCCAGGACTGGCCTCATTTCTATACATGCTCCAGAGTTACGTTTATCAGTAATTCGTACTTTCTGTCATGGTTATCATTTCATTTCCACGTATCACGTTCACACATGAATCCAGTCGCATGGAAATGCACCGATTCATTGTGGCGTACCCCAGGGCTCGGCCTCATTTCTGATACATGCTTCAAAGTCCGGATCATAGCTAATCGCAGACATCGGGGGATGGATCCATGTCTCTGCCATGCAGCTTACTACCATTTCACTCCCACAACGCATCACCGTTCCGGAACCAGTCGCATCTGACATGCACCGATTCTTTACGGAATGCCTTGCTGGTACCAAACAGCATTTCATACCTATACCAGAGCTCGGATGGTTGCCAGTCGCAAACACGGCACAACCAATTCAAGCCTCGGTCTAATAATCATTTCTCTCATTTCATTTCATACGGTGCTCCGATTCGAATCCAGATGCATCAAATAAGCACCAGATCGTCCCGGGTGCACCAATGTTTTCACTTGCCTCATTTCAATACATGCTCCAGAGCACGGTTCTCGGTCGAATCAATGATGACGACCAGGCCGGACCTCTGTCATGGAGTCCATTCCTAATCAAGGCAAACATTTCGAATCATTTCATTGTCATACAAATCGTTGCTTCAAAAACCAGTTAGCAATCCCTTCACGAATTGTCACCTTTTCGTTTTTCTCAGGTCAGTCAAAGTTCAGTAGGTCCACCCTGCACCAGGTTGGACGATATCCCCCCAGGTAAAAAAAAAAAAAAAAAAAAAAAGGGGAATGGGAGAATAAGTCGGGTAAGTATGACTCAGCGGATCAAAGAAAAACTTGAAATTCATCTCACCCCTAATAGGTTACAGTCAACCAGGAAATAAAGCTCAAGATAATCCTCACCAGAGCAACCATGTCTCAGACCGGCAGCGAAGACCTCACGGCCCCTCTGTCACCTTCTCCGGTCTCAGAAAGCGGCAGCGTGCAATCCCTTAGGGGATGGACTATCCCCAAACTGACGGCAGAGCTCAGACGCAGAGGTGTCCCCTTCCCCGCCACAGCAAGGAAAGGCGAGCTTTTCAAACTCCTCTTTCCCCCACCAGCAGCAGGACCCAGTACCCAACAGGCATCCCTTCAGTCGATATCATCGGCCATTTCACAACTACACACGATGGTGTCATCTCTATCCACCTCAGTTGCAGACGTCCAAACCAGGGTCGCACTTCTGGAGGCCCGACCGGCCACGGCTGTCCCCGACCCAACGGCAACTCAAAGCTTGACACCTCTTCCTGCAGGTACCTCAGGCTCAAGCCACATTGTCTACCCCTCCCACCTGGTCCCAACCAGTATCAGGAAGGACATCTTGGACGGCAAGGACGTCAACCTGGCCTCTCTCCTCATTTCCGTGCATGATTTGGCAGAAAATAAAGCCTACTCCTGGGGCGACATATCAGTGGTCCTTAAATCTAAAGACCCCAGATTGAACCGCAAGCTAACAGTCTCAGAGTTTACACTGGCCTTTGGCATGCTCAGAGATGTCCTGTGCTCAGCCACCCCTAGCAGGCGGGAAGAGCTGGACTTGTATCTCCATACTGTGGTAGACTTAGGCCACAAGTACGGAGGTTTTGCCTTTTACGACTACCACCGTTCCTTTTCAGCCAAGGCCGCGGCCAGACTCATACAGTTCCAGATCACGACAGATTGGAGTCTCATGGATACAGAGCTCTTCTGCCGCCACTTTGCCGGCTTACGCTCACCTCTGTGTGCGATTTGCCAGTCTTCCACCCACACTGCCACCTGGTGCGCCAATACGGCAAACAGACGGCCTTTCGAGTTTCCCTCTACCTCAGGTTCAGTACAGGGTCACTCGATCCCTGAACCAACGCCTCAGGTGGACAAACTCGGACGCCCAGTCCGAACCGTGGGAGGGGCAGCCATCTGTAATAACTTTAATCAGGGGTCCTGCAACTTCAGCCAGTGCCGTCTACTTCACCTCTGCACCTTATGTCATAGAGCACACCCCAGGATTTTGTGTGAAGTCAAGCAACACAAGAAGGCGTGACTAAGCCGGATCAACCTCTTATGGTTAGGATGGTATCTCACTTCACATCCCACCCCTTCCCTGGCCACCTTCCTTATCCAAGGCTTCACAGCAGGCTTTCACACCGGCCTCATTTCACTACCCCACACTACCCACGAATGTGCCAATCTTCGTTCGGCAGCCATTGACGAGCAAGCCATAGATCAGCTCTTACAGGCCGAGGTGGATCGAGGTTACGTGATAGGCCCTTTCAGTTGCCCCCCTTTCAACACATGGAGAGTCAGCCCTATTGGGCTTGTCAAGGGCAAGTTTTCAAATAAATTGCGTTTGGTGTACGACTTGTCTGCGCCTCATTCTTCCCACATACCCAGTCTCAATTCCCTGATCCCCTCCGAGGAGTTTTCCCTAAAATATTCTTCCGTGGACATGGCAATACAGGCGATCATCAAAGCAGGCACAGGCGCCTGGCTCTCCAAAGCTGACATCTCGGATGCCTTCAAGCTCCTGCCCATCCACCCATCCCTTTGGTGCTGGCATGGCATCAAGTGGAAGGAAACATATTATTTTGCTACAAAGCTCACCTTCGGTTCGAAGAGTAGCCCGTGGCTCTTCGACACGTTCGCCCAGTCCCTCGGTTGGATACTATTACACAAGGGTCAATGCCATGAAGTCATCCATTATCTAGATGACTTCCTACTGATAGAACCACCCAGCAAGCCCCCAGGAGATCTCGACAAACTTAGGGTAATTTTTGGAAACCTCAATGTTCCTATTGCTGAGCACAAAGTCGATGGCCCAGCAAATAGCATCACTTTTCTCGGGGTCAGCTTGGATACCTGCGCAATGCAAGCCAGTCTCCCCCTCGACAAACTAACACGCATTAGGGCAGTCCTTCACGAGTTTACACACACCAAGGACTGTACCAAAAAACAGTTGCAGTCCCTCCTGGGTATGCTCAACTTCGCTATGCGAATTATTCCACAAGGCCGCACATTTGTATCACGCCTACTCAGATTTCTGTCGCAAACTCAAGACCCTGATCAGATTTTGAATTTAGACTCCGCAGCCATAGCGGACCTATCCATGTGGGAGGAATTCTTGTCCGCCTGGAATGGCATATCTCTATTCATACCTATAGTTTCGGTCCATTCACCCCAGGTGGTTACGGACGCCGCAGCCTCCACAGGTTTCGCGGCAATTTTTGGCCATCATTGGTTTTCAGGACCATGGCCTCAACAGATACTAATCATACCCGGCTTTTCCCAAACATCTGCCCTCTTTGAGCTTTACCCCATAGTGGCAGCCGCTCAACTCTGGGGCCACCACTGGACAGGACAAACTGTAGTCTTTAGCACCGACAACCAGGCCACGGCAGACATCATCAACAAAGGCAGGTCCAAGTCCCTAGCAGTCATGTCCTTCCTGCGCAGGTTGGTACAACTGTCTTTACAACATCAGTTCAATATACACTGTACATTTATTCCCGGCAGATACAACTCAGCAGCTGACGCACTGTCACGTTTCAATTATTCCTCCTTTTTCAAGCAGGTTCCCGATGCCGATCCGATGTCAGCCCCTATCCCTGTCTGGTCACAACTGACCCTGGACTAATTCAACATTTACACGGAGCTACACAACTTATAAATCATTCCCTCTCCTACAACACACTTAAAGCCTACCAGACAGCTTGGAAGGCCTTTAACAAATTCCTCACGTCCTGCCGTAAAGGACCAACAGGTATCAAGCAGGTACTGGCCTTCACTGCACACTGCCACACGCAGCTGGCCTTATCCTACAACACCATCCGGCTATACCTAGCCGGCATTCAACATTTTATGGCGCTTGAAGACCCCACGAAACCTTCACTATTCTCATCTCACGCTATACGAGCCGTTCTAAGGGGAATTCAGAAACAACAACCAGTCATCAGCACTAAGCGCTTGCCCATTACGGGACCCATCTTTAGGGACATGTCAACTATGCTGGCTACCTCGCCATTCGGTCTGCTCCGCAGCATCGTCTTACAAGCAGCGATATATCTAGCGTACTATGGGTTCTTGCGCCCTGGAGAATTCACCTCTAACAAATCCACAGACCGAGTACTATGCAGACGACACTTACTTAGATACCAAGACCACTTCATCCTGCACCTCGAGGTCTCTAAAACCCAGCAAACGGGCTCAGGAGCGAACATTCACCTCTACAAAACCGACAACAGCTGGTGTCCAGTCGCCGTACTCAACCGGCTCCTGTCACTCCTGCCTGAACAACCAGACAGCAGTCCCCTTCTACCGTTCCCAGTTAAACCCTTAAACGCCTCTCAGTTTGTGGGACACATAAGAATACTTCTCCGCAATCTTCATCTTAACCCTAGTCAGTATTCCGGACACTCTTTTCGCATCGGAGCAGCCTCCGCGGCATCCCGCCACGGAGTTCCAGACCACATCATTAAAAGGCTGGGCAGGTGGAAGTCAGCCTGCTTCGCCCGGTATATCCCCAATCCACAAACAGAGATGGCACAGGCATTCTCCAAATTGGCTCAATAAGTAATTGAAAATCAATAAAATCATAACCCTACCTGAATGTTTTTGCCCCCTTATTTTGGCATACCGGCCATTAGACCAAGGCACACTTTCAGGTCCATTTCATATGGTAAGTCCACACTTTCAGGTCTATTTCCGATGGTAAGTCCTATCTTTACTGTAAGTGGTATCCATGTACATACCGGACATAGGGCTCCAACCATAAGTAGGAAGGCCAGTATGGTGGCCTGAATTTATGGGAGGAGCCCGGGGGGGTACTTAAGCAGCCCGCTCACCTGTGGTGCTTGTCGGTTTCCTGTGCGCGATACCCACCCTCCCATCCCCATTTCACAGCATTTCTCAAACTATTCATTTCATTCATTTCTCTTACAGAATAATCATTTCTTAAACCAGGGTATGCCCCCTTATTTTGGCATACCGGCCATTAGACCAAGGCACACTTTCAGGTCCATTTCATATGGTAAGTCCACACTTTCAGGTCTATTTCCGATGGTAAGTCCTATCTTTACTGTAAGTGGTATCCATGTACATACCGGACATAGGGCTCCAACCATAAATATATATATATATATATATATTCTTTGTTTAAAGTGATTGTAAAGTTAAGGTTTTTTTTTTAGTTAAAACTAACAAACATGTTATACTTACCTCCTCTGTTCAGTGGTTTTGCACAGAGCAGCCCCGATCCTCTTCTTTTTGGGTCACTCTTTGATGCTCCTGGCCCCTCCCTCCTGTTGAGTGCCCCCACAGCAAGCTGCTTGCTATGGGGGGGGGGGGCACCAGAGCCATGCCACAGAGACAGGCACAGAGCCATGGCCTGGCCCCACTGGCTTTCTCTCCTCATTGGCAGATCGACTTTGACAGCAGCAGGAGCCAATGGAGCCACACTGCTGTTTCATCCAATGAGAAGGGGAGTCTCAGCCAGCTGAGTGTCTTGTGCAACATTGCTGGATCTAGATAGGCTCAGGTAAGTATGAGGGGGGCTGCTGCACACAGAAGGCGTTTTATTTTAATACATACAATGCATTAAGATAAAAAATCTTCTGACTTTACAATCATTTCAATACAAAAATCCTCCCTTGCAGCTGGGCTGCCTCTACATGCAAAGGTGAAATGAAATGCACTATTACTTACACTGACACCAACTATGGAGCACTATTTCCCCCACCGACACCAACTATGGGGCACTATTCCTCCCACTGACACCAGTGATATGAGACAGGACACTATTGCTCCCACTGACAGCAATGATAGGGCACGATTCCTCCCTCTGACATCAATGATAAGGCACTATTCCTCCCACTGACATCAGTGATGGGACACTATTCCTTCCACTGACATCAGTGATGGGACACTATTCCTCCCACTGACATCAGTGATGGGACACTATTCCTTCCACTGACAGCAATGATGGGACAGTATTCCTCCCACTGACACCAGTAATTGGGAAACTATTTCTCCTGCTGACACCAGTAATGGGCCACTATTCCTCCCATTGATACCAATGATGGGACACTATTCCTCCCACTGACACCAGTAATTGGAAAACTATTCCTCCCGCTGACACCAGTAATGGGGCACTATGCCTCCCATTGATACTAACTATGGAGCACTATTCCTTCCACTGACACCAACTATGGTGCACTATTCCTTCCACAGACACCAAATATGGAGCACTATTCCTTCCACTGATGCCAACTATGGGGCACTATTTCTCCCACCAACACCAGTGATAGGTTGCAAGGGAGGTTTTTTGTTTTCCCATGGGACAGGTTTAATGCCTGTGTCAGAGGGCTTTAGGCTTGTGTTGATGGGCAAATGCAGCTTTCAGAGGTGTTCAGCTTGATATAAGTCTTAGATGCTTTGAAGATTATTCAAAATGTGACAGGTACATTTGGCCAGCAGTTAACATGACATTAAAGCCTTGTTTCTCTTCCCTAAAAATAACAAACATGTTATACTTACTTACTTTGTGCAGTGGTTTTGCTCAGAGCAGTCCGGATCCTCCTCTTCTCCGGTCCCTCGTCAGCGCTCCTGCCTCCTCCCTCCTTCCGGGTGCCCCCAGAGCAAGCAGCTTGCTCTGGGGACACCCAAGCAGGCGTGCTCCTAAACCACGGCTCTGTGTGTCCATTCACACACAGAGCTGCTGCTTGACCTGCTCCCTCAGTCTCCTGATTGGCTCACTGGCTGTGATTGACAGCAGAGGGAGCCAATGGCTTCTACTGCTGCCAAAAACCAATCAGGAGTGCGAGTCCCCAGAGAGGCAAGGCTCTTGTGGACATTGCTGGATCGAGATGGTGCCTAGGTAAGTGGGGGGCTGCTAGTCACGGAAGATTTTTTACCTTCATTCATGAAGGTAAAAAACCTCGTGCCTTTACAACCACTTTAAACTTCATCTGACCCACATTTGAATTTCTTCTGAGCTTCATTTACTCGCTGAAATTGAACTCCACACTTAACTTCTGTCTTGCACAGTTCAAAAAACTCCCCTCCTATACTGAAGTTGCTTACTCTTATTTCACTGCACACTGAGCTTCTCACAGTTTGCATTAGACACTGCAGCAAGTCAGATAAAGCCCACCTAATTTCCTGGCCTGAGGACGTCCATCATCATCTAACCTTTTTACTTACAGCCTTGCTGTCCCTTGTCAACCCCTTTCATTTATTGGGATCCAGTTATTTTAATCATAGAGACTCAGCATCACATGTGTATATTAGCAAAGCTTTCTGTTTTCAGGAAGCCTTGTAAAGCTTCGTGCTGGCTTATCCCATCACCAATGATCTTTCTGGGTCTAAAAATGGGGCATGTAATAATAACAGGTGGTTTTAATTATTCATTTTATTAGCATGAGGGTAAAAGGAGGAACCAGGGAAGGCAAAATATAACCAGTGACATTAAAGTAGAGCTGCACGATTCTGGCTAAAATGAGAATTGTTTGCTCAGAATAAAGATCACGATTCTCGCGGCGTAAAATCATCTTTCACATTATACATAAAAATTGTGCTAACTCTACTGTATTATTTTTTTATGCATTCAAGTGTATTTTCCCCCCAAAAATTGCATTTGAAAGACCGCTGTGCAAATACAGTGTGACATAAAATATTGCAACAACCGCCATTTTATTCTCTAGGGTCTCTGCTTAAAAAAAATATAATGTTTGGGGGTTCCAAGTAATTTTCTAGCAAAAAATACTGATTTTAACTGGTAAGCAACAAGTGTCAAAAAAGGTTTAGTCTTTAAGTGGTTAAAATGACCTTATTTACAGACCAAAGTTCATTCCTTTGATCTAAAAGGACTAAGTGTTACAATGTTTCTCTTTATCTCCCCTAAGTGTTGTGAGAAACTTGGCAGGCTACCTGTTTTTTTGGGTTTTTTTGACAGATGTTGGCTTGAGCTGAGAACTCTCTGCACTGAATCAGGAAATGCTTTTTTAAGATCAGGAGGGGGGTAGAATCGCGATCTTGATTCTTTAATGATTAATCGTGCAGCTCTACATTAAAGGCCTTCTTTTTTTTTCTAAAATAACTAATATGTTACAGTGCAGTGGTTTTGCACAGAGCAGCTCCTATGCTCCTCTTCTCGGTTCCCCCGCTGGTGCTCCTGGCTTCTCCTCCCCCTGCTGAATGCCCAAAGCAAGCTGCTTGCAATGGGGGCACTCATGCATGCTCGCTCCCATAAGACACACAGAGTGGGGCCCAGGCCCGCCCCCCGCTCCCTCCTCACTGGCTGTGATTGACAGAAGTGGGAGCCAATGGTTCCTGCTGCATATCAGCCAAAGAGAAGGGTGCAACCCAGGAGAGCCACTGCTCTTGTGCACATCACTGAATCGAGATCTAGCTCAGGTAAGGATTAGAGGGGGCTTAAGGAGGAACTGCACACAGAAGGTAAAACCCTTTAGCTTTTAGAACCACTTTAAGCTATTTTTCTTTTAGGATTAAATGTTAGGAACTGTTACATTTCCCTGTTGAAAGGCAGCAAGGAAAATATTATACGCATTACAAAACTTGTTCGTTACGCTTGCAGAAATGATGAGACATTCACAAAGTTATTTTTTATTTATTTTTTATAAATTGACCCCATATATAATGTGTCTCCTTTATCTTACGTATGTATATTACATTTTATTTGACCTAGTCTTCCTTTCATTTCATTTTTCCAGGTTCTTTTTGTAGCACTTCACTTCCCTGCTGAGTGGTAATAACCCACCAAAGTTTAGTTTCTCCTTCAAAAAAAGGTGACCTTACTTTGTGCACTATTCGCAGGGTCATTAATAAAAACAGACTGAAAAGGGCAGAAGTACTCATGGATGTAATATATTACAACTAAATTTAGCCCAATTTGAACATATTCCATTTATAACTGCCCTTTGTTTTATATCCTTCACTTCTACATTCTCCACCCAAATTCTTATTTTGCCTACAATATTTAAAGGCCCACTATAGTGACAAATGTACGATGCTAACTCTCTGTAATGATAAGATTTGGTATATAAAATCCTTTTCTTTTCTTTTAATTGCTTTTATTTATATTTGCCAATGCTTTTACATGTGGGCCAAGCTGTCCAACAAAATTGATGGTTGGGACAGACATTGTAAGGGGTACTTACAATGGCCACTTGACAACACTGGTGTTAATTTACTGCAGAATGAATAGTGTTGTCACCCTATTACAGGAAGTGAAAATATACTGGCAAGATCAACAAGTAATAAAACTATGTTTTTTTTTTTATTACAAACTTTTTATTGTATTGTCAATAACCACTTGCCGTCTGCGCTACAGCCAAATGACGGCCACAGGGCAGACCTGAATTTCTGGGAGGCCGTCATATGACGGCCTCCCCTTTGCACGCGCCCCGCAGGGTCACTGAAACTTGGGTGATCACAGATCCGAGTAAGGGGCAGGTCCCAGCCCCTTACCACGTGATCAGCTGTCAGCCAATGACAACTGATCACATGATATAAACGAAAGCTTAGTAATCATCTTTTTTTTCTCCTCACGCTGACAGCGTGAGGAGAAAAAAAAACAGATCACCGACTTATTTGCAAGGGACATCGGTCCCGAAGAGGAAGAGGCAATTATGCCTCATCTGTGCCCACCAGTACCACCTATCAAGGCCCATGAGTGCCACCTATCAATGCCCACAAGTGCCACCTATCAATGTCCACAAGTGGTGCCAATCAGTGGCACCTAGAAGTGCTGCCTATCAGTGTAACCAATCAGTGCCCATCACTGCCACCCATCAGTGCCCATCACTGCCACCTATCGGTGCCCATCAATACTGCCTCATCAGTACATCAATGAAGGAGAAAAATATCCATTTGCAAAATTTTATAACAATATATATATAAAAATTAATTCGGTCATTTTAAATTTTTTTTAACAAAAAATAAAAACTACAGAGGTGATCAAATACCACCAAAAGACATCTCTATTTGTGGGGAAAAAAAATGATAAAAATGTCATTGGGTACAGTGTTGTATGACCGCGCAATTGTCATTCAAAATGCATCAGCGCTGAAAGCTGAAACTTGGTCTGGACAGGAGGGGGGTTTAAGTGCCCAGTAAGCAAGTGGTTAAACATAAGTCACATGAAGAAATGTTGATTACAAATAATATACGTATGAATCATTGAAGAAGATGGTTTTTCATACACATTAGAGCTGCACGATTAATTGTTAAGAATCGTTATCGCAATTTTTTCCCCCCTTGCGATCTTGACAAAGTATTTGATTCTTTCTATGTAGATAATTCTCTCTGCTCTGCTGAAGGAAAAAAAAAAACGGGCAGTCTGCCAAGAATCAACAACATTCTTTAGCAGTGGAACTTAAGTATAAACATTGTAACGATTTGTCCTTTAGATCAAAGGAATAGACTTTGGTGTGTAAATGAGGGAAGTTTAATTACTTAAACACTAAACCTTTTTCTGACATTAGTTGGTTTCAAGTTAAAATCATTTTTTTTTGCTAGAAATATACTTAGAACCCCCGAACATTATATATATATTTTTTTTAGTAGAGACCCTTGAGAATAAAATGCTGGTTGTTGCAATATTTTATGTGACACTGCATTTGCACAGCAGTCGTTCAAATGTACCGGTAATTTTTTGGGAAAAAATTACACTTTAATGAATAAAAAAAAAAACTAACCAGTAAAGTTAGCCCAATTTTCTTTTTGTATAATGTGAAAGATTTTAGGCTGCGAGAATCGTGATCTTTTTATTCTAAGCAAAATAATTGTGATTCTCATTTTGGCCAGAATCGTGCAGCTCTAATACACATGTTATAAACATAACATACAATATAGTTTTTGTGCGGGCTTTATCAAATCTTCATGTTGGTTCAAGACAATCTGTGCAAAATATATTTTATAGCATAAGAAAACTTAATAAGAACTTATATATAGTAAAGTTATATAAAGTGTATAAAATAAAAACAAAAAAATCTGAGAGAAAATAAATGAGTAAAAAATTAAAAGGAGATAATAAAAGTAAGAGTAAGGCTGGCCATACACGGTCGAATTTCGAAAGAATCTATTTTGAAAATCAGAAAATGTATGCGTTTTGTGATCCAATCTGATTTCGAAATTTGGCCAAACAAGCCTTCAATTCCACCTCATGTTGCTACAGAAAAGAATTTTCGTGGCTGGGAATCTTCTTTTCTTTCCGAGAATTTTCTTTTCTTGCACATGCACATTTCTTTTTTGATTACATTTCTCGCATGATTCTCCCATCATCGATTAGAAAATCCTTTGTTTTTTCAAAACATTTCCAACATGTCATGTCAACATGTTACTCAAATTTGATTGTCGCACGAAAATCGGCTGTGGCTGCAGCCCACTAATGGTGCGAAATACGAACGAAAATTCTTAGATAAGATTTTCGAAAGCAAACTCTTTCGAAAATTCGACCCATGTATGGCCTGCCTTAGGATAATATGGATTTAAATCTGTCTACGTAATCTATGCGTCTAACGATGCTTTATAGATGAACCGTGGGTTCAATTTTTTATCGAAGAGTTAAAACTATGTTTAGCAGGAGAGTAAAAAAAAAAAAGCTGTTGTGGCAATGCCTAGGGACAGACTGCATCAGACTGTTTCAAATCTATATATAAAGACATACCTCCTGAGAACCAGTGTCTATGGATAACATGGCACTTGCTTATGTGACGAGACCCACAGGCAGTTTACCTCTTCAGAAGTTGAATCCAAAGCAGTTTTACTTCTACTCAGTTCAATACATAGGATGGTATTCCAGGCTTTTCAAGTGTAAAAAGACAATGATCTTTCTGAACTGCGTCTCTGCGGTGGTAAAAACAAAACTAACTGTGAAGCATGGAAAAGCAGGAAACGTCTAGCTAAAGAAGTAACAACAAAAATATTCATACCATTGATTGAATTTACACTACCTAGTTTTACAGGTAAAGCTTTAACAGTATCAGAAATTAAATTGGTTCCAAAATCAGTCTGGTGTCAGTGAAATCCTATGAGGAAGGAGTGGGGGGGAAGCATGGCCTTCTGCCTTTACAACCACTTTAAGCTTTATCCTGAAGCTATTTTTATTATGTAAAAAGGTGCCAACAAAAAGCCATATCACAACTGGATTTTTCCTGGTTAATGTGCATGGATGTCATGGATATGTCTCAGTAACAAAATGCCCCTGGAAATCTTTTAAACAGCACATAATGTGCAATAAATCTAGAAATGGATTCTTTAAATCTTATAGATATCTAATGTGCCACTTTTCACATGTGTAAAAATTCATATATAGATTGCCCATGCATGAGGTAGAAGCACACTTAAAACGCCCTTAGGATATGAGTTACTATTCATGTGATGAAGACCTTCCCCAGCACATTACACAGGCAGGCTGTCTAACCCACTTAAAGTACAGACAACACAAGCTTATTAACAATGCACATTTTTCCACTAACACTGGAGTATATGCAAATGTGTTTTCTTTGTTTCCATACACATAAAGCTGCTTAAAGCTTTTAAAATAAGTGTTACTTTATGTAGCAGAGCTTCCTTCACAAATATAAATGTACCATGCCTGCACAAAGAATCTGCTTATTTGCAATTATATATCTTGGCTTTGCAGCCTATTATTCTCTACTCTACCACCAATTTTGGAAATGGAGAAATAAAGGCTGTATATGTCTATGAAAATTTCTAGAAATTTGCAAAATACCATTTTACCATTGTCACACCATCATATTAAATAGATCTGCTACATTTAAAGATTTTTTTGTATATTTATATACTATATGCATGTTATAAAATTACAACTAGGTCAGCTTGTAATTTCAACTCAACTCCCTAGAGTGTAGTCTTAGAAAAAAAAAGACAAAGTAGAAAGATGCATAAATTTTTATATATTTTTTGAGTTGAGTAAATTAGTAACTAAAAATTGCGCGTTCTTTTAGCCCACTGTTGAGCTTCATCCAGTATGGCCGATTATTATTGCACTCCCCCACCAGAGAACTTACAAAGGGGTCCTTTGTATACGTGTAGTATGATTTCAAACGAGAGGACGAGGAATCCTGTCAAAATGTCAATTTGAAAGCATTCTTATAATAAGCAATCTCCACTCATAAAAAAATAGGACGCAGCTTTTGTATCATAAAGGGGCTTTTATATTTGGGGGGGCTGCTATTGCAGTGTGTTTTTATTTTTAACAGTAGAGGTGCAGTGGTCAAAGAACCACCAGCCACTGGCTATCTCATAGTTTTAAATCCATGGACTTTTCTCCCTTGCTCATTGATATTTTGTTATGAGAGAATTTGGGGTCTCCTATATTAGAAAGCAAAGGGATGGAAAAGTATATTACTTTGGAGAAATCACAACTAGAATGCGGCTAAAACTTACGTTTTCTATTTGAAGGTTTTGTGCTTTTCGTGTTTGATGCAAATTTATTGAGCCAACTAGCATCCACTCCTAAATACTATTTAAGGACTCAGAATGTTCCTACAGGGCCCTGTCCATGTAAGCAATGCATCTGATTTAATCATTGCTTGAGATAATTAGCCATACACGATTTGCCTAGGGAAAGCATCATTTGTGTTGTACCAGTCTGCAATAAACTACATTGAATTCCTTCGCTGAGTCTTCCTGGTGAGTTGATCTTTTCAAATCGACCAGTTTATTTACTGTCTATACTGTCTCAAGAGGTATGTCTTTTGCTTAAAGCAACATTTGAGACAAAACAGCCTTTCCTCACACTTTACAGTACCACTGTGACCTTTATATCCCAAATCTAAAACTTCACAGGCAACAATTTAGGTGCCATTGCAGATCCTCCTAAGGCAGGCCATAGACGGTGCTAATTTCTTTCCTGCAGCCATGGGTTGCAGGAAAGAAAGTCGCGTGATTCCTCCATCAACACAGACAGACTCAAGCCAATCCAGCATGCTGGTTGTACCAAAGTTGATTGATCGATTAACTTGGTACATTCAGCTAATGATTCGAATCTCGGCCAGTTCCTGCTGAACTGAGATTTGAACTGTGTATGGCCGGCCTAAGGCAGATCACCAACATTTCTTAGACCACTCAGATGCCTCCCAACATCCATGCAACAAGACCTGTGGGTGGCAAACCTCTGCCTGTACCTATCTGCTACTTTATCTTCTCCTAACCTGTGTGCCCAACACCTGTGGCAACATGGCCTAAAAAGAACCCATACATCAGACCCTGAAATGTACATTACCTGCGATGAGTTAAACGCCAGCAGTCCAAAGTTCACCCAATAAATTATAGTATCCACCCTATGCAAGTCTTTAAGTTAGGTGGTTAGGACTACAGTCATTGTCAGCCTCTGTCAAGAGACTTAAAACTGTCCAAATCTACAATAAGAGCAAACTTGCTAGAGCCCTGAAGTTATTGAATTTGCTTCATTAAATAGATTATTATGGCATATTCTTTTTGCTGGAGGGTGATAATGAACATTTCTGGCAGTTGAAGGCACGTATTTATTTATTCTAACTTCAGTAAACCTTGATTTACCAGGATTATGTCAGGTTGCCTTTCCTCCTGCTCTGCAGAGATATCCAATCTTTGTCCATCCCTAGATTAGCGATCTATGTATAGCGTCATCTCATTCAGCCAACGTATTGATGATGTCTGTTACGACAAAAGGTGCGTTGCGTGGAGGAAACAGCGGTGACGTCAACACACCCACCTGGGCACAGGACGAGTGTACATACTGAATGCCTGTTTATTTCTTTGGATTTGTAAGTAGATTTCTTTTAATAAATAGTTTTTAACATTAATAGGATGTTGCACAATGAGCGTTTTTTCTTTTTATTGCTATGCTCCATAATATCCTGTCGGAGCATCCATAAGTGAAGAGTTTGAATAACTACATCTAAACTACCGTTATGCCATCTAATGGTCGGCCGGAAACGAAAGATACTATATACTCAGTATGAGGGGTGAGCTCACTAAAGTGATTACAGGCCTGGATAAGGTCTAGTTATCTGGTAAGAAGCTGAATATGCTCATCTCGGAGGGGAGCACTTGGTGGTGATCATGTACCGCGTTAATGCAGATATAGGTGGACTTCTGTGACCCACAGGGAAAGTATGCCCAAAAGAGCCTTGGTCCTACTTCTCCTTTAAAGCCTAACTTCAAGAACATAGATTTTTTACATTTTGAGACAATTACTTAATCTTGTCTAATAGACTATTAAACACAGCCGCATCAACATCGCTTGGCTATGCTTTATAAATGGCTAAGGAGAGGTTGAAGGCAAAACTCAATGATTGATATCAGTAATAGTCCCCATTGTGATGCAGCTGGGAGTCGAAAGTGTGGCTCCCGCTGTACATTCTGTAATAAAGTAAAAACTCTGACTGTTCTAGCGGCAGTTAGAGAAGATGATAATCCTCTAAAAATGTAAAAATCAATGTGCATGGAGTTGGGCTTTAAGTTAATATTAAAAAAACCTGGAAGTTGTAAAGCCACTGATATTCCCATGTGGAAATAACCTCCCTGCTTTACAATATAAAAGGTCTTGTCCCCATGCTAAACAGACATGTTTTGAGCAGGAAGCAAGGACATTAGCTTAGCTGAGGCATATTGTATGTATTGGGGCTTAATACATGACGGAGTATTCTGTGATACAATTTTATCATTTACCAAAAATAGCAATAAACAAAACCATTTCGAATTAGAGCTGCACGATTAATCTTTAAAAATCGCTATCGCGATTTTTTTCCCCCTTGCGATCTTGACAAAGTATTTCCCGATTTTTTTCTATGCAGATAATTCTCTCTGCTCTGCTGAAGCCAACAGCCCTCAAAAGAAAGGAAAAAAAAACAGGCAGTCTGCCAAGAATTACAACATTCTTTAGCAGTGGAACTTAAGTGTAAACATTGTAACAATTTGTCCTTTAGATTAAAGGAATACACTTTGGTGTGTAAATGAGCGAAGTTTAACCACTTAAACACTAAACCTTTTCTGACATTTGTTAGTTTCAAGGTAAAATATTTTTTTTTGCTAGAAAATTACTTAGCACCCACAAACATTACATATATATTTTTTTTTTGTAGAGACCCTAGAGAATAAAATGGTGGTTGTTGCAATATTTTATGTCACACTGTATTTGCGAAGAAGTTGTTCAAATGCAATTTTTTGGGAAAAAATAACAGTTTAATGAATTTAAAAAAAAAACTAACCAGTAAAGGTAGTCCAATTTTTTTTGGATAATGTGAAAGATTTTACGCTGCGAGAATCGGATCTTTTTATTCTAGGCAAAAAAATTTTGATTCTCATTTTGGCCAGAATCATGCAGCTCTATTTAGAATACACTTTGGCATCATTAGGGGAACATTTTTGGCAGATGTGTATGTACTCAAAAGTTAGTAATATATTTCTGCCAGATGCAAGAACCCTGAAATTTGCACAGGGCCCTTTATCAAATGAATCAGTCCAGCTTGATTGAATAATACATTCTCTAAGCAGCAGAGGCATTAGACAATTTAGGATAACATGGTAGTACAGTGTATGCTAAATCTGTTGTCAGATTGTGAAGCAGTTTTTTGCCTTTAGGGTTATAGTTTTAAAATGGTAGAGATCCAAGGAATATATTGTCCTAAAGCACAACTTACACTAGCCATGCATGTCTCACATTTTGGTCAGTTTCTGCTGAATTGGCCAAAATTTGAGCCATAAGTGGCCCTGTTGGCACCACCTCTCTCGATAAATGCCAATTTAAAAAACGCTGAGCCAGACAGAAAATTGTCAGCCAAACCGGGATTGTATCTTATCAGATGCACTCACTGTTGGATATTCAGACAGCCACAGGTGCCGCAGCCATCCGAATACGGTAGGTGGTAGTAAATGGAGGAATCTGTTGATTTCTGCCAGTTTCATCTTGAGCATGCTGCCCTGCACGTGCTGAATATGTGGTGTTCGAGACTGTAAACATTGTGCAGGCCACTCACTGCAATGGAGGGCTGGTTATCGTTATTATTTTTGGTGGCAGCCCATAGATTTCCAGATTACTTTTTTCTTTAGAGAGAGTGATTCACCGCTCAGGTGGACTTGATCCCAGGTGTGCAATGGTAAAACCTTCAGAGGTGAAGAGTCCCAGGTGCTGGCTGAATGCAAATCAGAGCAAGGTTTAGAACAGGAAAATCTGGATGCCGCTCACCGGATAAAGTTGAAAAATCTTCTTTATTAAAAAAATTGGATCATCAAAAATACAGGACAATCAGGCAGATCGTACAGACACAGCTGACGCGTTTCGCACTCTAATTTGAGTGATTACTCATAGCACTCAAATTAGAGTGCGAAACGCTGTGTCTGTACGATCTGCCTGATTGTCCTGTATTTTTAATGATCCAATTTTTATAATAAAGAAGATTTTTCAACTTTATCCGGTGTGCGGCATCCAGATTTTCCTGTTCTAAACCTTACTTTTTTCTTTACATTAAAGCTGGAGAGCCCACAGGCCTACTAATGATCTTTATATGAAGCTCTTTAATTTACATTTTTTGTGGTCAACTAGGCCACTTTTTCTTTCTTTTCTCTTTTTTTCCCTTGTTCTGGGCAGCTTTTTCCTTCGAGGCATTTATCAGAAAACCTTGGTTAATTGTGCACTTGAAGCTTTTTTTTTTTTATATTTGCAGAACTCTGCAGAAAAAATACAATAGAACTCTTAGAGTGACAGCTAAAGAGAATAATCTATAATCCAGGCAAAAGAACACATTTGATTTCAAGATCCGTGAACTGTGACCACATTTCAGGGAATTTGCTAACTAGTAAAAAATGTTTCAGAAGACAACTAACTTGAATTAATTCACTTCTATTTAGAAGAACTTTAAAGATCTAAAAGTGTTTCTTCTCACTTGAAGGAGAAAAGTATCACTCCTAAGATATATTTTTGATGCTTAAATATAAAGAAAAAAATATATAGGACTCTGAGGTTCTGTGGTCAAGCAGACAACTGGTTTGTTAGCAAAGTTTAGGAAATGTTGCAGTGGATATACATTATTTGTTGGAGGAACTACCACAACTTTTTTGGGGTGCATCTGTATTGGATCTCATTAGCCTGGATAGTGTCTGGTGTGCAGA
Source organism: Lithobates clamitans (assembly GCA_037952925.1). Taxonomy (NCBI): domain Eukaryota; kingdom Metazoa; phylum Chordata; class Amphibia; order Anura; family Ranidae; genus Lithobates; species Lithobates clamitans. The sequence continues at coordinate 3,675,374 of JBBGZY010000787.1, read as the reverse complement.
GGCTCCTGAATTTGCATTACCAGTATGGAGTTAGAGCATCTAAAGATTTCTCCTACAGGGGTCATCATCTACTGAAAGTAAAATAATCGGCGGTATTTGATGATCATAGAGCAAACAGCACAAAACAAATTATTACCAAAGAGTAATTTTCCAATTGTGATAACTTCTCTGAGAGAAGAAAAAGAAGGAAGGGAGGGAAGGGAAGGGAAGGGAAGGGAAGGGAAAGTGCTCCAATTCCCAGCACAAGGTGGTCAGAAACTTGAAGAGAGGAAAGTAGAGGGGGAGGAAAAAAAAACACCCGCCAAAACGGAAAGGGGAAAGAAGAAGACCAGAAGGAGAGAGAGAAAGGGGAGCTTGTCTGGGAAAAAGGGAAGGGAGGAAGAAATAAAAGTACCCCATGCGGCTGTTTCCGGCCTGGGTCACCCTATTTAAGGACGCAGTGGCGCTCGTTCTATGTGATCGTGGAACTGGAACTGGCCCCCGCTACACTGAGCGGTGCATCCTTGAGCCCCCTCTCAACTATCCTAGGGTAAGTCCAGCTATCTGATGGATCTTAAGGATACTTCCTGATCTACTCGTAAATAATTACTAGCTTTGCAGTCTATGCTGATTGCAATACTTTATAATATGATTGTGACTGTGTTTTCCCTTTTCATATATCAGCATTACAGCTTAAAAGCCCTTTTCTCTACCCATGGACACCTGATGTTACATACACCTGAGAGGTCCCTGGCTTTGGCTGCTGCTGTTTCCGACCCAAATTAGACATTTTTACCTTTGATCGCACTACGATCATTTGCATATAAGTTTTCATTGGTAGTATTTATTTTCACCATACCTAATTGGTAAGTGAACTATTCTTTCGCATATATCTCTTGTACGTTGGTGCATGAATCCTAATTCGATTCAAATCCCCCCTTTTTCCTCTCCCCTTTTCTGCTGCTTTCCTCCCCCCCCCCCCCCTCCCTTTCCACCTTTTTTCCCCTCTCCCCTTCTCCTCTCCCAATTGTCCCGTCCCCCTTTTTTCTCTTTTTCTCTCTCTTTTCCCTCCTCCCCTCCTTTTTTTCTCCCTTTTTCCCCTTTTTATTTCCCCCCCCTTTTCTTCTCCCCCCCCCCCCCCTGCTGCCTTCTCCTTTACTTTCTTTGTTCTTGGTCCAATTTTAAATTTATTATACAACTCTATACATATATTTTTTATTCGAATTTACCCTTTCTCCACTTATCCTTTTTATTTCACGTGATCGGTGCTTTCTGTGTCCCTTGAATTGGTTGACCCTGACCACCGGGCTGTGCTTTACTTCTTTTGGAGACCATAATCTTTCATAGGGCCTGTCCCTTAAGTCATTATACTTGGGGGTGGTCATATTTCCAATATTGAGATTTCTATATATGTACACCCTCTACTTGTAGTAAATTTATTTTTTGATATTCTGTCATTGTGATAGTTTTGTTGTCTCTTACATATTTTGAATAGAATCTCTAGCTCCTGAGGAAGCGTTCTGTGCAACGTGATACATGTAGAGCAACTAGAGAGCATCTCACCTTGGATCACCAGACCTGCAGCATCTTGTTCATTATAGATCTATGATTGTTCACTGCTCAATGTTTGGGGAAGTATATTCTCCTTCATTTGGAATAAGTGCTCTGATTATATAGTTACAATTTCTTTAAATTTTACACAAGCTTGCAGGATAGGATCCTTATGGTGTACCAATACCAGGTTCTATGTCTAGCCTGATTTGTTCTTTAAATGTCCATGTTTGTTCATTGTCTTTTTATACTTTATTAAAAAAAACCCCGAACAAATCTACTTTTTCGTAGTTTAATACTGTTGTGCCTCCAAAGTCCCATCCCTAGATTTTATGCGTTTACAATTACAATGTTGGGGACGCTGGCACAAATTGCTATTGAGTACCTACACAGTCACCCTGGTTTTTGAGGTACTTTAGCACTAGGTTTTCTTGTCCCATGCGGTTCTATCATGCTGCCCCAGATCAGGTCAAAACAATAGTCATATTGACAGCGGGGAGCGACCCAGACCCATGCAGTAACTTGTGTGTGTGTATTTATCTAAGGGTCCCAAACCTTCAGGAGCTTGGAGTGGGTATCCATAAGGATAGACATGAGCTTCTCATGCACCATAATGCCCATGAGGCTTAACAAGCAGGTTGAACAAAAAAATTGACTAAATTCAGAAACCTCTCCGTTGAGCTATTGTAATACACTAATCAATGCTAGAGGCTATAACCTGCAGCACTGATCGACTGGGGAAAATCCGACAAGGAGGTTGTACAGAAGTACAACTTCCCTGCCCATAGATGGATTGAAATTCAGCTAATCCCTGCTGAATTGGTTGAAGTGCGATCCATGTATGGTCTTAAGTCTTAGACCATGGGTTATGCAGCTACATTCAGGCAATTGGACACTGAACTGAAATCTCTGATAATCTGCTTTTCCTTCTGTGAACTACAAAACAACTATCCTGTCTCCTCTATGTAATGGGGAGGAGGTGGTCAAAATCAAAACAGTGTCCTAGGGTGACAGTGCTGTTTCTCCATAGATACAGCATAGTGAATTAGTTTTAACACCTTAGGATAGGAACTGTGTTATTTTCTGGATCACCAAATAAAAATCAATACAAATTGGGAAAAGAAAGATAATGTGGCCACCACATGTATGGGCTAATAAGCTGCAATATATTGCATATTTGATTTTATATACATGATTTAAATACACTTTATTAGTAATGAAGGAGCCTACAAACAAGAAAATCAGAGTGTGGATCACTGGTGAATATCTGTTTTGTTGTATGATTGAATGTATGACACCGCTTAGAGAGCTTTTTCCCTGGACTTGTATAACTATGCAATGTAAAATAGAAGGAGTCTTTTCTTAAAGCTGAACTCCAGGCAAACAGCTAAATACATACACAGCTGCAAAACATATAGGTGTCCTTTTATGAAACTGAGATCAGCGGCGATCCCGAGTCTCGCCGATGATTTTAGGTCATTACCAGTGTATGAAACTGAGGTAATCAGCGGAGAACATGTTCTTCACTGATTATCACAGCACAGTGAGAATCTGTAACTGACTGTCACAGAAACGGCCAGTTTATGAAGGTGCGATCCCGGCACCTCACTGGCGATCTGTGACAGAATTCTCACTTTCTGATTCACCATTCCAGAGGTGGAGATTCGGAGAGAGAAGCGCGAAGCTGGCTGAGTATTCTGGAGAAAGCAGGAAGTCTTCTTTCTTTCACCGAACAGTCCGAGCACATCTTCCCCAACATTACACACCCCAAAACCAGCAGGATAGGAATTTATAGTGTGTGTATATATATATATATATATATATATATATATATATATATATATATATACACATATATATAGATTTTATATACATATAAGATAGATAGATAGATAGATAGATAGATAGATAGATAGATAGATAGATTTTTTAAATGTTCACGTCTCTGGCTGGGTTCACACTTATGCGGTGCGTGAACCAGCGTGATTCCTGTGCGGGTTTCCACATCGCACCTGCATTGACATCTGCGCACCACTGCGGGTGTCAATGTAAAGCTAATGACACCCCCAGATCATTTCACAGATCGCAGTGCGAACTATGTAATGGTGCAGGAATCGGATCGCATGGTGTTCACACCCATGCGATCCGATTGCAGTGCGCATCAAATAAAGGGTCCTGTACCATTTTGGTGCAAATGCAATATGATTTAAATTTGCATTGCACAAACATTGCATGTGATATGCACAGCAATGCGTCACATACCAATATCTGTGATTGCACAATTGTGATGCCAGCCTCTTTCTCTCTCTCTCTATCTATTTACAGTATCTCACAAAAGTGAGTACACCCCTCACATTTTTGTAAACATTTTATTATATCCTTTCATGTGACAACACTGAAGAAATGACACTTTGCTATGATGTCAAATAGTTCGTGTACAGCTTGTACAACCCCTGGCAAAAATTATGGAATCACCAGTCCCTGAGGATGTTCCTTCAGTTGTTTATTGTTGTAGAAAAAAAAGCAGATCACAGACATGGCCAAAAACTAAAGGCATTTCAAATGGCAACTTTCTGGCTTTAAGAAACACTAAAAGAAATAAAAAAAAAATAATTGTGGTGGCCAGTAACAGTTAGATTTATAGAACAAGCACAGGGAATAAATTATGGAATCACTCAATTCTGAGGAAAAAATTATGGAATCACCCTGTAAATTTTCATTACAAACACTAACACCTACATCAGATAAAATCTGCTCATTAGTAGGTAGGTAAAATGGAGTGATCACACTTTGGAGAGCTGTTGCAACAAGTGGACTGACATGAAGCATGGCTCCAACACCAGAGATGTCAACTGAAAAAAGGAGAGGATTATTAAACTCCTTAAAGAGGGTTGTTCACAGTCGGCTGTGTCTAAAACATGGACCAAATACAAACAACATGGGAAGGTGGTTAAAGGCAAACATACTGGTAGACCAAGGAAGATATCAAAGCGTCAAGACAGAAAACTTAAAGCAATATGCCTTGAAAACAAAAAATGTACAAAACAAATGAGGAACAAATGGGAGGAAACTAGAGTCAACATCTGTGACCGAACTGTAAGAAACCGCCTAAAGGAAATGGGATTTACATACAGAAAAGCTAAAAGAAAGCCATCTCTCTCACCTAAACACAAAAAAAACAAGGTTACAATGGGCTAAGGAAAGACAATCGTGGACTGTGGATGATTGGATGAAAGTCATATTCAGTGATGAATCTCGAATCTGCATTGGGCAAGGTGATGATGCTGGAACTTTTGTTTGGTACCGTTCCAATGAGATTTATGCAGACGACTGTCTGAAGAAAACATGCAAATTTCCAGTCAATTATGATATGGGGCTGCATGTCAGGTAAAGGCACTGGGGAGATGGCTGTCATTAAATCTTCAATAAAAGCACAGGTTTACATTGAAATTTTGGACACTTTTCTTATCCCATCTATTGAAAGGATGTTTGGGGATGATGAAATCATTTATCAAGATGATAATGCATCTTGCCATAGAGAAAAAACTGTGAAAAAATTCCTTGAAGAAAGACACATAAGGTCAATGTCATGGCCTGCAAACAGTTCGGATCTCAATCTGTGGTGGAAGTTAAAGAAAATGGTCCATGAGCTCCAACCTGCAAAGATGATTTGGCAACAGCAATCAGAGAAGGCTGGAGCCAGATTGATGAAGAGTTCTGTTTATCACTCATTAAGTCAATGCCTCAGAGACTGCAAGCAGTTATAAAAGCCAGAGTTGGTGCAACAAAGTACTAGTGATGTGTTGGAGTGTTATTTTGTTTGTTTGTTTTTCATGATTCCATAATTTTTTCCTCAGAGTTGAGTGATTCCATAATTTATTCCCTGTGCTTGTTCTAAAAAATCTAATGCCGCGTACACACGGTCGGACTTTCTATCCTACTTGGTCCGGCACACTTTCCGACGGACTTTGTCCGCCAGGTGCGCCGGACTTTAAAACGGACAGACTTGCCCACACACGCCCGGACTTTCCGGCGGGCTAAGTCCGCCCGTCTTTCCGATGGACTTTCGCCGGAGTTCCAGCGGACTTTCAGAATGAACGGACTTGCCCACACACGGACAAGTCCGTTCATTTTGAACGTGACTCAGGTGCGACGGGACTAGAAAAGGATGTCAATCTTGCCGCTTTTATCGGCGAGATTGACACCTTGCGAGCCCCGTCGCGGGGCATACCAGGGGGCGTAGTCAACATCACCCAGTGACCACGCCCCTAAAACGTCACAGTCCCAGCATGCCCAGGGACTGTGACATCAAAAGGGGGCGGGGTCTCCGCCTATATAAGTCACAACGCAGCCCTCGGAGAGCAGTCCAGCCGGAGAGAGCGTCGTGTCAACATCTGGAGAAGAGAAGAAGACAAGAAGTCCGGACCTCTGCTGGCAAGAGAGCTACCTGAAGACAGCAGAGGAGCCGGCCGAAGAACTGGAGAGAAGAGACTGGAGAAGAACCAACCGGACGCCGGGAGAAGATGAAGCGGAGGGACCCCCGAAGCCGGAAGAAGACCCCCGAAGCCGGAGGAAGATCCCCCCCCCCGGAGCTGTTTAATAAAATATTTTAAAAACCTGTGTAGTGTGTTTTATTACTTACACTTTTTCCCTAGGTGAATGGGTAGGGGTACCCCATACTCATTCACATAGGGTGGGGGGCCGGGATCTGGGGGCCCCCTTATTAAAGGGGGCTCCCAGATTCCGATCAGACCCCGACAACCAACGGCCAGGGTTGTCGGGAAGAGGCCCTTGTCCTCATCAACATGGGGACAAGGTGCTTTGGGGTGGGGGGGCCCGCAGGGCGGCCCCCCTTCCCCAAAGCACCCACCCCCCATGTTGAGGGCATGTGGCCTGGTACGGTTCAGGAGGGGGGGGGGGCGCTCGCTCGTCCCCACCCCCTTTCCTGACCAGCCAGGCCGCGTGCTCGGATCGGGGTCTGGTATGGATTTTAGGGGGGACCCCACGCCGTTTTTTCGGCGTAGGGGGTTCCCTTTATAATCCATACCAGACCTAAGGGCCTGGTATGCCCCGCGCTCGCCGCAATAGGAAAATTTGTTTTTCCTATTGCAGCGAGCGCGAGATGCAATACCCTGCCCTCGTGTCGTATCTGGTCCGTCGGACCAGCATACACACGAGCGGGCTTTCCGTCGGACCAGCACACACACGAGCGGACTTTCCGCCCGAAACTGAGTCCGGCGGAAAGATTTAAAACTTTCTTCAAATCTAGGTCCGGCGGGCTTTTGGGAAAAAGTCCGCCGGAAAAGTCCGTCGGCGCCCACACACGGGCGGATTGTCCGGCACACTCTGGTCCGCCGGACCAAGTATGCCGGAAAGTCCGACCGTGTGTACGCGGCATTACTGTTACTGGCCACCACAATTATTTTTCTTGATTTCTTTTAGTGTTTCTTAAAGCCAGAAAGTTGCCATTTGAAATGCCTTTAGTTTTTGGCCATGTCTGTGATCTGCTTTTTTTTCTACAACAATAAACAACTAAAGGAACATCCTCAGGGACTGGTGATTCAATCATTTTAGCCAGGGGTTGTATAACAGTGTACATTTGCTGTCCCCTCAAAATAACTCAACACACAGCCATTAATTAATTACAGCCATTAATGTTTTAACCGCTGGCAACAAAAGTGAGTACACCCCTAAGTGAAAATGTCCCAATTGGGCCCCATTAGCCATTTTCCCTCCCCGATGTCATGTGACTCGTTGGCGTTACAAGGTCTCAGGTGTGAATGGGGAGCAGTTGTGTTAAATTTGGTGTTATCGCTCTCTCTCATACTGGTCACCAGAAGTTCAACATCGCACCTCATGGCAATGAACTTTCTGAGGATGTGAAAAAAAGGAATTGTTTCTCTTCATAAAGATGTCCTAGGCTATAAGAAGATTGCCAAGACCCTTAAACTCAGCTGCAGCACAGTGGCCAAGATCATACAGGGGTTTAACAGGACAGGTTTCAATTAGAGCAGGCCTCACTATGGTCGACCAAAGAAGTTGAGTGCACATGCTCAGCGTCATATCCAGAGGTTGTCTTTGGGAAATAGACGTATGAGTGCTGCCAGCATTTCTGCAGAGGTTAAAGGGGTGGGGGGTCAGCCTGTCAATGCTCAGACCATACGCTGCACACTGCATCAAATTGGTCTGTATGGCTGTCATCCCAGAAGGAAGCCTCTTCTAAATATGATGCACAAGAAAGCCTGCAAACAGTTTACTGAAGGCAAGCAGACTTGGATTACTGGAACCACGTCCTGTGGTCTGATGAAACCAAGATAAACTTATTTGGTTCAGAGCGTGTGTGGCGGCAACCAGGTGAGGAGTACAAAGACAAGTGTGTCTTGCCTACAGTCAATTATGGTGGTGGGAGTGTCATGGTCTGGGGCTTCGTGAGTGCTCCCGGCACTGGGGAGCTACAGTTCATTGAGACAACCATAAATGCCATCATGTACTGTGACATGATCCCCTCCTTTCGGAGACTGGGCTGCAGGCAGCATACCAACATGATAACGACCCCAAACACTCCTCCAACACGACCACTGCCTTGCTAAAGAAGCTGAGGGTAAAGGTCATTGACTGGCCAAGAATGTCTCCAGATCTAAACCCTATTGAGCATCTGTGGGGCATCCTCAAACGGAAGGTGGAGGAGCGCAAGGTCTCTAACATCTACCAGCTCCGTGATGTCGTCATGGAGGAGTGGAAGAGGACTCCTGTGGCAACCTATGAAGCTCTGGTAAACTCCATGCCCAAGAGGGTTAAGGCAGTGCTGGAAAATAATGGTAGTAACACAAAATATTGACACTTTGGGCCCAATTTGGACATTTTCATTTAGGGGTCCACTCACTTTTGTTTTCAGCAGTTTAGACATTTATGGCTGTGTGTTGAGGTATTTCGAGGGGGCGGCAAATTTTCATTTTTCATTTTTTTTCATTTTTTTTGTACAAGCTGTACACTCACTACTTTACATTGTAGCAAAGTGTCATTTCTTCAGTGTTGTCACATGAAAAGATATGATTAAATATTTTCAAAAATGTGAGCTATAGGGGGGTTTGTTTGACATAACATATATATTTATTTTAAATAACTGTTAATGATTCTTTATATATATATATATATATATATATATATATATATATATATATATTTTTTTTTTTATATATATATATATATATATATATATATATATATATATATATATATATATATATATTATTCTACCTGCATTTAAATGCTATTATTAATGTAATTTTTATATAATTTTTAATTTATTAGTAAATAACATTTTGTAAACCCTGAAATATGGTTTTACCCATGGCATGTTCTATTACAGTTATTCGGGTGTTTATCAATTATGAAATATATTTTATTTTAATTTATTAATAAATATTTATACTTGCATACTTTGTTAAAATTATTTTTTAATGATTATAAATGTATTTTGCATTTATTTGAATGGTGTATAGATGCATTACATATGTGGATTACATTCATTTACTTTACACCATTCACATTTAAATAGGCACATGTATGATCTTTAAATATTGATAAAAACAATGTTTTTTTAATAATTAGGTTAATGTATATTGTGTAGGGGGAATTTAACTTTATTTTAATAATATGTTGAGGAATAATGTGTGCTGATTCGTGTTCAACTTTTGTATTTTACACTTCCTCATACTGTAATCCCGCTATATCACGCGAGATTACAGTGAGAGGAGCCGTTCTCAGGAGTTCCCGGCGTTTGTAGATCGTGAGCAGAACTCAACATGAGAAGCAAGCTACAGACCATCGTAAACAGGCACTCAGAGGAGAGCGATCTCCTCTGAGAATGTCTGAGAACTGAATAGCGGTATTTTACCGCAGTTTCTTAAAAGGACACCATAATGGGGCTGACCTGCCTAATAAAATAGTTTTATCTATGTTTACCACGTCCTGAGATTTACACAGCACTACCACATGGCATAGCTGGCCTGGTGATCTGTCCTTTCTCTGCTGCAGTTACACAGCACAGCAAGATCACCTCCTTGCTCTAGCCCAGGGGTTGGCGGCCCGTGGGCCCCACCCCGGCCCGCCACTGCTAATTGTCTAGCCCTGGACACTATCGGGGCAGAGCACAGTGTGGGGGCAGAGGTCACTATGGGGGCAGAGGGCACTATGAGGGTAGAGGGCACTATGGGGGTAGAGGACAATATGGGGGCTGGGGGCAGAGGGCACTATGGGGGCAGGGGACAGAGAACACTATGGGGGCAGAGGGCACTATGTGGGCAAAGAACAGAGGACATTTTGGGGGCAGAGGACACTACAGTGGGGTGGGGTGCAGGGGACAGAGGACACTATGGGGGTAGAGCACACTACAGTGGGGTGGGGTGCAGGGGACAGAGGACACTGCTTTGGGGGGCAGAGGACACTGCAAAAGGGGGGGAACCTATTAGGAAACCCATCACCCCTGGGGACAGGGACCCCTTCTCACTTGGGGACAGGGACCCCATCACCCCTGGGGGCTGGGCCCCTATCTCCCCTAGGGACAGGGATCCTATTTTCCCTAGGGACAGGAACCCCATCTCCAGACCATGCTGGCTGGCACGGCTGGCATCAGCCACCCTTGGGTGCCAGGATGGGGGGGGGGCACTAAAATCGGAATCCCCAGCCTTATGCTCCCTCAGGGTGAACTGGCTTTGTATTAGTGAAGCACCTTAAAGTTAGGTAAACCTGTACTGTTATTACTATGTTAGGATTATTTTTATCGTAATTTATTAGCAAATGAATGCGGCCCTCCATGCATTCACATACATTGAAGTGGAAGAAGGTTGCTGACCCATGCTCTAACCTATGATTGGACAGTGAAGTAGCAGCAGCAGTCTAAAGAGAGGACATCCCTCTGCTCTCTACCCCTGTCAGTATGTTTATTGTCAGCACAAGTGCACACAGCACATTTAGTACTGCCCCAGGCTATGTTAGTCTCAGGCCGGCCATAGACGGAGTGAACCTGTGGTTGCAGGAAAGAAAATCGATTCTCTCCATTAACGCAGTCAGTGTTGATAAGAGAATCCCTCCCGCAAAGCCATTGTGTTCTCCATGCGGGAGGGGGCGGGGGAAGCCATCCCTGCCGGGAGAACACAGTGATTATTGCTAGCGGCTATAACATGTAAAATCCGACAGACTCCTTTTACCCAAGTTGATCAATTGATCAACTTGAGTACATTCATCCTGCCCATACATGGTTTGAATCTCGGCTGGTTATTTCTGAACTGGCCCGAGATTCAAACCATCTATGGCTGCTGTATAGGGGATACTTTTAAATCAAACCAGATATATATACCAGCTGCATCTAACATCCATTTAAGGATCCTTTAAAAAAACATGCTAAAACAATTAACTACATTCAGTTAACTGAGTTTAGCTTTCATTTTCCCACATTCCCTTCCTTTTTTGTCCTCCTCATTGGACCTACAAGCAATGCACTTACGTTTACGGACGTCCAATCGATCGAAGTTGATGCCGGGCATACGTCCTAGCGGTGTCAGGATAGCCCAGGGCCCAGCCCTTGGCAGGTGTGTGGCTCCACGATTCTGTATCCGGTAGTGGGGACGGCCTTTGTATGCCCAGGCGCAGTGGATCGGCTGGCAGGTCTGAAGATCCCTCCATGAAAGCAGTTTTTTGTTTATATGCCCCCTCATGTGCCTTTTTCTTTTCCCTTCTCTCTGCTTTTTTTTTTCCTCTATGGCGCCTGGAACGCAGGAGCGTTCCAAGACACTGCTCCCTCTTCCGGGTTGCGGCTCCGGCTAGCTTCCGCGCATGCGCGATCTTCTGACGAAACCAAGGCTTGGTTCCGCGCATGTGCGGTATGGCCAGGGACTCGGCAGCCGCACAGGCGCCCTACGGCGGGTCGCCACTGCGCAGGCGCAGTCTGAATGCGGCCGTGATGTTATTACGGCGGGGATATTTAAATCCCTGTGAGCCCCTGTCATATTGGGAATTACTGTGGGCAGCTTGCGACAGCTCCTCCAGGTACCAGGCTCTCAGGTCAAAGTAAGCTCCAGCCTGGGGCTATGGTGCAGGGGGAGGGGGGGCTAAGTTGGCTCTTAAAGGGGAAGCTGCATTGCTGTTTGTACTTCTTTCGACTAGGATATGTGAGTGTTGAAGCCCACACTCGATCAGCATGTCCGACGGATTCGTTCCGTTGGACCTTTTCTGCCGGAAAGTCCGGTCGTGTGTACGCGGCAGTACTGTCCCAAGACAAGGAGCAGCTGTTGGTCCACAGGGAGGAGGTTATCTCCACACTATTCGAATTCGGGTGGCTCCTAAACTTGGAAAAAAGCCATCTGGAACCAGTCCAGTGCCTGATATACTTAGGGGCCCAGTTTGACACGGTGGAAATGCACCATCTCTCTCCCAGTGGAGAAGATCCCAGTCATTCAAGGTCAAATGGTCTCTGTGGAGGTTATGCCCTTTTCAGACAGGGTTTCTTCAACAATGGAATTCAGGGGACAACAATCAGTCCATTAACATAACTTCAGTGATGAGGAACAGCCTCTTCTGCTCTAGCGCAGAAATCTGCTCACCTGCCACTCCATTGCCCCCATCTCATGGGTCATGGCTGATGCCAGCGGTGCCGGTTGGGGAGCCCTTTGCAGGTCAGAACTTGCACAAGGGAAGTGGGATGCCCGTCTTCACAACCCGGGCTCAAACATCCTGGAACTACGGGCAGCCTGGTGTACCCTTCCATCTTTCACACATCTCCTGAAAGGGGAATCTGTTTTATTGAGAATGGACAACACCACAGCGGTCTCCTATGTGAAGAGGCAAGGGGGCACTCGGAGCTCCACCCTGCTCCAAGAAGTCGAGCCCATCATGTCCTGGGCTCAGAAAAACCTGGCTAATATTTCAGTGGTCTTCGTCCCAGGAGTTGCCAAGAGGCAAGGGGGCACTCGGAGCTCCACCCTGCTCCAAGAAGTCGAGCCCATCATGTCCTGGGCTCAGAAAAACCTGGCTAATATTTCAGTGGTCTTCGTCCCAGGAGTCCAGAACGTCCAAGCAGACTTCCTGTCTCGCACACAGTTAGACAGCGAGTGGACTCTTCATGTGCAGACGTTCAAATGGATCCTGTCCTTGGGAGTCAATACGGAAGTAGACCCATTTGCATCCCCCTGCAATTTCAAGATCAAGATGTATTACTCAGGACTGTTGCAGCCAGGCCTTCAGAGTAGATGCTCTGACAGATCAGTGGAGCTTCAACAGGGCATACGCCTTTCCCCCGCTCTCGATCATCTTTACGTTTTTACAGGGACTCCAGGTGGAAGCAGTCGGGGTGGTGGTGGTAGCACTTTACTGGCCGAACAGGCCATGGTTTCCCCTCCTGACCCAGCTCAGTGTCAGGGATCCGGTGCCTCTTCCTCTCAGGCCGGACCTTCTTTCTCAGAGGGCAGTCCTGCACCCTTGTCCGGCGGTATTGAGACTGATGGTCTGGTTCTTGAGAAGGAGAGGCTGGAATCTCTCGGGTGCCCTTCAAGAGTGATTTCCACCCTCATGAGCTCAAGAAAGGCGAGCACGAATAAAGTCTATGGGAGACTATGGGCCAAGTTTGTCGAATTCTCATCCTCTACGGGCAGATCATTCAGAGATCCAGAAATCCAGGATATCCTCAGCTTTCTTCAATCCGGCCTAGATCTGTCTCTATCCATCAGCTCTCTTAGGGTCCAAGTCTCAGCCTTGTCGGTCTTCTCCGGAACATCATGGGTCATTCACCCTCTAATCCGGCAGTTCTTCCGTGGGGCAGCAAGGCTCAGGCCCCAAAGAAGGCCAAGATTCCCCAAAATGGGATCTTTCCCTTGTTCTTATATAGCTGCTGGCAATAATCACATGCTGAAAATCCAACATGCTGCTTGTACCCAAGTCAATCCATGGATCCATAGAATTGAGTACAATCAGCCTGCCCATAGATGATTTGAATCTCGGCTGGTTCCTAAACCAGCCGAGATATGAACCATCTATGGCCAGATTAAGCCTTATGTTTACCTAACCCCTAGTTGTAAACCTAAATTCAAGCTAAACACTAGCCCCAAACCTCAACCTATTCTTCAGAGTCATCTATAACCCTTTTACTGATAACAAAAACATTTGAGTACTCTAATGCCGCGTACACATGAGCGAACTTTACGGCAGACTTTGCCCGGCGGACTGGATTTCGTCAGACAATTCGATCGTGTGTGGGCTCCAGCGTACTTTGTTTTCTAAAAAGCTGGATGGACTTAGATTTGAAACATGTTTTAAATCACTCAGTCGAAATCGAGTCCGGTCGAAAAGTCCGCTCGTCTGTATGCTAGTTCGACGGACAAAAAGCCACGTTAGGGCAGCTATTGGCTACTGGCTATGAACTTCCTTATTTTAGTCCGGTCGTACGTCATCACGTACGAATTCGACAGACTTTGGTGGATTGTGTGTAGGCAAGTCTATTCATTCAGAAAGTCCGTCGTAAGGTCCGTCGAAAAGTCCACCGGGCAAAGTCTGCCGTAAAGTCTGCTCGTGTGTACGCGGCATTAGATTCCTCCATGTTAAAAAGGTTGATAAAGGCTATTTTAAAATGTTTTTTTTACTGCTGTGTCCTCATTTGAAGCTTTCCCATCAATCGTTTCTATGACCGCCTGTCACAGGAGAGGAATTGAGGTTAAATTATTCCAGTGGCATTAAAAACGGCAATCAAAACTTAACAAGGGTTCTAACCACTGTCTACAAAGAAAATAGTCTGGGCTTGACTAGCACCTACTTTTTAATGGTTTTGGGTCACTTTTAAATTATTATTCTTTTTTTAATTTGACCCAACATCAAACATTTTAACACAAGCTTTTGGGGTGTACCCCCTTCTTCTAAGGTCCAAGCCGTACACTTAGAGGAAGGGGGTAAACCCCAAACATTTGTTTTGAAAATGTTAACATTGGTGCAAATAAAAAATATCATGGGTGTTCTGTTGAATAATGCCTCCCGTCGAAAAATGCATCCTACGTACTGCGCACGCGCAGTACGTCAATCCAGCTGATTTTCCGATCAGCTGGCTTGACGTATCGACTGGACATGCGCAGTTCGTCGGATGCTTTTTCCGACGAGAGACAAGCCACGGGGATCACGCAAAGAGAGAATTTAAGATTCTGCCTCTGTGCATCTCAACACTGATCTAAGGGAGAACTCCGCAGAGAACACTGATCTAAGGGAGAACTCCACAGAGAACACTGATCTAAGGGAGAACTCCGCAGAGAACACTGATCTAAGGGAGAACTCCACAGAGAACACTGATCTAAGGGAGAACTCCGCAGAGAACACTGATCTAAGGGAGAACTCCACAGAGAACACTGATTTACTTTAGCAATTTTGCTGTATCTCCTAACCCTCCTCTCCCACATTCTGGATATCTTCAGAGGGATAAGATATGGTTGGATTGGAATCTTTGCATCCTCATTGCTTAGCTTTTTTATTTTTTTTATTATGCAGATGAGGATAAACAATATTAATTGTGAACATGTACCTTTTTTATATGCAAAGTTTTATATCCTGGTGTGCAGCCAACTTACACTATTTGTTATAACTACAAATGCCGGATTTATGTACTTCTTTTTGAAATACTGAATAAAAATTATTGAGAATAAAAATGTACTGTACATGCTGAAATGTTACGCCCCTAAACTAATCTGTGTCATAATATACACTATGTTGTCAAAAGTATTGGGACAACTGCCTTTACACGCACATGAACTTTATTGGCATCCCATTCTAAGTCCATAGAGTTCAATACTGAGTTGGCCCACCCTTTGCAGCTATAACACCTTCAACTCTTCTGGGAAGGCTGTCCACAGGGTTTAGGAGTGTGTCTATGGGATGTTTGACCATTCATCCAGAAGCACATTTGTGAGGTCAGGCACTGATGTTGGACGAGAATTCATCCCAAAGGTGTTCTGTCGGGTTAAAGGGATTGTAAAGGGAGAAGGTTTTTTATCTTAATGCATTCTATGCATTAAGATAAAAAGCCTTCTTTGTGCAGCAGCTGCCCCAGCACCCGTAATACTTACCTGAGCCCCCTCTCTGTCCAGCGATGTCCACGAGTGTCTTGGTCATCCGGGACTCTCCCTCCTGATTGGCTGAGACACAGCAGTGGAGCCATTGGCTCCCATAGCTGTCAATCAAAGTCAGTTAGCCAATCAGGAGAGAGAGGGGTGGGGCCGAACCACAGCTCCGTGTCTGACTGGACGCAGGGAGCTGCGGCTCAGGTGCCCCTATAGCAAGCTGTTTGCTGTGGGGGCACTCAACAGGAGGGAGATGCCAGGAGCACAGAAGAGGCACCCGAGAAGAGGAGCATCTGGGCTGCAAATCCACTGCAACAGAGCAGGTAAGTATAACATGTTTGTTATTTTAGAGCAAAAAAACTAGACTTTACAATCACTTTAAGGTCAGGACCCTCTGCAGGCCAGTCAAGTTTTTATGGACCTTGCTTTGCACACTGGTCAAAATCATTTGGTGGAGGGGGGATTATGGTGTGGGATTGTCTTTCAGGGGTTGGGCTTGGCCCCTTTGTTCCAGTGAAGGGAACTTTTAAGGCGTCAGCATGCCAAGACATTTTGGATAATTTCATGCTCCCAGCTTTGTGGGAACAGTTTGGGGATGGTCCCCTCCTATTCCAACATGACTGTGAACCAGTGCACAAAGCAAGGTCCATAAAGACATGAATGAGCGAGTTTGGGGTGGAGGAACTTGACTGGCCTGCACAACCTGACCTCAACCTGATAGAACACCTTTGGGATGAATTAGAGTGGAGACTGCGAGCCAGGTCTTCTCATCCAACATCAGTGCTTGACCTCACAAATGCGCTTCTGGATGAATGGTCCAACATTCCCATAGACACACTCTTAAACCGTGTGGACAGCCTTCCCACAAGAGTTGAAGCTGTTATAGCTGCAAAGGGGGGGCAACTCAATATTGAACTCTACAAACTAAGACTGGGATGCCATTAAAGTTCATGTGTATGTAAAGGCAGGTGTCCCAATACTTTTGACAATATAGGGTATAACAACTGAGATGTTGGTGCTGTCAACTAATTGGTGTTAAAAAATCTGTCCCACATACAACGAATCCAGCAAAATAGTATGGAGTCAGGTACTGCCTTTATATTTATAGTACATCTATGTATTGTTTGCTGATTTATTTTACTAGCGAAGGTTGTAAATTACTAGATAGTTTTATAAGATTTGTTTCCTTTACTTCCATTTTTATATACTATAGAAAATTTGAGAGGCATTTTGCAATATAGTACAAGGGCATGCTTGCACTTAAAGCAATGGCAGTTGCATATAATAAGATACTTCAGTCTTATGCCCCGTACACACGGTCGGATTTTCCAATGGAAAATGTCCGATCGGAGCGTGTTGTCGGAAATTCCGACCGTGTGTGGGCTCCATCGGACATTTTCCATCGGATTTTCCGACACACAAAGTTGGAGAGCAGGAGATAAAATTTTCCGACAACAAAATCCGTTGTCGGAAATTCCGATCGTGTGTACACAAATCCGACGGACAAAGTGCCACGCATGCTCAGAATAAATAAAGAGATGAAAGCTATTGGCCACTGCCCCGTTTATAGTCCCGACGTACGTGTTTTACGTCACCGCGTTTAGAACGATCGGATTTTCCGTCAACTTTGTGCGACCGTGTGTACACAAAACAAGTTTGAGCCAACATCCGTCGGAAAAAATCCTAGGATTTTGTTGTCGGAATGTCCGAACAAAGTCCGACCGTGTGTACGCCCTATTAGATGCATCACAGGATGAATTATATACAGTGGTTATGATATTTTTAGGACCCAGACTGCAAAATTTCCATACAATGGTTTTATTTTTCACTTATATATTTAGCACCAACATTACTGGACAAGAAATATAGTGAGATTACATAACTAAAATACAAGGATTAACATGATGTAAACTACAAAAGGAAAAGGTCATCAAGCACTGACTGCAAAAGCTTATGCCCCGTACACACGATCAGATTTTCCAACAACAAATGTTGGATGTGAGCTTGTTGGCTGAAAGTCCGATCATGTGTATGCTCCATCGAGCATTTGTTGTCGAACTTTCCGCCAACAGATGTTGGCCAGCAGGTTCTCAAATTTTCCGCCAACAAAACTTTGTTGTTGGAATTTCCGATCGTGTGTACACAAGTCCGAGGCACAAAAGTTCGCGCATGCTCGGATTTAAGCAAAAGAGTCGCACTGGCTATTGAACTTCCTTTTTCTCGGCTCGTCGTACGTCTTGTACGTCACCGCGTTCCCACGTTTGTAATTGTTGGCCAACATTTGTGTGACCGTGTGTATGCAAGACAAGTTGGAGCCAACAACCTTTGAACAAAATTCCACGGTTTTGTTGTCGGAAAGTCCGATCGTGTGTACGGGGCATTGCAATCCAAAGAAAATGTCGGAAATATATACATGAGGAACAAATGTTTGCTCCATACGAATGCTTACGTGTCTAATTATAAAGCATGATTTTATATTGATGGTGTAAGAACCAGTCCCTCAGCAATAGAAATAAAGATCAGTTGTAGTTTTGTCTCTGATCCTTATTGTTGGGCAGTAGCTATGGTGTTGGGAATCTAGCTAGATTCCCTAATTATTTGTTCAACATAATAGGCTCAATGTAAAAAGGTAACAACTTGAAATGACAGCTACATAGTAAAAATAAAGATTCTTGTTTTTAAAGCTTTGTGAATCGAGTCTTTTGAAAACTCTGTGACCCATCAGTTAATTTTATAATAGTTGCAGAATACCATGGCTAACCGGAAATTCTAGTATTTATTGCCATTGGGCCAATAACCAGCGTGAGAATACATTGCCAGCAAGCATGAAAGATCATTTTTTAGTATAAAAATATGTCAGAAATGATATAGGCGGATTAAAAATGTTTTAGGCATTAGAATACAGTGTCTAACAGAACAGTATTTCATGATGTGCTCAGCATTTCATGGAAGCATCTGGCAGATGGATTTTGTGGGTTAGGATAAATATTGCTGTGAAGCATCTGTACACATTAATTTATGAGCTGCCAATCAAAGGATGAGAATGATTTCTGATATGTTAAAGCAGTGCTCCCTAAACCATTACTCAAGACATGTTACCTGGTCACGTTTTCTACAAGTCCAGATGTGGTGCAAGTCTGTTAAAGTGGATTGATTGAGAAAGGATTGGAACCGGTGATGTGTTTATTGCTGTCTAGGTTGGAGAGGTTCCCTCCACTTATGCAGGACAAGAAGCTAGAAAAACATTTTATCCATTTAAAGCAGCCTTCCTCAATCAGGTTCCATAAAACCCTGGGGTTCCTACAAAGGTTTCTAGGAGTTCCTTGAGTAACAAGCAATTTCTGCCTCCTAAAGAATGTAAGCATTAACACCCATGATCTTTTTAAGCTATCTAGGAAATTCTTCCCATTGACCACCATTGTAAGGGAAGTATTCTTCCCACTGACCACCACTGTGTGTGTGTGTATGTGTGTGTGTGTGGGGGGGAGTATTCTTCTCATGGAACACCATTGTAAGGGGAGCATTCTTCTCACGGAACACCAATGTAAGGGGAGTATTCTTCTCATGGAACACAATTGTAGGCAGAGTATTCTTCTCATGGAACACCAATGTAAGGGGAGTATTCTTCTCATGGAACACAATTGTAAGCAGAGTATTCTTCTCATAGAACACCAATGTAAGGGGAGTATTCTTCTCATGGAACACCAATGTAAGGGGAGTATTCTTCTCATGGAACACCAATGTAAGGGGAGTATTCTTATCATGGAACACCAATGTAAGAGGAGTATTATTCTCACAGAACACCAATGTAAGGGGAGTATTCTTCTCATGGAACACCAATGTAAGGGGAGTATTCTTCTCATGGAACACCAATGTAAGGGGAGTATTCTTATCATGGAACACCAATGTAAGAGGAGTATTATTCTCACAGAACACCAATGTAAGGGGAGTATTCTTCTCATGGAACACCAATGTAAGGGGAGTATTCTTCTCATGGAACACCAATGTAAGAGGAGTATTATTCTCACAGAACACCAATGTAAGGGGAGTATTCTTCTCATGGAATACAATTGTAAGGAGAGTATACTTCTCATGGAACACCAATGTAAGGGGAGCATTGTTCTCACGGAATACCAATGTTAGGGAAGCATTGTTTTCATGGAACACCAATGTAAGGGGAGTATTCTTCTCATGGAACACCAATGTATGGTGATTATTCTTCTCACAAAATACCAATGTAAGGCAGTATTCTTCCTACAGACCGTTGTTGGGGGGGGGGGGGGGGTATTCTTCTCATGGAACACCAATGTAAGAGGAGCATTCTTCTCACAGAATACCAATGTAAGGGGCGTATTCTTCTCATGGAACACCAATGTAAGGGGAGTATTCTTTCATTGGAACACCAATGTAAGGGGAGTATTATTCTCAGGGAACGCCAGTGTAAGGAGAGTATTCTTCCTACTGACCACCAATGTAAAGGGAATATTCTTCTCATGGGACACCAATGGGAGGGGAGTATTCCTCTCATGGAACACCAATGTAAGGGAAGTATTCTTCCCACGAAACACAAATGTAAGGGTAATATTCTTCCCACTGACCATCAATGTAAAAGGAGTATTCTTGTCACTGATCATCAATGTAAAGAGAGTATTCTTCTCATGGAACCCCAATGTAAGGGGAGTACTCTACCCACTGACTACCATTGTAGGGGGGGGGATTCTTTCCATTGACACTGATATAAAGGCAGTATTCTTGCCACTGACCACCAATACAGGGAGTATTCTTCCCATGAAACACCAATGTAAGGGGAATATTCTTCCCACTAACCATCAATGTAAAGGGAGTATTCTTCCCACTGAACCCCAATGTAAGGGGAATATTCTTCCCACTGACCACCAGTGTAATGAGTATTCTTCTTACAGACCACCAATTTATGGGACATTCTTCCTAATGATCACTATGCTGATATACTGTGAACTGTAGATATAAGAATTATTAGCAGTGGTTCCCTTAGACCTTAAAGATATCTTAAGGGATCAAGTTTGAAAAACGCTGTTTTAAAGTGTAAAGTTGTATCCTCATTCTTCCCATTGACCACAAATGTAGGGGAAGTATCCTCTCCACTTGCCACCAATATAGGGGGTATTCTTCCCATTAACCACCAGTGTAAGGGACATTCTTCTCACTGACAACCAAAGTAGGGAGTATTTTTCCTAATGACCCCCACACTAATATACTTTAGTATGTAGATATAGTAATTATTAGAAGGGGTTCATTAAGACCTGAAAAAGGCTTACCTGTAGGTAAAAACAACAAACCGGGCTTTATTACCGCTCTAAAGGCTCATTTACATCTGCTGCAGCCTGTGCTGCCACTCTGAAAACAATTTGCAGTGGATTTGGCCACTGACACGTGGCTGGGAATATATGCTGACTCCTAGTCCTTGGCACCTGTTTTTTTAATCCTTAAAAGCCCACACCAATACATGGCAACTGTATGCTTTGCACGCACTATCAGCCACATCCACTTGAATGGATCACATTAGGTGGTGGCACTGCTCATTGAATGCAGCGAGGGCATCATTTTTGCTGTGGCATGTGTACAACTCTGTCCAGCTGCCTTTCAACTTAAAGTGTTTGTAAACCCTTACATATACCAAGTGAAGTGACTGGCCTCATGTGGTACACAGAGATGAAACAAATCCTCCTGCATAAGTTGTACCTGTTTATCTGCAGCCTTCTTTTCATTCTTTAAGGGCTCTTTCACACATGTGGGCCGTTCAGATCTGCCTGTCAGTTTTTCAGGTGGACCTGAAAAACTGACGCTCCATGCACCTCTATGGAGCAACGGATGTCAGTGGTGACATGTCTGATCTTCATCAACATCTGATCCGCTAAATCCAGAAGGATGAAAACCCTATTTTCTGGTGTATCAGATGAAAACGGACAGGTGCTCCATTTTAATCCGATCCCTTAAAGCACACATTTCACACAGCATTTCTCAGATCTACAAGGCAGGTGTCAGATATCTTATGTCACATACTGCTTAGCATAGAGCAGGGAGCTGAGTGTAATCCGAGACCTGAGTGGAAGGAAGGGACACACCCACTTCTACACAATCCCATAGGGAAACGTGTAGCTGTGGGTGTCAATCACAGGCAGTGTGCTGGGGCTCCCTTCCCCTGTCACCCTCCATCTCTTGGAGTTGGCACAACTTGTCAGAAATGATTTGTGCAGATAACAGAGGAACCAGACTGCAGACAGAAATTACACTCAGTGCTTTGGACTGAGGCAGACTACAGGCAGTCTCCGAGTTACGAACGGGCTAGGGACTGTAGGTCTGTTCTTAAGTCGAATATGTTTGTAAGTCGGAACAGCATGGGCAGATATGTCATTTTCAGATCTTCTGTCAAATGTGCCCGACTTCGAAAAGAGTCAGTCGAATGTGCCGGCCGTTGAAAAGGGTCCGTCGAATGTGCCTGCCGCCGAAAAGGTTCCGTCGAATGTGCCCGCCGTCCTGTTCGTAAGTAGGATTAGTTCGCAAGTCGGATGTTCGTAACTCTGGGACTTCCTGTATACCAATCCTATTTGGATTTAGTGCACACTATAGAACTCTGGTGCCAAACGCACTCCTTTGGTATATTATGTACGGCCCTTGGACCTCAGCAGCGTGTAGTGGGAGCATTGATTAGGGCAATAACATTGATCTCTAATAGCCTCATGTAACATGTTCCCAGTTTTACATTGTCCTCTGCAACATATCCCCAGCCAAAAATGTAGCATGTCCACACTCTCTGACCCTCATTTCCTCTATTAAAACCGCAGTTTCTAACAGTCCCGTCAAGTATTACATATAGTAAACCGCCATCTCCGTTCCTCCCAAGATCTCCTGCTCTCTAGCTCCCTCATCACCTCCTCCCATATCCGCCTCCAGGACTTCTCCCGGGCCTCGCCCATCCTCTGGAATTCCCTACCCCAATCTGTCAGACTGTCTCCAAATGTATCCACTTTTAGGCGATCCCTGAAGACTTTCCTCTTCAGAGAAGCCTATCCTGCCTCCATCTAACAACTGCATTATTTTCTCCATTAGCTCATCCCCCACAGCTATTACCCTTTTGTATAACTTGACCCTCCCTCCTAGATTGTAAGCTCTAATGAGCAGGGCCCTCTGATTCCTCCTGTATTGAATTGTACTGTACTTGTACTGTCTGCCCTCATGTTGTTGTAAAGCGCTGCGTAAACTGTCGGCGCTATATAAATCCTGTATAATAATAATAATAATATAGTGAACATTATGTGCGTCCCTTTTGCTGATGTCAGAGGTCACATTCGAGGTTATCTTTAGCTCAGACGTTGACAACCACTGCTCAAGTTATGCTTTGTTCATTTTTCATGTCAGAAGTTTACATCCACTTTAAGGGGAGCGGTTGGGGAATGGTAAAACTGCGGCTAAACCTCCTATTTCTGCTCTCAGCTGACTGCAATTATGAACGAGCCCTAAAAAAAGAAAAATCGCTGTACATCAACTTTATTGGATCATACAGTTTATTTCATCCCCATATCCATAAAGAAAGCTAGAAATCATGCACCGTTGCTATGTACTGGAGAACAGATTAGAGAAGTACTTGTCGATTTAATGGCCTGTTGTTGTTGTTGTTGTTTATTGCACAATAAAGTAGTAAATCTTGAAAGAGTAGTTTCACACTCTTAAATCATCAGGGGGGGATACACAGCACTGTATATGGTTGGAGAGAACAACTAATGAATCTTGCCCCGAATGCCACGCTAACCTCCAGCAGTAGTTTCGCAAAACAAAATACACGCATTACATCTTTTATCTCATGTTTTTCACTTTTATATTATCTTGGCTTTATGGTTGATATAAGGCACCAGAAGCAGGCTTGTTAATTATAGTGAAGGGTGACTACTCCTGAGGGAAGTGATTTCTTTGTTTAGGCCTAGTTGATTTATAGCTATGGGCTTTATGCTGACCTGTTAGTTAATGTGGTTGAAAATTGTGGGCTGCTAGTTCTCCTCATAGCAATGTTATATAGTGTGGCTCAAAATCTGCTTGTTGTTAACATTACTGATTTTTCTTGAGCTGCTACATATTCCTTAAAGCAATTATCAATACCACCATCGCTAGGCCTCCTTTACACTTACAGTGCCCTCTGATCACTCTTAAAGTGATACTAAAGTCTCGTTTTTTTTTTTTTTTTTAGTTAAAAATAACAGACATATACTTACCTGCCCTGTGCAGTGGTTTTGCACAGAGCAGCACCGATCCTCCTCTTCTCAGGTCCCTCTTTGGCTTTCCTGGCCCCTCCCTCCTGTTGAGTGCCCCCACAGCAAGCAGCTTGCTATGGGGGCACCCCAAGCCGAGCCACAGCCATTCAGACACGGAGCCACGGCCCCTTTCTTTCCTCATTGGCTGACTGACTTTGATTGACAGCAGCGGGAGCCAATTGCGCCGCGCTGCTGTCTCAGCTAAGGAGGAGGGGAGTCCCGGGCAGCCAAGACACTCCTACAACACCGCTGGATAGAGATGGTGCTCAGGTAAGTATTAGGGGGGATGAGGGAGGCCGCTGCACACAGAAGGCTTTTTATCTTAATGCATAGAATACATTAGGATAAAAAACCTTCTGCCTTTACAACCACTTTAACCACTTCAGCCCCGGAAGAATTGACCCCCTTTCCTGACCAGAGCATTTTTTGCGAATCGGCACTTCGTCGCTTTAGCTGACAATTGCGCGGTCGTGCGACGTTGCACCCAAACTAAATTTATGTCCTCTTTTTCCCCCACAAATAGAGCTTTTTTTTTTGGTGGTATTTGATCACCTCTGCGGTTTTTATTTTTTGGGCTATAAACAAAAAAAGCCATCAATTTTTAAAAAGAAGCAATATTTTTAACTTTTTGCTATAATAAATATCCCCCAAAAATATATAAAAAAAACAAATTTCTTCCACAGTTTAGGTCGATATGTATTCTTCTACATATTTTTGGTAAAAAAAATCGCAATAAATGTATATTGATTGGTTTGCACAAAAGTTATAGCATCTACAAAATAGGGGATAGATTTATGGCATTTTTATAATAAATTTTTTTTTTTATTTGTAATGGCGGCGATCTGCGCTTTTTATCGTGACTGCGACATTGCGGCAGACACATCGGACACTTTTGACACTATTTTGGGACCAGTGACATTTATATAAATAAAAAATATATGCTATAAAAAATGCACTGATTACTGTGTAAATGACACTGGCAGGGAAGGGGTTAAACACTAGGGGGCGATCAAGGGGTTAAGTGTGTCCTAGGGAGGGATTCTAACTGTGGGGGGGTGGGCTCACTACAACATGACAGAGATCACTGCTCCCGATGACAGGGAGCAGTAGATACCTGACATGTTACTAGGCAGAACAGGGAAATGCCTTGTTTACATAGGCATCTCCCCATTCTGCCGCTCTGTGTCATGATCGCGGGCCCCCGGCGGACATTGAGTCCACGGGGCACGCTCACGGAGTACGCGCCCACTAAGCAGCGTCTTAAAGGGGACGTAGAGGTACGCCCATTTGCCCAGCTGTGCCATTGTGCACTGTCGATAAGCGGTTAAGAGGGCATTTGACAGGTGGTAAGGAGGCATTATATCACCTGTTTAAAACCCTCACTATGAAGGACTCTAGCAGTTCAGTCTGAGGAAGAGGAGCACTCTGGACGCTGCTGATTACAGTTTGAGGTAAAGAGCCAATCAGCGGCTCTTTACCATGTGATCAGCTATGTCCAGTCACAGCTGACCACGATGTAAACAGAAGCCGGTTATCTGCTTTCTTTTCCTTGCGCTGACAGCACGAGGAAGGGAGAAGAGAGCCGATAATCGCCTTCTGTAAAAGGGACATCCACACTGATAATCAGGGCACTGATTATCAGTGCAATCCCAACAGTGCTGCCAATCTGTGCCGACCAGTGCTGCCAATCAGTGCCCAACAGTGCTGCCAACCAGTGCCCATCAGTGCTGCTAACCAGTGCCCATCAGTGTCACCTATCAGTGCCACCCAGTGCCGTCTATCAGTGCCGTCTATCAGTGCAGCCTCATCAGTGCCTCCTCATCAGTGCCCACCAGTGCCGCCTCATCAGTGCAGTCTGTCAGTGGCCATCAGTGCCGCCTTAATAGCTCACATCAGTGAAGGAGTAAAATTACCTGTTTGCTAAATTTTATAACAAGCTATGAAAAAGTTTTGTTTGTTTTCAAAATGTTCGGTCTTTTTTCGTTTATTTAGCAAAAAATAAAAAGCCCAGTGGTGATTAAGGCCTCTTCTACACGGGGTCGATCCGCTCACTGGAGTCCGCCAGCTCAGCAGGGGATCGCTCCATTGATCTCCGCTGAGACGGCGGATGACAGGTCCGTCTCTGCTCACTGAGAGTGCCGCTGATTCCTATGGAGGGATCGGATTAAAACGGACAGCATGTCTCATCCGATCCCATCCACCAAGAAGGATGGCGAACATATCGCCATGCGTCTGATTTTAGCAGATCAGATGGCAAATGGGTGTCAGCGGACACATCTCCACTGACATCCCCATAGGAGTCAATGGATGCCCGCTCGGATCCTCCTGAAAAACGGTCAGGCAGATCTGAGCGGGCTTGCCGTGTGAAAGGGGCCTAAATGCCACCAAAAGAAAGCTCTATTTGTGTGAAAAAAATGATAAAAGTTAGTTTGGGTACAGCGTTGCATGACCGCGCAATTGTCATTCAAAGTGCGACATCGCTGAAAGCTGAAAATTTGACTGGGCAGGAAGGGAGTAAAAGTGCCCAGTAGGCAAGTGGTTAAAATTGCATACGCCTGTGGTATGGCGACAAACTACAGTATCTAAAAATACCAATTGGCGGCACTAATCGTGTGGGGAAAACCCAAAAGGCTGGTTGTACACAAGTCAATCGATGGATCAACATAGTAAACTGTGTATACTTTGCTTCAGTTTGTGAATGAGCAGAAAACCTTGGAGCGCTTTCTATTCATTCATCTGTGCAGCTGATGCTACAGAGAAAGGGACTGATAAAAGTCACTTTCGGACGGGGGAGGGGGCCCTGTCAGGTGGGCTGTATGAGGCCCTGTGATTTCTAACAGCAACCCTGACCATGTGTTGTGGTGTGCTGCTTTGCAGGTGCAATGAGGTGCCATTTACAATAAATGATGCCACAACACACCAAAGAATAGATGCACCGAAATTTTGACGGCCGAAACATATCGGCCGAAAATGGGGTCGATGATGGCAGCAAAAATGCGCCTGATTTTGCCACAATTTTGCAGTGATTTTACCACGAGTTTACTGTGCTTATGGTGTGTTTTTCATAGGTCATGTGACTCAAAAACCGCATCAAAAACGTAACACGGTTTCGCTATTGATGCCTTCTTGCTGCATTTTCAATGCATTTCCACGGGGAGGTGCATTTTTTGGTGTGTTTTTTTTCATCTGATCCTAAAGGCAGCAAAGCACAATTTTTAACACCACAATAGAAGCGCAACGGACCAGTATGAAGGCATACATGGCGTTTAAAGGGATGCATTTTTCTTGCACTAAAGGTGCTGTTAATGGCCAGCAATACATTTATATTCATTTAAATTAATGATATTAGTTAAAAAGTCGAATATAATACAATTATATATAAATATATATATATATTTTATTTAAAACTGTAATTTTTGGTTTTGGCCAAGTGCATCCTGAGTTTTTGGTTTCGGCACCAAAATTTCCATTCGGTGCACCTGTAATTTTCGCACGTTGCCGCAGTGTACTGATGTGAATGGGCCTGCAAATGTTGAGAGTTTTTATTTGTTCTTTTTCAAGACCAGAAGCTTATCATTGACAAGTGAATGACTGGCTCTTTCTTTGGATTAGAGGTCAGGCTGTGTTTTAATGTTTGTATGCACATAGTTTTGTATCTATGGAAGGCCGTGAGTGGACTTTGAACTGACAAGTGCTGGCTTTTACATATTAATCTCTCTCTGTAAATCATGTAGTAAAACCAAGTATTTTCAGACATTTCAAACATGAAGAAATCTACACAACTAAGGAGAAATCATCCAGCATTTCAAATTCTACCACATTGTTAGAAACAAATAAATGTCTTGATTCAATAGAAATGATAAACAAGCACATACGCATATGATTTGCTTGGGCCTAGTTTACACTTGCAACTGGGAGATGGTAAAAGAAGGCAGCTGAGCTGCATATCCCCCCACCCCCAAACTACCTTCAAAACTAGGCCAGTTCTGACACTTCTCACATACATGTAAAAATCTGCATTTTTTTTTTTTTTAACTAGAACATTATGTAGGACCCCCAACTCCATACTCATACTCTTAGGCCCCTTTCACACGATCGGACCATTCAGGTCCGCCTGTCAGTTTTGATGGCGGACCTGAACGGGCGCTCCATGTTAGCCTATGGAGCGACGGATGTCAGTGGAGACATGTCCGCTGACATCCGACCCGGTCCGATCCGCTAAAAGCAGACGGATGGCCCTACGTCCAGGTCCGTCGCTGGCGGATCGGGTGAGATCTGACGAAAATGGACATGCCTCTCCCCGCTCAGTGAGCAGAGAGGGACCTGTCATCCGCCAGCTCAGCGGAGATTCGTGGAAACGGAGAACGCCTCGTGTGAAAGGGGCCTTAGACCTCTCTGCTGCCTTTGACACAGTTGACCACCTGCTCCTCCTCAGCAAACTACAGCCCCTTGACCTCCGTGATTCTGCTTTATCCTTTCAGTGTCACTTACAATTCCATCTCCTCCGCTCCTCTTCTTCTCTCTGTTGGGGTACCCCAAGGCTCCGTCCTTGGGCCCCTCCTATTCTCGCTTTATACCTCTTCCCTGGGCCAGTTGATAACCTCCCATGGCTTCCAATACCACCTCTATGCCGATGACACCCAGATCTATCTCTTCACTCCTCAACTCACCCTCTCGATCTTCTCACGGATCTCAGACTTACTGAATGACATATCGGTATGGATGTCACACCACTTTCTCAAACTCAATATTTCTAAAACTGAGCTTGTTATATCCCCCCCCCCGCATGACTTTACCATTAAGATCAACAGCACAACCATTGGTCCCTTCACATATGCCAGGGTCCTGGGTGTAATCCTTGACTCTGACCTCTCCTTCAGCCCCCATATCCAATCACTGGCTAAATCCTGCCGCCTTAACCTCCGCAACATCTCCAGAATTCGACCCTTCCTGACTAATGACACCATAAAGCAACTTATTCAATCCTTGATTATTTCCCGCCTCGACTACTGCAACTCTCTCCTTAATGGCCTACCCTTAAGCAGGCTATCCCCCTTCAGTCTATTATGAATGCTGCTGCTAGACTAATACACCTCACTAATCGATCCATGACTGCTGCCCCTCTCTGCCAATCCCTTCACTGGCTTCCCCTACCTCACCGTATTAAATTCAAAATGCTAACCATAACCTACAAGGCCATCCATAACATCGCCCCCAGTTACATCACCAACCTCATCTGCAGATATCGCCCTAATTGTCCCCTCCGCTCCTCCCAGGACCTCCTGCTCTCTAGCTCCCTTGTTACCTCCTCTCATGTTCGCCTACAGGACTTCTCCAAAGCCACTCCCATCCTCTGGGACTCCCTGCCCCGGTATGTCAGATCAGCCTCTAACTTTTCACCTTTAGGAGAACCCTGAAATTTCACTTATTCAAGGAAGCCTATCCCACACCCACCTAACAACTGTCCCCGAGCCACCCCCATCAAATCATTCCCCGCATATATTACCTTTTGTACTACCACCCCCTCCCTTTAGAATGTAAGCTCTATGAGCAGGGCCCTCCTGTCCCTTCTGTATTGAACTGTACTGTAAGTGTGCTGTCCCCCCTCTACATTGTCAAGCGCTGCATAAACTGTTGGCACTATATAAATCTCGTATAATAATAATAGTAATAATAATAATAATAATAATAATAATAAAGCAAAGGCCCTGGAGAATAAAATGGTTGCTGTTGCACAATATTTGCACAGTGGTTTATCAAATGCAGATTTTCATGAAAAAATACACTTTAAAGCGGAGTTCCACCCACTTTTACGAGGTGAAAAGTGGGAGAAAAAACGCCTCTTATTGTTTATGTGTGCATGGACACATAGGCTAACATGGAGGGGCTTTTAGGGGCAGTTAAAAAAAAACTTCAAATGCCCCTAACAACAGCTGTAACAATGTCCTGTGCGCATGAGCCCTAAGGACCAGGCCTATTCTGACACTTTTTGTTTACAAGTAAAAATCAGGTTTTTGTTTTTTTGCTAGAAAATCACTTAGAACACCAAAACATTATATATATATATATATATATATATATATATATATATATATATATATATTTTTTTTTAGCAGAGGCCTTAGAAAATAAAATGGTGGTCATTGCAATGTTTAATGTCACACAGTATTTGCGCAGCAGTTTTCAAATTTTTAGGGAATAAATGCGCTCTCTGCCAATCTCTCCACTGACTTCCCATTGCCCAGCGAATAAAATTCACAATACTAACAATAACATACAAAAGACATGTACAACTCTGCCTCGAACTACATCACCAAACTGCCCTGTCCAATTTTCCCCCAACCTCCTGCTTTCTAGCTCCCTCGTCACCTCCTCCCATGCTTGTCTCCAGAATCTGTCTGGCTATATCTAGATAGATAGATAGATAGATAGATAGATAGATAGATAGATAGATAGATAGATAGATAGATAGATAGATAGATAGATAGATAGATAGATAGATGAGATGCTATCAGAGCCATGGGAATTGGGACTTCCAGGGTGATTTATGATAATTGATATAAGGCAATATTTGAGTTAAAGTGGTGGTAAACCTCAGACATGAAATATGAAGAAAGCATATTTCTTCATAGTGTGTACTTGTCTCAAGTAAGAGCACTGATGCTGCGTACACACGAGCGGAATTTCCGACAGAAAAAGTCCGATGGGAGCTTTTCATCGTATATTCCGACCCTGTGTATGCCCCATCGGACTTTTTCTGTCGAAAATTCTGACGTACCTAGAAATAGAACATGTTCTATATTTTTCCGACAGAACAAATTCCTATCGGGAAAACCGATCGTCTGTATGCTGTTCCGACGCACCAAAAATGACGCATGCGCTGAAGCAAGTACGAGACGGAAGCTATTGGCTACTGGCTATTGAACTTCCGTTTTCTAGTCCCGTCTTACGTGTTGTACGTCACCGCGTTCTGGACGATCGGACTTTGGTGTGACTGTGTGTATGCAAGACAGCTTGAGCGGAATTCTGTCGGAACTCCGTCGTAAAAACCTTCAGAGTTTATTCCGACGGCAAAACCAGTCGTGTGTACAGGACATAAATGTCACTTTTGTCTGCTGCTTCATTCCTCTGCTATCAGCATGAATCACTTCTCCTGACACCAAGAGAAAAACGGTGACAGAGTGGGAGCTCCAGATGATTGACAACCTCAGTTCTGTTCCTGTGTGCTGTTTAAAGAGGGTGTGTCTCTTTCCTCCAATCAGCTCTCAGAGCTCTCCTCACGGAGCTCTGCAGAGTATAACGTCAGCTCTCCACCCCCTTTTTTCTGAACTCCCGGTCAAGCTTTATAAATTCTTTACTTTGAACAGATGTAGAGAAGAGAAGACTGATAGACAGGTACAATTCAGGAGGATTTGTTTAATCTCTGTGTATCACCTGAGGCCAGCCGCTTCAATAAGTATTTAAGTATTTGTAAGGGTATCCAACCACTTAAAGTAAATCTGCGTTAGTAAAAGCAAAGTTTGCATTATACCAGGAAAGGAGCTCGTAGGGCACTGCTTATAGGCCACTATTAAATCCCCCTGTGAGCTCTGAAAAACAAAAATCAGTTCAAGGTTGGTATATTGATTTTTTTTTTCCTTGCAGGTGACGTTTTTTAACACTGTCATGTACAGAACATACAGTATTTCTTAAAGAAGAATTCCATTTATGGCATTTTTTTTCACAATAACTATGCCATTTGTATATAATTCAATGTAACTATGCATATACCATACCTGTGGGATCCCTCTAAATGCTTTGAAAATGCTTTGAACTCATTGAGAAAACGTAACGCGATCTCTGAATGATGCCTGTGCTGAGCGAATGACCTCCTGTGTTCAAAATGCCAGCAGAGCAGCCGCTCGGCACATGATCTGGAAGAAAGTGGAGATCACTAGAGTGGCGGTGTCTACTACTATGATTTTCAGCTTCTAGAGGGATCCCAAAAGATATGATATATGCATAATTACACTGGTCCAAGCTTAATCAATGTAACTATGTATAAAATGCCATACCTGGAATTCACCTTTAACCTCTTTGGGACCGCCTGTCTGTATTGTACTGCGGACAAGCGGCTTCCACGGGCACAGCGACATGTATGCACCCGTATGTCACTGCTTCCCCCCTGCTGAGTCCAATCACAGCAGGAGTCAATGCGCGGGGGCATACAGGTACGTCGCTGTGCCCGTAGTACAATACAATGCGGGCAGGCAGTCCTAAAGCGGTTCCAGTCAATGATTCATGGCCAGGACCTGCTAATTGGGTGTGGCCAATAAACAACACCGGGCTCTGTACAGAGGGAACACTCTATTTGTTTCTGCTCTGTGCATACCCTGTTTCCCCGAAAATAAGACCTAGCGTGATTGTCGGTGCTGGCTGCAATATAAGCCCTACCCCCCAAATAAGCCCTAGTTAAAGTCCTTGTAGGTCTTATTTTCAGGGTAGGGCTTATTTTCGGGGAAACAGGGTAGGGCTTATTTGGGGGGTAGGGCTTATATTGCAACCATCACTGACAATCACACTAGGTCTTATTTTCGGGGAAACAGGGTAGCAGGGACAAGAAACAAACTGAGTTTTAGTAAAAAGCAGTACATATTACACACATTAACAATTGTTAGGCACACACTTGATTACCAGGGGATGTTAACTCCTTCCCAGCCAGTATTATTAGTACAGTAACAGTGTATATTATTATCACTGATCACTGTATTAGTGTCACTGGTGATGTCAGTGTCAGTCAGTTCCCACCCAGCC
This sequence comes from Lithobates clamitans, assembly GCA_037952925.1. Taxonomy (NCBI): domain Eukaryota; kingdom Metazoa; phylum Chordata; class Amphibia; order Anura; family Ranidae; genus Lithobates; species Lithobates clamitans. The sequence continues at coordinate 3,642,676 of JBBGZY010000787.1, read as the reverse complement.
TCAATTAGTGTCAGATTGTGTGCCACACTATCACAGTGCCACTATAAGTCGCTGATCACTGTCAATACTAGTATAAACAAAAATAATAATAAAAATTCCAGAATATACTGTATACCATAGATTCTAAATGATATAACTTTCACACAAATCAATATACATTTAATATACACGTATTGGGATTTTTTTTTTTACCAAAGACATGTAGCAGAATACATTTTGGCTTAAATATATGAAGAAATTAGATTTTGTATATATTTTAATGATTATGTTTTATAGCAGAAAGTTAAATAAAAATTTTTTCAACATTTTCGGTCTTTTTTTATTTATTTAATAAACAATAAAAAACCCAGTGGTGATCAAATACCACCAAAAGAAAGCTCTATTTGTATTAATAAAATGATATAAATTTAATGTGTTTAGTGTTGTATGACAGCACAGTTACCAGTTAAAATAGTAGTGCATAGCAAAAAATGGCCTGGTCGTGAAGGGGGTAAAACCTTCCGAAGCTGAAGTGGTTAAAGAGCACTTAAAATGACTTCTAACAGTTTGTGATACCACAGTCTATGGCTTTGCATCTGGCCCATTATGCTTAAAGCCTAAGTCTAGTCACAGTAGAGCTGCACGATTAATCGTTAGGAATCGTTATCGTGATTTTTTTCCCCATTGCGATCTTGACAAAGTATTTGATTCTTTCTATGCTGATAATTCTCTCTGCTCTGCTAAAGTTGACAGCCCTCAAAAGAAAGGGAAAAAAAAACAGTCTGCCAAGAATTACAACATTCTTTAGCAGTGGAACTTAAGTATAAACATTGTAACGATTTGTCCTTTAGATCAAAGGAATAGACTTTGGTGTGTAAATGAGGGAAGTTTGACCACTTGTTTAAGCACTAAACCTTTTTCTGACAATTGTTGGTTTCAAGTTGAAATCATTTTGTTTTGCTAGAAAATTAGTTAGAACCCCCAAACATTATATATATATTTTTTAGTAGAGACCCTAGAGAATAAAATGGTGGTTGTTGCAATATTTTATGTTACACTGTATTTGTGCAGCAGTCATTCAAATGCAATTTTTTGGGCAAAAATGACACTTTAATGAATTAAGAAAAAAATACCGGTAAAGTTAGCCCAACTTTTTTGTATAATGTGAAAGATTTTACGCCGAAAGAATTGTGAGAGAATAGTGATCTTTTTATTCTAAGCAAAAAAATTGTGATTCTCCTTTTGGCCAGAATCGTGCAGCTCTATTCACAGATGGGAAAAAAACTAAATCAGCACAAAGGACATTTTTACAGTCAGTAGGACGTGTCCCTAATGCCCCGTACACACGATAGGATTTTCCGACAACAAAATCCATGTTTTTTTTCCGACGGATGTTGGCTCAAACATGTCTTGCATACACACGGTCGCACAAATCTTGTTGGAAATTCCTATCGCCAAGAACGCGGTGACGTACAATAAGTACGACGAGCCGAGAAAAATGAAGTTCAATAGCCAGTGCGGCTCTTCTGCTTGATTCCGATCATGCGTGGCATTTTGTGCGTCGGAATTGTGTACACACGCTTGGAATTTCCGACAACGGATTTTTTTGTCGGAAAATTTTAGATCCAGATCTCAAATTTTGTGTGTCGGAAATTTCGATGGAAAATTTCCGATGGATTCTAGACACAGTCGGAATTTCCGACAACAAGCTCCCATCGAACTTTTTCCGTCGGAAAATCCGCCGGTGTGTACGGGGCATTATACTGCTGGCTTCCCTATTAGCTGAAATCTTCCTTCTCTGATTTCCCTCTGTACCCCTGCACTGTATTCTTCTGGTGTGGTGGTTAATAGAGCTAATAGAGCTGTGGTAGGCACTCATCAAGAGTGCAGACTATGCCCACCCTTTCTGCCCTGCTCTTCCATTTATAGACAACGGTACTACAGCTTATATGATCTATGAATGGAGGATGGGTCGGTGGATGCATGATAAGTCCACCTCCACCACTGATTTGTTCAAAGAAGCTTGTAGTAAAAAAAGGTGATCACCACGTATTTCCACCCCCCCCCCCCTTACCTTTGTAGCTGCCTATGTCACCTAAAGCAAGCCATAGATAATGCAATTTTCTTTCCTTCAACCACAAGTTGAAGGAAAGAAAATCACTCAATTCCAGAGTGTGTTGATGGGGGAATTCCTCCCGTTGCACCATTGTATTTTGACAGTAGGAGATTTGCCCGCCGTCAGAATACAATGATCCAGCAAGTGATTGCACGAAAAAAACGGCACTCACCCCCCCCCCCCCCCAAAAGCAACCATGTCCCCATCGACTGGGAAAAAATTTACAAAAATACCACTCCTGCGTCCAGGAACAAAATAAGGGGCATCCCATAATAAAAAAAGAAGTAAGGGTTTTGTACAAATAAATTAGGTAGCAAAAATAGAATATGTACACATTTTTTCAGAACGATAGACATTACATATGTACAATATCTCACATAAGTGAGTACACCCCTCCCATTTGTTTAAATATTTTATTACCAGTATATCTTTTCTATATCTTTTCATGTGACAACACTGAAGAAATTACACTTTGCTACAATGTAAAGTAGTGAGTGTACAGCTTGTATAACAGTGTAAATTTGCTGTCCCCTCAAAATAACTCAACACACAGCCATTAATGTCTAAACCGCTGCCTACAAAAGTGAGTACACCCCTAAGTGAAAATGTCCAAATTGGGTCCAAAGTGTCAATATTTTGTGTGGCCACCATTATTTTCCAGCACTGCCTTAACCCTCTTGGGTATGGAGTTCACCAGAGCTTCACAGGTTGCCACTGGAGTCCTCTTTCTCTCCTCCATGACAACATCATGGAGCTGGTGGATGTTAGAGACCTTGCGTTCCTCCACCTTCCGTTTGAAGATGCCCCACAGATGCTCAGTAGGGTTAAGGTCTGGAGACATACTTGGCCAGTCCATCACCTTTGCCCTCAGCTTCTTTAGCAAGGCAGTGGTCATCTTGGAGATGTGTTTGGGGTCGTTACCATGTTGGAACACACCTGCTTCAGTATGCCACAGTACATGATGGCATTCATGGTGCCCTCAATGAACTGTAGCTCCCCAGTGCCAGCAGCACTCATGCAGCCCCAGACCATGACACTCCCACCACCATGCTTGACTGTAGGAAAGACACACTTATCTTTGTACTCCTCACCTGGTTGCTGGCGCACACGTTTGACACCAGCTGAACCAAATAAATTTATCTTGGTCTCATCAGACCACGGGACATGGTTCCAGTAATCCATGTCCTTAGTCTGCTTGTCTTCAGAAAACTGTTTGTGGGTTTTCTTTTGCATCATTTTTAGAAGAGGCTTCCTTCTGGGACGACATATAGACCAATTTGATGCAGTGTGTGGCGTATAGTCTGAGCACGGGCAGGCTGACTCCCCACCCCTTCAACATCTGCAGCAATGCTGGCAGCACTCATGCATCTATTTCCCAAAGACAGCTTCTGGATATGATGCTGACCACGTGCACTCAACCCCTTTGGTCTACCATGGCGAGGCCTGTTCGGATTGGAACCTGTCCTGTTAAACCAATGTATGGTCTTGGCCACAGTGCTGCAGCTCAGTTTCAGGGTCTTGGCAATCTTCTAATACATCTAATGGCACCCCAGATGTTTTGGAACTACATTTCCCATGATGCTCAAGTACACCGCAGAGTGCATGAGCATCATGGGAAATGTAGTTCCAAAACATCAGGGGTGCCAAGGGTTGCCATCACTGGCCTAGGCCATCTTTATGTACAGCAACAATTCTTTTTTTTCAGATCCTCAGAGATTGTTTTGCCATGAGGTGCATATTTTGAACTTCCAGTGACCAGTATGAGAGAGTGAGAGTGATAACACCAAATTTAACACACCTGCTCCCCATTCACACCTGAGACCTTGTAACACTAACGAGTCACATGACATCGGGAAAATGGATAATTGGACCCAATTTGGACATTTCCCTTGCTGGCAGGATCCATGTCTATTTATGAGGTTGTCTCAGTCCCCCGCCAGCCCACTACTGGGGATTGGCTGAGACCTCATTAATATGCATGTCAGCTCCTCCTAACCCCCCCTCTAATTCTGCAAGATTCTCCAACCTTCCAGACCAGGGGGAGGTACCAGAGGGTTGCCAGAATGAGTCACCCAGCCCTGACCTCTAATAAACCTTGGCCCAATTAGGGCTCACAAAAATCAGAGTCAGAGTATCGTTTGCCTGCTTTAATTCTAGCACACACTAGAGCAGGGTTCTCAAACTGGCGGCCCTCCAGCTGTTGCGGAACTACTCCTTTGGGAGTCATGTTTGTAACTGTCAACCTTGCAATGCCTCATGGGACTTGTAGTTTTGAAACAGCTAGAGGGCCGCCAGTTTGAGACCCCTGCACTAGAGAGTGCTACAGGTGCATCCAGAGGTGAGCTTATTGAAATAATTTATGCACATAAATGCATGTATGTGTGCAATTAGGTTCCAGTGTGCAGAATAAATAAATATTCTAGGCAGCAGAATGTGTTTATAAGCATACACTTCTAAACACCATATGCACATAAATGCACATACACGCCAAAACAAACATTTTTTTATTTTTTTTTTTAGGTTGGATTTTTCTGCAAGCTTCAGGCAGAAAGATCCAGCACACAGAAGAGTATTTTAATCCGCCTGTGTTCAATGTGGAAGATCCTGTTCCGATCTCTATTTGCATAATTGCATCTTTAATTACATAAGGAGAGATAAATAATATATGACTCAGTCACACTGCAAGGATGTCAAAGAGGATCCTGAGAATAGTGAAGTAAAAAAGTCGCAGAGTACATAGTGAGTATCAAAGAAGTTCAGAAAGGATTTACTAATAAATGACAGCCTGTTAATTTGTGAGCCTGGGAAGAGTGCAGGTACGCAGTGGGAGAATATATATGTGCAGGATCTGTGCATTCATTTGCAGAGGCCAGCAATAAAGTATGTGCCTATGAAAGTGGGTTATCAGCAGGGGCTTTGCTTTTTCTCTTTGCCAGTTAAATTGTACAACATAATCATTGCATCTGGGTCAGGTAAGTGAAACCGTGCTTTATCATACCACGTTGCTGGGCATCTGCCTTCCATTATGCCTTTCACTGCAAATCTATAACTTGGATTTTTTTTTTTTTTTTTTTATCCATCTAGGTTGACAAGATTAACAAAGGTAGACATCCAATGGCTGTATGAAAAGTGCTTTTAGCTTTTTAAATAATAGAGCCTCGTTTTAGATGGACTTTTGTATTATGCGTAGCAGAAAGCGGTGTGACCCTGACATATAAAACACCCTTGTGAGAAGATAATCCGGGAACTATAATGTTGTATTTTACATGGATAAAAGATGGCACTCCAGCCATTACAGCATACGCAAACTTTAAAAAAAAAAAACTTGTTACATTAAGGCTCGCTGAACGTGACATGGAAATCATTTTTGCCATGCCACGAAGCAAAGCAGTGCCTGCAACATGTGTACAACTCCATTGCCCCATTGTTTTTTTGGGGTTTTTTTGCACACCTGATCAATACATTTTTTTTAAGTCTGACGATTGCCAAAACAGTATAAGTGGACACCCTACAGAATAACAGTGTAGTTACAGTTTTGTTATACAGTATTACACAATTTTGAATAGATAAACTAAAAATGTCAAACCTTATATTTGTGAAATGGCAACAAACTTCAGTACCCTATATTTTCCATAGGCGACGCTTTTAAAAGCCCCCTATAGGTCATCAGTTTAGCGTTACAGAGGAGGTCTGGTGCTAGAAATATTGCTCTCACTCTGTCATGTGTGGCGATATGTAACATGCGTATTGCAATCAACGTTTTCATGCGCAGGTGCCCCCGACGCGTGCGTTTATGTCCATAGGTGCATATATGTAGGGGTGAGGGAGCCTCAAAATTTTTTGTCAGGGAGCATTTTGCATTTTATGTGCTTGTTTTTTTACATTAAACAAAACATTTTTTTTTTTACTTAAGTTTTTATTTCATCACAAAATTTATGGGGGGGCGCAAACAAACTGAAAAATTCTGAAAAAAAACCCATCAATTGCAGCCTCGCTGTGCCCATCAAACGCAGCCACTGTGCCATCAAACGCAGCCACTGTGCCCATCAAACGCAGCCACTGTGCTCATCAAATGCTGCCACTGTGCCCATCAAATGCTGCCACTGTGCCTCATCAAATGTTGCCACTGTGCCCATCAAATGCTGCCACTGTGCCCATCAAATGCTGCCACAGTGCAAATCAAATGCTGCCACTGTGCCCATCAAATGCTGCCACAGTGCAAATCAAATGCTGCCACTGTGCCCATCAAATGCTGCCACAGTGCAAATCAAATGCTGCCACTGTGCCCATCAAATGCTGCCACTGTGCCCCATCAAATGCTGCCACTGTGCCTCATCAAATGCTGCCACTGTGCCCATCAAATGCTGCCACTGTGCCCATCAAATGCTGCTACTGTGCCCATCAAATGCAGCCACTGTGCCCATCAAACGCAGCCACTGTGCCATCAAACGCTGCCACTGTGCCCATCAAATGCTGCCACTGTGCCCTATTAAATGCTGCCACTGTGCCCCATCAAATGCTGCCACTGTGCCCCATCAAATGCTGCCACTGTGCCCCATCAAATGCTGCCACTGTGTCCCATCAAATGCTGCCACTGTGCCCTATTAAATGCTGCCACTGTGCCCCATCAAATGCTGCCACTGTGCTCCATCAAATGCTGCCACTGTGCCCCATCAAATGCTGCCACTGTGCAAATCAAATGCTGCCACTGTGCCCATTAAATGCTGCCACTGTGCCCCATCTAATGCTGCCACTGTGCCCATGGAATGCTGCCACTGTGCCCCATCCAATACTGCCACTGTGCCCCATCAAATGCTACCACTTTGCCCCATCAAATGCTGCCACTGTGCCCCATCAAATGCTGCCACTGTGCCCATCAAATAGTGCCACTCTGCTCCATCAAATGCTGCCACTTAGGGCTGCAACTAACGATTAATTTCATAATCGATTAGTTGGCCGATTATTGTTTCGATTAATCGGTTAATAACCTTATTGAAAAGTATGGTGTATAATTTAGTTAACCACTTCAGCCCCGGAAGGTTTTACCCCCTTCCTGACCAGAGCACTTTTTACAATTCGGCACTGCGTCGCTTTAACTGCTAATTGCGCGGTCATGCAATGCTGTACCCAAACGAAATTTGCGTCCTTTTCTTCCCACAAATAGAGCTTTCTTTTGATGGTATTTGATCACCTCTGCCGTTTTTATTTTTTGCGCTATACGCGGAAAAAGACCGAAAATTTTGAAAAAAAATGATATTTTCTACTTTTTGTTCTAAAAAAAATCCAATAAACTCAATTTTAGTCATACATTTAGGCCAAAATGTATTCGGCCACATGTCTTTGGTAAAAAAAATGTCAATAAGTGTATATTTATTGGTTTGCGCAAAAGTTATAGCGTCTACAAACTAGGGTACATTTTCTGGAATTTACACAGCCTTTAATTTATGACTGCCTATGTCGTTTCTTGAGGTGCTAAAATGGCAGGGCAGTACAAAACCCCCACAAATGACCCCATTTTGGAAAGTAGACACCCCAAGGAATTTGCTGAGAGGCATGTTGAGCCCATTGAATATTCATTTTTTTTGTCCCAAGTGATTGAATAATGACAAAAAAAAAAAAAAAATTACAAAAAGTTGTCACTAAATTATATATTGCTCACACAGGCCATGGGCATATGTGGAATTGCACCCCAAAATACATTTAGCTGCTTCTCCTGAGTACGGGGATACCACATGTGTGGGACTTTTTGGGAGCCTAGCCGCGTACGGGGCCCCGAAAACCAAGCACCGCCTTCAGGATTTCTAAGGGCGTACATTTTTGATTTTACTCCTCACTACCTATCACAGTTTTGAAGGCCATAAAATGCCCAGATGACATAAAACCCCCCCAAATGACCCCATTTTGGAAAGTAGACACCCCAAGCTATTTGCTTTGAGGCATGTTGAGTCCATGGAATGTTTTATATTTTGACACAAGTTGCGGGAAAGTGACAAATTTTTTTTTTTTTTTTTTTTTTTTGCACAAAGTTGTCACTAAATGATATATTGCTCACACAGGCCATGGGCATATGTGGAATTGCACCCCAAAATACATTTAGCTGCTTCTCCTGAGTACGGGGATACCACATGTGTGGGACTTTTTAGGAGCCTAGCCGCGTACGGGACCCCGAAAACCAAGCACCGCCTTCAGGATTTCTAAGGGCGTACATTTTTGATTTTACTCCTCACTGCCTATCACAGTTTCGGAGGCCATGGAATGCCCAGGTGGCACAAACCCCCCCCAAATGACCCCATTTTGGAAAGTAGACACCCCAAGCTATTTGCTGAGAGGCATGGTGAGTATTTTGCAGCTCTCATTTGTTTTTGAAAATAAAGAAAGACGAGAAAAAATTTTTTTTTTTTTCTTTTTTCAATTTTCAAAACTTTGTGACAAAAAGTGAGGTCTGCAAAATACTCACTATACCTCTCATCAAAAAGCTTGGGGTGTCTACTTTCCAAAATGGGGTCATTTGGGGGGGTTTTGTGCCACCTGGGCATTCCATGGCCTCCGAAACTGTGATAGGCAGTGAAGAGTGAAATCAAAAATTTACGGCCTTAGAAAGCCTGAAGGCGGTGCTTGGTTTTCGGGGTCCCGTACGCGGCTAGGCTCCCAAAAAGTCCCACACATGTGGTATCCCCGTACTCAGGAGAAGCAACAGAATGTATTTTGGGGTGTAATTTCACATATTCCCATGGCATGTTTGAGCAATATATCATTTAGTGACAACTTTGCGCAAAAAAAAATAAAAAAAATAAAAAATTGTCTCTTTCCCGCAACTTGTGTCACAATATAAATTATTCCATGGACTCAACATGACTCTCAGCAAATAGCTTGGGGTGTCTACTTTCCAAAATGGGGTCATTTGGGGGGGGGTTTGAACTGTCCTGGCATTTTATGCACAACATCTAGAAGCTTATGTCACACATCACCCACTCTTCTAACCACTTGAAGACAAAGCCCTTTCTGACACTTATTGTTTACATAAAAAAATAATTTTTTTTTGCAAGAAAATTACTTTGAACCCCCAAACATTATATATTTTTTTTAAAGCAAATGCCCTACAGATTAAAATGGTGGGTGTTTCATTTTTTTTTTTCACACAGTATTTGCGCAGCGATTTTTCAAACGCATTTTTTGGGGAAAAAACACACTTTTTTACATTTTAATGCACTAAAACACACTATATTGCCAAAATGTTTGATGTGATAAAAAAGATGATCTTAGGCCGAGTACATGGATACCAAACATGACATGCTTTAAAATTGCGCACAAACGTGCAGTGGCGACAAACTAAATACATTTTTAAAAGCCTTTAAAAGCCTTTACAGGTTACCACTTTAGATTTACAGAGGAGGTCTACTGCTAAACTTACTGCCCTCGATCTGACCTTCGCGGCGATACCTCACATGCATGGTGCAATTGCTGTTTACATTTGACGCCAGACCAACGCTTGCGTTCACCTTAGCGCGAGAGCAGGGGGGACAGGGGTGCTTTTTTTTTTTTTTTTTTTTTTTTCTTTATTATTATTATTTTTTTATCTTATTTTTAAACTGTTCCTTTCATTTTTTTTTTTTAAATCATTTTTATTGTTATCTCAGGGAATATAAATATCCCCTATGATAGCAATAGGTAGTGACAGGTACTCTTTTTTGCAAAAATTGGGGTCTATTAGACCCTAGATTTCTCCTCTGCCCTCAAAGCATCTGATCACACCAAGATCGGTGTGATAAAATGCTTTCCCAATTTCCCAATGGCGCTGTTTACATCCGGCGAAATCTACGTCATAAAATGCTCGTAGCTTCCGGTTTCTTAGGTCATAGAGATGTTTGGAGCCACTCTGGTCTCTGATCAGCTCTATGGTCAGCTGGCTGAATCACCGGCTGCATTTTCAGGTTCCCTGTTGAGACAGGAGAGCCAGAGAAAAACACGGAAGATGTTGGGGGGGGGGGGGGCATTCCCTCCCACTGCTTGTAAAAACAGTCTAGAGGCTAATTAGCCACTAGGATTGCTTTTACATGAAAGCCGACCGCTGGCTGAAAAGAATGATACCAAGATGATACCTAAAGCTGCAGGCATCATTCTGGTATAACCACTCAAAGTCGTGAATGGCGTACCTGAAGACAAAAAAATGGTTAACAATGGTTAACAATAAAGCACAGTAAAGTGTAAATAATTACACACCTGAAAAACAAACATGATAAAACATAATAACAATAACAATAACAATAACAATAACAATAAAACATTGCAGAATAGAATACAGTAAAAAGAGCAGAACAATAGAGAGAGAGAATAGAGAGAGAGAGAACAATAAAACAACAACTATTTTTTTTATTTCATATATTTTTTTTTTTTTACACTTTTTTTGTAACTAACTTTTATAACGGTAACCGGTTCCAGGTTCGGGTCTCTCAAAATGCGATGGCATCTTGGGAGACCCTGTGAAAGTGTGCCTAGTCTGTGCAATGCTGTACCCTACGCTAATACTCAACTAGTGCATGGTAGCGTTCAAAACATTCACCAATGCAAAGACTAGGATTGTCAGGACAGGAGGGACAATAATAGCGGGTGTCACGCCTATATCCGCGCTTGCTGCAGACACGACATCTTTTTTGGGGGGGTTCGCTGGGTAGGGGTACTCGGGAGGACATAAAAATGCCTCTCATGCAGCCGACTGCATTTGGTTGGGGATGTGAATGGGGGAAGTACGGGCGCTGCAGAAGCGGTGGGTTCCCAATTAGGATTGGCGAATGCAGCAGGAAGGGCACTATGGGCACGACGGGCCTGTGTTTTGTCTTTTTGGTGGCAGAGGGACACTACTTGTGCTTGCCACCTCACCAGCTTGAACTGCACTTATGGGACTCGCCACGTCACCACGTGTTACTGCAGTGCTGGTTTGACTACGACCGGGGTGTACTAGGCCGCTGGCGCTTGCCAGTTCACCAAAACGCTACCAAAAAAACTGTTAGCGATCGCAGGGATCAGGCCTGACTCTGCGAACGCTGCAGTTATGCGTTTAGTATTTTGTAAGTGACAGTGATCGATCGATACTGCACTTGGGTGGGCTGGGCCGGGCTGGGCGGAGGGGCAAAACGCAGGTGCTAGCAGGTATCTGGGCTGATCCCGCTAACACTGCGTTTTTGGGAACCCTAAACTGCTGGTGACGCTAGTATAGATCTGATCGGATCAGATATTGATGCGATCAGATACTATACCACTAAGGGAGGCGTACGGTGCGTGCGTGGGTGTTAGCGGTACTGGCGCTAATCTGACGCTGCCTGGGGCTGGTGCTTGCCAGTTCACCAAAACGCTACCAAAAAAACTGTTAGCGATCGCAGGGATCAGGCCTGACTCTGCGAACGCTGCAGTTATGCGTTTAGTGTTTTGTAAGTGACAGTGATCGATCGATACTGCACTTGGGTGGGCTGGGCCGGGCGGAGGGGCAAAACGCAGGTGCTAGCAGGTATCTGGGCTGATCCCGCTAACACTGCGTTTTTGGGAACCCTAAACTGCTGGGGACGCTAGTATAGATCTGATCGGATCAGATATTGATCCGATCAGATACTATACCACTAAGGGAGGTGTACGGTGCGTGCGTGGGTGTTAGCGGTACTGGCGCTAACCTGACGCTGCCTGGGGCTGGTGCTTGCCAGTTCACCAAAACGCTACCAAAAAAACTGTTAGCGATCGCAGGGATCAGGCCTGACTCTGCGAACGCTGCAGTTATGCGTTTAGTGTTTTGTAAGTGACAGTGATCGATCGATACTGCACTTGGGTGGGCTGGGCGGAGGGGCAAAACGCAGGTGCTAGCAGGTATCTGGGCTGATCCCGCTAACACTGTGTTTTTGGGAACCCTAAACTGCTGGGGACGCTAGTATAGATCTGATCGGATCAGATATTGATCCGTTCAGATACTATACCACTAAGGGAGGCGTATGCTGCGTGCGTGGGTGTTAGCGGTACTGGCGCTAATCTGACGCTGCCTGGGGCGACGCATATCACCGCCGGGCGATCGGGGGGCTAAACCTTTATTCGGTAATAAACGGCGGGTGCCCTGACACTATAAAAAATAAACAAACTAACCAGCGTCACCCGTAACAGTTATACGGTGATCAGTGGTGAAAGGGTTAACTAGGGGGCAATCAAGGGGTTAAAACATTTATTAGGTAGTATATGGGGGTCCCTGTCGCTATAAAATGCTGACGGCGAACCTAAATATTTACGTTCCTAACTAGCGTCACCAGCGACACTAATACAGCGATCAGAAAAATGATCGCTTAGCGACACTGGTGAGGGGGGGTGATCAAGGGGTTAAAACTTTATTAGGGGGGGTTAGGGGGGTATCCTAGACCTAAAGGGGGGTAATACTCACTGCCCTAACACTAACTGTCACAAACTGACACTATGCAGTAATCAGAAAAAAAAAAAAAAAAAAAATACTGCTAATGTCAGTTTGTGACAGGGGGGGGGGGGTGATTGGGGGGGGATCGGGGGGCGATCGGGGGGGGATCGGGGGTGTAAAGTATGCCTGGCATGTTCTACTGTGTGTGTGTTTGTGTTGTGCACTTACATGTCTTCTCTCCTCGGCGCTGGAACGGAAACTGCCAGACCGAGGAGAGATGACATCACATCCTCTGCCTGTGTGAAACGACACACAGGCAGAGGAGCATTCCCATTGGCTGGGAGCGATCGCGAGGGGGGGGCCACGATCGGATGGTCTCCCCCTCGCCTCCCGACGCTCCCAGTCAAATGCCGACCACCGATGGCACCGGGGGGGGGTCCGATCGGACCCCCCGCCCGCGGGAGGCAGATCACGTATGGGTACGTGATTTTGCCTGCCCGTGCCATTCTGCCGCAGTATATATGCGGTAGGCGGTCGGCAAGTGGTTAATATGTAAAGTTTAAAAAAAGGCAATTTATTCTTAAATATCTCTATGCAGTGGTAAATATAAATAACCAACTATATAGTTAGGGAGCAAATCTCTAATCCACTCTGAGAATAACAGACAGAAGAGATATACTGTATATACTATTATGCCCCGTACACACGGTCGGATTTTCCGACGGAAAATGTGTGATAGGACCTTGTTGTCGGAAATTCCGACCGCGTGTTAGCTCCATCACACATTTTCCATCGGATTTTCCGACACACAAAGTTTGAGAGCAGGATATAAAATTTTCCGACAACAAAATCCATTGTCGGAAATTCCGATCGTGTGTACACAAATCCGACGGACAAAGTGCCACGCATGCTCAGAATAAATAAAGAGATGAAAGCTATTGGCCACTGCCCCGTTTATAGTCCCGACGTACGTGTTTTACGTCACCGCGTTTAGAACGATCGGATTTTCCGACAACTTTGTGTGACCGTGTGTATGCAAGACAAGTTTGAGCCAACATCCGTCGGAAAAAATCCTAGGATTTTGTTGTTGGAATGTCCGAACAAAGTCCGACCGTGTGTACGGGGCATTAGAGGAGATATACTGTATCTACTATTAGAGGAGATATACCATATATATTATTAGAGGAGATATACCGTATATACTATTAGAGGAGATATACCGTATATACCATTAGAGGAGATATACCGTATACACTATTAGAGAAGATATACCGTATATACTATTAGAGGAGATATACTGTATATACTATTAGAGGTTGAATCTGGTAAATATCAGACTCAGAAATCTTTTTTAAAGAAAAAAGACTGTTAAAGACTGTTTTGCAGATTTTCAAACAGAACTAACTAATAACTAAAATATTATATGTTGGCCATACAAAAACAATGTTTTCCTTCAAAAAAAAAATGTAATTTTAAGAACGTTAGTTTGATTTTCGAATCATTAGTGGGGTCAAATCAACGTTCGTTTTTAACCACAGTTATGGGAAAATTTAGATAACTTCTCGGTCAAAGGAATTTTCAGACAGTGTATGTTGTTTTCGTTCAGAAATTACATTCATTTTAAAACAGAATGTTAAAAGCAAGTGAAAATTTCAAACAACATTCTTTCATTCAGCAAATGTACAAAGATTTTTCATATGAATATTCTCATCTGAAAACTGATCCATGTGGCCAGCATAAGTTTCGGTATACACCTATGCAGTTTGCTTTTGATCTGTTTCTACACTGCTTTCTGCTGTGTGTTAAGTACAGTATAGAGTGCCCCAATAGAAAGGTAAAGAAAATTTCTGCCTTTAGAACCACTCACATCCTGTCCGGGACTACATGTCCCATGAGGCATTGCTCCTCATACATTCACAAGTTCTCAGGCACTTACTGACATGTATGGAAGATGTACTGAGCTGTATGTGTGCTGCACTGTATTTCCTGATATGTAAACAAAGAATGCATTCTGTATGCAGGCCAACTAATCAGCTAACCGATTAATCGATTATGAAAATAGTAATCGATTAATTTCATAATCGATTAGTTGTCGATTAATCGATTAGTTGTTTCAGCCCTACTGCCACTGTAACCCCCTGCCCGCTGTCTGCCCGGCACTTACCCTGTCTTGGTGGCGGGTCAGGCATGTGGGTAACGGCAGCGAGCGGTGGGACCTTGCAGTGGGTCAGACAGCAGCTCCTGTGTCCTCCATGCCTCTCCTTCCCTCTTCCTGATAGGCGTCCAATCGCAGCGCCTTTTCCTTACAGTCAATCAGGTGACGGGTAACAGACCCGCGCACCTGATTGACAGAGAGGCGGTTCAGTGTTAGGAAAGCGAATATTATTTGCTGTTCTAACACACCTGGTTGAACTGCTAGCGCAGTGTTCTGCACTCGCAGTTCACCTTTTTTGAAGCCTATTAGAGCCTATGGCTCTAATCAGGTGCTTCAAAAACACACACCCCCCCCCCCACTGTAATTCAGGCGCCCGGTGTCATGGATAGATTTATGCAATGCATGCATTTATCCATTAGTCACAGAGGGTGAAAGGGGCCTAAAACCCTGCACTGCCTGATCCGAAAAAAAGAAGAAGAAAAAAAAACCTCACCAAGGATGGTACTTACCATGAATGAGGAGTGTCCTGTTCATGTGCTGGTGGCTGCTGTGTACAGCTGAAATCGTAAGTCCTCTGTCCTTGGATATTCCTGTAGCAGTGAGCTTCTAGTGCTGCCAGGGTTAATATGGGTGGCTTCACCTGTGACAACCACATGTCAAAAATTCAGATTATGCCCAATCTTTCTTCCCTCTCCCGTCTTAGGCTGGACATACATTATACAATTTTCTTATCCAATTTCCCTTTAGATTTTCCCAAAATAATATAATATGAGGTCAAGCCTAAACACTTTCAATTAGTATGCAATCAGGCAGGCCATTGCACTACATAGTTGAAGATAAATCTAAAGGAAAGTGAATAGTGTATGACCAGCCTTAGGCCCCTTTCACACGAGGCGTACTCCGTTTCTACGGAGCCCGCCTCGGTCTGCCGGCTCAGCGGGAGATCAGTGTGTTGATCTCCGCTGAGCCGGCGGATGACAGGTCCCTCTCTGCTCACTGAGCGGGGAGGGGCTTGTCAGGCGCCGCTGCCGCCTATGGAGGGATCGGATGAAAACGGACATCATGTCCATTTTCATTAGATCTCACCCGATCCGATCCACCAGCGATGGACCTGGATGTAGAGCCATCCGTCTGCTTTTAGCGGATCGGACGGGGTCGGATGTCAGCGGACATGTCTCCGCTGACATCCGTCGCTCCATAGGCTAACATGAAGCGCCCGTTCAGGTCCGCCGTCAAAACTGACAGGCGGACCTGAACGGTCCAATCATGTGAAAGGGGCCTTAGAAGCCGTACTATCAGTTCCCACAGTAAAAAAGCGCTCTATGAATGGAGGAGGTGGACCTTTCATCTATCTGCCCGTCCTCCATTCATAGAGCGCTTTTCATTTATTATAAGTATCGTTCCTAGTGTGTTTTTTTTCTTTCGCCAATAACTTCACCTTTAAATCCTGAATATAAATCAAAAAAGTCAGTGCTACTACCCATATATCACATAGAAAGCAGAGATCCCGGGTGCTCGATCCACAATCGCTGGCTGAGTAGTGAAATGAGGAAAAGATGATCCGCACTCCGGTGATTGCTCTTAAAAAGTGTAATATTGACAAGCCACAGTGACCAAACACAAATGAGAACAGTTGATGTGTTTCAGCCTATAAGGCCTGGTCACTGTGGCTTGTCAATAAATATTACACCTTTAAATCCTGTCTCAGCAGGCTATAGGCTTGTATTGATGAGCAAATACAGCATGCTTTTCCATACATTCTGATCTTCTGAGATCACTCATTTTATTGACAGGTGCACTTGACCTGCAGTGGACCTCATTATGACTTGCAGTTGACTTTTG
This sequence comes from Lithobates clamitans, assembly GCA_037952925.1. Classification (NCBI taxonomy): domain Eukaryota; kingdom Metazoa; phylum Chordata; class Amphibia; order Anura; family Ranidae; genus Lithobates; species Lithobates clamitans. The sequence continues at coordinate 3,626,203 of JBBGZY010000787.1, read as the reverse complement.
TGCTGATGAGGAAATTCCCGGCAGCTTTGTAAATCTACAGCTCTGAATATATTTATATAAAGGGGAAGTTATTCATTTTACCACAAGAAATCCCCCAAAACACCCATGATCTGTACAGTATTATGGGTGTTTTGGGGGATTTCTTGTGGTAAGATGAATAATGGTTTGTTTTTTGCGTTGACCTGAAGCAATGACAGGACCATTCATTTGGATAACAACTAGAATGGTTGCTGGTGCAATAATCTGATAATTATATAATCTGAGACATTGACAGTCTATACAATATGAACTTTTGGGAGTCCAGTTCTTTCCCTGACATTAGGTGGTCAGTGGAAAATTGTGAGTGGATCGTGCCGTGACCAAAAGTTCTTGAGACATTCTTGCATAACAAACATGTTGGTCCTCCAGGTTTAGGTGGCTAATCTAGTTATTATGATTCTGTATTACAGGGCAGGTTCCAAACCTGATTTATTGTTTTTCCAACATGAATAAATAAGCATAGGCAACAATAAACTGTTTTGGCAATGCACCAAAGATAAAAAAAAGCATATAAAATAAATTCTAACCTGTCCAGTACTTACTACACAATCAAGTCCTGCTCTACCTATGGCCTCATCATGCACACTTGCAGTTGGGGTGCAGAAAAAGCACACGCCTTAGTAGTGAACAGGGTGTACATGTGCCATCATTTATCCCCACTGTCGCTCTTGGTGGGCAGTACCGCCTGCAAAATATGACCCAGTCAACTGGATGGGGCTGCACCAAGGTTTTTGGGGGTTAAAACAGGCAGTGAGGAGCCAACCTAACACCTCCTTGTCTCTTGTTAAATCCCCCTTCTGAAGATGGATCCACCAATCCATCTCCTTAAGGCTAGGTTCACACTGCTGCAGTGCGAATTTACCGCGATTTTACCGCGAATTTCAGGAGTTGGATATAGCTGCGATTGATAGTCTAGCCAATGGAATCATAATGTAAAAAAAAAAAGGGTCTTAACTTCCTGTGTACTTCCTGGTTTTTGTGGAGAGTAGTGTGGTGGAATTCGCACATATGTGAACCATCAATGCGATTCAAGAACGATTTACATTGATGTCTATGGAGACTAAATTCGCAACGCAACGCAGTAAACTCGCACAGGACCTTTTTTTCACGCAGGTTATATTCGCAACGCGTCGATGTGAACGGCACTAATGTTAATCTATGTAATTTAAATGACTTGCGAATTTGAGCGATCGCAACGGCTCAAATTCGCAATAGAATTCGCAGCAGTGTGAACCTAGCCTCAAGGACACATGTCCAGAGAAGCAATCAATCAATCAGGTTTCAATCTCTCCACCATGGCCAAGACCAAAGAGCTGTCCAAGGATGTCAGGGACAAGATTGTAGACCTACACAAGGTTGGAATGGGCAACAAGACCATTGCTAAGCAACTTGGTGAGAGGGTGACAACAGTTGGTGCAAATAATCGCAAATAGAAGAAACACAAAATGACTGTCAATCTCCCTCGGTCTGGGGCTCCATGCAAGATCTCACCTTGTGGAGTTTCAATGTGCATGCGAACGGTGAGGAATCTGCCCAGAACTACACAGGAGAATCTTGTCAATGATCTCAAGGCAGCTGGGACCATAGTCACCAAGAAAACAATTGGTAACACACAAAGCTGTGAAGGACTGAAATCCTGCAGCGCCTGCAAGGTCCCCCTGCTCAAAAAAAGCACATGTACAGGCCCGTCTAAAGTTTGCTAATGAACACTTGAATGACTCAGAGGAGAACTGGGTGAAAATGTTGTGGTCAGATGAGACCAAAATCAAGCTCTTTGGTATCAACTCAACTCTTGTTTAGACCTGCCCATGACCCCGAGAACACCATCCCCACCGTCAAACATGGAGGTGGAAACAATATGCTTTGGGGTGTTTTTCTGCTGGGGGGGGACAGGACAGTTTCAGCTCATCAAAGGGACTATGGACGGGGCCATGTACCATCAAATCTTGGGAGAACCTCCTTCCCTCAGCCAGGGCATTGAAAATGGGCCGTGGATGAGTATTCCAGCATGACAATGACCCAAAACACACAGCCCAGGCAACAAAGGAGTGGCTCAAGAAGAAAAATATTAAGGTCCTGGAGTGGCCTAGCCAGTCTCCAGGCCTTAATCCTATAGAAAATATGTGGAGGGAGCTGAAGGTTCGAGTTACCAAATGTCAGCCTCAAAACCTTAATGACTTGGAGAGGATCTGCAAAGAGGAGTGGGACAAAATCCCTCCTGAGATGTGTGCAAACCTGATGGCCAACTACAAGAAATGTCTGACCTCTGTGATTGCCAACAAGGGTTTTTGCCACCAAGTACTATGCATGTTTTGCGAAGGGGTCAAATAATTATTTCACTCATTAAAATGCAAATCAATGAAGGGGCGTGGACGAACACCGGACGAAGATGGCAACTTGATTTGAGAGCTCTGCCACCTAGAGTTCCAGTACTGCCTCTAATCAGTGGGACAGTCCCATCATAGGCTCACCGAGATGACCGGGAGAAGCTCCTCGGGCTCCTGGTCACAACAAGACCCGGCAACACAGCTCACCTGGAACATTCCGTCGATGTTCCAGGCGCAGCAGCAGGGAGACACGCAGGCCGCATCTCAGGCCTCAGATCGTCATACGGCGGGCCTCGCCGTCACCGCGGAATCCATGGGCGCATCTGCCCTTGCACCAGGTATTTCTGTCCCACACTCCTCCCCCTTATGCTGCGTACACACGACCGGACTTTCCGACAGAAAAGGTCCGACGGAATCATTCCGTTGGACATTCCGATTGTGTGTGGGCTTCATCGGACTTTCTCTTTCTAAAATTCTGACGGACCTAGAAATAGAACATGTTTCAAATCTTTCTGACGGAATCAGTTCCTATTGGAAATACCGCTCGTCTGTATGCTATTCCGGACCAAAAACGACGAAAGGGCAGCTATCGGCTACTGGCTATTGAACTTCCTTTTCTAGTCCCATCGTATGTCATCGCGTTCTAAACGATCAGACTTTGGTGTGATCATGTGTAGGCAAGTCCGTTTCAGTGGAACTCCGTCAGAAAGACCGTCGGAGTCTATTCTGACAGAAAGTCCGGTCGTGTGTACGTGGCATAACTGTGCCTTTCAGATCTCCAGCAAGTGGCACTGGACATTAAAAGCACGCTGTTTGCAGCAATAGCAGACCTCAAGACAGACATTAGAGCTGTAGCAGCTCGGCTAGAGCATGTGGAGACAGCCGCCATGACACATGGGACGGCCATACAGCAAGTGCAGAAAGTTGTCAGTGTACATTCACAGCACCTGATTGAGATACACAGACACATGGAAGATCTCGATAATAGGGGTCGCAGGTGCAATTTGCGGGTGAGAGGCATCCCAGAGACAGTAGAAGGACCCCAATTGCAATCAGTGGTGTGGGCTATCTTTAACAAAGTGCTGGGCAGGCTGCCTGATGCCCCTGTGGAGAAAGGTGCCATAGAGCTCTTAGACCGAGGGGCAGAGATACTGACCCCCCCAGAGATGCAGTATGCTGTCTAGTTGATTTCACACAAAAAGAGGAGATATTACGCCTAGCCCGCAATCATAACCACCTGGAGCACAATGGTGCACGCATACAACTATTCCAGGATTTGTCTACAATCACCCTGCAACATAGGAGAGACCTGCGTCCTCTCTCACAAGCTCTATGCGATAGGCGCATAGCCTATAGATGGAAATTTCCATTCTGCTTACAGGCGACATCTGGAAATCGCACAGCACAGTTGAGAACCCCGGCTGATTTGCAACCCTTTTGTGACACCGTAGGCATTCCCCTGACAGAGGTTCCAGATTGGTACAGCGCATTCATGCAACCAGACCCCTGGATCCCCACACTGCCCAAGGATACCTCGGTGTACAGATTGGTCGCCCGGCCTCAGGATATTGCACTAACTTTGTAAGGGGTCTCACTCCCCAAATCACACAAGCTACCAGGACCATGCCTGTGGGGTTCCAAAGGACAGCGTATAGGCCACACACACTGTCATCATTATGGGAGAGGCAAGTACATCTGGGCTGCTACGTGCTAGCTATGTGACCTCATACCCAGTCCCAGTCACTTTTTTTGGGGTGTCCCCCCTCTCCCCCCCCCCCCCCCCCTTTTTTTTTTTTTTTCAAAATGTCAAAGGCCCCGGCCCACTATCTTCACAGGGGTGTCTGTATTACAGTTTTCTGATATTCATAGCAATGTTGATGTTTGAAATGTTTATTTGAATGTAATATTACAAAGGGAGACGTTCTCATCTCCTCCTATAGAGCTGGACGTACTTCTTGGTTTGTGTGGGAAATAGATGCTTGAAGCCTCCACCACATCAGGTCTGCGGCTTAAATGCAACCTGCGTGCTGGAGTCTTGGCGATAAGGGATATGGATCTTAAATCTGGGATGCCTCCTTCTGCTCCTGATTTGCCCTATACCATAGATACTGAGACACAATCCCCTTACTGTCTCAGAGGACCCCACAGTATGGCTCACTGCTGCCCTACGTAGGTCCTAGGTGTGCAATGACAACGGAGAGGCCTATGGATAGATATTATGGCTATGTAGCCTGGGGGCTTCTAGCAGACACCCACCGATGCCCTTAGCCTAGGATTGTCCCACAGAAATTAAAGCTCCATTTTAGGAGTCTCTGGGTGGTGGTTACACCGATTTCTTCCCTAGTGACTACTTCCCCACCTCAAAGAGGCAAGTTCCACTTTGACAGTCACCGGTATACCCCCCCTCACCATACCCATTCCCCTTGAACCAGTTCAGTTAGGTGGATCAGCGGGTCTATGCCCACCTCCGGTATACTCCAAGACATACCTGTGCGGTGGAAATTTGCCACACACACGTAGAGATCTTTTACCCACCACCTGTAATACCTGAAGTGCATACTTTGGCTTTAGATATTTCCTACCTCTCCCTACTTCTTGACACTTTCTAATCCTTTCCTCTCTATTCCCCTCTTCACTCCCCCCCCCCCCAGCACCCCTCTGCGTCTACGTCTTGTATATATCACATCTTCATGTCTTCTACAGTGCAAACAGCAGTTCCTTTATCACTCAAAGTATTTTCTTTAAACGCTAAGGGCTTCAATGTACCGGAAAAGCGTCGTAGTGTCACAGGCTCACCGCTGCAGAGAAAATGTGGTTTTTCTACAGGAGACCCATTTTAAAACAGGGTCTGTACCCCGCCTTGCTAACAAACGCTTCCCCAAAGCATATCACGTGACATGTGCAGACTCCAAAACAAAAGGAGTTTCCATCCTGCTGGCTACGTAACTCATGTTCCACCTGACAGACCAGTTGTTGGATTCTGAGGGCAGGTACCTTTTTTTAAAAGGCACCTGGAAAGACAAACCTATGACTCTAGCAAACATATACTGCCGAACTCCAAGAGGGTGACCTTTCTAAAAGAGACCTTCCTGAAACTTGCCTCCTTCCAAAGAGGCCTACTGATACTGGGGGGCGACGTCAACATAGCCCTTGAACCCCTATTAGATACCTCTACAGGCACCTTCTGCCTTCCGTTTTCGGCACTGCGACAAGTGAAGCTTCAATTGACCTCTCTTACACTACATGATACCTGGCGCAATATTAACCCTAGAGAGAGGGATTATACATTCTTCTCGTCGCCCTACAATCGATACTCGAGACTGGACTACCTCTTCATTCACCAATCTGACCTGACATATCTTGCAAACGCGACCATTGAAAATATGGCCCTTTCTGACCATCACCCGATTACCCTGACTCTGTGATTTCCACAAAGAGTGGAGTCCACCAATACATGGAGACTGGATGCCTCCATTCTTGCAGACCCTAGAGACCTAGCAAACATCAAACATCAACTGACTATTTCCACCAGAATGACACAGCTGAGGTGTGTCCCATGGTTCTATTGGAGGCGCATAAGTGTGTCATACGAGGAAACCTCCTTGCTTTAGCTGCTAGGAAGAATAAAATACATCAAGTTTTGATCATCTCTCTTTCCAAGAAAATAGCTAGGCTGGAAGCCCAACATAAATGCTCTCAGGCCCTCCAAGTAGCTAAGGAATTAGCAGACACACGAGCTCAGTGGAGGAACTGTTTAGGAAAGCGCGCAAAGGCCTTGTCCTATCACATAAACTGTTCTATGAACAGGGCAATAAGCCAGGCAAGCTACTAGCCAGACTTACACAGAAACGCACACAGGCCCACACAGTGCACCATGTGACCGACTCGTCTGGAACAATTTACTCCAAAAGCGAAGAGATTGCACACCAATTTCTTCGCTTTTATAGTGAACTTTACAATCTTAAAGGGGCGGGCCAGGACCAAAACCTTACTAGTGTCAAAACACGGTCACGGCTGATAAAGGACTTCCTTCACAAATATAATTCCAAATATAAAGGGAATTACAGTCCACCAAAAAGAGTACAAAATTTCAGCTTTTGCGGACGACATCCTGCTCTTTCTTTCCTCACCTCTGACGTCCCTACCTAACCTTATACCCATCTTAGACCTTTTCCAGCGTATCTCAAATTAAAAAATCAATCTGTCCAAATCGTTTGCACTAAATGTCTCATTACCGAATGACCTGGTGCGACAATGTCAAACGAACTTCCCATTTAAATGGGAGAAAAAAGGCCATCACTTATTTAGGCATCCAGCTACCAGTTAATCTAAAAACACTCTATACTACAAACTTCCTATCAGAGCTAAAACTCATACAACGAGATCTTATGAAGTGGAACGTGCCCACCCTTTCATGGCCTCTGTCCTAAAGATGTCAGTCTTACCTCGTCTAGTCTACAAAATGCAGACCGTCCCGATACACTTACCCCGCCTTTTTTACAGCATACAGAAAGGTAGATCCTTTATATGGGGTGCAAAATCAGCGCGTATCGGATGGGCAAAGCTAGTTCTGCCCAAAGAAAAGGGCGGAATTGGTATCCCGAACCCACAGTGCTATTATTGGGCTGTTCATATGACCATGGGGGTTGGCCTGGAAAGTCCATACCCATTGCAAAAGCTGGGTGAACCTTGAGAAACTAATTGCGGAAACCGAACTGGGCTCGATACCTTGGGTCTCTAAACAATCATTACCACCTAAGCTTCACACACACATCCCCTAACTGGAGCAACGCTCCAAGTTTGCGATAGTGCATGGAAGGCCCATGCATTGTCAGCAACAGATTGCCCGATTACCCCCATTAGAGACAACCCAGACTTCCACCCGGGCCTACCGAAATCCTATCTTCAAAAGGAATGGCCCTACGCACAGATGCAGGCTAAACACTTCTTTCGCAGAGGTAAATTTCTAAGATTACAAGATTTTGCTGCATTGTCCAACACTAAATTTTCCCCCTTTTGGTCTTATAGGCAACTAAAACACTTTGTAGACGTGTTATCGAAAATAACCAAATTCACGAACCCTCCCACAGTGTTTGAATCTCTATGTTCGAGCTACTCACCCCAGAGCCACATAATCTCGGCCTTATATGCCTCTATGTTTGGAGAACCATACTCCTCTTTACGCTCAGACCATGCATTCTGGGAATCAGCCTAAAGCCCCATACACACGATAGGACTTTGTACAAACTTTCCCTTGGATTTTTTTACAAAGAGCGTTGGCCAGAAGTTTGTCTTGCATGCAGACGACAGGACTTTTCCAGCCAACTTTCACCAAATCACGTGGTTTTTCAGCTCTTTACCCTTTGGTCAACTTCTGTATTGTTGTCTGATATTGTATCAATCTCGCCACTTTTATTGGCAAGATTGACACCTTGCGAGCCGGGTTCACACTGGTGCGGGGATCTGGTATGGATTTTAAAGGGAACCCCCTACGCTGAAAAAACGGCATGGGGGTCCCCCCAAAATCCATACCAGACCCTTATCTGAGCACGCAGCCGGTCAGGAAAGGGGGTGGGGACGAGCGAGCGCCCCCCCCCTCCTGAGCCGTACCAGGCCGCATGCCCTCAACATGGGGGGTGGGTGCTTTGGGGGCACCCTGCGGCCCCCCACCCCAAAGCACCTTGTCCCCATGTTGATGAGGACAAGGGCCTCTTCCCGACAACCCTGGCCGTTGGTTGTCGGGGTCTGCGGGTGGGGGGCTTATCGGAATCTGGGAGCCCCCTTTAATAAGGGGGCCCCCAGATCCCGGCCCCCCACCCAATGTGAATGAGTATGGGGTACATGGTACCCCTACCCATTCACCTAGGGAAAAAAAGTGTCAATAAAAAAAACATACTACACAGGTTTTAAAAGTAATTTATTAGGCAGCTCCAGGGGTCTTCTTCCGACTTCGGGGGTCTTTATCTGACTTCGGGGGTCTTCTGCCGACTTCAGGGGTCTTCTGCCGACTTCGGGGGTCTCTCAGGCCTCTTCTCCCTCTCTCCGGTGTCATCTCCACGCTCTCTGGTTCTTCTCTGGTGCCTTCTTCCTTCTGCCGGGCTCCTCCGCTATCTTCTGCTCTTTTGCTGCTCTTTTGCTAGCGGAGGAGCCCGGACATCTGGATCGTCTTCTTCCCTCTTCTCTTCCAGAGATGTTGACACGACGCTCTCTCCGGCTGTAATGCTGTCTGTGCGCTCTGCTATGACTTATATAGGCGGTGACCCCGTCCCCCTATGACATCATAGTCCCGGAGCATGCTGGGACTGTGAGGTCATAAGGGGGTAAGGTCATATGATGACATGACCAACAGCCAGGGTTGTCGGGAAGAGGCCCTTGTCCTCATCAACATGGGGGGTGGGTGCTTTGGGGGAGGGGGGCCGCAGGGCGCCCCCTCCCCCAAAGCACCCACCCCCCATGTTGAGGGCATGGGGCCTGGTATGGCTCAGGAGGGGGGGGCGCTCGTTTTTTCGGCGTAGGGGGTTCCCTTTAAAATCCATACCAGACCTAAGGGCCTGGTATGCCCCCAGAGGGGAATTCCCTCTCGCACTCGCCGCAATAGGAAAATGTGTTTTTCCTATTGCAGCCAGCGCGAGATGTACAGTACTCTGTCGCCGAGAACCAGCGCGATGGGTTCGCGCTGGAAACATTCTCGCTGCCGCGTACTGTAGTTTGTACAAAAGTCAGATGCTTTTGTGTACACACGATCGGACTTTGCTCCATCGGACTTTTGTTGCCGGAAAGTTTGTCTGTTCGCACAGCCAACAAAAGTCCGATGGAAACAGAAAAAGTTTGTCCAATGGAGCGTACACACGGTCGGATGTTGCTCCAAAACAGCTAATTTGCATGTTTGTTGTCAAAAAGTCCGATCGTGTGTACGGGCCTTTAGACAGGGAGATAGGAGAAACCAGCTGGGATCGTATCCACCTGTACATACACAAAGGCTCTCTCAATGTCAATACGCAGGAAAATGGATACAAGCTCAAAACTAGGTATAAGACCCCACAGGTGCTTCATAGGATTTTCCCGACGGTGCCAGACCACTGCTGGCGATGTGAAACAGTAGTGGGCACCCTCCTTCATGTCTGGTGGTCCTGCCCTCTAATCCAGCCATACTGGCGTAAGATACAGGAAGTGACTACAGCGATCTCTTCACTCCCACTGGAGTTCTCACCAGGGCAATACCCACTGCACTTATCCAAAATTTCCGAAAAAATACTTCAAATCGTTAGCTATGCATTTAATAAACGCTGCTAGGCTCTGTATACCGGTACATTGGAGGTCCATGTGGCCGCCTTCACTAAAAGAATGGGCCCTACGTGTTGATCGCATAGCAACAATGGAGGAACTGATCTTCACTTCGCAAGATAAAATCTCGAGCTTCTCGACGATCTGGGAGGCGTGGATCACGTACAAAACTTCCCAGTCATATCAGGAATTATTGCAACAAAATATGTAACCTATTATCATAATGCAAATTTATCGTGGATGGTCCTCCTCTGGGATCTGGGAGACCCAGTGAGCGTGGCATGTGGATAGTAGACGGAGAGGGTAGCAGGTGGGATTCCACCCCTTCTCCACATACCTCCCTCACCCCCTTCTCTCTGTATTCTCCCCTCCCTTCGCTATCTTCTTTTCTTACTCTTGACATTATTTGAGCCCCATAACATGAGCGGACAGTAATGTCCGACCCTGAGCCCCAGGTACCTAGCCACAGATTAGGATAATTGGGTAAAGCTGAGCTATTATATTTATACTCTGGCAGGTTGTTCCGATAAAATCCTAAAACAGTAATAAACCAACCTATGAAGAGCCATAGTATACCAAGGAGCCCATAAACCCTTGAGCATTGACCAAATTCTCTTTTTTTTTTCTCTGATACAAATAGGATACGTATAGAATCTGAGTATTTTCTAGATAAATACTATACTCCAAACATGTAAACTAATGCTTAAAACACTTCAAAGGGAACCTGTTACCCAATTTGTTACATTGTTGTATTGTTACGCTGTGTTGTATATTTATTGAAATATGTAATAAAATCTTTATGAAACAAAAAAAATGCTAATCAATTTCAAACGTTTTTAACCATTTGCCTACTGGGCACTTAAACCTCCCTCCTGCCCAGACCAATTTTCAGCTTTCAGCGCTCTCACACTTTGAATGACAATCACTCAGTCATATAATACTGTACCCAAATACATTTTTTGTTCTTTTTTTCATACAAATAGAGCTTTCTTTTGGTGGTATTTGATCACCTCTGGGTTTTTTATTTTTTGCGCTATAAATGAAAAAAAAACGAAAATTTGGAAAAAAACGAATTTTTCTTAGTTTCTGTGATAAAATTTTGCAAATTATTAATTTTTCTTCATAAATTTTGGCCACAATTTATACTGCTACATATCTTTGGTAAAAATAACCCAAATTAGTGGATGTTATTTGGTCTTTGTGAAAGTTAGAGAGTCTACAAGCTGTGGTGCAAATCATAAATAATTGATCATACCTGATGTACTGACGGCCTATCTCATTTCTTGCAACCCAAACAAGTCAGGAAAGTACAGATACCCCCCAAATGACCCCTTTTTTGAAAGTAGACATTCCAAGGTATTTAGTAAGATGCATGGTGAGCTTTTTGATGTTGTCATTTTTTCCCACAATTCTTTGCAAAATGCAGATTTTTTTTTCCCCCACAAAATTGTCATTGTAATAGGTTATTTCTCTCACATGGCATGTATATACCACAAATAACACCCCAAAATACATTCTGCTACTCCTCCTGAGTATTACGATACCACATGTGTGGGACCTTTTTCACAGCCTGGCCACATAGAGAGACCCAACATGCAGGGAGCGCCATCACGTGTTTTACACATCTAACTTGTTGACTACCTATTACATTTTTGAAAGCCCTGGAGCACCAGGACAATGACAAGTGACACTGATGTGGCACTGATGACACGTGGCACTGATGACACGTGACACTGATGTGGCACTGATGACAGATGGCACTAATATGTGGCACTGATGACACTCATGTGGCACTGATGACAGATGGCACTAGTACGTGGCACTGACAGATGCACTAATACGTGGCACTGATGACACGTGACACTGATGACAGATGGCACTAATATGTGGCACTGATGACACGTGGCACTGATGACAGATGGCACTGATGACAGATGGCACTAATATGTGGCACTGATGACACGTGACACTGATGACAGATGGCACTAATACGTGGCACTGATGACTGATGGCACTAATACGTGGCACTGATGACACGTGACACTGATGACAGACGGAACTGATACGTGGCACTGATGACACATGACACTGATGACAGATGCCACTGATACGTGGCACTGATGACACGTGACACTGATGACAGATGGCACGTGACACTGACAGGTGGCACTGATGACAGATGGCACTAATATGTGGCACTGATGACAGATGGCACTGATGACAGATGGCACTTATACGTGGCACTGGGGACAGATGGCAGTGGGGACAGATGGCAGTGGAGAGAGATGGCAGTGGGGACAGATGACAGTGGGGACAGATGACAGTGGGGACAGATGGCAGTGGGGAAAGATGACAGTGGGGACAGATGACAGTGGGGACAGATGACAGTGGGGACAGATGGCAGTGGGGAAAGATGACAGTGGGGACAGATGGCACTGACGTCACTTTTTTTTGTTTTTGTTTTTTTTGACTCACGCTGCAGCGGTTAGCTCTCCCTCCTCACACGCTGTCTCTGTGTGAGGAGGGAGAGCCGGTGATGAGAGATGATCTCATATGTTTACATATGAGATCATCTCTCATTGGCGCCGCCGATCGTGCTGTAAACGGCCACTGTGATTGGCCATTTACATCGATCTGTGACTGGCTGTGTCCAAGGGACACCCTCCCGGCAATTGGCGTCCGCCAATTCGTTTTTCTGGATTTTTGTTGTTGTTATACTGTCTCTCACTGTTAAAATAAACCAACCATTAACATTATAGACTGATGATTTCTTTTTCAGTTGGCAAATGTACAAAATCAGCAGAGGATGAAACACTTTTTTTCCTCACTGTATGGCTGGCTTAAGCAGGGGTACACCACCAGTGAGGCAAACTAAGGTGACATTAAATGGAGGGGCAGCACTGAGGCTGATGTGTTCATACAGTTGTGTTGCTGTACAGTGACAGGCGGTGCCTTCATGTGTGCTGTGATAAAATATACCATGTCTGCATTTTATCAGAGCTCCAGAATGCCTTGCAGTGCAAACAGGGCACTTTTTGTGCATTCTAAGAGTCAATAGCGTTCTTCCCGTGTGAAAAAATGCCAGTCACCAGACTATGTGTGGACAAGCACATACAGTTGTGCTCATAAGTTTACATACCCTGGCAGAATTTATGATTTCTTGGCCATTTTTCAGAGAATATGAATAACACAAAAAACTTTTCTTTCACTCATGGTTAGTGTTTGGCTGAAGCCATTTATTATCAATCAACTGTTTTTACTCTTTTTAAATCATAATCACAACAGAAACTGCCCAAATAGCCCTGATCAAAGATTACTCTGTGATATCACTGTTGATTTATGCATGTGAAATATTTAGTTTAATGAGCGTATTGCCCATACATTTGTTTAACTGAATCATTTTTTCCTGCTCCCAGTTGAGAATATTACATATACTTTCATGCTGTTATATGGATCTGACCTCTAAAATAACTTCCTATTAGATGAATCATGGGCTAGCATAGCACGATGTCACCATATTTCACGAGGGTTAAAGAATTTGACTAAATGTAGGCCAGTGCATTCCCATGGGAGTTTACATATTTTCTGTAAAACTATTTCAATCAGATAGATAAGGCTTCACTTTCCAGCTGTGTTGGGTATTTTACCCTACCTAGACCAAAGACACAGGTGTAAAATTGGAACTGAAAGTCAACACAAACAGTATTTGCTCCCTTTTGGTCTGTTAGGTTGGAATTCTTGCCTTAGGTTCACAAAAGAACGCTGTGTGGGAAACCCACGCTCCCCACGCTCCAACCGAGTTCAAAATGCAATGCAGTTGCGTTCTGCAGCGGGTGTTTATGTTAAGTTAATGACACCTCAAACACAAGTCGAAAACCCAATGCATTTGCCTGCACCATTTCGCATTGTACAAAAGTACCATGCAATCCGGTTGCAGTGCATTTCCAAAATTAGTACATGCATACTTTTGCTGCAATGCTGTGCATTTTGAGCCCATCCAAAATGAATGGGCTCTAATTGCACTGCACTGAATCGCATGTGAATTGCATAGGAATGCGCTGCGCTTTCCTGTGCGATTCATAAGAGGCGAACTGTGGTTAACACTAACTAAAAAAAGTGCATGCTTACCTATTTTCAGCATGCTATGGTCTGGTCACATGATCCCCTGTGTCAATGAGCGACGCGTGCAGGGGAGAGGTGAGAGAGAGAGCAATTGACAATGGATGAGAAATCCAGGAGCAGTGATGTCACCCATAGGCTCCCAAGTCACAGACGTTTTTGGCAGTCCATTCTCTCCCCTGCAGTCGATGACACTGGGGCTAAATTACGTGATCTGAAAAAAGGTAAGTGTACACATTTTTTTTACACAGGTTAGTCAGTATACAGTGGATATAAAAAGTCTACACACCCCTGTTAAAATGTCAGGTTTCTGTGATGTAAGAAAATGAGACAAAGATAAATAATTTCTGAACTTTTTCCACCTTTTAATATGACCTATAAACTGTACAACACAGTTGACAACAAACTGACATGTTTTACGCGGAGGGAAGTAAAAATAAAAAACTAAAATAATGTGGTTGCATAAGTGTGCACACCCTTAAACTACACCTTTTGATTTTATTATAGCACTCAGTCTTTTTGGGTATGAATCTATCAGCATGGCACATCTTGACTTGGCAATATTTGCCAACTCTTCTTTGCAAAAACATTCCAAATCTGTCAGATTGTGAGGACATCTCCTGTGCACAGCCCTCCTCAGATCACCCTACAGATTTTCAATCAGATTCAAGTCTGGGCTCTGGCTAAGCCATTCCAAAACTTTAATCTTCTTCTGGTGAAGCCATTCCTTTATTGATTTGGATGTATGCTTTGGGTCGTTGCCATGCTGAAAAATGAAGTTCCTCTTCATGTTCAGCTTTATAGCAGAAGCCTAAAGGTTTTGTACCAATATTGGCTGGTATTTGGAACTGTTCATAATTCCCTTTACCGTGACTTAGGCCCCTGTTCTAGCTGAAGAAAAACAGCCCCAAAGCATGATGCTGCCACCACCATGCTTCACTGTAGGTATGGTGTTCTTCTGGTAAAGTACAGTGTTGTTTTTGCACCAAACATATCTTTTGGAATTATGGCCAAAAAGACTTGGTTTCATGAGACCATACCACATTTTCCCACATGTTTCTGGGAGACTTCAGATGTGTTTTTGCAAAATTTAGCCGGCCTTGGATGTTTTTCTTTGTTAGAAAAGGCTTCCATCTTGCCACTCTACCCCATAGCCCAGACATATGAAGAATACGAGAGATTGTTGTCACATGTACCACACAGTCAGTACTTGCCAGATATTCCTGCAGCTAGTTTAACCTTTTCGCCAGGCCTCGTGCTCCATTTTTACCCTCAGGTGGCCAGACCATTTTTGCAATTTTTCCTTTGCTCTTTTATTTTTCACCTACAGCTTTCAAAGTTTGTAAAAGACCCCCACACCATATATTTTCTGAAAGCACATGACCAGTAGAATAAAAAGAAGGTGCTAAAAATTTCTAAGGTCCCACGATATTTGCGCAAATGTTTATCAAAACAATATTTTTACTAAAAATCCACTAAAATCATGATTACCAGATAAATACACAGCAAATTTTACAAAATTCCTACTAAAAATAAAAGCTTAACCTGTATTGAGTTAATAAATAACAAATATTTGTAATCTTTACATTGCGTCTTTTTTGCAAAATGGTGAAAATCGAACGTACGCAAAAATGTAAATATCCAAATTTCTCTAACAATCTGAAGGTTTTCATTTTTCCCCTACAGCTTTCAGAATTTGTGAAAGACCCCTCAAACCATATATTTTCTGAAAGCATATGACCTCTAGAATAAAAAGAAGGTGCTACTGATTTTTTAGACCCTGTGGTATTTGCGCAAACGTTTATCAAACTAATATATTCGCAAAAAATACACTAAAACCATTACTAGCAGAAATTTTACAAAATTCCTGCTAAATCACTACTAAATATAAAAGCTTAACCTGTATGGAGTTAATAAATAACAAAAAAAAAATTTTACATTATTTTTACAATCAATATTTTTGCTAAAAATACTCTAAAATCATTATTAGTATACATAAACACAACATAACAAAATTCCTGCTAAATTGCTACTAAAGCATTGTTCACATGTGACATACTAAAGTGTATGCCCATGGGGGACCATGTTTACCTACACAGGGATGCACGGGTGTTCCATGCATCCCCTTACAGGCAGTCCCATTTATGTCAATTGGGATGCAACGGCTGCACAGGTATAGCTGCTGCTCCCAATCTGACATCCGTGACATGCATGCAGACCTACATTGATGTAAAATTGGGAGCAATGGCTCTGTTCGTGCAGGTGCTACATCCCAAATGACATCAATGGGATGGCCGGCACAGAGATGCACAGAACACCGGGCTGTGTCCGTGTCCGTTCTGCATCAGCAGGGATCAGCAGACTGTTTTAACAGGGGTGTGTAGACTTTTTATATCTACTGTAGGTAGCAGGAGGGGGAAAAGGAACATTTTTAAGACTAGCTAGTGTTGGGTGGGAATTCTACTTTAAATATGCCATTGAAAGTGTTTTATTGTATCTGTTTAGTAAGTGCAAAAACATAGTTGTTCACCCAGCCAGAAATCATGTGAGCTGATAACATTGTGTACTTTCTGCCTCTGAACTGTTGTCATTTAGCATTGTTCCCTGCAAAATCTGTGGACAACAAAACACCTCCTGTTACGGAGACAAGAGTGAGATCTTATGTAGTCCTAAGGCACTCCTTGTCCTAGGGTGACCGTGCTGCTCAGTATGGTTGTTAACCTAGGACAGACCGTGAGTTAAAACCATTGTACACTTTCAAATGTTTTTGTAGTTTTAAAGAGTATGTAAACCCAACATTTCATATTTCTGATATGTGCCTGCTTTACCATGTACTTATATAAAAAAAAGTATCCTGTTCTCTTTGTATTGCTTCCTTTATGTGAAATACCTGGTGTTCCTGCCAATCCCTCTGCTTTCCTATTAAAAACTGACCACACTAAGCAGGAGAGCACATGGTAGTCAGTTCTCTAGCTGTGCTGAGAACTTGGTATGTTCTCCTCCAATGATCAGCCATGTCCCGACACACGCCCACGGCACAGCCTTTCACTGGGAAGATCAGTGAGCTGCTATTTCTCCTCCACCAGCTCTTATGCAGCTTAGAACAGAGGGAATGTGATCACTTATAAAAAAGGGAAAAAATATATTTATAATGTTTCTTGTTTAGACCTATACGCAAATGTTTTGCCCTTCATTTCTATTTGAAACGGAATGAATTGTTTTATAAGGTGACCCCTTACAATCAGCAGTTGTTTAAGCCTGGTACACACTAATATTTTTTTGCTATTCTATTCTATCAGTAAAAAAAACTGACAGCTCTGGTCGGAGTCGCTGTACTAACAGTACGACATTAGTACAGCGATCTTCCCCGCTGAGCTGGAGCATACTATTCAGCTGGGTGGGGGACATTCATTTAATTATGTAAACCTTTTTTTTCACATACATAGCACTTATAATGGTAGTTTCCAGGAATCGGGTTTACGCAATGCAATTATCACCGCTTGGATTTAGGAACTGTTTTTTCTTTTAAACATGCAGTACTTTAAAGAGAAACTACAGTGATCAGCATTTATTTTTATTTTTTTTCAAACATTTTAGATGATGTTTCATAACACAGTTTACTTTTTTATGCAATATGTGTCTTATGAACCAAGATTAAATACAGGGTACAGCCACTAGTCCTGAGCCAGAGCAGAATATGTTTTCCCCACGCTCCCCTATGCCCCGTACACACGAGCGGAAATTCCGCCAGCAAAAGTCCGATGAGAGCTTTTGGTCCGAAAGTGTGACCGTGTGTATGCTCCATCGGAGTTTTGCTGGCGGAATTCCAGCCAGCAAAAGATTGAGAGCATGTCCACGATTTTCCTTTAGCCGGAATTTATTTTTTTTTTACATTCAGCGGGGAAGCCCGCTGGCAGCTGATGACTCATCCTTAGCAACCAGCTATATATAGTGTAAAAAAACGCAAATCGCGGCAAAATCAAGGTAAAAATGCGGTACTTGCGTTTTTGATGCGGGTCCATTGAAGTCTATTACATGCAAAACACTGCATTTTGCGAGAAAAAAAGTCCCTGACCCTTTCTAAAAACGCAGAGGCACAAAAATGCATTGATGTGAACATGTTCCATAGGAACCCATGTTAAAAAATTTCCCTTCATTTCTGCAAATTGCATCAAAAAACGCATTAGTGTGAATAGAGCCTAAAGCCTCATACACACGATCGGATTTTCTGACAGGAATTGTGTGTTGACAGACTGTCGGCCTAAAATCCAACCGTTTGTGAGCTCCATCGGACAATTGTCGGATTTTCCACAGACAATTGTTGGACAAAAGTCCAAAGTACAAACAGGCATACTCGGAATCAATGCTCACCAAACACAACATTAGCAGAAGGCGCCCAAAGGGTGGCTCTAAAGAGCTGAAAAGCTAGGTAGTACGTCACTACGTTCGTGTTTGTTGGCCGACAATTGTGTACCGTTTGTATGCAAGACCAAGTTCCTGGCCAACACCCTTCGGACAAAAGTCTGACGCTTTGTCTGCGGAAAATCCGATCGTGTGTACGAGGCTTAAGGCTCTGTTCATATCTAGGGGTTGCTATTTTACAGGCGTTTTTTTAGGCGTTTTGGAGAGTTTTTCCAGTGTTTTTGCAGAGTTTTTGTACAGGCGTTTTCAATGTTTTTTGAGCAATGGGCGTTTTGCTTCAGGCGAAGAACGCTCAGATGTGAACAGAGGCCTTTGAAATAAATGGGATTTGTCTTGTTGGGCGTTTTTAGAGCTATAGGCTTACAGCAGAAAAACGCCCAATAACGTCTAGGTGTGAACGGAGCCTTACTGAACCTTCACACAGAGTCAATTTAAAGTTGCAGGATTGAGGAGGAGGGCAATAGTTAGGAGCCACTGCTCTTTGTGTGTACATGTTCAGTATATTAAAGCTTTGGCTAACCAGCCTTTATAAGTAATGAGCTTCTTTCGGCAAAGCTGATAAGGATAGACAGGGAAATATGTGAAAGAGAGACAAAAGCTGAGCTGGCTGCATATGAAAATATGCAATATTTCACTTTTATTATATGAATCCCAACCACAGCACTGCCTGCCGGAAGTTTGCATGTTCTCCCTGTGGCCTTGTGGGTTTCTTCTGCGTACTCTGGTTTCCTCCCACACGGCCATTTCTGATTTTTTATTTTTTTGCATATTTTTTACACTTAAATGACTCAGATCATCAAACAAATTATATTATTACACAGATTACCCGAATAAATACAAAATGCAGTTTTTAAATGATGGTTTCATTTATTAAGGCAAAAAAGCTGTCCAGACCCGCATGGCTTTACGTGAAAAAGTAATTACCCCCTAAACCTAATAACTGGTTGTGCCACCCTTGGCGGCAACAACTGCAATCAAGCGTTTGCGATAACTGTCAGTCAGTCTTTCACATTGCTGTGGAGCAATTTTGGCCCACTCTTATTTGCAGAATTGTTTTAACTCAGCCACATTGGAGGGTTTTCCAGCATGAACGGCCTGTGTAAGGTCATGATACAGCATCTCAATTGGATTTAAGTCCGGCTTTGACTAGGCCACTCCAAAACCTAAATTTTGCTTTGTTTGAACCATTTGGAGGTGGACTTGCTGTTGTGTTTCGGATCATTGTCCTGCTGCATAACCCAAGTCCACTTGAGTTTGAGGTTACGAACTGATTGCCGGATATTCTCCTTTAGGATTTTCTGATAGAGCTCAGAATTCATGGTTCCATTAATTATGGTAAGTCGTCCAGGTCCTGAAGCTGCAAAGCAACCTCAATCACGCTACCACCACCATATCTGACTGGTATGATCTTCTTGCAATTAAATGCTGTATTCATTTTATTCCAGATGTAACGGGACGCACACCTTCCAAAAAGTTAAATTTTTGTCTCATCAGTCCACAGAATATTTGCCTTGGGGATAATCAAGATGTTTTTTGGTAAATGTGAGATGAGCCTTTGTGTTCTATTCGGTCAGCAGTGGCTTTGGCCTTGGAACTCTACAATGGATGCCATTAAGTGCAAATGAGGGATTTGGGGTCTTATAGACCCCAGATTCCTCAATAAAGAGTACCTGTCACTGCCTATTACTGTCACAAGGGATATTTACAAAGTTGTGACAGCAATAAAAGTGATCAGAAGTGTCAGAAAAGTTTTATATTTGAAAAAAAATAAGTAAAGCGCCCCATCCCTCCATGCTTACACAGCTGGGGGGGCTGTGTAATATGCAGGGGGGCTGTGTAATGTGAATAGGTCCAGAGGTACGGGGGCTGTGTAATGTAAAGGGGTCCAGAGGTATGGGGGCTGTGTAATGTAAAGTGGTCCAGAGGTGCAGGACTGTGTAATGTAAAGGGGTCCAGAAGTGCGGGGTCTGTATACTGTTATCTTCATTGATTTTTATTGAGCCAGGTGTGTCAGAGGGGCTGAAGTTGTTCTTGGTGTCAAGACGCAGAACAGAAAACCCAAATTACCAAGCAGCTAGCACTGCATTTATATACTAGCCACCACAAAAAGAACTACCGTACAGGCAATGTCATGCAGGTGAGCTGTGAGTCTGGTGAAGATGTGAATAAGAAATGTGCCTTCTAGCTACTACATACATAAATAAGCAGGCAAGCCAATATAGTGTGAATGTCTTTGAATGCTGTGAGAATACAGAGTAAACGAAATGCCTTGATAACCAGTTTGCTCCGTTTTCCTGTATGAAATTATAAAAGTTTGAAGAGATAATGAGACAGGTGGACAATGAATTATGTATGGAAATAATTGATGGTTTAGGTAAGTAGAGCTTGTATGTGCCAGAGGTTATGAGAACCTACAATCTATAGAGCAGTGCTAAGCCTCAGAAGAGATTTATAGCTGGGTGCGGGATTTATCATATTATACTGTGCAGCAGTTAATGCCATACTAGTGTGTCATCTGTCAGACCTAAACGCATTTTATGACAACAAAATCTAACGAAAAGAGGAAGAAAAAGAAAAATATTTCCATTTATGTGCAATCAGTCATGTAAATGTTGGTGTTAAGAAACATGCTGTATGTAAATAGTAAAGTACATCATAATGTAGTAAATCCATAGAATGATTTGTATTGAATGAAAATTGATAAAAATGAGATCCATAGAATGATTTGTAAGGAATGATAAGAATGAGATGTATTCGAGGAGCACACCCCACCTGCACAGTACTTCATCTTTTTATGCAGATATTGCAGTAGTGTACCAATATATCCCACTAATGTGGTTATTAAAGAACCCCTGCTTGTGACACAGGAATGCATTTTTTAGACATATCAACTGCAGAATGCCTGCTGCCTCCTCCATACACAAAGAAAGCCTGATTAAAAAAGATGAGTTTAAAAAGTATCAATCTTGATTTAAAGGATAAGATCACCTTTTAACAAAAACTGAAAAAGTGAACTAACTCCGAATATCCTGACCACCCCTCTGGACCAGGCTGTATATAATGTCCATGAGGCCCCATGCTTCCATTGTAGCGGTCCGTACACCATACACCGCAATACACAGCCCAGGAGTGAGTAGTTCTCATAATGCTCACAACAGCAAGCGCTCATTGGTCAGCGAAGCCACTTAACCATGCTGACCATCGAGAAGCACATCTTTTTTTGGGGACACCTTACCAGAAGAAGAAGCCTCAGATGTGCTTCTCTTTGGTCAGCGCAATCACAAACAATGTCAGCCAACAGGTACAGCAGCACATTAAACAGGAAATTCCACTAGCCTACAAAAGTAGATGCAGCTCAGAGACTTCATGTTATTGCCAACATATAGGCATGCTATCATCAGCCATACTTCTTGTTCACCTGCCTGCCACCACCACTGCCAACAGAACAGGTTAGTATGTTCCTTCTAATGCTTTGTAAGGAAGGGGAAAGCCAGTGTGACAGCAAATGTAAGGGGGCACTGAAAACTACCCACCATTGTAAGGAGACACTAAGCACTGACCACCAATGTAAGAGGGACAATAAGCACTCCCATGTAAGGGGGCACTGAACACTTACCACAAATGAAAGAGGGGCATTAAACTGACAACTATTCTCTGATGTAAGGGGGTACTGAACAGTTTTGCCAGTGTAAGGGAGACATTGAACAATGAGCACCAGTGTAAGGGGGCTCACGGATCACCAGTGTAAGGGGCATTCTGATTGCCAGTTGTAAGGGGTACATCAATAAAGAGAGCACACTGACTGTCAACATAAGGGGACACTTACTCCTGACCATTGCGCTCCACTGCAGTTACATAGTCCTGCCCTCTGCACTCTGTCTACAGCATTGTAAGGACTATGTTGTACATTACATAGTCCTGACCACTGAACTCTATTTACTATGTTGTATGTTACATTTTCCTGATCACTCACGCCATATGTTGTATATTGTATGTATTGTTTGTGTGTATATATGTGGAAAAAATGATCCGCACTCTGGTTGTTGCTCTTAAAATGTCTTCATTTTATTGAATAGCCACAGTGAACAAACACGGATTAAGTCAGTTGATGCATTTCAGCCTACAAGGCCTTATAGGCTGAAACGCCTCAACTAAAGCCTTGAAAGATACCCAAAGCCTGGAATATGATAGTCAGTACTGTTTAATCCCTTATTAAGAAGTGGAAGAAGTGGACCAAGAAAGATCGCAGCCACAACTGGAGGAAGAACTGCCCAGGATCCAAGGAAAAACCCACAGGTAAACTCAGGAGAAATACAGGCTGCTCTCCAAAAAGACGGTGTGGTTGTTTTTACGATACTTGAACAAAAAAGCTGCATGGCTGAGCTGCCAGAAGGAAGCCTTTACTGCGGTTACCTGTGGGGTTTTCTTTGTATCCCGAACAATTCCTGTGGCAGTTGTGCCTGAAATCTTTCTTGATCTACCTGACCTTGGCTTGGTATCAAGAGATCCCCAAATTTACTCTTCTTATTAAATGATTGAACAGTACTGACTGGCATATTCAAGGCTTTGGATATCTTTTTATATCCTTTTACATCTTTTCAAAGTTTCATTACCTTGTTACGCAGGTCTTTTGACTGTTCTTTTCTGCTCCCCATGGCTTAGTATCTAGCCTGCTTAGTGCATCCATGTGAGAGCTAACAAACTCATTGACTATTTATACACAGACACCAATTGCGATTTAAAAAGCCACAAATGTGGGAAATTAATCTTTAACCACTTGACGACCGCCTCACGCCGATGTACGTCGGCAAAGTGGCACGGACAGGCAAAATCACGTACAGGGTACGTGATTTGCCTTCCGCGGGTGGGGGGTCCGATCGGACCCCCCCCCGGTGCCCGAGGCGGTCGTCGTTTGTCCAGCGGCGATCGGTGATGAGGGGGAGACCATCCGTTCGTGGCCCCCCCCTCGCGATCGCCGCCGGCCAATGAGAACACTCCTTTGCTGCTGTATGCTAAACAGCAGCAAAGGAAGTGATGTCATCTCCCCTCGGGTCGGTATTTTCCATTCCGGCCCGAGGAGAGACGACAAGTATGTGAGTGCACAAACACTACACACACAGTAGAACATGCCAGGCACACAAATCACCCCGATCCCCCCCCCGATCGCCCCCCGATCCCCCCCCAATCACCCCCCCCCCTGTCACAAACTGACACCAGCAGTTTTTTTTTTTTTTTTTTTTCTGATTACTGCATAGTGTCAGTTTGTGACAGTGACAGTGTTGGGACAGTGTATATTACCCCCCTTTAGGTCTAGGATACCCCCCTAACCCCCCCTAATAAAGTTTTAACCCCTTGATCACCCCCTGTCACCAGTGTCACTAAGCGATCATTTTTCTGATCGCTGTATTAGTGTCGCTGGTGACGCTAGTTAGTGAGGTAAATATTTAGGTTCGCCGTCAGCGTTTTATAGCGACAGGGACCCCCATATACTACCTAATAAATGTTTTAACCCCTTGATTGCCCCCTAGTTAACCCTTTCACCACTGATCACCGTATAACCGTTACGGTTGACGCTGGTTAGTTCGTTTATTTTTTATAGTGTCAGGGCACCCGCCGTTTATTACCGAATAAAGGTTTAGCCCCCCGATCGCCCGGCGGTGATATGCGTCGCCCCAGGCAGCGTCAAATTAGCGCCAGTACCGCTAACACCCACGCACGCAGCATGCGCCTCCCTTAGTGGTATAGTATCTGAACGGATCAATATCTGATCCGATCAGATCTATACTAGCGTCCCCAGCAGTTTAGGGTTCCCAAAAACGCAGTGTTAGCGGGATCAGCCCAGATACCCGCTAGCACCTGCGTTTTGTCCCTCCGCCCGGCCCACCCAAGTGCAGTATCGATCGATCACTGTCACTTACAAGGCACTAAACGCATAACTGCAGCGTTCGCAGAGTCAGGCCTGATCCCTGCGATCGCTAACAGTTTTTTTGGTAGCATTTTGGTGAACTGGCAAGCACCAGCCCCAGGCAGCGTCAGGTTAGCGCCAGTACCGCTAACACCCACGCACGCACCATACACCTCCCTTAGTGGTATAGTATCTGAACGGATCAATATCTGATCCGATCAGATCTATACTAGCGTCCCCAGCAGTTTAGGGTTCCCAAAAACGCAGTGTTAGCGGAATCAGCCCAGATACCTGCTAGCACCTGCGTTTTGCCCCTCCGCCCGGCCCAGCCCAGCCCACCCAAGTGCAGTATCGATCGATCACTGACACTTACAAAACACTAAACGCATAACTGCAGCGTTCGCAGAGTCAGGCCTGATCCCTGCGATCGCTAACAGTTTTTTTTGTAGCGTTTTGGTGAACTGGCAAGCACCAGCCCCAGGCAGCGTCAGATTAGCGCCAGTACCGCTAACACCCACGCACGCACTGTACACCTCCCTTAGTGGTATAGTATCTGATCGCATCAATATCTGATCCGATCAGATCTATACTAGCGTCACCAGCAGTTTAGGGTTCCCAAACACGCAGTGTTAGCGGGATCAGCCCAGATACCTGCTAGCACCTGCGTTTTGCCCCTCCGCCCGGCCCAGCCCAGCCCACCCAAGTGCGGTATCGATCGATCACTGTCACTTACAAAACACTAAACGCATAACTGCAGCGTTCGCAGAGTCAGGCCTGATCCCTGCGATCGCTAACAGTTTTTTGGTAGTGTTTTGGTGAACTGGCAAGCGCCAGCGGCCTAGTACACCCCGGTCGTAGTCAAACCAGCACTGCAGTAACACTTGGTGACGTGGCGAGTCCCATAAGTGCAGTTCAAGCTGGTGAGGTGGCAAGCACAAGTAGTGTCCCGCTGCCACCAAAAAGACAAACACAGGCCCGTCGTGCCCATAATGCCCTTCCTGCTGCATTCGCCAATCCTAATTGGGAACCCACCACTTCTGCAGCGCCCGTACTTCCCCCATTCACATCCCCAACCAAATGCAGTCGGCTGCATGAGAGGCATTTTTATGTCCTCCCGAGTACCCCTACCCAACGAACCCCCCAAAAAAGATGTCGTGTCTGCAGCAAGCGCGGATATAGACGTGACACCCGCTATTATTGTCCCTCCTGTCCTGACAATCCTGGTCTTTGCATTGGTGAATGTTTTGAACGCTACCATTCACTAGTTGAGTGTTAGCGTAGGGTACAGCATTGCACAGACTAGGCACACTTTCACAGGGTCTCCCAAGATGCCATCGCATTTTGAGAGACCCGAACCTGGAACCGGTTACCGTTATAAAAGTTAGTTACAAAAAAAGTGTAAAAAAAAAAAAAATATGAAATAAAAAAAAATAGTTGTTGTTTTATTGTTCTCTCTCTCTCTATTCTCTCTCTCTATTGTTCTGCTCTTTTTTACTGTATTCTATTCTGCAATGTTTTATTGTTATTGTTATTGTTATTGATTGTTATTGTTATTGTTATTGTTATTGTTATTATGTTTTATCATGTTTGTTTTTCAGGTGTGTAATTATTTACACTTTACTGTGCTTTATTGTTAACCATTGTTAACCATTTTTTTGTCTTCAGGTACGCCATTCACGACTTTGAGTGGTTATACCAGAATGATGCCTGCAGGTTTAGGTATCATCTTGGTATCATTCTTTTCAGCCAGCGGTCGGCTTTCATGTAAAAGCAATCCTAGCGGCTAATTAGCCTCTAGACTGCTTTTACAAGCCGTGGGAGGGAATGCCCCCCCCCCCCCACCGTCTTCCGTGTTTTTCTCTGGCTCTCCTGTCTCAACAGGGAACCTGAGAATGCAGCCGGTGATTCAGCCAGCTGACCATAGAGCTGATCAGAGACCAGAGTGGCTCCAAACATCTCTATGGCCTAAGAAACCGGAAGCTACGAGTATTTCATGACTTAGATTTCGCCGGATGTAAATAGCGCCATTGGGAAATTGGGGAAGCATTTTATCACACCGATCTTGGTGTGGTCATTTGCTTTGAGGGCAGAGGAGAGATCTAGGGTCTAATAGACCACAATTTTTTCAAAAAAGAGTACCTGTCACTACCTATTGCTATCATAGGGGATATTTACATTCCCCGAGATAACAATAAAAATGATTACAAAAAAAAATATGAAAGGAACAGTTTAAAAGTAAGATTAAAAAAGCAAAAAAATAATAAAGAAAAAAAAAAAAAAAAAAAAAAACACCCCTGTCGCCCCCTGCTCTCGCGCTAAGGCGAACGCAAGCGGCGGTCTGTCGTCAAACGTAAACAGCAATTGCACCATGCATGTGAGGTATCACCGCGAAGGCCAGATCGAGTGCAGTAATTTTTCCAGTAGACCTCCTCTGTAAATCTAAAGTGGTAACCTGTAAAGGCTTTTTAAGGCTTTTAAACATGTATTTATTTTGTTGCCACTGCACGTTTGTGCGCAATTTTAAAGCATGTCATGTTTGGTATCCATGTACTCGGCCTGAGATCATCTTTTTTATTTCATCAAACATTTGGGCAATATAGCGTGTTTTAGTGCATTAAAATTAAAAAAAGTGTGTTTTTTCCCCAAAAAATGCGTTTGAAAAATCGCTGCGCAATTACTGTGTGAAAAAAAAAATGAAACACCCACCATTTTAATCTGTAGGGCATTTGCTTTAAAAAAATATATAATGTTTGGGGGTTCAAAGTAATTTTTTTGCAAAAAAAAAAAACTTTTTCATGTAAACAATAAGTGTCAGAAAGGGCTTTGTCTTCAAGTGGTTAGAAGAGTGGGTGATGTGTGACATAAGCTTCTAAATGTTGTGCATAAAATGCCAGGACAGTTCAAAACCCCCCCAAATGACCCCATTTTGGAAAGTAGACACCCCAAGCTATTTGCTGAGAGTCATGTTGAGTCCATGGAATATTTTATATTGGGACACAAGTTGCGGGAAAGAGACAAATTTTTTTTTTTTTTTTTTTTTTTTTGCACAAAGTTGTCACTAAATGATATATTGCTCAAACATGCCATGGAAATATATGAAATTACACCCCAAAATACATTCTGCTGCTTCTCCTGAGTACGGGGATACCACATGTGTGAGACTTTTTGGGAGCCTAGCCGCGTACGGGACCCCGAAAACCAAGCACCGCCTTCAGGCTTTCTAAGGGCGTGAATTTTTGATTTCACTCTTCACTGCCTATCACAGTTTCGGAGGCCATGGAATGCCCAGGTGGCACAAAACCCCCCCAAATGACCCCATTTTGGAAAGTAGACACCCCAAGCTATTTGCTGAGAGGTATAGTGAGTATTTTGCAGACCTCACTTTTTGTCACAAAGTTTTGAAAATTGAAAAAAGAAAAAAAAAAATGTTTTTTCTTGTCTTTCTTCATTTTCAAAAACAAATGAGAGCTGCAAAATACTCACCATGCCTTTCAGCAAATAGCTTGGGGTGTCTACTTTCCAAAATGGGGTCATTTGGGGGGGTTTTGTGCCACCTGGGCATTCCATGGCCTCCGAAACTGTGATAGGCAGTAAAGAGTGAAATCAAAAATTTTCACCCTTAGAAATCCTGAAGGCAGTGATTGGTTTTTGGGGTCCAGTACGCGGCTAGGCTCCCAAAAAGTCCCACACATGTGGTATCCCCATACTCAGGAGAAGCAGCTAAATGTATTTTGGGGTGCAATTCCACATATGCCCATGGCCTGTGTGAGCAATATATCATTTAGTGACAACTTTATGAAAAAAAAAAAAAAAAAAAGTGTCACTTTCCCGCAACTTGTGTCAAAATATAAAATATTCCATGGACTCAATATGCCTCTCAGCAAATAGCTTGGGGTGTCTACTTTCCAAAATGGGGTCATTTTGGGGGGTTTTGTGCCACCTGGGCATTCCATGGCCTCCGAAACTGTGATAGGCAGTGAAGAGTGAAAGCAAAAATTTACACCCTTAGAAATCCTGAAGGCGGTGATTGGTTTTCGGGGCCCCGTACGCGGCTAGGCTCCCAAAAAGTCCCACACATGTGGTATCCCCATACTCAGGAGAAGCAGCTAAATGTATTTTGGGGTGCAATTCCACATAGGCCCATGGCCTGTGTGAGCAATATATCATTTAGTGACGACTTTTTGTAAATATTTTTTTTTTTTTTTTTTTTTGTCATTTTTCAATCACTTGGGACAAAAAAAATAAATATTCAATGGGTTCAACATGCCTCTCAGCAATTTCCTTGGGGTGTCTACTTTCCAAAATGGGGTCATTTGGGGGGGTTTTGTACTGCCCTGCCATTTTAGCACCTCAAGAAATGACATAGGCAGTCATAAACTAAAAGCTGTGTAAATTCCAGAAAATGTACCCTAGTTTGTAGACGCTATAACTTTTGCGCAAACCAATAAATATACACTTATTGACATTTTTACCAAAGACATGTGGCCGAATACATTTTGGCCTAAATGTATGACTAAAATTTAGTTTATTGGATTTTTTTTATAACAAAAAGTAGAAAATATCATTTTTTTTCAAAATTTTCGGTCTTTTTCCGTTTATAGCGCAAAAAATAAAAACCGCAGAGGTGATCAAATACCATCAAAAGAAAGCTCTATTTGTGGGAAGAAAAGGACGCAAATTTCGTTTGGGTACAGCATTGCATGACCGCGCAATTAGCAGTTAAAGCGACGCAGTGCCAAATTGGAAAAAGACCTCTGGTCCTTAGGCAGCATAATGGTCCGGGGCTCAAGTGGTTAATAGCCATTTTAACCTGTGTGTGCCACCTTCTGTGTCTGTACCAAGGCCAAACATAGCAGGGTATGTAAACTTTCCATCAGGGCCATTTGGGTGATTTCTAGAGTATAGAGAGAGACTCAAGTCCCCTATGTGTAAACACGGAAGCGGCGTCACCGATCACTCCATAAAGAGTACCTGTCACCACCTATTACTGTCACAAGGGATGCTTGCAATCCTTGTAACAGCAATAAAAGTGATATTTTTTTTTAAAGAGACAATTTAAAAAATGAAGAATAAATATAATAAATAAGGAAATTTTTTTTTTTTTTTATTGACTCCCATCCCCGCAAGCTCGCGCAGCAAAGAAAACGCATGCGTACATTGTGCTTGCATATGTAAACGGTGTTCAAATCACACATGTAAGGTATCAACACAATCGTCAGAGCGAGAGCAATAATTCTAGCAAAAGACCTCATGTGTAACTCTAACCTGGTAACTTAATTTTTTTTAAAGCGTCGCCTATGGAGATTTTTAGATACCGTAGTTTTTCGCCATTCCACTAGTGTGCGCAATTTCAAAGCATGACATGTTAGGTATCAATTTACTCAGTGTACCATCACCTTTTACAATACACAAAATAATTGGGCTAACTTTACTGTTTTTTTTTTTTTTAATTCATGAAAGTGTCTTTTTTCCCATTGCGTTTGAAAGACCGCCGCTCAAATACCGTGTGACATAAAATATTGCAACGATTGCTAAAAAAATATATAGAATGTTTGGGGGTTCTAAGTAATTTTCTAGCAAAAAATCTGGATTTTAACTTGCAAGCAACAAATGTCAGAAATAGACTTAGGCGTAAAAGGGTTAAAGTTTATGTGCGTGCAAAGGCAGGCATTCCAATACTTTTGACAATATATTGTATATATATTGTATGTATGGTACATAGTCTTGACTGATATACTCTGGATAGTACTGACCATTGCACTGTATACACTGTGTTGTAAGTTATATAGCAGGGATATGCAATTAGCGGACCTCCAGCTGTTGCAAAACTACAAGTCCCATCATGCCTCTTTCTCTGGGTGTCATGCTTGTGGCTGTCAGAGTCTTGCTATGCCTCATGGGACTAGTAGTTCTGCAACAGCTGTAGGTCCGCTAATTGCATATGCCTGTTATATTGTACCGCTACACTTTATGCAATGTTGTACCTTAAAGTGGTTCTATAGGCAGGATGTTTTCTTACCTTAATACATTCATAAAGGTAAAACACCTTCCATTGTTTTTGCCCCCCAAACACTTACCTGATACCACTCTCAGCTGGTGAATGGGGCAAATCCAAGCCAGTGAATGTGCCTGAATTTAGTATGTAAAAGAGGAACTTCACCCTAAAGGGGATGTTCAGCTTTATGTCCTCCTCCCCTATCTAGTTTTGATAGGTACCAGCTGCCACTAGGCGATCCGAGCAGAAGTTTGGCCTCCTCCTTTGATCGCAGCCTTCTGAGGCATGCCCTGGGTCCCAGAAGGATGCGGGACCATTCACAAAGTGCAGTATGGCTTGCACATGCACAGTGGGAAGCCACAAGGAGTCACAGCTTCCTTTAGTAAACATGCCAATGCCGGGGTCCTGAAGACCGGTGTCTTGCCGAGAAAGTTCCCCAGCGGATAAGGACCCCCCTGTACTGCGCAGCGCTTGAGCAGTACGAACGACTAGGAGCCGCCGAAAATAGCCGAAGATGAAAAACTTCAATTAGCTGTACACGGCGCCTGCGCCCTGGGTCCAGGTTGAAGCCTCACCATCCAAGTGGACCTAGAGGGAGAATAAAAAAGTGCGAAGCTATTTCTGCCGGCTCCTACTGCGCAATCGCTGCGCCTTGCAGGGGGGGTCCTTATCCGCCGAGGGGAACTTTCTCGGCAGAACACCGGCAAAGAACCAGCCCTGGTGAGGATAGCATTGGATCCCTGGACAGGTAAGTGTCCTTTTAATAAAAGTCATCAACTACAGTATTTGTAGCTGTTGACTTTTAATTTTTAGAAAAGTATGTAAGGCGAGTCAGTGCTACAATATGTAAATATCAGGCAGCTAGCAAAGGGTAAGTATACAAAAACCCTTAAAACATACAATATAACAAAAATTGCAGCACCTTATTAAACCAAAGAAAATTTTTACTCATATACTGAAAATAAAATAGTCCACTGAATAAAGACAAGGGATAGAAAAAAGTCCTTCCAAGAATCTTGCTGTCCAAGTGTGACTTTCACCATCCGGAAAAGAAGAAAACCACCACTTGTGACTGGAGAAACGGGCGCACTCAAACTCCAAAAGCTGACAGTGAAGCAAATAATGTGTTTAGGCAATCAGACACAGCATCCCTCTTTGGTCATCCAGCTCCATCCATCCACCCTTGGTCTTCTCACTGTAGCTGCAGTACTGCGCCCCTAGGGAGAGAAAGATCACCACAATGCCACTATATGAGGAAAGAGTGCTCACCGCATGGAGCTTAGAAGGCGTGACATCAGCGCTTAGCTTCTGTGTTACCAGTTTTTCCTTTTGGATTTTTTGCCTGAAACCGAAACAAAAAGGAAAAAAGTGAAGCACCAGTTAAAGATAAGGAACAAAAGTGGCCCTACACTAAAGTACTACCTTCACTCATAATCTTCCCTTGGGCGTTGTATTTGACACATGTGCCCTAGAGTATCACTTTAAACGCTAACCCCCATCCACCAATTAAACCCTTAGCTATGCCCATTGGGAGGAACTGAACTCTGCAAGCTGTGCCAAGACAAGACAGGTAGAGGGCATAGGTCTAGTCACCAGAATTTTGTGTGGGCTTCCTGCAGCTGACCTTTCCCTCATTCCTGATTTGTTCTGCGCTGTGTTCCTTTGTAAAGGTGCCCGTTTTAACATAGACAGGACTTTATTTATCTAATGTTAAGCCGACCATGGGTGGTTCCGGTGATTCGAACCATGTATGAGCAGGCTGAATGTACCCAAGTTGGCCGATCAATAAACTTAGGTACAACCAGCCTGCTGGTCTTTATCTGTGATTATTGCTGTTATTAGTGGATGTTATAGCCGCCAGCAATAGTCACTGTCTTTACCCGGGGGGGAAGGCTTTCCTCTGCTGGGAAAGCACAATGGCCCCACGGAAGGGATTTCCCTGTCGGCACTGTTTGTGTAGATTTTGGAATCAAGCGAATCTCTTGTGGTTGCAGGAAAGAAATTCACTCTGTCTATGGCCAGCCTTAAGACGAACTTCAGTAAAACAGCAATCACAGCCAAGGACCGCACTGATTCCATCCAAGAAAAATGTGCATTCCTTTTTATAATAAATGAAGTTACAGTTCTCTCATGTAATATATCCTGAATATTCTTTGAAACACACTAGTCAGTGAAAAGGTATTGCTAGCCACTCCTGGGTCACTTCTTGGTAATGTAGGCACTGAAGCCTAGCGAGGTCACAGCATTATGAGCAGGTTTCCTGATGTTGGCTGCAGAAAACACCAACAGAAAAGTGCTTATATCATGAAGCTAAGCCACCTCTAATGAACTACCAGGGGACAGTCGTACAGCTAGTCTTCTTTGTATGAGTGACCCTTCCATGACAGGAAGATTCAGGGACGGAAGCCTATATATGCACACCATTAAGATAGGTTAGAATCTCACGATGACTGCGCTTAAGAAGTGAAATGCAGAGCATTCCTGATATGACCGAAGCATTAACATTTAAATATTTATGCTTCTCACAAGCCCTGAGTTCTGTTTAATGCTTACCTTATTAGCAGCTAAAATATTCCAGGCCTTGTGCACAAACCATTTAATATGTGCACCAAGTTCTCACGGGAAGGTCAACAGAACAGGATTATTTCACCTGGATTAGTCCGATTTTTTTATAAACATGCTTCAAAATATTCTTTTTACACAGACTTGTCATAGCTCTAACAAGCAGGGCCCTCTGAACCCTCCTGTATTGAATTGTATTTTAATTGTACTGTCTGCCCTCAAGTTGTAAAGCGCTATACAAAATGTTGGCACTATATAAATCCTGCATTATAATAATAATAATATGTAAATGGTTTTGTGACCAGACTGAAATACTGCAAAAATCATTTTATATTATTGAAGCCAGTGCTAAGGCCACACTCACACTGGTGTATTTTATTGTGCTGTAATAAAAGAAAAAGCCTGCTTGATGCGCTTTCATTATATTTTGTTTTTATTTTTTGACAGCATTAGGGACAGTACTTACCATGAACTAGGAGAATCCTGTGTGTTTGTGGCTGCTTTGATCAGTTGGAATCCCAAGCCCTCTGCCCTTCATTCATGGTAAGTGTCGTTCCTTGTTTTATTATTTTTTTTTTTATTTCACTAAATTTCAAGTGGTATTTTAAACCCAAAAGCAAACTTTTTATTATATTTCAGTTTACCAATCCTCAGATGTGATGGCTGCATTCATTTTTTTCCTTTATTTTCATCTGGTGCTCCAGCCAGTAAGTCCATTGTTTTTCAAAAAGAACAAGCTCTCCAGCAGAATGTATAAGTTACAGAGATGATATAAGCCATTTGCTACTAGCAGGGGTACTTACAATGATTAACTTGTATTTATTCATGTGAAACCTTTACCCTGAAAGCAAAAAAAAAAAAAAAAAATGTTCACTGTAACTGCTTATAAAGTATTAGCTGGAGTTTGGCTTCGATTTATTAATGTATTTAAATCTGCTAGTACACAAAGTGCTAGATGTACTAGCAGATTAAATACACTAACTAATTGCTCCTCTCCCCCCTCCCAGACTGACACTGCTTCTGTCCAAAAGTGTCCCGTGTGCTCATTCATCCAGAGTGGAGGCACTCTAATACAGGAGGTGTGTTACTGGCCAGATCCCCAGGTGAAAACAGAGGGAAAAAAGCCTAAGAAAAGAAAATGAATGCAGCCACATATCTATTGATTGGGAAGCTGCAATATATTACAGTCTCGGTTTTGAGTTTGATGCCGCTTTCAGCTTTTTTTGTACATTTGCAAAGTAAGAAATTCCACTAATGAAGTTGAACGTCCGGTGCTAAGATTTACATTTCAAGCTGTAGTACACCAATCACAGTAGGTTGCTTGTTGTACCCAGAGTTAAAGAGGTTGTTGATGCTGTAAAAAAACTGGTTGATCCTGCCTGTTCCTGTTTCCCCTATGTGAACTGACCACAGTAATCATGGCTGCTGATCCACGATACCGTGGTCAGTTTATATGCCTCCATCATCCAGCTGAGTTAGAGTCTCTCCTCTCTCCCCCTCCCTGCCTCTCACTTCTTAGTGTGTGAGCGATCCACAAACCTGCCCCTCCCCTCTTGCTGCTGTTTTGTGTGGCAGTGAAGTCAGTGAATAGCATTACTGGCAGCCACTCTGTTATAACAAGGTATAATACACAGTGTCAATGTTTTTTAAAAATGATGCCGCTAAATATCTTATTTCAGAGCTCCGCTGTGCGGTCACATGGCCTCCCACTGCTCTCCTCACCTGATCTGAGGAGTACAGTGGGAGGCGCTGAGCAGGCAGTACAGCGGTCATGTGACCTCCCGACTGACGTCAGAGGGGAATCTCAGTCCCTCCCGCTGTAGTCCTTAGATCAAGGGAGGAGAAAAGCGGGAGGTCACGTGACCACACTGCAGCGCTCTGAAATAAGGTACTTAGCAGCATCAATTTTAAAAGGACACTGTGTATTATACCTTCTTATAACAGTAATGCTATTCACTGACTTTACAACTACTTTAAAGTGATATTAAAGTCTTGTTTTTTTTTGTTTAAAAGTAACAAACATGTTATACGTACCTACTCTGTGCAGTGGTTTTGCACAGAGCAGTCCAGATCCTCCTCTTCTCGGGTCCCTCCCTCCTGCTGAGTGCCCCTTACAGCAAGCAGCTTGCTATGGGGGCACCCAAGCTGAGCCGCTGCTCTGTGAGTCCATTCAGACACAGAGCCGTGGCTCAGCCCCACCCCCTCTGTCCCCTCATTGGCTCACTGACTTTGATTAACAACAGCGGGAGCCAATGGCATCCACTGCTGTCTCAGCCAATGAGGAGGGAGAGTCCCCAAAAGCAGAGGCTCTTGTGCAACATCGTTGGATCGAGATGGGACTCAGGTAAGTGTTAGGGGGGCTGCTGCACACAGAAGGTTTTTTATCTTAATGCATAGAATGCATTAAGATAAACCTTCTGCCTTTAGAACCACTTTAAGGGCATTCTGTGATTGGAGGAGGTACGGGTAAACATGATGATCTCCCCTCCTACAATTATAGGACGCTCAGTGGAGACACACAGAAGTCATAGATATACTGTATTTATGTGCTTTGTTGCAGGGTTTTTTGTTTGTTTGTCTTGCCTTCCTCTGGATTAACTGTGGGTCTGGGATTGTGTATTTGGAGATTATCTATTTGTGTGTGTTTTTTTTTTATTTTATTGGTTGAACAAGATGGACTAGTGTGTTTTTTCAACCTAGCTAACTATGTAACTGTTTGGTTGGAATAGAATGTCACTGGAGAAAGACTGAAGGACTATGGATTAGAGACTATACACAGTTTTACTTCACATGGTCATGATTTGATGAAATTTTGTTATTTCAGGTTATGTTACAACAAACAGTTGTAAGTGGTGCAACAGTCTGTGGTGCACCATATAGGAACAGTGGGCATAAAAACAATATGGATGCTCAATGTGCATGGCAAACAAGAACCACACTGTACAATCGGCTACATAGCTTTTTGGATTGCAGTCATGCATGTAAGCACACATTCACGCACATCTGTTCACATAGGGAGGTACATGATTTAATTGTAGGCTTGCAGTTTAGCGATTATTTTATTTATTTAGTAAATCAGTTTCAGGGTACGTTTACACTGAACGCAGGTTTGAAATCGTGCAAGTTCGGCTGAACTCACATGATTTCAAACCTGCATTTCAGTACGAGTTCGTGGGCGATTTGAAAAACATCTGTGCAGGTTCATGAAATTGCCCCCGAAGTCGCCAAAAGTAGTGCAAGAACTACTTTTGGAAATCCATGCCGCGCTGCAAAGGCAGCGTCGTACTAATTGGGACACTGCTTTTGCCAGCTATAGGCTGCGATTTGGCATGCGATTTGACATGTCAAATCGCATATCAAATCCTGCCAATGTGAACGGGGGTTCAATCTGTTTTCCTAATCAAGAATATAATTGGTTTCCCCTGTCTTGTTAACCAGACAACCTTGCCAGACAGCATACCCAGCTCAGAGACCTCAGTTTTTCAGTTTTGTAGCTAAGCACTGCAACTTGGTCATGTTTTTATCAGGGCAGTGACAGAATAGCAGTACGCTGATGAAATTGTTAAATGAAAGCAATGTATAAAGCCATAGATCCCTGATTGGCTCAGAGTGCTGACCCTTCCTTTTCCAGTATGAGTGCTGCTGTGCTGGGGATTACAGGAAGCTAATTTCTTTTTAGCAGTGTAAAGAGATAGTGCTCCACAGATTTTGTGCCTTGCTTGACACCTTGTCCGGTGGTCAAACATATTTTACAAGCCGAAGGGATTACAAATATTTTAGATTGAATTACCATGTCTACTGGTAAACCATGCTTTATGAATTGTATTGCAGCTTGTGATAGTGTACCCCTTCATTGAAAATGAAAAAGCTAGAAGAAATAAATGTATATGTGTGTAAAATGAAACGTGCTTGTATAGGTATTTTAAATTAAAGTGCTCATTTATAACAGCAGATGATATCGGCTCTTCATTAAACAACATAGCCTGCATTTTACAGCCCATTCATAAAATGTACTCCATCATGCCTGGGATTCTCTGATGGAATTAGCTCCCTAATTGGAGGAGAGCTGGTTATGTAACTTTGACATGTCATCTGAGTGGGCTTTATCTAACTTTTTTCATTTTTTCATTTTAATACTTCTTCACTAACTTCACGGTCCCGAAGCTGGTGGAGCACTAAGCACATCTATCATTAGTGCTGTGCTTTATAAATGTGTAGGTGGGGTGCAGCGGCAATAATTCACACATTCAGGTGCAATATAAAACTTGTATTGAAGTAATGCAGCAACAGTTCACAACAAACCTGGTGGAAACACTACCCAGCCGGGTGCGCTCACGGTTTCCAGCAACGTGAACAGAGCGGGTTCCAGCCGGACTGACAGTGTCTGTAGAGAGGGGCAGCGTGCAACCTGGCCATCTCATGGCCATATGGGGAGATGTCCAGATAACCAGCGACCCAATGCTTTTCCTCCCTCGTCAGCAACATTTCCCTACCACTAGAACTGTCTGCCAACTCGCAAAATGCACTCCAAACCTGGGAGCCAGGGCTTTAAATAGGCCCTGCCTGACTCAAGATGGCTGCATATGGGGTGGCAGCTTCCCTAGTGACCCAGGAAACCATAGGGGAACCCTGTTCCTCTTGACAACCTTTCGAACAACAGTGCAGCTGCGGGAGAGCGCCACCTGCAGTGGAGAAAATAGATTGCGCCTGCCTACAAATGTGTTGAGGATTTTTTGGAAAGGGCATACCACTGCTTTATAAATAAATCCCTAAGTGTTCAAGTGGCCATATTTTGACGAAATCCAAGGCCATCAGTCCAAGTGAAGCTTGGGGTAACATTCCCTATGATAAGCATAGTGCTATGAACAGATTTTTTGTGTCACATGTAGCATTTTTCATGTTTCCTGTGCTAAAAATATTAGCTCTTACAGGTTTAAATGACTCTTGTAGGAATTCTCATGCTAGATTTAATCCATGAATCTGTAATTTGGAAAAACTGCTTTTTGATTATATCGAAGAGTGAATAATATAATATGTAACCTACTTAGCACTTGGGTCAATGTGTGACCTATTTTCCATGTATTTATACACTACACAGGCATGTGCCAGTTTGTGGAATTAATTCTGCTACATGCTGACTAGAGAGACTGCTAGCGTTTGGCAAAATGCATGATTAGATTATTTCCAATTACAGTTTACCAAACAGAAAACCCTTGTTTGTTTTTCAGATAAACCTACTGATTTGATGTAAACTGCAATGGCCAAAGGGAAATTTCAACACTTATTAAAATGATTTACACTGTGCTTTTTTAAGTCTGACCTACAGCAAAAGGCTTGTTGTTTTAAATGTCTTTTGACTTTTCCCTAAGCCATTGTCTCTGTATGTTAGCATTTCTTTCATAGAAAGTAGGCTGCTTTCTCTACATTCAATTAACTAGGCCAGTTTATGAAAATACCTATTGGCTTTTAACAGCTGGACCGTATTAAAAGAAAAAAAAAATCATGTCTTTCAGTAGTTTTTATGATCTATTATTAAAATGGGAAAACTTACCAATAAATAACTTTTTGCAAATATATGCAACCAAGTTTACAATGAAATTTAAAACTTCACATTTGGTGTTCTTTTCTTTTAATTCCCCCTCCACCCCCTGAGTAGCCACCATCTAACTAGTTCCTGTCTTCAGATCCGTTCCTGAGAGGTGCATGACACCTCACAGCTTTTGCAAAAAAAAGTCCTGGCCACATCCAGCTCATACTGTTGGCTGATTCCTATGGCTGGACTGTACACATAGTAGGCTCCATCCTTTCAGAGGAGTACGACTCCAAGCATAGGTATGAATAGGAGGGAGTGGTGCACATTTGGAGATGTGTATTGTCCAGAGCAGGGGCGTTGCTAGGTCTACAAAAGATCTGGGGCTAGAGCCCATATCAGCAAAGTAAAGAAAGTCATACGCTTGTGCGGGCATATGCATATATATATAATATACATGTGTGTGTATATATATATATATATATATATATATATATATATATATATTAGGGGTGCTGAAACTAATTGTTGCATCGATGCATCGCGATTCGGGTGTCCCCGATGCAGCATCGATGCATAAGGACCGGAAAATCGATGTCCGGTGACGTCATTACTAGCCCCGCCCCTCCCGGGAAAGCGCTCCGAGTGTATTTTTAAAATGACTTTATTTTAATTAATGTTGTATTACAATAGATGCTGTGCCCCCGCTGTATGTGCTTTTTAAAAAACAATGTCGCTTTATACCGTATTTCGTCGTAGTAGTACAATCATGTGACTCCCGGCCCGTCCCGCCCCTCTCTGCTCTCCGCTCTCCTCTTCCGTCTCCTGAGTCCTGACGTCAGCGGGGATTTCTCAGTCCCGCCCGCCTCTCTTCTGACACGATAACTATAGTCAGCGGGCGGGACTGAAAATTCCCCGCTGACGTCAGGACTCAGGAGACACGTGAGAGGGGAGAGGAGAGCGGAGAGGGGCGGGACGGGACGAGCCGGGAGTCACATGATTGTACTACTATGGCGAAATTCGGTATGAGGTGACATTGTATTTTAAAAGCACATACAGCGGGGGCACAGCATCTATTGTAATATAACATTAATTAAAAGAAAGTAATTGTGGGGGGGTTAGTGATGGCTGCATTTAATGGGCACAGGTGGCTGAGTTTGGGCACAGGTGGCTGCGTTTGGGCACAGGTGGCTGCGTTTGGGCACAGGGGGCTGCGTTTGACGGGCACAAGTGGTTGCGTTTGACGGGCACAAGTGGCTGCGTTTGGGCACAGGTGGCTGCGTTTGGGCACAGGTGGCTGTGTTCGGGCACAGGGGGCTGCGTTTGACGGGCACAGGGGGCTGCGTTTGATGGGCACAGTGGGCTGCGTTTGGGCACAGGAGGCTGCGTTTGGGCACAGGTGGCTGTGTTTGGGCACAGGGGGCTGCGTTTGACGGGCACAGGGGGCTGCGTTTGACGGGCACAGTGGGCTGCGTTTGGGCACAGGAGGCTGCGTTTGACGGGCACAGGGGGCTGCGTTTGATGGGCACAGTGGGCTGCGTTTGACGGGCACAGGTGGCTGCGTTTGACGGGCACAGGTGGCTGCGTTTGGGTACAGGTGGCTGCGTTTGATGGGCACAGGGGGCTGCGCTTGAAGGGCACAAGTGGCTGCGTTTGGGCACAGGTGGCTGCGTTTGGGCACAGGTGGCTGCGTTTGACGGGCACAAGTGGCTGCGTTTGGGCACAGGTGGCTGCGTTTGACGGGCACAGTGGCTGCATTTGATGGGCACAGTGAGGCTGCATTTGATGGGGGAGGTTCAGTATTTTTCAGTTTGTTTGCGCCCCCCAAAAAAATTTTGAGCACCAGCTGCCACTGGTCAGCACCGAGACAGTAGAGGGAACTTCACAGGGCTGTTTGCCATCTGTGGATTCTATCCCTTCTAACCTCCCAGCAGCCGTGTGTGTGAATCTCTGTACCCTGTAGTGCACCGGATTAGTGCACTTTTTAGGGAGTGAGGTTATTTTTAATTCAAAGCAGAGTTCCAGTCAATTTTTTGTTTATTAGAAGTCAGCAGCTACAAAAAAAGTGCATCTTCTGACTTTTAATAAAAAGACACTCACCTTTCCCACAATCCAGCGACGTGGCCACCCAAACCCTCCCTTCTCTCCCCCGCCTGTCCACAGCGCTGGCAATATTACTGTGGGCATCCGGATGTGACAGCTTGCAGCTTCACAGCCGGGTGCGCATGTCTCACTGCGCTGTCCTGCATAGCCGGGCAATCTTTTGGGAACTGTGATGTGTCCCAGAAAATTGCAGGGTGGAAGGGCTGCCTAGGTGGCCCAAGCAGAAGTGGGAGCTCGTCGGTAATCGTGATGCATCGCGGAATCGAATCGAATCGTTGACCAGATAATCGAATCGTGAGACCAGTGAAGATGCGCAGCCCTAATATATATATATATTTATATATATATATA
This sequence comes from Lithobates clamitans, assembly GCA_037952925.1. NCBI lineage: Eukaryota > Metazoa > Chordata > Amphibia > Anura > Ranidae > Lithobates > Lithobates clamitans. The sequence continues at coordinate 3,585,566 of JBBGZY010000787.1, read as the reverse complement.
TATATATATATATATATATATATATATATATATATATATATATAAAATATTGTTACATATCTAAATGAGGATCCCCCTCATTACATCAGGGTCCCCAGAGAGCCCCCCCCCCCTTACATCAGATGGGGCTGCGGTTCCCGACAATTACATTGCCCGGCAGATTAGTACAGAAGTGGACGTCGGGACAATGGTTAAATTGTCGGAACTGCTGAATATAGATAAGAACTTGTGCCTGATAACATTAACTAGTCATGTTCCTCCCCCAGCCACCAGCTGAGGAGATGGAGCCCGGAGCCAACCCTAGGTAATAGACTCGGGCAATGGGCCCAGATTAGGGGCTATAGCCCCAGTAGCCACCCCCTAGCGACACCACTGGTCCAGAGGCACCAGGCAGGGCCACACAGTAAAGATCTTGGGAGTGTTACCCTGGAGGTAGCCCTGTTAGGGTTGTTTGGTACATTACCTAACCTGGTCTTTAGGGTAGATCTAATTCAGAGGTTATCGGCCCAATGAGGACTACCCTTGTAGTGTGGCATAAAGCTAGGGGTAAATATCCGTCTCCTTTGACCTTCTCCCCACGTACACCTCTGTTGGTTAATCCCACCCTATCTCATCTATGCAGTATCCCAGATCCAAGGCAATAGACGGCCTGCAGAGTAATTGGTCTGAAGCACATTATGTCAGACGGGAGACTGATGGGATTTTCTGACCTCAAGTCCAAATATACCCTTCCTAAAAGTATGTTCTTTAGGTACTTACAATTGAGACATTAGGCGAGCTTTAGGCTCTTCCTAGCCTATACCACTAACCCATATGGCCTATTTTACCCCACAACGAGGCTCATTAATACATATTGTATGGACATACCCTTCCATCAGACTTTTCTGGTTGGTGGCTGACCTTAATAGGCTGTGTGATTCAACCTTATGTTTGGAACCCAAAATACTCCTGTTGGGAATCTTGGACAGGATGGATTTGGGTTGTCATGTTAAGCGGTTTATCTTTTTTGCTACCTTTTTATTCTCACAGAGAGATTATTTTAAGGTGGAAATCACCTCAGCCCCCTTCTCTGGCTTTTTGGCATGCTACTATTGATAATTCTTTAGCTGTTACCTGCTATGTATAAGTTAACCTACATGAGAAGGAACTGCACCAAGAAATTTAGACATGATCTGCCTGGATAGACTCCTGGAGTTCAGGTTGACCCACTTATCGGAACCAAGGAAGTCATACTACAGATAAGCTTTTTATCGAAAGCCCAACTCCGGGCAAAACATTTTTTTCCCATGAAGTGGGGCTGTGCCTGCACTGCATGGGTTAACTGCTCCTTTTGTCTTCGGGTGAACACAAAGCCTATGATCACTTTATCCTTCGGAAAACAGCGATCAAGGGGTGGACTTTACCAGATGTCTTCATGTCCAGAGCCGGTCTATAGGTGTGATAATGTCAGGAACAGTCCACCGCATAAGACTGCTAGACCATGGGGGGAGCAGCAGGAGCCGCAGGGACTGATCTTGCGCTGGGAAGATCAGATGATTAGGTGAGTATATCTTGGCTCTCCAATCCCCTCAGGGGTCTCCAAACGTTGGCCCTCCATTTCTTCAGGAACTACAATTCCCATCATGCCTAGTCATGTCTGTGAATGTCAAAGTTTTATAATGCCTCATGGAACGTGTAGTTCCGCAACAGCTGGAGGGCCGTAGTTTGGAGATCCCTGGGACAAAAGCGAGCAGTTAACCCATGCAGAAAAAAGGAAAAGGCTTTAGTGGGTAAAATAGTTCTTGAAATGTATTTTACTGTTTTTTTTGCTATTGGGTGGAGTTTGGCTTTAAATAATCTGTCTGCCCAAACTGATTATTCAGAGATGCTGGGATGAATTATCTAGCATTTTCTTATATGTATATCTCTCAGGCTTGTGCATCCATTTGTGTAAAATGCAACAGGAGGAACACTGAAACAATCTAAGGAGAGGGAAAAGCTTCAAGAACTGGTTGGAAGTCTCACTGCCAAAAGTGATATAGGAAGATTGTGGTGACAATGATCATCAGACTTCATCTATCATACTAAGGCCTGGCACTAGTGCGATTTCAAATGTGACTTCAGTGCCCGTTCACATCAATGCAGTGCGGTGCATTTTGGGAAAAAGTACATGTGCTACTTTGATGCAGTTGCAGTGCGATTTTGGCCCCATAGACTTTAACGAAATGCACCAAAAATGCATGTAAAACACATGCATTTTTAGTGTATTTTTAGCTGAGTTTTGTGCATAAAATCAGTCTCCTTCTACAAAAACGCATGAAAGCAGGTCAAAAACACACTACAAAATCACATTTAAAAGAGGTTCAAACCACAGCTGCACTAGTGGGAACCTAGCCTAAGTCAAATGCCGCGTACACACGATCGGACTTTTACGGCATACTTGGTCCGGCGGACCAGAGTCCGTCGGACAATTCCATCGTGTGTGGGCTCCAGCGGACTTTTTTCCCCCAAAAGTTCGACGGACCTAGAAACGAAACATGTTTCAAATCTATCCGGTGGACTCGAGTCTGGTCGAAAAGTCCGCTCGTCTGTGAGCTAGACCTACGGACAAAAACCAACGCTGGTACAGCTATTGGCTACCGGCTATGACCTTCCTTGTTTTAGTCCGGTCCTACGTCATCACATATGAATCCGTCGGACTTTGGTTGATCGTGTGTAGGCAAGTCCGTTAATTCGGAAAGTCCGTCGTAAAGTTAGTTGAAAAGTCCGCCGGACAAAATCTGCTGTAAAGTCCGCTCGTGTGTACGCGGCATAAGGCTCGGTTCACACTGCCGTGACTTGGGATCCGACTTGTGAGATCCCAAGTCATGTGACATATGAAACCCCATTTTAGTCAATGAGAGCTGTCTTAATTAGCACTACTGAAATCGCTCTGACTTTAGAAAAGGTTCCTGTACTACTCTAAGTTGATTTCTATTGGACTTGTGCCCATAGACTTTAATGGAAGATGCATCTAAGTCGGATCCTCATCTATAGTGATGTGATTTGGATCCGACATTACAGGAAGATTACCCAGGCATTCCCTGAAAGTCACTTCAAAGTCGCATCAAGTAGTACTCAAGTCGCCAACAAATCGCCAGAACGTCCCCAAGCAAAGTTGCACCATAAGTTGCGTGATTTTCGGGTCGCGGCAGTGTGAACCATGCCTTAGTGGAATTAACCTTCAAGGGAAATTTGTTCTGCAGTTGTAGTTTCTAGGTGAATGGCAGAGTCCTACATGCATTCATTTTCCCAAGGATGTGACAGATTGCCTTGATAAGTTGATAGTGTAGGAGAGCTCTTGCAAGAGATAAAGAGTGTAATACAAACATCAAATGTGCCCATTATTGCTCTCCAGAGAAATTTTCTGCAATCAAGGACCCTAAATCTTCATAAAAAAGGGGCAATCCTTTCAATGTGCATTTGCTGGGGCATAGTGTCCCTGGAAGCAATTTGAAATGTTTTACTGAGTCTATCAGTAAGTAAATGATTTTATTATGGTATTCATAGGATGAGCCTTCTTTTTGTGTTCTATTTTACGAGTGAAATTACATTCTATGGTCATCCTTAGCCACGTCATCCTTAACTACGTGCTTAAGAACTAGAGATTCTTTCTTCCCTTTCTGTCCATTTCACTATGATCTGCTTGCTCTCAATTAGAAACTGGTTGCATATCTCCCAACTTTCTGAAACGATAAAGAGGGACAGCTTTTAACACACCATATGTAGGGAAAGGACAGGTCCCCGCAATGGCTCCGGTTACACGGACTACAAATATCTGATATGCAATACATGTTTGGCTAAGCCACACAAGTGCTTTTTCTTTTCTCTTTTTCCTTTATATTGACTTTTTTCAAATACCAAATGCAGTAATATAGTGGTTAGATAAAAAGTTTAGTGCAGCAAAAAATCAAATCGTAATAGAGATGTACATATCAGACCAAAAAGAGGGACAACTGAGGCTGCACGAGAAGCAGAGGGATTTGTAGTACAGTCCCTCCAAATGAGGAACAGTTGGGACCTATTCGGGTTGATATATTGTGTTTAGCATTTCCAAGGGACATTAAAAAAGTATATCTTCCTTCCATGGTTTTCTGTTGGCACTGTACTATAAGTGCAGCATATAGTCATTTATCGTGTTGCAGTGCAGCGTAGTGGCTGTGATGTTGTGTGGAGAGCAGCTTTAATATTAATAGGCTGGTTTTACTTTGAAATGACTGACATAGCATAGCATCATAAAGACATGCATAATATGTAAAAAAGCATGATATAAGGAGGAGAAGGAGATTCATTAATGTGAAAAAAAAAAAAAACATTATGGTTACTGGACTTACTGCTGTGAGGACTTCCTCCACTGCTGCACTATGTCTTGATGCTTAGATAAAATAAATAGAATTATACCACACATGAGCCTGAAACCTCCATAGTGTGCATAACATTTATAAATACAGTATGTATGTGTCTAACGTAACAATAAGGGTCTGTTCACACTGCCCGCACTCTAAAATGCTTTCTGTTAGAATGGGGGCGGTATTTTATTTTGCTGGGCGGTGAGATGCATTATTTCAGAGTACAACATCTGTAAACAGATGTTATTACATAATTATGTAGTTGGTGAGGTTGAATAAAGACTCTGGTCCATCCAGATGTGTGTGTGTCAATACCAATTCCAATATCCCTGTATATTGCATTCGTTAAGATGCCCACCTAAGAGGTTTTTTTTTAAACTATCAACACTTCCCATTGACACCACTGATCGTGGAAGGGAGTCCCACAGTCTTACCGCTCTGACAGTAAGAACCCCCTACGCAGCTCAAGGTTAAACTGCTTCTCCTACAATTTCATTGATTGGCCACGTGTCTTCTTAAAGTGGTTGTAAACCCCATTCATGAAATCTGTCATGGGCACATATATCTGTAGTGTTTACTTATCTCTCTCCGACGCTCTAAGTGCCGTGTCTTTCTGCAGCTCCGTTCCTCTGTTATTAGCAGAGTCACTTCTGACAAGTTCTTCCGACACATGATATAACAGCAGCTGAAAATTTGTGTCAGGGAGGGAGCTTAGAGGTAGATAAGCAGAGAGTGTGCCTATTCACATAACAGCTCTGCATGTTCCTTCCTTCCTCTGCCTATGTGGAGGGAGGGGCGGGGGCGCCTTTCCTTTTCCTCCAATCAGCTCACACATAGTAAACCCAGGATCCGTACCGACTGCTGAAGGAGGAAACAAGATTTGTGACACAATGTGCACTTTCTAAAGAATGTAGAAAGGGAAAGAAAGCAGATATACAAGAAAAACTTATGTAGGGAGATATGTTTCATCCCTTTATATCATCTGAGGCTGTTCACTTCACTGGATATAGGTGAGGGTTTACAACCACTCCCTGAACTTGAATCATTTTTTCCTATGCTAGAAGCACTATTGAGGTATTTGTATATCACTCTCATATCTCCCCTCAAACGTCCCTTCTCCGGGGTGAATAAAAACTTATTGCAACTTATATTTGCTTTATCAAGATAAAGCCATGAATAAATTGAATCTGCCTGCTGTTCATTACCATAACATACATAAGCAGATGTCTCATTTAGAACGATGGGTGATGGAACATCTGTGCTTGCTGGAATGTGCAGGGAGCCTCTGATATACTTTGGGACTTGGCCAAATACAGAAGCCGCACAGAAGAGGTCAACTCCTTTTTTATATTTTCACCATTAAAGTGGTTCTAAAGGCTGAAGTACTAATGATCCGATTATCGTACGATCGATTCGAAATCGTTTTTTTTCGTACTATTTTCGGATCGTGTGTACGGGCTATTAGGCAGGATATTTACTTTTTATCTTTTCAAATGGAGTTCAGGTTCACTTGAAAGTGTTTTAGGAATTGTAGATAAACTTCCTAATTTGATAAAGTAAAACATTAAATCTGCCAGAAGACACTGTTTAATATGGTCTTTTAATTATGTTGTCAATGCTCCTTTAGCAACAGAGAATTTATAGACGCTATCTAATCTGTTAGAAGATATCACTCACCACATATCCTTCTAAAAGCCAGCTATTTATTTCTTACCTTTTTATTCTCCTTGAGAAATCAAGATGACATGTTAGCCGTGTACAAACACTTCCAACATGGGTATGAGTAGACTGCATACAAATGCCAGTCCAAGGAATAACCGATTACAAATGGGAATTTCTAAATGTGCCAGTTTTGAATAATGTAACCCAGCTGGACGCCTTAAAGATTTGTCAGCTGCCATCGTATATGATGTCCAGGAGATGTGTGCTTTGAATGACGATAAACATCTGTCCAATGTTTGAGACTATTAGGTACTATAAAAGTTCTTTTAAGGTTCATGTGAATTTGCTAGTTTTATAAACGTGAATATAGACCACAGGACAGTTTTTTTTTCCAAATCGTTTTTTTAATTTTTTTCCACTTCAGATAAGTTTTATTGAAAAAAGTATATTAAATACAAAGTGTCGACATATTAAGGAAAGTTAAACATCGTAGAGATATACATTGTGGATGTGTTAGCAATCGCTGGAAGATATTAAAATCATTTGAATATTCGATGATACTAACATTTAACAGGAGTTTGTGCAATAATAAGAACAAGGGAATCAACCAGATTAAAGCGTATAAAGTATGGGGTATGTTGAAGTATTGCCCCCCCCCCCCCTTTTATGCTAAGATTAGCCCAAGTGGGTTAAAATATAAGCTTGGTTGTCTATTTAGCTATGAGAGGGTTAGTTCCTAGAAATAGGTTGTGTCTGTATGGAAGATGTTCAAGACTGGTGAAGTTAGACATACTGGGTGTAAGGATGACGGCTCACTTGTGCGCTAAAGTAATGTGAAAGATATGTATGTGCGGAAATATTGGTAAAATATATAAATACAGCGCTCACAAACAAAAACCCATAATGAGTGATAACAAAAAACATAAAGTCCATACAAAACTAAAAAAGGTGCTTCACAAATAGTATGTAAAAATGCAGGGAATGCTTCACATCTTGTGTGCGGAAAGGGCAGAGAAAATGTTGCAGAAAATTTTTCAGGTGTACCAAGACACCCCCACATGTGTCCCCACTCACCAAATCACAATGACACCCAGCTTTTCAGTCTGGGAGTCGGTAAAGGCTTGTAACGATATCCAAAGAATGTTGCAGGATGACAGGTTCACTGATGAGATGATAAACGATCTTCAATGTTAATACTTAGCCATAAAAAAAAAAAACAGGTACCCAAAAAGGAAGAAAAAAGGGGGGACCAATAGTGAAGTGTCACGTCAATGCATTTCGCCCTCCCACAGGCCGTCATCAAAGGACCTTCTCCTCCTTTGATGACGCACATATGGGGGTGTCTTGGTACACCTGAAAATTTTTCTGCAACATTTTCTTTGCACTTTCCGCACACCAGATGTGAAGTATTCCCTGCATTTTTACACACTATTTGTGAAGCACCTTCTTAGTTTTGTATGGACTTTATGTTTTTTGTTATCACTTATTATGGGTTTTTGTTTGTGAGCGCTGTATTTATATATTTTACCACTATGTTCAAGTGTCTAGCATTTTGTGTATAGCAGCTTCATTCAATAATTTTTTACCACTCATTTTTTGCCACCCATTTTTTTACCACCTATTATTTAATTTTAAAAATTTTTTTAAAAATATGGCATGTAAGAAGAGAGAAAAAAAAAGGGGGGGATAAACGTAGGAAAGAAAGAGAGAAGGGGGGAAAGAGAGTAGAAGGGGGATGTGAGGGGGAAGGGGGTCTAGAGGGAGAGGGAATAAGGATGGTGGGGGAGCCGAGGCAATCATTCTCGGTTTCCACATAGTAGCGTAGAATTGGAAATCATTATTCAGGTTCGCTCATGCAGGATCTCCTTCAAAATCGTCTTCTCCAGCACATCTGTTAATTAAGGGTGGGAGGTCCTTTGTCTCAGTTTGCAGGAATGTTCTAAGTATGAGTTTTGGCAGAGGTAGTCAACTTTCTATTGATGGGGCTGGCGTTTTTTAATCCCATCAGGGTGGAGTATATAACTGTGGAACTGAAGTGGATCCAACAGGCCCAGTTTCGTAAAAATTTTGATGGAGAGTCCTGTGCAATATGGATTAGTTCTTCCATTTCTGTGATTTTACCAATGCGAGTAAGCCATTTGGAGATGGACGGAACGTGGGGGGATCCTGTGTGTTGGTATTCACAGCTTAGCTGCATTGATCATGTGTACGACCAGAGATTTTCTCTACAAGTGAACGGAAGTGGTAGAATGATGCTGAAACGCGGCTTGTATATATATAGCCACATCTCTTTTTTTTTTTTTTAAATAGGGGGGTTTAGTATATTTTTTATTTTTGACAGTCTTTTACTGTCAAAGTCCAGCCACACTGGTCCAATGCCAGGCCAGTGGACGGGACTTTGTTTGACAGTGGCCGGTTATTCATATACTGTACAAGCCGCATCTCAGTGGGAGATGCCCACTCTGTGTGATCCGGCTGCCCAATTCTTCTGACAGTTTTCTGGCTGATCGCTTCTGGCAGAAGCGGTGCAGCCTTTTTTACAGGACAACAGAGCGGCCTGAAGTGAACAGCCAAGAAACTGTCAGCCCAGTCCACCCCTGCTCCACACTCACCCTCCACTAATTTATAATGCGAGCAGGCGAGTGGAAATTTTGAGGGCTGTTTATAATTATTCCCTTTGGTCATGACATTGAGTGAGCTTTTATGAGCTATAGTGAAATTACTTTTCCATTGGTCCTCAGATAAGTCCACTTGCAATTCCCTTTCCCAGGTGAGGCATGCTTTCCCTTATTTGGGTGAGATGGAATCAAACAGCATGGTGTGGATATTAGAAATTATGTGTTGTAGGGGTGAATTTTGGGTGCAGAGAGTTGCAAACAGAGTAAGGTAACGCGATACAGAGGAGTTACTGTCAATACTTTGGAGGAAAGGTCGCATTACGAAAGTATTCAGACCCCCTTACATTTTTCACTCTTTGTTATATTGCAGCCATTTGCTAAAATCATTTGAGTTCATTTTTTTCCTCATTAATGTACACACAGCACCCCATATTGACAGAAAAACACAGAATTGTTGACATTTTTGCAGATTTAATAAAAAAGAAAAACTGAAATATCACATGGTTCTAAGTATTCAGACCCTTTGCTGTGACACTCATATATTTAACTCAGGTGCTGTCCATTTCTTCTGATCATCCTTGAGATGGTTCTACACCTTCATTTGAGTCCAGCTGTGTTCGATTATACTGATTGGACTTGATTAGGAAAGCCACATACCTGTCTATATAAGACCTTACAGCTCACAGTGCATGTCAGAGCAAATGAGAATCATGAGGTCAAAGGAACTGCCTGAAGAGCTCAGAGACAGAATTGTGGCAAGGCACAGATCTGGTCAAGGTTACAAAAAAAATCTGCTGCACTTAAGGTTCCTAAGAGCACAGTGGCCTCCATAATTCTTAAACGGAAGACGTTTGGGACGACCAGAACCCTTCTTAGAGCTGGCCGTCTGGCCAAACTGAGATATCGGGGGAGAAGAGCCTTGGTGGGAGAGGTAAAGAAGAACCCAAAAATCACTGTGGCTGAGCTCCAGAGATGCAGTCGGGAGATGGGAAAAGGCTGTAGAAAGTCAACCATCACTGCAGCACTCCACCAGTCGGGGCCTTATGGCAGAGTAGCCCGACGGAAGCCTCTCCTCAGTGCAAGACACATGAAAGCCCGCATGGGGTTTGCTAAAAAAACGCCCGAAGGACTCCAAGATGGTGAGAAATAAGATTCTTGGCCTTAATTCTAAGCGGTATGTGTGGAGAAAACCAGGCACTGTTCATCACCTGTCCAATACAGTCCCAACAGTGAAGCATGGTGGTGGCAGCATCATGCTGTGGGGGTCTTTTTCAGCTGCAGGGACAGGACAACTGGTTGCAATCAAGGGAAAGATGAATTCGACCAAGTATAGGGATATCCTGGACAAAAACCTTCTCCAGAGTGCTCAGGACCTCAGACTGGGCCAAAGGTTTACCTTCCAACAAGACAATGACCCGAAGCACACAGCTAAAATAACAAAGGAGTGGCTTCACATCAACTCTGTGGCTGTTCTTGAATGGCCCAGCCAGAGCCCTGACTTAAACCAAATTGAGCATCTCTGGAGAGACCTAAAAATGGCTGTCCACCAACGTTTACCATCCAACCTCACAGAACTGGAGAGGATCTACAAGGAGGAATGGCAGAGGATCCCCAAATCCAGGTGTGAAAAACTTGTTGCATCTTTCCCAAAAAGACTCATGGCTGTATTAGATCAAAAGGGTGCTTCTACTAAATACTGAGCAAAGGGTCTGAATACTTAGGACCATGTGATATTTCAGTTTTTCTTTTTTAATAAATCTGCAAAAATGTCAACAATGCTGTGTTTTTCTGTCAATATGGGGTGCTGTGTGTACATTAATGAGGGAAAAAAATGAACTTAAATGATTTTAGCAAATGGCTGCAATATAACAAAGAGTGAAAAATTTAAGGGGGTCTGAATACTTTCTGTACCCACTGTATATCCAGTATGGGAAAGAATTGTTGTTTAGACTTGCTGGGAGCATGTTGCGGTCCAAGAGAATGCCGTCTCAGAAGAAATGGTGTGCTAGTATGTCAAGATAGGGCCAAGATCCAGCTAAGAATTGGGTAGACATCCCTGGAAGAAAGGCTGGATTGCGCTGCAACGGCGTAAGAGGCCCTGGGTTTGAGGAAAGCTGAGGTTTCTTACATACCTCTCCAAAGCAACTTAGGGTCGAGTTATTTAGAGGGTGTTCTTTTATGGCCTGAAAGATGTGGCATGAAAGAATCCAGGGTGTGAACCATAGTGGAAGGAATGAGAAGGAGTCTTCTAATCTGACCCAGTCCTTAAAACGGTTGTGAACCGTCCTGTCTACAATCCTGGACAAGTGACAGGCTCAGTAATAATTCCTAAGGTCCAGGAGGCCGATTCCACTATTTGTTTTGGGTTTTGTTAGTTGTTCAAAGCTTATTCTGGGGCGTATTTGTTTCCATAGAAATTTTACGCGTTTATATGTCTGAAAAAAGAAGTAGACGGAAGCTTAATCTGAATTGTTTGCAGAATATATAGGATGCAGGGGAGAATATTAATCTTTAGAATAGCTGCGCGGCCAAAGAAAATTGGGTTTGTCCCATTTACGTAAGTCATCTGAAATAGCGGAGTATTGGTAAGTAATTCTTTGCATACAGATCTGGCATATGTGCTGTCAGCTGGATTCTCTAAATATTTGATCGGTTCTGATTTCCAAATAAAGGGGAAATTATTTTGACATTGTGTAACCACTTCATTTGGAAGGGATATATTGAGAGTATGAGACTTGGTAAAATAGATTTTTTAATTAGATAGGTGATTGAATAATTCAAAATCCTTTAGAAGGTTTGGGATAGATGAGAATGGGTCGTTTAAGAAAAGTAAAATATCGTTGGTGAATACCGCTAATTTATAGGTATGATCTGCAATGGGTATGTCTTTTATGCTTTTGTTGGTTCTCAAACATCGCAGGAGGGGTTCTAGGGTTAGTATAAAAAGGAAAGGGGAGAGTGGGCAGCCCTGTCTTGATCCATTACGGATGGGGAAGGCATTTGACAGGTGGCCATTGACTCGGACCTTGGTAGTTGGCGTAATATAAAGGGACATGATAATATTGAACATTTTGTTCTTCAATCTAATGTGGCGGAGAACAGCCCCCATATAGTCCCAAGCCAGCCTATCAAACGCCTTCTCTGCATCCAGAGATAGAAATAAACCTTTGTGCTTCTGGATGGTCAACCAGTTTTTTATATTTAGTGCTTTTATGGGGTTGTCCCTGGGTTCCCTGCCTGGGATAAAGCCTACTTGGTCTTTTTAATATTAGTGACGGTAAGAGTGGCAAGAGGTGGTTGGCTAGAATGTTTGCAAATAGTTTATGATCTACATTTAGTAGAGAGATCGACCTATAGTTGGTAACAGATGTGGCATCTTTTGGTATAACAGTAATGTCTGCTTCCAGTAGTCTATGAAATGGTAATGTGGATGAGGAGAGGGAGTTGAAGGTCTTTAAGAATAGGGTTGTGAGGGTATCTGTGAAAGTTTTGAAGTACGTTGCCGTAAACCCCTCTGGGCCGGGGCTTTTGCCTTTTTTAAGTTGTTCAATCGCTCTTTTGAGTTCTTTCTCAGAGATGGGGTTATCTAGGTTACGTGCGTCCTCCGTAGAGATGGGTTGAGGGCTGTACTTCTTAAGGAAGTCTTTGATAAGTGCTTTTCTTGTGTTATAACCTGTAGACTCGACTGATAAGTTGTGTAGTTCGGTGTAATATCTCTCAGAGTGGGAAACTATTTCAGTGGTGGCTACACTGGATTGTCCATGTGAGTCCTTAATAGTATGAATGTTGGTGCTCGCTTTCTTAGCTTGGATAGCTCTAGCTAATAATCTACCACATTTGTTTCCTTGTTCGTAGCAAAGTTTCTGGTTCAGAATATATTTCCAATCATTTTTATTAAGGTTGTAAACAGTAAAAAAGTAAAACCTTACGATACAGTAAAGAAAAGTACAGGTACATAATGGTGTAAATGACAGCATTGATCACAAAAGTATCAGTATAAGGTAAATTGGGCTGTGACTACATTCCCCAAGAACATTGATCATATCCTCCTAGAACAGGGATATACAATTAGTGGACCTCCAGCTGTTACAGAACTACAAGTCCCATGAGGCATAGCGAGACTCTGAGAGCCACAAGCATTACACTCAGAGGCAGAAGCATGATGGGACTTGTAGTTTTGCAACATCTGGAGGCCCGCTAATTGCATATCACTGTCCTAGAACAATGGTTCTAAACTCCAGTCCCCAGGACCCACCAACAGGCCAGATTTTATGTATTACCTTGGGGAGATGCAGACTAAAATACTGCAATCACTGAGCAGCAAATGATATCACCTGTGATGTATTTCAGTTATCTTGCAAACCTTGCCTGTTAGTGGGTCCTGGGGACAGGAGTTGAGAACCACTGTCCTAGAAGGAGCTCCGTAGCCATGGGTCGCCCTCCTCTAAGCCAAGGAGTCACCCCAACCTTTGATTAGCCATATTAGTTGGTCTTTGTGTTCATATATACAGCCCTGAAGTGGGACCCTTGGTGGCCTATCAACGGTACCACGGATATTCCCAAGTAATCAAAAGGTTTGATAAATGGAAAGAAGCGAAGGGGACAAAGAAAGAAAGAAGTAAGAAATTATGAAAAAATTTAAGAGAAAGAGGCAACGAGCCTCCCCTTTGGCACTGAGAAGTTTTCCTCAAATCTGATGAGGCAGTCCCCGTCAAGTAGGTGGTCCAGGGTTCCCAAGTTTTTTTAAATCTTGGCATCTTAAGCTGCAGAATGGCAGAGAGTCGTTCGTTTAACATTATCAAGGACAATTTATGCTTTAAGAGGTCAAAAGATATCACAGGAAATTTCCAAGATCCTGCAATCGTAATTCTAGCTATAATAAAAAATGAAAGTTATTAGGCATTGGGTGGGTTTCGGGGCTCCCTCAGCAGGGTGTCCAAGAAGTGCCTGTTGTGGGGACTTAGTCAAATTAATCCCCATGAGAGAATAGATAATTAATTGGGGGGAGGTTGTTATGTTAGCACGTTACTTGGCTTGTCATTGTTGTCACATATTTTAATGGCTTGTGTAGTTCGGTGTAATATCTCTCAAAGTGGGAAACTATTTCAGTGGTGGCTACACTGGATTGTCCATGTGAGTCCTTAATAGTATGAATGTTGGTGCTCGCTTTCTTAGCTTGGATAGCTCTAGCTAATAATCTACCACATTTGTTTCCTTGTTCGTAGCAAAGTTTCTGGTTCAGAATATATTTCCAATCATTTTTATTAAGGTTGTAAACATTAAAAAAGTAAAACCTTACGATACAGTAAAGAAAAGTACAGGTACATAATGGGGTATATTTCCGGGGTATATTTACATATTGTGAGGCACTGGCTGGCAGGACTATGGACAGTGTATATGTGTTTTCAGCTACGCATGGTGAGTATCTCCAAGGTTTATGACTGATATGGAGAAAACAAACTTATTTTCTCAGAAAATTTCCCCGTTTGCTGTTTCACCCTTTCCCTTAAAGCACCCCTCATATCCGTTATTTTTTCAAAAAATTTTCAATACATACCTATTTTCAGTCTGGTCATGTGAAATACAGGTCCTCCTCCTCCGTTTCTTCCACTGGCAATGAGTACTTCCTGAATTCCGCAGAGAACAGTGCCATATAATCACTTGGTGCTGTTCTCTGCAGCTATCTCCTGTAAGTTCTGGGTGGTTTGATGACATAGCCCTAGGGGATGGGTCTTTGATACCATGGACGCCTTTGATCCCAGATGAGGATCGGTGAGTCTGCAAGAGACAGAATGAAAGCTCTGCTTTTTGATTTTAATTTCATCAGGGCAATGGATTCTCACATTTTTTTAAAACTAGAATTGGGCTTTGGTACATGAAAAGGCTAAAATGTAATTATTATTTTTAGTCTACTTGATATTTCTTATTTATTAGGTCCTACCTAGGACTGAATACTCCAATGAAATTCATCATGGTGTTTGACACACTTCATGAAACCCCATGCCCCCTGAACACATAAGTCCTTAAAATGTAACTTTTGTCTCATCACCACTTTAAACCTTTGAGTTTTCTTTGGGTTTACAAGTATTTCACATCATATCCCTTTTATATTTTTAGACACACCATCATTTGTCTGGTTAGTTCTATTTCTGATCTCTTGGCATCTATTGTATCTGCTTTCACTGTATCCAATTACCCTTTCTTTCTTCCTCTCCCATTCATCATTTACCACTTCTTTTTTTCCTATATGGCTTATTGACCAAAACTATTTCTGTCCCATTGGAAGGGTTTTGTTATATACTGTACGTTCGATTAAAAAAAAATACCTGTTGGTCCTTCCAGAAAACCAGTGCTGACCTCTGCAATATGCAGTTTTCATTTTAAACAACATTACCATCCCTGTAGAGGTTATACCTGTAAGATACAAAACACCTTCTTTCTAGGTTATAGAGTGGAGGAGTGGGTGGCCTGTATATAGTATGATGAATGAGTGTAGTCACCCTAGAACAGGAAATGTGTTACTGGTAGGATCATCGGGTGAAATAAATGAAGATTATACTGAAAAAAGTTTGAACTACATCCCAACATTATTGTTCGGATCCCTGCCGAGCTTGGACTGGTTCTGCGATGTGAGTCGAGAGCGGGCTTATCCCACTGTTGGCTGAAGCTGGGTCACAGGAGCGCAGTACTAAGTGCACTCCTGTGACCCACGGGAAAATTATGGCAAAAAGAGCTTTGGCCATACTTCTCCTTTAGGTTAATTAGCATTTGACTCGACTTTGATTTTAAAGTGATGGTCATAAGAAATACCTGAATTTGCCACATTCGTTGATAATATTATTGATACTGGTGCAAATTCTTGCCTGAATTACATTCAGGTAGTTCTTAAGGGAACTACCACCAGAAAAGTGACATTAGAGCTGTTTTCAATTCCCTGTTTGGACCCTCTCCTCCTTTAACAATCATCTGATGTTAGTAGATTCAAAAGGTGCCTTGAAAGAATAAAGTTAGATTTATACTTACCTTAACCCCATCTTCCACATCATTGGATGTGATCCGCTGATCTTTTTAGCAAAATTCCGGGGGAATGCAAAGAATGAGAAGGCACTCCTGTCCATTGCAACACCTTTTTGTGGGTTTTTGGCTGGTCTGTGTCCCCCAGGATCTTGCTAGAAGAAATCTGATGTTCCTTTTGCCTAGGCAAGCGGAAGATCAGGGTAAAGCACTTTTTTATTTACAAGGTACTTTATGTGTTGGACCTACTAACATCAGGTGATTTTTAAAGGAAAATGTTTTTGTGGACATTTTAGTGCAAGGTTTGCTTTAAACTGTATCTAAACTCAAGAACACAAAAAATTATATATTGCTGCTTAGCGGTCCTTAGATGATGTGGTTGCATTTATTTACTCCTTTCAAAGCCTTTTTTTCCTGTTATTTTTAGGACCTGGTGCCATACTTCCTATTTTAGGATAACAGCATTCCATTAACAGTATCTATGAAGAAGCAGCTTTCCTGACATGGACTAAAAATACAGTAAAACCTTGGGTTTTGCAGGACAAGCAACAGTTTTTAATAAGTTTTAACTTGCTATACAAGCGATGTCTTGATATACAAGTAGCATCAAGTCACAACTGAGTATAAAAGAGAAGAGAGGCACCTCTAAGTGTAGCAATATGGTTACATTTAATGAAGGTACAACATTTAGCAACTCACATGGTTGATGATTAAAAGAGGAACATCTAAGTATGCAGGCTTCCGGGGTAAAGCTGTCCACATAGACCGTCCTTCTCACCACCATCAACAGCATCCCTTCCACGCTGCGCTCCACAAGCGCTTCAAGCTTTCAGATCGCTCTACTGCAGGGTAGTCTTCCCGGTCACGATTGCAGACTGACAGCAGTGAGAGTCGGTGGTGCGGAGGATGGTCTATGTGGACCGCTTTACCCCGGATGCCTGCATACTTAGATGCGCTTCAACCATGTGAGTTGTTAAATGTTGTACCTTCATTAAATGTAACCATATTGCTACACTTAGAGGCGCCTCTCTTCTCTTTTATACTCTGTAGCTCCTGCTGGATTTTGCTTCTAATCCCCTTGTGGAGGCTTCCATTTGTGGATAGACATTTTTTGGTTACACAACCTAACACATGGCTATAATCTTTTTATATGGACTATAAATTGAAGGATTTATGAATAAATGGTTGTGGAATGAATCATTTGAGTTTCCATTATTTCTTATGGGGAAATTTGCTTTGATATACAAGTGCTTTGGATTACAAGCATGTTTCTGGAGCGAATTTTGCTCGCAATCCAAGGTTTTACTGTATCTCCTCATCTCTATAGCATAGGAGGGAGTGATTCTGTAATTCTCCAAAGAGAACCAGGAAAGCTGATATCATTTAAGATTTCATTTAATTACGCAGGAAGTTCTAGCACATTTGGTTTCTGTCAAGATCAACCGGTATTTTCTTATACTTGCCAAAACTTAGCTTGAAAAACCAAAGCTATTTTTGGGGTGGTACCTGCTGCCGCACTTTCGGTCAGATCGCCACGGCAATCTGAGCAGAAGTTTGCCCCCCATCCTTCCCCCACAGCCTTCTGGGACATGTCACAATTCGCATAAAGCTGTGGGAACAATTAAATGGCGCAGCGCGGCTCGTGCATGCTCAGTGAGCAGCCAGCTGTGAAGCCGCAAGCAGTCACAGCCGCCTGCCCACACTTCGTATGGCAGCGCCGGTGACCAAAGCCTGATGAAGAAACCTGAAGAAGAAGTGAGGACACTATTGGATGCTGGGACAGGTGGGTGTCTATTAATTAAAAGTCAATAGCTACAGTTTTTTTTAGCTGCTAACTTTAAGTTTTTTTAAATATGACTGAAGCACCTCTTTAAGTAGAAACCATATCTAAGTGCTAGCAAGCACTATATTCAGTTTTGTTTGGGTTTAGATATACTTTAACACTAAGTTGTATTAAAGGTACATCCTACCTTGTATTGATACTATTTCTTGTATTTAATTTCAGGAAATAATCTGACATTTTAAATGAAAATTCTTTTAATAAAATGTGCTAAAAAGGGAAGACAGTTGAAACTGCAGTTTGCTGGTGTCAGCCTCACAGCAGGCCTTCAGTAATTCCTTTTGGTCTGTACACCTGCTGCTCTCTACCTTTTACATAAAATTCAAGCCAAGCAAAATGTGTCTGATATACAGTAGTTTACTTATGTTTTATGTGCTTTTTTTTTTATAAATATTGTGTATTTCAACACGTAAAATTTTAATTAGATTTACAGAACACAGCAAAGGCTTTTGACATCTGCCTTTTTAATGCATCATGGGAATATCTCATTAGCACCACCACCATTATTCTGAGTACAAACAATGAAGCCCACCATTCACACTTGAGCATGACATATGTAGGCGATGTTGAGGCTTTTTTGCACATTTTTAATTGTGAAGTGTGATACAGGAGCAGCTTTGGGGCAGGATCGAGTGTTTTTGGCCCCATATTCTTTTGTTATGCGCACTTGTCAATGGGGCCAAAAATGTCCCCTTTATGAGCATCAGGCATTGCGTTGGAGGTGCCTTAAAGCACAACTGTGACCAAGGATACTTGAAAAACATAGGATTTGGCTTGATGAGCTTTTTTGGAGCTTCGTGCTACAAAATGCTCGGCTATGAATGGGGGCCTAATGATGTTTGCAAATGTTTAAAGCCTAACTCTGGCCCAAAAAAGTTTTTCCATGCAGTGGGGCTGTGCTTGCACTGCATGGGTCAACTGCTAGTTTTGTCCAGGTGAGAGGAGAAAGCTGTATACTCACCCAATCCTCCGCTCCACCGGCAAACGGCGCTCCCTCACTCTCCAGCGGCGGACTGTTTCTGATGTCCTCACATCCAGAGCAGGTCTATGGGCTTGATGACATCAGGATCAGTACACCGCACAAGACCCCTAGACTACAGGGGGGCAGGAGCCACAGGGACTGGAGCATCGGAGGATTAGGTAAGTATACTGTATCTCTGTTCTCCAGTCCCCTAGACAAAAATGAACAGTGAACCCTTGCAGCACAGGCACAGCCCCACTGTATGGGAAAAAATGTTTTTGCCTGGAGCTTTAAAAGAACTTTTTATCCATGAGAAATCGTGATTCTTGTTTCTGTGAGATTTGTTATTTTCTTAGATGAAAACCATTCTGTGTTTTACGGACACCTGTCTGATTTACAACTTGTTCACATGTGCGGCATCCCATGTTGCCCCTCTGAAAAGAGATCAGTGGTGGATCGCTTTTCAGAAGGTGTTTGATAGGTAGTGAGGAGGCCATATGTCAGATACCGCACCATTGCGCCACAATCATGTGCATTGCACACGGTTGCAGCATGACTCCTTGAATGAAGCCTTGAACATTAATGTTCCCAGTGTTTTCAGGTGTTGCAGGCTTGCAATTGACTGATGTCTATAGTATAACAGAACAAATGAATCTTAATACAGTACATAGTTGTTTATGTCATGTGAAGATAAATATTATTTTGCAAAAAAATACACTAATTTTTAAGTGGCACAGGGGAACACAAAGAATTACAGAATTTCTTATCGGGGTAATCAAGTAGCAATGGCCGATGCATAGCCACAGAGACACCCCCAAAAACATGTCTACAGAGACGCAAACAGTACCATATTGACAATACCACAAACATGTCCACAAGGACCTAAACATGCCAGAACATGTCTGCAGAGAAACAGTACTGTACAGACACCAGAAGAAATATGTCTACAAAGGCCCAAACAGTACTAGAACAATACAAAGATTATTTACCAATGCAAAGCATTTTCTAATTGGACAGGGTGAAGAGTGAGATGTTACCATCCTACCTCTCCATCTGGTCCAATCAGAAGATGCTTTGGGAAAATACAAAGCAATAAATATCAGATTGACAGAGTCACGAAACACCTAATTTGTGTTGGTGCTCAGTGTCAACACTAACTTTTCATTGGTGCTCCTCGCAAGATTCCAACTTTGCTTTGGTGTTCATTGCAAACCTTTAACTTTGCATTGGTGCGCAGGGAAAAGTTTACATTGGTGCGCAAGTAAAGGTTTGCATTGGTCCGCCGGGAAAAGTTTACATTGGTACGCAGGTAAAGGTTTGCATTGGTGTGCAGGGAAAAGTTTACATTGGTGTGCAGGGAAAAGTTTACATTGGTGTGCAGGGAAAAGTTTACATTGGTGTGCAGGGAAAAGCTTGCATTGGTTGTAAGCAGAGACAGCATCCAGGGGAGAGCAAGGTGCTGTGCGTCTAACCTGCTCCATCTTCACCCTGATGAGGTCCTGGATCCCCCCTGGGAGGGGCCAAACAACCCCAAAAAAGCCATTGGCAGCACTGACAGGAGGGGGATAAATGCACACTCCTCCGTCTGGTCTGCAGTAGAGCTACACGATTTACCGTTAAAAAATCGTGATCTCGATTCAACCCCTCTCACAATCTCTATGCAGAATTTCCTGATTCATTCATGTAACAAGTGTAGAGAGTTCTTTGCTCACTCAACTGTCAAAAGAAAAAAAAAACAGCAGCCTGCCAAGTTTTTCACAACATTGTCCACACTAGTAGATAACTAGAAACATAACTTTTCGTTCTTAGATCAAAGGAATGAACTTCGGTCTGAAAGTTTAACCACTTAAAGACACTTTTTCTCACACTTGTTTCTTACAAAATCAGTATTTTCTTGCTAGAAAATTACTTGGAACCCCCAAACGTTATATATATATATTATATATACATATATATATATTATATATACATATATATATATATATATATATATATATATATATATATATATATACACATATATATATATATATATATATATATATATATATATACACATATATATATATATATATATATATATATATATATATATATATATATATACACACACAGTGGGGACGGAAAGTATTCAGACCCCCTTAAATTTTTCACTCTGTTATATTGCAGCCATTTGCTAAAATCATTTAAGTTCATTTTTTTCCTCATTAATGTACACACAGCACCCCATATTGACAGAAAAACACAGAATTGTTGACATTTTTGCAGATTTATTAAAAAAGAAAAACTGAAATATCACATGGTCCTAAGTATTCAGACCCTTTGCTGTGACACTCATATATTTAACTCAGGTGCTGTCCATTTCTTCTGATCAATACGGAGTGCTGTGTGTACATTAATGAGGAAAAAAATTTACTTAAATGATTTTAGCAAATGGCTGCAATATAACAAAGAGTGAAAAATGTAAGGGGGTCTGAATACTTTCCATCCCCACTGTATAATTTAGCAGAGACCCTAGGGAATAAATTGGCGATTTTTTCAATATTTTATGTCACACTGTATTTGCGCAGCGGTCTTTCAAATGCAATTTTTGGGAGAAGATACACTTCAATTAATTAAAAAAAATAAATAAATAAATAGTAAAGTTAGCCCAATTTTTTTGTATAATGTGAAAGATGATGTTGCGCCACGAGAATCGTGATCTTTATTCTAAGCAAAAAAATTGTGATTCTCATTTTAGCCAGAATCGTGCAGCTCTAGTCTGCAGCCACACACTATACTTGCCAGCTGCCAGTCTGAAGCCCTGCGTTGTCAGTGGTGGTCAGCTGCCAGTCTGAAGCCCTGCGTTGTCAGTGGTGGTCAGCTGCCAGTCTGAAGCCCTGCGTTGTCAGTGGTGGTCAGCTGCCAGTCTGAAGCCCTGCGTTGTCAGTGGTGGTCAGCTGCCAGTCTGAAGCCCTGCGTTGTCAGTGGTGGTCAGCTGCCAGTCTGAAGCCCTGCGTTGTCAGTGGCGGTCAGCTGCCAGTCTGAAGCCCTGCGTTGTCAGTGGTGGTCAGCTGCCAGTCTGAAGCCCTGCGTTGTCAGTGGTGGTCAAAATGCAGGAGCAACCTTCATAAGTCAGGAGCTCCCAGGAGATCACCTTGAAATATTGGGAGACCCCTGAGTTTCCCATGTGAATTGACAGATCTTATACCCTGCAACATTGAGCTTTTTCGTGAGAGGCATTAATCTTGTTGGGCAGCTGACAGGCACACAGGTTGGAATCAACACTGATAAAAATGATTCTGTTGGCTTGTAATTTTACCATAAAAATTTTTATAATTTTCAAGTAAAAAAAATGTTAATTTACTTTGATATTTTAAGTACCTTACTTATTTTCATTAGTTCTTAAAATACACCTTTTACATTTACCAAAACAATGTATAATATTGAGTAATCTAGACAAAACTATTAAGTAATGTGTATTTCCATATTTTAATTGAGTTACATTTACGTAAAAAAATGATCTTTTCATTTGACTGCACTTGCCAAAGTCAGTTCCCATACGTTTGAGGCCCATCAGGACAAAAGAGCACCACTAGTGACAGGAATTTTTCCATGTCACTACAAAGCCATGCGATGGCAATAAAAGGTAAGAATGAACATTGAACAAATGCTTTAAATGTTGCTTAACCACTTTCCACCCACCCTATTGCGAATTGACAACCGCAATGTGGCTCTATTATCCTGACTGGGCGTCATATAACGTCCAGCAGGATAAGCGGCGATTGGTGGTGCTATGCGTCACTCTGACACACTGCATCTTCGATCGCGGTAAAGAGCCTATGGCTCTTAACCACGTGATCAGCTGTGATTAATCACAGTGGTAACCAGGAAGTGCTGGTAAACGGCTTTGCTCAGTTTGCGCTGACAGGGAGAGTGCCCATCGGTAACGGCGGTCAGTGCCCTTCACAGATGTCAATCAATGCCCATCAGTAATGACTGTCAGTGCCTCCTCATCAGTGCTGCCTATCAGTGCCATCTATTAGTGCCCAGCAGTGTCACCTATCAGTGCCCATTAATGCTACCTATCGGTGCCCATCAGTGCCGCCTATCAGTGCTCATCAGTGCTGCATATCAGTGCCACCTATCAGTGATGCATATAACTGCCTCTTCATCAGTGCCACCTTATCAGTGCCACCTCATCAGTGCCCATCAGTGCCTCCTCATCAGTTCAGCCTATCAGTTCAGCCTCATCAGCGCACATCAGTGAAGAGAAAAAATTACCTATTTAGAACATTTTATAACGGAAACAAAGAACAACTTTTTTGTTTTCAAAATTTTCTGTCTTTTTTCGTTTGTTTAGCAAAAAATAAGAAACACAGTGGTTATTAAATACCACCAAAGAAAGCTCTATCTGTCTAAAAAAAATATATAAATTTAGTTTGGGTACAGTGTAGCATGACTGCGCAATTGTCATTCACTGTGTGACAGCGCTGAAAGCTGAAAATTGGTCTGGGCAGGAAGGGGGGAAAGTGCCCAGTATTGAAGTGGTTAACATACCATCCAAAATGTTTATTTTATATGCAAATTCATATAATTATAATAAATGGACATACGTCTGTTGTATACAGCTATTGAGACAATCGCTTGTGCGCACGCAAAGTTTGCGCTTACTGCATGCGGCAGAACGCAACCAAGATGCAGGGTTAGGGACCGCCGGCTGTTAAGCTTAAAAACTGTTTTGTGCCACAAAATGTATGTTTCTGCCATTTGGTTTTGAAGTTATTGCAATTTTAGATTATGTGACCTCAAGCCCCACCCACTTTGCACTATGTTATTACATTTCAAAAACAAATATACCATAGGTTTGTGCTGCAAAAACAAGCATATTGGTATAGTGTATTTTTTCACATAGCACTCTCATTTTGTATCAGAAAGAATAATTATGGGACTCATTTATGCTTTTAACCTGAGCTACCCTGAAAACCTAAAATATACCTTTGAAGTTTTCAGAAGATGTTTTTAGAGCTAGATGTGGGGAATCTACCTTCAAAAGTTCACACCTTCCTGACCAGCCACCGTCATTTTACTGCGGCAGGTCAGCACGATCCCGCGAACCGTCGTAGCTATTCCGTTGGCTCGCGGGATCGGGATAGCAGGCACGCGCCCGCTGCACTGCGGGGGTGACGATGCTCGTGGCCGACGGTCGCGATGACAGAACATGGAAGTGTGTGTGTAAACACACAAATCCATGCTATGTTCTGACTGGAGTGACAGATTGTGTGTTCCTATTAGCTAGGAACCATGATCCGCTTCCTCTAGTCAGTCCCCTCCCACTGCAGTTAGAATCACCTCCCAGGGAACACAATTAAC
Source organism: Lithobates clamitans (assembly GCA_037952925.1). Lineage (NCBI taxonomy): Eukaryota > Metazoa > Chordata > Amphibia > Anura > Ranidae > Lithobates > Lithobates clamitans. The sequence continues at coordinate 3,561,752 of JBBGZY010000787.1, read as the reverse complement.
CCCTTCACCGCCCCCTAGTGTTAACCCCTGCCAGTGACATTTTTACAGTAATCAGTGCATTTTTATAGCACAGATCGCTGTATAAATGCCAGTGATCCCAAAAATGTGTCAAAATTATCCGATGTGTCTGCCAAAATGTCGCAGTCACGATAAAACTTTTGCGCAAACCAATCAATATATGCTTATTGTGATTTTTTTTTTACCAAAAATATGTAGAAGAATACATATCGGCTTGTTCAATCCCAACCACAACACTACCTGCATGGAGTTTGCATGTTCTTCCTGTGCCTGTGCGGGTTTCCTTGCATACTCCAAAGACATGCTGGTAGGCTCCTGTCTAAATTGGCCCTAGTATATGAGAGTTAGGGATCTTAAATTGTAATCGTAATAACATCGATGTGAATGTACAATTTATAAGTAAAGCTGTGTAAATTGATGGCTATATAAGTACCTGAAATAAATAAATAAGTTAATGTATGTATTCCTAAATTTAACCTATGCTCTAGAAAATAGAATAATACAAAAAGAGGTCCGCTTTCAGATAAAAGTGCTCTCTATGGAGGATTCGCCGCAAGATCACATTTATCGGCAACGGGAGAGGGGCCCCCCCTCCCGACGCGCTTCAGTGCCCTCCACCGCTTACTGGAGCTGCCGGCAGCGACAGAGGCGATCGCGTCTGCTCCCCTGCTTGGTGCTGAGTGAGGGGAAGATGCCCCCCCTGTGTTCACACCATTGCAGGGCGGAAGCAACGTCAAAAAGTCACTTCCGCCCATAGCTCTTAAAGAGACTTTTTTTTTGTTTTTATTGCATTTTAATGTAAATATGAGATCTGAGGTCTTTTTGACCCCAGATCTCATACTCAAGAGGTCCTGTCATGCTTTTTTTTTATCTATATCAAGGGATGTTTACACTACTTGTAATAGGAATAAAAGTGACACATTTTTTTTAAAAGAACAGTGTAAAATAAAAAGTAAAATAAATAAGAAAAAAAAATGTTTTAAACACATACGTGAGAAGCGCCCGCATATGAAAACAGTGTTCAAAACACATGTGAGGTATCGCCGCGATCGTTAGAGCGAGAGCTATAATTCTAGCCCTAGACCTCCTCTGAAACTCAATACATGCAACCTGTAAACATTTTTAAACGTCGCCTATGGAGATTTTTAAGGGTAAAAGTTTTTCGCCATTCCACAGGTGGCCACAATTTTTAAGTGTGACATGTTGGGTATCAGTTTACTTGGCGTATCATTATCTTTCACAATATAAAAAAATTTGGCTAACTTTACTGTTTTCTTATTTTTATTCAAAAAAGTGTATTCTTTCAAAAAAAGTGTGCTTTCTGTCACACCATATTTGCGCAGCGGTCTTACAAGCAAACTTTTTTTGGAAAAATTACACTTTTTTGAATTAAAAAATAAGACAACAGTAAACTTAGCCTAATTTTTTTTAGATTGTGAAAGATAATGTTATGCTGAGTAAATTGATACCCAACATGTCGCGCTTCAAAATTGCCCCGCTCATGGAATGGCGGCAAACTTTTACCCTTAAAAATCTCCATAGGCGACGTATAAAAAATTCAACAGGTTGCAAGTTTTGAGTTACAGAGGAGGTCTAGGGCTAGAATTATTGCTCTTGTTCTACCGATCGCGACGATACCTCCTCACATGTGTGGTTTGAACACCATTTTCATATGCAGGGGCTACTCACGTATGCGTTCGCTTCTGCACGCGAGCTCGGCGGGACGGGCGCGTTTAAAAAAAAAAATTTTATTATTATTTATTTTACCTTTTATTTTTTATTTTTACACTGTTTTTAAAAAAAAAAAAAATTGTGTAACTTTTATTCCTATTACAAGGAATGTAAACATCCCTTGTAAAAGAATAAATGCATGACAGGACCTCTTAAATATGAGATCTGGCATCAAAAAGACCTCAGATCTCATATTTACACTAAAATACAATTAGAAAAAAAATTGTGATTTAAAAAAATGGCCCTTTAAGAGCTATGGGTGGAAGTGATGTTTTGACGCCGCTTCCGCCCTGCAATGTCATGGAGACCGGTGGGGACCATTTTCCCCTCACTCGTCTCCATGCTCAGCCACAGAGAAGATCCGATCGCCTCCGCCGCTGCCGACGGCTCCGGGAAGCGGCGGGAGGAGGGGCCCTCTCCCGCTGCCGATAAAAGCCGCTGCAGAGATCACTTTTATCTTGTAGCGGACTGCCGGCCGAACACGTAATGGCAACTCGCTGCTGCCATAACAACAATATCCCACATCAAAGTAAGGACGTATATCGGGGTGTGGCGGTCCGGAAGTGGTTAAGGTATGTATTCCTAACGTAAAACTCTATGGGGGTTATTTACGAAAGGCAAATCTACTTTGCACTGAAAGCGCACTTGGAAGTAAAGTCGCTGTAAATCCGAGGGGTAGATCTGAGATGAGGGGAAGCTCTGCTGATTTTATCCAATCATGTGCAAGCTAAAACGCTGTTTTTTATTTTCCTTGCACGTCCCCCTCAGATCTACAGCGACTTTACATTCAAGTGCACTTGCAGTGCAAAGTGGATTTTCCTTTAACCCCCTTTGGTCTATAATTTGAAAAAAATTGTGTTGGCTTTACTTAAAACAACAAAGTTGAAAACATGAAAAGTCTAATGAGTCAGACAAGAATACGTTTAGTTGACAGTACTTAAAAAGCTGATGCAAATAGCTGCCTCATTTTTTTGAGTAGACCCAGCACAATATTTTTTACAGTGAACATACCAATCCACCAGAACACTCCTAACCAAGCTTGGTTATTTCCCTTGGGAGTTAGGGACTGTATCTCTGAATACTAAAAAAAAAACAAAAACAAAAAAATAACACTTCATTATTGAACCTGAAATCGAAGCAGAAAAATCCACACAATGCACCATTGTCAGTACTTCATTTGCAAGATTTTGATTGCGCGCAAATCCTTATTTTCTTTCAGCTGTTCTGTCCCTAGCTATCTATATGTAAAGTAAAAGCAAGCAATTGCAATCTTATGAAGTCATACTGGTACCTAATAGGATTGATGATGATAATTAAAGATGAGCTTGGGCATCCTCTGAACTCATCTCTCGTCACACTCTGATCTTGCACCCTTTTTTTTTGGCAGAGAAAATTGACTACTGTCCGTGATACTTTTTTTATTTGCACAAACATACAATTTTTGTTAGTGCAAATAAAAAAAGTATCACAGACAGTACTCAATTTTCTCTGTCACAATTGCACTAATACGGCTACAATCGAATCAAGTACCCTTTAAACTCCTACTTTAAAAGAGCTGCGACCATATCATTCCCACCCCCAGACCACGTCTCTGTTTACGTGAGCTGACCTGGCTCATTGAAGTGAAAAAAGAACACAAATTCAAAGCTTGGCTAGAGATGAGTTTAAAAGATGGCCAAGCTTATCTGGCTTCTGGAGTTATATTAAAAGGTTAAGAACCCCTGGTATACAGCATATTTATATTAAATGTATGTTACTAGCCCCCCAATGGTACCACCGCATGCTTTAGAGCCTTCAAACCATTTGTGTTGCCTTGCCCAAAGACAATATACCTTGAGTTCTATGAGTTCAGTTCACACACAGCGCTGCGGTGGTCTAAAATAAAAGGTAGACATGTACTACCTTTCTCAGGGCAGGGTCATTTATGATAACCACTCCCTTTACAGCACACATCGGCAGCCAAGGTATGCATGAGCCCTTAGGGTCTTTGACAAAATCCAAGCTGTTCTAGAGGCCAGTTCCAACACCAATTGAAGATTTTGGTTTAGCTGTTGATGTCCTCATCACTGTATGCCTCTGGCCAAAGTACAGTGACAGAAAACATGCTTGCTAGGGCTATGCAGTTTTACTGGCCTGGGTGCAATACCCTTACACTGGCCCCATGGATCCATATGTCTGCATGTATATTGCATCAGAAATCATGCATTTACCACTGCAAATGCTGTGAGCATTAAAGGAGAAGTCCAGCCTGAGCTTCTTAGGCTGGGCTTCTCCTAAGAATCACAGGAGTGCAATTAGTTTTGCACTCCTGTGACCTGTTTTCAACGGAGAGCGGTCTGAAGTCACTGCCTTCAGTCGAGGCAGCGCATCATCCTGACTTCCTTGGTTGATAGTAGTCTCAGAGTCTCAACGAGCCTCTGAGACGGCCTGTCCCTGCCCCTTCACAGCTCATCGCTGAGTGCGGAGAAGCAGACCAGGAGTGATGCTGACTGACAGCATCGCTCTGCTCGGGGAGGAGTGAGAACCGAGCCATCGGCGGTGTTCGGTGGCTCGGTTCTCAATGCAGAGACGCCGGGAGACAGCTGCAGCATCGGTCTGATGCTCCATCCACTGAGGTAAGTATGATTAGAAAAAATTAAAAAACCCATGCTTCTCTTTTAAAGGAGAAGTACAGCCAAAGCTCGTTTGGCTGTACTTCTGTGGACCATAGGAGTGCAGTTTGTTCTGCACTCCTGTGACACGTTTTCAGCAGACAGCGGGCTGAAGCCCGGTGTCGGCTGATGTCACAGAACCAGTCCAGGCTCGGGAAACCATGCGGTCAGTATCCGCCCACATGCCTGGACCGGCACCTGGCTCAGCCTCTCAATGAGCTGCTGAGAGCCTGAGCCTGCCGCCCCCCCTCCCTCCACAGCCCAAGCGCTACAGTGAGCGCATGAGGGGGGGGGGGGCTGATGCAGAGCAGACACCAGCTCTTTGCTCAGGGAGCTCTGAGAACCGAGCAATCGGCAGTGTTTGATCGCTCGGTTCTTAGACTCAGAGCCAGCGGGTGACAGATGCAGCATCAGACCAATGCTGCATCCACCTAGGTAAGTATGATTAAAAAAAAATCCCATACTTCTCTGTTAAGCAGCTTCAGAAGGATAATAAAAAAAATAACTGACAAAAATGGCAAAATAAAGCTGTTCAGTTGCCAATTTTAGTAATGTTGCAGAAAAGTCACTGTAGCAAATTGCTCATTATTTCTCTATTATAGTCTCCAAGGCAAATAGGTTTCTGTGTCATGCTTCATGGATTGTTCTGATTCAGATGGTGGCTCGTAGCTGCAAGGAATCAAAGTCAGCTTGAAAACCCACTTGAAAAAAGATAAGAAGGAAACATAGGGTTTTTCAAATCTAGCTAAAAATAATTTATTGCATTCGTTTCCAGAAAATAAATTTGTACTTATACCAAAAGCCTATGATTTTATTTAAAGAACCAGTAAACCTGTAATCAAAGATCCTTTATGTAAAAGACATATAAAAAATATATTAGGGATTAGTTGGACTATTTTTAATAAAGCAAATTCAATATTAAAATACAAGAACACATTCCTTAAATAAAGTGAAGTCAAAACTTTTAGTCTAGACCAGCCTTTCTCAACTAGGGTTTCTCCAGAGTTTGCTAGGGGTTCCTTGATGAATGGGCAACTTCTGCTTCCTAAATTTTAAACCATTGACACCAGTGATCTTTTAGATCTCTGTAAAAGTCGAATTCTACCCAATGACCACAAATGAAATAAGCATTCTTCCCAGTGATCATCACACTAATGTACCATGATCTATAGGTATAGTTATTATTAGTAGGGGTTCCCTGAGCCTGAAAAGTTATTTCATGGGTTCCTCAGTGTTGAACAGGTTGAGAATGGCTGGTCTAAACTGGTGTCCTAAAAATTGGAACATGGTGTAGGTATTTGTAGTGATTAGTGTAAACTTGAAGTTTAGTATGTAACCTGCCCCCCCCCCCCCCCAAAAAAAAAAAATATACAAAACCCACTAGCTAATCATTGCAAAATTTGAAAAAGAATAGTGCAATCTAAATGCCCCCAAATACTCACTTCCCTAAGTCCATAGTCATGTGATACACCAGGTCCAAAATCTTTTTCCAACTATAGAATAGGAGGGATCTTCTTTGAGTGTCCACATCACTGTCTGACAGTTGGTCGGCAGCAGGCCTGGGCTACTACACTGCAGTGGTGTCACTGGGGGGGGAGGGGGCATGGCCCCACCAACATGATATTGTGCCCCCCTCCCCCAATTAAAACGCCATTTTTTTTGTGTAGCGGGTGCTGCTGCTGGCCCCCCTCTCACATTCCATCAGCCGCTGCTGCCACGGGACACAGGGCAGCAGCACCAAATCTGACAGGCTCTGTGAAGAGACACAGGCAGAGCCATAGCTGTGGGGGATTTCCACCCCTTCTCCTCCTCGAGCCAATCGGCTCTCATTCACTCCTTTTGGCCACATTCAGGGCCAATGGAAAACTAACAGCCAGAGGATTATGGGACATGTAATTCCGGGCCCAGGACTATTCCCTGGGAATGGACTGCAGCCCCCAGCATGCTGAGGAGGAGGGGAGAGAGGACCAGAAGAGGAGAAGATGGATCACAAGGCTGTCGGGTGTGATACCAAGAGACCAGAGGTGGCAAAGGAATCTTTCCTTTTTTTCCTGCTTGAACGATATTGCAGCTAAGCAAAGTGGTGACCCTTCCTGGAAGCAGCGACACAGTCGTCCGCAGATTACTAGCCACAGACCCCTGATCTGTGTGTGGAGCACCTGTACAGAAATGGCTGGGCCTTCCGATTGCCAGTCGGGCATTCCTAAAGAGCCTGTTCCAGAACATCTTCTCCTTTGTGCCTCGATGTCGCTTGGATTGGTGAGCGGGCAAAAGCCCATCCTGCACTTACATTTAAAGGGAAAGACACTGCATGCAGACACCTTTACCTCCTCTTTGTATCAGAGCTTTCACAAGGAGACACTTTGTTCCAGTTACCCTATGTCCCCCACATGGCTTCTCGCAAACAGGACTTCTTATGACTTTCTTTCAACAATGTCTTTCTTCTTGCCACTCTTCCATAAAGGCCAGATTTGTGGAATGCACGACTAATAGTTGTCCTGTGGACAGATTTTCCCACCTGAGCTGTGGATCTCTGCAGCTCCTCCACAGTTACCATGGGCCTCTTGGCTGCTTCCCTGATTAATACTCTCCTTGCCCGGAATGTCAGTTAAGGTGGATTGCCATGTTTTGGTAGGTTTGCAGTTGTGCCATACTCTTTCCATTTTAGGATTGTGGATTGAACAGAGCTCCTGAAATGTTCAAAGCTTGGGATATTTTTTTATATCCTAATCCTGCTTTAAACCTTTCCACAACTTTATCCCTAACCTGTCTGGTGTGTTCCTTGTCCTGCATGATGCTGTTTGTTCACTAAGGGTCTCTAACAAACCTCTGAGGGCTTCACAGAACAGCTGTATTTATACTGAGTTAAGTTACACACAGGTGGACTCTATTTACTAATTAGGTGACTTTTGAAGGCAATTGGTTCCACTAGATCAGGGGTGTCCAAACTTTTTTTCAAAGAGGGCCAGATTTGATGAAGTGAACATTCTTTGAACCATTAACCACTTGCCAACCGGTTAACACCGATATACATCAGCAAAGTGACACAGGTGTGCAAAACGATGTACCAGTATGTCACTCTGTCATCAACGGCTAGCGGACGTGCCTGCGGACTCGATTTCCGCCAGTGGCCAGAGATCGTGGCACAGAGAGGCAGAACAGGGAGATGCCTATGTAAACAAGGCATTTCCCTGTCCTGCCTAGCAACATGACAGGGATCTACTGCTCCCAGTGATCGGGAGCAATGATCTCTGTCATGTTCTAGTGAGCCCATCCCCCCTACAATTAGAACACGTTAAGGGAACACACTCAACCCCTTGATCGCCCCCTAGTGTTTAACTCCTTCCCTGCCAGTGACATTTACACAGTAATCAGTGCATTTTTATAGCACTGATCGCTGTATAAATGTCCCAAAATAGTGTCAAAAGTGTCAAATCTGTCTGCCGCAATGTCTCTGTCACGATAAAAATCGCAGATCACCGCCATTACTAATAAAAAAAATTTATAATAAAAATGCCATAAATCTATCCCCTATATTGTAGACGCAATAACTTTTGCGCAAACCAATCAATATACGCTTTTTGCATTTTTTTTTACCAAAAATATCTAGAAGAATACATATTGGCCTAAACTGAGAAAGAACTTTGTTTTTTTATATATTTTTGGGGGATATTTATTATAGCAAAAAGTAAAAAATCTTTCTTTTTTTTTTTTCAAAATTTGCGCTATTTTTTTGTTTATAGCGCAAAAAATAAAAAACACAGAGGTGATCAAATACCCCCAAACGAAAGCTCTATTTGTGGGAAAAAAATGACGTCAATTTTGTTTGGGTACAACGTCGCACGACGGCGCAATTGTCAGTTAAAGTGACGCAGTGCACAAGGGCTTGGTCAAGAAGAGGGTAAATCTTTCCGGGGCTGAAGTGGTTAAAATTAAATGCAAATTAACTAATGCACTGCCCAACAAGAATTCTCTTGCCTTTGTGGCTGTGTGTGGTGAAGAGTCTAAGGACAAGCTTGGGTGTGTTATTTGGATATGTATATATCTTTTGTGGCCCCCAACAAATCCCCGAGCGCCGCTCAGGACTAAAGATGACGGGTGTGTTATTTGGATATACCGTATTTATCTGCATATAACACGCACCTTCACTTTAAGAGGGAAGTTTCAGGGAAATTTTTAAATTTTAAATAAAGAACTGTAATGCAAAATAAGGGTCAGTGCCCATCAGTGCAGCTTAATCAGTGTCCATCTTCAGTCTCACCATTGCCATGAATGCAGCCTCACCATTGACATGAAAGCAGCCTCGTAAGTGCCATGAATGCAGCCTCACAAGTGCCATGAATGCAGCCTCACAAGTGCCATTAATGCAGCCTCACCATTGCCATGAATGCAGCCTCTGAATGCAGCCTCACCATAGGCGTGCGCAGCCTATTACATTAAGCTATTTTCACACTGAGGCGCTTTACAGGCGCTACAGCGCTAAAGATAGCGCCTGTAAAGAGCCTCTCTTGTCTCTTCAGTGTGAAAGCCCGAGTGCTTTCACACTGGAGCGGTGCGCTTACAGGACGGTAAAAAATGTCATGCAAGCAGCATCTTTGCAGCGCTGTAGGAGCGGTGTATGCACTGCTCCTAAAGTGCCCCTGTCCATTGAAATCAATGGGGCAGCGGCGCTTTGCAGACGGTTTTAACCCTTTTTCGGCTGCTAGCGGGGGTTAAAACCGCCCCACCAGCGGCCGAATAGCCCTACTAAAACAACGGTAAAGCGGCGCTAAAAATAGCACCACTTTACTGCCGACGCCCGCCCCAGTGTGAAAGTAGCCTGAGGGATGTATGCTTTGGGTTGTTGTCATGCTGAAAGATGAAGTACCTCTTCATGTTCAGCTATCTAGCAGAAGCCTGAAGGTTTTGTGCCAATATTGACTGGTATTTGGAACTGTTCATAATTCCCTCTACCTTCCTTAACTAAGGCCCCTGTTCCAGCTGAAGAAAAACAGCCCCAAAGCATGATGTTGCCACCACCATGCTTCACGGTGATATGCAGTGTTGTTTTTGCACCAAACATATCTTTTGTAATTATAGCCAAAAAGTTTAACCTTGGTTTCATCAGACCATAACACATTTTCCCACATGCTTTTGGGAGACAGATGTGTTTTTGCAAAATTTAGCCAGGCTTGGATGTTTTTCTTCGTAAGAAAAGGCTTCCGTCTTGCAACTCTACCACATAGCACATATGAAGAATACGGGAGATTTTTGTCACATGTACCACACAGCCAGTACTTGCCAGATATTCCTGTAGCTCCTTTACTGTTGCTATAGGCCTCTTGGCAGCCTCCCTGACCAGTTTTCTTCTTGTCTTTTCATCAATTTTGGAGGGACGTCCAGTTCTTGGTAATGTCACTGTTGTGCCATATTTTCTTCACTTTATGATGACTGTCTTCACTGTGTTCCATGGTATATCTAATGCCTTGGAAATTCTTTTGCACCCTTCTCCTAACTGATACATTTTAACAATGAGATCCCTGTGATGCTTTGGAAGCTCACTGCGGATCATGGCTTTTGCTGTAGGATGCGACTAAGATAATGTCAGGAAAGACCTACTAGAAAAGCTGAACTTTATTTATGACTTAATCAGAGGTACTTTAAATGATGGCAGGTGTGTACTGACTTCTATTTAAGATGAGTTTGAATGTGATTGCTTAATTGTGAACACGGCTACATCCCCAGTTATAAGAGGGTGTGCACACTTATGCAACCACATTATTTTCGTTTTTTTATTTTTACTCCCCTCCTAAAAGATTTTAGTTTGTTTTTTAACTGAGTTGTACAGTTTATAGGTCACATTAAAGGTGGAAAAAGTTCTGAAATGATTTATCTTTGTCTCATTTTCTTTACATCACATGAACCTGACATTTTAACAGGGGTGTGTAGACTTAGTGAGTACACCCCTCACATTTTTGTAAATATTTTATTATATCTTTTCATGTGACAACACTGAAGAAATGACACTTTGCTACAATGTAAAGTAGTGAGTATACAGCTTGTATAACAGTGTAAATTTGCTGTCCCCTCAAAATAACTCAACACACATCCATTAATGTCTAAACCGCTGGCAACAAAAGTGAGTACACCCCTAAGTGAAAATGTCCAAATTGGGCCCAAAGTGTCAATATTTTGTGTGGCCACCATTATTTTCCAGCACTGCCTTAACCCTCTTGGGCATGGAGTTCACCAGAGCTTCACAGGTTGCCACTGGAGTCCTCTTCCACTCCTTCATGACGACATCACGGAGCTGGTGGATGTTAGAGACCTTGCGTTTGAGGATGCCCCACAGATGCTCAATAGGGTTTAGATCTGGAGACATTCTTGGCCAGTCCATCACTTTTACCCTCAGCTTATTTAGCATGTAGTCGTCTTGGAGGTGTGTTTGGGGTCATTATCATGTTGGAATACTGCCCTGCGGCCCAGTCTCAGAAGGGAGGGGATCATGCTCTGCTTCAGTATGGCACAGTACATGTTAGCATTCACAGTTCAATCAATGAACTGTAGCTCCCCATTGCCAGCAGCACTCATGCATCCCCAGACCACGACACTCCCACCACCATGCTTGACTGTAGGCAAGACACACTTGTCTTTGTACTCCCCACCTGGTTGCTGCCACACATGCTTGACACCATCTGAACCAAATAAGTTTATCTTGGTCTCATCAGATCACAGGACATGGTTCCAGTAATCCATGTCCTTAGTCTGCTTGTCTTCAGCAAACTGTTTGCGGGCTTTCTTGTGCATCATCTTTAGAAGAGGCTTCCTTCTGGAACGACAGCCATGCAGGCCAATTTGATGCAGTGTGCGGCGTATGGTCTGAGCACTGACAGGCTGACCCCTCACCACGTCAACCTCTGCAACAATGCTGGCAGCACTCCTACCTCTATTTTCCAAAGACAGCCTCTGGATATGACGCTGAGCATGTGCACTCAAACACTTTGGTTGACCATGGCGAGGCCTGTTCTGAGTGGAACCTGTCCTGTTAAACCGCTGTATGGTCTTTGCCACCGTCCTGCAGCTCAGTTTCAGAGTCTTGGCAATCTTCTTATAGCCTAGGCCATCTTTATGAAAAGCAACACTTAAGGTGACCAGTGAGAGCAATAACACCAAATTTAACACACCTGCTCCCCATTCACACCTGAGACCTTGTAACACCAACGAGTCACATGACACTGAGGAGGGAAAATGGCTAATTGGCCCAATTTGGACATTTTCTTTTAGGGGTGTACTCACTTTTATTGCCAATGGTTTAGACATTAATCGCTGTGTGTTGAGTTATTTTGAGGGGACAGCAAATTTACACAGTTATACAAGCTGTACACTCACTAATTTACATTGTAGCAAAGTGTCATTTCTTCAGTGTTGTCGCATGAAAAGATATAATAAAATATTTACAAAAATGTGAGGGGTGTACTCACTTTTGTGAGATACTGTATGTATATATATATATAAATGTGTATATATATATATATATATATATATATATATATATATATATATATATATATATATATATATATATATATATATATATATATATAATTTCGTTTTATAGTTGGCCCCCCTACTTTTGTCCCCGTCCCCATGTGCCCCCCCCTCCATAAATATGAAAGCTAGAGACCGCCACTGCTACACTGTACACTGTTGTAGACTGGCTACAAGCCCAGGGCTACAGCATGAGATGCCATGAAGTAAACTTGGGCTTAGAAAAAGTTTTTTCTCTAACGTGAATGGGCGGGAGGGATGCCTCCAATTTTGCCCAAAGGTGGGGTTTATTTTATGAGCCTCACAAATGCAGATATTGCTCAGTAGCACCTGATCATATTTAAGGCTCCATTCACACCTGAGCGTTTTGTAGCTTGAAGCCTGAAGCTACAAAACGCTGGAGGGGAAAAAATCAATTATTCTCTATGGAGAAAACGCCTGAAGCCCTGCGCCTGAAGCACAAACAAGTTCTGGACCCTTTTGTGTCAAGCAAATCAGGCAGATTTGGGCGTTTTTCTGCTTTTTACATTGGTGACCTTTTGCCCCGCACAAAATTGCGGCAAATCGCGGTAAAAACACGCCGCAAATCGCTGTAAAAAAGCCGCAAAATCTCATAAAATTGCGCAATTTTCTGCCTGAAAATGCCAAGCTTAGGTGTGAACGGGGCCTAAAGGTTTACTCTCCAATTGTCATGGGTTGTTTCAGGCGTGAATCTTTTTTGGTGTTAATTTTGCAGGACATATTGAGAAATCATGGCTATTCTTTTCCTCTAAACAACACTTCCAAAATATAAAGCAAACACTAAATATCTTTTCACTTTGCATATTTGTGGCTGGGTTTTGTGTTTTACCTGATGCTCCACTATGCATAATGCAAAGGTAAAAACAATTGTCAAAGTGTGCTTTCAATTTAGGACCAAATGCCCTCTTATATTAGGATGTCTAAAAAGAAGAATTGTTTGAAGTTCTAAACACTGGAGATAGCAACCAGATTTGCCTTGCATTTTCTAACCTTCATTGGCATTTACAGTATTTGTTTAAATGTAGCACTGCTCCCTCGGGGGTTGCTTGGTAATGCATGTTCTCCTGTGCAGTCATGACCCTGTGAACTCTCCAGCCCCTCTGACACTTTAGGTTCAGACATGTTGTGTATACATTTAAATGACACACAGACACAAAGCAAGTCGTTTCAACTCTGATTTTACTTATTTGAGAAGAGAGATTTAAATCAAGGATTAGTCAGCCAAATCCTGGTTATAGCCAAGACTAGGTTGAAATAATGCTTGCAGCAATAACAGTTAACGATGACAAGTGAATGATAACAATATACAGAGTCACAATTGGATACCTTGAGAAAGCTATTAATATATAAGGAAATGATTCTGCTTTAAAGAAGCACCCCGCGCCGGCCTATAATACCTTTTAATCCTAATGAGAGATCATGTACTATAGTTACCAGTAAAGTGTCCCCTTTTAGAGCAATAAACAATAATGTCCTAAAAGCAAGGCCTTGCACTGTCTCCACTGGAAAGTTGGAGCTCATAGAACAAGAATTCCTTAATATAGCAAAGTGATGATGAACAGGGCAAGATAGCTGGTTCTGTCCTGTAACAATCCTATATGTAATCCAAGGGAATGTTGTCTGTGCACAGTGTTCAGAGTGTAGTACTTAGGAAAGGCAACGGGATCTGTGGGCAAAGGCCCCCTCACCAATCCTGAAGGAACTCGGTAGCCTCCCGAAGTGGACGGTCAAACACTTCTTCTTGCTGTGGATGGGCAGAGATAGCGATCAGTCTCCTGACTTAGTGAACCAGTCGGTTCTGCGGCGTTCGGTGCTGCTGCAGAACGTCCCCCTGACAGCGGACAGGGCCTGGACTCTTTGGGGCTGGAGCTAGAGGCTGGGTACCTCATGGTAGACCGCGATCTTCTCACACAGAGGCGAGATGGTGCTCACGAGATGGGATCCAGGAAGCAAGAGAGCGTGGGCCTGGTCGGCAGATCCCTTTATAGTCTCTTCCACAGTTCTCCTGTGGAGCAAATGGTTTGTTGGGAGATGTAATCCATAGTCAGTTCAACAGTTCAGCAATGCCTATACAGAAGACTACAGCTCCCACAATTCTTTCTTCTGTGCTCAGAAACGTGATGTCAGTGATTCGAGTCCAGCACTAGGGGGACATAGGAGCAAGCTGGAACAATAGGAGGCAAGTCAGATAACCGTAGCCCACTCCTGGCTACATCCATTATATGGCTATTATTTGTTTTACATCTATTCAGATGTTCAGAGCTAATAAACGATTGAGCTCTGTTTGTTGATAGAATAGAATGTACTTATATTAGAAGGAGTTGCGGTGACATGGCAATATTTAACTACCTCACTTACACGCTTAATGATACATAAAATAAGTGATCAAAACCTTTTGTCTATATAAGAATCAACCCAAGCGGTTGCAGCTTATTACGGATAAAATTAAAACGAATGATAACTGTGCGAAAAGAATAACAATCAAATTTATTTAAACTTAATATTGTACAGAAAAGAAACTTGTTTTAATCAGATATTACCAACTATAAGGTAGATGGCAAAACTTTATAAACAAAGATGTTTCCAAAGATATCAAGTAAGTAATACCAACAGAATATTGCTACAATGGACATACAAACGCTTTCAGTATATTAGAACAATTGCAGAGAGAAGAAAGTACAGAGGAATTAAAACAAGAGAATAATGCGGATACATTACACAGACGTCCTGCTCTCCTGGTTGCCTGGACTCCAAAGGGAAAAAAAAGATCTGAACTGTCCATCTCTCTTATATACAACCTTTCTGCCCACCTCCTTTAAGAAAAGGAGAAGAAAAAAAAACTTTTCAGAGAGATTTTAATCTTAAAGTGCTACCACTCTCAACCAGTGGAGGCGCTCTTGGTTTGCAAGACTCTAGTACTAGAGGTCATTTAGGCCAACCAAACGTCCAGTTGAGCAGCTGGACATACATGAGGTGTCTGAATAAATAGTGCATCAGGGCCTATTCCCTTACATAATCCAGGTGGCCACATATAAAATAGAAGTTAGACAGGAAATTGGGGTTTTATGGTGAGGAGACAGATGTATGGTGCCTATTCAGAAAACTTGTGGAGAGTACAAAAGTTCATACATATTGATCAAATTTGATGTCCTTGGAAGTAAAAACTAAGGCCTCAATATTTCCACATCAGCGGGAAATGCTGTAAACTGAAGTTCTTTTACCTTCATGCATAGAATGCATGAAGGTAAAAAAAAAACCTTCAGGCTTCAGGCTTTACAACCACTTTAACCACTTCAGCTCCAGAAGGTTTTACCCCCTTCCTGACCAGAGCACTTTTTACAATTTGGCACTGCATCACTTATACTGGTAATTGCGCGGTCATGCAATTCTGTACCCAAACTAAATTTGTGTCCTTTTTTTCCACAAATAGAGCTTTCTTTTGGTGCTATTTTTTTTAAAAAAAAACAATATTTTTGACTTTTTGCTATAATAAATACCCCCAAAAATTATTTTAAAAAACAAATTTCTTCATCAGTTTAGGCCAATATATATTCTTCTACATATTTTTGGTAAAAAGAAAATCACAATAAGCGTATATTGATTGGTTTGCACAAAAGTTATAGTGTCTACAAACTATGGGAAAGATTTATGGCATTTTTATTTTTTTTATTAGTAATGGTGGTGATCTGCAATTTTTAGCGGTATTGCAACATTGCGGCGGACAGATCGGACACTTTTGACACATTTTTGGGACCATTGACATTTATACAGCAATCAGTGCTATAAAAATACACTGATTACTGTGTAAATGACACTGGGGGATAACACTAGGGGGTGATCAAGGGGTTAAATGTGTTCCCTTGTGAGTGTTTCTAATTGTATGTGGATAGGACTGAGTAGGAAAGGAGACATTTCGCTGTTCCTACATAGTAGGAACAAACGACATGTCTCCTCTCCTCTGAGAGCCACAGAGATTTGTGTGTTTACACACACAAATCCAAGTCGTGCTGGCGCTCGTGCGTGGCCTGCGGTGATCGAGACCACCTGCCACGCTCACCGGGTCCCCTCCGGCGGCGTGCACCCTCTGTGCTGTCACTTAAACGAACCCCATACCTGTACGGGGATTCGCGCAGGGGAGCCATTCTGTCGCCGTATATGTACGCGAGGCGGTCGGGAACCGGTTAAAGTGATTGTAAAGTCTCCTGTTTATTTTTTGTTACAAATAACAAACATGTTATATTTACCTGCAATGTGAAGTAAGGTTGCACAGGTCAATCTGCGTCCTCCTCTTCTCGGGTCCCTCTTTGGTGCTCCTGGCCCCTCCCTCCTGTTAAGTGCCCCTCAGCAATCAGCTTGCAATGGGTGGAAAGCCAAAGCTCTCTGTGTCAATTTAGACACAGAGTCATGGCCCAGCCCAGCCCAGCCTCCTTTCTCCCCTCATTGGCTGACTGGCTTTGGTTGACAGCAGTGGAAGCCAATAGCGCCAGGCTGCTGTCTCAGCCAATGAGGAGGGGAGTCCCGGGCAGCCGAGACACTCCTACAACACCGCTGGAACTTGAGGTACCTCAAGTAAGTATTAGGGGGGCTGAGGGGAGCTGCTGCACACAGAAGGCTTTTTATCTTAATGCATATAATGCATCAAGTTAAAAAAAGACTTCTGTCTTTACAATCACTTTAAGCTGGTCGTACACTGATCCAAATTCATCTGGTTCAGCAGGAACCTGCCTGCCGGACCCTGGAAGGAAACTCTGTAGCAGGTATGAGGGAATCAACACAATGGCCGCAGCAGAGGTTCTGACAGTCTGGTGCCTCACAGGCAGGAACTGTGTGCAAGGTGCCAGGTGCTGGCTGCATGTCTCCCCACTGAGACATGCAGCCAGACATGTGATGTAGGACTGTGGGAGACGGTGGGGTGCAGAGGGGGAAACCAGGTACTGTGACAGATGGATCTTCTTTAAGGGCTTGTTCACACCAGAATGCGGTGTGGATAACACGCATTCCATATGCGTTTCCTCACACTGCGTTCAAAACACATTGGTGTGCGATCTGCTGTCAGCAATCTGTATGCCTAGACACCACAAGTGCTGATCATAAATGCAGTGCATTTAACTGCACTGGATCACATGGTACCGTAGTACCATGCAATGCGGTTGTAGTGCATTTTTAAAAGTAGTGAATGCACTACTTTTGGTGCAATCCAGTGTGACTTCAGGCCATATAAATGAATGGGCTGACAGTCACACCGCACTGAATCGCACAGGCAAGCAGACTGCGTTTATGTGAGATGCCAGTGTAAACTGACTCAAGAAGCTAACTCCACCTTTTGGACCATGTTACACCCGTATTTAGGATGTAACTTGATTCAATTGGTACACTCCTGACCCCAAAACAACCCTCTCCCCATTATAAAATGTGGGGGTTCCTCTCTCTCACAACTGC
The DNA here is from genome assembly GCA_037952925.1 of Lithobates clamitans. Classification (NCBI taxonomy): domain Eukaryota; kingdom Metazoa; phylum Chordata; class Amphibia; order Anura; family Ranidae; genus Lithobates; species Lithobates clamitans. The sequence continues at coordinate 3,544,365 of JBBGZY010000787.1, read as the reverse complement.
TGTCATGACTGGGCAGGGCTTCGCCCATACAGCTGTGTTATTCATTCACTGCAACCATGGGAGACAGACTTGTAGTTCTTAATGGAACACCAGTACAGTGATCACTGCTTTGGAGGTCCATTGCACTTCCTCGAGCTCTCTAACTGAGCCTAGGTTCACATTGCAGCGATTTGGCATGCGATTTGACATTGCCAGCAATGGCACCATCCGAATCGGTGCAACGCTGACTTTGCAGCGCCGCACCGATTCCCAAAAGTAGTTTCTGTACTTTTTTTGGTGACTTCGGGGTGCGATTTCAATAGACATCTGTGCAGGAACTGATGTCTCTGAAGTCACCCCCCAAGTTGGACTAACATGCGTGTATAAAATCGTGCGATATCAGCTGAACGAGCACAATTTCATTCCCGCTGTCAGTGTGAACCTGGGCTGAAATATAATGCAGTAATAAATATTCCTCTTTTTTTTTTATCAAATAAGTGCCGTAGCAAGGTTTAAAATGCATATGTATTACTGTGTATGCACCCTGACTGAATTACAGTCATAAATTAATAGAATTCTACTGGGCTTTAAGTATCCAATGAGTTACTTTCCCTGAAGTCACTATTTGCATATTATCTCACTATGATCCCTTTGGTACAGGGAGCACCCTTCACTAGAATCACATTGCCATTGTGGCTAGCCAACTCACATTGGTTGTGGAAACTCCCATCACAGAGAATATAATCTGTTCACAGCTGCTGTCCTCCCACCATGCTATACTATACTTAATAAATGAATGAATGAATGAAAAAAGGAAAGGAAAGTGGGTAACGTAACGCATAGGGAGTGGCCGGAAGTGGATGGTATTCGAATACTGGAAGTGACGTGAGAACGGCGAGATAGCGCCACATTGTTACATTAGTTTCTTTTAAATCTTATTATTTGTGTAAGAGTCCAATACATTTTTTTAATAAATTAGTTGACTACTTTGACATACTACACTATCGGAGGTTTCTTTCCCCCCCCGTTTGTGAGTTTAACATCACGGAGGTTTAGAGATCCAGATCCAGAACATCTATATAGGTAATACCTATATTGGGATGGAGGATTCCCTTGGTGGCTGTTATCGGAATAGGAGAGAAAAATCATCCAATACAATGACAGTCTACAGATTGAAGGTGAGAGTCCTGGGAGCTCTTTTTTGGATTGTATATATCTTTTCTCTTATTCACAAAGATTTGCGGGCAACCTAGTTTATCTAAGATAAACATCATTTTGAGATTGTTACAATTGAGAAAGACGCCTGAATAGAAGAGGAGTTACACACTATTATATGGACTTCTATACTATTACATTCTATTTCATTTTGGATGTCTCAGATTAGTTTATTATTATTATTTTTCATTGACTCAATTTTATTCACTTACTATTTATTTTTGGATTTTTATGTTATTGAGCACTGTTGTGCGAGATCATTACTGCTTTATATACTATACTATAATTTTCCCAGGATCACACATGGAACCAAGCATCTGTTGGTTACTTATATATAAACACAATCATATCTCCTTATTTGTTGAGGGTTGGTTCACAGGACACAGGAAAGTCGTTTTCTGTGCACATTTCCCGCACTGCATTCAAAACACTGTCGTTGCAACCTTCTGTGGGAGCCAATATATTGATAACTGCACCACAATAGCAGATCGCAAAAACACTGCGTTTGCAGGAACCAGATCGCCTGGTACTGCAGTCCGTGTGTTTTGGTGTGGCGCATGCAAACACTAATTTTGTGTGGTCCGGTGCAATTTGCAGCCCATTCAAATGGGCTGCCAAATCAAACTGCAAGGAACGCAGACCGCGTTCCTGTGCAATACTGATGTGAACCCGCCCTTAGTGTAGTTTATTAAGTGTATTCCTTCTAACTTAACATTTTGAAAAAGGACAGCCTGGAGAAAGACTAATGTGGTATGCACAGAGTGCTGCAGTGAAAACCGGGCATGGCTGCATAGCTCTTCAATAGAGTCTAAAGCCTCGTACACACAGTTCAATTGTTGGGCGACCGAGCGTCTGATTTTTGTCAAAACCGCGTGTGCAGGATTTTGTCTAGCATACTAACCACAAATTGTTGTTTGACAAACACGAACGTAGTGATGTACTATGAGAGTATTAAGAGGAAGTTAATTTCTCAAGTGCCACCCTTTGGGCCCCATCTGCTACTTTCATGTTAGTAGAAGTTTGGCGAGCGTTGATTTGCACTTTTTTGTTAAGTTATTTTTATTTGGATGGCAGATAGCATCTCTAATTTCATTTCTGTTTTTTTTTTCTGCACAATAAAAAAATTGTGTAGAATAATACTTGTGTAGAATAATACTTAAAGTGGTGTTCCGGCCGAAATGATACTTTTTAAATAAAAATACCCCTATAATACACAAGCTTAATGTATTCTAGTAAAGTTAGTCTGTAAACTAAGGTCTGTTTTGTTAGATTATAGCAGTAGTTTGTTATTTTATAAACTTACAGCAGGCCGTGGCCATCTTAAGTCTGGGCATCTGAAGCCAGACTGTATTTCTTCCTGGATCTCATCCTTGCAGATCTCGCACATGCTCAGTGCAGCACAAGCAGTGTAATAGGTTTCAGGTCAGGTTTCCATAGCAACGGCAGTGTCAGAGGAAGTTGCCGCCCCTTCCCAGAAGGCATTGCAAACAGGAAATGATGCGATGCGCCACGGCCAGGGAGGAGGAAGTGAAAAAAGAATATGGCAGATATACAGTAAGTGCTGAGAAAAAAAAAAAAATATCCAATTCGTTTACAGTGCACAGTTTAGTGAGGGATGCTGAAGAGTTTTAAAAGTGGGTGGAACTCCACTTTAAAAATCCCCCTCTCATCAACATTCACAAATCTTGGTGCAAAAATGGACTTCCAACTTACTTTTGAAGCCACCTATGTAAGACCTCTTTCTACCACCTCCGTAACATCTCCAAACTTCGTCCCATTCTTTCCATCTCAGATGCCGAAAAGCTGGTTCATGCTTTTGTCTCCTCCAGACTGGACTACTGTAATGCACTTCTCAGTGGGATTCCTAGAAAGAGTCTGCAGAGGCTTCAGTACATCCAAAACTCTGCGGCAAGGATCCTGATGAAGGTGCGGAAACATGAGCATATTACTCCCATTCTTCACTCACTCCACTGGCTTCCTGTCTACACCAGGATTGAGTACAAGGTTTCTCTTCTCACACACCAATGTATCCATGGACATGCCCCCCTACCTAAAAGAACTTCACAAACCACAAAACACAACACGTCCCCTCCGCTCCACTCACTCAAACCTTCTCCATATACCCAGAACTAGACTCAGGACAGGGCCTTTTGTGCAGCTGCCCCGCGCCTGTGGAGTGCCCTACCTGATACCTTGAGGGCTCCTCAATCCACTGATTGTTTTAAAAAAGGTCTTAAGACATTTTTTTTTAGCAAAGCTTTTTGCCTCTTTTAGATTTTCGTTTCATTGTATAAATTGCTCATTCTTTTTTTTGTATTTAACCTGTAGCACTTTGAGATCTTTTGATAAAAAGGGCACTATAAATAAAATGTAATATTATTATCATTATTTATTATTAAAAACAACACAATGGAAAAGTAACAAAGGACACCAACATAGTTGTATCTTTGATCTTAAAAATTCAGGGATAATGGTATTGTGGTAACTTCCCCAAAAAGTCAAACAACAACCATAATATTAATATTATTTATATCACTACAAAACAAGTGCCCTTTAAAAATACGTTTGGCATAACTACATCAGTATCACCAGCAAAGCAGCTTCATTATTATCCCATTAAAGAAGATGAGAATGTGCGCTGCATTTCGACATTTCATCAATTGGCTCGTCACGAATGGTAATTCTAGATTACGAACGATAGTTTACAAGACTCTTCCTGCTCGTTCCTTGATTCCGATCATGCGTGTTTGTACTTTTTACTTTTGTGTGATGATTTCTGTACTGACCATCCGAAAATCAGACGTTGAATTCACATCCGACAAAAATGTTATAGCCTGCACATCCAGCTTTTGTCTGACGAAAAAGTGAAATCGGCTGTCGAAAGCACCATACTAACGATCCGAAAATCCGCAGACAGCTTGTCTTACGAATTTTCCCTTCTGATTTTTGTATCGTGTGTATGGGCCTTGCCACTTGCCGACCAGCCGCCATCATTATACTGTGGCTGGTCGGCACAATCCCGCGTGCCGTCGTAGCTGTACGTCAGTCCCTTTAAGCAGGATAGCAGGCACATAGCGGGGGTGCCGATGCTCGTGACCGGCGGTCACGAGCGATCGCGGGCACAAGAGGTAGAACAGGGACTTGTGTGTGTAAACACACACATCCCAGTTCTATGAGGAGAGGAGAGAGAGATTGTGAGTTCCTACAAGCTGGGAACCACGATCTCTCATCTCCTATATTCAGTCTTATCCCCCCACAGTTACAACACACACATAGGGAACACAGTTAACCCCTTGATCGCCCCCTAGTGTTAATCCATTTCCTGACAGTGACATTTATACAGTAATCAGTGCATTTTTATAGTACTGATCGCTGTATAATTGTCAATCGACACAAAAATGTGTCAAAAGTGTCGATGTGTACGCCATAATGTTGCAGTCTCGATAAAAATCGCAGATCGCTGCCATTACTAGTAAAAATAATAATAATAATAATAATAAAAATGCCATAAATCTATCCCCTATTTTGTAGATGCTATAACTTTTGCGCAAATCAATCAGTATACACTTTTAGCGATTTTTTATTTTTTTTACCAAAAATATGTAAAAGAATACATATAAGCCTAAACTGAGCAAAACATTTGCTTTTTTTTTTAAAAAAAATGGGGCTATTAATTACAGCAAAAAGTACAAAATATTGGGTTTTTTCAAAATTGTTGCTCTTTTTTTTTTTATAACGCAAAAAATAAAAACCGCAGAGATGATCAAATACCACCAAAAGAAAGCTCAATTTGTCGGATAAAAAGGACGTAAATTTTGTTTGGGTACAGCGTCGCACGACCAATTGTCAGTTAAAGCGACGCAGTGCCATATCACAAAAAATGGCCTGGTCATTGAGCAGCCAATTCTTCCGGGGCTGAAGTGGTTAAAGCATAGCATTAGTGCACCCTGGTGGATCTTCGTCAGGAACGTTTTCACTGAAGCTCTGTCCAGATCCCTAAGCTAATAACCCCCTGCATGGTGGAAGTTTAGAGACAGAAAGTGGGCAGAACATCTCTGCAGTGAAGATTTCCCCAGAACCCAGCTGCTTGCACGATGGGGTTACAAACATCATTTCTGGTAAGTAATGTAACTAAAGCTGTAGGGCTGAAAAATATTTTTAAGCTAAACTTCAATTTTAAAAGAGAAGTCTATCTTTCTGACCATGTTTCACGTATTTAGGGTGTAACATAAAACATGGTCATAGTCTGCAGGACCCCTACCTCCTGTCTTTATTTGAATTTGCCACAGAACAGCCATGTCATTCATTGAATAGAATCTATTCATGTTTTATATTTTACAAAAAAATTGGGTTAAGTATTGTGTTTTTTGGCATTAAAATTCAAAAAAGTGTATTTTTTTCCCCAAAAATTGCGCTTGAAAAACCGTTGCGCAAATACCACATGACATAAAAAATTGCAAAACCCACCGATTTATTCTCTAGGGCGATAATGTTTGGGGGTTCTAAGTAATTTTCTAGCAAATATACTGATTGCTAGAAAAGGCCCGGACTGGAAGTAGATAAAGAACTGATGCAGCGCTGCCCTGCCTACCCCTGCAGCAATAGATCACTGCCATAGTGATCTATTGCTTGATGAACACTGTGATTTGCTCAAACAAACTACCCCAATAAATCCCAGGGTATAAAATATGTTGGATGCTCCTGTTAGGGCCACAAGTATTAGATAGTGGGCCAACGGGATTGCAAGCCCCTGGCACCTCTTGTTAAGTTAATTAAAGCCTGTTTTTAGCTGTTGCTCTTTTGTATTGGGCAGTTTTTTGGCTTGTCCCTTTGTCTGTTTCAGGTAACCTTTTGCTTTATTCAAGCAAGATTTTAGCTATCAGCTATTACTAGGCAGATCAGCTAGTTGCCCCTCAGTCTGTAATTGGCCCTGGACTTTTGGAGGGAAAACCTGCCATCCAACTGGGATTTTCACTCACTTTAAGACCCTGTTCACATCTGAGCATAGCGGAAATGCGTTCAGAAATGCACGTTTCTGTCTGCGTTTCCACAAACGCACAAAAAATGAGCTTGAGCGTGCAACATACTTACAATGCCGTGATTTCTTAACTACCCAAACAACTACCCAAACAAGGGTAGTAGTCTCGTGTCTTCCCGTATAGCCAAACACACTTGGCTCAGTGCTAAAATATGGCCCTTGAGCTTCTTTGGCATGTTTGTCATGTGATAAGCAGCCCATTCAAGTCAACATGCTGTTGCTCCAAAAATGCACATTGCCAAACGCGTTGCTATGCTCAGTTGTAAGCATAGCCTAAATATCTTCTTTCTGAGTGTTTGGTCAGCAGATAAACCTTCAATCAAGATAAGCTGTCCTGCCCTCCCTTCCCTTTGTTTAGTGACCAAGTTACACCAGTCTTAGCCTTTTCCCTCAGGAACCCTTGAAATAATTTTAAGGTCTCAGTGAACCCCTACTCAAATCAACTCACTGGGAAGAATGTCCTTTACATTGGTGGCCCGGAAAGGATACCCATACAGTGGAGGTCAGAATGCCACTTTTACAGACTAATAATAGATTGTTGGTGTGCCTCTTGCTTTGCCAAATGGTGTTGGCTTGTAACTGGCGGACATCATCAGATGGGAAGTCGATCAGCCATAGCTCAAGGAACCCATAGCAACCTTTGGAGGAACCCTAAGATTTCATGGAACCCTGGTAAAGAATGGCTGCTTTAAACTATTAGATTGCCTTTACTAGTAATAAAATATAAGTTAAAATAAATAAAAGACGGTCCTCTTGTAAATATGAAATAGTAAATATTAAAAAAATAAATAAAAAAGAGTGCACTGTTTAATTTCTAGTCACAGCCAGGAATATTAATTAGTGAAAAATATCTTTTAAATATCTGTTTGTTTTGACACCAAATGTGCCATGGAGGGTTTAATTGCCATTATATTCACACTAAAGCTGCTAATTAGTTGAAAAATAATTCAAAACATGAAGTTCTCTGCTTTCATTGTTTTCAGTTGTGTGCGACACTTGGCATTTACGCCAGTCACAATACTGTAAAATGCCCACTCAGAGTCATACTCTGTGAGCAGATCTCTGCACAAAACGGAATACATGCACACATTGAAGCCATCAAATTGACCCATGCCATTTAATTTGCTATACTATCAACCAGAACTTGAGCATAGAAACTGTTGTATGTTCATTATTGCTCCTCCTGACATGTCACAGCTCTCTAGCAATGTTGTAAACATCAGCTTTGAAAACTGTGTACAAAATAAAATTTGTGACGCTGAAAATCATTGTTTTTTGCATTGGATATTTTTTGTCATTAATTTAAATTCAATAAATTTTGTATTTTTTTCAGTAAACCCTATTATGACCCTTTGTCACCAAAGTAACCCCTTTGCTTCCCAGGTGATCTATTACCAGGGCTTTTGTTTTTTTATACAAAATCAAATTTACCTTCAGAAGTCATGTCCGTAGCTGGAGAGTAAAGTAGGCATGGATGGAATAATCCCTCCTTAGCCAATTGGCATGATATGTACATTTATTTTTGGTTTTACTGACAGCAGCTTGTGCCAATTTAGAAAATACTAAACTTCTGTACTATTATTCTATTGTTTATCTGTGGATTATAATTATTCACATAAATTTACTTTTAATGTAAATCTGTCAATTCAGACTGAGCATACAATGAAAAAACACAATAATAGGCTGCCTCTAGTGAAAACTGCAAGACAAAAATATCCATATATAAAGGTAGCTAGATACAGTATATGCAAATATTATGGCAGCATATTACAATAAAGGGCGATTAGGGAGGCAGAATAGGGTGGGGCCAAGCTTGACTTTTAAAACAAAAGTCAGGCATATAACTTAAATCAAGCTTGTGCTTTACTTAGGGAGGGCGAAGCAACAAGTGTTCTTGAGCTATAAGTAAGCACTCGCTGTGAGTGCGAAACGCGTCAGCTGATCCCTGTACACTTCTGCTGTGGTGTTTTTGTATACCTCCATGATCCAACTTTTTTACTAATAAAGGCATTTATCATCAGACCGGTGTGCGGCTTCCAGATCCCTTCGCTTTTCTCTGCCAGTGTTCTTTAAAGGATTGTCCTCCAGCACCTACCGGTAGGCAGTGATGATGGGGTTGCATCCGAGATACTGAGCACATTTAAAATGACGCCCATGTAGGTGATGGCAGCTGTGAGCTCTACACTGAGGCAGCTGATTTGCATAGGATGACAGCGTTACAACACAGGGCGGCCATCTACCATGCATGGCATGCCTCATATGACATCTGCAAACCCTGCAGTGAGTGTATTGCTAGTACTCTTCAATAATGCATGCAGCTACACAGTGAAATTATTGCTGATTGCCTTAATGGTGGTCCAGAATGCCATATGGATCTCCACAATGTACATGGTGCAATAATGGGACACCACAGTACCCAGTGGCAGTGCAATACCTCCCTGCACTCAACTACATGTCTTCTTCATGTTAAAATGTCCCTCTTTCCCAGGTTCCATGGCAGATATTGCAGCATATACTTATCTTCCCTTCGCTCCTCTAAAGTTCCATTCAGCCACCCCAGAGCAAAGAAAGTAGCCATTCTTTTAAAGTATGGAGAAAGTCAGGGCCGCTGATAAGGCGGTACAACTGGTCCTGTTGTACTGAGCCCAGGCCTCATCAGCTAAACGGTGGGGTGCAGAGCAGCTTTATTGTTTTTGCCTAAATTAATAAATAGATTTTTAATAGACCACACCCCCGCTCCTACTTGCTTACCAGGGCTTAAAGCGACCTTCAGTCATTTTTTTAACTTTCCATCTATTAAATCTTCTGCCCTTGTTGTTTTAACTTTGAATAGTAAGAGCCCTTTCACACTGGCAGCGTGGGGGGCATCAGCGGTAAAGCACCGTTGGTTTTAGTGGTGCCTTACCGTCGTTTTAGAGGTGCTTTTCAGCCGCTAGCGGGATGCTTTTAACCCACGCTAGCAGCCGAATAAAGGAGCGGCTGGCTAGCTGCTGGTCCTGACATCTGGGTGAATCCTGACTTTAAAGTTAGGATCTTTCCACAGCCTGGACCTGCTGAACGATATCAGCTGACAGCGGGCTATAGCTGGCTGTCTGCTAAAAATGGGTCACAAAAGTGCAGAACGAACTGCACTCCCCTCCAGAAGAAATACAAGCAGTATGCCGTCCCTTCAGAGCGCACGCACCGGTGACATCACCGGCTGCTTTCCATGTGAATGCCTCCTAAACACTACAAGTTTATACCTACAGATAAGCGTTATTATAGGCTTATTATAGGCTTACTTGTAGGTACAAGTTCAAAAGCTGGGTTTACTACAGTTTAAGACTGAATAAAAGCCAACCATATTGACCAGGTGCAAAGGGCACCATCCTGTGGTAGGCAGTGCACAATTTTTTTTTTTTTCATCTCTTAAAACATTTCATAAAATTTCTAAGAACACAGTTTTTTAAGGTTTAAAAAAAATCACTGAATTTACTTGCACAGTAAGGTTAGTTAAAATCCAGTCTTGGGTCTCATTCTACATGATACATGATCATGGTGCAGCAAGTATACTGCAAATACCTGCACCCGGGATCTCAGATGTTCCAATCTCTGCTCAGCCTGTACCCCTGAGTGATGGGCTGAAAAGAGCCAAGGCTGTCTGCTGCTGTAAACATGTATCCACGTGTATCTGTACATCCAGTGGTTACCTGCAGGTAGGGATACATTTTTGCCCTTGGATAAAATCTCTCTGCATCTAGGGTCAGAAATTTGTCCCTAACAGCAGGTAACCACTGTGACCCACGGTTTGCTAGTGTGTCCCTCAGGCTTAACCGATGTAGGGAGTAATGTAGATGATACCGAATGTGCTACAGGAGAGTCGGCAAGGGATGGAGCTCATCCCAGCTCATGTAGTCACTGAAGGGAGGAGAGGAAAAAATCCCTGGTGCTACACATCGATGGAGTCCTATGGTAACGTAGTAGTGATGAGAGAGACCTCAGCCTGGGTTCCCGCCAGGCCACATCCCGATGTGTTTTGCTTTGTCCCCCGGAGCTTAAATATGGGGACCACTGGATGTACATGTTAACAGCAGTGGCTCTTTTCAGCCCATCACTCAGGTGAACAGGCTGAGCAGCTGACAAAAATTGGAACATCTGGAATCCTGGCTGTAGGTATTCATGGTATATTTGCCATTCCATGGCCATTTAGAACATATGAATGAGATCTAAAGTTCAGTTCTGGTTCACACAGTAAGTTTTTTTTTAGTTCAAACCAGCGGGCTGAACGAAAAAAAAAGCTAGGGAGCTTAGGAGCTGCTTGCTGTACTAATGAGTAAACTACTGCACCACAACTGCGTGCATTGCGTTCTATCCAGTTGAATGGGGATAATTTTTGCTGCGCTGCATTGCAAAGCCTCATGGCCCCACTCTGTTGTCACATGTTTTTACTGTACCTCCCCCAACATAAAAGTGTAAATGATGCCTTTAAGTTTGAAAGACCAGAACCCCCCCAAGAAAAAAAATTTATCTACGGCCCTGCCAGGAAGGGAGGGAGGGGGGAAAAGTCACAGAAGGGTCAATGAGAGCTGCAGAGCTGGAAATGTGCCTCTGTGTGTCTGTGTAAATCCAGGAAGTGAACAGGAAGCAGCTTCAGCTGCCCACAGTTAAAATGGATGCAGCAAGACTTAGCGGAGGAGGATTTCTGAAGCATATTTGGCAAGTACAGAATCCCAGTATAAATAAAATAATATGCAAAGTGGTTGGAAGGAAGCTTCAGCATGGCAAAGATGTTTTTATTACAAGTTATGTGAGCAGACTGCAGTTCCTTTTTAATATGTATTTCCTTGGGCCCCATCACACCAACAGAGGTGCCCAGGAGGTGGTAACAGAGGAGGGACTTTTTTTCATTTTTTGGGGCGTAGGCTATTCTGCCGCACCTCAGGGGGTGGGGGCTATCAGAAAGGCTGTATGGGGCCCCATGATTTCTAACAGCAGCAGTGGTGCAAGTACATGTTAATTTTAGGCTGCTGTATATCTGGGACACATCATAATTCTGATTTGGCTTTTAGATAAAGCTGCTCTGCATTGTTTAGTAGGGGATCCATAAGCAGACCCCCTGCTTATTTGCAGCTAAACAGGACAGATGTCAGTTTTTTTACATCTGAGCCCATTCAGTTTGGGTCTGACAGACACGGGCAGACCCGAGGTAGTTCTATGTGCAGTCATATATAAACAGGCATTTGTCTGTTTACATCAGGCTACCTCCGATCTGTGACATTTAACTCCAGAAAAACAGAAAAGGGCACATTTCTTTTCTGTTTTTTTTTTTTTTTTCCGACCTGAAACTGACACAAGTCTGTTCACATCAGACTGCCCATAGAGCTGCATGAAGCTTCCGATCGGGTCCGCCTGAAAAATGGACAGGTGGACCTGACTGGAATACCCATGTGAAAGGGCCCTTACAGGTTTAGGCAGTGAATTAAAACAATAATAGTGTATATGGTGTCAACAAACCTTTAAAAAAGAAATAATTTCAAGTTAAAGTGGAAATTTATTCAGAAAATGACGTCCTGCTAGATCACTTCAGGCTGGCCCCTTCTGCAGGTATATCTATGTAAAACGTTAACCACTTAAGGACCGCCTCACGCCGATGTACGTCGGCAAGGCGGCACGGGCAGGCAAAATCACGTACATGTACGTGATTTGCCTCCCGCGGGTGGGGGGTCCGATCGGACCCCCCCCCCGCCGCCCGAGGCGGTCCCGTTCTGTCCCCCGGCGATCAGAGACGAGGGGGAGGCCATCCGTTCGTGGCCCCCCCCTCGCGATCGCCGCCGGCCAATGGGAACACTCCTTTGCTGCTGTATGCTAAACAGCAGCAAAGGAAGTGATGTCATCTCCCCTCGGGTCGGTAGTTTCCGTTCCGGCCCGAGGAGAGACGACATGTGAGTGAGTGCACCAACACACACACACACAGTAGAACATGCCAGGCATACAAAACACCCCGATCCCCCCCCCGATCGCCCCCCGATCCCCCCCCAATCACCCCCCCCCCCTGTCACAAACTGACACCAGCAGTTTTTTTTTTTTTTTTTCTGATTACTGCTGTGTCAGTTTGTGACAGTTACTGTGTTGGGACAGTTACTGTTACCCCCCTGTAGGTCTAGGGTACCCCCCTAACCCCCCCTAATAAAGTTTTAACCCCTTGATCACCCCCTGTCACCAGTGTCGCTAAGCGATCATTTTTCTGATCGCTGTATTAGTGTCGCTGGTGACGCTAGTTAGTGAGGTAAATATTTAGGTTCGCCGTCAGCGTTTTATAGCGACAGGGACCCCCATATACTACCTAATAAATGTTTTAACCCCTTGATTGCCCCCTAGTTAACCCTTTCACCACTGATCACCGTATAACTGTTACGGGTGACGCTGGTTAGTTTGTTTATTTTTTATAGTGTCAGGGCACCCGCCGTTTATTACCGAATAAAGGTTTAGCCCCCCGATCGCCCGGCGGTGATATGCGTCGCCCCAGGCAGCGTCAGATTAGCGCCAGTACCGCTAACACCCACGCACGCAGCATGCGCCTCCCTTAGTGGTATAGTATCTGATCGGATCAATATCTGATCCGATCAGATCTATACTAGCGTCCCCAGCAGTTTAGGGTTCCCAAAAACGCAGTGTTAGCGTGATCAGCCCAGATACCCGCTAGCACCTGCGTTTTGCCCCTCCGCCCGGCCCAGCCCAGCCCACCCAAGTGCAGTATCGATCGATCACTGTCACTTACAAAACACTAAACGCATAACTGCAGCGTTCGCAGAGTCAGGCCTGATCCCTGCGATTGCTAACAGTTTTTTTGGTAGCATTTTTGTGAACTGGCAAGCACCAGCCCCAGGCGTCAGGTTAGCGCCAGTACCGCTAACACCCACGCACGCACCGTACACCTCCCTTAGTGGTATAGTATCTGTACGGATCAATATCTGATCCGATCAGATCTATACTAGCGTCACCAGCAGTTTAGGGTTCCCAAAAACGCAGTGTTAGCGGGATCAGCCCAGATACCTGCTAGCACCTGCGTTTTGCCCCTCCGCCCGGCCCAGCCCAGCCCACCCAAGTGCAGTATCGATCGATCACTGACACTTACAAAACACTAAACGCATAACTGCAGCGTTCGCAGAGTCAGGCCTGATCCCTGCGATCGCTAACAGTTTTTTTTGTAGCGTTTTGGTGAACTGGCAAGCACCAGCCCCAGGCAGCGTCAGGTTAGCGCCAGTACCGCTAACACCCATTCACGCACCGTACACCTCCCTTAGTGGTATAGTATCTGATCGCATCAATATCTGATCCGATCAGATCTATACTAGCGTCACCAGCAGTTTAGGGTTCCCAAAAACGCAGTGTTAGCGGGATCAGCCCAGATACCTGCTGGCACCTGCGTTTTGCCCCTCCGCCCGGCCCAGCCCACCCAAGTGCAGTATCGATCGATCACTGTCACTTACAAAAGACTAAAACGCATAACTGCAGTGTTCGCAGAGTCAGGCCTGATCCCTGCGATCGCTAACAGTTTTTTGGTAGCGTTTTGGTGAACTGGCAAGCGCCAGCGGCCTAGTACACCCCGGTCGTAGTCAAACCAGCACTGCAGTAACACGTGGTGACGTGGCGAGTCCCATAAGTGCAGTTCAAGCTGGCGAGATGGCAAGCACAAGTAGTGTCCCGCTGCCACCAAAAAGACAAACACAGGCCCGTCGTGCCCATAATGCCCTTCCTGCTGCATTCGCCAATCCTAATTGGGAACCCACCGCTTCTGCAGCGCCCGTACTTCCCCCATTCACATCCCCAACCAAATGCAGTCGGCTGCATGAGAGGCATTTTTATGTCCTCCCAAGTACCCCTACCCAACGAACCCCCCCAAAAAAGATGTCGTGTCTGCAGCAAGCGCGGATATAGGCGTGACACCCGCCATTATTGTCCCTCCTGTCCTGACAATCCTGGTCTTTGCATTGGTGAATGTTTTGAACGCTACCATGCACTAGTTGACTATTAGCGTAGGGTACAGCATTGCACAGACTAGGCACACTTTCACAGGGTCTCCCAAGATGCCATCGCATTTTGAGAGACCCGAACCTGGAACCGGTTACCGTTATAAAAGTTAGTTACAAAAAAAGTGTAAAAAAAAAAAAAAATATGAAATAAAAAAAAATAGTTGTTGTTTTATTGTTCTCTCTCTCTCTATTCTCTCTCTCTATTGTTCTGCTCTTTTTTACTGTATTCTATTCTGCAATGTTTTATTGTTATTGTTATTGTTATTATGTTTTATCATGTTTGTTTTTCAGGTGTGTAATTATTTACACTTTACTGTTTACTGTGCTTTATTGTTAACCATTGTTAACCATTTTTTTGTCTTCAGGTACGCCATTCACGACTTTGAGTGGTTATACCAGAATGATGCCTGCAGGTTTAGGTATCATCTTGGTATCATTCTTTTCAGCCAGCGGTCGGCTTTCATGTAAAAGCAATCCTAGCGGCTAATTAGCCTCTAGACTGCTTTTACAAGCCGTGGGAGGGAATGCCCCCCCCCACCGTCTTCCGTGTTTTTCTCTGGCTCTCCTGTCTCAACAGGGAACCTGAGAATGCAGCCGGTGATTCAGCCAGCTGACCATAGAGCTGATCAGAGACCAGAGTGGCTCCAAACATCTCTATGGCCTAAGAAACCGGAAGCTACGAGTATTTCATGACTTAGATTTCGCCGGATGTAAATAGCGCCATTGGGAAATTGGGGAAGCATTTTATCACACCGATCTTGGTGTGGTCAGATGCTTTGAGGGCAGAGGAGAGATCTAGGGTCTAATAGACCACAATTTTTTCAAAAAAGAGTACCTGTCACTACCTATTGCTATCATAGGGGATATTTACATTCCCCGAGATAACAATAAAAATGATTAAAAAAAAAAATATGAAAGGAACAGTTTAAAAGTAAGATTAAAAAAGCAAAAAAATAATAAAGAAAAAAAACAAACAAAAAAAAAACACCCCTGTCGCCCCCTGCTCTCGCGCTAAGGCGAACGCAAGCGGCGGTCTGTCGTCAAACGTAAACAGCAATTGCACCATGCATGTGAGGTATCGCCACGAAGGCCAGATCGAGTGCAGTAATTTTTCCAGTAGACCTCCTCTGTAAATCTAAAGTGGTAACCTGTAAAGGCTTTTGAAGGCTTTTGAACATGTATTTATTTTGTTGCCACCGCACGTTTGTGCGCAATTTTAAAGCATGTTATGTTTGGTATCCATGTACTCGGCCTAAGATCATCTTTTTTATTTCATCAAACATTTGGGCAATATAGCGTGTTTTAGTGCATTAAAATTTAAAAAAGTGTGTTTTTTCCCCAAAAAATGCGTTTGAAAAATCACTGCGCAATTACTGTGTGAAAAAAAAAATGAAACACCCACCATTTTAATCTGTAGGGCATTTGCTTTAAAAAAATATATAATGTTTGGGGGTTCAAAGTAATTTTTTTGCAAAAAAAAAAAACTTTTTCATGTAAACAATAAGTGTCAGAAAGGGCTTTGTCTTCAAGTGGTTAGAAGAGTGGGTGATGTGTGACATAAGCTTCTAAATGTTGTGCATAAAATGCCAGGACAGTTCAAACCCCCCCCAAATGACCCCATTTTGGAAAGTAGACACCCCAAGCTATTTGCTGAGAGGCATGTCGAGTCCATGGAATATTTTATATTGCGACACAAGTTGCGGGAAAGAGACAAATTTTTTTTTTTTTTTTTTTTTTTTTTGCACAAAGTTGTCACTAAATGATATATTGCTCAAACATGCCATGGGAATATGTGAAATTACACCCCAAAATACATTCTGCTGCTTCTCCTGAGCACGGGGATACCACATGTGTGGGACTTTTTGGGAGCCTAGCCGCGTACGGGACCCCGAAAACCAAGCACCGCCTTCAGGCTTTCTAAGGGCGTGAATTTTTGATTTCACTCTTCACTGCCTATCACAGTTTCGGAGGCCATGGAATGCCCAGGTGGCACAAAACCCCCCCAAATGACCCCATTTTGGAAAGTAGACACCCCAAGCTATTTGATGAGAGGTATAGTGAGTATTTTGCAGACCTCACTTTTTGTCACAAAGTTTTAAAAATTGAAAAAAGAAAAAAAAAATGTTTTTTCTTGTCTTTCTTCATTTTCAAAAACAAATGAGAGCTGCAAAATACTCACCATGCCTTTCAGCAAATAGCTTGGGGTGTCTACTTTCCAAAATGGGGTCATTTGGGGGGGTTTTGTGCCACCTGGGCATTCCATGGCCTCCGAAACTGTGATAGGCAGTGAAGAGTGAAATCAAAAATTTTCACCCTTAGAAATCCTGAAGGCAGTGATTGGTTTTCGGGGTCCCGTACGCGGCTAGGCTCCCAAAAAGTCCCACACATGTGGTATCCCCATACTCAGGAGAAGCAGCTAAATGTATTTTGGGGTGCAATTCCACATATACCCATGGCCTGTGTGAGCAATATATCATTTAGTGACAACTTTATGAAAAAAAAAAAAAAAAGTGTCACTTTCCTGCAACTTGTGTCAAAATATAAAATATTCCATGGACTCAATATGCCTCTCAGCAAATAGCTTGGGGTGTCTACTTTCCAAAATGGGGTCATTTTGGGGGGTTTTGTGCCACCTGGGCATTCCATGGCCTCCGAAACTGTGATAGGCAGTGAAGAGTGAAAGCAAAAATTTACACCCTTAGAAATCCTGAAGGCGGTGATTGGTTTTCGGGGCCCCGTACGTGGCTAGGCTCCCAAAAAGTCCCACACATGTGGTATCCCCATACTCAGGAGAAGCAGCTAAATGTATTTTGGGGTGCAATTCCACATAGGCCCATGGCCTGTGTGAGCAATATATCATTTAGTGACAACTTTTTGTAAATATTTTTTTTTTTTTTGTCATTTTTCAATCACTTGGGACAAAAAGAATAAATATTCAATGGGTTCAACATGCCTCTCAGCAATTTCCTTGGGGTGTCTACTTTCCAAAATGGGGTCATTTGGGGGGGTTTTGTACTGCCCTGCCATTTTAGCACCTCAAGAAATGACATAGGCAGTCATAAACTAAAAGCTGTGTAAATTCCAGAAAATGTACCCTAGTTTGTAGACGCTATAACTTTTGCGCAAACCAATAAATATACGCTTATTGACATTTTTTTTACCAAAGACATGTGGCCGAATACATTTTGGCCTAAATGTATGACTAAAATTTAGTTTATTGGATTTTTTTTATAACAAAAAGTAGAAAATATCATTTTTTTTCAAAATTTTCGGTCTTTTTCCGTTTATAGCGCAAAAAATAAAAACCGCAGAGGTGATCAAATACCATCAAAAGAAAGCTCTATTTGTGGGAAGAAAAGGACGCAAATTTCGTTTGGGTACAGCATTGCATGACCGCGCAATTAGCAGTTAAAGCGACGCAGTGCCAAATTGGAAAAAGACCTCTGGTCCTTAGGCAGCATAATGGTCCGGGGCTCAAGTGGTTAAAAAGTCGTGCCTATGCTGATTAAAATCCAGTAATATAATGTCTAACCCTGCTCTGCACATGCTCAGTTGCTCTCCATTTTTAGATATGTGACAAAAAATCAGAGCCCCTAGAGGCCGATCTGTCTTTCTAAATACCTGATCAGGTCTATTTATAAAAAAGAGTCCATTTCTTTCCAAAGTGTGATGGCTATAGGCACGTAAAGTAAACCAGGTCTTGCTGCCTTGGGGACATAACTGTAACGAGAAGCAGAATCCTCTGGAAAGTGCGGCTGTACTTATACCCGTTCAGGTCCTGGAAACAGAAGAAATGTAAGGTGACTTCCACATATCCGTAGATATAGATGAAGTAATGCTTCAGACACCATAAACCTTTGGAGCCTAGGCACAAACCTTTCATGCCATGTCACCTGTTCATATAAAGGCATCAATTATTGACCTTTCCATAAACATGATTATATCATATGGTAAAGTGTGTTTAACCCAAGGAGAAAAATGTAATATATGGGCAGCTTACCAGTCCTTAGATGTAGTGATTATGTTAGCTTTTATCAGACATTTTTCTTCAATTTCACCCTGTGATCCCACAAGGCACACATTTCCTGTCCTGGGGGGACTACTCTCAATCACTTAACATTGGTTGGAAAAGGGGAATGGGGAAAATTGGGACTTTAAATGAGGCCATGGCCTGGTAAGGCCATGCGCCTCCATCCCCATCGCTATAAGCATAAAAGAAAAAAGAAGGGTTTGTCGGGACTTTAAATGGAGCACGGGGTTAAAGGAGAGTACAAAGGTGGCTGGTAAAAATGGTTTTTAATTAATCCGTAAAAAACAATCCAATCCCCTCTCATTTGCTATAAAGTTTAATTAGCCATTACTCCTTATTTTTAGATCAATCACGTGTTTGCTCCTGATGAGCGGCACCAAGACGCGAAACGCGTCGAGCTACCAGATGCCGTGTACTCCAGCATTTCAGCCTCAAATTAATGTACCTACCAATATACCTATGTGTTTTTACCTGTGAGAGGATCAGGAAGGTTATAGGTCATGCAGCTGCTATATTAGTGTATTTATTGTTTTTCTTATCATTTGCA
Organism: Lithobates clamitans; assembly: GCA_037952925.1. NCBI lineage: Eukaryota > Metazoa > Chordata > Amphibia > Anura > Ranidae > Lithobates > Lithobates clamitans. Next base: position 3,525,544 of record JBBGZY010000787.1, on the reverse strand, counting down.
TTGGTGTCTTCTGTATTTTGCTGCGGTATGCATTCACAACCATGTATTTATCAGTTACCACTGTTGTAGAAATTGGTATTGTAAATAGACATGCATTTCTATGTATATGGATCAAATGTTTGTAACCATGTTTTTTACGGATTAATAAAAAAACATTTTTTTGTTTACAAAAGTTTTTATTAGGAAGATTAATAAAAAGGTTACATAACCTTTGTACTCTCCATTAACCCCGTGCTCCATTTAAAGTCCCGACAAACCCTTCTTTTTTCTTTCATGCTTACTCTCAATCATTGTACTGTATCCAAGGATGGACACGTTCTTCCCCCAAGGACAGAAAGTGTGTTAGGACTACAGAACATAGTTCCCTCTCCTCAATTTCCATAAAATTAGAAACAATGTAACAATGGAACATACACTATATTACCAAAAGTATTGGGACACCTGCCTTTACACGCACATGAACTTTAATGGCATCCCAGTCTTAGTTCGTAGGGTTCAATATTGAGTTGGCCTACCCTTTGTAGCTATAACAGCTTCAACTCTTCTGGGAAGGCTGTCCACAAGGCTTATGGGAATGCTTGACCATTCTTCCAGAAGCGCATTTGTAAGGTAAGGCACTGATGTGGATGAGAACCCCTGGCTCTCCGTCTCTGTTCTAATTCATCCCAAAAGGTGTTCTGTCGGGTTGACGTCAGGACTCTGTGCAGGCCAGTCAAGTTTCATTAAAGTTCAGGTGTGTGTAAAGGCAGGCGTCACAATACTTTTGGTAGTATAGTGTAGTTTAAAAACTAGTTTACATTGATTGTTATTTCTTCTGCATCTATTCTAGTACTTAGCCTAAATCTGATCTCTGAGATTGGTGGTACTTTTTTTTCTTTAGCTACATCAGTTTTACTTCAGGTCAAGTATGAGAAAACAAATCCTTTAAATGTCGAATACTGTGGAGGTAGTAAGAAAACTTTACTTAAACTGCCATTAAAAATGAACAGTACCATATATGAGCCAGAATTTTATTGGTTTAAATGCTCACCTTTCCAAATCAGTACATTTGACGCAATACAGCAAATGCAACAATTAGAATGACATCAGACAGGCTATTCTGCTAGATTATAATTGATAAAGAAGATGCTTGTCTGTCCAAATGGAATCACTTTCTCTGTAATCAGATATTATGAGATGTCACTCTGTTCCTGGTCTGAGCACTGCTCAATCTAAATCGCTACCCTGTTTCCCCAAAAATAAGACCTAGCGTGATTGTCGGTAATGGCTGCAATATAAGCCCTACCCCCCAAATAAGCTGTAGTTACCTTGTAGGTCTTATTTTCAGGGTAGGGCTTATTTTCGGGGAAACAGAGTAGGGCTTCTTTGGGGGGTAGGGCTTATATTGCAGCCATCACTGACAATCACGCTAGGTCTTATTTTCGGGGAAACAGGGTAGTGATAGGAGTGGCAACAAGCTGCAAAGCGATTCGACAGAGACAAACAAGTAGCCTCTTAAGGATCCTGCCACTGGTGATTTTAACATCAAACATCTGCAGGGTCATTTCAAATAATCCAAAAGCAAATCCATATTAACCTTCCATAAGTGTATCATGTGGGACTAAAAACTAGCTGATTGTAAACAATCACCTTGTAAAACAACACATTCAGTTAAAATAGAAATCAAGAGCAAAACATTTGTGTATAGATATAAAAATAACATTATAAATACTCTTTTTTTTCCCTTTTTTCATAAGTGATCACATTCCCTCTGTTCCCAGCTGCATAAGAGCTGGGGGAGGAGAAGCAGCAGGATTAAGCACATTGTACAGCATGCACATATCAGGAATATGGCATGTTGGGTTTACATACTCTTTAATAAGAGGCCTGAACTGTGGAAGCTGTGCTCAGAAACAGCAAGCAGAGGACAAAGACTGGTCACCGGTATTGCATTTAGGCTCTACTGCCTGCTCACAGTCTTCTAATGAATGCATACTGAACCGCACATGTGCAGCTCATCATGTATTCCCCGCACACTTCAGCTGTGCTGCATGACCAACTCCTGAAAGAAAAAGGGATGAAGCCATAGAGAGGAAATTTTCCAATGAGGATACTAGCTTTGGTTACCCTAGTGACAACCAGGGATTTCCTCATTTTCTGCCTTGGCTATAAGACAGGAAATGAAGGTAAATCTTATTTCCTGTCCCATAGGACAGATGGCAAAAAAAACCTGATGGGGTCATAACCCTTACTTACTCTATCCAAAATTATAAAAAAGTTTTGCCGATAGATCTACTTTAAAGAGGAACTTGACTCAGGAAGCTGTGGCCACAAAAAGGCAGACATAGGGCAAAGGACCAGTCATCAGTATTGTGTGTGATCTACCGTTAGCTGATCCTATACCCTTTAGGGCTCATTTACAGTGCCTTGAAAAAGTATTCACCCCCCTTGGCATTTTTCATGTTTTGTTGCCTCACAACCTGGAATTAACATGGATTGTTTGAGGATTTGCATCATTTAATTTACAGAACATGCCCACAACTTTGAACATTTTTATTTATTTTTTATTTTGAAGCAAACAACAAATAGGACGGAATAATAGAAAAAGTGAATGTGCACAACTATTCACTCTCCTAAAGTCAATACTTTGTAGAGACACCTTTGTAGAGCCACCTTTTGCAGCTATCACAGCTCCAAGTCGCTTTGGATAAGTCTCTATGAGCTGGCACATCTTACCACTGGGATTTTTGCCCATTCCTCCTTGCAAAACTGCTCCAGCTCCTTAAAGTTGGATGTTTGCGCTTGTGAACAGCAATCTTTAAGTCTGACCACAGATTTTCTATTGGATTGAGGTCTGGGCTTTGACTAGGCCATTCCAACACATTTACATGTTTCTCCTTAAACCACTCAAGTGTTGCTTTAGCAGTGTGTTTGGGGTCATTGTCCTGCTGGAAGGTGAACTTCCATCCTAGCCTCAAATCACACCCAGAGTGGTACAGGTTTTGCTCAAGAATATCCTTATATTTAGCACCATCCATCTTTCCCTCAACTCTGACCAGTTTCCCAGTCCCGACTGCTGAAAAACATCCCCACGGCATGATGCTTCCTCCACCATGTTTCACTGTGGGGATGGTGTTATTTGGGTGATGTAATGTGTTGGGTTTGCGCAAGACATAGCATTTTCTTTGATGGCCAAGAAGTTCAATTTTAGTCTCATCAGACCAGAGCACCTTCCTCCATACATTTTGGGAGTCTCCCACATGCCTTTTTTCAAACTCAAAACGTGCCATTTTGTTTTTTGCTGAAAGTAATAGCTTTCTTCTGGCCACTTCGCCATAAAGCCCAACTCCTATGGAGCGTACGGTTTATTGTCGTCCTATGTACAGATACTCCAGTCTCTGCTGTGGAACTCTGCAGCTCCACCAGGGTTACCTTAGGTCTCTGTGCTGCCTCTCTGATTAATACCCTCCTTGCCCTGTCCATGAGTTTTGGTGTGCGGCCGTCTCTTGACAGGTTTGCTGTTGTGCCGCCTTCTTTCCATTTGGTTATGATAGATTTGATGGTTCCCCTAGGGATCATCAAAGATTTGGATATTTTTTTTATAACCTAACCCTGACTTGTACTTCTCAACAGCATTGTCCCTTACTTGTTTGGAGAGTTCCTTGGTCTTCATGGCAGTGTTTGGTTAGTGGTGCCTCTTGCTTTGGTGTTGCAGCCTCTGGGGCCTTTCAAAAAAGGTGTGTATATGTAATGACAGATCATGTGACACTTAGATTGCACACAGGTGGACATCATTGCACTAATTATGTGACTTCTGAAGGAAATTGGTTGCACCAGAGCCTTTTATGGGCTTCATAACAAAGGGGGTGAATACATATGTACACCAATTATCCATTTTTTATTTCTGACAAATAGTTTTATGTATATATTTTTCTAATTTTACTTCACCAACTTAGACTATTGTGTTCTGATCCATCACATATAATTCAGATTAAAAAAACATTGAACTAAAGGCTGTAATGTAACAAAATAGGTAAAAAGCCAAGGGGGTGAATACTTTTGCAAGGCACCGTACACTTGCTTCGGCTTCAACACACATTAACGGCTAGTTTACACTTGTTTCAAAACAAGGATTCGGACAGGCTTTGTTAAAGCTCTCTGTACGCTAGTCAAAGCTCCTGTCACTAAATAAAATGATTAGCTTACAGTCCTGTTTACAGCTGCTTTTGCTTTGCTTTGCTTCAGCTTTGCTTAAAAAATTATACCTCATGTAGCTTTAGTGGCACATCAAAGTGTCTTCCAAGCCCCCATAGAAGTCTATGGCAAAGCTCGCTTGAAGCCCCACTGAAGCCTCATTGAAGCCCCACCCAAGGCTCATCGAAGCCCTATCAAAGCTCCACCAAAGCCTCATCGAAGCCTCATCGAAGCCTCATCGAAGCATCAAGCAAAAGCAAGGTGTAAGAGCAAAATCAGATAAAAAATACGACTTTCGGAGTGATCGTCTGATAATCTGATCGTTAGTACACATCCCTCAAGAGCCGATCACGATAGTTCATGCAAAATTATCCAAAGGGACAAGCACAAAACACATGACAGAACAGACAGAACAGAACAGACAATTTTAGTTTAATCAGTACGGTATTCGTCTGTACAAGTGAACTAGACCACACATGCTCAGAAATGAAAGAGTACATTACATCATCATGGGAAGTTGTATTCTGTTTTATGAGAATTTTTGTAGCTCTAGTAACCTATTCGTTTTCGATATGAGACTAGCATGTGAAAAAAACAGAAGATCATTTGTCCGATATTCTCATGGTGTGTACAGGCATTGAGGAGGCATTTTGTTATCTGAAAAGATTATTACAACACCAGCTTTGTGAATGACAGGCAGTCACTAACTGAGAGACTGACAGTTGGGTAGGTGTGTCACTGACAGTTGAGTGGGTTGGAGCAAGTTTTTGGAATAATTTATTATTTTGCCTGAAAAGGAAAGATTACACGATGTGCATGGAACATCATTTCATAATGAATAACACTTTGCAGCCTTCTGGTCCCATTTCTGAACAATTAGATCTGTATGTATGGTAATCTCTTATCTAGTCTAGACTGTTTTTACACCGCTGACGTTATATCACTGGGATTTACTATTGTACAAATTCCTAAACAATTAATTTACACCAAAAATAATTTTATCAAATATGGTTTAATGGCTTTTTACTCAAATTCCTTTTTTAATTAACAGTTCCCCACCTTCAGTGTTCACAAGCAGCAGGAGACCTCTTTGTAACCAGCTGTTCAGCCAATTGATTGGTGCTGTGGAGAGCTGAATCATTTAGTACTTTCTGAGAAGGAGAAAACCACACAATATATTTTGTAGAAAGCTACTTATTATCGTTACAAAAACTGAGCACCTTTACATATGACCGATTCGTTGGGCGTGTGTTCATATTTTGTCTGCTTCTTTTGTTTCTGCTTATTTTGCTTTTATGACTGGTGTGCCCATGGCTGGAGGGCCAGGAATGAGTAAGCCCCCTTTCATGTTGCTTCATGAAAAGTTTTTCTCCAAGAGGATCCAAAGAAATTACCAACACCAGTTTTGTTATGGTGAACACTAGCTTCTTCTGCATCACCAGTGCTCCAAAATGGTGGCAAGGGTATCAATGCAAGCTTTGCACAGATTGGGAGCACTGCAATAATAGGATTTTTTCATCATACTTACCTGTAAAATCCTTTTCTTTGAGTACATCACGGGACACAGAGTTAGGCTATTATTTCTTACTGGGTTATACGCCATCTCTGGGTGAATGGACACTGGTAGAAAAAGTCTTAAACAGGAAGTCCACCCCTATATAGCCCCTCCTATACAGGAAGTACTTCAGTTTTGTAGCAAGCACTGAATCCCCAAAAGAGGGGAGGGACCCATGTGTCTTTTGATTCACTCGAAGAAAAGGATTTTACAGGTAAGTATGACCAAAAAATCCTATTTTCTTTATTGTACATCACGGGACACAGAGTTAGGCTATTATTCCTTACTTGTAGAATGGAAAAGTGCAGCGCTGGACATATGACATAAAAATTGTGAACAGTGATAAATCAATAAATCAAAGGACAAACAACAGTGAATAGCATCCAATAAAAATCAGTGATAACAAATCAACTGATATATATTATATCAATTAAGTACTCATAAATGTTGCAAGGACATAATAAAAAATGTAGTGAAAAAATAATTCATATGGTAAAAGTGAAGGTGAAATAAAGTCCAAAATTTATGGTATTCAATGCGAGACCCAGGGTCAGTATTCCACCGCTAGTGCTGCCCACCACCTAGTGATGAAGTAATGGAGGCTTACCGGAAAGCCTGCGACCGCCGTTATTCAGGGGGGTCAAAACAGGCTTAGTAGAGAGATATGGACCACAGGGGATGTGCTGCAGGAGACACTGCTGAAAAAAACACCAACCTCCTTCATGGACAGCTAGTCAGCGACAACTTGGAGCACTTCACAAGATGTAGTCCCAGGATCACTTCACATAGAGCAATCAATATATGCTTCCACGAATCCAGCGAAGGTGAGCCATAACTGACAAAAGAGAAAAAAAGACTCCACTAGTGCAGAGAATCTTTGACTAGTTTATTGAAGTTTAAAAACATTAACATATAGTTCTTAGCAGGGATAGTGCAAGAAAACTCCACCGCCGTTTAAAATAAAACTGCGCATGTCGCGTTGTGACCCTGGGGTAAAAAAATTGGGCTAACTTTACTGTTTTGTTATTTTTTAAATCATGAAACTGTTTTTTTTAAAAACGCGTTTGAAAATTGGTTGCGCAAATACCGTGCGAGATAAAAAGTTGCAACGACCGCCATTTTATTCCCTAGGGTGTCTGCTTAAAAAAAAATATATATATATATATATATATATATATATATATATATATATATATATATATAATGTTTGGGGGTTCTGAGTAATTTTCTAGCAAAAAAATTATGATTTTTACATGTAGGAGAGGAGTGCCAGAATAGGCCCAGTATGGAAGTGGTCAAACTAACATTGCTCAAAAAAAAAAAAAAAAACAGAAGAAAAAGCACGTTTGTTTAGTTTTGTTGTGTTGTATTGTCTAAGGATTGCAAAAAATAAAATAAATAACACTTGCAAGACAATATGATGGAAAGAAAGCCTTGTTTGTCCTTAACAAAAACGATATATGTATTACATTGTTACCTTAACTATTGACAAAGTTATAGCTAAATGAACAGGTCCAAAATTGCTGTGATTCATCGGGGATGAACATGTGTGAGAGGCGAAGTGGTTAAATCAGCATCTCTGTATAACTGTGCCTCTAATCCCTACTCTGCCCTTTGTGACTGGGTCTTTGCCAGCTCAGATCCCTCTCTTTGTTGTGACTGTGTCTCTGCAGCCTCTAATTCCATAAATAAATCAGAAATTGAGCCACGCTATCCTACCTAAACAAATATATACCTAGTGTAATAAAAATATATATAACTCCTGTGCATATATCTCTATTAATTATACAGTCGTATCATTGGGACAGACTTAAACTCAAAACATCCGTTGTCATCCCACAAAATATGCTATATAATACTAAACAAGCTAGTGCAATCCCAAAATAACGTCCTCAACAATCCAGTGTAATTCACATCATAATCCAAAATAAAATGACAAAGCAGTCTTTCAAATAGTGCTTTCTCTTCATGCAAAACTCTTCCTTGTGTATGTCCCCATGCAGTGCTAAAATTCAATTTATATCGTGCTCCCTCGCCATCAGATGTGCTCTCACCTGATAGCATGTGACCTTACAACCAAATGAGGTAAAAAACACTTTTAGTCCTTCCAGGACTTAAAGATGAATCTCTCAAGCCCTCCTTCTTTCTATCTTATTGCTGCTGCGTGAGTTCCCTCATAACATGTCAGTTATGGCCATAGGGAAAAGGAAGAAATCGCCAACAATAGTGCTTATATTGTTAAATATAAAAAACGTTATTTACACGCCTTAAAACTATTCACACATGATTGGTGCTTGTGGCACACCACACTTTCATGGCAATTGTATAAAACCGCCTGTATCCATGACACTGTAACAGCTCAGCTATATTTGTTTGTTTATTCTCCTCTGGACTACGAGTGTTGTGACGTCAGTATGCCCCTCCCCTACGCATTACGATACAGGGCCATGTGGCTTCCTCAGGGGGATTCTGTTGGACGCCATGACGCTCTCACTATTTTTATGGCCCGCCCTCTGCCATTTTAATGAAGCCTGATGCTAGTACCCTCCTCTATTACCTACAGGCGCCATAATACTGTGGACCATACATCAGCAATCACAAATCTTAATTTATACTTACTTCTCACCTGATGTATCAACATACTACCTAATGCACTGCCGTTTCCCATGTCTACTCTTGTGTTGCTGTGTATCTGCAGCCTATCATCCATCTTTACTCCCATGTCACTGAGTCTCTGCAGTCTCTCATCCATCTTTACTCCTGCGTGGCTGTCTCTCTGCAGGCTCTAACCCATCTCTACTCCTGTGTGGTTGTGTCTCTGCAGCACCTCACCTATCTATACTTCTGTGTGAATGTGTCTTTGCAGCCTCTGACTCACCTCTACTTTTGTGTGAATGTGTCTTTGCAGCCTCTGACCCATCTCTACTCCTGTGTGGTTGTGTCTCTGCAGCACCACACCTATCTATACTTCTGTGTGAATGTGTCTTTGCAGCCTCTAACCCATCTCTACTCCTGTGTGGTTGTGTCTCTGCAGCACCTCACCTATCTATACTTCTGTGTGAATGTGTCTTTGCAGCCTCTGACCCACCTTTACTTTTGTGTGAATGTGTCTTTGCAGCCTCTGACCCATCTCTACTCCTGTGTGGCTGTGTCTCCTCAGCCTCTTGTGGATCTCTACTTCTGTGTGACTGTCTCTGCAGCCTATCACACATCCCTACTACTGTGTCCCTGAATCCTATTAGCCATCTCCACTCCTGTGTCACTGTGTCTATACCCCCTCTCACGGATCTCTACCTCTGTGTGGCTGTTTCTCTGCAGCCTCTGACTCTTTTCTACCACGTGTGACTGTATCTCTGCAACCACCCACCCAACTCTACTACTGTGACTGTGTCTCGGCAGCCTCTCACCTAGCTATACTTTTGTGTGGCTGTGTCTCTCTGCAGCCCTTCACCTAGCTCTACTTTTATGTGGCTGTGTCTCCTCAGCCTCTCACCCATCTCTATACCTGTGTGCCTGTATCTCTGCAGCCTCTCACCTATCTTTACGTCTGTGTGGCTGTGTCTCTGCAGCCTCTCACCTATCTCTACTCCTGTGTAAATGTGTCCCTACAGCATCTCACCCATCTCCACACCTGTGTGGCTGTGTCTTTTTAGCCTCTGACCCATCTCTACCCTTGTGTGACTGTATCTCAACAACCCCTGACTCATCTCTATTCCTGTGTGACTGTGTCCCTGCAGCCTCTCACCCATATATACTCCTGTGTAACTGTGTCCCTGCAGCCTCTCACCCATCTCCACACCTGTGTGGCTGTGTCTCTGCAACCTCTGACCCATCTCTACCCCGTGTGACTGTATCTCAGCAACCCCTGTGTGACTGTCCCCAGGCATACTGGCCATCGGGACTATCGGGAGTTTCCCGGTGGGCCGATGGCTCAGTGGGCCGGTTTCAGTGACAGCCTGTCAAAGTAATTGCTCCAATAATTTGAGCACTGCTGTACTGCCTATATGAGAAATAAAGAACGGCTAATGGTCAGTAAAGGGGTGGGGTGGGGGGGTGTCTCTCCGGCCGGCATGAGAGAGACCTGTCATCCGCACTGCCCATCACCTCACTTCATAGTGCGCAACCTGGCTCAGCCTCAGTGCCGCTGCATTGCTGAAAGGCAGCCAATGGCTGTGCAGCAATGCCGGTTTCTGAAATTTCAGCCAATGAGGCAGTGGCAATGTTCCTGCATGACGTTAGCCCTCCCACTTCATGCAGTAATGTGAGAAGGAGGAGAAAAATACAGAGGAGAATAAGTGAAATAATAAAAGAGGTGAGTGAGGAGTTAGAGTATATTTTCACACAAAAAGCTGTTTATACTTACAGTGGAATGTTTTTACTTATTTTTTTTGCGCAATTTGCTTATAGTTTATATACTTTTATTGTGCGTGTTACTGTTTTTGTGCCTGTTAAAGTTAAAATTAAAGTGGGCCGGTCTGGATAAAGTCCAGGGCCAAATTTTTGTCCCAGTCCAGCCCTATCTCTGCAGCCTTTCACCCCTCCTTACTCTTGTGTAGTATGTATCTGGCACCTCACTGACACCAGCTCTTCAATGCAATGGGCAAGCTGATTCTGGTTGTGACATACTGTCCCTGAGCTGTGTATGTGATTGTGTGAGTCATTTTTGTGTGCATGCATCAGAGTTAGTTTACATTATGTATACATATTAAGCATCTCCAGCTTTATTATCTATTTAATATGTTAAATTAATTTGAAATATATTCATTTTGGAGTGTTCTTCCATTAAAGCATGTGTGCATGAATTCAAAGAGCTAATTTAATAACAGTAATTAATTAAATCTCATTAACCCACTTTTTAAATAGCTAATTCTTGATTCATGATTGATTGCCATGGGTTACTGCATACCACCGCTCTTTGCACGTGTTATAAAATAATCCAGTATGTGAAATTTACCAGGAAAGATATTGATTGAAATACATTTACATGATGTAGAAACCGCACTTAAAACCATTAACTCTTTGCTACAACAGCAAACCCTGATGTATCAGCGTTGCATAATCACCCGGGACTAAGAAGATAGAATATGGATTTGGTTGTGTCTTCTACTTCCTAGAAGGCAACAGATGGCAATTACTCCGAACTCCCTGTTTAACCTTTCCACTTGGATGTCATGTGGAAAAAGCCTTGATCTGTTGTATAAGACTACTGTATGGAAGTGTGAGATTTCAGAAACATATGAAATGTAGGAACCAGCTTTTGAAGTGAACGCATATCTTATACTTCAATAGTTTGCGCTACTCGTTAGATAAACCCTGAGCCCTCGTGGCAAGATTTGTACCATATTTAAAGAACCTGCAGCACACTATTTTTGGCCTAACACATTGAACAAAAAAAAAATGTATCCTAGGTAGTCCAAGCGTTGGCGCTGATTGTGATTGCAGTGAAAATCATGACATCCTCCACAAACTGTAATATTGGGCTTTATTTTTTTTATAATAGGGAACTTCCAATAATACCAATTTCAACAAACATCCTGGTTAACAGGTTGTATTTTTTAATATGACCCCTAGTTTTTATTGATATGGTCATTTTTTAACAGTTTCCCTTTCTTTTTTGCATCAACTTTATCACAATGCTTAGAACGTGACTATTTTGTCCCAATAATTCTCATACCACAGACCTAAAAACCTGTCACTAGCAGTGTCTGAAAAAAATGAATTAAAGTGATAGTAAAGGCTTCCTATTTTACCTAAAATAAAAAGAGGTTTATATTTACCTGCTCTTTGCACTGTTATTGTACAGAGCATCCTCTTACCTCCTCTTCTGAGCTCCTACTCTTTCCAAAGCAAGCCACTTGCTATAGGGCCACACATGCAGGCACTCTTCCAAGCCAGGCTGTGTGCATCCATTGGCACACATGGCTCGGCCCCGCCCCACCACTCCCTCTTCACTGGATTTGATTGACAGCAGCAGGAGCCAATGGCTATTATCAATCTATCCTGTAAGACCAGAAACAGAGACCATCGCTGCTGCAGATGGGCACAGCGCTGGATCGATACAGAACTCGGGTAAGTATTTAGGGATGGGGGAAGAAAACAACTAGTGAATGTTTTTTTTCCCCTCAATGCAGGTAATTGAGGTAAAAAAGACATTAACCACTAAGCCACCGCCCACCGTCATATGACGGCGGGACGAGGCTTCTCTTGTTCTGGGCGGACGTCATATGACGTGATCGCCCTCCCGAGCCACTAGGGTGCGCGTGCCCAGCGGCCGCGATGTCCGCCGGGCACCCGCGATTGCCGGGTAACAGAGCAGGACCGTGGATCTGTGCATGTAAACACAGATCCACGTCCTGTCAGAGAGGAGAGGAGACCGATGGCATGTCCCTTGTACATAGGGACACCGATCGGTCACCTCCCCCAGTCAGTCCCCTCCCCCCACAGTTAGAATCACCTTCTTAGGTCATACATTAACCCCTCGAGCGCCCCCTAGTGTTAACCCCTTACCTGCCAGTCACATTTACACAGTAATCAATGCAATTTTATAGCATTGATCGCTGTATAAATGTGAATGGTCCCAAAAATGTGTCAAAAGTGTCCGATATGTCCGCCGCAATATCGCAGTCACAATACAGATCGCCGCCATTACTAGTAAAAAATAAATAAATAAAAATGATATAAATCTATCCCCTATTTTGTGGACACTATAACTTTTGCGCAAACCAATCAATATACGCTTATCGCGATTTTTTTTACCAAAAATAAGTAGAAGAATATATATCGGCCTAAACTGAGGAAAAAATTTGTTAAAAAAAAAAAAAAATTGGATATTTATTATAGCAAAAAGTAAAAAATATTGTGTTTTTTCAAAATTGTCGTTCTTCTTTTGTTTATAGCGCAAAAAATAAAAACCGCAGAGGTGATCAAATACCACCAAAAGAAAGCTCTATTTGTGGGGAAAAAATGATAAAAATTTCATTAGGGTGCAGTGTAACATGACCGCGCAATTGTCATTCAAAGTGCAACAGCGCTGAAAACTGAAAAATGGCTTGGGCAGGAAGGGGGTGAAAGTGCCCTGTATTGAGGTGGTTAAGGTAAAAAACCTTTTGACTCTAGAACCACTTTAATGGCTGTGCCTTGTATATTCGTGTGGCATGCATACATTAACCGCTTCCGGACCAGCCGCCGCAGTTATACTGCGGCAGGTTGGCTCCCCTGTGTGAAACCACGTAGCTGTACGTTGGCTCGCGGGGTCCAGGTAGCAGGCGCGCACACCAGCTGCATTGTGGGAGTGCCGATGCTCACGGTCGTGATGACCGCCGGCCACGCACGATCATGACCAGGAGACACAGAACAGGGATGAGTGTGTGTAAACACAATTCCCTGTTCTGTTCTGACAGGAGTGACAGATCGTGTGTTCCTATTGGCTAGGAACCACGATCTGTCACTTCCTGTAGTTAGTTCCTCCCCCTTCAGTTAGAATCACGTAGCAGGGAACACAGTTAACCCCTTCACCGCCCCCTAGTGTTAACCCCTTCACTGCCAGTGACATTTTTACAGTAATCAATGCATTTTTAATCCCACTGATGGCTGTATTAATCCCAATGGTTCCAAAAATGTGTCAAAAGTGTCCGATGTGTCTGCCATAATGTCGCAGTCATGATAAAAATCGCAGATCGCTGCCATTACTAGTAAAAAAAAAAAATAATAATAATAATGCTATAAATCTATCCCTTATTTTGTAGACGCTATAACTTTTGTGCAAACCAATCAATATACGCTTATTGTTATTTTCTTTTTTACCAAAAATATGTAGAAGAATACATATCGGCCTAAACTGAGAAAAAAATAGCCTTTTTAAAAAAAAATGAGAATATTTATTATAAAAAAGTACAAAGTATTGTGTTTTTTTCAAAATTGTCGCTCTTTTTTTGTTTATAGCGCAAAAAAGAAAAATCGCAGAGGTGATCAAATACCACCAAAAGAAAGCTCTATTTGTGGGAAAAAAAGGACATCAATTTTGTTTGGGTACAATGTCGCACGACCGTGCAATTGTCAGTTAAAGCATCGCAGTGCCGAATCGCAAAAAAAACGCTCTGGTCAGGAAGGGGGTAAATTCTTCCAGGGCTGAAGCGGTTAATATACTTTGGCCTTCCTATAGTATATAAATTAAATCCTTATATTTTATAGCATATTTCTGCTAAGCATGTAATATTATTTTAATTTGTAATATGCCTTTGAAAATACATAACCTGTTTAAAAATATCTCTAGTCAAAACTTTTTTTTTTTTAGTTTCGGATTGAATGAGAAAGGGTTACAACCCCTGTCAGATTTATATTGCTGTTAGTTTAACACCTGAGGATGTTCATTATCTCTATATATTCTGTTGATCTTGTCATCAGGACAGAAAAAGTTGGGAGAATTTGGACACCCGTTCCGGTGTCCTGTCGAATACTACCCCCGGTTGAAAAATTCCTCTGATGAGTCTGCGCATGCGCAGTACCAAACGTCACTCCAGCTGATATGTTGATTAGCTGGTGTGATGTCAACAGATTGTCCGAGGCATTATCTGACCATATGCAAACAGCGGAGGGAGAACGTACTTGTCAGATTCTGCCTCGCTGATGCGGGGCGGGTTTTCTGTGTGCTAAAGTGCATGTGTTGTGTGTGTTGCAGGGCGGGTTCAGTGTGTTGAACGGCAGGTTTTGCCTGTGTCTAAGGGCGGGTTGCAACACACAGAAATCCCACCCTTCAACACTTAGAACCCTCCCTGCCGCACACACAAAACACACCCAGCAACAACGAGGCATAATCTGACAACGATGTTCTCCCTTGGTTCTTTGCAGATCGTTGGATACTGCCTCCGACGATCTGCGCATTCACTGTGTTGATGTCACGCCAGCTGATCAACATATCAGCTGGAGTGACATTATTGTCCCTTATTTTGGAGAGATTTGTTCTCACTTCCTGTTGTGTTTCCAGGACTGGAAGTTCAGGAAAATCTCCTCAAATGCAGGCATAAACAAACTAAGGCTTCATGTACACTACAGCTCCTAAACTTGAGTTTAGGAACTTTTGGCGTTTTTTTTCCAAAACTCCTAAACTCAACTCCATAAAAGCCTATGTGTCCATGTACACATAGGCTTTTAGGATCGTTTAGGAGCTGCTGTGGTTAGGGGAGGTTCAGCCACCTTCAACCTCCCTCTCCTGAACGCGGATGAATTGCGTTCAGGGTAGGAAGGTTTGACCGCATGGTATTTGCCGCCTCTTGCGTTTAACTGTGGCCATCAGTAATAATAGGCCAGGCCTAACAGGGGTTCTAACCATTACATTATCCAAATCTAAAACTAGTGTATTGCCTAGAGATATACTTTAAAGTTAAACTCCAGGGCAGCAGCAAATGCACAAATAAAATACATCTTTAGAAACTGTTTTATCTGCCAAAGTATTTGTAATTCTGTACAGTCAGTTTTGTGATGAAGGAGCCCCTTCCAGCCAGCTCCTTAACTTCTCATGTCGCAGCAGTACAGTACAAACACCTCCGTCATACTAATGGAACAAAAAGGGAGCAGAAAAGTAGTGATTTCTCTCTGCTCTCTCCTTCTGACAGCATGTCTACAAATAGATACTATAGTTATACTGTATTCAAATTTATGAGTACAGTTTAACTTGAATGTGCAGGATGAAAGCCAAGCATAAGTTTCAAAAAGTGACATGGATATAAAGAATAGGATAAATTTCCTATAGACAGGCAGTTTGCAATCATGTATTAAAAAAAATAGGAAGGAAGAATAATTGGCGACAAAAGAATACAAAATAGGGCTTTTCGGTAAAATTATGTGTGTGATGGCTGAAGGAATACTTAGAACACTTTAGTGAATGATGTTGGTCAGAAGGGATTGGGTCAAGCCAGCAGATATTGTGGTGAGGTTTGCAGAAACGGTGACTGCCTACATTTACTGGGCTGAACAAACTACAAAAGCAGTTATGCCGCGTACACACGAGCGGACTTTACGGCAGACTTTGCCCGGCGGACTGGATTTCGTCGGACAATTCGATCCTGTGTGGGCTCCAGCGGACTTTGTTTTCTCAAAAGTTGGACGGACTTAGATTTGAAACATGTTTTAAAATAATCAGTTGAAATCGAGTCCGGTCGAAAAGTCCGCTCGTCTGTATGCTAGTTTGACGGACAAAAAGCCACGCTAGGGCAGCTATTGGCTACTGGCTATGAACTTCCTTGTTTTAGTCCGGTCATACGTCATCACGTATGAATTCGACGGACTTTGGTGGATTGTGTGTAGGCAAGTCCGTTCATTCAGAAAGTCCGTCGTAAAGTCCGTCGAAAAGTCCGCCGGGCAAAGTCTGCCGTAAAGTCCGCTCGTGTGTACGCGGCATTAGAGGTAGGTGGGGTGTGTTGTGGGTGGTAGATGGGTGCATTGAGATGTTTCATTAGATGGGTGTATTGAGATGTATTTCGTAGATGGGCGTATTGAGGTGTTTCATTAGATGAGTAGTATATTGAATTGTATTTCGTAGATGGGTGTATTGAGATGTTTCATTAGATAGGTGTATTGAGATGTATTTCTTAGATGGGTGTATTGAATTGTATTTCGTAGATGGGTGTATTGAGATGTTTCATTAGATAGGTGTATTGAGATGTATTTCTTAGATGGGTGTATTGAGATGTATTTTGTAGATGGGTGTATTGAGATGTTTCATTAGATAGGTGTATTGAGATGTATTTCTTAGATGGGTGTATTGAGATGTATTTTGTAGATGGGTGTATTGAGATGTTTCATTAGATAGGTGTATTGAGATGTATTTCTTAGATGGGTGTATTGAGATGTATTTTGTAGATGGGTGTATTGAGATGTTTCATTAGATGGGTGTATTGAGATGTATTTCGTAGATGGGTGTATTGAGATGTTTCGTTAGATCAAATAATTGTTTTCTTGAAACCAGTTAAGGTCTTGGGCATTCCAAACAGGGGAAATTGGGTTGAGAAGGTGGTTAAAGTGAAACTGAACTGCCACAAGTTTTAGCAGAATAGACATGGAAAGTCTCTTCAGCCAAATAACTATTTGCTCTTATCAGTTTATGTACAATGCCTGCAGCATCTAGATTTTTACTCAAAAATATTCTGGTTTAAGCTGTGTCATGGACGGGGTACAGAGGGTACATGGATGAAGAAGACCAGTCATTACACAAGGTATTGCCAATCCTGGGACAGGTGATCTGTCTATCAAAGTTCCCCGGACAAGGGGGGTGGCTGTATGTGACGGCGTGCAGCGGGGGAACACACAGCTATTGAAATAAAAGCTGTGATGTTACCGGCGCTGTAATCAAACAGGCGGCGGCTTTCCTCTCCCTTCACTGGCTGCAATGGGGACACAGGCTACACTACTGGGGATACTGGCTACACTGCAGTGGGGACACTGGCTGCACTACTGGGGACACTGACTACGCTGCAATGGGGACACTGGCTGCACTACTGGGGACACTGGCTACGCTGCAATGGGGACACTGGCTGCACTACTGGGGACACTGGCTACGCTGCAATGGAGACACTGGCTGCACTACTAGGGGCACTGGCTACGCTGCAATGGGGACACTGACTGCACTACTGGTAACACTGGCTGCAATACTAGGGACACTGGCTGCCCTACTGGGGACGCTGGCTGCACTACTGGGGACACTGGCTGCACTACTGGGGACACTGGCTGGCTGCATCTGACGGGCACTGGTGAGGCTGCATTGATCTCTTGTATCATGTCCCCAGTCTCTGACCATCTCCTGTACCATGTCCCCAGTCTCTGACCATCTCCTGTACCATGTCCCCAGTCTCTGACCATCTCCTGTACCATGTCTGCAGTCTCTGACCATCTCCTGTACCATGTCCTCAGTCTCTGACCATCTCCTGTACCATGTCCTCAGTCTCTGACCATCTCCTGTATTATGTCTGCAGTCTCTGACCATCTCCTGTACCATGTCTGCAGTCTCTGGCCATTTCCTGTACCATGTCCACAATCTCTGACCATCTCCTGTACCATGTCCACAATCTCTGACCATCTCCTTTACCATGTCCTCAGTCTCTGACCATCTCCTGTACCATGTCTGCAGTCTGACCATCTCCTGTACCATGTCCCCAGTCTCTGACCATCTCCTGTACCATGTCTGCAGTCTGACCATCTCCTGTACCATGTCCTCAGTCTCTGACCATCTCCTGTATTATGTCTGCAGTCTCTGACCATCTCCTGTACCATGTCTGCAGTCTCTGGCCATTTCCTGTACCATGTCCACAATCTCTGACCATCTCCTGTACCATGTCCACAATCTCTGACCATCTCCTTTACCATGTCCTCAGTCTCTGACCATCTCCTGTACCATGTCTGCAGTCTCTGACCATCTCCTGTACCATGTCCCCAGTCTCTGACCATCTCCTGTACCATGTCTGCAGTCTGACCATCTCCTGTACCATGTCCTCAGTCTCTGACCATCTCCTGTAGTATGTCTGCAGTCTCTGACCATCTCCTGCACCATGTCTGCAGTCTCTGACCATCTCCTGTACCATGTCCTCAGTCTCTGACCATCTCCTGTACCATGTCCTCAGTCTCTGACCATCTCCTGTACCATGTCTGCAGTCTCTGACCATCTTTTGTACCATGTCTCCAGTCTCTGACCATCTCCTGTACCATATCCGCAGTCTCTGACCATCTCCTGTTCCATGTCCCCAGTCTCTGACCATCTCCTGTAGTATGTCTGCAGTCTCTGACCATCTCCTGTACCATGTCCTCAGTCTCTGACCTTCTCCTGTACCATGTCCTCAGTCTCTGACCATCTCCTGTACCATCTCCTAAGTCTCTGACCATCTCCAGTACCATGTCTGCAGTCTCTGACCATCTTCTGTACCATGTCCCCAGTCTCTGACCATATCCTGTACCATGTCTTCATTCTCTGACCATCTCCTGTACCATGTCCCCAAGCTCTAACCATCTCCTGTACCATGTCTGCAGTCTCTGACCATCTCCTGTGCCATGTCCTCAGTCACTAACCATCTCCTGTACCATGTCCTCAGTCTCTGACCATCTCCTGTACCATATCCGCAGTCTCTGACCATCTCCTGTTCCATGTCCCCAGTCTCTGACCATCTCCTGTACTATGTCTGCAGTCTCTGACCATCTCCTGTACCATGTCCTCAGTCTCTGACCTTCTCCTGTACCATGTCCTCAGTCTCTGACCATCTCCTGTACCATCTCCTAAGTCTCTGACCATCTCCAGTACCATGTCTGCAGTCTCTGACCATCTCCTGTACCATGTCCACAATCTCTGACCATCTCCTGTACCATGTCCACAATCTCTGACCATCTCCTTTACCATGTCCTCAGTCTCTGACCATCTCCTGTACCATGTCTGCAGTCTCTGACCATCTCCTGTACCATGTCTGCAGTCTCTGACCATCTCCTGTACCATGTCCCCAGTCTCTGACCATCTCCTGTACCATGTCCTCAGTCTCTGACCTTCTCCTGTACCATGTCCTCAGTCTCTGACCATCTCCTGTACCATCTCCTAAGTCTCTGACCATCTCCAGTACCATGTCTGCAGTCTCTGACCATCTTCTGTACCATGTCCCCAGTCTCTGACCATATCCTGTACCATGTCTTCATTCTCTGACCATCTCCTGTACCATGTCCCCAAGCTCTGACCATCTCCTGTACCGTGTCTGCAGTCTCTGACCATCTCCTGTGCCATGTCCTCAGACACTAACCATCTCCTGTACCATGTCCTCAGTCCCTGACCATCTCCTGTACCATGTCCCCAGTCTCTGACCATCTCCTGTAGTATGTCTGCAGTCTCTGACCATCTCCTGTACCATGTCCTCAGTCTCTGACCTTCTCCTGTACCATGTCCTCAGTCTCTGACCATCTCCTGTACCATCTCCTAAGTCTCTGACCATCTCCAGTACCATGTCTGCAGTCTCTGACCATCTTCTGTACCATGTCCCCAGTCTCTGACCATATCCTGTACCATGTCTTCATTCTCTGACCATCTCCTGTACCATGTCCCCAAGCTCTGACCATCTCCTGTACCATGTCTGCAGTCTCTGACCATCTCCTGTGCCATGTCCTCAGTCACTAACCATCTCCTGTACCATGTCCTCAGTCCCTGACCATCTCCTGTACCATGTCCCCAGTCTCTGACGATCTCCTGTACCATGTCTGCAGTCTCTGACCATCTCCTGTACCATGTCCTCAGTCTCTGACCATCTCCTGTACTATGTCTGCAGTCTCTGACCATCTCCTGTACCATGTCCTCAGTTTCTAACCATCTCCTGTACCATGTCCTCAGTCTCTGCCCATCTTCTGTACCATGTCCTCAGTCTCTGACCATCTCCTGTACCATGTCCCCAGTCTCTGACCATCTCCTGTACCATGTCTGCAGTTTCTGACCAACTCCTGTACCATGTCTGCAGTCTCTGACCATCTCCTGTACTATGTCCTGAGTCTCTGACCATCTCCTGTACCATCTCTGCAGTCTCTGACCATCTCCTGTACCATGTCCTCAGTCTCTGACCATCTCCTATACCATCTCTGCAGTCTCTGACCATCTCTTGTACCATGTCCCCAGTCGCTGACCATCTCCTGTATAAAAATATTTTTAAAAACAGTCACTTTCGGTATCAGTGTTGTTTCGGTATCGGTTTCGGTTTTCGGGATCAAGGAAGATTTCTTTTCGGTATCGGTTTCGGCACCAAAAAACCTATTCAGTGCATCCTTACCAGACACTGATAGAAGTCACAAGACTGCTATATACTGCTGATGAGAAAAGGTATTTAGCAATTTATATTTACTAAAACTATTCCATTTCCATGTTCTGTTGGAGACCAGATATAGTGAATGCAGGGTCCTGGGTTTAGTAACAATTTAAGGTAGCGTTCCCCAACCTTGCGTTTGTCACCTGACTGGTTTGCTAGGCAAGCATACACACACAGAGATAACTGGCAGATTTGTTGTCTTACACACTGGTAATGATCCTCATGCATTAAGATTGGCCGTCAATGCAATCTCATGCAGACTATCAGTGGATTTAAAGCAGAACTTCAGTCATTTTTTTCATCTTTCCATCTATTTAATCTTCTGCCATTGTTGTTTTAACTTTAAACAGTAAAACATTTTTTTTTCTGCCAGGAAATACCTTATAAAGCCCACTTCCTCTTTTTTGTCTGGCCATTAGACTAGGCTTATGACATCATGCGCAGCTCTCTCTCTCACTCTGTGAGAGTTTGCCAGGAAGGGAGGGGGGATGATGAATAAGAGGACCAATGAGAGCTGCAGAGCTGAAGGCGTGCCTCTGTGTGTCTGTGTAAATCCAGGAAGTGAACAGGCAGCAGCTTCAGCTACCCACAGTTAAAATGGTTGCAGCCAGACTTAGGGGAGGGAAATTTCTGCAGCATATTTGGCAAGTACAGAATCACAGTATATATAAAATAATATGCAAAGTGGGAAGCTTCAGAAGATGTTTTTATTACAGATTATATGAGCAGACTGCAGTTCCTCTTTAAGACCAAGCATAAAGACATTGGTAGCACAAAGCACCTGTCTTTATAGAAATATGAATCTTTGCTCAGGACGAGAAGCCACTTAATAATTTTAAAATGTAATAACCCAAGGCTGGTAGTGCATAAAAAGTTAAATGTTACAAAAAGATGACAAAGAATATACAGAATTTGGCTATTGGCTATAAATAAAAGAGGAGAAAAACAGAACTAAACGTTACTGCTTCGGGCAGTGTGGGATTTATCCTGCTATTAGGACTACACCAAAAAAGTCAGCAATCCGCCACGTTCAGAACATTCTACAGATGAATTTCAAAGTTCATTTCTCATGCTTCTTTATTTATTGAGATATGGATGTGGCCTGGACCCTAATGCCCTGTACACACGACCAGTTTTCCTGTCGGAATAAACTCTTAAGGTTTTTCCAACGGAATTCCGCTGAAACTGTCTTGCGTACACACGATCACACCAAGGTCCAACCGTCCAGAACGCGGTGACATACAACACGTACGACTGGACTAGAAAACGGAAGTTCAGTAGCCAGTAGCCAATAGCTCCCGTCTCGTACTTGCTTCAGAGCATGCGTCATTTTTGGTACGTCGGAACAGCATACAGATGAGCGGTTTTCCCGATAGGAATTGGTTCCGTCGGAAATATTTAAAACATGTTCTCTTTCTAGGTCCGTCAGAATTTACGAAGTAAGAAGTCTGATGAGGCATACACACGATCGGAATATACGATGAAAAGCTCCCGTTAGACTTTTTCTGCCGGACATTCCGCTCGTGTGTACGGGGCATAACTTCTTGGCCAATCACCTCTGAAGTGGTGTCAGTTCATCTACCAGGAGGAGAGATTTTTTGAAGTGGCCATAGACCAGCTGGTACTGATGGCTAGGTCAGGGATAGGATTTCCAACACTAGCATGTGAGCCCAGTTATATCAAGTCCACTCACCACATGGCTGCTGCAAGCATGCCCCATATAGCTGTTTTGAAGGTCTATAGGTAATTCAGTACAAGAGAGTCCTACATTTTTTTATGTGCCCTCTGATCTTTAAGAAAAAGTGTCACAGTAGACAGTGTGGTTCCTTCCATCTGAGATAACACGGCTCCCTGCTGACTCTGCAGGCAAAAGAACTGGTAAGGTGACAGTTGTCCACCATTATCTGCACACAAGACTGTCAGAAATGGTTATAGATGATGCAATTTTCGACAATCGCTTGATTCCCCTATCAACACAGTCAGTGTTGATGGGTGAATCCCTCCCGCGGAGCTATTGTGTTCTCCCAGGGGCAGCTGTCCCTGCCAAGAAAACATAATGATTATTGCTAGCGGCTATAACTTTTGGCAATAATCACATGCCCAAAATCCAACATGCTGGTTGTTCCCAAGTTGATGGATGGGTACAATCAACCTGCCCATAGGTGGTTTGAATCTTGGCCGGACCCTGCTAAACCAGCCAATATTCAACCCATCTATGCCCGGCTTTAGTCTTCATTTTCCAGGTTCAAGAGCAGACTATTCAGATTCTGAACTGTGACCATTTGTCTGCTATTCTGACCGGTAAAAATTGTTTTGTAAAATTTGTAATAACATTAAGTTAGTTAAAAGAACATCTGCAAAATCACACCACTTTTACATTCATGCTACGCCATATTTTTCCATCTCCATTTGGCCACAAGTACTGATCTTTCTAAGGATCTGGTACGATGGAGGAGCTAAGGTTGAAGTATGTTAGGAGGAGGGTGCTGCGATGCTGTACAGAAATTGTCTTTAAGACTGCATTAACACCTAAGCGTTTTTAGCTCAAAAAACACCTGAAAAACGCCCAACAAGCAAAATCCCATTCATTTCAATGGCACCTGTTCACATCTGAACGTTTTGTCATCTGAAGCAAAACGCCTGAAAAACGTCTTAAGCTCAAAAAAGAACATGAGCTTCTTTGGGGCAGATTACAGGCGTTTTTCTGCTTTTTACATTGGTGACGTGTACAAAAACGCGGCAAAAAATGTGCGACTTTGAAACGCTCAAGTGTGAATGCAGCCTTACTGTTACCCTCTATCTATGTAAGTCTATCAATCTCATCGGACTAAGTTAAAATAAAACATGTTTATCCTTTAAAGTTTTTGTTAACATTAAATTTAAAGTTTTGTGACTACTTCGTGTAGTCCCAAAATAACTCTACAGTGCCTTGAAAAAGTATTCATACCCCTTGAAATTTACCACATTTTGTCATGGTACAACCAAAAATGTAAATGGATTTTATTGAGATTTTATGTGATAGACCAACACAAAGTGGCACATAATTGTGAAGTGGAAGGAAAATGATAAATGGGTTTCAAAATTCTTAACAAATAAATATGTGAAAAGTGTGGCATGCATTTGTATTCAGCCCCCCTGAGTCAATACTTTGTAGAACCACCTTTCGCTGCAATTACGGGTGCAAGTCTTTTTGGGGATGCCTCTACCAGCTTTGCACATCTAGAGAGTGAAATTTTGGCCCATTCTTCTTTGCAAAATAGCTCAAGCTCTGTCAGATTGGATGGAGAGTGTCCGTGAACAGCAATTTTCAAGTTTTGCCACAGATTCTCAATTGGATTTAGGTCTGGACTTTGATTGGGCCATTTTAACACATGAATATGCGTTGATCTAAACCAGTGTTTCTCAACTCCAGTCCTCAAGGCGCCCCAACAGGTCATGTTTTCAGGCTTTGCATTAATTTACACAGTTGATTTGATCATTCTCACTGCCTTAGTAATTACCACAGTTGTTTAATCTGGGGGAAATTCTGAAAACATGACCTGTTGGGGCGCCTTGAGGACTGGAGTTGAGATACACTGATCTAAACCATTCCATTGTAGCTCTGGCTGAATGTTTAGGGTCGTTGTCCTGCTGGAAGGTGAACCCCCGCCCCAGTCTCAAGTCTTATGCAGACTCTAACAGGTTTTCTTCTAGCATTTGGCTCCATCCATCGTCCCATAAACTCTGACCAGCTTCCCTTTCCCTGGTGAAGAAAAGCATCCCCACAACATGATGCTGCCACCACTATGTTTCATGGTGGGGATGGTGTGTTCAGGGTGATGTGCAGTGTTAGTTTCCTGCCACACATAGCGTTTTGCTTTTAGGCTAAAAAATTCAACTTTGGTCTCATTTGACCAGAGCACCTTCTTCCACATGTTTGCTGTGTCCCCCACATGGCTTTTTGTAAACTGCAAACAAGACTTCTTATGGCTTTCTTTCAACAATGGCTTTTTTTGCCACTCTTCCATAAAGGCCAGATTTGTGAAGTGCACGACTAATAGTTGTCCTGTGGACAGATTCTCCTACCTGAGCTGTAGATCTCTGCAGCTTCTCCAGAGTTACCATGGGCCTCTTGACGGCTTCTCTAATTAATGCTCTCCTTGACCCGCCTGTCAGTTTAGGTTGACGGCCATGTCTTGGTAGGTTTACAGTTGTGCCATACTCTTTCCATTCTCAGATGATGGATTGAACAAAAAAAAAAATTGAAAACCATTTATCATTTTCCTTCCACTTCACATTTATGTGCCACTTTGTGTTGGTCTATTACATAAAATCCCAATAAAACACATTTACGTTTTTGGTTGTAACATGACAAAATGTGGAAAATTTCAAAGGGTATGAATACCTTTTCAAGGCACTGTATGTGTGCAATCTCTGCATTCTAAAATATATACTGTAGTGTTCTAAAATACTTGGTGATCCTTCCAGTTCCCTTAGGAAAGACCCCCTTCCTGTTTGTTACTGACCACACTAGGCACAGAAGCATATCCAAAAGTTTGCGCACCTTTTTCTAACATGGAGGATAAAAGATGCTGTGTTGACACGTAGTTGTAGTTTCAAAGTCATGTTACATCTGCAATGCCTCCTGGCACCTTCCCCCCTATATCTGTCCAGCCTACCACAGCGGCTCCTAGTAGCAGCTACACTTTCAAGCATCTTCTGTAGTCTCCACACACAGCCCTCTGAGCTGCAGGAGACTGAGCAGTCACATTACCGCAAATAAAAGACTCATACATTTATTTTTTTTTTAAAAAGAAGATATTCCCTAGATTTTTATTTTTTGAAAATGAGACTAAAAGTCTATATTTGAGCGCTTAATTTTTTTATATTGTTTGTATTTACAGCTGCTTTAACTCAGTAGTCTTTTGGCAGGAAGAGAAAATAAACACCTGATATACATACACACAATAAGGCTATCGTGCAAAACGCATTTGGCGGAGCTTAGAGCATGGCGTCAAGCCACCACATTGGCAATCTGAGTGGCGGTGTTTGATATAAGTGTCAGTGGCTTTTTATTTCGTTTTTATTTATGCATTTGGATTTTTATATGTATTGCTTCTGTTGCTGGCCTTAATTTAAATAAATACTACACTATAGAGCTGCACGATTAATCGTTAAAGAATCAAAATTGTGATTTTATCCCCCTCCTCATCTCCCCGATTCTATGTAACAAGTGAAGAGAGTTCTCTGCTCAGTTCTGACAGCTGACAAAAATAAAAATAAAAATCCATGCAGCCTGCCAAGTTTATCTCAACATCAGAGAAAAAGAGATACATTTAAACATTGTATTCTTATGCCGCGTACACACGGTCGGACTTTCTAGAAAGCTAGGTCCGACGTACTTGCCGCCAGACTTCCGGCGGACTACCGCCGGACTTTCTGAACGGCCGGACTTGCCTACACACGGCCGGACTTTCCGGAATCCGGTCTTCCCGACGGACTTCCGCCGGACTTTCAGAACGAACGGACTTTCCCACACACGGACAAGTCCGTTCATTTTGAACGTGACTTTGGTACGACGGGACTAGAAAAGGAATTCAATCTCGCCGCTTTTTTTGGCGAGATTGAAACCTTGCGAGCCCCGTCGCAGGCCCTTAGGTCTGGTATGGATTATAAAGGGGAACCCCTACGCCGAAAAAACGGCGTGGGGTCCCCCCCAAAATCCATACCAGACCCCGATCCGAGCACGCAGCCTGGCCGGTCAGGAAAGGGGGTGGGGACGAGCGAGCGCCCCCCCCCCTCCTGAACCGTACCAGGCCGCATGCCCTCAACATGGGGGGTGGGTGCTTTGGGGGAGGGGGGCGCCCTGCGCCCCCCCCCCCAAAGCACCTTGTCCCCATGTTGATGAGGACAAGGGCCTCTTCCCGACAACCCTGGCCGTTGGTTGTCGGGGTCTGCGGGCGGGGGCTTATCGGAATCTGGGAGCCCCCTTTAATAAGGGGGCCCCCAGATCCCGGCCCCCCACCCTATGTAAATGAGTATGGGGTACATGGTACCCCTACCCATTTACCTAGGTAAAAAGTGTCAGTAATAAAACACAACACAGGTTTTTAAAATAATTTATTAAGCAGCTCCGGGGGGGGGGGTCTTCTTCCGTCTTCGGGGGTCCCTCCGGTTCATCTTCTCCCGGCGTCCGGTTGGTTCTTCTCCGCTCTCCGGCCTCTTCTCCCGGTGTAGCAGGTCTTCGGCCGACCCCTCCGCTGTCTTCAGGTAGCTCTATTGCTAGCGGAGGTCCGGACTTCTGGGCTTCTTGGCTTCTTGGCTTCTCTTCTCTTCTCTTCCCCCAGATGTTGACACGACGCTCTCTCCGGCTGGACTGGTCTCTGAGGGCTGCGTTGTGACTTATATAGGCGGAGACCCCGCCCCCATATGATGTCACAGTCCCTGGGCATGCTGGGACTGTGACGTTTTAGGGGGCGTGGTCGACCACGCCCCCTAAAACGTCACAGTCCCAGCATGCCCAGGGACTGTGACATCATATGGGGGCGGGGTCTCCGCCTATATAAGTCACAACGCAGCCCTCAGAGACCAGTCCAGCCGGAGAGAGCGTCGTGTCAACATCTGGGGGAAGAGAAGAGAAGAGAAGCCAAGAAGCCAAGAAGCCCAGAAGTCCGGACCTCCGCTAGCAATAGAGCTACCTGAAGACAGCGGAGGGGTCGGCCGAAGACCTGCTACACCGGGAGAAGAGGCCGGAGAGCGGAGAAGAACCAACCGGACGCCGGGAGAAGATGAACCGGAGGGACCCCCGAAGACGGAAGAAGACCCCCCCCCCGGAGCTGCTTAATAAATTATTTTAAAAACCTGTGTTGTGTTTTATTACTGACACTTTTTACCTAGGTAAATGGGTAGGGGTACCATGTACCCCATACTCAT
Organism: Lithobates clamitans; assembly: GCA_037952925.1. Taxonomy (NCBI): domain Eukaryota; kingdom Metazoa; phylum Chordata; class Amphibia; order Anura; family Ranidae; genus Lithobates; species Lithobates clamitans. Next base: position 3,498,091 of record JBBGZY010000787.1, on the reverse strand, counting down.
TTACATAGGGTGGGGGGCCGGGATCTGGGGGCCCCCTTATTAAAGGGGGCTCCCAGATTCCGATAAGCCCCCGCCCGCAGACCCCGACAACCAACGGCCAGGGTTGTCGGGAAGAGGCCCTTGTCCTCATCAACATGGGGACAAGGTGCTTTGGGGGGGGGGGCGCAGGGCGCCCCCCTCCCCCAAAGCACCCACCCCCCATGTTGAGGGCATGCGGCCTGGTACGGTTCAGGAGGGGGGGGGGCGCTCGCTCGTCCCCACCCCCTTTCCTGACCGGCCAGGCTGCGTGCTCGGATCGGGGTCTGGTATGGATTTTGGGGGGGACCCCACGCCGTTTTTTCGGCGTAGGGGTTCCCCTTTATAATCCATACCAGACCTAAGGGCCTGGTATGCCCCGCGCTCGCCGCAATAGGAAGATTTGTTTTTCCTATTGCAGCGAGCGCGAGATGCAGCAACCTGCTCCTCCGTCGTATCTGGTCCTTCGGACTAGCATACAGACGAACGGGCTTTCCGTCAGGAACTGAGTCCGGCGGAGGTACGACGTAAAGATTTGAAGCAGGCTTCAAATCTAAAGTACGTCGGATTTCCGCAAAAATCCGACCGAAACGGTCCGTCGGAAGTCCGATGGAGACCACACACGGTCGGACTTTCCGCCGTACTTTGTCCGGCGGCGTCCGTCGGACTTTTGTAGGTGAAAAGTCCGACCGTGTGTACGCGGCATTAGATCAAAGGAATGAACTTTGGTCTGCAAATGAGGTGAGTTTACCACTTAAAGACTAAACCTTTTTCTGACATTTGTTGCTTACAAGTTAAAATCAGTATTTTTTTGCTAGAAAATTACTTGGAACCCCCAAACATTATATATATATATATATATATATATATATATATATATATATATATATATTAGCAGAGACCATAGAGAATAAAATGGCGGCTGTTGCAATATTTTATGTCACACTGTATTTGCGCAGCAGTCTTTCAAACGCAATTAAAAAAAAAAAAAATTTTTAATGAATTAAAAAAAACTAAACAGTAAAGTTAGCCCAATTTTTTTGTATAATCTGAAAGATTACGTTACGCCGTGAGAATCGTGAGAGAAACATGATCTTTATTCTAAGCAAAAAAATTGTGATTCTCTGATTGCCTTATGGCGATTCTTTAGCACAAGAGCAGAGCATTACCCCCCCAGTGAATGAAGGAAGGAGAGTGAGAAGATGTTTTGGTGGACGGTGGATGTCTACATCTGTTATAACTGATTTGCTTTTTGGCTGCACACTTACCTGGCCGCATTGCTTGGTGGTGAGTGCGCATTGTATGTGGGTGGTGGCTGGTGTTATTCACAGTGTGGCACTTGTTTTCACGGGTGTTGACCAATTGAATGGTTCATAACAGTATTATGCTATATGGTTTCCTTTTTTCTTCAATAACTTGCCCAACATTTCCCCACATCCTTCGCTGATGACTCCAGTACTTAGTGAACCAGATTTACCTGTGGGAAAAGATAAACATTTCAAACACCTTATTTCCAATTGCAAATACAGCCTTAATTTTCTAGTAGCAAGCGGTTGGCTAACACAAAGGGAAATCCAAGTGTTGACTACCCTTTCAATGAACACGTGGGCGACATATCAACTGAGGCATTTTCTTAGGGCCATCTCCAATAGGGAAAAGCTTTGTAGGCCTCTAACCTTCTTTGAGGATAAGTGTCGAGATGATTCCTTTATCACCCATCTGCAGTCTCACCTGTACAAACTCCTAAATGCTCCAGCAGTAGGATATGTACTGCCCTATATACACATACAGTCAGGTCCATAAATATTGGGACATCAACACAATTCCAATTTTTTTTGGCTCTATTCACCACCACAATGGATTTGAAATGAAACGAACAAGATGTGCTTTAACTGCAGACTTTTAGCTCCAATTTGAGGATATTTACATCCAAATCAGGTGAATGGTGTAGGAATTACAACAGTTTGTATATGTGCCTCCCACTTTTTAAGGGACCAAAAGTAATGGGACAGATTAACAATCATCCATCAAACTCACTTTTTAAAACTTGGTTGCAAATCCTTTGCAGTCAATTACAGCCTGAAGTCTGGAACGCATAGACATCACCAGACGCTGGGTTTCATCCCTGGTGATGCTCTGCCAAGCCTCTACTGCAACTGTTCCTGCTTGTTCTTAGGGCATTTTCCCTTCAGTTTTGAGTTTTGTCTTCAGCAAGTGAAATGCATGCTCAGTCGGATTCAGGTCAGGTGATTGACTTGGGCATTGCATAACATTCCACTTCTTTCCCTTAAAAAACTCATTTGTTGCTTTCGCAGTATGCTTCGGGTCATTGTCAATCTGCACTGTGAAGCGCCGTCCAATGAGTTCTGAAGCATTTTGCTGAATATGAGCAGATAATATTGCCGGAAACACTTCAGAATTCACCCTGCTGCTTTTGTCAGCCGTCACATCATCAATAAATACAAGAGAACCAGTTCCATTGGCAGCCATACATGCCCACCCCATGACACTACCACCACCATGCTTCATTGATGAGGTGGTATGCTTTGGATCATGAGCAGTTCCTTTCCTTCTCCATACTCTTCTCTTCCCATCACTCTGGTACAAGTTGATCTTGGTCTCATCTGTCCATAGGATGCTGTTCCAGAACTGTGAAGGCTTTTTTAGATGTTGTTTGGCAAACTATAATATGGCCTTCCTGTTTTTGAGGCTCACCAATGGTTTACAGCTTGTGGTGAACCCTCTGTATTCACTCTGGCGAAGTCTTTTCTTGATTGTTGACTTTTACACACATACACCTACCTCCTGGAGAGTGTTCTTGATATGGCCAACTGTTGTGAAGGGTGTTTTCTTCACCAGGGAAAGAATTCTTCGGTCATCCACCACAGTTGCTTTCCGTGGTCTTCCGGGACTTTTGGTGTTGCTGAGCTCACCGGTACTTTTTTTCTTTTTAAGGATGTTCCAAACAGTCGATTTGGCCACACCTAATGTTTTTGCTATCTCTCGGATTGGTTTGTTTTGTTTTTTCAGCCTAATGATGGCTTGCTTCACTGATGGTGACAGCTCTTTGTATCTCATATTGAGAGTTGACAGCAACAGATTCCAAATGAAAATAGCACACTTGAAATGAACTCTAGACCTTTTGTCTGCTGCTTGTAAATGGGATAATGAGGGAATAACACACACCTGGCCATGGAACAGCTGAGCAGCCAATTGTCCCATTACTTTTAGTCCCTTAAAATGTGGGAGGCACATATACACACTGTTGAAATTCCTACACCGTTCACCTGATTTGGGTGTAAATACCCTCAAATTAAAGCTGAAAGTCTGCAGTTAAAGCACATCTTGTTCGTTTCATTTCAAATCCATTGTGGTGGTGTAGAGCCAAAAAGATTAGAATTGTGTCAATGTCCCAATATTTATGGACCTGACTGTATGTAAAAAGGAACTGCAGATATCCCTTACTCCATTGCAAATTGACATAATGATATGCCTAGCACACACTTTGTCAACAGGAAAGGGATTCCAAGAGCAGGGCTTCAAACTCTTATCCAGCTGGTAAAACACTAGTCCCGACACTCAATAAAATTTACCAGCAGGTTTCTAACACCTGCTTGTGATGCCAATAACAACCTGTACCTTGTTACGCATTTTCTGGAGTGGTTTCCTGTTACGTCTGTTCTGGTCTGAGGTCCAGAAATTAATTTCAGAATTCATTTCAGTGGACGTAGGACAACAAATGGGGGACCTACTCCATCTTAACTAGATACTAATGAAAGTGTACAAATTCTGTTATTCCATTTCTCCTTTGGAAGTAAACTGTTGCTCCCCTGTTGTTTGTATGGCTTTACCAATATTATGACATATCAAATGGAGGACCTGACCTCCACTCCCCATAATAAGCAGGAGAAAAGAGAAGGAATTCCATAATATGCAATTCCCATGGATCATTTTATTTTCTTTTTATCCACCTATTAGGCCCGGTTCACACTGGTGCGATGCGAGAACACTGCAAATCCACTGCGTGTTCCCGCATCGCACAGACTCGCATGTCAGTTCACACTGCCATATGCGAATGGCTGGGGAGTGTCAATACATTGTTAACGACACCCCCAGTTCAGCTTGCATATCGCACTGCGAACTGACAGTTCGGACATGAATCGGATCACATATGTGTGAACACACATGCGATCCGATTCTGGTCCGAACAGAAAAAGGGGTCCTGTGCGCGTTTGCACCGAATGCGGTGCGATATCAGCCATACTATCTCTATGACATTAGGCAGGCTGACATCCGTACGCTGATTGCTGCAGCCGTTTGTTCCTATCATTGATGCATGCTGTTTTAAGCTTCAACTGTAAGTTACTACAATAAAAGTTTTTTTATCTATCATTACGGGCTTCACTATGGGTCCTTCTTTTTCTTTTCTCGGATATATGATGACTACATGCCTGAATGCCTAATTCTGAAGTGACCATTGGGAGATGTTTATATGTGAAGGAAATCCCACGGATGTTGTGGTCTGATGAGGGGTTCCAGTGGGCTGGATTTGCTGGATGCTATTGAGAATTTATCATCTATGCCTAATCCTTAACACCTTCTGGTAAGCAGACTACATTACCACGTGGTGACGAGTGACTCTTTCTACATCTGCACAATATATTTGGTGATTGGATTCCTCCCACTCTTCAATTTAATTTTTGAACTTTTCAGCGCTGCAATAATTTTTATGCATACTATCTCTATGGCTGATATCACACCGCACAGACATCGCATGTAATGTGAACGGCAGTGCGCTGCGAATTACATGCGATGTCTGTGCGATGTTTGGCATCGCACAAGTGTGAACCGGGCCTTAAACCATATTGACTCCGCTGAGCTCTACTCAGATCAGTACATAAATGCACTTATCAATTGACAATGGAGACCATTGGGGAGTAGAGACTTATCAATTATCTGGGACATTTCTATTCAGCAGCATTGATTCTGCTTCTGGGTATACACTATTATAACAATCCCTTGCATTCACCTTTCTTTAGCACCATCCTTCTTTCCACCTTCTTGTTGTTTGTTTTCTTGTCTTCTACTTTTTCTCCTTTGCTGTCCCTTTCTAACTGCTGCACCCTCTTGTATTGCTTAGTAGGGCTACTGAACTGTCCTTATTAGTAATATGCCCATTAATCACTTAGCTTTCCTAATCCCTGACCTAAAAAACACAATTATGGACCGATCCAGGGCAGCATATCCCATGTTCAAACAGTACCAGGGCCTAGTGATATTACACTTATTGTACCCAATAATGGCAACTTAGAGAAAGAGATAATCTAGAAAAGTTTCTCTATTAGGGCTTTTAGAACAAAGAAGTGCCTTGTAAAGGTACAGTATCTTGAAATTGCTTGGAACAGTTAGGGGAACGTCCGCTTTAAGTACTCGTCACCCTTCTCTTCATAATTTGTCACGCAATTTTTGTGGGGGTTTTAGCAGGTACCTAGTTTTGATAGGTACCCAGGTCACTGCTCCCACTTTTGTTCGGAGTGGGAGTTCTCCTCTCCCCCTTCCCTCCTGCAGTCTTCTGTGACACATTACAGGTCCCAGAAAACTGCGTGACCATTCACAAAGCAGTGTGACTTGCACATGCGCAGCTGTCTGTGGAGCCACAAGCTGTCACAGCCAGGTGCCCACACTTAAGGTGTGGTGCCAGAAACCCAAAGGCTAGTGATGACTGGGTCCATGGAAAGGTATGTGTTCTATTATAAAAAGTCAGCAGCACTAGAATTTGTAGCTGCTGACTTTTAATTTTTTGTTACCGAGTAGAAAACCGCTTTAAGTATAACAGGAGCTTCAAGTGATTGTAAAGTCTTTTTTTTTTTTTCTATAAATATAACAAATGTTATACTTACCTGCTCTGTGTAGTGGTTTTGCACAGAGCAGCCTAGGTCCTCCTCTTCTCTGGTCCCTCTTCGGTGCTCCTGGCCCCTCCCTCCTGTTGAGTGCCCCCACAGCAAGCAGCTTGCTATGGGGACACCCGAGCCGAGACACGGCTCCATGTGTCCATTCAGACATGGAGCCGTGGCCTGGCCTCGCTCCCTCTATCTTCTGATTGGCTAACTGACTTTGACAGCAGCTGGATCCAATGGTGCCGCTGCTGTGCCTTAGCCAATCAGGAGGGAGAGTCTCGGATGTCTGAGACACTCGTGGACATCACTGAGCAGAGATGGGGCTCAAGTAAGTGTTAGGGGGGGCTGAGGGGGGCTGCTGCACACAGAAGGCCTTTTATCTTAATGCATAGAATGTATTAAGATAAAAAAAAACTTCTGCCTTTACAACCTCTTTCAGTTATTTCCTACTTAGTGATATCCCAATTAATGAATAAATCAGCACCACCTGCTGGTAATCAAAATCTTTAGTTTAAAAGGAAATCTATAGTCACAGAATACACTTTAATTATATAATATCAACATAGCAATACAATCAAGTTATATTTGACAATCCAACATAAGCCTATTTGAAAAATCTCCTTTCATGTTGAGAGTTCTCCCTGTCTGCTGGTCATCTCTTTCCACAATGTCCTGGATTCCCTGCATACTTTGAAGCTTCTCCTCTTCTGTTTATTTGTAATTTCTAAGGACTACATATCCCATGGTACGTTGCAGCCTACAAGCAGTGATTCCTGTACTGACTCCGCCTCTGGAAACTCCTCCTCTCAGTACCTCTGTAGTTCAGAAGGCAGGCTCCGTGAAATGTGTTATACAATGGTGTGAACAGGGCATAGTGAATAGGTGTCACCTAATTCAAGAAAGTAAGTTTACAAACTTCAAGATTGTTCAGAGCAATAGGCTAGACATAATTTAAATACAATGTAGAAATTAATATACTATTTTACATTTTGACCATAGATGCATAGATGCAAGTGATTGTAAAAGTTTGTTTTGTTTTTTGTTTTTTTAAATAACAAACATGTTAAACTTACCTGCTCTGTGCAAGGGTTTTGCACAGAGTGGCCCCGATCCTCCTTTTTTGGGGTCCCCTGGCCGCGCTCCTGGGTCCTCCTCTTTGACGAGTGCCCCTACGGAGAGCCTCATTTCATTCTACAACCGATTCATATCAGATACGTTGCATACTTTCTACAGTCCGATTCGAGCTTAGTTGCACTGTTCACTGTCGCAGGTAGGAGTCATTACTTTGCATTCGTATAATGTATAACTTTGCTATTCGTTGTATGCCCCATGTCGCGTGTTCAGTTCCCACTGCGGAACTTATGAATCGTTCATACACGGTTCTTTCCCTGTTATTTGCCAAACCAAGTTATTTTGTGTGCGTCATGCACGGCGCCACACCACACTCTTCGGATACGTTACACACCTGCTACAGTCCGGTGCGAACCCAGTCTCACAGCCACTGTCGCAGGTAGGAATCGTTACAATGTTTTGTCATGTCAATTCATGGCTACTCGCGGTGTCACCTGTACCATGTGTTCGGTTCCCGCAGTGGAACTTACGAATTATTTGTACACACTTCTCTCGTCTATTTTACTACACCAAACTTTGTTGTTTTGCCTCATGCACGGCACCACGCCACACCTTCCCAATACATTGCACTCCCGCTACAGTCCGATGCAAACTTACTCGCACGGCTCACTGTCGCAGGTAAGATTCCTTACAACATTTTTACGTCGTATCAATTTGTTACCGTTTGTTGTCTCCCATGTCGTTTGTTAGTTCCCCCTACGGAACATACAAATCGAACGGATGTTGTCCTTATCCCATATACTGCCTGCTTAGGGGTACGATTAAGCCTCCAAACAGCCAGTTGTTTCTATCTTTTCTTTTACATCAACGGCTACCTTGAAGTCACAAACCACTGAGACCCTTGCAAGCACGCAAAACCGTCTCAATAGCCCGACTCTCATTTGAGACCCTTGCAGCTACGCTATCTCATCTTAACAACCTGACATCTTTTTGAGACCCTTGCAGCCATGCAAAAACCGTCTCAGCAGCCTGATACTCTTGTTGAGACCCTTGCAAACGCAATATCATCTCAGCAACGTCACACTCGTCAAAAGCTTTGGACCCACGCAATCTCATCTCAGCAACCTGACACCCCTCAAGACCCTTCCAGCCATCCGAAAGTCATCTCAGCAGCCTGACACTCATTTGAAACCCCCTGCTAATGCAATATCCGCCTCAGCAACCTCTCACTCATCAACACCTTTGCGATCACGCAATCTCGTCTCAACAACCGGACATCCATTGAGACCCTTACAGCCATGCAAAAATCGTCTCAACAGCCTGACACTCATTTTATACCCTTGCTAAATGCAAAACATCGTCTCAGCAACCTCACACTCGTCGTGACCCTTGCTACCACGCAATGTCATCCCAGCAACCTGACTCGTTTAAGTACCCCTAACCCGATACTCATTGCGACCCTTGCAGTCATGCAACATCACAATAAAATCTCCTGCGCTCAGGAGCTTGGTCAACTAAGTAGGTGGTGTAGCTAACCCTTTTAAAAAAGTATATGGAATGTCGCAGGTCTTGCTGCCCTCCTCAGAACAATGGGTATCCTTCGAACTGAACCATACAAAAAGAAAAGGAGAGAAAAAACAGTAGCCTGACAATCATTGGAGATCCTTGCAACTATGCAATACCATCTCAGCTAAATTCACTCTCTTCGAGACCCTTGCAAATGCAATATCGTCTCTGCAAACCCGACACCTATTGAGACCCTTGCAGTCAAGCAATATCGTCTCATTGGAGATCCTTGCAGCCGCGCCAGAGCACCTCTGCACCTGTCACATCTTTGAGATCCTTGCGACTACGCAATGCCATCTCAGCAAAACTTACTCTCTTTGAGACCCTTGCAACCGCAATTTCATCTCCAGTAGCGTGAAACACTTTGTGCCACGCACGTACGTACATACTAACTTGCAAACACATCTCAGTGGCACACAATCAGCCACACAAACATGTAGCGGCACCCAGTCAACCGTTTATCTCCAGTGGCATTACGGCCACTTATCGGTTTCTCCTATAGGTCAGTCGAGTTTAGGTTCTACATCCAGCACCAGGTTGGACGTTATTTCCACAGGTTTTGGTTGACCCAGGCTTGATCCAAGGAGCTCTCAATTAGGACCCTGCGCCCATCAGGCTTCCCTGCAGTCCATCTATGGGGCCATCTCCCAACTGCACTCCACAGTCTCCTCTCTATCCGCAATCACGGACCCAGTCACGGTCATGTTGCTGGCATCCCCTTCTGCAGGTACATCACAGTCCATGTCTACCGTCCTCCCTGCTTACCTCATCCCTGCCAGCCTCAGGTAGGACATCTTGGAGGGCAAGGACGTCAATCTAGCATCTCTGCTGACTTCAGTGCACAATTTGGCAGATAACAGATCATACACCTGGGGGGAGCGTCTCAGTGGTCATCAAATCAAAAGACCCCAGGCTCAACCGTGAACTAACGGTCACCAAGTTTGTCTTGGTATTTGGAATATTTAAAGATGTCATCTGCTCAGCCACCCCCAGCAGCCTCATCACCTTACCCCTTGCAACCCACAACCTCCAGTCAGCAGCTTTTAACGAACAGGCCATAGACTCGTTATTACAGACAGAACTGGACAGGCTTCATCATCAGCCCCTTCCCTCAGTCACCTTCTCCAGTCTGGAGAGTCTGACATATTGGGCTTGTCAAGGGCAAGTTCTCCATTAAACTCTGCTTAGCGTACGATTTGTCTGCGCCTCGTTCCTCTCACATACCGAGCCTGAACTCCTTGATTTCTTCTGAATAATTATTCCTCAAATACGCCTCAGTAGACATGGCCATTCAGGCCATCATTAGGATAGGTCCCGGTGCCTGGCTGTCCAAAGTAGACATCTCAGATGCATTCAAACTCCTCCCTATAGAGCCATCCCTCTGGCGGTGGCACCGTGTTAAGTAGAGGGAGTCTTATTGCTTTGCCACCAAGCTGACGTTCGGGTCCAAAAGTAGCCCATGGCTGTTCGACCTCTGCGCTCAGGCCCTCACATGGATTCTGTCACACCAGGCCCACTGTCAGACGCTCATCCACTACCCCGATGACTTCCTGCTCATCGAACAAACAAGCACACCCCTGGCAGATCTAGACAGGTTGAGAATAGCGCTCAGCAACCTCAACGTGCCCATAGCCGAGCAAAAAGTGGAAGGCTCGGCATAGTCTATCACCTTCCTAGGTGTCACTCTGGACACGTGTGCCATACAGACTAGCCTGCCTCCCAAAAAACTAGCCCGTACCAGGACAGTTATCCATGACTTTACCCTGTCACAAGGGTGCACCAGGAGCTAGTTACAATCCTTACTAGGGATGCTGAACTTCACAATGAGGATTATTCCTCAAGCACAGTCCTTTATATCACGACTTTCCCACACCAGTGCAATATCTAGACCAAGTTCTCAAACTAGACCAAGCAGCATTAGCGGACTTAGCTATGTAGAACGAGTTGCACACCAGCTGGAAAGGCATTTCAATGCTCATTCCAGTAGTGTCAGCCGAGTCACCACAGCTGCTCACCGATGCCACAGCCTCCACAGGCTTTGCCGCCTTTTTTCGGCCACCACTGGTTCGCCGAACCTTGGCCCACAGACATTCTCTTAATCCCTGGTTTCACCCAGTCTTCACCACTCTTCGAGGTGTATCCCATTGTGGCAGCTGCCCAGGTCTGGGGCCACACTTGCACAGGACAGACAGTGCTCTTCACCACGGACAATCAGGCCATGGCCGACATCATCAATAAAGGTAGATCCAAGTCACTCCCCATTCTTCCTGTGCAGGCTCGTGCAGCTGTCAATCCATCACTAGTTCAATATGTTCCGTAGACATTTTCCAGGGATTGCAATATCGCAGCTGATCCCGTTTCAACTTTTGTTTTTCCGACAGGAGTCTGGGGCCCACCCAACGACTACTCCTGTCCCACCCTGGTCATTGCTGATGATGGACTAAAATCGCACTTGCCAATGCTACCCAGCACATCAACCAATCCTTGGCACGCAACACACTGAAGTCCTATCGCCCAGCTTGGAACACTTACTGCAAGTTTTTGGCCTCTTGCCCCAGGGAAGCGATAGGCGACGTTAGACACGTCCTACCCTTCATCTCACATTGCCATACACAGCTAGCCCTTTCTCACAATACCATCAGCCTATACCTAGCTGGCGTTCAGCATTTTCTGTCCTTACCGGACCCCAGTAAACCGTCAGTAGTCTCGGCCCATGCAGTCAGGTCCCTCCTACGGGGCATACGGAAGCCCCAACCCGTAGCCAGTGGCAAACGCCTGCCTATCACGAGTGCCATCTTCAGGGACATGTCTGAAAGCCTTACACATTCTCCCTTTGGGGCTTTGCCCAACCTAGTCATCCAAGCAGCCATCCACTTGTCCTTCTACGGTTCCTACGACCTAGTGAATTTACCGTCAATGGCTCCCGCAGTCAGACACCGCTCCAAAGCCACCTGATTCGCTTCATCTTACAGTCTTCAAAATGCAACAAACCAGCACCGGGGTTGACATCAACCTGTTTTAGACCAACAACGCCTGGTGCCCAGTGATGGTGCTTGACGGCTACTGTCCCATCTACCCAGTCATCTGATGGTAGCCCATTGCTACCCTTTTTTACCAGCCCCCTGAGTGGCAGCCAGTTTATCACCCATGTCAGGATCATCCTAAGCAACTTGGGCTTAAACCCCAGTCAGTTTTCTGGACATTTTTTCCGGATTATAGCAGCTTCAGCTGCATGCCAGCATGAAGTACCAGACCACGTGATCAAGAAACTAAGCAGATGGAAGTCTGCTTGCTTTGCTACATACATCCCAAATCCTCAGGTGGAAATGGCACAGGCCTTCACCAATCTGGCTCAATAACCAGCAAAGAGTTATTCCCCTATCTCAGTCTTTTGCCCCCTTTTCTTGGCATAGCGACCAGACCACCAGGGCACACCCCAGGTCTATTTATGTTGTATGTCTTGTCACGTGTTTATGTGATCCATATCGGTCTCAGTCTTAGGGCTATGACCATAAGTAAGAAGGCCAGTATGGGGGCCTGAATTTATGGGCGGGGCCCGGGGGGTATTTAAGCAGCCCACTCACCCATGCTCCTTGTTGGTTCCAGTGTGCGATACCCTCCCGCCCTTCCCTTTTTCAGGGCTCTTCTCAAACACGTCCTTCTCCATAATTACCCATTACTTACCTTGGGAATGCCCCCTTTTCTTGGCATACCGACCAGACCACCACGGGACACCTCAGGTCTATTTATGTTGTATGTCATGTCGCGTGTTTATGTGATCCGTATCGGTCTCAGTCTTAGGGCCATGACCATAAATATATATTATCCAATACAGTTCTTTTTTTTTATTTTCTATGGTTGTATAAAATGTTAATGATGGATCCAATTAAATACTACAAATGGATGCTTTTAACGGATGCTTAGCAATGGATTGCTAAATATAGTATTCATGATGGTAGACACACACAGGGTAAATTCACCTTCATTGACCATTCTGCTGAGTGTTTATGCCTATCATACACAGAGAATGGGGGCTGGGCACATTGGTATTCAGCTCAGTACATCTCAATCATTCCAGCACTGTTAAACTGTACTCTTTAAATCCCAACGTGATGAGACTTTCAACTTTACAATAAAGCAGCACAGCTCATTTGATGTTGTATTAGAATAAACAGGATCATAGACCATGGTATTTTTAGATTAAGCCATGCAAATGATTCTGTGCACTTGAAGTAATGTGACATTTTCTAGTGAATATGCTTAGCTTAGGCATATGATGTGTGCATGTTAAAGCTCAACCATTCTTAATGGATTTTGGCTTTATTTAAAATGTCAGAATTGACAAATGCAGAATTTAGATTTCTTAAACTATCTTGTTAAAACAAGCAGCCTACCTCTGGAAAAGTTATCGCAGTATTTTTGTACTGTCTGTTAAATATATAGAAGTTGACATTTGAAGGTTTTAAGGGTAAATCCACGCAAACCAGTAATATTAGTTTTTTTTGTAAATACTGACACACTGAGGCTAGGTTCACACATTTGGGATGTGGGAACCAGCACGATTCCTTTGTGGGTTCCCGCATCGCATGTCTCTCGCAGGCATTTCACACTGCCCTAAGCGAACCGCTGCGTGTGTCAATACAAAGTTAATGACACCCCCAGATTGGTTTGCAGATTGCAGTGTCAAATGGTGCAGGATTCGGATCGCATAGGTGTGAACACCCATGCAAACCGATTCCCGGGCGGACCAAAAACAGGGTCCTGCACTATTTTGGGGTGAATGCAATGCAAATTCAGCCATACAATCGGTATGGCTGAATTTGCATTGCACAGACATCGCGTGTGATCTGCATAGTAATGCAGTGCAAACACATGCGATGTCTGTGATCGCACAAGTGTGAACCGAGCCTGAATGGGATTTGGATAATGGCAATCCTGTACCTGACCTTTTGGGTTTGACCATCTGCTATGGCAACTATGAAGTGGTTTTAGGGTGAATTCACACTAGAACGGACAGCTGCTGGAGCACTTCATTTCTCCGTCAGATGTCCGTTCCCAACTGCGGTAGGGGGCAGTGTGGTGCATCATTATTATTTTTTTTGTTTTTGTACAAACTTTATCTGAATTGTACAAAAGTACACTTCATTCATGTTGTACTGCTGTACAGTGCAATGGTTCTGTAAGGTGGGCTGCATTGCAGTGTGAAGAGGACACACAGAAAACAATTAAACAATTGCACAGTCATGTTGGAACAGGAAAGGTCCATCCCCAAACTGTTCCCACAAAGTTGGGAGCATGAAATTGTCCAAATGTCTTGGTATGCTGATGCCTTAAGAGTTCCCTCCACTGGAACTAAGGGGCCAAGCCCAACCCCTGAAGACCAACCCTACACCATAATCCCCCTCAACCCCTTCCTGTTCAAACATGACTGCTTACTAGTGCACAAAACAAGGTCCATAAAGACATGGATGAGCAAGTTTGGGGTGGAGGAACTTGACTGGCTTACACAGAGTCCTGACCTCAACCCGATAGAACACCTTTGGGATGAATTAGAGCGGAGACTGCGAGCCAGACCTTCTCGTCCAATATCAGTGCCTGACCTCCCAAATGTGCTTCTAGAAGAATGGTCAAACATTCCCATAGACACACTCCTAAACCTCGTGGATAGCCTTCCCAGAAGAGTAAATATGTTATAGCTCCAAAGCAGGGGTCATTGTCTTGATGAAACACCCATTTCAAGGGCATTTCCTCTTCGCCAAAAGCAACATGAACTCTTCAAGTATTTTGATGTATTCAAACTGATCCATGATCCCTGGTATGCAATAAATATGCACCACACCATAGTATGAGTAACATCCCCATATCATTATGCTTGTGCCACCATGCTTCACTGTCTTCACAGTGTACTGTAGCTTGAATTCAGTGTTTGGGGGTCATTTGATAAACTGTCTGCGGCCCCTAGACCCAAAAAAGAACACTCTTGCTTTCATCAATCCACAAAATGTTGCGCCATTTCTGTATAGGCCAGTCAATATGTTCTTTGTCAAATTGTTTTTCATATTTCAACAATGGGACTTTGCGGGAGGCTTCTTGTCGATAGCTTGGCTTCACATAGACATCTTCCAATTGTTGTAGTACTCACAGGTACATAAGGTATATAATATTTGTATTTAGAGGAATTTGTTTAGCTGTCTTAGCAGTGTAGATGTATTGCCTTCAGAGCTACTACAGCCCAACTTAAAAGAGAAGTATGGGGTTTGAAAAAAACAAACCTACATACTCACCTCAATCAAATGCTGCATCTATCCCTGGTTGCCTCTAAGACAGAGGACCAAGTTCTTAAAGACCACTGATCACTCAGTTCTCGGTCTTCAGTGAGTGGAAAGTCAGTGATTGACTCTGCTCTAACCCTCCAGCGCTCACTGGAGCACCAGATTGTGGAGTGGGTGGAAGAAGCTGGCTCTCAGTGGTGCGCTGAGAGGCTGAGCCAGCTGCCTGTCAGTCATCTGGGTAGATCCTGACATTAAAGTCAGGATCCCTCCAAAGTCTGGACCAGCTGAGTGATATCAGCCGTCTGCGGACTTTAGCCTGTTTTTGGCTAAATCAGGGGGCACAGGAGTGCAGAATGAAGTGCACTCCTGTAACCTACAGGAAAAGTAGGGTCAAAAGAGCTTTGGCCATACTTCTCTTTTAACCCTGTATGCGTAATGCAGTCTTTCCATGGCTGTTACAAAATTCTAAGAATATATTCTTAGCTAAACCCTAAAAAGACAGTTGAGGTTTGCAGTTCTGCAAAAATACCAGAGTTTAAATAAGTTTCTATTAGGGCATTAGAGTAATTGTTGTGCAGGAACACTAACCATTATGTAATTATATGAAATATCTTGAATGTTATTATTGCTACTACTATTGTTAAAATGTTATTCCTTGCACTGCTGCTTTCGCCTGACAATGTCTATCAACAGGACTGGTCTCTAGTCATGTACTGATTATGCTGACAGCTGTTTTGCTGCCAGTCCTTGATTTAGACATACTTTATGTTAAGATCAGTGGTAGTATTGTCACAGTGGACACTACCTGGTGCCACAGAGATAAGTCATCGGAGGACCCCATTATAATTTTACTTATGTGGGAACTCATGATCTGTAGTTACAAACGTGGAACCAAGTATTTGTTTAAGAGGGTTGCTGGTGTGCATTCGGCCTTTCCACACCTTAGGGGTCTAATACAGTACCAAGAATCTTATGTGCTACTTACCTGCATCTTTTGAGTTTCTAAGTTGCTGTCCGCTGGCTAGGTGAACTGGTAAAGAGGTTCATTTCACCCCTTATGTGTTAACGCTACTGCAAATTAAAGATTAAAAATAGCGTATTCATATTTATGACTATGTTTTGTGATTTGTTTTTGTAGTCTTGATGGAGGGGAAGACGTTTTGCCATCAAAACGCATTGTCTATTTGTATATGACCTATTTATATGACCTATTTACCAACAATTAAAATTATCTTAGACCCTTTCATGAGTTTTTTGGTCTGGCGCTCCTTTCTGGATTTCTTTGGTTTAAGCTACTGTTGGAAGCCGCCGTGCCAGAGCCATTGAGTTTGTTTGAAGTTTTTCTTCATCTGACTGCATGTACAAGTTTGAATGTTACTAGGGCAGTAGTTCTCAACCTCTCTAGTGCCATGACTCCTTGATAAAATTTCCCAAGTTGTGGGAACCCCTAACAGTAAAATTATTTTCGTAGCGTGGGTTGTCAGCACCCAAGGCAAGACAAGAAATTTGCACCCCTAACCCACATACATTTAGCGCTCCCTGAGTCCCTTCTACTCGTACAGTATTAAAACCCCTTATGGTACATTTTAGGATGTACCACTCTCTCGCTATCCTAATTTCTTGTTTTTTTCTTACAATCCCTCTCCCTAGCTGTTTTTTTTTTTCCTCCCCCTCTTTTCCTCTCCCTTCCATGTATTCTCTATTTTTATTCCTTCTCTTACTGCTTGGTGGGGAGTTGGGATGTGTGGCAGTGCTGGCGGGGAGTTGGGATAAGTTCTGATCAGCCAACTTAAGTGCTGTTGATCAAGGTCATCTGCTGATCTGAGAACTGTAGTGGGGACTTTAAATGGGAACTATAATTACAGGTAGTGTTACTCACTGTGTCTCCGGTTTCACTGTGTCTCCGACTTTGTGGTGTCTCGTAGCAGTGACACCCATTCCGAAATCAGGAGCTAGGGTCTCTACCAGCCCCTCTCACTTCACATTCCTCACCAGTCAGCTGACCTCTAATCTCTGCCCCCATTGATGCCGTGAACTGAAAGGGTGGCTGCGAAGAGGCTGAGTGGCAGCCAGGTACAGCCCAGCTGGGCAGCCAAATGCTCCAGGGACAGCCCTGCTGGGCGGCCGCAAAAAAGCTGGGAGAGTAGTGCGGGCTACAGGAACAGCCCAGGATTCAGTGACCCCTGGCAAATCATCAGTCGACCCCGTGGGGGTCCCGACCCCCAGCTTGAGAACCACTGTACTAGGACCTCCTTTAAATATGCTCCAGAGAAAATGGAATGTATATACAGACAGACATCCTTTTTAAAATAACAACAAATCAACAAATAGTTGAAGTGGTCACATTGTGCTAACAGTGGGAGATGTTAAAGAGGCATGGTTAAAAAAAAACCTAAGCTTGCTCACACATGTCACAGTCCTTTCTACCCCAAAAAAATATGGAGTATATAATAAATAGTTTAGCATATAGAGTCCAGGAGTTAGCAGTATGTAATGTACAGTCTAGTGTCCAGGAGTTATTAGTATGTTATGTACAGCCCAGTGTACAGAGTCCCGGAGTTAGTAGCATGCAATGTACAGCCCAGTGTACAGAGTCCAGGGTCCATGAGATTGTAATGTACCATGCAGGGGTCAGGAGTATGAAATAAACAGAGTACAGGTGTCAGGAATGTGTATCTCCCTCCCCCGCCTCCCCTTCCCTCATCTCCTCCCTTCCTAAGCAAAAAAAGTTTTATCCTCATCACAAATCTTCCCCCTCACAAGCAAATCCCTACCCCTACTTGTCCTCATCTATAAAATCGGACATCCTCAGTAACTGCTGGTGCTTACGCCCTAGAAAATGATCCCCTGCCCCAGTCTACAAAAACCTCTACCCACAGCAGCAAATTTTCTACTGTCCTACCCACAGTAGCAAATTTTCTAGTGTCCTACCCACAGTAGAAAATTTTCTAGTGTCCTACCCACAGCAGCAAATTTTCTACTGTCCTACCTACAGCAGCAAATTTTCTACTGTCCAGCACAGAAGTCTCCAATACCCATCACCGAAATCCCTACTCCCCAAAACAGAAATCACCCCCTAGCACACAGAATCCCATCTCTCCAGAATTCCCTGAAGCACTCACAGGACCTCATGCTGAGCCATGCCCATGTGGAGTGACAGAAGCTACTCCCTGGCTGGGTTGTATGACATGTCAAAGTCAAGGAGAAGCCTAGGAGTTCCCTCAAATCCACTGTCCCTCTGATTTGAGATCTGATGGGGAGCAGGGTACTTGGATGCTATGTGGAAGTCCCTGAATAGTGGTCGGTAAAATGATCATTGGCTGTGCAGGGACTCCTGCATAGCAGCAAAGTGTGGGGTGTCATTGACCACAGAGCACTGAGAAGGGAACCTGAGACACGTGCCTCACAATGCCCAGCACTAGTGATGCCCATGCATTATAATTCTGAAGTAAGGTATCCTGGAAGATTCTTATGATCCAATTGACACACTCTGAACTCAAGCAGCCTCTTTTGGGGATTTATAAACTGACAAACTTTGAGCTGACAACTTCATAACAATACACAGATATCCAACCGGGGCAGTGCTGCATTAACATAATTTAAGGGTGCAGACTTTGGATTACAAATGGGAATTTAAAAATGTAACAGGGGTTACAACCTTTACAACTTAAATTATTATTACTTTCTGTGTCTTCTTGTCCCAGTGACAACCTACCCCCTAATTTCTTGTCCTGTTGCCACAGGCTGTCATATTGACAGGAAATAAGAAGAAATCTACCCAACAGGGTCAGTGACAGCAATATAAAAATGACAGAAATGTTTACTTTTCCCAAGTCTATCCAAAACAAAATATTTTAGAAAGGAGCTGAGCTTTAGGCTTTATGCACACATCTATCGCAAAATCCCTGGCCCATACCCGGGGAGTCACAAGTGCCACGTAGAACCCTCACACGTGAACGGTCGTACACGGCCATACTCTTCTTTGGGAATGTAAAAAGCACGCACACCTATTTGGGCCCGCTTTCTTGAGACTGGGGCCACCCGGTCTGTTAGTATATTTTATTAGGTAACTGTTAGGTAGGGTGTAAGGGGGAAGTGGGGCACTGTCCCTTTAGATATTTCTGAAGAGGGATCTGGATTATCCAATTGGAAATCTTGGAAATTTCTGCATTTCCCTGGGAAGGTTATAAAAGGGCTGCAGAGGGGTTGTGGTTTTGTCTGCATCGGCCAGGATGAAGAAAAGAGGAGCTCCCTTGCTTCCGATTGCGGCAATTTGCATGGTTGGGTCACCCCGGAACCTGGGGGGGGGGGGCATATTCATTGTTAATAAAGTTTAAGCTGCCCGAGTTCTGAAAACTTGGCAAAGACTATTTGATGATGTGACGTTTATGTTATGCAAGTTGGCTTATTTATAATGGTTGTTTATAAGCATTGTAAACCAATAAAGTGCCCTGGCCATTTCTGCCAAAACATGGTGTGGTGTTGGTATTGTGGTTGTATCTGGGGAATAGTTGGGGGGCGGGTGTGACCTACAGTCCCCAATACTGTATGCTGTACACACATGCATGAGTAAACTTAAATGCAGCAGCAAATGGTATTTGTACATGTACAGCCAAATACAACAATTCATTTTTATGAGCGTCTCTACGCAGCACCTGCAGCTCCCTGGTTGGGGGGAAGTGCCAAGGATTTTACAATAGAGGACTTTGCAGCCTCTAGACGTCTGTGTGCATGAGGCCTTAAAGAATTTTATTTACAAACAAAATGAAGGTTTCCTATTTAGAATAATAAGCTGTCAGGTTGGTAAAATAGCGATATTGGAACCAATTCAATCATACAGTTTGTAGTGTACATAGATTTGCAAAACAATGGGATAAAGGAATATTCCTGAACTGTTTTACCTCATGGTTACTGTGAAATTGTGTGAATGCATCAATGCACTGCATGTTATCTCTGTTTGCAGAGCTTGGATTCATTGAATGAGTTTACCAAAATGTAAATATTGCAGAATATACAGCCTCATGCTACATAACTAAGCTCCATTTCATGCTGAATAGACTAAATTATTAATGTATCTTAAATAGAAAACTATCTTTAGATAGATTTTTACTCTAAAAGCATTTTATTAAAATTAATCTGATAATCTGATAAAAATCAAAAAGATCCAATTTAAATTAAAAAAATCAGATTTAAATTTTAAAAATTAGATTTTTTTTTTTTTAATAAATATGATTTTTATCCACCCTGGGAGTTAGGCTTTAACTAAGACTAACTGTATGTTTATATTTTAAATTTGATAAGTGACATTTTATTGCCTATTTATATTAAAAATAATTCTATAATTAATTTAAGATTATATATTAATTTGGGCGTGCTTCTCCAGTGATGTATTATACTTAATACTTATTAAAAAGTGTGATAAAGGCCACAGTGGAATTTTAGTGAGTGAGAAGGGCATTTTAACTGATACCACAAAAGATGAGTTAAACTGTAATAATGTTGATGATGATTTCTAATTTGAGTCAAGTATTGGCTTAATTCCTAATCAGAAGCATCCCTAATTCCACATAATGACCATCTGGATCTCTATTGTAATGCATACTCATCCCCTTCCACCTCATAGTTATTTATCCCTATAGCACTCTGTATAGCCAGATGGTACAAAATATACATATATCTTATTAGTCTTTGCAACCTACATTTTTACTTTATAGTATAGGGCGTATATGTAGTATACAAGTCTATGGGATTGCAAAAGCAGCTAGAGCAGGTCTAATGCACCTGTCAATGAATTTTGAATGATCCCAAATTGTGTCTGGGTCTCAAACTGATATCAAAATTATGTCAAAAGTAGGTTGCATTTGCCCATCACAGCTTGTTGAAAAAAGATCCTAAAAGTGGCTCAATGTTAAAGAAAATTAGTAGAGTAGGTTGAAGAAAAACTTTGGAACCTTTGTTATCTTTTCATTTTTTAGAAGATTAAAAACTTCACAGTTCTCTAATATCCCTGTATTTTCAACTCCTTACAGTATAGAGTTTGAGAGAATTAAAAAAAAGTTGTTAAGAAGTACCTTCCGGTTTTGAACAATGACCCTATATATGCACAGATCGTTTCCAGGAGAGCGCCCACTCTAGGCAGGTGTCTATCACCCAGTTTATATACGAATGCATTACCACCCATGCACTGGCTCCAGTTTGAAGGCACTTTTAAGTGTGGTGTCAATAGCTGTTCATATTGCTCATTCATCAAAACAGGTGATCGCGTCACTTCCTTGTCCACAGGTAAATCTTTTAGGATTGGTTCCTTTATTAACTGTAACATGTGCTATGTGGTGTATGCTGATACATGCACCACATGCCAGATTCAGTATGTAGGAAGGACCACCCAACGTCTGATGGACCGTTTATATGATCATCTGCACGATATCGAAAAAAAACACTCTACTAACGTAGCCAGACATTGGGTCCAACACCACAATAAGGATAAATCTAGCCTAGTGATTCAGGGTATGGGGAAAATAAGCATGCCCATCAGAGAAGATGACAAGTTTGGTATCTTGTGCAGAAAGGAAGTTTATTGGATATTCACTTCATATAGAAGAATACCAGTAGGGTTAAATTATGATTGGGAAATTTCCTACTTTTATGAATAGCAACACTGAAGTAGACCCAGTCATATATTGGTACCCCATTCACACTCCTGTATACATGTATACATGTGCTATTTTGTCATTCTTATGTGCATGCATGGTTGTGTTTTTCATGTTTTTTTACTATCTTTGCATATTATATTAGTGTATTTAGGGCGGTATGTCTATGTATTTTTGTCATATGGTAAATATTCTAATACATGTCTTCTTATAGCTTTCAACCTTGCATGCACATTTTTTTTTCAATGCAACTTTTATCGCACTGCTATGGACATCGCCTTTGACATGCATTGGAATACTGTGTTGCTCCATACTGCTGTGGTTCATGCATGTCATATTTTAGCTGGTTGGAGTGTCCATATGCATTTTATGGATACCTAATATATGCATTTCCATGCGATTTTTATTGCACTGCCATGGACATTGCTTTTGACATGCTCTGGACGACTGTGTTGCTTGGTACTGCAGTGGTTCATGCATGTCATATTTTGGCTGGTTGGAGTGTCCATATGCATTTTATGGATACTTTATGTATGCATTTCTATGCAACTTTTATTGCACTGCCATGGACATTGCTTTTGACATGCTCTGGACAACTGTGTTGCTTGGTACTGCAGTGGTTCATGCACGTCATATTTTGGCTGGTTGGGGTGTCCATATGCATTTTATGGATACTTTATGTATGCATTTCCATGCGACATTGCTTTTGACATGCTTTGGACAACTATGTTGCTTGGTACTGCTGTGGCTCATGCATGTTATACTCTGGCTGGTTGGGAGGGTGTGTCCATATGTTTTACAGATTTTTATGTATGCCCTTCTGTGCGATTTTTATCGCATTGTCATGGAAAAATATATACTTTTTTTTTTTTTTTTACATGTATTGGACAATTGTGTTGCTTTATACTGCTGGGGTTTTACTGCCGTGGTTCATGCATGTCATGTCCCGGCGGGATGGCGTACAATGCCTATATGCGTTTTATGGATACTTTATGTATACGATATGCTGTTTACTTGCCGTTCATTTACAGTTCAAAGTGGTTCATTTGTGACAGTTTTATTTTGCTTGTATACTTTGATATACGTATCTGCATGGTTTCCTTAGCGGCATCTGTGTAGCCCCTTTGCTTTATTCGTTTGACTTCTGCCTGAAATCATCTCTTTTACGTTCCTATGTTTCTGCCTTCTGTTTTTGTCTTTGTCATCAGCTCTTTTCCTTCTATTTCATAACTGTTTATTTTATAAGGTGTCTTTTTCTTTCTCTTTACCACATACATGGTAGATGTGAGTACGATCGCTTGGTCTTATTATATATTATATGGTTTTTTGCTTATATTTTATTTTTATGCATATATATATATATATATATATATATATATATATATATATATATATATGTATGTATGTGTGTGTGTGTGTGTGTGTGTGTGTATATTACGACCGACGCAGTAGTATTACTTAACGTTTTATAACCGTGCTTTACATTAGTCAACTTCGGTTCTTTGACAGTGATCGTCTCTCTCTACTGTTGTTCATGGAATATATAGATAGGGGGATAATTTGGTGGGATTTTATGGGTGCCAGGCAAATAGAGTTACTCATACAACAAAATAAATACAATTATCACAGTTTATTAGCAAGTTTAAAAGTTGTATTGGCTACACATTAAGTCACATAGACATCAGTACACATCAAATTAGATGAAAAAAGGTCACTCAGCAATGGTATCCTGACATGTTTCGCCGACTAGGGCTTCCTCAGGGGATGTTTGGTGAGAGACAAGGGTAGATGTGTCACTGCATAAAACAGAATACAATTAAGGACCATATAAAGACAAAATACAACAGAAATATATACTCAGAAAATGCCATTGGCCATCCATAACCAAAAAGTTAATCTGCCACCCAATGAGTGATTACCTGCAATTAGTGTTTAGCCGAACTAGGAAAACGGACACTGCGCTGCATATGTCTCTGCCCAGTGGAGAAAGGAATGTGAGTGTAATAACAAGAAATTGAAACACAGACATGGGTATGAATTGTGGTGATCGGGGGTGAGGGGAGGGAAGAAAAGTTCCGCGCCAAAGGAACTCGATAAACGCTGAACATACAGCATGAAAGAAAGTCTGGGGTAGTTTAACAGGTAGGGCTTGTAGCAAATACAGGAGTCTTGGCATTGCATTCATCTTCAGTAAATTGCAGCGACCAAACCAAGACAGAGCAAGGGAATCCCATTTCTTGAGGTCTGCAGTGAGCGTTGATAGGAAGGGTTGAAAATTCAGGGGGAAGATGTCCTTCAGGTTTGCGGGGATTCTGGTTCCCAAATATTGGATAGAGCAGGTGGCCCATTTAAATGGGAAGAAGGGGCGTATACCTGACAGGGTTTGGTCCATTAAAGAGATGTTCAGCGCTTCTGATTTTTGGAGGTTAACTTTAAAGTTGGAGGGAGTGCCATATCACTTCAATTCTTGTAGCAATGAAGGCAAAGAAGTTATAGGTTTGGTGATAAAAAATAAAAGATGGTCTGCATACGCTGCTACTTTGTGTTGATAGTGGTCGGATTGAACACCGCTAATATTTGGGTTAGCTTTTATATAGCGAAGAAGTGGTTCTAGGGATAGAACGAACAGTAGAGGGGAAAGTGGACATCCCTGCCTGGTGCCGTTGGAAATCTTAAACATATCAGAATCCAGCCCATTCACCTGAACCGTGGCTGTGGGGTTAGTGTATAAAACTGAGATCCAGTCCAGGATAGACTTCGGCATTCTGACTGAACAGAGCGCTCCCTGGAGAAACACCCAGTCCACCTTGTCGAATGCCTTTTCGGCATCAGTGGATATGAGTAGGGGGATCTTTTCGCCTTCTCTATAACGTTCAATGTCCTGATAGTGTTGTCTGTCGCTTCTCGTGTCTGTATGAAGCCCATATGATCAGGCGCAACCAAGTGTTGTAGTAGACCATTTAGCCTGGAGGCTAAGATTTTGTGAAAAGTTTGATGTCACAGTTTAGAAGAGAAATGGGTCTGTAACTAGAACGCAGCAGCGGGTCCTTTCTTGGCTTTGGGATTACAGAGATAGATGCCCGTAACATGTCTGGAGGAACGTTATGCCCCTCTAGGATGGCATTAAAGGCCGTGGTAAACTGGGGAGCTAGTTGCGTCTGAAATGCTTTGTAATAAAGAAGTGTAAATCCGTTGGGCCCGGGAGCCTTCCCCGGTTGTGTGTCCACTATGGCAGCTGTAAATTCCTCTATTTTGAGAGGCTGGGATAGTTGCTCCTGGTCATTTGTAAGAGAAGGAAGGTTGGCCTCCTGTAAGTATGCCGAGACTAAATTATAAAGCTTTGAATAAAAGTCCCAAAAGGCATCTGCCAAATCTGGTGAGGCATGGATCTTGGACCCTGAAGGGATCAGAAGAGCAGGGATGTATGATTGGGTGCGTATTTCTCTCAATTGGAGGAAACTTGGAGGAAAGCTATGTGTGCCCTATGTCTCCAGAGTTCGGCCAGACAGCTGGTGCGCTTCTCAGGGGAGTTCAGTCCTTTAACGCTCCATGATAGGAATTTAAGAGCCATAGCGTCAGAATGCCTGCTGATGCCTACTCCCTAGGTATGGGGGGGGGGAGGGGGTTAAGGCAGAGGGGAGGAGAGAAGAAAGGGTGGTAGTGGAAGATATGGGGGAAGTTGAAAAAGGCGAGAAAAAATGGAGTAAAGAGAAATAGAAGAAGGATAAGAAATGGGTATGGGGCGGAGCACTTCTGGCCAGACCCTTACAGGCCAAGAGAGCACTTAATGTGATAAGACAAATTCAAAAACCTGATGGCACTCTCGCCACAAGCAATGAAGATATAACTGCATGATTTGAACGTTATTACACCGACCTATACAATCTGGCCCATACAAAATCACCTCAAGACCCCACCACACCCAGATCGACACTCATACCTGACTTTCTGAGAGAATACACACCCAACCTAATACCTCGAGATATAGCTCAGTCTATAGAAAACAGTATTTCAGTGGAGGAACTAGCCAAAGCAATCAAACAAATGAAAGCAGGGAAGAGCCCTGGCCCAGATGGCTATACGGCCGCATATTACAAAACATTCAAGGATACATATACCATTCCTTTTCTATCTACATTCAATTCTCTCACATCGCCAACACACCCACCACACCGCCTTCTAGAAGCCCACATAACTGTGTTACTTAAAGAAGTAAAAGATCACACTCGAGTCTCTAAATACTGCCCCATTTCCCTCCTCAATGTGGACACCAAGCTCCTTGCCAAAATCCTGTTGTAACGAAACGCCCCATACTCCGCTTGAGTGCTTTTGTCATATACCACTTCCTCACAGTCTGAATATAGATATCATATATTCCAACCGCTCACAAGCACAAAACAAGACGAGACTTGTTTAGCTGCTCAACATGGACTCTTTTATTAGAACCAAAATTACAAGTCTTTTTATACAGTTAAAGAGGAGGTTCCCCCCTCCTTCTCATATTACTCTAACAATACAACTGTAACCAGAAACCTAATTAACATGAGCTAGTTTACTAAATCACTTACCCAGACTAGGTCACTTAGGTGACATGACGTTTAGGACAGACTTGTGGTCACCGAGCTTCACACAGTAGTAACAGGACACCTTCTCACAATAGCACGAGCTAATTACAATTAACAATACAAACTGTGATCTCCCCCCCTCCTCAGCCTAGTAGGCAACAAACTATAGTAGGAGTAGACAGTCCGGCTCCTACCCAGTTCTACAGGCCAATGTGATCAGCTCTCTCAACAAACATGTTGAGTTCAGAATCAAACAAACCAAGAATAGTCTTTACATATATCCTGGGAGATATTGTGGATAAATATTACTGTCCCATTTTAAGCAATCCTCTTGTCTAACCACTTCCTCCCACTCATCCCGTCATTGATGACCACAGATCAAGTTGGCTTTGTCCCGCCAACCGTCAAAGCTATTAACCTTCATTCCTGGCTAACCTCCTCTAAGCAAAGCGGCTTCTTCCTTTCACCAGATGCGGAGAAGGCATTCGACAGGGTGGCCTGGGACTACATGGCTGCAACCCTACGATCCCTTGGACTTGGGGGTAATATGCTTAATCTGATACTAGCCCTCTACACATGTCCTACGGCACAGGTTAAAGTCAATGGCCGACTAGAATGCCTTCTCTGTTCAAAACGGAACTCGTCAGGGTTGCCCCTTATCCCCGCTTCTTTACATACTTACGCTAGAGCCATTTCTCAACCGTCTCAGAGCCAACCCAAATGTCAGGGGACTCTCGGTCTCTGGACACGAAATTAAAATTGCAGCCTTTGCAGATGATATCTCTGAGCCACACATCACCCTCCCAAACTTATTAAGAGACTTTACCCACTTCCAACATACAGTGGGGCAAAAAAGTATTTAGTCAGCCACTAATTGTGCAAGTTCTCCCACTTAAAAATATGAGAGAGGCCTGTAATTGTCATCATAGGTATACCTCAATTATGAGTGACAAAACGTGGAAACAAATCCAGACAATCACATTGTCTGATTTTTGAAAGAATTTATTTGCAAATTATGGTGGAAAATAAGTATTTGGTCACCTATAAACAAGCAAGATTTCTGGCTCTCACAGACCTGTATCTTCTTCTTTAAGAGGCTCCTCTGTCCTCCACTCATTACCTATATTAATTGCACCTGTTTGAACTTGTTATCAGTATAAAAGACACCTGTCCACAACCTCAAACAGTCACACTCCAAACTCCATTATGGTGAAGACCAAAGAGCTGTCGAAGGACACCAGAAACAAAATTGTAGACCTGCACCAGGCTGGGAAGAGTGAATCTGCAATAGGCAAGCAGCTTGGTGTAAAGAAATCAACTGTGGGAGCAAAAATTAGAAAATGGAAGACATACAAGACCACTGATAATCTCCCTCAATCTGGGGCTCCACGTAAAATCTCACCCTGTGGGGTCAAAATGATCACAAGAACGGTGAGCAAAAATCCCAGAACCACACAGGGGGACCTAGTGAATGACCTGCAGAGAGCTGGGACCAACGTAACAAAGGCTACCATCAGTAACACACTACACCGCCAGGGACTCAGATCCTGCAGTGCCAGACGTGTCCCCCTGTTTAAGCCAGTACATGTCTGGGCCCATCTGAGGTTTGCTAGCGAGCATTTGGATGATCCAGAATAGGTTTGAGAGAATGTCATATGGTTAGATGAAACCAAAGTAGAACTGTTTGGTGGAAACACAACTCGTCGTGTTTGGAGGAGAGGGAATGCTGAGTTGCAACCAAAGAACACCATACCTACTGTGAAGCATGGGGGTGGCAACATCATGCTTTGGAGCTGTTTCTCTGCAAAGGGAACAGGACAACTGATCCATGTACATGAAAGAATGAATGGGGCCATGTTTTGTGAGATTTTGAGTGCAAACCTCCTCCCATCAGTAAGGGCATTGAAGATGAAACGTGGCTGGGTCTTTGAGCATGACAATTATCCCAAACACACCGCCCAGGCAACGAAGGAGTGGCTTCGTAAGAAGCATTTCAAGGTCCTGGAGTGGCCTAGCCAGTCTCCAGTCTCAACCCCATAGAAAACCTTTGGAGGGAGTTGAAAGTCCGTGTTGCCCAACAACAGCCCCAAAACATCACTGCTCTAGAGGAGATCTGAATGGAGAAATGGGCCAACATACCAGCAACAGTGTGTGACAACCTTGTGAAGACTTATAGCCGGTTCACACAGGGGCGGCACGACTTGCAGGTCGTCCCACCGAGGCGACCTGCACACGACTTCAGCGGCGACTTGCAAAACGACTTCTGTATTGAAGTCAATGCAAGTCGCCTGAAGTCGCCCCAAAAATACTACAGGAACCTTTTTCTAAATCGGAGCGACTTGTGTCGCTCCTTTTAGAACGGTTCCGTAATACAGAACGGGACGCGACTTGTCAGGCGGCTAAGTCGCCTGACAAGTCGCCCCTGTGTGAACCGGGGCTTACAGAAAATGTTTGACCCCTGTCATTGCCAACAAAGGATATATAACAAAGTATTGAGATATTGACCAAATACTTATTTTCCACCATAATTTGCAAATAAATTCTTTAAAAACATACAATGTGATTGTCTGGATTTGTTTCCACATTTTGTCTCTCATAGTTGAGGTATACCTATGATGACAATTACAGGCCTCTCACATCTTTTTAATTGAGAGAACTTGCACAATTGGTGGCTGACTAAATACTTTTTTTCCCCACTGTATCTCTAACCTCAAAATGATTTTGAAAAATCGTACGCCCTAAACATTTCCCTATCAAAAGATACACTGCCAAAATAATGTCCCTTTCATCTGAAATACCAAGGCAATTACATATTTAATTACGACCGTTATTCACAAGTTCACACCATCGATATCCAACTTATTTTGGAGATGCGAATCCGAGCCAGGCTCTCTCTTTCACATTTGGTGGTCATGCCCTATCATTCAAAAGTTCTAGAGCGAAGTCCACAACATAATCTCCAGGGTATCTACCTTCACATTAGAATTCTCTCCTTCCCAATTTCTCTTACACCATACCACTATACCCAGACGCTCTTACTTCAAATCTCTTGCTATGCATACGCTGAACACTGCTAAGCTATGTGTCCCAACCTTATGGGGCAAAATCCACACCCCCTCAATCAAAGAATGGTATTGAAGAATTGACAAAATCTCCAAAATGGAAGAGCTTATAGCCATCTCCCATGACAGGTCACAGTTTAGATCCACCTCTGAATATATTCAAACCATGGACTCCAAAACTTAATGAAGAGGGAAACTACCTAGGGCTTACCCTTTTTTTTTTTTTTCCTTCTCTGGGTGACCTAACACCGAACTACCCTACATAAAGGGTAGTTGAGGCCAGATAGACCGTAAACCAGAGTCAGAAATGAGGCATATGCCCCCCTGTTTCAGTCTACCCTGCCCATATCTCCTGCCACTCTCACACTCATCCTTTCCCCCACTCCCCACCCCCCTTTTCAATCCCTTCTCTACCCTCTCCCTTACCACACATCATTACCACCCCAAACCAACTAATGTACCTAACCCTGGCTGTCAGCAGGTCTGCCAACCACAGAAACCCCCCAAACGCATATAAATACCACTCCATGTAACCTATCACTCTGTAGACTATTCTCATCTACGTTTACACAGAGACTCCCCCAACTAATTCCACTTATCTCAAGAAGCCAGCCTAATTCACAACACAGTCAACGCCAACACGGATTTGACTTCTCTAAAAATTAGGTCCCTTCGGGCCTACGAGTTACAACGTTTGTTCATACTCACCATATAACCTATACTATTCTGCTGTATTTCCTTAGGTGCACTATAACGTTGTTATACAACTTTTTGTTGTTATAATTGGATTGAACGATAAACCACTGTTACGGTTTTGGTTTGCATGTATACCTTCAGGCAGCAGGGCCCATGCAAATTATAGTATTGTACACCCACCCTTCTCTGTATACATACCTTGAATATACTTAATAAAATGTTATGGAAACGAAAAAGGTATGGGGTCTATCAAGAAGGGGAACTCCGCAGAGGAGAACTACTGCCACCAGAGCAGAGTATTCCTGTTTTGGGAGGTGGTAGGGCACAGTCAAACGCAGAGCCCTAGCCTTTGGGACCCCTGCAGCAACGCCTGTAAATTTCCAGTACACCAGCACAAACATGTAAGGTAATACAGTCGTATTGAGTCAACTGTTGGAAAACCAGGCAAAAACATGAAAACCAGAAAAGTATCTACTGAAAAGCCGACAAAAACGGTCATCTAAGGCGCTAAACTCTGGTCATGCAGACCAGGTGGCCCGGGAAACAACATCCCCAAGCCCCCAGGTGTGCCCCCCCGCTATTTGTGGCAGGGACCGTAACATCTGTGGCTCATCGAGGACCCACCCCTCCACCTTGGCGACTAGGGCCCAGTTGAGGAGAAACTTTGTCATCTCTCAGCGGTAATTCAGAGAGTATCTCCCCAAGTGAGGTCCGCTGTACATGGCCTGTGTCAGGTGTCCGAGTGGTCAATGAGCCCTCCGAGGAGGCTAGGGAGATGCCTAAAGGTAGAGGTATCATTAAAAGTAACAGGCATAATAAAGTAACGGGTGAGTTGAGGTAGTATGGAATCTAGGATCTGACATCTACCTCACCTGACCTCTCAAAGCTCAACAGGCCCTAAAAAAAAAAAAAGGTCATTGTAAGTATAACAATAAAATACTTTACCCCCTGCCAGCAGTGTATGATAGGTCCATGACCTCCATCTGCATTTGTTTAGTGAGCCCGTCCATATCACTCCAACCTGAAAAAGAGAGACAACAACAAACCCCCCCCTTTCCATCCCCGTCCCGGTAGTGGGGGCAATGTCTATTAAAGAAGGCCTGTAGTATCACTGTTTGGGGTATACCGGGAATTTGAAGTCGGTAGTTCACTCTAAGTTGCATAGGTGTGCAGGTGGACCCCGGGAAAAACCACAGAGGAGGTTATTGAGCTTTCCTTGGAAAAGACAGGGCGAAGTAATGCAGGTAGAGAGGAGTGTTCACACACCACATAGGAGGAGTCAGTCAGTTACTATTGTCATCAGTCTGCATGTAGAATCACGGGACCGGTTCTTAAGGAGTTTGTGATGGGCCTCTTTGAGAGCAGTTTCTTTGAGGTCTGCCATCAGTAGACCTATGCTGTGGGTTCGATGGCACGGTTACCAGGAGGCAGTTAGGGACAGTGATTGGATTCATCTCAGCGAACGTGAACAGATGCGGGGTGACATAAAGGGAAGGTGTTAGTACCCTTACGAACAATAAGATGGAACGGGTGTCCCCATTTGTAAGTGAGACCTTTCTCTCCAATGCCATCTTGAAGTGGTTTAGGTGCCCGCCGCATCATCAGGGTTCTACTGGAAATATCTGGAAATAGGTGATAAGCCGCACCATCGAATTCCAAGACCCCCACCTGCCAGGCCCACCGCAGAATTTCCTCCTTAAGGTTAAAGGAGTGTAGGCAACAGAGCACATATCTGGGTCTGTCAGACATGTTAGAATGTGGGCCGAGTGTTCTGTTAACTCGGTCTATAGTTATGACCGTGTCATGGGTGCGGTCCAGGTAACGGTTAAAGATGGAGGTTACCATCAGACGGAGCTCTGATTGTGGGATGAATTCAGGGAATCCTCTTAGGCGTATGTTCTGTCTGCGACTGCGGTTCTCCAGGTCATCTAGGAGCAGCTGTATAAATTGGTCATTAAGTTCGGTGTGAGAAGATTGCACAGGTTGTATAGACTGGGACATTGCTCCCTGTTCCTGTTCCACTGCTGCAATACGGTCCAGTGCTGAGACTTCCTGCTTAAGAGACTGTATCTCTCCCCTCATGGCTGACTCCATTCTGGCAGCTAGTGATTCAAAATCATCTCTGGTGTCCATAGTTTATGTGCAGGGTCAGCGCTAAATGCAATCTCCAATTGCTGAGATGGTGTAGTCGGGTTACTCATTGTGTCCTGTAGCCGTGGTTTATTTCCATGCCCGCCTACGGTCCGTGCTGGGTTGAGACCGCGCTCAGTGTGGGAGGATGAGGCATATGGAGAGGCATGTCTTGGGCTTAATAGATCCTCATCAATGTCTGTTGAGACTGCCAGAGATATCTCGGGAGGCAAGGAGATAGGTCGCTGATAGGAGAGTATGGCGGCATGGTGAAGTCCTCTCCTGGCAGCTGTGAGCTTTCAGGTGCAGCCACATCTCCCAGAGTATCCTCCGCCTCGTGGCTGGCCGGCGCCATCTTGGAGACTGCTGAAGTGGAAGCGGACAGTTTGTGCTGCTTTAAATAATTATCCATGCCACAGATAGTGTGCAGGGATCGACGGTCCAGTCTGCTGGTTGTTTAGGGTACCAGTGGATACCAGCAATGTGTGGTAAGTTAACGTTTGTATGCTGCAAGGGAGCCGCTGACCAGGAGCTTTCAGAACAAACATCCTAATGCTGCCATGCCGAGACCACCCCCCCTTAACAGACCTTTGTGTAATGTGTTAGCCACAAAGAATTCTCTGGGTCCAGGGCCTCTAGTTTGACCCTGTTTCTGAAGACTCATATAGTGAGTATGGTCGGTTAGGCTAAAGCATTGGGAGCTCCCTCACATTTGTCTTTTCAATTTTCCTGCAACCTTCATAGTAAGAGTAATTGGATATTAACATTCAAGGGTAATAACATCAGATATGTTTGATCCTGGGGGATCAGGCGGAAATGTTTTCCTCCACTGGAGCAAATTGAGCCATGCTTTGTAGCAGCTTTTTTGCCCTCCTCTGGATCAACTGTGGGTATAGGGTTTTTTACATGGAGGTTTTCTATTTATTTATTTTTTCTATTGATTTAAGTAGATGGACTTTTTTAACCTATATAGCCGCCATCCTGCCTGCATTTCCAGATATCACTAAATTTGTTGCAAAGCACGCGACAAGCTTGTGGGTACCATTCATTCTTAATGGTGTAATGTATACTAGCACCTTATGCAATTGCTCTACAGGGGATTTTTTGTTTGCTTTTTAACTGCCGCAATTTACTACCGCTTTAATTCAGGCACAGGTACTAGACTAATTACAACAGATAGTGCCTGTGGTATCTGTGGTCCATATAATACATTTCATGCTTCTAGCAATTTGTAACCAATTATGCTATTGGTGCCAGATTTCCTTAGTGTAGATGGTGTTCGTAGTATCAGAACTGCTTGTAACAGATAGCTTTTGTAACACAAGATGTCTCTACAATAGATATAATAAACATTGATTATAGCACCAGGAACTCTTATAACAGATGGTGTTTGTAGTATCAGAGGTTCTTACAAATGTAAATCAGGAGTGTCAAACATGTTTTGTGAAACATCTTTCTGCTGGCACCTTCAGTGGCCAGCAGGAAATCTGCCTTCATCTGTACACAGGTGGTGGTGGGCAGAAGAAGACTGCTGGAGTGTAGTACCCACTACCCAACCATGACCTGTCTATAAATCCAATAGATTTAAAGACTAGATTGTAAGCTCTAACGAGGAGGGCCCTCTCATTCCTCTTGTACCAAATTATATTGCACAGTGCCTTGCAAAAGTATTCACCCCCCTTGGCATTTTTCGTGTTTTGTTGCCTCACAACCTGGAATTAACATGTATTGTTTGAGGATTTGCATCATTTAATTTACAGAACATGCCCACAACTTTGAAGATGTTTTTTTTATTATTATTATTGCGAACCAAACAACAAATAGGACAAAATAACAGAAAAAGTCAATGTGCATAACTATCCACCCCCCCAAAGTCAATACTTTGTAGAGCCACCTTTTGCGGCTATCACAGCTCCAAGTCGCTTTGGATAAGACTCTATGAGCTTGCTACATCTTACCACTGGGATTTTTTCCCATTCATCCTGGCAAAACTGCTCCAGCTCCTTCAAGTTGGATGGTTTGCGCTTGTGAACAGCAATCTTTAAGTCTGACCACAGATTTTCCATTAGATTGAGATCTGGGCTATTTCAACACATTTACATGTTTCCCCTTAAACCACTCAAGTGTTGCTTTAGCAGTGTGTTTGGGGTCATGGTCCTGCTATAAGGTGAACCTCCATCCTAGCCTCAAATCACACACAGAGTGGTACAGGTTGTGCTCAAGAATATCCCTGTATTTAGCACCATCCATCTTTCCCTCAACTCTGACCAGTTTCCCAGTCCCAACTGCTGAAAAACATCCCCACAGCATGATGCTTCCTCCACCATGTTTCACTGTTGGGATGGTGTTCTTTGGGTGATGTGATGTGTTGGGTTTGAGCCAGACATAGCCTTTTCTTTGATGGCCAAAAAGCTTAATTTTAGTCTCATCAGAACAGAGCACCTTCCTCCATACATTTTGGGAGTCTCCCACATGCCTATTCGCAAACTCAAAAAGTGCCATTTTGTTTTTTGCTGAAAGTAATGGCTTTCTTCTGGCCACTCTGCCATAAAGCCCAACTCTATGGAGCATACGGCTTATTGTCATCCTATGTACAGATACTCCAGTCTCTGCTGTGGAATTCTGCAGCTCCACCAGGGTTACCTTGGGTATCTGTGCTGCCTCTCTGATTAATGCCCTCCTTGCCCGGTCCGTGAGTTTTGGTGTGCGGCCGTCTCTTAGCAGGTTTGCTGTTGTGCCATTCCATTTGGTTATGATAGATTTGATGGTGCTCCTAGGGATCATCAAAGATTTGGATATTTTTTTATAACCTAACCCTAACTTGTACTTCATGGCAGTGTTTGGTTAGTGGTGCCTCTTGCTTAGGTGTTGCAGCCTCTGGTGCCTTTCATAAAGGTGTGTATATGTAATGACAGATCATGTGACACTTAGATTGCACACAGGTGGACATCATTTCACTAATTATGTGACTTCTGAAGGTAATTGGTTGCACCAGAGCTTTTTATGGGCTTTCATAACAAAGGGGGTGAATACATACGCAAATGCCAATTATCAGTTTTTAATTTCTAAAATAGTTTTTTATGTATATATTTTTCTAATTTTACTTCACCAACTTAGACTATTGTGTTCCGATCCATCACATAATTCAGATTAAAAAAACATTGAACTAAAGGCTGTAATGTAACAAAATAGGTAAAAAGCCAAGGGGGGTGAATACTTTTGCAAGGCACTGTAAATTTATGGATTTTTTTTTAATAGTAATGGCTGCGATCAGTAATTTTTAGCGGGACTGCGACATTGCAGCAGACAAATCTGACACTAATGCCACGTACACACGATCGGAAATTCCGCCAGCAAAACTCAGATGAGAGCATTTTGTCGGAAAATGCGGCCGTGTGTATGCTCCATCGGTCATTTGCTGGCGGAATTCCAGCCAGTAAAAGATTGAGAGCATGTTCTCTATTTTTCGGTCGGGAAAAATTCCTATCCGAAAATGCGATCGTCTGTACAAGTTTCGACGCGCAAAATTCCTACGCATGCTCGGAAACAATTCGACGTATGCTCAGGAGCATTGCACTTCATTTTCTTGGCTCGTCGTAGTTTTGTACGTCACCGCATCCGCTCGTGTGTACGGGGCATACCTTTTTGGGGACCAGTGACACCAATACAGCGATCAGTGCTAAAAAAAAATGCACTGTTACTATACTAATGACACTGGCAGGGAAGATGTTAACATCAGGGGCAAGCAAATGGTTATATATGTTCCCTGGGAATGCTTGCTAACTGTGTGTGGGGGGGTGCCTTGACTGGGGGAAGCCAGAGATCCCTGTTCCTGCTTAGCAGAAACACAAGATCTCCATCTTCCTCTCTGACAAAATGGCAGTTGCCTTGTTTACATAGGCAGACCGG
Source organism: Lithobates clamitans (assembly GCA_037952925.1). Lineage (NCBI taxonomy): Eukaryota > Metazoa > Chordata > Amphibia > Anura > Ranidae > Lithobates > Lithobates clamitans. The sequence goes on along the minus strand of JBBGZY010000787.1, from coordinate 3,462,258 downwards.
CGTTCTGCCTCTCTCGGAAATGATCGCCGGTGTCAGCGAACATCAGGTCCGCCAGACCCGCTGATTGGCTCCCACTGTATCCAAACACAGCGGGGGCAGATTGCCGGCACCGCACATGAGTGCGCAGACCCGGAAAAAAAAAGACGTATAGGTACGTGATTCCACGCTGAAGGGCCACCCTGCCATAGTATATGTGCGTGGGGTGGTCTGGATGGTATGGTTATTATGAATGTAGGTGTTTGGGTAGCAGGATGGTACCATAGTAATTCAATTACATTCCTGAGAATACTTGCAATGTTGTACTGAATGGAGATAATTGAAAAACTAAAGTCTGTTTCCTGCTTAGGCAAAAATTATCCCTGCTATCATGTTTACCCCAAAGTATAACCAACAAAGTCTTCTGATTAAAAGGCTATCACATAAGTTTCTATGTGATGTAGAAGAATGGTAAACAACAAAGTGAACATTTTTGCATTCTTATTTTGGACATATTTTAGCCTTTCATTGTTACAGAATGATGTACGGTAGAAAGAACAACCTGTAAACACAAGATCTCCATCTTCCCCTATGAAAAAATGCCTTGTTTACATTCGGAAATGATCGCCGGGTGGCGGCGAACATCAGGCATTGTATTTACAGTGCTCTGCTATGGAGCACTCCCAGGATCCCAAGACCAGGAGCTGATACCAGCTATGTTCCCCACTGGGGCCGAGACTTTGAGCACTGACTTTCTTCTGAAAATGCTAGCTGCGTTCTCTCTCTGGCTTCAATAGTTTTAAAGTCACTGACCTGAAACAAGTAAAGTCAGAGCTCCTCAACTGCATAAATGTTCCAGGTTAGTGATTCAGAAAATAATAAAGATGCTGGGACAAAAGCCAGTTTTCTAGTTTTTTTCAAAAGAAGTCAGGAACAGCAGCCTACATGTTTCTTTAACTGACATCATAAAGTTTAAAAAAATACTAACATCACCTAATAGCCAACTTTACCCACACCTAATAATATAGTAGACATCCCAAGTCTCCCGCGAGCCGTGGCAGTCTCCCGCATTTGGCTGCGGGCTTCCGGACACCCGCGAGCTCAGGGCGATCTCCCGGCTGGGTCTGTCACTCAGCCGCAGATAGACAGAGCAGCCCGAGTGTCCGAATGCAGTATGGCCGCGCTGTCTGTGGCTGAGTGACAGGCGGATGTAAGGTGCTGCAAGCTGAGGCAGAGGGGGGGGGGGGGGGGCAGCCCATACTGCTGTCCCCAGACTGCTTTGGTTGCTGCATGGATACTTATTTTTTAAGGTCGGGTCGGTCCGGTCAATTCAGCAGGGAAGGGAAGGAGGGGGGGTGGGCGGAGGCAGAGAGAAGACGCCGCCTGTGATCTGCAGGCTGTAGCAATTAAAAGCAAAAGAAAAACTTTCCCCAGTCAAGCGGACTCTATCTCCACTTTTGGGTGCCGCTGCGCAGTGATCTCCTGTGTGACAAGTACATGATAGTCCCGGTCCCTTCTATATCAATCCGCCGGGCAGACCGGGACTGTCATGTACTTGTCGCACAGGAGATTACTGTGCGGTGGCATCCGAAAGTAAAGAAAGAGTCCACTTGACTGGGGAAAGTTTTTTTTTTTTTTTTTTGAATTGCTACAGCCTGCAGATCACGGGCGCCAAGTCTTCTCTCTGCCTCCACCCACCCCCTTCTTCCTGGGTAATTATCTGACTGGGATGGCTCACCAGTACCATTGCAGCCAGACCCCAGGCTCCAGGACCAGAAGACAGACCCCAGGACCAGCAGCCCAGCTCCAGCAGCCAGACCCTTGGCCCCTAGCAGCCAGACCCTAGCAGCCAGACCCCAGGCTCCAGCAGCCAGACTTCAGGGCCAGCAGCCCAGCCCCAGCAGCTGTGTGTTTAGGCTGCATTTCATGGGCACTGGTAAGGCTGCATTTAATTGGCACTGGTAAGGCTGCATTTATTTGGCACTAGTAAGCCTGAATTTTATTGGGGGGGGTCGGCGCCAACGCAAAGCGTCACCTCTCTGAAATGAGTTTGAAACCTCCCTGAAATTAGTTTTTGCAGGTTGGGATGTCTGATATAGGTATTGGTTGCTGAAAAGTTGAATCTTAGGTTCCACAGAATGCAGATTTACAAACATTTGGCAAGTTCAGCAAACGTGTTTTGGCCTTGTAAAAGCATCATAGACATATACACCGCTGCAGGGAAACCTGCCACAAGAATTTGGTGGATGAATCACATACTGGTACCACACCAAACAAAAAAAAAATATATGGAGATATTTAATATATATGGCTGCAGAGGCGTAACTAGGACCTTCAGGGGCCAGCTGCAAGAAACTATGATGGGCCCCCTGCCCCCCCCCCCTCCCCTCCATCCGAGCCCCTGGCTTCCAGCTGATCACATGTAAACAGACTTGCTGGTTATCTGCAGCCCTTTCCTCCCACGCTGTGCCTGTGTGACAAAAGGACTGCCGTTAACCGTAAAGAATGTCAGTAAATTGTTTACAGTGATAATCAGTGCCCCAATCATCAATGCCGCCTATCAGTGCTGCCTATCAGTGCCCATCAATTCAGCCTACAAGTGTTACCTATCAGTGTTCATCAATGCCGCCTATTAGTGATCATCAATTCTGCCTATCAGCACCACCTATCAGTGCTCATCAATGCCACCTAACAGCATCAGTGCCACGTATCAGTGCTCTTCAATGTTGCCCATCGGTGCCATCTATCAGTGCTCATCAATGCTGCCTATCAGTGGTCATCAATGCCGGCCTATCAGCACCCATCAGTACCATCTATCAGTGCTCATCAATGCCACCTATCAGTATCTATCAGTGCCACCTATCAGTGCTCACTGCCCATCAGTGCTCATCAATGCATCCTATTAGTGCTCATCAATGCTGCCTATCAGTGCCACCTATCAGTGCTCACCAATGCTGCCTATGAGTTCTGCCTATCAGTGCTCATCAATGCCACCTATCAGTGCTTGTCAATGCTGCCTGAGTTCTACCTATCAGTGCTCATCAGTGAAGCCTATCAGTGCTCATCAGTGTAGCCTATCAGTACCCATTAGTGCCTCCTATCAGTGTCCATAAATGCCTCATATCAGTGCTCATCAGTTCAGCCTATCAGTGCCCATTAGTGCCTCCTATCAGTGCCCATAAATGCCTCCTATCAGTGTCCATTAGTGCCTCCTATCAGTGCCAATCAATGCCCCTATCAGTGTCCATTAGTGCCTCCTATTAGTGCAGCCTCAGCAGTGTAGCCTGTCAGTTTTATCATCAGTGCCGTCTGCCTTCTCAGTACGGCTCTGAGCTGAGAGTGTCTCTTTCATATAACAGCAGAGAGGCGGCATTGACAGTTCTATCTCCCCCTCTGTCCTCTCTCGCATGGGATGGGAGAGGAGACATAGCCGATCTGCTCCCCCTTCTCCCCCTTCCCTCTCCTCTGAGTGCTCCGCAGACAGTCAAGTGTGAAGCTCACATTTCCAGCGGAGCACACACAGGAGGGGGGGGTTGGAGACAGAGCAGGTCGGCTGTGTCGTCTCTCATCCTGTTGGAGAGAGGGAGAACTGTTAATGACAGCTGTGAGCTATACGAGAGAGACACGCTCTCTCTCAGCTCAAAGCCGTACAGCTAGCAACCCCGCTGGGGCCCCCCGACAGTGGCGGAATGCTTGGGCCCCATCTCAAGTGCGACTGTTGCGACCCTGGTAGTTCTGCCACTGTAAGGCTGAGTTGTCATAAGAGTTCAAATTCATATATTTAGCAGTAAAGAACAAAAAGTATTTTGCAGGCAAATCTTCTGGTCTTGCTTGAATCTTATCCTTGGAACTTTCTCTAAGGCTGGGTTCACATATATGCAAATTGGATGCAGGTTTCCCAGCATCCAATTTGTATGACAGGTGAGTGTGACCGGATCTCAATGAAGCCGGTTCACACAGGTCCGGGGCGGCCACGGTCCGGATTGCAGAAGGGTCCTGGGCGTGTTTGGGTCTGGTTCAAGTGCAAATTCAGGCAAAAATTCAGATCTGAATCGCACCTGAACTGATGTACAGGCACGCACTGGACCCCAGGCACAAACACGCTGACGCCACACATACACTATATTACCAAAAGTATTGGGACGCCTGCCTTTACACACACATGAACTTTAATGGCATCCCAGTCTTAGTCCGTAGGTTCAGTATTGAGTTGGTCCACCCTTTGCAACTATAACAGCTTCAACTCTTCTGGGAAGGCTGTCCACAAGGTATAGGAGTGTGTCTATGAGAATGTTTGACCATTCGTCCAAAAGCACATTTGTGAGGTGCGGCACTGATGTGGGCGAGAAGGCTTGGCACCTAGTCTTTGCTCTAATTCATCCCAAAGGTGTTCTGTCGGGTTGAGGTCAGGACTCTGTGCAGGCCAGTCAAGTTCCTCCACCTCAAATTTGCTCATCCATGTCTTTATGAACCTTGCTTTGTGCACTGGTCCAAATCATTTGGTGAAGCCAGGATTATGGTGTGGGGTTGTTTTTCATGGGTTGGTCCTGACCTCAACCCGATTGAACACCTTTGGGATGAATTAGAGCGGAGACTGCGAGCCAGGCCTTCTCGTCCAACATCGATGCTTAACCTCACAAATGCGCTTTTGGAAGAATGGTCAAACATTCCCATAGACACACTCCTAAACCTTGTGGGCAGCCGTTATAGCTGCAAAGGGTGGACCAACTCAATATTGAACCCTACGGAATAAGACAGTGTAAAGGCAGGCCTCCCAATACTTTTGGTAATATAGTGTATGTGAACTCAGGCTTTGTCTTACAGCTTTTCTATATGATCTGCCCCAGCTTAATGAGCAATCTACTATAAATTTTAATGATGTAGTAACACGTTTCATTTCATTTTTACTGAAGTAACTAATACTCACAAAGTTCAACTATAAAAAAAAAGAAAAACACCATTCGAGGAGAATTAATTGCGCTTTCAGCAAAACGTAGGAAGGACAGACAGACACACATAAATACCCTGCTCTCACGAATACAATCCTTAGAAGCAGCACACAAAACATCCAGGGCAGTGACGTCTCTCCCGGAATTGCTCCAAGCTAGATCCGAGCTTCTAGAAACTCTAAATAAACAAACAAAACGCAATTACATACTTTCCCAAAAAATATTTTACGAGTATGGCAACAAATCAGGCAAAATCTTGGCCAGAGCTCTACATGCCAAAAAAGCTAAAACAACAATCCACTCAATAACAGATCCTACCGGGAATAGACTAGTTTCCAATGATCAAATAGCAGGACAATTTGTTGACTATTACTCCCAGCTTTACAACTTGCATCCCCACGACCCACAGAAGGTTGACAATCACAGACGGGAAGCCATCCAGGACTTTCTCACAAATTATTGCCCTCAACACATACCTATTGATGAAGCAAGCGATCTAGAAAGACCCATAACCCCGGCTGAACTGGATAAGGTTTTAAAACAATTGAAACCTGGAAAGAGCCCTGGCCCAGATGGTTTAACGACCGGATACTACCAAACCTACATTGACATACTCAAACCACATTTCCTGCAGGCATTTAATTCCGTCTCCTCAAGTAATCCCCCACCTAGAGACCTACTAGCGGCACATGTAACAGTGATACCTAAACCCAACAAAGATGCGTCTATGGTAACGAACTATCGACCTATATCTTTATTGAATGTCGACCTAAAAATATACGCCAAGATACTAGCCAATCGTCTCTTACCTCTCCTGCCCAACCTCATCTCACTGGACCAGGTTGGTTTTATACCGGGCAGAGAGGCTAGAGACAACACTATTAAGGCTATCAACATACACAAATGGTTAACTTCACAACATCAGCAAGGATTCTTCTTGTCACTTGACGCGGAGAAGGCATTCGATAGGGTTGCGTGGGATTATATGGAGGAGGTACTCAAAAAGATCGGTATACGAGAGCGTATGCTACAATTTATATTAGCCCTTTACGCCTCCCCCACCGCACAGGTCCGTGTTAACGGACACCTATCGAATGCCTTCTCCATGTCAAACGGGACACGTCAGGGATGCACGCTTTCCCCGCTGATATTCATCCTTACCCTAGAACCACTCCTTCAACGCCTCAGATCCAACCCGGACATCAAGGGAGTATCCATTGCAGGGACTACATACAAGATATCCGCATTCGCAGACGACATCCTTTTGTTTCTCACTGAACCCCACATTTCTCTGCCTACCCTACTTAAAGACCTTAATACATTCAAGCTCCTGACCAACCTACAAATTAACTTTAAAAAATCAGAAGCCCTGAACGTTTCTTTACAAACAGGGACCCTTGAAACATGTCAGTCTAATTTCCCCTTCAAGTGGACGCGTGAGGCGATCACATACCTCGGGATACGCATACCAACCCGCCTTTCTGACCTGTATACTAAAAACTACTTACCAATCCTCCAACACATTCAAAAAGATCTTAAGTCCTGGTCAACGGGACTCTTTTCCTGGTTTGGGAGAACAGCAATACTTAAAATGAACATCCTCCCAAGAATACTATATGTCATGCAAACAGTCCCCATACGATTACCAAAAGCCTTTTACGCCTCATACCGCCGGGCTTGCAACGAGTTTATCTGGGGAACAAACCACCCCAGGCTTAGCTTCGAACGACTGTCCCTACCCAAGCTAAAAGGAGGACTGGCCCTCCCAGACATTGCAAAATACCACCAGGCTTGCCAATTGTCCAGAATAGTTGACTGGTCTGTCCACTCCTGCACTAAAGCCTGGACGCAAATTGAAAATGAATTCTCATTGATCCCCATTAGATCATTACCCTGGACGCCCACAAGACAGATTCCCCAGACATGCTCACAACACCCTTTAATTTCCTCCACACTTCAATCATTCAAATCAATGTGCCAAAAACACCACATTTCCTCCAATCCAAGCCCCTTAACACCTATCCGAAATAATGAAGATTTTCCACCGGGTTTACACTCCACATTTCTCAAGGGATACTGGCCCCAAGACGACATACGCGCAAAACACTTCTTCTCAGGAAATACCTTTCAAGCAATCACAAACCTACCCGCACACGTGTCTGGAAAACCCTTCCCGTCTTGGATATATAACCAACTCAGACACTTTCTTGACCACCCCCCCAAAAATACAGACTACTCGAGACAGCTTACTCCCTTTGAAGTGATATGCTCCCAGACGGAACCGCAGAGACATGTAATTTCAGAATTATATGCTCTCCTTTTCTCGGAGCACACACCTAAATCCAACATAGCCACTCGTGCCTGGGAAAAAGACTTAGACTTAGATCTTTCAGACCAAGAATGGGAAAACATCTACTCCTATATACACAAAGGTACGATTAATGTGTCAGCACAAGAAAACGGATTTAAGATCTTTTCTAAGTGGTACAAAACCCCCCTTAAACTACACAAAATGTCCCCCTCCATACCTCCGACGTGCTGGAGATGCTCAGAGGCAGAGGGTTCCATGGTTCATTTATGGTGGTCATGCCCACTTATTCAACCCTTCTGGAAAGAAGTCTATCGTATCACTACTAACATATCCACCTATCCAATTGAATATACCCCTGCTCAAATTTTATTGCACCACTCCTCTATACCGAAAAAAGACTACCATCGCTCACTAGCACTACATATGTTAAATGCAGCCAAAATGTGCATTCCACCTCTCTGGAAATCTACTAAACCCCCGACTATTCCAGATTGGCTCAAGCGTATATCAAAAATAGCCGAAATGGAGGAACTGATCCACCAAGCCAAAGATACGTCCCCAAAATTCAGAACTATTTGGTCTTGCTGGCAACATTTCCAAACAACACCTGAATATAAAGATCTCCTCTCCTAAGAACTTACACCAATGCCTGGGACTCTGTCGGAGGAGGACTCCTAATACTCCTTTTCTCGACTCTTAAGTCCGTCTCTTTCTTTTCCTATCTTTCATACACATATACTCTCCTTCCCATTTTATAATTCACCTTACTTCATGTCTCCCAGCTTAACGCTTAAGACCCTTCTTACAGACCACGGAGTCAAATTGCATACCATCATTTTACCCAAACACTTCCTCACCTACTTCACACTCTGCCCCTCCCAACCACCCTACCCCATCATGACAAGACTAACACCCCTGCTTTCCCAACTAAGATTAGGATTGCTTGTGGTCCGGTGACCGCAATCCTATCACAAGACAACAACCCAGAGGCAGTTTACACGACAAAGCAATGCTACACACGAAGATAGACCCAGGACGCTACTCCACAAACTGACAATTCGATAGTAATAAGGAGTGGAACCATGATTATATCAACACACGCTTGACAGTTCTAAACCGTGATCAACGCCCTTTTTAAGTTTCCGTTCTTACGATAAGAGATAACTTACGTCCCACATGATGGATCCAAGTACACATTGCCCAAGTTCGACATTCGAACAATAAGAGGATATCTCTTGGTCCCCGATAGAACACACTTTCATAGATATGCCTCCGGGCACAGACCCGCAGGTACCTCTGTTTATAACTGATGTTTGGTTGTTCATTGTTCTATCATACATAAAAATGTATTATGTATCGTTCTTTCTGTATTTGCTCACAAAGCTGAATTAGATTTTTTGTATTGAACAAGATGTTTTCTGTATCACATCTTTTACAACAACACAATCTTATGTATATGCCTGATGTTATGCAGCTGTATAACTTGACTTTTCAACGACAATAAACATGATTTTGCAAAAAAAAAGAAAAAAAGAAAAAAAAATTGGTCTTTTTTTTTTTTTTTAATTCTGGGTTTGATGTTGTTTAAACAATATTTTCAGAAAGTATAATACTTTATATAGCAGTAAAATCTTTAAGGCTATGGAGGGTATTCTTGAATTTTTGTACTTTTATATCTAGCCACTGTGAGAGAGCATGAAATTTCATACATTTAAAGAAATTATATTAACTTAAAGAAACCTGGAAAAAAAAATTCACAGCCTGTTCTGTAGTGGGACCAGAAATAGCGGATCTGTCAATATTTTATTAAATGAACAACTTTAAATTTAAAGTGCATCAAAACCCAAAAACAAAAATTGATAGTACTGCAGCTTAACGGTCTTTGGGCTGCATTCACACCTGAGCGTTTTGTTTTCAGGCAGAAAGTCACGTGATTTTGCTGTGATTTTACACAACACAGGTCAAAAGGTCACCAATATAAAAAGCAGAAAAACGCCTGTAATCTGCCCAAAAAGAAGCTCATGTATTTTTTTGAGCTTCAGGCGTTTTGCTTCAGATTACAAAACGCTCAGATGTGAACCGGGGCCATTTAAATGAATGAGATTTTGCTTGTTGGGCATTTTTCTGGTGTTTTACGAGCTGAAAACGCTCAGGTGTGAATGCAGCCTTAGATATGGTCTTGGGCCTTCCAGTTTTAGGCTATCAACTGTTCTGAGCAGTGTTGTCACTCCAGGACAGGAAGTGGTTCGGACAACTTAACACCTCTCTTTCTTATCCATTAAAGCCTAGTACACACTATCAGTTTTTTTTTTTTCGTTCAACTCAGCAAGTTGAATGAAAAAAAAAACGGACAACTCTGGTCGGAGCCGTTGTACTAACTAACCGACGTTAGTACAGCGATGTCCCCCGATGAAGTGTTGTGTTCTGAAAGTGGAACCCCCCCCACGGAACACTCTGGTAATTATTCTCAGCCATTGGCTGAGAGCGCTGATTGGGAGCCAGTCGGCTGTTGGTTTTCCAGCATGCACATCCAACAGAAGCTGTCGGACCAGCTGCCATACACACGAGCCGAATGTCAGCTGGTTTTTATTGAACCGGCTGATGTTGCCTGACATTCGGCCCATGCGTACTAGGCTTTAAGGAGAGGTATTTTCTATCTTATGTTTTATAGCAGGGAACAATGCTAACTGCTTGCAGTCCAGGGGTAGAGAGCACAGGAAGTTAACAGCTCACAAGATTTCTGGCTGGATCAAAAGGGAAGGAAATAGGAGAAATTTATTGTTATGCCCTGTACACACGATAGGATTTTCCGACGGAAAATGTGTGATAGGACCTTGCTGTCGGAAATTCCGACCGTGTGTAGGCTCCATCACACATTTTCCATCGGAATTTCCGTCACACAAAATTTGAGATCTGGTTCTCCAATTTTCCGACAACAAAATCCGTTGTCGGAAATTCCGATCGTGTGTACACAATTCCGACGCACAAAGTTCCACGCATGCTCGGAATCAAGCAGAAGAGCAGCACTGGCTATTGAACTTCATTATTCTCGGCTCGTCGTACATCTTGTACGTCACGGCGTTCTTGACGTTCGGAATTTCCGACCAACATTTGTGTGACCGTGTGTATGCAAGACAAGTTTGAGCAAACATCCGTCAGAAAAAATCCCATGGATTTTGTTGCGAAAAATCCTATCGTGTGTACAGGGCATTAGGGTTTACATACACTTTAAATTCAGATCTTCAATTTGAAGGCCGAAAAAAGGCATGTGCACAGTTTCTTTTCAATTTGTTTTAAGGCTGGCGAAGAATGACAGTGGGGAAAAATCTACTTGTTGATTGTATTGACAGAAATCGCCTGGATCAGCCAGGTCACACTGAGATATTAATGAACAATATATAAATAACAGAAAAAATGTGCGCTTAGTGCAAAAGGAGGTAATGCAGCAACCTATATTCTGGACACAAAGGAATTACAGAAACAATTAATCTAAAAGTTGCGCAAAACCAATATCTCCGTGGTGGTCAATACAAAAATATGTGTGTGAAAAAATATTTTCAAAACCACAGTTTTAACATACTACTCTATGGTCTTTTGTTCTTTCTCCTACCCATTCTTACTTTGAGGGGCTGGCCTTGGATAACCAGTGAAGGACTGTGGAGGTGGTGGAGTCAGTGGTATCCTGAGTGGTGGTAACTCAATTGGATGATTTTGGTGCTGTTGCTCTTTTATCATTTGGGGATCATTACGGTTTGGCGAGGGAACTGGCACACTTTTCTGTGAGGTGATTTGGGATTCCAACATGTGGATTTTCATAATTTTCAAGATTTCAAATTTGGACTTTTATATATTTCTGTTTGAAGTTTATTTCTTTGTTATGCATAAGTGAATTATATGTTATGGGACTGCTATTTTACCATTTATTTGATGCACATTGTTTATTATGGTTTAATATGAGTTAACCTTATTTTTTCACACACGTTTTTGTATTGATCACTAAAGAGATATTGGTTTTGCGCACTTTTTAGATTAATTAACCACTTCCTGACCGCCTCACGCAGATATACTGCGGCAGAAGGGCACGTACAGGCAGATTAACGTACCTGTACGTCGCCCTTTAAGAGCGCACGCGCCCGCCGGGAGCTCCATGAGTGTGATCGCGGGGATACCCGCGATCGTCTCACGGAGAGGAAGAACTGGGAAATGCTAATGTAAACAAGCATTTCCTCGTTCTGCCTAGTGACACTGACACTGATCACAGCTCCCTGTAATCCGGAGCGGTGATCATTGTCGTGCTACACATAGCCCATCCCCCCTACAGTTAGAATCACTCCCTAGGACACACTTAGCAGCTACAGCGCCACCTAGTGGTTAACCCTTTCAGTGCCAGTCACATTTACACAGTAATCAATGCATTTTTAATCGCACTGATCGCTGTATAAATGTAAATGGTCCCAAAATAGCGCCAAAAGTGTCCAATATGTCCGCCATAATGTCGCAGTTCACGATAAAAATCGCTGCCATTACTAGTAAAAAAAAAATATTAATAAAAATGCCATAAAACTATCCCCTCTTTTGTAGACGCTATAACTTTTGCGCAAACCAATCAAAAAACACTTATTGCGATTATTTTTTCACCAAAAATATGTAGAAGAATACGTATGGGCCTAAACTGAGGAAAAAAATGTTTTTTTATATATTTTTGGGGGATATTTATTATAGCAAAAAGTAAAAAATATTGCTTTTTTTCAGAATTGTGGCTCTTTTTTTGTTTATAGCGCAAAAAATAAAAACCGCAGAGGTGATCAAATACCACCAAAAGAAAGCTCTATTTGTGGGAAAAAAAGGACGTCAATTTTGTTTGGCAGCCCAGTTGCACGCCCACGCAGTTGTCAGTTAAAGCGACGCAGTGCCAAATCGCAAAAAGTGCTCTGGTCTTTGGCCAGCCAAATGGTTCGGGGCTTAAGTGGTTAAGGAGCAAGAGCTCTGAAGAAAGATATCTGAAGTGCTTGTTATTGCCTTATATGCATATACCTAAATAGTGGGATCTTTACTTAAACATCACATTTAGCAGGATGTGATTGAGAGAAAATTGTAAAAAACTTCTTCCCAGAATACAGGTTCTCTATATAAATTCACAGTTGTATATGTTTTAGAGAGTTTCTTCTGGCTGCATAGCACTATCTGATGGACCATCCCAGTGGCGGCCTGTGCATTGAGGGCGCACAGGCACAGGCGCTGCCCCCTATCCATGCGCCCGGCCCCTTTCAGGACACCGGGTGCATGGATTCCTATAGCGGGGGTGTATTTTTTTAAGCACCTGATTAGAGCCAGAGGCTCTAATAGGCTTCAAAAGAAGTGTGGGCTTGGGGTCCTGATCCCACCCAATTATGTGACCATAGTGAATACATTTTCGTTATTTTCACACTACAGTGCCTCCCCACCAATCAGGAGACAGGTCGGTGAGACCTGTTTCCTGATTGGCCAAAGCACCAGGCGATCCTATTAGATGCCTAGCAGTGCTTTGGCAAGCGGAGCAAGCATGAGAAGCGGACACCTCCGCCGCCGCTGCTGCCCGCACTGTGAAGGTGAGTGGAGAGACAGGACAATCATTTCCACAGCCGGACCTCCTGCGCGGTAGGGGGAGGGTGCTGTGAGCCCCGTGCTGTGGGGGGGGGGGTGCTGTCAGTGGAGCGAGCCCCGTGCCGGACCTCCTGTGGGGGGGGGCGTCAGTAGGGGGGTTCTGTAAGTGGAGCAAGCCCTGCGAAGGGGGGGGGTGGTATATATAACCTATCTGTAATGCTGGGCTATATACACCTATCTGTAATGCTGGGTTATATACACCCTGGAAAACAACAGAAGAAGGGTACAGGCCCATAAAGTTCAGATATAGACAAGGGATAGGGCAGACAGCGGACATCATCTATGTGTGAAAAATTCCTTTAATGCTTGAAAATTAATATTTAGAATTACATTAAAAAAATAGTCAGAATGTATACCTGTATACCTGTAATATACCTTCTATCTGTAATGCTGGGCTATATACACCTATCTGTAATACTGGGCTATATACACCTATCTGTAATACTGGGCTATATACACCTATCTGTAATTCTGAGCTATATACACCTATCTGTAATGCTGGCTATTTACCCTATCTGTAATGCTGAGCTATATACCCTGATCTGTGAGGCTGAGCTATATACTCTGTCCTGTGATTCTGGGGCTGTATACTCTGTCCTGTGATGCTGAGCTGTATACTCCTGACACTATGGGTGGAAGCAAATGGAATACAGGGGACGGAGTGGGTGGATTCTATAAAGGGTGGGGCTTATGAAAAGTGGGAGATGTCAAAAGGGAAGGGCAGAGTCTGGCGCCCCCCCCCCCCCCCCATCCCACTGGACCATCCTTTTTGTGACAATCATTTGTAAGTTTAATTTAGGTAATTTAAAAATTGTTCCTAATAACACATTTTTTCTCTTTCTTAAAGGTATAAGAACTTCACCAGCTTTTGAAACCTGCTTCCTTTCCTCTCTGGACAATCCTGCCTAGAAACTGTAACCAAGGAAGGAAGATTCCATGGGGACTGTACCTGATCCTGTGGGATCTGCCAAAACATCACCCACATCTGCTGAAGATGAAAGTCCTTCCTTGGCAACGTCTCACCAGGTTAAAGATGCATCACCCAGTAGTAACGGAAATGCTACACAAATATCAAATGTTTGTTTATCAAATCAAAATTGCAATCCATCCGTGAAAAGCTCTGATAATGAAAATAAATGTGAACATGAACCAGAGGAAGCAAACAAGACTTCACCTTTATTTCGGACTAGTAGTCAATCAGAACCCTTGCCACCTTCAGGGGCAGATAATTTATCAGAGCAAGACACAAAAACTATCAAAGATCCTACCTATAATGCCTCTCCTAATGATAACACAGTACTATTAGCCACATCCGTAGCAACAACCAATGTAACCCACTTGACAAGTGATGAACCAGCAACAGAGGAGAGTAACATGCAAAAAAACAGAACTGTATTAGAAGAGGTTGTTAAAGCACAGCTTACAGTAGAGACCTGTACAACAGCAATCCAGCTAACTGAAATGTCACCAAACCTGGAGACTGGAAACCTAGATGAGGTAAAGAATGGGCATTTCACGGTAACCAGCGAAGAAACAATGTCAGCAGACACTCAGGAAGAAAAAATATATGCTAAAGATGTAGTTCAAGAAGAGGAAAAGGTAAAAAATATCCAAACTGTCCTGTCATCTGACAAGTGTTCTCATGTTAGCATTTTGGAAGATGATTTGAACACAAATGGAGGCCACGAAGCACTAGATTTGCAATTAGTATGCAAGTTTAGGGAAATGGGAACTATGACATCACAGGTAGAAATTTTAGCTACTCAAGACGCCGAAGTACAAGCTGTAGCAAATGTAGAGAATAAATCTGTTTCCACTAGTCCAAGCATATTAGCTGCATTTTTGAAGGCTAATTCTCCCGTACTAAAGGAAAGACAGGAACAAGTATGTATCATTTATCAAGGTAACCCTGGAAACGCTCAGATGGACCGTGCAAACTTTGCACTGCATTCACAGCTCTCTCAAAACCACTTGGCTCCAAAAGTATGTTTTCAGGGACAAGATGCAAAGGGTTCACAGGCTCTACAATTGCACAGTAAAAGTCCTCCAGATATGGTACGGTCTCCTTTTCAGCATCCTGATCTAGCAAGGAACTCACAGGTTTTATATAGAAATGAGATGGATGGACAAGGGTTGTGTCATCCCATGCCACAAATGCAAATGGGTAACGCTTCCCCAATTTTAATGAATGTGAAACCTGTTTACCAAATCAATATAGATAACAGTACTCAGCCTAAAACTGGCCAGAGAGCAAAAGATTTGTTTAGCGAGCAAGCTCAATTCAGAGCAGCCCATGAATTGGGCAGTAAAGCTAGGCTTCACCATTTAAGTGGAGTAGAAAATATCCAGCTTCATAATATTCGTCAAGAAAGTGAACAGACAGACACACTTACTGTTCCAGGTGAAGGTAGCTCAGATCGGAAACCCTTTCATTTCAAAATTACAAATGAACAGGGTTCCACCCAAGCTATCATCACCACTGACATTAAAAAGCCAAAGAAGGAGGAGAGGCCAACCCCACTTCATGTTGAAGTAGAGGTTAACAGCAGTATTGGGGCTACTGGAGGTCAGGTGGAAGAAGTACTTGAAGTCCTCATTAGGAAGGATCAGGATGATGGTGAGCATGCCAAAAGGTCAAGCAGTATAAGCTTGCAAACCAGACCTGCCTCTGATTACAACCAGGGTGCGGTTCAGCTCACTCCACGTTTAAGGAAAGCTAGGGAAGATAAAAAAGAACCAATTCTGGTCACTCTACCTACCTCTGAACCAGCTAAACCACACGGAAAAAAATCAAGTCCAAGTTCAAGCGCAGAAGGAAAGAGCCAAGCAAAGCAGCAAGCTAAAAGCGTGAAGGATGTAGTCTGGGATGAACAGGGCATGACATGGGAGGTGTATGGAGCTTCTATGGACCCAGAAGCTTTGGGCATTGCCATACAGAATCACTTACAGAGACAAATCAGAGAACATGAGAAAATGATTAGGGCTCAGCTAAAGCAAAACCGTAAATCAATTTGTTCAGACTCATCAGGGAAAAAGCACAAAAGAAGACAGCACAGAGTATTTCAATCTATTCTTAAGAATTTCAGACGACCCAACTGCTGTAGTCACCCTCCTGCATCATCTGTGTTAGAGTGACTTTCTCTCGAAATGTGAACAGTTTTCATCCATACCCACATCATTCGGTAGTTTTTATTTTTGCTTTTTTTTTGCACTTAAGAATGTTATGGACATTTTTTATTTGATTACATACAAGGTTTAGAGTGATTGTCACATCACTCTGTTTTATAATGAAATATCACTTTACTTTGGTTTTCATTGCTTGGTGGATAATCTAGAATAAAGTCACTTGCTGTTTTTCTTTAGTCAATATTTGATACAGGTTTTGTAAATGTAAATTTGTATGGTCATCACTAAAAAAAGAAAAGCATTAACAAAGAAACAATATAGATCTTAAAATGGTGAAGTATATGCCGTTAAATGCTGTGCCAGAAACGCCTTTATCACATGGGCCTTTTTCAGTTTAAAAATGTTTATGATGAGAATGAGTGATGATAACACTTTTATACATTGTAGCAAATATGTGAAGTCTGTGTGCTTAGATTCAGAGTGGCGTGTAGGATTGAGTAGGATTGTATACTGTGTATTGGGAAAAAAAAGGTAAAACACGTAAAGAAAATTTCAATGCAAAAAAATAGTCATGATTCAAATGGAGAATCATGACCAGCAGTAAATCCATCTAAAGAGCCCATCAATTAGCTAACAGGAAGTTACTCTGAAAATATCCAACGTATGTCCTGCCTTACAAGCTCACTGTTTCAGTGGACCCAGAGTGAATTCTAATTAACTGATGGGTGCAGTTCACACTTATGCAAAATGAATGTGGGTTTCTCTGCATCCAATTTGCATAACAGGAGAGTGTGGCCAGCTCCCAATGAAGCCGGTGCACACATCTCCGCGTCGACCGCGGAGCGCCCAGCAGAAGGGTCTTGAGAATCTTTGGCTCAGTTTCAAGTCTGAATTCAGGCAAAAATTTGGACCTGAAACAGTGAACAGGGATGCACCAGACCCCCCTACTGTGCTCTACACTGCACAAAGTGTGAACCCAGCCTTAGTCTACATTTGCACAGGTGCAGAAGACAGCAGCATACAAAGTACATCCAGCAGAAATCACCGCAGGTAATCGCTGGCTGAGCAGAAAACTGCAGCCACCGCTGACCAGTCATTAAAGTGTACAGGGCTCGGTGGCCGCAGGTGGCTGAAATAGCTGCGGGAATCAACAGATTGATTCGCAGCGGCGCTAGTCACCCATGTGAATGTAGCCTTTCACGTTTGTGTTATTGAGAAGGAAATCCACTTTAAATAGGTTGAGATGTACTGCATTATAGCAATATATAGCAAACCGTGTAGATTGTGTTGCAGCAACATGAATTCCTTAAGAAATATTCATTATCTGGAGAAACAGGATCCTTTTGCCGGGTTTAAAATCGAACTTCAGGCACATACACAAATGAAGCACATATAAGGAAAGTGTAATACCAGCCAAAGGATTTGTATTTTTGTATAAACCACACTTACATAGCTCTGCCACAAAGCACTGCCCTATCTGGCAGGGCGGGAAACCTGAATTTTCTCTATTGTCTCAACCCTGAAACCGTGTGCAATGCAATGTTTGCAGTGCCTCCCCATTCATTTGAATGGACTGTGTTTGGTGGGGTTACCAAGTTTTTGGTGCAGGCACAAAGCATCATGACCACAGCATGTAAACACCCCCATCTGCTGCCTTTGCAGATCATGGTGCTAAAATGCAGCTCAACCATGCATTTTTAAAGCCTCCACAACCACAAGTCTAACCAAGCCCTAACTGTAACAGATCTTGTCCTTTCTTCAGCCTGTAACTGGAAAGTGTCAAAGAAGCATTAACTAATAACTGATGAGCTAATTTCTCTGTTGCTTTATTCTTTCCTCCTGTTAGCATGTCCTTTGTTTGCATGTAGGCACTGCAGCACAACTGATTGCTTTCTTGTGCTGCTTCTCCCTACCCAGGTACTTATATTTCTTGCAAAAAGAAAAAACATGATGTATGAATGAATACAGAGCTGCATTATTTGTGTCTTTTATATGCTTGGAGTTCAGCTTTAAAGTGTAACTGCACCTTCCTGGCAGTTGTGCTTATAATCAGTGGCGGCCCGTCTATAGAGGGGGCGCCGCCTCCCCTATTCATGCGTCCGGCGCCCTGATCTACATATCAGTGGTGCCGGACCATTGATTCCAATGCGGAGTGGGTGTTTTTTTTGAAGCACCTGATTAGAGCCAGATACTCTAAAAGGCTTCAAAAAAGGGTGACCTCGGAGCGCAGAGCATTGCGCTCCAAGGCCACCCAGTTTGTGTGATCATAGCAAATTCATTTTTTCTATTTTTACACTAAAGTTCCTCCCCGCCAATCAAGAGGCAGGTCTGTGAGACCTGTTTCCCGATTGGCCAAAGCGACAGGCGATCCTATTGGATGCCTAGCGCTTTGGCGGAAGAGGAGACATGGCGGAGGAAGCTGGAGGAGCGGACACCGGAGCTGCCGCAGCCGCTGCCCGCTCTCTAGGAGAGCAGGAGAGGACACCACAGCCCCGCCACACGGGCGGGTAAATGCCGGTCCGCCCGCAGTGGGAAGGGGGTGGTGCTCTTTCAGTGCCGTGCCACGCTGCCGAGGGGGGGTGTTGTTTGCTTGCCGCCCCAAAAGAAGAACCCACCAGCCGCCACTGCTTATAATATATTGTCCCTAGCCCCTCAGCCAGTCTTACCTGTCCCTCAGTGAGACAGTGCCCATAAAGCCACATGCCCAAGTGAAGGTGAACATTCAAGTATCTGCATAGTACATTCTGTTGTATAAGGTATTCCTGATGTTTTTTACATGTGAATAACTGTTATTTATGTATGCTTGTTAGTGTGATGCTTATCTTCCACCCTAGCATATAACAGTGGCAACTTTGTGTGTGTCCTGCAGACTGTTAATTGTCTAGACATGCCAGAATTTAAATGTTTTGATCTTAGCATTCTTCTGGATAGTTTTTATGCATTATTAATAACAGGTTCTTCTGAATTTCATATAATAAGTTAAAGTGTATGTCTAGACACAAAAACATATGCTGTACATCTCTGCAGGGATTGCACATCTTCCTATGTACTGTCCTTTGCAAACACTTAATATACATACAAAACACTGTACCTGTTAATCCTGCCAGAAATTCAGTGAACCTCTAACGTCCTGTAATGAGCTGACAATACTACATCTGTTGTATTTAAAATTCCAAGCAGTGTTGTCAACCCCTGCCCTATTTCCCCCTCTTGTACTACAGAATACATCCCCCTACCTTTGTCTCCATAGCATAAGAGGAGGTGTTCTGTAGTTCAGCAGATGAGCATTTATGCAGGTCTGACAATGCTGCCTGGGAGTTCAAAGTGGCAGAGGCTGTTTTTTCGGGTCCTCACAGGAACTTATAAGCCCACAGGATTTCTGACAGGATCAATGACAATTTTTCTGTACTTGCAACATTTTTAAAAGGGCCAAACATTTGGTAAATGTCCATGAATTGCAGAAATGTACTAATAATTTATTTTTTATTTTGCCCAAACATACACTTTAAAAAAAAAAGCTAGGGCCTTATTTACCATATTCAAACTAAATCAGGTGAATCTGGCAAAGTCTGGAATTCCCCTCATTTCTGTTGTGGTATTTATCAAAACCATCAAAGTCAATTTATATTGAAAGTCAGTCAAAGAAAAGTGAAATAAGTTAAATGCTTCTTCTTTGATAACAAAAAAGGAACCTGGAATCTTTTAGATTGTAAGCTCTCATGAGCAGGACCATTCAAATCCTTGAATTGTATTGTATCTGTACTATCTCACTATATTGTAACGTGCTGGGCAAACTATTGGCACTATTGAGGTCCTACATAATAGTGATAGTTACATATTAATAATTTGTTCTCTAAATTTTGCTGGTAAAAGAGTTCTTTTAACCATTTACCAGGTCAGTCTTATTCACCCTAAATAGACTCATGTCACTTTAGAAGAGGGTTCCTGTATCCTTGTTTATTCACAATACACCAATATTGCACTGGACCATGACCAGGTAGTAATTAAAGCACACGTCGCCTATTTCTTATGAATGGAGCTCTAATGCATTATGAAGCAAGACTACCCACCCCCATTACTCATTAGATACATGCAATAAGAAATATTACTGAAGATCCCAGCCTGCACTCTGTCTTTTCTAAAAATAAAAGGCTCATTATTGCTCCGTTGTCAAAAAGACCCCTGTATTAGCTAGCTGATACGAGAAAACATGTTTAAAAGCATAAAAAAAGTTGTGTCATTATATCTAGACAGACTTATGTCATAGGCAAGCCATGCACAGTTTGAATCTCGGCCGGTTCCTGCTGATTCTAACCATGTATGGGCAGGCTGAATGTATTAAGTTGATCGATCGATCAACTTGGGTGTACGACCAGCCTGCCGGATTTTACTTGGGATATCGCTAATGGCTGGTATAGCCGCTAGCAATAATCACTGTCTTCTCCCAGCGGGGACGGATTCCCCACTGCAGCAAAGGAATTTGTATTTATCAGTTGAACACAAGTGCGATGACGTCACTGCACTCCTAGTCCATTGATACCTCCTCCAGTTTCATAACTGAAAGTGGTATTAAACACATTAAGCCAAAAATGTAATATATTGCAGCTTACCAATTATGGCGGCTGTCCTAGTTTTCTTTTCCCTCTGTTTTCACCTGGTGATCTGACCAGTAACACACCTCCCTGTATTAAATGGCCCCCACTCTGGATGAAGGAGCACAGAGACACCTTTGGAAAGCAACACTGTCAGTCTGGGGGGAAGGGAATGTTAGATGTACTAGCAGAATAAAATACATTAACATATTGAAGCCAAACTCCAGCTAACACTTTATAACCAGTTACAGCAAACAGTAACTGATACATTCTGCCGGAGAGCTTTTTCTTTTAAAAAACAACAGATTTGGCCCCTTTCACACAGGTTTTCTGATCAGGTCTGCCTGTCAGTTTTTCAGGCGAACCCGATCGGACCCTACAGTCTCTGATATGGTGTGGCGGATGACAGCGAACACCTGTCTGCTGACACCCGCCGCTGTCCGATCCGATCCTATCCCCAAAAAGAGACAGATGGTGGTCCTATTCCCCATCCATCTGGCAGATCGGATCTGATGGCATTGAATAGAAATGGACAGGCGGTCTGTTTCCATCCGCTTGCCTCATAGAGGAGAGCAGGACTTTGTCCATGTCCACTTTACATAGTGGACACAGGCCTGTCATCCTCCTGCTCAGCGGGGATCAGCGGAGAGATCCCCTGCTGAGCAAGGGGATTCCGTCTTGGTGGAGGCACCCATGTGAAAGGGGCCTAAGTCCCCTGCGGACCGTTTGTTTCATCAGTTCAGTCACGTTTATTCAAAGAAAAAGCAGATAAAGTTTACATGTTTGTCATCTGTTTTCATCCATTTTTTACATACTCCAGCTAGAGTCCTTAACTACTTGAGTGCCAGAGCCATTTTTTCATGCAAAAACTGACTGTTTGTCTGTTTACATCCGTTTTTCGTACGTTCCTTTTTCTTAACGGAG
Source organism: Lithobates clamitans (assembly GCA_037952925.1). Lineage (NCBI taxonomy): Eukaryota > Metazoa > Chordata > Amphibia > Anura > Ranidae > Lithobates > Lithobates clamitans. Next base: position 3,440,737 of record JBBGZY010000787.1, on the reverse strand, counting down.
TAAAAATAGGGCTTTGATCCGTTTCAAAAAACGGATGACGACAGAAGTGGATGTAAATGGATGATCAACCATTTATATCCGTTTTTTCCATAGGGATGTATTGATGTCTATTTTTCATCCGACAATGGATGGATGAAAAATGGACAAACGGTCCGCATGTGTGAAAGGTGCCTAACTGACTGGTTCACTGGATACAAATAGAAAAAAGAAAGCCTTAAAAAGAAGGCAGCCATCACATCTAAGAAATGGTAAGCTGCAATATAATAAACGTTTGTTTTTGGGTTTAATACCACTTGAAAGTCCATACTTTGGCACAGACCTAGGGATGAAGGATCAGTCTGCCAGAGCCTGTGTATTCCACCCACGATCCCCTGGTCCCAGTTGGAATACTCAGCAGACTCAAATGCAAAAACTTAAAAAATTGACATTTTTTCTTTTTTCAATATGAGTACATTTACTAATTTTTTTTAAAAAAAAGTGGACTATGCCTTTAAACATAGTTTTACAGCTGCTGTGTAGGGATAACTCCGATGTAAGTAAGGGAACACAAAAAGGCTCACAACAGCCTCTATGCTCAGGTACTGTTGGATGGGATTAGAGAAGGAATAGCAAAGGCCATTACCAAAGTATAGGTATTAAAACATTAAACATTGATACTCACTTAGGTGGATGCAGCATCACTGTCATGCTGCATCTGTTCCCTGCCGCCTCTAAGACCGAGAACTGAGCAATCAAAGACTCGTGATCGCTCATTTCTCAGTCTTCGGTGAGCAGAGAGTGGTGACTGTCAGTCACTGGCTCTCTGTTTCGCCCTTCCAGCACTGGAGTGCCGGGCTGTGCAGGGGGGCTGGAGTGGTTGGCTCAAGATCTCAGTGGATCGCTGAGAGGCTGAGCCAGCTTCCGGTCCAGTCATCTGGGTGGATCCTGATATTAAAGTTACAATCTCTCCAGAGCCTGGACCAGCCGACAGTGGACTTTAGCTAGCTGTTGGCCAAATACAGGTCACATGAGTGCAGAACAAAGTGAACTCCAGTGACCCACAGGAAAAGTAGGACCAAAGAAGCTTTGGCCCTACTTCTCCTTTAAGTGCTAATCTTTTAATGCAATAACTTATAAAAAAATGTGATGATTGGTGTTTTTGGTCATTGCACTTTAAGAGAACCTGTCTACTTCTCCATTCAAGGCAAAGTAACAAGACCTCTTAAATCAGTGGCTCTCAACCTTACTAGTGCCATGACCCCTGGATAAAATTTCCCAAGTTGTGGGGACCCCTAACAGTAAAATTATTTTAGTAGCGTGGGTGTGTCAGCACCCAAGGCAAGACAAGTAATTTGCGCCCCTAACCCACGGATATTTAGCGCTCCCTGATTCCCTACCACTCGTACAGTATTAAAACCCCTTATGATACATTTTAGGATGTACCGCTCTTTCTCTTTGTCCTCTTTCTTTCCATTTTATCTCTCACTAGCCTAATTTCTTCCCCCCATCTCTCTCTCTCTTTCTAGCCCTCTTTCTTGTTCTTTCTCTGATTCTTTCTCTCCCTTTTTCTTTGTTCCTCCCCCTCATTTCCGCTCCCTTCCCTGCATTCTATATTTTTATTACTTCTCTTACTCCATGGTGGGGGGAGTTGGGATGAGTGGCAGTGCTGGTGGGGAGTTGGGATGAGTGGCAGTGCTCAGGGAGTTTTGATCATCCAACTTAGGTGCTCTTGATCAAGGTCATCTGCTGATCTGAGAACTGTAGTGGGGACTTTTAATGGCAACTATAATCACAGGTAGTGTTACTCACTGTGTTTCCAACTTTGTGGTGTCTCACAGCAGTGACACCTATGCCGAATTTAGGAGATAGGGTCTCCTCCAGCCCCTCCCACTTCACATTCTTCACCAGTCAGCGGACTTCTAGTCTCTGACCCCCAGCCATGCCGTGAACTGAATCAGTGGCTGCGAAGAGGCTGGATGGGCGACCACGGGCTCCAGGAACAGCCCAGCTGGGCGGCCGCGAAAAGTCTGGGAGTGGGGTGCAGGCTTCAGGAACAGTCCAGGATTCGGTGACCCCTGGAAAATCGTCATTCGACCCCCAGGTTGAGAACCACTGTCCTAAATAGATCCTGTTGCCAGACCATTCATCTAAATCACAATGAACTAGAATGTTTTATTTAAATTTACCATATTTTATTAATATTATTTACCTGTAAAAAGCCTCTTTTATGTAGACATCCAAAAGACCCGATCCAAAAGCTGTCACTCAAGGAACACTATAGTATTCTTTTTCACTCCTCCCCCTACCAGCTACATAAAAGGCTATGCAGGATGTTGAGGGGTGGAGTAGCAGTGGGAGCACAGACAGTAATTAGAAGCTCCCAGAAGAGTGGAGGGCTAAAACATGGCAGGAGGAAGGGGGAACTGTGGCTGTGCTAGGAAATTAACTTTTTCTGGAATTTCGAAGCAAGACACATTGCTAATGAATATACATTTTTTTTAAATTGGTGACAGGGTCTCTTAAAAGTCCACTCCCTGACAATTTTATACTATCCTTCACAGTTCTCCCTCACTGCTCTACCTCTCTCGCAGCCAAAGCAAATTACCCGGTGTTGGTGAAAATAATGCTATCCTTTTCATCATGTGAAAGTGTTCAGGCTTATCGATTGGCTGTTGAGGATGAGCATGACATTAGGAGAAGAGATCATATGCTCCCGTATACCCAGAGGCACAAAGTATGGCATGTGATGGCAGTGATGGAAAAAAAAAGAATGGTGGGGGAGCACTGTGAATTTGAGTATAGCCCAGATAGCAAGGATAACTTGCCACAAATTTGTGGCAGTGTTGAATTGTAAGTCTGTTAACTTGCTGCACATTTTCACTAGCAAGTTGTATACTTGCAGAGCACTTGAAGCACAAGTTCAAGATGAAACGTTACCAATTTGTAGCAAATTTGCGTGGCAAGCCTCTAGCAAGAGCAAAGTTGCAATGGTGAGTCTACAACAAGAACAAAGTTGTAGTGGTGAGTTTACAGCAAGAGCTCTGCAAGTCACAGTGACCCCTGTGGTGGGATGACTATTGCACAACATAACTGAACCAGAACTTGCAGCAGATTTGCAGAATGTTTGCAAAGAAAGTTGATCTGGAGTCATGCAATGTGGACTTAATTGCAATTGTGCAACAAATTTGTGAAGCCTGGCAAGTCTAGCAATAGTCTAGCGATTGCTTAGCAAGTCATTTTCAAACTTGTAGCACAATTGCTTGCTATCTGGGAGTGTGGGCAGTGAATGGGCTTTGAAGAGATCATTTAATTTTACTCCAAATAGGCAAGGTGACAGTGTCTCTTTAAGAATTAGTAGTTAGAAGTCAGAACTTTTTATTGAATAAGGTTGATGGCTTACTCAGCCATGCAAAGAACAAGGTGCTAAATGCAGTCATTTAATAACCAATTAGAATGGATCTATCAGTGGTCTAAATGCAATAAACTAGATCTTGATCATAAATTTACAAATATACAGTATCCCTATTTTCCCCAGTCTTATATTGTAAATGTCTCCCAGAACGAAATAGCTGCTATATCAATATATATACAAATGCAAAAAAATATTCTGATGAAATTGATACACTATTATTATTATATCATAATAAATTATATAAAATATTAAAAACTTCAGATGTATAGATAGCTGGCTTATTAAAGGGGCAATATTACATATAAGATGACTAGAAAACCAAGTCTTAGCTGTCGTATCAGTTATTTCTAGAACACACAAGCTGAATGTCGGGAGACATCGGCCGGCTCATTAAAAACCTGCCGAGATTCAACCCGAGTTTATGTCAGCCGGTCCGCCAGAAGCCACTTGGCCGGCTTCTGTCGGATGTGTCAGAACACAATAGCGCAGCGGGGGAGATTGTTGTACTAACTTCGATCAATTAGTACAGTGGCTCCGACCGAAGTTGTCAGGTTTTTTTTCTTTCAACCAGGAAAAAAACTGTTAATGTGTAAAAGGCTTTAGGAAATCTCTGTGCTGAATTGAAATCTAGGATAGGTGCAAAAAGATAGCTTATATTTTGGATTTGCATTACCCTAGCTGTCTGCAAGTCTTGTAAGACCCATTTTATAACCAGTAGATGGGAATGTCTGGGCTGCCTTATCGATTTGGCATTGTGTGATTGTAATCAATACGTAGCGGGTGGGACCACGTGTTTTACAACAGAATATAACATGTTTAACTTTGCAAGTCCCATTAGGCTGTTGCAGCGAGGTTCGTTTACTAAAGCTAATAGGCTGTTTATTTTGCAAGGAAATGTGCACTTTGCAAGGGCATTTGCCTTAGAGCTTATTGAACAAGGTGACTTCCATCATTCAATGTTGTGCAAGCAAAAATGCTGGGTTTTTTTCCTTGTGATTTTTACCTTTTCTGTGATTGGGTATTCTTTGCAAATTCAAACTTCACCACATTCACTAAGTTCAGGGGCAAAATCCCTTGCAAATTAAACAGCCTATTTGCCTTTAATCAACCCCCGTGTGTTTAAAATCTCCTAAAAATGGCTATTTGATACACTGCAGCTAAACTGTTCATGCATTTAGTTGATCTGACTTAAAACTCAAAGCTTATTTTTGTATTCATATACCAATTGCAGATTTCTAAAGATCAACGTTATGAATGCATTTTTTTTTTCTATTTAGGTTATTATATTGTATGTTGGAAAGTAATGGTTACACGTCTTGAGTAACATTTATTTGAAGCAATACATGTTTCTAAACCTCCTGCTCCTCTTCTAGGATACACAAAACTGCAGGTTTAGAGGATTTTCCAGCTTGAGCACAGAAGGATTAAACCGAATAACTGACCCACTGAATTATCAATCCATGCTAATCCTAGGAGACACTGAACATAACAGTGATGTGTGACCCAAATGCATGCTGGGTAATATTGTGCATTTTACCCATTATTCCACAGTTACAAAATTCATTTGCATTGACTGACCAATAAAATATTGTGTTATTTAATTGCATTGTTCTATGGAATAGCAAAAAAAAATGTTTTTTCTTGTTAGGTCAGATATTTCTAATTAGTTTAGATAAATATATATTTTAGAATATGCTTCATCTTATTCTTCTCTAAGAGCAATATAAAAAAAAGTCGTTTTGAGTGTAAATATTTATGACTTGATTTTGATTTACGACATACTTCAAAAATGCATTTTCAATGTGCCCAGAGGGTGTTTTATTTACAAGACGAACTTTACTACGAATCGTGTCAGTCTTGGGAAGTTAACGTGTCCTTACAATGAAAAGTTTTGTATTTGAGAAAATCTCTGTCAAGTCTCCATGTGATTGTAGTATTTCAATAACTGTAGCCCACAAAATGTTCTCTTCTTCGAGTATTTGAGATGAACAAATAATCGTTATTTTTAACTTGCCCTCCTATAATAATAGGCAGCCTCCAGTGTTTCCAGTGTGCTATAGAAAAAAAGTAGAGATGCCGTTATTCCTGACCCATGTTTTGTGTAAACACTGTACAGAAAGCTATTCCAGACAATTGCTTAAATCACTCTTTAAGGCTTGCGTACACGTGTAGCTTTTTGGTTCTACTTATGTTTGTGTTGTTCTCTTGCTGAAAGAAGAAAAGCACGGGAAGCAAATCTTTCATCGGCACCAATGTGCTTGTTGTTTTTCTCTTGTTCGTTGGGAGAAAAAAACGCCAACAAAAAGCAGCATTGAAGGGCCATATGTGTGAACTAAGCCTAAGGATCATCCGGTCTCTATGTATTATGATGTAATAAATTGTTAACTCTTGTAAACCAGATGTTGCTGAAAAGAAGAATGTCATTTTATGTGTCAAGAGCTATAGCGATAAAGTAACCTTTTTTTTTTTAATTTAAAGAAATAAATATTTTCTGGCACACTTTTCAGAGCTAAAACTATCATTATGTTTAAAAGAAAAAAATGACATGGACATTTTTATTATATTAGTATGTAAACATTAATGAAACTATACCTGAAATAAATAAATAAATGCCTTTGTGTCACGGATCTGTAATAAATATCAATTAAACAATGCATTGAATATTATTCAGCAATAAAGTGTTTACTCATGGCCAATGACAACTTTCCAGGAGGAAGCTCAGCAGTTACTACACAAACCACCTACATATTTCTATTTGAAGTTACAGTATGAAGGACTACCTAAGATCTGCCTGGGAAGCACAGCAGGTAAGAAAAAAAAAAAAAAAAAACTATCTGTCTATGGCCAGCTTTAGATATTAGCCAGAGGTTGGGCCTGGCAGATGGCAGGAACCTTGGGGTGGCAAGGTAAAAATAGCAGTTGGTGTAGGTAATAAGTAGCATGACCCATTCATTTAAAAAAACTGAACTACAGAGAGTAAGTTATTGCTTTGAATTGGGCTCTGCATCCGAACTGGCTCTGCCCACAGTGTGAAAAAATGTACACTATTTCCATGGCACCAAATGGTTTGACAAGTAAGCCGAAGGGCTCTGAAATGCGTAATGCCTATCTGCTTCCGGTTCCGTTGGTGGTGACGTCACATCCTGTCAAGCACCCTGTGCATTCCAGCAAGATTCGCAGGACTTCCTGGTTCTTTTCACAACTGCAGATTACCTGGCTGGCTGTCACAGCAGTGTCCTTCCAGACCACACTGAGCAGGCTGCATGGAAGCAGGCCACTACATAATGAAGATTTGCTATTGCTTGATGTTCCAAATGTGAGTTGCCAATTGTCTTTAATAAAGTGTTCCTATACTACTGCACTTAGTCTGGCGCATACTGCTATTCCGTTTTCCCTACATTGCCTTCTTCCTCTTAGCTACAGTAAAGAGAGAGGAATGCTGGGAGGAAGCTCTAGCTTGTCTGATTGATCATTTGGAGGTCACAGGGCTTCCAGAAGCCTTTGGGAAAACCACACCACCAAAAACAACCCTGAAATTTGTATTTGGCTCAGGACAAAAAAATTCATGAAATTCTGGCTGAAATCTAACGTTGAATTTCAGGATCAGCTTTAAGTGACAATTATGTCCATGCTATCAGCATAAACAAAGCCCTTTTTTGTTATTATGCAAAAGAAAAACTATAAATATGTAATTTAATAGATTTGGTTTACTGATATCACAGTTTCAGTACTTGAGTTTAGCATAAAATGTTTGCTGACACTAGAACTGGTGATATCAATGTACATCACACAGTAAATCCTATTTGATTCTTTTCAACAAGTTTAAAACTCATGGACATATGCCTTTTTGTAAAAGCTAACACTCATCCTATCCTGCACTGTTGTCCACAATCAGTTTGGAAGGGTGTGCAGGCTAATGGTGGTACCTATCTCTCTGCCTCCCAGGAGCTCTTTATATGGGTTTTAATGGCAGAAGGCAATCTGTCTTCCCAATCATGATTGTTGGGATAGGCTCTCTGACTGCCGTGGACACATGTGCTGTGGCTAGGCGCTAAGGTCCACTTTGCTGCTGCAGAAATGTTTTACGAGGTTGGGAAGAGGTTAAAGGAATAGCACTCATTCAAATCTAAAGCTGGGCATAGACAGTTAGCTTTTCTTTTTTGCCTTCAGCTGGTGGGCTGAAGGAAAAAACCGGTTCACCATACTTGTGTGGATGGAGGAATCCCCCCAGCTGGGGCAGAGTATTTTGACAGCGGCTCCCACTGCTTGAATACACTGAGCTGCAGCCGTATCATTCCCAACTGACCTCCCTATGCAGTTCATCAGCTTTCCATATTGCTTTCTTCGCAACAAATTCCAGTTCATTGACAGTATAGCTGCCCCTCCCCCCTCGCTTTTATAGTAAGGGGACTGGCTAACACAGAAGTCTCTTATTGCCCCTTCTAAGCCTGCTAGCCATAGTTCAAGGTCCATACAGTACATTATGGTTTAAAGATATTCTCCTTGGCGAATCTGCACAATTATTCACTTGGACAATGGATATAGATCTCAAACCAGCAGGATTCACCTCAAACCCATGGTAGTGGCAAGCCTGAACCACAGCCCTGGTGCAGATGTTTGATCATCATGGCACAATGTTTTATTCCTACAACAACATCTAGATCCATTCCACAGATTTTTTTTATTATTCTATAGCATTGGACAAAAAAGTTTTCATCAAGTGTGAGAAGAGATGAAGCATTAATTAATTTAAACCTCTTAAAGTGGGGGTCCACCGAAAAAAAAAAATATTAAAAACCAGCAGCTACAAATACTGCAGCTGCTGACTTTTAATATATGAACACTTACCTGTCCAGGACGCCCACGATGTCGGCAGCCGAAGCCGATCTGTCCGTCAGGTCTCGGCTGCTGCCACCGCCATCCTCGGTAAGGGAATCAGGAAGTGAAGCCATGCGGCTTCACTTCCTGGTTCCCTAATGCACATGCACGAGTCGCTCTGCGCATCCTCACTGGTCCCTGCTGTCTTCTGTCTCCCAGAAGACAGCGGGGGAGGACACAGTAGGTGCCGGAAGTGGCATAGGTAGGCGCGAACGCCGTGGTGATCTATGCCAGGAAGTGGGAGCAAATACCGGTATTAGACAGGTATCTGCTCCCTCCACCCCCCTGAAAGGTGCCAAATGTGACACCGGAGGGGGGGAGGATTCCAAAAAGTGGAAAAACTTTAATCATGCTGACAAGCTGTCATGTGCAATCATTTATTTTCAACTGCTGCTGAAGGTTCCCAAATGCTTAGGAAACAAACAGTGCCTTGCAAAACTATTTACCCCCTTGGCATTTTTCGTGTTTTTTTGCCTCACAAACTGTAATTAACATGGATTGTTTGAGGATTTGCATCATTTAATTTACAGAACATGCCCACAACTTTGAAGATGTTTTTTTTTTTTATTGTGAAGCAAACAACAAATAGGACAAAATATTAGAAAAAGTCAATGTGCATAACTATTCACCCCCCTAAAGTCAATACTTTGTAGAGCCACCTTTTGCGGCTATCACAGCTCCAAGTCGCCTTGGATAAGTCTCTATGAGCTTGCCACATCTTACCACTGGGATTTTTGCCCATTCCTCTTGCAAAACTGCTCCAGTCCCCTAAAGTTGGATGGTTTGCGCTTGTGAACAACAATCATTAAGTCTGACCACAGATTTTCTATTGGCGTCAGACTTCCACGTACCTGACTGATGAGCCTGATATAGCAGGGGAAGGCCTCCCTTACGTATCTGGTTCCTGGCCCCTGGTAGTATGGACAGGAGGCACGGGAGCACAGAATAGTATGAGGGCCTGGCGGCTCAGCAGCAGGAGGATCCCGGTGAAGGTGGTTTTGGAGATCACCAGACAACTGAAGCACAGGCAGCAGGTGCAGAGCAGGAGTGGAGCAGGCAGGTCGGGTCACAGGCACGGTTGGCAACAGGCGAGCAGCATGGTACAGAGGAGCAGGCAGATTCGTAGTCAGGACAGGTCGGGGTCAGATGCAGGCAGAAGACAAGGGATAATCCAAAGGGCAAGCCGGGTAATCAGGAGATCAGACGTTCAGACAGGTAAGCAGGTGCAAGGATACAGCGAGCTGCAGATCGGACAGCACCGAGCCAAATGTGCTGACAGCCTAAGTAGGCAGATTGGTGCCAAGCGCCGTGCGCACGCCGACGCGCACCGGCACCCACAACAGCGCACACGGGCACATGCGCCTGCTCTGGGGAACTCTCTGACAGTGCCCCCCCCCCCTCAAGGGCAGCCTCCGGATGTCCAACTGAGCCAATCTGGTGGCGTGGGCACTCCTGAAAGCCCTCAAGAGCTCTTCGGCATGTAGATTGCTTTCCGGCTCCCAGGAGATATCTCCCGGTCCATACCCCCTCCACTTGATTAGGTATTGCATCTGATTGTGCCTTTTCCTGCAGTCCAGAATAGCCTCTACTTCAAACTCTTCCTCGTTAATAATTATGGGCTCCAGTGAATCAGTATTTCGGCCAGTAAAGGTGTTAGGTATAAAAGGCTTCAACAGCGATATATGAAAGACCGGAAGGATCTTCAGGGTACCAGGTAAGTTGAGTTCGTAAGTTACGTCGTTAATTTTCTTTTTAACTGAGAACAGACCCATAAACTTAGGGCCCAGCTTTCTTGAAGGGCAAGCCATTCTTAGATTGGTTGTGGACAACCAAACCTGGTTGCCGGGTTCCAGGATAAGCTCTCCCCGCTTCTTCTTGTCAAACATCTTCTTATTATACTCTTGGGTCTTAGCCATGGTTTCCTGCAAGAGTTTGTTGTTGGTAAGGAAGAAGTCCATGGTTTCAGAGACCACAGGGATAGCACACTCGGGTAAAGACCTGGGCAGGAAAGACGGGTGGAAGCCGTAATTGGTAAAGAATGGCGTTTTCTTAATGGCAGAATCTAAAGAGTTATTGTAGGAAAACTCAGCAATAGGCAGAAGAGAGACCCAGTCGTCCTGTGAGAATGTAGAAAAACAGCGGAGATACTGCTCCAAAGTCTGATTCGTTCTCTCCGTCTGCCCATTAGTCTGGGGATGGTAAGCAGAAGAGAATGCCAACTCGATTTCCAGAGAACCACAGAGAGCCTTCCAAAACCTGGAGGTGAACTGAACACCACGGTCAGATACGATACTTGACGGGACTCCGTGCAGCCTCACAATTTCCCTGATGAAAACCCTTGCTGCCTCCACAGCTGAGGGCGTGCCTTTCATAGGCAGAAAATTAGCCATTTTGGATAGTCTGTCTACGACGACGAAGATGGTGGAAAAGCCTTCTGCCTGGGGAAGCTCCACGATGAAATCCATCAAAATCATCTTCCAAGGTCTTTCTGGGACGGGTAACGGTCTTAGCAATCCCCAGGCTCTTGTCCGGCTATTCTTGCTCCGTGCACAGGTAGTACAGGATTCTACATAGCTTTTACAGTCATTTGCCAACTGAGGCCACCAGAATGTGCGCTGTATCAACTCTGCCGTTTTTAGCACACCGAAATGTCCGGCCATCTTATGATCATGGCAGAGCTCTAACACTGCCACCCTCAGATCCTCACGGACCACAATGTTGCCCTTGTGCCAGAATAAGCCATCTTGGGCCCTCACCTCATCTCCGGAAAGCGGGGTCCGATCCAAGGAGGCTTGTTTTATTCAGGATAGAAGATCCCCTTGGAGTAGTAAAAAATTTCCGGGAGGGAGAATAGTGTCCGGATGCAAAGATTTGCCAGAATCAAGGAACATACGGGATAGTGCATCCGGTTTGATATCCTTGGAACCTGGTCTGTACGTGATATGGAACTGAAATCTTAAGAAAAATAGAGCCCACCTTGCCTGCCGTGGTTTCAATCTCTTGGCCGTTCTAAGGTACTCCAGGTTCTTGTGGTCAGTGTAGACCAAAATGGGATGTGCAGCACCCTCCAGTAAGTAACGCCACTCTTCCAGAGTGGCCTTGATGGCCAGAAGCTCCCGATCTCCAACATCATAATTTCTCTCCGCTGTGGAGAGCTTGCGAGAGAAAAAAGCCACTGGGTACAGAAGGGCTTTAGAGCCTTGCCGTTGGGACAGCACAGCTCCTACTGCAATCTCTGAGGCATCTACTTTGAGAACGAATGGTAAAGCAGGATCCGGGTGTTTCAATATAGAAGCAGAGGTGAATAGCTCTTTGAGTTTTTCGAAGGCGGATTGCGCCTTAGGGGACCAATGGAAACGGTTCCCTTGCTTGGTTAATTCGGTGATGGGGGCAATTATTGCAAAGAAGCCCCTGATGAACTTTCTAAAGAAGTTGGAGAAGCCGATGAAGCGTTGAACTCCTTTCTTATCGGAGGGAGCGGGCCATTCCAGAATAGCAGATACCTTTTGGGGGTCCATTTTAATACCCTCGACAGAAATGATTAGGCCTAGAAGCTGGATGCATTGAAGTTCGAATTGACATTTTTCCAGTTTAGCGTAAAGTCTATGCTGCCTGAGTCGAGCTAAGCCTTTTCGGACGTGCCTGCGATGATCGGTAACCGAGGAGGAGAAGATCAGGATATCGTCTAGATAAACAATAACGTATAAGTCCAGGAAGTCACGGAAAATTTCATTAACAAAATGTTGAAACGTTGCTGGTGCATTGCACAGGCCGAAGGGCATGACCAGGTATTCAAAGTGCCCGAATCGGGTACGGAAAGCCGTTTTCCACTCATCTCCTTCCCGAATACGAATTCAATTGTAGGCACCATGGAGATTTAATTTGGTGAAAATTACTGCGGATCCCAGCCTTTGGAAGAGTTCGGGCACCAGGGGTAACAGATAACGGTTTTTGATAGTTATCTTGTTTAATTCCCGGTAATCAATACAAGGACGTAAGGAATGATCCTTCTTCTCTACAAAAAATATGCCAGCACCAGTCGGAGAGGTGGATGGGCGGATAAAACATTTCTTCAGGTTCTCATCGATGTAGATTTTTAAGGCATCCAACTCCTGCTCTGTTAATGGAAAAATCCTCCCAAAGGGAACTTCCGTTCCAGGTAAAAGCTCTATCGGGCAATCGTAAGGCCTGTGAGGAGGAAGAGTCTCTGATCCCTTTTTACTAAATACATCAAGGAAATCCTGATAGGGCGCAGGGATCACCTGCTGTAACTCGGTGTCAGTGTCCAGGCAGAGAAGCTGGGTAGATTCAACAGGAATAGTGTGTAGACAGTGCTGCTGGCAATATTTGGAGAGGAACTTGACTTCCCCACTGGTCCAGTCAATGCTAGGGTTATGGGCCTGCAACTACGGCATCCCCAGTATGATGGGAAAGAGAGGAGAAGAGATGGCATCCAGACGCAGGAGTTCTTGATGGTTGGAGCCCATGGTGACCAGCAAAGGGACGGTCTCCTGCGTGACAGGACCGGAACGAAGGGAGGAACTATCAGTGAGATGTACAGTGAGCCCCCTGATTTTTAGGCTGAAGAGGTTGGCAGCGAAGGTCAGGTCAATAAAAAAGCTGCAAGCTGCAAGAGTCAATTATGACCGAGACTGGAATATCCCTTTCTGTAGGATGATGGAGAGAGCAAGGTGAGTAGCAGGATTAGGCGAGGCAGATGCACACATTGAAGAAATTGGAAGAGACTTACGTGTCTTGTTAGGGCAAGACCTCACGTAGTGTCTGGACTCCCCACAATACATGCAGAGATTGTTGACTCGTCGGCGCTGGCCTTCTTCTGGATTGAGAGGAGAAGACGGAGAAGACCAAGCTGCGGTTCGGGGGTATCAAGAACTGGGGTGGTTGGTGCAGGAAAAGTCTGGCCGAGAGAGCTGGGAGAACTCGGAACCTTTGGGAGCATCCAGGTAGGGCAAAATTGACTGGTGGATCTCTCGGAGCGGCGCTCCCTGAGGCGTCGGTTGATCTGGACAGACAGATTGATGAGCTCATCCAAAGTTTGGGGTATTCCGACCAGTGCCAGCTCATCCTTCAATGAATCAGATAACCCCATGCAGAATTGGTAACGCAAGGCAGCGTCATTCCAACCTGTGTCGGGGCTCCACCACCTAAATTCCACCACATAGTCCTCTGCTGCTCTACGGCCCTGTTGAAGAGCATGCAAAGCGGCCTCGGCAGTCGCTGTTACTTGGGGGTCCTCATACAACTGGGACATAGTGGCAAAGAAGGCATCGAGGCTATCAAGGAATCCAGACTTTTGCTCCAGGAGGCGGTGAGCCCAGGTCTGTGGTTCACTGGATAAGAGAGAAATTACGAAGCCCACCTTGGTTACCTCCAGAGAAAAGGTGCATGGCTGCAGGGCGAAGTAAAGTTCGCAAGCATTGCGAAAAGCCCGGTATTTACTGCGGTCCCCAGAAAATCTTTCGGGGTATAGGTACCCTGGGCTCAGGAGGTAGCATTACTACTGAGGGTGCAGATGACACTCCGGCAGAAGAAGCAACTTGAGGGTTGGTAGGAGCAGACAGGACTTGGACTCGTTCTTCCAACCTTGTATAGCCTTCCTGAAGGCTCTTCACGGCTTGTGTGAGACCCGCCAGGTGTCTACACAGTTCCTTCATGGGGGAGGTTCCCTGCTCGGGCTCGGACATGTCCGATACTGTCAGACTTCCACGTACCTGACCGATGAGCCCGATATAGCAGGGGAAGGCCTCCCTTACGTATCTGGTTCCTGGCCCCTGGTAGTATGGACAGGAGGCACGGGAGCACAGAATAGTATGAGGGCCTGGCGGGTCAGCAGCAGGAGGATCCCGGTGAAGGTGGTTTTGGAGATCACCAGACAACTGAAGCACAGGCAGCAGGTGCAGAGCAGGAGTGGAGTAGGCAGGTCGGGTCACAGGCAGGGTTGGCAACAGGCGGGCAGCGTGGTACAAAGGAGCAGGCAGATTCGTAGTCAGGACAGGCCAGGGTCAGATGCAGGCAGAAGACAAGGGATAATCCAAAGGGCAAGCCGGGTAATCAGGAGATCAGATGTTCAGACAGGTAAGCAGGTGCAAGGATACAGGGAGCTGCAGATCGGACAGCACCAAGTCAAATGTGCTGACAGCCTAAGTAGGCAGATTGGCGCCAAGCGCGCACCGGCACGTGCCCACACGCGCCCGCACGATGACACCCGCAACGGCGGGCACACGCGCGAACCGACGCGCCCCAGCGCACACCGACGCACACCAGCACAGCGCCTGCTCTGGGGAACTCTCTGACAATTGGATTGAGGTCTGGGCTTTGACTAGGCCATTTCAACATATTTATATATTTCCCCTTAAACCACTCAAGTGTTGCTTTAGCAGTGTGTTTGGGGTCATTGTCCTGCTGGAAGGTGAACCTCTGTCCTAGCCTCAAATCGCACACAGAGTGGTAAAGGTTTTGCTCAAAAATATCCCTGTTTTTAACATCATCGATCTTTCCCTCAACTCTGACCAGTTTCCCAGTCCCGACTGCTGAAAAACATCCCCACAGCATGATGCTGCCACCACCATGTTTCACTGTGGGGATGGTGTTCTTTGAGTGATGTGATGTGTTGGGTTTGCGCCAGACATAGCATTTTCTTTGATGGCCAAGAAGTTCAATTTTAGTCTCATCACACCAGAGCACCTTCCTCCATACATTTTGGGAGTCTCCCACATGCCTTTTCGCAAACTCAAAACGTGCCATTTTGTTTTTTTGCTGAAAGTAATGGCTTTCTTCTGGCCACTCTGACATAAAGCCCAACTCTATGGTTTATTGTCGTCCTATGAACAGATACTCCAGTCTCTGCTGTGGATCTCTGCAGCTCCTCAAGGGTTATCTTAGGTCTCTTAGGAGAGTTCCTTGGTCTTCATGGCAGTGTTTGGTTAATGGTGCCTCTTGCTTAGGTGTTGCAGCCTCTGGGACCTTTCAAAAAGGTGTGTATATGTAATGACAGATCATGTGACACTTAGATTGCACACAGGTGGACATCATTTCACTAATTATGTGACTTCTGAAGGTAATTGGTTGCACCGGAGCTTTTTATGGGCTTCATAACAAAGGGGGTGAATACATACGCACATGCCAATTATCAGTTTTTTTATATCTGAAAAATAGTTTTATATATATATATTTCTAATTTTACTTCACCAACTTAGACTATTGTGTTCTGATCCATCACATGTAATCAAGATAAAAAAAAACATTGAACTAAAGGCTGTAATGTAACAAAATAGGTAAAAAGCCAAGGGGGGTGAATATTTTGCAAGGCACTGTATACTTTCCACCTCTGATTACACCATGTTGCCAAGCAGCCATAAACATGCCATGTTGAACAGAAAATGTATAATATAATAATGTGTTGCTTACCACTTGCTTACTGGGCACTTAAACCCCCCTCCTGCCCAGACCAATTTTCAGCTTTCAGCGCTGACGCACTTTGAATGACAATTGCGCAGTCATACAACACTGTACCCAAATGAAATTTTTATAATTTTTTTCCCACAAATAGAGCTTTCTTTTGGTGGTATTTAATCACAGCTGGGGTTTTTATTTTTTGCTAAACGACCAAAAAAAGATGGAAATTTTTGAAAAAAAAAAGTCATGTTTAATAGTTTGTTATAAAATTTTGCAAACAGGTAATTTTTCTCAAAGATAGTTACCACCGCTCCAGGCAATTCAGGCTCAAATCTCCTGTCCTCCACTGTGTGAAAAGGTGAGAGCTCCAGGTGCTGGCAATTGCTATGCGGAGTGCGGCTGTCCAGATCTTTTTCCTGCAGGTAATTTTTCTCCATCATTGATATGCGCTGATGAGGCGGCACTGGTGGGCACTGATAGGCTGCACTGATGGACACGGATAGGCACAGATAAGGCGACACTGATAGCCACAGTTAAGGCGGCACTGATAGGCACAGTTAAGGCAGCACTGATATGCACAGTTAAGGCAGCACTGATGGGGACAGATAAGGCGGTACTGATGGGCAATGATAAGGCGGCAGTGATGGCCACTGATGGGCGCTGATGGGTGGCACGGATAGGTGGCACTGATAGGTACCACTGATGGGGGGCACTGATGGGTGGCACTGATGGGCAGTGATGGGCGGCACTGATGGGCACTTATGGGCACTGGTAGCTGACACTGATGGGCACTGATAGGTGGCACTGATGTGCAGCACTGTTGTTGCACTAATGTGGGCGCTGATGGGTGGCACTGTGGGCACTGATGGGTAGCACTGTGGGCACTGATGGGTGGCACTGTGGGCACTGATGGATGGCACTGATTGATGGCACTGTGGGCACTGATGGGTAACGCTGGTGGGCACTGGTAGGCGGCACTGCTATCTATTGCTGTGTCACAGATGATCGCCATGATTGGGACTGATGTCCCGATCACGGCCGCCGGTGATCGGGTTTTTTTTTCTCCTCACGCTGTCAGCGTGAGGAGGAAAAATAGCCGATTACCGGCTCTGTTTACATCACATGATCAGCTGTCATTGGCTGACAGCTGATCATGTGGTAAGGGGTCGGGACCGACCCCTTACTCTGATCTGTGATCAGGCGAGTCTCATAGACTCGCTGATCACCGAGTGCGCCGCGCGCCCTGCAGGGGGCGCGCAGGCCGCTCGTGCACGGGACGACATCAATAGACGTAGTCCCGGCAATGTAGTTCCGCGCTGTTGCCGTCATTTGGCAATGGCCCAGATCTGAAGTGGTTAAAGTGTTACTAAGCCCAGGAGCCTGTATTCACTATATCTAGTCTCCCACACTACACAGAACATGGAAATGCAATTATTTTAGTAAATATAAACTGCTAAATACCTTTTCTCATCAGTAGTATATAGCAGTCTTGTGACTTCTGTGAGTGTGTGGTTAAAGCTTTAGGAGGAGTTTTAATTCTGCTCTGACTGTCCTATGAGGCTGCATGGCCCCTGACCCTCTGTCCGGACAGTTCTGATTGGCCCTGTGCTGATCATAGGCACCCTCCAAAAAAAAAAAAACTCTCTAGCAATACACACCAAACTGAGCATGTGCAGACTCCTCCAAGACTCTGTACTATCAAGAGCTGGATTGGGGACTGTGGAAGAAGGTGAGGATCAGAGAAGACAGGATAAAACAGCCTTTTTACGCAATACAGATAATTAACCCCTTAGAATCCACAGTGAGTATAACAAGCATGCTTTACTGCATATACAGACTGATTTTACTGTTGTGGGTTTAGTAACACTTTAAGGCACCACATCCTAAATAGTGTATAATGAAAAGCAGAAAAGGAAAGATGGATTTTTAAGGTGCCAAGACAAAGACCAGAGCTAAAAAAAATACAAAACTTTAATGTACAATATAGGCTGTGCTAGGTAAAATACTACAAGTACAGAAGCTGCTGGCACATAAATGCTGGAATAACAACATTAAAAAAATAGTATAACATAGGTGCAGCAATTAGAACCAAGAAATCAGATTATAAAGTCCAATTTACATATAAGTGATCAGTCCATATAAAATGTGATCAGTCCATATAAAAGCATTCCTAATCCTGCTTCAAATATAGGTTGAAAGGTAGCAATCAATATGGATAGATAGAAGGAGTGTTCAGAAAAGAGCCCTCACCAGCACCTGTTCACACTGCCTCTTACCGCTCAATGTGGACCCCCACCAAGAAAGGTCAGACAAAATGATCCTGGAATGGTGTCACTGGAATTGAATCATCTGGCTCCTTCTAATTAGATGCTCCTCCACTGCCCACAATATCCTTAATATTCCCATGAAGGTATAGAGGAATAAAAGGGGCATATCATAGTGTAGTATTTTCGATTAAGTTTATTATATAAAAAGTAGTACACTCACTTTGTATAAAATCAAATCAAGCATCAATGTAAAAGAAACCAAATTTTCCAACCATCAAAATGGCCGCCACGTCCCAGTGCGTAAGGACTTTAGATGTTAAGACTCCTCCCTACGTGTTTCATCATCATTAATGTCGTCAGGGGTGTGGTCAGCATAGGATATTGCGATGTATATACAAGACAACCGAGGGCAGTAGCTGCAGCATTAATTGCGTTCCACAGATAGGAAGAGGAAGGGATACTCCTCCTGTACTCGTCAGATATGTTTGAACTGTGCACACACAGTAAGTAGAACCAGCGAGCTTCCCAATTCAAGAGAAGCAAGCAGGAACATATATTAAAAGGTTACAAAAAGTAATAATAATAAGAGAGAAAAATATCTTAAAATAAAATAAGATTATCATAATAATTGGTAATTCTCTTTGCCAATTTTAAAAGCAAAAGGCTAAAAAGAACCTTAATCTAGCTTGCTATATCTAACAACAATGCACCAGGACACAGCTCTATCTTGTGGTTAAAAAGCTTATAGCACTTAAGCTACTAGAAAACACACACAGCAATGCAATAATAATAAAAAAAAAAAAAAAAAAATATATATATATATATATATATATATATATATATATATATATATATATATATATATATATATATATATATATAAAATGCTACACTATGATATGCCCCTTTTATCCCTCTATATCTTCATGGGAGTATTAAGGATATCATGGGCAGTGGAGGAGCATCTAATTAGGAAGAGCCAGGTGATTCAATTCCAGTGACACCATTCCAGGATCACTTTGAACACGCTTGTCTGACCTTCCTTGGTGGGGGTCCACATTGAGGAGTAAGAGGCAGTGTGAATGGGTGCTGGTGATCGCTCTTTTTTGGATACTCCTTCTATTTATCCATATTGATTGCTACCTTTCAACTTACAGTATATTTGCGGCAGGATTGGGAATGCTTTTATATGGACTGATTAATAAGATGTAAATTGGACTTTATAATACTAAACTTTGTTCACATGATTGTAGTATCATAAAAACCGTGTAGGCTAAAATGTCAAAAACAACTTTCCATTAGATAACACCCATGAGTGCCAAGAACCCCATACAATGTTTCAAACCATCTGAGATAGTAACAATAAGGAAAGTCCAAACAGATTTGTGCATGCAGGGCAGGCTTCCATCACGGGCTTCATGCCTCAACGTGTTTTGCAGGTAGCCCCGCTTCTTCAGGAGGAGCAGGGAAGTTTATGTTGAAAACAATACACACCAAGGGTCCCCACAATCCAAGACAGGAGGAAACTAGGGCAGCCCTGGGGTAGGTGTGGGAGAAAAAAGAGGCAGTGGCTGCTTGCAAACTAGAGACTTCCGATTGAATGGATCCTAGGGGACAGATGTACAGAGCCACATATAGCCTATATTATGTTGGTATAACCTCAACGCACAGGTCAAAGGTTATAATGGTAAGGTGCCAACCCAATGACACTTCACAAAGGAAAGTATATCCAAAATGTACAAATGAACCCAAACATATTCACAACGAAAAATGCACCACCTCTCTGTGTAAGTTAGCAAGGATCAGCTAGCATCAGGGCCTCAAATTAATGAAATAAAGTGCTGCCACACCAGGAATGGACCCAACAAAGGTGCTACATTGCACCAATTACACAGAGTAGTATACAGTAGGTAAAAATGAGTAGTTGTCAAAAGTTTGGCAAAAGAATTTTAAGACCAGCTTGCATAATATTTATTTCTTGCTGAATCGGATGGATGTTTTTCTTTGTTTTTTTCCTGTAATATTTTGCGTGCCTTTGTTTTGTACAACGTAAGTTACCCAGTGAACATAGGTGTTAGGAGTAGAACCTCTGTCGGGTTTTAAATGTTATCTGTGCCCCTATCAATGAGTTCCCTTGATTTCCTGTTCTGTCTGACACCCATCACCTAGAGATGAAAAGAGGAAATATCTCAGCAAATGGAAATAATAAAATCTGAAAGGGGTAGTAACACTTCACTACGCTAATAAAACAAAACAGTACAGTCTGTATCCCCAACTAGATTTCACCTCACTTCCTGTGCTTCCTGACAAATAGAAGTGAGGGTATATCAACCAAATAGAGATTTTTTTATTAAATAGATAGACAACGGGTAAAATAAGTATTGAACACGTTACCATTTTTCTAGGTAAATTTTTCTCGAAAGCTGCTATTGACATTACATTTTCACCACATGTCAGTAACAACCCATGCAATCCATACATACAAAGAAACCAGAACAAAAAAGCTCAGAAATTAAGGTATGTGTAATAAAATGGAATGACACAGGGAAAAAGTATTGAACACTCTAACTGAAATGTATTTAATACTTTGTACAAAATCCTTTGTTGATAAAGACAGCTTCAAGGTGCCTCCTGTATGGAGAAACTAGTCGCATGCATTGCCCAGGTGTTATTTTGGCCCATTCTTCCACACAAACAGTCTTCAAATCTTGAAGGTTCCATGGGTTTTTCTTATAAACTCTGATCTTAGATTTTCTATTGGATTCAAGTCGGGTGATGGGCTGGACCATTCTAGCAGCTTTATTTTCTTTCTTTGAAACCAATTGAGTTTGTGTTTGGGGTCATTATCTTGGTGAAATCTCCACCATTGTTTCATCTTCATCATCCTGGTAGATGGCAGCAGATTTAGTGGTTTTCTCCCTGGGGACTTAAAGTGCTATCTACTGTTAGGGCAGCCATGTTGGGCAACTCAGTAAAATATCTTGCGATGACCAATTTAGACAAGAGCCAATTAACTTACCAGTAGGGAACGCCCCCCCGGTTCGGTTCGCACCAGAACTTGCGAACAGACAAAAAATGTGTGCGAACATGCGAACACCATTAAAGTCTATGGGACACAAACGTGTAAAATCAAAAGTGCTCATTTTAAAGGCTTATATGCAAGTTATTGCCATAAAAAGTGTTTGGGGACCCGGATACTGTCCCAGGGGACATGTATCAATGCAAAAAAAAGCTTTAAAAGGGCCGTTTTTTCAGGAGCAGTGATTTTAAGAATGCTTAAAGTGAGATGGTTCTACACCTTTATATTTGAGTCCAGCTGTGTTTGATTATACTGATTGGACTTGATTAGGAAAGCCACACACCTGTCAATATAAGACCTTACAGCTCACAGTGCATGTCAGAGCAAATGAGAATCATGAGGTCAAAGGAACTGCCTGAAAAAGCTCAGAGACAGAATTGTGGCAAGGCACAGATCTGGCCACGGTTACAAAAAAAATTTTTGCTGCACTTTAGGTTCCTAAAAGCACAGTGGCCTCCATAATCCTTAAATGGAAGACGTTTGGGACGACCAGAACCCTTCCTAGAGCTGGCCGTCCGGCCAAACTGAGCTATCGGGGGAGAAGAGCCTTGGTGAGAGAGGTAAAGAAGAACCCAAAGATCACTGTGGCTGAGCTCCAGAGATACAGTCGGGAGATGGGAGAAAGTTGTAGAAAGCCAACCATCACTGCAGCCCTCCACCAGTCGGGGCTTTATGGCAGAGTGGACCAACGAAAACCTCTCCTCAGTGCAATACACATGAAAGCCCGCATGGAGTTTGCTAAAAAACACCTGAAGGACTCCAAGATGGTGAGAAATAAGATTCTCTGGTCTGATGAGACCAAGATAGAACTTTTTGGCCCTAATTCTAAGCGTTATGTGTGGAGAAAACCAGGCACTGCTCATCACCTGTCCAATACAGTCCCAACAGTGAAGCATGGTGGTGGCAGCATCATGCTGTGGGGGTGCTTTTCAGCTGCAGGGACAGTACAACTGGTTGCAATCGAGGGAAAGATGAATGTGGCCAAGTACAGGGATATCCTCGATGAAAACCTTCTCCAGAGTGCTCAGAAGCTCAGACTGGGCCGAAGGTTTACCTTCCAACAAGGCAATAACCCTAAGCACACAGCTAAAATAAGGAAGGAGTGGCTTCACAACAACTCCGTGACTGTTCTTGAATGGCCGAGCCAGAGCCCTGACATAAACCCAATTGAGCATCTCTGGAGAGACCTAAAAATGGCTTTCCACCAACGCTTACTATCCAACCTGACAGAACTGGAGAGGGTCTGCAAGGAGGAATGGCAGAGGATCCCCAAATCCAGGTGTGAAAAACTTGTTGCATCTTTCCCAAAAAGACTCATGGCTGTATTAGATCAAAAGGGTGCTTCTACTAAATACTGAGCAAAGGGTCTGAATACTTAGGACCATGTGATATTTCAGTTTTTCTTTTTTAATAAATCTGCAAAAATGTCAACAATTCTGTGTTTTTCTGTCAATATGGGGTGCTGTGTGTACATTAATGAGGAAAAAAATGAACTTAAATGATTTTAGCAAATGGCTGCAATATAACAAAGAGTGAAAAATTTAAGGGGGTCTTAATACTTTCTGTCCCCACTGTATATACTAGTTTGGCTGTGTATATATATATATATATATATATATATATATATATATATATATATATATCAAATACACTGCCACTAACAAGCTAACCTGCCTGCCTAATATAGCTCAATCTCTCTATCTCTGTCCACTATAGCACACTATACGGGCGCTGTGTAAGCAGCCTTATATAGTGTGGGGCGTGGGCTTAGTCCCCCTGAGCTATAATTGGCCAAAGGCACCCTGCCTTTGGCCAATTATGGCTCTCGCTGAGGAGCGTTCTGCGATTGGCCAAAGCATGCAGGTCAGGTGTATGCTTTGGCCAATCATCATACAGCAATGCACTGCGGTCTTGCAGTGCACTATGGGGCGCTCAAGTTTGCTGCAAACGCCCCATAAAATTCGCTGTCCGGCGAACGGGCGAACACCCGAACTCGAAGTTCATCCCTACTTACCAGTATGTCTTTGTAGTGTTGGAGAGTGCCCAGAGGAAACCCACACAAGGACAGGGAGAACATGCAAAGCCCATGCAGTTATTGTCTTTACCCAGATTAGAACCATAGGGCTGATGGAAAGATTTGAAGAAAAAGGTAACAAAAGAGAAACATTAGTTAAAGTGAAGGAGCAGGTTAAAAATATGAGCAAAGAGGAATTATTAGAGACAAAAAAACTGAAAAGAAATCAAGTATGAGTCTAATTTTAGCACAGTGTTTAATAAACAATTTAAACAGCTTGAAAAAGCAATAAAAAAACATTGGCCTATACTCAAAAGGGATCCTATACTATCTAAAAAAACATATGTGAAAAAACACAATTTGTTTATAGGAGACCACCCACTCTTAGAAATAAGTTAGTAAGGAATGTAGCTGATCCCCCAAAAGGACCGTCAATTTTTTGGACATAGATGTTTTTTCAGCTGTGGCAGGTGTCTGACATGTAGAACATGTTATATAAATAGGAAAACCATTCAATTTCAGTCTAATAATACAGGAAAAACGTATGATATTAATACATTAGTTTCATGTGACAGTACACATGTTACCTACCTTTTGGAATGTAGCTGTGGTCTACAGCAGCGGTCCCCAACCTTTTTGTCACCGAGGACCGACTGCATGGAAGAAAATTGTTCCAAGGCCTGGGGGCGCACGAGGGGCAAGCGATTTTTTGCGGGCAATTTGTTGAGGTAATAGCTGGTGTTAGTGCTTCAATCATCACAGCACCATGGCTGATATGGTGTCAGTAGATGTAGATGATGGTGTAGATCAGGGGTCTTAAACTGGTGGCCCTCCAGCTGTTGCGAAACTACAAGTCCCATGAGGCATTGCAAGGTTGACAGTTACAAGCGTGACTCCCACAGGCAGAGGCATGATGGGACTTGTAGTTTTGCAACAGCTGGAGGGCCGCCAGTTTGAGACCCCTAGTGTAGATTGTCACTTGCCACATTGCCTGCCACCAGATGCAGATTGTCACTTCCCCCGCTGCCTGCCACCATGTGAGGGATTTTACTGGCCACATCGCTTGCCACCAGATGAGGAATGTCACTTGCGATGTCACCTGCCAGTGCCACCAGATGTGGATTGTCACTGCATTAGTGGCAGCACTGGTCCATTTAGCACAGAGGCAGGCCAATGTGCAGTGGTAATTTCTGAGCGAGGGCAGGAGAGCAGTGATGTGGGGCGGATGGTGAGAGATGATGTCATCTCTCTGTTCCCCACCGCAGCTTCGATATTGAAGAGGCCAGCTCTGTGAGGGCGGGAGAGCGGTGATGCGGGGCGGGCGGAGAGAGGTGATGTCATCTTTGCTCCCAGCTGCAGCTCCGATATTGAAGAGGCCCACGCTGTGAGGGCAGAAGAATGGTGATGCAGAGCGGGCGGAAGGAGATGATGTCATCTCTGCTCGTCAGCCCGCTTCTCTCATTCGCCCGCCTGCCTTTCTGATCCACCGAGCTCTCTCATCCATCCGCCTGCCTTGCTCTCTCATGCCCCGTTGCCGCACCCATGGGCTGGCTGCAGAGAGGCCAGGGCCCGGTGGTTGGGGACCCCTGGTCTACTTTATATCAGAAGAACCACGAGAGAACTTAAAATCAGATTAAGAGAACGCATTAACGATATAAGAAAAGGATTTCGCTACCACAGTTTGACCAACCATTTTAGACTACATCATAATAGTGACCCCGAACAACTTAAATTTAGTGGGATAGATAGAATTAATAGACACTGGATGGTGATACATATGAGAAGAGCCATTTCCCAAAATGAATCAAGATGGATTTACCAGCTGGGCACATTGATGCCCAGGGAGTTAAATGTGGAAATGGATGTTAAGTTATAACAAAACCAGACATAATGTGGTTAATTCCAATAATATCTGATATAATGTGGATGTATGTTCCCACCAAGGTGGTCTTAGTAAAGTGGGGTAGACCTAAATTTTTACTAGTATAAGTTCCTTGCCATAATTTCCATATTCCATATTTTAAATCTATAAATAACATTTCTTATGTAAACTTTATTGGCCATGTATTAACATAATAATAGACAATTTAGAAAGCTTTGAGCTCATTAACTATGGATGAATTCGTTATTTAGCCACTAGATGGGGTTACAAACACGGATTTGTTTTAGAAGGTTATATGATGTATACACATTTTTATTTAATTTGAATTATGTTTAAGTAATTTAGCAACTTACTACACCTCTTTAATATTAAATCTCTGATATAATATGATTCAGTTGTATAGATATCATATTCATTAATTGCATAACCTTTGAGAAGATAAAAAGTCCAGGGTGTACCAAGATGGAGGACTATAGGTGAGGTGAGGTTTGGTACACCTTTTGGAAATATACACAGGCAGAGGATATGACATCATCTCAAAGGCATCCAATGCTAACTAAAACCAGGTGTGCAAGGGAGGAGTTACACAATATATAGGGTTTACAAAACCACCCAGGGATATCTTTTGAGAACGTCTCTTGGGAGGCACGAAACGCGTCAGTTGCTTACTTCCGGCTTCTGGGTTTTTATACGTTACATCATGTTTTAACATGTGAGTGGATGTTACTTGTTTTTAATGGAAAAATAAATGGAATTATGTTATATTTCCTTTCTCTGCCATTTATTAATACCCTTATGAGCGTACACTGAGGACAACTTGAGATACAGCCTGAAGGACACAAAGCCCAGCCATCCACACAAGCGAGAAAGACTTCTGTTATTGGAGTCCATAGCATCTGGTGAGTGAGAGGGCACACAGGAGGGGAGCAGGGATTGCATGGAATATCTGTTTCAGCACTTGGCATTTTATTTGCACAATGAAAATCTGAATCCACTATGAAGATTATGGACGTTTACGAACTTTATGTGGACTTTATTTTATTCATTTAATTTATTGTCCTTTATTGAATTTTTTTATTTATTAGCTAGATTATGTTGCACAATGGCATTAACTGTGTTGTAGTCACATGAATTTATTATACTCTGAATTTAATGTTGGGTAGCGCTTTTAGGCCCCTTTCACACTTATACAACTTCAAAGTCGCGTGATTTTACAGCCGCTATTTTGACGCTATTTTACCGTGATTTTGGGAGCAGTGCTACTTTGTACGACTTTGCCACAACTTTGGCATTAACCATTCTCAGCTTGTGCTTACAAAGTAGTGCTGAAATCGTGTCTATTTTATTCAGGTACGATTTGCATGCTACTTGAGGGTTTAACATTGAGGTCTATGGAGTACAAATGGTATGGAAGTTGGACCAAAGTAGTGCAGGGACTACTTTGAAGTCGGCACGACTTAAAGTCGTGTCAATATGAATGATAGTCATTGAAAATCATGGAGAATGACTTGTCATATACGATTTTGCAGTACAAAATCGTGGGACAAGTCGTATAAGTGTGAAAGGGGCCTTACACTGATTTTCACATTTAAGGCACAGTCACCTTTGAAGAGCAGCAACTTAAATCATTTTTTTGCACTTATTTATTCATTTTCTGGTAATTTACACTTATCCTTTTGTGCAGGAGTATATATTGGTGTATTATACACATTTATATGTGCTATATGTGTGGATGCGCTGCTCACTCTGTCCTATCTGTGTATGTGCTATCCTTTGAACATAATTTTATTCACCATCCACCTTTGAAAATTCATCACATTTAAATAGCAACCATATACCTGTAAAAATTCATCACTTTTAGACAACAACCATATACAAATTATATAAATTATATAGAAGTCCAGTGACATATATCACATGGTAATAGAGTCTCTTCATTCGTGTTTACAATTCTTCCGTTGAAATGCCGTGAGCGGCGTGCTCTTTAGTGTTGAATAAATTTAAAGTGACTTAGTGCTCCACCACCACCTGTGAGATTTGCCACTCACCAGATTGATCTTTAAAACTGCACCTTTGGTTCATTCATAGGGATAACCACTCCACTCAAAGGGAATTTTCTCCAATAACTATACCAGGACCTCAATGTTCCTCCTAAACCTCATAAACCTCATAAACCTCATATACCTATTCATTTTCAGTAATACTTGACAGAGATTCTAACCCATCATTATTTTTTTTCAAATCTAAAAAAATATTTTAGCTGAGTAGCATATATGCATATATTTCCTTTATGCCAGTCTGCATATATGAGAAGATCTGATATGTTCTGGCTTAGTCTCATTCCATCCTGAAAATGTAAGCTTGATAGGGTATTCCTGAAGGTGTTTTTAAATTATAAAAATTCATACCAGTTTCATCATCAAAGACTGCTAATTCCTAATCTGTAGAAGTACAAGACAACTGCACAACACTGGGTTGAATGAAGTTGCACTATTATTTTTCCTCTAAAATATTTTCATCACTGTGTCAGTGATATAAATGAGCAGATCTGAAAGCTGGGGTTGTTGTTTATCTTTCGTAGAATGTCCTTTCATTTTATCACACAAGGCGGTTTCTTTGAACAGCCCTGAACATATGACAAAAATAAAGAAGAATAGCCTATCTAGATAGTATTGTATGTGCTGTGGGGATTCACATACACCAGGGAAGCAGCTTTATGAAAGTTCACCAATGCCTGGGAATTTAGCAGAACCAATATCCTGCTGCTCTAGTTAACAGATCTTAAATGAATGCCTTGTGTACACAGATACAGCTGCCTTACTTTAATTAATGGCACTCTCCACAATAACGCTGGCACACTAACACAGTTTTTTTTTTCCATCCTTTTTTTCCTGCCTTTATATATACAGAGGTAGTATGTACAAGCACAAATAGAAGCAAATAAAAGGTGCTGCTCACAGCAAGAGCTGTACCATCACCTCAAATTACAACTAGCTGATATAAATGTACCCACAAGGATACAGGTGTAAGACTTTGACAGTGTTTTTACTGAAAACCACAGCTGGTTGTTCAGATCCTTCTGAGATTACTTCTCCTCTAAGCAGTCTAACCATTAGGCCTTCTTGGACGCCTACAGTACAAGGGGACACACAACTCTCCTACAGAAGTGTGTATCACAATTCTACATAAAGTTTAAAGGGTACGTTCACGTTTTCACCAAAAATTCATAGGTAAAGTAACTTGAAATATTCTGGGCATCCCTCCGGACCCCACCGCAATACACAGCCCCAGAGTGAGTATCCATCATAATGTTCGCTCAGCATGATCAATGAGTTACTATATACAGGTACTCCTCACTTAACGACTGGGTTCCGTTCTAGCGACCAGGTCGTTAAACCAATTGGCCGTTAAATGAGGAACCACAAGTAATCAATATTTTAAGCATTCCTAACTACTGTACTGTACTGTATTCTGAAAAAAGTTCTAAACACAAAACTCCAATGCAATAATGTTGTTTAATTTTGCAGAAGTACAGAACAGAAAAAAATAAAGAAAAATACTGTACTGTACTGTACAGAATACTATGATGTACAGTGCCCAAAAGGTAAACGTATACTGTACAGTAGACATTTAGAGTAATATTTTAGTCAACAAATCCTGTCAGGAGTCATCAGTGTCATCACTGAAATTGAAATTAAAATTACCAGCGGGTCATCAGTATCATCATTGGAGTTACCAGCAGGGTTATCAGGAGTTGTAGATGAGGGAGAAGACGACAAGGAAATGATAGAGCTGGTAGGGGTAGCTTGCAAGAAAAATTCTGTTAAGGTGCTCTGCTTTGTAATTTTCTTTTTTTCATCATAAATTTCACGATAACATTGCATAAGTTCCTTCATCTGCCGTTCCACTTTAGAGAACCTTTCAACATTTGGGTCCATACTCTCTAATTGTAATAAAGCTGCATTCACTTTTGAGAACATGCCAGCTAACCCCCTGACTGTGAACTTCTTTTGTACTTTTTCCATCGTTTCCTCCTTTTATTCCTCTTCCCGTTCTAAGTGCTGCTGTGCTTCCAACTCTACTAAATCTTCATTACTTAGCTGTCCCTCAACAAATTCCACTAATTCTTTAATATTGGTCACTTCAACATCTAAGTCAAGCATGTTAGCAAGTTGTACACTTTTTTGATTTATAACTTCAACATCTGTTTCATCAAACTCTTCGCTATTGTTCACAAAACGCTTTAAGCATTTTTTCCATATACCCTGTGTACACTTTTCTGTTACTCGCTCCCAAGCTGATGCAATGTTTTTTATGCAGTGTAAAATGTTTTAAGCTTTCCAAAAATCACGAAGGGTGTAGGTCATCAAGATGCTGGGGGTGGCCTGGGGCATTATCAAGCAGGAGGATAATTTTAAAGGGAACATCCTTTTGCTGACAATAACGCTTGACCGAGGGTATGAAATAGCTGGAGAACCAGTCATCAAATAAAGCTTGTGTCATCCATCCTTTGTTATTTGCACAATAATAAACAGGCAGTGTGTGCTTACTAACCTGCTTCAATGCACGTGGGTTCTGTGAACGATAGATGAGGAGAGGCTTTAACTTGAACCCAGCAACTATTCCTCCCAACAACAACGTGACCCTGTCTTTAAAAGCCTTAAAAGCAGGCATTGTTTTATCTTCTTTGTGTATGTAGGACCTTTCGGGCATTTTTTTCCAAAATCCAGTTTCATCCACATTAAATATGTGCTCTGGACAGTAGCCACCTTTTTCAATGATTTCATCAAACTCCACCACAAATTTTTCAACTGCTTCCACATCTGCATTTGCAGCCTCCCCACTGATACTCCGATTACGGAGGTTGAATCTTCAACGAAACCTTTGAAACCATCCATGGCTTGCTGTAAATGTTTCAGTCGAATATTCTCCTTTGTTCACTTTCAAATTCTCAAAAATACTGCGTGCTTTGGTTTGAATGAATTAAAGACTCATTGGCATTGGCATTCTTTTTTTTATTTAGTCGTCTATCCATACCGCTAGTAATTTTTCCATTTCATGAATGAGACCTTTCTGCTGCCTAGTTATTATGGCTTGATATCCTGATGCCTTTTCTGCCTCTTTCACTTTATCCTTATCCTTTAGGATTGTTGAAATGGTAGAATGTGCAAGTTCCAATTCACTTGCTATTTCTTTAACTTTCTTGACAGCCTCATAGTCCTTAATGATCTTATTTTTCAAATCAAGATCAATAGATTTTCTTTTTTTCTGAGCACTTCTTGCAGGTGCAAGCACGCTTTTTCTTTTTGCTGACATGGCGTGGGCAATACCTGTATACATTACAAGCACACATTACAGTACAGTACTGTGTACATAAGGACATAAAACAGTACAGTATAAAGAACACTGGAAGAGGCATTTAGGAGAACAGAGTACAGTAGAGTAAGACATAACACATAAATCAGTATGCAGAAGGCTAGAAAGGGCATTTAGAAGAACAGAGTACAGTACAGTAAGACATAAGACATAAAACTGTATACAGTACTGTATACAGAACGCTAGAAGGGGCATTTAGGGGAACAGAGTACAGTACAGTACATACCTGTAAAACATCAGGCCAGGAGTGAGAACAAGGCTGATGCAGAGTAATGACATGACGTCCTGTGCGCAGGTCGATAGAGTGGGAGAGCTGGTCGTAAGTCTGAGCGATCGCGGTCGGGAGAGCTGGTCGTAAGTCCGAGCAGTCGTCCTGCGCGGGTCGGGGAGAGCTGGTCGTAAGTCCGAGTGGTCATTAAACAGGTA
This sequence comes from Lithobates clamitans, assembly GCA_037952925.1. Taxonomy (NCBI): domain Eukaryota; kingdom Metazoa; phylum Chordata; class Amphibia; order Anura; family Ranidae; genus Lithobates; species Lithobates clamitans. The sequence goes on along the minus strand of JBBGZY010000787.1, from coordinate 3,410,008 downwards.
AGTCCTGCAGAGACAAATACAGCAACTTAATGCCCATCAAGATGACATGGAGAACCGCCTTAGACGCTGTAACCTCCGCTTCATAGGACTGCCGGAGAAAGAGGAAGGCGCTGACCCGGCAACCTATCTAGAAACGCTCCTGCTCAAAACGTATGGCCGGGAAGCCTTTTCAGTAATGTTTGCGGTGGAGAGGGCGCACCGCATACCTGCGCGGCCACCACCACCTGGAGCGCCTCCCCGCACATTCATCGCCAAATTTCTAAATTTCCGGGACCGAGACAAAATCCTTAAACTCACACGGGAGAGAGGAAACATACAGATCGGGAACAGCCAGATAGCAGTATTTCCGGATTTTTCCAGCGAGGTGCAAAGGAAGAGAGCACAATATCAAGAGGTAAAGCGCCGATTGAGGACCCTCCATCTCAAGTATGCGATGTTATTCCCTGCCCGCCTCCGGGTGGAGGAGGACGGAAAAGTACAGTTCTTTGACGACCCGGCGGCAGCAACAGCATGGCTGGATCGTAGAGACAGGCCGGCTTAATCTGTCTAAGTTCATACAACCACAGTGAGTACTTTCTGACCTCGCACAAAATCCTACAATACAAATGTCATAAAGACTTTTTAGAAGGGAACCAGAATCCAGTTTAGGGATATAAAGACCGGGGACACACACAGCTTGTACACAAGAGCAGTGGATGAGGATAAGAGAGCTAACTCCTGTATAATTCTGACATGGAACAAGCGGGATCATACAATAAAGTTGCGCGGGTTACCGGTTGCGCCCTTACATTTTGAGAAGAGTGGGGACAGTCTACAGTGATATGCTCTGCAAGACTCCTAAATGACTGGGATGAACTGTACTACAACATTCTGGAATATGAGTTATAATTTGACCAGCTGCAAGGAAGAAAAATGCAAGGGGAGTTCACTGACTGAAATGTGTGGTAGTCCTGATTATAACTACTCCACGAGCGACAGGAAAACAGTCGCCCCCTTAACAAAGTTGTTTCAGCATAAAAGGACAACACATCTATTGCTATTAAGAAATGTGCCTCCAGCGGAGTATATCCGCTGGATGATATGTTATATGCTGACAGTTTGGGTAAATATGCTCACATCAGGTTGGGGAGATGTGCAGCTGGGAGGGATGGGAACAGTTAAAAGGATAAGTTTTGTGTTTTACTTTGGGAATATAAGTATTGATATGACCTTGATACAGATAGACAGAAAATATGTATTCAACGTTAAGATAGGTATTTGCAGACTGGCACAGTGGAAAGGGAAGACTAAGAAGGCACCACTGTCTTGGAATCTCACTAGATGGCAGCCACACTATTATAATCAGAAACCATTATGGCCGATGTAAAGTTTTTGACGTGGAACATACGCGGTATGCGGAATAAGGTAAAACGAACCGCAGCCTTAACATTTCTAAAATCACAGAAAGCAGATATAATAGCTTTAATAGAAACACACATCACAGGCCAGATGCAGGTAGCCTTAAAAAAACCGTGGATAGGATGGTTATACCACAGCACACACACCAATCAATCAAGAGGGGTATCGATACTGGTCACCAAAAGAATGCCCTTTGAACTAATTACTCTAGAATCAGATAGATTAGGAAGATATATCTTCCTGCACGCCATCATAGGAGGCAACTCTTTATTGATTCTGGCGTGTTATATCCCCCCCCCTTTTTCGATCGAGGTAGTACTCAAGGGACTGGCATTCATGGCACAACACCCATCAGTTCCTGCTATATGGATGGGCGACTTTAACCAAACCATGAATCCAAACTTGGACAGACCAGGCCTGGGAGATACATCCAGGACTGTGCCTCACCAAACCAGACTATGCAGACTATTCACAGAATTTGCGCTAACAGACGTATGGAGATGGCAAAACCCGACTAAAAAAGCATACACATGTCACTCGGCAGGCTGTGACACGATGTCCAGGATTGATTTTATACTGGTCTCAAACGCATTACTGCCTAAAATAACAGGGTCAGGTATGGCTCCACGAGCACTATCGGACCATTCACCCTGTTGGATAACAATATCTCTACTAAAGGCAATGCCCACTTCTAATTGGAGGTTGAATCCATTCTGGCTGTCGGTCCTGCCTGATTTCGAGAGCATAGGGCAAGAATTACAATATATCCTAAACAACATAAGATTTACAGAGTCAGACACTGCAGTCTGGGACACCTTCAAAAATCAAGCTAGTAGACTACTCTCACTAAGAATAAATAGATTTAAAAATTCCACCAAACTGCTATTACAGATGACCACTGACAAACTACAGGAATTGGAACAGGTATACGCACAAGAACCCAGTACTGATAATCTCCATAAACTACAAATGCAATCCAGAACAGTAACCCAAATGCACATAGAGAAGGCCAAACAACAGGTTTTTTTCAAAAAACAAAGAATCTTCGAACACGGGGAGCAAGCAGGTAAATTACTGGCATATTTAGCCCATTTAAATGAAAAACCTCCAGTAGTGGTGACCCTAGCTACCCCACAGGGAGACGAGGTGACCGACCCACAACAGGTAGCAGACATTTTCCTAAACTTCTATAGGAATTTATATAAAACTCAGACAACACAATCCATACACGAAATTAAAAACTACTTACACAGAATTCAGTTCCCTAAACTCACATTAGAACAGGTTAAGCTACTAGACGCCCCCATTAGCCAGGAGGACATATCTGAAGCACTGTCCCAACTAGCTAAATCCAAGGCCCCCGGACTGGATGGCCTGCCACTAGAATTTTACACTGCATTCCCTGATATACTAGTCCCGAATTTGCAAAAATTATACCAACAAATATTTAAATATAAATCACTCCCTCCATCAATGCAAGAAGCACAAATAATAGTTATACCTAAACCAGGAAAAGACCCTAGATATCCCGAGTCCTACCGTCCAATCTCACTATTACAAGTAGACATCAAGATACTGGCCAAAATCCTAGCATCCCGTCTAAATAAAGTTATTCTATCATTAATTCACCCAGACCAGACCGGCTTTATGCCCGGGAAAAACACGGCCATGAATATAAGAAGACTGTTTCTAAATATTCAAGCACAGCACGATAATCAGGGTACCAGAGTAGTAGTGGCCCTGGACACAGCAAAGGCCTTTGATTCAGTGGAGTGGTCTTTTCTTTGGGAGTGTCTACGAGAATATGGATTTGGTCCCAATTTCATACAGTGGGTACAAATACTCTATCAGTCACCAAAAGCACGGGTCCTCGTTAACGGTTGTATATCGGGACAATTTCCCCTAGAGAGAGGCACACGCCAGGGATGTCCCCTTTCTCCACTGCTATATGCCCTGGCAGCTGAGCCATTGGCCATAGCTATAAGAGCTGACATGGGCATAGTGGGACTTAAAATAGGCAACTATATAGAGAAGATCGGACTATACGCAGACGACACAATACTCTATCTAGCCGACCAGGGCCCATCACTTCAAGCAGCTTTGGACACTATAGATAAAATGGGAAAACTCTCAGGCCTACGGATAAACTGGGAAAAATCACAGATACTCCCCATAGACCAATTCCCCCCAACCAATATACATCCAGAACTACCATTAGTCAGGGTAAACACCATTAAATATTTAGGGGTACTGGTTACAAGAGACCTACGCGAATACACAACCAACAATATAGAACCACTGTTTGCCATGATAAAAACAGGTAAGTCCTTAAATGAGGAGTATCTGTACAAGTTTGTGAGTGCCATTTATACCCATTGTACAATTCAGTGATTTTACATATTTGCACTTATGTGGAGCATTCTCTCTTGCATGGTTTATTGCGGTACATGCCTTTGAGATGTTGGAGTAATGTCTTGCAGATTGATGCCACCTTCCACTGTATTATTTTAAAGATGACCTACATGGTTAAAGTGTGCAAGTGACCTCAGTATCTTGGGGTTCACTTTGTTATCCCAAATTTGTCTGCAAAAGTGGGAATACACTTTAAGCTAAGTGGTGTTACAAAACAGTATGATTTTTACAGACAGCATCAGCAACAGATTATTCCCATGCCACATCATTTGGATGCATAATTGATTATTAACTGTTACATTTAGCTTGGCTTAACTACAGCAGCACCCCAATCTCATTCATATCAACTTGACAAAAAAGGCTCTTTTTCGATACTTTTGTTGGAAACACTTGTTATTTTTTATCAAGCACTAATAGACCTGAATTGAAGGAAAGTTTACACTTACAAAATAAAGCTTAACACCCTCGATATATTCTAGATTGGCCAGTGGCCAGTTTAATTGTATTTTGTTAGCAGTACCACATTGCATTGTGTTAAAAGTTTAATAAAACAAAACAGATGGCACATAAACACTTCAAAACCACACATTCCCATATTATTCAAAATTTAGACTTCAGGTATGTGTTTGGTAGAAAATGGCTAGAGTCAGGACAGTATGCAAGCACTTTTATATGCATAAAATAGAAAAAGACAAAGCAGGTATTATCTTGCAAAAAATTTGAGTGCATTATCTGGGAAACGATAGCCACAAATATGTGGCTATATATGTCTGGACAGTACATAGGCAGGTTGGTTAGGCCACAATAACAGAGAGAGAGGTAATGTAGATTTTATCTCAAATATAAATTAGATTGTATTATTCAGTGATGAAAATACAAGGGTCGCACTTGCGACCGGGCCCTGGAGTTCCACCACTGTGGGGGTCCCCACTCACCCTAAGAGCACGAACTGTGTTTCCCCAGCGGCTGTAGGGCTCTGAGCTGTGAGTGTCTCTTTCACAACTCATAGCCAGTGCTGACAGTTTACCCTCTCCCTCCCCCGCACGGATAGGAGAGGAGATAGAGAGTTGATAAGCTTCTCCTCCTGCACTCTCCTCCTGTGTGTGCCCTGCCCACACTCCTCAGCAGTGTTATGCCTCAGAAAATGGGAAGTGCGGACGGGAAGTTTGAAGTCCAGCTGCCAGATGAGGAAAGGTGCCGATGCCTGAGTGAGCTTTCCATCCATCCACTGGGTAAAGTTTCCCCCCTCCCTCTCTTCTCTCTCCTGCCTCCCAGTGAGTAAACTAATGTAAGAGAGACTCAGGTGTAAGGGTTGCTCTATGGACTCTGTGAGTATAGATATAAAGGGGAAATCGGCAAATTCAGATGTAAAGGGGAACTCTGCGGATTCAGATATAAAGGGGAACTATGTAAATTCAGATGTAAGTGGAAACTCTGTGGATTCAGATGTAAAGGGGAACTCTGCAGATGTAGCTGTAAAGGGGAACTCTGCAGATTCAGATGTAAGGGGAAACTCTGCGGATTTAGATATAAAGGGGGCACTCTGTGGACTCTGATGTAAGGGGGGACTCATGTGATTAAATCCATAGGATTAGAAATTATCTTTAGTCATAAAATATATGTATAGTGTATACTACAGAAAAAAAATTGTCGTGCACTGCTAAAGTGTTCAGGTTTGGCTTGAAGACCAATCCTACCCAAGATGGCAGGAAGGGGGCCCACTGTGGGACCGTAATAAAAGGCCCTGCGATGGGAGTAATAGGCACCAGGATCAATTGGAAGGGACCTGGGCTGGGAAGAAAGAGGTGGGGGGTCAGGGGGGCCCTTCATGGATTATTGTACCAGGGCCCTGAAGGTTCTAGTTACGCCTCTGGTATTATTTGAGAGACATTAGCCACAAATATTGTACAGTGTCTATCCTAGATGGGCAGATTTCTTATTTGGTTTTCAATAGATTTTTGTTTAAAATGCTAAAAGGAGACAGATATAGTATGTGCCTAGCCAAGCATTTCTAGTGTCCTCTTATTCCTCCTCTTCCCCTTCCTCCTGTACCTCTCTCTCCTCCTCCCCCTTTACTTTTCCTCCCCTTCTTCCTTCACCTCTGTCTTTGTGATTATGGAATGAAGAGAGGCTTCCTTTAAACCCCACCAGTGGCTTATCCCACAGGAGGTAGTGAAGTGGCTAATGAAGTCTTTCTCTTTTTACTCCACCCAGGCGCAGAGAAGCCAGTGGTCTGCAAGTACTGCTAATGTGCTCTTTTCCTCTTCCTCCTCCCCTCCTCTTTTGCTAATTTTGCCATAGATGTAAAACTGGCAATAAGGAGTTGGTGGAATTATAAGCCACTGCTATCCTCAGGACCAGTACACGGGCTCTCCTCAATATTTTTGAGCTTGTGACATCATATTCTTATCAATATTGTATCAAGCCAGAAACCTAAAGCCAAATGTTTTACATTTTTTAGGGCTTCTCTGTGTGGATAATTTAGCTGCTCCATTTTAAAGGTGAAGTCCAGCCTTAGTTTGTTTGGATGGGCTTCTCCTTTGGGTCACAGGAGTGCAATTCGTTTTGCACTCACGTGACCCGTTTTCAGCAGAGAGCAGTCTGAAGTCCCCTCTCTGCTGACGTCAGTGGAATCAGTCTAGGCAGCACGTCATCGCGACAAGAAATTCTGGATTCGGCCAGGTGCCTGGACTGATGCCTGTCTCAGCCTCTCAGTGAGCCACTGAGAGCCTGAGATGGCCGCTCCCCGTCCCTCCACAGCTCAGCATTCCAGTGAGCGTGGCGGATCAGAGAGGATAGCTGCTGATTGACAATCAGCAGCTCTCTGCTCGGGGAGAACCGAGCCATCGGTGGTGTTCAATCGCTCGGTTCTCAGTGTAGAGGCACCGGGGGACAAATGCAGCCTCGAAAACTCTCAAATTTACTTGATTTTCTAGAACTTCTAGATTTCCCAAGATACATGTATATGAATGACATATAATGCTTATTTTAAAAGTAGCAGTAAAATGTTTTCCAATTTTTCCAATATCATACCAACTTAAGACATCTAGAAATTAGATGGGTAAAATCTCCAGAGGCTTGGCTCTACCTAGTACACTTATGCCCCGTACACATGATCGGACATTCCGACAACAAAATCCATGAATTTTTTCAGACGGATGTTGGCTCAAACTTGTCTTGCATACACACGGTCACACAAATCTTGTCGGAAATTCCGAATGTCAAGAACGCAGTGACGTACAACACGTACAACGAGCCGAGAAAAATTAAGTTCAATAGCCAGTGCGGCTCTTCTGCTTGATTCCGAGCATGCGTGGAACTTTGTGCGTCAGGATTGTGTATACACTATCGGAATTTACGACAACGTATTTTGTTGTCCGAAAATTTGAGATCTAGTTTTCAAATTTTGTGTGACGGAAATTCCGATGGAAAATGTCTGATGGAGCCTACACACGGTCGAAATTTCTGACAACAAGCTCCCATCGAACATTTCCTGTCGGAAAACCCAAACCTGTGTACGCGGCTTTAGGATTATCCTAAAGATCAGCTCTTTGAACTGAATAACACGTTCTATATATCCTATGAATAATAAAAAACTATACTATTCTGTAGAAAGCAGGTACTGAAACAGAAGGAATGACTTCTAATATCCATACCAATCTATCCTATATTACCTATTTTTCTAGACCAGTATTCTTCACATTTCAAAGGATATTTCATCGAATATTTATGAATTAAAATGTTATATACAAAGGTGTTATTTTCCCTTGGGATCTTAATGCATGATGAAATTGCAGATGCTGGTAAACAATTCTTAGGCATGGAGAACTCTTCTTATAACTATTGAAATCACGTATTAATTAAATAGTGATTGCAGTAAAATTGTAAAAATTTCAAAATGGCCCATTCTTTCCAAAGAGTAAATCCAGCCAACATTGCCAGTTCCTTATACAGGTGATCCCCTAGTTACAAACATCCGACTTACAAACGACTCCTACTTACAAACGGAGGGAGACAACAGGAAGTGAGAGGAAATCTACCCCTAGAAAGGGAAATTCACTCCTGTAAGAGTTATTATGGGAAAAAGGTACCTCCACTGATGCCTTTTCACCAAGGCTTGTTTCCACAACAACCCAAAATTTTCAAAAGCCAATTGTCATTGGGACAGAAAGTGAGGTGAAACCTTCTAAACAGGGGCACAGGCAGCAAAACAAACATTACAGGGGTGTTAACCCTCCCCTATGCTATCCAAAAAGCTTAAAAATAGTTTTTTTGGCTGGAGCTAAAATGTACCTGTTTCGACTTACAAACAGATTCAACTTAAGAACAAATCTACAAACCCTATCTTGTTTGTAACCCGGGGACCGTCTGTACAAAGATTTACCACAATAAAAGAAATAAACCCCTTTATACCCTAACAAATTCTTAATTGTTCATCAAATTTTATCCACTAGCTGAAGAATAGGGGCACCCAAAAACCACCCATGTTGTAAATCCACTCAGCAAAAACAAAAACAGATGACCCGGTGCACACCGATTTCAATGGTACTTCCACCGAATTCCCTGAGCTGTCATCATCTATATAAAATAAGGGGCAGGGATAGTGGTGACATCAATGACCAAATATGGCATAGGTGAGGTACTGCAGCAAGGGGGCTCAGTTAAAGCTGTCACCTAATTAGGTATGGTGTCGGTGCTCCTAGGGGAACCCCAGAAGTGTGAAGGATGCGTGCCAGAAAGAAAGCCTGGCCCTGGATCTCAGGAAAGCTGAGTGTTCCCTGAATACCGTGACAGTAACTGGGAAGAACAGGTTTTTCTGTATTTGCAAATATCCATTCTACTTTTGAAGGAAAACCTAAACCAGCAGTAAATCATTTCTGCACTAGATATGTCAAAGAGTTTTCATTTTACAGATCAGCCTTAAATGCTGAACCTGGCAGCAAAACACACAGGAACGTTACATTATTGTAATTAAGATTCAAAAAACTGCACAAAACAAGACAGTGAATAATTAGTGAATAGATTGTAATCCACACTGAAGTTGTTTGTATAACAAATCTATTCAATGTATACAATCAAATGAGGTATAAAGCTATTTAATATACCATGTGTGAAAATGAAACTGCTATCTGGCAATATTTAGCATTTAACAGTAAGTAGATTGGTTTTAATATATACTGTACATTTCCACAATATCCCTGTTGCTCTCTAAGATCATATTCAGTAAAAATTCTTAAAGCTTATCTAAAAACAAACAAAAAATAAATAAATTGCAACCTATCAGTCAAGATGTGCTGACTGCATTCATTTACCTTTTTAAGCATTTTTGTCTTTATTTTCATGTGGTAATCCTGCATACAGCACGAAAATACTGTATTAATAATAAAAAAAAAATCCTGACTAGGACGATTAATCTTGTATTAAAATATTATAAAACATAAAATAACACTTGTCTAAGCCCTGTAAAAGTGTCTACATGCAGATAGTGGGAGACTATTCATGAGGCTTTAATATAAATAAAGTTTATTTTATGTAGGAATGAAATAAAAGTAGTTATACTGTTCAGTTTTACTTCAAGCATTTTTAGACACAACTTTTCCTTTTATATTCCTCATTTTACATCATTTTAAATCATTTTTTCTACCATAGACATTTATAAAATAGTCCACATTTTATTATTTGTGTTATATTCATACATGTAGAGACAAAAGTCTTTTTTTTTATTCATTGTGTTTTATCTGTCTTGTAGCTCTGATGAAGGGGAAGTGTTTTGATGTATTCAATTTTTTGTCATTGAATTATGAACAATTAAAACCAATTTTACTTTGTGTTCTGTTTGGTTTGGCAATCATTTCCGTCTACACTTTAAGCCACTTCTGGGTACCCATTAAGGGAGGCCTGTTTGCTTTGTGAGCTGCCTTACCAGACTCGAGGGAGTTTGTTTGAAAACCTCTGTGCATTTGAACTTCTGAATGAGCTTTGAAATCCCATTGTATTTTAATTATTCTTTTCTGGAATAATGATATAGCCAAGTTCATATTTTGTGAGTGCACAAAGGGGTAAAGAGAGTTCTGGGAACATATATATGCCTTATAAGATCTTTAACGTATATGTAAACCATTCCTTTTAAACTAGAAATGAAAGGCAAAACATCTGGTCTGTTTGTATATATATATATATATATATATATATATATATATATATACATATATATATATATATTGTATATATATATATATATATATATATATATATACAGTGCCTTGCGAAAGTATTCGGCCCCCTTGAACTTTTCAACCTTTTGCCACATTTCAGGCTTCAAACATAAAGATATAAAATTTTTATTTTTTGTGAAGAATCACCAACAAGTGGGACACAATTGTGAAGTGGAACGAAATCTATTGGATTGTTGAAACTTTTTTAACTAATAAAAAAATGAAAAGTGGGGCGTGCAAAATTATTCGGCCCCCTTGCGTTAATACTTTGTAGAGCCACCTTTTGCTGCGATTACAGCTGCAAGTCGCTTGGGGTATGTCTCTATCAGTTTTGCACATTGAGAGACTGAAATTCTTGCCCATTCTTCCTTGCAAAACAGCTCGAGCTCAGTGAGGTTGGATGGAGAGCGTTTGTGAACAGCAGTTTTCAGCTCTTTCCACAGATTCTCGATTGGATTCAGGTCTGGACTTTGACTTGGCCCTTCTAACACCTGGATACGTTTATTTGTGAACCATTCCTTTGTAGATTTTGCTGTATGTTTGGGATCATTGTCTTGTTGGAAGATAAATCTCCGTCCCAGTTTCAGGTCTTTTGCAGACTCCAACAGGTTTTCATCCAGAATGGTCCTGTATTTGGCTGCATCCATCTTCCCCTCAATTTTAACCATCTTCCCTGTCCCTGCTGAAGAAAAGCAGGCCCAAACCATGATGCTGCCACCACCATGTTGACAGTGGGGATGGTGTGTTGAATGTGATGAGCTGTGTTGCTTTTACGCCAAACATATCGTTTTGCATTGTGGCCAAAAAGTTCAATTTTGGTTTCATCGGACCAGAGCACCTTCTTCCACATGTTTGATGTGTCTCCCAGGTGGCTTGTGGCAAACATTAGACAAGACTTTTTATGGATATCTTTGAGAAATGGCTTTCTTCTTGCCACTCTTCCATAAAGGCCAGATTTGTGCAGTGTAGACTGATTCTTGTCCTATGGACAGACTCTCCCACCTCAGCTGTAGTTCTCTGCAGTTCATCCAGAGTGATCATGGGCCTCTTGGCTGCATCTCTGATCAGTCTTCTCCTTGTCTGAGCTGAAAGTTTAGAGGGACAGCCAGGTCTTGGTAGATTTGCAGTGGTCTGATACTGCTTCCATTTCAAAATGATCGCTTGCACAGTGCTCCTTGGGATGTTTAAAGCTTGGGAAATCTTTTTGTATCCAAATCCGGCTTTAAACTTCTCCACAACAGTATTACGGACCTGCCTGGTGTGTTCCTTGGTCTTCATGATGCTCTCTGCGCTTTCAACAGAACCCTGAGACTATCACAGAGCAGGTGCATTTATACAGAGACTTGATTACACACAGGTGGATTCTATTTATCATCATCAGTCATTTAGGACAACATTGGATCATTCAGAGATCCTCGCTGAACTTCTGGAGTGAGTTTGCTGCACTGAAAGTAAAGGGGCCGAATAATTTTGCACCCACCACTTTTCAGTTTTTTATTTGCTAAAAAAGTTTAAAATATCCAATAGATTTCGTACCACTTCACAATTGTGTCCCACTTGTTGGTGATTCTTCACAAAAAATTAAAATTTTATATCTTTATGTTTGAAGCCTGAAATGTGGCAAAAGGTTGAAAAGTTCAAGGGGGCCGAATACTTTTGCAAGGCACTGTATATATATATATATACTGTGTATATATGTGTATATATATATATATATATATATATATATATATATATATATATATATATATATATATATATATATATATACACACAGTATATATATATATATATATATATACACACAGTATATATATATATATATATATATATATATATATACACACAATATATATATATATATATATATATGTATATATATATATATATATATATATATACAAACAGATGTTTTGCCTATATTGTCAAAAGTATTGGGACACCAAATAATGGGAAACCACATGTGTTAGAGTCAGGAAGCCGCAAACCCCAGAAAAATTGCAAAATTGCAAAATAAAGTCTTTTATTGTACAAAGGATGAAATACAGGCTACTAATGGATTTTAAAAAAGTCAACTCTGGTTACAGGCATGTCTAAAGAATATTCCATCAATACTAGAGAATGATAAACAATAAAGTACATTGTATATATTATAAAATTGACATCCACATGAATACACTGATGCGTTTCGACCTGTAGTGTCGCAGTCTTCTTCAGGGGAATTTTTTTTTTCAAATATAAATTTTTATTTCAAAGAGAAAGTAAAAGAACAAAGATGGAATTGAGTTACATTTTCCAGCATGTCATCCAGTATACACAGTTAAAAACATATCCCAACAATAACAGTAATACTGACATTTGTGTTTAAATATTCAAAATTGTTAGTTGACATCCAGCTACAGAATCAGTTTTTGCAGGTATTACAAATCATTGCCTTCTATGTGCAATGCACACTTCGTTCCTGAAATGTTTTGGGACTTCTGACATGAAATACCATAACACTAAGAAACCAGCAATATAAGAAAAGGAACAAATAGGTTCCATTAAAGAATACAACAGAGTAAAAAAAAAAACAATGAGAGACAAAGAAGAGGGTAAAGGAGAGAGGAAGAAAAGAAAGACGGGGAAGAAGATGTTAGGGGGAGGGGAGTGGGTGAGTGAAGGGGGAAGGGATGGATTGTTTGACCCAGGTGTATCGATTGTTATTGTGTTACTCTGTTCTATGTGGCCAGAAGGGCTATTCCTTCTTCTGAGAGTATGAACATATTCCACAGCCTCCATGTCTGTGAATGTTGATCTTGTTTGTTTTGCGCCGTTTGAACCAGATCCTCCAATCTTCTGATCTCCTCCACCCTGCGCAGCCACATCCCTATAGTCGGCGGGAGCGTCTTCTTCCATAGAAGTGGGATGCACGCTTTAGCTGCGTTCAGTAAGTGCCATACCTTCAGGGGAATTTATATTCTGGTGAGATATATTAAAAAAATTATTGATTCTGACACTATAAAATACTGACATCTGTGTATATATATTAATGGTATATTTACCGCTCAAAAGATTAAATTCAAAAACTGTGTCGCATAACCAGAGATTTAAAATTAAATGCAATGATCCAGGGATCTCCATATGCTGTTCGCCACTCCTCCAGGCGAAAACCAACTCTAAAGGGCTTACAAAGAGCCACACACTTGGACCTCCAGAGAGGGAAGGGATGGGCGGCACCTGTGATGTATTTCAATACCTAAATCAGTAAAGATTACAGTGGGGCAAAAAAGTATTTAGTCAGCCACCAATTGTGCAAGTTCTCCCACTTAAAAAGATGAGAGAGGCCTGTAATTGTCATCATAGGTATATCTCAACTAAAGACAAAATGTGGAAACAAATCCAGACAATCACAATGTCTGATTTTTGAAAGCATTCATTTTCAAATTATGGTGGAAAATAAGTATTTGGTCAATATCAAAAGTTCATCTCAATACTTTGTTATATATCCTTTGCTGGCAATGACAGAGGTCAAAAGTTTTCTGTAAGTCTTCACAAGGTTGTCACACACTGTTGCTGGTATGTTGGCCCATTCCTCCATGCAGATCTCCTCTAGAGCAGTGATGTTTTGGGGCTGTCGCTGGGTAACGCGGACTTTCAACTCCCTCCAAAGGTTTTCTATGGGGTTGAGATCCGGAGACTGGCCAGGCCACTCCAGGACCTTGAAATGCTTCTTACGAAGCCACTCCTTCATTGCCTGGGGGTTGTGTTTGGGATTTTTGCCATGCTGAAAGACCCAGCCACATTTCATCTTCAATGCCCTTGCTGATGGGAGGAGGTTTGCATTTAAAATCTCACGATACATGGCCCCATTCATTCTTTCATGTACATGGATCAATCGTCCTGTTCCCTTTGCAGAGAAACAGCCCCAAAGCATGATGTTGCCACCCCCATGCTTCACATTAGGTATGGTGTTCTTTGGTTGCAACTCAGCACTCTCTCTCTCCTCCAAACACGGCGAGTTGTGTTTCTACCAAACAGTTCTACTTTGGTTTCATCTGACCCATTAATACAGGTAATGAGTGGAGGACAGAGGAGCCTCTTAAAGAAGAAGATACAGGTCTGTGAGAGCCAGAAATCTTGCTTGTTTGTAGGTGACCAAATACTTATTTTCCACCATAATTTGCAAATAAATTCTTTCAAAAATCAGACAATGTGATTGTCTGGATTTGTTTCCACATTTTGTCTCTCATAGTTGAGGTATACCTATGACGACAACTACAGGCCTCTCTCATCTTTTTAAGTGGGAGAACTTGCACAATTGGTGGCTGACTAAATACTTTTTTGCCCCACTGTATATGGGGTGATAATATGATTTGTCAGCACTATCCTGGCATCAGATCCACTAGTCCCCACCCATATACATCAGTTTGTTTGAATATTAACCTCAAGATATGTTAAGAAAAATAAACTGTATTATATTATTATTGCTATATCTAAGAATCTTATTATTAATGTACCACACAAAGAAAAATGTGTGGTAGATGAGGTTGGTGATGATATGTAATCAAATAGCATATTGGGATGTAAGTAATAAATCCTAAAACCAATACAGATTAAAAAAGATGTGACTTTGTGATATGGTGCATACTTTGTGAGTGAAATATAAATGTATATATATATTAAATAACCTGTGTTATAGGTTCATATGTGAGTGTATTGAGGATGTGTGTATGAAATAAGAAATGTAACAAAACAGTGTAAGAACTAAAAAAAAGAAAGAGTGAAAATGCGTAAAGTGATAAATTCAAAATAAATACAAATACATAGACCAATGTAGTGATTGTTTGTGGCCAATGGTTGTAATCTTGGTGCACTGGCATAGGTATGTGGCCCAAAGAGTAATAAGGAAAAACACTGAAATGCTAAGAAGTGTATCATGATTACCGTATTTATCGGCGTATAACACGCACTGGCGTATAACACGCACCCCAAGTTTAGGAGGGAATTTTATGGGAAAAAAAACTTTTAGGAGGGAAGTTTAAGGAAAAAAAACTTACATTAAAATGCCCATCAATGCAGCCTTATCTGTCCATCTGCAGCCTTTTCAGTGTCAGTGCAGCCTTGCCCCAGTGCAGTCTTGTCAGTGCAGCCTTGTCAGTGCAGCTTTGTCAGTGCAGCCTTGTCAGTGCAGCTTTGCCCTAGTGCAGCTTTGCCCCAGTGCAGCCTTGCCCCAGTGCAACTTTGCCCCAGTGCAGCCTTGCCCCAGTGCAGCTTTGTTAGTGCAGGTTTGCCTGTGCAGCTTTGCCCCAGTCCAGCCATGTCAGTGCAGCTTTGTGCACTCGCCGCCGACATACACAGCTGTGGGTAGATTCAAATAAGGCGCCGAGACTGAAGGACTTCGTCGGAGCCGAGATACACATACCTGAGTGTTCTCGGCTTCTTTCGGCGGCGCCGTCACGCCCAGTCCTGCCCCTGGACCTGTGTTATGTCCATCATAGGGCAGGACTGGGCGTGACTGTGATCGGTGCCGAAAAAAGCCGAGAACACTCGGGTATGTGTATCTCGGCTCCGACGAAGCCCTGCAGTCTCGGCGCCATATTTAAATATACCCACGGCTGTGTATGTCAGCGGCGACCGTGGCAATTGCCGCGATCGCTCCGATGACACAAAATCGGCAGGGATCGGCCTATAACACGCACCCATGATTTTCCCCTGATTTTCAGGGGAAAAAAGTGCGTGTTATATGCCGATAAATACGGTATATGATATGCATGGATGCACTGTTCGCTGGTGGAGAGACTGGTCTGGTATATTCAGTATAATCCTTACGTTTAACTCCAATCCTTTCCATGTGTGTATGTGGAGAGCTCTTCTGGAATCACGTCAAGATCCACAGGAGATTTGGTGCTTAAATAATATCGAAGACAATTACTCACAGGTGTCATCCAATCCCCCCTCCCTCCCCGTCCTCGCCGCCAATGAAGTGGCCACCATGTGGCTCCTTCTGCATTCCTGTAAGCCAAAGCTCCAGCCATTGCCGTCTCCTCTGTCGCAATTGTGTGATGTTGTGAAGTCACATGCACGCGGGGCCGAGGCTACGCATGCGCACATCGTCATTAGATGTCCAGCTGTGATCAAGGAATTCCGCCGGTGTTCTGCAGAGAAAGTTCCACTCGGCGGATAAGGACCCCCCTGTACTGCGCAGGCGGAAATAGCCAAAGCTGAATAGTTGTAAATCAGCTGTACATGGCGCCTGTAAGAGGGCCACTCGCGGGCTCGCTTCGCTCTCCACGCTTCTGGCGCGGCCTCACTTCGCCACCTCTGTTATCTGTTATGTGTTTCTCTTTTTTGGGTAACTGAACACATACAGGTTGATATACTAAAGGCAAATAGGCTGTACAGTCATACTCATTTTCTCCAACGCTTAGTAAATGTAAAACTCTGATAGGGGTGGAGAAACAGCAGTACATTGATTTTCCCAATGACTGGATGTACAGGGGGTGTGTCAGCACACGTCTGATTATTGGAGGACAGACAGGCAGTGCTCCCAGCGCAGTCAGAACACTGACCATGCTGAGATGTGCTGTTATGTTTAGTGTGGTCAGTTTAAAATAGGAAAGCAAGGAGACTGGAAGGATCTGCAGGTCTTTCACACAAAGGAAGAAATACAAAGAGAACAGGAGACTTAACACAAGTAGTTAATAAAAGTACATGGTACAGCATGCATATATTAAGAATAACACAGATCTATGTTGCTGTATTCACATTGTGACACCAATCTGGCAGGTCACCACATAAAATCCGATCATAGATCACATGGTTTAGTCATAACTAGAAAGAGTGCAGAAAGAAAAGCAAATCAGATGTATGGTCATACGATTTTGACATTACAAACAGAAAACCTCTTCATGATTATATTAGTATTGGTAGTTAACAATGCTGTATATACCCACAGTATTCCCCTTGATGCAGTTACGTTTTTGATGTCAGAATAGAGCAGGATGTAGAAATCAGTCAAAATACTGCAAAAATGTGCTGAAAGAAAATCCTCAATAATGAAAACACATAAAACAAACTGGAAAAAATACATCATATTTTCTAGAGATGTGGACAGTAATCAGTACAGTGTATTCTGTTATCAGTCCAAAGGTTGCTGTCCTACATAGATATTTTATCTGTCTTAAAGGCAATAAAAGTATTCTTCCAACCCCAGTTTTTTATTTTTTACAACAGGCAAACATCTGATAAACTGGCGAAACACACATGCATCTGATTGGTTAAAAGCTGAACAGTCAAGCCAAATGGTCCTCCATCTTCATAACACGGACATTCAGCATTTAGCAGCTTATGCTTTTCAATCTCTGTATTAATGCATAGTTAAACATATCTAAGCCCAAGAGGAACAACTTAATATATTTCAGCTTACCAGTCCTTAGATGTCACAGCTGCATTTGTTTAATTTTCTGCAGGCTTTTTTCTCTTTATTTTTACCTGGTGATCCTGAGAATAACACACATTCTTTCTTAAGCCGGCCATAGATGGTTCGAATCTCGCTTAGATTTGAACCACCTATGGGCAGCAGGCCGGATTTTTACATGCAAATTTTGCCAGTGGCTATAGCTGCTAGAAATAATCATGTTCTCTCAGAAGGGATGGCCCCCCTGCCGGTAAAACACAATACCTCTGTGAGAGGGATTCCCCCATTAACACTGACTGTGTTGATGGGGAAATCAAAAAAATTTTCTTTCCTGCAACCCATGGTTGTATCTGGTGTGTCCTTGCTTCTATTAAAAGAGAACCATGAGATTTGGAATGGCAACCACAATGTAAACATGTATCACATATTACATTCATACATTTCATTATGGATAGAAGGAGAAAAGGTTGGCGCAGTGGTCATCTATAACTATGGCCCATGGGCCGGTGAAGCCTTCTGCTTGCCTTTATCTAGCCTTTGGGGCACTGACACAACCGGACACTATTCCACCTACTGAAACCAACGATGAACCACTATTGCTACCACTGACACCAATGACGAGTTCCTCCCACTAACACCAGTGATGAGGAACTATACCTTTAAACTGACACCAATGGTGGGGCATAATTCATCTTATTGACACCAACAATGGGGAGCTATTTCTTCCACTGACAGCAATGGTGGGGCATTATTCCTTTTACCACTGACCACAGGCACTAGGTCATTTTTTTACTTCTACTCCAACCGAGGGGCACTTGTTATTCCCACTGACACTGATGCATTCTTTACTCTTACTGACACCAAGTCATTTTCTACTCCCACTAGCCACAGTCTGGCTCCCCTGAAGGACAGTGAACTGTTAATTTGTTTAATACCTTTGCTGCCACTGACGTTGGAGGACGGTTTTACAAACACTCCTGGCAGCTGCAGCCACCAGAAGTTTGCGTATATTCAACAAGCCAACTACCGGCTGTCAGATGGAAGTAATCAGGCAGCTGTTTAGGCCCCCCCCCCCACACACATCCCTGCCATGCTTTTTAGGCTCTGTGTACCTATTGGTGGACCCAGAATGAACATGGCAGGTGCCATGGGGTAGAGGGGGGAGGATGACCAACTAACGTCAGTTCACTGACCTTCCCTTGCTGTTACTGACCTGGAAGCAAGGTGTAAAATGTCACTTCTGGGTCTTTGTGTCACTTTACTGGCTGGGGAAGAAGCTAATGGAACATGATGTTACATATCGTCGTGCACGCCAGAGTGAGAGCAATAATTCTAGGCCCAATATTAACTCTAAACTGATTAACTGTAGGGGCTTTTGAAGAATCACCTATGGAAAATATAAGGTACCAAAGTTTGTTACCATGTTGTGGGTGCACAAAATTTTAAAGAGGTTCTAAAGCCTTAAGTTTTTTTTTTACCTTAATGCATTCTCTGCATTAGGATAAAAAAAAACCTTCTAAGTTCAGGATCCCCCCCAGCCCCCCTTTATACCTACCTGTGCCCATTCTTGATCCAGGGCTGTGCACGAGAGCAACGGCCCTTCCAGTCTCTTCCTCCTCACAGGGCAGAATGATAACAGCAGGAGCCATTGGCTCTTGCTGCTGTCAAGCAAATCCTATGATGAGGGAGTAGGGATCGAGCCCACTTGAGTGTACTCATAGGAAGCGGCTTCCTATTGTGAGCATTCACGGAAGAGGAGCTAGGAGTGCCAGCAGGGGACCCCAGAAGAAAAGCATTAAAGCTGCTCTGTGCAAAACCATTGTACAGAGCAGTTGAGTAAAACATTTTTATTATTTGAAAAAAAAAGGTTTATCATCACTTTAAGTGTAGCACCCTCCCAGTGTAGAATGCTATGTAAATTGAATTTTGGCTGCTTCGGTAATCAAGGGAGTAGTAATTGTTTGGTCTGGTCTGTTCAGGGTTTCTCAGGCTGGAAGTTTGATTGCTTCCCCCTGCCTTTGGAAGAAGCTTCCAGAGCTTAGGGTAGGAGATTTAAATCAATCAGCCTGAATATTTATCGAGCCATTCCCTGGGTGAAGTGTCCAGCCTCTCAGGTAGCCCATGGACTGTACAGCTACTCTAGAGGTCTCAGCGATGTCAGGGCTGAGGGCCTGGATGGACTTTGCTAGTAGCTAATTGCAGAACCTCACCACAGGGAATCTGGTATGGAGAGGCGCCGTCTCACTCACTGTAACATGCCTGGAGGAAGCTGGAAGGTGACAGCTGTTCTGGAGACTTGTGAGAAAAACCCTAACTGACCTCTGTGGCTGTGTAGTGTCCTGGAAACTGCACTGGGTACCAGCAGTTGTGTATTAGCGCAAGGTAACCAGATGACAGAGACTTGCCCCATGGTCTTCAACTATGAGGCCTTAGATTGCTCAGGAACTTGCCCCATGGTCCTCAGCTGTAAGGTAACAGACTGTTCTTTTTTTTTTTTTTGGAGTATCCCTTGACTTAACCCATCTCCTCTTAAAGTTTTCAAGCAATAAACTACAAAAAGACATCCCCTAGACTGATTCATTGGAGCCTGAGTGTTTGGACTGGTGCTTGCAGGTGGTGGACAGCCTCTGTATTTTTAAGGAAGAGCCAGGGGCTCCTTATGGGGTAGCGCTACATAAGGTTTGCTGCGTATCTATCTACTCTGTGCAATCTCAGCTATTATATTTTACCAAAAATGGGGTAATTTATTGTATTTGTGTGCCCTAAAATTAACATTATTTTACTGAAATGTTGTGTTTCCTAAACCATTGCACTAATATCACGTGACATGAAATTTTTAAACGACCACTAGGTGTCTGCTTCTGCTATCAGAAAATATATAATGTTAGGGTGGTTTTATGAAATCTTCAGGCCTAATATGATTTTTTAAACAACGGCAAAAAAACAGTTCTGGCAGCAAAAGGGTTGAAGAACTTGGGGACCCCTGGGTTAGAGCCTCTGTCAGAAGCATTTCTGTCTGTTTTCCATTCAATTGAACACCTGGACAGTATTACAAAAATAGTTATGCAGTACATCACAACAACACATCCCAAAATTTTTCAAAAATCAGAACTGAACATCTTTGGCAAGACTTGGTATTTCAGTGCAGCAGAGGCAGCATAATCAGCTTACTACAAAAAATTAGAAGCTGACTGAAATATAGGAGGACAAATACTTAAACCCTCCTGTGTACAGTAAGTCCTTTCTTCACTCTCTTAAGGAGCTAGCAGCTACCCTGCTATACATATGACCCTTCCGGATACGTCAAATAGCATCTCTCCCACACACTATCTGAGTCCTGTTGCAGCTGGTAGGAGAAACTATGATGCCCAGTGGGGACACGCTATCTGACACATCAGCATTTGTCATATAGCATCAGGGCTGTTAGTTCTCCAAGTCAGTGACCCACCGGAGAGGTAAGTATTTATCCTCTTACAATACAGGTTACAGCTGCCTCACAGTTTTTAGAGCAGTGACAGAGTCAATTTAAATAAGGGATTTCTGAGCAAAATACTTTTTTTTCGGATTGCTTTAGCATTACTTATTTCCTATTGAAGACATTTTGTAACATGCTCTTAAACTTCTTTAGCTTACTTAATGTACATAGTACAGTGCCTTGAAAAAGTATTCACACCCTTTGAAATTTTCTACATATTGTCATGTTACAGCCAAAAACGTAAATGTATTTTATTGGGATTTTATGTGATAGACCAACACAAAGTGGCACATAATTGTGGAAGAAAAATTATTAATGGTTTTCAATTTTTTTTTACAAATAAATATCTGAAAAGTGTGGCGTGCATTTGTATTCAGCCCCCTTTACTCTGATACTCCTAACTAAAATCTAGTGGAACCAATTGCCTTCAGAAGTTACCTAATTAGTAAACAGAGTTGTGTGCAATTTAATCTTAGTATGAATACAGCTGTTCTATGTAGTCTTCAGAGGTTTGTTAGAGAGCCTTAGTGAACAAACATTATGAAGGCCAAGGAACACACCAGACAGGTCAGGGATAAAGTGGTGGAGAAGTTTAAAGTAGGGTTAGGTTATAAAAAAAATATCCCAAGCTTTGACTATCTCACTGAGCACTGTCCAATCATTCGAAAATAAAAAGAGTATGGCACAACTGCAAACCTACCAAGACATGGCCATCCACCTAAACTGACAGGCCAGGCAAGGAGAGCATTAATTAAAGAAGCAGCCGAGAGACCCATGGTAACTCTGGAGGAGCTGCAGAGATTCCGATCTCAGGTGGGAGAATCTGTCCACAGGACAACTATTAGTCATGCACTCCACAAATCTGGCCTTTATGGAAGTGTGGTAAAAACAAGGCCATTGTTGAAAGGAAGCCATAAGAAGTCCCATTTGCAGTTTGCAAGAAGCCATGTGGGGGACCCAGCAAACATGTGGAAGAAGGTGTTCTGATCAGATAAGACCAAAATTTTACTTTTTGACCTAAAAACAAAACTCTATGTGTGGCGGAAAACTAACACTGCACATCACCCTGAGCACACCATCCCCACCGTGAAACATAGTGGTGGCAGCATCATTTTGTGGGGATATTTTTCTTCAGCAGGGACAGGGAAGCTGGTCAGAGTTGATAGGAATGATGGATGGAGCCAAATACAATCTTAGAAGAAAACCTGTTAGAGTCTGCAAAAGACTTGAGACTGGGGCTGAAATTCACCTTCCAATAGGACAATGACGCTAAACATACAGCCAGAATTACAATTGAATGATTTATATCAAATCATATCCATGTGTTAGAATGGCCCAGTCAAAGTCCAGACCTAAATCCAATTGAGAATCTGTGGTAAGACTTGAAAATTGCTGTTCACAGATGCTCTCCATCCAATCTGACAGAGCTTGAGCTATTTTGCAAATAAGAATGTGCAAAAATGTCACTATCTAGATGTGAAAAGCTGGTAGAGACATACCAAATAAGACTTGCAGCTGCCATTGCAGTGAAAGGTGGTTCTACAAAGTATTGACTCAGGGGGGCTGAATACAAATGTACGCCACACTTTTCGTTGTAAAAAATGTTGATAACCATTTATCATTTTCCTCTCACCTCACAATTATGTGCCACTTTGTGTTGGTCTCTCACATAAAATCCCAATAAAATACATTACGTTTTTGTTTGTAACATGACAACATTTGGAAATTTTTTTCAAGGCACTATGGGGTTGATTTACTAAAGGCAAAAAGACTGTGCACTTTGAAAAGTGCAGTTGCACACGGCAAGAGCAGTTGCTGCAGAGTTTAGTAAATGAGCAGAAGCTCTGCTGACTTTCATCAACCAATCATGTGCGAGCAAAAATGCAGTTTTTTTCCTTGCATGTGATTGGGTATTCTTTGCAAAGTAAAACTTTACCTCATTTACTAAGCTCTGGAGCAACTGCACTTGCAGAGTGCAATTGCACTTTCCAAGGTGCACAGTCTATTGGCCTTTAGTAAATCAACCCCTATATGTTCAGAGTCTGAAAAGTTTCAAGTGTATGTTACCCCAACATTTCATATACCTATTATGTGTTTGTTGTGCCATGTACTTGTATGAGAAAGTATTCTGTTCTTTCTGCATTACTTCCTTTTTATGAATTACCTGGTGATCCTGCTTTCCTATTTCAAACTGACCATGCTAGGCATGAGAGCACATCCATCTCAATGTAGTCAGTTTTCTCCTTTGCATTCTACTTAGGAGCCTGTATTTCATTGGCCACACTTTTGCTGACACACCCTTATGCACAGCTTTTCACTGGGAATTTCAGTGTACTGTTGTGCCTCCTGCTGACACCCCCCCTGAAGTCTCCACCTCTACCTTTCCAAGCCCTTTATGCAGCTGAGAACAGAGGTCATGTGATCTCATGTAATCAACATTTAAAGGTTATTAAAATGTTTTTTTTTTTACATACACAGACATTTTGCCTTGCATTTCCTTTTTTATACTCAATGGTTATTTTACAAGATAAGGGTTCACATGTATTTTAAAACATGCTCAGCTATGAGTTTGCATCTGTAATGTTCATCCAGCTACCACCTTCCATGTAAAAGTCATCCGGGTGTTTGTCACTTTTATGGTTATCACGTTAGGGCAACCCCCTGTTAGCCCCCTTGTGATGGATGCAATGAAATGAAATGTTTAAAAACAATATAAAATGCAAATAATTAATACAATTAATAAAAATGACAAAAAAATCTAAAAGCATCCCTGTTGCCCTGAACATGCCCACTAATGCAAAAGTGTGCATTTTGCCATATTGTGGGCACACACAGATTTTAGGCTTGACATATTCGGTATCTATTTACTCAACACTGCAACATGTTCAATTTGTAAAATAATTAGGGAAGAAGTAGTATTTGTGTGCAAAAAAAAAAAAAAATTAGTGTATTTTTCTTTTTTACTGAAAATATACAGTAGATTTGATAAACAGTCACGCAAATATCGAGTGACATCAAAAATTACAACTAACATTTTTTTATTTTCCAGGGCCTCTGTAAATATTGAACAGTTACACATTACAATAATGCACTGGTGGATGGCACAAATCTCCATAGTGAACTGATCAAGGGTCACTGCAATATAGATAGACCTGATAAAAATAAGTATATTACATTGATAACTAATACCTGCTCTCCTCCTGATTCACTTTTCCATCAGTCATCTCAGGAGTGAGTCCATTCACTCCTGAGTTCTTGGCGTAGACAGGATGAAGTCAAAAAAGTTGTCATCTCTGGAGGCAGTCTTGATTGCCCTTTTCGTGTTGATGACCGTTGTCTGTGTCGCATTAATAGTGGTGAATTTTCTTAAGGATTCAAAATCAGAAGACAATGGTAAGTTTGATAATAATTATGATTGGTATAAAATCACATTATATGATAACTGATCATCGTATGTTCCTCTGTCAACTTAGATCCTTTTGCAGATTTGTTGCTCTCAATTTTAGAATTGTCACCAGAACAGGAGGTGAGGTTTCATGTCCTAATAGGGGCAAATGTTCTGGTGACAACAGTCTAAAATGGCGATTCTCCTCACTTTGGAAAAGTGTCTTCTTATTTCCTGATTCTTCTCATTTTAGGGAGCATTTGACAGGCAGTGAGGAGGTGTTGTATTGCCTGCTTTAACCCTTTGAACCCCACACTAGCATGCCACAACCATGTGCAATTCACACTGTTGTGGGGCACTTGGAGTGTGGCCCCATTCACTTGTTTGGTGGGCGCTGCATCCACTGAAAGAAAAAGGGGTATCACTCCTGCAGACATGTGTACACCCCCAGTTGCTGCCTCTGCAGCTAAAGGAGGTAGCAGTTGAGGGGCGGTAAAAGCACGACTCATTTGTAGGGTTTTACTGCCCCCCAACAGCTAGTGTGAACGAGCCCTAAGGCTTATTTTACAGTTTCATGAAAAGCAATGGCGGTACAAACAGTAAACCTTGACTAATTCTTAACTTTCCTCAGCACTTTTGACATTATCATAGATACTTTTCTGTTCTTGTGCGTTGCATTATCCCATGCACATTATTGCATCATGCCTAAGGAAGCCTAATAATTTTTAAAAGGCTGCCAACACACAAGAACGGACAAAAAATAAATAAAGAAAAACTATTGTCAGCTTCCTCAGCTGTCCATCAGGAATGAGATATGCCAAAGCTGGACCAATGTAACTATGCAATAAAGATCACACCTAGATTTTGCTGAAGCTCAGAGTACAAGCTATGCTCTCCTGTTGACAGATTTGCCAGAGTGCAATGAGCCAGACCAGCATTTTTCTTTGGTCTCAGTAGTGAGACCACATTTAAATTGAACTTGGCAAAGCCAAGAATTTCACAAGCTATAAGTGCTTCTAAATAACAAGAAACGTGTCTTTGTTTTTGGGGACCCCCAAATTCTAGGCATAGGCATAGTGCTTGAATTTCTGTCCAAAATGACACTGTACTCTGTGCTTAGTTCTGCCCTCTGTTATTGAGCTAGGATTTCTGCCTAAATTGACTTGCCATCTGTGCTTAGTATTGCTCTATGTTATCAAACTGTCAACCAGTAGAGCCTTATGGCCCGTACAGTGCATCTGGAAAGTATTCACAGCGCTTCATTTTTCCACATTTTGTTATGTTACAGCCTTATTCCAAAATGGATTAAATTCATTATTTTCCTCAAAATTCTACAAACAATACCCCATAATGACAATGTGAAAGAGCGCTCTGGACCTCAGACTGGGGCGAAGGTTCATCTTCCAATGACCCTAAGCACATAGCCAAGATGACAAAGGAGTGGCTACAGGACAACTCTGTGAATGTCCTTGAGTGGCCCAGCCAGAGCCCAGACTTAAACCCAATAGAACATCTCTCTTTGGAGAGATCTGAAAATGGCTATTCACTGATGCTCCCCATTCAACCTGATGGAGTTTGAGAGGTCCGGCAAAGAAGAATGGGAGAAACTGTCCAAAAATAGATGTGCCAAGCTTGTAGCATGATGCTCAAAAAGACTTGAGGCTGTAATTGGTGCCAAAGGTACTTCAAGAAAGTATTGAGCAAAGGCTGTGCATTTATTTTTAATAAATTTGCAAAGATTTCAAACAAACTTCTTTCATGTTGTCATAATGGGGTATTGTTTGTAGAATTTCGAGGAAAATAATGAATGAAATTCATTTTGGAATGAGGTTCTAATATAACAAAATGTGGAAAAAGTGAAGTGCTGTGAATACTTTCCGAATCCATTGAACACAGGATCAGAAAACCATATGAAGAATATCGTTAGTATACAACTTTCGAAAGCCGTTCATGACAGTTTATCCAATATTATCTGATGGGACAAGCACAAACAATGTTCTCGTATGATACCAGATCGTACGATTTTTGTTTATTTAGTACACTTTTCATCCAAAAATACAATATAAATAGAAAACAATATATTACATCACTTATGAATTATTAGTCTGTCGTATGAGAATTTTCGTAACTTTAGTAACCTCTTAATTTTCGATATGAGATTAGCATGCAAAAAAAAAACCCCAAAAAAAGATTATCATTCGTCTGATAATCACATTGTGTATACTAGGCATTAGTGGCCAGTAGAGTCTCTGGCAATACACTTTAACCACTTCCCGCCCGGCCTATAGCAAAATGACGGCCAGGCGGTGGTTCAGTTAACCTGATTGGGAGTCATGACGTCTTTCAGGATAACAGCCACCGCACGCCCATGGGGGCGTGCATCGCGGCGATCGGTGGTACAGTGTGTCAGTGTGACACACGGAGGCTCTTTACCACGTGATCAGCCGTGTCCAATCACGGCTGATCACAGTGTAAACAGGAAGAGCCAGTGATCAGCTTTTCCTCACTCGAGTCTGACAGACGTGAGTAGAGGAGAGCCGATCGGCGGCTCTCCTGACAGGGGGGTCTGCGCTGATTGTTTATCAGCGCAGCCCCCTCCACGGATGCCCACCCAGGACCACCATCATGCCGCCCAGGACCACCAGGGAAGGGGGCAACACGTGGATGGCCAGGTATGTACACCATGGCCATCCACATATGAAAAAATTTGCACAATACATGCCAATCAGTGCCCACAAATGGGCACTGACTGGCAACATTATGTTCCAGCTAAAAAAAGTGATGCCCAGCAATGCCACCCATCAGTGTCATCAGTGCCACCCATCTGTGTCAGCAGTGCCACCTCTCAGTGCTGATCCATGCCCATCAGTGCCCACCTATCAGTGACCATCAGTGCCCATCTGTGCCACCTATCAGTGCCACCCATAAGTACTCATCAGTGCCACCCATAAGTACCCATCAGTGCCGCCTATGAGTGCCCATCAGTGCCGCCTATGAGTGCCCATCAGTGCCGCCTATCAGTGCCCATCATTAGTGCTCATCAGTGCCACCTCATTAGTGCCACCTCATCGGTGCCGCCTTATCAGTGCCCGTCAGTGCAGCCATATCAGTGCCCCTCATTGAAGAAGAAAACTTACTTATTTACAAAAAAAATTAACCTCCCTGACGGTTTTCCCGAGTGTGGCTCGGGGTTAAATTTCAGTCCCATTAGCGGTAACCCCGAGCCACACTCGAATTACATTGCAGGATCCTGTTGTGGCTTTATTTACCTTGTTCCCTAGGATCATGCGATGTATAGGGCGACAGGTAGTTATTTTCCCCCATACCCTCCCGCCTTCCCCTTGCTCTCGTCCCACCCTAAACCAGAACCTCCCTTTTTATTCCTGACACCCTACACTTGCTAACCAGGGGTTCCACATCTTTATAAATTTTTTAAGGTTCCCTCTTCTGATATATAGGGCTCACTCCTTCCATATTACGTCATTTATTGTTTTAACCCACTCATCAACTGCCGGGGGGAGGGCTGATTGCCATCTCTGCATAATAAGCTTCCGAGCCTGGTATAGGCATCTCAAAACCACTATCTTAACCGCTGCTTCCTCCAGGCTCCATACCCTATATCCAGGAATGCAGAGTCTGACATCTGTCTCTAAAGAAATCCCCCACTTGTCTCCAATAGAGCCCACAACCCCCAACCAGTACCGTACCAGTTTAGGGCACCTCCATACCATATGTATCAGGTCACCCTCCTCCCCACACCTGGGGCATTTGGCGTCGGGACTTACACCAAAACGGAATAGTTTTTTTGGGGTGTAGTATGCTCTGTATAGCAACATTAGGTGAGAGAGTCTCTGTGCAGGTGAAACTGAAACCTCCTGCCCCACCTCCAAAATTTCCCTCCATTGTGTATCAGTTAACTTTCCCACATCCTTCTCCCACCCCTCCCTGCAGCCGAGGTGCTCCGATCCGGCGACAGCTTCCTTACATAGTTGCGTATATATTCTGGAAATAAAACCCTTCATCTTCCCGGGTCTAATCACTCTCTGTAGCAGTACAGCATCTGTCCAAACTGGGGGACCTACCCTAAATTGTACCTCCAGAGCCGCTCTCATTTGTAAATACCTAAAAAATGTTTGTTTTGGAATACTATATTCTTTTTGAAGATCCTCAAAGGTTTTTAATACGTTCCCTCGGTACAGTTGGGATAGTCTATTTATACCCCACCTCGCCCATTCCTTAAATCCCCCCATAGCCACAATCTCCTGTAGGTTTCTGTTGTGCCAGAGGGGAGCAAATTCTGTAAACCCGGCGTATCCCATTAAGGTCTTTGTTGCTTTCCAAACTTTTGTTATTAACTTGGTTGTGGGACCGCTACCAGGTAATGAGTCTGCCTCCAGTGCCTCCGCTACGGTTTTATGGGGTGCCTCCAGAGTTAACAAACCTCTATCAGCACATCCACCCCCTACATGCTGCAGCTGTGCCGCCAAAAAGTAGCACCTCGGATGCGGGAGAGCTATTCCTCCTTCTTTAACTGGTAGCTGTAGGTTCTGAAGGCTGATCCTGGCCTTCCCTCTCCTCCATAACAGTTCCCTAAAAAGTGAATCTATCTTTTTAAACCACTTTTTATTCACCCACACCGGTGAATTGTGTAGCAAATACAACAATTGAGGCAACCAGACCATCTTAATTAAGTTGCCCCTTCCTGCTACAGACAGGGGCAGCCGACTCCAGATATCAATTTTACGCTTGAATTTACCCAGTAATGGAACTAGGTTATCTACAATGTACTGATCTTTTGACATATTTATGCCCAAATAACGAATCATTGAAACTACTTTTAGGTGTGGAATTCCCGACAAGTCCTGACCATTGGGTGTATCTAATGGGAATAGTGCAGACTTCCTCCAATTCACCACCAGTCCCAACACATTGACAAACTTCTCCATTATGTCCATTACCTGCCTAAGGGAGCCTCCCGTATCTCCCAGAAACAATAAAACGTCGTCGGCATACAGGGCAATCCTCTCCTCTCCTATTCTTCTTACGAACCCCTCAATCTTTGAGCTGGACCTTATATGGATTGCTAGTGGCTCCATGGCAAGGGCAAAAAGCAGGGGGGACAGGGGGCACCCCTGTCTTGTTCCCCTCTCTAAGCATATTTTCCCTGAGAGGTCTTTATTAACCCTAACCCTTGCGCTTGGGCCCCTATACAGAATTTTTATCCACCTTCTAAAGACAGGGCCCAGGCCAAACTCCTCCAACACCCGCCAGAGATAGGGCCACTCCAAACTGTCAAAGGCCTTGGTTATGTCCAGAGATAATACTGCTCTTGATCCCATATTCTCTGTCGGGGTCTGAAGGTTCATATAGACCCTCCTGATGTTCATGCTCGTGGTTCTATGAGAAATGAATCCCGTTTGGTCCACGTGGATAAGTTTATGCATAATTTTATTAAGCCTGGCAGCCAACACCCTTGCCAGGATCTTGATGTCTGTACACAACAGCGATATAGGCCTGTATGCCGACGTGTCCAGTGGGTCACCCCCTTCTTTATGAAGCAGGATAATATCTGTTTCGGTCATCCAAACAGGCAAACACCCTCCCTGTAGAGCCCAGTTCAGTGTTTTCAGTAATTCTGGCAGGAGGATCTTCCCGTACTGCTTATAGGTCTCTACCGGAAGACCATCCGGTCCTGGAGATTTTTCTTTTGCCATTCCATTTACAGCTTGTTGCACTTCAGCTAGTGTAACTGGCACATCTATACCCTCTCTATCCTCTTCAGTAACCATCGGGACCCTTATACCCTTAAAAAAAATTTCCATGTCCTTCTCCTCGACGATCCCTTGTGACCTGTACAGATTTTCGTAATACTTCTCGAATGCGCCTGTGATTTCTAGACTCTGAGAGGATATCTCGCCCTTTGGAGTCCTAATTGCCGGGATCATCGAGGAGGAGGAGTTGGTTTTTACCAAGTAGGCCAACATACGTCCCACACTTTCACCTTCCCCAAAGGGCCGTTGTTTCTGGAAAAGTTGCTTATTTTCACCCCTCTTCAGGACTGCTGCTCTATAGGTCTCCTGTTTTTCCTCCCACCGTTTCTGCTTCTCTGGAGTAGGATCTTCTATAAATTGCTTCTCTGCCACCTCCAGTTCCCTCCTGATTCCTTCCTCCCACTCCCTTGCCCTTTTTTTAACTCCTGCCACCCCCTGGATCAGAATACCCCTTAGGAATGCCTTCAATGTGTCCCATTGTACACCCACTGTAGTTGAACCTTCATTAGATTTTAAGAAGTCTTCTAACTTTGTTATTATCCTCTCTGGTTCCCCCATTAACTCCAACCAATATGGGCTTAGCTTCCAAAACCCTCTAGCCTCCCTGACCCCTATGCCCACTGAGGCCACCATCAGGGAGTGATCCGAGATCCCTCTCGGATAATATACTACATCCTTTATTAATGGTACTGCCTCCACGTTCCCCAGGGTCATATCAATCCTGGAAAAGGTGGAGTGGGAGGCAGAGAAGCAGGAATACTGCCTTACTCCAGGGTTCCGGGCCCTCCATATATCCAATAGGCCAGCCTCCTCTAGGAATTGACCCAACCGGCCCCCTGCTACACTGTTTGCTTGGACTCTCGATGGATATCTGTCCAGCTCTCTATTCAGCACCTCGTTAAAGTCCACTAATACTATCAACGGGGCGTCTGTTTTATCCAACATAAACTCCATTAGGTTGTATAACACTTCCAATTTAAAAGGTGGGGGATATAAATGTTGGCAATGACATACATTCTATTTTCAATAGAGCAATATAAAAAAACATAACGACCCAAGCTATCTATCCTGGTCTGCCTACAGGAGAACACCACACTTTTTGTTACCAATATACTCACCCCCCTAGAGTAAGAGGAGTAAACCGAGTGGTATTGGGCCTGAAACCTCCTACTTGGGAGAGGAATCATCGTGTCCTTTGTCAGGTGTGTCTCCTGTAGGCAGACCAAACCCACCCCCCCTAGCTCCAGTAACGAAAAAATGGCAGCCCTCTTATTTGGGTTCCCCATCCCCCGTACGTTCCAGGAGCCTATTTTAAGGACCTTAGACTGCATCAAACAAGCAACAGGCAAGAGCTGGCCTCTAAGAAACCAAAAATAGTGGGCGCCTTAAACTTGGTACATTGTCTTGTGCCAGAAAATAACACCTTCTTACCCATTATAGCTCCCAGAGAACCCATAAGATAGCTAAAATGAAAATCCTCTATTAATACCTTATTGTGCACTACGTATAAAAAGGAGGAAGAGAAAAAAAAAAAAGAAAAGAAAAAGTGTTCCCTTAATTACCCCCCGTACTTTATAGCCCATAGGGCTTTCTTACTATTATATTCCATTCCAGTAAACATTCTAAATATCCCCTTTTCATAGTGTTTAGATTTACCACACATGTGCTTAAACCTACATCCCCCCTCCCCCTTTTCCCCCTAGCTACCCCCCCCGGGTGCTATGTGCATTTTAATTTCTCTTAAAAATAAATTTACAACCCCTCTCCCGCTCCACCACCCGCCACCCCCCCCTCCCCCCCCACCAGTCCCCCCCCAACCCCCCCACCAATCCCCCCCATCCCTCCTACCCCTCCGCCCCTCATTCAAGTCCCGCTCACCTGCTCCATTCCCCAAAGTCCCAGCGTCCAGCTCCTTAACGGCCTCCACGGTGTATCATAAGCAGTTTAGCATAAGCATAGGCTCACCACCGGATTTCAGTTCCACCCGTTCCACCTCTCCTTCTCTCTCGCCGCTCCGTAGCGGTACACTGAAAGCCGCTCCACCGACTCCCGGGTACGCAGGCGCAGTAATTGCCGCGGCTCCAGTGAGAGCGCCACAGTGCAGCTGACTTGCTCTAGTGACCGGCACCGGCTTCTCCGTCTTCCTCGCCTGCTGCCCTGCAACGGCCACACCGAGACCCAGGCGCAGGCCACCTAACAGTGACAGCCGGCCAAGCGCTCCAACACACCGATATCGGCAGGTAGACAGTGGGGTATAGAGACTCTCAGCAAACTACTCGCTCCGCTTCACACTCCTTCCACACCCTCATCCCTACAGTACTGTAATCTTACAGATTACAGTACTGTATGAAATGATTTCACATCCCTTTTGTCCCCAGTGCTTTGGCCCATGCCCTGCATGCAGTTTTATGTTATATATACTGTTCTTTCTGCCTGGAAACTGGAGATTGTCCATAGCAACCAAAAAGTGCCCCTTTACGTCAAAAGTGGCTTTAGACCAGCTAGAAAACAGCGATAGTAAATTAGAACATTTGCAGAATTGAGCGATAGTGAATCGTGGGCAAATTTATTATATTATTATTATATTATTATTTTTTTTAATTATTTATATTTATTTATTATATTATAATTTATGTTTTTATGTTTCAAACTTCATCATACCCGGGATATCTACTAGACTCTTGTTTGGACAGATTTAAGTGTGTTATTGTTAAGAATTACAGGCCTACAATATAAAACGCCAAATTTCAATGCAAAATAATTGTACCGCTTTCAGCACCTAAAATCCGAAATAATCATACCGCCAGGGAGGTTAACAGAAACAAAGAAAAACTTAATTTTTTTCAAAATTTTCGGTCTTTTTTTATTTGTTGAGCAAAAAGTAAAAATCGCAGAGGTTATCAAATACCACCAAAAGAAAGCTCTATTTGTGGGGAAAAAATGATAAAAAATGTGTTTGGGTACAGTGTAGCATGACTGTGCAATTGTCATTCAAATTGCGACAGCGCTGAAAGCTGAAAATTGGCTTGGGCAGGAAGGTGCGTAAGTGCCTGGTATTGAAGTGGTTAATGATCTGACATGGTGGTGGGGGGGGGGGGGGTACATCATATATAGTTATATCTGGTCATCCAACCAATGAAATGCAATTAGGTGATAATATAACTAAGAAACCAGTGTCTGTTTGCTCTATACTCGACTAGAGATTCTAAGTATATATACTGTAAACTATCAAGACAAAAAAGTGGCAATTCAATCCATTTTTATATCCTATGATAACATAAATGTAGTATTTTTTCTGATAAATGTGGAACTCTATTTATCTAAGTAGGTCCATAATAATGTTTTTAATATAGGGTCGTGTAATTAGAATACATACCGCAGACATGGTCTTTTTAGTTTTGTTCCAAGAAATCTTTGGTAAGATCAAACAATCTTTCATGAAAACGGCTTCCACATCAGGGGGGTTCCATGGATTGGCTTCACAAAAGAGAGCTTCGCTTTGAGCAAATCATAATTGACACATAGCAGGGGATGTGGGTCAGTAGCTGAATCAAGGTCTTTTGTTTTGGTTTTTAGCTATTTTTTTAGGACATATTTCAAAAAATGTATTTTACGTTCAATACATCAAGGTATGATTTTACCACATTGTCTATGGAGCCTGTAGGTGAACTTTAAAGTCAGCAGACTTAATGCTAAATGGTTGACCTGTTTGAAATATAAGTTCAGATATGTTATTTGATATAATAGCAGCAGTCTAAAAGAACATCAGTCAGATGGTTGCACAGATCATGGACCATTCGTGTTGTTTTAGCCTAACTTCCACTGGAGGGACGGTGCACTATTTATAATACATATATTTCTTGAATTTTGAAAATATATTTAAAAAAAAAACAACTATTAAAGCACAGCTCAAAGCAAAAAAAAAATGAATTCCATATCAAGATTTATCACACTAAAGATATATGGTACAGCTTATTATGCAAATAGGCAGCATGTTGCTAATTTACATGAGGCTGTCTACTCTTTTTTCAAAATGATACAGTAAAAGATGCCATAGTCATGTGTTCTGTATTGAACTATTTTTATTTGCATTACATTATTTTACATGTTTTTAAGCCACTAAAAACATTGAAATAAATGTGATAATACTACCTATTTTTTAAAGGCCCCTTTCACACTACTGCGACTTCGTCATGGGGCCTAATCAGAAATAATGTTTATTGAACTTCAACAAACAAACAAAGCAGTTACAACCAATATACAGTTTAGAAGTGGTGTTCCACAGTACCTGTGGACTATACAACATATGGCACATCCAGAGAGTAGCAATCACTCATAGAACATAGTCACAATAAAGATGCAAAATTGCAAAGGATACAGACATTGGGGGTAGGATATAGTAACATGATTATGACAACTCAGGGTGAAGTCTCCATCAGCTCCATAATATGTTATATAATAAGGTCAGCCCAAAAGTCCACATGTGCAACACTTGGAACTGCCAGTCAGTCCCCCTGGAGCTTGTCAAATTTTCCCGGGCACCCCTATGCTGAACAATGACCTCTCCGCC
Source organism: Lithobates clamitans (assembly GCA_037952925.1). Lineage (NCBI taxonomy): Eukaryota > Metazoa > Chordata > Amphibia > Anura > Ranidae > Lithobates > Lithobates clamitans. The sequence goes on along the minus strand of JBBGZY010000787.1, from coordinate 3,375,383 downwards.
TCCACTGGGTTGAACGAAAAAAACTGACAGCTCAGGAGAAGCCGCTGTACTAACTATCTGATTGCAGTACAGCGATCTCCTCTGCAGTGCTATTGTGTTCTGACGAGGGGGGGGGGGGGGGGTGGCCCCGCCAGAACAATCCGGTCAGCTCTCTCAGTCTTTGGCTGAGAGCACTTATCGGAAGCCTGATCGGCAGACCTTTTTCTGTCACGAGGCTGTTCGGCCGGCTTCTGTCGGAACGGGGGCTGTACACACGGGCCAAATGTCGGCCTGTTTCTATTGAACCGACCAATGCTGGCCGACATTCGGACCATGTGTACTAGGCTAATAGGCTTAACGGTGTCTCCCATGCTGATTACCCATTCTCTGTGGGTATAAGCCCTGTCAGTTTTTCACTGTTGCAGGAGGAGTCTGCAGGCTTGGAATAAGGCTCTATAAATGGCTGCTTTCTCGAACTTAGTCAGTGGGCGGTTATCAAGTATGTATAAAATACATCAGGTAGGATCAATCAGAATAGTGATTCAAAAAACCATATACATAGTGTTAAGCACTCCCACCCAGTAACAATTAAGTTTAGGGCAGCACCATAGAAGGTGAATGAGGTCACCTTGCACGGTGGCACATTTAGCACAGAGGGGAGGATTGCAGAATACCCATACGGTGCAGTTTCAGAGGCATATAGTGGGCATGAAGAATAATGTATAATTGCGAGAGCCTTTGGGTGGTATTAAGTGAGCTTTGCATAACTGATTCTAGAGCATTATCGCATAATTCCTCCTCCAAGAGACCTACATCCTGTTCCAAGTTCTCGTAAGCTTGGCAGGGGTAACCTTCTAAACAGTATGTTTGCAACATTTTGTAGCATCTGGAAATAAACTAGACATGTGCAATTCGTTTCGTAACGAAACGAAATTCGGCCGAATTTTGCATCTTTCGGACTTTCGGATGCATCCGAATGTCCAAATAATAAAATAACAAATTTCAACTAATACGAAAGAAATTATAGCGGATATAACGAATGAATTCGACATGATTTGGTAATTTGTGAAAGATCTAATGAAACAAAAGGTCAACTCAAAGTAAATTTTACAGTCCAATCAGCCCATTAATTTTGTGCTGGAGGTTGGATTACTGGCAAAGTGAATTCCTGAGAACTAAGTGAGAAGGGTGTTGTATTTTATTTCAGCAGAGGAGAAGAGATATTGTCATTGTGTATGTTAATAAATTCAATAAACAAATTACTTTCCAAACTACGAATCATTATCACAAATCTATATACATACATAAATACCGAATTTCAACTAATAAGAAAAAAATTATAGTCGATATAACAAATGTATTTGACATGATTTGAGATTCAGTATAACGAATATCGACACTCTACAGAAATAACGAATTATCCGAAAATGAATTAACATAACATAACGAATCTAACAGAACGAAATGATGTATTTTACGAATGACAACGAAACAAAACTAAACAAAATTTTCCGTTGTGTACAAGTCTAAAGTAAACCCCTTTGTGTCCTGGACTGATTGAACGTAGTGAAAAACTGGCGTGGAAGACAAAGACCGTGACAGAGCTGGAAATAATAGGACTGGAATGTGGGAGGGAGATGGAATGTAGCCCGCATGTGCTCTCTTAGAATGACGTGCCCAATAGTGATCACCTCTGTGCTCCAACACCACCACCAAGAGGCAGCTTGAACACGTGGTGGAGCACGGAGGTGATCACTATTGGGCACTTAATTCTAAGAGAGCATGTGTGTGGATATAGAACACAGTGAAACAGAAGATTATATCAGGAGTGGACTGTGATTTGGCATAGCACCAGGTGTGTGTTGAATAGAGTGCACAGAGGTGGACTGTCATATATGCACTCTTTATATATGCACTTTCTTTGTATTTGTATGCACTTATTAATTGCAATATATATTTGTGTATGTGTTGAAGTATAGATTTTCACTATACCGATTATAGGTAATAATTGTTTGGTTGTGCTGCACATTTTTTTGGTCTTAATACCAATAAGGCATTGCATTTGGGCCGCCAGATAATACAGCACTGGATTAGGCAGGGCAACCCCTCCTTGGGATGCTAAAGCTGCTCTAATTTAACCCTGGGTGACTTATCCTTCCAACGCAAATTTCAGAATTTAGTATTGACCAATCTAACAATATGCAGTGGGACCACCACAGGAGAGTTGTGCAGTAGATAGAGCAGTTGGGGCATAAGAATCATCTTTATAAGGTTAGTTCTACCAATCAAGGAGAGCCACAACTTATTCCAAACTTTAACTTTGGCCTTAAAACTATGGAGAAGAGGTATAATATTAAGTGCACAATATTCTGTAATAGCAGGAGATATATACAGTAAATCCCCATTTGAATGACTGTACTACAGGGACAGGGCAAAAAACAGGGAAACTACATTATCAAGTGGCAGAAGTGTGGATTTGGCCCAATTAATCATTAGACCAGAATATCATCCAAAGGAAGTTATTATAGCTATAACCTCTCGGTTAAATTAAGGTCTTGTTGTCGATAAATTAGATGTACCATCAGGATATTCATAATTATACATTCATATAAAACTAGTTCAAAAACTGACATCAATCTGTTTCTGTATAACTGTACCTTCAGAGTCTAGAAACATATTCCAGTACAGTACGTGCAGGCCCTTTTTGTATAGTGCTTGCTGGGAAACGTATAGGTTGTCTGGACTTTCTCCCTAATTAGTCCCTGCAGACTCATAATCTTTATTAAAGAGAGATGATAGACATCACTTATTGACGTATGTGCCCTTTACATCTATCATTTTGGTGGAGTTAAGTATCTAAGGTTAAATACAATCCTAACACATTGTGATCTTAAAGTGTTACTAAACTCAGGACCCTGTATTCACTATATCTGGTCTTCTACAGTACACAGGACATGGAAATGCTATTCTTTTGGTAAATATAAACGACTAAATACCTTTTCTCATCAGCAATATATAGAAGTCTTATGACTTCTATCAGTGTCTGGTTAAAGCTTGTAGGAGGTGTTTTCATTCTCCTCTGACTGTCCAATGAGGCTGCATAACCCCTGATCCTCTATTTGGACAGTGCTGATTGGCCCTGTGCTGATCACATGCACCCTCCCAAACAAAACTCTCTAGCAATACACATCAAACTGAGCATGTGCAGAGTACCTCCTAGGGCTCTGTGCTATCAGCAAATGGATTGTGGACAGTAAAAGAAGGGAATATCAGAGAAGACAGGATCAAACAGCCTTTTTACACAATGCGGAGGATAAACTCCTTGGGTTCCATAGTGAGTATAACAAGCATGCTTTGGTGCATACACAGACTGATTTTACTGTTGTGGGTTTAGGTTAAGGAAAACTTGCACCAAGAGCTTTTCTCATTGCAGTGTTGCCAACCGCCAGTACATTTACTGGCAGTTTGTAAAAATCAGTGTTTTTTTACAACTGACAGTAAATATCAGGGGCTGACAATTTCATGCAGTGTTGACTTTTTAAGTGTAAATCAAGCAAATTACTTTGTTATAGGTATTGTCAGTGTTTCCATATCATGTTTATACTGTTCAATTATTCACTGTGTTAGTTTTTAATAGGAGTTCTGTCATTTCTCAGGTTGTCAGTAAAAAATGTGCTTCGCCAGTAAATTCTCCATGTTTTGTCAGTAAAAAATGCTGCGGCAGGTTGGCAACCCTGTCTCATTGGTGCCTTTTTGCTAACCAATCAGCTAAACCTAGAAAGCCAGAAGACGCAAGCATAGACCCTTCCAACTAATGAAATCTGTTTTACATAGTACTACATGAGCTTTAACTCACGAGAAGCACTGTATACATAGCTAACATAAAAAATATATGTGATTCTAGGAGCAACAGTTGTACTTTGATTACCATCTGATGGTGTGTATTTACAGAACAGAAAAAAAAATCATGCTACTGTTATCATACTGCAGCCTTCTGTTATCTATAATGTTCCCTACCAAGAGCTTCAACCTGCAATAAATAGTGGACTTTCAGGCTGGGTTCACACTATCTTCGCATGTGACTCACAGCAGGGGTCCATTGCGTCCCGATTCACCGTTTCAGAACAGTCCGATTTCAGCCCGAATTTTTGGCTGAGTTCGGATCTGAGACGGACCAAAAGACGCATAGGACACCTGTGTAAATTCGCACCGGAGATATGTGAAACGGCACCAAAGAAAGACAGTCAAAATCTCCGCATCCAATTTGTAATAGTGTGAACCCAGCATCAGAAGAAATTGTGAGGACTTTGTGAGCCTTATTATGCTAAGCTTAAATTAGGACAGTTCAAGGAAAAAAAGTGCTGATGTAGGAATAGTAATTTCTACTGATAACAGGAATGAACAACATTTCTTACTCAAACTTCCTATGTATATCATGGCACTTCGCAATTTAGCTGTAAAAAAGGGCAGAGATTACTAGGGAGGTAAATGGAGCTTTGCACTACAGACAAAGTTTTATCTGTTAAAGTTTCTACTTTGTTACATTGAGTGGCTACACTACAACATCCAACAGTAGTTCATGGCACCGGTTGTTATTGTGAGAAATTTAATACCCAAGGATGACATGAGTTTTGACTTTATATAGTGTTTCCCATCCTGCAAGCAAACTGCAATTTTCAGCATTTCCCTGTAAACACTCATTTTACTAAACCTAGTGTATAACTTTCCAATTCACTTTCAATCAAAATTTTAATCTCCTGAATCTAAAAGTATCATAAATATTATGTTTTACTGGTTTTGTGAAGAGCAGGTATGGGCTCCTTACTCTTCCTGCTCTAATGCCAACCTGTTATTTTGCCCGGAATAGGCAAAGTATTAGTCAAGTTAATCTAATAGAAGTGGTCTCAAGGATAGATATGTGTCCTGTTATTTTCACAGTAGTATGGACAGCTCGTTGTCAGACCCTTACAGAGGGTGTTCTTCTGCCCTAACTCAATCTGAAAAACTGACACTCATTTTGGGCTAAAGGTGGGAATGTTGAGGGCATTCGTTTGGGACGCTATTATGATTATTCAGAATTATTTGACAGGTACATTTTACTTGCAGTTGACCTCCTTCTGACCAGCATATGACCTGCTTCAACAAGATTTTACATTCCCATAAAGTTGAAATCTGAACAAAAGCCTGGTACAGTAAACACAGTTGGGTGCAAGCAACTAGTGCATTGCCAAAGGTTTATTATATAAAAACAAATAGCTTAATCAATACTCACAGCAGTAGGAAGTAAATAAGCATAATAATGCCCCGTACACACGGTCGGATTTTCTGACGGAAAATGTGTGATAGGACCTTGTTGTCGGAAACTCCGACCGTGTGTGGGCTCTATCACACATTTTCCATCGGATTTTCCGACACACAAAGTTTGAGAGCAGGCTATAAAATTTTCCGACAACAAAATCCGTTGTCTGAATTTCCGATCGTGTGTACACAAATCCGACGCACAAAGTGCCACGCATGCTCAGATTAAATAAAGGGATGAAAGCTATTGGCTACTGCCCCGTTTATAGTCCTGTCATACGTGTTTTACGTCTACGCGTTCAGAATGATCGGATTTTTTGAGCCAACATCCGTCTGAAAAAATCCTAGGATTTTGTTGTTGGAATGTCCGATCAATGTCCGACCGTGTGTACGGGGCATTATACACCAGAGTCCTGAGGAAGGGGGTTTGTCCCCATTATGCGTCAGCTTGCCAATGAGGTGGTGCATCAGGTTAGGCCACGGGACATTGGCACTGGGTTGTGATTTGGTGTATTATTATGCTCATTTACTTCCTACTGCTGTGAGTATGGATTTGGCTGTTTGCTTTGATATAATAAACCTTTGGTAATGCACTAGTAGCTTGTGCCCTCCTGTGTTTACTGTGTCAGGCTTTTGTTCGCATTACAACTCTATTGGAATGTAAAATCTTGTTGAAGCAGATTATATGCTGTTTAGAAGGAAGTCTAATTCTGAAATTCATCTAATTCTGAAACATCATTATTAGTTGACATTTTTAATGTATATTTAGTATGAGCCCTGAGCTCCAGCATGATATAACACAACTTTTATGACAACCTTACAGGCTGACACTAAGCTAGCAGTTCTTCTCTGATGGAGAGAGAAATAATGAAACAAACAGCTGTTTCTGAAAAGTTGGTTTTGGTCTTAACAATTGTAAATTTGGATTTTTTAAAATGTTAATTTCTAACTGTTTTATCTGTAAGTAATGGTAAAATATTAAAGTGGGCGAAGCACTAAAATGCACTCACCTTGTAGCGACTGTGTATACCTCTAAACACCTTCTTAAGCGCCCAAAGAACCTAAATCCTTTGGCGCTCTAATATGCAGTGCTTTCCTGGCAGTAGTAAGAGCATGTCCTTATTGACCCAATCACTCTTATGCGGTGGCGGCTTTTTGGGGGGTGCAAACAAACTGAAAAATACTGAAAAAGAAACCCAACAAATGCAGCCTCACTGCGCCCATCAAATGCAGCCACTGTGCCATCAATTGCAGCCATTGTGCCCATCAAATGCAGCCTCACTGTTCCCATCAAATGCAGCCACTGTGCCATCAATTGCAGCCATTGTGCCCATCAAATGCAGCCTCACTGTTCCCATCAAATGCAGCCACTGTGCCATCAATTGCAGCCATTGTGCCCATCAAATGCAGCCACTGTTCCCATCAAATGCAGCCACTTGTGCCCATCATATGCAGCCACTTGTGCACCACCATATGCAGTCATTTGTGCCCCATCATATGCAGCCACTTATGCCCCATCATATGCAGCAACTTGTGCCCATCATATGCAGCAACTTGTGCCCATCATATGCAGCAACTTGTGCCCATCATATGCAGCAACTTGTGCCCCATCATATGCAGCAACTTGTGCCCATCATATGCAGCAACTTGTGCCCCATCATATGCAGCAACTTGTGCCCCATCATATGCAGGCATTTGTGCCCATCATTTGCAGCCACTTGTGCCCCATCATATGCAGGCACTTGTGCCCATCATATGCAGCCACTTATGCTCATCATATGCAGCCACTTGTGCCCATCATATGCAGCCACTTGTGCCCATCAAATGCAGCCACTGTGACCCCCGCCCGCTGTCTGCCCGGCACTTGACGGTAACGGCAGCGAGCTGTGTGGGACGAGCAGCTGGCCCTCCATGCTGTCCTCCATGCTTCCCTGTGTCTCTTCTTCCGTTCCCAATAGGCGTGCAATAGGATCGCCTCTGCCTTCAGCCAATCAGGTGACGGGTATTAGACCCGTGCCTCCTGATTGGCGGAGAGGCAGTTCAGTGTTAGAAAAGCAAATATTAATTTGCTTTTCTAACACACCTGGGTGGGCTCTGAGCGCAATGCTCTGCGCTCCGAGTCCACCTTTTTTGAAGTCTTTTAGAGCCTGTGGCTCTAATCAAGTGCTTCAAAGTAACATCCCTGCTGCTGTAATTCAGGCGCCCAGCGTCCGAAAAAAAAGGCTGGGCACCCGAATAGGGGTTTGGTAGCGGTGGACATGGATAGATTCATGCAATGCATGAATCTATCCATTAGTCATATAGGGGGTGGTGTGACAGAGGGGGTGGCGCCCGTGCGCCCTTAATGGTGCTGCTCATATGTGTGGCCCTAATGGTGAATGGGAAGGTGTTAGAGGCAGGAATGGTGAGCCGGTATTTAAAACTGGTAGTAAATGTCATTGTTTATTTGAGTGCATCAGGATTCAACTCTCCCAAGGTGCTTGAGAGGACATTTTAGAGGTCTAAGCAGGCACCACTAAGTACCTGCATTGTTGCCCTTTAGCCAGTTAATAGAAAGTTTCCACTACTGCCTTGTAAATAAAACTTTCCACTACTGATGTGTACTTAAAAGGTTTTATGGTCTCTCTATATTGGTACTAATGAAGGGAGTGGCATCTGCTGATTACAAAAAGAAACTTCTAATAAAGATTTTAATCATGAATTACTCTACAATTCATTTGTTTAGTCACAAAACTAGATATACCATTGCAATCATTGTAATAGAAGAACATCTTTAGGCAACTATTATAAAACAAGAGATTCTTTATACTACGCATTCGTTAAAAAAACAAAAAAAACAAAGTACTATGAACACATTCTGTGAACAGGGATATTTTGCTTATGTTACACTCTTGTACAATAGCAGGTGACATTGCAGTCATTCTAAAATAGTAGGCATAATCACACGGCAGTCAGGGTATAAAACGATCCCCTCTTTACCACTGACCTGAATACATTTTAGAAGGGTGAGAATAATTAAGTGTAGATCAGTGCCTTTGGGGACTCCTAATGCCCCGTTTACATGCAGCATTTAGCAACATTTTGCCGTGTTTGCGTTTAGAAGCTTTTTAAAAATAGCTAAAAATGAAAAACGCCTGTAAGCGAAACGCGGCTAAACGCGAGTTACCGCGTTTACACGCGTTTACAAGCTGTTAAAGGCATTTAGCGTTTCAAATGCCTCTGAACATCCGTCCTGATCTCATTTTTTTGCGTTCCAAAAAATGCTTCTAAACTCAACTGCCTAGAAACGACTATAAACGACCCTGTGTGCATCTACTGATAAGATAACACAGAGGAGAGTTCGGGGGCAGCTGAAAAAAACGCTTAACTGCTCCTAAATGTCTGTTTACCAGCAGCAGTGTACATGAGGCCTAAATGTGCTTCATTAAGAATGATGGATGGAAATTAAAGAGTTCATATGGTATTCGGTCACTGGGAAATAGAGATCAAATCTCTGCCAGGAAAGGTGAGGCCATTGCTTTATAGTACAGGAGTATTCATCAAAATAAATGTGATTTGCAATAACCATAATATTGAAGGTATTCACTAATGATAATAGTATATGGAACAACATACCCACTGCCTCCCAAGGCATAATTGGATTCACACAAAAGTGTAATGACCCTATAAATGCATTCGGCATGTATCTGTTTTATTGACAGCGGGGGTATATTATTCTTTTAATACATCGAAAAAATTGACTGATGAACATTGATTAACACTTACTGACAGAGTTATGTGAGAATCACAAACTAACAGGGCCAGGTGGTTCTCTCTTCTGTTGGCTAGGTAAAGTGCCTACCTAAAGTGCTGAAATGCCTGAGACTGGGTACATCTTTGGACTGGTGGCTATGTTCTTCCTCAACACGTTTTCTTTACAGCAGCGGCTCAGCACTTCTCTCTCTCTTAACCTGTTTCTACACTAAGCTGCGGTATTAAGTGGCAGGAACACAGAATCATAGAAGACATCCAAGTGGTCTATTAAGTCTTCCATTTTTTTCCCCTTTTTGCCAGTGGATAGACCTATATTTATGCCAAGCATATTTACATTAATTTAGTGTTGATTGCTTTACTCTCCCTGCTGGAAGTCTGTTCCAAGCATTCACTACTCTGGAGGGGCCAAATCCAGTGCACTACTGGAGCATCTTTAGGTGAGATGTAAGACCCTCAGCTTTCCCATGATCTCATCTGAAAGGCTGTGATGTCACCAGGGCCGTCTTTAATATTGATTGGACCCTGGGCAAAACTTTTCTTGGGGCCCGCCCCCATGCAGTTTTGCTCTCCACCTGCTCTGAGACATAAAATAAATAGCAGCTAGACTCAAAATAAGTTGACTTAATCAGATCAGGCAGCAATTGTGATTGGTTGCTAGAGGTTACAGTGTATCATTACCGCTCACTGACTGGTTGCTAGAGGTTACAGCACACATTACGGCTCACCGATTAGTTTTCAGCGGTTACAGCACATGATTTCTGCTTCTTGATTGGTTGCTAGAGATTACTGTGGATATGACCTCAGGGGGGCATGATATACATATCAATGCCGCTGGCTGTCCCTATTTACATATGAATGCTGCCACTATTCACATATGAATGCCGGTAATTTACATGGAAACACAGGGTCTGCAGGTGAGTCATCTTTACACAACAATAGGGCAGAGCTGGGTAGCATTAGTAGCAGCACTTCACACTGAGATATTGGGACACAGCAAAGGACTAAATCCTCAAGGGATGAGGGAAATTAAACCAGGATAATTGGCAAGTATGAGACAGCTGCTTTGGGCCCCATAACAATGACAGGGCCCAGGGCAGCTGCCCCTTTTGCCCTGCCTTAAAAACGGCTCTGGATGTCACACTCTACTAGGCAACAAGACAGACAGAAGCCTAAGGTAAGGTAAGTATACTTTTCACTTTTCTTTTTTTTGTACATAACCAAGCAATTTTACAGAAGGGAGTGTTGGGTCTATAGGATAAGCAAACCTTGCATTCATTTTGATGGAGGGTCCAATAACCACAAGGACCCAGTACCCAATGGCAGTTGCTATATTATTTTAATACCGTATTTGCTGGCGTATAAGACGACCTTTTACACCGGAATTACACAGCCAAAAACCGGGGGTCGTCTTATACGCCGGGTGAAGAGGCTGCCAGATGGATGTGAAGTCCGCCGGGTGCTCGGTAATGCTGTGTACATACAGTGTGTGCAGCTCAGCCAATCCTGGCGGGTGATGCACTCTGTTGCTGAATGCAGAGCCTGTTAATAAGCCTGCTCGGATTGGAGTAACAACCTCTGTCAATCCGAGCAGGATATACATGAGTCGTAGCGGCGCGGGCTGATGATGTCACAGCCTCAGCCAATCCGAGCAGGCTTTGCATCCATCAACAGATTAGTAAAATGCATTGCCTGCCGTGATTGGCTCAGCGGTACACACTGTATGCACTATATCAACAACAGAAAGAGGATACAAGGGAGTCCCCAGAAAGCAAAAAAGGGGAATGGTCAACTACGGCTTATGGTACAAAAATGCAAAAAGGCTTCTTTGGATTCAAATGGACACTGCATGCGTTTTTGGCCTGCAGGCACGCTCTGCAGTTTTATTCATCAATGTTGCAGCATGGTTTTTAATTTTGGTTTAGTGTAGTGAGACGGACTGTGTTATTTAGATACATTGTTTATCTTACATATATTTGGAATTTTTTGTATATGTAAATACCCCCACCCCCCCTACCCTTAATAAAGCCTTTTTGCATTTTTGTACCATAAGCCGTAGTTGACCATTCTCCTTTTTTGCTTTCTGGGGACTCCCTTGTCTCCTCTTTCTGTTGTTGATATAGTGCCATTGCTTTTAGGGCAGGTATCCCGTCACATATTGACGAATCGGCTGGTACTCCATTTGCTGTTTGCTACTTTGGTGAGTGTGGATTCAAGGACTTTTTACCCCCCATTTTTTGCCACACTGTATGCACACTGTATTCTGCAGTTTATCGGAACCATACAAGCAAAAATTATATTACCGTATACTGTACTATACTGTACTAACAAAGGTCATTGATTTAAAATCCCTACATCAAAAGTTTACCAGTGAGGAAGTAATAGATGGTAATAGATGGTGTTCGTCAGTTACAGCAACAAAGCATCATATATACTGTACCCACTAACAAAGCATCATATTACCGTATACTTTGTGTACCTGGCGCTACTGTACCGGAATTACAAAGCATCATATACTGTGTCTACCTGGCGCTACTGTACAGTATATTACAAAGCATCATATACTGTGAGTACCTGGCGCTACTGTACATATGGTAACAAAGCATCATATACTGTGTGTCAAATCTGATGTTAAGTCTGATGGGGGTTTTTTTATGTTTCTGATGGTTTTTTTAAATGGTGTTGCCTCGGAAGAGGGTAGTCTTATACGGCGAGTATAGCCCAAAACCTACGGTTTCACTGGAAAAATAGGGGGGTCGTCTTATACGCTGGCAAATACAGTAGTATTGTTTTATTTGCATCTTCTGTTACCAACTGTACAAACAAATGGCAACCACCCCAACCTATAACTAGCCTTTGCAGTAAGGCGCACATTAACCCCCCTGGCGGTATGATTATTTCGGATTTTAGGTGCTGAAAGCGGTACCATTATTTTGCATGGAAATTTGGCGTTTTATATTGTAGGTCTGTAAATATTAACAATAATACACTTAAATCTGTCCAAACCAGAGTCTAGTAGATATCCCGGGTATGATAAAGTTTGAAACACAAAAACATAAATTATAATATAATAAATAAAAATAAATAATAAAAAAAAAATTAAAAAAAATAGTAATAAAATAAATTTCCCCACAATTCACTATCGCTCAATTCTGCAAGTGTTCTAATTTACTATCGCTGTTTTCTAGCTGGTCTAAAGCCACTTTTGACGTAAAGGGACACTTTTTGGTTGCTATGGTTGCTATGGACAATCTCCAGTTTCCAGGCAGAAGGAACAGTTTTATATATATAAAACTGCATGCAGGACACTGGGCAGACCACTAGGGACAAAGGGGATGTGTCATTATTTGATACAGTACTGTAATCTGTAAGATTACAGTATACTGTATCTGTACTGTGTGTTTCACTTTTTGAATTTGCCGCCGAACTCCGTCCCCGTGCGTCGCAACGCTCGCAGGGAACGGAGCTCGGCACTGTGAATCGAGCGAGACACAGCGGCTCGCCGATCACAGCGGGGAGACATCGCAGGATCCAGGGGACAAGGTAAGTAAACTCTTCCTGGATCCTGCGATGCAAGCCCGAGTCTGGCTCGGGGATACCGCTTTTGGTATGAAAAATCCACCCCGAGCCAGACTCGGGAATACCGCCAGGGGGGTTAAAAGGGCAATGCACATAAAAAACAAACAAAAACTTACCACCTAACCTGCAACATGACCAAATTGACCCCGTCTAACAGCTCACGTGCCTTGACGTGGTCACTGCAGCTTACACATTTGCAAGCATATGTGTAAGCTGCAGTGACCACGTCAATGCACCCCAGTGTACTGCGGTCCTTACTTTTATTTCGAGAGTCTCCCAAATTGGAGCACATATAGCAATGGATAGATTAAGGGCAGGTTTGCCTGGAGGGGTCCCACCCTTTCTTAAAGGTACAGGGACGCATGGAACACCCAGCAAGGGCACAAAGGCAGCTGAAGGTACCCTGTGTGTGCTCGCACCAATTCACAAACTGTACAAACAAATGGCAACCACCCCAACCTATAACTTGTCTTTGCAGCAAGGAGCACATGAATGGGCAATGCACATCAAAAACAAACAAAAATTTCCAGCTTGCTTACCAGCTAGCTTGCAACAATACCAATTTGACCCTGTCTAACAATTCATGTTACTTGCTACCAGAAAAAAAATATATATTTTGGAGTTCAGGAATGACTGCTGTAGCTGCCAAAAAGGCAAGTAGATCGAGGTTTATTAATATTTAACTTCACTTTACTTAGGTTTTCCAGAATAGTTCTCTCCGGCAACTCACTGCTACAACTTCCTTGGTTGACCTATTTTGCTTCATGTTCAGAATGGCCAAGGTTGACAGATAAAGATTATCTGTATTTGCCGACATTCTTTCCCAGTGTCAAATATCTCAGAAGCTTTTTTATCTTGGGTATTTATGTACATCTCTACTTTGGACTTCTGTTCTCCATTTTACATATTTTTATGATAAAAGATTGGTATAAAATCATTCCATGTTAATACAACCCATATGGAAGCATACTTTGATCTCTAGTTTGACATGTGGCCAAACTATCACCACTCTATATGAGATATTTTTTGTCTTATTATATGCATGCTAAGGGGTGCGTAATGTGGAATGTGTGTAAATACGGTATTTCTCATGACAATGCCGGTGATGTCTCTGATTAGGCATTATCTATTCTAGGGTCATAATTTATTTCTTGTACTTAGAAGTATCTAGGTATCTAGATGCTTCACCAGATAGCTGGTTCATAACACAGTCATGTAAATTCTGGTGCAGTTGCAGAAACCTTTATATATTATACACATGTCACTCACAGATCAGTTCTTCTGCTTCTTCTCATTGTGTGTGTGGTTTTTTTGTTGTAAAGCTACAGTCAGAGTGACCAATGGGGTCTGAGAAATTGATTCTTACTAGCAGCAGCAGAGCGATGACACCATTGGCTTAACAGGCAATTCAACCTGGGTGCTACTTTTAAAACCTGATCGTAGTCTCAAATGGGTCTCTGGTGGCTTTTTCTTCCTTTCTTCGTCCCTGCAAAGTAAAGGCATAATGTGCTAGTATGCATCACATACTAGCACATTATGTGACACTTACCTGCAAACGAAGCCCGCGTCGTCCCTGCTGCAGGTCGCATCCATCTTTGCCCGTCTTCCTTCTGGGGCTGCGGACTCCGGCTCTGTGACTGGCTGAAGCCGCGTGACGTCACTCCCGCTTATGCATGCGGGAGCCGCAGGTCACGGCACACTCGCCTGAAGAAATGGTACGGGCGGCCGTTCCTGCAGAGCGCATGCGCAGGTGACATCATCGGCGCAGTAAACAGTAAATATCTCCTGAACGGTGCACGCTTAGGAGATATTTACAGTACCTATAGGTAAGCCTTATTCTAGGCTTACCTATAAGTACAACTTCCCCATTGGGGTTTACAACCTCTTTAAGCCAATGAATAAAATAAAAAAACTTATATAATTAAATAACACAAATGACTTATTTTCTCTATTTAATTAAGCCTGGTACACATTAATAGCTTAAAAAATAAATACATTTAAAAACCTGACATCTCTGGTCGGAGCAATCCAACAATCCAACGTCAGTACAGCAATCTCCCCCGCTGAGCTGTTGTGTTCTGACAGGGAGACTGCCAGTCGGCTGCTGGTTTTCCAGCATGCTTATCCAACTGGACCAGCTAACGTACACACGGGCCGAATGTCTCCCGACATTCGGCCTGTGTGTACAGGGCTTAAGGCTCCTGTGCTAACTGATAAAGTTCTGTTCCATGCGTCCCTCTACCTATAAGGAGGGGTGGGCACCCTCCAGGCAAACCTGCCCTTAATCTATCCATTGCTTAATTTCCTCTGCGGCAGGCTTAAAACCCAACTCCAGGAATTACACCAGGAAATAAATTATCATTGCAGTAGGGCTCCCCCACACTGCATTTATTAAATGTTGTTTAACTCTTTTTAACTTCTGGGGTTGGGCTTTTAGGCAAAGACTGCTGCAGACTGCTGTGCTCTGTTATTCATTTTTGGCTGGCATTACCCACTTCAGCTCTGGAAGATTTACCTCCCTTCATGACCAGGCCATTTTTTGCAATACAGCACTGCGTTACTTTAACTGACAATCGCGCAGTAGTGCGACTCTGTACCCAAATAAAATTGATGTTCTTTTTTTCCTACAAATAGAGCTTTCTTTTGGTGGTACTGTATTTGATCAGCTCTGCGGTTTTTAGTTTTTGGGCTAGGAACAAAAAACGACAGACAAATTTGAAAAAAAAAACCCAATATTTTTTACTTTCTGCTATAAAACATATCCCATAAAAAAATGTAAAAAATCTAATCTTTTCAAAATTTAGGTCAATACTGTATGTATTCTGATACAAGTTTTTTTGTAAAAAAAAATTAAATACGCATATATTGATTGGTTTGCGCAAACGTTAGGGCGTCTACAAACTATAGGATAGATTTATGGAAAAAAAATGTATATATATTTTTTTTTACTAGTAATGGCGGCAGTGACACTAAGTGACACTTTTTGGGGACCAGTGACACCAGTACAATGCTAAAAAAATGCACTGTCACTGTACTAATGACACTGGCAGGGAAGGGGTTAACATCAGGGGCGATCAAAGGGTTAAATGTGCTCCTAGGGAGTGCTTTCTAACTGTGTGTGGGGGGGGGGTGTGTGCTTTGGCTGTGAGAAGACAAAGATCTCGTTCTCCCCTACTAGCAGAACGGCAATCTGCCTTGTTTTCATAGGCAGACCGCCGTTCTGCTTTTCTCGTGAATGATCGGCGGGTCTTGGCAGACATCGAGTCCGACTCACCCGCTGATTGGCTCCCACTGTGTCCAATCACAGTGGGAGCGGGTCGCCGGCCCGGAAGAGAAAAATCACGTACCTGTACATGATTTAGCGCACAGGAGCCGCTGCCCTAAAGTATATGTACGTGGGGCGGTTGGCAAGAGATTAAAGAGACCCTGTTACCCGAGCATTAATTTTACCAAAAATGACAAAGACTGCTGCAGACTGCTGTACTCTGACATGAATGTTGGGCTGGCATAGGAGCTCAATTAAAGATACCCTGTCATCTGACCATTCATTTAACCAAAAATTTTAACCTAACTTTATATGCGCTTTTAACATATTTTATGCATGTTATTTACCTGTAAAAGCCTCCCTTGTGTAGACATCCAAAAGGCCTGAGATGGCTGCTGGGAACCACTATCTTGGATGTGATATCTGCAGCCCCACCAGTCTCAGAGTTGGCATTGAACTAACACACTATAGTATTCCCCTTTGCCCCTCCCCTGGCTGCTTATGTAGGTTCAAGTAGAGAGTTGCGGGGAGGAGAAAAGTATCTGAGCCAGCACAGACAATAATTAGACACTCCCAGAAGAGGAGGGCTGTGAGATGAAAAGAGGGAGAGGGCTGTGCTAGGGAACTGAGATTTTCTGGATTGTACGTTGTGACAGTGTAGGGGATAAAGGGCATAACGATTAAGCTCAATCAAGGTGAAATGTTTCAGAGGAGTGTGGCCAGTGGGTGGGGGCTATAGCTAAAGCTTTTTCTTTCACTTTGAGACATGGTTGATACATACATAGTGCGGCCTTGTATTGCAGTACATAGACCTCTAAAATTACTTATAGGTTCACACAAAAGCTTTTTTTTTCTCTTAATTTGGAGTCTAATGCCGCGTACACACGGTTGGACTTTTCGCCTACAAAAGTCCGACAGACGCCGACAGACTAAAGCCGGCTGACAATCCGATCGTGTGTGGGCTTCCGCGGACTTTCAGCGGACTTTCCCAGATGCAAATCTGACGGACTTTAGATTTGAAACATGCTTCAAATCTTTACGCCGTAACTACGCCGGACCCAGAAATCCGCTCGTCTGTATGCTAGTCCGACGGACAAAAACCCATGCTAGGGCAGCTATTGGCTACTGGCTATCAACTTCCTTATTTTAGTCCGGTGTACGTCATCACGTGCGAATCTGTCTGACTTTTGTGTGGTCGTATGTAGGCAAGTCCGTTCGTTAGAAAGTCTGCCGCAAGTCCGCCAAAAGTCCGTCGAAAGTCTGTCGGACGGGCAGTCGGACTTTTGTAGCCGAAAAGTCCGACCGCGTGTACGCGGCATTATACTTAGAATAAAATAATGGTCCTTAAGAAAAGCTATGGTCTACAAACAAAGGATAAAACTCATTAATATAGGCGCAGCTGTTTACTTGCATTACCATTTTTCTTTTCGAATAGACTGTTTTGCAGAAAAGTTGCATATACAAATCTGATGTATTGGATCCTGGACTTTTTAACCGGAAAACCTCAGTCAGTCCGTGTTGGCTGCAGCACGTCGAGCACTACCACACTGAGCACGGGTGCCCGACAGGGATGTGTGCTCAGCCTGCTGCTCTTCACACTGCTGACCCAAGACTGTACTGCTAAGTTCAGCTCCAACCATATCATCAAGTTTGCGAATGACACAACTGTGGTGGGTCTCATCAGCAACAATGATGAAACACTCTACAGAGAGGAAGTGGAACAACTGGGTAAATAGTGTAGTACAAACAACCTGTTCCTTAATGTAAGCAAAACAAAGGAGGTTGTGATAGATTTAAGGAGAAATTCTGTTGATCACTCCCCACTGGCCATCGACAGCTTGACTGTGGAGAGAGGAAGGCCGCATACACGCGGGCGGACTTTTCGACCGGACTGGTCCGACAGACTTTCCAGCGGACTTTCGACGGACTTTTGACGGGCTTCCGACAGACGTTTTAATGAACGGACTTGCCTACACACGATCACACCAAAGTCCGACGGATTTGTACGTGATGACGTACACCGGACTAAATTAAGGAAGTTGATAGCCAGTAGCCAATAGCTGCCCTAGCATCAGTTTTTGTCCGTCGGACTAGCATACAGACAAGCGGATTTCTGGGTCCGGCGGAGTTACAACGTAAAGATTTGAAGCATGTTCCAAATCTAAAGTCCGTCAGATTTTCGACTGGAAAAGTCAGCTGAAGGTCCGATGAAGCCCACACACGATCGGATTGTCTGCCGGACTCGGTCCGACGGACCAGTCCGGTTGAAAAGTCCGCCCGTGTGTATGCTGCATAAGCAGTATTAAATTCCTGGGAGTGCACATATCAGAGGATATTACCTGGACAACCAACATCACCTCACTAACCAAGAAGGCACAACAGCGCCTTTATTTTCTCTGCTGCCTTAAAAAAGCCAGTCTCC
This sequence comes from Lithobates clamitans, assembly GCA_037952925.1. Classification (NCBI taxonomy): domain Eukaryota; kingdom Metazoa; phylum Chordata; class Amphibia; order Anura; family Ranidae; genus Lithobates; species Lithobates clamitans. The sequence continues at coordinate 3,357,090 of JBBGZY010000787.1, read as the reverse complement.
CCCCACCCATCCTTACTACATTTTATAGGGGAACCATTGAAAGCGTGCTGACCAGCTGCATCATTGTCTGGTATGGGAACTGCAGTTCTGCTGACCGCAAGACTCTGCAGCGGCTAGTGAAGACGGCTGAAAAGATTATTGGTGTCTCTCTCCCCTCCATCCTGGACATTTTCCATACACGATGCTCCAGAAAAGATACCAGTATCGTGAGGGATCCTACTCATCCCTCCCACAGTCTCCTTCAGCTCTTGCCATCAGTTAGAAGGTACCAGAGTATCAAAACCAGGACTGTCAGACTGTTCAACAGTTTTTTCCCCCAGGCTTTGAGAGCCTTCGACTCCAATCCTCTTTGAAACCTCTTCCATTCCTATATATTGTGAAAACATAAAATCGCGCTAGATAGAAGGTGAAAAATATGATCACGCACTGATCGATCAAAACGATCAATAATCTTGTGGGTGATTGAAGTTAAAAAAAGGTGTACACATTGAAATTAAATTGAAAATAAGGTATCCTCATGTGGGAATGTCCACCAATGTTCCAACCACAGTGTGATAAACAAAACTATTAAAAATTGACCACAGAAAAGTATCCAACAAACACCCCAAGGCGTTGTCCCTCATAAGTGAAAAGTCCAACCATAAAAAGTGTCTTTGGCATGTGAGGAGACTTGTGAAAGAAATCCACCATCGGTGAGTAAGGGGTTACTGCTTACCAGAAGCCCATGACCCCCCACTACAAAGGATCACTGGAAGCCTGTATATACAGAATTCTTGCAGGGCACAACAGATGGATCAGCTGCTGTATAAAGTGGGGATAGTATGGCGATCTCCACAACTCCTCAGCAGGGCTCCTAATGATCAAAATTCTCCTCGTACCATGGTGGGGTCACAAGTCTCCTCACATGCCAAAGACACTTTTTATGGTTGGACTTTTCACTTATGAGGGACAACGCCTTGGGGTGTTTGTTGGATACTTTTCTGTGGTCAATTTTTAATATTTTTGTTTATCACACTGTGGTTGGAACATTGGTGGACATTCCCACATGAGGATACTTTATTTTTAATTTAATTTCAATGTGTACACCTTTTTTTCACTTCAATTACCCACTAGGTTATTGATCGTTTTGATCGATCAGTGTGTGATCATATTTTTCACCTTCTATCTAGCGCGATTTTATGTTTTCTAATTGTTGTCAACTGTATTTATGTTATTCAGGAGAATTGCTGCTAATTTTCATGTATTCATTTATTTACTATTCAGTTTGTATGGGTTATAGGTTTACTATGTACTGTAGCGCAGTTTGATTTATTTTTTTCTTTCCTATATATTGTGATCAGGAACGTCTCACGTCCCCTTCTTTTTACTCTTGAATATGCACTAGACACTTTTATAAACACTTGCTGCTACAAAGACTTTTCGAAACATATAGTATATGTACAGTTACGTAGTTCCCAGATGTGTATTCTTTATTCTTTGTACATCTAGTTATAATTACCGTATGTTTAATTTGTATGTAGCACCGTGGCCCTGTGAGATACGATATTTCTACTGTATGTTCTTACGTGTAGTGGAATGACAATAAATCTTGACTTAACTTGATGTCTTGAGGCCTGCTTATGAAAGCTTACAATCTAAAAGGGAAAGGCAAGTGGTACTAAAGGTATTAACTGTGAGGGATGAGCTTGTGGAGAAGGTAGAAGCACAGTTTTATAGGTGGAAACAGGATAGGCCTATCTGAAGAGATGTGTTTTTAGAGATTGCCAAAGATGGACAAAGTATGAAAGTGTCAGACAGATGGGGTAGGGAGTTCCAGATAATGGCAGAGACTCTAGATAAGGTTTGGAGGCAAGCATGGGAACAAGTGATAAAGGAGCTAGCAAGCAGGAGGTCTTGAGAGGAATGGTTTTGGTGATATTTCAAGATGAGGTTGGTGATGGCTTTGTATATTGTTGTTAGTATTTTACATTTTATACATTTGGCTATCAGAAGCAAGTGTTTGAGTTTGTTAGGATATCTGAAAATCTAAGGCCCCATTCAGACATTGCATAAATGCAGATTAACAAACATGTGTCACTACATGTTACTACTGCAAATCTGTTTGGTGGGTATGGCATACAATTATAGTTCTTGGTAACAACACAGTGGTACCTGAACCATTAAGTGCTTCAGATCGTTTTTGAGTAATTATTCCATCTTAACCTCTTACTTGATTATTTCACCCTCAGTCATCAGATCACCAGTATTTAGAGGAGCAGCACTGACATGATGAAGCAAAGCCTTGCAGCTGCCTTGCTACTAGGATGGCCACCCACACACACAGACACATTGCACAACAAGGCATGGTAATTCAGAAATGGGTAAAAGATTAGCTGCAGGGAGACCACTTTTGACTAGTCCTTTGTCTTCTATTTGCCTTTATTGGCCAATGTTCCACAGTTCGACTCATCCTCAAATAAACATAAATTGATTTGGTATATTCTAAATTTTTCATTTCTGTTTTTACTTGTTATACAGACTGCAGTTCCATATATCATCTCTCTGGATCTTCAGGAAGCTTTTCCAGTTTAAATTACCCTTCAAGCTATGAGAACAATAAAATATGTGCGTGGGAAATAACAGTTCCTGATGGCAAAGTAAGTGCTTACAGATTTATACAATTCCTGGGGTTAATAGAAGAACAATAGCCTGAAATGAATATAGAATGTATCATTACTGAAGTAATATATCTATTTTTGTAGATAGGCACCTGTTTGGGGCCAAGAATAGGGGATTTCAAACAGACAACCATGAAAAGGTTTACAATGCAAGAAGTTTATGAAATCATTATTGTCTTAAATAATGGTTCTGTGGTTTGGGGGGACAATTAGAAGTAGATTGGAACTCTGATACTTATGGCAAACCAGACCACAATATGTACATGATCAAATTTATCCTAACGCAATGGAACAACCATTATTTTTTTTATGAGACTAGTAGATTTATTTATTTACTGTACTTTTTAATTTTTTTATTAAATGTAAATCCTTCACATCAAACATGAGACTGAGCAGCCCAAAGAATCTCCTTATCCCTTAAACATATACTGAAACATTCAAGACCTCTTGACAAAAGCCAAAGTTCCCAGTTTGTCAGTCTTCATCTAGTAGCCATACATCCCCATCTCCGAATATGTAAATGTTTTAAAGGCAAATTAAATTTCTTGACAATTAATCAGAAATTCTTTATAATCAAACTCATGCAAGCGCTGGTTTGTCGGGTTCTTTCCCTGCCCTACATGCATGTTTCAGCAGGGCATTTGTATTCTGCTCCTATGACAAACCTTAAAAAATGTTACTGTAGGTATACATTTTCAGGGAATTTTGCTAGTCACCACTAAATTATCACTTATATATGGCAACTCTACTATGTATTCTTTAATACTATGGCAATTAAAGTATTGTGCTACACATCATGTATCATAAATGCCCTCGGCTACCAAAGTCCAGGCCTTGTGATCTAACCGTTAAGGGCCAATATACAGTATCTGTTCTGTTGATCTTTGTACAGTTATTATCATTGCTAATAGACTGGCTTGCTCTAAACATCCTGATGAATCCTGTCTTTATAGTGTACCTGAAAATGTATCTAATAAATGTTAATGCAAAAAGGGACATTTTAAGTTTAAAGCAAACCTGTGCTTTGCAAATGCTGAGCAAAGGAATATTTAATACTCCTTTCCCAGAATCATATACTTGCATTTCCTCTGTTCAATCGCTGGCTGCAAAAAAAAATATATATTTTTTTTCTATCCTTGGTATGGTGGAGCATGAAAATCACTCCCCAGTCTCTCATATGATAGCATTGGTGCGTGGTCCAACACTGTCACATGGTGGGTGAGAAGAGATTCCTTAGCCCTGTGTAAGCTCCAGTTAAAATGACTTTTAGCTTACCTGGAGCTGCCTTTAGTTGCTTATGGTAGATATCTGGAGTAACAGGTGATTTAAAGAAAGGTGAGAAGATACTGCTGCTGAGGGTGAACCCTTCTACTTTACCCTGCATGGGCAAAGAACAGTTCCCCTATAGAAAAACACTACCTCTATGTAGTTGTACTCTCTCCCAGAGAACCTTTTAAACAACTGCTGAATTTTCATTGCTTGCTGTTCTCAAGCGGTATAGTTTTGCTACAATGCCAGATTTCACCAGTAGGAGGCCTGCATTTGCACCAAAGCATTACCAACTTATGGTAATAGGATGCTTAGGAGAATATTTACAACCATACTAACTGCAATCAAGAATAATGAACAACGACAGCTTTCACAAGCAAGTACTCATTTAAACCAGAGTTGCCCTCAGCGGTGGATTGTTTTTAAGAGGGCATTTGACAAGAGGTTAGGAGGTGATATGTTGCTTCCTCGCTGCCTATTTTAACTCTTTAAAGCTTGCGCCACTGCACCAGATGTGGCATGTCCGTATTAACTTGAATGGGTCACATTCATTGATGGTACTGAATGTCAAATTCTACAGAAGAGATATCATTTGTGATGAACCCGTGAACTAAAGCATCAAAGCTACGGCATGTGTACAACTCCGTCCAGCTGCTTTTGCAGCTTAAGAGGGCATTTGCGGGGGGGGGGGGGGGGGGTCGGGTGGCAGTAAATCCATGGCTCCCAGCCACAAGTGTAATCTAGCCCTAAAAAAAAGTTTATATGGCTGTTGCTGCTTTTCCTTTTTTTCATGAATGGAAGATTCACCAACAAAGAACAGGATGATTACAGTTTTTTCTCACTTTGAAGATCTCCCCTTAGTTTATTATACTATATATGCATGTGTATAAAATAGTGATAACTTGACTTGTACAAATTGTATTTTTCAGGTAGTCCACTTGTGGTTTACAGAGTTCCAGGTAGAAAGCAGCACACTTTGTAGTTCAGATCACATCACTGTAGAAGATAATGTGGGAGTTCTAGGTATGTATAAAAATGATAGAAAGACAGAATGATAGAACTCTTGTTCGCCAGATAATATGCCCATGAGCTTTTCGAGGTGGCATACTTATATTTATTAGCTGTGTTGCAATGTCCTTACACAGTTTACAGAGTCAAACATTTTGCTCTATACAAATATTTTTATGGCGGGTCTTTCAAATATGAAAATAATACAAAAATAAGATAAAAACATAAAGTACAGCTAAAGGTTCCTTTATGATAGACTAAACAAGTACCAAATCCAGTTACTATGTGATGCAATTAAACAACCTCTAGGTCAAATCCTCCTATTCAGTAGTGTCTCACACAATCCCCCTCCCAGACACTGCAGCTCACAGTAGGAGGGTTTCAACAACAGAGGCAGTGCTGTTAATTCAGAATGCAGTGGGCAAGACTAAGTGTGGCCAGGTGCTGATTGACAAGCTTCAGGCTTGTTAATCAGCAGCCATATTGATACTAGCCAAATCCCCTGCAACATCTTTTCTCCCACTGTAGTGCAGGCAGAGAGTGGCAACTGTACTCTAAATTCAGGAGCAGTGCAGCATCTTTGCCACACCATCACAAAAAAGGTGCATTAGGCATCACTGGCAGGATCAACAGGTATTTAAGCAGGGCCTTCCTCGTCCTCATATATTGAAACTGTAATGTGTCCTTTTATATTGCAAAATGCTGCAGAAACTGTTGGCGCTTTATAAATCCTGCAAAATATTAGTAATAAAATGTGTGGAATTTTCCAGGGGGACTAACAGTTAACTGTAAGTGCAGATGCACTTATGTTAAAGTGTTGCAGCACATGTTTTTAATGGGAGACCACAGTTCTAGTTTAATATTTTAAATTAACTGATACTGAAGATATGTTATATGGGTTTTGGGTTACTTTGGGGAATTTGTTGACCACTTTTATTTTTGGTACTTGTTTCAGGGGGAGCAAAAATTAGAAATGGTTTGCATAGTTACTAGTTTTTGGAGATCAGAGGAGGATCAGAGTAGTGAACAACAATTTATCTAGCAATTTGTTTTTTGGAGACTAGAGTGAGCTCAGATAAGTGAACAATATCTTACATAATTATACATTCTTGGAGACAATAATTAGTCCAAACTAGTAAACAACATTGGTATCTAAAAGCAGAACCTCTCTCAATAAACACTGCCTTTTTTAATTCTTATGCTTATTAGTAAATAGATAGGATATTAGCAATATATCAGCAATAGACATTTCTTCAGTTACTTTCTGCTTTCCAGGCCTATGCAAATGATGTCATGCATCTCAGGAGTCTTCAGGAGGGAATTTTTTCATTTAAGCACTCCTGCCTGCCTGCATGCCTGAGTTAAGGGTAGCTGGATTCCAGGGAGTAAATGCTACATGAATCATCAGCCCTTACTCAAGATAGCCAAGGTCAGAAATACTAGGGGGGGGTGTTTTTCAAAGTGATTTCTCTTCCAAATATGTGCTATATTACCAAAAGGTATAGTATATAGTGTGTATGCCTTTACACACACATGAACTTTAATGACATCCCAGTCTTATGCCGTGTACACACGGGCGGGATTTCCGATCGGACTGTGTGGGCTGTATCGGACTTCCAACGGACTTTAGATTTGAAATCTGCTTCAAATCTTTCTGTCGTAACTCCGCCGGACTCAGTTCCTAACGGAAAGCCCATTCGTCTGTATGCTGGTCCGATGGACCAGATGCGAGACAAGGGCAGGGTACTACATCTCACGCTCGCTGCAATAGGAAAAACAAATTTTCCTATTGCGGCGAGCGCGAGGTGGAAGCGACGATGTCCCCTAGGTCTGGTATGGATTTTAAGGGAACCCCCTACTGCGAAAAAACGGCATGGGGTCCCCCCAAATTCCATACCAGACCCTTATCCGAGCACGCAGCCCGGCCGGTCAGGAAAGGGGGTGGGGATGGGCGAGCGTCCCCCCTCCTGAACTGTACCAGGCCGCATGCCCTCAACATGGGGGGGTGGGTTCTTTGGGCCCCCCCACCGCAAAGCACCTTGTCCCCATGTTGATTAGGACAAGGGCCTCTTCCCGACAACCCTGGCTGTTGGTTGTCGGGGTCTGCGGGCGGGGGCTTATCAGAATCCGGGAGCCCCCTTTAATAAGGAGGCCCCCAGATCCCGGCCTCCCACCCTATGTGAATGAGTATGGGGTACATTGTACCCCTACCCATTCACCTAGGAAAAAAGTGTCAATAAAAAAACACACTACGCAGGTTTTTTTAGGTAATTTATTGGACAGCTCCGGGGGTCTTCTTCCGACTTTGCCGCTCTCTCTGGCCTCTTCTCACGGTGTCCAGTTCTTCTCCTGCTCTTCCACCTCTTCTCCCAGTGTTCGACCTCTTCTCCCGGTGTCCGGTTCTTCTGCTGGCTCCTCCGCTATCTTCTGCCGCTCTTTTGCTAGCGGTGGCCCAGACTTCTGCGTCGTCTTCTTTCCTCTTCTCTTCTTCCGATGATGACATGACGTTCTCTCCCACTGTAATGCCGTGTGAGCGGTGCGTGATGACATCAGTCTCGGGGCATGCTGGGACTGTGATGTCATAAGGGGGCGTGGTCAACATCTTCCGAGGGCCTGGTATGCCCCGCGTCGGGGCTCGCAAGGTGTCAGTCTCGCCGATAAAAGTGGTGAGATTGACTTCCTTTCCTAGTCCGGTTGTACCCGAGTCACGTTCAAAATGAACAGACTTGTTCGTGTGTGGGCAAGTCCGTTCATTCAGAAAGTCCGTCATAACTCCGTCGGGAAGACCGGCGGACACAGTCCGCTGGAAAGTCCGGTCGTGTGTAGGCAAGTCCGTCCGTAGTCCGGTCCTGTGTAGGCAAGTCCGTTCATAAAAAAAGTCAGTCGGAGGTCTGTCAAAAGTCCGTCGGACCAGCCCGGTCGGAAAGTCCGCCCGTGTGTACGTTGCATTAGTCAGCAGGGGATGCAGGGTTTAATAATGCTTTAATTACTTATAGCAATTTTCCAGCAATTTCCACTAATTTCATGATCAAGGTGACCTACCACCAAGTTCGGACATTTTTGCAGCTGAAATCTAATTTAAAGCAGTCAAAATGGCCTTAAAATTGTGCATGACAAACAGGAATAGGGACATTGCAATCCAGTTAGAGGGTTTTCAACTGAGTGATTATATAGATAATTATCCATCAAAGCTTTAGAAGGGAGAGTTGTCTGTATTTCTTAATGCAATAAAGTATTATATTTAATTGTAAATCACTTGGAATCTGTCTGCAATACAGAAGAGTGTTTCTGTACAAATTAATAAATGAACTCAGACTGACCAATTAAAGTGTGAAATACTGTATAATACCGAGAAGCTCATCTGCCTCTCTGCCATTGTTTTCAGTTTCACAGGCAATCTGGGTGTCAAAGCCTAAGGAGCCCACTCTATTTAATGTTGAAACTGTAGAAACCAGGCCACACATCAACATCATTTCATCCAGGTGGTTTATTAGCAAGCAGACCAATGACAGCTCACGCTGCAAACCTTTCCACCCTAAACCACAACCCAAATGTGTTTCACCATTAACAGGGCTTAATCATGCTTAATCAGGGCTTAAGCCCTGTTAAGGGTGAAACATGTTGAAGTTGTGGTTGGAGGTGGAGAGGATTGCAGTGAGAGATTCATTGATCTGCCTGCTAATAAATCATCTGGATGAAAAGTCATTGATGTGTGGCCTGATTTCTACAGTTTAGATGTGAAATATTGTACTTATGAACATAGGAAAAAAGTAAATGCCAGCAAAGTGTAAATTTATGTGGCTTTCAGGTTGTCTGCCTATGTCTCTTTTAGCCCCTTTCCTAGCCAAGGGCTATTGTGGGTAACTACTGAAATATATGTTGATGGCAGACATGAATTTTCTTTCTTCATTATATAATTTATAATGCAATGTTTTATTTATTTGTACATAGGCACATACTGTGGGCACTTAACTCCTGGTCCTATAGTTTCAGTTGGAAACAAGCTTTTTGTAAAATTTACTACTAATGATAAAACATCAGACAAGGGATTTCGGGCAAGTTATGAAGCTGTGGATCCAAACAAGGTGTCAGGTGAGTACAAGTTCAAACACTTAAAGCAACACAGATTTAGAACAATCCAAATGCAAAAAAAAAAAAAATGTGCAGTCCCACAACATAGTGGTAAAATATATATAAATACAGCGCTCACAAACAAAAACCCATAGTGAGTGATAACAAAAAACATCATAAAGTCCATACAAAACTATGAAGGTGCTTCACAAATGGTGTGTAAAAATGCAGGAAATGCTTCACATATGGTGTGCAGAAAGTGCAGAGAAAATGTTGCAGAAACAATTTTCAGGTGTACCAAGTCACCCCCACATGTGTCCCCACTCACCAAATCACAATGACACCCAGCTTTTCAGTCTGGGAGTCGGTAAAGGCTTGTAACGATATCCAAATAATGTTGCAGGATGGCAGGTTCACGCATGAGATGATAAACGATCCTTCTACGTTCATACAAAAAACAGGTACCCAAAAGTAAAAAAAAAAGGGAGGACCAATAGTGAAGTATGCTAAGATTGAAAATGTATTGAACATAAAAGGTTATACTTACAAAAGTAAGTTAAAATCAGGCATTGAAACAATCAGAGGATGCAGCAAACACCATTAACAGCGTTCCCACGAGACAGGAAATGACGTCAGAACCGGAAGTGTGTCACGTCAATGCATTTCACCCTCCCACAGGGCGTTATCAAAGGACCAGATGACACCATCAGTTTATATATTTAGATTATATATTTTCCCAGTCCCACAACATAGTCAAATTAATATTGCGTGTGCAAAAAGAAACTAATGTAAATTGTGAACAAAAACTGTATAAGATTTGGATCCAAAGCAGTTCCTGATCACAGGTTGCGAAGCCTGTCCACCATGGGAGACTGATGTAATCAGGTGTCCCTCCTCTTATTTGTCGAGTCCAGGGAAGGAAAATTTGAGGGGTGAGAAAGCCTCAAGACATTACTCTCCCAAAATGTCCATGGTGCATATGCAAAGCACAGGTTCACTTAAAGCATTGAGATGTTTCGTTCAAATCCAATCTAAATCTTTACGCTTTGGTGTTTGAATATTCTCCCAGTGCTGACTAACACTCAACCAAGGTTCCTGGTGCTCTAGTTTCTAATAACAATCCAAAAATCATGCTGGTGGCTTCAAGCCCAACTCTAATATTTTATCTTACCCAACTGTAGCAGGGATTGATTTGAAGAATATAAAATTATTTTTGAAATACTCCAGAGCTATACACATGTGCAAAATTATTAGTATAAATAAAGCCAATGAAACCGAGCTGTTAACATATTTTCAGGTTTCAGAAGGCAGATTTTACTTTGCCTACATCTATTTAAAAAAACAGCCACAAAGGAGATGCATGAATATATTTTACGTTGTGCAAAACTTTCAATTCTTTTTTTCTGTCATCTCTTATATTATTTAGGAGTTACAGACAAACATGTGGCACCTTTCTGGGTCAGCATAAGTAAACTTTAGTTTGGTAAATACAAAAAAATGCCAATCACATAGATAAAACACAAGTGTGCTAGTAAACTGGCACTATATTTTGTGGGATAATAAGGAAAAACCTGGAAAAAAAATAAAATCCTCTAGGGAGGAAATAGAGGTATACTGCAGCCCTGCAGAATAAAGATAAATAGATAACCTATTTGAGCCCATAGATCCATCTTTGTTCTTAAGATTTAGAAAATCCTGCTAGCAAAGATGCCCAAGAATAATTATCACTACTCAACTATAACTTATTATTTCTTTTATTTATGGATTGTGGGGAAAAAACGTTCTTGCTGAACAAATTTAATATACAGGTGAAGTACACATACACTAGTAAGAGCAGTAGGCAAGTTGTATTATGAATTTTATTCTGCCCTGCTATAATATTAAATGTGTTGTAACTATGGGTAAAGCAACCCTATTCCGAGGTTAAAATGTCAAAATGATTGATCTGCAAAAGAAGAGTGTTTATACTCACCTTCCCTGCTGCCTATTTCACTGATCGCCTCTCTCTTGCAGGGCAATCAGCTCTCTTAATAATAAGAGTTTGTGCTCTTGACCTCTCAAAGAGCTGGCAGATGAGAAGTTGATATATAGTCAATGTTCAATGTTTCCATTTGAAAAGACAATCATTAAGGGCCACTTTCCCAGGTTTGAACAGAAGGTTTACAGTACAGAAACACTCTAGTAAATTAAATTGATTCCACCCAACAATTGGTCCTACGGGTCCTATTGGTGTGCAGGGTAATAATTCTTGGCACAAAGCATTAGGTGCTAAACCAACATGGAATCCTACAGTTTCCCATAATGTCCATAATTTGGTTTCACACCACTAAAGTACACCGGTAATTTTTCCTACACCCTAAGCACTTATCCTAGCCTTTAACTCATAACAACCCCGCTCCTCCCCAATATTTCATACTTCATTCTTAATGTAGCCATTGAACATAAAGTAAACCTATGCTTTGCCTACACATTGCAAAGAAAAAGGTTCTCCTAAAAGCGACTCTTGTATACCCACCCTACCTTTCTCTCCCTCACCACTCTCACCACTCTGCTCAGCCATCTGGAGAGGAGAGGAAAATCCCACAAAAGCCTAAAGTCTTGACTAAACTTGAGAAGGAATGAGCCATGGTCTGTATATGTATGTAACACTTTTTACTCTGAAATCTCTGTCAATAATATGTAAATGGCATGATATGCCACATTGTAATGGCCCAGTTAACTTGTCTGAAATTTCCTGGTACATCCAGCTCTGGGCTGGTTCTTACACTGGGGTGTTAGCAGAACAACACGGTTGTCAAGTTTGAAGAGATACCTCATATTGACACTGATTGAAATAGTGAATTCTAATTATTTGCAGAATATTATCTGTGTTTGTGTATTCTGTTTCTTAGGGATTTAGGTCAGGGCCAGCCCAAACATGAGTCCCAGGCGGCACTTTAAGAGGGGTGGCAGCCAGCCCGAGCGTGCAGTGTCAGGTTGTCAGGAGTACCCGCCGGCTGCCGTCGCCACTTAGTAGCCTTTTATGTTAGGTACGGGTTGGATCACAGCAGGGCCTATCCTGTCAGCTGTGCTCTTCACTGGTTCCTAGAATTGCATGTCGCTCGGCGTCTAGCAACCAGTGACGTCCGAGGCCACGGCTGCCCCAGCATTCAGAGCGCTCAGCCATCGTGCCTAGTAAATTCACTCCACCCACCTCTTCCATCTTCTTCAGCGTAGCTTAGAGCCTGAGGGAAGGTAACATGTCTGAATAATGCTGCCTCTGCCTGCGCCTGTGAGCTGCCTGTGCCTGTGAGCTGCCTGTGCCTGTGAGCTGCCTGTACCTGTGAGCTGCCTGTGCCTGTGAGCTGCCTGTGCCTGTGCCTGTGAGCTGCCTGTACCTGTGAGCTGCCTGTACCTGTGAGCTGCCTGTGCCTGTGAGCTGCCTTTGCCTGTGCCTGTGAGCTGCCTGTACCTGTGAGCTGCTTGTTCCTGTGAGCTGCCTGTGTCTGTGAGCTGCCTGCCTCTGCCTGTGAGCTGCCTCTGCCTGTGAGTGTGATGAGTGTGTGATGAGAGAAGCAAGGGGGATTGCTGTGGCCACAGATGTGGCAGTTGCCGTCCAGAGGAGGTGGGCCATGGCACAGACTAGGCTTCAGGCAGCAGTGCATGCCAGAGGACCAGCCAGCCAGGAAATACTCCCCGGGATGGATACCTGGGATGGAGCCAGAGAAGGTGAGATGTCTGGTGAAGTCACCAGGCCTGTAGGCAGTCGAATGAAGCAGGATGAAAGTTCGGATGCTCCCAAGCTCTCCTCTAGCACGTCTCACAGCTGGTCATGCCCCCAAAAAACTGCCCATTGTAATTAATATGTTATTGAGGTTTTAATTAGGACTGTGTTCTCAGCTACGGATACAGTGAATGTCATTAATATCTCAAGCTCTGTTAGCAGTGGCGTATCCTCCATGGGTGCAGGGTGTTCACTGCACACGGGCCTCCGAAAGGGGGGGGGCACTGTGAACCACCCTGCACACATGGATGATTGTCCCTCGGTTCACAGCCGGGGATGATCGATGCGGCAGAAGCTGTATGCATCGATCTCACTGTGTGACAGCCGCTTCTCCCCCTCTCCTTCCCATGGCTATCAGTGCTTACAGCTGTCCCTCCCGCCGCACCGATCCTCCTGGGCTGTTCTCCATGTCCTCCTCCTCCCGTTCTCCTCCTCCGCTCCCCGTGTTCTTTCCGTTCTTTCCGTTTTTTATTTTCCATGTCCTCCTCCTCCCGTTCTCCTCCTCTGCTCCCCATTCTCCTCCTCCACTCCCGTTCTCCTCCGGCCCCCTGTCCTGTCCCCCCGCAGCCAGCTTCCCTCCTCTCCTTTCTGGGGGGTGTGTCAGAATGGAGAGCAGAAGAAGGGGCCCTGGTAGATATGTCATTTACTGGCCCCTTCCTTGTCTGAATTGGCCATTGTTACCGAACGCTCTGTATGACCTGTAATAACTGAGCAGTGTAACCTGTGTGTTACTCTGCTTCAGTTTATGAATGGACAGGAGCCACTGTCAGGGGTCTGTAGACCCTTGATATCTCACCAAAGACCAAGGCTGATTAAATTTTATTTTTATACAATTATATTTTTTACACTTTTTTTTACATTTTTTTTATTTCTTAATACTTTTTGCAATATATATATATATATATATATATATATATATATATATATATATATATATATATATTGCAAAAAGTATTAAGAAATAAAAAAAATGTAAAAAAAAGTGTAAAAAATATAATTGTATAAAAATAAAATTTAAAAACTACTGACACCCCCCACGCTGCCCTGCCTTCACTGTCCACTGCCACAGCCCCCCCCAAATTTTTTTAAAAACAAATTAAATTGTAAAAAAAAATAAATACATAAAAAAAAAACTGACACCAATCACTGCTCTACTGACATCAACCTCTGCCCTACTGACACCGTCCACTGCATCATAAACCCCCACCCCCCACCCCCTTCCTCAGAAACACTGTGAAAAAAAAATATTAAGAGACCTATTAAAGAAAAAAAAAATTGTAAAAAATATTAGATAAGCTAATAAAAACAAAAAACTACTGACACCATCCAAATCCACCCCGCCCTCAAATCATTGTGGTAAAAAATAATAATACAAAAATAAATTGTAAGAAATAATTAAAAAAATAAAATTAAAATAAAATTAAAAAAAAATATAAAAATATAAAAAATGTTAACACTGTCAATTGCTCTACTGACACCGTCCACCGCCCTAGTGACACCACCCACTGGCCGCCAAAAAGCATTTTGAAAGATGAAAAAAAAATACAAAAAAAAATAAATTGTAAAAAAATAATAAAAAAAATAAAATGTAAAAACTACTGACAACGTCCATTGCCCTATTGACACAATCCTAAACATAATACCCACCACTGTACACTCCGCACTCCTCACCTGCACATTCTACCCACCTACATACACTCTGCACTCCAAGTCCTCACCTGCACATAATACCCACCTGCATACACTCCGCACTCCTTACTTGCACATAATACCCACCACCATTCACTCCGCACTCCTTACCTGCATATAATACCCACCACCATACACTCCACACTCCTTAACTGCACATAATACCCACCACCATACACTCCAAACTCCTCTCCCTGCACATACTATCCACAGCTATACACTCCGCACCCCTCTCCCTGCACATACTACCCACCTCCATACACACCGCACTTCTCTCCTGCACATACCACCCTCCATACACTCCGCACTCCTTTCTTGCACATACTACCCACCACCAAACACACTCCACTCCTCTCCTGCACATACTACCCACCAAACACACCCCACTTCTCTCCTGCACATACTACCCACTGCCATACACTCTGCACTGTACATTCCCTATTTAACATTACTGCATTCTGCACTATGTAAGTCATCTCAGACTCTATTAAACCACACCCCATTTAGCAACGCCCAACATTTGGCAGAATTTAAGCCTCGCCCATTTTTTTCTGTGCCTGGGGCCCACTTTTTATCTTTCACACGGGCCCACTCATTTCATGACATGCCCCTGTCTGTTAGTGTCACATATAAAGTTGTTAGTTAAGTTCATATATCTTTATAGCAATTTTTTATATTGATTTAATAAATTACAGCATGTGCTATCAGTTTGCTTAAAAAAAAACCTTAATGTAGTCATGCCTGTGACTATATTTATGATAAATTATATTTGGTAAATCTATTGTTTCAGATATTGTGGGAGGAGGAGGCATTTTACAAGGCAACACTGGGGAGTTCCAGTCCCCGAGCATATATCGAAGCTCGAATTATGTTCTGTATCAGGTAATTATACAAGTGTGACAAATGGCTGTCCTTTGTGGTGTGGCTCTCTCCTCTCATTCCCTGAGCGCTGAAAGGCTTTCATGAAATGCTGTATTGACTTTGCCTGTCTAGATGTGGGAATTGAGACCAGGTGTGACCTTATTTCGCCCTTTTAATTGTGTCATATGGAAATAAGAATGCAGCTGCATTCAAATCAACCACAACTACCAATTTTAGCACCCGGGACTGTTTAATAATGTAATTATCACTTACAATAAAAATATTTAATACACGCTCACTTAAGGCCTGCCTTGTAATGTAACTGTGGACATAATATTCTCAGTAATATATAATTACATATAAAGCCTTATTCACCCCAGCATTTGGGGCTGAATACAATTTCTTGTGAGAGACAGAGTGGAGTTTTTCTGTGAACAGCCATCACATTAAAAGCAATAGATGGCGGACAACATTCACAGCCATTAGCAGCTGTTTGCATATAATCAAACATGCTGCGATTACCTGTGGATGATTGCCCTGGAAGGAAACAATATAAACCAAGTGCCGATTATTCACAGGTAATTGGTGTTCGATTACATGCAAGTGGCTATGTGAATGGCTGCAGAAACTGTAAGCCTTCTATTGCTTTGAATGAGACTTCCCACCTGCAGCTGTTGAAGACAGTACCATGGGATATGTAGTCCTTAGAGATAGAAAGTAAACAGCAGAGGAAAAGCTGCAAAGCATGCAGGGAATCCAGGAAGTTGAGGAAAGAGATGGCCAGCAGACGGGCAACAAACATACTGACAACACAAAAGGAGATTTTTCAAGTAAGATTCTATTGGATTGTCAAAAAAATAACTATTGTTTGTGGTCCTAGCAGCCAAACACAGTTTGGACAATGTCTAAATACAGCACCCTTGACAGACACAGTGCCTGTGACATTTGGCTCTGGGTTCCTGTATCTTAAGGAAGCCACTATTCCTCATCTTTCTAACCCTCGCCCCCACCCCAGCCAACTCAATGGCAGAGTACAATCGTAGGAGTTATACATGCTCTTCTGCTGCCCACCATACCTAAGACACATTACCCCTAAGCAGATCCTCCTGCCACTGAAGCTCATGTACACACTGTTGTCAGATGCCAGTGGACTAGGCCTGGGCTCAGTGAGATAAACAGACAGTTGCCTGCCTCCTTCTTGCAGTCTACACCTGATGGAGAGAGGTGGACTGGATGTACCTGCAGCAGAAGCTGGCTGCAGTAGAGATGTCATGCCTGAGGGAAAATAAAGGTTAACAGGGACAAGGTGACCATTTCGGGAAAATGTCAGCAGAGAGGTGAGGGAGTTACAAGAAACACAGTTTTTGCCAGTTAGTGGTGTTATTTCTAACTATAATCTGCCTAAAGCTTTGTTTCAAACCAAATTGTTTCCAGATAGTGACCTTAAAGGATTAAATTCTTATCTTATTATTTAATAAAAAGCCATCAGTAATTATACATTTTAAAGATTTGTTTGTTCAATATTTTTAATATTTTTACAGTGGAAAATCATGGTTGATTCTGGCTACAGAGTTAAATTATCCTTTACAACATTTGACCTTGCAACTGCAGGATCAGTTGGATGTACAGAGATGGTTGAAGTTTTTGATGGAGAAGAGAAAGGAGCACAAAAATTAGGTGTGTTTTGTTTTTTTCTTTCAAATGTAGTAGTAACCCTTAGAAATCCCTGCATTTAGTGTATCACCAAGCATCATTAAACCCATGTAGTGTCTGAAAAGCAGGCATAAATGTCTGAAGTGGGTTTTTTTTCTAAAAAGAGCAAATATTTGTTATGACAAATAAAATGTTATTCCCCTTTTCCCATAAAAAAAGAAATAATTACTTCACAATATATGTTCCACAGTGCAACATTTCCATATTCAAATAGAAACTTGGACCATTCCTGCCATGCCTTGGGAGTCCGCTTTATTGCTTAAACTTATTCCTCGAATATGTTGAGATTCTTCACTACTTTACAAACAGAATTTGATATCCCAAGAGGGTAGTTTTTGGGTATCCACAACTGCATCATGCGCTTCAGGCTTAAAGGTTCTGGTGCCTGTTTCCTGGTCTGAGGTCCCTGTGCCTGTTTCTTTTTTTTTTTTCATTTAAAGTGTATTAACGATAAATAATAAACAGACAAGTATACATTGTGTACAAGGGTACAAGCATATACATATGATGTAACTCCAAGTAAACGTATATTAGAAGTAATGGTTATAGTGTCATATTGTTAGATAATTTGTTATGTATACTTTATTTCCATTAATGTTAAACATTTTATTATGTAGAGAATAGATTTTAAGCTCTCCACCCTACCCTAACTCTTGAGGAGCCATGACTCATTTTTTTTAGATGAGGCAGGAGGGATTCCACTCTGTACCCCAAATCTAATGGAGATGTGGGGGATTTGATACACATGTTCTCGTTATGTCCAGAATAATTAATTAATTATTAAAAAAACATCATCAGTATTTAATACTCTTATTCCACAAGACCCAGTGGTATGCCTTCTCGGTTCGGTAGGCAAGGAATTATTTACTCCCTCAAGTCATATTGCAGTGGCAATGCTTCTTTGCAATGCCCATGAAATGATAGCTCACATTTGGTTATCACCTCATTCCCCCACCAGACAGCAGTGGATTGAACAGGTGAACTCCACCCTAATATGCAAAAAACTAACCTACCAACACTGCAATTCCCCAAATAAATGTATGTCTATCTGGAAAAAATTGGCTGGATAATCCAGGGCTAGCTCCCCCTCAGTTGATTCTCCATGATTTATGGAGATAATGCTAGGGATCAGATACAGTACTTTATATCAAAAGCCGACCATAGATGGAACCAGCTGAGATTCAGTCTATCTATGGGCAGGCTGGTTGTACTGAAGTCATTGAATTTTTTTCATGTGATCACTGCTGGCCGCTACAGCTGCCAGCAGTGATCATTGTGTTCTGCTGGCAGGGAAGGCTTCCCACTGGCAGAACACGATAGTGCTGTGAAATGCCCCCATCAACACTGACTATATTGAAGGGGGAATCAAGCAATTTCCTTTCCATTGCATAATCTATGGGCTGCTTCACTCTGTTGACATAGTCCTGCATGAATTATGTCAATTATTTATACATTTATCATGGTATGTCTTGCCGTGTAAGGTTTTTGCTTTTGGTTGTTTGTTCATCTAAAAAAAAAGGAAAAGAAACAATACTTTGTATGGATTGTACTTGTGCCACATCTACCTTCAGGATGGAATCAATATTTCTGCTGTCAAATCTGTATGCTGGTACTATTAGCTGTACCTAAACTTGTTCAATAAAGAACTACCTGATTAAAAAAAAAAAAAGAGGACAGACAGATCCACCATGATTTTTAGTTTGTGATCTGCTCATATAGTCATGAAAATATTATTGATTATCATATATGGATAGCACCAGATCACTGCTGACTCCCCCAACGGACTGTTTGCAAAGGAACCAGTGACTGGCTGTATAGGATTTTGTATGTTATCCATGGCCCTCTCAGGAATATGCCAGTACCCCTTTCACCTGAGTTGATATTACAAGTACAAGACAGACAGACTTCATTCTGACATAACTGAACATTTTTTTTTTAACTACTAAAATGTCTGTGTGAACTTTAGTTCATAAATACAGTTTTCCCTGTATAAATTAAACTAGATACTGTATTACTTACAGGACACTTTTGTGGAAAAGAAATTCCTGATCCTGTTGCTTCTTCTGGAAACAAAATGATTGTTCGTTATAGACCAAATCCACAGGGGACTCGAGGAATATTCCATGCTAAATATGTTGGGTTTCAAGGGAGTGTTATTCCAACTACTACCACTTCTGCCTCCGCTACTACCACTACCACTGGTGATTATACATTTATTTCATCTTTGCTACATACTAAAATTGTCAAACTCAGTAAATATTCTTAGGGAATTATAGAAATGAAATCCAATAACACATTTGAACAAAGTAAGCATTGTTTTATTTGCTCAAAGCTTTATTTTAAAAAAATGCCACTTTTAAGAGGTATAAAAATACTAAAAAAAAGACCTATATCCATCAGAAAAGTAAGAATATACCGCGCTATAGACCAATCATTTTAACTGCATTAAATGAATTAAAATAAAAACTAGAAGCAGCTGCTAAAGTGGGATACATACACAAATAAAATAGAAAAAATGTAGCAGCGCTAAAAAGATGTGACAAATATTAAACCAGTAGTGATTGACAATAATTTTAGTATAAAGTTCATTAAAAAATATTGAAGTTTATCAAAGGTGAAGATATTCTTCAGTGTGTAGCTGGTCATGCTCAAATTCCATAACCAAGGTGTAGATAAATGATTATTAGGTATAAAATGAGTCCTCCACTGCAACCACAGTGATAACACCACACAGAATGCACGCTTACCCCAAGGTAAGCTATGTAAGCCTGCGACCAATTACCCGGCCAGGGCCTTTATCCGGGGGAGATTTAGGGAAACCGATGCCCCAGCAGATTCTTAGGAAGTGGTCAGCATACAGCCCAAGTCACCCGAGTCCCGGATTCAGATACAGGTTGTCAAATAAAGATGCCGTTCAGATGTTCCCAAAAATAAAAAGGTTCACCATAGCGTAATTCTGATGGACCATCATTTATTCATAATTAAAATAACACTTACAATATCCAGGAAATAAAACAACATAGCAGCCGGCCGGCTTGTACGAACGCCCGTCCCTTGGACAGCACACGCGATGACGTCAGCACGTCAGCTCCTCCCAAGGGACTAATGCCGCTTCCCTAAATCGCCCCCGGATAAAGGCACTGGCCGGGAGGAGCTGACGTGCTGACGTCATCGCGTGTGCTGCCCAAGGGACGGGCGTTCGTACAAGCCGGCCGGCTGCTATGTTGTTTTACTTCCTGGATATTGTAAGTGTTATTTTAATTATTAATAAATGATGGTCCATCAGAATTACGCTATGGTGAACCTTTTTATCTTTGGGAACATCTGAACGGCATCTTTATTTTACCACCTGTATCTGAATCCGGGACTCGGGTGACTTGGGCTGTATGCTGACCACTTCCTAAGAATCTGCTGGGGCATCGGTCTCCCCCCGGAAAAAGTCCCTGGCCGGGTAATTGGTTGCAGGCTTACATAACTTGCCTTGGGGTAAGCGTGCATTCTGTGTGGTGTTATCACTGTGGTTGCCATGGAGGACTCATTTTATACCTAATAATTATTTATCTACACCTTGGTTATGGAATTTGAGCACGACCAGCTACATA
The DNA here is from genome assembly GCA_037952925.1 of Lithobates clamitans. Taxonomy (NCBI): domain Eukaryota; kingdom Metazoa; phylum Chordata; class Amphibia; order Anura; family Ranidae; genus Lithobates; species Lithobates clamitans. Next base: position 3,336,457 of record JBBGZY010000787.1, on the reverse strand, counting down.
CTGAAGAATATATCCATCAAGTTTAACCTAAAAAAGAAGCTGGTAACCAGTAAGTAGTTACGAACCAATAAGCAGATAATCAAGACGAATGAGAAAAGGGTTGTTTGCTGGATGCGAAAGACTAATTCCTCTGTGCAAATGAGAAAGTTGGGATTATCTAAAAAACTATTGATCTGTAATTGTAATTAGGCCAGATAATCATTATAGTCATATATAGCGTAGAGATTAGAAATGTTTGCACTTGATCGGTGGGAGGAATAGTGCCTTCTATCACTGGGAGGAAAAAGTACCTCAAAGGTCAGATAAAGGTAAGCAAAGGTTAGGAGACCACTGGTCTAAAGTTCTGTTATCCTTTACCATAAACTGGTATCCACTTTTATCATCTAAGTACAGTAGTCAGAAATTTGATATCTTTACTAGATTTTTGACATACTTATGACATTTAATGTATCATTTTAATTTCTTTTTAACATGCTGTTTTCCAAACCTGTTTGTATTCAGTTTATAACCATAGAGCCTGATAACTTCATTTCTTCACAGTTGAAAAAACATGTTCTATGTTTATTTTTTGCAGATTCTGGTTGTGGAAGCAATTCTTTACAAGTAGGTCGTAAAGGCTTCCTTCACTCCAAGAACTATCCAGACCCCTACCCTTCGAATCTCCACTGTAGCTGGGTTATCTCTGTTACTCCTGGTTTTCTTATTAAACTGGCATTTACTCAATTTGCTGTGGATGGGGAACTAGGATCATGCAATGACAAACTGGAGATATCTGATAGTGCAGATGCCATAGGTAAATACTATAAAACTAGGGGTAAAACAACAAAGCAAGCACCAAATCCTATCTTTTATATTCTATAAAATAAATATGCTAAATGTGTACAACGCATTAGTGAGTTCACTCATGAAATATGATACAAATTTGACTACATTTACATCATGACAGTGCAGCATCATATGACTTCTGTTTCTGGATGTTTTTCAGGAATATTTTATAGTGTTGACTTACTAAAAGAATAGAGAGTTCATTTGGCATGTAGTGTTCACTTTGAATACCCAATCATGTGAAAAGGGCATTATAAAAACAGGAGTTGGCCCATAGTCCACTAGATGATCGAATTGAGAACTGTGAACACACTCCTCCTTTATCTACTCCAGTGAGTCAAAGGGCAGAGTACAGTCATTGCAAGTCATCTTAAGTGTTCTGCAAAAAAAAAAAAGTAAAAAAAATCAGTTCAGTGGTTAATTAGCCCGATCTCTTTACAAGTTCTGGCATGCTGCATTCATATCCACTGATATTTTATTACTGGTTAGTAGTGGCCTGTCCATAAGGGGCGCCACCCCCCTAATCCATGCGCCCGGCCCCTTATCTACATGCAGGGCACCAGACGCATGGATTCCAATGGGTGTTTTGTTTTCTTAAAGCACATGATTAGAGCCTGAGTAATTTGCTTCAAAAATATTTAACAAATCATTTTTGTTACTCTACTAAACACTATAAAAAAAAGCCAATGATATTACATAGAAACAGATCAGCAACAAACTGGTTAAAATAGATGTAAACTCTAACTGGATGCCATTACGTTTCCTAATCACTAAGTATCTTAAACAGCTACCTTTAAACAAAAGACTGGACTAAATTCTGATCTCAGCTTCCCAAACCGCAACCAGACAGTTTTTTCTGTTTTGTTTTATTTTACTTTTTTAACCTCTGTGTCCCCCCTCCCCAACTCCTGCCATTCCTTAGGCCACTTCTCGACTCCTTATTACCCTATGTTTTGACCCTTTCTTAGAATTTTGTAATTGCAGTCTTGTCTCAACATTTTGCTAAACCTGTATGTATCAGTACTGCTTAGACCGAGAAGAAGGAGGTAGACCCCCTGATAGCTTTCCTGAATAATTAGCTGTTTGTGCATATTAAATAAGTATTGCGGACTATACTCAACAGTGTTAGTGCAAAAGCACTAATACAGCTACAATATCGTTGAAGAAAAATGAACTCTTGAAGTGCCCAAAAATGACAGGTAGAGGACAAAAGGACTAGTCATGAGGTTTTCCTGTAGCTGATCTTTGCCCTCTTACTGACCTTTTAGGTGGAATTTAAGACAAAATATACATTTATTTGTCAGGGTACTGCTAAGGAACAATTATAATTTCTAATTGTTTCCTATAACATAGCAAATCTTCACTTTTTCAATTTAGTTTTTATGTTAGTTTAGACCCACTTTACTCTCTTCCATTTTACATAAAACACTGCTTTTACTGCCATTCATTTTACCTCTGTGGTGCATCACCATATATATGGCTTATTTTATAAAAAACTTTTAGTGCAACTTGTAGATTCAAGTCATGGGTGGTGATATTAAGCTGCTGGAGTGTTCTGCAATAAGAATTTAACTGTAAGTGCAATAAGAATTAAGGATGGCATTGTTCATCAGTAATTGAAATATCATTGTTGGGTAGACTGCAGTTAATGTTGGCTCGCTGTCTTTTTGTTATTATAGCATTCTCTGCATTTTCATTTCAGGGACTTACTGTGGGTATCTGAAGCCTCCTACGATCATCACCTCCAGCAACAAACTGTTCCTGAATTTTTCTACAGACACTGTGAGATCAGATCATGGATTTGAAGTCAAATGGGAAGAGGTCTATCCAGATGACATTGAAGGTGCTTACTAAAGCACAATCACTTTACAGTTTATAGCATCAAATTTCACATAGGGACTATGTACCAAAATGTTATGCTAATTATTATTATTTCAGCTCTTTAGTTTTCAGAGTTTCACATAAACATTAGATCCCCGTAGTGACAGCTATAATAACCTATCTGCATACATATGTTTGTCCCTGATAATACTTATCATTACATCACAAAAAAAAGTTTTTCTGAATTCTGTATAGCATTCAGTTATGTTAAAAGTGTTACCAAAACCAGGACCCTGCATTCACCATATCTGGTCTCCCACAGTACACAGAACATGGAAATGCAATTATTTTAGTAAATATAAACACTGCTAAATACCTTTTTTCATTAGCAGTTAGAGCAGTCTTGTGACTTCTATCTATTGTATAAATCTGTTATTTTCTGTAATGCTGGCTGTACGTGAAACAACACAATTGTTCAGTGTTACACACCTCTGACCAGGTAGAATGAAAATTAACACTATTCAAGGCAGTTCATGGCTACCTGCTGTGTCTGAAAAACAGACTTGAGATGTCTTGAAACCTTACTAAACTACTCAGCCAACAAAAGATACTTAACTCTATATTTGCCTGCTTCTATCAATACCTAACCCTATGTAGCATCCTTTTGCTAATCTCTTTAATTCTGCTAGTGCGTAAAAAAATTTATATATATGTGTGTGTTTAAATATTGTTATTACAGAAATCCAGTCCTGTGGTGGGAGCTCCACTGAAGAGAATGGTGTTTTTAAATCTCCAAACTGGCCTTATGCTTATAAGCCCCACCAGCTGTGTCTCTGGCACATACAGGTTCCCCAAGGAAAAAGGGTGACCATTAAATTCTCTCATTTTAACATGGAAGATCCAGACCTGACCAGCAAATTGTGCTATGATTATGTAGCTGCGTATGAAGAGGTTTCAGAAAAGACAGTAAAATATGGTGAGTGTTTTCAGTCTACACCAAAAGAGTGTGAGGTGGAAGCCATTAAATTCTAGAGAATAATATATGCAGCCACCAATAGATCACTATTAGAAGTGATCTGCTATGGCGCAGTACAAAAAAAGTGTAAAAAATAGAAAGTGTGTGTGTGTATATCTGTGTGTGTGTAAGTATATATATATATATATATATATATATATATATATACATACACATATACAGGTACATCTCATAAAATTAGAATATCATCAAAAGGTTAATTTATTTCAGTAATTCTATTCAAGAAGTGAAACTCATATTTTATATAGATGCGCGTTAGCCAGGGCTTTTTTTCAGGTGAAACTCAGTTCCATCACCTCTGGCTTAGACCCTTGGGGGGGGGGGCTGCTCACCACAATCACTTGTAAACACAGAAGTCCAAGTGACAAGTGACAGCTCTGCACTCTGTGTGTAACCTCGCTGAACTCTGCACTCTGTATGTAATGCAATCCTGGTATTTAATGCCCCTTTAAGACTCTCCTACTGTTCATGAAATTTGACTGACCACACCCACTGTTTGATGTGATTTTGGAAGGTGTGTGTGGGTGGAGGGGTTTTGGGGGGCTGTGGTTGATTTCCAGCACCTATTGTTTGAGAAAAAAAGCCCTGTGCGTTACACACAGCGTGATATATTTCAAGCATTTGTTTCTTTTCATTTTGATGATTATGACTTACAGCTAGTGAAAACCCAAAATTCAGTATCTCAGAAAATTAGAATATTACATTAGACCAATATAATAAGGATTTTTAATACAGAAATGTTGGCTTACTCAAAGTATGCCCATGTACAGTATAGGATGCACTCAGTACTTGGTCGGGGCTCCTTTTGCATGAATTACTGCATCAATGCGGCATGGCATGGAGGAGATCAGCCTCTGGCACTTCTGAGGTGTTATGGAAGCCCAGGTTGCTTTGATAGTGGCCTTCAGCTCATCTGCATTGTTGGATCTGGTATCTCTCATCTTACTATTGACTATACCCCACAGATTTTCTATGGGGTTTAGGTCAGGTAAGTTTGCTGGCCAATCAAGCACAATGATACCATGATCATTAAACCAGGTATTGGTACAGTTGGCAGTGTGGGCAAGTGCCAAGTCCTGCTGTAAAATGAAATCAGCATCTCCATAAAGCTGGTCGGCAGAGGGAAGCATGATGTTCTCTATAATTTCCTGGTAGAGGGCTGCGCTGACTTTGGACTTGATAAAACACAGTGGACCAACACTAGCAGATGGCAGGCACCCCAAATCATCACTGATTGTGGAAACATCACAATGGACCTCATGCAACTTGGATTCTGTGCCTCTCCACTACTCCTGCAGACTCTGGGACCTTGGTTTCCTAATGAAATGCTAAATTTTCCATAGCCCATGCTGATTTGGGGGGGCCATGTCACCTGCTGGTGTTGGTACATTCCTTGTATTGTTAATAATTACCCCTTAAATTCATTGTTCTTGTTCAGGTTAATGATTGCAATAATTGCAAGCGTATACTGCAAGGCCAGTATGTATTTCGCCATTTTCCTAGTTAAGGCTGACAAATAAATATTTCTCCAAGAAAAAAAATTATGATAGTATTATTCAAATCAGCAACTGATCAAAACACATCTAATATTTAATGGTTAAATTGAGGGTTAGGTTGGAAGATCTTAAAGGGAGAGTAGCCATAACTGATATTTTAGATTTGATTAGATGCTGGTGGATGGAATAAACATTTCTCGGAGACTCAGACAGCGAGATCTCTACCATGAGTTACTAGGTACACACACCTATAAGAACCATGACGAAGTAGCCATTTTTTCTTGTTATACTTATTTTGTTTGGAGACACAGGCAGAAACTGCCTAAAGCTGGCCATACATTGTTCATATTATCGCTGGTTCATGATGAACAGGCTGTATTTTGTATAGTGGGTGGCCCTGTCAGTTCCCTTTTGCCCAACATTCTTTGAAGAAAATCGAAGGATTCCGTTGGCAAGTTTTCAGCCAAACTGCAGTCAAACTGTATTTAATCAGATGAAGCCACTGTTCATGTATTCTGAACGCTGACGGTGGTGGCTTTCAGAATACAGTGGTCCAGCAGGGGAATTCAGCCATCCAGGCTTTATAGCAAGGATGGAGGAATTTCCTCTTTTTTTTGGGGGGGGGGGGGGTCAGCCCACAGACTGAACAAAAAAAAAGATATATTAGTGCATGTTTGATTGCAACACTTTAACTTTGTAGTGAGTTACATGGCAAGAGGCAGCAGCAGGGGCTGATCTGTCAGACATTTATGAACACAGCCAAACACTGGCACAAGTGTTTACATGATTCTGCCATGTCTGAGGCATCATCTCAATGAAGAAAGTAGATGCTGACCTTGGTAGGTCCTTGAACAAACATGGCTCAATCCTTTTGGAAAGAAAATCCATGTCAAACCGAGGAGCACTGTGATCTCTGGCAGAGAGTGTAAACACCTGTAAGTTCTACACTTGCACATTACTCTAAGTGCAAGTATATAACTGAAAATATATCTGATGCTAGTTCCTCTAAAAAAAAGTACCAATAATCCTAACAGACAAGCAGTTTTACATAAAATTATTATCAAAAACATGACGAAAGATAAGTGATTTAGGATGTTATCAAAGGTAAAGGTATTTAAAATAATCTGGTTATTATGCTGAGGCAATATTTTATTCCACATAGCACAGTGGTCATCAACCCTGTCCTCAGGGCCCACTAACAGGCCAGGTTTTATGTATTACCTTGGGTAGATGCAGACTAGAATACTGCAATCACTGAGCAGCAAATGATATCACCTGTGATGTATTTCAGTTATCTTGCAAACCTGGCCTGTTAGTGGGCCCTGAGGACAGGGTTGATGACCACTGACATAGCAGACTTCTGTAGAAGCATTCCTTTGATGTACATTGCTATCGATTACTCCTTGGCTTCTCTCCAACCTAAAATAACTGATAATTAAGAATGCATAGTAAAATATTTGTAAAAATATTTGTAATTATTATAGGTATTCTCAAATGTTATTATAAAGGTTTGCTAAAGGTTCCACTGGGATGGATATATGAATGATTTCAGAAAAACTGTGGGGTTAATTTACTAAGACTGGAGAGTGCAAAATCTGGTACACCTGTGCATGGTAGCCAATCAGCTTTTAATTTTAGCTTGTTAAATTAAATTGGATGTAAACCCAATGCCATCCTTTCTAAACTACTGCCATAGGGGTTATCTATAAGGATATACATGCCTCCTGCATGTATCTTTACCTGTCAAATGTCTCCCCTCTGTCTGCTATGACACCCGAAAAACTGCATATTCTGTGGGCGGGTCTGTTGTCTGGAGCTCGGTGGGTGGAGTCGTGATGTCAGTAGACTCCCTGCCCACCTCTACACTCCTTGTCAATATGCATTTTCTCCTGTGTTTCTTACACTGAACTTCTGCTATGATCTCTAACATCCAGTGAAAAGACAGGAAAGTAACCACATGACTTCAGCATGCCAAATCATGCTGAGGTGTGGAACATCCAATCCTGGCAGAGCAGCAGAAGAAAGGAGTGGGGGAGGGAATTAAAAAATAATGCATGTCTTAGGCTAGTGCATGAGATATGTAAATCACCTGTCACTCACAGCAAGGGGGAGGATTTGACAAAATTTTTCTCAGTTTGTCAAGATTTATCTCACTGAACAATAAAAGAGGATTGCCCAGAGATGGATTAACTCTTTGTGGCAAGACTGGGCTCAAATGATAGGAAATCTTATACTCAACATTATGACATAAAAAAAAAAAAAAAAAAAATTTCAGGTTTACATCCACTTTAAGCTTTGACCTGGAAGGTGATTAGGTTCATTGCAGAGCTGCACCAGATTTTGCGCTTTCCAGTTTTAGTAAATCAACTCCTGTAATACTTACTCCTACAGGTTCCCTTTAATCCTATCCAATCATTTATATCTATACTCTTAACTTATCCTTACTAGGAAGAAACATACCCTAAGGCTATCATTTACACTTCTAAATTTTAGTGTTGGGACATTTGACGCATTTTTTTTTTGGGTGTCTATAAACAATGGTCCCCTGGATAGAAAGCATCATAAAGTTTTTACATAGCTTTTTCTTAACTTTGAGTATAAATTTACTGCAAAGGACAGCTTCACCCTTAGTGAATTCTCCTTTAAAGTGGATCTTGCACTTCAGGCAAGGTTCCCCTATATTCAGTGTGGGCCCCTCCTACCCACCTTCCATTCCCTTCTCTAAAAGCTGCATAAAAGTGCAAAAAAGAAGCAATGAGGGGGATACTGATAATCTGTAATGGCTTTTAAAGTGTCGCCTATAGACAATTTTGGATACCAAAGTGTTTGTCATTTCACAGGTACACACAATTTTAAGGCTTAACATATTAGGTATCCATTAACTTTACTAATTCATTTTAGTGCATTTTCCCTGAAAATATAGATTTGATAAACAGTAACACATATATTGCGTGACATGAATAATGGCAACTGCCACCATTTTATTCTCCAGGGCCTCTGCTTTCAGAAAACATGTAATTGTTTGGTGGTTTAAGGTGATTTTGTACCAAACAAAAAAGCAGATTTTTTTTTTTTTTTTTGAGAAAGATTAAAAAATTGCTTCGGGCACAAAGGGGTCCATGCAGAAACAGTATGCTGAATGTGACACACATCTGCTCAGCTACAGCGATACTTGCCGTATGTTATTGAACTAGTATAATCAAAGCACCACCCAGTAACCAAAATACAGTATTTGTTTTTAAGTACCATATTTAGGTGGGCTTTGATCATATAAGATAGCACTATAACATAGAATATAGCAATTTTTGTTGTAGCTGAGCGGATGTTTGTCACATTCATTCAACAAACTGTTTATACCTGTAGATCCCAAAGTGGTTCAAATCATCATAATAAATTCTTACTATATATCAACTATATATATATATATATATATATATATATATATATATATATATATATATATATATATATATATATATATATATATATGTGTGTGTGTGTGTGTGTGTGATTTTATTTACTGATTCTTAAATGTAGACATTGTGCTAAAAAAATGTTTTATGAAAGATGCATACAAAGCAAAATGCAGGCATTGCAAATTAAGTTGTTTACTTTAAATCTTTTGATGTCTAAACTATTTTATATAGCAGTTAAACTTCTTAAATTTATTGATATACAGTAGCTCAAAGTAATATTTGAGACATACTAAAACTGATTACTAAATATAAATTATTTAGGTAATCTGTATGTTTTTTGACTGAACCACCCATAGGCTTTTCTTACTGTGTCATGAAAGTTTACTGAGCTGTTTGAGTAAGATTGCCAGTTTATTTCATTTCAGTTAATGACTAGCATATTGCCTCATGTGACAGTAAATATTAAGTAAAGAGAAATATTTGAATGATTGCTCTATGTTCTTTTTAGGTCCTTTCTGTGGAATTACAATCCCAAACACCATTACTAGTCAGAGCAATATCATCACAATCAGATTCTCCAGCGACCTCTTCACAGAAGGATCAGGATTCCGAGGCTACTGGACTACCAATCCGCTGCAGGCACCTCCCACAGACGCACCAGAAACACCCAATCCTTGGGACCGTATAACAATCGGTAACACCCAATAACTTATTTACCACTGCAGACCTGAAGTTTGATGTAATATTATTATACAGGGTGTATATAGCGCTAACAGTTTGCGTAGCACCTTGTGCAATACAAAATGGAGGCAAACAGTAAGGGTACAATTCAATTCAATACTAGAGGGATCAGAGGGCCTTGCTTGTTAGAGCTAACAATCTAAAAAGGGAAGGTCAAGTGATACAAAAGGTAATAACTGAAACTAGAGCTGACTGAGAAAATAATAGTACAGTTTATTAGTTAGAGACAAGATAGGCTTGTCTGAAGAGGTACGTTTTCAGGGATCACATACAGGCAAACAGAGTAGGAGATAGTCGGACAGATTGACGTAAGGAATTTCAGAGGATGGGAGAGGCTCTGGAGAAGTCCTGGAGATGAGCTGGGGAGGATGTGACAAGGGTGTTAGAGAGCAGGTGGTCTTGGGAAGAGTGAAGAGTGTGGTTTGGTTGGTATTTTGAGACAAGGTTGTTGATGTAGCTGGGGGCCGAGTTGTGGATGGCTTTGTAAGTTTATGTTTGTATTTTAGTTTTATTCGTTGAGTGAGCAGAAGCCAATGGAAAGATTGGCAGAGAAGGGTAGCAGACACAGAATGGTTGGTAAGGTGGATAAATAGGAGGAGGGAGTTGCAATTGCCAAGGTGTAATATAATCAGGGAGTGAATTAGTAGCTGTGTGGTGTTGATTGTTATTGAGAGTCATATTTTAGAGATGGTATGGAGGTTGAGGAAGCAAGATTTGGGCAGTGAATGGATGTGGGGCAGACAGAAGAGTTCAGAGCCCAGAATTAAACCTAGCACCCTAGCATGTGGGGAGGTACTGATAGTTGCTGATAGTTGTGCCATTGAAGAAGTTAGGAGGACAGATTGAGTTTGAGGAGGTGGATATATATATATATATATATACATATATATATATATACACACACACACACATATATATATATATATATATATATATATATATATACACACATATATATACACACATACACTGTATATATGTAACCTAGAACTGTCTGTAATTCAAGCGATGTTTCAAAATTTTGAGAAAGTTCAAAAGGAGATTACAGATGATAAACTGCCAGGATGTTTTCATCCAGTATATTTTTTTTTGAACATTTCACTGGGCAGCATAAAATATGGTACAAACTATAACAGCAGGTCATTTGAGGAGGCCAGGGGTGGCTTGGATAGTTTCCACCAATTCCTGCTGTCTTTGCTTGAAATAATGATTGCTGTCAAAAGAAAACATAGCATTTCCAACACATCAATTCATATAACTATTTCTTCTGTATTTTAGGTGAGAGCTTAATTGAAGTTTCACACATTTTTTCTCTTTAAAGCCCTGTACCCCCACATGTTATGATCTATGACTGATTTTGTCCCAGAAAGGTCATCTTTACTTTAATCTTTACTTCAATCTACCGCATAGAATGTAATGTATACCTAGCTCCATATTACTTTATGTACTGTAGTGTTTTTTGTAATTTCTTTTATGTTTCTATTGTTTGCAGATTGGCCATCCAAGTGTGGACTGCCCACTTATCCCCCCCAGATCAATACCAGAATAGTCAATGGAGAACGTGCTGTTCCCCACACCTGGCCTTGGCAAGTGTCCATGCAGGTAAGAGTATAATCACTAAATTAAAATGCAAAGTACACAAGTGCTTGGCCGTGATATAATTCATATTAACTCTTATAAACTGCCTATCTCCAGGGAAGGATTAGCATTAACATGCAGAGAAGTTTTAGAGCACTGGAGAAAAATCATTTTTAATGACCAGCACTAAATGGATTTCACAACACTAATGCCCTGTACACACGGTCGGACATTGATCGGACATTCCGACAACAAAATCCATGGATTTTTTCCGACGGATGTTGGCTTAAACTTGTCACGGTCACACAAAGTTGTCGGAAAATCCGATCGTTCTGAACGCGGTGACGTAAAACACGTACGTCGGGACTATAAACGGGGCAGTAGCCAATAGCTTTCGTCTCTTAATTTATTCTGAGCATGCGTGGCACTTTGTGCGTCGGATTTGTGTACACACGATCGGAATTTCCGACAACAGATTTTGTTGTCGGAAAATTTGCTCTCAAACTTTGTGTGTCGGAGAGTCCTATGGAAAATGTGTGATGGAGCCTACACACGGTCGGAATTAGGTCCTATCACACATTTTCCATTGGAAAATCCTGTCTTGTGTACAGGGCATTAGACTGCTTTCACACTGAGACGAATTACAGGTGCTATAACGCTAAAAATAGTGCCTGTAAAGATATTAGAAAGAAAACTGCGCTAAATAAAACAAAACTCAGTGTATGCACACATATTGTTTAAGTCCGTCCGAAACAAATATACAGGTATCAGATTGACAATCTGTATAGAGTCCACAAAAGGTATGTATCCAAATCTTCAATCAAGGTGACAACACACTTAGAACCACCGCAGAAATAAGTGTAGAAGATAGGACAGTCCTCCACCTATGAACCAACTGCCTCTTACCAGCTCCCTTGATCTCTGGTAAGGAGATCAAATGCGCTTTTTAGCTTATGACCCAGCTACAGGATGCAATGAATGGAACACCAGATAAATTCTCCGTGTTTTCTTTAAATATGTCTCATCAGCATATCCATAGGCCAATCATGTGTAAAAAAGAAAGGCATAATAATGAAAGGCATAATGATTCAGCTGAAGCTGAGGTTTAATCCCTTCATGTTGTGTCTTCCCTGGTTCCAGGGAAGACACAACATGCAGGGATTAAACTGAATCATTATGCCTTTCTTTTTTACACAACATTTCAGATTTCTGATATCAGTGGCAGCTGGTGCTAAACTAATGCCATGCCAATATGCCAAGACGAATGGGAAGGTGGCGATCGCTGCAGGCACCCCACCCCCCACTCTGCGGGAGTCTGCATGTGACAATGGGGCCGAGGCATGAGAGGGAGCTGGGCTGTGGCACTGTACCCTGCCCCCCAAGCCCTACCTTTTATGAAGCTAATTAGAGCCTCAGTCTAATCATGTGCTTAAAAAAAAAAACCCTATTGGAATTCATGCATCCGGCGCCCTGCATGTAGATTACGGGCCGGGCGCATGGAATAGGGGGTGGCGCCCCATATGGTCGGGCCGCCACTGCCTGATATGTGCCTGCTGTACTATGTACTGTACATGTATGAGGAAGTATCCTGTTCTCTTTGAATTGCTTCCTTTGTGTCAAATCTCTGGCATTCCTGCTAGTCCCCTTGCTTTCCTATTAAAAACTGACCACACTAAGCAGGAGAGCTCAGCATGGTCAGTTCTCTAGCTATGCTGGGAACTCAGGCTGCTCTCTTCCAAATAACCAGACTTGTCCTGACCCCCCCCCCCCCTACACAGCCTGTCACTGGGAAGCTTAGTGTGCTGCTGCTTCTTCTCCTCCCCCCAGCTCTTATGAAGCTGAGGACAGACAGTATGTGATCACTTATAAAAAAAGGGAAAAAAAATGTATTTATAATTTTTTTTTTTAAATCTATACACAAATGTTTTGCCTTTCATTTCTATTTTAAACTGAATGGGTTGTTTTACAAGGTGATCATTTACAATCACTTTAAGTAACACATACTGGTCCTATCCCTCCCCCAGCCTGTGATTGGACAGTGATAGGAGAAGTAGCAGACTGAAGAGCTCAGCTTTCTTCTTCTACCAGTAGTACTTTTTTTAGCAAACGATCACTGCAGCACAACTGATTGGCTCCTTGTGCTGCTTGCCCATCTCTCACCCTGAGCTCCGCTGTACAGGGGATTGCCAGAGGCTGATACCAAGTCAAATGTAAGTGTCTTAATAAATTTATTATAGCATGAATGTGTGTCTTTTATATATACCTGGTCTTCTAATTTAAAGATCTTTACAAATGTAACAATGGTCTTTACAAAATGGTATACTAAATGTGATCAAATTTCAAAAATCATTGGGGGTTATTTACAAAAGGCAAATCCACTTTGCACTACAAGTGCAAAGTTCACTTGAAATTGCACTGAAAGTGCACTTGGAAATGCAGTCACTGTAGATCTGAGGGGGGCATGCAAGGAAAATAAAAAACAGCATTTTAGCTTGCACATGATTGGATGATAAAATCAGCAGAGCTTCCACTCATTTCAGATCTACACCTCGGATTTAAAGCGACTGCACTTCCAAGTGCACTTTCAGCGCAATTTCAAGTGCACTTTGCACTTGTAGTTTGCACTTGTAGTGCAAAGTGGATTTGCTTTCAGTGCATGGAATGAATACTGATACACGTAGGGGTTGATTTACTAAAGGCAAATCCACTCTGCGCTACAAGTGCACTTGGAAGTGCAGTCACTGTAGATCTGAGGGGAAGATCTGAAATGAGGGGAAGCTCTGCTGATTTTATCATCCAATCATGTGCAAGCTAAAATGCTGTTTTTTATTTTCCTTGCATGTCCCCCTCGGATCTACAGCGACTGCACTTCCAAGTGCAAAGTGGATTTGCCTTTAGTAAATAACCCCCATAGCCCTATTCAATAATGAGTTTAAATTCTCAAAGTGTAAGTAAACAATGTGCTTTTCTGGACTTACCGGGGCAGAACTTACCATTAGGCACAGTTGGCTTTTACCTATAGGTGGCAAAAGCAGAAAAAGGTAGCTTTTCCCTCTATAGTTATCAGACATGTGTTTCCCTTATAATCATCAGAGATAGCGTAATCTCCAACTTTATATTCTTAGCCCTGTTAGGACCAGTAAATCAAAGATATGACAAAAGTGCTGTAGGTTGTGCACCTACAGGATCTGACTCCGTGCACTGTGTTACAAATACAGAGTTTGTGTAATTAGCTGTGGTTTTAATGTGAAGGAGGCCTGGGGGCTGCCCACTAAATTACATTTTCACTCACTGAGAAGGATTTACTAAAGGAGAATGTTTACTTAGCAAAGTGAATGTTTCCATAAAGTGTATGTGAGCCTAAATAAGCAAAAGCTTTTATTTAATTCATTAGCCACAGCTAAATGAAAGCTGATTATTGTCATAGTGAATAAATACCTAATGATACTGCCAATATCTTACATCCAGCAGTGCTTCCTGCATTAAACTGACAACACTTATTATGGGCTGCAAATCTTGCGGTAGCATTGTCAGCTTGAGTGCTCTCTGCCAATATGTGTACAACAAAATGTTGTTCAGCGCACAGCGTGCCTGCAGACACCCACCCCCCCCCCCCCCCAAATAATTTTGAAAAGGTATTTGACACCCTTTACCTTGATGATGGCGTTTTTTTATGTGATACATGTCTACTGAAATAATTTCCTATTTGACTAGTCTTTACTTTACAGACGCTATAACATTGCAAATAAAGGAAAATTGTGGGGGTTATTTACGATAGGCAAATCCACTTTGCACTACAAGTGCACTTGGAAGTGCAGTCTCTCTAAATCTAAGGGGTAGATCTGAAATGAGGGGAAGCTCTGCTGATTGTATCATCCAATCATGTGCAAGCTAAAATGCTGTTTTTTATTTTTCTTGCATGTCCCCCTCAGATCTACAGCGACTTTACTTCCAAGTGCACTTTTAGTGCACTTTGTAGTGCAAAGTTGATTTGCCTTTAGTAAATAACCCCCTATGGTTCTTTTGAATACCCTATCATGAGCAAGAGAAAAAAAAATTGATTTTTCCTTGCATATGATTGGATTATTGAAGTCAGTGTACCATCTCCTTTTTCACTAAGCTTTGAAAGCATTCATTTTGCAAAATGAAAATGCTCAACCCTATTAGTAAATTCCCCCTTTTTGTGAAAATGGAAAATCACTTTAAAGCTTAAGTTTAGGTATTTTTTATATAAATAAATCTGTACAAGATACATTGAATCAGCAGTGCCCCCTGTGCTGGCGGCTGCTGTCTTAGTTTAAATATTCTGTCTTCTGCCCCCCCCCCCCCCCATACCCCCAAGTGGTAATTTATAGCTTACATCAATGAAAAGCGCTCTATGAATGGAGAAGGCAGACCTTTCATTCCTTCACACGTCCCCCCAAATCCTCCTCCACATAGCACAGCTTCTATGAATGGGTGGGGTAGAAAGAGGGAGCATATTTGCTACTCTAGACAAATGCCGATGAAAGGTCAAGCGGCTGTATTTATCCCCACAGCACTAGAAGTTTGCTGTTTGTTTGTTGGTTGAACTGGATGGACTTGTGTCTTTTTTGTGAGAGGGTAGGGGGGTCAGAGGACAGAAGGTTTCAACTAACAGCAGCACAAGTGACACTTTGGGGCTGATTTACTAAAACTGGAGAGTGCAAAATCTGGTGCAGCTCTGCATAGAAACCAATCAGCTTCCAGGTTTTATTGTCAAAGCTTAAATGAACAAGCTGAAGTTAGAAGCTGATTGGCTACCATGCAAATCTGCACTTGATTTTGCACACTTCAGTTTTAGTAAATCTACCCCTTTGTCAATTTAAATACCCCTTGTGCTGATTACAAAAAAAAAAAAAAAAAAACTAACCTTAGGCTTTAAAACTAAATCCAGGTGACAAATATGTAGCATTTAAACCATAGTTAGCATGCTATTGTCTGTTACTCCTTTTTTATTGTCACAATTTTCTCAATGTCATATTTTCAGGTTTGGCCAAGTTCTCGTAATGAAACCATTTTCTTCCACACATGTGGTGGCACTCTCATCCACAAGAACTGGGTCCTCACAGCAGCCCACTGTTTTATTAAGTAAGGCTGTCCTTCATTTGACATAAACATCTTTCATACTAGATTGTGTTTCTAATATTACTCCTTTCTGTAAGCTTAGCAATTGCTTTGTGTGTCATAAAGATAAATAGCTTAATGCATGCCTCATCACATAGTCTTTCAGTTTTTTAACAGAAGTTGTCAATTAGATACTGCATAGAAGAGTATTATTTAAAACTGCACTGAGTTATTTGGGGCTTGTTTAAGTACACTAATAAAATACATATCGGGATTTATGACTTGATCTTGGGGAACAGGGGAGTAAATATGACCCTTCGTGACCATTTCTGTGTAAGGTATCACCAAAACAACAAATATTATAGTATTTGCCTTCCTTGGCACTACAAAGGAAGAATCCCAATCCAAGTTCCGCTCACCCTGATTGCTCCAAAGTAGTTGACTATAAGATTTGATATAGTGGAGGATTCACTTTAATTGTTAGGCCCCTTTCACACTTGTGCGACTTGTCCTGTAACTTGGGACTGCAAAGTCGCATGACAAGTCGTACTCCATGATTTCCAATGATTATCATTCATATCTGTGCGACTTCAGGTCGCAGCAACTTCAAAGTAGTTCCTGTACTACTTTGGTCCGACTTTGATGCAACGTGAGGTCCATAGACCTCAAGATAACACAGGCATTGCTTCAAGTCGCTTCAAAGTCACGACAAAATCGCGTCAAAGCCGAGACAAAAATCACAACAAAATCGCACGACTTTCATGACGCACAAATGTGAAATGCGCCTTATATTACAGCATCTACGCTAACCTTTCTGCTTATGTGGGGAAACATATAAACAATTGTAAAGAAAATGGAAAAACCATATCAAATTAATAATGAAATTATTTTTTACCAAATTCAACCATGCTAAAGATAAATTGATTTTTAGGGGAGCTCAGTCAGAAATGCATGTTTGTTTTCATGAATATATATGGCACGAAATCCCCTAAAACCCAGGTCCATGGCAGCTGAAGAATTGAGAGCTATAAATAATGGAATAGCTCTGTCAGTGTGTTGAAAAAGTTTACCTTTTTCTTGTAGAGTCCTCTGAAGTTACCCTGAGCATTTCAAGCTGAGCCTATAATTTAAAATGCATAGTCAGAGTGAAAGTGTGCGTTGAAACAAACAGTAGTTCCAAAAATATAGCTATGTAGCTGGCTGAAGCCATATTCAAATCTCAACTTTTCCTGTAAAGGAGTTTGATCTTCCACCTTCCATCTCTCAAGCATCCCCACTAGGCTTTTAATATGTAAAGCAGTCCCATAAATCAGAAGGCTCAAAGGATGGAATGGAGACCAACAGGAAGACGATGGGGATGGTGTGTTCAGGGTGATGTGCAGTGTTAGTTTTCCACCAAATATAGTGTTTTGCTTTAAGGCCAAAAAGTTAAATTTTAAACTCATCTAACCAGAGCACCTTCTTCCACATGTTTGCTGTGTCCCCCACATGGCTTCTCACAAACTACAAATGGAAGTTCTTATGGCTTCCTTTCAACAATGGCTTTTATTCTTGCCACTCATCCTTAACCTCCCTGACGGTATTCCTGAGTGTGGCTCGGGGGTTAAATTTCAGCACCATTAGCGGTAACCCCAAGCCACACTCGGGATTACATCTCAGGATCCTGGTGTGGTATACTTACCTTGTCCCCAGGATCCTGCGATGTCCCCCGCGCTGTCTGCGGGCTCCGTCCTCTGCCTCTCTGTGGCATTCTACGTTCCCTGCAAGCATCACGACGCATGGGGGAGGAGCCTGCCGGCAAATTCAAAAAAAGTCAAAATCATAACACATACAGTACACTGTAATCTTACAGATTACAGTACTGTATTATTTCATTTCACTTCCCTTTTGTCCCAAGTGCTTTGGCCCACGCCCTGCATGCAGTTTTATGTTATATATGTACTGTTCTTTCTGCCTGAAAACTTGAGATTGTCCATAGGAACCAAAAAGTGTCCCTTTACCTCAAAAGTGGCTTTAGACCAGCTAGAAAACAGTGATAATAACCTAGAACACTTGCAGAGTTGAGGGGCGTGGCCAAGCAGCGCATGTAGCAGGACGCACTTCTCCTCTGCTCCGCCGAGAATCCTGCTTTCTAATCCTGTGGATTGCCCATCCAGCCCGGAGTTATACCTGAATGGATCTGCGTACTACTTGTGCCCCTGCCGCTCCACCTAACCGATCAATTTGAGGCTGAACACCATGCCAAAACGGGGTAAGGATTGCGGGGGTCGCCCGTGGCTCAGGCCCAAGATGGCGCCTTGCCACAGAGATCGCAGAAGGAGAAATACAAGGAGGCTGCCCAGAGACTCTTATTTGGTAACAAAACTTCCAGGGAACTAACCTCTCCTACATCCCACCTTAGCGAAGAGGAGGGGGGGTCAGCTGGAGATGGATAACACTATTCCACTGGAGGATGGCACTAAATCCCCTGCTGACTGGGCCGCAGTAAGTACAGATGTGCATCCACTCCGGGGCACCCAGACACCATTCCTGCCTCTAGATAATGCTGAACCCACTCTTAGGGACATACTTTCAGCAGTAACTATATGTAACAGATCTTTCTCAACTCTGACAGATGAAGTGAAAGGCATTAAAGCTGAGATATCCTTTGTGAGGCAGGATATGCAAAAGCTGAGAGAGCGCACAGCTGCTATAGAGAGCAGGGTGAGTGTGATTGAAGATGACTTAGCACCCATGCAGAGAGACTTAAAGGATAACTGTCATCTCACAGACCAACATGCAGCTCGCCTGGATGATTTGGAAAATCGCATGCGTCGCAATAATGTCCGCGCTTTGGGTTTCCCGGAAAGGATAGAGGGTAAAGATCCAGTCACCTTCATTAAACAATGGCTGCTCAATACATTTGGAAAGGAGGCTTTTTCCCCGCTATTTGCGGTTGAAAGAGCGTACAGAGTGCCATCCCGCCCACTACCCCTAGGCAATCATCCTCAAGCTTTGCTTTTTAAACTTCTCAACTACAAGGATAGAGACGCCATTCTTGCTAAAGCCAGAACCATGGGAGGCAAGCTAGCTGTTGACAACTCCAAGATATCCTTGTTCCCAGAATTCTCGGCTGAACTTCAGAAGCAGCGTGCAAAGTTCATGGATGTCAAACGAAGATTAAGGGACCTTAATCTGTCATATGCGATGCTGTATCCTGCTCGCCTCTGAGTGGTCACACTTGGAGAAACTCATTTCGTCCGGCCATGGCGGCTCAATGGCTAGATCGAGAAGACAGAGCCCTTAAAGCTGCCAGATCACAAAGGGACGCTCCTGCTTAAGTCTTGAGTCTCATATTTGCAACAGGCTGGCACGGCCTGGCCTCTCCTTCTGGGACAGAAGACTGGACCATGGGTGAGCCTCAGGCTTTGAATTTTCTGATTTTTTGATTTTTTTTCTTTTTTTTGCATACATTTGTTTGGAGCGGACAGTTCCTGTATTCACATCCGTTGCCTAGGCGGATGAGGAGGACTGTTTGCTTTGTCTCTTTTATACTTGAAGAAGTGCTATGTGCTTGCCGCAGTTGTGAAACCCCTGCAAGAACTGACCTGCAGGTTAACCGGGAGTTTTCAAGGCTTTTACCCCCCCCCACACCTGTTGTGTGGGAAATGTTAAAGTTACAGTTGTTATGGCTGCGTGATCTGTTGACCTTTAGAGTTATGCCTTACAATATAGTGTACTTTGGGCTCAAAATTTATTGTCTTCTGTGCTTATACCCTGGCCTACTAGAAACTCATTCTCTGCTTTGTAACCTTATTCCTTGTCTACAGATGCCTATATTTGCCCATGATGAAGAGGCTATATATAACATAGTATTTCTTTCAGGTGACATGCTGATACGCAACTCTGGGGACCTAATAGGAGATATGCTAGACTGGCCAATGATTCTAAAGCAATGTGGTGGTAGCTAAACTGACTATTATGACGTGGAATGTCAGAGGACTGGGTAATCCAGTAAAACGGATGGCAGTCCTTAGGCATATCAGGTCAATGGATGCGGGTATAGTTTATTTACAGAGACCCATTTCTCTGCAGACTCTAATCCCAGCTTTAGTCCACGATTGTATACGAATCAGTTTCATGTGACCTACTCCACTTATGCTAGAGGGGCAAGCATATTGATCAGGAAGGATATTCAATTCAAATGTGTCAGAAAAAGCATAGACCCGGCTGGCAGATATGTATTTCTTTTATGTACAGTCGTGGGCTTAAGATGTATTCTTGCTAGTATTTATATACCCCCACCGTATTCCTCGGAGATTGTCAGGCACTTGGCAAGCTTCATGGCCCAATACCCAGAGGTACCCCTACTGGCAATGGGAGACTACAACAACTTCCTCAACTCCGTTAAAGTAAAATTACCTGTACCCGTAGCTAGTACATGTCAAGTAGAGGGTGATACCCCCCTTCGCTAAAATGCTTGGAGAAATGGGACTGATAGACGTGTGGAGGTGTAAACATCCTGATGACAAAAAATACTCCTGCTATTCAGCCTCATATGAGGGATTGTATAGGATAGATTTGGGCCTTGGGAATGACAAAATGTTATAATTAATATTGGAATCAGGATATGCGGATAGGCATGTATCTGATCATTCCGCATTCTGGGTGACCATTTCATTACCAAATAGGATCAGGCGCCCAATCTGGAGGCTTAATCACTTGTGGCTTTCGCTGTTCACTGAGCCAGACCCCATACGAAATACGCTCAATCTTTTTTTGCAGGATAATATTGGTACTGCTAAATTGGGGGTGGTTTGGGATGCAGCGAAGGCTTTTTGGGAGGACAGCTTATCAAGACAATATCACATATTAAAACAGACACTAAGGCCTGGGAATTATTGGTGTGGAATATGGTCACTGAAACTGAGAACACTTATACTAATAACCCCACAGAGGATACCAGGAGAGCTTGGTTAAGCGTGCAGTCGATGTCTGGGCAGCTGGCGTTGCAGTTGGCGGAGAACAAACATTTCTTTTTGCAACAATCACATTTTGAGGAGGGGGAGACAACTGGTCATATGCTTGCAGTAAAGGCGAGATCCCAGAGATCCCAGCAATCCTCCTCTCTCATCTCCACCATATGCGATGATCAGGGAACCTTGAAATGCTCTACTCCTGCTATCCTAAAAGTTTTTAGTGATTTCTATGCTGATCTCTGTACCCCCAAGGTGACACCCACTGATGGAGCAATAGATGATTTTCTAGGAAGCTGTGAGCTCCCCAATTTGCCAATAGAAGATAGGATCATGCTTAATGCCCCTTGAACAGCAGAGGAACTAGACATTGTCTTATCTCAAACTAAAAATAACAAATCACCAGGTATAGATGGCCTCCCGTCGGAGGTTTACAAACGATATGCCGGCATCATGCTCCCCACATTACTGAAAGTTTACAATGAGGCATTAGGAAAGGGCTCCTTGCCAAATTCGATGAATGAGGCGATAATTATTGTCATATTAAAACCGGGTAAAGATGCAAATTCCCCTGGCTCTTATAGACCCATATCACTGCTAACATCCGATATCAAATTGCTGGCCCGGATGTTGGCAAACAGACTAGCCAAAGTAATTCATAAGATTGTACATAGGGACCAATCTGGGTTCATCCCCACGAGATCCACGGCCCAAAATATAAGACGATTATTTCTGAACCTACAACTCCCAGTGGACAATACAGGTAATAGAGCAATTTTTTCACTGGACGCAGCTAAGGCCTTCGACAGTGAAGAGTATCTAGGTATATACTCTTCAGGAGTTACACTCCACCCTGGGCTTATCGTTAAGAGATAACAGTATACGAGGTTATACTCTTGCTAGAAATTGGATAGTGTCTTCTTATAGTAAGTCTGTGAAGTTGATAACTGTTCCTATAAAGTGATGTGGGAGAACTCCAAGATATATACATTGTACATTCTAATCTGGGTGTTGTATATCTTTGTGCATAATAAAAACCTTTCTGATTTAGAACACTTGCAGAATTGAGCGATAGTGAATCGTGGGGAAATGTATTTTATTATTATTATATTATTATTTTTTTAAATTATTTATATTTATTTATTATATTATAATTTATGATTTGTGTTTCAAACTTCATCATACCCGGGATATCTACTAGACTCTTGGTGGAGAGATCTAAGTGTGTTATTGCTAAGAATTACAGACCTACAATATAAAATGCCAAATTTCTATGCAAAATAATGGTACCGCTTTGAGACGCAAAAATCTGAAATAATCATATCGCTAGGGAGGTTAAAGGCCAGATTTTGTGGAGTGCACGACTAAAAGTAAAATGTAAAGCATAGCAAATAACATGATGAGCTTGTCTAATTACAGACTGAAGGGAGGAAAATACCTTACCATATACACCAAGTTATGCATGGGTTCCGGCACTTGTAAAAATTTCTAAGAAAAGGAAAAAAAATCTGAGGGGGGGAGAAAGGAAGTACAGGAAATGGAAATGATAGGATAAATGGGGGTCATGTGGGAAAGGGCCCCACACAGCAGGTGGCTGGATTTTAACCATTTCAAAATTCAGCAAATAGAGAAAAATACCTCTTGGTCTGCAAAATATCGAATGCGTTTCTAACTTCTAGTTAGGGCTGAAAACAGTCCTGCACTGAAATCCCAACTAGCATTATCAGCCCTGCCTGCTGGACTGAAGAATTCAACCTCCCAACCATTTTCTGTCCCTCTTTTGAATACAGTATGTAGCAAGGTCCTGGGTGCCCAAAGGCCTAATGGTGACCTCCAGAGTTAGAGACAGCTGACATCCTTCTGTGTAGAGTGGGTTACGAGGCATGGTTGATGTAATTCAAGGTAGAATAATGGGTGTCAGACACTTCTTGAATGCAAAGAGATTTATTGTCTCTTAAAAAGAACTGTGGGAGAGAGGGTTTAGGGTCAGGACACCCTTAAGTAGTTGCAATGTTAATAGGCAGACTCCGAGACTTCTATAGGCAGACAGCCATACAGGGAAAGGCATCCAGAAAGACACCACATCTGCATGAGTAGGATCGCTGTCCTATGGCAACAGTCTTGTAACTGTTTCTAACACAAGTTGTAACAAACTTCTTTACTTCCTCTACAATCTCCTCTTGTAGATCTTCACTCAACTGGGCTCCCAGTCTTTCACTAGACTTGCTGATCAACTGCCACTGGATCTCCTGCGCTCCTCCAACCTTCTCACTCAGTATCTTCCTCAAGCTTCCCTGCTGGGTCCCTAGCTTGGCACTCACAAATACTCCTCAAGCGTCACCCCACTGGCCTGCTCGGTCCCTGGCTTGGCACACAAGACTGCTCTGCAAGCGTCAGCTGGCTGGATCCCTAGCTTGACACCGGCTAAAGTTTTCCAATTCTTCACCGTCCCCAGTTGGCTATGGTACTTGCTTCAGCCACTCACTGTGGTCCCTGATAATAAGATGGTTGGTCCCTTAGTGGCGACAGCTTTCCCCCTTTCTCTGACCATGACAGGTTCTCCATCCGGCAGAACCGTCACTTCTGGTTGGACTGCAAGTCGCAGTCCCAACCCTACGCTGCTCTCTTGCTTCTGGATAAGCCCTCAGACAGCCTAGCAGCCAGATGACCCCAGTATAGGCCTCAGGTTCTGGCTTAGCAGCCCGGGGCAGCACAACACATGTCCATCAAGACAGCTGTCCAGGTGGTACAGAACCCCGATCACCTGACCTCACCCAAATAAATAGGCTCTCCCAGCAGCCCAAAGAAGTCAAGAAAATCCCTGTCCATTGGCTAAGATACCCCATTCATTCTTAATCTGTCCTTGCAATACCCTTGTCTTATCTAGTGTCACCAAGTACCCGAGCCACCTAGTGACAAAAGAGAGAAGTGCAGCAATTCCAGAATTAGAGTGAAATCAATTGGCAGCGGTCAGCTCTACCCTGGTTTAGTTGAATCACATGGTTCTCCTACTCAAACCTCTCATGTGTGGGCACCTTGGCAACAATTGACCAAGACAACTATCACTTGGCAGATAAATTTAATAGCCACCCCGCCTAAACCTCAGGGTGCTACAAGTATATATCAGTCTCTTTCCGCACAAAACAATGCTGCTGCCTTAAATACCAAAAGCTTGCCCATACAATGCGTAGGGAGCGTTGTTGGGAGATTTATTTCTGGTGGTGTGCCTATGTCAATAGGAACTGAGCTCATAGCCGCTGTCCCTAAAAAAACAGTTACAATTCTGGTAATGTCAGTAATAAAAGCTGTTTCTCACTATGGGAAGAGGGTAAAAGAAATAAATAATGCTGGGACATATGCTCTACAGCAGTGGTTCTCAACCCTGTCCTCAAGTACCCCCAACAGGCCATGTTTGCAGGTTTTCCTTTATCTTGCACGGGTGCTTTAAATCAGAGTCAATGGCTTGGTATTTTGGACAGATATTTTATCTAAGAGAAATTCCCAAAACATGGCCTGTTGGGGGTACTTGTGGACAGGGTTGAGAACCACTGCTCTACAGTCAGGTTGGGGCGTAAATTTGAATAATGCCTGAACATACACTTTAAGCATTATTTTATCATTTGCATATTTGTTAATATACAAATGATAAAATATGCCTACAAATGTGTGCGCACAAACATGGGTATTTATGTGTTCATGGGTATATTAGGCAAACTCTTTGTAGATGTAACTACATCGGACTTTTATCTTTCAAGTTATGCAGATGAGTTATATCGCTGGCAAATGTGTATTGGCAAACATAACCTAACACTGGTGGAGCCAAAGGAGCAATGCTTCAAAATTCTTGGCATCTACCGCCATCAAGGCTTTGGCTACCCGGACGTTCTAGGACTGGAGTATGATATTGCCTTGGTGAGGCTGGATGGTGAGGTGGTGGCTAATGATGTTATCGATTTTGCCTGTCTTCCACCAAAAGATCAGGTCTTAGCTGAAAATTACAGATGCCATGCAACTGGATGGGGAGACGAAACAGGCAAGTAAAATATTCATCTTCTAATATTAAAAAATAACATCTGACACAAAAGCTTTTATCAAAATGTGTTGATATTTTAAAGCCAGACTTCAGGCAGATTCCTAAATACAAAGTTGAAATGCATATATATAACTGATCCGGTCTGCTAAAGAATTTCAGATTTTTGTCACTTTAGTTAGGGGATTTACGCACTATTGCCAGCCAGCACAGTATTGCCCTGTACACACGATTGGACATTGAACGGACATTCCGACAACAAAATCCATCTGATTTTTTCCGACGGATGTTGGCTCAAACTTGTCTTGCATACACACGGTCGCACAAAGTTGTCGGAGGAACAGCGGTCCCTCACTCAAAAAGCCACGGCTGTGCCCATCAGTGTCACCTGCCAGTGCCCACTGTGCCACCTACCAGTGCTACCTATCAGTACCCACCAGTGCCACCTACCAGTGCCCACAGTGCCACCTACCAGTGCCCACTTTGCCACCCATCATTGCCCACTAGTGCTGCCAATCAATGCCCGTCAGTGTCTAATAATCAGTGCCACAGATTAGTGCTGCCTATCAGTGTCACCTACCAGTGCCTACCAGTGCCCATCAGAGCCACCTATCAGTGCCCTTCAGTGCCACCCATCAGTGCCACCCATCAGTGCCCATCAGTGCCACCTATCAGTGCCGCCTCATCTGTGCTTATCAGTGCCACTTATCAGTGCCCATTAGTGCCACCTTATCAGTGCCCATCAGTGCAGCCTATCAGTGCCCATCAGTGCAGCCTCATCAGCGCACATCAGTGAAGGAGAAAAATGACCTGTTTTCAAAATATTATAACAAACTATGAAACAGTTTTTTGTTTTTTTTTCAAAATTTCAGTCTCTTTTTGTTTTATTTAGCAAAAAATAAAAAACCCAGCAGCAATTAAATACAACCAAAAGAAAGCTCTATCTGTGTGAAAAAAATAATACAACTTTTTGTTTGGGTAAACTGTAGCATGACCGCGCAATTATCATCAAAGAGTGACAGCACTGAAAGCTGAAAATTGGTCCGGGCAGGAAGGGGGTTTAACTGCCCAGTAAGCAAGTGGTTAAGGAGTGGCAAAACAATAATAAATCATCAATTCTACTCACTCTATACTGCTGTCAGCATGTGCCCTGTGAGCATTGTGCCTAAGGCTCCGTTCACATCTTTGCGTCCTGAATCGTGGGCGGAATTGCTGCGATTCTGCCCGCGATGTGCAATAATCACAAACCGTGGGACGCCCGTTAATTCCTGGTGTGTTGCCCGTCAATTTCAATAGCACCCCAAATGCGGCGTGTTTTTCCCACGATTCGTCGGGAGACAACCGCGGTAAAAACATGCGAACAGAATCGCGGGACGCCTGACGCCCAAAAGAAGTACATGAGCTTCATTTGGGCAACAGGTGTCCCGCAATTTTATTTGCTCAATTTTACCTTGATTGTCGCCCCCATACGCCTAGATATGAACGAGGCCTAAAGCAGAGCTCGATTAGCATGTACTATAGTGCTGTCCTTCCATCTCCCAGTCTGAGTCTATCTCCCATAACTTTCTGTGCAAAAGATGTCACAAGGCAAATATCAATTCAAAATAATATACCATACAGATGATTTAAAGTGTGTTTTCATATACTGTATATATCAATAAGTTCAGATGGTTTCTGAAATCACAAATTCGTTAAATCTGTTTCAGGAAATTCAACCGCTCCCAAAGCTGCTGAGGCATTAAATCAAGTGGTACTACCTGTTATTGGTTATGAAGTTTGCAAAACTCCTCAGTATTGGTGGTTCCAAATAAAGGACTCTATGATCTGTGCTGGTTATGTTCTCCCCGATGAGCTTAAGTCTGTATGTCAGGTGAGTTTTTTTGTTTTATTTTAATATAGAAAGGCTTATTAAAAAAAATTCAAGACACTATACAATACTGGATGACAATTATTAAGGAACCTTTTTAACATTCAGTATGAAAAAAATATAAAGCACTTATCACATTTTTATTCAATTCATTTTGCACTCCTGTCACCCGTTTTCAGCAGAGAGCGCTCTGAAGTCTGCTCTCTGCTGATGTCAACAATATCAGTCCAGGCCCCGCGTCATCCCGACTCTGGAAGTCTGGATCCGCCAGGTGCCTGGACTGATGGCCGTCACAGCCTCTCAGCGAGCCACTGAGATGGCCGCTGCCAGTCCCTCTACATTTCAGCGCTCCAGTAAGTGTGGAGGAGCAGAGCAGGAGAGATGCTGACTGAGCATCTCTCCGCTCAGGGAGGAGTGAGAACCGAGACATCAGTGGTGTTCGATGGCTCAGGTTCCGATGCTGCATCCACCTAGGCAAGTATAAAAGGGGAAAAAAAGCCGAAAACCATACTTCTCCTTTAATACAAAGCCAGTTCACCCTGAGGGAGCATGTGGCTGGGGATTCGGATTTCACTGGCCCCTCCCCCATCCCGGCACCCAAGGGTGGCTGATGCTAGTCCTGCCAGCCAGCATGGTCTGGAGATGGGGTTCCTGTCCCCAGGGGTGATGCGGTCCCTGTCCCTAATGGTGATGGGGTACCTGTTCCCAGGGAAGAAGGGGCCCCTTTCCCCAGGGGTGATAGGGTCACTGTGAACTCAAAGCAGTGTCCTCTGTTCCCTGCACCCCCCCACCACCACCACTGTGCAAAAACACTGGTTAGGCACACATTTAACCCTTTGATTGCCCTCGATGTTTAACCCCTTCCCAGCCAGGGTCATTAGTACAGTGACAGTATATAATGTTAGCACTAATCACTGTATTAGTGTCGCTGGTTCCCACAAAGTGTCGGTTAGTGTTAGATTGTCCACCACAATATTGCAGTCCCACTATAAGTTGCTGACCGCTGCCATTACTAGTATATATTAAAAAAAAAAATTCCAGTATATGTACCATAGTTTGTAGACACTATAACTTTTGTGCAAACCAATTAATATACGCTTATTAGGATTTTTTTTTTTACCAAAAACATGCAGCAGAATACATATTGGCCTAAATTTATGAAGAAATTTGATTTTTAATTTTTTTTTTTTATTGGATATGTTTTAAAGCAAAATTTAAGAAATATTGTTGTTTTTTTTTTTTTCAAAATTGTCTGTCTTTTTTTGTTTATAGCACAGAAAATAAAAAAACCCAGTGGTGATCAACAATCACTGTATAGCAAACAATTGCTCGGTCATGAAGGGGGGTAAATCTTCCAGAAGTCAAGTGGTTAAATAGGCAACACAAGTGTAAACAAGATCTTACTAATCTGTCTTTATTCTGGTGTCTATATTTTTCTTTAAGTAATGTTTTGATATGTATGATTCTTTTTTTTTTTAATGCACCAGGGGGATTCAGGTGGACCACTTGTCTGCCCTTCAACTACCAACAACACAATCTGGGAAATTCATGGAATTACCAGTTTTGGCCCTATAGGGTGTATTATGGATAAAAAACCTAGTGTGTTCACCCGTGCATCTGCTCATCTTGACTGGATAGATGACACCATCAAAAAGAATATATTTGATGTATACTGTAAGTACTAACTTATCATGTTTGTCATGTGATTCAACTGTGCCCCATTTATATTTATCATGCCTTAACACCATTGTATTTAGCTTATTCTACAAAGTAGGACTAGTGGCACATAGCACCAGTAGCTTGTCATTTTAGAGGTAGTGAATCCCAACTAGCTGGAGGAGATTCATCTAGCTGATTCTCACATGCATTAAGTGGAAAAAGATACCAGGCTTGAGATACTATCAGAGTAGAGGCTGTTCACATAACAAAGTGAATGTTCACTTAACTTTTGGACTTTTTATGTTATAGTGGTTGTTAAGCCACTCTAACATCTTTACACTACTGGCTCTGTGTCCTAATCCTGTGTCCCCCTGTGTGTGTGAGTTATAAAAAAAATGCAGATTATACCTAATTTCAGAGCACCTCTTGGCACTCACGTGACCTGCCGGCTCTCTCCTCTGCCCGTCTGACAGCTGCAGTAGGCAGGGCCGAGATTCTCCTGCTGACGTCAGCCAGGACGAGGGAAGGAGTGGAGAGAGAGAGCCGGCCGGTCATTTCAGAGGCACTCTGAAATGAGATATAATCGGCATTTGTTTTATAAGACACACACGCAGGGGGACACAGGATTAGGACAGAGTGGATAGTATTAAAATATAGATGTTATTTGAGCAGCAGGAGAGGCGCTGTTACAAGCTGACAGGCAGGGAGGGAGGGGGGAGAGCAGAGAGGAGAGCAGACAGGAGAGCTGCAGCTGACCCAGGCACGTAAACTGACCACGGTGTCAAGACTCAGCAGACATGATACTCCGTGGTCAGTTTACAGAGGGGAGGGCAGAAACTGGCAGAATCAACCAGGTTTTTTAGGTGACACAGGGAGCCAAATTAAACAGCACAAGTACTGTGCTGTATAACATGCTTTAAAGGGACAGGATCCATTTATTTTCTTTTTTAGGGTAACAAATGCTTTAATATCCCATTCAAGTGCAAGCAAATATCTTTAATTTCTTTTGCTCATTATTGAGAATTGAATGTGAGCACAGCTTCACCCGTGTTTATGAAGTGAAGAGTCTCTACTTCTTTAGTAAACCAAGCCCAATGAATTTTTCCATCTATAATTCATGTCATTGATGTTCTACAAACCTCCCAGATTTCTAAGCTAGCAAAATAAGTAGGGGAAGTTTATGTTTTTTTTACTATTTATAGATTTTTTACAAATAATCATTGAATATAGGACACACCTACACTATATTACCAAAAGAATTGGGACACCTGCCTTTACATGCACATGAACTTTAATGGCATCCCAGTCTTTGTCCGTAGGGTTCAATATTAAGTTGGCCCACCCTTTGCAGCTATAACAGCTTTAACTCTTCTGAGAAGGCTGTCCACAAGGTTTAGGAGTGTGTCTATGGGAATGTTTGACCATTCTTCCAGAAGAGCATTTGTGAGGTCAGGCACTGATGTTGGACAAGAAGGCCTGGCTCGCAGTCTCTGCTGTAATTCTTACCAAAGGTGTTCTATCGGGTTGAGGCCAGGACTCTGTGCAGGCCAGTGAAGATTCTCTACCCCAAACTTGCTCATCCATATCTTTATGGACTTTGCTTTGTATACTGGTCCAAAAAATTTTATGGGGGGGGGATTATGGTGTGGGGTTGTTTTTTCAGGGGTTGGGCTTGGCCCCTTAGTTCCAGTGAAGGGAACTCTTACTTTGTGCACCAGTGCACAAAGCAAAATCCATAGACATGGATGGTTGAGTTTGGGGTGGAGAAACTTCACTGGCCTGCACATGAGCCCTGAACTCAACCAGATAGAACACCTTTGGGAAGAATTAGAGCAGAGACTGCGAGCCAGGCCTTCTCGTCCATATCAGTGCCTGACCTCACAAATGCACTTCTGGAAGAATGGTCAAAGATTCCCATAGACACACTCCTAAACCTTATGGACAGCCTTCCCAGATGAGTTGAAGCTGTTATAGCTGCAAAGGGTGGGCCAACTCAATATTGAACTTTACAGACTAAGACTGGGAAGCCATTAAAGTTAATGTGCATGTAAAGGCAGGCGTCCCAATACTTTCAGTAATATAGTGTTTGTTGCCAGTGTCATATATTTTATTGTGTATAGCCACATATATAGCAGGTAGAGAGGGGGTGGGGAGTATGAATCGCTCTTCAGACTCACCTGTGTTTGTAAATAGATTGTGCTATTGAGCTCTGTAAACATTTTTCTTTTCAGGAAAGCAATTAATATTAGCTTGGTATATTTGTAAAACATGCCCACAGCTCTACATCATAGCGCTAGGAATTAATTAGAACATTAAAAAAAAAATGTTTCCTAAAAAATTGCATTTTGTTATCTTTTTCATAGCCAGTAAGTCAAGAGTTTGGTTTTGACAGCTTTCAAAACACATCAAGAAATGTAATTGGGATCACTTTTAACTTTTTTTGTGATATACCAAGCAACAGTGACAATATTTTGTCGAAAATCAAATATATGAATCAAACAAGAGACAGGTTGTTTTGAGGGATGTCTTGTTACTATGTCTTCTAAAAGTCAGAATTGCTCTTGGGAGTTCTTCCTATGAAATCTTAACTTTGCAAATGAAACACTGCTTTGTGTCCCCGCAGCATGAATCATAGGGGAAAAGGCTTATTCTCCAGTATATACATATGATAAAAATAGCACAAGGCTGACAGATGAAATTAGAAGAGGCAAGTCAGTGCTTTCTCTTAGAATGAAGCTTCATGTCAGTATATAAGTATCAGGCAAGCCTAAAATAAAGATTGTTTATTTTCTGTGTATGACGCTTGTGCATGTTAACAGAGTTGCCGTCTCCGAAGTTGTATTTTATGGAATCTGTGACCTACTCTGGAGAGTATAATATTTCACCTGTGGAGCAGTCATTACACAGCTGGCTCCTGGGAATAACTACTTCCAATAACATTTCAACAAAACTAGAGGAATCATAATCACTGGTTGTGTATAACTGCTAAAGAGGAAACAGCACTGGCTTATATAAGAGAAGAAAACCACAACAAAAACATTGATAAATACCAATACAATACTGTGTATGTGTGAAAAGCGTATTGTAGAATATATTGGTTACTTTTTATGGGGTTATTGCTTGAAATGATATTATTCAGTAAAAAAAACGCTTTTTTTTTGTAATATCGTATCACTCTATTTTTTATATTTCTTTAAACTTACGCTAATGCCAAGCTGTCCAGCAAAAGAGACTGAGACAAGGGTTAGGACAAACTGAGAAAATATTAAAGCTGTATGAGACCCAAAACCAAACAAGTAATATATATTGAACCTTACCAATCGTTAGCCCCGGTTCACACAGGGGCGACTTGTCAAGCGACTTAGCCGCCTGACAAGTCGCGTTCCGTTCTGTACTATGGAACCGTTCTAATAGGAACAATTTAAGTCGCTCCAACTTAGAAAAAGGTTCCTGTACTACTTTGGGACGACTTGCATTGACTTCTATACAGAAGTCATTTTGCAAGCCGCCGCTGAAGTCGTGTGCAAGTCGCGCTGCAAGTCGGGCTGCCCCTTGTGTAAACCGGGGCTTAGATGTGGTGGCTGTATCAGTTTTCTTTTCTTTTGGCTTTTTCCCCTTTAGTTTCACTTGGTGATCTGGCCAGTAACACACCTCCTGTATTAGTGAGACACAACTCTGAGCAGAGGAGGCACAGCAGGCAGCAGCATTGTAATGCCCCGTACACGGTCGGATTTTCCAACGGAAAATGTGTGATAGGACCTTGTTGTCGGAAATTCCGATTGTGTGTACACAAATCCGACGGACAAAGTGCCACGCATGCTCAGAATAAATAAAGAGATGAAAGCTATTGGCCACTGCCCCGTTTATAGTCCCGACGTATGTGTTTTACATCACCACGTTCAGAATGATCGGATTTTCCGACAACTTTGTGTGACCATGTGTATGCAAGACAAGTTTGAGCCAACATCCGTCGGAAAAAATCCTAGGATTTTGTTGTCGGTATGTCCGAACAAAGTCCGACCGTGTGTACGGGGCATTAGTCTGAGGAGGGGCGTATTAAATGTATTAGCAGATTTAGGTAGACAAACTAATTGAAGCCATCCTCCAACTCACATTTTATATTCAGTTACAGCAGTTTTTTTTCCTTTTGGGATAAAGGCTTTAAATGAATAAATAAGCTGATCATTTTAATCACCGCTGCCAGTGCTGCCACATACGTGCCGTTGCTTCAGTTGTACCTTGCCATTCCTGGCGGCTCCCACACGCATGCGCGGGATTGACATCATCGCGGGGCCGGCCAATCACAGCGCCAGAGCCGCAATACCCGGAAGTAACCCCGGGAGTGATGTCGCCGGCTGGAGGGGGAGACGAGGATGGCTGCGGGGGCTTCGTTTTTAGTTAAGTAATTCATAATGAACTAGTATGCTATGCATACTAGCTCATTATGGCTTTATCTTGCAGTTTTTTGTTTTTTCTAATTGTTAAAGAAGGTTTACAACCACTTGCTGGCTGGATCACCAGATGAAAATAGAAGAAAGAAAGCCTTTGTCAGTAGATCAGAGGTTAGTGTCAGTAGGACAGTGAATGGTGTCAGTCAGTAGAGCAGTGGACGTGTCAGTGAGGCAGAGGTTGGTGTCAGTAGGACAGTGTATTGTGTTAGTCAGCAGAGCAGTGGGCTTTGTCAGTAGGACAGTGGACTTTGTCAGTAGGGCAGAAAACAATGCCAGTAGAGCAGTGGACGGTGTCAGTAGAGCAGTGGATGGTGTCAGTAGAGCAGTGGATGGTGTCAGTAGTGCAGTGGATGGTGTCATTAGCGCAGTGGATGGTGTCAGTAGATCAGTGGATGGTGTCAGTAGCGCAGTGGAAGGTGTTTGTCAGTAGAGCAGTGAACGTGTCAGTAGGGCAGAGGTTAATGTCAGTAGGACAGTGGATGGTGTCAGTCAATAGAACAGCGGATGTGTCAGTAGGGCAGAGGTTAGTGTCAGTAGGACAGTGGATGGTGTCAGTCAGTAGAGCAGTGGACTTTTTCAGTAGGGCAGAGAATGGTTTCAGTAGTTGATTTTTTTTATTTATTTATTTTTTTTTTTACAATTTTATTATTTGTAACAATTTTTTACTATACTATTTTTTACTTTTATTTTTTATTTATTTTTTACTATTTTTAGGAGCCTTGTTGGAGGCTTTGGTGAAATATAAGGGGTCAACGCAGATCTCTGATGTTTCACATTTGAGACAGAGAATTCCCCAGTTCCTTTTGCAGGGGTAATCAGTGCCACATGGGGTGATTAGGGTGTGCCCAGGCATACCTGGCACATTCCATTTGCATGCCTGAATTTGACCTGGTTTTAGCCTCTTGCATTCCCTGTATAGCAGAGCTGGCATAAGAGGAAGAAGCAGTACACGGAGCCAATATATTCATGTGCTGACAGGAAGCAAGCTGATAAAAGGTGAGAGCAGAGTGAGAGAGATGAGTTCATCACTGTACTGCTTCTATGTTCACTGTCCAGTCACAGGATCTGGGGGTCAGAGGAAGTTGGTTGGTTGAATGATGCTGGCCATCAGACTGAGGACAACTAGCAGCAGAAAAAAAGTACTGCAGGGAAAATGTATGTATTGAAGATGAATATTGCTGCCAAAGCTGTTTTTGTTATTGTATCTTTTAATGAGTTATTTTTATCTTAATATTTTTGGCTGGAGTTCTGTGTTAACTGTATTTTCCAGATTCACCCATGATTAGTTACTAAGTAATGGCATTACTGCACATAAATTTTTTCCTTCTGCTTCATAAAAAAGACTGTTCGGTTGTAAAAAAAAAAAAAGGTGATCTTTCTAATATTTTATTATTTGTTTTTTGTAAATAGCATCTGGCTGTTACAGCCCCAAAGACCTGAGTGACAGCAAAGGCACCTTCCAGTCAATGAGTTATCCTTCCTTCTACAAGAACGATGCCAGCTGCCTTTGGAATATTGTAGCCCCAGCAAACAAAGTCATTCATCTTCATTTCAGCAGTTTCCTACTTGAGCAAAGCACTGCCTGCAACAATGACAGAGTAATTATCTCAGATGAGCTTAGTAGCCTTGGTAAGTTCCTACTGATCTACATGTCTGCAAAATGCAAGGCTTGATCTGTCTAATGCACCTCACCCACCTAAAGTCAACCGACTTTGGCATTACCAGTAGCCTAAACACTCAGCACTCCACCTGCTGGTTACAGAAAGCACTCTAAAAAGCATCAACTCTGGAAAAAATAAAACTGGTCCTCACTGTGAAATAAATATTCTATACTAGTAATAATCATACCAACTTTTCAGGAAGGCTTTTAGGCAAACTATAATTTGGCATGGGTGTCAGGCCCTCAGAATTAGTGTCCCCACTCGAAAATTTCAGAGCGGGTCTTAACCTCCCTGGCGGTATTCCCGAGTCTGACTCGGGGTGGATTTTTCATACCAAAAGCGGTATCCCTGAGCCAGAGTTTACTTACCTTGTCCCCTGGATCCTGCGATGTCTCTCCGCTGTGATCGGCGAGCCGCTGTGTCTCGCTCGATTCACAGTGCCAAGCTCCGTTCCCTGCGAGCGTTGCGACGCACGGGGACGGAGTTCGGCGGTAAATTCAAAAGTGAAACACACAGTACAGATACAGTATACTGTAATCTTACAGATTACAGTACTGTATCAAATAACTACACATCCCCTTTGTCCCTAGTGGTCTGCCCAGTGTCCTGCATGCAGTTTTATATATATAAAACTGTTCTTTCTGCCAGGAAACTGGAGATTGTCCATAGCAACCAAAACTGTCTCTTTACATCAAAAGTGGTTTTAGACCAGCTAGAAAAAAGCGATAATAAATTATAATCACTTGCAGAATTGAGCGATAGTAATTTGTGAGGAGATCCGTCATCAAACACTAAAAGTAACAAAAGCTACAATTCTGCAACTGAGCAAATTTCAGTGTTTTTGATTTGATTACATTATTATATAATTTTTATTATTATTATATTATTATTTGTTATAATTATTTATAGTTATTTATTATATTATAATTTTTTATTTCGTTTTTCAAACTTTATGTCTACTAGACTCTTGTTTGGACAGATTAAAGTGAACTATTCCTAAGAATTACAGGCCTACAATATAAAACGCCAAATTTCTGTGCAAAATAATGGTACCGCTTTCAGCACCTAAAATCTGAAATAATCATACCGCCAGGGAGGTTAAACAGCAAGGGGTGTGGCCTTGACAGGAAGGGGTGGGTCATATTTAAATTAGGGGGTGCACGAGTTTAGTCAGGTCTAGGGCAGCACAAAAGCTAAATACACTACTGTCTTCCACCCAACTCCCCTGCTGGCATGGCTCATCCATATTTAAGGGCTGGCTCAGTCACCCTACCAGGCACACTGCCTGAGGATTGGCCAAGTTCCTCTAAGTATGCAGACCAACCCTCATGACCTCTAACTTCTAAAAGTTTCAAAGTTCCAGAATCAGGGGTTGGCACCAGAGACCTCCCTGTATGAGTCATCCAGCCTGACCTGCTATATACGAATCAACAACTTTGTGTGCATCAGTTGCAAACCCAGAAATTATTTTTTAAAAGTAGCAATTATATCAACCCCCCTTCTTGGGCTGTACATAGCCTGGGCAGGGAGCAGAGCTGTGGGAGGGACCCAGCAGGAAACTTGGAGAAGGGGCTGTTACAAGACCTGTTCAAGCTGGGAGAGCAGCAGTGACTGGTCTGTATTACTCCCGCACAGAGGCAAAGTGCAGAAATTGTCATGCTGGAAGTAAAGCTACACATAGCCCTTGTATTTAGCCAATATTTGTTAAGCATTGAGTTCAGCTTTACCTGGGCTCTGCACAGACCAGTAATATTTTGCAAGTGCCATCAAATAGGTTCATAGTGCGGTTTACTAAGTCTGTTGTGGATATTTGGGCTTCACTTTGCAAATGGGAAGATTTGCTAAAACTGTGGTGTAGCAATATCTGGTGAAGCTCTGCGCAGAAACCAATCAGCTTCCAGGTTTTATTGTCAAAGCTTGAATGAACAAGCCAAAGTTAGAAGCTCATTGGCTACCACGCACAGCTGCTCCAGATTCCCAGTGCTCCAATTTGAGTAAATCTCCCCCACCGACTCAAAAAGTTCTAAAGCCAAAGACAGACACAAAACACATTTTCTAAGAAGGACATCAGCACTGGCAGCCTTTGTATTTTTTCCAGTGTAGGTTTTCTTTTAGTTAAATTACTCATTTGTATGTTCAGAAGCCACTCTTTTTAAAGGGATATGTGATGGATTGTTTTTTAAAGTCATTGAACAGGCAGTAAGGAAGCAATATGTCACTTCCTCACCACCACCTGTTATAACAATGAAAAGGCCAACCCACCATGCTGCAAGTAACTGGAACTTCATGGGAAATTGCGGCTCAGCACCATTGACTTGAATGGGTCATGTTCAGCATCAGTACTACCCATCGAATGCAACATGTTTTATTGTCGACTCTAGCCAAAGCATCACAGTCGCGGCATGTGTACAGCCCTCAGTGTCTGTCTGCCCTTGTTTAGGTTAATGGTAAAACTGTGGCTCATCCGCCTGCTTTTACACCCCCCTGGCCACCCATGTGAACAAGTCATAAGTTAGAATTTTGTAATGACTCACAGAAGCACTTCTGTACCTCAAAACTAATATGTGAAAGTCTTCCCACTGTAGTTTGCTTGTGGGCTAGGTGCAGCGTTGTGCGGCAGTCAGTGAACACACAGAGTCTACGTTTGGCAATAACAATATATTGTAGAAAGGTTCAGCAAGTACAAACAGGCCCAGCAGCTAAGCACACTTGACTGGAGCCACTTATAACTGAGATAGTGGTGGAACAGTGGTTTGCAGAATGGAAGATGCTGACAGCTATTGCTTCGAGGTGCTGAATGCGGCCTGGCCGGTCCACACCCAAAAGGAGAGACTTCCTGTAGGGGGTAGAAGTAGTCCTCCAGAACCTCCTTTAGAACCTTTACCTATCGCTAAGCACTGTCCCTATCAGACACAGATCCTATTCCTACACTAGCCACTTGCATAAAGTGCTCCAATTCTGGGAGTTGGAGTCTGAAATAGACTTTGTCTGACCCAAGGTGGCTGCCAAAGTCACATGGGGTGCCAGCATTCAATCACATAGCGCCCCATGTAAAATCATAGAGAAACCAAGTTGCCCTCAACTTCCTCCCTCACCTGCATTGTCGCTGTGGTTGAGCACCACTTGTAGTAGAGAATACAGACTGCATCTGCCTATATGATGGTTGTAAATCCCAGATATAGAGTTCTGTAAACTATTTATTCACTGCAGACATTAAAAAAATCTCTTTGCATGTGTGCAAGTCCTCCACACCTACTCTTCTCTGCCAATGTGGATATCACATGCATGGGTGGAGATACACTTAATCCAGCTGCTTAGAAGCAGTCACAGCCATCCATATTATTTCATCTACTGACTACCCTTTGGCTGGGCTTTTTCTTAGAGGGACCAGATTCAATTTTTATTGGACAATCAGTGAGGTCCCTTAAATAGGCGCTATTCACTAAACTAGGGTGGCCAGTGTCTTAAATGACTGCTTGACTAACATTTATAGGGTGATAAGTAGACAGAACCTGTAGGTACAATGCAAAGAAAGGACACAAGTAAAATACACACTAACTAGGCAGCACTGCAGACTATGGACAACATGCACCTGTCAGGAAAATCAGTGACAGAACCCGTTTTCTGTACAAGAAGATGAGTCTTTGGTCATCTATATGATCTGGTAGGGGTAGACTAGTAGCCCCATAAGCAAAAACAACATTACATTTT
This sequence comes from Lithobates clamitans, assembly GCA_037952925.1. NCBI lineage: Eukaryota > Metazoa > Chordata > Amphibia > Anura > Ranidae > Lithobates > Lithobates clamitans. The sequence continues at coordinate 3,298,125 of JBBGZY010000787.1, read as the reverse complement.
TACTCTCTGTGTGGTTTGTGATTACTAGGATAGTTTTTATTTCTAACACATCACAAATTCTTCTGATTTAATAGGTGCACACTGTGGAGCATTTACGCCAAGAGATCTTGTTAGTTACAGTAATACATTATCGGTGACATTTATTTCCAACAGCAGGGTAGTAGATACTGGATTTTCTGCAACCTGGGAATTTGTGGACCCCATTACTATTCCAAGTAAGTACAGCAAAATTTAGATTTTATAGCAGTGTTAATTTTGTTGATATAAATCAGCTGCATTTTTCCAGTGACGAAAACTAAACCAAAATTACTCAAAAGGAAAATAGAACGAAAATGAGAGGGAGGGATGTTTTACTTATAAAGACGTTATATTGCTGCTAAATCTGTGTCTGTGTAGTTTTTTCAAACTATAATACCATAAATAACTTATTATCAGATTATTTTTTACTCCAGGAGTATATAGTGCATTTGGAAATTCTAGAGAAATGCTTAAATAATGCATTCAAATTTAAAGCGGGATTCCGGCCGTAAAAAAAAAAAAAAAAAAAGTCAGCAGCTACAAACACTGTCCTGGGTGCCCGCGATGTCGGCCGCCCGAGGCCGACCCGTCCCTTGGCTCTCGGGTCCCAGCACCGCCATCCTAGGTAAGGGAAACAGACAGTGGAGCCTTGCAGCTTCACTGCCAGTTTCCTACTGTTCCTTCTGGGAACACACACAGTTCCCAGAAGACAACGGGGCCGCTCACCGAGGAGCAGAAGACACCACGAAAAAGCAAGAGGCAGATTGGGAAGACTGCCTAGCAACAAGGCTTTAGGTAAGTTTAAAAATAATTTTTTTTTCAAATGTTTTTTAAAATTTTTTTTTTTAGGATTTTTGGTGTATTTTTTTTTTCAGGGTGGCCCTCCACTTGGCCAGAATATTAATTCATTCTGGCCATTGGAATAAATAAATGTTTAAGCGCTAAATGTTTATGCTCATTTATACATGTTTAGGCACGTTCAGGCCTTTTTCTGCCCAAATGCTCCTTTCCTGACTGCGCTGGGGTGCGTTTTTTTTAGCATCTAAACATTCCTCCTTTAATATGCCTTTTAAACGACCACACAGGATAACATAGAAGGCTTGTCATGTCCTTGGGCTTGGGTGCGACATATCTGCTTTAAAGTCTTTTACAGATGGATGAACAACTCAGTGTTGTGTTTATTTTCCGCCAGGCATTACTTCTTGTGGAGGTCATTTCAGCTCAGACAAAGGGGAGTTTATGTCACCAAACTGGCCTAACGCCTCTTACCCTGCAAGCCAAGCCTGCACATGGAAAATTAATGTTCAGACTGGCAAACAAATCCATGTTGTCTTCAAAAACTTTATACTACAGGCGGCAAATCTCGTAGGAAGCTGCCAGGACTATGTCGAAATTTTTGATGGAGAAAAACTTGGAGCAAAAAGGTTGGGTAAGTGTTCTTACAGAATTTCTAAATTTATACTGTGGATGCCAAAATACTGTAGCACTACCCCAGCTGGAGCTGCTGGTAAATGGCTCACCTAGTCCTGCACCGCCAGGCAACACACATTCCCCACTTGCATCCAAACAGAAGTCAGTCCTTTGGCTTTGTTTTTTATGTTTTTGGATGGGGTGAAGAAATATATGGGATGCCCAACTTGAATCAAAGAACAAAAACCAGGGACAACTTCCTCCCTATGTACAAGATCTTTAACTGTCCTCTGATCCGGACACTGACAGTCTCTGAAGAAAAAAATCCAAAAGCCACTTAAGGACTAGCAACTCTGAGTCCCTTGGGAAGTAGCACAAAATGTTGTAGGTTGCATACCGGAGTATATCCAACTCCTTTGTAGACACTGATCCCAGCTTTACTGACTGCAGGAACTACCAGCCCACCTTGCTGCTTCTTCACTATCCCACCTGGTTACTACCGAAGATCTTCCAGGGAAAGGGAAAGGAAAGATTTAACTAGTTACCGACCAGCTGCCATCGTTATGCGGCGATGGGTTGACTCTCCTGCGTGAATCGCCATAGCTGTATGGCGGCTCGCGCAGGCGCAGTTGCATGCCTGCAAGTCAGGCGGACTTGATGTCCACCGGCGACCCGAGATCGCTTATTACAGAGGCAGAACTGGGAACTACTTTTGTAAACAAGGCGATTCCCCGTTCTGACAGAGGACATGTCAGAGATCTACTGTTCCCAGTGATCGGGAACAGTAATCTCTGTCATGTCCCTGGCAGCCCACCCCCCCCCCCTACAGTTAGAACACGCTGAGGGAACACAATTAACCTCTTGATCGCTCCCTAGTGTTAACCACTTCCCTGCCAGTGTAATTTTTACATTGATCGGTGCATTTTTATAGCACTGATCAATGTAATAATGTCACTGGTCCCCAAAAAGTGCCATTTGGGGTCAGATTTGTCTGGCGCAATGTCGCAGTCCTGCTAAAAATTGCAGATTGCTGCCATCACTAGTAAAAGCAATAAAAAAAAAACAAATTCCCCAAATCTATCCCATAGTTTGTAGACATGATAACTTTTGCTCAAACCAATTAATATACGCCTATTGTGATTTTTTTTTTTTACCAAAAAATATGTAGAACATATATCGGTCTAAACTGATGAATAAATTTGTTTTTTTATATATTTTTTTTTGCATATTTATTATAGCAAAAAGGTAAAAAAAAAATTATTTTTTTTCAAAATTGTCGCTCTTTGTTTGTTTAAAGCGCAATAAATAAAAACCGCAGAGGTGATCAAATACCACCAAAAGAAAGCTCTATTTGTGGGAAAAAAGACCTCAATTTTGTTTGGGTACAGCGTTGCACGACTTTGACACGCAATTGTCAGTTAAAGCGACGCAATGCCATATTGCAAAAAATGGCGTGGTCATTAAGGGGGCAAATCCTTCTGGTCCTTAAGTGGATAAGCAGAACACTGCCTTCCAAAAAAGTCTTGCTGCATGTGGCAGTCTCTCCCCTTGTAAGTCCCTGAGTGTGCTGATGTACTCACACTGTCCTCCTTGCTCCTGCTGCTTCTTAGGTAAGATTCCTTTCAAACTGCACTGCTGTCAGGATTCTCCCAAGCCAGCCCGAGCTCCAGCCCAAGGCAGAGCCCAATCCACCCCCCCCCCCCCCAGTCCAGGGGTTCCCCTTTAGGGCCACCGACAGGCTCCTTAGCACTCCATCTTCCACCAATGCTGTATCCTGGCCTGAGCCGACAAGGCCCAGGCCTAGGGCAGAACTTTGCAGGGGGACAGCATGGAAAGAGTTCCGTTAGTCCTGTTCATGTAGCACCAGCAGGGGAGGGCTGGCAGCCTTAGGCCTGGGGGGCAAGTCCAGTCAAGTGGCCCATAGAACCAGTGGTGGCAAAGTGATGGATCGGAAAAACAGTCTCTAAGATTTTTTATGATCACAAAGGTGTGTGTGTGTGTGTGTATGGGGGGGGGGGGGCAGGGGGGACAATGTGGCCCTCCAGGACCTGTGGGGGACTTGTACTACCATGGCCTCCAGGAACTAAACTGCAAGCAAGTCCCTGTATGAATCCCTCAGAGCTGAGGACCTGCCCCCCCTCTGCAACTAGTGATGAACTACAAGTCCCAGCATTAACCCCTGAGATCTAAGGATGTGTCCCCTTAGATCCCATGGGTTCATGCTGTGCCCTGTAGTCCTTCACTAATTGGGGGGGTGACACATCCTCAGCTGTGAGGGGTTTAAGCTGGGACAGTGGGACCTGTAGTCCTTCACTAGTGGGTGGGGGGGGAGGCAGGGGTGTGTGACACATCCTGAGCTCTGAGGGGTTTATGCTGGGACCTTTAGTCCTTCACTTTTGGGGTATCACATCCCCAAAAGTAAAGGACTACAAGTCCCAGCATGAACCCTGGCTGAGATTTAAGGATGTGATCTCCTCCTCTGCTGCCGGCTCAAGCTCCCATGACACACATATGTTCTAATTCATTCACTGCTCCCAACGTCACCTCAGGCAGCTTGACCAGAGGCTTTAATAGGCTTCAAAATAGGGTGGACTCGGAGCGCAGAGCATTGCACTCAGAGCCCACCCGGGTGTGTTAGAAAATCAAATGAATATTTGCTTTTCTAACACTGAACCGCCTCTCCGCCAATCAGAAAGAACGGGTCTGATACCCGTCACCTGATTGGCTGAAAGGACAGGCGCTCCTATTGGTTGTCTAGCAGGAGAAAAAGCACGGAGTAAGCATAGAGAACACAGGAGCTGCTGCCTGTCCCACAGCTCCCCGCCGTCACTCGCTGCCTGACCCGCCACCAAGATGGGGTAGATGCCAGTCAGACAGCGGGTGAGGTGGGGTGCTGATTAAATGCTGATAGGGGGGTAACATTGGATGCATTTGATGGGCACAGTGGCTGCATTTAATGGCAGAGTGAGGCTGCAATTGATAGGGGTTTTTTAGTTTGCACCCCCCCAGCCACCACTGACAGAGAGAGACATCGCTCCAAATTGTCCACACACAGAGAGACCACTACTCAGGAAAATTGCTTGATTCCTTTATCAACATAGTAAAGCCTTGTACACACCACTAGTTTTTTTTTTTTTGGCTCAATCCAGCGAGTTGAACAAAAAAAAACAAAAACTGACAGCTCTGATTGGAGCCACTGAGCATGAGCAAAAGTGACCTGAGCATTGATCAAAGATGCAGCCGTTTTTGTGCACTTTCAGAAAACGCAGCAACAATGTGCAAACTAATAGAAGTCTATGGGACATGCAGGAAGACAGTGAGATCACCATCGCTGCAGCAGACCAGTGTGAGCCCACATCATAGTACATAGGAGCAGGTTCTGCACAGGCTGCTGAAAGAAACGTCCTTATCTGCAGAGGGAGGAGGGGGAGAGGAATTTAGGAGAGAGAAGGGGGAGAGGCCGGTTACAGATCACTCACTTGGTAGGAAGGACCCAGCAGGGAAAAGGCTCAGTTATCAGCTTCCAGAGCGTCCCATACAGAACTCCGACGGATCACAGTTTGGACGTTCCCGCCCACACGTTCTATTCACAGAAGCAGCACACAGGCTGCCCGGAGCGTGGGCGGGCACAGTGAGAGAGGGGGCTGGAGGAGGCAGAGCGGATCCACCCTCTTCCATTCGGCTGTGCTCTGAAGGGACACAGAACTGTCAGGTCAGCTCAGAACCAGGGAACAGCACTGTGACAGGACAGATGTCCGATCACAGCACAAACGTTCCTGCAGCTTCTGGGCTGTTATCCAGCCCTGTCAGCCTCCCTCTGGAGTCACCCGAGCAGTAACACTCGGCTAACTGCACATGCTCAGTTCTCAGCTGGCAGCACATCGGCCTTTTTACTGGGAATCAGAGCGGCCTGGGGGAAAATTGCATCCCTGCCCCCCGGCCCAGCCCACCCCTGAGCACCATTCTTATGGGGCAGACTGGGCTGAGAGGCAAATTAGTCTAGCGCCCCAATAAAGCGGCTGCACTGCTTCCAGTATGCGGGCGGCCGGAATTCCGCAACTGTGAGGGGCGCCACTTCTAATTTTGACTGTCCGCTCATCCTGGACCACAAACCTTCCTCACTGTGCTATATGTTTTCTGCTGCACCATTAGCATGGTTATATCTTCTTAGTCCTCTCCATAAAATTATCAGAAATTTGTGCTTAAAGTAGAACTATAGGCAACACTTTTTTTTTTCATTTTGGATAGAGTAAGGGACGGTTATAACCCCTGTCAATTTATTTTTTACCATCCCTGTCCCATTGCAGAAATTTCCTTTCACTTCCTGCCCCATAGCCAAACAGGAAGTGAGAGAAAATCTATGCAAATTAAGGGAATCCATTGCTCCCCCCCCCCAGGCCCACAGAACTAGTGTCCCCACTCGAAAATTTTAGAGCGGGTCTTAAACAGCAAGGGATGTGGCCTTGACAGGAAGGGGTGGGTCATATTTAAATTAGAGGGTGCACGAGTTTAGTCAGGCCTAGGGCAGCACAAAACCTAAATACACTACTGTCTTCCACCCAACTCCCCTGCTAGCATAGCTCATCCATATTTAAGGGCTGGCTCAGTCACCCTACCAGGCGCACTGCCTGAGGATTGGCCAAGTTCCCCTAAATATGCAAATCAACCCTCATGACCTCCGCCTTCTTGCCTCCTTCATCCTTGTAACACTGTGCAGCAAGAATCAAACAACTCAGTAATATTAGGTTCTGAAATATTTTAGTTGAACCAAATAGAAGAAGTTATTTCACAAACAGAGATAATAAATCTGCAAAGCCAGGATAACAGTTCCAACTCAGCAAACAAATTCCTCCCAAGGACACAAACAATGGTTCAGCAAGAAACAATATTATATACATATATGTACACTATATTTAGATCCAAAGTCACCTCCTAGCGGATGTTTCAGTTAACTACTTATGTGGCTACTTTGAGACAGATGTAATCTAGCCAGCCTATGCTATCCTAATGAAAGAGCAGGTCTACTGAAGGTAATATATAGGCTTTCCTATGAGTAATGGCAAAACAGTTCTACGTTGCAGATCTGATGTTCTTCGCTAGCTAGTTGGAGCTCATTAATTGTAATCCGTTTGGTTGTAGATAAAGCAATAGGTTCCTAGTGGTGAAGATCTAAGGCGTGTGAGCATAGTGTTCAAACAATGCTGTAAAGTGTTCTTGGGGTAAAAATGTCTGTGCACAGTGTTCTGTAATAGTGGCAATGAATAGATAAAGGGTCAAGCAATTTGCCCTATCACCAATGACCAAATCGATCCGAGGTCTTCTGGACAGGAACACATGTAGCAGCACTCGGGCAACGGATCAGCTGTCTCGGTCTTCCGAAGTGAAACTTGTCCATCAAACCCACACCAACAGGCAGGCAATCCAAGTGATGTTAGTGACAGGATGTCTGACAGCAAATGACAGAGCTAGGCCCCTTAGGCCTCGGGTTGGAAGTAAGGCTCCGCATGGTAGGCCGCGACCTCTCTCTCCCTGTTACACAGAGAGGTCTGTCTCGCGTCAGGCCCAGGAGGAAGAGACCTCTGCGTGGGCTTCTCGCTCCTTTTTTGGTCACTCCCAGCAAACTTCATGTCACCGTGAAGATCCCTGGGATGTGTAGTCTTAGGGTACATGGTAGCATAGTAATAGTCTGAAGGAGAACTATACGTCCCATAATTCACTTTGTTGGACCCACAGATATGTGGTCACTGATTGCACTGATTAAAAAGGGGACAAGCGATGTCTAGAAACACTGAAAGGTACGGTGCTTTCGGCTGACAGTCCATATCGCTACATAAGGTATCATTCTTAAACTTGGAGTGTAAATGTAATGCTTTATTTTTAAAACGAAGCCCCAGACATAAATGCAAAAAGATATCATTTTGTTGAGCTAACCTTGTGAGGTGAAGGATTACCCCACTTCTGTCTGCTTACTGAGCAGTGAATTAGCATCATTATCACTGGCCAATCAGCAGGTTAATGACCCAAGATGCTATTAAGCTGGATGTGGAAATATTGGTTGAACTTCCTGGAAGTGCAGTGTGGCAGAGGGGTGTGAATCACAGGAATAGTTGAACACAAATACAAACATTTCTTGGCAGAAAAAAACATTTGCGTACTGCATGTTTTTCAATCAAGTACTTAGATGTATCCGTTGAGTTCTACCTCACAAATTGTTAACTGGACTTTTTAAAAAAAAATTTTATTAAACCAGTCTAGAATTATATTCAAAGGCTTCATAATGTGATTTTTTTTTTCATTTTCAGGTCAGTTTTGCGGTTCTACAATTCCACCAACACTGATCACAACAGGCAATGCTGCAGTTATTAAATTTGTCAGCAATAATGATCGAGAACAGCAAGGCTTCTATGGGTACTGGACAACTAATCTGACAGATATCCCTTACTCTCCCCCAAGGCAGCCCAAACCATGGGACAATGTTAAAGTGGGTGAGTGAATAGCCAGGTGTAGATTTGACATGCAGTTTTTTTTTAATAAGAGTCATTTATTTCAGTTGTTAATACAGTACACAAGGTATGTGATACATACAGTATTGAGTGTTGAAGACCTTTTATACTTTCAACGACAGGTGGGGTAAACCTTCAGCATGCAGATAGTGTGATGTGCCATTTTTAGGCCCCGTTCTCCTCCTGGCAGGAATTCTAGCAAACCCAGAATGCATGGTTTGTCATCTTAAAAGTAAGCTTGCAGCTTCAAGATTTTGAAAATGAATAGGAGGAGGCAATAAAAATGAATGGGAGGAGAGCCCACGTGATCTGTCAAAATCATATGATGGGCTTCACTATGAATGGACTTCAATTACGGAACTCTCTGTGCTGTTTTGAACAGAGAAGACTCTGTGAGCCAATGCCATCACCACACCGCAGCCCGCATCTTATGAACATAATGGAGTATAACAAGAAGTGGATAGTGACATCTGCTGTGAATGCTCTCTAACCCCTATGGTTAAATGTTCTTGGGGCTATTTTTCTCTTAGGATCAAATGTAGAAAATGCTACAATCTTTTCCCCCCCCAAAATTGAAGTTAGACCAGCATGTTTGCCAACATTGCAAAAAAAAATATGTGGGACACTTTATTGGCTGTAGGCGGAGCCATACAATAATTAGGGGGCGGGGCATTCATTCGTAGGCGTGACCTAGTGAAAAAAATTACAAGTGCGAAAAATAAGTGTGGCTTACGTGAAAAGTGGGCGTGGCTTAAATGGGCGTGGCTCAAGAGGGTGTGGTTAGAGTCTGAGATGAATGAGGGATGGAGAGAGAAAGGGGGAGAAGGAAAGGGGAAGAGGGGAATGACGGGACAGCAGCCCCAGATCCTACACAATAGAAATATGTGTATTCTAGAAAGTTTAACAATCAGCAGATAAAGATACTCCAAACACCAGGTGTTAACGCTTCAATCATCCTGGCACCATGGTTGTTATGGTGTCAGGATGATTGAAGCGCATTATTTCTATTATTACATTGTAATATAAAATTAAATCATTCAACTCACCATAATGCCGAATCAGTGGGATCCCTGAGCGTGTCACTAGCCACGTCGCCTGCCACCAGAAGAGTCTGTCCTTGCATCAGGTGCCCCCGGCAGAGTCTGTCCTTGCATCAGGTGCCCCCGGCAGAGTCTGTCCTTGCATCAGGTGCCCCCGGCAGAGTCTGTCCTTGCATCAGGTGCCCCCGGCAGAGTCTGTCCTTGCATCAGGTGCCCCCAGGCAGAGTCTGTCCTTGCATCAGGTGCCACCGGCAGAGTCTGTCCTTGCATCAGGTGCCCCCGGCAGAGTCTGTCCTTGCATCAGGTGCCCCCGGCAGAGTCTGTCCTTGCATCAGGTGCCCCCGGCAGAGTCTGTCCTTGCATCAGGGGCCCCCGGAAGAGTCTGTCCTTGCATCAGGTGCCCCCAGCAGAGTCTGTCCTTGCATCAGATGCCCCCGGCAGAGTCTGTCCTTGCATCAGGTGCCCCCGGCAGAGTCTGTCCTTGCATCAGGTGCCCCCGGCAGAGTCTGTATAGACCCCCTCAGTGCAGACCCCCTCCATCAGTGCAGATCCCCTCCATCAGTGCAGACCGCCTCCATCAGTGCAGACCCCATCAGTGCAGATCCCCTCCATCAGTGCATATCCCCTCCATCAGTGCAGACCCCCTTCATCAGTGCAGACTCCCTCAGTGCAGACCCCCTCCATCAGTGCAGATCCCCTCCATCAGTGCAGACCCCCTACATCAGTGCAGACCCCCCCTCTATTAGTGCAGCCCCCCTCTATTAGTGCACCCCCCTCAGTGCAGGCCCCCCTCTATTAGTGCAGCCCCCTTCTATTAGTGCAGCCCCCCTCAAAGCAGCCCCCCCTCAGTGCAGCCCCCCTCTATAAGTGCAGACCCCCCTAGGTGCAGACCCCCCCCTCAATTAGTGCAGCCCCCTCAGTGCAGCCCCCCCTCTATTAATGTATACCCCCTCAATGCAGCCCCCCCTCTATTAGGGCAGACCCCCCTAGGTGCAGCCCCCCCTCAATTAGTGCAGCCCCCCCTCTGTTAGTGCAGCCCCCCCTCACCCCCCGCTGACCCCTCGCTCAGTGCAGGTGCGGCCGGCCGGTGTTCTGCCTGCCGAGAAAGTTCCCCTCGGCAAGTATGGACCCCCTGTACTGCACAGGCGCAGCGCTTGCGCAGTACGGGGCTGGGGAACTTTCGGCAAGACACGGCGCCGTTGTCTTCTCCTTCAGTGGAGAGGGGAGGGGCCGTGCAGCTAAAGAAGCCGCTTCATTGGCTGCACGGATCGAGCCCCCTTCCTCTCTCCACTACACAACACACTGTCACTAGGGGGAAGATCGAGCGGCGGCGCCGGCTGCCATTTTGCTGGAGCCAGCTGCTCCAAAAACAAACAAAAAAACATTCCCGATTTTCCTTATGGAAAATCCCGATTCGGGACAGCCTCCATCCGCGACGAGGGTCCCAAAATCGTGATTGTTCCGGGAAAATCGGGACTGTTGGCAACTATGGACCAGCAAAACACCACTTTCTGTCTAGATGGCTTTTGGCATTCATTTGTAGTGGGAGAAGCAGCACCTGATGCAGGAAGCAGAAACAGATGTTACAGATGATTATGGAAGATGCCCACACTCTAACAAGTTGCTGCAACTGAACACTGCGGAATTAGTTGCTGTATATAGGGGGTTATTTACTAAAACTTGAGAGTCTGGTGCAACTCTGCATGGAAACCAATCAGCCTCCAGGTTTAATTGTCATAGCTTAACTGAACACCCTGAAGTTAGAAGCTGATTGGCTATCATGCACAGCTGCACCAGATTCTTTTTTTATGTAATCTTTACTTTATTTTAGTATGCATATAAAACACATAATGTACAGTAGTTTCACAACGTATCCTTATAGACTGTGTATAATTGCTATTTTAACCGAAGAGTGAAACGTACAGTAACAGAGTCTGAATAAAGCAAAAAACGTGAAAACTGGGGGGACATGGGAAGGGAAAGGGGGATAGGGATAAATCATCATCATTTCACGGCCTAGAGAATGTGCCATCCCCGCGACCCCGGCCTGGACCCGCATCCTCTCGTAGCTCTCAGCCCTTATGTATGGGGCTAATCTCAGCCTGGAGGCCGGCAGGGACCCAACAGGTGGACCCCCCAGGAGAGGGGCTAAAAAGCCTCCAGCATACCTCCGTCTAGGGGAGGGAGCACCTCCCTGCCCCCCCCGTGGCCGTCTTGAATGCATGTCCCACTAGGGCACCTGGGTCGCTGGGCGGGTCCTCCGTCTAATGCAACCATCCGAGTGCCAACATAATAGTGGCCAGAAGGAGAAACACATCAACACTCCACAAGTGACGTGTAGCGCCTTGAGGCCGTTCTCCACCATAGGCCTTATGAGCCGCACACAGGAAAAAAAGGGGCACAGATCTCTGCACCACGATTAGGGTTAGTGAGACATAGTATTCAGGCATTTGCATCACCATTCACAGGCCTCCTTAGCTTCAGTGAGGGCTCTGCTAACTCCAACAGCGCAACATCCAGGCTAGATGACACAGGGGCCGTGTCGACAGTATATTTCCGCTACGGAGCCCAAATACCATTGAAACGTTCGCTCCTGCCCTTGCACCTCGCCGCCCACTCCTCCACCTCCCGAATATCGTCCACCTTCTTGAGCCATTCTGTCATTGTAGGGATCTGCGGACGTTTCCAGTAGAGAGGTATAAGCCGTTTAGCAGCATTTAATAGATGAGGGAGTGAGCTTTTCTTATAGTGGCTCAAAGGAAGGGCAGGGAGGTGCAAGAGGAGAACGGGATTGCAGGACATTTTTTATAAAAGCGTGAATTTCTGACCAGAATGGGTTAATTGCTGGGCAATCCCACCAAATATGGAGGAGAGTGCCTTTCTGACAACAGCCCCGCCAGCAGCGGTCTGTTACCGAGGGATAAATGCGTGATATTGCTGCGGGTATGCGATACCAGTAAGTTAGAAGCTTGTAGTTAGTTTCTAGTGTCCTGGACCCTATGGAGCTGGAGTAACATTACAGAGATCCGAAGGTTCACTGTCCTTCATGGGGCGGTTCAGTGTTTACAGCATTGCGTCCATTGAGACCTTTACCCAGTCCAGGAAGCCAGTAGAGGAAAGGAGGTGATCTTTGGTCCTTTCAAGGGTCAGTCTCTGGTGGTAGAGGTGCCCGTGGAAGGGACCCTCCATCTGCCTTTTACGACCACAGGAGGGGCGTCTTCCAGCCACCGGGATCCATGGTTGAGGTAGCTGGGGATTCGGAATGTCAGGTATGTTGCGCCAATCTGGGAAATCCACAGGGTTAAGCTCCAGGGTGTGCAGGAAGCGAGGGAGGTCGTCTTTAGTGTGCAGTACAGCCCATCGGCCATTTTTGGACGCTTGGAGGCTGAATGGGAAGCCCCAGCGGTATGTGAGGCCTGCTGCTTGGATTTCCGCCAGGAGTGGGCGCAAGGCCCGACGCTGCATTAAGGTGTGTCTAGAGAGGTCCTGATAGAAGGACAGCTGGGCTCCATCGAAGTCAAAGACCGGTCTGTTGCGCATCCTTTGCATGATGCGGTCTTTAAGGGTAAATTTGTGGAGTTTGCAAATATCATCCCTGGGGTTCTCTGGATCTTCGGATAGGGGCCTGAGTGCCCGGTGAGCTCTATCTACCTCAATCGGAGTCGAGGGCGGCAGGCTCAGGATTTCACAAAACACTCCCTGCAGCGTAGGGATAATGTCTTTAGGCGCGATATGCGAATATTCGCCCGCCTGCTGTAATTTTCCATGTCATCTAATTGGCATAAGAGGGCTTCAATTTGGTGACTGTGGGCAACAGACTGCTCTCTGAGCTGGGAGATGGCGGGTACAGTATCATCAAACTTCTGCTCCAAGGTCTCTACCCTGTGACCCAGCTCAGTGGTATCCATTTTCAATTGCTCAATGTCCTGCTTAAAAGCCCTTTCAATCCTGCTGGTAAAACGCTCCAGGTCCTCTTTAGTGGGGAGAGACCACAGGTGCTGCGTGATGTCCCTGTCTTCAGCCAGGACCGCTATCTCTGTGTCCCTGTCTTGTGGTGAATTGGAGCGGAGGCAGGAGGGATAGAGTCACTAAAAACCCTGGGAGAGGGGACAGGAGACAGCTCTGGCGGTGCAGGCTGAGCCTTGTGCTGCTGCTGCGGGCCCGTTCGTTCCGGCGCCATCTTGGATTTTTCCCTCTGCTGGCAGGGGTGTAGGAACTAATCCAGCGATCCCTGGCCATGCTGGTGGGCTCTTTTCAGCTGAGATGAAGCCCGGAGCCGCTGTGGCATGCCCTGGGTGTAAAACGGGGGGGGGGGGGGGGTAATCACCCCTGTGGCTGCTTGTATAGCTGGACGGAACTCAGGCACAGCACGTCCTTACTCCTCCATAGCCTGCTTGTACCAGCTGCACCAGATTCTGAGTACACCAGTTTTAGTAAATCTATCCCATAGTGTTTTAGAATATATGAGTGTTCAATTTACTAGGCTTTACCCAGGGATAAGGGATGTTAATTTTCAGCCATGTGACTGTTATTTTCAAATCTTACTGGCTTCCTTAACATCTTGGATATATGAGAACCTTCACAGACCTACTTATTATTATTACTTATTATAGTGCTGTCAATTTATGCTGCACTTTATATATTGTACATTCACATCAGTCCTTGCCCTCAATTAGCTTACAATCTAAGATCTCCCATGCATACATATACATACAACGTACCAGGGCCATACTTATAGTTAAATGTTGCAGAACATATTTTCTTTTAATAGCTCTATTTAATTGTTCATATGTACCGCATCAGTTTCAGTTTAATGCATGGATTCAGCTAAAAATAAACTGGCATGTTAAAAATAGGGGTACTTATCCAGGTGTTAGCTGTGTAAATAGAGCCTACTATTGTGTGATAGGTGCCTGCAATGCCCAAAAAAGTTCCATTTCTACACAATTAATTTTCAATGAGTACAAGGTGAAATAGATATTATATTTAGGGAAATACATCAATAGCTTGTAACAATATATATATATATATATATATATATATATATATATATATATATATATATATATTGCTTGATATGAACTAATACTGTAAATTGCTGTTTATAGAATGGTTAAGCAACTGTGAGGCACAATCCAAACCATCTGTGGCTACAAAATCTTTACAACACTTTTCTTCAATGTGGCAAGTATCTGTTCAGGTGAGCACTGTCTCCATCTTCTGGTGATGTGGTATTAATGCAGGGAGTAATAGATTTGTTTTAATTTTTTTGAAAGGCATTTAAAAAAAAAACAGTATTACACCCCAAAACCAAAAATGTAATATATTACAGCTTACCAATCAGTAGATGTGGTGGCTGCATCTGTTTTCTTTTTTTCCCCTCTGTTTTCACCTGGTGATATAGTCAGTAACACACCTCCTGTATTAGCGTGCCTCCACTCTGGATGAAGGAGAACAGGGGGCACCTTTGGGCAGCAACTTTGTCATGTTGGGGGGGAGAGGATTGTTAGAAGTATTAGCAGATTTAGAACAAATTAAAACAAAACTCTAGCTAACACGTTATAATCAGTTACAGCAAACAATTTTTTTCCCTTTTGGTATAAAGGTTTTAAAAACTAAACATTTTAAGCACCCCCTGCTAGTGTTAAATTGTTTGTCTAATCTCTGCAACTGATACATTACGCTGGATAGCTTGTTCTAACAGACTTATTGGCTAGATCACCAAATGAAAATAGAAGAAAATCTAAAAAAGAAAATGAATGCAGCCATCACATCTAAGAACTGGTGAGCTCCAATATAATAAATGTTTGTTTTTGAGTTTAATACTGCTATGCAGTGCAATAACAAGTTTTATTATTAGTTCGTATTAGTGTGAATCATAATGCTGTTCTCATGCACTTAACATTTTTAAATAAGGACAAGCTGATCATGCACTGTGCGTTAGCAGGTGAAGATATACTGTACAAAGTAATATTTTAATATTTAACATGCGTTTTCTGTTTTCAACAAGAAAATTAACCTTCACATTCAAGTGTGTTGTGTTAACATATGTTATATTGTGCATTATGTTGTGTTAGGGTGGCCCATTTATTTGAATTGGTTGCCAACAAATCAGAACACACAAAAAATAGACAAACACCATTTTTTCCGAAGCAGTGCACACCACATCACATGGTATTGCATTACCGTGTGTTGCAGGACACGGCAAGTAGCTGCGTTTTGGAGGTGCGTTGGGGTGTAATTCCAAATGAATGGTACTGCAATCCAGTAACACATGTAACATTACTAAAGCACAGGATTTCAACAGGAAAATTTTACCAAATGGACCAAACTACCAGTGAGGCTATTTTACCAAAGGGGCCCCATTACCAATGAGGCTATGATATCAGAGGGACCCCATTACTAGTGAGGCTATGATACCAGAGGGACTCCATTAACAGTGAGGCTTTGATACCAGAGGAACCACATTACTAGTGAGGCTATGATACCAGATGAACCACATTACTAGTGGGGCTATGATACCAGAGGGACCACATTACTAAGGAGGCTATTTTATCTAAGGGACCACATTACCAGTGAGGCTATATTGTCAGTGGGACCATATTACCGGTGTGAATAAGTTACCACAGGGACCACATTGCCATTGAGGATATGTTACCAAAGTGACCAAGTTGTGTGCGGTATTAGTATCTAGGCAATCTTTACTTTGCAAAGTTTTTTTAACCATTGTCTGATTTGTTTCTCGTTTTTAATCAATTTATAATAAAAATATTTTTATCTATAATATTGTGTACCTCAGTGCCTATAAAGTCCAGTACCAATCCCCTACTATTATCTCTAAGTTACCAGTGAGGCTATCTGATCAAAGGTACCACATTAGAGGAATGGCTATGTTACCTAAGGGGCCGCGTTACTAGTGAGGAATTTTATTTCAGGGGAGGCTACAGTATCATAGCAAAACATTAATATGTTGCCACCAGGAGGCTTTTACCAGAGGTTATATTACTGGAAGGACCAATTTACTAGTGAGTCTGTTACTGGAGTACAACATTATTACATGCAAGTTGATGCATGTTTTCTTTTTTGGTTTCAGAGTCAAACCCAACCATTCCTGCCATTCAAGCATAGGTGTGGAGGATCACTAATAAACTCACAATGGGTTCTGTTCCCTGCTCATTGTATGGATCTGTAAGTGTATTGGTACCTTATCATCTAAATTAAATGATCATGCCATATGCTCATGTGAACAATTGCTATGTTTTGGTTGATATTAGCTGTTGGCTTATAAATTTAATCTGGATTCTGTTTCTCCACAGCCAAGCTCAGTCAGTGGTCTCAGGTACACCTGCAGATTTTAACAAATCCCATATAACCAATAAATCATGCTGTGTGTTACAATATTGGTTTCTAAAATGTTGTCTGTAAGGTCTCCATGATTATCTTGGCACCTTTTCCCTGCTCTATTTATACCCTTTATTCAAATACAGTATATTATATACTGTATATACAGTAACAGAGGGTTTGAACTTGATTTGTTGCTGTGGGAGAACTCAAAATTGAGGGCAGTTTTAGGGTTTTATCATTTTTTCTCTGAATACATGTACAGTTAAAATAATTTAATAGAGTGTGAATTTGCAACACAAAACAAACGTCCTATCTACAAATGTCATAAATGTTCATTTTTAACATCTAACTTATTTTTTTTCTTAACCCCTGCATTGTGGGCCCATCTAGACCTGAGTGTACTGGTAAAAGTCAGTCATGCTGCAGGTCCAGAATCATGGCTGTATCTGCAGGTGTGGTCCTGTCTCTAAAGACTCACTTTGCCAGTAGGCCACGCAGGCCAAGCACGGGGACTTACCTGGGGCCACTGAGTGCCGTTAAAATTTACACTTTCCAGCAGTTTCACTGCATAAGGGTTTAATGCTGTGGGATTGATCAATGACATCATTTGCTAGGTGGAATGTTGCCACCTAGCACTTAAGGTCCTTTTCAGCATCAAGGAAGCACCTTCCTGCTGCTGCTCCTTGTTGTATAAGACACAAGGAACTCTCATATGTTTATCCCTGCTGCCCGCCTACAGTAATTTGGTCACCCTGGGCTGCCTGACCCTATTCCTGTTACCTAAGTAGACAGGTTCATAAATATATAAGGCTTAGCCTCATATCCTTAGCTACATTGTGTTCTGACTTGTCTTAATCTAGACATGATGGACAGTCCCACTGTACTAGGTGCCTTCAGCCCACATTCCACTAGCAGTTCCATTGTTTTCTGCAGTGTACTCCCTGAGGTGCGGGACACTGACAGCTTGGAATTTTTCCCTTTGCTAGAGTCCATACCATTCTCAGAGTCTTCCTTAATTCCCTTTCGGCATGGCAGCCTCCTTTGCTTTTCCCTGGGATATTTGTAATAGTAGTGTCAGAAACCATGAATCAGACTGAGACAGAAGTACAGTTAAATCACACTTGTTTAATAATAATAAAAAAAAGGTAAACAGAGTAAATGTAGTCAAAACATAGCCAGAGTTTAGGAACCCGGAAGGGATAGTCAGACAAGCCAAAACATCAGGGAGCCAGAGAACAGCGTAGTAGAACAGCAAGCAGGGTCTGGAGCCAGAAGGAATTTCAGCCAAGCAAATCTTTAACAGGAACACAGGAGAGCATCTCTAGAGATGTGACCAAGGTGAAGGCAGAGATCATCTGGACTGGACGGCTTAAGTAGGCAGGACTGATGAGTAGGATATCATCAACAGATTAGTCACTGTGGAGAGATAGGAGCTGGCAATTAGACGACAGCTGAGCGGCCAGCCCAGAGAAGGAAGGGCTGAGCCCAGCCCTGACAGTATCCCCTCCTCAATGACCCCTCCCCCTCAGAGGACCACCAGGCTTGAGGGGAAAATCTATGGAAATCACGGAGGAGGACAGGGGCACGTACATCCGAGGATGAGACCCAAGAGCATTCCTTCGGAAAGCAGTTGCAGACCAAAGGTTTTAATAAGGAGACATGAATACATTGGAGATACGTATATTAGAATGCATAAGCCACTGAGTTAATCCTGTGAAGAATACATAAAGGCCCAATAAAACGAGGTGCGAACTTCAGAGAGGACACACAAAGTCGGAGGTTGCGAAATGACAGCCAGACCCTGTCCCCAACCTGGTAGGAAGGCGCAGGCAGGCGTCTGTGGTCAGCATGGAGTCTGTACCTATCATAAGCATGTTGCAAAGCCTCCTGAACTTGTGCCTAAGTGGAACAAAGTCCACAGAGATGCTCCTCTAATGCAGGAATACTCTGCAGAACAAATGAGTCAGGCAACATGGAAGGTGGGAAACCATAGTTCGCCAAAAAAGGGGACAATCGGGAAGCAAAATTTAAGGCACTATTGTGAGCGAACTCCACCCATGGTAAGAGGTCTGACCAGTTGTTATGATGGTCAGAAATATAGCAAAGTAGGAATTTCTCCAAGGACTGATTGGCTCATTCTGCGGCCCCATTAGACTGCGGGTGATACGCAGAGGAAAAAGCAAGCTGAATTCCCAACTGTGCACAAAAGGCTCGCCAGAACCGGGACACAAACTGACTAGCCCTGTCCGAGACAATCATTTTGGGTAGCCCATATAAGCGAAAGATCTCCCGAGCAAAAATGGAAGCCAGTTCCTTAGAAGTGGGCAACTTCTTATGTGGAATACAATGAGACATTTTCGAGAACCGGTTAACCACTATAAGGATAATTACGTTGCCCTGGGAGTTGGGGAACTCCACAATGAAATCCACAGACAGGTTGGTCCAGGGCCTCTCTCCATTGGGTATGGGTTGTAGGAGGCCCACTAGAAGGTATCGTGGAGTCTTACTCTGAGAACACACGGAACAGGCAGTTACGAAGGCGGTTATATCAGCACGTAGACTAGGCCAACAGAATTGTTGGGAAATGGCCCAAAATAGTTGATTCCTCCCAGGGTGGCCAGCAGCCTTGGGAGAATGGTAAGTCTGGAGCATGGCAGTACGGAGACTCTCTGGGACAAAGCAGCAGTCACAAGGTTTCCCAGGAGGAGCATGGACCTGAGCAGCAAGAATTTTGTCACCCAAAGGAGAAGTGAGACTGGTGCAAACCGTAGCCAGAATACAATCAGGAGGCATCACAGGAACCGGAACCGACTCCATCTTGGAAGTGGAGGAAATATGTTGTGACAAAGCGTCAGCCCTTACATTCTTAGTACCGGGTAAGAAAGAGACAATGTAATTGAAACTAGACAAGAAAAGAGCCCATCGCGTCCCTCTGGGAGAGAGCCTCAGATAATAATGTGAGATTCTTGTGGTCAGTAAAAATGAGAATCGGCACAGTGGTACCTTCGAGGAGATGTCTCCATTCCTTCAGGGATAAAATGATTGCTAACAGCTCTCTGTCACCAATCTCGTAATTGCACTCCGCAGGTGACATTTTTTTGGAACAGTAGCCACAAGGATGCATAGCGCTCTCAGAGGTAGGACGTTGAGACAGAAGGGCACCAACTCCAGTCTCAGAAGCATCAACCTCAAGGATAAGAGGTAACGTAGGATCAGGATGTGCCAACGCAGGAGCAGAAACAAAGGCAGCCTTGAGACTCTCAAAGGCCTTAATGGACTCCGGAGACCAACTCTGTGGGTTACCGTCCTTTCTGGTCATATCAGTCAGGGGCTTGACCAGAGACGGGAAGTTATGAATAAACTTCCAATAATAGTTGGCAAAGCCAAGAAAACGCTGCAGAGGATGTAAACCCACGGGCCACTGTTGGACTGCTGAAAGTTTCTCTAAATCCATCGAAAAACCAGCAGTGGATTGACTGTATCTTCTGAATTCATGGCCTTTGTCTACTGTCAGAAACCATGAATCAGACTGAGACAGAAGTACAGTTAAATCACACTTGTTTAATAATAATAAAAAAGGTAAACAGAGTAAACGTAGTCAAAACATAGCCAGAGTTTAGGAACCGGAACGGATAGTCAGACAAGCCAAAATGGCAGGGCGCCAGAGAACAGTGTAGTAGAACAGCAAGCAGGGTCTGGAGCCAGAAGGAATGTCAGCCAAGCAAATCTTTATCAGGAACACAGGAGAGCGTCTCTAGAGTTGTGACCAAGGCGAAGGCAGAGATCATCTGGACTGGATGGCTTAAGTAGGCAGGACTGATGAGCAGGATATCATCAACAGATTAGTCACTGTGGAGAGATAGGAGCTGGCAATTAGCCTACAGCTGAGCGGCCAGCCCAGAGAAGGAAGGGCTGAGCCCGACCCTGACAAGTAGTAATGCAGGATTTTATGGGCCAAAACCTTATCCAATTTGCTTGAGGCCTTGGCAGCCTCTGAGTCATCAGCTGCCGAGACTCTATCTGGAGCTGAGTCCATTAAGTCCTTTTGTGGCTCCAAATACTACCAACACCTTCCTGGTGCACCTGATATTTGCAGTCTTTTTTTATGACAACTGGAAGAATTCTGACAAGCTCTTTGTCTCTCCCAAGCATCTACCCATTTGAGGAGGCCTTTGTTCAAAAGTAGAATGTCCTCTCTGTAGACCTGGCAGTATCCCATCTTAACAAAGCATTGACCATCCCAGAGGAGGATGCACCTGTGTCTAAGGACCTCATCAATAAGCAGGTACAGTCTAGAAATCCGTTCTCATTGCCTGACCTTGCACTGCAACCTGTCTTGGCCGTGACTTCACTGTGTCAAACTCTAGCTCACTGGGCTATGGCCAGAAGAGATCTGATCACTGTGGCAGTTGCTCTCTTGATTCTAGTGCATATGGACAGGTGTTTGCTAATATGTTGGCTCTATGCTAGCCTTACTGCACTCTCAGGGCATCCTCATTGTGGAATATCTAGATGACTTCCTGCTGAGGGAACAGTCGGGCTGGTTCTGCCAGGCAGTGTTTTCCTGACAGTCTATACATTGCAGAGGTACAGCTGTGTCCTGAACCTTCATAAATTAGCATTGGAACAAGCTCATCGCTTGGAATATCTGGGTCTTATCGTAGGCAGAACTCAGGCCAAAGTTTTTCTTCCCCAGGAGAAACTTCCAACCCTCAACTCCCAAACTTGGACTCTTCAGTCCAGGAGTCAACTGACTATTCACTTCTTCATGACAGTCCTGGGGCTTATGGTAGCCTCCTTTGAGGCAGTCTTACTTGCCCAGTTTCACTCCAGACCCCCACAACACAACATTCTGCCTTCATTGGACAAGGAAGTCCAATCCTTAAACTGACTAATCTTTAAACAGCCCCTACAGCACTGGACGTCCTGGCTAGAGCATCATCTGATATGAGTACAGTTGGACAGCACTATGGTAGTGGTGTACATAAACCAATAGGGAACCAGAAGTCATGGCAAAAGAGGTAGAGCGGATCCTGCCCTGGGCAGAGTTCACGTTCCCTCCCTGTCCACTGTTTAAATCCCAGGTGTGGACAATTGATGGGCAGACTTTCTCAGCTGGCAGCGCCATGGACATGGCAGATGGTGTCTACACCTGGTGGTATTCCAGTACCGGTATCACAGGTGGGCAATGCCAGATGTGGATCTTCTGGCCTCTAGGTTCAACAACAAGCTTGATAGATTTGTCTCCAGGTACAGGTCTTTAGTTTAAACAGTGGATAGTCTGGTGGCTCCATGGGATTAGTACACTTTGATCTACACCTTTCCTCTCCTGAAACAGATTCCTAGTCTGCTTTCAGGATGTAAATGGAGGGCATCCAGTGATCTCACAGCTCTAGACTGGCCCAGGCAGATGTGGTGCTCAGACCTGATAGAATTCCTGGCAGACGCTCTGTGGGCTCTTTTTAACAGCATGACTGGTGAAGCCCAGGATCCAAGGGACAGAGGCATTTCCAAATCAGCGATTGCAACTGGACAGCATTTAGACATCCTGAAAGTCTCTGAATTCCTGTGTCCCTCAATGGAAGGAAAGGAAATAGGATTTGTACTCTATAAAATCCTTTTCTTGGCGTCCTTTGAGGGACACAGTTCTCACCCCTCTGTGTTTATGATTATACTGTACTACTTTGCTACAAAATTGAAGTATGATGGTTGTGGGCAGGAATATGCTGTGCTGGCCCACATTTTTTGTTTGCCAGTGTCCAATCCACCTTTAGACAGTGGGGCAAAAATTGTTTGCCAGTGTCCAATCCACCTTTAGACAGTGCGGCAAAAATTTCAACAAAGGGATTTTATGTTGAGTAAAATTTTTTATTATACATGGGACCACTGACATTATGGGTACATCATTTTCTTACTCGGCAGCTGCAAGAGACCGCTCTTACTCCTGCACAGTAAGGCACTCACATAGTAACTTCTGAAGTTCGTGCTGTCTAGGAATCCTGTGAGCGAAGGTCCTGATACCCTCAGGGGGGTGTCCGCAAAGCAGCTGTACTGCAGCGGACTGCTCAGGATTGAGGATGAACATTCCAGCAAGTGCTGCTTTTTTTTATACCTGCTAAGCCTAAAAAAAAAAAAAAAATTAAAAGGTGGAGTTGGGGTCATAGCAAACAGCATACCTGTAGCAAGAAGAAGAAAGTATTTCTGGTGGCCCATTGATATTGGCTGTTTTGACCTTGACAGGTCAGTTTAAGCCTCCTGTAGCCTAAAATGACAGGTAAGGTATAACCATCAAAACTCTAATTTGTTTTGGCCCTTACATATGTATTAGTGTATGTTGTATTAAGGCTTGCAGGTATTTTTTTTTTTAAGCTACTGGTCCATTTTAAAAGTAAAATAGAAGCCCCTCCAATCAGTTGTGTTATTATACGGAGGGGAACTAAGGACACCATTGTTTGAACAGGTCAGTTGTGTTCCTCTAAAAACACAAATACCTGTGAGACATGGTAGGATTCAAATCATTTTTCATTTTGACTGGAAACAACATTAACAAAACTTGATTGAAGACATGCAGTTCAGTATTTCATTTTAAACAGCTGTATCATTTCCATACAGAGACCAGAAGCTCCAATCATTGAAGGTTTGCTTTGGACTTGACTTAGCAGAAATGTGTGTTGGAATTGATGCTCTTATCCGACATGAGAACTACAACTATCCACAGAGCAATGACCAATCCTTTGATATAGCTTTACTGCATCTATCAAAGGAGGTGACTAACATGCAACCAGTTTGTCTTCCTGATTCAGAAGAATATCCATCACCAGGAGAGCTCTGCTACTGGGCAGGCTGGGCTGCCATAGGTATGGCTGTTTTATACCGAAATAGCATTCCTCTGTGTGCTACTGTTTTTTAAGATGTCTGTTGGCAGGAAAGGAAAATTCCACTAGTGAGAAAAAGAAATCCTCTCCAGGTCATTTATATACATTGTGGATTCTTACCTGTTTCTGTTCTGTAGTTTCTGAGCAATTCTGTTAACATCCTTAAACAGATGTGAGGTGTGTCTGTCTTTAAAGTGGTTGTAAACCTCAGACATAAAATGTGAACAAAGCATATCCCTCTATAGTGTGTACTTGTCTCAGTCCAGAGAATTAAGTGTCATTTTTGCCTGCTGCTTTGTTCCTCTGCTATCGGCATGAGTCATTTCTGAGAAGTTTTTCTGACACCAAGAGAAAAATGGTGACTGGGGGGGGGGGGGGCACAGCCAAAGATTGACAGCCTCAGGTCTGTTCCTGTGTGCTGTGTGAAGGTGTGTCCCTGCAATTCAATATGCTCTCAGAGCTCTCCTCACTGATGTAACTTTAGCTCTCTGCCCCCTGCTTTTCAGATCTGAGAGATCCTAATTTTGCACTATAAATAAGTGTAGGGGAAAGACAGCTGTAGATAAACAGGTACAACTTATGTAGGAGGCTTTGTTTCACCTGAGGCTAGTCACTTCACTGGGTGTATGGTTTACAACCACTTTAGTAAAAAAAAAACAAATATTGCTTCCCTCTAGTGTCTGTAGACATCCTTATTGCTTCACGGTGACAGTCCTAAAGGTCAGTGCTGGGGATGTCTGAAATTCTGCAAAAAAGCAGTGAACCAATTACACAAACAGGAAATTTTGGGGGTTGCTCTGCACACAAAGGGAATGTAGACACCCATATAAACTTGCTGAAGATCAGGAGATTTAGGTGATTTACAATTTAGAAATAAATTCTAGCAGTTTGGTTTAAAGATGTTTTGATGGACTTTAAAGAATAAGTACACCTTCGGACCATGTTACATGTTCCACCCATTTTTAGGGTGGAACATGCAACATGTTCCCGCTCCTGAAGCTGCTCGGCGATCCCCTGCCTCCCTTTAACAGCAGTAGTTCCTCGTATCAGCTGTCAGTTTTTGAAAAAAGAGCATGGCCATGTGGGGCTCCGCCCACACAGCCGTTTCATTCATTCCCGGGCTTCTGGGAATGAACTACAAGTCCCGACATCCTTTGTGGCTGTCGGCTTGTAATTCTCAAGGAACTACCACGGTCCTGTTGAGCGCTCTGCAGTGGCGTAACTAGAACCTTCAGGGCCCCGATGCAAGAAACCATAGAGGGACCCCCGGACAGGGCTCTTTCCTCCGAGCCTGATGGTGGAACACCAGGGCCCGGTCATAAGTGGGTGGCTGCATATAAAGTAACCGATTTCTCCATTCACCCTGCTTCTCCTCCTCCCCCTCCCACAGGCATTCAGCGGCCGCAGGAGGAAAATGGAGAGATGGGTTCCTCTATGCCAGTGTTTCTCAATCTTTTTCCAGTCAGGGCACCCTTGAAGTATACCCCTAGGTGAATGGAGCTGCACTGCAACCACCCTGCAACTGTGTGCATTGCATACAGTTGCAGTATAGTGATGATGCATTTAAGGGGTTAAAACAGGCCGTCAGTAGACAACATATTGCCTCTTTACCAGCTGTCAAATGCCTCTGAAAAGTGATCTGAGCATGAATTGCTTTTCAGAGGAACAGCTATTTTTTGCTGGTACTATGAACAAGCAAAAAAAAAAAAATCGCTTCTGATTGTACAGGTATAGGGGGTCAGGATTAAAACCGTATATCTAAAATGTGCATACATACATGTAAACACACACACATGTATAAAAACACACACACATATATATATAAAAACACACATATAAACGAGTGGCGGCTGGTGCTCAAAGTTTTTAGGGGGGCGCTCTGGTAGTTCATTGATTCTTCCTGTCAGTGTGAAACTGCCTGCCCCTACAATGTACGGGCAGGCAGCTTACACTGAAAGTTTGTAGGAGACCTGCATAGCACCAGCGATCTGCTGATCACTGGTGCAATGCTTTCCAGGCTCCTAAAAAAAAAAATAGTAAATACACACTTTTTTTACCTGCAAAAATGTGCATTTATTTATTTATTTTTTAAGGTGAACTTATCTTTTAAGAATATGTAAACCCAACATTTCATATGTGCCTGCTGTACCATCTACTTGTGGGGGGGGGGGGGTATTTATAATTTTTTTATATTTGGACACTAATGTTTTGCCTTTCATTTCTGTTTTGAATTGAATGGGTTCTTTTACAAGGTGAGGGTTTACATATACTTTAATTCCTCCCCATTTACAGGGTAACTACAAAACGGCTGTCAAGCTGTGATATCTTGGAATTATAGAACTTGAAATGTGAAATGATAAACAGTAAATAAGACACAGCACTTCATTTAAAAGTGCCTATAAATCCCCACAAACAAAATAAAAAAAAATGTTCAAACTCTGCAACATGTTATAACTTATGTATCAAAAGCAATTGTATCTATAAAACAAGAAAGTAAACGATTCTCTTAATATAAAAAAAAACCCCAAGGTAAAATAGCACTGAAAATAACAATCTTGTGAATCCAAAATCAAGTCCAAAACATCCAAGTTCCTGCGTTCTTCATGTTCTGTTTCTTCACATCACCATGTCAATGTAACTAGATGTAAAGTTAGAATGTAAAGAGAAGACCTGTGCTCCAAAAATATTCACCAGACCTTACTGCAGGTTCAGGTCAAAAAGTGCATGGTTATCAATAATGCCGCTTACACACGAGCAGACTTTACGGCAGACTTTGCCCGGCGGACTTTTTGACAGACTTTATGACAGACTTTCTGAATGAACGGACTTGCCTACACACAATCCACCAAAGTCCGTTGAATGATGACGTACGACTGGACTAAAACAAGGAAGTTCATAGCCAGTAGCCAATAGCTGCCCTAGCGTGGCTTTTTGTCCGTCGAACTAGCATACAGACGAGCGGACTTTTCGACCGGACTCGAGTTCGATGGATAGATTTAAAACATGTTTCAAATCTAAGTCCGTCCAACTTTTGAGAAAACAAAGTCCGCTGGGGCCCACACATGATCGAATTGTCTGACGAAATCCCGTCCGCCGGGCAAAGTCTGCCGTAAAGCCCGCTCATGTGTACGCGGCATTAGTCTTTTCTAAACCCCTTCCTCCGGCATCAGCCTCAACTTCAGCTCTTCTCATACAATGTAAAAAATGATCCACATGGTGTTATAATGTAAAAACACATTTATTAAAACTCTGAAAACAATACCAGAACACTCCAATATAAATGTGACCAGCACTGGTATGACACATGAGCTATGAGTTGTGTCTCTCACACACCAGACTATAGTTGGTGGGTGAGAGCAGGGCCAGGACAAGGAAGGGGGCAGGATGGGCGGGTGCCCCAGGCATTGGTATCATATTAGGTGGGGGGCACCACGTGAAGAGTTCCTGCTGCTACAAGCTGACAAGAGTAGTGACAGCAGCATCACTACTCCTGACAGAGCGGGACAGAACAAGTGAAATCTGGAGAGCAGAAGAGAGCCAGAAGGAGGTGCAGGCTGTGCTTTCTCTCTCCCCTCCAGCTCCTCCTCCTGCCACTCTCTGCTGCTGCTTTGTGACTGTCAGATAAGGTCTGTGAGGGATTTGCTTACTCACCCTCATCTCCTCCCAGCAAAGAATGTGGGTAGGGGTGGAAACACTGTAAAGTCCCAATCTGAAAGTGAGTGGTGTTCAAAGCCATGATCCCATACCTCTGCAGGTGCGGTATCTCTCCATACTGCTACCAGCTGCCTGTCAAAACTGTTAAAAGTCAGCACACAGCCATCTGCCATGTTGCATCTGGGGTCTGTGTGTTTGAGGGAGGGGAGAATTGCACTGGACTTGGGGGGGATTAGAGTGTGCTGGGGGGGGGGGATTATTGTAGGTGGGGGGGGGATATGTGCTAGAAAGAGGGATTAAGGGGGGTGGAGAATTGTTAAGGGGGATTTGTGCTAGGAGGGGAATGTTTGGCAGGATTTGAGAGGGGGAGGGGATTTGTGCTAGGAAGGGATTTTTTTAAGGGGAATTGCTAGGGGGGGAAATTTGGGGAGGGGGGATTTGAGCTGGGCGAGATTTGTGCTTAGAGGGGAAATTTGAGGGGGGGGGGCATTGGCTGGGAGGGGGATTTGTGCTGGAGGCTGGATGTGTGCTCATGGTGAAATTTGGGGGAGGGGGCATTTGTGCTAGTAGGGATGATTAGGGGGGTTTGTGCTTGTAGGGAAATTTGGGATGAAGGATTTGTGCTAGGAGGGGAAATTTGAGGGGTAATGGCTTTGTGCTAAGATGGGTAATATTGGAGGGGGGATCTGTGCTAGGATGGGAGAATTGGGGAGGGAGAGGATATGAGCTAGGAGGGAAGATAGAGGACCAAAGATAAAGTGTAATAAAATATGTGGCGCTACCTCAATCTCAATATGACAAAATCAAATGAACAGAGTAGTCAAAAAACCTAAATAATATGCCAAAATAATAACTGAAAATAAAAATAAAAATAGATGCAGGAATAATGTGTATACCAACAAAGCGCAAAGTACACACACTGAAACAATAAGACCCAAAGAACAATCAGTGTGAACAACGTCACATGATATAGTATGTGTCCAATCAAGTGTGAACTTCTAGCATAACCACCAATAATGAATACAATAACTGTGAACAATAGAATGCGTGTCCAATCAATTCACATAACCTAACATAAGATATAATAATATGTGAAAATACCAAGTGCAATGCACCAACATCCGATGCAATAAACCAGTGCGACTCCCAGAAAGGGAATAATTCCAAAGTGCAATGTGCTTACAATATGAAATAATATGCAGATAAACAGATGAAATAAATAATGTCAATATTGGCATGTGATGTAGTAAGTGTCCAATCCACTGGAAACTAGTACCAAAATAACATCAAATGAAAATAAAGGTGAAAATATGTTGTGCAGTCAAATACCATGCAATGCAATTTTCAATGCGACTTCAGGTAAAAAATAATATATTGTGCAGTCCAAAAATATGCAATGCAATTTCCGATGCGACTTCAAATGTGAACAGCAAATCAACTTTGATAAAGTCACGTATGGTGTGACGCAACGCGTCAGGGAGGGAGGAGCCAGGTGCCTCTGCTTCCAGGGTACGGCCGAACCCCGAAGCTTATACTTTCGTTTGCTGATCGTTTTTTATCTTTATGTAAGTTACTATAGCGCTTTTATTAAAATTATTTTAAATCTACTACACTTTTTTGCACTAAAAGTGCAAAAGTGCCTAATAAATAAAATTCCAATATATTGGAATAATAAAGTATAAAGGTGATTAGTCCATAAATTGGTATGATAATCCAGGGGCATTAGATTAAATATGGTGATTGTCTATTAATCTAGCATTTTGCAATAAAAGTCCAAAAAAAGAAGTTTCTTCGAAAATGTGTTTAGATGAACCACACAGTAGTAAGGCGAAAGGTGTACAATCCCATAAATGAGCTCACAGAACCCTCACCTTGATAACTTGAAATATCAGCATAAGACAATGTACAGCAGTGGTTCTCAACTCCATTCCTCAGGAACCACTAACAGGCCAGAATTTAAGTATTACCTTGGGGAGATGCAGACTAGAATACTGCAATCACTGAGCAGCAAATGATATCACCTGTGATGTATTTCAGTTATCTTGCAAACCTGGCCTGTTAGTGGGTCCCGAGGACAGGAGTTGAGAACCACTGATGTACAGGAATCTGTTCCGCTGTTCCAACATCCACCACCAGGGGGTCCTCCGTTCCACCTAGTATTAAACCTAAATAGACACTTCATATCCACATCCTCATACAGTCTGGTACTCCCAGAGAGGGTAGGGGAGGGGAATAGGAAGGGATGGGAGAGATAGAGAACTCCAATACTGTAGTATGTTTATAAGTAAAATATAGTTTTATTAATAGAATAGGCTGGACCCTTACATCAAAGTATTAAAAAACAAGCATATAACAGATCGTATGGCGTTTGGACGCCGTTCTCACGTCACTTCCGGTATTATTCAACCTCCGGCCACTCCCTCCGGAGTTTTCGAAGAAACTTCTTCTTTTTTCTTTTTTTGGATATTTATTGCAAAATGCTAGATTAATAGACAATCACCACATTTAATCTAATGCCCCTGGATTATCATACCAATACCAGTACACTGTTTATTTTATTTATTAGGCACTTTTGCACTTTATTATTGCTGTAGAACGGAATCACTATATGATTTTATAAATTTTCACCTTTATTTTCATTTGATGTTATTTTGGTACTAGTTCCCAGTGGATTGAACACTTACTACATCACTTGCCAATATTGACATTATTTATTTCATCTGTTTATCTGCATATTATTTCATATTGTAAGCACATTGCACTTTGGAATTATTCCCTTTCTGGGAGTCGCACTGGTTTATTGCATTGCATGTTGGTGCATTGCACTTAGTATTTTCACATATTATTATATCTTATGTTAGGTTATGTGAATTGATTGGACACGCATTCTATTGTTCACAGTTATTGTATTCATTATTGGTGGTTATGCTAGAAGTTCACACTTGATTGGACACATACTATATCATGTGACGTTGTTCACACTGATTGTTCTTTGGGTCTTATTGTTTCAGTGTGTGTACTTTGCGCTTTGTTGGTATACACATTATTCTTGCATCTATTTTTATTTTTAGTTATTATTTTGGCATATTATTTAGGTTTTTTGACTATTCTGTTCATTTGATTGTGTCATATTGAGATTGAGGTAGCGCCACATATTTTATTACATTTTATTATTAGGGTTATGTGAGTACACTTTTTCATGTTGGCGGCTCCTTGTGTTTTATTTATCAGTGTGGTTTTTGTACATTAGTTGTTTCTTATACAGAGGACCAAAGATGTGTGCTGGG
Source organism: Lithobates clamitans (assembly GCA_037952925.1). Classification (NCBI taxonomy): domain Eukaryota; kingdom Metazoa; phylum Chordata; class Amphibia; order Anura; family Ranidae; genus Lithobates; species Lithobates clamitans. The sequence continues at coordinate 3,267,994 of JBBGZY010000787.1, read as the reverse complement.
GGGGGCGGACTGGGTGTAATGCAGTGGGAGAAAGGGGAGTTTTTGTTTGGGGAGAATTTTGGCTTGCAAAGGAAATATATGCTTAGGGGGGTTAGCATGCAGATTGTTGGTTGATTTTTTTTTTTTTTTTTGGGGGGGGGGGGGGGTTGCTGACACATATGCCTGATATATCTTGGGGGGGGGGCAGTCTGGGTGCTAGATCTTGTCCTGACACAGTGAGACACAGCTCATAAAAGAGAACATTCCAGCACCTGGATCTATTACTGTATATATTACTTGTCATACCAAAGCAGGCCCATGCACTTTTATCTGTGAATATTTGGAATTGGATGTTTTGGAGTTCATTTTGTTTCACAAAAACTTTATTTTGATATAATGTTATTTTACTTTGAGTTTTATATAGGGCTTGTTCATGCCAGTTGAGGTGCAGAAACATATGCAAAATTGCAAGTTTTCCTGCACAAAAAATATGCTGCCTTGTGCAGAAGTGTGTGCATTTCCATGCGTATGCGCCCACCAATACTCATGAAAATGCAGTGCCATGCAGTTTGGTGGGGTGAAATTGTACCTTTTTTGTGTGTTTCATGCTCATAGGACAGCCCATTGAAATGAATTGGCTGCCCTAAAATGCAATGCGGTATGCAGGAAGGCACAAAAAAAACATTTAGCATAAAACAGTGGGATTGATACAGATCTTGCTGCACATCCTAGATTCTGTTGATTTTTTTATAGTTGTATGTGTCCCTGTTGGGGATATTCACCATGCGATTTGTGTCCATTGGTGCCTTATGTCTCCTATGGGCAACACTATCGACCACATCCTATTTGGTGCCCGATTCCTCCCTTCTCTTTGTAATGTAAAAGTGAATTAAAACAAGGACCACTAACCTAAAAATGCATATGATAATTGTTATCATGGTAATTTTCAACCATGCAGCATTTATTTATATCTCTCATTACTAAAAAAATAACAGTGGTTATGGCAAATAAGTGATCCTTAGCTTAACTAATTGCCCCTAATATTAATAAAGAACTCCCTTTTAAAATCCATAGGAACTTAGGAAAGTCAGGTGCATGATTCAGTCTAACAGCATATACATAGAACAGAAATAAGAGTGACTGACTCTACTGTATAATGTAAGATCCCAAATATATGAAGGGGTACTGCCAATCTGTTATGCTATCTACGCAAACATTCAGTTTGTTATGTCTTAAAGATGACATTTTAATTCATGTAAAATTTGTTTTTTCATTTAGGCTCAGAATAGTCATTATTATTATTATTATTATTATTATACGCGATTTATATAGCGCCAACAGTTTACGCATCGCTTTACAAAGTATAGGGGGACAACACAATTTCAGTACAGTTCAATACAAAAAGTACAGGAGGGCCCTGCTCGTAGAGCTTACATTCTAAAGGGAGGAGGTGGTGGTATAAAAGGTAATAGCTGCAGAGAATGATTTGATGGGGATGGCTCGGGGATAGTTATGTGGGTGTGGGATAGGCTTCCCTGAATAAATGAGTTTTCAGGGATCTCCTAAAGGTGGACAGGGTAGGGGCTGATCGGACATACTGGGGCAGGGAGTTCCAGAGGATGGGAGAGGCTCTGGAGAAGTCCTGAAGGCGAGCATGGGAGGAGGTAACAAGGGAGCTAGAGAGCAGGAGGTCCTGGGAGGAGCGGAGGGGACGATTTGGGCGATATCTGCAGATGAGGTTGGTGATGTAGATGGGGCGATGTTGTGAATGGCCTTGTATGTTATGGTTAGCATTTTGAATTTTACACGGTGGGGTAGGGGAAGCCAGTGAAGAGATTGGCAGAGAGGGGCGGCAGTCACGGATCGATTAGTGAGGTGCATTAGTCTAGCAGCAGCATTCATAATAGACTGAAGGGGGATAGCCTGCTTAAGGGTAGGCCATTAAGGAGAGAGTTGCAGTAGTCAAGGCGGGAAATAATCAAGGAGTGAATAAGTTGCTTTGTGGTGTCATTAGTCAGGAAGGGTCGAATTCTGGAGATGTTGCGGAGGTTAAGGCGGCAGGATTTAGCCAGTGATTGGATATGGGGGCTGAAGGAGAGGTCAGAGTCAAGGATTACACCCTGGACCCTGGCATGTGTGGAGGGACCAATGATTGTGTTGTTGATATTAATGGTGAAGTCACAGGGGGGGGACCGTGATGGAGGAAATATAACAAGCTCAGTTTTATAAAGATTAAGTTTGAGGAAGTGGTGTGACATCCATACCGATATGTCATTCAGTAAGTTTGAGATCCGTGAGGAGATCGAGGGGGTTAGTTGAGGAGTGGAGAGATAGATCTGGGTGTCATCGGCATAGAGGTGGTATTGGAAGCCATGGGAGGTTATAAACTGGCCCAGGGAAGAGGTATAGAGTGAGAATAGGAGAGGCCCAAGGACGGAGCCTTGGGGTACCCCAACAGAAACAGGAAGGGGAGCGGAGGAGATGGAGTTGTAAGTGAAAGTGCGCTGAGATAGGTAGGAGGAGAACCAGGATAATGCAGAATCACAGAGGCCAAGGGAGTGTAATTTGCTGAGGAGGAGCAGGTGGTCAACTGTGTCAAAGGCAGCAGAGAGGTCTAAAAGTATGAGTATGGAGTAGTGGCCATTGGTTTTAGCAGTTAGTAGGTCGTTGGTGAGTTTTAGTAGGGCAGTTTCAGTAGAATGTTGTGGGCGGAAGCCAGACTGTAGGGGATCGAGAAGGTTGTTGTCCGTGAGGTAGCGACTCATTTGGTCATGAACAAGGCATTCGATGAGCTTGGAGGCAAACGGGAGCAGGGAGATGGGTCATTTATTGTTTTTTTTTAAATACTTTATTGTTTTTTCCAACAAGAAAAGGACAGTGTAGCAGACAAAAAGAACATGTTTAGGTATATCCTGAAGAATGAGGTAGAACCAAGAACAGGTAAACTTATGTTCCGCACACAGGCAGAATACTTGAGAAGTACAACAAATGTCAGTACAGAAAATGTACAGTATCTCACAAAAGTGAGTACACTCCTCACATTTTTGTAAATATTTTATTATATCTTTTCATGTGACAACACTGAAGAAATTACACTTTGCTACAATGTAAAGTAGTGAGTGTACAGCTTGTATAACAGTGTACATTTTCTGTCCCCTCATAATAACTCAACACACAGCCATTAATGTCTAAACCGCTGGCAACAAAAGTGAGTACACCCCTGAGTAAAAATGTCCAAATTGGGCCCAAGTGTCAATATTTTGTGTGGGCACCATTATTTTCCAGCACTGTCTTAACCCTCTTATGCATGGAGTTCACCAGAGCTTCACGGGTTGCCACTGGAGTCCTCTTCCACTCCTTCATGACGACATCACGGAGCTGGTGGATGTTAGAGACCTTGCGCTCCTCCAACAGATGCTCAATAGGGTTTAGGTCTGAAAACATGCTTGGCCAGTCCATCACCTTTACCCCCAACTTCTTTAGCAAGGCAGAGGTTGTCTTGGAGGTGTGTTTGGGGTCGTTATCATGTTGGAATACTGCCCTGCGGCACAGTCTCTGAAGGGAGGGGATCATGCTCTGCTTCAATATGTCACAGTACATGTTGGCATTCATGGTTCCCTCAATGAACTGTAGCTCCCCATTGCTGGCAGCACTCATGCAGCCCCAGACCATCACACTCCCACCACCATGCTTGACTGTAGGCAAGACAAACTTGTCTTTGTACTCCTCACCTGGTTGCCGCCACACGCTTTACACCATCTGAACCAAATAAGTTTATCTTGGTCTCATCAAACCACAGGACACGATTCCAGTAATCTTTAGTCTGCTTATCTTCAGCAAACTGTTTGCGGGCTTTCTTGTGCATCATCTTTAGAAAAGGCTTCATTTTGGGATGACAGCCATGCAGACCAATTTGATGCAGTGTGTGGCGTACGGTTTGAGCACTGACAGGCTGACCCCCCTACCCCTTCAACCTCTGCAGCAATGCTGGCAGCACTCATACGTCTATTTCCCAAAGACAACCTTTAGATATGACGCTGAACACCTGCACTCAACTTCTTTGGTCAACCATGGCGAGGCCTGTTCTGAGTGGAACATGTCCTGTTAAACCACTGTATAGTCTTGGCCACCTTGCTGCAGCTCAGTTTCAGGGTCTTGGCAATCTTCTTAAAGCCTAGGACATCTTTATGTAGAGCAACAATTCTTTTTTTCAGATCCTCAGAGAGTTCTTTGCCATGAGATGAGATGCCATATTGAACTTCCAGTGACCAGTATGAGAGAGTGAGAGCGATAACACCAAATTTAACACACCTGCTCCCCATTCACACCTGAGAACTTGTAACACTAATGAGTCACATGACATCGGGGAGAGAAAATGGCTAATTGTGCCCAATTTGGACATTTTCACTTAGGGGTGTACTTACTTTTGTTGCCAGTGGTTTAGACATTAATAGCTGTATGTTGAGTTATTTCGAGCAGACAGCAAATTTACACTGTTATACAAGCTGTACAGCCTAAAAGAGGTACATATATAATTTTGCAGCATTGTACCATGGTAATTATGTTGGCTAGGGTTCAAGGGCGAGTAGTTGGCCAACCCCTATTGCTGTTGGTTGACATGGGGTGGTACGAGAGTTTGTCGCTGAAACAGGAAGGCGATACCCATGAGGTTAGGAGCTGGAAGGGTGAAAATACAAAGGGGTGTGGGTGATGCTTGATACAGGTGAAGGTTAATGCATTCCAAATCTTGGTCTTAAGGAGAGTGTAGACCAGCGGGAGGAAGGGGGGTTCCAGTAGATGCTGAAGAGGGGGATGGGGTACCAGGATGGTCAGAAATTGGTAATGTGTTAGCGATGAAAGATGAACATTTGCATTGGAAGCGGGGTGATGGTCCATGCCTGGATAGGTATGCATCAAGATTTTCTTTATCCAGCAGGCTTGTGAGATCGTTTTTGACATCCTGGATTGTAGGGGGGCTGGGGGGGGGACCAATTCTTGAGTATCGCACGTCTGGCTGACCGATTTCTTGCCGTAGGGAAAGATGTCCTTTGTGGGGGGGCGTCCCGTGACCTTTAGAGCAAGGTTTTCCACCTGATTCCAGAATGAATATATATGAGGGCAGAGCCAAAGTCTATGAAGCCAAGAAGCTTTCTCCTGGCTGCACAGAGGGCATAGGTGTTTGTGAGATTGTTGAGTTGGCGGCAGGGAAAGGATGTAGGCACGGTGCATTATTTTGAATTGTTGCTCTTGCCAGAATTCATTGGTGAAATATGAACAGGTAGAATTGTATCCACTTTTGATGCTACTCACTGCTTCTGGTGAGTTAAGGTCAGAGTTCCAAGATGCAACAGATGTTGCCAGTAAGGGTTTGCTGAGACGTGTGTTTTAAAGGTTTGTAGATGTCAGAGATTTTGAATTGTTGGCGCTCCAGTAAAGTATCCAGAATAGAGTTCTGAAAGCATTGAAGTTTGTTCGACATAGACTTGAGACATGTTGGATAGCTTGATGGATAAGCAGAAAGTGGTGTTGCAGAAGCTCGTAATAAACCAAGGTATGGGAGACTGGTTTAGCGTTTCCTGTATGCAAGTCAAATAATTGGGTGAAGTGTTTTAGCTTCTGGTGAGCCCAGATTTTGAGTCCTGAGTGAGATGTGGTAGAAGAGAAGGATGGATTCTCATGGATTGGAAGGTGATGGGGAGAGATTTAATTTGCGTCTGACCTCCCGCCAGGCAATCATCGTGTCTCTAGAAAGCAAGTTGTGGCAGAGGTGAGAAGGGGTGGATCATAGTTTACAGTGGAGAAAAGCTGGTAGGTCGTATGGGGCGGCCAGTTGAATCTCCAGCTGTACATAGAGGTGTTCGCTATTAAGTCCAGGCATATTCTTATAAGACAAGATAAATTATATACTCTAATATTGAGGAGGTTGGCTCCCCCCTTGCTCTTTGAGAGGACTAGTTTGTTTAATGAAGTATGGGGGCGTTGTCTCTGCCAGAGAAAAAGGGATAAGGCTTTATGTAAGATCAGTATGTCTTTATTACATTTATTGGTTCTAAGGAGATATACAGTAATTTGTATGCCTTTTTATTATGTATGAATATTTTTTTCAATGAAGCTTAGATGACAGCTGATGACGATATTGTAATGAAAACTAAGTAAAAGAATAGAGCTTTAGTCTTTTGCGCTAATATAACTAATCCGAAGATGTGTTTATTATACATTGGTATTAATCTATGTATGCTTGTAGGTGGACTGGATTCTGCTACATCCAAGGCAAGGTTTCAAACTCCAATACCCATCATGCCTTTTGAAATTTGCAGCCAGCCCAGATATTGGGAGAGCCATCTTACTACATCAATGTTATGCACTGGATTTGACTCACCTGCAAAGCTTAAGACTAGTTGTAGAGTAAGTACATTTTGCACATACAGTAGTTTAATTTGATTTTAAGCGTGGTACATCTGATTTACCAATACAGGTTTTTTTTCCTTGTAGTGGATTACTTTGTGTTTAGCGACCCTAAAGACAACATTTTAGAACTTACTGCTGGGTGGGTGATTGCAAATGTGGATCCAGCATAAGGATACAACATTGTATAAAAGCCACTTAGTTTCCTGACTCTTGTAAGGCTCGTGCCTGTTTCTGCAGTGCATTATGGGGCGTTCCGCGGCACTTGAATTTCCCACAAACGCCCCATAATGTTCGCTGTTCTGCGAACGAGCTAACACTCAATGTTCGAGTCGAACTTATGTTCGACCGAACATCAAGCTCATCCCTAATATGAACATGGTACTTGTTTGCTTTAAGAGGATAATCTGGTCATCCTAGTTTATCTTATTGCTGATTAAGTTTCCTTTGTCCAGATAATATCAGATATTCACAGGTTACATTATTACAACATGAATGATTGTGGTGTGGTGCTTCTACTTTGATACCTTGAAGAGTCAAAAAGGGTTTCACTTACAAAACAAATAAAAAATATTTTCTACAGATGGACTCAAAGATAGCTTGTTAAAAATATTACATTTATATATACACTATACAGCTCAGATTTTCTGAGATTGTTATTATTAGCAGGATATAGCAAACTTAATCTTTGGTTGTTCTATGACTTAAAGGAGTTTTGAAGGCAGAATGTTTTTTATCTTAATGCATTCAATGCGTTAAGATAAAAAATCTTTTGTGTGTAGCAGCCCTCTAATTAAAAATCTTTTGTGTGTAGCAGCCCTCTAATTACTTACCTGAGCCCCATCTCTCTCCAGCGATGTCCACAAATGTCTATGCCGTCCAGGACACTCCTCCTGATTGGCTGAGACACAGCAGAGGCGCCATTGGCTCCCGCGGCTGTCAATTTAAAGTCAGTCAACCAATCAGGGCAGAGAGGAGCAAGGCCAGGACTGAGCTCCCTGTCTGAATGGACACATGGAGCTGTGACTCGGCTCCAGTGCCCCCATTGGAAGCTGCTATCTGTGGGGGCACGCAATAGGAGGGAGGGGCCAGGAGCAGCATAAAGGGACCTGAGAAGAGGAGGATCCGGGCTGCTCTGTGCAAAACCAACTGCCCAGAGGAGGTAAGTATGACATGTTTGATATATTCTTTTTTTTTTTTTTTTTTTTTAACAAGACTTTACAATCACTTTAATCTGCCTTATAAATATCTGTCACTTAAATTGACTCTCTTGCCGGATTAAAATAATGTAAAATAGTGGGACCTGCAAAAGAAATTACTTTATATTTACCTGTCCCACAACCCATTCCTTCAGTCTTTACTGTCTTGTTAATCAGCAACCTGATCACCTGCTGCATTATGTGGTTCCTACTGACAGCTTCTATGACTCAACACTAATATAGGGATCAGGGAAGGAACCACAGACATGGCAGAGGATGCATGACATAGCTCTTGAACAAAGCAAAGATCAGATAAACAAAAGGCAGGACAGCTGGGTATAAAACCTCATCTTTTGCAGGTCCTGCTGTTTTTAAGACCCAGCAATGGAATGACTTTAAAATGATGAGGTTCTGTGCAGCAAAAAAGTGTGTTTGTGTGTGTGTAAGGTGGGGGGGTATATTGATGCTTTGTTACATTGTATCATTTTATATAATGTATTATGTGATAACTTTCTTTTCAGAGTGACGCAGAAGGAGCTCTGATTTGTAAATCTACTACAGGCACTGCCTGGGAACTTCAAGGAATCGCAAGCTTTGGGCCAAAGAACTGTCTGGTGGATAGAAAGCCTCAGGTCTTCACCAGAGTGTCAGCCTACAAGGAGTGGATTTCAGACCAGATCAAAAAATACACTTATGAAAAAACCTTTGCATAGGCCATTCTACATTTAATATTTGGACTGCACTAAAAGCAAATGCAACCATATTTATACTTAAGGAGGAACCGCTAATTACACAACTAAAATACCTAAATGGGAATTTTTTTTTTACCTATTAAATGGTTTGTAATTTTGTTCAGCGTAGTTGTGATTCAAAACCTGTAGGCAGAGAGCTGACTCGAGAAACTGCAAGGAAATGAGCTTTTCTGCTGCCTAGCTGTGCAGTATACCACGCATCTCACAACTGACTGATTAGAGTTGCAAATCCTTTGGTAGGTAAAACAATTCACACTTATATATTTCAAATGTGTATTCAACTTTTTGCCTGGAGTTCCACCCTAAATGGAGTTCGAACACAAAATAAAATTGTACATTTCTGTTCTTTTTAATGTACATTGCCACATCTCATCAGTATACGTTAATATTTGTAAGATCTTTGTATCTGCGTAAAATTAAAGGAATAATTACAAACCTGGATTTCAGTTGCCCTAATATGTCAGTTATGATGTTTTAGAAGTGTTAAATATGAAGTTTAGCTTAAAAAAAAATCTCTACAGCTTTAGTTATTACTTACCTGTAATTAAAGTGTAAGTAAACCCCCCTATCGTTTTCAGCCAAGGAAGCTGCCATCTTTGCCTCTGTTTAATCTACAATTGCCATGATGCTGCACATGTGATCAGTTATGACACCAGCCATTGGATGGTGTGATAGTTTGGTTGAGAGCACAACCAATGGGAGTGTTACATTTCTGGCACTTGCCGGAAATTAAATTGTTTTAAGGATTGGTTTACTTCTGCTTTAAGTATATTCCATGATGTGCAGGCTGATGGATTCTTACATAGTAGGTGAGGTTGAAAAAAGACACAAGTCCATCAAGTCCAACCTATGTGTGTGATAATGTGTCAGTATTACATTACATATCCCTGTATATTGCGGTCATTCAGGTGATTATCTAATAGTTTCTTAAAGCTATCAATGCTCCCCGCTGAGACCACCGCCTGTGGAAGGGAATTCCACATCCTTACCGTTCTTACAGTAAAGAACCCTCTACGTAGTTTAAGGTTAAACCTCTTTTCTTCTAATTGTAATGAGTGGCCACGAGTCTTATTAAACTCTCTTCTGCGAAAAAGTTTTATCCCTATTGTGGGGTCACCAGTACAGTATTTGTAAATTGAAATCATATCCCCTCTCAAGCGTCTCTTCTCCAGAGAGAATAAGTTCAGTGCTTGCAACCTTTCCTCATAACTAAGAACCTCCAGACCCTTTATTAGCTTTGTTGCCCTTCTTTGTACTCGCTCCATTTCCAGTACGTCCCTCCTGAGGACTGGTGCCCAGAACTGGACAGCATACTCCAGGTGCGGCCGGACCAGAGTTTTGTAGAGCTGGAGAATTATCGTTTTATCTCTGCAGTTGATCCCCCTTCTAATGCATGCCAATATTCTGTTTGCTTTATTAGCAGCAGCTTGGCATTGCATGCCATTGCTGAGCCTATCATCCACTAGGACCCCCAGGTCCTTTTCCATCCTAGATTCCCCCAGAGGTTCTCCCCCCAGTGTATAGATTGCATTCATATTTTTGCCACCCAAATGCATTATTTTACATTTTTCTACATTGAACCTCATTTGCCATGTAGTCGCCCACCCCATTAATTTGTTCAGGTCTTTTTGCAAGATTTCCGCATCCTGCAGAGAAGTTATTGCCCTGCTTAGCTTAGTATCGTCTGCAAATACAGAGATTGAACTCTTTATCCCATCCTCCAGGTCGTTTATGAACAAATTAAATAGGATTGGTCCCAGCACAGAACCCTGGGGAACCCCACTACCCACCCCTGACCATTCTGAGTACTCCCCATTTATCACCACCCTCTGAACACGCCCTTGTAGCCAGTTTTCAATCCATGTACTCACCCTATGGTCCATGCCAACGCACCTTATTTTGTATAGTAAACGTTTATGGGGAACTGTGTCAAATGCTTTTGCAAAATCCAGATACACCACGTCTACGGGCCTTCCTTTATCTAGATGGCAACTCACTTCCTCATAGAAGGTTAATAGATTGGTTTGGCAAGAACGATTCTTCATGAATCCATGCTGATTACTGCTAATGAAATCATTCTTATGACTAAAATCTTGTATATAGTCCCTTATCATCCCCTCCAAGAGTTTACATACTATTGATGTTAGGCTAACTGGTCTGTAATTCCCAGGGATGTTTTTTGGGCCCTTTTTAAATATTGGTGCTACATTGGCTTTTCTCCAATCAGCTGGTACCATTCCAGTCAATAGACTGTCTGTAAATATTAGGAACAACGGTCTGGCAATCACCTGACTGAGTTCCCTAAGTACCCTCGGATGCAAGCCATCTGGTCCCGGTGATTTATTAATGTTAAGTTTCTCAAGTCTAATTTTAATTCCGTCCTCTGTTAACCATGGAGGTGCTTCCTGTGATGTGTCATGAGGATAAACACTGCAGTTTTGGTTACTGAAGCCCCCCGATTCACTTGTGAAGACTGAGGAGAAGAATAAATTCAATACCTTTGCCATCTCCCCATCCTTTGTAACCAGATGTCCTTCCTCATTCTTTATGGGGCCAATATGGTCTGTCCTCCCTTTTTTACTGTTTACATACTTAAAGAATTTCTTGGGATTTCTTTTGCTCTCCTCCGCTATGTGTCTTTCATGTTCTATCTTAGCCATCCTAATTGCACCCTTACATTTCTTATTGCATTCTTTATAAATTCTGAATGCTGAGGATGATCCCTCAACCTTGTATTTTTTGAAGGCCTTCTCCTTTGCTTTTATATGCATTTTTACATCGGAGTTAAGCCATCCAGGATGTTTGTTCGCTCTTTTAAATTTATTACCCAATGGGATACATTGGCTAATGCCCTTATTTAATATGCTCTTAAAGCAAACCCATCTCTCCTCCGTATTCTTTGTTCCTAATATTTTATCCCAATTTATGCCTTTTAGCAAGGTTTGTAGTTTAGGGAAGTTGGCTCTTTTGAAATTCAGTGTCTTTGTGTTCCCTTCATGTTTCCTATTTGTGTGATTTATACTGAAACTAATTGACCTGTGATCGCTATTACCTAAATTGCCCCGTATTACCACATCTGTTATCAGGTCTGTATTATTGGTAATCAGTAGATCTAGTAATGTTTTATTTCTAGTTGGTGCGTCTACCATCTGACCCATAAAATTGTCCTGCAAAACACTAAGGAACTGGCGAGCCTTAAATGAATGCGCGGTTCCCTCCGCCCAGTCTATGTCTGGATAATTAAAATCCCCCATTATGATAACACTTCCCATCCTTGCTGCTAATCCAATTTGTGATAGGAGATCCGTCTCCACTTCCTCCCTCAGGTTTGGGGGCCTATAGCATACTCCCAGTATTATTTTCCCCTTAGCTTCATCCCTTTGGAGCTCTACCCATAAAGATTCCACCTCCTCCCTAGCCCCCTCAGTGATGTCATCTCTCACACTCACTTGTACATTATTCTTGATATATAGGCATACCCCTCCCCCTTTTTTACCTTCTCTATCCTTGCGGTATAGGGTATACCCTTGAATGTTTGCCAGCCAATCATGAGAGCTGTTGAACCAGGTCTCTGAAATTCCCACAAAATCCAAATCCTCCTTGTACAACCGTATCTCTAGTTCACCCATCTTGTCCGCCATGCTCCTGGCATTGGTGAACATGCCACATAGTTTAGACTGGTCGCATATTGTCCTCGTATTGGGTGTTTCAAGATTGCAACTAGGACTTGCTACTATACTCACCTTGTGTTTTTGTGCTTTGGTTAACCTACCACTAATGCCCCCAATACTACCCTCTGGAATATCTTCCGCGCTGGCTATCACTGTCTCTGGACCCTCCCCCCCATCGCCTAGTTTAAAAACCCCTCTAACTTTTTGGCCATCTTCATTCCCAGCAGATCTGCACCCTCCTCATTTAGGTGCAGTCCGTCCCTTCTATAGTACCGGTTACCGACTGAGAAGTCGGCCCAGTCCTCCAGGAACCCAAACCCCTCCTTACTACACCAGCTCTTCAGCCACTTGTTTACTTCCCTAATCTCCCTCTGCCTTTCTGGTGTGGCTCGATGTACCGGTAGTATTCCTGAGAACACTACCTTGGAGGTCCTTTTCCTCAATTTAGCTCCTAAGTCCCTAAAATCGTTCTTTAGGACACTCCATCTGCCTCTGACTTTGTCATTGGTGCCAACGTGCACCATGACAGCCGGGTCTTCCCCAGCCCCTCCCAGTAATCTGTCCACAAGATCCGTGATGTGCCGAACCCGAGCGCCCGGTAGACAACATACTGTTCGGCGCTTCAGGTCTTGGTTACAGATTGCCCTCTCTGTCCTTCTAAGAATTGAGTCCCCTACCACCAGAATCTGTCTTTCCTTTCCCTTTGCTGCCCACCCACTCTCACTGGAGGAGTTCTTCCCCTGGCAGCTAGGAGAGTCCCTCATCTCCAGCAGTGCTGGTCCCTGACTGGTTTCACCAATGTCACTCAATGGAGCGTACTTATTGGGATGCTCCAGTCCTGGAACGGCCTCTCTGGCACTTCCCCCTCTACCCCTCCTGACTGTCACCCATCTACTCTTTGCTAGTGCCTGCACCTCTTTGTCTCCACCCGCCTCTGTGCTGGCCCCTGCCGGCACCTGCCATGTACGTTCCTGGCTCACCTTTAGTATGGAGGGACTTCTCAGTGCTGACAGTTGCTTCCCTAGATTCAGAACCTGGGCTTCCAGGGAAACAATGTGCTTACATTTTGCACAGCAGTATTCGCCCTCGATCGGATGATCAAGGAACGCATACATGCGGCAAGATGTACAAAGAGCCGCCTCTCCACACCCGCCGGGCATCGTACCTATTAAATTTAGTGAGGATTGGGGAATTTTACCCTGTCCAAATTACCTAACAGCTAGCTTCCTGGCACTAATACTCAAGACAATACACAGGTACACAACAAGACAATACACAGGTACACAATACACAGTACTAACGATCCACATACACTACTCAGACAACACTCAGATACTCACACTACACAGGTACTATGACCCCTGTTATAACCTCCTGTTTTAAACTCTTGTGTTTAACTCCCACTTAATTCAGTTCCACTTACACCAAGCTCCACTGCTTCAAACTGAGCACGCTCACACTGAGCCCTGCAACCAGTTAAATAGTCACCTGTGAGCAATTAACCACACCCCTTAATTGACTGATGAAACCAGAAAAAAAAAAAAAAGAGCTATTTAAAAAGTGACAGCAAAAGTCAAAGGAAAAGCCCCCAAAAAGCACCCCAGCAAACAGCAGCAGACAGCAACAGACAGCAGACAGCAACAGACAGCAGACAGCAGACAGCAACCAAACACCAAGACTTGTATACTCTAACTCTTGTGTTTAACTCCCACTTAATTCAGTTCCACTTACACCAAGCTCCACTGCTTCAAACTGAGCACGCTCACACTGAGCCCTGCAACCAGTTAAATAGTCACCTGTGAGCAATTAACCACACCCCTTAATTGACTGATGAAACCAGAAAAAAAAAAAAAAGAGCTATTTAAAAAGTGACAGCAAAAGTCAAAGGAAAAGCCCCCAAAAAGCACCCCAGCAAACAGCAGCAGACAGCAACAGACAGCAGACAGCAACAGACAGCAGACAGCAGACAGCAACCAAACACCAAGACTTGTATACTCTAACTCTTGTGTTTAACTCCCACTTAATTCAGTTCCACTTACACCAAGCTCCACTGCTTCAAACTGAGCACGCTCACACTGAGCCCTGCAACCAGTTAAATAGTCACCTGTGAGCAATTAACCACACCCCTTAATTGACTGATGAAACCAGAAAAAAAAAAAAAGAGCTATTTAAAAAGTGACAGCAAAAGTCAAAGGAAAAGCCCCCAAAAAGCACCCCAGCAAACAGCAGCAGACAGCAGCAGACAGCAGACAGCAACAGACAGCAGACAGCAACCAAACACCAAGACTTGTATACTCTAACTCTTGTGTTTAACTCCCACTTAATTCAGTTCCACTTACACCAAGCTCCACTGCTTCAAACTGAGCACGCTCACACTGAGCCCTGCAACCAGTTAAATAGTCACCTGTGAGCAATTAACCACACCCCTTAATTGATAGACTGATGAAACCAGAAAAAAAAGAAAAAAAAGAGCTATTTAAAAAGTGACAGCAAAAGTCAAAGGAAAAGCCCCCAAAAAGCACCCCAGCAAACAGCAGCAGACAGCAACAGACAGCAGACAGCAACAGACAGCAGACAGCAACAGACAGCAGACAGCAGACAGCAACCAAACACCAAGACTTGTATACTCTAACTCTTGTGTTTAACTCCCACTTAATTCAGTTCCACTTACACCAAGCTCCACTGCTTCAAACTGAGCACGCTCACACTGAGCCCTGCAACCAGTTAAATAGTCACCTGTGAGCAATTAACCACACCCCTTAATTGATAGACTGATGAAACCAGAAAAAAAAAAAAAAAGAGCTATTTAAAAAGTGACAGCAAAAGTCAAAGGAAAAGCCCCCAAAAAGCACCCCAGCAAACAGCAGCAGACAGCAACAGACAGCAGACAGCAACAGACAGCAGACAGCAACCAAACACCAAGACTTGTATACTCTAACTCTTGTGTTTAACTCCCACTTAATTCAGTTCCACTTACACCAAGCTCCACTGCTTCAAACTGAGCACGCTCACACTGAGCCCTGCAACCAGTTAAATAGTCACCTGTGAGCAATTAACCACACCCCTTAATTGACTGATGAAACCAGAAAAAAAAAAAGAGCTATTTAAAAAGTGACAGCAAAAGTCAAAGGAAAAGCCCCCAAAAAGCACCCCAGCAAACAGCAGCAGACAGCAACAGACAGCAGACAGCAGACAGCAGACAGCAACCAAACACCAAGACTTGTATACTCTAACTCTTGTGTTTAACTCCCACTTAATTCAGTTCCACTTACACCAAGCTCCACTGCTTCAAACTGAGCACGCTCACACTGAGCCCTGCAACCAGTTAAATAGTCACCTGTGAGCAATTAACCACACCCCTTAATTGATAGACTGATGAAACCAGAAAAAAAAAAAGAGCTATTTAAAAAGTGACAGCAAAAGTCAAAGGAAAAGCCCCCAAAAAGCACCCCAGCAAACAGCAGCAGACAGCAACAGACAGCAGACAGCAACAGACAGCAGACAGCAGACAGCAACCAAACACCAAGACTTGTATACTCTAACTCTTGTGTTTAACTCCCACTTAATTCAGTTCCACTTACACCAAGCTCCACTGCTTCAAACTGAGCACGCTCACACTGAGCCCTGCAACCAGTTAAATAGTCACCTGTGAGCAATTAACCACACCCCTTAATTGATAGACTGATGAAACCAGAAAAAAAAAAAAAAGAGCTATTTAAAAAGTGACAGCAAAAGTCAAAGGAAAAGCCCCCAAAAAGCACCCCAGCAAACAGCAGCAGACAGCAACAGACAGCAGACAGCAACAGACAGCAGACAGCAACAGACAGCAGACAGCAACCAAACACCAAGACTTGTATACTCTAACTCTTGTGTTTAACTCCCACTTAATTCAGTTCCACTTACACCAAGCTCCACTGCTTCAAACTGAGCACGAAGAAATCTTCATTGCAGGGATGCCTGTCCTCTTCCTGCTACTGAAATTCTGGCGCTGTGGGGGTTAGTAGCTTCGGATCTCTGTTCTCAGTTGCACTAAAGATGATCTGATGGGGACACGTCCCCTCCTGCCCTTTGCTCCATTGAGAAAAGTTCTTTCATTGATTACCCTGCTTGTAACAAGGTTTTGAATGGAGGAGAAAATCTTGTGACTGATTAGACTCTCTGCCATTTACAGATTGTACTACAGGCAGTGTAATCAGTGAAAACTTTTTTTTGAGGAGAGGGCAGAAGAGGGTGTGTCATTGTTGGATCATCTTAAGTGCAGCTGAGGCCGGGTTCACACTGCTCCGACATGAAAGTTGCGTGACTTCTGATCTGACTTTGCCCTGTGACTTTTTTTTCGGTATCCAACTTTAATGAACAGGATCTGACTTGAGATGAGTGCGACTTGGGTCTGGTATGGATTTTCATGCCAAATTTACAAAAAAAAATGGCGTGAGGTCCCCATCCCCCGAAATCTATACTAGACCCCTAGGTCTGGTATAAATTTTGAGGGGAAACTCCATGCCAAAATGAAAAAAAAAAAAAACGCCCCCCCCCAAATCCATATCAGATCCTTATCCAAGCTTGCAGCCTGGCAAGCAAGGCCCCCAATCCTAAACTATACATGGGGGGCTTTGGGGCTCTGCCCCCCCACCCCAAAGCACCTTGTCCACATGTTGATGGGGACAAGGGTCTCTTCCCTGCAACCTTGGGCTGTGGTTGTGGGGGTATTCGGGCATGGGGCTTATCGAAATCTGGAAGTCCCTTCCAGCACCTCCAGATCTTGCCCCCCCCATGTGAATGAGTTTGGGGTATATAGTATCCCTACCCATTCACCAAAAAAAAAAGTGGTAGTGTAACAAACATGAGGCAGTGCTTTATTAAAAATGAATAATGTCCCTCGATGTAGATCCAACGTCAATCACCATGTCTTCCTCTGCCGCCGCCGACCCATTAAAAAAAAAATGCTCCTCCCCCAACTAATGTTCCAGCTGTTTTGGCAGCTCCCGTGTCTGACAGTTTCTTTGGGCGTGGCCATGTGGTGACAAAATATGGAGACCCCGGCGCTTGTGACATCACAAGGGGGCGGACGACATTGTTTGGTATGGATTTTGGGCATGGGGTTCCCGTTAAAATCCATACCAGACCTAAGGGTCTGGTATGGATTTGGGGGGGGACCCCACGCCTTTTTTTTCAATATATTTTGCATTGCTAACATTGCCTCTGAGCAGTGAAGATGCTGATTCAACTTGGATGCGACTTCCATTCAATTAAATGGGCTGAAATCGCATCAAAGTCAGACCAAAGTAGTGCTGGAACATTTTCAAAAGTCGGACCGACACAAGTCGGACCAGTTAAGATGGCTCTCATGGGGGGAACCATTGATTTTGACATGTCATGTGACTTGTGCTCTCGAAGTCAGATAGCTTGTCGCACCAGTGTGAACCTGCCCTTAGCCCAGTTCAGCAGCAGAAAGAGGACAGCCCTGCAGTGAAAATTTTTGCAGAATCCAGAGGCATATACATCGTAGGACATAGTTCATTACAGGTAAGTAGTGCAAATAAAGTTGTAGAGGAAGACTTCAGCGTGAAGATGAACTGTAGAAGTATGTGGGGCTGCCTTGAAAAAAGGGGCAGAACATAGGTTGGGCCACCCTGACACCATTCCTTTCTGCTTTTTAGAGAGGTATAACAATAAAAATAGTGAGGACGTCTGTTTGCCACACATTCAGTCCTGTGTTGATGTGCCCGGTGTTGGTGCTAGACTCTTTCCACACAAGACACCCTTGCAGTCATTCAAGAGTATTAAAGAGCCACATGTGTTAAACGAGACTGTACAGTTTAGCCTGCCATGCAATCGATAGGACCATTGTTAACTGAATAATAAAAAAAAAAAAATACATTTCTGTGGCCAGTTTAAGGATAGGTTCCCATCTATGCATGTGTAGTTGATGCATTTTTTAGGCCTTTTCCAGCGCGTATTTCCGTGCTCTTTTTTATGCATTTTTAATGCATTTTTGGAATGTGTTAATGTTGCTAGGAGGAGGTGTCTGTTGTCATGCAGTAAACGCACCCAAAACACATGTACATACGTTTTTCATGCGTTTTTTATGCAATTCCATTGAAGTTTATGGAGCCAAAAATGCACCGTGCTGTGTGTAGAAAAAGTCCCTGCACCTTTCCAAAATACACATCGGATGAAACTGCATAGATGTGAATGTGACCTATAAGATGTTAAATTAACTAGTGATTTTCTGCAAATTTTCAAATGCACTACAAAAAGCATAGGTGTGAACCTAGCCTAATGCCGTGTACACACGGTCGGACTTTTAGACCAAACTTGTCCGACGGAACGAATCGGTCGGACTATTCGACCTTTTGTGGGCTTCATCGGACCTGCAGCGGACTTTTTCGGTCGAAAAATCAGACTGACTTTAGATTTGGAGTATGTTTCAAATCTTTCCGACGACTCGGGTGCGGTCGAAAAATCCGCTCGTCTGTATGCTAGTCCGACGGACGAAAACCGACGCTAGGGCAGCTATTGGCTACTGGCTATCAACTTCCTTATTTTAGTCCAGTCGCACGTCATCACATACGAATCCGTCGGACTTTGATGTGATCGTGTGTAGGCAAGTTCGTTCGTTCGAAAGTCCGTCGGAAAACCATTGAAAGTCCGTCGAAAGTCCGTCGGAAAGACCGTCGGACCTTTTTGATGCCGAAAAGTCCGCCTGTGTGTACACGGCATTAGAAAGAAGCAGTAAAGTATAACCTTTGTGTAGCAGGAATCAGAAACTGCATTTGTAGAAAACAAGATTTTTAACATTAGCACATACTGTACACCAAGATGATCCTTTTTTAAATCACAACACACTGTAACAACTCTGCTAAATGATTAGTTTAGTCAGCCACTAACAAAATCTCTAAAGCATCATTATCCTGTAATATTATGTTTCTTGTGAACATTTTTCACAATGAAGATAAACACCTTAAACTTAAAGAGGAATTGTAGTGTTAAAAAATATTCTTGCAGATGGGCTTTTTTTGTTGGCCTGTTTGTCTCTTCTGCAATAAATGCCTATTGCCTAATTATCGACGACCAGCAATGTTTCTGTAGATAGGTGCTGGATTACAGAAACATGGAGAAAATCCCCCTAAAATATACCTGCAACCTTTTCCAACTACACTGAATCTCTCCAAACTTTACCTAGTAAATTTAGTGCTTTATCCACCAAAGCTTTACTTGCTAAACTTAAAGTAGAGCTCCACCCAAAAGGGGAAGCTCCACTTGTTTGCACCCTCCCCCCTCCACTGCCCCATTTGGCACTTTTTTTTTGGGGGGGGGGGGGGGGTACAGGTACCTGCTCTCAGTATGTAACAGTGGAACTTTAGTTCTGTTTTAATGCACCCAAATTTTAACTAATCAATGGAATGCACTTCAACTTTGCCTGTTAAACAGCACATGTCCAAACGTTATCTGATAAACAGAATATCACCAAAACCTTACCTACTAAAGAGATAGATAGATAGATAGATAGATAGATAGATAGATAGATAGATAGATAGATAGATAGATAGATAGATAGATAGATAGATAGATAGATAGATAGATAGATAGATAGATAGATAGATAGATAGATAGATAGATAGATAGATAGATAGATAGATAGATAGATAGATAGATAGACAGACAGACACATTCACAGCATCTCTGAAAAGTGAGTACTCCCCTCACATTTTTGTAAACATTTTATTATATCTTTTCATGTGACAACACTGAAGAAATGACACTTTGCTACAATGTAAAGTAGTGAGTGTACAGTTTGTATAACAGTGTAAATTTGCTGTCCCCTCAAAATAACTCAACACACAGCCATTATTGTCTAAACCGCTGGCAACAAAAGTGAATACACCCCCAAGTAAAAATGTCTAAATTGGGCCCAATTAGCCATTTTCCCTCCCCGGTGTCATGTGACTTGTTAGTGTTACAAGGTCTCAGGTGTGAATTGGGAGCAGGTGTGTTAAATTTGGT
The DNA here is from genome assembly GCA_037952925.1 of Lithobates clamitans. NCBI lineage: Eukaryota > Metazoa > Chordata > Amphibia > Anura > Ranidae > Lithobates > Lithobates clamitans. The sequence continues at coordinate 3,247,981 of JBBGZY010000787.1, read as the reverse complement.
GTTATCGCTCTCACTCTCTCATACTGGTCACTGGAAGTTCAACATGGCATCTCATGGCAAAGAACCTACTGAGGATCTGAAAAAAAGAATTGCTGCTCTAGATAAAGATGGCCTAGGCTATAAGAAGATTGCCTAGACCCTGAAACTGAGCTGCAGTACAGTGGCCAAGACCATACAACGGTTTAACAGGACAGGTTCCACTCAGAACAGGCCTTGCCATGGTCGACCAAAGAAGTTGAGTGCACATGCTCAGCGTCATATCCAGAGGCTGTCTTTGGGAAATAGACTATGAGTGCTGCCAGCATTGCTGCAGAGGTTGAAGGGGTGGGGGGTCAGCCTGTCAGTGCTCAGACCATACGCCGCACACTGCATCAAATTGGTCTGCATGGCTGTCGTCCCAGAAGGAAGCCTCTTCTAAAGATGATGCACAAAAAAGCATACAAACAGTTTGCTGGAGACAAGCAGACTAAGGACATGGATTACTGGAACCATGTCCTGTGGTCTGATGAGACCAAGATAAACTTTTTTGATTCAGATGGTGTCAAGCGTGTGTGGCGGCAACCAGGTGAGGAAGGAGTACAAAGACAATTGTGTCTTGCCTACAGTCAAAGCATGATGGTGGGAGTGTCATTGTCTGGGGCTGCATGAGAGTTGCCGGCAATGGGGAGCTACAGTCCATTGAGGGAACCATGAATACCAACATGTACTGTGACATACTGAAGAGAGCATGATCCCCTCCCTTCAGAGACTGGGCCGTGGGCAGTATTCCAACATGATAATGACCCCAAACACACCTCCAAGATGACCATTGCCTTGCTAAAGAAGCTGAGGGTAAAGGTGATGGACTGGCCAAGCATGTCTCCAGACCTAAACCCTGTTGAGCATCTGTGGGGCATCCTCAAATGGAAGGTGGAGGAGCGCAAGGTCTCTAACATCCACCAGCTCTGTGATGTCGTCATGGAGGAGTGGAGGAGGACTCCAGTGGCAACCTGTGAAGCTCTGGTGAACTCCATGCCCAAGGGGGTTAAGGCAGTGCTGAAAAATAATGGTGACCACACAAAATATTTACACTTTGGGCCCAATTTGAACATTTTCAGTTAGAGGTGTACTCACTTTCGTTGGCAGCGGTTTAGACATTAATGGCTGTGTGTTGAGTTATTTTGAGGGGACAGCAAATTTACACTGTTATACAAGCTGTACACGCACTACTTTATATTGCAGCAAAGTGTATATTATATTGCAGCAAAGTGTGTTGTCACATGAAAAGATATAGTAAAATATTTACAAACATGTGAGGGGTGTACTTACTTTTGTGAGATACTGTATACACACACTATATATACACAGTTTATGTATATATAAAGTGTTAAAAAAGCTAACAGGTAATATTCCATTGCAGAGGAGAATCTTTATGTCTCTTCTGCAAGAAATTCTTCTTACCTGCCCGCCTGGAATGTTTGTTTGCAGAATAATATAGCAGCTTTCTAACCAAAATGCACCACGAAATGCCTCCACATTTAAAACCACTGATTTCTACAAATAGTAGGCACTCCCATTCAGGGCCGTCTTTAACGCAGGGCAAACGGGGCACTTGCCCAGGGCCCAATCTTTGTTGGGGGGGCCCAAAGCATTGAGCCCGCGCTACCCGCGAATTGGGGCCCCGATGATGGCTTTGCAGAGAGGACAGGGGAGGCTGTATTCCCGAGCTAGCCAGCAGAGAGGGGGCGGGCTGGGAGCTCCACTGATGCTCTGACCCCACCCCATGCAGCCTGTATGCTTGGAACAGAGCGGCTGTAGTGAGAGCAGTGATTGGAGTGGGAGCGTCAGTTGAGCTTCCTGCCCCGCCCCTCTATACTGGATGGGGAATACAGAGGTCCAGGGGCTTCACTGATGCTCTAACCCCGCCCCATGCCTGTATGCTCAGGGGGGAGCAGTTGTAGTGAGAACAGAGAATAGAAGCCCTCCCGGACCTCTGGCTGTATGCAGTTTGCTCGGATGGCCAGGTATGTCCTTACACCCATAAAATGCCTGACTGCTGAAACTCTGAGCTGTGTTATTCAACTCTAAAGCTGTACATTGCTGAAAGTTCTCTGACCATCTCTTGTATAATGTCTGCAGTCTCAGATTGTCTACTGTATAATGTCCGCAGTCTCTGATTGTCACCTATAGCATGTCTGCAGTCTCTGATTGTCACCTGTAGCATGTCCGCAGTCTCTGATTGTCACCTGTAGCATATCCGCAGTCTCTAAATGTCACCTGTAGTATGTCCGCAGTCTCTGGTTGTCTCCTGTAGCATGTTCGCAGTCTCTGGTTGTGACCTGTAGCATGTCCGCAGTCTCTGATTGTCACCTGTAGTATGTCCGCAGTCTCTGATTGTCACCTGTAGTATGTCCGCAGTCTCTGATTGTCTCCTGTAGCATGTCCGCAGTCTCTGATTGTCTCCTGTAGCATGTCCGCAGTCTCCAATTGTCTTCTGTAGCATGTCCCCAGTCTCTAATGCTCTCCTGCAGTATATTTGCAGTCTCTGACCCTTTTCTGTAGTATGTGTATTAATGTGCCGCTTTACTTGCTCAATTATTTGGAATTGCTCCAGTGCTCAGCGAGTGTTAATGATGTGCAACCAATCAGTGAGCAGTAGTAATCTGCTGTAATCTCTAGCAACCAACCAGTGAGTGGTAGTGATGTGCCGTACCCCCTAGCAACCAATTGGCAAGCAGAAATTATGTGTTGTAACCTTTAGCAACCAGCCAGTGAACCGTAAGGAAAGGCTGTAACCTCTGGCAATCAATTGCAATCGCTGCATGATCTGCTGCAGTAAAATTATTTTGCATCCACTTGCTATTTTTTGTATGTCTCAGAATGGATCTGGGGGGGGGGGGGGCAAGAAAATGTTCGCCCACGGCCCAATCAATATCAAAGTCGGCCCTGCTCCCATTCACCTCTGAGCCTGTAAATAGCAGAGAGGTAAAAAATAGATATAGAAAAAAAATATTTGTTATCAAACCAGCACCACATAAACTAATCTGACAGCAAAATATCACTTCTTGTAACTCTTCCCACTCTTATGCTGGCCAACCATACGAAAAATCGTCCAAACTTCCATCATTTAGACAGTTTGTTCATTTTTCGGCCAGTTAATGGGCACAAAATCGATAATCGTTGGAACATTTTTTAGACGAAAAATACAAGGACAAGTTTGGAAATTTTCGATAAATTAAAAGGTTAATGTGTTTCCTGTCTGAACTGTCTGCACTAGGTATATGTAAAAAAAACTAACAAAAAATGCATTTATTTAAGTCCACTGAACAATTTATCTGTCATTACATGATGGCACTATTGTTTGCGCTCACGGCCAAATGTTCATTTTTCGAAAATGGGTTTTGTCGATTTTTAGTATAGTGTATGGCCAACTTTACTCTTTACCTATAATGTATGAATTCTGTGCCTTTAAATGACCAGGGAGAGGTTGTTACCTTCTCTGTACACTAGGGGGAGCCTCAGGCTTGGAATCCAAGCATTGATGTGCTGAATGCTGTACTGGAATAGGGATTGACTATTCTAGATGCTCTATGTTAGTGCAAATAAAAAAAGTATCACGGACAGTACTCAATTTTCTCTAGCTGCTCTGTGAGATTCCTAAGGGCCTGTGTTGACATGCTTGCAGCTTGTGCTCCTTCCAAAAATGGAACTTCCGCTTTATGTGCAGGTGACCCCCTGACATGCCACATTTGCCATGCAATTTTTTGGGGGGGAGGGGGGGGGGCAGATACCCTCTTTTTAGAGGTATCCAGCTCCCACTTCCTCCTGGGGCACTGTGGCTCCGGAAGACAGATCACCTCTCCACCCTCTCTCCCTGCAATCTTCTGGGACACGTCACAGGTCCCAGAAGATTGCCCGGCCATTCACAGCGCACATGCATGCGCAGTGTGCAGTGTGTGCCTGGCTGCGATGCGCTGCACTGCATGGGCAGTGTATGCCTGGCTGTGATGCCTCAGCCGGACATCCACAGTAAGAATGCCGGAGCTGTGGAGAGGAGGGGGAGAAAAGCGGAGCTTTGGAAGGCCCACATCGCTGGACAGTGGGACAGATGAGTGTCTAATTATTAAAAGTCAGCAGCTACACTTTTTTCATAACGGGGGGCGGGGTCACCCGGGGATGTCACGGTGTGGCCCCGCCCTCAGTTATGAAAGAACTGTCACCTGCGAGGACACATCATACGGCGAGTACCTCCCATGAAGGCAGGTCTTTTTCGGTCCATCGGCGGAGCAAGAGATGAAGAAGACTTCGTGGGACATTTTTATTTTTTTATTGTTTAACCACTTCCCGCTCGCCGTATGCAGAATGACGTCCGGGAAGTGGTTGTGTTATCCTGACTGGGCGTCTGTCGGAGGCTTCTTACCACATGATCAGCTGTGACCAATCACAGCTGATCATCGCGAGAACCAGGAAGTGCCGGTAAACGGCATTTCTCAGTTTGCGCTGACAGGGAGAGCCGATCGGCGGCTCTTCCTGTCAGATGGGGGGTCTGTGCTGATAATCAGCACCTTGATTATCAGAACAGCCCCCTCAGATGTGCCACAACACCTCAGATGTGCCCCCTCAGCTGTCAGACAGTGCCCCATTTAAAACACAGGTCACAGTGCCCATCAAAGTGCCAATCAGTGCCCATATCAGTGCTAATCAGTGCCCACCACAGTGCCCGTCAGTGCCCATCTCAGTGCCCAGCAGTAAAACCTGTCAGTACCTCAACATCAGTGCTGCCCATCAGTGCCACCTGTCAGTGCTAATCAGTACCGCCTATCTGCCAATCAGTGCCGCCTGTCAGTGCCCATCACAGCCACCTGTCAGTGCCCATCAGTGCCACCAGTCAGTGCCCATCAGCGCTGCCTATTGGTGCCCATCAGTGCTGCTTATCATTGCTGCATATCAGTGCCCATCAATTCTACATATCGGTGCATCCTCATCAGTGCCCAACAGTGCCACCTTATCAGTGCCAACTCATCAGTGCCGCCTCATCAGTGCCCATCAGTGCCGCCTCATCAGTGTCCATCAGTGAAGGAGAAAACTAAATTTTATAACCGAAACGAAGAAAAACTTTTTTTCCAAAATTTTGTTCTTTCTTAGTTTGTTTAGCAAAAAATAAAAACCGCAGAGGTGATCAAATACCACCAAAAGAAAGCTCTATTTGTGGGAACAAAATGATAAAAAAAATTTTTGTTTGGGTACAGTGTAGCATGACCGCGCAATTGTCATTCAAAATGCGACAGCGCTGAAAGCTGAAAATTGTCCTGGGCGGGAAGGGGCGAAAGTGTCTGGTATTGCAGTGGTTAATAAAGGACTTGTCCCAAGCCATGTCTTGTCATTTTTACCATTTTGACACGTACCCCGTCACCATTTCACACAGGGGGAGGCCGGGATCTGGGGGTCCCCTTGTTAAAGGGGGCTTCCAGATTCCAATAAGCCCCCCGCACGCAGACCCCCAAAACTACCAGGCAAGGGTTGTGGGGATGAGGCCCTTGTCCCTATCAACATGGGGACAAGGTGCTTTGGGGGGCTACCCCAAAGCACCCTCCCCATGTTGAGGGCATGTGGCCTGGTATGGTTCAGGAGGGGGGGGCGCTCTCTCGTTGCCCCCTCTTTTCCTGTGGCCTGCCAGGTTGCGTGCTCGGATAAGGGTCTGGTATGGATTTTTGGGGGGACCTCCACGGCATTTATTTCTTTATTTTGGCACGGGGTTCCCCTTAAAATGGTCTGGTATGGATTTTGAGGGGGACCCCCACACCATTTTTTAAAAAAAATTTGGTGCGGGGTTCCCCTTAATATTCATACCAGACCCAAAGGGCCTGGTAATGGACTGTGGGGGAATCTCATGCCGTTTTTTTCAATGACTTTTATGTGTGTTGCCGGGACCGACAATTCATTATAGCCGAGAGTACTTTTAAATGACTTTTTTTCCCTTTAGAAATGTCATTTTGCTCTTGGACTGTTCTAAATACGGGAAACATGCGCCACTTTACAGGCATACTATAGACACCCCTCAGGTACGATATTTAAAGTTATATTTCACTTTTATTGTTTCACTTTAAGCATTATTAAAATCACTGCTCCCGAAAAAACGTCCCTTTTTTAAAACTTTTTTTTGCATTGATACATGTCCCCTGGGGCAGGACCCGGATCCCCAAATACTTTTTATGACAATAACTTGCATATAAGCCTTTAAAATTAGCACTTTTGATTATTAATGTTCGTGTCCCATAGACTTTAACGGTGTTCACGTGTTCAAACAAATTTTTTGCCTGTTCGCATGTTCTGCTGCGAACCGAACTGGGGGTGGGGTTTGGCTCATCCCTACTCATGTATTGTCATGATTATCCATTTGTTGCCCCTGTATTCTAACAATTGCAGCATAAGCAACATATAAAAGGTGATCGTGGCTTAGGGATCTGGATAACTCACCAGCAGATGCAAGACAATGCCAAGGTCCAGTGAGTACAGTTCAGGGAAGAAAGGAGGAATTTGGCGCTCTGAGTTTACTTGTTCCAGGAGCAGCACAGTGGCTAACTGGTTAGCACTTCCCCCTAGCAACACTAGGGTCACAGGTTAAAACACCAACCAAGACACTACCTACCTGAAGTTTGCATGTTCTCCCTGTGCCTGCGTGGGTGTCCTCTGGGTACTCTGGTTTCCTCCCACACTCCAAAGACATGCTGCTAGGTTCATTGGCTCCTGTCACGTAGACTGTGCTCTGACCGAGAGCTTCGAGTCCTGTACTAATGACTGGGACCCTGGAGGCCTAGTAAGATAAATAAAAAAACAGCATTTTTTAAAATTAGTATCAGTCAGTGTGTTTTAAAGTTCACCTTTTGTAACATGTTACAATGATATTCAGGATGTAATATGTAATATTTTACAATTGCACTGCCCCCTCCCCCCAAATTTCTGTTCTGACACTAGAGAAAACGCGGCTGTGTGGGGCTCCACCCGCCCAGCCATGTCATCCATTCACAGAGTTCTGTGAATTGGAAAACGACAAGTCCCAACAGGCTTTGGCGGCTGTCAGCTTGTAGTTCTCAATGAACTACCATGGCGTTGTTGAGTGCTGTGGTAATTCATTCTCTCTTCCTGTCAGTGTGTATCTGTCCGCCCGTACGAGGTAGGAGCAAACAGATACACGGACAAGTCTGCAGGAGCCCTGCATGGCACCGGCAAGCAATGTTTTACAGGCTCCAAGAAAAAAAATAAATGCACATTTCTTTTACCAGCAAAAAGATGTGCATTTATTTTTATTTTTTTAAAAGTGAACTTATCCTTTAACCAGTTGCCGCCCGCCCACCCTCAAATGACGTAGGGGCAGTGCGGCTCTCGTTCTGGGCAGATGTCATATGACGTTGGCCATTCAAACAGTTCATGCGCCCGATCGGGTGCATGCAGCCCTGTACTGTCGGTGGCGGTGTCTCCCCGAGACACAGCTCGTCACCAACGGGGGTGAACAGCCAATGGGCATGGCTGTTTTCCATGTGATCGGCCGTGATCCAGTCACGGCCGACCACAGATGGTACTCCCCCTTAGACACGGTGCATGTGCACGACTAGGAGCGCACTGCGCGTGCATGTCAGTGGCTGTGTGTTCCCAGGAATACAGCTCATAACCGAGAATGGTAAACAGCTAATGGCCGACGGCTGTTACCACGTGATCGGCTGTAATCCATTCACAATGTAAAAACAGACCAGTAACTGGCTGTTACCAGCTCTTCTCTCCTCACACACCATTTCCAGTGTGAGGAGAGAAGAGCCAGGAGCAGTGAATTACCGATCTGTGTGTGTATTGTACAGCACCAAGCACAAAAATAAAGAGAACCTGTCACATCGCCCCTAACCCCCCCATTGCACCTGTCACCCAACAGTCACCACATCAGTGCCCATCAGTGCTCATAAAGTGAACCTGTCAGCCATCAGTGCCCATAAAGTGCACCTGTCACCATCAGAGACTGTCATCAGTGACCGTCAACGGTGCACCTGTCACTCATCAGTGACCGTCGCCTGTCACCCATCAGTGACCATCGCCTGTCACGCATCAGTCACCGGTCAGGTAACATCATCAGTGGCCCATCAGTGACCATCATCAGTCACCCATCAGTGACCATCATCTGTCACCTATCAGTCCCATAAAGTGCACCGATCACCATCAGAGACTGCCATCAGTGACAGTCACCTGTCACCCATTAGTGACCGTCACCTATCCCCTATGAGTGACCGTCACCTATCCCATATCAGTGACCATCACCTGTCACCCATCAGTGACCATCACCTGTCACCTATCATCGAACGTCACCTGCCACCCATCTGTCACCCGTCGCACAGCCCATCAGCAGCATGTCCAAAAAAGTTTTTATCAGTGAAGAGGCATTCCAGATCCTCTCCAGGACTGATGAGAGCAGCAGGGAGTTCCAGGGCCGTCTTTTCGCATGGGCACACTGGGCATTTGCCCGGGGGCCCCACATGCCTGGGGGGCCCCCACCTGCCTAGCGTCCTCAAAAAGCCCCGGGTCTTGTATTTCTCATGCCCCGAGTGTAAACATCCAGTGATTGGTCTGCAAGCCGGGGGCTTGCGGCCGCAGTGAGAGTGGAGCTGTCAAATCTAAGCACTGATGTCCTACCCATCCCTGACATCAGTGCTTAGATTTGACAGCTCCAAACTTCTGTCCAGACACACTGTGGAGGAAGCTACCTCTGATCAGATCGGTGTCTTGTCGAATACAGTCCCCTATCCAAAAGTGTCCGCCCTGTACTGCGCAGGCGCAGTACGGAGGACAAACGAGACGCCGAAAGTCTCCGAAGTTCAACAGCTGATCGTCAGCTGTACACGGCGCCTGCGCATTTATTCTTACCCTATGTCCAGGATCATTCCCTACTATCCAAGTGGACATAGAGTTAGAATAAATAGTTGCCGAGCGCAGCGAGGCCGCGCCCGAAGCGTGGCGAGCGAAGCGAGCCCGCGAGGGGCCCTCTTGCAAAGCCATCACTAACAAGTGCCGAGCGCCGTGTACAGCTGATGGTCAGCTGATCAACTTCGGACATTTTCGGCATCTCCTTCTCCTCCGTACTGCGCAGGCGCTGCGCCTGCGCAGTACGGGGCGGACACTATATGATAGGAGGACAGTATATGTCAGGACTCTCTCCCAGCTCCGCCCCCCGACTCCTGGCTACAAGTTGCAAATGTAAGGTAAGAGCGGGGCTGGGACAAAGGCTAGACAGGTTCCGTGGAGGCAGATTTTACATGTGAGAAGAAGGGGGGATCAAATGGTAGGCAGTCAAGAGCACATTGGGCTGTGCTTCCTATACCACCTCCCATCCTTTCGGCAGCACAAGTGATTGCAGATCCCTTTAGAACTGCCCTGTGATTTCACTCACTGAGCTCTCCTCCTGGCTCCTGCTGGCTGCATTCACTAAAGAAAGAAATCCGCCCCCTCAGTCTCTGCTCAGCCACACCCCCTCCCCCATGTGTAGCAGAGAATGCCAGGGGTGAGGGGTCTACACAGAAGTTCAGCAGGTCAGTTTACCGTGCTGCATGTGTGTATGAGTGTGTATGGATTTGTATGGGTGTGTATGAGTGTGTATGGGTCTGCATGTGTGTGAGCGTGCGTGTGTGTGTGTATGGATTTGTATGGGTCTGCATGTGTGTGTGTGTGTGAGTGTAAGGGTGTGTGTATGAGTGTGTATGGATTTGTATGGGTCTGCATGTGTGTGTGTATGAGTGTGTATGTGATGTGCTGTATCCCACAATGAAGCCTGTTGATTTACTTCCTGGTTCTTCTGTAAGTCTAATCTATGTTTGCATTCCTAGGCTGCATATACTGTGATCTGCAGAGAAGTTATGTTAACTCTTCACTTGCTGCCACTTAACTGCTCTGCGGCCACTACCTTCTATTCAATTCCTAGCCTGCTCATACTACCTAAGCATAGAGTGACTGTATGTAAACAATTTTTGAGCATAAGTTTTTTTATATTACCAGCCCATTCACCAATGGTCACGTGTACTTTTTGAACAATTAATTTAGGTAGGTACAGTCACTATCTATTGAAGTATACGTAGGCGTGCCATTATTAATTTCTCTTCTTGCAGCTGGTGCTCTGGGTGCTTTTCTTTGATTTATGTGACAGGAGAGGGATCAGTGTATGTGTCAAGAGAGGGATCAGTGTATGTGTCAGGAGAGGGATCAGTGTATGTGTCAGGAGAGGGATCAGTGTATGTGTCAGGAGAGGGATCAGTGTATGTGTCAGGAGAGGGATCAGTGTATGTGTCAGGAGAGGGATCAGTGTATGTGTCAGGAGAGGGATCAGTGTATGTGTCAGGAGAGGGATCAGTGTATGTGTCAGGAGAGGGATCAGTGTATGTGTCAGGAGAGGGATCAGTGTATGTGTCAGGAGAGGGATCAGTGTATGTGTCAGGAGAGGGATCAGTGTATGTGTCAGGAGAGGGATCAGTGTATGTGTCAGGAGAGGGCTCAATGTATGTGTCAGGAGAGGGCTCAGTGTATGTGTCAAAAGAGGGATCAATGTATGCGTCAGGAGAGGGATCGGTGTATGTGACAGGAGAGGGATCGGTGTATGTGTCAGGAGAGGGATCGGTGTATGTGTCAGGAGAGGGATCGGTGTATGTGTCAGGAGAGGGATCGGTGTATGTGTCAGGGGGGATCGGTGTATGTGTCAGGGGGGATCGGTGTATGTGTCAGGGGGGATCGGTGTATGTGTCAGGGGGGATCGGTGTATGTGTCAGGGGGGATCAGTGTATGGGTCAGGAGAGGGATCAGTGTATGTGTCAGGAGAGGGATCGGTGTATGTGTCAGGAGAGGGATCAGTGTATGTGTCAGGAGAGGGATCAGTGTATGTGTCAGGAGAGGGATCGGTGTATGTGTCAGGAGGGGGATCGGTTTATGTGTCAGGAGAGGGATCGGTGTATGTGTCAGGAGAGGGATCGGTGTATGTGTCAGGAGAGGGATCGGTGTATGTGTCAGGAGAGGGATCGGTGTATGTGTCAGGGGGGATCGGTGTATGTGTCAGGGGGGATCGGTGTATGTGTCAGGGGGGATCGGTGTATGTGTCAGGGGTGAAAGTCTCACACATGTGGTATCGTCATACTCAGGGAAGTAGCAGAATGTATTTTGAGGTTTAATTGCAAATGTGCATATTCTGTGTGTGAGAAATAACTTGTTAATATGACAATTTTGTGCAAAAAAAATTCTTAATTCTCCCAAGAATTGTTGGAAAAAATTACAACTTCAAAAAATCCACCATGCCTATTTACTAAATACATTGGACTGTCTACTTTCCAAAAATGGGTCATTTGGGGGGTATTTGTACTGTCCTGGCTTGTTAGTGTCTCAAGAAATGAGGCCATCAGTACATCAGGTGTGATCAATTGTTAATGATTGGCACCATAGCTTGTAGACTCTATAACCTTCACATAGACTAAATAATGTAGTGGTACTCCTGTAGGGGCTGCAAATGTTGTGGCCCACCTGTCACCCTGCCTAGCCCGGCGTTCACCTCTCAGACACTCCAAGACATAAAACAGTCCATGCGCTTTGTTTTTTTTTTATGTTTTATTGAGGGGATTGAACTTGGATGTGGTAAGGGAAGTATGGGATGCCCAATAGAATTGGTAGCACTTGCTTGAGACAACTACATACAGTTCAGTATATACACTCCATTTCTCCTCCTGCACATTGCTTCCTGTTTAACCTTCACTCCATTCTCCTCCTGCACATTACTTCTTATCTAATCTCCAGGCACAGCTATCACAAAGTGGTTAGGCCTGACACTGACTCAGCTAGGCCTTAGCAATCGCCCTTTGCAGGCAGGGACCGTGGGCCCCTATAGTGTAGCAAGAAAATAGAAAGTGGTGTTAGCTGTCCTACATGAGGCTACTGAGCCCAGTAACACATCTTCAGGCCCTGCCAGCCCTCCTGACTGCACCTGTCAAGCTCCACTGCCCATACCAACACAGTCCACACCGCTGGTTCTGCACCTATCCCAGACTGCATCCTCCCCAGTCCTCTCAGACCTGTGCTTGTCACTCACCAGCCCTCCTGGCTGCGACCAGTTTCTCCTCTCCCTGGAGACTTGCCCGGTAGTGCTCTCTCCCGCTGTCCTCTTTTGCTCCTCCTGTGCATCCTGTGTTTGTGCGAGGGTCCTGTCCGCCCCCGATCCCAGGCCCAAGGTCAGCCCCCCATACTGGGAAGCTCCCTCAAAGGCATTGACAGCCTAGCACTCTATCTCCAGCTCTTCCACCCAAACAACTCCTCCCCAGCTGGGCTGACCCTGGGTATTTAGAGAGGCCTGCCCCCTGCCAATCCCGGTTGGGGATCGGTCAGGGCTCCCTAAAACACCCCAGGCAGCTCCACCTCTCTTCTCACCCTCTCTTTCCAGATCTTGCTAGAAGGAAGAGGGAGGTTTCAGTGATGCTGCCTGTGAGTCACCAGCTTCTACCCTGAGCCACTCCCAGCCCAGATTAGATCAAAACAAACAGGCCTGGCTGCCAGCCAGGCCAGGCCTGCCTAAATTTACCTATCCTACAAACTCCTATCTCTAGTGCCTACCTACCTAGAGGGTGCTACAATAATATACATTAAGTATAAAAAATTTAAAAAAAGTGTTTTTTTTTCAAAATTTTCATTCTTTTTTCGCTTATGTAGCAAAAAATAAAAAACCCAGCGGTGATTAAATACCACCAAAAGAAAGCTCTATTTGTGTGAAAAAAATGATAAAAATGTTGTTTGGGTACAGTGTTGCATGACTGAGTCCCCTCTAAATCCATACCAGACCTAAGGGCCTGGTATGGACTGGGGGGGGTGGAACCCACGCCGTTTTTTTCATGAATTTATTTAGTCAAAATTTTTTTTTTACATTCGGCTGTCAGTGGGGAAGCCCACAGACAGCTGATGACTCATCATCAGGCGGCCAACTTCCAGACCTCTTCCTTAGCAACCAGCTATATACAGTGAATGAAAAGAAAAAAAAAAGACACACATCGCTGTAAAAACGCGGTTACAAAAACGCAGACAGCACAGCAAAAAGCACTGCAGAAACACTCAGAAGCAACAGGCATAGATGTGAATCGAGCTTTAAACCATTGAACTCTATGGAACCAAAAACTGAAAAAAAACCTGCCCCTTTTCATAAAATGCACAGATGTGAACTACATCCATAGGAAACCATGTTAAATGAACTGTAGTGTGTTTCTGCAAAACTGAAAATGCACTAAAAAATGCATATGAGTGAATCAGGCCTTAGTACTCGTTGCTACACACTAAAGCCTCGTACACACAATCGGATTTTCCAACGAGAATTGTGTGATGACAGGCTGTTGGCGAAAAATACAACCGTCTGTATGTTCCATCGGACGATTGTTGTCGGATTTTCCGCGGACAAATGTCTGTTGTTGGATTTTTCAAGCGTGTGTACACAAGTCCGTCAGACAAAAGTCCAAAGTACAAACACGCATGCTCAGAAGCAAGGACAAGCTGGAAGGGGTCGGTCTTGTAAACTAGCGTTCGTAATGGAGAATTAACATTCGTGACGTGGCAAATTATGAAATCTCGAAATGCAGCGCACATTCTCTTCTTCTTTAATGGGATAATAATGAAGCTGCTTTGCTGGTGATACTGATGGAGTTATGGCAAACAAATTTTCAAAGGCTTTTTTTTTCTAGTGATATCAAGAATAATATTATGCTTGTTAATTTTATTTTTTGGTGCAAGTTACCACAACACCATTATCCCGTAGTTTTTAAGATCAAAGATACAACTATGTTGGTGTCCCTTGTCAATTTTACATTGTATTTTTTAAAATGTAACTGCCTACTCCCAAACTGTCATTTAAAGTAAAACACATAGCCAAGTATTATTCTCCACAATTTTTTTTATTGTGCATTAAAAAAAGAAAACAAATCAAATTAGACATGCTATCTGCCAATAGTACTTAACCAAAAAGTGAATTCTATGCATCCAAAATATAGAAAATATACCAAATCAAATCATTATTATTTAACCAAAAAATGAAATAAAAGCCTCATGCATGTGTCCTGCTTCTTAATATATGGGGTCAACAATGCCAAGAGTTGGTGAAAGCAGGGGTCCGTCATCCAGAGATTAGGGATGAACACCCCCCGGTTCGGTTCGCACCAGAACCTGCGAACGGACCGAAAGTTCGCACGAACGTTAGAACCCCATTGACGTCTATGGGACTCGAACGTTCGAAATCAAAAGTGCTCATTTTAAAGGCTAATTTGCATGGTATTGTCCTAAAAAGGGGGACATGTATCAATGCAAAAAAAACTTTTAAAAACGGCCGTTTTTTCGGGAGCAGTGATTTTAATGATGCTTAAAGTAAAAAAAAAAAAAGTGAAATATTCCTTTAAATATCGTACCTGGGGGGTGTCTATAGTATGCCTGTAAAGTGACGCGTGTTTCCCGTGTTTAGAACAGTCCCTGCACCAAATGTCATTTTTAAAGGAAAAAAATCTCATTTAAAACTGCTTGCGGGTTTAATGTCATGTCGGGTCATGGCAATATGGATGAAAATCAGTGAGACAAACGGCATGGGTACCCCCCAGTCCATTACCAGGCCCTTTGGGTCTTGTATGGATATTAAGGGGAACCCCGCACCCAAATTAAAATAAGGAAAGGTCCTATATACTCTGAACAGCAGTATACAGGCGGTGCAAACAAGACAGGGACTGTAGGTTTGTTGTTAAGTAGAATCTCTTTGTAATTTTGAACGGGTACATTTTTAACGTGTTTAGCTCCAGCCAAAAAATCTTTTTTAAGCTTTTTGGAAAACATAGGGAAGGGTTATCACCCCTGTGACATTTGTTTTGCTGTCTTTCCTCCTCTTCAGAAGATTTCACCTCACTTTTTGTCCCAATGAAAAATGTTTTTTGAAAATTTGGGTTTTTTGTGGAACAAGGATTGGAAAGCATCAGTGGAAAGGAGAAATTGTTTTCCCATATTAACTCTTACAGGAGAGAATTTCCCTTCCTAGGGGTAGATTTCATCTCACTTCCTGTTGTCTCCTTCCGTTTGCAAGTAGGAGTCATTTGTAAGTTAGATGTTTGAAAGTAGGGTCCTGCCCTATATACTCAGCAGAAATTTGTGGCCACAACACTGTAAGCCCTCACAGGGCCCTGCTGTGAAATATTAGATCAAGAATTGTAATTACATGCCCCTGTTGAACAGGAGCTGAAAAATTAGGCCTTAGGCACTGGTGCTGTGGTGCCACAACACTGCAACCCCTCACAGACACTCTAGTTGGAACGCAGGAACGAGCCCTGCTGCAAAGTATTGCATCAAAAATTGTAATTACACGCCCCTGTTAGACAGGGGCAGAAAAATTGGGCCTTAGGCACTGGTGCTGGTGCCACAACACTGCAACCCCTCACAGACACTCTAGTTGGAATGCAGGAACGAGCCCTGCTGCAAAGTATTACATCAAAAATTGTAATTACACGCCCCTGTTAAACAGGGGCTGAAAAATTGTGCCTTAGGCACTGGTGGTGGCGCCCAGAACCAAAAATGTTCTTACAAGCTATCAGCGTGATGATTGAGGAGGAAGAGGATAATTACTCAGGGATAGTCACTCAGCATCAGCATAGGCAGTCTTTGAAGGGATCTGAGATTTCAAAAAAAATTATTCGGTTACATCAGCATCAGGTGCTTGGTAGCTGGTGGTGATCCAAGACTGATTCATTTTTATGAAGGTCAGCCGATCGACCGAGTCGGTGGACAGACGCACCCTGTGATCGGTTACCACGCCTCCAGCAGCACTGAATGTGCGTTCCGAAAGAACGCTGGATGCAGGACAGGCCAGTAGCTCAATTGCATACTGTGCAAGCTCTGGTCAGTGATCCATCCTCAAGACCCAGTAACCCAGAGGATTTTCGGTGGGAAAGGTGTCCAAGTCTGAACTTGCCCCTAGGTATTCCTGCACCATGTAAAACAGACGCTGGCGATGGTTGCTGGAACCGATCATACCTTGGGGCTGCGGACCAAAAAATTAGGTCCGCAACCTTACCCTTGTAACGTGGATCAAGGAGGGTTGCCAGCCAGTATTGGTCCTTCTCCTTGATACCACGAATACGAGGATCCTTACGCAGGCTTTGCAGGATCAGGGAGGCCATGCAGCGTAGGTTTGCTGAGGCATTCGGTCCGGAGTCCTCTGGGTCACTAAGGACGACAACGTCCGCAGCCACCTCCTCCCAGCCACGTACAAGTCCATGTGTTTCTTGGGACTGATCCCTTAAAGACTGCTGCTGATGCTGAGTGCCAGGCTCCACCTCCATACTGACACAATCTTCCTCCTCCTCCTCCTCGTCCTCTTCCTGTGTGATCGGCGGGCACGCAGGAACACTGTCTGGATAAAGGGGGCCTTGAGAGCTAAGGAAGTCCTCCTCTTCCTGCCTCTGTTCTGCCTCAAGTGCCCTGTCCATTATTCCACGCAGCGTGTGCTCCAACAGGTGGACAAGGGGGACAGTGTCACTGATGCATGCACTGTCACTGCTCACCATCCTCGTGGCCTCCTCGAATGGTGACAGGACAGTGCATGCATCCCTGATCATGGCCCACTGGCGTGGGGAAAAAAAACCAAGCTCCCCTGACCCTGTCCTGGTGCCATAGTCGCACAGGTACTCATTGATGGCCCTCTGCTGCGTGTGCAGCCGCTGCAGCATGGCCAACGTTGAGTTCCACCTGGTGGGCATGTCACAGATTAGGCGGTTCTTGGGCAGGTTAAACTCCTTTTGGAGGTCCGTCAGCCGAGCACTGGCATTATATGACCGGCGGAAATGCACACAGACTTTCCTGGCCTGCCTCAGGACATCCTGTAAGCCCGGGTACCTGCCCAAGAACCGCTGCACCACCAAGTTAAGGACGTGAGCCAAACAGGGCACATGGGTCATTTGTCCCTGTCGGAGGGCAGAGAGGAGGTTGGTGCCATTGTCGCAAACCACCATTCCTGCCTTAAGTTGGCGTGGCGTCAACCACCTCTGAACCTGCCCCTGCAGAGCTGACAGAACCTCTGCCCCAGTGTGGCTCCTGTCCCCCAAGCACACCAGCTCAAGCACCGCATGGCATCTTTTGGCCTGCGTACTTGCGTAGCCCCTTGAACGACTACGGAGCACCGCTGGTTCCGAGGAAGAGGCCATGGAGGAAGAAGAAGAGGAGGGGGTGGAGGAGAGAGGTGTGTCACAATCAGCATTTTGGAGGCGTGGTGGCGGAACAACCTCCAACACTACTGCACCTTGTCCTGCATCCTTCCCAGCTGCCAGCAGAGTCACCCAATGTGCCGTGAAACTTAGGTAACGTCCCTGTCCATGCCTGCTGGACCATGAGTCAGCGGTAATATGCACCTTACCGCTGACCGCCCTGTCCAGCGAGGCATGGGCATTGCCTTCCACATGCCGGTAGAGAGCCGGAATCGCCTTCCGTGAGAAAAAATGGCGTTTGGGTACCTGCCACTGAGGAACCGCACATTCCACAAACTCACGGAAGGGGGCAGAGTCTACCAACTGAAAAGGTAGCAGTTGAAGTGCTAGCAATTTTGCCAAGCTAGCATTCAACCGCTGGGCATGTGGATGGCTGGGAGCAAACTTCTTTCGGCGGTGCAGCAGCTGGGGCAGGGAAATGTGCCTGGTACAATCTGACGTCGGTGTACCAAAAGCAGATTGCCCACAAGTACTTGGCTGTGACACACCTAATTCTACACCTTCATTCCTCTCACTGCAGGTCTCAGAGAGGACTGGAGGTCTAGTGGGGTTGGAAATCTCAGCTGATGAGGAGCAAGGAGAGATCCTCTTTGTTCTTTGGTGTGGGTCTTTTAGATACGCTTGCCAACGAACTGCATGGCAGGTCAACATATGTCTGGTCAAGCATGTGGTACCCAAGCGGGAGATGTTTTGGCCACGTGAGATACGCTTGAGACATATGTTGCAAATAGCAGCGGTGCGATCTGATGCACTCGTCTCAAAAAAGGCCCACACCAAAGAACTTTTTGAATAACGCACAGAGACTGCAGCGCCCTGCACATGTGGAGCTTTGGGGTGTGATGCAGTCAATGTGCTGCCCTTAGGCTGGCCCCTGGAGGGCATCCTGCCTCGTTGGTGATGTGCCGCCTCCTCCTCCTCCTCCTCCTCTCTCCTATCAGGCACCCACGTTGAGTCAGTGACCTCATCATCCCCTCCCTCCTCATCACTGGAGCAAACCTGGCAGTATGCTGCAGCGGGGGGAGCATAACTGCCAGATTGCTGTCCTTCTTGGGCACCCCCTCTGTCCGTGCTCATGTTACTGCCTTCATCGAGCTCAGTATCATCATCAGAGCCTTCCAAACGCTGGGCATCCTCCTGGAGCATGTACCCAACACTGTGGTCAAACAGTTCGAGGGAATCCTCATGAGGACATGGTGGAGCTAGGGAAGAAGTCACTGATGACATTGAGCTGAGGGAAGAGGCCGCTGCTTTGCCAGACAAAGCACCCTGGGCATGGGTGAGAGAGGATGAGGAGGATGAGGACGGCTTGGTCATCCACTCGAACAAGTCTTCCGCATGTTGCGGCTCAACGCGGCCAGCTGCCGAAAAAAAGGCCAAGCGTGTCCCATGGCCACGTGCTGATGAGGATGCACCGTCTCCACGACCAGCACTAGACACAGAGCCTGCTTGCCCTCTCTTATTGGCTTGTGACTGTCTGCCTCTCCTTCTTGGCCTTCCAGACATACTAATGGCCTGTAGCTGCACTAAGCTGGGATAGAACACCAGTAATTTTCTTCAGGTAGCTTTATATACTGTAACCAGACAAGCCTGCCTGTCAGTAGGAAGATAACAGGAACGGATCTAGCTGAACACTGTGAGCAGGACGCACTGTACTAAATGTAAATAGTCTAGCTGCCTGACCGTGGTACTAATAGGATCAAATAGAACACCAGTAATTTTCTTCAGGTAGCTTTATATACTGTAACCAGACAAGCCTGCCTGTCAGTAGGAAGATAACAGGAACTGATCTAGCTGAACACTGTGAGCAGGACGCACTGTACTAAATGTAAATAGTCTAGCTGCCTGACCGTGGTACTAATAGGATCAAATAGAACACCAGTAATTTTCTTCAGGTAGCTTTATATACTGTAACCAGACAAGCCTGCCTGTCAGTAGGAAGATAACAGGAACGGATCTAGCTGAACACTGTGAGCAGGACGCACTGTACTAAATGTAAATAGTCTAGCTGCCTGACCGTGGTACTAATAGGATCAAATAGAACACCAGTAATTTTCTTCAGGTAGCTTTATATACTGTAACCAGACAAGCCTGCCTGTCAGTAGGAAGATAACAGGAACGGATCTAGCTGAACACTGTGAGCAGGACGCACTGTACTAAATGTAAATAGTCTAGCTGTCTGACCGTGGTACTAATAGGATCAAATAGAACACCAGTAATTTTCTTCAGGTAGCTTTATATACTGTAACCAGACAAGCCTGCCTGTCAGTAGGAAGATAACAGGAACGGATCTAGCTGAACACTGTGAGCAGGACGCACTGTACTAAATGTAAATAGTCTAGCTGTCTGACCGTGGTACTAATAGGATCAAATAGAACACCAGTAATTTTCTTCAGGTAGCTTTATATACTGTAACCAGACAAGCCTGCCTGTCAGTAGGAAGATAACAGGAACGGATCTAGCTGAACACTGTGAGCAGGACGCACTGCACTAAATGTAAATAGTCTAGAACAGTGGTTCTCAACTCCAGTCCTCAGGACCCACCAACAGGACAGATTTTATATATTACCTTGGGGAGATGCAGACTAGAATACTGCAATCACTGAGCAGCAAATGATATCACCTGTGATGTATTTCAGTTATCTTGCAAACCTGGCCTGTTAGTGGGTCCTGAGGACCGGAGTTGAGAACCACTGGTCTAGAAGATAACAGGAACGGATCTAGCTGAACACTGTGAGCAGGACGCACTGCACTAAATGTAAATAGTCTAGAAGATAACAGGAACGGATCTAGCTGAACACTGTGAGCAGGACGCACTGCACTAAATGTAAATAGTCTAGAAGATAACAGGAACGGATCTAGCTAAACTGAATACAGTGTATTATATATATATGCAACACCTGGGATGCATATATATACACAATACACTGTAAGTGCAGCTAACTGACTGACTGTTCTGCCTAATCTATCTAACTCAAATCAAATGACACTGTCTGTCTCTCTCTCTCTCTCAATGAACGCCGGAACACACACTACACAGGGCCGCCGTGCAGGCGGCCTTATATAGTGTGGGGCGTGTACTAAATCCCCTGAGCCATAATTGGCCAAAGCCTCCTTGGCTTTGGCAAATTATGGCTCTCTGTTCAGGCGGCGCTGTGATTGGCCAAGCATGCGGGTCATAGTGCATGCTTGGCCAATCATCAGCAAGCAATGCACTGCGATGCCGCAGTGAATTATGGGCCGTGACGCGCCACACGAATTTGGCGCGAACGGCCCATATCGTTCGCAATTCGGCGAACGGGCGAACAGCCGATGTTCAAGTCGAACATGGGTTCGACTCGAACACGAAGCTCATCCCTACCAGAGATAATTCCGAAAATTATCTGGACTATTCTCCTGGAGCTCCCGCAGCAAAGGCATATGACATAATTGGTCACGATTAATAAAGCAACCAATTTTTGGTCCAAGAAATCCTCCTCCTCCTGTTCCTGGACTGGACTTGGGTCAAAGCAATAACTCCAAGGCCAATAATAAATAACACATTATCTCCTCCGATTCCACAACATGGCTGATTGATGAAAGGCCGTTCAGAAACTAACTGAAAAGCAGAAAACGAAAAGCACAAAATTAAAGCACAAAATTAAAAGCACAAATCAACACTCACCAAACTTCTACTAATTCGAAATTATTAGAAGAAGCCCAAAGGGTGGTACTAAAGAGTGGAAAAACCACGTAGTACGTCACTACATTTGTGTTTGCTGGCCGACAGTTGTGTGCAAGACAAGTTCCTGGCCAACGCCCTTCGGTCAAAAGTCCGCGGTTTTGTCTGCGGAAAATTTGATCGTGTGTACGAGGCTTTAGGGCTCGTTCATACCATACGTGCATGGAAACTGATGGGAAAACCGCACAGATTTCACTTGCAGAGACATGAGTTTACGTCAATTTCACATAAGTTTTCATGCACATTTCAGTGAGTTTTTATGCACACTGGCATCAGTTTTCATGTGTGTCAGTTATCTGCCATGTTCACACCAATGTTGATGTCATGTCAGGTTTTTTTTCGCATAGAAAGCTGCATACGCATTGTATATTCCTACGCAGAAAAAATCAGCACGTGATACCAGTGTTGTGCTGTGAACAGGGCACATAAGTACAATTGTTTTCTTTTGTGCTCTTGCAGAACTCTGGCAGAAAACTGACATCTCTGGGCCATTGTGTGAACAAGACCTAGGGCCTTACCATAAAATTCACATTAACGTGCATTAAAATGCATGTAATATATGGGGAAAAAAAATATGTGCATTTCCTTCCATTGGTGTGCGCTTTTATGCATGTTAAATTGCTAAGGAACAAAATAATAAGAAGCTTTTTTTTCCCCAATACAGTAAGTCCTTTACTTACGAACGAGTTGCATCGTACGTAAGACCAACTTGTTCATAAGTCCAACAAAGATCAGCGCTCGCAGGCAAAGGCTGCGAGCGCTGATCAGTGTGTTCTGGTGGGGGAAGTCCCCCTGTCAGAACACAATAGCACGGGGGGGGGGTCACTGCACCAACATTGTTTATGCTAGTACGGTAAACCATCTTTTTTTTTGCTCAAACCGCTGGGTTGAATGAAAAAAAACTGAGTGCGTGTACCCAGCTTTACACGATTGGACATGCGGGCACGTTCACATCTTTGAAACTTTGCAAGTTGAACGTTCATATGTACGGGACTGTAGATTAGTATTGTCTTCATGTGCATTTATATGCATTTAGTTGTGTTAAAATACATACATGCATCCTTGCCAACAGTCCTGATTTTCCCAGAACAATCCCAAAAATTGGACCCACGTCCCGATCTGAGCGTGTCCTGATCAAAATCCCGATTTTTTTTTTTTTTGCTTTTGTCCCGGGACTTTTTTTGGCACCGGCCGCCGCAGCTTCTGGCTATGAAAACATGGCCACGAGATCTCCTTCCGGCTAGCAGGTCTCTTTCCCCGTGTGTTCAGTGGAGAGGGGAGGGGCAGTCGTGCCGAAATGTCACTTACGTTACATATTCTGATGGGTAGCGTCTCTCTGACAGGACACCGGCTTCTCTCTTCAGTGTACAAGTAGACAATTCGCTTGTACACTGAAGCCGGTTAGCTGCACGGATCAGAGGCCCCTCCCCTCTGTCTCCACTAACCACATGGGGAAGGAGACCTGCCAATAGAAATGGAGCTGTCACCGACCTCCCACCCCACGGCCTGCTGCCGTTCTGTGACATGTTGTGGGAAAAGCCACGGGGCGGGGGGTTGGCATTATCCGACGAGAGGCAGAGCCAAGGAACTCTGCTGGGGACACCTGATGTAAGGAGCGACCCTGCTGGGGACACCTGATGTAAGGAGCGACCCTGCTGGGGACACCTGATGTAAGGAGGGACTCTACTGGGGACACCTGACATAAGGAGGGACTCTACTGGGGACACCTGATGTAAGGATGGACCCTATTGGGGATACTTGATGTAAGGAGGGACTCTACTGGGGACACCTAATGTAAGGAGGGACTCTGCTGGGGACACCTGATGTGAGGAGGGAATCTACTGGGGGCACCTAATGTAAGGAGGGACTCTTCCCCGCTACGTCACGCCTATAAACGAATGCCCCGCCCCTTAGTTATAATAGGACTCTGCCTACAGACAAAAAAAATGTCCTTATAAATATTTTGATAATGTTGGCAACTATGTACATGTAGCACTTTAACCACTTGCCGACCAGCTCACGGCGATATACGTCGATAAAGTGGCACAGGTGCGCAAAATGACGTACCCGTACGTCACTCCGTCATCGGCGGCTAGTGGGCTAACGCGACCCGATGTCCGCCTGTGGCCCACGATCGTGGCACGGAGAGGCGCGGGGAGATGCCTATGTAAACAAGGCATTTCCCTGTTCTGCCTAGCAACATGACAGGGATCTACTGCTCCCAGTGATCGGGAGCAGTGATCTTTGACATGTTCTAGTGAGCCCATCCCCCCTATAGTTAGAACACGCTGTTATCTAGACTGCCAGATAATGAGGAATAACCGGTCACATACAAGACAACAGCCTGTGGAAGGGAGATTCCTTCTTGTCAATCCTGTTTCCTGAGAACAACAATAATCTGTGACAACCTGATGTGTACTGGTGCTTCCTATAAGCAGTATACAGTATATGTCTAAATCTTGGACTAGGGGCTCTAATCAGATTGCATACTTGCCAACTGTCCCGGATTTTCCTGGGACATTCCCGGGACTTGGACGCCATTCCCGAATTTCTGGTGTTCCGGGAAATGTCCCGAGAAATCCGGTTCTTCACGATTCGCCGCCGCCGCTAGAGGTCCGCGGCCGGCGGAGACAATGTCTTCGCCGGCCGCCATTTTGATGAAGTTCAGGAAGATGGCTGGGCGGGCTAGACGGAGCTCCTGCGTCGCCGCCCACCCTCCGCCCCGCTCCGCCTCACCCGGCCTCGCCCCGCCTACCCCCGCCCCTTTCCATATCAGAATGGCAGCGGGGCGGGGGGGTAGGCGGGGCGGCGACGCAGGAGCTCCGTCTAGCCCCCCCCAGCCATCTTCCTGTCTGATATGGAAAGGGGCGGGGGTTCTAGCTATGCTGCGGACACTACTAGGACACCTCTGAGGTTGGGGGGGGCGCACCACTGTGGGACTCCTGATGTGAGGGGGGGCTCCTTTGGGGACACACACCTGATGCAAGGGGGGCTCCACTGGGGACACACACCTGATGCTAGGGGGGATGGAATGGGGATACCTGATGCAAGGGGGGCTCCACTGGGGATACCTGATGCAAGGGGGGCTCCACTGGGGACACCTAATGTGAGGGGGGGTCCACTGGGGACACCTGATGTGAGGGGGGGCTCCACTGGGGACACCTGATGTGAGGGGGGGTCCACTGGGGACACCTGATGGGAGGGAGGCCTCCACTGGGGACACCTAATGTGAGGGGGCTCTGCCGGGAACACCTGATGCAAGGGGGGCTCCGCAGGGGACACCTGATGTGAGGGGGGCTCCCCTGGGGACACCTGATGTGAGGGGGAGCTCTGCCGGGGACACCTGATGTGAGGGGGAGCTCCACTGAGGACACCTGATGTGAGGGGGAGCTCCGCTGGGGACACCTGATGTGAGGGGGGGCTCCACCGGGGACTCCTGATGTGAGGGGGAGCTCCGCCGGGGACTCCTGATGTGAGGGGGAGCTCCGCCGGGGACTCCTGATGTGAGGGGGAGCTCCGCCGGGGACTCCTGATGTGAGGGGGAGCTCCGCCGGGGACTCCTGATGTGAGGGGGAGCTCCGCCGGGGACTCCTGATGTGAGGGGGAGCTCCGCCGGGGACTCCTGATGTGAGGGGGAGCTCCGCCGGGGACTCCTGATGTGAGGGGGAGCTCCGCCGGGGACTCCTGATGTGAGGGAGAGCTCCGCCGGGGACACCTGATGTGAGGGGGGCTCCGCTGGGGACTCCTGGTGTGAGGGGGGCTCCGCTGGGGACTGCTGGTGTGAGGGGGGCTCCGCCGGGGACTCCTGGTGTGAGGAGGGCTCCGCTGGGGACATCTGATGTAAGAGGGGCTCCGCTGGGGGCACCTGATGCAAGGACGGACTCTGCTGGGACATCTGACGCAAGGACGGACAGCTGGAGGCAGGCGACGTGGCTAGTGACACGCTCAGAGATCCCACTGATTCTGCATTATGGTGAGTTGAATGATTTTATTTTATATTACAATGTAATAATAGAAATAATGCACTTCAATCATCCTGATACCATAACAACCATGGTGCCAGGATAATTGAAGTGCTAACACCAGGTGTTTGGAGTATCTTTATCTGCTGATTGTTAAACTTTCTAGAATACACATATTTTTATTGTGTAGGATCTGGGGCTGCTGTAACGTCATTTCCCTCTCCCCCTCTAATCCCTCTCCCCTTCTAATCCCTCATTCATCTCAGACTCTAACCACACCCTTTTGAGCCATGCCCATTTAAGCCACGCCCACTATGTCGCGTAAACCAAGCCCATTTTTCGCTGCAGCGTGCTTCGCGCACCGCACTTGTATATTTTTCTAAGCCACGCCTACAAACGAATGCCTTGCCCCCTAATTATTGTACGGCTCCACCTACAGCCACAAAAGTGTCCCACTTTTTTTTTTTACAATGTTGGCAACTATGAGATTGCAGTCTCTAGGATTACAAGCACTTCTGCACAGCTTAGTGTGGACAAGTGTTTACAAGCTGGGGGTTGGAAGCTCTTGGCTACGCCTATACATTACCAGTTCCCTGCCCTTCACCTCAGTTTCGTTTCCTTAGTGCTTCTCTCCTTTCTCAAATTGCTTTCATTTTGTTCTCACTCTCCCTGGCTGTCTCATCGCCCTCCCATCTCCACCATAGACATGTCGCAGGACAATGACGACATTATATAAGAGTGCTGGAAACAGTACCCCAATGTGCAGCTCACATCTGTTTAGGCTGGATTCACACCACATGCAATGCTTTAAGGCCTCATTTACACTTCTGCAGGTTGCAGTTTGCATATTGCAGGTGTATTTTGCATTTTTCACTACACATCTTTAGGCTCGATTCACACTAATGTGTTTTTTGATGCATTTTGGAGAAATGCAGGGAATTCTTTTGAACATGGGTTCCTATGGAACACGTTCACATCAATGCATTTTTGTGCCTCTGCGTTTTTGGAAAAGGTCAGGGACTTTTTCATCCTGCTAAATGCAGCGTTTTGCATGTAATAGGCTTCAATGGACCCGCATCCAAAACGCAAGTACTGTGATTATACCACAATTTTGCCACGATTTGTGATTTCTTTTTTTTTTTTTATTTCTTACATTCACTGTAAATAGCTGGTTGCTAAGGAGTGGGTCGGGAAGCCGCCACGTCTTTAGTAAGGATGAGCTCCGGCGTGTTCGCAAGCCGCATGTGCGGAGCCCACCAGGAAGTCGGCACTGCACAGCGCTAATCACAGGCAGTGAGACATTGTCCTGATGTGCGGCTGCAGAGATCGGGAAATGTCTCACTGCCTGTGATTAGTGCTGTGCAGTGCCGACTTCCTGGCGGGCTCGGCACGTGCGGCTTGCGAACACACCTGAGCTCATCCTTAGTCTTTAGCAGTGGATGAGTCATCATGAATGTAAAAAAAAAAAAAAAAATTGCCAGCTAAAAAAATTCACAAAAAAAATGCGTTCCCCCCCCACAGTCCATATCAGGCCCTTCGATCTGGTATGGATTTGGAGGGCCACCCCCACACCAATTTAAAAAAAAAAAAAAAGAAAAAAGGCGTGGGCCCCCCCCCCCAAACTTCTGATGCTACCGAGCATGCAGCCCAGAAGGTCAGGAAAGGTAGGGGGCAAGCGAGCGCCCCCCCTCCTAAACCATACCAGACCGCATGCCCTCAACATGAGGGGGGTGGGTGCATGTTGATGGGGACAAGGGCCTCTTCCAGACAACCCTGGCCAGTGGTTGTCGGTGTCTGCGAGCGGGGGGCTTAGAAGATGGTTCGGAGAGAAGACAGAGCTATTTTTTTAATAAAGAACTTGTCAAGAACCAGCTCTTGTTTTTTTTTACATTTCACTGCATTTAAAGGGGGCTTCCAGATTATAATAAGCCCCCCGCCCGCAGACCCCGACAACCATCGGCCAGGGTTGTCAGGAAGAGGCCCTTGTCCCAATCAACATGGGGGCAAGGTTGAGGGCATGCGGTCTGGTATGGTTCAGGGGTGGGGTGCTCGCTCGCCCCCTCTTTTTCCTGACCTTCCAGGCTGCATGCTCGGATAAGGGTCTGATATGAATTTTGGGGGGGACCCTACGCCATTTTTTAAAATATTTTGGCGTGGGGGTGTCCCCTCTGAATCCATACCAGACCTAAGGGCCTGGTATGAACTGGGGGGGGAACCCCACGCCGTTTTTTTCATGAATTTATTTAGTTAAAAAAAATTTTTTACATTCGGCTGTCAGTGGGGAAGCCCACTGACAGCTGATGACTCATCCATTGCTAAGGACAGGGCGGCCAGCTTCCAGACCTGTTCCTTAGCAAACAGCTATATACAGTGAATGTAAGAAAAAAAAAAAACACGTCGCTGTAAAAACGCGTTACCAAAATGCAGAAAGCACAGCAAAAAGCACTGCAGAAACACCCAGAAGCAACAGGCATAGATGTGAATCAAGCTTCAAACCATTGAACTCTATGGAACCAAAAACTGAAAAAAAACCTGCCCCTTTCCATAAAATGCACAGATGTGAACTACATCCATAGGAAACCATGTTAAATGAACTGTAGTGTGTTTCTGCAAAACTGAAAATGCACTAAAAAATGCATATGAGTGAATCAGGCCTTAGTACTCGTTGCCACACACTAAAGTCTCGTACACACAATCAGATTTCCCAACGGGAATGACAGGCTGTTGGCGGAAAATCCAGCCGTCTGTATGCTCCATCAGACAATTGTTGTCCGATTTTCCGCGGACAAATGTTGGATGGCAGGCTTTCAAATTTTCCGCGGACAAATGTCTGTTTTCGGATTTTTCGAGCGTGTATACACAAGTCCGTCAGACAAAAGTCCAAAGTACAAACACACATGCTCAGAAGCAAGGACGAGCTGGAAGCGATCGGTCTTGTAAACTAGCGTTCGTAATGGAGAATTAACATTCGTGACGCGGCAAATTATGAAATCTCAAAATGCAGCGCACATTCTCTTCTTCTTTAATGGGATAATAATGAAGCTGCTTTGCTGGTGATACTGATGGAGTTATGGCAAACAAATTTTCAAAGGCTTTTTTTTCTAGTGATATCAAGAATAATATTATGCTTGTTAATTTATTTTGGTGCAAGTTACCACATCACCATTATCCCGTAGTTTTTAAGATCAAAGATACAACTATGTTGGTGTCCCTTTTCAATTTTACATTGTATTTTTTTTAAATGTAACTGCCTACTCCCAAACTGTCATTTGAAGTAAAACACATAGCCAAGTATTATTCGCCACAATTTTTTTTATTGTGCATTAAAAAAAGAAAACAAATACAATTAGACATACTATCTGCCAATAGAACTTAACCAAAAAGTGAATTCTATGCATCCAAAATATAGAAAATATACCAAATCAAATCATTATTATTTAACCAAAAAATAAAATAAAAGCCTCATGCATGTGTCCTGCTTCTTAATATAGGGAGTCAACAATGCCAAGAATTAGTGAAAGCAGGGGTCCGTCATCCGGAGATAATTCCGAAAATCATCTGGACTATTCTCCTGGAGCTCCCGCAGCAAAGGCATATGACATAATTGGTTACGATTAATAAAGCAACCAATTTTTGGTCCAAGAAATCCTCCTTCTCCTGTTCCTGGACTGGACTTGGGTCAAAGCAAAAACTCCAAGGCCAATAATAAATAACACGTTATCTCCTCCGATTCCGCAACATGGCTGATTGACGAACGGCCATTCAGAAACTAACTAACCAACAGTCCGCTGTTTTGTCTGCGGAAAATTTGATCGTGTGCACAAGGCTTTAGGGCTCGTTCAGACCATACATGCATGGAAACTATTGGGAAAACCGCACAGATTTCACTTGCAGAGACATGAGTTTACGTCAATTTCACATAAGTTTTCATGCAAGTTTCAGTGAGTTTTTATGCACACTGGCATCAGTTTTCATGCATGTCAGTTATGTGCCATGTTCACACCAATGTTGATGTCATGTCAGGTTTTTTTTGCATAGAAAGCTGCATACGTGTTGTATATTCCTACGCAGAAAAAATCAGCACGTGATACCAGTGTTGTGCTGTGAACAGGGCACATAGAGTACAATTGTTTTATTTTGTGCCCTTGCAGAACTCTGGCAGAAAACTGACATCTCTGGGCCATTGTGTGAACAAGACCTAGGGCCTTAACATAAAATTCACATAAACGTGCATTAAAATGCATGTAAATTATGGGGGAAAACATATGTGCATTGCCTTCCATTGGTGTGCGTTAAAACACGCTTTTATGCGTGTTAAATTGCTAAGGAACAAAATAATAAGAAGCTTTTTTTCCCCAACAGCCAACTTGCCAACAGTCCTTATTTTCCCGGAACAATCCCGAAAATTGGAGCCATGTCCCGATCTGAGCATGTCCTGATCAAAATCCCGATTTTTTTTGCTTTTGTCTTGGGACTTTTTTTGGCACTGGCCGCCGCAGCTTCTGGCTATGAAAACATGGCCACGAGATCTCCTTCTGGCTAGCAGGTCTCTTTCCCCGTGTGTTCAGTGGACAGGGGACGGGCAGCCGCGCCAGAACGTCACTTACGGTACATATTCTGATGGGTAGCGTCTCTCTGACAGGACACCGGCTTCTCTCTTCAGTGTACAAGTAGACAATTCGCTTGTACAAAGAAGCCGGTTAGCTGCACGGATCAGAGGCCCCTCCCCTCTGTCTCCACTGAACACATGGGGAAAGAGACCTGCCAATAGAAATGGAGCTGTCACCGACCTCCCACCCCACGGGGTGGGACCTGTTGTGGGAAAAGCCACGGGGCGGGGGGTTGGCATTATCCGACGAGAGGCAGAGCCAAGGAACTCTGCTGGGGACACCTGATGTAAGGAGGGACCCTGCTGGGGACACCTGATGTAAGAAGGGACTCTACTGGGGACACCTGATGTAAGGAGGGACTCTACTGGGGACACCTGATGTAAGGAGGGACTCTACTGGGGACACCTGATGTAAGGAGGGACTCTACTGGGGACACCTAATGTAAGGAGGGACTCTACTGGGGACACCTGTTATATGGAGGGACTCTGCTGGGGACACCTGTTATATGGAGGGACTCTGCTGGGAATGCCTGATGTAAGGAGGGACTCTGCTGGGAATGCCTGATGAAAGGAGGGACTCTGTTGCGGACACCTAATGGCATCTGGTGGCAGGCGACATGGCAAGTGACACACTCAGGGCTTCCACTGATTCAGCATTATGGTCAGTTGAACTATTTAATTTTATATTACAATGTAGTAATAGAAATAATGCACTTCAATCATCCTGACACCATAACAACCATGGTGCCGTGATGATTGAAGCGCTAACATCAGGTGTTTGGAGTATCTTTATCTGCTGATTGTTAAACTTTCTGGAATACACATAATGCTATTGTGGTGTAGGATCTGGGCCTGCTGTCCCTCCATCCCTCTTTCTTTCCTTCCTTCTCTCTCCTTCCCTCCCTATTTCTTTCTTTCTTTCTCTCTCCATCCCTCGTTCATCTCAGACTCGAACCACACCCCATTTGAGCCACGCCCCTTTAAGCCACGCCTAATATTTAGTTTAAACCACACCACATTTTTCTTCCCCGCTACGTCACGCATACAAACGAATACCCCGCCCCTTAATTATAATAGGACAAAATGGACAAAATAGGAAAAAATGTCCCTATAAATATTTTGATAATGTTGGCAACTATGCACATGTAGCACTTTAACCACTTGTCGACCAGCTCACGGCAATATACTTCGACAAAGTGGCACGGGTACGCAAAATAACGTACCCGTACGTCACTTCGTCATCGGCGGCTAGCAGGCTAACGCGACTCGATGTCCGCCGGTGGCCCGCGATCGTGGCACGGAGAGGCAGAACGGGGAGATGCCTATGTAAACAAGGCATTTCCCTGTTCTGCCTAGCAACATGACAGGGATCTACTGCTCCCAGTGATCGGGAGCAGTGATCTCTGTCATGCTCTAGTGAGCCCATCCCCCCTATAGTTAGAACACGCTGAGGGAATACACTTAACCCCTTGATCGCCCCCTAGTGTTTAACCCCTTCCCTGCCAGTGACATTTACACAGTAATCAGTGCATTTTTATAGCACTAATCGCTGTAAAAATGTCAATGGTTCCAAAATAGTGTCTGATCTGTCCACCGCAATGTCGCAGTCAAGATAAAAAAATGCAGATCGCCGCCATTACTAATAAAAAAAAATAAAAAATAAAAATGCCATAAATCTATCCCCTATTTTGTAGACGTGATAACTTTTGCGCAAACCAATCAATATACGCTTATTGCAATTTTTATTTTTTTTACCAAAAATATGTAGAAGAATACATATTGGCCTAAACTCAGGAAGAAATTAGTATTAGTATAGTATTTATATATATATATATATATATATATATATATATATATATATATAATTTTTTTTTTGGGATATTTATTATAGCAAAAAGTAAAAAATATAGCTTTTTTTTCAAAATCGTCGCTCTTTTTTTGTTTATAGCGCAAAAAATAAAAACTTCAGAGGTGATCAAAAGAAAGCTCTATTTGTGGGAAAAAAGGACGTCAATTTTGTTTGGGTACCAGGTCGCACGACCGCGCAATTGTCTGTTAAAGCAACGCAGTGCCGTAT
This sequence comes from Lithobates clamitans, assembly GCA_037952925.1. Lineage (NCBI taxonomy): Eukaryota > Metazoa > Chordata > Amphibia > Anura > Ranidae > Lithobates > Lithobates clamitans. Next base: position 3,216,357 of record JBBGZY010000787.1, on the reverse strand, counting down.
CGCAAAAAAGGGCTTGGTCAGGAAGGGGGTATATCCTTCCGGGGCTGAAGTGGTTAATGCAATGCACTACACTGCACATGACACCAGCCTTGTGATGTGAACAGGGCACATAGGATAAAAATGTTTTTTATGTGTCCTTGCGGTGACCTGCGTTATTCCAGTACAGTAAAATGCAGGTCACTGCAGTAGGTGTGACCAAGGCCTAAATCGTACACACTTTTTTTTTTTAATGCTTTGCTTCTTTATTTGCATTTTTGTTTTTTTTCTGCAGCAGAAGCCAAAATACAAAATACATAGGGCCCTTTCAGGCTGTATTCACATATGCTGCAGTTCACAGCATGGGGTCCGGTGCGTCCCTGTTCACCGGTTCAGGTGCGAATCAGGTCCAAATTTTTGCCTGAATTTGCACCTGAATCAGAACCAAAGACGCACTGGACCCTTTTTAAATGTGCCCCGGGAGCTGTGTGAACCAGTCACACTCTCCTGAGAGAGCCGGTCACACTCTCCTGTCATGCGAATTGGATGCAGAGAAATCCAATTCGCATAAGTGTGAACCTGGCCTTATACACTTTTCTGTTCTTATGCGTTGCGTATAGCACCCATAAACCACACATGTGCTGGTGTTTGTTGTGCATGTGCACTTAGATGCATTGTTACAATGAATCGCAGCGCTGACCTACAATGAATCGCCCCATCATGGCAGAGGGTAAAATAATTCCTAACGCTTGAACACAATTTTGTACATATGATTGCATCTACTTAGTGTATCCAGGTGGATTATACCTTGCTTTTTCAGGACAATTCGGCCTTTCATTTTGTGGTAAATGGAAATAGATATCGCCTAATTATTTAACGGTATTTATTTTTTATTAATATTAAAAGGAAAACTGTCACAATATTTTTTTTTTTAAATTAGAGCCTCATGCACACTGGACATTTTTTTTTTAGCTGCTTCTAGCGGTGTTTGGCATTTTTTTTTCTCTGCCTCTAAACGCCCCTGCATATTAGCCTATGTGTCCATGCACACATAGGCTTTTAGAGGCAGAGGCGTTGAGGCAGGAAAAGAAAAAAACACTGCCAGTAGGTCCAGGAGAAGTGTTTTGGCAGAAAAAATGCTTGATGCTAGGTGTGTTTAGCGCTTGAGTGTTAATTCATTTCAATGGCCAGAATAAAGTATTAGTATTCTGGCCAATGAAATGTATTAACGCTGAAGCAATTGATGCCTGTAAATGCGCCTAAACGCTTTAAACAGTTTACACACATGTGTTACAACAGCCAGGCGTTTATTTCTGCCAAAAGGCTGCTGCTAGGAGGAAAGGCTTCTAGGAGACATGGCAAAACATCCTGTGTGCATGAGACCTTAGCTGTATATTTCTTGCTACTGCCAAAATACAAACCAAAATAAATTCTCCTTCTCCTGACAATCGCAGCAATAACACGTATGTGTATGTTATTTGTTGTTTGTACCCGTAGTAGGGCCCAGAAACAATATTGTGCATTTTGCCTTTTTTATACTTAACCACTTAAATACAGGGCACCTATACCCCCTTTCTGCCCAGACCAATATTCAGCTTTCGGTGCTCTCACATTTTGAATGCCCCCACGCCAAAATATTTTAAAAAATGGCGTAGGGTCCCCCCAAAATCCATACCAGACCCTTATCCGAGCATGCAGCCTGGCAGGTCAGGAAAAAGAGGGGACAAGCGAGCACCCCACCCCTGAACCATACCAGATCGCATGCCCTCAACCTTGCCCCCATGTTGATTGAGGCAAGGAACTCTTCCCGACAACCCTGGCCGGTGGTTGTCGGGGTCTGCGGGCAGAGGAGTTATTTTAATCTGGAAGCCCCCTTTAAATGCAGTGAAATGTAAAAAACCTGGCCGGTTTTATGACAAGTCCTTTATTAAAAAAATAGTTCTGTCTTCTCTCCGAGCCGTCTTCTAAGCCCCCCGCTCGCAGACACCTACAACCACTGGCCAGGGTTGTCGGGAAGAGGCCCTTGTCCCCATCAATATGCACCCACCCCCCCAAGTTGAGGGCATGCGGTCTGGTATGGTTCAGGAGGGGGGGGGGGGGGCGCTCGCTTGCCCCCTACCTTTCCTGACCTTCCAGGCTGCATGCTCGGTAGCATCGGAAGTTTGGGGGGGCCCCACGCCTTTTTAAAAAAAAATTTGGAATGGGGGTGGCCTCTCCAAATCCATACCAGATTGAAGGGCCTGATATGGACTGCGGGGGGGGGGATGGGCGCATTTTTTTGTGAATTTTTGTAGCCGGCAATTTTATTTTTTTTACATTCAGCTGTCAGTGGGGAAGCCTGCTGACAGCTGAAGACTCATCCACTGCTAAAGACGTGGCGGTCGGCTTCACGACCTACTCCTTAGCAACCAGCTATATACAGTGAATGTAAAAAAAAAAAAATCGCAAATTGTGGCAAAAGTGTGGTATAATCACAGTACTTGCGTTTTGGATGCGGGTCCATTGAAGCCTATTACATGCAAAACGCTGCATTTAGCAGAATAAAAAAGTCCCCGACCCTTTCCAAAAAAGCTGAGGCACAAAAATGCATTGATTTGAACGTGTTCCATAGGAACCCATGTTAAAAAAAAATTCTCTGCATTTCTGAAAAATGCATCAAAAAAACACATTAGTGTGAATCGAGCCTAAAGGTGTGTATTGAAAAACGCAAAACACACCTGCAATATGCAAACTTCAACCTGCAGAAGTGTGAATGAGGCCTTAAAGCATTGCATGTGGTGTGAATCCAGCCTAAACAGATGTGAGCTGCACGTTGAGGTACTGTTTCCAGCACTCGTATAGAATGTCGTCATTGTCCTGCGACATGTCTATGGTGGAGGTGGGAGGGCGATGAGACAGCCAGGGAGAGTGAGAACAAAATGAAAGCAATTTGAGAAAGGAGAGAAGCACTAAGGAAAGGAAACTGAGGTGGGGGCAGGGAACTGGTAATGTATAGGCGTAGCCAAGAGCTTCCAACCCCCAGCTTGTAAACACTTGTCCACACCAAGCTGTGCAGAAGTGCTTGTAATCCTAGAGACTGCAATCTGATTAGAGCCCCTAGTCCAAGATTTAGACATATACTGTATACAAAAAGCACATCAGGTTGTCACAGATTATTGTTGTTCTCAGGAAACAGTCAGGATTGACAAGAAGGAATCTCCCTTCCACAGGCTGTTGTCTCGTATGTGACCGGTTATTCCTGGTTATCTGGCAGTCTATTGTCAACGGTGAACATGGTGAAGTGGCCGATATATACATGTGGCACCCTGTCTTTATTTCTGCTCCTCGTCAGCATTGTGCTACTGGTGGCCCACACCTTCATGGAGATAGTAGAAACCGAGGTCAAGAAGGTGAGTGCTTTGTTCTATTGTGTGATTGTGTAACGCTGACCAGAGACATTACAATGTTTGCACAATATCCTTAAAGTTTACCACACACGTTACAATCTAAATGTACAATTAGAGTTGCCACCTCATCCCTTTAAACCGGAACACCTTTGAATAACACAGGTTCTGAGGCCAATTAAATGCAGATAAGGCACCAAGTGAGTTTAATTACCGCCTTAATCAGCCACAGAACCTGTGTAATTAATATGTGTTCGGGTTTAAAGGGATGAGGTGGCAACTATATGTACAATGTAGATCTAGAAATCGCTATGTAGCACAAGGGTCTGCCTGATTGGAAACATCCGAGGCATCCTCATATTCCATAGTTTTGATCAATTTCTTGTCTGATCAATCTCTTCAAATAACAATAAACGATCTATACCAGTGTTTCTCAATTCCCAGTCCTCAAGGCACCCCAACAGGTTATGTTTTCAGGCTGTCCATTATTTTGCACAGGTGATTTGATCAGTTTCCCTGCCTTAGTAATTACCACAGCCGTTTCATCTGAAAGGAATCCTGAAAACATGACCTGTTGGGGCGCCTTGAGGACTGGAGTTGTGAAACACTGATCTATAGTCAAAAACCCATTTGATCAATATGCCACATTTGGGGAAGTGGATTTTGATTGATAATTAAGATACAATTGTAATTTACGATCTTAATTTTATCAATCACATCTCTCTTTCCACCATACAAATTTATAATCTGATCAGTTGAAATATGATTGTATACAGGAATGGTGTATCTTGGTTTTGCTGATCACTGAAAAACAATCATTTTCCACCCTGCCCGATCGACTCAGTTTTGATCAAATGCAGTCTAAATCAATCATAAGGGAAATTATGGCTACTCGCTCAGTTTCTCATTCAATCACTTTGATTGGATCACACATCGATCAGATAATAAAACCAAAGCGTGTGTGGCCACCATACAGCAGATTGTAACATACATTATGACCTTTTAGGTTTACAAGCAACTATATAGTATAGGGGCCTGTCTGATTTGGAAAGAAAGAAACTTAAAGAGGAGCTCCAGTCTCCTCCCCCACCCCCCAAAAAAAATCAAGCCAGCAGCTACAAATACTGTAGCTGCTGACTTTTAATCTAGGGCACTTACCTGTCCAGGGATCCAGCATTGTCATCCCCTGAGCCAATTCTTCAATCAGCAACTTAAGTAAGGAAAGCCAGCAGTGAAGCATTGCAGCTTGACAGTCAGCCTACTGTGCATGCGCAAGCCACGCTGCGCTTTGTGAATGGACCTGCAGTCTTCTGGGACTTGTGATGTATCCCAGGAGGCTGCGGAGGAAGGAGGAGGGGGGGGGGAACGGGACCGGACAAACTTCCGGCGATGTGGCACATCTGACTGAAAGTGGGTACCTGTCAAAACCCCAACCCCTCAAAAAAGTGGCAGTGGAGGGGGGGGGGGGGGGTATGCAAACAAGCAGAACTTTCTCTTTTGGGTGACGTTGCACTTTAATTATTTAGGTAGTCCTTCATATTACATAGGTTTGATAAGCCTTTATTTGCTTGTACAATTAGATTGCCAGCTTAAAAGTGTCCATAGATAATAGGCTCCCGATCTGGTCTCACTTGGCAAGATTGGGCAACAATCCTATGACCATTGGAAATGCATGGTAATACTAAATGATCACAAAATAGAAAAACATTGCCTAATCGCTTTCACTTTCTTCTGCGGCTCCATTCACACCTGAGCGTATTGATTTACTGGCGTCTTTTATTAAAGCTTTTTTGAAGCATTTTAGAAGTGTGTTACAAGCGTTTTACAGCTTCAGACATTTTTGTTTAGCCCTAGAAAGCACTAGAGGGAGAAAAAAATAGGGGCCAGAATTTATTTGACCTATATACACTCTACTTGTAAACAATATGTATAGTAGGTATAAATCATTTAAATACCTACAAAAGTAACTAAGGAAATGATATATATCTTTAATTTAGGTTTACGTGAACCCAATGTTTAATATTTGAAATTTCATGATATTTACCTATATAAACCCTACTGTAAAACAATGAGCTTACTTTATAGATCCTTGTAAACTTACTTTATGTATCTTTATAACATTGTATACTCAATAAACTTCTTTTGACAAGGAAAAAAATAGGGGCGGAGAGCTGCTATTTGAGCATTTTTTGCGAGCGTTTTCCTGCTCAAGTCAGGCGTTCCTATTGAAGTCTATAGTGCCAAAACCGCTTGTAATCTGCCATGTACTTTTTTGAGCTTCAGGCATTTTGCTTCAGGCGACAGAATGCTCATATTTGAACAGGGGCCATTGAAATGAATGGGATTTGGCTTGTTGGGCATTTTGAAGCTTCAGAGCTGAGCATTTTACAAGCTGAAAAATGCTCAGGTGTGAACAGGGTCTGCTTTTGCATGCGCATCCACCCATTCTCTAATGTCTATGAACAGCTTTAAGCCTCATTCACACTAGCTGCCTGCATTTGGTTTATTTAACCTCTTAAAGACCCCCCCCACCCACCGCACATATACTGCGTGATCAGGAACAGCAATCTCTGTGTTGACACGATTAGAACACACCTGGGGTACACAGTTAACCCTTTGATCGTCCCCTAGTGTTAACCCCTTCCCTGCCAGTGTCATTTATACATTGACCAGTGCATTTTTTTTTTTTTTTTTTTTTTTTAGCACTGATCACTGTAATATTGTTACTGGTCCCCAAAAAGTGTCACTTGGAGTCAGATTTGTCCACCGCAATGTTGCAGTCCTGCTAAAAGTTGCAGATCGCTACCATTACCAATAAAAAACAAATAAAAGTCCAGAAATATATCCCCTATTTTGTAGCCGCTATAACTTTTACACAAACCAGTCCATATAATCTTATTGTGATTTGTTTATTTTTTAAATGTGTAGAATAATATATATACATTATTTTTTTGGATATGTATTATAGCAGAAAGTAAAAAAAAAAAATTCTTTTTTTTTTTTTTTTTTCAAAATTGTCCCTTTTTTTTTTTTTTTTTTTTTATAGCGCAAAAAATAAAAACCGCAGAGGTGATCAAATTCCACCAAAAGAAAGGTCTATTTGTAGAAAAAAAAACGCCATCAATTTTATTTGGATACAGCATCACACAACCACGCAATTGTCAGTTAAAGCGACGCAGTGCTGTATCGCAAAAAAAATGGCCTGGTCATTAAGGGGGCAACTAATAATGGGGTTGTGACCTGTCCCCACAATTTTACAAGGATGCACCAACATGCCTGCCATCCCAATTAGTACAGAATAAATAAAAGGATAGAAGCGGGACTTTGCATGAGGCATGTTGGTGAGTGTGTAAGCTCAGTGGTTTGTGCTGGGATGTAGTATCTAAGGTAAGTCATATACATGACGTACGTTCAGGAATGCCTTGTGTTTAGAATACAGGGTTCAGGAATGCCTTGTGCTCAGATTACAGGGTTCAGGAATTCCTTGTGCTCAGAATACAGGGTTCAGGAATGCCTTGTGCTCAGAATACAGGGTTCAGGAATGCCTTGTGCTCAGAATACAGGGTTCAGGAATGCCTTGTGCTCAGAATACAGGGTTCAGGAATGCCTTGTGCTCAGAATACAGGGTTCAGGAATGCCTTGTGCTCAGAATACAGGGTTCAGGGATGCCTTGTGCTCAGAATACAGGGTTCAGGAATGCCTTGTGCTCAGAATACAGGGTTCAGGAATGCCTTGTGCTCAGAATACAGGGTTTAGGAATGCCTTGTGCTCAGAATACAGGGTTCAGGAATGCCTTGTGTTTAGAATACAGGGTTCAGGAATGCCTTGTGCTCAGAATACAGGGTTCAGGAATGCCTTGTGCTCAGAATACAGGGTTCAGGAATGCCTTGTGCTCAGAATACAGGGTTCAGGAATGCCTTGTGCTCAGAATACAGGGTTCAGGAATGCCTTGTGCTCAGAATACAGGGTTCAGGAATGCCTTGTGCTCAGAATACAGGGTTCAGGGAGGGTGATATGGAGGCCAGTCGAGGACACTTCCCAAAGCAGTGTCCTCTGCCCCCTTCACACACACACTAGTGTCCTCGGGGGTAGGGGGGGGGGCCTCTTTCCTCTATAGCAGTGACCTCTGGCTTCCCTCCCATAGCACTGTCCTACCTGTGTATGTACACAGTCCTCCACATGCTTCAGAGCCTGAGCCCCTGCACAGACAGCCGCTCTTTTTTGGCTCTCAAAGTCCAGGAAGGGAGGAGTCACTCTTCTCAAACTCGGTTTCCAGAGGCATCGCGGCACTACTTGCAGCAGCAGACACTCCGCGTAAGCCCTTCCCACTGGGCTGCTCTTGGTGCATGCAGGGTGGGATTTACACACATCGGTCGCACTGATGCGGCCAGTGTTCTATCGATTTGTGCCCTCCGTCAAAAGGTACCCACGCATGTGCATAACGGAAGGGCACTCCAGCTGATTTCCCGATCAGCTGGCTTGACGTCACCATAGCACATGCGCACATTGTAGGAGACCTTTTTCGATGGGAGATACCATTTCACGGGCACAATTGAAAGCAATGCAAAGAGCGGAGGGACACTGTAGTTGTCAGATTGTGCCTAGCTGTTGCAGGACAGGTTTTGTCTGAGTTGCAACCCGCCCTTAGACACAGGCAAAACCTGCCGTTCAACACACCAAACCTGGAATGCGTTGTGCTCAGAATATAGGGATCAGGTATGCGTTGTGCTCAGAATACAGGGATCAGGAATCTGTGCCTCCGTGCCTGCACCGCCAGTGCAAGTAACTGCCTGCCCCCCCCCCCCCCCGGCTATGTAAGCTGTGTGCCCACAGAGAGGGCTCTGCGTGCCATAGGTTCGCCATCACTGCCTTAGAGTGTGGAAAGTTAGGTGTTTCTTTTATTCAGCCTGCAGGTGCGGCCAGCTGTTGGCATAGCCAAACAGTGCCTGCTTCTGATTGAATGCAGCTACTCTTTAGGCAATACTTTTCCAACAGGTTCCTTCAACAAGTCAATTGAGCAACTGACTTTTGTCCAATAGAGCAGTGCCGACAGGGCTCTGCACTGCTTGAATTTTGGCCAAACCAGTAGGAATCGGCCAAATTCTGAGCAGCATATTGCCAGCTTGAGGTAGCCAAATTCAAAACATTTTTTTTTCATTTTGGATAAAGCAGGGGAGGTTTTTATCCCCTGCCAGGTTTTTTTGCCATCTAAGTCCATTGGGAAGGGGTTTTTCTCTCTTTTTTTTTTTTTTTTCCCCTCTTCCTTTCCTAAGAAATCTCTAGTTGTCACCAGTGCTAGTTTCCCCATTTGCCAGATTTCACCTTTTTTATTTCTGTTCTGGTGACAACCCAAAATTTGTAACTTTATTTCTCTCTCAGGTGATGGTAGTAAACAGGACAAATAGAGAGGGTGAATTAGAAACAGCAATAAAAACATAACAGGGGTTCTAATCTTTCTACAATCTATCCAACATGTTAATGTTTTGCTTTTGGCAACAATGCCGTTTAACAAGATGTTATAGATCACATGTGTCATACAAAAGGCCCGCAGGCTGACCTCCCAGACCCCTTCATGTGGCCCTCGCACCCAGGGCTTATTTTTTCAGCCAGAACGTGGCAGCATTCTGTTCCGTCACCTCTGGCTCTCGCCCTTCGCTCCCCACTCACCATTGTCACTTGAAAACACAGAAGACTTCTGTGTTTACAAGGACAGCTTTCTTTTCTGTGGCTCTCACAGATCTCTGCCTGCCCTACCCTGCACTCACGGCAGGGATAAGGGAGATACAGATGCTGTGTGGGATTGGGCATCGCGTAGTAAGCTGCACTGTGTTCACCCATCGGTGCCCAGGTACAATGATCTCCCTGCAAGTGAGAGAGAGAGGTGGAGCTGCCTACACTGCGGTACACAGAGGTACTAGGGACAGGTAGGTGAGATGTGAAGAAGCTTTTCGGCGGGGGGGGGGGGGGATGATGGCTGTGGAGGGAGATGTGTGTAGAGGTGGGGGATAGGGGAGAGTGGTGCAGAGCTCAGAGCTGAGGATAGGTGGAAGTGAGATGTGAATAGCCTGTGAAAGAGAGCTGAACCCTGCACACTGTGCATAACACACCCCTGAACCCTGCACTCAGTATCTAGCGCACCCTGAACTCTGCACTCAGTATCTAGCGCACCCTGAACTCTGCACTCAGTATCTAGCGCACCCTGAACTCTGCACTCAGTATCTAGCGCACCCCTGAGCCCTGCACTCTGTATCGAGCGCATCCCTGAGCCCTGCACTCTGTATCGAGCGCATCCCTGAGCCCTGCACTCTGTATCGAGCACATCCCTGAGCCCTGCACTCTGTATCGAGCGCATCCCTGAGCCCTGCACTCTGTATCGAGCGCATCCCTGAGCCCTGCACTCTGTATCGAGCGCATCCCTGAGACCTGCACTCTGTATCGAGCGCATCCCTGAGCCCTGCACTCTGTATCGAGCGCATCCCTGAGCCCTGCACTCTGTATCTAGCGCATCCCTGAGCCCTGCACTCTGTACATAGAACACTTGTGGTATTTATTGCCCCTTTAAGATCCTCCCACTGTTAGTCCACACCCACTGTTCAATGCAGTTTGGCGGGGGAAGGATGTTGAGTTCCTGCACCGATTCTTTGAGTGGAAAAAAAGCCTTGGCTGGCTATCTATCTATCTAGGCCCTTTGAGGGCAACCATAATGCTGATGCGGTCCGCAATGAAATTTAGTTTGACACCCCTGTTATAGATGGTTGATGCAGTTTGTTGGGTGTAGATAAAATCCATAGCAATTGGACAGGGTCTTAATTACTTTCACTTTGTTAACAGAGTGGGGAAAGGTTAGAACTTGTGGTTCTTGTGCTAGTGGATTTCAACTCCTATCTTTTTTTGTTGACATCTAAATTAAATTATAACATTAATAGAACAATTTAAAGAAGTTCTTATTCTTCCCTACTTTGCTTTTATTTCTGTCTGGGTTCCCCTTGAAAAGATTGCCCCTTAAATCTTGTCCCAGTGATACAAAGGGTAGCGAGAAGAAATCTTCCCTAGTGGACACACACAAACACTAGGAAACTGAAAGAGTTTAAAGTGATTGTAAAGTCAGAAGGTGTTTTTTTTTTTTTGTTTTTTTTGTTTTTTTTTTATACTAATGCTTTTTTTGCATTAAGATAAAAAGTCTTCTGTGTGTAGTAGCCCCCCTAATACTTGCCTGAGCCCCATCTCTATCCAGCGATGTCCACGAGTGCCTCGGCCACCCTGGGACTCTTTCCCTCCTAATTGCCTTACCTTGTACACTATGTTCTTTCAATAAAATAAGAAAACCGTATGTAATGTGCATTTTAGCACATGGCAAAAAGCCCTGCCCCTAACAACCTCTACTTTATTTGACTTTCATTTCAAATACTGAATGCATTCAAAGGTGTGAACCTAGCCCAAATCCGTTTTGAGTTCACGTGGTGGTTTTTTTTTTTTTTTTTTGTGTGAGGTCTTGGTTTCACACAATATACCTTTTTTTTTTAGTACATTAAGCATACCTCCCAACTTTTGAACTTGAGAATGAGAGACACTTGAGGAAGGGAGAGATTAGCGGCATGTGTAGCGCGGCGTGGCAAGATGTGGGTGTGGCCAAACTCTTTAACAGTGGGAGGGGCTTAAGGAGTGTGGTTAAACAAAACTGACAGGGGTCAACTGGGTGGAGAGCAGGGGGTTATTAGGGCAGAAGACAGGGGTCAACAGAGTGGAGGACAGGAATCGGCATGGCAGAGAAGGGTCTGCAGGGCAGTGTACGGGGGTCAGCAGGGCAGAGAAGAGGGGTCACAAAAGGGCAGAGGACAGGTATCAGCAGGACAGAGGATAGGGGGTCAATAGGGCAGTGTAAAAGAGTCAGCAGGATGGAAGATGGGGTGTAAGCAGGACAGGGGTCAGTAGAGCAGGGTACAAGGGTCAGCAGGACGAAGAGCAGGAGTCAATAGGGCAGGGTACAGGGATCAGCAGGATGGAAGACAGGGCTCAATAGAGCAGGGTACAGGGGACAGTTGGGATGTATACATCAGTGTCCCCCTCATTTGTCCTCCTCCATCAGTGTCCCCTTATCTGTCCTCTGCCATCCTTGTCCCCCTCATCACATACTTCCAGCTGGCATCCAGCATGAGAAGGAGAAGGTGAGCTGTCGATTCACAGAGCGCGACTCTGCATTACCACCTTCGGGCTCTTCTGGCTATCAGAGCGGCCGGGGGCCAATTGCCACCCAGTCCGCCCCTGCCATGACTCCTCCCTGCCTCCCCCTCCTGTCTGTGTGCAGGAAAGCATCTCAGCCGAGGAGGAGGCGGGTTCAGCCGCTGTGAGCTGTGTATGTGAGGCAGCGGGCATCTCTCACTACTGGCTGCCAGTCACATTTACACAGCTATGCTTGTGGCATGTGGGACACCAGACACCCCACACAAGCCGCAGGGCGAGTGTTTATTGGTGTCCATGCTGATGCGTGCTCACAGACAATCCACTGGAGCCAAGTGCTGGAACTTGTTCCAGCACTTGGCTCCACTTCAGGACAGCCTTCATTTGCCGGGACACCGGGACTTGCATCAAGTCCAGGGACAATCCCCGGCGAACCCGGGGCAGTTGGGAGGTATGTGTTGGGGGGACCCTAACAGGTTATGCAGGCTCCCCTAAGGCATTGATATTAGGAACTAGCTAGTTTCCTGATGGTGGAGATGGATTTCGCTGTGTCCTGGTACCAGGTCTCGGCCCTCAGGATTACTCCACCTAGGGTTGAGCAAGGACAGGAAAGCTACAGTGAGGAAATGGTACACTAAGGCTTCATGCACACGAGACACCGCTGCAAACTTTGCTGAACACATGTTTTTAAAAGCTGAAACCGGCATTTAGAAACGCCCGTTTTGCCGCGTTTGCATGCTGCAATTAGCTGCGTTTTGCCGCGTTTGCGTCTAGAAGCGTCTGCAGAGATTGACATTTTGCGACCCGACTCTCGGGGCCACTTGATGCTAGGAACCCCAAATTTGGTGTGCTAACACAGTGGAACTAGCACTACAACATATCCAAATTCCTAGCACCAAGCAGCCCCGAGATATGGGGCCCCAAAGTCGGGTCGCAAAATGTCAAGCACTTCTGCAGCAGAGAATGACATTTTCCGACCTGACTTTGGGGCCCCATATCTCGGGGCCACTTGGCGCTAGGAACCAAATTTGCATATGTTGTAGTGCTAGTGCCACTGTGTTTGCACACCAAATTTGGGGTTCCTAGAACCAAGTGGCCCCGAGATATGGGGCCCCAAAGTCGGGTCGCAAAATGTCATTCTCTGCTGCAGTTTACCATCATCTGTGTTTTCTGGTCCAAAAAATAGGGTTCCTTTAAAAACACTTATAAACGCAAACGCGGTACCGTGTTTGGCATCTGAAACGTGGAAAACGTTTGCGTCTGAACCCATTTTTTTGCTTCTGGAAAAACGAGGTTAAACGCAACTGCCTAAAAACGCCAAAAAACGAGACTTTTTTGGCGTTTTTAGGCAGTTGCCTAAAAAAAAACCACACAGGATAACATTGAATGGGTTCAGGGGCAGTTGAAAAAAGCGTCCAACTGCCTCTGAACGCGTGTTCAACAGCGTCTCGTGTATACACCGCTCCCAAACTGCCCCAAAGATGCTGCTTGCAGGACTTTTCAGAATGTCCCGCAAGCGCACCGCCCCAGTGTGAAAAGTCACACTGAAATGAATGGGGAGGCGTTTTTCGGCGTTAGAGGCTATTTCTAGTGCTAAAACGCCTGAAAACCGCCTCAGTGTGAAAGCAGCCTGAGTCCTGGTAGGGATTCCTAAAGTAGGTGTTTTGCAGGTCCTGGAAGTTGTTCTGATGGACTTCTGGTGAAGTATTGTAACATAGCATTTATAGTCTACCATAACCCATTAATATCTTTTTTGGAGGGGCAGATAGAGCTTTAATTTTGGTTGTAAGTTTGGACAAATCTTTTTATATCCATGGTTTTATTGGGAATAAAAGAAAATTATAAAACCATGCAGCCTGTAATCCCAGTGCCACCTATATGTAATTTGTGCACCCCCTATATTTACTACAAAATATGATCAACCAAGTTTGCTGCTTTAAAATCATATCACATTAGTGCAACTTTTATGTATTGTAGTGAAAGGCTAAAGCTGAAAATAAAAGTATGCACTTTACTTTAAGAAAGCCGTATTCTCGTACCATACTGCAATAGCAGTGATTTACTGCCGCAGAGAGAGGCTGGTACAGCTCTGTCCCAGCCTCCATACAAGGAAGAATTTCTGTGATGTCACTCATGACATCATTACCCTTCCAATGCAAACATAATGTGGAAGCATGGTGTTTCAATAATCTGCTGTTATTATTCCTATAGTGTTGTGTAGCAAGAGCTGATCGCTTCATCCCCTGGGCTTGGTGCTGGACCCCAGATGACACTGACAGTTGGCAGCACCAGCACTAGGTGCAGTTTTTTTTAAATGGCGTTTAGGACACAAGTGGTTAAGAAAAGCATAGTTTTACTGCTGTGTTGAGGTTTAATCTTTTCCAGGCTGGGAAAACATCACCAGGACAGCTGAGGAAGACTTTTAGTTTCCCCAGACTTGGGCTTTAATGACTTTAAGAGAGCCCTGGAAAACACAACGGAGGTTTTGATCTTTTCCCACTCTATTCAAAACAAAGAAATATTAGGTTTTTATACTACTCGTAATTGAATTCAGTGAGTCATGTTTTTATTTGAATTTGATTAGCTTAGATCTCAGTGATGTACTGATGACACTCATGTAATTGATTTTTTTCTCAGCAGACATTGAACAGGAATAGCTGTTGTTTGGTGTATATACAAATTTGCAAGAGAATACACAGATCAAATAAAATGTCAAACATCTCAAAAATCTCCCTTTCTTTCTCTATCTGTATATTTACTGTACATTCATAATATGTGTTCTTTTTATTTCCAGGAAACATTTTGAGGTTCTATTTACTCCTTTATTCCATCCATTCACTAATCCTCCCTGCTTTTAATGGTCACATTAGAGTCTTGCTTACTAAAGAGACCCCATCCTCACACTATTCAGTTAAGCAACAAACTTCACTTGCCTTCTATTGCATGTTACCCCCCCCCCCCTGTTGACCTGCCTTGGGTATGCATTCAAAATGCTGGAGTTTAGGTGCCACCATCTTGAATTTGACATCAGCAGCCCCAGAAAATATAGAGCTATCACTCAAAAAATGCTGTATAGCAGTGGTCCCCAAACTATGGCCCGGGTTTGGATATGGCCCTTCGCTTGCTTTTATCCGGCCCTTGGGGCATTTAGTCTCTCCACTGTCAGCAAAAGTGGGGCAAAGTTCCCGCCACTGACCGACATTTGGGCACTATTCCTCCCACCAACACTAGTGATGGGGTACTATTCCTCCCAAAGACACCAATGATGGGGCACTATTCCTCCCACTGACATCAACAATGGGGAACTATTCCTCCCATTGACACCAATGACGGGGCACTATTTGTCCCATTGATATCAATGATGAGGCATTATTACTCCCCTTAATACCAATCATGGGCCATTGTTTTGTCCAGGAAATTTTCTCCCCTCACTGGCCAAAGTGCGGCCCCCCTAAAGTTTGAAGGACTGTAAACTGGCCCTTTGTTTAGAGAGTTTGGAGACCCCTGCTCTATAGTATTCAGCTCCCTGTCCTCTCCTCCCTGTTGCCCTCTGACACCTCTGGTTTTCTTTGAAATTTGGTAAAAGAGTTTAATGATCTTGAGCTAAATTCTTTTTTAACAAAATATGTCAGTCAAAGGAAATGCTGACAGAGCACTATCATCAATAGTGTTTATATTTATCCAATCCAAAGTACTACATTCACAATTTTTTTTTTTTTTTTTTTATGTCAATCTCTTCTTTTAGGCCACAGTACTAAAAAATGGAACCGATGCCTATAGTGCGTGGGCTGATCCTCCTCCTCCCATCTACATGAAGTTCTACTTTTTTAATGTTACTAACCCACTGGAGGTCTTGGATGGGGAGAAGCCTGTTGTAGATGAAATTGGACCTTATGTTTACCGGTATGACATTCAGATATATACTCCTACTGTTTTTGTCTACAAAAATGGAATGGATTGTGTTTTAGTTTATATTATACATAAATACTGTCTTGAAGCAAATTGTTTTTAAGGCAACTTTTTCACTAGTGTCATAATAAAAAAAAAAAAAAAAAAAAAAAATATATATATATATATATATATATATATATATATATATATATATATATATATATATATATATATATATATATATATATACTCATAGGTATACATACCCTGGCAGAATTTATGATCTCTTGGTCATTTTCAGAGAATATAAATGATAACACAAAAACTTTTTTTTCTTTCTTATGGTTAGTGTTTGACTGAAGCCATTTATTATCAATCAACTGTGTTTTTAAATCATAAGGACAGAAGAAACTACCCAAATGACCCTGATCAAAAGTTTACATACCCTGGTGATTTTGGCCTGTTGACAAAAAGGGGTTTGAATGGCTATTAAAGGACACACACATTGCTGACCTGAAGGTGTAAGCATGGTGCAACACACACACACATACACAACAAACACAAAATTTCTACTGAATTATTAGAAGTGGGTTTTATTTTTAAAAGCGGTAATTAAAAAATGAACTATTCTCCTTAAATAATGGATAACTATCCCCATAAAACAGGTGCAAGACCTTTTGTGGACATACCGTAGAAAGGCAGTGGGTCTAAATGCACAAAGGAAGAATTTGCTAACAACTTAGTTATGTTAAGCAGTTGCAGTATGGAAACGTTTCCAAATGGGAGATGACAAGATGATTGATGTGTGATTATTTGGTTTACTTCAGAGAGCTAAATCAAATGCTGTGCTTAAGAAGGGATCTGGAGTTAAAGCGGAGATCCACCCAAAAGGGAAGCCCTGCTTATTTGCCCCCTCAAACCCCCCCCACTTCGCCAGACAAAATGTATATGTATATGTATATATATATATATATATATATATATATATATATATATAATTTTGCATACTGCTTATATTAAAGTGTATTTCCACTTTTGCTGCCAGATCTTGTTCATTTTGTGTTAGCCCTGAAGGAAAAGGGGGGGGGGGGGTCCTTCTTCCAAAAGGTGTTTTCTGCATCTGATGTTCCTAACAAATAAAGAATCTAAACACATTTTAAGTGAGATGTAAGCTTGTACTAGGCGCTCCTAACCATACACCCATAAGATGTTCATCTGTAATCAGAGACCCAGCAGCCTAAGACCATAACCTTGCCTTTACCATAA
This sequence comes from Lithobates clamitans, assembly GCA_037952925.1. Classification (NCBI taxonomy): domain Eukaryota; kingdom Metazoa; phylum Chordata; class Amphibia; order Anura; family Ranidae; genus Lithobates; species Lithobates clamitans. The sequence continues at coordinate 3,199,663 of JBBGZY010000787.1, read as the reverse complement.
ACTAAACTTTAGGTGAGGAAAACACACCTTGTCTTGTCTTGCCTTTAATTCATTTTAATTAACCTCTACTAAACATCAGTCTGGTGATTTCAGACACTGATCGGACCTTCCTCTTTTCTCGGTCTCTGAATTTTCATAAGACTTGAGCCACAGAACCATAAGTGTGCAGCCAGCACTGTGGGAGAGAGGAGCATTGGCTTTGCACATCCCATTACCAGAATGATTGAAGACTTGTTGTCTCGGCATTGCCAAGACAAATGACAATACACAGAAGTCAGGCTTGGGTTCTCTTAACAAAAACAGCACTGAAATGTTTTTACAAATGTCACTTACTTTACAAAGTTTAGTATGGGAAGTTGAGTAAAAACTTTTCCGTTTTTGAAAAGGGTTCTATGGTCACAGCATACTCTTTAATTTTATGAAATCAACATTGTAATAGAAATACAAACAATAGTTATATTTGACAATGCAAATGTAGGCTTGCTTGAAAAAATTCCTTTCATGTTGAGTGCTGCCTGTCTGTTGGTCATCTCTTTACACACCTTCCTGGATTCCCTGTGTGCTTTGCAGCTTCTCCTCTGCTGTTTACTTTCAATTTCTAAGGACTACATATCCTATGGTACCTTGCTGCCTGCAAGGTTTTATTCCTATACTGACTCCGCCTCCTGAAACTCCTCCTCTGTAGTTCAGAAAGCAGACTCTGTGAAATGTGTGACACAGCAATGGCTACTTACAAGGCATAGTAAATTATGTGTCACAGATTTCAAGGAAGTAAAAGTGTGGGATTCTTCACAAAGTAAGTTTACAAACCTGCAATATCTATCAGACTTAATAGGAGTAGGCTAGAAATATTTTAAATTCAATGTGGAACTGAATATATGGTTTTACATTTTGATCATAGATCCATAACCTTGAACCATTCTGGATATCTAAAGGGGAGCTGTAATTGTTTTAGGCTCTCTGCACACTAGACACTCAAACTGCTGAACAAATGCTGGAGTAAAAAAAACGCTAATTCTTAGTAGAGCTGCACGATTCTGGCCAAAATGATAATCACAATTTTTTTTTTTTTGCTTAGCATAAAAAGATCACGATTCTCTCACGATTCTCACAATGTAAAATCTTTCACATTATACAAAAAAAAAAAAAAAAATGGGCTAACTTTACTGGTTTTTTTTTTTTATTTTATATATTTTTTTTTATTCATTAACCACTTGCCACCCGCCCTATTACCAAATGATGGCGGCAAAGTGCTTTGATAATCCTGACCGGACGTCATATGACGTGATCAGGATATCGAGCCGCTGCGCGCCTCCAGGGGCGCGCATCGCGGCGATCGTTGTTGCGGGGTGTCAGTCTGACACCCTGCAACACCGATCTAGGTAAAGAGTCTCTGAAGGAGACTCTTTACCATGTGATCATCCGTGTCCAAACACGGCTGATCAGGATGTAAATAGAAAGAGCCGGTGATCGGCTTTTCCTCACTCACTTCTGACAGACGCGAGTAGAGGAGAGCCGACCGGCTGGTCTCCTGACAGGGGGGGTCTGTGCTGATTATCAGCACAGCCCCCCCCCTCGGATCCCGCCCAGGACCACCAGGGAAGCCATCCACGCTGGACGACCAGGTATGCCCCTAGACCCCCAGGGAAATACCACTATGTGCCCAGACAGCTGCCAATCTGTGCCCAGGCAGCTGCCAATCTGTGCCCAGGCAGCTGCCAATCTGTGCCCACTCCAATGCCTACCACTGCCAGTGCCACCAGGGATGCCCATCAGTGCCTCATAGCAGTGCCGCCTATCAGTGCCCATCAGTGTCGCCTATCGGTAGTGCCCATCAGTGCCGCCTATCAATGCCCATCAGTGCTGCATATTAGTGCCACCTACCAGTGCCCATCGTCAGTGCCCGCTCATTGGATGCCGACGTATCAGTGCCTGTCAGTGCCGCCTTATCAGTGCCCATCAGTGAAAGAGAAAACTTACTTATTTACAAATGTTTTTAACAGAAAAAAAAGCAAAACTTTTATTTTTTTTCAAAATTTTCGGTCTTTTTTTAATTGTTTAGCCAAAGATAAAAATGGCAGAGGTGAACAAATACCACCAAAAGAAAGCTCTATCTGTGGGAACAAAATGATAAAAATTTAGTTTGGGTACAGTGTAGCATGACCGCGCAATTGTCATTCAAACTGCGACAGCGCTGAAAGCTGAAAATTTGGTCTGGGCAGGAAGGTGTCTAAGTGCCCTGTATTGAAGTGGTTAAAGTAATTTTTCCCAAAAAAATGCATTTGAAAGACTGCTGAGCAAATACAGTGTGACATAAAATATTGCAACAACCACCATTTTATTCACCATTTTATTCTCTAGGGTGTTTACTAAAAAGTATATATAATATTTGGGGGTTTTCTAGCATAAAAAAAAAAAAAAAAAAGATTTTAGCTTGAAACCAACAAATGTCAGAAAAAGGTTTAGTGTTTAAATTTTTTCACTTACACAGTCTATTCCATTGACAAATTGTTACAATGCTTATACTTAAGTTCAACTAATAAAGAATGTTTTGATTCTTGGCAGACTGTCCAGTTTTTCTCTTCCTTTCTTTTGATGGCTGTAGCTTCAGAAGAGCAGAGAGAAATCTTTGCATAGAAAGAATTGTGAAACACTTTAGTCAAGATCGCGATAACAATTCTTGACGATTAATTGTGCAGCTCTAATTCTTAGCATTTTTTGCTAGCGTTTTTTTGCAGTTTTATAGGAGCATTTTCAACAGTATTTGTTGCTGCTGACTTTTTATTTTTTCTGAAGGAGCCTGAAGCTCAGCTTTAATGTTTTTAGAAGCCTTGTTTCTAGGTAAAGTCCTTAAATTAGTAGTTTAAAAAACAAAAAACAACCTTGCAAGGGAAAGTTATACTGTGCTAGTATGCATCGTATACTAGCACATTATGTGAAACTTGCCTTAAAACAAAGCCAGCGGCATGCTGTCATTGCTGACAGGGCTTCCACCTTCACCTGGTCTTCCTTCTGGGTTGGCGGGCTCTGGTTCTTTTGCTCAGATGAGCCGTGATGACGTCACTATCCTGTTCACGGCACAGGACTCAGTATGGGTATGCCATCACCGGCGGCTTCGCAAGTAAATAACTCCTAAACAGTGCACGTTTAGGAGATATTTACTGTATATAGGTAAGCCTTATTATAGGCTTATCTATATAGGTCATAATCAACCAAGGGAGTTTGCTCCCACTTTAATTATATGTTCATAGAGACATCCTTATTTTCTGTATGCAGACTCTGCTTCCTGTTTGTACCTGCTGGAACTGTTATTTTGTGTCTGATTTTTCTTGCAGACTCTCTAGTGCCCATGCTAGCCAAAGACCATGTCATACATCCCAACTATGTAGGCAAGGGAAACACTCCTAGTTGCGTAGACTATAAAAAATGTATGTGCAGAAAATAACCCACAAGTGCTTTCTTCACTGCTGCTGTTTTTTTTCTAGCAATAATGTGTTTCGGAAACAAGGATATGCATTGTTTCAGGATTTTAATGAATGGGCCAGTTTAACATGTTGGATACATTTTTGTTAGATCAATAACAGATTGTTGCCTTAGCTTGTTAATAATCTTAAATTCAAAGCCTAGTACTGAAGTATTGTGTAACTTTACAGTATGTACAGTACATGAAATTTATATGTATAATTGTAGAAGCTTGATCTGGTGAAACGGCATCCCTGGACACCAAATCCCAAAGGTTTCTGAGACCAGCTTGGGACATATTAAGACTTTCAATTAATAATTCTTCTTGTGCATGTTATTTTTTTTTTAGTCTGGTTATTGAAATTGCTCATAGCGCATGTCCTCTTTTAAACATCCTCTGCTAAAAAAACAAAAAAGAGGGGGGTTTGTAAAATAAAAAATACAGGTTTTACATGTATAGTTCCTCCTATTTCCAAGCTCTTAGCGGGTCTGTATATGTAATGTATACCTAGGTAGATATTAAAATGCTCTAGGTTGCTTGTACAGCAAGTGAGAATTGCCCAGTGACTTACCTAAAGCTAGCCATACAAATATATAAATTTCTCTCATTCAGCCCACAGGCTGAACAAGGGAAATCAAATAGATTTCTTCATCCATGTAGTTTATGAATCTCCCCTTTCAACTATTTTATTCAGATAGCTGGAACCCAAAATGGGGACTTCATAATATAAGATGTAGTCTCTGTTTTGCTGAAAGCTTCACACCGTGCTCCTTCAAGTTTTTTTCATTCAATCTTTGTCCTGCTGGGTAGTGCCGACAGGGCCACCCATGGCTCGAATTTTGGGAGATTCAGCAGAAATGTAATCAAAATTTGAGTTGTGTAGGCAGGCTTTAGGTCAAGGGACCCATATTCACGCTCTCTGGAGTTGAGATAGAGGATAAAAGGTGAGTATTTTGTATCCTACACTCAATGCTCACCTCTCCTGTTTTTTGTGTGGTGGTGTTCCAAGAAGATTCCAATGCAAAACCATGGCTTATTTACTGTAATTACATAGTTACCAAAGCTAAATAAAAATAGAGAAACCCACATCCTGCTCCTACCTAAACCAAGCAAAGATCCCTCTTTGTGCAGTAGTTATCACCCCATCTCCCTTACCAACATTTACCAAGATGTCTGTCTTTATCCCAAACGTATCACCAACCGTCTTACAACTTTGATTCCAAACCTGATCATTTAGCCCCCGTTCACACTGGTAGCAAAAGAGCTTTGGGACATCTTCTAGCAATGCTCTCCTACCAGAACTGACTCTCCCTGCTCTACTGATCAGCTCCTTAGGCTTTCTGCTTCCATTTCTTTCAGCTCTCTACACAGACATCTATCGGCATGCTTCTCTGGGCCTGTCAGCTTCTTCTGTGCGGAAGCCGACAGGCTTAGAGAGGCATGCTGACATTGGAGACATTGCAGGCCAGACACGGACAGCCAAAGGGCCAGATGTGGCTCTGGGGCTGCAAGTCGCCCATGTCTGCACTGTATCCTGGTACATAGACAGTCTATAGATGCGACCTCTTGCAAAGTGGTCCAGTATTCAATCAGTAGGGCTCCATTTATATGGGCTGGCCCTCTCCGTTCAGCTCACAGATCCATCCCAACAGGAAAAAGAGATCAACTCCTCCTCAGGGCTCCAGACTATTTAACAGTATCATAGTGCCATCTGAGTACACTTCCTTAGGGATTGGCTAGGCCTTGCTGAATATTCAGACTGGGCATTTGAATCTGCCTGCCCTAAGCTCTAGAAACAACTAGAGGCAGAGGGGAGGAAAAACTTTTAGTCTGTGAAGCTCTCAGCAGACCAAACCATCATTGCTCCTGTGATTACAGCAGAAGCCAAAAGCTAAATTTGCCTAGCTGCATAATTAGGAGGGTGCTACATATACAACAAAATTAGGCTTGGAGGCAAACAAGAATGAGCTTGAGGGTACAAGCCCCCCAGAATTAGCTGAAAAATGGCTACTGAACAATATGTGAATAGACAAAATGTCTTTATTCGAAGCAGAAAGGGACCACATGGTTCCCACCCATCTTCTACCACCAGGTAACACCACCACTCAGCTTATATATTACCAAACGTTTATTAAAGCGAACACATCACAGCAGTAAAAGTGCCACATTTTGAAATCACGTAGGATCCCTTCATCAGGCAAGTGATGTCTGATGAATGGATCCTGCGTGGCCTTAAATTGTCACACAGACACACACCTCTCTGACGTCAACTATGACCCTTATAAATTTGCTGGATTGAAAATGAACATGGACAATTCTATGCTTTGATGCTGGCTCTGCTTCTGAACCCTCTGGCAGATATCCTATATTTTAAGGTGGTACATCAACTTGTATTGCCACTAATTATAATAAGTATTAATAAATAACACTTATCATTGTCCCTCTACTATCTACTGTATATTTAAAGCTAAATGTAATGCCTGGTGCATATTGGCATATATGTCAGTTGTAGATCACATCGATCTCCTTTTAAAATGATTTGTATTGCACAGTTGCACCTTTTACAGCTCACCATGCTGGATCCTCCTTAGATACTTTGCAAAATGGTGTAGTTAAGGTCATCTTTGGAGAAAAAAAATAACCCAGAATTCTTTTGTGCTACAGTACCCCAGGGAACAGGAGAGAGGGGAGTCCTGCCCAAAATTTCTGCTAAATTTTTTTACCCAAATCTCCAGCACATAACATGCTGGTAATTGGTAATTCAGCATATGTCTTCCTTCAAGATCCCCTTTGTACAGTATGTGTTTCAGGGGACTAATCCATTACACTCTAGATCAACCTTTTCTCAACCTTTTTAATACAACCATACAATACAATAACTTTCCGCTCTCAGATAACCCCTGCTAAAAATTACTATATCTATTTATGATACATTAGTGTAATAGTCAATGGGAAGAATGCCCCTTACATTTGTGGACATTGGGAAGAATTATCACCTTAAAGATAGCTAAAACGATTAATGGTGCCAGTGGGAACCTATCTGAGAGGTAGATCATTGCTTAAGGAACCCCTAGAAACCTGTGGAGGAACCCTAGGATTCTATGGAACACTGGTTGATAAACCCTGCTCTAGATACTGTACTGCCAAATATTTAAAAATTCTCAAAGGTGCCCACTCATATTCTGAGGTGGAAAGTATGAGAAATATTAGCACATCTGGGTATCCTAGGCTTTAGTGAGTATAACCCTGGGGGGGGGGAGATGTCTTGGGGTTGTTTTTGTTTTTTCAGACCACTGGCTGATTGAAAAAACAAAAAACTACCGTAACTAACGGTGTATGGTCAGATTTGTACCTTGAAATTTTTAAATTACAGGGACTTCTGAGGTGGAAAACTGCTGGTATCCTTACCATCTTCCAGCAAAATACAGAACAGTATTTTAAGTCTTTTCAACAGCTGCAATCAGATTTGAATTTAGACCGGAAACGCTATCAATATTTACTGCTTTGTCGCGCATTCCAGGCTTCTATAATAAACATTGCTGCAACTCCTTTGTTTGATAGTCTTGTCCAAGCAAACGACTCCAAAGGTCTCAATTCTCTATCCTTTGCTCAGCTGCTTGCTAAATTTCTGCTTAAATTTCCATTACTCTACACTGCAAATAAAAAAGGGAAATGGATCTTGGTCCTCCAACAGATGACATTTGGGATTACTTTGTATCCAAACTCACATGACAAGTCGCACAAGTTTGAATGGAGCCTTAGGTCCCATGTACACGGGACGCTGAGGCAAAGTCCTCTGAACAAATTTTTTTGAAACCTGTGTTTAAAACGCCCATTTAACCGCGTTTGTGTCTATAAGCGTTTATTAAGATTACCTCATTTAAGACCCTCTCCAAGCTCAAAAAACATTGTAGTTAACTATTTCAGCCATTTTGACCAGAGTGAGTAGCAGCAGCAGCAGAGAGAGCAGTTGTCTACTTGTATTTGCCTCTATTTCTGTGTGTTTTTTTGTTTTGTTTTTTTGCAGTGGATCCCATAATGAGTATATGTGAGGAAATGCTCCTGACATTGCTCTTGATGAGGCTAGAACGGCGTAGAAAATTGCGTGAGAGGTCCAGAGTCATCGCTATTGGACCCATCCTTTGATTGCGCAGCGAATGTCGTCAGGATATTTTGTAAACATGTACCTACAGCTGCGTACCTACCCTGACAAATTTTTTTTAATTTCACACGCATGTCCATTGCCACATTTGACCTTCTACTTGAAAAAGTATGACTATATATGAGAGAGAGAGAGAGAGAGAGAGAGAGAGAGAGAGAGACCGAGAGACCATTCTGCTATTACTCCCGAGTACAGCGTGGCCACATACAGAGGCCCAACATGCACGGAGCATCTTCAGGCGTTCTGGACATTTCTCTCCTACATGTAAAAATTGCACACGCTCGTGAAATGGCGCCAAACTTTGCTGCTTAAAAATCCCCATAGGCGTCGCTTTAAAATTTTTTACTGGTTACATGTTTTGAGTTATAGAGGAGGTCTAGGGCCAAAATTATTGCTCTCGCTCTACGGATCGCAGCAATACCTCACATGTGTGGTTTGAACACCATTTTCATATGTGGGCGGGACTTGCGTATGCGTTCGCTTCTGCATGCGAGGACCCGGATTCATTTTACTTTATTTTAGCTTGACGCTTTTGTCCAAAAAATAAATTTTTTGATCACTTTTATTCCTATTACAAGGAATGTAAACATCCTTGTAATAGGAATATGGCATGACAGGTCCTCTTTACAGTGAGATATGGGGTCAATAAGACCCCACATCTCACCTCTATGCTGGAAAGCCTGAAATAATAAAAAAAAAAAAAAAAAAAAAAAACAATCCTGGCTTCGATCGTAGCGGTGAGTCGGTAGAAGCACCTGAGGGTGGCGGGAGGGGGGGACGTCCCCTCTCGCCTCCTGTAAGAACAATCAAGCAGTGGAACAGCCACTATGATCATTCTTATGGTGTAGGAAATCGCCGGCTGAAAAAGCTGATATCTGAACGATGCCTGTAGCTGCAGGCATCATTCAGATATCCCCACACAAAGTCAAGGATGTCTTATCACGGCCAGCGGGCGGGAAGTGGTTAAAACGCATTTTTTTTTTTTTTTTTTTTTTTTTTTAACACAAAGTTGTCCATTTATACAATATTTCTAACACATAGCATGTACATACCAAAAATGACACCCCAAAATATATTCTCCTTCTCCTCCTGAGTACGGCGATGCCACATGTGTGAGACTTCCACAGCCTGCATACAGAGGCCGAGCATGGATGAGCATGGTTGGGTATTGCGGGGTACGGCTGGGTATTGCAGAGTATTGCGGGGTATTGCAAAAGCATTTGACACAGTTCCCCATAAACCTTTACTGTACAAAATAAGGTCCGTTGGCATGGACCATAGGGTGAGTACATGGATTGAAAACTGGCTACAAGGGCGAGTTCAGAGGGTGGTGATAAATGGGGAGTACTCGGAATGGTCAGGGGTGGGTAGTGGGGTTCCCCAGGGTTCTGTGCTGGGACCAATCCTATTTAATTTGTTCATAAAGGACCTGGAGGATGGGATAAACAGTTCAATCTCTGTATTTGCAGACGATACTAAGCTAAGCAGGGCAATAACTTCTCAGCAGGATGTGGAAACCTTGCAAAAAGATCTGAACATATTAATGGGATGTGCAACTACATGGCAAGTGAGGTTCAATGTAGAAAAATGTAAAATAATGCATTTGGGTGGCAAAAATATGAAAGCAATCTATACACTGGGGGGAGAACCTCTGGGGGAATCTAGGATAGAAAAGGACCTGGGGGTCCTAGTAGATGATAGGCTCAGCAATGGCATGCAATGCCAAGCTGCTGCTAACAAAGCAAACAGAATATTGGGATGCATTAAAAAGGGGATCAACTCCAGAGATAAAACTATGATTCTCCTACTCTACAAGACTCTGGTCCGGCTGTACCTAAAGTATGCTGTCTAGTTCTGGGCACCAGTCCTCAGGAAGGATGTACTGGAAATGGAGAGAGTACAAAGCAGGGCAACAAAGCTAATAAAGGGTCTGAAGGATCTTGGTTATGAGGAAAGGTTGCGAGCACTGAACTTATTCTCTCTGGAGAAGAGACGCTTGAGAGGGGATATGATTTCAATATACAAATACCGTACTGGTGACCCCACAATAGAAATAAAACTTTTTCGCGGAAGAGAGTTTAACAAGACTTGTGGCCACTCATTAAAATTAGAAGAAAAGAGGTTTAACCTTAAACTACGTCAAGGGTTCTTTACTGTAAAAGCGGCAAGGATGGGGAATTCCCTTCCACAGGCGGTGGTCTCAGCGAGGAGCATCGAAAGCTTCAAGGAACTATTAGATAAGCACCTGAATGACCGCAACATACAGGGATATACAATGTAATATTGACATATAATCACACATAGGTTGGACTTGTGTCTTTTTTCAACCACATCTACTATGTAACTATGTAATTGCTGGGTATTGCGGGTATTGCTGAGCATGGATGTGACTGCACATGTCACAGAGCAGCTCTGTGGGCACTACACATCCAGCCCACATCGCTGCTGCCATCCGGTCCCTCCCCCTCTTTACCGATCGGTACAGAGAGGGGAGGGAGGAACCGGCGTCATGACATGACGCCGCTTTGTTTACATGTGATCGCTTCATCATTTGACGGAGCGATCACATGGTAAACGGCCACAATCTCTGGACCCGCCAGTCACAGATGTTCCCGTGTGCGTGCCCCAGGGGGTGCGCGGGAGCGGTTTTCTAAAATCATTTGGCTATGGGCCGGTTGGTAACTGGTTAAAAACGCTTATAAACTAAAACACGGGTACCCGCGTTTAGCCCCGTTTTGGCGTCTGAAACTTAGAAATCTTCTGCGTCTGAACCCATTTTTTTTTTTTTTGTTTCCAAAGAAACGCTGTTAAACGCAACTGAAAAAAAAATGTCAATAAACGAGACTGTGCACATGGTCACATAGGATAACATTGAATAAGTTCAGGGGCAGTTGAAAAAAGCGTCCAACTGCCTCTGAACGCACGTTTAACAGTGTCTAAAGGAGTTTATAGATGAGGCTGTATGTATTTATATTCACTTGCTGTCCCTTGAAAACATGTATAGATTTGCACAGTTTACCTTTTGTAATAAAGAATTATGTGTTTTCTTCAATCTTTTATTTTAGTGAGTATAGACCCAAAGAGGATATTGTGTTTCTTGAAAATGGAACAGAGGTGTCGGCTGTCAACCGAAAAACATATGTTTTTGATTCTATTCTGTCTAAGGGAAACCCGAGTACTGACTTAATCCGAACTATCAATATTCCTGTTGTGGTAAGATCTCAATCTCAAATTTAAATAATATATTGTCATATAAATAAGGGGTCTCTCCAAATTTTTGAAACAAAGGGCCAGTTTATTATCCTTCAGAATTTAGAGACGCGAGCTGTGGTCAGTAGGAGTAGAAAATATCCTGGTGTTGCTAACAATGCCCCATCATTGGTGTCAGTGGGAGGAATAGTGCCCCATCATTGGTGTCGTGCCCCAAGGGCCGGATAAAGGCAAGACAAGGGCCACATCCGAAGACCACTGGTATAAATGAAAAACAGAATAATTATAGATCATGTAAGTGTTAAACATACCCCACTAAGCACTATAATAGACATAAGATAAATCAACAACAATGTAGGCATACCAACTATTTCTGTCAAAAAGCACTTCATGTTTATGGCTCTTAACAGTCATACACAAGTCAGCGGATGAGTTAAGAATCAAAGCATCACACTGTAATATTCAAGTCCAGACACAAGTTTATTCCATTAATAAAACTGGAATGGACTTATGGTTAGACTTGAATATTACAGTGCGATTCTGTCACTCTTATGCCGCGTACACACGAGCGGAATTTCTGCCAGAAAAAACTTGGATGGTTTTTCCGACGGACTTCAGCTCAAGCTTGGCTTGCATACACACGGTCACACAAGTTCTCTGAACTTTCGACCGTCAGTAACGCGGTGACGTACAACGCTACGACAAGCCGAGAAAATTAAGTTCAATGCTTCAGAGCGTGCGTCGAATTGTTTCCGAGCATGCGTGTTTTTTTTTTTTTGCACGTCGGAATTGCATACAGACGAACGCATTTTCGGATAGGAACTTTTTCCGACTGAAAAATAGAGAACCTGCTCTCAATCTTTTGCTGGCGGGAATTCCACCAGCAAAAGTCTGATGGAGCATACACACGGTCACAATTTCCGACCAAAAGCTCTCATCGGAGTTTTGCTGGCGGCATTTCCGATCATGTGTACGGGGCATTAATTACTCATCCTTGCCACAACCCAAGGTAATTGTGAAAGCCCTATGATGTGTAGATGCTGCCAACCCAAAATTCAGACATCCTGTATAATTCAAAGCATGCAAAAGTCTCTGATTTCAAAAGCTTGAATGTGGCTTAAGCTGGCCATAAACGGAGCGATTTTCATTCCTGCAACCACGGGTTGCAGGAAAGAAAAATCGCTGATTCTGTGGATGGGGAATCCCTCCCGCAGAGCCATTGTGTTCTCCCGGCGAGGGAAGTCGCCCCTCCGGGAGAACACAGTGATTACTGTTAGAAGCTTTAATAGCCACTAGCAATAATCAATGTAAAGAGAAAAAAAATTTTTTTTCCAAGGTCCTTCAGGTTGTTTTCAACACTAAAACAAACAGCAATAAAAACACTCCTGATAGTGTTGGGTCAAGAGGTTTGAACCTGTTAGATTTTATTTATTTTGTCGTGTGGGGTTTTTTTTTTTTTTTTTCCACCTGTGTCCTTGGGGCCATGTCATGTTAGTGATTCTGTCTTTGGCAGCAATTTAGCCATGACAGAATCATTAAAGGAACAGAGGACACTCGTCTGCTTCTATTGCACTGCTGCTTTGCTGGCTGAACCAGCGACGTGTTGCTCTGTCACTGCTCTCTAGCTAGCAAGCGAGATTCTGCAACTTTTTAGCCAGTGAGGGAACAATCCTGGACGATGAGTAGTCTCTTTATCAATCTTGTTGCTGGTGATTTGCTGCTAAATGACAAGACTGCTTTTGTTACATAGCAAGGAGACTTTTTTTTTTTCTTTTGTTATCACCTCCTAAATGGAAGCAGAGCAATAATACGCAATAGAGGGTCTAAACCAGTGTTTCTCAGACTTTTTTTTTTTTTTGACTTGCGGCGCACCAAAAAGATCTAAACATTTTCACGGCACACCTGAAAAGATTAAACAATGATATATAATATTGGGGATCACACAAGACTGCTGCTTATATTTACTGCTGATATAATCGCACACTGGCCCACCCGACTCCATCTCTTCTCTCATCTTACCTTCTCAGCTCCACACCGTGTGGGACAGCCAGGGACTGCGGGCTCCCCTGCTCTGGTGTGGGTGGCACTGGAGGAGGGAATAATGTCACGTTGAGGTGCAGTGCGCTCAGCACCTCATTGGCTTGAAGTGCCTGGCATGGCACTTGTCCTGGCACACTGCTGGCAGCCAGGCCGCAGCCTAATCGTATTTGCGATCTGGATTGGCGGGGTCTGTTGGCGGCGAACGTCAACCAATCCGATTCACGCACAGGCCAGGCAGCACAGATGACCATGTCTGTGTAAGGCCTGCACACTTGCTCAGTGAGTGACAGACTTGCAGTGTGGCCCCTGGCGCGACCAGCGGCGAACGACATGAAAGATCCCACAAGACACCTGCAATTCTCCCGTGGCACACAGTTTGAGAAACGCTGGTCTAACCCTTCCCAGCTTTGTTCAAATCCTCCTCCTTTGCTGAAATGTTTGATTTAGACGTGTGGATATAAGACGATTTTCTGCAAATAATCCATTTGTGTTTGATCTTTTGGAGGCTGACAGATATTTATTTGATTTATCAAATTACCAGGGTGTAAATGTAGTGGTATGAAGGCTGAATTAGAGCATGTAACATGTTTTTTCACAGCAACTTGAACATGGACTGTTTGTTCACTGCAAGCTATGGCATTCTGCATGAATTTTGAATGCCATATCTATCAGATTTGGCCAGCCTCACCTGTGTGTGGGCAGCTATTGACTAGCATTGATAAGAGGCTGGATTCTTTAACAGAACAACTTGAGAAATGTCCAAATAACCGTATATATGAATTCTATATTAAAACAATATATCTGTATATCAAAATAATTCACTCTTTAGAGGTTTTCAATGTATAAAAAAAAAGATAAATGTACAAATATTTTCTAATTGTATTGATCATTATTACTTCAGACACTGCTGGAGATGATCTTAAATTACAAATACGTTGACTTCTTAAGACCTGTGATTGAAGCAGCACTGAAGACTTACGACGCAGGAGTATTCACCACTCGTTCTGTTCATGAAATGCTATGGGGCTACAAAGACCCAATTCTTTCCTTGGTTCATAAATTGGATTCCAACATCAGTGAGACGTTTGGGTTGTTCAACAATGTAAGTTATTTTATGTATTGAAATAAAGGAATAGACATTCAAATTTTGATGATAACTTAATGTATTTGACAGTTATGAAAATGAATGAATGAATGATTTGTAGAGCGCTGCAAATGCGAACTAAATCGCCTCAAGGCGCTAGAATGCGTTCTCTGTTGCCAGCTTCTTAGAAAAGGAAGGTCTTTAGTTTTTTCCTGAAGGCCTGATGGTTTTCTTCCATGCGGATGTTGGTCGGAAGAGCGTTCCATAGTCGAGGTCCTTGGACTGCGAATCTTCGTTCTCCCTTTGCCTTTGTAGCGATATTTTGGAATGATGAGGAGGTTTTGGTTAGCTGATCGAAGGCTGCGATTGGGTGTGTAGTGTTTTATTTTCTCCTGCAGATATAGCGGAGCGTTTCCTTGTATGCATTTGTGGGTGAGGCAGAGGGTCTTGAATTTGATCCGATTCTTTACGGTTAGCCAGTGTAGGCACTTTAGGGATGGTGAAATGAATTCCCAGGGTTTTTTTCCTGTTAACAGTCTTGCCGCCGTGTTTTGAATGAGTTGTAAGCGCGCAAGCTGATATTGGGGTAGTCCTACGTAGAGCGAGTTTGCATAGTCGAGTCGGGAGTTGATGATTGTCCCCACAACTGCCGCTTTGTCTTCTTCTGGGATGAAGGGGATGAGTCTGCGTAGGAGGCGGAGGAGATGGTGGGATCAGCTCACCACTGATCCTATTTGAGCATCCATTGTCATTCCTGAGTCAAAGATGACTCCGAGACTCTTGGCTTTGAGGCTTGGAGTGATGGTCTGTCCGAGGATGGTGGGGGGTGTCCACGGGGTCTTCATTTTGGAATTTTTGTTGGCATGTAGGAGAAGAAGTTCTGTTTTTGAACCGTTAAGTTTGAGGGAGCTGAACCGTTAAAACAATATACACTCTAGATTGCATTCTTAGCCTCACCATACACAGAGATTTCGATTCAGATTGTATTCAGATTTCAGATTATGGGACAGCAATCTAAGTGCCAGCAGACACTAGCTCCATTTGCAAAGCCAATAACACACGCTGAGAGTTCCAGCAGCAGGAATCCTGCAGCTGGTATTGTCAGATGTGTCCAAATAGCTGTGGCCACCAACAGCCTGTCATTGCATTGTACATGCTCAGCGGCTGCAGCTATTGACATACATCTGGCAATTCCAGCCGCAGAGGTAGCCATCTTTTCTAGTCCCTGAGCAGGAAATTTACAGAAATGGAACAACCAATGAGGGGGGCCTGAGGAGGGTGCTGAGGGTGAGGTGAAGTGTTTTTTATGTCAGTTTTTCTAACTGTATCAGCATTTCCACGTGCCCTTTGTTTTACAGTGAAGATATTTGCCAGCACACCATGGAACGACGTAGATGGCGTCCAAATGTGTGATTTATTGCATGATCACAACACAAGGAGAGTGCAACGTTTCAGAGTCACTCAGGACCCCTTCGTCAGGCATGTCTGACGAAGGGGTCCTGCGTGATCATGCAATAAATCACACGTTTGGGCACTATCTACGTCGTTCCATGGTGTGCTGGCAAATATCTTCATTGTGACTTGAACCAGTATCCAGCTGGTTGTTGCTGCAGCACCCATACTCGTGAGCTCATCCAGGAATGTGTGCGATGGGAATATGAAGTATTACCTTTGTTTTACAGTGAGACAACCAACATACTGTATTATTGCATAGCATTTTATCATGATAGACATCAAACATGATATGTATTTGATGCAGATTCTCCATAGCAGATGGAATATGTCTAATATGCCTCCTCCACCTCTTTAATATAGGGTGTTTGGTCTTAAAGTGATTGTTTGTCTATATATTTGGATGGATGCTTGTGATTAACGACATCATTTTATCATATCAGCATTAATGAATTGTGTATAGAATTTGGTTCCGGCATTGACACAAACCCCATACTTAAATGTATATTCCCCTAACTACATGCTAAAATATTTAAAGTGGTTGTAAAGGCTTAAGGTTTTTTTTACCTTCATGCATTCTATGCATGAAGGTAAAAAAACCTTCTGTGTGCAGTAGCCCCCCCAGCACCTCTAATACTTACCTGAGCCTCATCTCAATCCAGTGATGCGCACGAGAACGGCGGCACTCCTGGGTCTCTTCCTCCTTCTCATTGGCTGAGACAGCAGCAGGACCCAATGGCTCCTGCTACTGTCAATCACAGCCAGTGAACCACTGAAGAGACCGGGGGCAGGGCTGAGCCGTGTGTGAAGGGACATGCAGAGCAGCGGCTCAGGAGCGAGCCTGCTCTGTGCCCCCATAGCATTCTACTTGCTCAGGGGGCAGTAGGGAGGGGCCAAGAGCGCTGGCGGGGGACCTGAGAAGAGGATTGGGTATGTATGACATGGTTTTTTTTTTTTTTTTTATTTAAATCTGCTTTTAATATCACTTTAAAACACACATTGAGACCTGTTGAGGCTCTATTATGACCCAGCAATTTTACAAACTTAAAATACTTTGCTTATCAATGCTCTGGATTTGCCAGACTTCTGTTAAGGGTGGCTGATTTATAGTCATTTGCCATTTTATAACAGGGCTTATAAACCATGTACAGACCTGGTAACTGGATTTAGATGGTCCCCTGATCTGGTTCTAGCTGTCTCAATGGAATTTATGATACTGCTAGGATTTTTACAATCTTCTGCTATGGAAGATAAATGGGATTTATTATAGCCTGCTTTTGTTCAATATGATGACTATCATAATGTTGTATAAATAGTGCAGCGCTGCTCGCTCTCATCAAGGCCGTAGCTAATTTTTTGTTCGGGGGGGGGGGGGGGGTCCAGCAGCAGGTGCTAAGTAAAAGTATTTTTAAATAAAATAAATTGCAACAAAATAAGGAAGAATGGAAAAAGGAAAAACGATGTGTTGCCCCTAGTAAGCAATCACATCCATAATTGTATTTTATCAGGTCCTTTAAAAAATCCAACCTGATTTCAGTTTTTTCCTTCTTCCAGTTTTTATGAACGCTATTGTCCAGTATTAGTGTCCAAACTGAATAGATGCAAAGTGAGTGTGCTGCCTACCTACAAGGAGATGGTGCCCTTTGCACCTCCTCAGTAAGGTTAGCTATTATGGTGCAACGTGCACCATGTTGTGTCAGACAGAGCACTCACTGACTTTTTTTAACTTTTACAAATTAAAAAAAAAGGGGGAATGTACTGCCTACCACAAGATGGTGCCCTGTAATAGCCAATCTTACTGGGCAGGTGCAAAGGGCACCATCTTGTGGAAGGAAGCACACTCGCTGTATTCACATGTGCTTAATTTTCAATTAATCATAGAATTAAAAAAAACAAACAAAAAAAAACAACCAACTGAAATATTACCAGCCTTGAATACACTGACATTTCTTTAGGCTAGGTTCTCATCTAAGCGGGTGCAGGAAGGTGTGTAATTGCAGAGAAAAAACGCGCTACTGCTTAGGAGATACGTGGAGGTACATTACAACGTAGGAAACCCTCAATCCACGAACGTTTCATGCACCTCATTCAAATTGCACCCCCCTTGCAATCTGCAGTGGGTGTCAGTGCTATCTTAACGACACCCCAAACAAAGGTTGCCTGCACCAGATCGATTTCACAAAACGACCATGCGAACAGGTTGCAGTGCGGTTCCAAAATTGGTGCATGCATGACTTTGGTGCGATTTTGAGCTTATTAAGAATGAATGGGCCTTGATTGCACTGCAATCAACACAGTAAGCCTGGTTTTACACTATAGTTTGCATGTAAATCGCATAGGAACTGTACCGCATTCGTGTGCAATTCACATGCAATTCAGTGTGGTGTGATTTTAGCCCATTTTGAATGGGCTGAATCGCACCACATCGCAGCAAAGAAGTACAGGCACCTTTTTTTTGAAAAGCAACCATGTGATCTGGTTCAGACATACACTGGGTTTGTGACCTTCTTTTGGGGACTTGTTAACTTTGAGTTGACACCTGCAGTAGATCAAAAACAGTGTGATTGCAATGCGGTGTGGGAAATGCACAGGGATCATAGCTTTTCTTATACCACTTATGTATGAACCAGGGGTAAAACAGGGCCAAGGCATGCCACTGAGGCAGCAGAAAGTCCAGCCTGGCTCTGGCATTGGCAGACATGTTGTGTCAACTGCTGAATCAGTAAGTCTGTGAGCACCACAACAAGCTTGCCAGTGCCAAGCTAGACTGTCAGTAAAACACAGTTTAGCCTCAGTCAACTGTCGGTAACACAAGCAATGCAAAACTTAGCCCTGTTCTGCCGAGAAAGGTCCCCCCGGTGGATAATGACCCCCCTGTACTGCGCAGCGCTTGAGCAGTACGAACTACAACAGAGCCGCCGAAGATGAACACCTGTGACTCAGCTGTACACGGCGCCTGCGCAATGAACAAGACATTGTGCAAGATGCTGCCGCACGCTCCTGATGCTCGTGCTACTCTGCAAGGGGCGGGTGTATTACTGTTATATCGTGTAAAGGGCGGATGGCTACAGAAGAGGGCGAATTTAAAATTGATGGGCAGAGCTCCTTGCGGGGCATGTCTAAACAAATGAAGGGCGGGTTTTGCAATGTTGATGGGTAGGTTTGCACGACCTATTTAATGAATTTATCACTGTATCAGTGCAGATTTGTAGTACGCCCCGCAAAGACGTGTAGTTTATTGTTAAAACCACCCGTAAGTTATCAGCTTAGACGCTATAACCGTAATACACCCACCCCTTGCAGAGTAGCACGAGCATCGGGAGCGTGCGGCAGCGTCTGGCACAATGTCTTATTCATTGCGCAGGCGCCATGTACAGCTGAGTCACAGGTGTTCATCTTCGGCTATTTTGGGCGGCTCTGTTGTGGTTCGTACTGCGCAAGCGCTGCGCCTTGAGGTGGATACCTTTATACATACCTCACTTATATATTTAATGATACATAAGTGATTAAAACCTTTTGTCTATATATGAATCAACCCATGAAATTAAGAACGAATTATATCTGTTCGAAAAGGGTAACAATCTAATTTATTTAAACTTACTATTGTACAGAAAAGAAACTTGTGGTAATATGAGATTAGCAACTATAACATAAATGATATAACCTTAAAACAACAATGTTACCAATGATAATAAATATTGCCATAATGGTCATACCCATGCTATCAAGAGATTAATAAGGTATTACGGCCAAATCCTACGATAGAAAAGGTTACAGGAGAGAAAAGAGACATAGAGATACATTGTATGGAGAAGTCTTACGTAACCATCCTGCATCTAGACCGTCCGCCGGAGAGAGCTAGCCTCTCCAGGTTTTTGGTTGTATATTGTTAGAACCCACTCCCACTCAATCAGAACTCAGGGTCACCTCATTGGTTCAGAAGTGGCATTGAATCCTGATTGGCTACCCCTGAAGCCTAAAGTTTATTGGTTAAGTTGGCTTAACTTCTGCTTTAAACATTAGACTCTCTGGTGCCTCTGAGTCTGCCTTAAACCAGTTAGCTCTGTTTGAACTCAATATAACCAATTCGGAAATTAGCATGTCAAAAGACCCCCCATCCAGGTGGTGAATTATCACCTGCCTAAAACATTCAACAGCTTTTGAGAACCAGGAAAAATCTAAGCTGGGCTCAACCTGATATCACAAAATATAGTACTTTTATTAGAGAGTTCCCCTGAAGATATAAATATGGATTGCAAAATCGCCACCACAGTCCCCCCTGAAGTTCATTCTTGAACTTATGTCCTCCTTCAATGATCTTGCACCCACCCACAACAGCCCAGAAGCCCCGACCCTTCCCCACCACCACTGCGGCCTCCTCTTCCTTTCTTGAACACGCCGGAACTCCTCAAGGTAGGCTTAAGATAGCAAAGAAATCCTGGTGCTTTTGAGACTTCATATCCAAACCATGAGTGTCTGTATTGCAATGTTTCATCGCCCCTCTGCCTTGGAAGAGCGGAACTCCAACATTGATGGCGGGATCCTGGCATATCTAGTCCTGTATCTTTGTAAGACCATGTAATGGTTGCATCGATTGGATCGGACTGCGAGACCGCACTTTTCTGCATGGTGAAGGAAAGTCCAGGAAAGTCTTATTCGTGACACATTTATCTCAAGAAATAACTTGGTGGTCGCTGCTTCTTCAGGTGGGGTCGGGCGGGCCTCCAGACAGTCGTGCATGAATACAAACAGAGAGAGGAGAATGTTAGTGTACGGATATTGGAGAAATGCTGGACAGGAGCAGAATGTTGGCCATTAAGACTAAATACTCCTAAAGGGTGTGATGTGGACGAGTAGAGTGGGTTCCCCACAGGGTACGGAGTCTGAGCAACAGCCAGTATCATCCATGGCCCTTGATGGTAGGGATAGTCAATACTGTCTGTTATTGCCAGGTCCCTGGGTTCACCACACCTGCTCACGGGGCTCAGGTTAAGGCAGTAGGTAGACTAGGGGAGGTGGAATTACATTAAGACATAAAACTGGATGTCCAGGGATACTTTAGCTAAAATATGGTACTTGTGGGCAGGCAAAGTCTTTTTTTAAAGAAAAATGATATGACTGATGTCTTAGTTACATTATCTTGAGAAGATAAATGATAGAAACCAAAGGAAAAACTTAGAGAGCATAATATTAAATAAGAAAAAGGAATAGAAGAGAGGTGAGTAATGAAAATGAACAGGAAAAATAGTGGGAATAGTAATGAAAAAAAGAACAAAAAACGGAAAAAAACTACAGATTGAACGCTGCTCCAACCAAGACTGTTAAAGAGCCTTGAATCTGTATATAAAAAAATGAATACATTGGTTAAAAAACATAATAAAAAAATAAAACAAAAAAAACAAAAAAAACAAAAAAAATGTTTTTCTAAAAAAAAACTCCTCTCCCATTAACAGTATTTTTGCAGGTCAGGTACACAGATATTAACAACAAAAGGGAGGGGAAAAAAAATAAAAATAATAAAAAAAATGATTGAAACTTTTGGAATTTAGGTAAACCTGACTGCACTTTATTACTAAAAATTGAAGAGGCTTATCCCTGGAACAAGAAAATATAGTTCTAGGGTCCTCTCTTAAATGCGCAACTTCTTTGTACTGGTCTGGATTGGATATGGCTTCCTCAGA
The DNA here is from genome assembly GCA_037952925.1 of Lithobates clamitans. NCBI lineage: Eukaryota > Metazoa > Chordata > Amphibia > Anura > Ranidae > Lithobates > Lithobates clamitans. Next base: position 3,178,571 of record JBBGZY010000787.1, on the reverse strand, counting down.
GATTTGTTTCTGAGTTAGTGGCCTTTCTGTTCCTTGAGAGATGATACCTTGTTGAGGTACACATTCTCATAGCTTTGGCATTCATTCTCCTGATAGTAACGCACATTATTACCTGCATCAGGAAAAGCAATAAGGCTGCACAGGTTAGGACAACAACAGGGTGGAGCAAAATGTTTAGGAAAGCTGTAGCGTTCGGACTATACCCAAATAAACTTTCCCACCAGGAAATCTTAGCATCTGCGTCTAAAGCGTGGGATACTTGGATCAGTCTATTTTGATCATGGGTGAGTCGTATGGTGGCTTGTTTTTCAGCATCTCCTAGTAAATTTAATATTTCATCCTGTTGTCCGAAATCCATCAGCCAAGCTTTTAACTCAGCCCCAAATCCCAGAGGAAGTTTCTGTAGGTGTAAGGGGATGTCAGGTTTGCTATAAAACCTTTCTTCAGGGGTGATCGGGGTACAACCCAGTGTTCCTGCTATATCCATGCCACGGGCCAGAGGAGGTGTACTATAGACTCCCCAAGGTAGTGTACCCTGCTGAGTACCATTTAACCTGATGCTGAAAACAGTGCATCATTAGACATGAGATACTAGCACCAGTACCCTGGTCTCCAGTCTCAAGTAGTTTTAACTTTGTTTAGGATCAGCTGGGACACTACCCCGGCATCCATTAGACATGACCCCCCCCCCCCTGTGCCAGCATTATTGCCTTTTCCCATAGCACAACCCTTACCTTCCTCTAGCACTCATCAGTACCAGTCATCTGAGGCTGTCCATACTCAAACCATCAGAACAAGATGGACTCCAGGGTGTAATCCAGTAGAGTCTGATAGGATAGTACCCAGATTGACCGTGATATCTGCACAATGCTCCATCCCTGCCATTAGGAATGAGAACAGTGCAAGTAAGATTTTTGACGATCCTGGAACTGAGTCATCCACCAATCTATTACAACTCATAGGCAACCTGGATACTACCCCCACCTGTCTGTCCCTGCAAAGTGATGCTGGACAGAGCAAGTTGGCTTTCCTAACCCCTTCCCTGATATGTAGCACAAGACCCCCCCAATGTGATCCTGAATAGCTCCAGCTCCATAGTGTTTTAAGGTACCCAGTGCCCCACCTCCAGCTCCAAAGACAGTCTCCATTAAGCTTCTCTTTCCTAAGGATGGGAAATAGTCAGAATACCCGGATTGAAAACCACCTGCCACCAGGTACACTTGTCTCTTCATAGAGGTTGCACACCTTATGGGACACTGGTCTTCCTGTCATGCAGGACACAGATCACTAGTTAAGGTACGCAAGGAGTCTAGGACAGGAAGGACACCTATGGGTATCCACTGAGGAGAATACAGCATGCCCACACAACTCCATCCCTGTGCCTGGATTTCAGAGACCATGCCCAGGGTATACAATGCACCTCTACCTATGGTTAGGTTCAAAGAACCCTATAGTTCCCTGACTAACGTTACATTGGTATTCCTTAGGACACAAAAACAAACTCGTCTATGTCCCAAATAATACCCAGGTGCTTCCTTCCCAGCAATGACCTCTCCATCCAGAACACAGAGTGCAATATACACAATCTTCCTGCATAACTCTTCTCCAGGCACTCCCAAAACTATACACTATCAACTTGTATGCCATCAGGCAGGCCCTCATACTATACATCTGAAGGTAAATCTGAAGGAAATTGGAAAACAAAAATTGCATAATGTATATCCAACTCGAGGAACTTCTGCTACCAAACACAACTGGCCAAAGGGCAAAGAAATATCCCTTGCAGCACTGAGGCGCCGGGATCACTGAACAGCAGTGGGTACACAAGTCGACCCTTTAAAGCCAGGAAACCCAATTATCGAATCTAAAAAAAAAACACCAATAAAATTTAGTAATAAATATTCCATTTTCCTCCTAGAAACAAAATAATCCAATGGTTATATACCTGTAACAAGACATTAGCATATGGAACACAAATATACATTACATTACATTACATTACATAAACAGTGCACTTTTTTTTTAAGATACCAAAAAATTGTTGAGCTCAACTTATCATTAATATGTATTACTTAATACACATTAATACCACGTGGATTTTTTGTTTTATGGTATACCAATAATTCCAAAAAAAAAATGTATTCACCATGGTTGAAAAAAAATAGCAATCCGTAAAAAACCTTTTAGCAGTACCATTTGTCAACAGATCATAATACCTCACCACAAAGAACCTCTCCAGTACTGTTTTCCTGAAAAACAAAGTCATTTTAGTACATGTCTCTTTCAATTCACTAGTACAGATAATTATCTTGGCTCAGGTCATTTGCATGTCAATACAGTTCGCTGTACCTTTTCACAGACCTGGTGAGAAAGAAGGGGGGTCATTTGGGTGGGCTGTCAGCAGCTGAGAACAAACGTCATACAACACGACATATATTACATACTCCACACATACAATCACACGATTGGCTAGGTTAACGATGACCTCTAGACATCACACATCAGCATGTTTTCTATAATACCCTGTACTTCTTCTTAAACCCATAACATCTGTTTGGTAAGGTTAAAATTCTTTCAGAGATCCATCCCATTTCATTAGCCCCTTCTCAGCTGTATGGATGCATTCTCAGGAGTTTAGAATGATTTCTCCTTAAATCCCATAGTAATAACATTCACTTCCTCTGTTTTATTTGCTGACTCCAGCATCCATATAAATAACGTGTCTTTTTCATATAGCCGTGTCATCTTTCTGTGGTGAGCAAGGTACAGATTTTCCCAAGCTTTTGGCTTAAAAGTACCTCTTTTAAAATACTTCTTCCCAGTCCAACGATCCCAATCTTGCAAATATTTCACAACCCAAGGTCCATATCTATCTATCATCTCTTCCCTTGGGGTCATTTGATAGGGTTTACCCCATTCAGACCCCCTCTTTGAAGCGATTAGATTACCCATCCTTTACGGACTCCGGACCTTGAACTGATTCCCCAACCTTTTTACAGGTTGCCTTTACTTCAGAGGTAGCTACTCTCTGACCAAGAATTGGGTTGACAGGTACCGCCCCTGTCACCCTTGCCGATTTTTTTTTTCACTACTTGTCAGAACAATTTTTTCCCGGACTCTGCGTACAGAGAACCCCGCGCTTTACTATTGGAGCGGTTATGGTTTGCGCCTTTATCACGATAACCGGCCCCCGCATTCCGATTATTTTACACGGCCTGAGCGGGCTGCTAGCGTACTACTCCTAATGTTCCCTGTTCTGACTATAGTCCTTCAAAAAAAATAGCGTGGAGATTTTCCAAACTATAATAGTTCAATCTCCCCCGTGGACTTTTCAGAGGTATTCTAAAGGAAATGCTTAACGAAGGGCTATTACTTCTGTTATCTCCATAATGATTAACATAAACTTGGATAATCAGGACCCTATGGGTGCTTGTAGTACAGGAGGCAGTTAACTGATGCACACCTAAGTTCAATATGATTGGTATCAGTTTACAATATAGCCAGTGTATACAGGTCTAATTACAAAGCTCACCATCCACAGTTAGTAGTTTACAAAGAGACAGATCCATACTAGGGCTGAAACAACTAATCGACTAATCTACAACCAATCGACCACAAAATCATTCGACTACTACCTTCACAATCAATCAATCGGCCGGTAACACAATGGAGGTTAAAAAAACAAAAACAAAATGAGCCCTCTATAGTACAAAAAGAGCAAACAATCGCAAGCGTAAATATAACTTTCATCGTTCTACAGTAAAAAAATGAACCCCTTACAGTAGTGACTATCTGCTCCCCCCTGCACCCCAAAGGGCCAACCCTAACCTTGCAGTGCAGAAATAGATAAAAAACAAACTGCATAGGAGTGCACCAAGCCTCATGCTGGCCACACAGATCAATTTTCAGACAGGAATATTCAGACGAAAAATCTTTGTACCTTTTGCTGAATGGAAAAAAATGTTTGAAATTTTAACTTGTTTTTAACATTCTGTTTTTAAAATCAATCTGATTTCTGAACGAAAACCACATACACTGTCTGACAATTCCCTTGACCAAGAAGTTCCCTATTTATCTCCAAATCTTCCCATCACTGTGGTTAAAAATAAACGTCGACCCGACCCCGCTAGAAAATCAAACGAACGCTCCCAAAAATGACACCCTTCTTAAAAGAAGACATTGTTTTTTTTTTTGTTTAAATAAAAAATTTGATCTCTGAGTCTGATGATATCAGCCAGACTCACCCCCCACAGTACACACAGCATATCTCTCCTCTAATAGTCCACACAGTACATCTCTTCTGTCTGCCACTCCCAGAGTGCACCAAACATCCTGCTCCCTAACCATAACTGCATAGAGATATCTAAGAATAAATTGCCCCCTTCCTAAACTCTTGCAGGATATACAATACAAGCCTCAAAACAATGAATTGCCCTCTGAAGAACTCTAAAAATATTTTAAAAACATGCACCGCTAAAAGTACAAAAACTCAGTTAAAGCTATTAAATTCAATGCAAAGTAGACTGGATGGCTACACCCATACAAAGGAATTGTAGCATGGGATGATTTACAGGCTAGAAAGCACAAAATCCTTAAACTGCACCTCTCAAAATGGCCGCCGACCATGGCCTCATGGTGTCTACAACAAAAGCCCGGCCACAACAAAAGGGTGCATTTTCCCACCAAAACAGAAATCCAATACAAAAATCGCCACTCTTCTACTGAAGAGTTGACAAAAAGTACAAACACAGAACACCTACAAAAGCTTACATTCACTTACAACAGAAATAATGCCTAGAAACAAAATGGTGGCTCATGTCACATGGCTTCACACACAAAGGAATGGTGGCTACACCTTCCCCTATAGGATGACCCACAGGCCAAACAGCACAAACAAAAGCCAGGCCACGACCACATGATAGACTACAGCAAGATGGCCGATGAAAACCACAGCACAGTCACATGGTAACAACAAAAGGAAATGGCAGAGGAAGGCCAGGCCACAACAAAATGGCGAATTTTCCAGCCAAAACTAAAATTTCTCCCTACAAAATTACACATTTGAGATACTAAATGAACACTTACAAACATTTCATTCTGCATATCACTAGGGACCCTGGCAGGCCTCAAATACAGGCTCCCCAACCAAACAACACATCCGAAAAAGCCAAAAGTTACATAAAACATAAACTGGTAGTTGCAAATGAACATCGAGCCACAGTCTCACGGCGACCACAAAATGGCCAATGAGAAAAAGGGCACACTAAAACACCAACACGTGAAATGCAATTGTTGATCCTGTTAAATCAGACTTCTTCACTAGACTAATTTCTCCACAAAGACTGACTACACATTTGTAAATGCACACTTAACCATAGACACACAGTTTAGGAACAGTTCCACTGAAAAATATGTACTCTCGCCGCACAATTGAGAGTTCACACTTAGCAACACATGCTTTACAATGAAACAACAACGCCACAATATAACACAGCTCAAACATACCCACTTTTCTCAAAGAAAGTTCAATCCTTCTTCTGGCATCAGCTTTCACAGAAAAAACATCTCAGAAATACAAACAGCGTTTCTGGGATCCTGAGACCATCCCATGCACAGTGAATGCTTGCATGGTCTTTTCATCTCAAAAACAAAAAGAAACCCTCCCTCTTCCTATTGTGCACAGGGAGTAGCCCTTTCCACATACATATCCTAATGTAACAACCTTGGAACAGCGAGCCTGGCTGCCCATCCCCCGTGCATGGCCACAAACATGCAGTTGCTTACAAAACCCACACATTGCAGTTTGCAACTAATCCCACATCTATAATCATACACAATATACAGTTTCCATTTCTATTTCTCATATGCATTATTCAAAATCAGTCTCATCAAAGAATTAGCATAGACAAAAGGTAAAGTTCTAATAAGTTTTTTTAGTCTGGGTATTCAGATGGGGGACAGGTAAACACAAAACCAGCTCTGTCTTCCATACAAGAATCATATTCACCCCAAAATTAAACTTCCTCACACAGGGGGCACCATCTGAGGTGGATACCTTTATACATACCTCACTTATATATTTAATGATACATAAGTGATTAAAACCTTTTGTCTATATATGAATCAACCCATGAAATTAAGAACGAATTATATCTGTTCGAAAAGGGTAACAATCTAATTTATTTAAACTTACTATTGTACAGAAAAGAAACTTGTGGTAATATGAGATTAGCAACTATAACATAAATGATATAACCTTAAAACAACAATGTTACCAATGATAATAAATATTGCCATAATGGTCATACCCATGCTATCAAGAGATTAATAAGGTATTACGGCCAAATCCTACGATAGAAAAGGTTACAGGAGAGAAAAGAGACATAGAGATACATTGTATGGAGAAGTCTTACGTAACCATCCTGCATCTAGACCGTCCGCCGGAGAGAGCTAGCCTCTCCAGGTTTTTGGTTGTATATTGTTAGAACCCACTCCCACTCAATCAGAACTCAGGGTCACCTCATTGGTTCAGAAGTGGCATTGAATCCTGATTGGCTACCCCTGAAGCCTAAAGTTTATTGGTTAAGTTGGCTTAACTTCTGCTTTAAACATTAGACTCTCTGGTGCCTCTGAGTCTGCCTTAAACCAGTTAGCTCTGTTTGAACTCAATATAACCAATTCGGAAATTAGCATGTCAAAAGACCCCCCATCCAGGTGGTGAATTATCACCTGCCTAAAACATTCAACAGCTTTTGAGAACCAGGAAAAATCTAAGCTGGGCTCAACCTGATATCACAAAATATAGTACTTTTATTAGAGAGTTCCCCTGAAGATATAAATATGGATTGCAAAATCGCCACCACAGCCTGCGCAGTACAGAGGGGGGGATTATCCGCCGGGGGACCCTTTTCGGCAGGACACTGGCCTTAATCACATACTTTGCCAGTTGCCACACAGAATCGCAGACGGTCTCTTACTGACTCACGATTACCTAGTATGAACAGCAGAATGCCAGCAGCAGCACAGCAGTATGAGTAGTGGTAAGTCTGAGGACACTCTCTGAGACTAGGTCGGAAGAGAAAGAGGGACATACCTGGACAGGACAGCAGCAGTTCATCCATGTCGGGGGCCGGTGGCTACACAGCACTTTACAAGCGCTCTGCGCTCCAGGGCCCAGGCAAAGCTCCTCTCCCAAGCCCAAGTTGGGAGTGGCACTGCAAGCCAACGGTAATACATAGTGTGCAGTGGGCAGGACTACAAGCACCACCGGCTCCCACTGTGCTGCCTGGTGATAGATGTGTCAGCCTTCAGCCCGATAGACCTGCCTGGCAGTGTACCACAACATGCGTGCAGGTATGCCTAATGATCTATTACACTTGCTGCAGCGACATTATTACACTCTGGGGGTTATTTGTGAAATGCAAATCCACTTTACACTGCAAGTGCACTGAAGGTGCACTTGGAAGTGCAGTCACTCTAAATCTAAGGGGTAGATCTGAAATGAGTGGAAGCTCTGCTGATTTTATCATCCAATCATGTGAAAACTAAAATGCTGTTTTTTTCTATTTTCCTTGCATGTCCCCCTCGGGTCTACAGCGACTTTACTTCCAGGTGCACTTTCAGTGCAAAGTGGATTTTCCTTTAGTAGATAACCCCCTCTGTGTGCCACTTACTGCAGTGTCGCTGGTGCCATATGCAGCTGCAGAGCAGGGGCACCTTGCATTTCATTTTGGCTCGGGGGGGGGGGGTGTTTGAACACCCCTGACCCCCCCCCTCCCCTTATCTACGACCCTGGCTCTCATGTGATAAATCAAATAAACCGATCTAAACACAGTGAAAAATATAATCAATAAATGTCCATAATAAATGTACAAAAGTTTAAATCATTTATTTGGGTTTCCCCTTTAAAATATTGCACTTACAAGGTTTCAAAAAGATGAAATCATTTGTCACAGTGTTACAGGAGGTCTGTCAGCTCACCACACCTGTAACACTGACAAATGATTTCATCTTTTTGAAACCTTGTAAGTGCAATATTTTAAAGGGGAAACCCAAATAAATGATTTAAATGGAGAGCACTAGGTTTCCTGCATTTGTATTTGCATGAATACGGACCATATACCGAGGGAAAAGTCTCGTCTGTGAGCTGTTTATATAACAGGCTGGAGCAGGAGAGCTGATATTGGATATCTTCTATCGATGATATTTTTCACTGTGTTTAGATTGGTTTATTTTATCACATGAGAGCGAGCAGCGCTGCACTATTCGTACAATAAATATTTTAGTTGGTGGAGTGATACACTGGAAGTGTTCAGCAGCTGTAGAAATTTAGTTTAATTTATATTAATTGTACACTTGCATAACTATTTTAATTGTATACTTATTTATTTAGCACATAGCACTTTGTGTGGCGCTGATTGACTTTTTCACAAGATCATTATAATGTAGCAAGACTTATCCAGTAGAACTTTAGCTTTTAGAGAATAGGCTTTACATTCTTATCACGCATACTTTGATATGATGAAAAATGTATAGTTGACTGTGTGTTTCCAAGCCTTAAAGCAGCAAAACAACCCTAAACCATAACATTTTTACCAACATACTTCACAGTTGTTATGGGGTTCATCTCGTGAAATGCTGTTTTCAGTTTGTGACAGATTTGTCTACTGTTACTATGACCAAACATCTCTCTCTATTTTTGATCAGTCTCTAGCACACTGTTCCAGAAGGTCTGGTCTTTGTCTATGTTCAATGGCAAACTGTAATCTTGCTCTGTTGTTTTTGGACAGGAAAGATTTTTTTCTTAAAATACCACTCATGCAGGTTGAATTAGGCTTCATGTACACGGAACATTTTAAAACTTCTCCTGAACGATTTAACTTGACAGATAGTAAACAACGTTTAACCACTTGCCGCCCGCCATATAGCAGAATGACGGCGGCAAAGTGGTTTCAATATGCTGACTGGGCGTCATATGACGTCCGCAGAACATTGAGCCGCTGCGCGGCCCCGGGGGCGCGCATCGCGGCAATCGTTGTTGCGGGGTGTCAGTCTAACACCCTGCAACAACGATCTAGGTAAAGAGTCTGACGGAGACTCTTTACCACATGATCAGCCGTGTCCAATCACGGCTGATCACTATGTAAATAGGAAGAGCCGGTGATCGGCTTTTCCTCACTCGTGTCTGACAGACGCGAGTAGAGGAGAGTCGATCGGCTGCTCTCCTGACAGGGTGGGTCTGTGCTGATTGTTTATCAGCACATCCCCCCCCTCGGATCCTACTCAGGACCACCAGGGAAGCCACCCAGGACCACCAGGGAAACCAGCCACACTGGACCACCAGGTATGCCCCCTAGACCCCCAGGGAAATACTGATCTGTGCAAAGGCAGCTGCCAATCAGTGCCCACTCCAATGCCTACCCCTGCCAGTGCCACCAGGGATGCCTCTCAGTGCCGCCTATCAGTGCCCAGCAGTGCCACCCATAAGAACCCATCAGTGTCGCCTAACAGTGCCCATCAGTGCCGCATATCAGTGCCACCTACCAGTGCCCATCTTCAGTGCCCGTCAGTGCTCGCTCATTGGTGCCACCTCATCCCTGCTGCCTTTTCAGTGGCAGTCAGTGCCACCTTATCAGTGCCCATCAGTGAAAGAGAAAACTTACTTATTTACAACATTTTTAAACAAAAGCAAAACTTTTTTATTTTTTTCAAAATTTTCGGTCTTTTTTTTATTTGTTTAGCAAAAAATAAAAACCGCAGAGGTGATCAAATACCACCAAAAGAAAGCTCTATTTGTAAGAACAAAATGATAAAAATTTAGTTTGGGTACAGTGATGGATGACCGCGCAATTGTCATTCAAACTGCGACAGCACTGAAAGCTGAAAATTGGTCTGGGCAGGAAGGTGTCTAAGTGCCCTGTATTGAAGTGGTTAAAAACCTCAGTTTTGCTGCATTTACATGCCGAGTTTAGCCGCATTTGTGTTTTCAGGAGCGTTTTTTTTTTTTTTTTTAAATAGTCAAAATGTATCTCCATTAAAAACGCCTGTAAGTGAAATGCAGCTAAATGCGAGTTACCACGTTTACAAGCTGTTACAGGCATTTGGCGTTTCAAATGCCTCTGTGAATCTGTCCTGAACGCATTTATTTTTTGCTTTCCAAAAAATGCTTCTAAACTCAACTGCCTAGAAACGACCCTGTGTACATGTGCTGATAAGATAAAATAGAGGAGAGTTCAGGGGCAGCTGAAAAAAACGCCCAACTGCTCCTAAACGTCCATTTTACCAACAGCAGTGTACATGAAGCCTTAGTGCATGCACTTTGACCCCAACTGTTGCAAAATTTCCAAAACACCCCATGATAGGGTGGCAGTGGTGTAGTGGGTAGCACTCTTGCCTAGCAGTAAAAAAGGGTCGCTGGTTCGAATCCCAACCACAACACTACCTGCCTGGAGTTTGCATTTTCTCCCTGTGCCTGCGTGGGTTTCCTCCGGGTACTCGGGTTTCCTCCCACACTCCAAAAACATGCTGGTAGGTTAATTGGCTTTTGTCTAAATTGGCCCTAGTATATGAATGTGAGTTAGGGACCTTAGATTGTAAGCTCCTTGAGGGTAGGGACAGATGTGAATGTACAATGTACATGTAAAGCGCTGCGTAACTTGATGGCGCTATACAAGTACCTTAAGTAATAATGATTTAACTTTGGAGTTCTTAACGCATATTTTGGGCTAAATTTGCTAACCTGGCCTGCTCTAGACAATATAGCAGTTGTTTGACGTTTACTCCACTTGTAAATTTATTTTTCTTTCATTGGGAAGATTGATTTAAAGCGGGGGTCCACTTATCTATCGTTTTTTTTCTTTTTTTTTTGAGTTCATTCACAAACTTTTCTTCTCAGCATTACATACTCACATATTGTGTGTAATATGTCCACCTGTGTCAGATTTCGTCGGAAAGAATAACTTATATTATTCACTGCAGGCGGTTTCCATCTTCATTGTGGGCATTTGAAGCCCACAAGCATTTATTTCCTGGATGCGGTGAATGCTGTGCTCCCAGCATTCACCGCTCGTTCCCGCACATGCTCAGTGGCATCCTGGGAAGCCTGAGACTAGCTCCCAGGAGTCTGGGAGAGGCTAGAAACATGCCTACTCCCACGGGAGGAGAACCAGGAAGTGCAAAGAAGAATAGAAAAATAAAAGGTAATTACTGCGATTTAAATTTTTTTAAACGGCATGTCATCATCTAGGCAAGGAAGAGAATACATACAGATATTGTTCAAAATTTGGATGGAACCCCGCTTTAAAAACATTTAGCAATCTTTTTTTAAATCCATTGCCAGACTCGTAGGCATACAGAACTTTCTTAGTGCCATAGAGATCTCTATTGATCTTGGCATAAGCACACCACACATGTCAATAGCAAAAGGAACACTAGAAACCAGATATTTTGACGTTTAAATTAGGCTGATTCCCTATGTATACCCCATAAGGAGGGTCTAATCATGGTCACCTAAGCTGAAACACCTGATTCTACTATCCTAGAATTGAAGTGGTGGTTAATGTAGGGGTGCACATACTGTCATTAGTTCAATTATTATATATCCTTTTTTCTGTAGGCACTGAATGTATGGCATGTGAATCAAAATCTAATGCTTCAAATATGTTGAAAATGTCAATGATTGTCATGGGGTGTACTTACTATTTTTTTTTTTTTCTTTGTGTGTGCACAATTTTTAGGCAAGTGAGTTACTTGACCAAGTCATCATTTTTATGTATATTGTCCAAAGCTGTATAAACTTGAATGCTTATTGAATTTAAGCATATCAGGTGATACGTATTTGTGTAATGAGCGAGGGCCTAAGGAGATAAACGCCCTATATCATAATTATTAGGCAGCTTCTTTTCCTCAGGCAAAATGGGCCAAAAAAGAGATTTAACTGACTGAAAAGTCAAAAGTTGTAAAAAGTCTTTTAAAGGGATGCAGCACTCTTGAAATTGCTAAGATATATTGGGGCGTGATCACAGGATCATCAAACATTTTGTTGCAAATAGTCAACAGGATTGCAAGAAATGTGTTGGTTGGGGGGGAAGCATATAAACTGCCAAAGATTTGAGAAGAATCAAACGTGAAGCTACCAGGAATCCATTCTCCTCGAGTGCTGTCATATTCCAAAACTGCAACCTACCTGGAGTAGGTTGCAGCCCAGAAGTACAAGGTGTTCAGCGCTCAGAGACATGGCCAAGGTAAGGAAGGCTGAAACCTGACCACCACTGAACAAAACGCATACATTGAAACGTCAAGACTGGGCCAAGAAATATCTGAAGACAGATTTTTTTCAAAGGTTTTATGGATTGATGAGATAAGTGACTTTTGACAGACCAGATGGATGGAAAAGAGCAGGGAGGGGGAGACGCAAAGGAAGTGTAGTATTATATGGTAAACATTTAATGCGCAAGATAAAAAACACAAGATGTGTGAAAAGTTCATGCCCATCATAATATGATCAGTCCTGGCAGCTCCTGTGCTGCCCCACAGGCTCCACACACGGTCCGATGGCTGGTGGGGATGTATGCCTGGTGGATGCCTGGATCTGTGTCCAGAGGTAGCAGGAAACTCCACGCTGACCAGCTTGGAGCGTGGATGCGGAAGTCTGGACCAGGGCTGTAAGTCAAAGAGGCAGGCTACGCACTCCTACTGGCCTCTGTATGTCATGGACACACTCTGAGGGTGGCTGCCTTCTTTTAACCCTTTGTTCACCTATTCTTTGGGACCAACAGACTTTTATCATTGCTATATCAGCAATTGCTTACTATTTTAATTAAAAGGACATACACAATTTGGAGCGCCAGATCCCCAATTCACTAGACCAGATGGATGGGCCTGTGGGTGGACTACTAACTGCCACAGAGCTCGACTTCGACTCAGATGCCAGCAAGGTGGAGTACTGGTATGAGCTGGTATTCCTAAAGATGAGCTAGTTGGACCTTTTTGGGTTGAAGATGGACTAGAAATCAATTCCCAAACCTACTGCCAGTTTTTAGAAGACCCTTTCTTTAAGCAGTGGTTCAGGAAAAAGTCTGCATCTTTCAAGAACACCATGATATTTGTGCAGGACAATGCTCCATTGAATGCATCGAAGTACTCCACTGCATGGCTAGCCAGTAAAGGCCTTAAGCATTACAGAATATTGACATGACCCTCTTCCTCATCTGACCTAAACACTATTGAGAAATTGTGGGCCCTTCTTAAATGGGAGATTTACAGTGAAGAAAAACAGTACACCTCTCTGTACAGTGCCTGGGATGCTGTGGTTGCTGCTGCACAAAAAGTTGATCATCAACAGTGCAAGAAATTGGCAGACTCCATGAATGGAAGGCTTATGACTGTTATTATAAAGAAGGGTGGTGATCACTGATTTTATTTAAAAACTCCCCTGAACAGAAACGTTCTTCTATTGTTGGGAGAAGCTGCTCCTTGGAGGATGTTTGTAGACCATTCTTTAATCATGGCTGTGTTCTTAGGCAAAATAGTAAGTGAGCCCTCTTCCTTGGCTGAGAAGCAACCCCACACTTGAATGCTTTCAGGATGCTTTACTGTTGGCATGACACAGGACTGATGGTAGCGCTCACCTTTTTCTTCTCTGAGCAAGGTTTTTTCCTGACTGCCCCAAACAATCGTAAAGGGGTTTCTTCAGAGAAAATTACCCCAGTTTTTAGCAGACCAATCCCTGTACCTTTTGCAGAATATCAGTCTGCCCCTGATGTTTTTCCTAGAGAGAAGTGGCTTCTTTGCTGCCATTCTTGATACCCGGCCTCCTAAAGTCTTTGGCCTCACCGCGTGCAGATGTACTCCCACCTGCCTGCTGCCATTCCTGAGCAAGCTCTGCACTGGTGGTGCCTGATCCCGCAACTGAATCAACTGTAGGAACTTTCTTCTGGGCCCTGAAGCCTTCTATACAACAATTGAACCTCTCTCCATGAAGTTCTTGTTGATCCTATAAATGGTTGATTTAGGTGCAATCTTAGTAGCAGCAATATCCTTTCCTGTGAATCCCTTCTTGTGCAAAGCAATGCTGACTGCCCGTGTTTCCTTGCAGGTAACCATGGTTAACAGAAGAAGAACAATGATTTTGAGCACCACCCTCCTTTTTAAAGCTTCCAGTCTGTTATTCAAACTTAATCCGCATTAGAGTGATTTCCAGCCTTGTCCTCGTCAACACTGACACATGTGTTAACGAGAGAATCCCTGACATGTCAGCTGGTCCTTTTGTGGCAGGGCTGATATACAGTGAAAAAAATTTTTTTTTTTTGGGGGGGGGGGAATTAAAGACGGCGCTTCAGCCAACCCCCTCCCCCCACCAAAAATTAAGTCAGCAGCTACAAATAATGTAGCTGCTGACTCTCTAATATTAGGACACTTGCCAGTCCAGGGATCCTGCGATCTCTGCACCCCAGCCGATTTTTCAGTAGGCACTCTGGTGCCGCCGCTGCCATTCCTTGTTAGGGAAACCAGCAGTGAAGCCATGCAGCTTCAGAGCCGGTTCCCTACTGCACATGCGCAAAGCACGCAGTGCTTTGTGAATGGCCTGGCAGTGGGGAAAAGAGGAGGGGGGCCGAACTTTCAGGAGTCTCCCAGAAGTGGGGACAGGTACCTGTCAAAACCCAGAAAGGTGCAGTGGGGGGGGGGGGGGAAGCAAACAAGTCGTGCTGCCCCTTTTGGGTGGAGCTCCACTTTAAGTTAATTTTCATGGCAAAGAAGGACTTTGCAATTAATTGCAATTCATCTGATCACTCTTCATAACATTTTGGAGTGTATGCAATTTGCATCCTAAACAGACTTTTTGTGAAAATTTATATTTGTGCAACTCTCAACTTTTGGCCAGGGCTGCAACATGTCGTGGGCACAGGGTGCATACAGTGAGGTTAATTCGGTGAACTACAGTTTTTTTTTTTTTTTATTGTAGCAAAGAGAAGCTGTATTCACTTCAATCACCCAATCACGTGCAAAGGAAATGCCTTTTTTTTTCTTTTGTACATGTTTGGGCTTTCATAATGAACACAAGTTCAGATGGAGAAGTGAGAAATGTACTCTTTCAATCATCTGAAATGCGCCTTTTTTAATTAATCCCCAAGTATTCGTCTGTAACAATTTCAGTTCAATCCAGGTCTCCTACATACATATTGTACATCTGTACAATGGAAGATGTGGCTTTTTAGAGAATTTCACAGGGCCTTGCAATGAATTGACTTGCATTGTTATAGGTATTTATCTAATAAATTTTTAAATTGTAGTCAACATCCAAATTTATTGGAAGTAATGAATGCATATGAGGTAAAAATTGGCATCTTATTTAATAGGGCTTCATGGTTTTGCATTCATTGAGCTACAAATAGGAGGGAGAACTTGTACCACTTGTTGGGAATTTTAAGATTATTTAATTTGTTTAGTTTATGCTCTGTGAGATTGCCAGCTGTTTTGTTTATTTATGTATATTTATATTTATATTTTTGCATTTTTATGTTTCTTTGCAGATGAATGCAACAGATGATGGGACATATGTCTTTCTCAGTGGATCAAAGGGATACATGGACTTTACTCGGATTGTGGAATGGAAAAATAAAAGGTAATGATTGGTCACAGTGATCACATGGTACCGGCAGTGGGCTGGCACACTAATCTGTTAGCTTGCACCACAGCATGGCCCATGGGGCACCCATCATATCAAGTCCACCCAGAATGAGAGCACTCCTTCCGTAATTTGACTATAGGCTGGGCAGGAACTAGTTGGCTAAGGGAATCCAGCAGTGAAGCCTTGCGGCTTCACAGCCGGCCCAGTAGCCAACTGTGCATGCGCAAGCTGCTCTGCACTTTGTCAGTAGTCCCACAGTCATCTGTGATGTGTCCTAGAAGGATTTTATTTATTTATTTATTTATTTATTTTTTTAAAGATGAGAAGGGGAGGATGCCAACAAGCATAATTTCCCCTTTTTGGTGAAGTTCCGCTTTAAGGCTGTAGCAGGGATCCCAGAACAATTCTGATTCCACACATCTGGGTGTAGAATACCTATTGTGTCTGGTGACTATGGGACAGCAGGAGGAACTACAGCAGCCAGAGGGCGCAAGGCTATTTGACAAGATAAGAGTCAAATCGGATTGGTGGCTGGGGACTCTGCTAAAGCATGAAGTTTAGGCAGTCAGGCCAATGAACAGGTGTGTCTAAAGCTGCTTTCCTTACAGGCTTGATCCTTTGTTATTTTGTAGATTCCATGACAGAGTCAATATATTTACAGTGAGGTGGAATTCCTAGCATCCAACCCAGTGGCGGCTGGTGGTCAAAATTTTAGGGGGGGGGGGGAGCGCAAAACATACCTCGCCGCCTCATACCTGCCAGGGAGAAGCTCTGATCTCTGCTCTCAGACTGGGAGTAAATGCAGCTGGGGGAGAGGTGAGGACAGCCCGAAAAACTAGCATAACATTACCCACTGCATGCCTGGCTCCCCTTCAGTTCTCCCACATAGAGGAGTTTAGCTCCCATGATTGAGACAAAGGATCTTCCATTCTATTACTAGAGTAGGACCCACTAATTGGGGGTACTTTGTCGCATCAGGAGTTGCTGAATATGGCCTTCAAAGCTAGGTGATGGCAGTAGCTCTTAACTAAGTGATTTATGAAGATTCACCAAAAGATTTAACAAAATAGCTCAAAATAAATCTACTGTATTTTAAACAATTGACATGGCAAGATTCAATCATGCAGCCTTCGCAAATGACCTGCCTTCACAATAAACCAAATGAGGAAGCTGTGCTGATTTCTTCCCCCTTTCTGTGTGGTGATGACATCTGACCAGATATAATACTCAGACCTGTTGGTCATCAAGCTTTTCTGATCTGTATGGCATATGTTATTTCAGGCCACTATTTCTGGTAAGCCTCCATGATTCCTGGTGATGGTCCTGGCACTGATTTCCATCTTCTGTGCACTTCTGGTCTCCCTGTGGTCCATTTATCTACCAGGTTGCTGGGTCTAAACAATCCCTCTGCATGCTCAGGAGACACCTGTTCATCATCGCTTATCCACTGTTACCACAGACTTTTTGCTTTTGTTTTTCTCACTTATTATGATATGGACTTTACATTTAATACCATTTTGTGATGTTTTTTTCACTTACCATTTGATTTAGTGAATGTATTCAAGTGTTATTATTTTGTTCACTAGTCACATTTACTCACGTAGCACTTTTTGGTTCACACTGAAATGTTTGCTTTGTAATCACTTAATATTTAAGAGTGTTTTACTATTTAGATTCATTCATTTACCACTTGCTTACGGAGCTTATAGCGCCACACTTTTGAATTTTCCATTGTTAGTTTGATCCTGAGTCTACGGGTGTGTTGGCTGCTGTTTTTTGTTTTCTTCTAGCGCAGCGCTGTACTTAACCTTTGTATACCAATTTATTACAGCCCGAAAAACTAGCATAACATTACCCACTGCATGCCTGGCTGCCCCTCCCCCTACCTGCCACACATTTAAAGTGGTTGTAAACCTTTTACAACCACTTTTTGCTACAGGTAAGCCCTGTAGCTACACTGGATATCTCCTAAACCTGCACAGTTTAGGAGATATCCCCTGTATTTGCATGGGCTGACGTCATCGGCACATGCGCACTGAAGCAATGGAATGTACATGCGTGCACGCGAGTGACGTCATCGCGGCAATCACAGCGCCGGAGCCCGCGATACCCGGGAGTAACTCCGGGAGCGATGCCGGAGCCGTGAACGAGGAGCGCTGCGGGGGCTTTGATCTCAGGTAAGTAATTCATAATGAGCTAGTATGCTATGCCTTTGTCTTGCAGGGTTTTTTTTATTTATTTATTTTTTTTTTTTAGGGTTTACAACCACTTTAACACTAGCAGCCCTGTCCAAATGGGGCCCCCTATGGACAGGCCGCCACTGATCCAACCACTATAACTGCTATACTGTTGGCCAGCATAAAGGATTTTAGGTGTGGGAAACCTGTAAAAATCGGTCATCTTGAAAACATGGGTACAAAAAATGTGTATTCATATTTCCATATTGAACAGTAGCGATCATGACTATGGTATTCAAGATGATTTGTCTCCATTCTGCTCTGACCATCACTCTCTTTTACCCCTTGTCCATAACCAACAAGCTGGAGTTAACTGGAGCCTCAAAGTCCTAGTCGGCATCAAAGAAGAAAGTACCGGCGTCCAACTTAATTAGGCCTCCAGCCGCCACACCACCAATTCAGGGACAACCAGTCACAGATACCAACTACTGGGAGCTGTACCTCAGTACTGTCCCTAAAAAATATATGTTTGCCCCATACTAACCTACCAGGACCTTGTACCCCACTTGCTGCCATAACAAAGAACCACATCAAAAACGAGAAAGCTTCCTTAAAAAGGAGGGAGGGGGCGGAAACCCCAGAACCAAAATCCAGAAACAAAGGGATGGGGGTGGGAAGTTTTCTCCAACGAAGTTTCCTTCCGACTGGAGATCTCCCAAGACCCCTAGCTTGACCCCTGCATCTCATTCTCCACCCGTTCCTGGCGTAGACACCAATCAGTTAAAGTGGTTGTAAGCGCTATACATGAAATTTGACCTAAGCACATATAACTGTAGTGTTTACTTATCTCTCTCCAAAGCTCTAAGTGCTATGTTTTTCTGCGGCTTTGTTTGTCTGTTTATCAGCAGAGTCACTTCTGACAAGTTCTCCGACACAGTACATAACAGAAGCTGAAAATTTGTGTCGGGGAGGGAGCTTAGAGGTAGATAAGCAGAGAGCTGGTCTATTCAGACTGCCGATCTGCATATTCCTTTCTTCCTCTGCCTATGTGGAGTGGGGGTGTGTGCCTTTCCTCCCATTAGCTCACACAAAATGTAGGCCTACACCCACTGCTGAATGAGAAAAGAAGATTTCTAACACTAGCTGCACTAAAGCATATAGAAAGGGAAAGACAGCAGATATACATGTAAAACTTATGTAGGGAGATTTCTTTCATCCCTTTGTATCATCTGAGGCTATTCACTTCACTGGGTATAGGTGAGGGTTTACATCTACTTTAAGTCCCACATCTTACTGTATATTTCCTATCGGACTAGGCTCAAACCCCTTTAACCCCTGTAATGCCAGCCCTCCCATGTTTTTTCTCTCCTTTACTCTGGGCCTCACTTATTTGTACTTGGCAAAGCTCTGAAGGGACGGCATGGGTCCAGAGGAAGAGAGCAGAGGAGTCCAGAGCATGCAGATCCAGCTGTACTGTTCTGTGCTGTATCTGTGACAGAAGAGAACAGGGTACAGAGTGCTCCTAACTAAGAAAAGGGCTTGCCTTTTTTTTGTTAATTAGGAGCAGCATTGGCTCTATTTCCTGTTTAGGAGAGTGGTGTACTTTGTACTTATTTGTCACACTGTCATGTAGTTGTAAATGAAGATAAAAATTTTTTTTAGAGGGATGACTTAACTCATAAAATGAATGTACACATTTAAAAATGGAACCATCTATTGCACTTTGCTAGAATAAGTACTCTCCATTGATTAAATTGCTGATTATTCAAAAAAAGGTCAAAGTTCAGTCTGTTCCAAAGCTAACAAAAAACACAAAATACAAGAGAGGCAGCTGCCAGTTTACACAGAGAGTAAATAATCCTCCTTGACCTTATCAACAGTGGGCAGATTCATTCTCAGAATAATCACACTTGTAGGACTTCAAAGTCCTGTGACTTTGGAATGCAACTTTGATGAAACTTTGAGTGCGACTTGGATGTGACTTGTTGTCCCTCTGCAAAGTCGGACCCATGACTTTCATGCTACTGTTGAGAGATAACATTGAAGTCAATGGCCCTCAAGTTGCATGTAAGTTGGAGCAAAGTTGTGCATGAACTACTTTGAAGTCACTGCGACTTTAAGTCGCACATATGAATAGTTAATATTGGAAAACATGGGGCACAAGTGTAAATGGGGTGTTAATCACTGTACTTAAACTTCTGTAATGGTAACCAAGGTGGTTAAAAAGATGGCTAGTGCAGTCTAAATTAGCTTTGATTGCTACCCATTGTTGCCTACTTTTGCAAGTTACAAAATATGACAAGCCTTACAATAAACAATCCACTTTTAAATCGTTAAAAATCACACAAATTAATGTTCAAGCTGTCCGAATCTATCACGCTATCTCTCTCCTAGCTAATAAACTGTACATTAAATTGATATTTAGTAACTGGACCTGACCAGCAGTACTGTAAAGATACCCAGAGACATCAGAAAGAGATGAGACGGGCTGGCACAGTATGATAGTTTTGGAAGATTTGCCCACCTGCATACTTTTTTTTTTAACAGTATTTGTAGCTTTTGGGGGGATTCTGGAGCTCCTCCTGAAGGAAGCGGATTGTTGCCACGGTCTCTGGCATCTTATGGCCAGCATTTAACAGTTTGTAGCTAGCCTGCAGGTTGAAGGCAAATACAACTAATACCATACAGGGCCAGTACAAGATTTTTTTTCTACTCAGGTGAATGTGCATTTTGCCGACCTGGACCCACCATCCTCCCGCCACCCCCTCTCCTCACTGACTGCAGTGGGTAGTGAAGGGGTTGAGTTATGTATTCCCTCACTGTTTTCAGGGAGCTGACAGGTGAGGCAAACTGGGGCCAATGGACTAGTGTAAGGCCAATGTGGTGCCTATATTTAAAAAGGGAATAAAGTCTTTACCAAGTAACTATAGACCTGTTAGTTTACCTTCTATAGTCGGGAAGATACTGGAGCGTTTAATAAAAGACCACATAGACGAGTTCTTGCCGGAAAAAAATATTTTAAGCAACAGACAGCATGGATTCATGAAAGACAGAAGTTGTCAAACAAACCTGATTTCTTTTTATGAAGAGGTAAGTAAAACCTTGGACAGAGGAGTGGCGGTGGACGTGGTATACTTGGATTTTGCAAAAGCGTTCGATACATTTCCCCACACACGGTTAATGTGTAAGGTAAAGTCTACCTGCTTGGAAATATCAGTGTGTAAATTGATAGAAAACTGTCTAAAAGACAGAATTCAGAGAGTAGTGGTTAATGATTCTTACTCTGAATTTTTCTAAGGTTATCAGTGGTGTACCCCAAGGTTCAGTGCTGGGACCCTTACTTTTAATATCTTTATAAATGATATTGGGTCTGGGATTAAAAGTAACATTTCTGTCTTTGCAGATGACACCAAACTATGCAGTGGAATAACGTCCTTACAGGATGTCTCCAACTTACAAGTCGACCTCAATGCACTGTTAAACTGCTTGCCAACCAGCCGCCGTCATTATACTGCAGCAGGTCGGCACGTTCCCGCGAGCCGTCATAGCTGTACATGTGCATGGCTGGCGGTTGCTGGCACGAGAGCCAGAACAGGGGTGTGTGTAAAATATATATATATATATATATATTTAGTTAGAACACACACTGACCCCTTGATCACCCCTTAGTGTTAACCCCTTCCCTGCCAGTGACGGTGCTTTTTTATAGCACTGATCGCTGTATAAAGGTCAATGGTCCCAAAAATGTGTCAAAAGTGTCCGATCTGTCCGCCATAATGTTGCAGTCCCGATTAAAAATCGCAGAACATTGTCATTACTAGTAAAAAAAATGAAAAAAAAAATAAAAATGCCATAAAACTTTCCAATAGTTTGTAGACGCTGTAACTTTTGCGCAAACCAATCAATATACGCTTATTGTGATTTTTATTACCAAAAATATGTAGAAGAATAATATATTGACCAAAACTGATTAAGAAATTTTGATTTTTAAAAACATTTTTGTGAATATTTATTATAGCAAAAAGTAAAAAATATATATACAGCGTCGCATGACCGCGCAATTGTCAGTTAAATCGACAGTGCTGTATCGCAAAAAATGGCCTGGTCAGGAAGGGGGTAAATTTAACCAGGGCTGAAGTGGTTAATTGGGTGACTATGTGGCAGATGAGGTTTAGTGTAGATAAATGTAAAGTTATGCACTTGGGGGCTAAGAATATGCATGCATCGTACATACTAGGGGGAGAACAACTGGGGCGATCCGTCGTGAAGGATCTGGAGGTTTTCGTAGCTCACAAGCTCAATAATAGCATGCAATGCCACGCTGCGGTTTGCAAAGTCCTTTCTTGTATTAAGAGAAGTGTGGATTCCAGAGAGAGACATCGTTTTGCCCCTGTACAAATCATTAGTAAGACCTCATCTGGAATATGCAGTTCAGTTTTGGGCACCAGTTCTCAAGGATATCGGGGAACTGGAGAGAGTGCAGAGAAGGGCGACCAAAAGTTTCCATCTCCAAATACGGAAAGGTTTCTTCACAGTAAGAGCTGTGAAAATGTGAAATAGATTCCCTCCAGAGGTGGTTCTAGCCAGCTCAGTAGATTGCTTTAAGAAAGGCCAGGATTCTTTCCTAATTGTACATAATATAACAGGGTACTGACATTTTATAGGTTGATCCAGGGAAAATCCGATTGCCTCTCAGGGGATCAGGAAGGATTTCTTTTCCCCCTGCTGTATGAAATTGGATCATGCTTTGCTGGGGTTTTTCGCCTTCCTCTTGATCAACTGTGGGTATATGATTGTGTATATGGGATTGTATTATTATTATTATTATTATTATTATTATAGCAATAATAATAATTTTTTATTTATTTTTTTATTTTTAGGGTTAAAGTAGATGGACTTGTGTTTTTTTCAACCTGACTAACTATGTAACTATGTAAAACTTCCTTGCCGTGCCAGGTTCTGAGAAAGGGCGCCACGTTTTTGAATGGAAGACAGGTTTTTTAAAAATCAGAATCCCCAGCAAGTGGCTGGGGATTTGGAATTTACTGCTCCCCCTAGCCTGGCACCCTAAGCCTTATGCTGGCACCAGCCCCGATACCACGCATTGGTTGGACAATCTTTGCTTACAAAACACTAGAACAATTTAATTGAACAGATTTTTTTTTTTCTCTCTCTCAGAAATCTATCGTGGTGGTCTTCAGATACGTGCAATATGATTAATGGGACAGATGGGACATCTTTTCACCCATTGATAAATAAAAATGACATTATTTACATGTTTTCATCAGACCTGTGCAGGTAAGGAGGAAACCTTTGTTAAAATGAATGTTGCAAGATGCTGTAATCTATTATTTAACCTGTTGTGTTTCCTGTCATCCTATGTGCTACTTTACCACAACACTTCTTCTAGCTCTACCTTGAAGAAACTAACATAACAGTTGAGAGGATGTTATGAACTGAAAGTACAAAGGTGGTGATCACGCCTTAAAGCCGTAGTAGACTGCACCTTTTTAAAAAAAACAAAACAAAAAAAAAAACAAAAACCCCTGCGAGACAATGGCATGATGTGCTATTATGCATCGCTTAATAGAACATTATGAATTACCTTAGAACCAAGCCCTCCAGCGCTGCGCTGTCACCGCTAGCAGGGCTTCCATCTTCACCTGGTCTTCCCTCAGGGTTCGCGTACTCCGGCCATCTGATTGGCCGTGCCGAGATGACGTCACTCCCATACCATGGCACGGAGCTCTGAAGGGACGGCATGGGTATTCCTCTGAGAGAGCAGAGGAATCCAGAGCATAAGGCTCCAGCTGTACTGTTCTGTGCTTTATCTGTGACTGAAGAGAACAGGGTACAGAGTGTTCCTAACAAAAGGGCTTGCTTTTTTTTGTTAATTAGGAGCAGCATTGGCTCTATTTCCTGTTTAGGAGAGTGGTGTAAGCATTATGCTTGCACCACTCTTTAACCCCCCCCCCCAATTGGCTCTAGTGCAAAATAGTGTGATACTTAAAACGGAACTAAACTTATTGATTTAACTGTTTCCCAAAACTGATCACCTGTGCAGCACCATGGCAACATGATCAGAGAGACTAAGGTGGCAGCTTCTTTGGCTAAAGGTTAGGTGGGTGTAGTCATAGGTAATTATGCAACTAGTTGATCACACAGCCCAACAAAAGCAGGCATTATAACACAGCCCAACAAAAGCAGCCATTATAACCATAAAGAGTTAAGCCGAACATAAACAATTCAAAACTTTTCCAGTTCAGCAGGGACTGAAATTCAGACTATGTATGGACAGGTGTACCCAAGTTAATCGAATCAGCCTGTTGGATTTGACATACGATTAATGCTAGCGGCTATTATAGCTGCTAGCAGTAATCACTGAATTATGGGTGCATCTGTAATGTCTGTTTTTTCTTAGTTCACCATGCAAGGTTCACAAATACCTGTTAATCCTGCCAGGGAAATCCATCTAATGCAGTTTAATGTAATGTGTGGCAATGATACTGCACTGCTCCTGAATTTAGAGTATAGTTGCCACTCTCACGTAGGCTGTGCTTGCTTGTACTACAGCGGTATACATGTTGAGGGCTTGACTAGTATCATTGTCACAGTTGATTCACAAGCCTGTAGCTTGTCAATCAGCACGTTGCCACACCTAGTCCTGCCCACTGATTTCTGTATTGCTAGCACAGCCTCTGTTGCTGAAACCCTCCCACTGTGATCTGCAGTGTCTGGGAGTGGAAGTGTATGAGACCTAAATGTAGGAGGATTTGGTGTGGTCAGGGAAGGTAAAGGAAGTTTTTTGTTTAGTATAAAGGCTTGTGCATCATGTAGTAACTGGATTTGGTACTTCGACTATCATACAGGAGCCTTTCTAACAGATGTACTTCAAAATGGAACTGGACTCAAAAAGTGAAGACATGCTGTGTTTTTGGGAATGGCCACATGGCAATTTAGGTCATTGACATTAACCCTCATACTACCAGCCCTCTCTGTCAGGTTCCATTTACTTTTGTTAGTGGAATTAAAGTAATTTTATGTCATTTTAATAAATGAATAACTTTGATTAGAATTTGTTTCTGATATCTAATGTGAAGTACAGCTTTAAACACAGACTGTTCTTTAGTTGTGTTTGATATTCTGTGATGATTTTTTTCCCCCAGATCTTTGTACACACTTTATGACTCCACAAAAAGTGTAAACCATATTTCGGCCTTCCGTTTTGTCCCACCTGCAAAGGTTTTTGCTAATGTAACTATCAATCCTGACAATGCTGGTTTCTGTGTTCCTGCTGGAAACTGCCTGCCATCTGGACTGCTGAATGTCAGCGAATGCAAACAAGGTATGTAATTCTACTGCATGCTATTTTGAGAGAAGCTGCAGGCAGTATGTATGCCACAGAAACGCTGATCATGTTCCGGCAAATAGCTACCCTGTTTCCCCGAAAATGAGACCTAGCGTGATTGTCGGTGATGGCTGCAATATAAGCCCTACCCCCCAAATAAGCCCTAGGTAAAGTCCTTGTAGGTCTTATTTTCAGGTTAAGGCTTATTTTCGGGGAAACGGGGTAGGGCTTATTTGGGGGTTAGGTCTTATATTGCAGCCATCACTGACAATCACGCTAGGTCTTATTTTCGGGGAAACTGGGTATCTGCCACAAAAGATCTGGAAGTTGCACATTCATATTAGGGTTAGAAAATTTTACATTCAAATTAATACTCTTAACAGCTCACACCCTAAATGGGTGTGAATTTGTGACCAGATCATTTAAATGTTTCACAGGATGTTGGAATATTCTATCTACAAATACTTCCTTTTTATCTCACAGATTTCCCTCTCTGGGGATGGAGTAAACCGCTACCACTTACAAATCTTCACTGCCTCCTACTCAGATGAGTGGATGGATGAATCTCAGATAAGAGCAGTATACATGCAGGGAAACGGAGAACACAACCCTAGTGTTCTCCATTTGAATCTCTCATTTAATGTATTGGATAAAATATTGCACTTACAAGAAATAGCACTACTGACCATATAGCCCTCCTCTTTAACAACCACTAGCAAGACCGCTTGGTGCAGAGATGGATGACGTCATGTACGGGATTCCTCGTCCTATACATACGTTGTGTCCAATAGTCGGGACTTCCTCAGTACTCCTACATTCACTCATCTAAGTAGGAGGCAGTGAAGATTTGGAAGTGGTAGTTGTTTACTCCATCCCCAGAGAGTGAAAACTGTGAGGTGTGACCTACTGATAATGTGGGGGTCATGTCAGTGAGGTGAGAGGCCATTCTGCATGGGTGGCGGATTCACTTAATTCAGTTTTGGCACCGTGGTGATTTTCGTTGATTGAAGTTTGAATATATTCATCAGCTTATCACAATTTTGGCTGCACATTTGGACATTTGATGGACTGTATTATAATTTTGGAAGCTTTGTGTATGATACACAGGGAAGAAATACCATATTATTCTTGTTGGTGGTTGTTATGCACATTTAATATGGTGTGATATATGCACATTGTTTTTGTTAATACCGTTAATTGGCACTTATGTTAGCAATTCTAGTTTTTTTTTAGTAGAGTTGCGCTACACCATTATGGATATTAGCTTATATAATACGTTTTGAATCACTTATAGGTGTTGGCTAACAATTCACTGAGCACCATTTTTGGATTTACTAAAGAGGATTGCGCTGATTGATTATTTACAAACTATTATCACCTTTTCCAAATGTCTGTTAGTACTTGTTCATATCTTACTGAACGCTGTCCCTTTATTTCTCTTGGCGGATTCAAGTCTGATGATTGTTCTGTCAAGTACGGTGTTTCTCAGGGCTCAAGCTTGGGACCCTTACTTTTTTATCATTTACATGTTTCCACTTGGCCAACTGTTTAGATCACATGGGCTTTATTATCACTTCTATGTTGATGACACTCAGATATACAGTGGGGACGGAAAGTATTCAGACCCCATTAAATTTTTCACTCTTTGTTATATTGCAGCCATTTGCTAAAATCATTTGTTAATTTTTTTCCTCATTAATGTACACACAGCACCCCATATTGACAGAAAAACATAGAATTGTTGACATTTTTGCAGATTTATTAAAAAAGAAAAAATTAAATATCACATGGTCCTAGGTATTCAGACCCTTTTCTCAGTATTTAGTAGAAGCCCCCTTTTGATCTAATACAGCCATGAGTGTGTCTTTTTGGGAAAGATGCAACAAGTTTTTCACACCTGGATTTGGGGATCCTCTGCCTTTCCTTCTTGCAGATCCTCTCCAGTTCTGTCAGGTTGGATGGTAAACGTTGGTGGGCAGCCATTTTTAGGTCTCTCCAGAGATGCTCAATTGGGTTTAAGTCAGGGCTCTGGCTGGGCCATTCAAGAATAGTCACGGAGTTGTTGTGAAGCCACTCCTTTGTTATTTTAGCTGTGTGCTTAGGGTCATTGTCTTATTGGAAGGTAAACCTTCGGCCCAGTCTGAGGTCCTGAGCACTCTGGAGAAGGTTTTCGTCCAGGATATCCCTGTACTTGGCCGCATTCATCTTTCCCTCGATTGCAACCAGTCGTCCTGTCCCTGCAGCTGAAAAACACCCCCACAGCATGATGCTGCCACCACCATGCTTCACTGTTGGGACTGTATTGGACAGGTGATAAGCAGTGCCTGGTTTTCTCCACACATACCTCTTTAGAATTAAGGCCAAAAAGTTCTATCTTGGTGTCATCAGACCAGAGTATCTTATTTCTCACCATCTTGGAGTCCTTCAGGTGTTTTTTAGCAAACTCCATGCGGGCTTTCATGTGTCTTGCACTGAGGAGAGGCTTCCGTCGGGCCACTCTGCCATAAAACCCCGACTGGTGGAGGGCTGCAGTAATGGTTGACTTTCTACAACTTTCTCCCATCTCCCGACTGCATCTCTGGAGCTCAGCCACAGTGATATTTGGGTTCTTCTTTACCTCTCTCACCAAGGCTCTTCTCCCCCGATAGCTCAGTTTGGCAGGACGGCCAGCTCTAGGAAGGGTTCTGGTCATCCCAAACGTCTTCCATTTAAGGATTATGGAGGCCACTGTGCTCTTAAGAACCTTAAGTGCAGCAGACATTTTTTTTGTAACCTCGGCCAGATCTGTGCCTTGCCACAATTCTGTCTCTGAGCTCTTCAGGTAGTTCCTTTGACCTCATGATTCTCATTTGCTCTGACATGCACTGTGAGCTGTAAGGTCTTATATAGACAGGTGTGTGGCTTTCCTAATCAAGTCCAATCAGTATAATCAAACACCGCTGGACTCAAATGAAGGTGTAGAACCATCTCAAGGATGATCAGAAGAAATGGACAGCACCTCAGTTAAATAATATGAGTGTCACAGCAAAGCGTCTGAATATTTAGGACCATGCGATTATTTCAGTTTTTTTCTTTTTATAATAAATCTGCAAAAATGTCAACAATTCTGTGTTTTTCTGTCAATATGGGGTGCTGTGTGTACATTGAGGAAAAAAAATGAAATTAAATGATTTTAGCAAATAGCTGCAATATAACAGAATTAAAAATTTTTAAGGGGTTCTGAATACTTTCCATCCCCACTGTACATAAACACTAAATTAAACTGTCAGATGAATATGTATGGATTGTATGTAATCATCAACTGATCATGATACTAGAGTCTCTCTTGGTCCCTATGGCATAGCTTGGGTAAAGATCAACTCCAGTCAAAACTTTTTGTCTCCTAGTTTTGGATAAATTAGAACCTTTTGTTAAAGAGGAAGTAAACCCTGATGGGTTTACTTCCTCTTTGCTTCCCTGCAAAGGTAAAGCAAAATGGGCTACCATGCATCGCATAGTAGCCCATTATGTGTCACTTGCCTGACATAGGAGCCTGCGATGTCACCGCTGTCCCCTCTGGTACGGAGCGTCCATCTTCTTTCTTCTATCGTGGCTCCGGCTGTGATTGGCCGGAGCCGCGATGACGTCACTCCCGCGCATGCGCACGGGAGCCGCCACTAACGGCATATCGCCGTTAGCAGCGGCGCGCTCAGTGCGCCTGCACACCGCTGTCCACGGTGCATCCGCCGTAGACGGCGGTGCCTGTCTTTTTGGAAATATCTCCTAAACTGTGTAGGTTTAGGAGATATTTCTTGGACCTACAGGTAAGCCTTAATCTAGGCTTACCTGTAGGTCAAAGTGGTCTGTAAGGGTTTACAACCACTTTAAGTCTTAAATGCCCTTTGTGTCTCACTGAGATTTTCAGTCGGGCTTTAGGCCTGCTTCACACAGCCTTCAGCTTGTAAAAGAGCAGTGTGAACAGCAAGCTTTGACAAAGCATTTGCAGAGCTTTCAGCAAGCTTTGTTGATGTACCATTCAACTCCAGTTTGTAAATGTTGAACACCGATCCTAATGAGTCTTTGCCCCTTCAACAAGCTTCTAGAGGTGCTGAAGTTTGTTTAAAGTGACAATCTGCACTCCATTTAGGATCTGTGTTCAACATTCACAAACTGGAGCTTCAACAAAACTTGCTAAAAAAACTCTGTAAATGCTTTGTAAAAACTTGCTGTTCACACTTCTCTTATACAAGCTAAAGCCTGTGTGAAACAGGCCTTACATACAGCATGTAACCCTGTTGGGGGGATTTTACCCTCAATTCTTATTTTGGCCCCTGCAAAGCCTGTAATCCTGACAGGGGTTCTAAATGTTTGTATGTGTTTTTTATTGCTGTCTGTTTCCTCAGCTGGAAGGATCCCCACATACCTGTTTATTTTTTTTCTAACACCAATTAAAAGGACAAGAAGTGGGGAGATTTTTTTCCTGTTCTGATAAAGTAACCCAAGAAATCTCCCAAATGGGGGCACAGACAGCAATGACGGTGAGTTTTAAAAGAAAAATGTAGCTGGAATGTCTGAGTCGTATACAAGCTCAACTGTTTAGAACACAGCACCTAATACTCAAGCACAGAATGCTGGGTCTTCATGCCCGCCTGCCAAAGGGAAGGGTGGTATGTTACCAGCTCATGATGATCAAAACAGCTGCCTCCAGTTAGTGTGAATGCAGTCAGCTCGACTAACATACAAAACAATAATGCATTGTGCATTCCATTTTTACAGACTGTTATTAAACCAGGCAATAAATGGCATCAATACAGATGATGCAGTACAGTAAAGAGGTCTAGAATAATGTAGCAGAGGGAAATTCCTAGGCACAGGAAGAATGAATTCTGCTATCTGCCAGGAAACAGATAATGTAAACCAGTATATTGGTGACAGGGCAGCTGCTGTCAGCTCTAAGTTGGGATTTCAATTGGAATTTGTGGAAACGCCCACATAGGGAGGCGCACCTGCTTGGCACCCACTTTCTGTAAACTTCAAGTAACCCTATCATGACAAAAATGGAGCAACGTCTTTTGCTGATGTCTGTAAAACAAATGCTAGTTGCTTGGTTGTTGCGTGGATCACTGGTTTCAATACATGACACCAGGGGTCAAGTCCTGGGAAAAAAAGTGTGGGAACTCACCCAAGATCCCCCACCTCAGAAATAAAAAAGTGTGTGTGTGTGTATAAATCTATAAAAACAAATAAAAGGCCGCGCTATATTAAGATTACCAATGTGATATGACACATATAAAATGCATGAATATCTTAGTGCAAACCATGCATGATATTAAACATAATAATATATAAAAGTCCATTGTGCTGGGAAATGAAAACAATAACCGATGAAAAGTGCTGCACTATATTGAAGTAACCAGGGGAGGGGACAGGACGGTGCAGTATGAAAATACAAACAAAACCTGCGCTGGCAACTTCTCCGACAAAAGTATATAGAAAATAAAAAATAAAAAAAAAAGATAAATAAAATATATGTATAGTTGGTGATAATATCGCTGTTAGAATGCGACTATATATGATAGTGATGTCGCTACTCAGATGCGACTAAACAAAATTGTGACATATTATTGGTATTTGCTATTCGTGACCATTAATAATTGTAAACATAAATCCTATAGAAATATATATGATAATATGTGTGACCAATGTCAATGTCTTGACTGTCTTCAATCCTCCAATCCAAAAGGTTAATGACAGTCAAGACATTGACATTGGTCACACATATTATCATATATATTTCTATAGGATTTATGTTTACAATTATTAATGGTCACGAATAGCAAATACCAATAATATGTCACAATTTTGTTTAGTCGCATCTGAGTAGCGACATCACTATCATTAATAGTCGCATTCTAATAGCGATATTATCACCAACTATACATATATTTTATTTATCTTTTTTTTTTTTATTATTTTTTATTTTCTATATACTTTTGTTGGAGAAGTTGCCAGCGCAGGTTTTGTTTGTTTATTTTCATTTAAAGTCACAGTACTTGTATCCAGCAGCTGCAACACAAATGATGGTGTATATATTTAACTAATACA
Source organism: Lithobates clamitans (assembly GCA_037952925.1). Classification (NCBI taxonomy): domain Eukaryota; kingdom Metazoa; phylum Chordata; class Amphibia; order Anura; family Ranidae; genus Lithobates; species Lithobates clamitans. Next base: position 3,147,334 of record JBBGZY010000787.1, on the reverse strand, counting down.
TTTTTTTCTTGCGAGCGCTGTTCTCTCTCTTTTTCTGCTATAGAGTGGTGCACTTAGGTGTGCGGTCAAACGCCCTGAGCTGAGCAGATTCACACGGGGGGAGCACAAGTTTGTTGTCACCGTGTCAACTTTGGAGCACCATCACAGGATTTTAGCTTTGCTAGCACAATGGACATATATTTTTTTAATTTAATTTCAATATGTTTGAAATTAAGCACGTTTTGCACTAAGTCATTCATGCACTTTATTTATATGTGTCATATCACATTGGTTACTTCAATATAGTGCAGCACTTTTCATCTGTTATTGTTTTTAATTTGCCAGCACAATCGTCCTTTTATATATTATTTGTTATGTTTAATATCATGCACGGTTTGCACTAAGATATTCATGCTTTTTGTATGTGTCATATCACATTGGTAATCTTAACCACTTCAAGACTAGCCTCGTTTTGGATTTTAGGTGTTTACAAGTTTAAAACAGGTTTTTTTGCTAGAAAATTACTTAGAACCCCCAAACATTATATATTGTTTTTTTTCTAACATCCTAAAGAATACAATAGCGGTAATTGCAATACTTTTTTTTGCACCGTATTTGCGCAGCGGTCTTCTAAGCGCACTTTTTTTGGAAAAAATTCACTTTTTTGAAAAAAAAAATAAGACAACACTAAAGTAAGCCCAATTTTTTTTTATATTGTGAAATATAATGTTACGCCAAGTAAATTGATACCCATCATGTCACGCTTCAAAATTGCGCCCGCTCGTGGAATAGCGTCAAACTTTTACCCTTAAAAATCTCCATAGGCGACGTTTAAAAAAATTCTACAGATTGCATGTTTTGCGTTACAGAGGAGGTCTATGGCTAGAATTATTGCTCTCACTCTACCGGTCGCGGCGATACCTCACATGTGTGGTTTGACCACCGTTTTCATATGCGGGCGCTACTCACGTATGCGTTCGCTTCTGCGTGCGAGCTCGTCGGGACAGGGCGCTTTAAAAAATTTTTTTTTTTTTTTTTATTATTTATTTTATTTTATTTATTTTTTCACTGTTTTTAAAAAAAAAAAATTTGGATCACTTTTATTCCTATTACAAGGAATGTAAACATCCCTTGTAATAGAAAAAAGCATGACAGGTCCTCTTAAATATGAGATCTGGGGTCAAAAAGTCCTCAGATCTCATATTTAGACTAAAATGCAAAAAAAAAAAAAAAAAAAAAAAGTTGTTAAAAAAAAATGACACAAAAAAATTTGTGCCTTTTTAAGAGAGTGGGCGGAGCCGTCGTAATGACGTCGCTCCGGCCGTCACATGGTATGGAGACGGGTGGGCGCCATCTTGGCCTCACTCGTCTCCATACCTCAGCAGCCGCCTCTCCCGCCGCCGATAACGGTGATCTCGCGGCGAACCCGCCGCGGAGACCACCATTATCGTGTACGGAACCGCCCGCTGAAAAGATGGATATCTCGGTTGTGGCAGCAGCTGCTGCCGTTACCGAGATATCCATCTTCAAAAAAATGACGTATATATACAGTGGGCGGTCCGGAAGTGGTTAATATAGCGCTGCATTTTATTTGTTTTTATATATACACAGTATCTCACAAAAGTGAGTACACCCCTCACATTTTTGTAAATATTTTATTATCTTTTCATGTGACAACACTGAAGAAATGACACTTTGCTACAATGTAAAGTAGTGAGTGTACAGCTTGTATAACAGTGTAAATTTGCTGTCCCCTCAAAATAACTCAACACACAGCCATTAATGTCTAAACCGCTGGCAATAAAAGGGAGTACACCCCTAAGTGAAAATGTCCAAATTGGGCCCAAAGTGTCAATGGTGGCCACACAAAATATTATTTTCCAGCACTGCCTTAACCATCTTGGGCATGGAGTTCACCAGAGCTTTACAGGTTGCCACTGGTGTCCTCTTCCACTCCTCCATGATGACATCACAGAGCTGGTGGATGTTAGAGACCTTGCACTCCTCCACTTTACGTTTGAGGATGCCCCACAGATGCTCAATAGGGTTTATGTCTGGAGACATGCTTGGCCAGTCCATCACCTTTACCCTCAGCTTCTTTAGCAAGGCAGTGGTCATCTTGGAGGTGTGTTTGGGGTCGTTATCAAGTTGGAATACTGCCCTGCGGCCCAGTCTCCGAAGGAAGGGGGATCATGCTTTGCTTCAGTATGTCACAGTACATGTTGGTATTCATGGTTCCCTCAATGAACTGTAGCTCCCCATTGCCGGCAGCACTTATGCAGCACCAGACCATGACACTCCCACCACCATGCTTGACTGAGAGGCTGTCCCCCCACCCCTTCAAACTCTGCAGCAATGCTGGCAGCACTCATATGTCTATTTCCCAAAGACAGCCTCTGGATATAACGCTGAGCATGTGCACTCAACTTCTTTGATCGACCATGGCGAGGCCTGTTCTGAGTGGAACATGTCATGTTAAACCGCTGTATGGTCTTGGCCACCGTGCTGCAGCTCAAATTCAGGGTTTTGGCAATCATCTTATAGCCTAGGCCATCTTTATGTAGAGAAATAATTCTTTTTTTCAGATCCTCAGAGTTCCTTGCCATGAGGTGCCATGTTGAACTTCCAGTGACCAGTATGAGAGAATGAGAGCGATAACACCAATTTTAACATGCCTGCTCCCCATTCACACCTGAGACCTTGTAACACTAACGAGTCACATGACACCGGGGAGGAAAAATGGCTAATTGGGCCCAATTTGGACATTTTCACTTAGGGGTGTACTCACTTTTGTTGCCAGCGGTTTAGACATTAATGGCTGTGTGAGTTATTTTGAGGGCACAGCACATTTACACTGTTATACAAGCTGTACACTCACTACATTACATTGTAGCAAAGTGTCATTTCTTCATCGCGTGAAAAGATCTATAATAAAATATATACAAAAATGTGAGGGGTATACTCCACTTTTTTTGTGAGATACTGTGTATCTCCCGCACACCCACACTGCCTGCCACAGCTCACAGTCCTGCAGGACGCGGCTGCTAATGGGAACAGCATTCCTGCTGTGAAAAAAAGTACAGAAACGCCGTGCCAGGACTAACGCCCTGCATGACACATCACTTATGTGCATACTTGTCTTAAGTCAGTGACCCAGTAGTTAGGGAAGAGGCTCAGGATGACAGCCAGGAAACTAGAATTTCCAGAATGAGATGTCAGAAATTTCCAACCTCTAAATTTCCCTCATGACAAGTTTAATTTAACCACTTCAACCCTGGAAGGATTTACCATCTTAATGACCAGGCCATTTTTTGCGATACAACACTGCGTCGCTTTAACTGACAATTGCGCGGTCGTGCGACGTTGTACCCAAACAAAATTGCTGTCTTTTTTTTTTTCCCCCACAAATAGAACTTTCTTTTGGTGGTATTTCATCACCTGCGGTTTTTTACTTTCTGCTATAATACATATCCAAAAAAATATATAAAACTAATTTATTAGTTTAGGCCAATATGTATTCTTCCACATATTTTTGGTAAAAGAAATCGCAATAGGAGTATATTGATTGGATAGCGCAAAAGTTTAACACGTCTACAAACTATGGGAAAGATTTAGGGACTTTTTTTTAAATTGTTTTTACTAGTAATGGCGGGAATCTGCGATTTTTAGCGGGACTGTGACACTGCGGCAGACAAATCTGACCCAAATTACACTTTTTTGGGACCAGTGACATTTATACATTGATCAGTGCGATAAAAATGCACTGAACAATGTATACATGACCCTGGCAGGAAAGGGGTTAACACTAGGGGGCGATCAAGGGGTTAAATGTGCTCCCTCAGCATGTTCTAACTGTAGGGGGGGTGGGCTGCCTGGGACATGACAGAGATAGCTGTTCCCGATCACTGGGAACAGTAGATCTCTGAGATGTCCCCTGTCAGAACGGGGATCCGCCTTGTTTACAATGGCAGATCCCCGTTCTGCCTCTGTATACAGCGATCGCGGGCGTCCGGTGGATGCGCCCCCGCAATCTCACATGCACGGACCGACGTACAGGTACGTTGGTTCGTGCAGGAGAGCCGACCTGCCGCAGTATAAGTACGCCAGCTGGTCGGCAAGTGGTTAACTACCTCATCATTTTACTATATGGCAGGTGGGATCCCCTCTCATTCTGAGGCACCGTCATATGACATCGCCCTAGTGTCACCCGTCTCGCGCGCCTGCGGGGGCCCTCAGCACTGCAATCATGGTTGTGCTTTATACCCATGTGATTGGCTGTGTCCAATCACTGACAGAGTGTGAGGCTTGCCGATCAGTGGCATCTCCTCGCAGGGTAGACTGTACAGGTAATCAGGGCACTGATCATCAGTGCAGCCCCAGCAGTGCCAATCAGTGATGCCAATCAGTCCCCTTCAGTGATGCCCATCAGTGCGACATATTAGTGCCGTTTCATTAGTGCAGCCTATCAGTGAAGGAGAAAAAATACTTATTTACAAAATTTACTGACAGAAACTAAAACAAATTTTGGTCATTTTTTAGCAAAAAATAAAAAACCCAGCGGTGAAAAAATACCACCAAAAGAAAGCTCTATTTGTAGGAAGAAAATTATAAAAATTTAATATGGGTACAGCGTTGCATGACCGCGCAATTGTCATTCAAAGTGTAACAGCGCTGAAAGCTGAAAATTGGCCTGGGCAGGAAGGGGGTAAAGGTGAAAGTGCCCGGTATTGAAATGGTTAAAGTGACCTTTTATCAGGTTTTTTTTTTCTTTGTAAATCCCAAGGGCTGGTCCTGGTTTCTGACAGTCCGTGTCGCCTTCCTTCTCTCTGTTCCAGCCTTGCAACCTCCAAAAAGTTCTTGGACAAAATTGTTGGATGCCTATGACCCCTGCTGCATGCTGTGGCTCCATTTTCTATTTTATGTCACTACAGGACTTAGCAGTCCGAAAGCGGAACCATGCTGTGCAGCAGGGGACACCATGAAAATATCAAATGCTGAATAGGTTTACTGAGGCTTTAATGCAGGTAGGAGACCCAGGCTGCTGGGAAGGCAAGTAGGATAGCTTTGCTAATGCAAGGACTTGCCATCGGGGAACATTTGACAAGTTCACTTTAAGAAAAATAAAAAGCACCTATGAGTTGTTGCACTCTTGTATATTGATGCATAATGGATTATTATTATTATTATTATTGTTGTTTATTTTTATTTTTTATCCTATTTTACAGGTGCTCCCATCATTCTCTCATCTCCCCATTTTTACCAAGCGGATGAATCAGTAATTAATAGCATAACGGGAATGAATCCTAACCAAGATGACCATGAAACCTTCCTGGATATTAATCCGGTAAGAGAAACGTGTGTCAAATCAGTATGAAAAAGGCCCATTGTTTTTGTTTTTATTTTATTTTTTTGTAATTCCTTTATTTCTTTAAGCAATTATAATGCACAAACCCGACAAACACATTACCAGTAAAAACAGAGTATTGGTAACAAAAATGTGTAACAAATCAGTATGAAAAAAGCCCATTGTGTTTTTTTGTTTGTTTTTTTGGAATTCCTTTATTTCTTTAAGCAATTATGCACAAAACTGACAGACACTTTACTAGTATATACAGAGTACTGGATATTGGTATAAGAGAATGCAATGTCATACATACAATATGAGAAAAATCAAAGTAACCTAGCCAGTAAAGGGTCGTATGAAGACAAAAACAAGAGATTGTAAAAACATTGGTATGTTGGGAACATTGTGGTCAAAATTGTAGGGAAACTCTACAAGAGGTAACCCAGAGGTAAGAAAGGGGGGATTGAAGCAGACGCTGAAGTAGACTGACATCATGGCCTGAAATATAACAAAACAATAACTGATACAATACAATAACTGAGAATAAAAGCCTGATTTTGCTCAACCTTCTTGTATAAATCTAATTACTTCAACTTACTGTATTCCACTAGAAAAATGTTTATTGCATTTTATAAAGAAACAATTGGCTATAAAATTGGTACCACATCACACAGCACACACTCATGCTGATAAAAAGCCACATATCCAGCTCATTTACACGTATCTGACCACAAATAGTAGATTGTATAAGCCTGCAACTTGGCTAATACTGCTAAAAGTGGGGGAAGGGGTTATGCAGGTTCGAGTTATGCTGGGAAGCTGGTCCTGCAAAAAGTAGACCGGTATAGTTCCTTGGATGGAGATCTGAATGCCAATGCAGCAAAAATTGTGTATATTCTTGATCAGTCTAAAAGGATCATATGATTCAAGATAGGTGAAAGAGATGCAACTAATTGTGAATTGTTGAGGTAAATCCAAACAATACAGATGGTACAGGGGTCTAGAGGAGGCTAATTAATCAAGGTTCGATGGGTGCCGTATTCGAATATATCTGCTATGCCTGAGAAAATCTCCAGGTCTTGAAATCCTCCCTCGCACTGTGTAGTTAGCCACATTGGTGGGGCAAAACATGAGTCTATGACCATCAATCACAGTTCCATAAATGAAAGATTGTATTCCATAGAAATCCTATTATGAGCAAGTTGAAAGTCCCACATCCAAGAAAGGTATAAGTGATAAAGTATACTTATCAAATCCTGTATTGACAGATCTCATATGGCCAGTGGAAAAGTCATCCATTGCAATATATTTTCATCTTGTAGAGTGATCTTGAGGTCATAGTAAGGAGGACAGTGGTTTACGCCTGACCGGTTTTGCCAGTCTCAGCCAGCTGCTTCAGAGGCTGAAGGGAATCTCAGGCTTTTATTCTCAGTTATTGTGTTATGTTACTTACTTATAGCTCCCATCTCATTTATGTATATAATGGTGTTCCGCGCTTAGGACGGGCTTATAACCGAACTGCAGCCCCCCTAAAAGAGAAAGCACCAAGGTGCGATCCAATAATTGTGTAGTCTGAAGAAATAGGGGATTGGCGCTGTTCACTGATAGAGAATGATAATAAATAAATCAATAAACTATACAAACTCCTAACAAAAGGAAAACACAACACCTCAATGCTGGGTGGGTAAAACGTGTAACACAATGTAAATAATTGTTAGGAAATGAATATATGTGCTGAAAATGGTCAAAGGATGTGCAGAATACCTAAAGTTGTTTTTACAAAATAAAATTGGTAAATAAAACACCAAGCATTACCAAAAGTGAATGATCAATCAGGTGTATATAAAAAATACAAAGAGTATGTATGTGTGCAATGAAAGGTATGAGTGGGTATACCTAAAAAGGGGGCAAAACACCGTGTTGCCCACTGAAAATTAGTATGTGTAATAGTGAAGCTGTATGGTGTTGAAAAAAAATGTGAGAATATATATAAAAAATGTGAGAATATTCGGCATGTAGTGTGCAGACAATCTGAGTGCACAAAAAAAACAAAAAAGTGAAAAAACCAAAAAGAAAATAAGAGTCCAAGCAACCAGATCAATTATTTAAAAATATATATAAAAATTATATCCGTGATTAAAAAACCGTTCTTATGCAGCCAGCTGATATATCTTCAAAGGTTGCGGATAGGTCTGTCCCAATGGGTATGTGCTGTCCCGTGTGGAGTCCCCTCTAGTGCCCCCACTCACCGGAGTGCCCAACCCCTGCAGGGGAAATGAGCATGTAGATGATCCGATGATCCAAGCGGTTGGTGTCCCCCTCACCACCTAATTTCCACCTGTGTCACCCGATCACTTTCAAAAGGCATCCATCCGGAACAATTACCATGTGCAGGGAGAAGAGAAGAGCCTCATAGTGTGATTCCGAATATATATTTATTAAACTCAAGTAAACAACAAAAAGAAATGAACAAAATAAAAAGCTCAGAGGTTAAAAACAAATGGCACTCTGCCGGCTGGCTCCACGTGAGAAGCCGCAGACAGTGCAGTGTGAGCGGCTTGCGTTCCACAGCCGTCTCCCGGAACCGGAAGTACAAGACAAAACAAGTGAGAAAAGGACGTATGCGTACCAAGAGGCCACGTCTTACGCGTTTCGTCATCAAGACGTCATCTTGGCGCCTCAGATGAGTTACTCACTGAGGGTTAGGGAATTTGTTCATGCCCATTGTTAATGCATATACTATAAGAAATTTGCAGCTCCCAGTAAGTCCCTGTAATAAATAGCAAAGCATGGTGGTTATAAGGAATAAACTGACCTATTAAGCTTAATTGTAAAATCAGACCATAGGATGCCTAAAGTGCAGAGTGCAGTAACCCACAACAGCCAATCAGTAATCATCATTCATGTGCTTAACTCTAGTAAACTAAAATCTTATAGGCTGCTATGATGTATTGCCCTTTTAATCCTTGTATTTTCTTGCTTGTACAGCCTGATTCCTAACAAATACCAGAAGTAATATGAAGTTTAAGTTTTCCCCTCGGTATTGGCTTAATATACAGATATAAAATAATTCTGTGTACGTTTTGGATAGTTTATGTGGGCAGAGTCAAATAGGTTTTAAGCTTTGGATGTGCCAAACTTATTTTTGGCAATTGGACTTCAAAAAAAAAAAAAATGGAAGCTGCCATCAGCCACGTGAAATCTAAAGCTGGTGTTTTGCTTTCGTCTATAGAGCTCTGCAGTGTATTAATGTGTTTTTACTAAATTAAAAATTCTGTACATACAAAACTATTACAATTATAGGAATATACAGTACTAGACTGACAGACATACCTATAACAAGCAAAATGCCTAGCAAATAAGCAGAAACTATGGTCTGTAAACAGTAGAAATACGCTGAAAAGTTACTTACCGTATATACTCGAGTATAAGTCGAGTTTTTCAGCACATTTTTTTGTGCTGAAAGTTCCCCCCTCGACTTATACTCGAGTCAAGCACTTTTCTGCAGCAAAAAAATTCATTTTCCGAACTGACTTTGGGGCCCTGTATCTCAGGGCCACTTAGTGTTAGGAACCCCAAATTCGGTGTGCAAACCCAGTGGAACTGGTTCCATAACATATCCAAAGATGGAGTTCCTAGCACCAAGTGGCCCTGAGATAGAGGGCCCCAAACCCGGTTCGGAAAATGTCATTCTTTGCTACAGAAAAGTGCTTGACATTTTCTGAACCGATTTTTGGAGCCCTGTATCTCGAGGCCACTTGGTGCTAAAAACCCCAGCTTTGGATATTTTATGGTGCTAGTTCCACTGGGTTTGCACACCAAATTTGGGGTTCTTAGCACTAAGTGACCCCAAGATACGGGGCCCCAAATTTGGTCAACTGTGTCCATCTGCAGCAATGTCATTTGGGGACCCTTTGGGTTCAGAGACCCCAAATTTTGGCTGCAGCTAGGGGGCATCTAGGAACCCTTAACTACCGAGTTTGAAGTTCGGGGGACCTATGGCTGCAAATGGGCACAGTGAGGCTGCAAATGGGCATTGTTGACCCTCTTTTCCACTTACAGTAGCTGTGCATTTCTCACCCTCGTCTTATACTCGGGTCAATAAGTTTTTCCCATTTTTTTGTGGTAAATTAGGGCCTCGACTTATACTCGGAACGACTTATACTCGAGTATATACGGTAACCACTTCAGCCCTGGAAGATTTGGCTGCTCAATGACCAGGCCATTGTTTGCGATACGGTACTGTCACTTTAACTGACAATTGCACGTTTGTGCGACACTTTACCCAAACAAAATTGACGTCCTTTTTTTTTCCCCACAAATAAAGCTTTCTTTTGGTGGTATTTGATCACCTCCCCGTTTTTATTTTTTATTTTTTGCGCGATAAACAAAAGAAGAACAATAATTTTGAAAAAAAAACCCACCATCTTTTACTTTTTGCTATAATAAATATCCCAATTGTTTTTTAAAGAAATTTTTTCCTCAGTTTAAGCCGATATGTATTCTACATATTTTTGGTTAAAAAAAAATCACAATAACCGTATACTGATTGGTTTGCGCAAAAGTTATAGCGTCTACAAAATAGGGGATAGATTTATGGCATTTTTATTATTATTTATTTTTTTTACTAGTAATGGCAGTGATCTACAATTTTTATCGGGATTGCGGTGGACAAATCGGACACTTTTGACACATTTTTGGACCAGTCACATTTATGCAGCGATCAGTACTATAAAAATGCACGGATTACTGTATAAATTACACTGGCAGGGAAGGGGTTAACACTAGGGGCGATCAAGGGGTTAACTGTGTTCCCTAGGTGTGTTCTAACTGTAGGGGGGATGGGACTGACTAGGGGAAGAGAGAGATCGGTGTTCATACTGCATATGAATACTTGATCTGTCTCTACTTCCCTGAAAGAACCAGGATTTGTGTGTTTACACACACACATCCCCGTTCTCGTTCTGTAACGAGCAATCGCAGGTGTCTGGTGGTCATCGCGCCTGCTGGGCACTCGCATCGGCTCCGTGGGCATGCTTCAGGCACACTCCGCTGGAGGCGTCTTAAGGAGCCGACGTATAGTTATGACGGCTCGCGCAGGGGAGCCAACCTTCCGCAGTATTACAGCAGCGGCTGGTCCGTAAGAGGTTAAAGTGGATGTAAAGCCGAAAATTATTATTTTTTTTATTAAGTCTTCTACCTGGTACAGAAGAGGATGTTATCTGTGCCCAGTCTTGCCACGAAGAGTTAATCCAGCTCTGAGCAAACATCTTATCCTTTTTCAGTAAGAAAAAAGACACACAGATAATTTGTGCTGGTTTCTTCTCCGTGCTGTGAGTGACATTATGCTCGAGCAGACCCAGCTTCACATCCCCCTCTCACAGCTATCCTGAAATTTCCACTACAGCCTGTGTTCTAAGTGTGTGGCACATGCGCGGGAGCTGCTCGTTATAAGGCACTAGAGAGCAGGGTTTAATTAATTATTTTTCACACATCCTTAAGGGTTTTTTGCCTTTATAACGAGCAGCTCCTAATATAAACAGCCATTTGCGCGGGTAAGGGAAATCCCTCTAAATGCACAGGAGTCACAGGGGGTCGTGAGCATGCCCAGAACGCGCTCTGTGTCCCCTGTGCGCGCACTTCTCATCATAACAAGCGCAAGGTTTGTCCCCGCGACACTGTCTAGCCAAGGGGAGTATAGAGGTGCGGCGGGGAGTCTAGTGACGTCACGACTCTGCCCACAGAGCACCAAAGCATAGACACACCCATCGAATCCGGAGATTTGTGGGGCTCCGTGTAAAGAAGGGGGTCACTTTTAACCGGTAGGAATACATGCAGGAGGCATGTATACTTTAGTATGATGGCAATCGTTTAGAATCATGAGTGGTGGGTTTACATCCACTTTAAGATAATGCAGCAAATGAGTTAACCTGCTTCTTTTTACAAAAAATTAAATTTTAGTTTTGGATGGAACGAGCAAGATGTACAACTACATGTGTAGCGCTCTTCCTACTTTGCACAGAATCCCTAGCATCTGATGTTGTAAAATTATGAATGTGATATTACCCAAACATTTACTGCAGCTGAAGCTTGCTGGTGAATATAAATTTGAAATACAGTCATTAATTCACCACCAGTGAATGTTTGAATAGAACCTTTGCAGCTTTTATTAATATTCCTTGTCTCAATATACAAAATGCTTTTCAGACTTGGGCTGCTGCATTCACTTGTTTATAAACACTCTCGCCCCTTTTCATATATCTGTAGCTCTTACAAGTGTACCCCCACACCTGGGAGTACTTTTTTTTTTTTATTTTATTTATAGTAAGCAAAAAGGGTCCACATGGACCAACGTAATATTACATACATTGTATCTTCACCACGAATTATAACATAACATGTTTCCATGGTAAAACACACCTTATTATTGACAGGTAAAATGGAATCGTGAGATCTTATTACTACAAGGCCATTGTGTTTGCGGAATCATGGCGACTTGATTAGAGCAGTCCCATGTGTTCCCTCCCTCCCTTTTCCTTTTTCCCAAGAAGATATGGAAGGGTCCTATAGTCAAGAAAGAACAGAGAAAGAAAAGGAAAATATAGTGTGAAAGAGATATAAGGGAAGGGAAGGGGGGGGAGGGGGGGAGAGGTCTCCAGGATCATGGAGCATATGGAGTATTTGTTGTAGTGCAACAATATTGTTGAGTTCCTTGTGTCCAGCATGCAGCAAACAAATTTAGGTCGGAGTAGGCTCTCTCAAAGCTTGACCCTCGTCAGAATATATAAACATGTTCCACAGCTGCCACGTTTTGGAGAATTTCTCCTGTCTATTTTGTGCCGTGTGGATGAGGTCTTCCATGTGTTTAATTTCTTCTACTTTTTTGATCCATAATGCTATGGATGGTGGGTCTTTGGACTTCCACTTTAGAGGAATGCATGCCTTAGCTGCGTCCAACAAATGACGCAGCACTGACTTTTTGTATGTTTTTATGGGAATGTTTGCTGCATGCAGGAGGAAAAAGGTCGGATCATCAGTAATGGTGTAATCTGTGAATTTCTGTATCGTCTGTTTGACCGTTAACCAGAAATTCGTCAGTCCGGGACATGACCAAAAGACATGTAGTAGTGTTCCTTTTTCCGTTTGGCATCGCCAGCAGAGGTCGGATGTCGCCGGGAAGAATCTACTCAACTGTGCTGGGGTTCTGTACCAGTGTGATAGAATTTTGTAGTTTGTCTCTTGAGTTTTGGCGCATATGGAGGATTTCTGTGTGAGTTTCAGTATCTGTTATTTCTTGGCTAAGCTAAAGCTACAGTTCAGCTCCTTTTCCCATTTGGTTAGTCCTGGTGGAACAAAGTCTGATGGGGGTGTATTGAGAATACTGTAGGCCAGAGAAAGTGTGTGTGTTAGGGTCCCCTGTGATGAGCATATGTCTTCAAGTGTGGTGAGTGTCTGTCCGCTCGCGGGGGGTTGAATGGTTTTGAGGAAATGACTCAGTTGAAGTGCCCTCAGGAAGTCTAGTTTATAAGTACCTGTTGGATCAGTAAGTTCTGTGGTTGTTTTCTAACGTCTTCCCCCACAAAAGTGGGAGGCTTGATAGAGGTCCAACCCAACTAGGTTCCCAAATACCGTGTCTTGTAGTCCTGGTGTAAACAGCGGGTTCCCTAGTATTGGGTAAAGGGGGGAGTTCAACGAGCATAAGGTAACCCTCGTAAAAAGTTGAGCACAGATTTTTATAGTGTTGCCTATTAATGGGTGTCTCCTAATCTCTGCCGGGATAGCCGGATAACACCAGGGAGCCCTCCTAAGAGGGATTTGGCTTTGGTTTTGTTCCAGGCTAGTCCAGAGCTTGGTCTCTTGAAGCCGACACCAATCGATCAATCTTCCCAAATGAACTGCCTGGTAGTAGGTACGAACGTCAGGAAGTGCTAGGCCACCTGACAGTTTGGGGAGAACCAATATTTTGTGAGCAAGTCTCGGTTTCTGTTTGGCCCATACAAATTCCACAAAAGTCGATTGCACCCTCCTGAAGAAGGGTGTAGGTATGTTTACCGGTAGTGCTTGCATAAGGTAGAGGAATTTGGGGAGTATGGACATTTTCAGTATGTTACATCGTCCCACCCAGGAGTGCAAGCCTGTATCCCATTTGTTTAGAAGTTCCCTTATCGTTTTAAGTAGTGGTGGAAAGTTTAGATCATAGAGCTGAGATAAATTGTGGGGAATTTGTGTACCTAAGTATTTTAGCGCCGTGTTGTTCCATTTCAAATGAATGCTGGATTGGAGATGTAGAAGCTGTGCATGTGGTATTCCAACACCCATAGCTTCTGATTTAGCGAAGTTTATCTTTAAGTTAGACAGATTACTGTATAGTTCGAATTCTTTAAGCAAATTCAGGAGGGATATTATTGGATTTGTAAGTGAGAACATAAGGTCGTCCGCATATGCGGACACCTTATATTGGTTGTGATTTATCTCCACCCCCTTGATGTTGGGGTTCAGTCTTACGTGGCATATGAAGGGTTCAAGGGATAGAGCAAAGAGGAGTGGGGAGAGGGGGCACCCCTGTCTTGTCGCATTGGTGATTGGGAACCGGTCCGAAAGTGTCCCGTTTGCCCTGACTCTAGCGGTCGGTGTTGTGTAGGCTGCCATTATCCATCTTAACATCTTACTGCCAACTCCCGCGTGTCTAAGCGTTTCGAACATAAAGGCCCAGTTTACACGGTCGAAAGCCTTTTCAGCATCTGTGCTGACAAAGACACTCAGCGTTTTTGTGCGGTTGGATGTATGGATAAGGTTCAGTACCTTAATGGTGTTGTCCCTCGCCTCTCTAGTGGGCACAAAACCTACCTGGTCTAAATGTATTAAGTGAGGGAGGTGTAGCTGTAGTCTGGAGGCTATTATTTTGGTGAATAGTTTGATATCCGTATTGAGTAGAGAGATTGGCCGGTAACTTCCACATTGGGTCGGGTCTTTCCCTTCTTTTGGGATGACCGAGATCTGAGCCTGCAAGGAAGAGCTGTGAAAACAGCCCCCCACCGCAAGGCTATTAAACAGCTCCACCATGTGAGCTCCCAGGGATGGCAGAAGAGTTTTATAATACTGGACTGTTATGCCATCTGGGCCTGGAGCTTTCCCCGGTTTGGTGTTACCGATTGCCGTCTGTAATTCAGGTAGTGTAATAGGGTCTTCTAAGAGGTCACGCGTTTCCGTGGACAGTGTGGGCATCTGGGATTCAGTCAGGTAGTCTCTCATACGCTCCATTGGGGGGCCTGTCGTGGGGCTGTTATATAGTTTTTCGTAGAAAGATTTAAATTAATTTGTAATTTGTTGGGGAAGGGTCTTTTTATGGCCCATGTGTGAGGTAATATGAGGTATATATGATGCTGCCCTTTGAGTCTGTAGAGATTGAGCCAGCATTCTGCCACATTTGTTGCCAGATTCGTATATTTTTTTCCTGGTAATTTGCATCGCAGCCTTAGCTTTATGATGAAGTAAGTCAGTGGTCTGTGCACGGACCATGTCCAATTCAGTTTCCAGTTGTCTGGTCTGGGACTGTTTATGCGTGATTTCTAGTGACTGTAGCTTATTTATCAGCAACGTCATTTGTTCAGTCCTCTGTTTTTTAAGTCTTGAACCGTGTTGTATAAGGATGCCCCGTATCACAGCTTTGTGGGCTTCCCATACAAGACCCTTGTCGCTGCCCGTGGTGTCATTGGTTTGGAAATAGTGTGTTATCTCTGGGAGTACTTTTATGTTCTGAACAAAGCATGCAGATTTTTTCACTGTAGTACAAGCCTTTGCATCCAGAATTTTTGTATACGTAAGATTGACAAGTAATTCACTGGCACTTGGGAGGGAAATGTTGATTCCTTTATCAAGAACATAGTGAATGCTGTTTTTTTTTATGTGTACCATAACAGATGTGGTTATTCATTTAATAGATTTGGCCAGGTACAGCTAAAATCTGAAGGTTACAGGTAACAATAATGCCCCGTACACACGGTCGGACATTGATCGGACATTCCGACAACAAAATCCATGTATTTTTTCTGACGGATGTTGGCTCAAACTTGTCTTGCATACACACGGTCACACAAAGTTGTCGGAAAATCCGATCGTCCTGAACGTGGTGACGAAACACGTACGTCGGGGCTATAAACGTGGCAGTAGCCAATAGCTTTCGTCTCTTAATTTATTCTGAGCATGCGTGGCACTTTGTGCTTCGGATTTGTGTACACACGATCGGAATTTCCGACAACGGCTTTTGTTGTCGGAAAATTTTATAGCAAGCTCTCAAACTTTGTGTGTCGGAAATTCGGATGGAAAATGTGTGATGGAGCCTACACACGGTCGGAAATTTCTGACAACAAGGTCCTATCACACATTTTCTGTCGGAAAATCCGACCGTGTGTACGGGGCATAACAGAGCAGACCTTGAGGTAGAAGCAGTTGTACTTTGACCACAAGACCCCTAAGATTTGGAAACCAGTTGACTGATTGTTGCACTAAAGCAAATTGATATCGAAACTTACAGGCGGCGGATGTGGTGATCAAGCACACATGAGGTATAAAATGGCCACAATTTGTATGTGCACACACAGTAAAACTGGCTTTTTGCATGGTACTTCATACACGAGTTACCTTGAGAACTACAAGGTTGTACTTTGACCTAGTTTGAGCAATAAGGCTAACCACAAGAGCACAAGGCAGATATGTCACCTTTCTTGTGTTATCACATGGTTATCTTCCTTAAATTTTGATGTTTTTTCTAACAAGCAGAGGAAACAGAAGCTATATTATGTGACAAGTGTAAATGTTCATGTTGCAAAGTGAATGGTCATGTGGGTGGACAAATTTACGTACAAATAAAAATCCAGTTTCTTTCATTTCCCCATACATATGACTGGGTATTCAGCTGAACACAATTTAACCTTATTGGTTAGATTAGGTGAGCTTTTACTACTCTGTAGTAGTAAGCTGCATCTACTAATTGCACTAATTTACTAAGCCCTCCCTGTAGTTGCTAATCTGCAATTCTCTAATTAAATGACAAAAACATGGAAGAGCAAGCTTGTAAAAAAAATATGAAAAATCATAAAAAATCACTTCAAAGTGGTTGTAAATCCTTACATAACCAGTGAAGAGACTGACATCAGGTGATATACAGAGATGAACAAAATCCTCCTACATAATCTGCAGTCTTCTCTTTACATCCATTCAAAGTCCAGAATTTATAAAGCTTGTCTGAGCTGTCAGAAAGCAGGGGGTGTAGAGCTGAAGTTACACTCTGCAGAGCTCAGTGAGGAGAGCTCAGAGAGATGATTTGAGGGGAGGGAAGGGACCCCCCTCCCCTTCACACAGCACACGGGAACAGAGCTGAGGCTATCAATCTGTAATCTGTTTCTAGTTGAATGCCCAGCTCCACATTTTCCATTCCCTTATGCCCTCCACAAACACATTTATTTTTTAAAATGTCCTCTTAAATCCAGCTGTTTTCTTGCCAGTCACATGACCTCTTTCTTCTCCTTCAGCAATGGCTTTACTCCTGTACAAAAAGGCATGTAATGAAGTGTGAGTACCATTCTGTGCAGACGTTCTATAAGCCATGGCCAGGGATGTCAAAAACCTTAAGAAGGTGTATCCATGACAAAATAAAAAGCTGCTGGAAATAATATTAATTTCTAAGCAAAGTTGGGACTGTGTTAACACCCCCCCCCCCCCCCAAAAAAAAACAAAAAAACCCCCCCAGAATTCTTAGTTACAAACATTTGCAAATAATATGTGTGGAAAGACATATAATCTGATTTATGAGTGCAATAAACAGTATGTAACTTGAAGTGAGAGGGCAAACCTAAATTAGGAGAAAACCGTCCAGCAAAATCCAAAATCTTGGGCCCCTAAGGTGCTGTTTGCCATAATGTGCAAGCATGCACAGCATTATTTGCATATTATGGCCCACTTACCCAACAAAGGGATCTCTTCAACCGCTACAATGTACAGGCTCTCCACCATTGTTAGCACTTTCATCCTCATCTAGTCTTCTTCCGATTCAGGGTGTTCAGCTATCTTGTTTGGCTGCACATGAATTACTTTTCCTGGCACAGAATCATGCCAATACTGTACATGCATGGCCTAGTGTACACTAGGAAAGGAAAACTGATGACACTCGGGGAGAAGTATTTACTGTATGGGCGTGTTTACACTTGCATAGTTACATAGTTTTTCTGGTTGAAAAAAGACACAAGTCCATCTAGTTCAATCAATAATTGCAGCTTTCAGTGCCACCCCTCTGAAAAAATGATTTGCATTAATTGCTTTTTAGAGGGCATTTGGCAGGCAGCTGGGAGGTGATATGTCACCTCCTCACCGCCTGTTTTACCCCTTGAAAGCCCACAGTACCACATTGCAACAGTTGTGGGGCAGATATGGCACAGTTCTGCTCACTTGAATGGGTCATGTTTTGCAGCGTTACTACCCACCAAACACATATACAAAACACACCTCATCCTGTGCATTAGTGTGATAGTCTGGTAACAGTTCTTCAACAGTAACTGCTTCTCAACACAGGACAACTCCTTCAAGCCTTGCTGCCCTCTGAGGACCAACTATAAAACACAAGCAAAAGCGGGCGCACCAGCCTAGTGCATTATCCCATGTGATGTTTGTTATTAATCCACATTAAAATATACACACAAGCCATGTGAATAAAACAGCATAGCAAGCTACACATCTGTAGCACCATTGTACATAAGATTCAGCATACTCTAAAGCTCAGGAGAACTTCACCAGAATCCTAGGTGGCTTACGTGTTTCGAGGGCTATACTCTTTTCTTCAGAGCCGACTTTGGGGTATAGGCCTCAAAATGCGTAAGCTAGCAAGGATCCCGGTGAAGTTGGAGTATGCCGAGTCTTATGTACAATGGTGCTACGGATGTGTAACTTGCTATGCTGTTTTATTCACATGGCTTGTGGGTATATATTAATGTGAATTAATGATAAATGGCACATGTGATGATGCAGTAGGCTGGTGTGCCCTTTTTTGCTTGTGTTTTATAGTTGCCCACCAAACACAACCTGTGGTATTTTTTTGCAGTTTCCTCCTTCTTTTTGCTGTATTTAGGGATGGAGGTGGCAGAGTGGTTTCTTCAGACCACAACTCTCCTTTGCATGTATTGTGGGCGCACCTGATTAGAGCCAGAGGCTTCAAAATAGGGTGGGCTTGGGGAGCACTCTCTGTGCCCTGATCCCACCCAATTGTGTGACGATAGCGAATTTTCACACTATTGTTCCTCCCCGCTAATCCGGAGGCAGGACGCTTAGGAAAAAGGGTGCATAGGGGACACACGCTGGACTGGAGAAAGGATACCTCTGCCGCCGCTGCTGCTCTGGTGGAGACACAGGAGTACTTGGAGAGGATATCCACAGCCTGTGGCGGTAATGCCTGACCACCCGCAGGGGGGTCTATCAGAGCCACGAGCCACAAAGGGGGGGGGGTGCTGTCATCAAAGCCCAGTGCCACGAGCGGGGGGGGGTGCTGTCATCAGAGCCAGAGCTGTGAGAGGAGTGCTGTTGTCAGAGCCGCAAGCCGAGGGGGGCTGTCATCATCAGAGCCAAGAGCAGGGGGGGTATGTGCTGTCATCAGAGCCGCGAGCAGGGGGGAGGGGTTATGTGCTGTCAGAGCCGCGAGTCTCGTGAGTGGGGGGGTCGGGGTGCTGTCTGAGCCGGGGGTCCTGTGCTGAGCTGTATACCCTGAGCTGTATATCGAGATCTGTGAGGCTTAGCTGTATACCCTGATCTGTGAGGCTGAGCTGTATATCCTGATCTCTGAGGCTGAGCTGTATATCCTGATCTGTCAGGCTGAGCTATATACTCTGTCCTTTGATGCTGAGCTGTATTCTCCTAACACTATGGGTGGAAGCAAGTGGAATACAGGGGATGGAGTGGGTGGATTCTATAAAGGGTGTGGCTTATGTGAAGTAGGAGGGGTCAAAAAGGAAGGGCGGGATCTGGCGCCCCCCCATCCTAAAACTTTACCAGCCGCCACTGCATTTTTGACACTACTGTCAAGCATAGCATCCTGGCGAGCTTACTTCTGCTTGCTGGGGAGGTACTCCTTCCCTTTCTATGGGTCAAACACCTTAAAGTGGAGTTCCACCCACTTTTACAACTCTTCAGCATCCCTCACTAAACTGTGCACTGTAAACAAATTGGATATTTTAAAAAAAAAATTTCTCAGCACTTACTGTATATCTGCTGTATTCATTTTTCACTTCCTCCTCCCTGGCCG
Organism: Lithobates clamitans; assembly: GCA_037952925.1. Taxonomy (NCBI): domain Eukaryota; kingdom Metazoa; phylum Chordata; class Amphibia; order Anura; family Ranidae; genus Lithobates; species Lithobates clamitans. The sequence goes on along the minus strand of JBBGZY010000787.1, from coordinate 3,127,724 downwards.
CGGCCCATCGCATCATTTCCTGTTTGCAATGCCTTCTGGGAAGGGGAAGCAACTTCCTCTGACACTGCCGTTGCTATGGAAACTGACCTGAAACCTATTACACTGCTTGTGCTGCACTGAGTATGTGCGAGATCTGCAAGGATTAGATCCAGGAAGAAATACAGTCTGGCTTCAGATGCCCAGACTTAAGATGGACACGGCCTGCTGTAAGTTTATAAAATAACAAACTACTGCTATAAACTAACAAAACAGACCTTAGTTTACAGGCTAACTTTACTAGAATACATTAAGCTTGTGTATTATAGGGGTATTTTTATTTAAAAAGTATAATTTCGGCTGGAACACCACTTTAAATCACTTACATAACAAAACACGACAGACATTTCATGAACCCAGTACAGCAAACAGAAAAAAATCTCAGCCTGTGTGTGTGTGTGTGTGTGTGTGTGTGTGTGTGCGCATAGCGGATTGCTTTATTTTACATTGTCTCCTCGTGACACAGTGTGCAGTAATGTGCGTGAATCACTTTGGGGTGACTTTAGTAATAACCACTTCCTTCTCTCTAGCTTTTGTCCAGTAATTGCCATCTTGCTCTAATCATAAAGAGAGCAGACTGGGACAAAGTGAACTTAAACCGTGCTCTTTATTCAGTTTATGTCAGGACTTCCTTTATTCTCTCCATACAGTTGCTGTAAGGGTTAATCCAAATCTGCAAGGCAAGTGCTTCCACATCTGTGACCTCTTTCCTAGATTTTTTTTCCTTTTCACACTCATGAATCAATTTATTGTCACCACATATCACTGATGATCACATGAAGTTTGTGATTCAGCAGAGTTAAAATCAGTTTTTACTTCTTCTATCTTCTAATTATTGCTAAATGTAATGAATTTAAAACATGTGCAATATTGTTTCCTTTTTAGGCATATGATAAGCACAGTAAAGTTAGATCATAGCAGTACAAACGTATTCTAATATGGGCTCAAAGTTAACTATTACTATACTCCTCTATTTCATTAAAGTATAACTAAAGGCATAACTTTTTTAGTTTTGGATGGAGTGCAGAGGGATTGAAATATCTGTCAGTTTTTATTGCTGTATTTGCCCCCCGTTAGGAATATTCAACCTCTATTTGTCCTGTTTACCATTATTGAAAGTAAAGGAAAATCCCAAATTTTGGGTTGTCCCCAGAAAAACAATAGCAGGGAAATCTTCCAAAAGGGGCACTAGTTCTGGTAATCTGGGGGTCACCAAAGAATTCCCTTAATTTGCAGGGATCTCGTCTCACTTCCTGTTTGGCTATGTGATAGGAAGTGAAGGGAGATCCCTGCAAGGGGACACGGATGGTGGAAAAGAAAATTGACAGGGTTCAATTGCACAGCCTCAGATGATACAGAGATTAAACAAATCTCCCTACATAAGTTTTACATGTATATCTGCTGTCTTCAGCTTTTTATACTGTTTGGAAAGTGCACGTCCTGTTAGAATTGTATCTTCCTGTTGCAGCAGGGGGAGGGGAGTCTTGCCAAACACTATAAGACAGCTGATTGTTGTAAAGCCCCCCTCCACATAGGCAGAGACTTGCAGAGCTGTTTGCCAATCTATTTATAGTACCCGCCCTGACACAAATTTCAGGCTGGTTTTATCACAAGTGTCAGAGAACTTGTCATAAGTTATCAGGCTGATAACAGAAGAACGGAACAGGAGAAAGCCACAGGACTTAGGGCTTTGGAGAGAGTTAAGAAAACAGGGAAAGAAGTAGAATGTTAGGCAATGGCCAAGTCAATCACCTGACCTGAATCCGATTGAGCATGCATTTCACTTGCTGAGGACAAAACTGAAGGCAAAATGCCCCAAGAACAAGCAGGAACTGAAGAAAGTTGCAGTAGAGGCCTGGCATAGCATCACCAGGGATGAAACCCAGCGTCTGGTGATGTCTATGCATTCCAGACTTCAGGCTGTAATTGACTGCAAAGGATTTGCAACCAAGTATTAAAAAGTGAAAGTTTGATGGATGATTGTTAATCTGTCCCATTACTTTTGGTCCCTTTAAAAAGTGGGAGGCACATATACAAACTGTTGTAATTCCTACACCGTTCACCTGATTTACCCTCAGATTAAAGCTGAAAGTCTGTAGTTAAAGCACATCTTATTCATTTCATTTCAAATCCATTGTGGTGGTGTATAGAGCCAAAAAGATTAGAATTGTGTCGATGTCCCAATATTTATGGACCTGACTGTGTATATATGTATGTGTATGTATGCATATATATATATATATATATATATATATATATATATATATATATATATATATATATATATATAAAATGTGTGTGTAAGTGTACAGAAAGCTTAGAACATCTATACTAGGTTTTATCTTTTTTGTCTGTGCCTCATTGGGGGGTTCTGTCCCCCTATTTTCCTATTATGAGAGAGAACAGGAAGCGAGAAGGAATCTCATCACAGGGAACAAAGTGAGTTTCATAATGTATTCAGTAACTTTGCCTAATACGTGTTTTTTTTTTTTTTTTTTTTACACATTACTGGTGGCATATCCGTGCTGGGAGATGGGACACTGAATAATAAGACACCCATTGTCTATCCTGAGGACATGTGTGCTTCTTAGGCTAAGCAGCCCATGGATAAATCGATTTTTCTTTCCTTGTACCATGGGTGCAAGGGGAATAAAATTGCTCGATTATTTATTTATTTTTCTCCCCAGCAAAACAGTGTTGATGAGGAAATGCCTCCCACAGCGCTATTGCGTTCCGCCAGCAGGCAGGCGCAAAGCCTTCCTGGCTGGCAGACCACAACGATTAATGCTAGTGGCTATAGCCACCTGCAGTAATTACATGTAGAAAAGTCCAACAGGCTGGTTGTACCTAAGCTGATCCATCAACTTGAGTACAATCAGCCTGCCCATAGATACATCGGTCTCTGCTGAATTTGGATCCATGAATGTGGTGGGCTTAATAGCTTTGATGGCCCAGGACAATAGCCATGAATTATGCACATAGCAAGCAACGTTTTAAAGTGTATGTGAAACCTAACAATTAACTTCTGATCTATTTTGGTCATGTAAATACATATGTAGCGCTGGTAGATTTTTCAATCTACTGCTTATATGTAAATTTAGTGGGTCATCTGTTCTGTACATAGTTCAGATTCAATCTATTGTTAGATTAGCCTCTGTTCCAGTTTGGCTGTGTTGCGTGCAGTTCCACATTGTGCCTGTGGGTGTCGTTGTCACCATAGGTCAGTGTTGGAAAGCAACAAGCTGAAGTATTTGAGTGCTCTTCTGTCCCGGAGACAATTCGGCGGAGGTGGTCCTCCGTGTTGCATTCTGGGAGAGAGTATTTATGGGACAGACGCCATGTTTCTAAAGTCTTTACCTCGTGGCCCTCCTGGCCTGAAGGTATGTGCTAGTCAGTTCTACTTCGCAGCTCTCTGGGCTCGAGGGTTGAGTTGCTGCAGCCGAGCAAGTGGGCCCAGAAGCCTGTCTGGGGCCTACTGCTGCGGGGATGGTCCTGTCCTGTGCTGTCTGTCCTGCGGGAAGAAGCTGGACAATTGAGAAGATCCAGGGGAGGACCCATCTTGGAAGGGACCATGCACAAGGCTGGTCTTAAGAAGGGCCTGGTGACTCGATTGGAGGACGCATCCTAATCTAATCTACCGCACAAGTACTGCTGGGTCGGCTTAAAGGTTCTGGTACTGTGTTTGCTGTTCATCGAAAACTACTACATCCTGTGGCAGATCCTAAAGTTTTGTTCCACTCAAGTCTGTGGCAGAGACTTTTTGTTTGTGCTGCGTTCCGGCTGCTAGGTTAGTGAGAGAGACCTATCCGGGCCTGAACCGAAGATACATTCATCCCTGACGTTTCAATTCCTCAGTGCTACACCAAGAAAAGGTATTTGAACTTCCCTGCAACTCTTCTACCTCTTTCCTGCTACTTCTTCCAGTTATCTCCCATTAAAGCATTGGAAAAGTGACTAGTGCCTACATTGTCTGATAATAAGCTCAACGTGGACTCTAAGTCTGGTATCGGTGAAACTACAGGTAAAAAAGCGACGGTAACAGCCCACTTTAAATCAGCAGCTCCACCGTAAGTTAGTGCTACACATACCTCCCAACTTTTTGAGATGGGAATGAGGGACACCTACTAGCAAAAGTATGTAGGCATAGGAGACGCCCCCACCACGATCCCTTAAAGGAGAATTAACCCCCAAAAAAAGATTAGTTAAACCCACACATGCTTTTTTTTTATCACTACTATTCTTTTATATTGGCTTTTCAAATTTACAAATGCAGCAATTTAAGATGTGGATCAAAGATTTAGCTCTGGGAAACACTTTTCGAAAGGTAAATGGTGCATTTTATTATACAACTACATAGATCAGACCAAAATGAGGGACAAATGAAGAGGAAAGATGGACAGAGGGACATTGCTCCAAATCAGGGACAGTCCCTCAAAATCAGGGACAGTTGGGAGCTATGTAAATATATCATTGAAAGTATTTTGCTTTATCTGTTCAAAAAGTGCCTGTTGGTTCTGTTCAGAATCTTATGAGCTGATAATTTTCTGTGCTCTGCCTGGGCACATGGAGAGGTTAAAGAGATGAAGAGAGGTTTGTGTTCCTTGTAATGCATCAGCAATGGAGTAGGAGCAGCTGACATGTATGGAGCCAAAAATACGCTGTGTTGTCGTGTCAAAGAAGAAGGTAGAAACACACTATGGTTGTGGTCACACTGGTGGCGAGTTTACCTTCCATCAGCAGGTGTTTAGGAGGCGATACTGCCAGCTCCTAAATGCCTGTTTGTTTTTGGTTTTGTTTTTTTTCAGATCCCAAGGGATGTGGCATTGCAAGACCCTGCCACAGTTTGGCACGCAGTCAAAGCACTTCAATGGGAGCTTTTGGCAAGCTTCACCAGCTGCCAAACATGACACGCTGAGTTAATTTGTTGCACAGTGAAGCATAATGGCCGCGGCAATGTGAACAGACCTCCGTGATCAGCATGTTATTTTGTAGGTGGGCAATTGGGGAGATGATAAAAATGTGGATCAACCGACTTTTGACTGCTGCTTTGCGTGTGTGAACAGGCTTTTGTTCTGTGTGCAGCATGTTTAAGGGGAAATGTGCATGTGTTGCAGAGATAGGTTTTTAACATTGCATCTAATGATGAACCCCCACCCCCCCTTATCTTTCAGCTTACTGGAATATTACTGAGAGCTGCCAAGAGAATGCAAGTCAACGTCCACATAAGACAAATTCCTAAATTTAGGTAAGTTTCTGAAGATGGTTACATGGACACAGTCACAAAATTTGACAGTGCCAAAGCAGGTTAGTGGCCCCAAATACAGACACCGCCACCGTTCAGAAAATGCCTTGTAATTGTCTCAATGAAGACTCTCTAATTGGATAAGGTGGTGATCGTGACATTTCCGCTCTACCTCATCCAATGAAAGAACACTTTCTGAATGGCGGCAGTGCCGATTAAACTACCCCCCTGTGGTTATTGCAGCAGCTTGGTACTGGACTCGGAAGGCTGCTGCAATCACGGTAGTATGGGCAACTACTACAGTGACTTGCAGTTGACCCCAAGTTCGGCCCAGTATGAGATATGCATACTTACATTGCCAAGCTGGACCAAAGTAACTATGCAAAATAACTCATACCGAAACTACAGCTTTAAAGTATAACTTAAAGCGGACCTTTGGTTTTTTTTTCAACTTTCCATCTATTAAATCTTCTGCCTTTGTTGTTTTAACTTTGGATAGTAAAACCAGTAAATACCTTATGCAGCCCACTTTCTGTTTCTTGTCTGGTCATAAGCCTAGGCCAGTTATGGCGAACCTTGGCACCCCAGATGTTTTGGAACTACACTTCCCATGATGCTCATGCACTCTGCAGTGTAGTTGACCATCATGGGAAATGTAGTTCCAAAACATCTGGGGTGCCAAGGTTCGCCATCAGTGGCCTAGCCTTGGGAAACCATGCACAGCTCTCTCCCTCACTCTCGTGAGAGTTTGCCAGCAAGGGAGGGGGGATGAGTCATAAGAGGGCCAATGAGAGCTGCAGAGCTGGAGGTGTGCCTCTGTATGTCTGTGTAAATCCAGGAAGTGAACAGGCAGTGGCTTCAGCTGCCCTCAGTTAAAATGGCTGCAGCCTGACTTAATGGAGGGAGATTTCTGCAGCATATTTGGCAAGTACAGAATCACGGTATATATAAAATAATATGCAAATCAATTCAGATACATCTAAAGGACTAATCTCAGAGTTATATACTAGCTTGGAAGATAGAATAGTAAGTAGAGTAGGACCTTCTAAGAGCAGAGCGGGACTGGAGAGAGACCTGGGGGCAATGACTACGGAGGAATGGGACAGGATCTTGAAACGAGGAGCACTGGTTTCAATCTCTCCTTCACAGAAAGTATCTCATCTGTTCTTAATACATAAAGTCTACTATACCCCCCAAAAAATGTTTAAGCTCGGGTGGAGACAAAATGATGAGTGCCCCAGGTGTAGGGTGACAGGGGATTTTATTCACATGGTATGGAAGTGCCCAGAGTTATTTAGATATTGGGTGGAGATAATAGGATAAACAAAACCTTCAAGACTGCACTAGAGCCGGCAGCCAAGACAAGCCTACTAGGTGACATGGAGGTAGGTAGCGCCCTGATCGACATCATCGAAGTAGTGCTGAGATGCCTATACCAGGCAAGAATTAATCGCTCAGAAATGGCAGGCGCAGATCTCCGTGACTGCGAAGAATTGGGTAGAGACTATCAACTCAATAGTTTGGAGTTAGAGAGTGGTATACATCAGGCAAGGCAACTATAGGAAGTTTGAGAGCGGATGAGAGGGGACCCCCCCCCCTTTTTTTTTTTTTTCTTTAGCCCACCGCTCTCACCACTGGGAGACCTGGAACGCTCTTTCCCCACACAGTTTTTTTCCTTGGAGGGTCCTTACTCCTCCCCAGGTGGCTCGGTAATTAATAGAAGCATATACACAAATAATGATTAAGTGGTGTGGGTGAGGGGGGGGTTGGGTTGGGGAGGGAGGGAGAGGAAAGGTAAATTAATAACATGGATATGTATTGTAAGTTAATACACAATATTTTATAATGCTGTATTTCTTTCTGATGTTTGTGAAATAATAAAAAATATTTAAAGTGAAAATAATAGAAAATAATTAAATAAATTAAAATGTTAAAAAAAAAAAAATATGCAAAGTGGTTGGAGGGAAGCTTCAGAATGGCAAAGATGGTTTTTATTACAAATTATGTGAGCAGACTGCAGTTCCTTTTTAAGGTTGAAGTCAGTTTTTGACATAAAGCATAATAAACCCAAACCCTAAAATGTAATAAATTGTAGCTTACCAGTTCTTAGATCTGGTATCTGCATTTGCTTTCTTTTTTTTTAGGCTAAGAACATTCTCAATAAGGAAAGAGAAATGTGCAAGAAATGCAGTGTCCTTGTTACTTCCTATGAGCTAAACTGGAAGCAGAAAACAATCTAATATTTCATATGTAAACTGTTTATCTCCCCATCCCCCACATAACAGAGAGTAACAATGGCAGACAAATTGTTGTTCAATGAGAAGCCAACATGGCTAGGTCACCTTTGTCAAGGTGATTCACAGTTGGCTTTATCTGTCACCTTGACAAAGGTGACCTGTGTCTGTCTGAAACAATGTTATTTATTTATTTATTTATTTTTATTTCTGCATGAACTTCACTAAGGCCCCTTTCACACTTGTGCAACTTTTCCTGCGACTTGGGACTGCAAAGTCACATGACAAGTCGTACTCCATAATTTCCAATGAGTACCGTTCATATCTGTGCAACTTCAAGTTAGTCCCTGCACTACTTTGCTCTGACTTTGATGCGACTTGAGGTACACAGACCTCAAGATTACACAGGCATTGCTTCAAGTCGCACATGTTTGAAAGGGGCCTAAATCTTGTTGGATATTTCTATAATTCTAGAGTGCTTGAATCTTCTGCCTAATGGATTTGTACAGTACCACTGTGCTTGGTCGTACACCCACATTTATGCTTCATCTACAAGAGTTTGGGCTCATTTACACTTGGTTTGACTTTAACTCATATTAAAGCACCTACTGTATCAACATCATTTTTTTTTTTTTATGTGCTTTGGTGATGCTTTTTTAAAGCTTGGCAAATGCCCTGTGTGTTGATTTTCTATTTGTTTTAAAGGGGTCCAGTGGAATCCCCTGTTCAGCAGATCCCCTGTTCAGCAGATCCCCTGTTCAGCAGATCCCCTGTTCAGCAGATCATCTGCTCAGTAGTACCCCCAGCTCTGCTAATGCCCCACTCGGTAGTACCCCCAGCTCTGCTGATGCCCCACTCGGTAGTACCCCCAGCTCTGCTGATGCCCCACTCGGCAGTACCCCCAGCTCTGCTGATGCCCCACTCGGCAGTACCCCCAGCTCTGCTGATGCCCCACTCGGTACTACCCCCAGCCCTGCTGATGCCCCACTCCGAGTACCCCCAGCTCTGATGATACCCCACTCGGCAGTACCCCCAGCTCTGATGATGCCCCACTCGGTAGTAACTGATGTCTTTCCGGTTTGCTTGTTGGATCTCTCATACCTGCACTATCGCCAAAACAAAGGTAACCATTTTATTTGGAGACAGGTGCTTTGATTGGCATTCAGAGTGCTTTAAAAAATGTGTGTCCAGTGCAACATTTTGAAGCAAGTGTAAACAAGCCCTTTGTGTGGTATGGTTTGATTTCCTTGCACATGATGTTTAAAGTCCAGCCTGTGTGACAACCATGGCTCCTTCCAAGGATACACTGGAGAAGTTAATGTAGCAACACCGGTAGAAGGATAGTGCAACTCAAAGTGAGATTTTGAAATAAGGCTTCCCTGCAAGTATTTCTGATGTTATACCTGTTCTAGCACTGAACCATTCGTCCCTAAATAGGTTATCTATTAAGGGGAGCTAGCTATAGTTATAGACAGATCTTTAGATGGTTAATAAAGAGCGTAATGTAGATGGGTCTTTTCTTCTCAATAAGACCAGGGAAGAGCTAGAGCCAGCATAGCTTATTTCAGAGCAAAGTACAACTTGATAAAAGGGAAAATAGAGCAGAAAATGTGTATAGATTGTAAACATGAAAAGGATGGAAATATAGCCAGAACATACACACAAGTAATTTGGAGTTGATGCCTATGGCTCAGGTCCTAATTGATACTTTTGTGAGAAATATCTTCTGTCCTATACATTAAATGCTAGTATTCATTATATGGATTCCTTTTTTTTTAAATTTCACATATCTTAATTTATCTTAATTTATATCTTCACATTTACAAACAGACGGGGTTTCTCAGCAAATGTGACAGGAATGGGCACAAATAACAGTTCACAAATTTGTTGTTGCATCTGGTCAAGTGGGTCCATTTCTAAATCCATTTGTTGGATGAATGTGATGAACATTCATGCAGGCTGCGCACATTCCTATGAGACATTGCAAGACTCTGACAAGCACAGGCATGACTCCTAAAGGCAGAGGCATGATGGGATTTGTAGTTTCACCACAGCTGGAGTGCCGAGGTTGCCTACCCCTGCTGTAATGGATTCATTCTTATGATTGTTGGCTCCATCTAGTGGCTAAAATGCGGTATCGTTCTCTAAAACACCCTAGTGAGACAATATACTGCATTACTAAAAAAATAAAAAAAGTAAATTCTACTGAATACTATACTGCAGGGGTGTCCAAACTTTTTTCAAAGAGGGCCAGATTTGTTGAACATGCGTGGGGGCCGACCATTTTGCCTGACATTCTTTGAACCATTAAAACTCAGTCTGTGTGTTAGTTCGAGCACTAATACACTGCCCAACAAGAATTCTCTTGCCTTTGTGGCTGTGTGTGAGTAAAGAGATGAGCTTGGGCGTGTTATTTGGATATACCGTATTTATTGGCGTATAACACGCACCTTCACTTTAAGAGGGAAGTTTTAGGAAAAAAAATTAAATTTTAAGTAAAGAACTATAAAGTAAAAAAAGGGCCAGTGCCCATCTGCAGCCCCACCATTGCCAAGAATGCGGCGCCCACCATTGCCAGGAATGCGGCGCCCACCATTGCCAGGAATGCAGCGCCCACCATTGCCAGGAATGCAGCTCCCACCATTGCCAGGAATGCAGCTCCCACCATTGCCAGGAATGCAACGCCCAGTATTGCCAAGAATGCATCGTCTAGTATTGCCAGGAATGCAGCTCCCGCCATTGCCAGGAATGGAGCGCCCGCCATTGCCAGGAATGGAGCGCCCGCCATTGCCAGGAATGGAGCGCCCGCCATTGCCAGGAATGGAGCGCCCACCATTGCCAGGAATGCAGCCCCTAGCATTGCCAGGAATGCAGCGCCTAGTATTGCCAAGAATGCATCACCCAGTATTGCCAGGAATGCAGCACCCACCATTGCCAGGCATGCAGCCCCCATCATTGCCAGGAATGCAGACTCACCATTGTGATCAGTGCAGCCTGCCCATTCATCTGCAGCTTCGGAGGAGACAGGGAGGAGGTGGGACGAGCGCCAAAAGATTAGATACAGGAAAAACTCCTGTTATCTCGGTGGCCTCTTTAATAGAAAGTCCCGCCTCCTTTGATGGACAGAACAGTCGTCCAATGGCAGGGCCGGAGACGGGACCCCCTATTATAGAGGCTGCCGTGTAAACAGGAAATACTCCTGTGTGCAGGGAACTTGTACCGCCTCCTCCCTGTCCCCTCCAATGCAGCCAGAATATATATCTTTTGTGGCCCCGGCGCTGGGAGATTGTTGGGGGCCACAAAAAATGATATATGTGTCCAGATAACCAGGTGGGACGTTCAAAACCGAAACGTGGGCCACGATTGGCCCGCGATCCGGACTTTGGACATGCCTGCTATACTGTATACTGAATACTATCACATAATGTTTTCAGAATTGCAATACATGTCTCACTAGTGTTTTTAAACACTTCCATACCACAGTACTTCACATGACATCCTGGACTTTCAGTGGGGATATCTGAATAATGCCTGCAGCTACAGGCATCATTCAGATCTCATCTTTTTCAACCAGCGATTCCCTGCATTGTAAAAACAATCATAGTGGCAGTTCAACCCCTTGATTGTTTTTACAGGCAGCGGGAGGGGATGATCCCCCTCTCCCCTCAGGTGCTTCTACAGCTCGCCGATCGCACAGGCGAGCCGGGAGAAGGAATCCGCTGGTGGCGGAAGTTTAGCATAGCGCTAACTAAGGACCAGATGGTCCCCGGTCACCTCTGACTCTCGGAGCCCAGGCGCGACGTTGTGATGTCAGGTCTTGCCCTGGCAACTGTAAACACTGCCATGTATTTGGCTGGAAAGCCTGAGATGTGTTTTTTGTTTTTGTATCTCAGGCTTTCCAGCCTAGAGGAGACCCCACATCTCTCCATAAAGCGGACCTGTCATGCACTATTCCTATTACAAGGGATGTGCACATTCATTGTAATAGTAATAAAAGTGTAAAAAAAAAAAACAAAACAAAAAAATATTGAAAGTGCCCCGTCCCCACGAACGCATATGGAGGTCGCATCCAGATAATCGACGTTCAAACCACACATGTAAAGTATTGCCACGAACGTTAGAGCAAGAGCAATAATTCTAGCCCAAGTCCTTCTCTGTAACTCTAAACTGGTAACCTGTAAAAAAATGTAAAGCGTAGCCTATGAAGATTTTTAAGTACCAAAGTTTGGCGCCATTCCACGAGTGTGCGCAATTTTAAAGCGTGACATGTTTGGTATCTATTTACTCAGCGTAATGTCATCTTTCACATTTATACAAATAATTGGGCTAACTTTGCTGTTTTGCAAACAAAAATGTGGGGTTCTTGCGAGCCACAAGTGGACCAATGCCTCTAAGGCGTAAATCAACTATTTTTAAGCAGCAAACACTTCACCACGTTTCATTCTGTGTATTAAATATAGATAACCAATTGTGCCTGCGCTAAAAAATATATGAACTGAGAAAAAAAAAATTTGTGCAGAAATATTAAATTAAAACCGTAATTAATATCCTAATAAAGACATACATATATGAATATACATATATTGTGCAATCCTTATATATAAAAAACCTCAAAGTGCATACACAAAAAAGTGCAATCCTTATATAAAATGCTCAAAGTGCATCATGCATGGATATAAACCTTAAAATCGAAGTGCAAATTATGTGACAATCAAGTGTCAAAACAAAATATGATCGGCAAATTCAAACTAAAGCAAAGAAGTGCAAGTAAACAGTGTCCATGAATTAAGTGTCCATCATGCTCCTCCTGAAAGGTGTCCAAATCACAACAAGCTAGATGTGCTCTCCCGTGATCCCCCACTTGTGCTTGCGCTCACCTCTATTCGTGTGACACGGTAATTAAACAGTGTCAAACACGCAATGGGGCCACTCCTGGGCTCACTCAGGATACAATGATGTATATTCAATCCTCTCAGGTACAACCAAACATCATTCATAAAAGAGAAAAAGAGAACTCCATGGTAGTAAGGGATTTATTTAAAGTAAAAGAAGTTCCTCCAGGAGGGTACTCACAATATGCGGGTGCTACAGTGCACCAAACAATCCAGGTGTAATTCGTTAGCAACGGCTCGTATGGCGTGCGGTGTATAATAACCTCCTTCCCTGCTGACAGCTCCGTCCTACCCCTCCCCGACGCGTATTCGGCACAGGGATCACGTGCCTTCCTCTGGGGGATCCCCCAGAGGAAGGCACGTGATCCCTGTGCCGAATACGCCAAACACAGCGCAAATACTGTGTAACATAAAAAATTGCAATGACCGCCATTTTATTCCCTAGGGTCTCTGATTATTTATATATATATATATATATATATATATATATATATATATATATATATATATATGTGTGTGTGTGTATATGCATATGTGTGTATATGTATATATATATATATATGTATGTGTGTGTATATATGTATGTGTATATATAGAGATATATATATATATATATATATATATATATATATATATAGATATATTATAAGCGAGAGATAGATAGAGATAGATAGATAGATATATATATATATATATATATATATATATATATATATATATATATATATATATATATATATATATATATATATATATATCTATCTCTATCTATCTCTCTCTATATATATATCAATTTATTTATAATGTTTTGAAGGTTCTGAGTCATTTTCTAGCAAAAAAAAGATTATTTTTACATGTAGGAGAGTAATGCTGGAATTTTGCATTTTTTTTCTTTTTACATCTGAGTGTATTTAGGATTAATACGCTAAAACAATCAAACAACAAAATCCTATATATTTAAATGGTAGCCATTCAATATGAGCACTCCAAAAGCTATGAGCTACGTTTGAGGCATTTTTAGCCCTATAGACTTCAATAGGAATGCATTTTTTTTTTTTTTAGCCTGTATGAACTACCCAACCCCAGTGCTTTCAATATGCCTAAAACAAAAAAACCAGATGCTTGAAGTACTATTCTAAACTGTTCCATTCACATTTAGAAACGTTCAAATAAAACACCTGGCTGTAATCCTGTTTTATTTGAAATATGCATGTTAAAATTAATGAGCTTTCCCATTTCTCAGTTATGTAAACATGAAAGTACCTTCACAATCTGCTCACTGCAACACTGTTTACGTTTTTTTTTTTTTTAAACTTTATTGGACGTTTACACTCATTTCAGTTCTCTAGTCCTCTAGTGCACTGCAGTGTGGTGACCTCCAGTGTTGTCCAGCGTGCTGTGGAAAAAAGCAGCAATTAAGGCTAGTTTACACTTGCTTCAAAACATGGCTTCGAACACGCTTTGTCAAAGCTCTCTGAACACCAGTCTAAGCCCCTGTCACAAAATAAAATGGTTAGCTTACAGTCCTGTTTACACCTTGCTTTTGCTTGGTGAGGATTCGGTGGGGCTTCGGTGGGGCTTCAGTGGGGCTTCGGTGAAGCTTTGGTGAAGCTTTGGTGGGGCTTCGGTGGGGCTTCAGTGGGGCTTCGGTGAAGCTTTGGTGGGGCTTCGGTGAAGCTTTGGTGAAGCTTTGGTGGGGCTTCGGTGGGGCTGTGGTGAGGCTTCGGTGTAAGCAGGAATGTAAGCTAACCAGCTTTTGAAGCAAGTGTAAACTAGCCGTTAATGTATGTTGAAGCCAAAGCAAGTGTAAATGAGCCTTTAGTGCTTAGTGTTTTCAGATGCAGCCTTTTTATTGAAATACAGTTTCACTAGGTAGAGTACACAACGTAAAGCCCACAAACGTTCGATATATCATAGGCATGAACCAAACTAATAGATTTTTTTTCTAATTTTTAGTATCACAAAAAATATACAGACTCTCTACTTCCCAGTGATGCACCTAAGTGAGGTAAGAATGACTTTTATTTTTTCTCAGTTCTTATTGGTATTATTTCTGGCAACATTGATAATGATAAATATAATCAATACTCCCAACTTAATTATGAACTTAATTATGAAGTAGGCAGAGAGAAATGTCTATCGGCGGGGGATGATGTACCTGGATAGGGATATCAATACAGGGGATAAATAAGGTGGCTTGGGGAATGAGGTGGCCAGGGAGGAATATTAGTCAGCTGAGGGGGGTTGTGTTGGTGAGGCAACTGGAGGGGTTGAGGTGGCTAGTTAGGAACGCCTGTCGATGTGAGGGTGAGGAAGTGAGGTGAATGGGAAGTGTCTGCCAGCAGGGGGATAAGGTGTCCTCTGTCAGCTGCCCATCCAGGACTTTACCCACTTCTCCTTGAGGCAGCCCTAAGCTGTTCTTCACCTGGTAGATTGTTGTTCACTCCCAACCTAAAACTTAACTGAGCAGTGTGCCCCTCGGAGGGATGAGTAACACACATCCGAGCACACATCCACTGAAACAACTATGCATTCACCTCCTGCTCATATTTTGTCGTCCCCTCCCCCATTCCCCATCTTCTACTTACTACCTGCATGGTTGGGCCCTGTGTTGAAGGCCCTGGACAGAATCCACCAAGCCATGTCAGGAAGAAAGATCATTGAGAGTACAGTATATCAGGTTAATAGTATTAGTAATAATATTCGGTCATTCATCTGATCCTCATTAGCAAACAAGTACCTTTTGGAAGGGGTATTTGGGGGTTCTTTTAGGGGTACTCATGCCCAGCTCCTTTGGGAGGACTGCAGCATTGTTTATTTTAAAGGGAGGGAGTGAGGTTTTTTTGTGTGGGTAGGCAATAGGTGTGGTAGGGGTTGCTTGGTGGTGTGTGTGTGGGGGGGGGAGACTTGGGTTTTGTGATGCTGTTATTTTTTAGTTGTTTGTTATAAACTTAGGAGGAGGTTGCTCTTGGGTGTTTACACACTTTTTTGTCATTTTTTGTTTTTTTTAATGGTTTTCTGTGATTACACCCACCCTATATGCCAGGGTAGCACCACCTCTATACTAATATCACTGCGGGGCTCCAAAGACCAACAATTTTTTGGACTACAGTGTTTCAAGCACACTAGGCCATACACTGGACTCCAGCAGGCTGTACCACTAACTAAAAGTGTATGTTCTCCCAATATATGCACAGTTTCCCGCGTCACTTTAAAAAACTGCAAGTACTGAAAAATACCCATTGACCCTACCAAAAATGTAGTCCACATCTAACTTCCTGTTTGAGTTAACACCGTGCTGCTCTGCTGTACTGAAATGGCAGGAGGGGGGAGAATTAGCAGGTAGATGGTATAGAAAAGGAGCAAAGGTTGGGCATCAAGGAGAGAGGAATGTGATGATGTAGTCAAGCAGGCAACGCTGCTTGGAATTTCAGTGCAGCAGGGACAGCGCTGTCTGCCCACTGCAGAAAGTTAGAAACTGACTGCAATTCTGGACAGATCAACAGGTATTTCTTTCTCGAACATCACGGGACCCAGAGCCACAGTAATTACTGATGGGTTATATAGGTATCACTGGTGATTGGACACTGGCACACCCTATCAGGAAGTTCAACCCCCTATATAATCCCTCCCCCTTGCAGGGATACCTCAGTTTTTACGCCAGTGTCTTAGGTGATGGACGTGTAAAGATGTCCTGTGCTGAGCTCCAAAGGGAATATCCTAAGATCCTATACTGGGGCAAGCCAGGTGAACCGGATCCATTCAAAGTGTCTTTTCATGGCCGAATTGAATGGTACCCGGGCCTCGTGTCCGAAGAAACGAGGTTTTACCCGTAATGCTTCTCTTTTTAGAGAGCTGGACCCCGCAGATCAGAAAATGGCTTTAAACTTCCTAATTTCTGGCGAGGTGCTTTACGGTCCCAGAACTGTTGGATCCCCCTATTCGTAGGGGGCCCCAGTCTCTGACGGTTTTTTCAAACGGAGCCCACCGTGAGAGGTGAAGATTGGGTCTGTGTAAACAGCACCCTGCGGCTGGATAAGGTAAGAGGAGATTCCACAGAATTTTTGAGTTCTAGTGGCTTTTCTCCTTTAAGGTAAATGCATGCTATGCCTATTGTGACCACCGGGGGCTGCCAAGAGCACAAACCTGCACATGCTGACTGTCTGTCTCAGGTGTTGTAATCGCTGATTATGTCCCAGCGTCTCAAGCAGGCTGCAAACAGGTAAGGTGGAAGGGGGGATTTCTCATGTTTGAATGTTCCCCCCCCCCCCCAGGCTAGAGAGGGGCCACGGGGGTCTAGAAAGTGGTTATACCACCCGGGCTCTGCAGCCTAATGGCCACCATCTCTGAAGATAGCCGCTCAGGCAGATCTTGTTACCAGCCTCCCTCCTTCCCCATCCCCAGCCTTTCTCCAGAAGCATGACGGGAGAGTCAGCAGTGCGGGAAGCGCTCGTTTTTTTCAAAACTCGAGGGGGGGGGCGGTAGAGGAGGGGGCGGGACGTCAGCACAGGTGCTTAGACTCCCACTCAGGCCAGCTGCAGGCTATTAAAGGCACTCTGTACAGGTGCACTCAGCCTTCTGCGAGACACAGAGCTGACGGTCGCATGTAAGGTGGGACACAGGCATTCTCCTAGGCAGCATTTACTGAACTAACACCAGACTGAGCATTGGGTAGCAAGGCTTTTAGCCAGACTACATCGCTCAGTGGGCAGTGTTCATTTGTATACCTCACACCTTGTTGCTTTGCACTATGGGTAGAAGAGGTTCAAGCACCCCAGGAACCAGAGACACTAGGGGATCTCGTTCAGGTTCTGAGGGCCCCCTGTCGGCAGCATCCTCCCCCCCTAAAGATGGGGCAGGGACGGCTAGCCAGGGAGAGCCATCGGGGTCAGGGGCTACACCTGCCTCTGGCACTTCAGCCCCTGTATATATTACACAAGAGGTTTTTTCCTCAACCATTAATGGTCTAGAGGAAAGATTAATGGCCGTGATTACGTCTTCACTCAGTGGAAGAAAACGCACTAGGCTTTCCTCTGTTCCCCAAGACCCTCAGACAGAGGAGCTCTGGGATAAAGGAGATGAATCCCTTTCAGAGGATCGGGATGGGACGGATGATTCCTCTTCGGGGGAATCAGGTGGAGAGGGACCCTCTGCGACTTCCCAAGAGGAGAAAGTCTTAGTGCAGATCCTCACTGGATTGGTCCGCTCCACATTTAAGTTGCCCATACCTGAAACTGCTAAAGAATCCTCTTCTGCTTTGGGGTCACTGAAACCTTTCCAAGTAGCACATGCTTTTCCTGTTCATACTTTACTTGAAAAGCTCATTTATTCTGAGTGGGATCAACCAGACAAACGTTTTTTTCCGCCGAGAAAGTTTTCAACACTTTATCCGATGGAAGAAAAGTTTATTAAAATGTGGGGAATACCGGCTATTGATGCCGCCATTTCCACCGTAAATAATAGCCTGACTTGTCCTGTAGACAATGCTCAGATGCTCAGGGATCCTGTAGATAAAAGGATGGAATCCCTATTGAAGGATGTTTTCTCCTTAGCAGGATCAGTGGCCCAACCTGCAGTAGCAGCGATTGGAGTCTGTCAATACTTAAGAGACCATGTTAAGCAGGTCATCAAAGTATTACCTGAACAGCAGGCCCAGGGGTTTGCTAACCTTCCAGCGGCCTTATGCTTTGTGGTTGACGCCATTAGAGATTCTATCGTGCAAACCTCCCGTCTTTCACTGGGGTTGGTGCATATACGTAGAATCCTATGGTTGAAAAATTGGTCAGCCGAAGCGCCATGTAAGAAGCTACTGGCTGGGTTTCCATTTCGTGGTGCAAGGTTGTTTGGAGAGGACTTGGATAACTATATCAAGAGAATCTCTTGTGGGAAAAGCACTCTCTTACCTGTCAAGAAGAAGAGTAAGCGTCCCTCTTTCAAACGGACTCTTTCCCCAGCGCCGGGGGCTTCAGCCTCCAGGCAGTCTCGACGGCCGCCTCCATCGGGGTCCAGAGACAAGAGTCAACCCCAGGGACAAAAGAAGTCCTGGGGAAAGAAGCCTACTAGGCAAAACACTAAGACCTCTGCATGAGGGGGTGCCCCCGCTCACTAGAGTGGGGGGAAGACTGCGACAGTTCTCAGAGCTCTGGCACGAGGACTTCCAGGACAGATGGGTAATCTCCACGGTAACCTTAGGGTACAAGCTGGAGTTTCAGGAATTCCCTTCTCCTCGGTTCCTCAAATCAAATGTTCTCAGAGAAGAAGCAGTCGCTCCTTCTAGCGTTAGAGCGACTTTTGTCGCAGGAGGTCATTATGATAGTTCCCACAAAGGACCAGGGATTAGGCTTTTATTCCAACCTTTTTACGGTGCAAAAGCCAAATGGAGATGTCAGGCCCATTTTGGACTTAAGGGATCTGAACCGATTCCTAAGGATTCAATCCTTCCGCATGGAATCAATTCGAATAGTAGTTCCCACCCTGCAGGGAGGAGAATTTCTGGCATCAATAGACATCAGAGATGCATATCTGCATGTGCCCATTTTTCCTGCTCATCAGAAGTTTCTGCGCTTCGAGGTAGGAGGGCGCCATTTCCAGTTTGTGGCTCTGCCTTTCGGGATAGCCACTGCACCTCGAGTGTTCACAAAGATCTTGGCTCCTCCTCTGGCCAGATTAAGGGCTCAGGGTATAGCTGTCATAGCATACCTAGACGACCTGCTCTTGATAGACCGGTCGGTAGCCTCTTTGAATGGAAACTTGAGGACCACTGTCAGGTATCTAGAACACCTGGGTTGGATCCTCAACTTAGAAAAGTCTTTCCTAAAACCAGTAAGAAGACTGGAGTATTTAGGTCTGATTATAGATACAAGCCAGGAGAAAATATTTCTACCCCAGGCAAAGATCACTGCTTTGAGAGAGCTGATTCTGACATTAAGGACCAAGAAGGGTCCCTCAGTCCGCCTTTGTATGAGGCTACTAGGGAAGATGGTGTCTTCATTCGAAGCAGTTCCCTATGCTCAGTTTCACTCAAGAATGCTGCAACACAGTATTCTGTCGACCTGGAACAAGAAGGTTCAGGCATTAGACTTTCCGATGCACCTGTTGCATGCGGTGCGTCAGAGCCTCAATTGGTGGCTCATACCCGAAACCTGCAGAAGGGGAAATCCTTTCTACCGGTTACCTGGACGGTGGTAACAGATGCCAGTCTGTCAGGTTGGGGAGCAGTTCTGGAACAGGCTGCGGTCCAAGGGGTATGGTCCAAGACAGAGAGGACCTTACCCATCAACATTCTGGAGATCCGGGCGATACATCTAGCTCTAAAGGCCTGGACTATCAGGCTACAGGGTTGTCCGGTCAGGATCCAGTCCGACAATACCACAGCAGTGGCTTATGTCAATCATTAGGGAGGCACCCGGAGCCGAGCTGCTCAAAAAGAGGTGAACCAGATCTTAGTCTGGGCAGAGATGCATGTGCCATGCATATCGGCAGTTTTCATCCCGGGAATAGAGAATTGGCAGGCGGACTATCTAAGTCGCCAGCAGTTACTTCCAGGGGAATGGTCTCTGCATCCCGACGTCTTTTGGGCCATATGCCAAAGATGGGGGGTTCCAGATGTAGATCTCTTTGCATCCCGATTCAACAAAAAGATCCTCTTGCATGCGGGACGGATGCGTTGGTGATTCCGTGGCATCGGTTCTCACTGATTTACGCATTCCCGCCTATTCTGCTACTACCACGACTCCTTCGCAGGATCAGGCAGGAAAGGAAGTCGGTACTTCTGGTGGCCCCCGCTTGGCCCAGAAGGACTTGGTATGCAGAAATAGTAAGGATGACGGTAGGTCCCCCGTGGACCCTACCAGTACGCCCAGACCTGTTATCTCAAGGTCCAGTGTTCCATCCTGCCTTACAAACGCTAAATTTGACGGTTTGGCTATTGAGACCCACGTTCTGAAGAGTCATGGGCTCTCAGGTCCTGTCATATCTACCTTGATTAATGCAAGGAAGCCAGCTTCCAGGATGATTTATCATAGAGTCTGGAAGGCTTATATAACCTGGTGTGAATCCAGAGGTTGGCATCCCAGGAAATAGGTCATAGGTAGAATCCTTGATTTTCTACAGATGGGATTAGAGATGAAGCTGGCCTTGAGTACCATCAAGGGCCAGGTCTCTGCTTTATCAGTATTATTTCAGCAGCCACTTGCTTCGCATTCTTTGGTCCGAAACTTTATGCAGGGGGTGATGCGTCTTAATCCTCCGGTTAAAGCACCCCTAAACCCCTGGGACTTGAATTTGGTCCTGGCTGTGTTACAGAAACGGCCTTTTGAACCAATAAGTCAGATTCCTTTGGTCTTGTTGACAAGGAAATTATTTTTTCTGGTGGCCATCTCTTCTGCTAGAAGAGTATCAGAATTAGCAGCCCTTTCCTTTTAAGGACCCTTATTTGATTATACACAAGGATAGAGTGGTACTACGCCCTCATCCTAGTTTTTTACCGAAGGTGGTTTCTGATTTTCATTTAAACCAAGACATTGTTCTACCTTCCTTTTTTCCAGATCCCTGTTCCCCGCAAGAGAGATCTCTACATTCGTTGGATGTAGTAAGAGCAGTTAAGGCCTATCTAGGGGCAACTGCTCAGATCCGCAAGACGGATGTTTTGTTTGTGCTGCCAGAGGGTCCCAATAGAGGACAGGCAGCGTCAAAAGCTACCATTTCTAAATGGATTCGACAGTTGATCATTCAAGCTTACGGTTTGAAACAGAAGATTCCTCCGTTTCAGATCAGGGCACATTCCACAAGGGCTATTGGTGCTTCTTGGGCAGTGCATCACCGGGCCTCTATGGCTCAAATCTGCAAGGCCGCAACCTGGTCTTCAGTTCATACATTCACCAGATTCTATCAGGTGGATGTGAGAAGGCATGAGGATATCGCCTTTGGGCGTAGTGTGCTGCAGGCAGCGGTACAGGGTCCTCAGGTCTGATTGCACCCTACTTGGTCGTGGTTCCCCCCCCTCAGGTAGCATTGCTCTGGGACATCCCATCAGTAATTACTGTGGCTCTGTGTCCCGTGATGTTCGAGAAAGAAAATAGGATTTTTTAAAACAGCTTATCTGTAAAATCCTTTTCTTTCGAAGGACATCACGGGACACAGAGGTCCCGCCCCTCTTCTAATACACTATATTGCTTGGCTACAAAACTGAGGTATCCCTGCAAGGGGGAGGGATTATATAGGGGGTTGAACTTCCTGATAGGGTGTGCCAGTGTCCAATCACCAGTGATACCTATATAACCCATCAGTAATTACTGTGGCTCTGTGTCCCGTGATGTCCTTTGAAAGAAAAGGATTTTACAGGTAAGCTGTTTTAAAAAATCCTATTTTTTGCTTTACATTAATAATGATTAGTTGCCATCAGCAGCCATCATAAATGGAACAGATTGCAGCCAATGGTAAGCTTTGTGAGTATTCTACAGTGACACACAATTGATGCACTGTGTGGTCAAATTATGTTTTCCACCAATATTTGCTTCTTAACTAGTTGGAAAAAGTAACAAGTTATGCTACTCTTAGAAAATTACATGCTATTAATTTTAGTAGTGTGATTGATGTAGCTCTAACCAAGAAGCCTTTTCCAACAGGCTGTTCACTAATAATAGCAAAGGCCATGTAGACTTGCACCATTTTTTTTTTTTTATTCATTTACATGAACCCCCATTGGTATACATATATTTCTATAGTTCCCGTCTTTTGCGATTCTGTATTGGCCTTCAAAAATTACATTTGATTTTTTTTTTGCTGTAATTACATCTGTGTGTAATTCTATTACAGACGGTTCTCATTGATGACGACTCTTCTGCAAAACTTAGGACCATTCTGTTCAAGGCCAGATTGGTAGCCAATATTCCCTTCATCATTATGGGACTAGGCATTTTGTTTGGTATAATATTCGTTATTCTGGTATGCCGTCCACATAGAACAAGGGAACAGGTATGTAAAAATGTAAAGTGGGAAGTATATTGTGTATTTTTTCATTTCATTCAATATTATTACCCATTTAAATCTAATCTTATGAAATTAAAAATGTAATACTTAAAAGGATTGTAAACAATCACCTTGTACAAAAACCCATTTGGTTTAAAATAGAAATGAAAGGCAAAACATTTGTGTATAGGAAACATTTTTTTCCCCCCTTTTTTATAAGTGATCACCTTCTCTCTGTTTCCTCTGTTCATAGCTGCATAGGAGCTGGGGGGAGGAGAACCAGCAGTACACTGAGCTTCCCAGTGGAGGGCTGTGCAGCGGGGGCAGGTCAGGACAAGTCTCATCATTGAAGGAGAGCAGGCAGCTAGAGAACTGACCATGGACGTGCTCTTCTCCCTAGTGTGGTCAGTTTTTAATAGGAAAGCAGAAGGACTGACAGGAAAACCAGGGATTTCACACAAGGGAAGCAATACAAAGAGGACACAATACATTTTCATACAAGTACATGGTACAGCAGGCACATATCAGGAATATAAAATGTTGTGGTAACAAACCCTTTAATTACAGTGCATTTAGAGCCCTTTCACACTGAGCTGCCTGTCGCTTTACAGTCGCTTTACCGTGGTTTTAGCGGCGCTTTTCACCCCCGCTAGCGGCTGAAGAAAGGGTTAATAGGGCCTGTGTAGCGACGCTGCCGAAATGCTTTGGCAGCTCCGCCCATTCATTTCAATGCACTCTGGCTTTCACACTGGGGAGCATTGAGAGATGTTTTTCAGGCGCTATTTGTAGAGCTAAAACGCCTGAAAAACGCCTCCAGTGTGAAAGGGGTTTTTTAAGTGCACGTCCAGCCCAAAACCTTTTTGTTTTGCTTTGGAAGGAGTGAAAAAGGATTAGAGCTCCTGTCAGGTTTTTACTACCATCTGGGGCTCTGTTAGGAAGATTTCTCCTCATTACTGTCACAGTGACAGTGATAACAGATTTACCATATAGGAAATCAATGAAAATCTGAAACCGAGACAGAGCCAGAAACAAAAATATGAATTAACTGGTTTCTACTTCACTACAAAAAAAAGGATTGTTTGCCACACTAACTTGGCCTATTGCATTATAAATGTCCTGTTTGTTATCTCCAACACTTTCCTACATAACGCTGATTGTAATTTTCCTGTTGCAGTTGTTTTATTTAAAACGTGTCAAATATTAGACAAAAACAAGGTTCTGAAAACTAGAAAAAGTTTCATATAAATATATTCCTTAACCACTTGCTTACTGGGCACTTAAACCCCCCTCCTATCCAGACCAATTTTCAGCTTTCAGCGCTGACGCACTTTGAATGACAATTGCGCGGTCATACAACACTGTACCCAAATGAAATTTTTATCATTTTTTTTCCCCCCACAAATGGAGCTTTCTTTTGGTGGTATTTGATAACCTTTGCGTTTTTTTATTTTTTGTTAAAAAAATGTAAAGAGACCGAATTTAAAACATTTTTTTTAATTTTGTTATAAAATTTTAAAAAAGGTAATTTTTCTCCTTCATTGATGTACGCTGATGAGGCGGCACTGATGGGCGCTGATGGGTGGCAATAATGGGCACTGATCTGGTACACTGATAGGCAGCACTGCTAGGTGGCACTGATTGGCACCACTTGTGGGCATTGATAGGTGGCACTCATGGGCATTGAAAGGTGGCACTGATGGGCACTGTCAGGGGGTACTGGTGGCACATATGAGGCATTATTGCCTCCTCCTCTTCGGGACCGATGTCCCTTGCTGATGAGCAGGTGATCGGCTTTTTTTTCTCCTCGTGCTGTCAGCGCGAGGAGAAAAAAGAGCCGATCACAGAGCTTTTGTTTTGATCATGTGATCAGCTGTCATTGGCTGACAGCTGATCACATGGTAAGGGGCCGGGACCGGCCCCTTACTTGGATCAGTGACTCGGTGATCACAGCGTGCTCCACGTGCGCCCTGTAGGGCGCGTGCAAAGGGGAGGCCGTCATTCGGCTATAGCGCGGATGTCAACTGGTTAAAGTGTTACTAAACCCAGGACCCTGCATTCACTATATCTGGTCTCCCACAGTACACAGAACATGGAAATGAAATTATTTTAGTAAATATAAATGGCTAAACACCATTTCTCTTCAGCAGTATATAGCAGTCTTGTATCAGTTCCTAGTAAAGCTTGTAGGAGAAGTTTTCATTTTCCTCTGACCCTCTGTCTGGACAGTGCTCATTGGCCCTGTACTGATCACATGAACTCTCCCAAGAAAAAACAAAAACTCTCTTTCAATACACATCAAACTGAGCATGTACAGCCCGTCCCTGAGTTCTGTATTATCAGGAAATAATTAGGGGACTGTGGAAGAAGAGGAAGATCAGAGAAGACAGGATCACACAGCCTTTTTACACAATGCAGAGGATTAACTCCTTAGGTTCCACAGAGAGTATAACAAGCATGCTTTACTGCATATACGGACTGATTTTTCTATTGTGGGTTTAGTAACATTTTAATAGCCAAAAAAGGAAATTCACTTTGTTTGCGATGCAGAGGAGGGGCACATCAGGTCCACCAACTACAGGCTGCTTGTAGAAAACTCCTGGAGGGTGGATACAAGACTAGTGATCCTTCTTAAGGAGAGAGCAGCTGTAACTTACAAGAGAAGGGCAGGTATTAAAAAAAATAAAAATAAATAACCTACATCCTCGCCTATATGGCTGCAGCATTGGTCTGAAGCTGTAGCTGTCCCCCACCAGCTCTAATTCTGAGAACTGAGCGATCATATGTCCTCTGATTGCTCCAGTTCTTGGTCATCACTGAGCTGAGATCACTGGACTGTGGAGAGAATGGAAGTGGCTGGATCAGGCTCTCATAACGTGCTGAGAGGCTGAGCCAGCTGCCAGTCAGGTATCTGGGTGAATCCTGACAATATGGACAGTGTGGTTCTGTGATGTCAGCCAACAGTGAGCTATTGGTAAATCTGGGTCACAGGATTGCAGAAATAGGTACACTTCTGTGACCCACATGAGAAATATGAACAAAAAAAAACTTTGGCAGGCCTTCTCCTTTTAATACGGTTGAAAGCTCCTGCACAGAGGTAACGTTTCACACTGTTTTAGTGGACAGATCTGGAAGAAATACATAAACCACACCAAGATTCAAGTAAGAATACTCATGTCTTGTATTTAGACGATACTTGCTTATATCGGAGTTCAGCTTTAAAGCGGAACTTCGCCCAACAGGGGAAGTTCTGCTTGTTTGCATCCTCCCCACCCCCATTTACAAAGCGCAGCAGGGCTTGAGCATGGGAAGTAGGAAATCAGCTGTGAAGCTGGAAGGTTTCACTGTCAGTTTCCCTTGCCTAAGATGCCAGCACCTGCATCCAAAGCCGACTGAAGAATCGGCTCGGGTGAGGACATTGCTGGATCCTTGGACAGATAAGTGTCAGTATTTGTAGCTGCTGACTTTTATTTTTTTTTTGGGGGGGGGGATCTCTTTTTTAAATTCTTTATAATATTCTCCCTATCTATCTTTTCTGTAAAGCTAACATCTGATTATCAACATTTTCTTAACACACATACATTTGAACAAGTACCGTATATCATAAAACATCAGTCTGTATGTCATATGATTGGCCATATATCCCCAAATTGCTGTAATGTAATTGATTTGTGTTTAACATATCTGCCTTTGTTTGCTTAGGGGACAGAAGAGGAAACAGCAACTCTTATCCGAACCTAATTCAAGAAAGTTTTAACATTCAGAAAATAAACTATGCAAAATGCTTACGGACTGCTCAAATTGTGAATTGGAGACATTTTGAAAGAAGCAGATCAAAGACAAGCCAGAATATGCTGTGCGGTAGACAAGAACCAGCACAGTTACTATGATATTGTTTTACCATTAAGGTGAAATAACAAGCCCATTTTACTTAATTTAGCTCTGTGGTTTGCCGTTATGGACTATTTAATTTGCTAACGTTTATGTATAATTAGTGCAGTGACATTACTGATGCAGTTAATAATATTAGTAAAGGACCCCACCCTTGCTGATCACGTGCCATATATTTTCAGAAGGATGGATTTACACTTTGTTTTAACTTTTATTAACCGCAAGGCCTTGTTTCCAATATGGGCATACTGTATGTACCAAGGAGCCTCATGTCAAAAGCATTTAGTGTGCTTTCCAAGAGACTAATACTTATGCATATGAGCGATGAGTGTGTCTAAAATAATTCATGATGTCCAATCAAAAATAATGTCTCCAGTTAGGACTACTGTTAAATTAAATCTTCTGTTTTTGTGGGTTAGCGTCCTTTATACAACATCACTGCACTTTGTATTGCCTTATCAAAATAGTTTTATTGTGTTATATTCATTTTTTTCTGGTAAAGTGTGAAATTATATTGAGCTTTGGTCTTCAGATGTATAAGGCAAGACCTTTAACACTTGTCAGGTAGCACTCGCTATTCCCATAAGCACTTTTTTTTGGTCTTTTGGTCCACCAGGTAGATTGCAGGATACATAAGAGAGTTATATATGTAAGCAGGTGATGTATCTTTTCACTTGAGCTGATGCTACTCCCCTTGGCGAGTTTCAATTGTCAGCTATGTGTTCTGGACAAATGACCATAGTAACTTTGTTTTTATTTGCAGGTGACACTAATGAGCTCCTGAAGGGTTGCAGCATCTTAGCAGTTCCTTACATAAAAGGCCATCTGTAGGTAGAAATGTTAGGAGACCTCAGCGCAGTAACGCAATTTTAAATGGGGTTCTCAGATCTAAACACAATCACTAACCACTTGTTTATGAAAGTAAAAAGATTTTTTCAATTGTGGTAAATGGACAGCGTTCATTAAAACCATACTCTGTAAGCCTACTAACGAAGGTCCGTGTCAAGGCATATGAAATTGAGTGAGGACTGTATCTCACTTATGCTTTAGTCATATTGTCACATTCTATCCTCCCAAAGATTACAAGCAGCCCTGGCAACACACATTATACAGGCATAATCTACTGTTGTCACATAGTAAACCATCCCAGAGCAGTGACCTTCAGCAGATGCTGACGCAAGATATGTTTAATTAAAAAAGTTAAATGGCAATTGTTTGACATAAAGCATGTTGATATATTAAAGGTTATCCAAAATGGATTCAGATCTACCTTAAATGTATTTTTCCAACTTCTTCAGTTCCTTGTCTGTACCATAAAAATACTAAGGGGTTATCGTTCCCCCAACCCACCATTATGTAACACGGGTACAACTATTCTACCATTATTTTTATTGCTGGTTGGACTGGTTTTAGCATTTATATACAATGAGGCTCATTTATCAGCATCTCCTTTGCATGGTTGCTTTGCAATATCAGATTTCTACAACAGGTGGCACTGTGGGTAAAGGCTGTAATTGAATTCCCAGGTAAAAATTCAGGGGATCAGATACCGGGCTACAGCCACATGGAGAATTTATGATGCTTACCTTGTGATTGTTATTACAAGAAAGTCAGAGATTGCCCTATGTACTGTATAGAACAGATAAATAACCAATGCCTGCATAAAGACTCACAAATCAATAGATTACAATGGAGGTGTCACCCTTAGCAGCCAATCATATCTTGACTGTCATTTTTATATTGCATGAGAAAAAAAAAATACATGTCTGGTTGTAATGGGTGTAGAACGTTTAGTTTACTTTGCACTTTATTTTTCTTTTATAAATGAGTTTTGTAGTACACATGTTAATACAATCGAGTATGAAATTCTCTGTAACTGTATAATAACTGTTGGTTCACCTATTTGGTACACATAGCTTTGTAATTTGCCACTTCCAATTTCAGTGAATGACTCCCAAACAGTTACTTTAAGAGTGAATCAAAATGCTACATTAACCACTTGCCGCCACAGTTATACTGCGGCAGGTTGGCTCGGCTGCGCAAATCGCCATAGGTGTACGTTGGGCTTGTACATGGCGATCTATGGGGGCACGTGCACATTGGCCAGCGGGGGAGCCAATCAGCGGGTCCGGCTGACTCTATGTCCGGGGATCTGCCAAGTAAACAAGGCAGATCTCCGTTCTGTCAGGGGATGACACATAGAATCTGTATTTTTGCTATGCAGGAAGACAGATCTGTGTGTTGTTCCAGGCAGCCCTTCCCCCATACAGTTAGAACGCACAGTGAGGGAACACATTTGACCCCTGATGTTAACCCCTTCCCTGCCAGTGTCATTAGTACAGTAACAGTGCATATTTTTAGCACTAATCACTGTAATAATGTCACTGGTTCCCAAAAAAGTGTCAAATGTCAGTTAGGTGTCTGATCTGTCCACCGCAATATGGCGCAGTCCCGCTAAAAATAGCAGATCACCGCAAAAGTTATAGCGTTTACAAACTAGGGGATAGATTTATGGCATTTCTATTTATTTTTTTATTTTTTTTACTAGTAATGGTGGACCATTACTATAAAAAAAAAAAAAAGGGTTAAATAGGGGATAGATTAATGGCATTTCTATTTTGTAGACACTAACTTTTTCACAAAGCAATCAATATACGCTTATTGGGTTGTTTTTTTTTTCTTACCAAAAATATGTAGCAGAATACAAATTGGCCTAAATTCGATCTTTTAATTTTTTTTTTTTTTTTTTTTTTATTGGGTGTGTTTGATAGCAGAAAATATAAAAATATTGTTTTGGTTTTTTTTTTCAAAATGGTTGGTCTTTTTTTGTTTATAGCACAAAAAATTAAAACCGCAAAGTTGATCAAATAACATCAAAAGAAAGCTCTATTTGTAGTGAAAAAAAGGACATCGATTTTGTTTGGGTACAACATTGCACGCCTGCGCAATTGTCAGTTAAAGCAAAGCAGTGCCGTATTGCAAAAAATGGCCTGGTTGGGAAGTGGGTAAATTCTTCTGGGGCTGAAGTGGTTAAATAACCACTTGTACGTAATAATATGACCATTTTTCAGCTGCAACTACCCAAGAGGACTGAAAATCTGTCATATCGTTAAATAGCTTAATAAAAATAGTAGTGTTCCTGATTAGCTAGAACTAACAGGCCTTACAGTTAAAGGAAACTTGTCTGTAGCAGGATCCTGAGTTTGCAAGAGCTGAGCTCCTAAAAACGATAATTGTCTGACATATTGACGACTCCCCGCCCTTGTTTAAATATTTCAAGACTTTGACCTCTGACATGTTGTTCTGGGTCCGTCACTTTAACAGTATGACAGCGACACTGAAAGTGTTGCCGCCGGTGGAATAGAAAGACAGCTGATTAGTATGTTGGGAGGCTCCTGTAGATCTCTCATGACCGGTGTACTTTAAATTCGATTTCTAGTTAAAAATGGAAATGTCTTTTCTTGCTTGTGGCTCATCTATTTTACAATCGACACGAGTCATCAGCAGTTTGGCTTTACCAGATATAGATTCTTTGATTCGAAATTTCACCCAAAGCATCATTAAAAATTGACAGCAACCATACAAGTTTTTATTTATAAGACAGTCATTTTAAAGCATTTCTGTACACTAAGCAAAGCAAACAGGGTCTTGGTATTGCTATTATGCAGCAGGGGTGAGGGTTCTATGTTAGCATAGCCTAGTAAGGGTGGACATTTTTTTTTTCCCCCCCACAATACATTTTGTATTAGGTTTTGCAAGTAGACAGGTCAGCAACAAAAATATATATTGTATACATACAAAGAACATGGGAGTGAGGGGAATTTGACATGGAAAACTGCTAATACACATTAATGTAGAAAGGGAATAAAGGAATAGGAAGGAAGAAAAACAGAGGGGAAGGAGGTTGGGTTTTCTTCTTTTTTTTTTTTTTTTTTACTAAAAGTGTATTTGTCTTAAGGCTTGGGCT
Organism: Lithobates clamitans; assembly: GCA_037952925.1. Taxonomy (NCBI): domain Eukaryota; kingdom Metazoa; phylum Chordata; class Amphibia; order Anura; family Ranidae; genus Lithobates; species Lithobates clamitans. The sequence continues at coordinate 3,097,496 of JBBGZY010000787.1, read as the reverse complement.
TGTAACTAATACAAGTTGCAGCAATGGGGCTGCTGCAATAACCCCTTCAAAAACCACAATACCACTTTTTAAGTCCAAATGTAAAATAACCTATGGCATGAGAACATTAAATAACCTTGCAACAGAGTAGGAATGTGCACTTGTGTGTGTTCCTAGTTCTCAGATCTACTGTCAAACAAATTCTTATGCCCCTTTCAAACTGGCAAACTTCAAATCTTACCCCGATTTTGATGCAATTTCAGGGAATGCCTGCTTTGCAGTCTTTGGACCTCAACTCGCATGAAAGTCAGACCAAAGTAGTACAGGAACGACTTTGAAGTCGCACATATATGAATGGTTATCATTGGAAATCATGGGGAATGGCTTTTCAGGTGACTTTCAAGTCGCACAAGTGTGAAAGGGGCCTTAGAATTATTTTCGAGGTAACTGACACATGCTGATGTTGCTGAACTTGGTCTGGACATCTATGCTACACAAAAAAACTTTGCTCACAAAAACAGAAGTAAACACAAGCCCAAAAATGGAGTTTCCAAAAAGCAACTATTTATATTGAAAGATCAAATAAGGATTCTGATTTACTAGTCATTTTCCCCTAGTTTTATTGCATCAGACCAACTGTGGCTGCTCACACTGTGCAGTCATAGTGCTACACAAATCAATTCTTAAATATGCTAGGTTCCCAACATCCATAGGCTAAGTTAGCTTCTTCTAGTGGTTTTGATGTGTTTTGTTGTCTGTTTGTACAGCCTTTAAAGGGGTTGTAAACCCTCGTGTTTTTTCACCTTAATGCATCCTATGCATTAAGGTGAAAAAAACACCTGGCAGTCACTGGCCCCCCAGCTCCCCCATTTTACTTTACCTAAACTCCTACATCTCTTTGGTGGGGACGTGCTGTATCTCTCTCTCCACTGGGTCCTGGCTCTTGATTGGATAGATGGATAGCAGCGCAGCCATTGGCTCCCGCTGCTGTCAATCAAATCCAATGACGTGGGGGCGGGGCCGAGTCCGGCATTCGTGTCTATGGATGCAAATGCAGGACTCGACAGCGCGCCTGCATGGTAACCCCATTCAGGAGAGCGCTTCTCCTAGGGGGTTATGTGAGAGCTGCCAATAGACCCCAGAAGAGGATGTTCGGGGCCACTCTGCAAAACGAGCTGCACAGTGGAGGGAAGTATGACATTTGTTATATAAAAAAAAAACAAAAACAAAAAAAAACATCCTTTACAATCACTTTAAGCATTTTTGTTTTAGTCAATGGAAATCTAGTTACAAGGAGGAGAGGCAAGAAATTTTCAGGCACTCCTATTGAAATCTATAGGGATCAAAATGCCTGACTCTGCCCCAAATAAGCTCATGTACTTTTTTGTACTTCAGGGAACAGGCTTCAGCCCTGGTTCACACTGGTGCGATTTGACATGTCAAATCGGCTGTAATTGCACCATCCTAATCGATGCGATGGCGCACCGATTTAAAAAAGTAGTTTCTGCACAACTTTTTGCGATTTCAGCTTGCGATTTCTATTGCCATCTGTGCAGAAACCCGCACAGATGTCTGTGAAATTGCCGCTGAAATCCGGACTGACATGCGGGAGTGAAATCAGCTGAAATCGCACGGCTTCATACCCGCAGCTCAGTGTGAACCTGAGCTAAGGCCCCTTTCACACTACCATGTCCGCATTTCAAGGAATATCTGTGTAACTCGCATCAAAGTCGGACCAAAGTAGTGCAGGGACTACTTTGAAGTCGGCACGACTTGAAGTCGTACTAATATGAATGGTTATATTGTAAATCATGGGGAACGACTTGTCATGCGACTGTGCAGTCCCAAATTGTAGGACAAGTCGTACAAGTGTGAAAGGGGCCTAAAGGAACACATTTCATGTGAAAATGTAATGGGAGTTGAGTATAATGGAAATCTTGAGCGTTGAAGCGCTTAAAGTGGTGTTCCAGCCTGGGGGGGGAAGGGATGTCTAATGCTGGCCATACACTATACAGAAAATCGGCCGAACCCCTTTTCGAAAAACGAACGTTCGACCGTGACCGCAAACGATCGTGCCATCATATAATGACCGATAATCTGTTCAGTGGACATGAATAAATAATTTTGTGTTCGTTTTTTTACATATACCTAGTGCAGGCAGTTCGGACGGGAAACACATTAACCTTGCAATTTATCGTACGTTCGGCAGAAATTTTCCAAACATGCCGTTCGTTTTTTTTCCACAAAAACGTCACAAACGATTATCGATTTGTACCCACTAACTTGCCGAAAAACGAACGAAGTGTCCATACGAACGATTTTTCGGCCGATTTTTCGTATAGTGTATGGCCAGCATTAGGCTAGTGCACGAGATATGTAAATCACCTGCCACTCACAGCAAGGAGGAGGATTTGACAAAGTTTTTCTCTGTTTGTCAAGTTTTAGCTCACTGAACAATAAGAGGATTGCTCAGAGCTGGATTAACTCTTTGTGGCAAGACTGGGCTCAAATGATAGGAAATCTTATACTCTATATTATGACATCAAAAAAAAAAAAATTCGAGTTTACATCCACTTTAACAGGTGGTTCCCTAATTGCCATGCGCACTGTGCTTTTTTAACTGGCGTGGCGGCGAAGGAAGGGGGACAAACTTCAGAGGGACGCTCCGTCTCCCGGAAGTGGGTACGGGCACCAGTCAAAAACAGGTACCTGCCTCCCCCCCTAAAAGGTGACAAATATGGCACCGGAGGCGGGGGAAGAAGCAGATCAGCGGAGCTTCCACTTTTGGGTGGAACTCGGCTTTAAGAAAAAGCACCAATTCAAATTGTTCACTTGTAAATGAGGTCTTAGTGAATAGCATAACCACCATCCCCAAAGTTGGATGCATGCTTGGCGTTTCTCTTATGATAGCATTATTTTATGGGCTTATGTCTTCCTGAGAAGTAGAATTCCTTTCAGGTTCAGGGTTTTGTGGAACCCTAGTGTTTCTCCAGAGGTTGCTAGGGGTTCCCTGAGCAATTTCTACCTCTCAGATAAGTTCCCATTGACACCACTGAGGGGGATTCTTACCAATGACCACAAGGGTAATGGGCAGTTTTCCGAGTGACTATCACAATAATTTTCAACGAACTGTAGATAATTATTAGCAGGGGTCCCTTGAAACCGGAAAGTTACTGCAAAGGGTTCCCTCGTGTTTGCACAGCCTTTCTCAACCTTTTTAATTCATGCAGATTACTAATGCCTTGGTACTGGTTCACTTTTGTTCCTATGTGTGGTATTATATTTGTCTGTCAAGCACATTAATAGGTCTAAATTACATTGCTGCTACATGTTTTAATACTACGAATTGATGTTCATAGTACATATTATACAGTGTGAGGGACATTTATTAAAACTTTTTTCAATTTTTTTTTTTTTTTTTTTTTTTTTTTCTACCCTTTTTACCAAAATAATGACACTATACAGTTGTGAATAATAAACTCACATTTCAGGAGGTTTCATTGAGCACACAGATTATACTTTTTTGAAGGGCAAACTGTCTGCTCTCAGCATAAGCACATTTTTTAAATATCCCCTTTATGTTTTCATGTGTATGACACTCGGCATGACCGCTTTAACATTGCTAAGTTTTCTGTATTGATTGATAATGTTAATACCAAATCATAACAAAAAGAAATGTGAATAAGCCATGTTTAATTTGAATAAAGGATTTGTGGTTTATGGTTAATTTTTTTTTCTGCTTTCAGATAATAAAATAATTATAGTAAAACCTTGAATTGCGACCATAATTCGTTCCAGAAACATGTTTGTAATCCAAAGCACTTGTATATCAAAGCGAATTTCCCCATAAGAAATAATGAAAACTCAAATGATTCGTTGCACAACCATTTATAGGTCCTTCAGTTTAGAGTCCATATAAAAAGATTATAGCAATATGACCAGGTTGTGTAACCATAAAATGTGCATCCACAAATGGAAGCCTCCACAAGGGGATTAGAAGCAAAGTGTAGCAATATGTTGCACCTTCATTAAATGTAACCATATTACTACACTTAGAGGAGCCTCTCTTCTCTTTTATACTCAGTGCTACTTGTATATCAAGTCAAAATTTATTAAAAAATTTTGCAAAACGCTCTCAAACCAAGGTTTTGCTGTACATTGTTGACTGAAGAATGAAACCAGACAAATGCGCAAATAATGAAAACGAAACCTACAGGGGTTGGACAAAAATATGGAAACACTACATGATTTACAGGTGTTAAAGTGACATGTTTCACATTGAAACGGAAGTGATGTAACATTCTTTCGGTTCCACTGTGTGATGAGACAACTAGCTAACAGGTGGGAAGCCTCACTTTTGTCATTTACTGAATGTGCTGCTAATAACACAGTCATGTCAGAGCTAACCGAGTTTCAAAGAGGGCAAATTGTTGGTGCCTCTGTGACTGAAGTTGCCAATTTATTTGCAGTGTCGAAAGGTACAGTATCAAAGGTCATGATGGCATATACAGTTTCCAGGACAACGTCGTCTGATGAGCATAAGCGCGGTCAACTGACCGAAAGAGACAAAAGTACATTGCGCAGGATTGTGACCCAGATTTTTGCATGAAGAATGGTATCAGATTCCATTATCCACATCCAAGACTAATATATGTCAAATCCCAGGAGAATTTAGGCAGTCTTGGATGCCAAAGGCGGTCCAACACCATATTAGGTAATTATTTCATTATTTTACCATACTTGGTTTCATAATTTTGTCCATCCCCTGGGTTTGACCTAGCATAAACATAAATGTGCTTGGAAACAATTTTGGCCAGGAGTTTTCTGTATGGTGACTCCATGTGAAGGCCAGTTCACCTAAGATTAACATTTCAGTTTTTGATTTAGAGTTACAGCTGAACTCCAGAAAAACCTACTCTTGCAGTGAGCTTGCCCACACTTCAAGGATTAAGATCTAGGGGTGCAGGAATAAGGAGTAATATCTTTTCCCCCATTCTCGCAGGCTCCTTAGAGCCATGCTACCAGTCCAGCACTGCCTTTTCTCTAAGGTGTTCTGGGCACGGTTTTATTCCAGCCTCCTTCAATTGCAATAGCCCTGCATTGCACAAGAGCAAGGCTTCAGTAAAAAGAGCACTGGAGCCTGCTGGAGTTGGGTTAAGGTAAGTAATACAGCCTTTTCCCCCTAGAAATAAGTATTTAAACCCTTACTAATTCCCAGATATTAGCTTTAAAGGAGTTTAAAGGCAAAAGGTATTCTATGCATTAAGATAAAAAATCTTCTTTGTGTGTAGCAGCCTCCCCAGCACCCCCTAATTACTTACCTGAGCCCCATCTCTCTCCAGCGATGTCCATGAATGTCTTAACCAGGGGTCTCCAAACTATAGCCCTCCAGTTGTTCAGGAACTACATTTCCCATCATGCCTAGTCATGCTTGTAAATGTCAGTGTTACAATGTCTCATGGGATATGTAGTTTCGCAACAGCTGAAGGGCCGTAGTTTGAAGATCACTGGTCTAAACTGTCTGGGACACTCCTCCTGATTGTCTAAGACACAGCAGCAGGGCCATTAGCTCCCAATCAAAATCAGTCAGCCAATCAGGGGAGAGAGGGGCCCGGGCCGGGGCTCCATGTCTGAATGGACACACAAAGCTGTGACTCGGCTCCAGTGCTCCATAGGAAGATGCTGACTGTGTGGGCACTCAATAGAAGGGAGGGGTCAGGAGCAGCAAAGAGGGACCCAAGAAGGGGAGGATCCGGGCTGCTCTGTGCAGAACCAACTGCACAGAGGGGGTAAATATAACATGTTTGTAAAGGCTCGTTTTAAGAAATAAAAAAAATCACTTGACAATTTCTTACATCTCCTGAAGACCCTTTTGATGAGACCTCAGCTCTTGACTTCCTGGGTCCAGCACACCTGCTGCAATGAGTAACAGGGGCTCTGCTCTTTTTGGAGTTAGACTTACCGGTAACTCCTTTTCCAGTGGTCTTCCAGGACAGCCCTTGAGAGATGGAGTCCCTCCCATCGACCCAGGAAATACATTGCCAAAACAGTTCAAAAGGCGGTCCCTCAGGTCCCTGATCAGTCATTCACCAAGAACCGAAGGATGGAACTGCAAAAAACATAACCATAACAGGTAATAATGTTAGTACATTCACATAATCAAAAAAGGGTGGAATCGTGCTGTCCTGGAAGACCACTGGAAAAGGAGTTACCGGTAAGTCTAACTCCAGTTTTCCCCAGTTGTCTTCCAGGACAGCTCTTGAGAGGATCCCCAAGTACTCACCAGATTAGGGGGGGACCACGGCTTGGAGAGCTTTTCTCCCAAAAGCCTGATCCTGACTGGACATTAAGTCTAGTCGATAATGCCTTGTAAAGGTTGAAAAGCTTGACCACGTGGCTGCTTTACATATTTGCTCCGGGGTGGCACCAGCTCTTTCTGCCCAGGATGCTGATAATGCCCTTGTGGAGTGGGCTTTAATACCCCCAGGAGGATCTTTGTTTACTGTCTTATAGCCCTCTGCTATAGCTAGCCTAATCCACCTAGCTATGGTGACTTTAGAAGCTTTTTGCCCTTTACGTTGTCCGGAAAAAAGAACAAAAAGTGAATCTGAGATTCTAAATGGATTGGTTACCCTAAGATACTCTAGGATACACCTCCTCAGATCTAATAAATGAAAACGCCTTTCTTTCTCGTTTGAAGCCTTTTGACAGAAAGAAGGGAGGACAATATCTTGTGACCTATGGAAATTAGATGCCACCTTTGGTAAGAACCCAGGGTCTGTCTTTAGGATGACTCTGTCTTCCAGAATTTGGAGGAATGGCTCTCTGACAGAGAGAGCTTGGATCTCACTAACTCTGCGTGCTGAAGTGATTGCCACAAGTAGTACTGTCTTTAAAGTGACCAGTCTTAGAGAGGCCTCTGAGATAGGTTCAAAAGGTGACCCCAAAAATGCCCTTTGAACAACTGATAGATCCCAGGATGGGGCGATGTTAACTCTAACTGGTTTGCGTCTGGAGATTGCTTTACAGAACCTAGCAATAAAAGGATCTTCCTGCAATCTTTTCTCTAAGTACACACTTAAGGCCGCTATCTGGACTTTAATAGTACTAGGAGTTAGCCCTTTGTCTATCCCCTCCTGTAGAAACTGCAGGATATTTGCTGTATCCATGTTTACCTCACCTCGGTTGCTCAACCAGCTGTTAAATTTTCTCCAGACCTTCCTGTAAATGGCCTGAGTGACAGGCTTTCTACTCTGTAGCAAGGTCTGAATCACTCTGTCAGTCAGGCCCTTGCCCCTCCAAATTTCCTCCTCAGTAACCACGCTGAGAGGTTCAGCATGGATACTTGTGGATGAAAGAGAGGTCCCTGCGACAGAAGATCTGGTCTGCCGGGAAGCCTGAGAGGAGGTTGGTCTGTCAACCGTAGTAACGTTGTGAACCATGGTCTTTTGGGCCAGAACGGTGCTACTAAGATTAAACACGTTTCCTCTACTAGAAACTTCGCTAAAACTCTCGGGATGAGGTGAAGCGGAGGAAACGCATACGCTAAACTGAAGGTCCATGGGATCTGTAAGGCGTCTACTGCCCAGGGCTGATCTCCTGGGTGTAGCGAGCAAAAATTTGGAACTTTTGCATTCTCCTTGTTTGCAAACAGGTCCACTACTGGTTTTACCCAGTAAGCTGCTATATATTTGAACACTTCCGGGTGTAGAGACCATTCTTGATTCGACACTCGTTGTCGACTCAAGAAATCTGCTGTGTTGTTGAGCTCCCCTTTCAGGTGAATTGCAGAGATGGATGTCAGATTGGATTCTGCCCATAGAAACATGCGATTGGCCACCAGCATTAGTTGACGACTTCTGGTGCCCCCCTTGCTTGTTTATATAAGCTACAGCCGTCATATTGTCTGAACGGACCTGTAGATGATGACCTTGTATTGTATTCTGAAAGAATAACAGAGCCCTGAGGACCGCTGTTAGCTCTTTCCAATTGGACGAGAGGAGCTTCTCCTCTGCCGTCCACCTGCCTTGTGCCCAATCGGAGTTGAGGTGGGCTCCCCAGCCCCAGCTGCTCGCATCCGTAGTTAGTATGGATGTGACGGGAGAGATCCAGAGAACCCCTTTGTTCAAATTCTCTGAGTCTTTCCACCACCAGAGGGAGCGCTTTACCCTGGTGGGGATTGGAACCTCTTCTTCCAGATCCCTGTCTTTTAATTGTTCCAACAGAAACCTCTGAAGGTCTCTTTGGTGGAACCTGGCCCATTGTACAGCTGGAATGGCTGCTGTCATCAGTCCTAAGACCAACATCACCTCCCTCACTGTAACCCTGGCGCTGCTTTGAAGAAAAGACATTCTGATGCGTAAATTCAATATCTTCTCTTCTGGCAGGACTATCCTCTGCTCTACTGACAGGATCTTGTACCCCAAATACAAAATTTCCTGTGTTGGGGTAGTCTTGGACTTTTCCAGACTGACTATCCACCCCAACTGCCTCAGGTTGAGCTGTGTCAACTCTAGGTCCCGACGAAGTTGTTTCTCCGAATGGGCCGTGAGGAGTAAGTCGTCTAGATATGGAATAATCGTGACTGACTGTAGTCTTAACGGAACTAATGCCTCCCCGAGAACCTTGGTAAAGATTCTCGGGGAGGACGACAGTCCGAAAGGAAGTGCTCTGCACTGGAAATGATAAACCTTTGTGTCCATCTGAATCGCCATCCGAAGAAATTTCTGGCATTCCTTCCTTATTGGGATATGCAGATAGGCGTCCCTTAAATCCAGGGTAGCCATGAACACCTCTTTTTGGAGTAGATTCCTTATTGAGTAGATAGACTCCATCCGGAATTTTTTGTATCGGATGAAGCGGTTCAGAGGTCGGAGGTTCATGATTAGTCTGAATCTCCCGGACGGCTTTTTTACCACAAAAATGTGCGAGTAAAAACCGTCCCCCTGTTCCTGAATAGGGACTGGTGTCAATACCTCTTGATCCACCATTTCCCCTATTAACAGAGGCAAGGCCTTGGCTTTTTCTGAGTTTCTTGGAAGCTTTGTCACAAGAAACTTTGAGGGCGGGTCGCTGTGAAACTCCAGAGCATACCCTCTTTTTATAATGTTCAAGACAAACTCGTTTGAGGTTGTCTTTTCCCACTGTGGGAGAAAGTTCATTAATCTTCCTCCCACCGGGACCCTGATGTCACTGGGGTTTGGGGTTTGAATTGGGGCGGTTAAAAAGTATGCCCCCTTTCCCTTTCCCTTTTTGTCCTGTCCAGTGCTTTTTGGGCTTGAACTCCTTCTCTGACTTGGAGGGTTCCTTTGAGGGACGAAAAAATTTTCTTTGAAAATTTTTCTTTTTAATGGGAAAGGTTTTCTTTTTATCTGCCGTTCTTTCCAAGGCGGTATCTAGTTCAGGCCCGAAGACTAAGTCTCCTGTAAAGGGGACACTGCACAAGCGTGTTTTAGACGCCGTGTCTCCCCCCCAAGTTTTCATCCAGACTGACCTCCTAGCTGCGACCGAAAGCGCTGCTGTTTTAGCCGTAAATTTAATGGCTTCAGTGGAGGCGTCAGAGATGAAACTTGTCGCCTTAAAAAGCATAGGGAAGGTTTTTAAGATCTCACCCCTAGGCGTGCCTGCCTTAAGATGCTCTTCTAGTTGGGCTAACCAGAACTCTAGATTCCTGGCTACACAAGAAGTGGCCAGAGCTGGTTTTAAACCTGCCATAGAAGCATCCCAGGCCCTCTTTAAGACTATGTCTGTTTTCCTGTCCATTGGGTCCTTTAAATGACCCATATCCTCAAAAGCAAGGTCAGACTGCTTTGAGACTTTGGACAGAGGGGCGTCTAGTTTAGGATTTTTATTCCAGACCGCCTCTGGGCTCTCATCAAAGGGGAATCTCCTTTTTAGGGAATTTGGGAAGAAGACTTTTTTATCTGGCTCGGCCCATTCCTTGCGAACAAGGTCAGAAAGCACATTATGTATAGGGAATACCTTAGCTTTCTTTTTCCCCAGAGCCTCATACATTTTATCATGTCTGGTCAATTGAGTTTCTTCCTCATCAATTTCCAGCGTATCATAAATGGCGCTCAACAGCTCGCCTACATCCTCCAGAGACAGCTTGTATTTTGCGACTTTGTTAGCTACAGCCTGATCCTCATCTGAATCTGCGTCAGAGGATTCAGGACTAACTAACACGGGGCTATGCTCCCTGACTGTATGGGGCTCCCCAGAGCTGGGTGTTGTAAGGCATGGTGAGGAGGGAATCGCAGCTGCTTTACTGGTGGAAGCAGACGTGCCTACATCTGCGATTAACTCGCGGAGAGATTTAAAGGTTGATGCCATCTCATCTTTAAAGGAGCCAAGGAATTTTGCCAAAGGAGAGTCTGCCTCTGTTTTAAGTAAGCCTGCAATACACTGCTTGCATAAGGCTTTGTTAGAGCCTGAGGACAACTTATTTCCACAGTTAGGGCATTTTTTTGCGGCCTGACTTGTCTTCCCTTGGAGCTTCCTTCCCCTAAAATAAAGAATAAACTTTTTTAGCATCAGGAAACCTTTTAACTCTCAAACCACCTGTGCTGCAACCACCACTGCATCCACCCGGGACTGTGAGGTAACCACCACCATGGGGTACTACAAATCCCAGCCTTACAACAAAAACTCCAGAAAAAAACACAGTAAGGGCTTGCCCAGCAGCCTACCTGGGTTTGGCTGGTGCCTGCCTCCACCGGAGTGTCCTGGGAAGTAGCCTCCATGGTCCCCCTCACGCTCTGGGTCCCGCCGCTAGTCCGGTATAGCTGGACGCTGGTCGGGACTTACAGGCCTCGGTGTGGGCTTTCCCCTCCTCCTTGTGCCTGTAGAGACCCGGAACCGGAAGTGTCTCCGCCCCCCACCGCTGTGTGTAGCAAGGAGCTGTGATGGGAGAATCCATCTGCACTGCTCCTGGGGGGAACCTGCACCGACCTGTCCCTGGCACACCTCGGCACTGGAAGGAGGGGGGGTAACGGGTCTGCTCCTGTCAGCTGGACGGTACCCGAGCCCCAAATTTAAAAGGTAGGACTAGATTGGCGCCGCTGGATAGGACCCAGTCCCCCTGTGCGGCTCCGCTCCCCTCAGGCAGCCCCTGAGAGATAGAGTCCTTCTCTGGTTCCTGGCAACATGTTCCTCCGACGGAGGAAACACAAATGACTGACCAGGGACCGCCTTTTGAACTGTTTTGGCAATGTGTTTCCTGGGTCGATGGGAGGGACTCCATCTCTCAAGGGCTGTCCTGGAAGACAACTGGGGAAAATAATTTCAACTGCCAAAATTGTGCCGGTTTGTTGTATAGGCTAAATATGGATGGACGTGTCACTGCAGTAGTGGTGAGCATAGGTACAGTGCTGTCAAGTGCAGATGTAGGTATCAGTGCAGTGGCGAGTAAAGTGGGGATAGATGGAGATTAGGTTCAATGGTAATTGAGATCAAATTGTAATAAATGTACTGGCTGGAGGAAGCACTCATGATTGTTACTTGGTATTGTTGTTGTGGATGACACTGGACTACATTTAAAGGTTGATGCTAACATGCATGTGCAGCAGTGTTTTTGGGATAAGTGAAGATAGTGCCAATAACTGGCACGTGTGTGGTAGCAACAAAATGTTAAAAATGCTACACTATTCCTAAAGTTGACTTGACATTTAGTAACAGTGCTGTTGACCTCTTTAAACCTGTAGCGATGCCTGAATATACCAGCAATCAGCTCCAGGCACAGGAAGTCTCCAATCACTATCCTATTCAAAGCTTCTGCATGCCACTAAATCTACTAAAGAGAGCTGCAAATAGGTTATTAGTGACAGTACACTTTATGTGCTGGGAGTTGATTGCTGGTATAAGCAGGGATCATTGCAAGATAGAGATCAGCAGCATTGTCACTAAATGTTGGGTCCCACTACCTGAGCAGTAGCAGTAGAACCCCCCATACACTTCTAAGGAGTTCTGCTGCACACAAGCAGCCAGCAGAAAAGGGAGAATGGGCTAGCAGCAGGTAGAAATTATGGTGAAATTCTGTTGTAGCAGGGGGAGGATTACATAGATTAGCACTATGAGGAGTTCAATACTACATGTGCTAACGTGAGCCAAGTAGATGCATTATAAATATACATTACCACAACACAGATCTAAAGGGGGCCTAAAAGGATAACTATTATTTCAAATAAAATTCTAATGACACCCTCACCATGCTAACTGAGCCCCTTTGCACTTTTACTTTAAATGAGGACAATGTGGTCCAGGAGCCTATACCGAAAACACTCATTTGGAGAATTACATGTTTTTGCGTTCTGGCCTATGAAAAACCCACGACACTTGGCACCCTAATATTGCATCTCCGTCACCAAGCACCATTGCCACTGCACTCCTGACTCTGAACCTACCTGTCTCCCAGTATTACCTCTACTGCACCTTTCAGCTACTCCACCACTGTTACCCTTATCAATTTTGCAGGCCGAGCCTAGGATTTCTGTGCTCATGCCCACTTTCTCCTCCCTTAAGTGATTTCTTCAGTAGATGCAGACCATCCTCCAGAGACTCGAAAGTTTTGCTTTAACCACCGGAAGGCCTCTAAAAGTACCTTCAAAACTGTGTCTCCTAAGTTTGTGGTGGGAAATGACAGCTATACATTTGGCATCTATGCTATATGGTCATGCAGTCAGTCCTCCAGCCTCTGGAGAGCTGTGCACATTGTGTGTTCCTAGGTGCACACTTCTGGGCTGAGAGGAAGAGGGAAGCCCAACACTGGGATATTATTATAAACTGACCCACTGACTCCATTACTACTAAAGCCTTCCAATGTAGAAGCCATCATGTAAGTCCAACATCCGAATGTATTTTTAATTTCTTTCGCTTTCAATGTAAGCACCTTTATTTAACATACAACACCACTCTTCCCTCCTAAACTATTGAACCTTCTATATTCACAGTAGTCAATTTGAAAATGATAAAGGGCCTCAACATATCAAGAGTGCCATGCAACAGCATGGTGGATTGCATAGAGTTGGGAACACATTCAAAATGAAAGATCTGCCCTGTGAGGCAGGGCTGTGCCACACTGTGTGTGTCTATAGATGCACACAGCCTAGCTTGGGAGCATGGCCGCATGAGTGACCTCACAACACACAGCTAGTCAGTCCTATGCCAGATAAACTACTGTACAATGAAAGAAACCATCATCTGTCAGGCCTGGCAAAGACAACAGGTAGATTGTTGGGTTCTCCCTAACCTAATTACAAGTTATTCCAATCCCTCCTATCCCCAAACGCTATATCAGTCTTTCTCTCATGCCAACACCCATCCTGCACCCAAAGGCTCTTGCAGCACATATCTTGGTCATCCCTAAAGCGGGGAAGGACCCACAACATTGCCAACTACAGACTAGTCTCACACTTCAACGTAGATTTAAAGCTGTTCACTAAAACAGACAAACAAAACAGACTGTTCTCCCATCGCCAGAAAATAATTCAGTTAGATCAGGTAATTTTTATGCCCACCTGCCAAGCATGGGATGGAACTCTCTGGGCTATCAATATAGTCCACTCAGACTATTTGAAAGAAGAACAATCTAATCAGAACAGTTTTTACAGATGCAGAAATGGTATTTTTACAAGATTGACTGGACCTTCCTCTGCCTCACCTTAGAGTTTAGTGGACTCACTTTATTTGTCCAATTCAGCACAAGTCAGGGTCAAGGGGTTCCTTTCATCTTCCTTCTCCATCAGGAACAGAACTCACCAGGGGTGCCCCCTTTTCTCCGATTTTCATTTCATGTGCCACATGATATTTCCACCCATGGAGACATACTTCCAGAGTAACCTGGAGATAACTCTCCCCAACACAGCTGCCACAGTACAGTGAGTTATCCAAATTTTCACATCAGAAATAAGAAGCACTAGAACTGGACTCTCTCACGGGCCACACTACTTAAGCTGAAGATCAACTATGGCTTTAAATGGGCCTCCTCTCCTATTGGATACTACTGCCCAGTTGTTAGTTAAGGGAAAAAGTCTCAACAAAGTCCCACTCATCTCATTTCAACCTGGATAGTGAAGATTTTCTTCTGGGTGAGGAGATATGTTATTAAATAGAAAATCCTGCCTCACATACTTTACTTTCTTTATATAATTTTGATTCACATTCCTGTATCCTATTTCAAATCCATCCTATCTCTTTGGAACAAATTCATTAGGTCCTCTAAGCTGGTATGCCTAAAACACACTACGCTTTAAAGACCAGGTATCCATTGAACAAGACAGCTCCCCCACTCCTCTAGATGTGCTCCCATGGTATTGAACACTACCTACTCCTGACTTGAATAAGTACCTGATCGTTGCCATCTTGCAGAATTACTAATTAGCATCCAAGTCCTTTGGTCTTGTCCAGTTTCCTTCCCTTTTCCCCACTCTGGGGGAGCCTAATTTTCCAGCCTCCAATACAAAGCGATTCTCCCACTTCATTATGGGAACAAACATTGAGCATGACATTTTCTCATTCATCCTGTTTGTCATCTACTCAGTTATCACAAGACCCTGAGTTCTTCTCTCTCAGACCTTTACAAATCTTGCAGGTTGTCCACTTTAACAATCTTTACTAATAGCAACAACATTTTTTTTTCACACTGACGCAGCTTTAGAGTGAATGCCAGGCCAGTAGAGCATGCATTCTTTTACAACCAGCTTTTACAGAGATTTCACAAACCCCATCTTGCTTTCTGGAATAATGGGAGAAGGCACTCCCATATTATCCTCTCACCCGCAGACCAAATGAAAAGATTTACTCTGTCTTTAAAATCTTCCATAAATAACATATACTGGGAATCAGCCTACAAAACTGTTGCCTGCTGGTGCTGCACCCTGACAACTAGGGGTGCAACGGATAAAAAAAACTCACGGTTCGGATCGTTCCTCGGATCAGGAGTCACGGTTCGGATCATTTTCGGATTAACAAAAAAAAAATCTCCCCCACTGTAATATCCACAATCTCCCCCACTGTAATAATATATTAGCAGGGTATGGCAGAGTATTGCAGGGTATTGGCGGGTATATTGGCAGAGTATTGGCAGGGTATGGAAGAGTATTGGCAGGGTATGGAAGAGTATTGGCAGGGTATGGAAGAGTATTGGCAGGGTATGGAAGAGTATTGTCAGGGCATTGCAGAGTATTGTCAGGGCATTGCAGAGTATTGTCAGGGCATTGCAGAGTATTGTCAGGGCATTGCAGAGTATTGTCAGGGCATTGCAGAGTATTGTCAGGGCATTGCAGAGTATTGTCAGGGCATTGCAGAGTATTGCTGCCATCCAAACTCTCCCCTCCACTGTACAGATCAGTACACAGAGGGGAGAGAGGAACCGGCGTCATGGCATGACGCCGGTTTGTTACAAGTGATCGCTCCGTCATTTGACGGAAGGATCACGTGGTAAACGGCCGCCGGGTGTACCAAGATGGCCGCCGCTCCGGAGCTAGGCCAAAGCCGCTGCCTTTCCTATGGCCGAGGCCACAGAGCGCAGACCGTACGGATCAATGACGATCCCTTGCACCCCTACTGACAACTCTCCACATTATCCCACCATTCCCGAGAGATGCTAGAGATGCAGGCAAGGGCCAAGTGACAGGTTACATACCATATTTAATCGGCGTATAACACGCACTTTTTTCCCCTTAAAATCAGGGGAAAATCGTGGGTGCGTGTTATATGCCGATCCCCCGCTGTCCGTGGGCAAGAGGAGCGCCGCCATTGACCGAGCCGAGTGTACTTGGCTCCGCTCGCAGTCACGCCCAGTCCTGCCTCCTAGCCTTTACGTCCCGCCATTGGACCGGTGTCCATCATAGGAGCCGGGCCAAGGGGGACGGGGGCGTGACTGCGAGCGGAGCTGAGTACACAGTACACTCGGTTCGGCTCGCTCTATGTCGGCGGCGAGAGGAGCCGAATATCTCGCTGCTGCAATTTTGGGCAAGGCTGCAGACGGACACTGGGCAAGGCTGCAGGTGGACACTTGGACAAGGCTGCAGATGGTCGCTGTGCAAGGCTGCATTGATGGGCATTTAAAATGTAAGTTTTTTTCCTTAAAACTTCCCTCCTAAACTTGGGGTGCGCGTTATACGCCGATAAATACAGGGTATTTTCTGGTCCTGTGCAGCCTTACAAGAGGCATAGTCATAGGTTCAAGACATTTACAGACCTGAAGGTACTGAAAGCACCAGCGTTCTCTTTTATTAGAACTCAGTACCCATAAGAGATTACAAGAACTCTGCAGTCAGACATTTAGCAACTGTGGCCAGCTCATGTATCCCAGCTTTGTGAAAATCCTCCTAACCTTCGACTTTACAGCAATGGATTTTGCGAGTAGAGGACATCGGGGTCACAGAAAGCCTGAGTAGCTCAATGAAAGACACAAAATTTTGTCCTGCTTGTGTGACATGGAGATCCCCAAACCATTCTTGGCACATTCCTCATCCCTTTCCCTGTTCTGCAATAAATTTCTCACCTTCTATTCAGATTTTATTCCTCTACCACTACCCTGTCTGGTTAGTCACTGGACACTTAACTCAAACACACTTAAAATATAAACCATCAACCACTTGCAATCTGAATGTAGTGACCCACTTCAGACCTATTACTTTGGAAGGCATTGAGACCTCTCCTCTGCTAGATAGCTGACCTCCAAAATTTTCCTGTTCTTGAGTTCTCATATTTCCACCACTATCCCCACGCAGTGACAATTTTTATTGCTTGAATGGACTAACTACTGTGTCTTATACAGTTCTCTTGAATTTGTTCTCCTTGTTTTTTTATAAAATGTGATAAAAACCTTATAAAAAATGCATAAAACAGTGGATTTACATTAAAAAAAGGAAAACAGTGTTAAACTCCATGGCTCACCAAAAATTGATACATAGTAGTATCAATCCCATGACTCATGAGGATGATTCATCCAGACAATGGTGGAAGACAGACATAACCAGCACACAGTAGCGTTAAGAGCTATTCTTTTATTTCTTTCCAATAAGCATACTTTTATATGCTATACATGGCTTGGCTTGTATTAGGGGCTCTTCATTATATTTCTGTACACTTTCAGGGATCCATGTCATTGTTATGAAAAAAAAAAACAAACAAAAAAAACAAAACAAAAAAAAAAACATGTAGGCATTCCTAAGTCTCCGTGAGCTGAAAAGGCCATTAGAATAAAAAAAAAAAAAAAAAGAAAAACACAACAGGAAGAAGAAAAGACGGAGCTGCAACCACACATGTGCCTACCGCAAGTATTTCAAGGGCAAAGCAAGATGGAGTGGACTGCACTTTAGTATGGGAATAATTTTCAATAGCACAAAGCTATAAATCCCACTGCAAACTAAGCATGACGAACTAGAAATATATTTTAGTTGTGTTTTGTACAAGCACTACATCATATGTACACCGCAAAGTTCACAGACGTGTGGAGAGTGCAATAAACTGTCCAAAGAAAACTGAAGCATGAAGAAAGATTGTGTAACAGTAGCAGGCATGTTACTGAGCCATCTGAGCCTCCATGGCCTGTGCTGTCCATTCTGGTGCAGTCTGACTGATCTTCTCCAGGAGGTTGTTGACTTGGAAGCACAAAGACTGAATCTGTTTATCCCACGTAGGCAATGCTTCCCGAGCTAAAAGAAAACAGTTTGAAAATGTCTTCTTTTACAAAGTAGTCTCACTTTAACATAATATATAATTTACTCTAAAACATATTCATAACTGTTGTTCAATGGTCACTCATTTGATCAAACACACATGTACACTTGTCACTGTATAGGTCATATGCCCCCTTCGGTTGCTAAAGCACCACTAGTTCATACCTGCATTCTCAACAGAGTACAATGTACTGTTGGGAATACCGGAATTAATAACAGAGTACAATGTTGACGTTTTAAGACTGAAACTGCAATATGTGGACAATTTATTGTAAGTGTCAAACAAAAAATGTAATTTAATGCACAGTATATATGTTCTCAAAGCTTCCTTTAAAGTGTTACTAAGCCACGGACCCTGCATATCTTGTCTCCCCACTGTATACAGAACATGGAAATGCAATTATTTTCGTAAATATAAACTGCTAAATATCTTTTCTCATCAGCAGTATATAGCAGTCTTGTGACTTCTATCAGTGTCTGGTTAGAGCTTGTAGGAGGAGTTTTCATTCTACTACGACTGTCCTTTGAAGTTGCATGACCCCTGACCCTCTGTCTGGACAGTGCCGATTGGCCCCGTGCTGATCACATGCACCCTCCCAAGAAAAAAAAAAAAACTTACTAGCAATACACACCAAACTGAGCATGTGCAAAGTGGGCTCCAAGGCCATGTACTATCAGGAGATGAATTAGGGACAGTGGAAGAAAGGAGAGGATCAGAAAAGACAGGATCAAACAAGCCTTTTTGCACAATGAAGATGAACTCCCCCTTAGGTTCCACATTAAGTATAACAGGCATGCTTTACTGTATATACACACACACATGGATTAACACTAACAGCAGACAGGAGGGCCTATAAATCTGAAAACATCAATTGTGCTACACACTGCAGATCGCTGTGCATGCAGGAATGAGAGCAATAATTCTAGAGCCACGATTCACAGTTGACGTTAAACAGATGACCTGTAGGGGTTTTTAAAGCACCATCTATGGAAGATTTTGGGTACTAAAGTTTGTCATCGTTTTACAGGTGCACACAGTTTTAATGCTTGAAATGTTGGGTATCCATTTACTCGGCACAGCCTAATTTTTTTATATCTTACCAAAAAATTGGGTAATATATTGCATTTGTGTTCATTAAAATGAATATTTTTTTTTTTTTTACTGAAAACCTGATATCTTAAACCTAATAATGCTAATATTGTGTGACAAAAATTGGGACTACCACCATTTTATTCTCCAGGATCTCTGCTTTCAGAAAATACTTTTAACTGTTAACTAACCTTCAAGCCTAAAATGTTTTAAAGTTTGTAAGAAGCGCAAAAATGTATCTGTACCCCGCAAAAACTCCTGGGGCAACGGTAGTGCTAAAAAGCTGATGTGGGACCAGGTGTCTGGAGAGGATCTTTTTTTTTGGGCTCCACTACTGATGGGTGCCATCAAGTGCTTCTCCTGTCTGGGGATGAATAAAATTAGACTAGCAATAGCCTGTGAAAGAAGTGTTATACTTACCTGTCCAGTGGACAATGGGTTGAAACTTTGGTCTGTGTGCAGTTACTATATCACACACTGGCCACACAAGTTATCCTGCTGCTGACCATAACTACTGCATTCTGCAGTGAGGTATAGGACAATGAGGGGAACCTCACAGGCCAGCAGAGGACATGCTTATTTAGGCAAACCAGAGGTGTCCTAGTACTGATGCTGGGCGATTTTCACATGGGCAAACCAGAGGTGTCCTAGTACTGATGCTGGGCGATTTTCACATGGGCAAACCAGGGGTGTCCTAGTACTGATGCTGGGCGATTTTCACATGGGCAAAGTTTTAGCACGTCATCCAGGTAAGTATAAACCATCTTTCACAGGCCAATGCTGGTCTCTTTTTCCATCCCCTAATACAGTTACTCTAACAGCAGGTATCAGCATTGTAAAAAGCCCAAATGCTCAAAGCCATGTAGCATAGGATCCCAGACTAGGAGGATGAAGATGGAATGGGATATTTATTAACCAATGGCAAATCAGACATCAGCTGAAAGCATTTGCTGATCTCTCTCATTAGCCCAAGCGCACCAAAGCCATGCTAAAAACTGAATACTGGCAGACACTCCTCCCCCTTAATGCAGTTAAGCCCAGCAAAGGTTATAGAATAAAGAGATATGCACTCTGAATTTTTTTTTTTTTAAACCTGTAGTAAGGGACAGCTATCATAATTATTTAACTCACTTTCAAAATGGACAATGCCATCAATCTGGTCGATGAAACCATTCATACGGCCCTCTGTAATCATCTGAGAAGCTATCTTCTCAGCCTGTACATGAAAAAAAAGGGAAAAGAGAAATAGATTTACACATCGTACCATGGAGTGTTAAATCCAGAAGAAAAAAAACCCTGACGCAAAAGAAACAGAGCCAAAAGGATGAATTGGTACCTTGGCAGCAGGGATTTCCAGCAAAGCTCCAAGTTCCTCAAAAGTGATATTGTTGTAAAGTTTGCTTGCTGACAGTAGGTTGTGCTCTATTACAGCTCTGTCCAAAATACTGGAACCTAAAAGGATATATTGCATTTATTTTAGAATAAAATTAATCTTATCAGTCATTAGTTGTGGTGACTCCATTTAGTTTCCTTCTTTCAGGCTTTATTTTTCTCCTCATACGTCCTGTCCTAGGATAACAAAATTCTTGTTTAAATTCAAAGTTCACGAACACAGCCAAGAACTGCAAAGGCACCAGAATTTATTTGACTGTGTCTCAGTCCATATGATATATTCTGTCCTTGGATGATGTCTGAACAAAGGTGCTGTTCTTTTAGAGAGAAAAGCAGATGCAGGCATTGTCATAGGGAGCATTGTTGTCTCCAAAGGAAGATAATAAATACCTGTAGTTTTAACATGCATTCAGTTAACATGAAAAAAAAATATCTGGTGCAAGGCCCCCTTCAAGTAGATAAAGAAGATCACACTGATGAGGAGGGTCATTTTAAACAAACATTTAAAAGATTAATGTTTCCCCTATAACACAACTTTGTTATTGGCCTACCATCTCCAGTAGTTGCTTTCTGATGAGGCATGAGCATAGCAGCAAACTCCTGCAACTGATTTCCTCTGATGATTCTGTCTAGGTACATCTTTTCCAGAATACCATAGGCTGAAAGCTGCTGGCACCGTTCATCCTTAAATAATGTAGCCAACATACGGGAACGTTGTTGTCCTACACATAAAAACAAACAATAAGGACAGTAAACTCAGTCTGCAAGTATATACACTACAAATGCTCATATTGTACATATCTAGTGAATATGTATACTTTAAAATAATAGATTCTTATATTAGGAAAACAAGTAAGCTTGTCTTTTTATATAACTTGAATGGTATTACATAGAGACCGTATGTAGCATACCTGCAGAAGCCAGGATGGTGCAGTGAAGTGCATGTTTAAGTGCTTCCATTCTCTCAGATTCATGTACTATGGTTTTGTAAGATAGCTCATTGTACCTCTGAGCAGCTTCAATGAACTTCCGTCTGTAGTCTAAAACACGCGCATAGCAAACCTGGAAAGGACAGATTCAATATTCATCTTTAGACTTAAAGGGTAACTCTTCAGAACTTTCATGAGTAAAAAAATAATAATATAGCATATCAAACTGTGACAAAGGTCAGATTGTAATTGAATGTTATTAACTACTTGCCACCTGTATAACTTACTTATACAGCAGCAAGGTGGCACTGCTTCACATACCTAGTACATGATCTGACACTTCCGGGTCTGGGGTGCGCGTGTGTGCTGCTGACGACCCGCTCCCGCTGTGATTATACACAGCGGGAGCTGATCTGCGGATACCACAGACTAGTAGTCTGCTGGCACCTGCCGATCTAGCACAGAGGCAGAAAGGCGATCTACCTATGTAAACAAGGCAGATGACCGTTCTGTCAGTAGGAATGGCATGGATTATGTGTTCCTGCAAAGCAGGGACATGGATCCATGCCTTCTTTTAGTAAAAGCACCTTTCACAGTTCACAAAACACACTAGCTAGGCACACAGTTAACTATTTGATCACCCCTGTTTAATCTCTTCCCAGTCATTAATACAGTGACAGTGCATATTTTTAGCACTGATCACTGGATTAGTGTCACTGGTCCCCAAAGAGTGTGAAAAGTGTCAGTGTCTGACACAATATATCGCAGCCCCTCTACAAGTCGCTGATCACCGCCATGATTAGTGAAGAAAAATAAATAAAAAATACCATAGTTTGTAGACTTTTGTGCAAACTAATCAATATAAGCTTATTGGGATTTTTTTTTTACCAAAAATATGTAGCCGAATACATATTCACCTAAATTGATGAAGAAATTTAGATTTTTTTTTCAATTTTTTTTTATTAGATATGTTTTAGAAAGAAAGTAAAAAATATTGTTTTTTTTTTTAAATGGTCTATCTTAACCGCAGAGGTGATCAAATACCACCAAAAAAAAAAAAAGCTCTATTTGGGCACAGCATCACACAACAGCGCAATCGTCGTTAAAATAATGCAGTGCCAAATCGCAAAAAATGGCCTGGTCATGAAGGGGGTTAAATCTTTTGGAGGTCAAGTGGTTAAAAATGACCTTTCCTTTTCAATCTGTAGTGCTGTATTGTTCTGTAAAATGCAATGCAATATGGCTACCTGGAGGAGTTCTGTACACAGATGGTATATGGAATCACCAGGAGAGAGTGGAAACATCTACAAAATGACCCAATTTTGGAAAGTAAACACCTCAAGGTATTTTAAGAGGCATGGTGAGTCTTTTGAAGACATTTTTTTCCCCACAAGATTTTGGAAAATGCGTAATAAAAGAAAATAATTTTATTTACACAGTTTAATAAGATATTTCTCACATATAGTATGGGCATACTTAGAAGTACACCCCAAAACACGTTCTGCTACTACTCCTGAGTAATGGGATAACACATGTAAGACTTTCACAGCTTAGCCACACAGAGGGGCCCGACGTACAAGAAGCACCTTAACCACCTCCAGCCGGACCAATTCTGACATTTTTCTCATAAATGTATTGTATTATCTCTCTCTCTATATATATATATATATATATATATATATATATATATATATATATATATATATATATATATATATATATATATATATATATATCTATCTCACAGTGGCTGAAAGGCAAGTGGTTAATTCATTAAAGTGTATTTTTTCCCAAAAAACTGCTCTTGAAAGACTGCTGCACAAATACATTACGACATAAAATATTGCAACAACCGCCATTTTATTCTCTAGGGTCTCTGCTAAAAAAAAAAAAAAAAAAAAAAAAAAAAAAAATGTAATATTTGGGGGTTTCTAGCAAAAATACTGATTTTAACTTGTATGCAACAAGTGTCAGAAAAAGGTTGACTTTAAAGCAGACCTTCAGTCATTTTTTCTACTTTCCATCTATTAAATCTTCTGATGAAGAAGGGTAACCTTCGAAACGCGTTAGCCAGCAGTAGTCCATACGCCTCCTTCCTGGGACCTGGAAAACTGCTACCACTGGACTAATTGCCTCTGTGCCATATACAATGCGATTTTTTCTTCAACCTTTGTGAGTAGATTTTATCTTGCTTTTAATTAATAAATCTGTCAAGGATAATGCACTAGGCTGGTGCGCTCTTTTTTTCTTTCTTTTCATTTAATATTAGGATAATCCCATCCTTAAGAGCAGCAAGGCTGAAATCCACAGTCCTTCCTGAACCCTTGGGATCTTTTAGCTAATACACCTGTGCGCAAGAGTATTTTTGCATCTTTATTATAAATCTTCTGCCCTTGTTGTTTTAACTTTGGATAGTAAAACATTTTTTCCCGCCAGTAGTTACCTTATACAGCCCGCTTATTTCTTGCCTGGTAAAAAGCCTAGGCTTATGACATCATGCACAGCTCTCTCTCTCTCGTGAGCATTTGCAAGGGGGGGGGGATGAGTCATAAGAGGGCAAATGAGAGCTGCAGGGCTGGAGGTGTGTCTGTGTAAATCCAGGAAGTGAATAGGCAGCAGCTTCAGCTGCCCACAGTTAAAATGGTTGCATCCAGACTCAGTGGGGGAAATTTCTGCAGTATATTTGGCAAGTACAGAATCACAGTATATATAAAACAATATGCAAAGTGGTTGGAGGGAAGCTTCAGAATGGCAAAGATGTTTTTATAACAAATTATGTGAGCAGACTGCAGTTCCTCTTTAAAGCGGGGGTCCGCCCACCCCTGCAAAAATTAAAAGCCAGCAGCTACACATACTGAAGCTGCTGACTTTTATTAGGACACTTACCTGTCCTGGAGTCCAGCGATGTTGGCACCACAGCTGATGTTTCCCATCAGCTGTCGGGTGCTGCCGCCCTTGTCGGTAAGGGAACCTGGTAGTGAAGCATCACAGCTTCATGCTGGGACCCTTCTAGAAAAGGAGAATTGGGGCCACTCTGTGCAAAACTCTTAGAGATATGTTTTTTTTTTCTTTTAATAACAAACAAAAAACGATCCTTTACAACCCCTTTAACCGCTTGCCGACCAGCCACCACAGTTTAGTTTTACTGCGGCAACATGGCTCGGCTGCGCAAATCGCCGCTATCTTACGTCGCTTCCTTATTTGGCCACTAGGGGCGCGTTCCCCCTGCTCGCCCACGGAACCGATGCGAGTGCCCGGCGGTTGGGATCACAGCTCGGGGCACACAGAGAACCGGGATCTGTGTGTGTAAACACACAGTTTCCAGTTCTCTGAGGGGAGAACACATACAGAGTATGAACAGCGATCTGTCATCTCCCCTACACAGTCCCCTCCCCCCCTTCAGTTAGAACACGTACTAGGGAACACAACCCCTTGATCGCCCCCTAGTGTTAACCCCTTCCCTGCCAGTGACATTTTTACAGTTAATCAATGCATTTTTATACCACTGATCGCTGTATAAATGCCAATGGTCCCAAAAATGTATCAAAATTGTCCGACGTGTCCGCCATAATGCCGCAGTCCCGAAAAATTGCAGATCGCCGCCATTACTAGTAAAAAAAAAAAAAAAAAAAAAATTAATAATAAAAATGCCATAAAACTATCCCCTAAAAATATGTAGAATACATATCGGCCTAAACTGAGAAAAAAAAATAGTTTTTTTTTATATATTTTTGGGGGATATTTATTATAGCAAAAAGTAAAAACTATTGCTTTTTTAAAATTGACGCTTTTTTTGTTTATAGCGCAAAAAATAAAAACCGCAGGGGTGATCAAATACCACTAAAAGAAAGCTCTATTTGTGGGAAAAAAGGGACGTAAATTGTTTGGGTGCAACGTCGCACGACCGAGCAATTGTCAGTTAAAGCGACACAGTGCCGAATCGCAAAAAGTGCTCTGGTCAAGAAGGGGTTAAAATCTTCCCGGGCTGAAGCGCTTAAAGAGGAAGTCTTCCTTTTTAATTGTATCTACAGGTATTCCCATAATAAGGCTGCGCCATTTCTTTAGGGCCCTGTGCCATGACCGGCGGCTCCCGCACACATGTGCAGGAGTGAAGTCATCGTGGCTCCGGCCACAGTGCCAGAGCCTGCGAACTCTGAAGAAACACCAGGAAAGATGTCAGCCATCTCAGCCGTGTGCGGGCGCCCCTGCCAGGGCTTTGTTCTAAGGTATTTCATAATGAGCTAGTATGCGATGCATACTAGCTCATTATGCCTTTGCCTTACAGTTTTTTTTTTTTAAAAATAGGGTTTACAATCTTTTTACTGAGCCAAGACCTAGAGCATGGTTGCTCAACCTGTGGCCCTCCACCTGTTGTGGAAGTACAAGTCCCATCGTGCCTCTGCCTTTGGTAATTATGCTTGTAATGGTTAGTCCTGCAACAGCTGAAGGACCACAGGTTGAGCACCCATGACCGAGAGGTAAATTGATGCTGCCGATTCCCATAAAAGGTGTCCAACATATCAACCCCGAGTCCAACACCTGCAGGCAGTAATGACCAATCACCAAACAAAGGTTTGTTAAGACAGCCATGTACAGAGGTTTACCCAAGAGCCCATCAATAACTTGCTGCAAAATCCACACGTTACTAGTTCAGCTTAGTTATAGCTATAATTTCACATCTATACGATATATCTATATGAGTAGAATAATGATATGTAGAGGATCCAATACTGCCTTGGTCTGAACAACCAAGGAAACTACAATAGTGGGACAAAAAGATGCTAACCTGACCCATCTACTTGGAACTAAAAAGCGAGCAGCTTGCCAGAAGAAAATAGGATCATCTTTCCTTCTACCTGCTGGTAGTTCACCTGTGAGCACTGTCATTGGAGAATCCACTGCAAGATTAGACCACTGACTAAAATGCTCACTACTCAGGAGGGCAGTCCCCGTGCATCACGTGAGCTCCATTAGTAAAGGTTATTAGCATTAGTATTTGCAAACTTCCAGATCAGGCCTACTAAATATAGGAAGGCCTCTAGTACACATAATATGTATAAAATGGAGTGCAGGACCTCCACAGGGAGGGGCACACACACACACACACACACACACACACACACACACACACACACACACACACCTCTTCCCTACCAGGCACAGCAGCCTGACATGGTAGATTTGACTGCTTCCTCTCCAACCTGGTGAGGGAAACGGCATAGTGTAGAGCTCTAAAAAAAAAAATAGTCTGAAGGAAGGGCTAGTGCTGGCTAAGGAAAGCGAGCCACCAGGACCCCAGTAGCAGCCTTGCTCGAGCACATGGTCATCCCTCTCACCATCGCACAATGCCTGGGCCTCCTTACTGGACACATACATGTCTGTCCAGTATGTGTTCCAAGAAGTGGAGGTAAGCACCCTCAAAGGGCTGGACCTATAGGGCCTTTCACCAGACCCCCTAACCTGTCACAGTCTTACCATAGGGGAGGCATCGGAGAACTTGCCACCTCAGCTGGGTTCTCCCATGCTGAAGAGGTAGGTCCGGTCACAGGAAAATGGCTGCCACACAAAATCCTCTCCCCAGGAAGTGGCAGGCAGCCCCAAGCGATGACGCCACCTGTGCACTACCGAGGTGCAAAGGAAGTGACCTCCGTCCCATTCAGCCCGCAAACTGGCAGATGTGTACGCCTTCACTTGTACCTGGTGTTTAATAAGGAGCCCCTGTGAGAGCACCTCACCTGCCTGCTGGAGCTCCTCAAACCAATCTCCTCACCCCTGCGCAAGCTCTCGTCATACAGGCAGCCTCAGCGGGAAAGGTAGGAGGGAAGGAGAACCAAAGGTCGCAAATCAGGGAGGGAGGGAGGATGTAGCCTTAAGCGACTTGCAAACACCCTCCCTTACCCTCTACCCTACTCTTGGTGCAGGAACACCTCACCTGCTGAAGTCAGAGAGAGTCTGGAGGGGCATTCCCAGGCACCTCCTAGGAATGGAATGGTAAAAACGACAAACAGGAGTTACTGTGCCTGCAGGAAACACAAGAACTGAAGGGTTAGAGTGGGTGGGGAGCTTTTAACTTCTCTCTGTGCTTGTGTTTCCTGTAGGAGGAGAAGGAGCCTATCTCTCATGTGACCGGCCTAGAGGACGACTTGGGAAAAAGTAAATGGCACATTACATTGCCCCCTCACCACCCAGTAAAATGAACAACCAACCTGCAATGCATTATAAATTTTGTTTTTGGATTAGATACACTTTAATTGTTTAAAAAATAAGAGGAATTTGAAAGGAATGATCACCTTGTAGTGGATTTGTAGCTGCTCATTGGTGGATTCATTTTGCAATAGAGAGGCTCTGTTTATGTATGCTTCTGCCTGCACAGGATCATCATCTTCCAAGTAGAGCCGAGCAATTTTCAGATAGGTTTCCAGTTTATAGTCTACATTATACTGTCTGTTGGGCAGCAAGAAAACATATACACAGTCAATACCTCTTCATGTAACCTGAAAGAAAACTAGGGAATAAATGTAGCTGAAATTAAACAAATTCAGTCATAATTTTAATAAGAGGATAAACATGACCATGTGGAAAAAATGATCCGCACTCCAGTTGCTGCTCTTTAAATTTCTTCATTTTATTGAGTAGCCACAGTGAACAAAAGCAGATTAAGTCAGTTGACGCATTTCAACCTATAAGGCCATTAGTCATAACCATAAACATAACCATAGTGACCAAGTGTTGTATGTTTCATCCTTATGTTGTCTGGGCAAACAAAACAATAACACTAATTCATCACCAATAAAAAGAAACAATTGTTTCTCTATTTTTTTTTTTAAACAACCCTCCCCCATTCAAATAGTCTTTAATTCTTACTTCTGTCCTGTTTCCAAAGGTATGCCAACCAGCACCAGAGCTGCATTCCTCCAGTCTTCTTCTTTCTCATAAATGGTTGCCAAGTGCTGCCTAATTGATGCAACCTGCAGGCAAAGATGTAATGACCAATTAAAAAAAAGATCCAGGATGCCAAAGCATTTTGTCCTGGACAGAGATTAAATTACCTATATGGAGCATTTATTTATAGGGAAGCAGGACCATCACTCGTATCACAAATAGGAAAGCATCATAATCCCTTGAACTATTTACCAATATACTTCCCATTGCAGTTTTAAAGCATGAATGCAAAGAAGCCCACTTGGTCAAAATAAATACTGAATAAAACAGCTTTATTTTATTGTTTTATAGTACCTCAATCTGTCTTTGCACCAGCCTCCTGTAATCTCTTGCATATTATTCAGACTGGGTGAAAAAAACGGAGTTACTTACCGGTAACATCCTTTTCCAGGAATCTTTCAGGACAGCACCATAGAGAGACACCGGCTCCTCCCCTCTTAGGAAACACCGCCTTCCAATTCAACATTTAAACCTCATCCTCCCAACGGCCCCTCAGTTCTTCACGAGTTCCTCCGGCCAGCTGGGGAGACACAAGAATACGTCATACAAATCTTTATCTTACCTGACGTTCTCATGCGATGAGTTCTCATAGATGATCAATAACCTGGGTGGGTACTAGTGCTGTCCTGAAAGATTCCTGGAAAAGGATGTTACCGGTAAGTAACTCCGTTTTTCCCCATTCATCTTTCAGGACAGCACCATAGAGAGGATAAGCGAGCACCTTACCTTAGGGAGGGACTACTGCCTGCAGCACCTTACGCCCAAAGGCTTGGTCTTTGGCTGACAGCAGGTCCAATCTGTAATGCTTCACAAACGTGGAAAAACTGGACCACGTTGCTGCTCTACAGATCTGCTCCGGAGAAGCACCAGCCCACTCTGCTTGAGAAGTTGCCACTGCCCTGGTGGAATGTGCTTTAATACCCTCCGGGGGCTCCAAACCCCCGACTACATAGGCCTGGCTAATGGCCAACCTTAACCATCTGGCTATTGATCGTTTAGAGGCTTTGAACCCTTTCCTAGCCCCTGAAAATAATACAAAAAAAGAATCGGATTTCCTAAACTGTTTCGTACAATCTAAGTACTGAAGGACGCACCTTCTAACGTCCAGTTTGTGAAAAATATGCTCCTGTTCCCTCACAGGATTCGAACAGAAGGTAGGTAAAATAATTTCTTGGCCTCTATGAAAACTAGAGGACACTTTTGGCAAAAAGGCCGGATCCGTTTTAAAAATCAAACGGTCCGGAAAAACCTGAAAAAAAGGCGCCCTAATAGAAAGGGCTTCGAGTTCACTTACTCTCCTTGCTGTGGTGATCGCCACCAAAAACACCGTTTTGAGGGTGATCAACTTCAAGGTACAGGATTCCAATGGCTCAAAAGGATCCCCTGTAAGAGACTGTAGAACTAAGGAAAGATCCCACACTGGGAATGGGGAACTTTTAACAGGCCTCTGTCTGCCTAAAGCTCTAAAAAACCTAGCTACCCAAGGATCTATAGCTAATGGCTTTTCCAGGAAAACGCTTAGTGCCGATACCTGTCCTTTCAAGGTGCTAAGGGCTAATCCTTTGTCCGCTCCTGCCTGTAGAAACTCTAATACTGCTACAGAACTTCGTACATCGAAGGAGCTCTCTGTGCACCAACTGTTAAAGCGTTTCCACACCTTTAGGTAAATGGCTTGCGTCTCTCTTTTCCTGCAATTTAGGAGAGTTGTTACTAGCCGATCCGAGAAACCTTTGCCCTTCAGCAATTCTTCCTCAGTAGCCACGCTGCGAGGTTCCATCGCTCCACCTGAGGGCAACAGATTGGGCCTTGAGAGAGGAGATCCTCCTTGATAGGTAGAATCCAGGGAGGTTCCACTGTCAGACTCTTCAAGAGAGAGAACCACGGCCTCCTTGGCCAGTGTGGTGCTATCAGAATGAGGGTTGTATCTTTTGACCGAAATTTTCTTAGAACTGTTGGAATCATTACGGGAGGGGGGAAGGCATAACACCTTGAGAAACGCCAGCTCTGAGCTAGTGCATCCACCCCGGCTGCTCCGTCCCATCTGCTTAGGGAAAAGAACAGACGAGCTTTTGTATTTGCCTTTGAGGCGAAGAGATCCACAGAGGGAACCCCCCACTTCTGAGTAATCATGTCGAAGATGTCCTGGTTCAAGACCCAGTCGCCTTCCTTCAGCATTTTTCTGCTCAGAAAGTCTGCCACTTGGTTCTGCTCCCCCTTCAGATGTATTGCAGAAAGAGAGAGAATGCTCCCTTCGGCCCACCTGAGGATGGATTCTGCCAGACCCCACAAGGACTTGCTCCTGGTTCCCCCTTGCCTGTTGATGTAGGCCACTGCTGATGAGTTGTCCGAACGGACCCTCACATGCTGCCCCAGGAGTTCTTTCTGAAAGGCTCTGAGAGCCAACTCTATTGCTCTCAGTTCCCTCCAGTTCGAGGACTTCTTTGCGTCTTCTTTTCCCAAGGTGCCTTGTATCACCTTGGAATCTAGGTGTGCTCCCCACCCTGTGCCGCTCGCATCGGTCGTAACCGTTCTGGACACTGGAAGAACCCACTCCAGACCCTGTGAGAGATTGGACCCTTTCCTCCACCACCAGAGGGACCTTTTGACCTGACTTGGCACAGCTATAAGGGAGTCCAGAGATGCTGGACTGTGGTCCCAGACACTCAGAATAAACAGCTGTAGGGGGCGAAAGTGCAGCCCTGCCCACTGAACTGCCGGAAGTGTGGAAGTCAGTAAGCCCAGCGCTGACATTGCTTTCCTTACTGAGATCTGACTGCTGCCCTGGAGCAGTAATATTGCTCCGTCCACCTTCTGGATTTTTTCTGCTGGAAGGAACACTCTTTGTTTTGTCGAATCCAGTACATAGCCCAAGAAGATAACCTTTTGGGCCGGAACCAAACTGGATTTCTCCAGGTTCAAGAGCCATCCCAGGTTTTCTAAGCTGTCTCTTGCTACCTGAAGATCCTGGTACAACTGCTCCGGGGAAGGAGCAAACAGGAGCAGGTCGTCCAGGTACGCGACTACAGAGATGCCTCTGAGCCGCAAGAAGGCCAGGACCTCCACCATCACTTTGGTGAAAATGCGGGGGGAAGAGGATAGTCCAAAAGGGGAGTGCTTTGAACTGTAGATGAAACGTTCCTTCCCCAGTTTTCACCGCCAGTCTGAGAAACCTCTGGTAACTTTCTGCGACTGGAATGTGCAGATAAGCGTCCTTTAAGTCTATTGACGCCATGAAGCAATTTGGGGGAAGAAGTGCTTTCACCGAATAGATAGAATCCATCCGGAATTTTCTGTAGGTGATTGAGACATTCAGAGGCTTCAGATTCATGATAAGTCTGAATTTTCCCGACGGCTTGCGGACCACAAAAATGTGGGAGTAAAAGCCTCTGCCTGTCTCCTCTACAGGCACCCTCACTATCACCTCTTGTTCCTCTAACTCCTGTAAGGATGATAGAAGAGTTGACGCTTTCTCTGCACATTTTGGCAGCTCGGTGACCAGAAGTCTGTGCTGAGGGGGTTCTGAGAACTCTAGCTGGTAACCTCTTCTTACGATCCCTAACACAAACTGGTTGGAGGTGATCATCTCCCATTGTGGGAGGAAGGCCCCCAATCTTCCTCCCACCGTGGTTACCCCGTCATTGGGTCTTCTTGGGCTGTTCAGGAGGGCGAAAAATCGCCCCTCCCCGCCCCTTACCCTTCTGCCCCCAAGCTTTTTTCTGCCGCTCTCCTTTTGGGGCTTCAAATTTTCTTTGAGGGCGAAACTTTCTTTTAGCCTGCTCCCCAAATTTCTTTTTAATGGGAAAGGCCTTTTTCTTATCGGCTGTCCGGTCTAAAACAGTTTCTAAACCTGGGCCAAACAAGAGATCCCCTGTGAGGGGAATTCCACAGAGTTTAATTTTAGACGCGCTGTCTCCTTGCCACGTCTTAAGCCATAGAGCCCTTCGAGCCGAATTAGTGAGGGCTGAAGACCTTGCGGACATGCGCACTGATTCGGCGGAAGCGTCCGCAATATACGCTACCCCCTTAAGTAGCATGGGGAAGGAAGCCAAAATAGTCTCCTTTGGCGTTCCTGCCTCAATATGCGCCTTTATCTGTGTAAGCCAATATTCCATATTGCGGGCCACTACTGTGACCGCCATGGCAGCCTTAAGGTTTCCCTGTGATGAATCCCAGGACTTTTTTAAGAGAGAGTCCATCCTTCTGTCCATGGGGTCTGTAAGAACCCCCATGTCCTCGAAGGCCAGATCTGTTTGCCTGGAAACCTGAGAAAAAGCAGCATCCAGCCTAGGGGTTTTATTCCAGACTAGAGACTCCCCTTCTGAAAAAGGAAACCTTCTCTTCAAAGCCCTTGAAAAGAAAGGTTTTCTCTCAGGATCTTTCCATTCATTCTTTATGGCCTCAACCAACACATCATGGACTGGGAAATCCTTCCTTTTTTGTTCCCCAAGACCTTTGTACATTTGGTCATGGAGCGATAACACCTTCTTTTCTTCCTGAATACCCAAAGTGGTGTGAATAGCTCCCAAGAGCTCCTCCACTTCGTCCAGGGAAAGCTTATAGCGAGAGGTTTTTGTGGATTCCCCATCCACCTCCTCCACATCCGATTCCCTTTGAGAATCTGAAGCGGTGCTATCTGGCTCCTCCTCAATATCCACTCTGGAGCCCCCTGGTCTCTCTCCACTAACAGAGGGAGTATCCACTGGGCTAGGTGTAACACTCTGCTGCACTGGTAAAGGACTGCTTTGGGCTTGCGGCAACTGGAAGCTAGAAAAGAGTGCTTTAAAGGACTGAAAGGTGCTAGAAAGCTCCTTGACGGATGCAGCCAGATCTGTACCCTGTTCTGCTGCCTGTTCCCTGACCAATCCATCAATGCACTCCTTGCAAATTGCCTTAGTCCAGGATTCCCCCATACTAACTCTACATGAGGGGCATTTTTTCTTTGAACCATGAGGCGACTTGCTTTTCTCTGTGGCTTTCTGAAAAAGAAAGAGAGAGAGAGTCGCCGTAAATGCCCAATCCCACCAGTGCTTCTACAGAGGACCACCAGGAGTGCTCCCCCCAGGACCAACCACCACCAGGGTCCCAGACACACTCCCCTTCCCCCCGACCACCAGTGAGGGGAGAACACCCGTGAAGCTATCGGGATTTAGGTAAGGGAACACCACCCCAGGGTTCCGCTTACCTTAGCATGGCTGGTGCTACTGTCTCCTGGAGCAGTTCTAGAGACCTCGGTCTCCGACATGTCCGCTGAGGATGGTGGTCGATCGTTTCCCCCGATAGCTGACTCTACAGCAAAGCAAGAGGGTCGCACCAGCCGAACGCTCGGTCCGTTTTCTTTCTCCGCGTCCGGAACCGGAAGACGCGGAATCGTCGGAAGTGCCCGCCCTCGCCGGAACTGACGTCACCCGTCATCCGACCCGGCCATAGAGCTTCAGACGCTGGCTGCTTGAGCAGGAGAGACTCAGGCACTTCCCACAGCGCCCCCCCTGGGCAGAAGAAATACAGACCCCCTTAGCTGTCTCTTTCCCCAAGAGAGGCTGAGGCGCGCTAATTCAGTTTAAAAAACAGGTAAGTACGGCTTCCCCAGCCTTTACCTGACTGAATAAAAAATGATAGAGGGAAAGAGCTAGAGAGACCCGACTCCCCCTTTTCCACAGACAGATTTTTTGGCTTCAGCCTCCCTGACTGATCCGCCTCGGTTCCCAAGCAGTGTCTCCCCACCGGAGGAAACGCCTGAACTGAGGGGCCGTTGGGAGGATGAGGTTTAAATGTTGAATTGGAAGGCGGTGTTTCCTAAGAGGGGAGGAGCCGGTGTCTCTCTATGGTGCTGTCCTGAAAGATGAATGGGGAAAAAAGCCCAACACTGTGCACCAACCAGGCTTAATGCAAACTTTGCACCTAAATACCATATTTAGCATGTATCCTACCATATTGTCTGCCCATGGTGCCTAGGCAACAGCGACATCACCCTTCTTCCAACATGATTGCAGGGAATGCTGAATAGCTCAAATCTCACGAGGAGGTTATCCAGGACTATGCTGCAGCATTTTCTTGAGAGATTTGGAGTACAAAGTGTTCCCCATGATCTAGTCAGCCCCAACAGAAGCCAGGGGAAAGTTAAGTATATTAAATCTCCCCTCCAACAGATGTTTTCTTGAAGACTTTTGCTGCTTTAACCACTTGCCTACAAGGGCACTTTCACCCCCTTCCTGCCAAGGCCAATTGTAAGCTTTTTAGCGTCCTCACACTTTGAATGACAATTGCGCGGTCATGCAATGCTGTACCCAAAATTAATTTATCATCATTTTCTTCCCACAAATAGAGCTTTCTTTTGGTGATATTTAATCACCGCTGGGTCTTTTTATTTTTTTGCTAAAAAACAAAACAAAATAAAGACTGAAAATTTTGAGAAAGAAAAAATTGTAAATAAGTAATTTTTCTCCTTCACTGACGTGCTCTGAGGTTGCACTGATGAGGAAGCACTAAAATGCAGCACTAATGGGCAATGATAGGTGGCACACATAGGTGGCACTGAAAGGCAGCACTAATTGGCAAAGACTGGCGGCACTGATGGGGCTGCACTGTAATCAGGGCACTGATGATCGGTGCTCTAAATACCTTTAACAGGTCTCCCCTGTGAGGAGATGCCAATGATCAGATCTCCTCTTCTCACACTCTGTCAGTGTGAAGCGAGGAGAGCTGATAAGCGGCATCTCCTTGTTTACATGTGATCAGCTTTAATGGACACAGCTGATCATATGGGTAAAGAGCCGTGGCTCTTCACCAAGATCGGGGTTGCCCCGTGTCCCAGGGATACAGCGTGCCCACGATCACGGCGAGACTGGGCGACATCATATCACATCGGCCCAGAACAAGAGCGTATCCCGCGCACCATCATTTGTCTATGCAGCGAACAGGAGGCGGTTAAATTACAAAGTTCTATTTTTTCACTATCCAATCATAGTATTGACCAAACTGTATTGCTTCTATTGAAATAGGAACTTTGTGTAGAGAGTGTCAATTGCATCTAGAAAACAGACTAAACAAAATTGTGTGCATGTGGAAAAAAATAGGGCTGTCTACAGCAATTGTTTTTTGTACCTGTTCTTCAAAAGAGATGACACGTGGCTGGATCTTTTCCAGGGTGAAGTGATAGATCTCCTTGGCAATACCATCGGGTAGACTTGGAAGATGTGTACAAAAGTCAGTGAGCAGCTGTCGGGAAATCACTAAGCTGACATTCTCATTCACCACTGGAGATGAAAAAGTATGAACACATGCAAATAAAATAACATAACTGAGGCAATATTTCACGGTCTAAAAGTATTAAATGATCTAAACCTGCAATAAATAATATATAAGGATAGGAAATAGGGAGATATGTAAATAGACACTAGAAAAAACTTACTTGCTTCAACAAATGCTTTAAGTGACTCGAGCTGTTCTGGTCCAGTAAGCTGAAGGGCCTTCTCCAATATCTGGCGGTACCTTAAATAAAAAAAAAGTTTAACCCCTATTACTAATATTAAAAATGAAAACATACTGCTGCTAAATTTAGATATTGCGTACCTTTTAAAAAAGTACTAGTTACTTACCGGTAACTGTCTTTCTGGGAAATCTTCCAGGACGGCACACCTGAGAGATGAGAGGCTCCTCCCGACAGGAAACACAATCAATCAACAGCTGTTTTAAGTCCACACCCTTCCCCTTGATCCTCAGTTTGTAGAGAAGTAACTCCTGAACCTGTTTCACAAGGGAAATCATTCCTCATAGGTACTCACCTTCTAGTGTTCTAAAATTTTCCCTCCTCCAACGGGTGGGAAGTAGGCCTGCCGTCCTGGAAGATTTCCCAGAAAGACAGTTACCGGTAAGTAACTAGTACTTTTCTCAAGTCATCTTCCAGGACGGCACACCTGAGAGGATAATCAAGTAGCTCAGGCCTACCTTTAGGGTGGGACCACTGCAAGACCCTCTTGGCGAACCTCGGTTCTGCAGTGAGCTTTACCTTCACTCCATATGCTTGATGAAGGTATCTTAGCTGGATCATGCGGCTTATCTACCGGTCTACTCCACCGGTGTCCCTGCCTTCTCTGCTTCGGATGCAGGATCTAGGTGGAGTGGGCTCTTAAAGATGGAATCAGAAAACATGTTAAACTTGTAGGTTATCAATGTTGCCTGTCACACATCTAACAACAATGGCCTATTCTGCCTATAGGTGCTGCTTAGAACCACTAAAAAGATTAATCGGAGAGCTGTGTTGTATGACAAGGGCACTACATTGATCAATAAGGGAGCCTGTCTTAACACAACCCTGTCCAGGGAAATAAAACTGCCAAAAGGGGGGCCCCTGACAGACAGACAATCTTTTTTGTTCATTTTTATCTTTACGTCAGCACAGACTGAAGGGAAACCTACTTAAGGGAAATAGATTAACAAAAACTTAACCCCTGGGTTTAAGGCATGCCCAATCTATAGTTTTACTTATGCCTGAGAGCCTACTCAGGAGATTAACATCCGTAGCAGGAGGAGAACACTCATACTGCTACATCTAGTTTTGCTAGAAGGGCAAAATGAAGGCCATGCACCGAGCTGTAACCTATTTGGTCGGGTATACATGTTTATACTTCATCTTCAGGCCATAAAACTCCTCTGAACCGAACTTCCTAAGTTCTTATTAAACAGGGCGATTCATTATCGCCTTCCTCCAGTGACCCATAACTCTACTGGGCTTCAACCCTAGGAAATGGCTCTGGCATCCCTGAATGTAAGGGGTCGAGGCTTTTTGACATGTGACATCTGCACCAGGACTCCAGGCCCTTTCACGGAAGAGAAGGCTGAAATACAAAAAGGTGATATATGTATTATTAATATCACAAATAAAAAAAATCATAGATTGTGGACATAGCACAATAGATTTAGACAGAAAGGACACAAGCATAGACATCAATGTTGTGTAGCTGAGTGTGACTAGCTAAACCAAAATATCAAATATGGGAAGAGACCCAAATCTGAACCTCACAGTCTGGTTTTCTGATGTGCGGCCAATATGTAAGCATTAAGACACAAACACACCTTAAATGCTGCGCATTTCTGAAGTGCAGCTAGCTAGGTCATAACTGGTAAATACAGAAAGGCCGGGAACCCCCTTTTACAGTGGTGTTTTACTGATGTACAGCAAAACAAGGCTATAAAGAGAAGACAGAAAGACCCAAACTTCTATGTTGCGTATTTATGACGAACCACCAAGTACAGTTATAAGACACTTCCTGTTATGCAGTTCTGTAGTGCAGTTACATAGAACCAACAGAGAAAGAACACAAGCAACCTACAGCACTGTGTTTTTCTGAAGTACCATAAGGTAAGGCAATATGAAACAGAAAGCACCAACAAGCTTCAATGTTGAGTATTTCTGCTATGCAGCAACATAAAAACAAAGAAACAACAGACAGCCTTTACAGCTGCGATCTTTCTGGTCTACTGCAAAATAAGGCAATAACTCCACAATGAGTATTCCTGCAGCATTGCAAAACCTGAACCAGAAGGGACAGATAAGCTTAGGGTTCCCACACCCGTGTGACCCAACCTGCCACTTGGGACTGCAAGACGCATGAGAAGTCCTGCTATGGCTTCCAAAGGGTATCATTCGTGACTGTGCGACTCCAGGTCGCAGCGTATCCAGCAGTCCCTGCTTACGGAACCACAGACCTCAAGATTACACAGGTCGCAGGAAAAGCAGTTTTCAGGTCGAACAAGGGGTCCCCATGCTGTGGCTCCCTGGAGGAGTGCAGCCAACAACCCCCTACTGTGTATACTAAGAAACAGCAAGGAAGATCAATGAGAAACACCACTTACTGCTGTGCCTTTCTGATATACAGATAAGGCAGTAAATATAGGACATACAGGACACAAACAATGTTCAATCTTTGTGTATGTCTGATGTGTAGCATATACCAATACAGAGCAGAGATGTCATTACCCTCAATGTGTCTCCCTGCTGAGCCTCAAAAACAAATCAGAAAAAGAAAAACAACCTTCACTGTTGTGTCCTTTCTGATATGCAGCCAATAAGGCAGTAAACCTTCAATTTTGTATGTGTCTGATGTGCAACAACAATCTTGAATAGAGATAGCACATCCATATTCAAGCGATTTGGCATGTGACTCAACGTGTCAAATCGCATGCCTAAAATTGGCAGCCATTGCCGTTAATCGCACTGTCTGAATCAGCCCGGGCCACTTTGTGGTGCTGCACTGATTACCAATGGCAGTATGTGTACTACCCCTGGCACAGGTTCAATTTTGTATTTTGCAACAAAATCAGGACCATCCGTCATCACTGCTGCCTTTCTGATAAGCAACCAATAAGGCAGTAATAAAGGACCCACAGACAGACCTCAATCTTGTATATTTCTGATGTGCAATAATATAACAGTTCTGAATAGAGATAGCACATCCATATTGAAGTGATTTGGCATGCAACTCAACATGTCAAAGTCGCATGCCTAAAATCGGCAGCCATTGCTGTTAATAGCGCTGTCTGAATCAGCACGTCACTTTGTGGTGCTGCACCGATTACCAATGGCAGTATGTGTACTACCCATGGCCCAGGTTCAATTTGTATTTCCCAACAAAATCAGGACCATCCATCTTCACTGCTACCTTTCTGATAAGCAACCAATAAGGCAGTAATACAGGACCCACAGACAAACTTCAATCGTGTATATCTCTAATGTGCAACAATCTAACAATTCTGAATAGAGATAGCACATCCATATTGAAGCGATTTTGCATGCGACTCACATGTCAAATCACATGCCTAAAATCGGCAGCTATTGCCGTTAATAGCACTGTCTGAATCAGCACGACGCCACCTTGTGGTGCTGTACCGATTACCAAAGGCAGTATATGTACTACCCCTGCCATCAATCTTTCCTGCTACCTTTCTGATAAGTAACCAATAAGGCAGTAATACAGGACACAAAAACCCCACAGACAGACCCCAATCTTGTGTAGGTCTGATGTGCAGCAATATAACAATTATGAGCAGAAATGTCATCACCAGACTCAATGATGTGCGTTTCTGGCGTGCGGCACAAAAAACAGAAAGTACAGACCACCTTCCCTGTTGTATTTTCTGATCTGTAGCCAAACAAAGCAGTACCTTTAGGATATAAAGGACACCCAACAAGCTTCAGCAGAGAGGTCACAAATCTCAATGTGTACTTTAGTTGTGCCAAACACCCCAGCAAGGACAAACCTTCACTACTGAGGTCTACTGGTGAGCAGCCAAGAAGGAGTCCTGGTGTATCCCTTTATGAAATAACCAAACAGGAGCAATTTATTTCATAGGCCTAGCCTGGGCTGTAGATACTAATCCTTCACCACCAGTGAAGGAACCAATCCTAAAATGGTTGGACACCTTACTATAGTAGCTGTTGTCCTACCTTACCTCCGTAGATTGAGCAAACGCTAGCCAGCTCATACACGGGTGGGGCTGATCAGTAACTAAAGTCTCAATGAGCCCAGCCCTAGAGACCAATATAAGACCTCTAAAAAGGGTGGTTACCAATTTAGCCTGGAGGTAAATAGCCACCTGCAGCCCTTAAAGAAGCAATCATATAGTCATCTAGCTCTTGCATATGTTTGCACAGAAAATCCTTAATCAAAGGATATAGGAAAACGATTTATGGTAAATCGCCTTTAGATCGGTCACTGAGTGGACTGTAGTCCAAACCAAAAAGGTTTTTCTTACCCCCTGCATTAAAATATAACCAAAATGTAAGAGTGGAGTGGGAGGTTGGAGCTTATGAAAAGTTACCCATAGGAAGCAACCCCCAAAAGGAGGATCTGTCACAAGGGAACCCCTGCTGTGCCACACAGAAGCTTGGTCCACATTGTTGAAAGTTAGGTCAGCTTTTAAGCATCTTGGAGCAACTTTAAGCAGATTCCTGGCAGCTGGGCAAATAGGGCCAGATAACCTAGTGCACCTGCTGAGCAAGGGAGCTTACTCCTGAATCCTTCAACCATTGCACCATTAATAACTTGTTCAGTGGTATACCTGGCCAGTAAGGAACTCTTTGTTCTACCAGGTCACCCTCTTTGCTGTATTCACCCCTACTAATGTACCACAACCGGGTATGTAGGGAGAGGCTGGCAACCTACTGTTGTGATAACCACAGTGTCTCTGCTATAAGAGGAAGCTGTGGCTGGTGGCTTTTAGCAGTAGCTTCTGGGCTATTTTGTTATGCAGACCCCAGGCCCTGCACTGCACCACTCAGTAAATACAGGTGGAAGGGGAAAAAATGCCTTACCTACCTCTTTCCCATCTGAGGTGGTTTAGGCACACTCGCTCCTCTGCACCACTTGTCCACCATACAGCATCTCTGATGTAGGAGGGAGCTGTGGCTGGTGTCTTTAGCAAAAGCTTCTGGGCTATTTGAATCCAGACCACAGGGGAGATGATCTCAAATGCCCAGAAACCATCTGGCTGGGATTGGGGATTTTTGACTCACCGTTGTCGTCTTCCCCTTTTTCCACAGCCACCGGGCTTGCTTTTCCATCCTTATGGTCCACACGCAAGGAGGATAGCCGCCAAAGTGCCCCCCCCCCACAACTGCTGTCCCTTTAGGGAGCTGCAGGGTTAGGCTGTGTCCTGCACTGTCCAGTCAGTATATACACATGGGGGGGGGGGGGGCAATGCCGTACGTTCCTCATTCCCATGAGGTGGTTTAGGCAGACATTCACCATAGTAAACTGGTGCCTCCTCGAAAGGAGGATGTGGGCGCCTGCTCCTGCTGACTCTCAGCCTTCCCTTCTGGGTAAGAACGCGGGTCGTTCAGGCGGTACCCTCCCCAGCAGCCCACGCGAGCTACCAGGGGCCCAGGAGTCAGGGGATACGATCCCCCTGGAAAGAACCGACGGCCAGCACCCCCGTCTGAACGGACGCCTGGACAGGTAAGGGGGGGGGGGAGACAGGATAAAGGCCCCTGAAGTTCTGGGGACACCACTGTACCCAGGGGCCTTCAGCTCTCAGGGGGGCTTTCCCAGTTTCTGCTGCCCCCCCTGAAGAAAGGATAGGGGAACCCCCCGGGAAGGATAAATATATCCTGCCAGACCCAGAGACTTCCCAGGCATTTGGTCCGGCTCCCAGGGGGAGACCACCAGCCCCAGGCTTCGGTCATTTGGAAAAAAAAAACAAACAGTTTCGCCGTGTAGGGAGAAACACAATCAAAAACTGAGGATCAAGGGGAAGGGTGTGGACTTAAAACAGCTGTTGATTGATTGTGTTTCCTGTCGGGAGGAGCCTCTCATCTCTCAGGTGTGCCGTCCTGGAAGATGACTTGAGAAAAATACATATTGCTAAATGCACATTACTGAAATGGCATCTGGAATGTCTGGACGGTGTATATGTGTCACCTAGTTTTTTCACCTATATGAGGAGCTTCAGGATTGATGGCTGATAAGGGCTCCCAGAAGACCTTAAAGCGGTATTAAACACAAAACCCGCAAAATGTGTTATATTGCAGTTTACCAATCATTAGATGTGCATTCATTTTCTTTTCTTAGACCCCATTCACACAGGGGCAACACGACTTGCAGGTCGCCTCAGCGAGGCGACCTGCAAACGACTGCCCGGGCGACTTGCAAAACGACTTCTGTATAGAAGTCTATGCAAGTCGCCCCAAGTCGCCCCCGAAGTCGTACAGGAACCTTTTTCTAAGTCGGAGCGACTTGCGTCGCTCCCCTTAGAACGGTTCCGTAGCACAGAACGGGAGGCGACTTGTCAGGCGACTAGGTCACCTGACTAGTCGTCCCTGTGTGAATGGGGTCTTAGGCTTTTTCCCGTTTTCACCTGGTGATATGGCCAGTAACAAGTCTACTACATTAGTGAGACACCACTCTGGATGAAGAAAAACAGGAGGCACAGCATATAGCAGCAATGTCAGTCTGAGGGAAGGGGAGTGTTAAATGTGCTAGCAGATTTACATACACTACACAAACTCCAGCTAATACCTTATAATCGACCACAACAGTTTTTTCTTTTGGGATAAAGGTTTTTTTGGCTGAATTCAGACCTGAAACGGACCAAAAGACTAACAGGACACGGTGCAAACTTGCACCAGAGATATGTGAACCAGCTCCACAGAGAGCAAGTCACAACCTCCTGCTATTGCGAATTGGATGCAGGGAACCCACAACCATTTTGCACGAGTGTGAACCTAGCCTAAAACCGACTTAATAAGTTTCCCCCACTATTTTTATTATGGGACAGTTGACGTGCTTCAGCACGTTAAAGAGTAAATGCGCCCTAACAGCAGACTTACGCTCATTTTAGGTGAGTTCATCTAACTTCCTGTTGTATCTCTGGGAAAGGAAGTGAAATGCAGCAAAATAATAATTAGAACAACCTAGTGTTTTTTTTTGTTTTTTTTTAACCACTTACCGACCGTACTTTTACTGCAGGTGGCTAGCAGATGCAGGCTGAATGATGTACATGTATGTCATCCAGCCTGCTCCGGCTTAGGGGTGCGCAGTGGGTCCACTGGGCACAGCGGATCCTGGTACCTGCAGCCCGGTGATCATGCGATCGCAACGCAATCACATTGTCAACAAAGCTGTCATACATACATGCATAACAGCTGTTTCTTATGCTGCGATTGTTCTACTGCTATTACATGGTACCTGGGGCTATCAAGGCACTGTGTACCATCTGATTAGCTGTAGCCAATCACAGACCACTAGTAATCACAGCTGTCATGAATGTAACCCATTCATTAAAGTTGAAAACTTTGCTGATACAATGATCATCATTGATCAAAAATTCCTGATCACCCCCTCAGAAGTACTACTACTAGTGTTACTATGGTGACACTGCATTACTTTGATGAAAGTATGTAAAAAAAAAAAAAAAAAAGATATATATATATTTAGTAAAAATGAAAAAAAAAATTGAAAAAAAGTTTTCTTTTTTTTAACATTGTCACCAGTGGCTCAGATCACCGCGACACCAGTCATATGACGGTGCTGTACTGCACTGGGTACAGCATGGAAAAAAAAAAAAAAAAGTTTTTCTAAATTTTCCAAAAAATAGTGACAAAAAAAAAAAAAATACAACTTCCAAAAACTTGTCATGCTTCTTACTCAACACCTCAGACTATCTACTTTCCAGAGGGGGTATTTATACTGCCCTGGCATTTTAAGGGCCACAAGAAAGGAGATAGGCCATCCATGCATTAGAATTTATCAATGTTCAAAATATACACTCACCGGCTACTTTATTAGGCACACCTGTTCAATTGCTTGGTACCACCAATTGCTAATCAGCCAATCACATGACAGCAACTCAATGCATTTAGGCATCTAGATGTGGTGAAGATGACTTGCTGAAGTTCAAACCAAGCATCAGAATAGGGAGAAAAGGGATTTAAGCGACTTGGCATGGTTGTTGGTGCCAGATGGGCTGCTCTGAGTATTTCAAAAACTGCTGATCTCCTGTGATTTTCACGCACAACCATCTCTAGGGTTTATAGAGAATGGTCCAAAAAAGAGAAAATAAGCAGTGAGCAGAAGTTGTGTGGACAAAAATGCCTTGTTGATGTCAGTGGTCAGAGGAGAATGGGCAGAATGGTTTGAGATGATAGAAAGGCAACAGTAACTCAAATAACCACTTGTTACAACTGAGGTATGCAAAATACAATCTCTGAACTCACAACACAATGAACCTTGAAGATGGGCTACAGCAGCAGCAGA
Organism: Lithobates clamitans; assembly: GCA_037952925.1. NCBI lineage: Eukaryota > Metazoa > Chordata > Amphibia > Anura > Ranidae > Lithobates > Lithobates clamitans. The sequence continues at coordinate 3,053,731 of JBBGZY010000787.1, read as the reverse complement.
AGACCACACCGGTGCCACACCTGTCAGCTGAGAACAGTAAACCGAGGCAACAATTCGCACAGGATGACCAAAATTGGACAATACAAGAATGGAAAATCGTTGCCTGGTCTGATGAGTCTCAATATCAGCTACAACATTCAGATGGTAGGGTCAGAATTTGGCATAAACAACATAAAAAAAAAGCATGGATCCATCCTGCCTTGTCTGGTTCAGGCTGGTGGTGTAATGATGTGGGGTATATTTTCTTGGCACACTTTGGGCCCCTTAGTACCACTTGAGCATCGTTTAAGGCTTGGTTCACATTTGTGTGATGTCAGACATCGTATGCGATTCGCACCGCTGTGAAAACCACATGCAATGTCTGTGCGATACACACAGCCAGATAGTATGGCTGAATTTGCATCGCATTCAGACCAAAGTCGCGCAGAACCCTTTTTTTTTGGTTTGCACCAAGAATCGGATCGCACACCCATACGATCCCTGTCCGAATTGACAGTTCGCACTGCGATATGCGAAACCGATCTGGGGGCGTCATTAACTTTGCACTAACACTCCCAGCAGTTCGTATAAGGCAGCGTCAGCTGCCTGCCAGTCAGGTGCGATGTGGGAACCTGCACTGGATTCACAGGGTTTCCCGCATCACACCAATGTGAACCGAGCTTTAACGCCACTGCCTGAGTATTGCTGCTGACCATGTCCATCCCTTTATGACTACAGTGTAGTGATCTTCTGATGGCTCCTTCCAGCAGGATAATGTACCATGTCACAAAGCTCCAATCATCTCACCACTGGTTTCTTGAACATGACAATGAGATCACTGCACTCCAATTGCCTCCACAGTCACCAGATCTCAATCCAATAGAGCACCTTTGGCATGTGGTGGAAGGGGAGATTCACATCATGGATGTGCAGCCGACAAATCTGCAGCAACTGCGTGATGCTATCATGTCAATATGGACCAAAATCTCAGAGGAATGTTTCCAACACCTTGTTGAATCTATGCCACAAAGAATTAAGGCAGTTCTGAAAGCAAAAGGGGGTCCAACCCGGTACTAGCAAGGTGTACCTAATAAAGTGGCCGGTGAGTGTACCATCGTTTTTGGACTCTATACCTTTCACACAAAATCGATTAATATACACTTACGGGGATTGTTTTTTTACCAAAGACATATAGCATATATATATATATATATATATAATATATTTTGGTCTAAATTTATGATGAAATTTGATGATATGTTTTATAACAGAAAGTAGAAAATATTGTTTTTATTTTCAAAATTTTCTGTCTTTTTTTTTTGTGTGTATATCGCAAACAAATAATAAAACCCAGAGGTGATCAAATACCATAAAGCTCTATTTGTGGGGGAAAAAAGACAATATAAATTGTATTTGGATACAGTGTTAAAAACAGCCTGGTCATGAAGGGGTAAAATTGTGGGGAGCTCAAGGGGTTAAATAAAAGGTTTGTCCATATATATATATATATATATATATATATATATATCCTTTGTAATGTTTCCCCCATCACTTAGACTCTGGATATGCATGGCCCTATGTGTATCGGAGACCCAGTGTAGGAAAGCCTGACCACCTCCCTGGAAGTGATCGGCCCTAACATTAGATATCTCCCATGTGGTTCGTCCATATACATTCACACCCCGACCACCCATAGTGCCCCACCCCTGGTAACATAGCCAGCACTCACTTCCCAGCCAGATCCTTGTGAGAGCCGCTCGAACTCATCAGCTGGGTGAGATCCAGCCTGATACACGCCGCCATGTTGGCCAGGATCCACTCCTCTTCCCTCACACATAGAACGTCATAGGAAGGAGACTCGGCGCCGTCCTCCCTACGTAAACAGCACTCCAAGCAGGACGGGAGGCTCCATCTGCGCATGCTTGGGCTTCTGTCTACAATTCAGCGGCCCCTGCTGGACATCGTGTTTAGTGGCAGGCAATGTGTATGATTACTTCTGCATGCCGTAGCAAGCTAGGAACTGACGCTTGGGTTCAGGAGTGTGGGACAGGATATCAGGGATCAGATTACCTCCCAACTTTCTGAGATGGGAATGAGGGGCACCTATTAGCAAAAGTATGCAGGCATAGGACACACCCCTTGCCACGCCCCCTTAAAGGAGAATTGTACAAAAATAAAAGATTGGTTAAACCCACAAGTGCTTTTTTTAACCACTACTCTTCCTTTATATTGGCTTTTGGAATTTACAAATGCAGCAATTTAGAAATCAGATGAAAGGTTTAGCACTGGGAAACACTTTTTGATAGATAAAAAGTGCATTTTATATACATCTATATGGATCAGACCAAAATGAGGAGGAATGAGGGACAGAGGGACATTGCTCCAAATCAGGGACAGTCCCTCCAAATCAGGGACAGTTGGGAGCTATGCATTAGGAGTCCCTAATCCACCTACTCTCACTCGGAGACGGGATGGGGCGGAGTGTCGCTACGTAGGAGCGCTCCGTAGGAAGCCCGGCGCCACCGCCCCCCCCGCATATCCGCTCAAGGAACGAGAAGGAAGCTGGGAGGCCACAAAGACGCCGGCGCAGGGAGATGACGCCGGTATGGAGCAGAGTAGGAGATGAGAGAGACAGCTGCTAACCATCTCCACCGCCACCGCTGCTGAGGAAACAAGCCCTCGACGCCGCAGCTAACGGTATCTGGAGCGGGTGCTTCGAAGCAGCAGAGGGGGGAGAGAATCCTGGGAGTTGGAGCTGCTAAACAAACAACAAGGTAACGCTGCAGCGGGAGGGGGGTAGCCTGTAGGGAGACACACGGGAAGAGCAGATTGAAGAGTGAGCCAAGGAGAGGCCCCGGGTAAGCTGATACCCCCTTATGTGTATCCCCGGCCCCCCCCTGTGAAGTTTCTAGAGAAGCAGGTGAAGTTTCTAGAGAAGCAGTTGGAAAACAGGGTAAGAAATCAAACGTTACTCTTTATTTACTCTGCATTTACTTTATTTACTCTGCATTACCTGCGTTACACTGTATTTATACTCTCCGGATAAGAAATCAAACGTTACTCTGCATTTACTCTGCATTTTTCTGCGTTAGCCTGCATTTATACTCTCCGGTAATTAACTCCTCCTGTCATTGTTGGAACTACCGAGATCTAGGACTTTCAGCAAGAGTTAAGGGAAATATCCCTAGAACAGCAGTGAGTAACAGAGAGGTGTCTGGGACGCATTTATTTGCATACAGGTATGCGGAACAGACGAACTGATTACTGACTACCCGATCTGCATACTACCTGCATACTATCTGTTTTCCCTACCTGTCTAATGTGAACACCTGTGCGTCTCTACGCTCATTCACTTCTGTATCATTATAAACTTTAAAGAGAACTAAGTTGTCTCCATTACCCTGTGCTACCCTGCACTTATACTCTCCGGATAAGAAATCAAACGTTACTCTGCACTTACTCTGCATTATTCTGCGTTAACCTGCATTTATACTCTCCGGTAATTAACCCTCCTTGTTACTGTTTGAACTACCGAGATTTAGGACTTTCAGCAAGGGTTGAGAGAAAGATCCCTAGAACAGCAGTAAATAGCAGAGAGGTGTCTGGGACGCACTTATTTACAAACAGGTATTCGGAACAGATGAACGGATTATCTACTACCCGATCTGCATACTACCTGTTTTTCCTACCTGTTTAATGCGAACACCTGTGCGTCGCTACGCTCATTCATTTTTGTATAATTATAAACTTTAAAAAAAAAACTAAGTTGTCTCCATACCTAGAGGAGGAGTCTGAATGAAAGAAATAAGGATTTCAACTTTACGCGACATTTTTCATATCAGCGCTATCTATATTAACCCTCTGGGACACATATAGTAGAGGACAGACGACCTAAAATAGCAGGCCTGACTGCCTTAGCCCCCCTCCCCTATTTTTAAACGCGGGGACCACTCTCTGGATCCCCTCTTTGTGGACTCAGTATACGAGTGAAGGTGTGAGCAGGCGTGGGGGACTGTCCCATTTTTATTCGAGGGCCAGGAAAGGGAACCGAAATAGTTGACTTCGGGTCCCGCAAAGGAGCAATCTGGGTACAGCTAACTACATCCAGGCTCGCATTAATTTAAGGAGGTAGGGCGGAGCACTCTGAGGCTCGGGGAGATGAGGGGAAAGGCAAACAAGGGCAGCAAAGGAACTATAACTGCGCCCAGCCCAGGTGGGATTCAGCGATATATGTCAACTGAGGCCAGCATGTTGGAAGATCCCCAGGGGAGCCCCAGATTAGGAGCACCCACACGCCCAGGGATAAACAAACAGAAAGGGGCAACAGAAGAGAGTAGAAATAAAAGCGCAAGAGCAAGGATCAGTGGAAGCCAACAGACTCATGGCTTCGAGACACAGGAAGGCCCTCAGGGGAGATATGAGGAGGAGGATCTCTCTGGGGGGAACAAACCAACACCCCAACTCATTCAGGAAGAGGCCCCACAGATCAAAGAAATGCTCACTGAATTACTAATGAAACTGGAGACCTCCCTCAAAAAAGAGATCGCGACCGTAAGGGTAGATATTGGGCATGTGTTGAAAAGGGTGGAAGAGACGGAAGACAGATTGGAAGAGCATGAGCGGAGGCTGGAAAGTATGAACATGCAAATAAAGGAGCTACAAAGAGCGAATAGAAGCCTCCAATATAAATTAGAAGATCAGGAGAATCGCAGCCGACGCAAAAATCTGCGATTCAAAGGCCTCCCAGAGAAAGCCGGGAAGGAAGAGCTGATTCCGGTATTGCAAAAATTGCTAAACCCATTGCTAGATAAAGAAGTGACGGCCCCCTTGAAAATTGATAGAGCTCATAGGGTTGCACGTTACCTCAGAAATACATCGGAGAACCCAAGAGACGTGATAGTGAAATTCCACTATGAGGAGGAAAAAGTCAAAATTCTGGGAAAGCTGCGATACCAACAAGGCTTAAGCTTCGAAGGGGCAGAGATACAGGTATATCCAGACCTTTCGGCAGAGACCCTCACAAGAAGGAGGCTACTAAAACCACTGACAAATATGCTGAAAATGACAGAAACATCATACCAATGGGGGCTCCCGGCTTGCTTAATTGGAAAAAAGAATGGACGAACAGCAGTACTCAGATTCCCAGAAGACCTCGAGGACTTTTGCTGCAAGTTAGATATTGCCCCCCCAGATATCCCGGGCTGGGGTATGGGGAAAACTGCAACTCTAGCGCAGGAAGAAGCATGGCGGAGAGAGGGTAGGGGCATGAGGGTTAATGTAAGTTAGTATCCAAGAGGCACAGCCAAGGGGAAAAGGGCAATGCCGAGATGAGCGATGCGGGGGGGAGGGGGGGAGGGTGCTGGGGTGACACGGGGAACCCTCGAGACATGAGCCCTATGGGGAAGATGGATGCGGGAGGGCATCCGATTGAGGATGACCGCCTGACCCATGCATTGAACAGAGAAATCTGCCCCGCCAGAATAGGCGACCTGTTCCAGAGGGAGGGTGGGGGGAGGTGGGAATGGAAGGTGGGGGTGGGGGGAGGGGGGTGGGGGGTTGTTTGGGTGGGTTTTTTCTTTTTTTTTTTTTTTTTTTTTTTTTTTTTTTTTTTCCTCTCTTCTTTTTTCCTCTCTCTCTCCCCTGCTATGCCGCAGGGGATTGGCCAGACGCTCCTTCCAGTAATATAAAATGGGAGTAATAAACCTTGTTACCTACAATGTAAGGGGAATGAATACGGAAAAAAAAAGGTATAAAATCAATCAAGAATTGCACCTTTTAGGCGCAAATGTGGTGTTCCTGCAAGAGACCTATGTAACACACTCAAGTAGGGGACTCGCATCCTATTGGTTCCCAGAATGGTGCTATGGGGACGCTAGCTCAGTACACTCAGGGGGAGTGGCCATTGGGTTCGACAGAACAGTTAGGTTTGAAGAAGAGGAGCGACTGGCCGACCCTAGGGGCAGGTTTTTATTTGTGAAAGGGAAGATGTTTGAGTCATGGATTACATTGGCAAATATTTATGCTCCCAATAGAAATCCGGAGAGCTTCCTAAAGAGAGTCTTGGCGAGACTAGAATCTTTTAAAAAAGGGAGGCTAATAGTCGCAGGAGATTTGAACATGTGTATGGACCCTGAGGTGGATGCATCAAGGAGTGAGTTAAGACCGGGCACACAGGGAGGGATACTTAAGAAAATGTTAAAGCGTATGCAATTAATAGATGCATGGAGGATAAGCCACTTAAAAGATCGAGACTACACATTTTTTTCCCAGGTACACAAATCATTCTCGAGACTCGACTACATTTTAATAGAACATCAGCTGGTCCCTTTCTTGAAAGTAGCAGAAATAAAGGCCATTACCCTATCCGATCATGCACCGGTGAAAATCCAAGTGGAGATCGCCGATGCAGATCGGTCTAGGACAAACTGGAAACTTAATGACTCCCTGATGCAGTACCCAGATGTAGTAGAGAAAATTGAACAGGAATTAAAAAGCTATTTTAAGATCAACGATACAGAAGAGATATCTAGACCCACCCTATGGGAAGCACATAAAACCTACATAAGAGGGATTTGGATCGCTATGGGAACAAGGAAAAAAAAAGAGAGAGGGGAAAACCTGACACGATTATATAGAGAGATTCAGGAAATAGAACAGAGTACAAGACCTAGGGGGCTACCCGAAAAGTGTGAATTAATTAAGAAAAGAAGAGACCTGAATGAGTTGCTGGAGAAGGAAAGGAAGTGTGCTTTCGACACAATAAATAGAGAAGTTTATAGAGAAGGGAACAAACCTGGAAAGTGGATGGCTAGAAGGGTCAGGGAAAAAAAGAATAGGACCTTTATACCTAAAATAAGAGACGAAGAAGGGAACCTAGAATTCTCTACGCCAAAAATTGCTAAGATATTCCACTCTTACTACAGCGCCCTCTACGATGTAGGCCAGAGAGAAAGGGGGAGGGGCAAGAGGACGGAAAGAATAAGGGAGTACCTTCGGGGACTAGACCTCCCCAGGGCAGAGAAGGACATGGTTGAACGCCTAGATGCTCCCATATCCCAAGAGGAGGTGGAAAAGGCAATAAAAAACACTGCCCTGGGGAAGAGCCCGGGCCCCGACGGATTCTCCGTAGCTTATTATAAAAAATTTTCTGAAATACTCGCACCCAAACTATGTGAATACTTAAATGCACTTGGAGAGAAGGAAGAATCCCGAGAAGAATCTCTACTAGCGCACATCACTCTAATCCTGAAAGAGGGAAAGGACCCATCCTCCCCCGGGAGTTATAGACCAATTTCACTTTTAAATGTAGATACAAAAATCTTTTCTAGAATACTCGCAGATAGGATGAAAATGGGCTTAAAACAATGGATACACAATGACCAGGTAGGATTTATCCCGGGCAGGGAGGGGAGAGACAATTCCTTAAAAACACTTCTCCTTATGCAGGAAGTAATTAGGAGCAATACCCCAGCAGCCCTGCTATCTATCGATGCCGAAAAGGCATTCGATAGAGTGGATTGGGGATTTATGACGGAAACCTTGAAACATCTAGGACTAGGAGAGAGGATGCTGAAATGGATACTCTCATTATATAGACATCCCAAGGCAAGGATTAGAGTAAATGGAACCCTGTCTTGTCCCCTTGAACTGTTTAATGGGACAAGACAGGGTTGCCCCCTATCCCCAATTTTGTTTGTTTTATCCCTAGAGCCACTCTTGGCGGCTTTCCGTGGGAATGGGGATATTCAGGGAATCAGGGTTGGATTGAGGGAATACAAGATAGCAGCATTTGCTGACGACCTGTTATGCTTTATTACCTGCCCTAGAACAACAATCCCCATGGTGTTAAAGGAATTTGAGCGATATGGAGACCTGACAAACTTCAAAATAAACATGAATAAGTCAGAACTCCTAAATATAACAATCCCAAAGCGAGAGCAGAGAGCACTGCAAACTGGGCTCCCATTCACATGGTGTGAGAAGGAACTGGCATACCTAGGCATAAAAATACCATCGTCACCAAGGGATCTATTTGTCGCTAACTATATACCACTACTTAATAAAGTTAAAGACCTATTAGGCAGGATGAGAGACAAAGCCCTGTCATGGATCGGCAGGATAAACTCGATCAAAATGTTTGTGTTACCCATGTTACTATATACCTTCCAAATGGTCCCAATAGAAATCCCCCCTAATTTTTTTGTCAAACTACAATCCTTAATTGTGAGATTTATATGGGCACGTAGACACCCTAGGATAGCATATAGCACTTTAACGAGGGATAAAGAAAGGGGAGGGCTAGGTGCACCGGATTTAGAAAAATATTACCAGTCGGTGGTGACGGCTAGAATAATTGACTGGTTACACAATCGTCAGGAGAAAAGTTGGGTGAATATTGAAGTAACACTGAGTGGGGCGGATATAGAAAAATTAATATGGAACCCACCACAATATAGAGATTTAGGTGATAGAGTCAATTTTTTGACTAGAAACACTTTTAGAATATGGGACAGGGTAGGTAAGAGTAGTCACTGGGAATTTAATTCACCCTTATTATCACTATTAAACACGGATTATTTTTTACCAGGGAAGGAGGAACATTTATATTTCACGAGATGGGCAAAAAAAGATACAATACAACTTAAAGATGTAATGAGAGGAAATAAGATTTATACCTACACTGAAATCACACAGGCCTGGGGGAATAAACCACTAGACAAATGGAGGTACGCCCAGATACAGCACTTTACACGTTCACTACCACAACCACTGAGAGGAAAAGATCAGCTAAGGCCCATAGAAAAACTATTAAGCTCCCCAATGTGCGCGAAAGGAAGTATTTCAAAACTATACAACATCATAAGAGGGGAAGCGAGTGAAGGATATCCCACCTTTCTGGAGAAGTGGGAAAAGGAAATGGGGGGGCTAGAAGATGTAGACCATAGAAACAAGATCCTAAAGATGGTATACTTAACGGCAAAAGACTCGCGGACATATGAAATGGCCTATAAAATGATAGCAAGATGGCATAGGACGCCCCAAGGGATTCACAAATACGATAAGGAGACCCCTCAAACCTGCTGGAAGGGATGTGGAAAAGTTGGTACTCTCGCCCACCTGTGGTGGGAATGCCCTAAAATCCAGAAATACTGGGGAGAAGTCTTAGATGAAATACAGCAGATAACAGGGGAGCAGGTTAATAATAACCCCTGGGTGTGCATGTTCCACGACACGGAAAGAGAGATCCCTCAATATACAAAGTCAATAACCCCATTCCTCTTAAACGCAGCCAAAGCATTGATCCCGTGCCATTGGAAGGATATAGAAATCCCAAGGATGAAGGATTGGATAACGAGAGTAGAATGGGTTAGAGGAATGGAGGAAGCAAGACACTTGATGGAAGGGCGACGAGATAAATATATTAAGATGTGGGCAAGATGGCATGAGTATAGGGATACAGAAAGATATGCGACATTTATAGATGATTGAGGAGGAGAGAGAGGGGGAAGAGAAGAGGGGGGACAGATATAAACTTTGTGTTCCCCCCCCTTTTCTTTTTCTTTTTCTTTTTCTTTTTTTTTTTTTTTTTTTTTTTTTTTTTTCTTTGGGGGGAGGGGGGATGAGGGGAGAAAAATATAGATAAGTAAATATTGGTATCTTTAGTGGATGGAAGAGAAAGAGAAAATGTAACTTAAAAGATTGACATAAAAATTAGTATATTGCTTTATACCACAATGATGCGAAAAAGAGAGGGGGCGCAGCGTAAATGACGCAGCTGACTTAAAAACTCTCTAAGAGATTGCTGATGTGGAATAAAAAGAAAAAAGAAAAAAAAAAAAGAGGAGTCCCTAATCCATGTGCCCAGCCCTTAATCTACATGCACTGCGCCGGACGCATGGATTTCAATAGTTTTTTTTAAAACACGCGATTAGAGCCTGAGGCTATAATTGCATAGCTCCCGACTGTCCCTGATTTTGAGGGAATGTCCCTGATTTGGAACAAAGTCCCTCTGTCCCTCGTTCCTCCCCATTTTAGTCTGATCTATATAGTAATAGTTGTATATAAAACGCACTATTTATCTTACAAAAAGTGTTGTCCAATGCTGAACCTTTCATACAATTTCTAAATTGCTGCTTTTGTAAATTTCAAAAGTCATTATAAAGGAATAGTAGTGGAAAAAAAAAAGCACTTGTGGGTTTAACAATTAATTTTTTTTGTATATTTCTCCTTTAAGGGAGCGTGGCGGGATGTCTCCTCTGCCTACATCAGGGCTGGTGCTACCACGAGGCAAACTAGGCAGCCGCCTAGGGCGCACTGCTACCTAGGGCGCCCGGCCACTGGTGTTGCTACTCTGTTCTCTCTTCAGCAAGCAACTAAGTCTCAGCATCAGCAGGCAGCCGCCGTTCCATTCGCACATAGTGTCAGAAGCACAGTGGCAGCGGAGGACTGTGTCTGTGTCCCAACTCCCGAACGAATGTAAGCAAGCAAACATTCATTGATGGGCACCGGTACTGTAGGCTGCATTGATGGGCACTGGTAGGCTCCATTGATGGGTGCTGGTGAGGCTCCATTGATGGGCGCTGGTATGCTGCATTGATGGGTGCTGGTGAGGCTACATTAATGGGCGCTGGTAGGCTGCATTGATGGGCACTGGTAAGCTCCATTGATGGGCGCTTCATTAAAAAGGTGGGGTATACATGGGCAGGGAAAAGGGGGTGGAGCCAAGGGCGGAGGCTGCAAAATGAGGTTTCGTCTAGGGTGTCAAAAATCCTTGCACCAGCCCTGCCTACATGCCTACATACTTTTGCTGATAGGTGTCCCTCGTTCCCATCTCATAAAGTTGGGAGGTATGTAATTGGCTTCAAAAAAGGGTGGGCTCGGAGCACTGCACCCTGAGCCCACCCTGTTGTGTGACATTAGCGAATTAATGTTCACTAATGTCTTCCTGCTTCTCCAAGCCAATCAGGAAGCGGGTCCTGAGAGCCGATTGCCCAGGGAGTCTTAGGACAATCGGCTCTCAGGACCCACTTCCTGTTTGGCTGGGAGGAAAAGCGATGACCCTCGGCTCTTCCCTCCGCAAGCTAGAGCAAGGAGCAGCATTGGCCTCCTAAAATAAGGCCACTGACCGCCGCCGTCCATCTCCTGCAGGGGGGGGTCCACTGATCACCGCCCGTCTCCCGTAGGGGGTTGTGGCGTTAGTGCGAGTGGGGGGGGGGCAGGTTTGTTTGCTGCACCACCCCCCCAAATATTGAGCACCATCCACCACTGATGTAGGCATAGGATACAACCCTGCAACACCCTCCTTAAAAGAGAATTGTACGAAAAAAATGATTGGTTAAACCCACAAGTGCTTTTTTAACACTACTATTCCTTTATATTAGCATTTGGAATTTACAAATGCAGCAATTTAGAAATTGGATGAAAGGTCTAGCACTGGGAAACACTTTTTGATAGATAAATAGTGCATTTTATATACAACTATATAGATCAGACTAAAATGAGGGACAAATGAGGTGGAAAGAGGGACAGAGGGACTTTGTTTCAAATCAGGGACAGTCCCTCAAAATCAGGGATAGTCCCTCAAAATCAGGTACACTTGGGAGCTATGTATCAGAGAATTCACAAAGAGTGAATTCGCCATCCATGATAAATTCTAATGCGGGCAACAGATTCATGCTCCACGAATTTGGGGCATGTGCTGCATGCAGAAGTCAGGATGTCCATATAGGCACTCTGTCCTCAAGGCCAGGTTCACACTAGAACGCGGTGCAGGAAAGGAGCGTTCCATGCACGTTTCCTGCATTGCACTTAAAACATGCAGAGCGTTTGCGGGCACCAAATCAGATGGGATTTGGTGCAGCACATTTTTTAAAAGTAGTGCATTCATTACTTTCTCCATGTTCCAGTGGAACTTCAGCCTATTTAAATAAACAAGCTGCAAAATCTCATCACACGTGACCATCCAGGAATTGGACAAGAACGCAACGCATGTGTGAACTAGCCCTCAGTGCAGCTGCACGTACATGCATGTGCTCTCTCCACTGCCGCTGCCACATAGACAGTGCAACAGCTAAGGACTTTTTTTTACTGGGTGGGCAGTGCCTGATGGGAATTCACTAAACTTATTAGTTTCACTCTCTCCCTGTCTTCCACCTCCTCTCTCCAACCACCTAACAGTTAATCATAGAAATCTTCGCCACCTTAAGCCTTCTCTTCTGTATTCTGCTACTTGAACACCTCTATGACAAAATTCGACCTCTGCCCTGCCCCAACCTAGCCACTTCTGTCTACAAGAGCTCACTGTCATCCTACCTGGACACACTCGCACCCATTACTGCACACAGAATCAGGCCCCGACCCTGCAACCTTGGCAAACACATGACACTAGAAGTCTCAAAAAATGTAGCTGCGCTCTTGAGAGCCTGTGGCATAAGACTAAATCTCAGAAAATTTCAACCAATATAAATTTACCCTCCAAAAATACAATTTCTGTCTCCCCAATGCCAGGCAGATCTATTTTATCACTCTCATTAGCAACTTCACATCCAGTCCTCATCAACACTTCTCTACCTTCAGCTCTCTACTTCGTCCTCCACTGCCTCCACCCACTAACTCACTAGTTGCCCAGAAGATCGCTAATCACTTCAGTCTGGATTTCACCCCCAGAACTCCATGGAAACTGCTCTTCTAAAACTCACAAACAATCTAGTAACTGCTAAAACCAATGGACACTATTCTGTACTCTTACTCCTGGACCTCACTGCTGCCTCTCACACAGTGGATCAACTCCTCCTCAAAAAACTCTACTCCTTTGGTCTCCGTGACTGTACTCCTCCCTGGTTCTCATCCTACCTATCCCACTGCATCAGTGTCACTTACAATTTTACTTTCTTCTCTCCTCCTATTTTCTCCGTTGGGGTCCCTAAAGGTTCTGTTCTTTGAACTCTCCTATTTTCGATCTACACCAACTCCCTGGGTCAGTTGATAGCCTCCTATGGTTCCCAATAGCATTTCTTTGCTAATGACACACAAATACAGTCAGGTCCATAAACATTGGGACATTGACACAATGCTAATCTTTTTGGCTCTATACCACTACAATGGATTTGAAATGAAACAAACAAGATGTGCTTTAAGTGCAGACTTTCAGCTTTAATGTGAGGGTATTTACATCCAAATCCGGTGAACGGTGTAGGAATTACAACAGTTTGCTTATGTGCCTCTGACTTTTTAAGGGGCCAAAAGTAATGGGACAGATTAACAATCATCCATCAGGCTTTCACTTTTTAATACTTGGTTGCAAATCCTTTGCAGTCAATTACAGTCTGAAGTCTGGAACGCATAGACATCACCAGCCGCTGGGTTTCATCCCTGGTGATGCTCTGCCAGGCCTCTACTGCAACTGTCTTCAGTTCCTGCTTGTTCTTGGGGCATTTTCCCTTCAGTTTTGTCTTCAGCAAGTGAAATGCATGCTCAAGCGGATGCAGGTCAGGTGATTGACTTGGCCATTGCATAACATTCCACTTCTTTCCCTTAAAAAACTCTTTGGTTGCTTTCGCAGTATGCTTCGGGTCATTGTCCATCTGCACTGTGAAATGCCGTCCAATGAGTTCTGAAGCATTTTGCCTGAATATGAGCAGATAATATTGCCCGAAACACTTTAGAATTCATCCTGCTTTGTCAGCAGTCACATCATCAATAAATACAAGAGAACCAGTTCCATTGGCAGCCATACATGTCCACGCCATGACACTACCACCACCATGCTTCACTGATGAGGTGGTATGCTTTGGATCCTGGTACAAGTTGATCTTGGTCTCATCTGTCCATAGGATGTTGTTCCAGAACTGTGAAGGCTTTTTTAGATGTTGTTTGGCAAACTCTAATCGGGCCTTCCTGTTTTTGAGGCTCACCAATGGTTTACATCTTGTGGTGAACCCTCTGTATTCACTCTGGTGAAGTCTTCTCTTGATTGTTGACTTTGACACACATACACCTACCTCCTGGAGAGTGTTCTTGATCTGGCCAACTGTTGTGAAGGGTGTTTTCTTCACCAGGGAAAGAATTCTTTGGTCATCCACCACAGTTGTTTTCCGTGGTCTTCCGGGTCTTTTGGTGTTGCTGAGCTCACCGGTGCGTTCTTTCTTTTTAAGGATGTTCCAAACAGTTGATTTGGCCACACCTAATGTTTTTGCTATCTCTCTGATGGGTTTGTTTTGTTTTTTCAGCCTAATGATGGCTTGCTTCACTGATAGTGACAGCTCTTTCAATCTCATATTGAGAGTTGACAGCAAAAAAATTCTGAAAAGATGGTAACTAGTTTTCTATTGGCGAAAGATAATAATAAAAAACATGCTCAAGCCCTACAAAAACTCAAGGAAAAAAGGTCTAAAAAAGGCTACTTGACAGGTACTAAGCCTTGGCAAAGATGACATCAGTTTGAGCCTCCCCCCACTCGCATAACATGTACCATGAGCCTGCAGGGCCAGTTTTACAGCACCAAGTGATCTCACAAATGCGCAGTGGGGAACTGGCTGGGAGACATCAGGAATTCACAGCTGGCTCCCACATCCAGAATGGTGGTGTTGGGGATCCAAAGCTTAGCGAAGAATCAGCTGCAGAAAGACAGCACTGGACTCCATGTCCAATATTTGTAGCTGCTGACTATTATTTTTTAGAAACCCTGGGTGAAGTTCCTCTTTAATAACCAGTTACAGGTGGAAAGTAGAGGGGAGAGGTTAGTGGTGGCAAAAATGCTGCCTGCTACACTGTGCACTCTGACGGTCTTTGTATGCCAAGCTGGACAGGGGGATTTAATAAAACTTTAAAGAGTTAGTTCACCCTAAAGTGTTAGTTCACCTTTATGGAAAAAGTTAAATGGTGAACTAAATCGTACACCCTTCCCTCCTTCCTGGTCCCCACTGTACTTATCTCTGGGGATGCTGAGCTGTCAGTGCCCATGCAGCCAGTCCAGAAGTGCAGGGTTTTCAAATCTTCACTTTTCTCCGTCTTGTCTGTGCAGATCATCCAGGACAGACCAGAGCGATTCACTGTGCAGACACTGACTAATCATAATTGCTCTGATTGTCTTAAAGCAGAACTAAACTCATCAATTTAACAGTTTAAAAAAACAGTTACATTCAGGGTGGATATAAATCAATGACTTTAAAAAAATATTTAAAAAATCAGATTTTTTTGATTTAAATCAAATTTATTTTAATAAAATGCTTTTGGAGTAAAAATCTATCCAAACATAGTTTAATATGTAAGATACATTAATAATTTAGTTTATTCAGCATGAAATGGAGCTTAGTTATGTAGCATGAGGCTGTATATTCTGCATAATTTAAATTTTTGGTAAACTCATTCAATGAATCCAGGCTCTGCAAGCTGAGATGACATGCACTGCATTGATGCATTCACACAATTTCACAGTAACCATGAGATAAAACAAAGTTCAGGAATATTCCTTTATTCCATTGTTTTGCAAATCTATGTACACTACAAACTGTATGATTGAATCGTTTCTAATATAGCTGTTTTACTAACCTGACAGCTTATTATTCTAATAGGAATCCTTCATTTTGTTTGCAAATATTAAAGATTCTAACTACCAGCAAGAATGAGTCCTTACATTTAAAGAGCACCTGTCCTTTTAGATCCATCATGGCAGCGCCTGTTAGTGGGCATCCACTCACCTGCTGCCGCCACGTCCCTCACCTTGTTGTGTCACTGCTGCATCATCAGCCGCCCTATTAAAGTGAATGGGACTGTTGGTGAGTCAACAGCGGTTCAGAGGAGGAGCCGCTGCAGGACAGAGATGACAGTTGCTCCTTAAAAATTATGATTTAAATAGAGTTGATTTAACCACTTCAATACCAGGCACTTAGACACCTTCCTGCCCAGACCGATTTTCAGCTTTCAGCGCTGTCGCAATTTGAATGACAATTGCGCGGTCATGCTACACTGTACCCAAACAAATTTTTTATCATTTTGTTCCCACAAATAGAGCTTTCTTTTGGTGGTATTTGATCACCTTTGCGGTTTTTATTTTTTGCGCAACAAATAAAAAAAAGACCGAAAATTTTGAAAAAAAACAAGTTTTGCTTTGTTTCTGTTAACATTTTTTGTAAATAAGTACGTTTTCTTCTTCAATGATGGGCACTGATATGGCTGCACTGATGGGCACTGATACGGCGGCACTGATGGGCACCGATGAGGTGGCACTGATGGGCACTGATGATGGGCACTG